>CP126890.1:71987500-74520000 GCA_030440675.1 Furcifer pardalis | reverse complement strand
CCAATTTGTATAATTTGTTACCTCTATTATACTACAGAAATATCTTACAGAATTAATAAATGAGAAATAAATTTATTTTCTTAATTTAACAGGTAGGGCAGCTGACTATATTTTAGTTGCAATAAAATTCATCTTGAAAAAGCTTAAACTGTGCTTAAAATACTAAAATACTTCTCCTGGAACAGGAGGATGAATGAGCCATTCTTCACTGCAGGTCATTTTACCTGCTTTATGCATTCAAATTTCCTCAGCAGATATGAGTGCATATTAATAAATGTAATCCAAATACTGTCTCATTTTCTTTATTTTTGCAAACAAGGCAGAATTTAAGCAAAAAGATCTAGCTTGGGCATGGATTGGAGTCAGGTTGGAGCACTATTTCCTGTACATTGTGCAACTGCCATGAAGTAGCTCACACTAGACCATGATACAAGCAGCTCAAAGTGTGAGCTGTATGCACATGTAATCACACCCTTTCATAGATCTTATGTGATACTAGTAGGATTTTGGTCATTATGATTAATTCATGGGATAACCTGCTGTGGAATATATATAACAGGTTTTTTTAAATCATTATAAGGGATGTAGCCTCGCTACCTAGATGTGTTTTATACCACAGGCCTGCAACCAGTCATTTTTATACCTATTTTATCACTTTTGAATAACAAAAAAGGTAAGAATTATGGTATTTAAAATGTTACATAGATGGTAATTAACTATTTCTCTAGCAACCTGATGCTGATTGTAGTGGATCATCTTTCAAAAGTATTCTTTTCAAGTTGTGCCTATTTTCTCTTCTGTTGTTAGAGAACATGTAATAAGCCCAATTGCATGTCAGAATCTCAACCCACAGAAATAATAGTATTGTTTTCAAAGTAAGAAATATTCAGAAGTGGTTCACCATTGCCTTCTTCTGTGCAGTACTAACAAGAGTTAGCTTGAGGGTCACTGCCACTTTCTGTAAAACATCTTCTACCAATTGTCACCTTCTACTGCTGCTGTGGCCCAGTAGCTGTCCTTTACGAGTTTCTCCATTCTCACCGCTAGTGAAATTATCCATTGTTGTCTGCTGACATGATCATTAATCTTAAACTTAAACTAGTTTCTCAGATTTGACCATTAAAACTTGGATAACCCTGCAAGGAGTCCTGACTAGTACCTGAGGATACAACTAGTTTGCCAAATTTGAATTGACTGAATTGGACCAAATAGGGCCAATTAGTTTCACATTGTCATTTAATGTGATCTTTACATGCAGGGATCAGGTGGTTTTATGTCAGGAAACCACACCAACCCTCAAAAGAGCCTTTTGGGGCCCTTATTCTATTAAAAGGGGAAAAAAGCAAAAACAGACAAAACCCTTCCTTGTCCCATCCTGTTTCCTCTGCCATCCAAGATAGAGCTTTCTTTTTAAAAAAATATTCTAAAAGACATCACCTTACAAGGTTTAAAAAATGGCTTCCACTCTCTCCCTCTACATGCAAGAGCAGGAGGAAGCTTTCAATTTTCTAATACTGTCAAGCAGCTTAAGTAGACAGCTTAAACTATCCACTTTGGTTTGATACCAGCAATCACACATGTCAGAATCAAATGAAAATACAGTAATACCTCGGATAATGCTAAGACTTGGTTCCACAAGTCTTGGTGTTATCCAATTTTTAGTGTTATCCGATGCATGTTAAAATCCTATGGGATGGATCGGATAACGTTAAAGCTCCATAGAGATACATTGTAACCGTGCAGGCTTTAGCGGTTGTTATCTGATCCATCCCATAGGACCTTAACGTTATTTGATCCAATTCTCCTCCCCAGATTACTTAACGTTAAACGATTTTAGCGTTATCCGAGGTAAACGTTATCCGAGGTATTACTGTAGTGTGATCTTGCTCATACCCAAAAACAACTAAGTTGCAGGTAGGAATACACCAGGAACAAGCTGATTCACAATGGTTTTGTGACATGGGCACCAGGAAAAGGAGTAAACCAACTGTTCCCAAATTGGACTAAACAGTGGGACAAATCTCTGTCTAGTCACACCCTCAGCCGAGCCTCTGACAGCATTGTTCTGAGCTTCTGTGGCATACTCAAATCCCCTCACTACAATAAAGTGTGCATCCAAGAGATGATAAGATACCAGAGTGCACTAAATAATTTTAGAAGAATATCAGTCCACATTTTGCAATATACAGCAAAGCCTTTGACTGTGAAGATTAGGAAAAAAATATGGATTTGTATAAAATAATTGTTTTAGTGCTTTATCATCATGATAAATAACCTATATTGTAGATGCAAATTACTTTTTGAGTAGAATATGGAGATGTAGAATGGCTTGTCATAAGGAAAGGAGTCAGAGAAGGGGGTATTGGCAAAAATTGGCAAAATAAAAACTACACTTTAAGTCAGGGGTTCCCAACCTTTTCAAGCTGGAGACTGGGTCATGCTCTTTCAGTCAGCTTCAATGGCTGGATGACCATTTTGCCCTGCCTGCATGATGGGGCTGGCCATTTTGACCCAACAGCTTCAAAGGGGTGGCCATTTTATTTCTTGAATGTCCTTGGAGGGATGGGAGGCACATGAAATTGTGCCATGGGCTGGATCTGGCTCATGGGCCTTAGGTTGGAAACCCCTACTTTAAGTTATTAAAACGACACCATGTTGCTGTCAGGAAGCAGAAGTGTGTTGAAATGAATCTTGATGAAGATGAAGGAAGAAAGTGCAAAAAGTGGGACTGCAGTCAAATTTAAGGACAAAAAACCGTGACTACAAATGAACTACTTAATACTGAAGGAACTGAAATTGTCTAAGTTTCTACACTTAAATTCAGTCACCAATCCAAATGGAGATTGTAGCCAACAAATCAGAAGATGACTGAGATATAGAAGAGCAACCAGGAAGCAAACAGAAAAAAATAACTAAGTGTCAGGACATGTCGCAGAAAACTAATCTAAATATCATCAACACTATTATCCTTTCAATCATCGCATACAGATGTAAAATCTGGATAGAGAAGAAAATGAATAGATCACTTCATTTCAAATATAGTGCTGAAGAAGAGCTTTGTGGATATACTGGACAAATAACAAAAAATAATGCTATGAGAATTTAAAGGCAGCAAGAGAAGAGAAAGACTAAATATGAGATGAATTGACTCTATTAAAAAAGCCTTTAAGAGTTTGTAAAAGCTGAGAACAGCTGTTAAAGAGGAGGTTACTCATTCCCAGGGCTGAACATTTCATTTGTTTGCCATGCCCTGGTGAGATGAGGGTGGAATAATATTGATCAAGTTGCTGTTGACATTGTCATACTGACAGTAATCTGGTAACACTTATTGACTATTAAAGGCTCCTCCCTCTACTCTTATCGTGAGGCTCCCAAAGGACCCTAACTGTAAATGGGACATACTGCAAAAAAAAAAAAAAAAAAGCAATTTTGCACAAAACAAATGTGCAAAACCAATTTTATGCAAAATGGACATTTTCTCTCTTCCCCTTTTAAATCTTAATTGGTTTGGTGAAGAAATAGAAGTTGCAACTCTTCATTTATTTTACCTATGCTTGTTCCCTGTGCAGGATAGCCTTTTGAACAATAGGTTAGGATACAAGTCAAATAAATAAATGAATCTTGCTTGTGAAAGTGAGAATTTGAATATCTTCTTCAGAAATAAAACAAATGTCATGGAATTCTTCATAAAAAACACAGATAATACTCATTGTTTGTTTCATAGTCTCTGTGGGAAAAACACACACAAAAGACCATCATTTGAAAAAAAAAGTCTGATAAATCTTTGAAATACTGACAATTAAAGAATCACAAATAAAGAAAGAATTATGCTTCCAATCCCAAACTAAAGATCACTATAAAATAGTCCAATCTGTTGGATTTATGTGAGAATTTTATAGGACATCATAAAATCATAAATAGCAAAAATTAAAATAAATTTAATATTTAAAAAACATCATTCTGTATCTTCCTTTGTAGGACACTGTACAAACTTTTCTTACCAAGATCTTTCATTTTTTAAAAAACCTAGGATGGAAAATAGCAAAGAAACATCTGAGTTGTTTTTCTTTCTTCAGAAGCAGAATGCTCACTTGATAGGGGGGAAAGGCTGGATGGGAAGACTGATAAATCACTGTTTAACTAACACTCAGAAACTGCTAAGATACTTAGCAGGAAATTTATTGAAGAAGAAAGGTGACTGCTGTAGAATAAGCCTAGTTGAGGCCTGGAGGAAGAGATACAGCATTCTAAAAAAAAAAAAAAATCTCTGAGAAAGAAACATACCAACTATAAATCTTGTGAAAGTTGCAGTTTATTTTACACAGGGTAAAAGATTCACTGCTACTGTAGAAAACAAAAGTACTAAAGGAAGGGCAATGAATCCAAAGAGAAAAATTGAAGACTGTTCAAATACTTTAGCACAGAATGAGGCTGTTAAGGTCTGGATGGGGGACAACGGGCTACAGCTGAATCCTGGCAAGACTGAGTGGCTGTGGGTACGGGGGCCTGCGTTAACACAGGAGTTGCCATCTTTGGTGCTGGATGGGGCAGCCCTGCCCCAGACAGACCCGGTGCGTAACCTGGGGGTCCTCCTGGACTCACGGCTACTGTTCGAAGATCAGGTGGCAGCCGTGGCCAGGAGGGCTTTTGCACAACTTCGTGTAATACGCCAGTTACGCCCCCTCCTGGACCGAGACTCCTTGCTCATGGTCACACATGCCTTGGTCACCTCCAGACTTGATTACTGTAATGCGCTCTACATGGGGCTGCCCCTGATGACCATCCGGAGACTCCAGCTGGTGCAAAATGCGGCGGCCCGGGTAGTGGCGGGGTGTGGGCGTTATGCTCGTGCTTCGCCGCTACTCCGGGAGCTGCACTGGTTGCCAGTATGTCTCCGGGTGCAATTCAAGGTGCTGGTTATTACCTTTAAAGCCCTATATGGTAGTGGGCCAGGATACCTAAGAGACCGCGTCACCCCAAGAACATCTGTCCGGCTCACCAGGGCGGATCGGAGAGGCTCCCTCGTTGTTCCATCAGCTAGAGAGGCACGCCTCTCTAGCACTAGGAGGAGGGCCTTCTCCGTGTCCGCCCCAACCCTCTGGAACCTCCTGCCCATCGAACTGCGCCTGCAGACAGAGCTCTTGCCCTTCCGGAAGGGCTTGAAAACCTGGCTGGCAGGACATATTTGGGGACCAGGGAACACGGGTTCCCATACTAAGTGGCTTACTTAGGGAGTGCCACTTTGGATCTGGACCAGGGGGATACTGGCGTGTAGTTTGCACTGTTTTTACTTCAAATAATTTTAGATAATCTTTTAAACTTCATGATTTTATATGTTTTTATCTTTTACCTCTGTTTTATGACGATGTAAGCCGCCCAGAGTCGGGTTCTCCCGAGTGGGGCGGGGTAATAAATTCAATAAATAAAATAAATAAATAAAATATTATCATGTGTAAGCTTTTACCATCAGGTAACCTTATGGGGTGGTCTAGTCTTGCTCATGTTTAGGTGGCTTTTGGAAGGGGGAGGGGGTCAAATAACATTTAGCTCACTCCTCTCACCCAAACATTCCAAGTGATCTGTAGGCATCCATGGTAGGGGGGAGGGATAAGATAACAATTATGAAGGGAGAAGTGGGAGGTAAGAAGGGAGGGACAGGTGAGATGTCAGGCAGACAAAAAAAAAAGAGGATAATTAATCATCTCCATTCACATGCAGGGTCTCAGTGAAACTCTTTACTTGCTCTTTTGCAGGGAAAGTGTGATTATTTTCTCCTCTTAGCCGATCATTGTAGAGCTGGATCATTTAGGAGGGTAATTTTTTCTCCATTTTCCCTTCTTCTTCTTCTTCTTCTTCTTCTTTTTTTGGCCAATCAAACAACTGCTCATAGCTGCAGTTTTGATTGATGAAGAAAGAAAAACAGATATCCTCCTAAATTATCCAACATTACAATGATTGTCTAAGAAGAGGAAAAAGAATTACAGTTGTACCTTGCTTAAAGAGCATAATGTGTTCCACAGGATTGCTTTTTAAGTGAGTTTGCTCTTTAAGCGAAACACCATTGTAAGTGACCAATTGTGTGTGTGGGGGGGGGATTGCGAACCCCGATTTATTTGTTAAGTGAGTTTTTGATTGGTTTTATTTGTTAAGCGAAGCGACCATTCAGAGAAAATTCTGCTCTTTATGCGAGTTACTCTTTAAGCGAAATGCTCTTTATGTGAAGTTTGACTGTACACTTTATTTGCCCTCTTGCAGAGAAGCATGGGAAGTGGTTAATTAAAACATCCAATATACTGAAGGGGTTCAATAGCACCTTTAGCATAGTGGATGTTTATCCCAGAATCAGCCTTTGACCATTGCAAGCCTCTTTTTTACATTATTTCCAGCATCCAAAGGCACTGAAAACAGCATACTGTATAGGGGATCTCTGTTTAAAAACATAGAGCCCCCTGATGAGCATTCAGAAAGAAGCTATTGATTGGAGGTCTGGCAGTTTGGTGTCCACACAACATATACGTGGAGCCCAGATGAACTCTGTAGACTAGCTCCAAATAGTGGGTCCATCTGGACATTCTCTGAGAGTCACATTTAGGGATGTAAATCCTGCAGAGAGGGATGAAGAAATGAAAAATAATTCTCTTTCTCCATTGTCAAAGTGTTTAATGCTTTAATGCCAACAACCCAACTTACACAAAATGGCAAAGAGTACTGCTTTGTTTTATAGATATTTAAGGATTAAAAACATCTGAGATGGTGTATATATCTCTTTAAATAAGCCATTTGCTAGTGCTGTGTGGTTATAAGTGTGTTTGCTGCACATCTCAAAAGGAAAATTTTCCCATTTTTGTTCACAGTACACTATCATATGGGGAGCCACAAGTTATCCAACCATGCTTTACAAGGATGTAAATACAGGTCTGTGCAGTGATGGGATGTAACAGGCTCGCACCAGTTCGCCAGAACTGGTAGTAACTTTTCCCAGTGGCCCGGAGAACTGGTAGCAGCTTTTTGGGGGAACCACCTTCGAGGCTGACCTTTTCACTGGTTCCTCCACTGCGCTTGCGTGCCAAGCACTTGGTGTGCATGCACGCCTACAGTGCTTGATGTGTATGCACGGCCTCCTTGCTGTCCTCCCAAGCGGGGAGGAGGAAGAGAAGCTGCTAGCCTGAAGCTCCCTATAGCCTGAAGCTCCCCAGGGTAAGTGACTCACCTTTGGATGTGGTGTGTCTGAGTGTATTTTAATGTTAATTTAATACCTTTACCTATATTGACGTACTACCACAGTTCCTAAAAAGGCCTGGTGGCCTGGCTTGGGGTTTTTAAGCAAAGTCTTGGAGTTACCTCATCAATAAGCTATACCTGTGCTGTTCAAATTGCTGTTCCAATTGGAGAACCCTTAAGGAGGTTTTTTCTAGCTGTTTTACATTTACATTAAGGCATGTTATCCTAGAGAACTGGTTAGGCAAAGACTTAGTACCTAACTTCTTTAACTGTTGAAAAGTGCCAAAATGAAGCCATTTTGTGGTGAGTTCATTCTGTAGTTCCTTCCATCTGACCTAGTGTGAGAAAGATTAGCCAGAATAAGCTTTAAGCTCTGATGTAAAAAATTCTGGTTGATTTGTGTTTGGGATTTGTAGGTGGGTGTATTTTAATGTATTTTTTTTATTTATTTATTTATTATTATTATTATTATTATTATTATTATTATTATTATTATTATTATTATTATTATTATTATTATTATTATTATTATTATTATTATTATTATTATTATTATTGGTTTGTGTTGTGGGTGGGTGGGTGGGTTGAGGTGTGTGCGTGTGTGTGTTTATTTTTATTTTATTTTTCTTTGGCCCCGCCCATGACATCATGATGTCATGATGTTGGCTCCGCCCATGACATCATGATGTTAGCCCCACCCAAACTGTGATGACATCATGGTGGGGTAGTAAAATGTTTTACATCCCACCACTGGGTCTGTATCTGAAAAGCAGAGTGAGTGAAAAAACATCATTCCACTGCGATACGGCTGTCTTCTAATATAGTATCTTACAAACTGTTAGCAGTAACAACTGTCCCACCCCTCACCTGGCCGTCTCAAAGCAATTCTTTGCCTTCCTGTCTCAGTGGTAAAGATAATTTTAGTGGGAATAATGTTAACATTTACCTGTTTCACCGGATTGTCAAAGGGTCCTGTCGGTGCAGTAATTAAACTGCTGTACCAAAACTGCAGATGTTGTGAGTTTGATCCTAACAGGAAGCAAGGGTGACTAAGCCTTCAATTCTTCTGAGGTCAGTAAAAGGAGTAACCAGCACATGGGGGCAAAATGCTAATTAGCTTGTGAACTACCCAGAGAGTGTTCTAAGTGCGTTAGGGTGGCATATAATTGTAAATGGTATTCCTATAATATTTTCTCATCACACAGACCAAAGGTTTCTCCTATGGTTAGCTAAATACCTGAAAAATTGTTCCTTGAAATGATAGATTCTCTAAGATGGCATGTCATACACAATCTATAATACAGTAAATAGATGCTGAATGGAATTCAGTAAACCTCTGCTAATGCATGAATCAGTCTGAACATCTCTAGCATGTACATGATTTATCTTGAGCCTTATAAACCATATACAGAATTAGCTCATGCATCAAGCAACAAATGTGCAAAATCTGCAGCTGGTAGTAAATCAAAATTACTAAATCTTTGTGAAAGCATTTTTCCATGAAAGCAATTCAATGGTAAAGGCATTGTATGAAAGCACTTTCAAAATAGCTGAAATATCATTGCAGAACCTTTCCCACAAACTCAGTCACTTATGAACTTCTCAAGAGGTGAATGACCCACCTAATTGCAATTTACAAATGGTCTTTGATAAAACTGATTCACTGACCACAAATCAGCACAGACCCTAACCCAAGTCTATTCCTGGCTGATGCTGAAGTTATGCTGGCAACTAGCCTCTGCTCTTCCCAGAAACCTGCACACACCTTTTGACTTGCAGAGAATTAATCCACAGTTTGAAAAACAATGCAGATTTCAAGAACCTAAGATGAAAAGTTTGGTCATATTTGGGGCTTATTTTGTGCAACAACTGCAGTGTTTCAAACATTTCCAGGGTGCTGGATTATTGCTTTTATAAAGCACGCCAATCATCACCAACTGTTGACAAAATTATCCAAATTATACATCAAAATATTGATCAGTTATCAATCTGTCAAAGATAATCTCTGCTGTACTTTACCAAAAGGGGAAGAAAATGATCCAGAACTGTGAACAAGGCAGGAGGTTTCACTCATTAATGACTAAAGAATTACCTTGCAATGACAACAGCAGGCTTCAGCTTCATGACATCTCCTTGTTTATGCTAACCTTGCTTGAATTAAAACAAAAGCAAATACCCTCCCACTGGGCTTCAAACTACAGGGTATTGTAAACTAATTATAACTTGTCTATCATGTACATCCATTGCTGGTAGGGAGCAAGTGCATATCCATCTCACCTGGAGTGGGAAATGGCAAAATCGAGACTGAGTCGTCAAGTCTCTTGAGTTAAAAACACAGTATTAACCATTCTAATCATATTTTTGCCTTTTTATTTGGCTCCAGTAGGTATATTTGTAGGGCATGGGGGGCTACTCTCATGTCCCTTGAGACAGTGATAACATTTGATATTTGCCATGTTACCTCTTTCATCGACATCTGAAGGGGTAAAAGAGGAAGTAAAGGAGGAGGAGGAGGAGATGTTAAGTCAATTCACAGTCCAGTCATTTTAAAGTCAAGTCTGAGGGTCGGTTTAGAACAAGTAGACTGTGATTGATGCCAGCTGATAGTGATGTAGTGGCAAATTTGAAAGAGCAGGAATTCAATGTGACACTGTTGTTGGGTTTTATTTAATGTGTGTAGATGTGTTTCATTTTGTGTAAAGAGAAGGCTCTTAATTATTAATTCAAGTTTAAGCACCTTAAATGCCTGCAGCGTGATAGGGATAACATGTAGCAATATTTTGTTCTAGGGACTGTGGTGGCTCAGTGGTTAAGAAGCTAACCTTGTTAGCTGGAAGGTCAACAAGACCCGAGTACTTCATGATGGAATGAGTGCCCTTCTCTGGCCCATCTCCTGCCAACCTAACAGTTCAAAAATAAAAAAATTGCAAGTAGATAGACAGGTACAACTTTGGTGGGAAAAGATCTTGGGGATGTGAAAGGAGCCGCATTCAGGCATCCCCTGAGTGAAGTTCCTTCAGCAAAAATCCTTTCAACCCAGAAAGCACCTTTGTGTGTTTCTGACATGATAAAAAAATTGTTCTAGTGATAATCATGTTCTGTCTTCATTTTGCTGCAGTGAGGACTGCAGAGAGATCAAAAAGGGCTTGGAGGAGGGGCAATGGGAAGTAATATTCTGCTACACAGACGTTGCAAACTCTAGCACCACAACATCACTGTTACATAATCAATATACAACCCATGGAACTGGTTGTTTTCCTGTATTCTGTAACTCAGGGAACTGATACAAAATAATCTAACAAAGGTGTCTAATTGTATACAGAGGTGGGCTGCTGATCTCTTTTACCCTTCTCCCTACAAATTTCAGGGCTTACAAAGGGGTGCAGGTCTGGGTAACTGATGAGGCATGTAACCTAGTTGGGAATTTGTCAACCCTGGAGACTTCTGACTACACTCTTCCCACCTGACAGTTTCTAATTCTTCATCAGGTAAAAGAGAGCTTACAAACCACCTGCAATCTCAACAGTGCCACATTACAATGTTGGCTGACATTTTCAACTTCTCCACACAGAGTTGTATTAAGACCTAGAAACTATGTGACTGATGTGGATGGTGTAAGCTTTTGTGGAAATAGAGGGATAAAATGTGTTGAGTTATAGAACTACCCTCTGAAGCTTAGAAAACATGGCCTTGCCATGGCCATAGTAAAATATATTTAAAATTAGATTCCCAAACTGCGAGAGATTTTCCATTTTTGAAATGGCTACTATTGACCTATGTGGTAGGAGCAGATATTCACAGTTATTAGATATTTATGCATAGCTGCAGTTTTGAGGCATTAAGTCATTTAAAGCTATGTAATATGTGTAATTTGTGGAAGTCAAGAAATATAATGTAGTTGTATTGTTCAACTTAAGTCTATTTCTGCTCCATACACAGGACAACATATAGAGAAGACTGGGGATTGGAAAGTCAAACTGAACACTAATTATGATGAAAAGTCCTAATCTAAGTGTAGGTGATCCAATCTACACCATCCTAGAAAAAAGGATTCCCTCCTGGATTCCCAGTCTGGCCTGCAGCCTGCAAAACTATTATTATTTGCATTTAAAAAACTGTATCCACTTTCATCGGAGGTATTTGCTGCCTGCCCAACTCAAATTTTCTCCCTCCACTTGTTTTGACTTCTAAATTATGTAGCTATAGATATTTCACCCAGATTCTGGGCCTATTCATGTGGATTACCTATATCTATTTCCACACTCCACTAGAATATAAGCAGTTTCAGTCTCCCACCCAAATTTTGTCTGCCCCACCTTTTGTGATATCAAAAAGACTCAGCTTTTGATATCTTGCATTAGACCTTTGCAAAATTAGAAATATAATGCCAGGTACATTATACAAATTTCTGCAGTGAAAATTTAATTTCCACTCACATCTTCATTCATTCTTTCCCAAAATAAAAAATCCAGCTCAATAGCCTACCATAACTATATAGAAAACATACAATTAATGATCAAAATTAAGATGAGGGTAACATGAAAGACTATACCTTCTATATTATTATTTTTTTACTTTGAACTAAGTGCAAAGGTTCAAGCTCTGGGCTAAGCCCACCACATACATGGGGAGAAAGTAACTTTGCCCCCTTCCAGACATTTTTCTTTAGAGTAAAATCTCAGTATAAGTCAATTGAGGTATCTGGAGGAAAACAAATGTGAGGAGACTTTAAACTCCTCTATTCACAATAATGGCCCAGTCCAATGTGTCTGCTTGCCATTTTAAAAAAACAAACAAATATCATGATAGGTTTCTAGTTATCTTGAGTCCTGGTATGGATTCAAGGTAGCAGTCTCTTCAAGGTAGCAGTCTCAGGGCTTCTTTTCATATGCACACATGTAGCCATTGGCCTACATGCCCATACAGTGTTTACAGTCTCTAATCACATCACAGGTTTTGATGTCACCATCATAGAAGGTGAGATTAGATAAGACCCAAATTTCTTTTCAGAAATATGAAACATGTTCAGTGGCTCTCAATATTTGGCCCTCCAGATTTTTAGGGACTTCATTTTGTACAAACTCCAGCCAACTTGGTGAGTGTCAGGGACTCTTAGAGGTGAAGCCCAAAACATGTGAAAGACAAAAGGTTATGGAATATTGGGGTATTTTAATGTTTTCTTTCAAATGATCTGGTACTCAGGAATTCCATCTCGTGTGAATTTGCCCTTGAATGTTGGTATTCTTATTAAGATAAATGTATTCAAATCATTATTTAAATGCAATAGGTTCCTCCACAGGTGTGTTTCACAGATAAATTAATAAGGCATTAATATAAAAATCAGGGGTCTGGAGATGTTTTATTTGCTATTGTTTCTTATTTATTCCATATTTCTATGTATTGTAGGAGTGTCATTTGTTTAAGGTTGTGTGGTTTTGGTTTTTGCATTTGGTTTGTGGTTTAGTTATTTGTAAAAAAGATAGTAATAACAGGTGTTCATCACCAAGAGTGGGAGAATATCATTGTGCTAGTCAAGAAGGGGCAGACAATGTTTAACTGTAACATCTCAGCTGAACCAGTTACTTTCATAGTATGTTAACTTTCTTGTTATTTCCATGCTGTGTTTCTGCAAGAAGAATAAACAAATATTTTGTTGCTCAAGCACTTTTTCTTAAAAGCTTTGCTTTGTTAACAACTTCTCCAAATTCTCCTTCTTTGCCAAAAGCAAAATGCAGCAGAACACAAAGCATAACTGAACATAAGAAAAAAGAAGTTAGAAACTTTGAAGTTTGACTGACTTTGAAAAAAGACTTTTAAGTGTATACCTAACATTTCACTTTCCTTGCTAGAACTTGGATTCTGCCTGATTCTATATACCTGGCTATATCTGTACTTGCATCTCTATCTATAACAATGTATGACTATCTACAACACATATTGTGAAACTTGCCATACAACCCATAACCACATATACTTGATTATTAGCTGACCTTATATAAACCAAGGAACCTAATTTTGACCTGAAAACCCAGGAAAATAGATTGACCAGAGTATAAGCCAAGGGTGGGAAATGCAGCAGCTGCTAGTGAGTGTCAGTAATCAAAATACATGAAAATATGGTAAAATTATATTGGTGCGTCTCAACCGTCGCACTCTTGGGACCTTTGTGGTCATTGCCCCAAGTATAAGCCATGTCTTCTTTTTGGAGGTCATTTTTGGGGCTCATAAACTCATCTTATACTCGAGTATATATGGTAATGTTTTCTGAAATTTCTTAACTTGCATTAATTCACTTCCAAAAGTTATACTGTTTGTACAGTGCAACAGGATTTTTTAGCCAGAAAGCTTTGCAATCCCTTTTATACGGCTTAGTTACTACACCAATATATATATTCCATCTCCTCCCAGACCTTCTCCAGATGGCATTTACATCTTTTTGCAACAATTCTAAGGGTAGGAGGAGAAAGGGTGAACAGTACACCTTTTTTTAATGAACCAAAGTCCTTTGGACATCATCAAAAATAAGTACTCACAGTTATTGACAATGGGTTTGCATCAGAACAGTAGGGTGGGTTTGCATCAGAACTGACCAAATTTCCAACTGGAGCAGGTTGAGACCGGCTTGAGATTTCTCTGAAGTTAATCAAAGTTCTTCAGAATCTCTTTTGCAAATAATGAACTATTTGGAAATTTGAACCAAAAAGAGACATATACGACATGTCTCCAAATATTGCTATGCTTTCCTTTGAGTTCCTAATATAAGAAGGGGTATAAGCGATTATATTCTTGATGATTTTAGAAGTGCGAAGGCTTATGACTACATAAAGCAAAATTCTAACACTGTGAAACTATGACACAATGAACATAGTAAATTGCCCACCAAACTGGAGTCCTATTAACAAGTCTGCATACTTTAAATGTTCTCCTGTACACAAAAAGTTTTGCTGTGTAAATTTTCATATATTTACTCAACAGAGTGTCATCCATTCATATAGTTCACCAAGATTTGACTACATCAGGTTTCTGTAACTTAGATAAGTCAGACTGAGCAGAACAAATAACAAAATCCCAAAATCTCAATCATAACTCTATGTCTCTTGACCCTTGATCATGTTTTTGAAATTTTTCACAGAAACAAGGGCCATTTAGCCAACAGTTAATCCTAAGTGCAGTAAACCCACTGACCAATGAAACTTATTTAATTGTTGACTTACCAATGGGTATAATTTAATTGAACCAATGGGTGTACTTTAATTGGAACTAGCATGCAGATTTAGACTGCAAAATGAAAGCAAATAATGTATTACTCCCCCAACCAACTTTAAGCAGAGCTCTAACCAGATCCTTCTGAAATTTTCATTTTATACTTTTTCATGTAAAAAATTCTACCTCAAAGGGGCATTTTAATTTTAATTACATTTATTTTAAAATGGAAAGGCTGTTATTGTAATTGCAGTCAGATCCTTTAAATGGAAAAAAGTATTAAGAATATTCACACACTCAAAACTGTACCTGTTTTCCTGAAATTTTGCACCATCCATTCAAAGGGGCTTCTAATCACCTCCAGATTTTGATCAATCCACACATTTAACAAACAAACAAATTTATCACTGCTTCTTTATTTCTATAATGGATAGGTAAAAAAGGTTAGAATTTCCAAACTGAGAAACTAGTTAGTTTCTAACTGAAGTAAGGAAAGGGGAAGTCTATGAAGTTGTTTTGCACCAAATCTGGCTGTTTTCCAAATAATTAAATTAGTGTCTGAACTGAATCTTGTGGTCACTACACATCACTCATATAAAAGGTCAGACAAAATATGTTGCAGTAAGCCTCCAGAATTCTACATGGATTTGCCACATTTTCCTGTGAGACACACTGTAAGTTTCAAATCATTTAGATATCATGCCAGGTAGCCAGTTAAATATGCTATGGCTTCTGACAGAATTGTAATATGTAGCATACATAAAGCTTGTGTTTTATCCCTACTACACATCCATTATAAAACTATCTTCCTGAATTATTTGTAACAACAAAGCTTGCACAATTTATCAAACTTTTTGGCAGTATGTCATTCTAAAACATGTTCAGTTAACAATCTATTTTATCGTGGATGGGCTAAAACCTAAGCTGTAATAATCTTCATTAGTTTTCACTGAGAAAATCAGAAGAGTGCTAGAAGGCTGTAAACAAAATATTAAAATGCATGAATGCCTAAGATAGTAGAGCGTATAATGTTGTGATAATTGCATCCATTAAAGATGAGGCATCAAATTTGCCACCTGCTCACCTGCTAAAGACAAACAAACCAGAACCAACCATGGGGCTAAAAACTGTGGTTTGCCTGATGGACATTTTCAAAGCACACTGAGACTAATTTTAGACCTTATCTCTTTACTGATATAATTCATTCACCCTTTCCCCTAGAGGAATGAAATACTTATTAACTTATTACATTTGCTCAAGGAAGCAAATATTCTTATTTATATGTGTTGTCCAGATCAATATTCAGATAAGCATCAAAAAAACAACCTCAAGCTTGCTATTAAAGAATATTTACCATGGAATGCAGAATACATATATAATACAATACACTGATCAATAAGCAATTATTAGTACCAACTAAAGTACAATTGTTGGATCAACTGAAGATTGTTTTTAAAAAAGTATTTATTTTAATAATAAAAAAACCAAAATCAAACAAACCTAAAAACATCCAACAAGACATACAAATTGTGCTGTCTTCCATTGGGATCAAAAAATAAATCAATGGCAGAATGGTGGGTTAAAATGTGAATAAATCTAATTGATTCAATGAGTGTGGCTGGGAATACCAGAAGAACTCAAATTGTTAAAATTGGATGGAGAAGGAATTGACAAAGTCATGCCCATTTCATGACGACTTAACCCCCCCCCCTCCCAACACAAGTCCATCAGTGAATCTGTGTAGCCTCCTTCTGGCAGTTCTGCTAGAATTATAACCATAGCATAAAGAATGTGAACCAAATTGCAGAGATTTAAGCAGGGGCAATGCTTCACCCCAAAATTTTGGGGTGGAGTACTTCTTGTTCTGGTTATGAGCTGCCTGTTGGACAGATATGCATATAGCAATTATATGCCTATAACAGGAGATATATCAGAGGCACGGGGGAAAGTGTGCTGCTATATCAGTGTGAAGAACTTTTGCCCATCCCTGGCCAATCAAATACCTGTAAACACAGACTAAAGAATTTGGAAACCTTCTTGTCTGTCTAGAAATGAGTTGTCACTCCAGAAGCATCCTGGTTTTCTGATGGGAGGAACCCATCACATCCTGCTTGAACATACTACTTTGGAACTGACTGTTGCTGTTTTTCAATCTGATGGGTGGCAACACCCATGGAACAACATGAAATGATGTCTGTAATGTAGGAAATGAATAAAGATAAAAATCTGGAATGAGATGATGGACAGAATCTAACCATAACTCAGGATGGCTCATCTGTTTATAAAAATGTAATTATCATAATTTACTTAACTCATTTGCAGAATACTTACAAGTTTTACTCTTCAAACCACTTTATTTGGTTGCCTAATTATTTAGGTATAGAATAATCAATTTTGTGCTTCTGTGGCTACTGTACTAACAGTATAATGTTCCCACGATTATTTTATGGATACAGTAGTAGCTTAGGGATCCTGCATGTTTTTATTGTTTTAATTATGAATAAATTATTTTGCTTCTAAATTATTGCAATGGTTTGCATCAGTTTTCCATTATTACATTTTTCTTTTTTAAACATCTTTGTGTGCAATTACCATCCTTTTTCAAAAAAGAGGCAAGGACAAAATAATAAGCAGTTTCATATTGATTACTGCTTTCTTTCTGAAGTGTTTGCAAAATATATAACAAAAAGATACAGCGTTGTTTTAGAATCTGCTGTAAGCTAGTCTATACACACAAGAAGTCCATGAACATCTGATACATGCAACCATTTTTTATTACCATAAGCCTTTGATGACTTTTTAAAAAAAAGGAATACAGTAATACACCGGATAACGATTGCATCGGATAACGCTAGAATCAGATAACGATGCAAGTTTTTTGGAAAAAACTTGCATCAGATAATGATTCTGGATAATGATTCTTAGCGTTATCCGAGGCAATGGTCTGTGGGTGTGGGGTGGTTTGGGTAGAACTACCCAATCCACCCCCCACCCGCAGCGGTCTCTGCAACTGCAGTAGGGTCAGGGAAAAGCACGCACCTTTCCCCCGACCCTACTGCAGTCGCAGAGACTGCTTGTCTCTCTTTCCCTCCCTGTATTTAAACTGCAGGGAGGGGGAAAGAGAGAGACGTGATTGGTTCTCTAGAGAAAGAGAGACAAGCAGTTTCTCTCTCCCTGTAGTTTAAATACAGGGAGGGAAAAAACATGATCGCGAATGCAATTGCGTCTTTTTCCTCCCTGTATTTAAACTATAGGGAGAGAGAGACCGTGTCTCTTCCCCTCCCTGTATTTAAACTACAGGGAGGGGAAAAGAGAGAGACGTGATTTGGTCTCTAGAGAACCAATCACGTCTCTCTCTTTCCCCCTCCCTGTAGTTTAAATACAGGGAGGGGAAGAGACAAAAGCAGTCTCTGTGACTGCAGTAGGGTTGGGGGAAAGGCACGCCTTTCCCTGACCCTACTGTAGTCGCAGAGACTGCTGCGGGTGGGGGGTGGCTTTAAAGGCAGGGAGGAAAAGGTCTCTTTCTTTCCCTGCCTGCCTTTAAAGCGGTTTGTCCCTGAAGTCAGGGCTTTTTTTTTAGCGTTGTTCAATGCATGCATCAGACAACACTAAAAATCGGATAACATCATGACTTGTGGAACCAAGTCATAACGTTATCCGGGGTATTACTGTATAAGATACATCCTATTCTTCTAAAACAATGATTCAATGAGTGTGGCTGGGAATACCAGTAGAACTCAAATTGTTAAAATTGGATGGAGAAGGAATTGACAAAGTCATGCCCATTTCATGACGACTTTAAAAAAAACCCCACAAATCCATCAGTGAATCTGTGTAGCCTCCTTCTGGCAGTTCTGCTAGAATTATAACCATAGCATAAACAATGTGAACCAAATTGCAGAGATTTAATAGATTCAATAGAATAAACAGAAACGTAGCATGTTTCCAGAACTATCTTTCTCCAATTCCTATTATTCTGGAACTAACATGTAGATACATCACAACAGAGAGACTGATTCTCTGAGCAATCTGAATTCAGGTGACTTCATGTCAGTGATTTATACTAAAAGGATTCTAGTATGGGATAGCATCACTGCCATCACTGGTGTATAAGTGTGCCATCATAAGGAGATTGCAATCTTTCTACTTTGTCAGCATGAGTCTCCATGGTGCAGTGGTTACAGTTCAAACCCACAGTCAAATTTCCGTCCACAATCTTAGTTCAATCCCAAAAGGCTCAAGATTGACGCAGTCTTCCATCATTCCGAGATCAGTAAAATGAGTATCCAGCTTGATGGGGCAAATTGTGATTTGCACAAACACCTTGTGAACAGACCATATATATAGTATTGTAGGAGGTGATGTATAAGTGAAAACAACAGCAATAAAAAGAGATACTTTAGTTACCTTTAGCATTTTCTAGAACAAAGGAAGAAGGAAAACATGTTTCCATGGCACTTAGGACTGGAGCAGTTAGCCCTGGATAAATAGTATAGGAGCAAAATGATATGTCTTATCCACATAGTTGGCTTTAGTCCCATCTGGAATATACGCCTGAGAAAGATGATGAAATTGCTAAATGTGGAGCCTAACAAACGAGTTAATTGATGTTAAATAAATTTCAGCATTTCGTTCAGAATCATGGCAATCTAAACAATTAGGAGCCATGCCTATGAAAAAGAGCAAAGAGTCCTGAGCCACCTTAAGAACTAACAAATTGTTGATTTTAGCCCATTTCTTCAGATGGAACTGATAAAATATGCTAGAGTCCATGAAAACATCATGCCAGATAAAACTTGTCAATTTTGAAGTGCCACAAGTGGTTTCTTACTGCACCTGACCATCATAGCTTCTACAATGTCCTCTCTATCCTACTTACTCCCTATACTTCCAATTCAGTCACTTTAAAGTTTGCGAGCTTTGCTTTTACAGCACAGTATCGCTTACAATTGTTTAGTCTCATATAAAACTGCTGTGAAAGATAAGATTGCCTTCAAATTATGTGAAAAGGTGTGTGAGTGAAAAGAGCTGTAATTAACTGTAGCATTAGATTCAACAAGAACAATGAACATACTGTTATTGCCTTTCACTGTCACTAGCTTCTATATACCCTGTAGCATAATGGTTAAGCTGCAATACTGCAGCCAAAACTTTGTTCATGATCAGAGTTTAATCCAAAATGGGATCAAGGTTGACTCAGCCTTCCATCCTTCAAAGGTTGGTAAAATGAGTACTCAGTGTGTTGGGGGCAAAATACTAATTACATTGTGAATTGTCTAGAGAGTGCTCTAAACACTATAAGGTGGTATATAACTGTGATTGCTGTTGCGATTACTATATGGTGTGCCTTCTGGGGTGGGGTGGGGGAATCTAAGAAGAAAGTCAGCTAAGGCTACTCCGCTAAACACCATATTGAACCATCTTAATACAAGCTGACATACTCGTAGTAGGTTGATAACATCTGAAAGGACAAAAATGGTCTACCATAATATGTAATAAATACTAAAAGGGAAAAATATCTAGGTGCCAAGAGACCTCACCTCTCTTTCACTTAATTTGCATAGTTCTTCTTTGTGTTTCCTTGTTTCTTTGTCTGTTTCTTTGATTGTTTGTTGTAAGTTGAATGTGCATCTTAACACAAGAATAGCAGTACAATCTGGACCAAGCAAATAAGATGATCCACGAATGGGCTCATTCAGTCAGTTCACAAATCAGAAATTGTACAGTGGTTTTACTTTACTGAGGGACTTCTTACAATGCTTGAAAAAATATTGTACTTCAGAATTTAAAGGGAAGCATGAAAACAGGCTGTGTTAGTCACTAATTTCTAGTCTCCCCCACATTTAGGAATTAGCTGTTATGTAGAAAAACTACACATTCGAAAAGTATGAAGTAAAGAAATCTCATACTACCTCACCCATATGATAAATTATTGTGTAATGCCACAATAATTGCCTCAAAAGATGTATGAGAAATTGTTGGCCCTTTAAATGATTCATATTTCCACTTGCATGCCCCTTCACAGAGCACAGCACATTTGGTAGTGGAGAATTTCCTCCATTCCCGTCCCCCACTTTCAAGTACAGAAAGGTTACTATTAGTCATCCTCTACCCCAGTGCATACTAATAAATACTTTAAGTCACACTGAGCTATGCCTTTTATCATGAACGTTTGCCAAAATATATCATTACAAAATTTCCAAGGTTTTGAAAACTTTGCCTTGCTACAAATAAAGATTCCACCTCCTTCTTAATAATTGCTGTCCATCTTAAATCATCCTCTTTAAAATATTTTCAAGGTACAATTTCAAACCTGAGTAAAATGGAGTCTCATTGCATCTTTAACCTAAACATAATGTTTGGCAGAGTGGCTTTAAAGAATAAAAATAAATGAATAAAAACACTTCTCCTACTCTCTTAAACGTCAAAAGCTTTGATTTATTTCCCACTGTATTTATATGAAAGCCTTCTAAGAATTAATTTTTCCATTTACATATCTTGAAGACATGTTGGAAATGAGCAGAATCCACCAGGAATTTCTGCTATGCAAATCTTACTATAATGAATGACAGTCGAAAGGAATGTCCAGATGGATATCCTAGCTCATTTTAGGGGCTAAAATGCTGGTTGTCTGTAGCAAATGGAGATAATATTAATGGGAGATCATTGGCTGAAATCCTGTTATGCAAACAGTATAACTTTTAGGGACAAATTGCTGTAAGTTAAGAAATTTTCATAGACCTTATCACATGCAACTCAGTGTAAAACAAATAATGTCACAGAGATTTCTTAACAGGAATTCAGTAGTAACAGCTTACCTTTTTTCATAACTGCACAACAGGATTTCAGCAATTGAGAGAAAAGGAGTTTCTATTTATGTTAAAAGTATGCCACTAATACAATAACTTCAGTAAACATATTTACTGTTCTAGCACCCATGATTTTCAGCAATGTAAAGGCACACAAAATACCATCAAGCTTATCTCATGCTTATCTAACACTGATTTAAATAATTTGAATTTCAAGCTTCTATCCTTGTGGATTTTTTTTTACTGTGTCTACATAATTACAGACACAATAAGGGAATGATAGATTCAGCCAGAAGACTGTTTTAACTCCATAAACAGCAAGAGACAAATAAAAGGAGTATAGAAGTGTAAAATATGGATACTCATTAATGGCAAACAGGTATAGAGATAATTGATAATAATTACTGAATATATTTTATATTCTATATGAAGGTATCACTCCAGTAGAGCTTTTGCAATTTGTTAATACCAATATGGCTATACAGTACCTGCTTTGGGTTTAGGTTGTTTCCCACATTCCAAATTAAACTAAACATCCCTTTGTGTTTCAAGCAGGTAACGTCATTACTGACAAACATTCCATACAATGTATCAACATTTTGATTGACTCATCCTTTCACACAATATAGAATGCTTACCTGTTTACCACTCTGTAATTTATGGTTGCACAGTTTAAAATAGTAACAGCTTTCAAGCTTCTTGCATGCTTTATGGCCTAGCTAAGTCGTTAGACATAGTTTCAAATTCAGATCTACAAACAGGGGGAAAGGAGGGGAAACTTACCTAAATTCTTTTCATTTAAACATATTAAAATAAATATCAGGTGCATATTCTGAACCAACTTAGATGACAGTTGCAGCCCTGGATTTGGAATAGTCATAATGCCAGTAACATTCAAAGAGACCTACAGAAAAGGCATCCATCCTCACCATTGTTTCATATACTCATACAGAAGACTCAACAGGAACACATGTTACTTAAACATTTATCTATGTGGACAGTTTTATCTCCAATTAATTGCATTTCCCCCTCACTGATCAGTGTACTCTCTCTCTCTCTGTGTGTGTGTGTGTGTGTACTAAAATGTACTATCATTGAACGAAAATGAAAAATATATGCCACAGAGGATGTGCTAGTAGATCAGATAGACCAGGGTGCCCCAACCACCAGTCCGTGGACCAATACCGGGCCACCGGCTGCCCCAAACCGGGCTGTGTGGCTGTTTGGTGCTTGGAGCCCTGATAGCAGCCTTCAGTCCTCAACATGCTCTGCTGGGTCTGCCCGATGAAGGGAGTGAGAGCATGGGTTTCAGACAGCAGACAGGCAGTTGGCCGGGGTCCTCCTCCATGTTGCTTAACTATAGTGATGCTCCGCCCTCCCGCACCTGTGTGCAGTGTGATTCCTCACTTCTCTAGTTGAACGGTGTGGCTGGCAGGTGGCTGGCCCCCTCTTCTTTGTTTCTGAGCTACAGTGGGGCTCCTCCCCCCACCTGTGCACAGTGAGGTATCACACTGTACATATTCCAGCTGTGGCTGGCAGAAGGGAGAGATCACCCCCACTTACTGGTCTGTAGAAAAATTGTTTAGCATGAAACTGGTCTGTGGTGCAAAAAAGGTTGGAGACCCCTGAGATAGGCAATACTGCTACAATATCTTCTCAGAAATTAGATACACTGAAAAACTCTCCAACTACCTCACGAGAAGTTCCCTTGCTATCAGTGCTCTTCAGTACAGAGATACTGTAAAAACTTAAATACAGAATAACTTTAGTCAACTGACACCTTTCAATTTCCCCCAGTTTCTTCTGTTGAGTTTCATTCTTTTGCTGTTGTGGTCACTGAAGAATTCCCATTCTTTGCCACTACTCTAAAACTGATACCAGATCTGGAGACAAGTTGGGAATGGAACTCCTTTCCAAGATATTTTTGTGACATTTAAGGGTAGGGAGAATTTGTGAGATGGAACAAGAGGGTGGTAAGATACCATAAATTCATTGCATAGGGATGTGTTCTATAACCTCCATCCATGTAGGAGAGGGAAAGAGCATTTATTTTAGCTAACGTTGCCACCAGCCAGACCAATGTAGTATCCACTCACCAGCCAACCATGCTGTTATCACCCAAGTAAACATTTTTCTTGTTTATCAGAAAACAAAAAATAATAAAACAAAAACAAAAACACTGCAGCACTTTAAAGACTAACTGCTGTACTTTTACTATTAGCTTTTGTGGATCAAGTCCACTTCTTCACACTTGATCCACGAAAGCTAACAGTAAAAATATAGCAGTTAAGTCTTTAAAGTGCTGCAGTGTTTTTGTTTTTATATATACCTTAACATTATTTGATCCAATTCTCCTCCCCAGATTACTTAACGTTATACGATTTTAGCGTTATCTGAGGTAAATGTTATCCAAGGTATTACTGTATATTATTTTCTGATATGCCTGAACCACAGACTAGCACAACTACTATTCCAAAAATTTTATTCTTGTTGTTGCTTTTGTTTACTCAAAAGCTTGGTTGGCTTGGGAAAATGGCGTGACTCTGATGTTACATATGGATGTTCACAAAGCTGGTCCCAAGGATAGAACTGTGTGGAAATTAACACATATTGAAGGAGCAAAGTATTTCCTTCATGGAGAACACATATGAGGGTTGTTTGTTGTTCAGTCACACAGTCTATTCATAAGAGGGTAATAGAGGTATTCCTGACACTTTCCCTGAAGGGCTGTGTAAACAAAAGCGTTGTACCGTAACCTGCAAGTGGTACCAGGATCCTTTATGGGTCAAACTAGCTCACTAACCTACAGTGAGGAAACATACAGAGACTGCATCAAAAAGGCCTCCTTGGCATCTGAAGAGGTGTTCCCAGATAGGTAGAGTGACCCTTTAGCACTCGAGCCTGCAGGGCAGGTGGATAGGTCATCTGGACCAACAAAAAAAGGCAGGCATGAGGGCAGGGTGGGCAATATATAACCTAGCTGCCCCTCCTCTCACCCTCATGCTGACCATGCTAAGCCCTGCCTCCTCATTTGGCCAGGGGCTGGAAAAACTTCCCCTCCTCCACCTGTTTTCACCCAAGGTTGGGAAGGGCTTCAGGTCAAGAAAGGAAATGTTATCTTCCTTTGGGAAGATTCATTTCATTTTATTTATTTATTTATTTTATTTACTCATATTTACTATCCCGCCCCAATCGGGTAGACCCGACTCTGGGCGGCTTACAACATAGATTAAAATCACAGGTTAAAACCTTAAAAATTCTATATCTATATCTGAAATATGGAGGGACTGGCAGGATCCTCCCACACACAACTAACATATGTGGGAAGTTAGAATTCACTTTATACTATACACTTTCACAGTCAAGAACAATTACAGTAGAACCCGGGATAATGCTAAAACTTGGTTCCACAAGTCTTAGCGTTATCCGATTTTTTACGTTATGTAATACAAGCATCGCATAACGTTAAAATTCTATGGGGTGAATCGCATAACGTTAAAACTCCATGGAGATATATTGTAACTGGCACAGGCTTCATGAATGTTATGTGATACATCCCATCGGATTTCAATGTTATGTGATGTAATTTTTTTAACAGATTGCTTAAAATTTTAGCGTTATTTGGTGCAAATGTCCGAGGTATTACTGTATTGTAATATATTATTATTAATGAAAACTGTAATAAAATGCTTATTTCTGTATACTAAATGATATGTATTCATATATTTTTCTGGTTTAGGAAATGGATAATATTTCTTCTGACTATATTTCAGAGTATCTTCTTATACAGAACCAGGATTTATTTGACTACAATAGTCATGGATCAATGATGCAACCATTGCCCTATTTAAGGCTGCTTAGGCCTTCTGAATCTGTCCTCCTTTCCCCTCCATTCTGGATTCTCCTTCTATATGACACATATGCAGAGCTGTTCATCACCCTTTTGTTTCCACATCTCAAGTTCCCCCCTCTCTGCCTCCCCCTCCCACCAACACACACTTTCTCTATGTCCCTGTGTGTCAGTGAGAACGACTGAGATTGAGATAGAGAAAATTACACCATCATATCTAACTTTTCAACACTCCCTTTATAACAAAAATCACATGGTTGTAACAATGAAATGTTTGTGCTTCTGTATCTACTGTTTCCACAGACTAAAACAATTAGCTTTTGTGATTTACTTAGCCTGGCTTTGTAGTGTTTCTAAATTGAAACAAATCGGCAGGAGCTGAGTGCATTTCCCAGAAGCTAGTCTACTGAAAATATTTACTGAGCTGACACACTGTATAAGTCTACAACCAGTCTTTGTGCCCCAGGGAGTCTAAAGATTTTTTAAAAAGAAAGATAGGAGCCAGGCAGACACTGGGTAGAAGAAAACAAGCCTCTTATATTTTCCTTTTTGTAATGTGATAAACATAAGACAACCACTTCACCTCGAGTATTTACAACCATTACTTATACTGATATCAGTGTCCACAGCACAATAACTATCTTTCCATGCTAGGCTGATGTTATCTGAAATTGCATTTTACCAAGACAACATCTAGTAGCTGTGGTAAATCTTATGGTATGTTTTTTCTTCAAAATAACTATTTTCTATTAGCACAAATCAAACTGATATTTCACCAAAGCTGTTAAGTTTGCAGCTATCAAAGTCCTGTCTCTCAGTAATGGATTGTGTATTTCCTGAAGATAAGTTCAATACACTTTACTAAATTAAACTGAACTAAAAAAAAAACCAGATACAGTAGTGCAGTTGCTATCTTAGTCACTTGAAACTGTCTCCATTTGTGAGCAGATCTGCCAAGTAGGTTTGTAGTGGTGTTCATGTTTCAGATTATTTAAGATTATACTTAATCTTAATTACTGTACTTTAAAAACTTGGTATGACACCCACTCACCTGACACAATCTGAAACATTTCCAAGCCCCCTCAATCCGAAGACTTTGTTTTCAGTGTTCCATACCATATGTTTAATACCAACAGAGACTTGCTGATTTTATAAGAACAGTGCATGGAAATTTCATGTTATCCACACCATACTTTTGCTAGAAAGTCTACCTCAAATACAGTTCTTGAGGGGACTGCAATGCTGACTGTGAATGTTGTTTAGTAGTCACCAAATAGATTGGTCCACACAGCCTTCTCACAGTAAGAACAAACATTATGGGGACGGCATTATGATTTGTTTTAATGCTAAAATTGGATACACAATTACTTTTGAAGGAGCAAATGGGCATTACAGAGGATCTAAAATTTCAAACAAAAGATTCTGGCAGATATACAAAGAAATGGTGATTACAATTCAGTGATTAGTCTAGATATTGGATTAATATTTAGATTAAAATCTAAATATGATAGCATATATGGGCAATGAAGGAGAATATATAGGGCCTTCAAAATTCAAGGTGGAAATGCTCCATCTTAAAACAGTTCGGGAAAGCTGGCATTTCCCCCCAATATGATATCAGCATTCTTGACTGTAGATTAACTTAACTCTGAGCATCCCAGCAAAAGCGTTATTCATCTCAGAGTGTACAATAATTCATTGTTGTCCTTCACCATACATTAAATGTCACCCATCATGGTGACAGGAATGTAAAAATTATTGCACTACTGCCAGAAAACCAGACATGAGCTGTTAATGTAGGCACTCTGGACATGATCTTTATAACCTGGCTAAATCATCTTCCCCTCCAAAAAGGAGTAAGGGAAAAACACATTTGAAAATAAGAGAGTATTTATGGTGGAGCTTTTTCAAGAATTAAACTCTGATCTCCTTCTAACAAACTAACCAAATAAAACCCTCTAAAATTTGAAAATGTCAAAAATATGCTGAATCTGCAGCCTAAGCGTTTTTCATATTATACAGAGATATACGAACTAAAGAGCTGAAGAATATGTTCCTCATGTTTGCCTATATTTAAAAGCTATTTGAATATATTTTTTCCTACCTGTCTGGTGTAAATATATTAAACATTAAAGACTGTTGAACTATCTTCTGTCTCATAGTATTAGAAAAGTGGGCACACTGATCTTAAAACTCATGGCAAGGAGAGCAGATTGACCTAATTTGCAGGCTTGCTTTCCCTGGTTTATTGATACCATTGCTTAACTGCAAAATATGTTGGCCTTAACTTTTATTTTTTATTATTTATTACATTTTTATACTGCCCATCTGGAACATTTCCCACTCTGGGCAGTGTACAGACAAATAAAGAACAGCAAAATGAAAACAAATGACAAAATAAAATAAACGACAAAATAAACTTTTGAAAGCCAATCAATACTTACAGAAGAATAACAAGATGCAACTTTCCCTACACTATTGCATTATTCTAGTATGGAAATCCCATTTATTTGCTTCATCATGGGTAAAATTAATAATATCCTGGATTTAGAAGTCAGATCTGCTAGAAGATTCTTCTAGATTACACTTATTTCTAATGAGACAAATGTCTCTCAGAAGAGACAACGAAAGGTAGAATTCACATCTGCAAGACTTCACTTCCAATTTGAAGTGACAGGATGCAACCCTGCACTGTTTGCATATTCATTTTCATTCTTTTTGTAATTGTTTGATTGGAGGGATAAAAGCATGTTTAATAATATCCTGTGCATATTAATCCAAAAACAGTCTCCAGGGATTTTAATGGCATTTACTTCAGTCAGTGCCCTTAGTGATGCAATGTAAAGCTTTATTACTAAACAAAGTAGACTTGTAGAATTTCCAAGCCTTGCTTTGCAAAGCTTTAAAGCTTTAAAGACCTGAGCAAGACCGTTAATGATAGGATCTTTTAAAGACAATTAATTCGTTGGGTCACCATAACTCAGACATACCAGTAATTTCACAGAACACAACAAACTTTGTTAGGGTAACAGAAGTGCGTAAATTTCTTCAAACTTTTTGGTTGGTTTATTAAGAGTACAATATTACACTAATATAGATATGAGGACTAATATTCCAGCATTCAGGATAGAGACAATCTGAAGACATGCAGAGAAAGAGCCAGGGGCGCGCTGGCTACGCTAAAAGGGTGCTGGACAGGGAGGGGACGGAGCTTATGGGTGCTACTGTATGACATCATGGATTGTAGCTGCCAGGTGACATACTTTTGCCCACCTCTAGGGGCACCAGTCACTGGGGCACACTGGGACTTGTCCCTACGTCCCAAATGGCCAACACAAGCCTGGAAGGAGCCTGTTCTCCTTCATGTAGAGAACAGCACTGCTAAAAGGAGGCTTATCCTATACATACCATCTCTTCATACAATTTGGAAATCTGAAAAATTAGGGTTTCCAGTTGCTTAGAAAGGTAGTACCTGTGGACGACACTGTCCTCTTTCTACTATCACTATTAAACCTGACGAGAACAAAGATAGAGGGTGTGGGTTAGGTTAACTGGCCCCTTTTCTTCATACGTTCAGAGAAACCTAATCCTTGAATGCCCAAGAAGGCCTCATTTCCTTACCTCAATTTTCACACTCTGTTACAAGTTGCACCTTCCCATCTTCACTTCAAACCTTTCTACAGTAGTGACTAGTAAACAGACAGCCCCAGAGTTAAAGAACAAATGACAGATACACGGGCTCTTCCTAACTCACTTATATAATGCATACTTTTTCATCTGGCTATTGCAACCTCAGAACAAAACAGATCATACGAAGCAGGCCTGAGGATAATTGGTGCTTGAGATGATGAAAAAGTCAGAATAGATTCTCCCTTTCCCTCCATGAAGGACTTTGATATCTACATTTGCAGCCTTCATCTAATTAAAGTTACTTCTGAAACAAGGTGAAAATTTTTCTCATTAACCTAAATGAAGGGCATCCTAACTAGGATTCTGACATGATTAACTGCCATCACCTTTGCACTTCACTGCCTCTTCAAAGCAGAAAGAGGGAGAGAAAGACAGAAAGAAAAGTAGCATGCAGAGGACAAATATGACTAATTAGTAGCCTCCTTTTTGAGTCACCCTCTCCTCCACTTTACAGCCTGATATTATCTTTGCCATGCTCCATACACACAATAATGTAGTGCAAAATAGAAAATCCTATTAACTGCTCCCATTTTTCTTCTGGACAGGTCTCATTGCTTACTTTTGTCAGCTCTGAAACTAAAGTTTTCACAGCTTTGGGTCAAATTTCATTTCATTTCTTTTTAAAGAAACTTGTCTAGTCCAGATTATTTAAGAGAGGTGATTTCTCCTTCTTCATATTAAAAATTCCACTAGAAAGATATACGGCTCTCATCAATGAAACTCCTGCCACATCTCCTACTTTAAAATTGTCTAACTACATCCTGGCGACAGCTCAGTGCTAGAAACAATGTTATTTCAAATGGTGTTTGGTAAAATCTCTACATACACAGCATTATGCTCTTCTAAATAAACAAGATGTAGCAGTGTTACTTCCCACCTGACCTGAGGGGTGTGTGTGCGTTCTCCCCGGCTAATTGGGGGGCGGGGGGGCGGGATGGCTCTTTGTGCTGTCACTGGTGGGGATGCTTCAGCCCCATCAAGAGTAGTGGCACTTCCCATCTGATGGGGGGGCACTGGATAGAGGTGCTTTATTTTACCCCACCCCCAGCATTACCTTATGATAAAGATGGGATGAAACACAGCAGGGCAATTTGGAAGAACTCAGTGACATGGTCTCAAAAGGAGTCGGGTTGGCACAGATTGTGCTGCCCATACAGATAGCCTATAAGTAGGAGCTCATACCGAAGAGTGGTAGATATAGATCTTTCAACAACACAGAACTAAAGCTATTTATTATTATTATTATTATTATTATTATTATTATTATTATTATTATTATTATTATTATTATTATTATTATTATTATTATTATTATTATTATTATTATTATATTTCGACTTGTATGTCTACAAAATCATTGGGCTCATCTTAATTTTTTTTGTCCCTATAATACTGCTGATGGCTGAACAATTGTGACCACAGGGGCAGGCTGTCACTTATGTAGTATCAAATAAACAAATACTGTACTGACGTGTATCCTCTTTCTCCATCCAGGAATACTTCTGTTCACAACAACAACAACAACAACAACAACAACAACAACAACAACAACAACAACAACAACAACAACAGAAGAGAGGATTCACTTGAGAAAGCCTTGATGCTGGGAAAGGTGGGGGGCAAAAGAAGAAGGGGGCAGCAGAGAATGAGATGGCTAGATGGTATTGTTGATGCAATAAGCACAAAGCCTGGCTGGTTGAGGAGGCTGGTGGAGAATAGGGGTGCCTGGCGTGCGGTGGTCCATGGGGTCACAAAGGGTCGGAATCTACTGTGCGACTGAACATCATCATCATCATCATCATCATCATCATCAATAATAATAATAATAATAATAATAATAATAATAATAATATGAAAAAGCTACATTCTTTCTCATCATGGTGGGTTTACTATAAAGTGGTGACTATGTTTCAAAACTGGCAATTTTTCCATATACAGTAAAAACTTGGATAACACTAAAACTTGGTTCCCCAAGTCTTGGTATTATCCGATTTTTAGTGTTATCCGAGGCATGTTAAAATCCTATGGGATGCATCGGATAACGTTAAAGCTCCATAGAGATACATTGTAACCGCACAGGCTTTAGTGGTTGTTATCTGATGCATCCCATAGGTCCTTAACATTATTCGATGCAATTCTCCCCCCCTGCAGAGCATTTAACTTTATGCGATTTTAGCATTATCCGAGGTAAACGTTATCCGAGGTATTACTGTATACTGTATACACTGTTATATCTACACATACAGTACTGTGTTTCCTCTGCTTGCAAAAGAAAGCAAAATTTTGCTGGAGCAATCTTAGGAGTGACAATCCAATGAACCTCTTGCTTTTCTTGCATTTGACAAACTGCAATTTATTCAGGTATGTTTTGGGCAAGGTATTTCTTTTTACAATCGCATAAGACCAATACAACATATTGATAAATTAGTTTGTTCTTGCTGCTGTTATTGCTGAAACAGAGTGCCACCACAAACAGAGAATGAATAATTTGGCCACAGGAAAGTGCAATGAGTTATGCTTCAAATTCTTACGATAACACATAAGATTGGCACAACATTGTGAAATGAAAGGGGTAGGATTTATCCTGTCAAAACTGTTTTTTTTTTAATTCCCTGAACATATTCACAATAAAGTATGGCATCTAACAATGTTCCCAACTGGTGAAATATCCTTGGTATGTAAATCATGTGGCACTCACTATGGAGTAAAACAAGTTAAAAATACACTACTACGAAGCATATATGGTTTTATGAGATGGTTTTATATATATATATATATATATATATATATATATATATATATATATATATATATATATATATATATATATATATATATATATACACCCAAGATTGCACTTATTAAAAAAACTAATAATTTCAGGCATATCAGAAAACAAAACAAAATAAAATAAACAAAATAAAATAAAACACACTGTAGCACTTTAAAAACTAACGGCTATATTTTTATTATTAGCTTTCATGGATCAAGTCCACTTCTTCAGACAAGGAGTGTAAGCCACCCTGAATCGCCAGAGTGGGCCAGCAGCGATATAAATCTAAACAAATAGTAATTTGGTGATGATCCAAATTTCTGTTCTCACAAACAAAATGGAGAATTATTTATTTATTTATTTACTATTTGTTTAGATTTATATCGCTGCTGGCTCACTCTGACGATTCAGGGTGGCTTACAGTCAGTAAAACAACAGTCACAGTATAAAATTGAATCACAGTACTATGACTAAAATCAGTAAACTTAAACAGCTACAATACACTTTATAAAAACATATTTAGATGGTTAAACTAAATCCCCAATGGTGGATTATTTAGAATAGTCATATGAGCCAGCGGGGGGAGGGGGATGCTCCTATTGCAGTACCCCACACCCGCTGGGCCAGCCAGGTCTTCAGGCCTGATTATGATAAATTATGAGAAGTCATTTGCACAGAGCTATAATTCATAAAAGCAATAAAATAGTAACTTGACAATCCATCTGTGTAAAGAAAAACTGTGCTCCAGAAGTAGCATATTGTCAACAGCACCCTGTTGGGTTTTTTTTTTTTTGGCTATTTTTGTCATTATTATGAGGAAGCAGTAATTTTAATGCTTACTTTACCGATAAGATTAATGCTAAAAAGCTGCAGGATTTTGCATTGTAAGAACATGTGCTTTATATTCCAAGAGATTGATATGAAGGAGATGAATGGCTATTAATTGGAATTTTTATCTTCGTGTTTTGTTTGCTTAAAATGGTGAGTTCCTTTCTTGCCAACAAGTACCTCTAATACAAAACAATGAAGTTTCCTCTCCTTGTCTTTAAAACCCTTCTTTCTTGGCATCTTGTCTTAGTATTCCTGGAAATCTGATGGAACAAGATGACCTTAATAGCAGCTTGTTTCTACCTGGCTTATTGCTGCTGCCTTTCTGTCCAAGTATACACAAATCTCAGTGTTCTTTCTTCTTCTTCTTCTTCTTTTTTTACTATTACTACTACCTAAAGACAAGCACATGCGGCTGACAAATACAGCTGTGAATGGTTTAAGAACCAGCTGTGTGAAAAATGATAATGCCTATTTTTAAAGAAGTGATTCAGAAGTTCCCTTGTTTGTCCCACCACCCGAACAGGATAAGTCTTTATTTTGAAACTCTCTTACTAAGGAGCTTAGGCTGGCACCTTAAAGTTTAGGTTTAGATAAGTCAATAAAATATTTTCTGAGTTTCATAAGATTTTTAAATTATCCTGAACTACTTGTTCTTGAGGGTGTGTGTGTTAATGGCTAAAAGTTCTAAAATTTAAGTTATTGAAATCTTCCTGATAGGGTCAGAAACCAACTTTTGTATATTTTTATAAACAACTACACAACAATTATAGTCACCTGTAGTTGGGAGACTATAACCAATACATTTTCAGGAGTGCCCAAGCTACCCCCACCCCATTATCCAGCACCCAGACACACAGTTCTAAGATTTGGTAAGCAGTGATAGATAGTGACAGAATGTGGAGGAGTGGAAAATTCAATCAATGGCTTTGGAAAAGGGTATGAAATATTTGTATGTGTGGGACTATGATGACTTTGACGTGGCAGTTCCTCTTAGACCAGATACAAAAGCTATTAATCAATCCAATAGAAAATATGAGGCTGCTCCACTATGACTAATTTTGGGTGTCTGACTGTCTGTGTGTGATACACTCATAAGCCCAAACAAACTTTTTCTTTCACACACATACACAAATACAGACACACAAATAATGCTGACATGTTATTTGTAACTTACAAACAGAGGACTGTTCTTACAAATAAATAACTTTAGGAAGCCATATGCGCAATATTTTTTAATTACTATTACTTAGCCATTAAGATGAGTGAGAAAAGGAGTACACAATACAATCAAATGAAAAAAGTAATGTATTCATATGGATAAACAGGCAAAAATAATAGAACCTTCAAACACTAAAGTCTGAAATTTACTAATCTGTGCAGTGGCTCAAGTTGCTAAAGCACTGACTGGATGGTGGCAGGTCAGCAGTTCAATACCTGAATACTGCAGGACGTAATGAGTTCCCGTCTTTGTCCCATCTCCTGCCAACCTAGCAGTTTGAAAGCAAGAAACTGCAAACAGATAAATAGGGATCACTTTGGTGGAAAGGTAAACAGCATTCTGTGTGCTCCAGTCTAGTCATGCCTGCCACATGACCACAGAAACATCTGCTAAAGCAGATGGCACTAGCTTTTCAGCTATGAAACAGAGATGAGCACTGAACCCTAGAGTCGGATATGACTTGCTTTTGAACAAGGGTGACCTTTACCATTACCATGCTTGTAATAATGAACACAGATATCTAATAGTTTAGGAGACGACTATAGTAATATTTACAATAAGGTGAGCATTTTTTTACACAACTAGACAATATTTTAAAAAAGTTAGAAGACTTCTATACACAAGAAAAACTAATATGCTTAACCAAAATAAGAAATCAAACAGGGACAGAATCCAGGGAAATCATAGATTACCTTTGAATTCAACAGAGCCTGAGTATCAATCATTCCTGCTATGTTACACAATTCAGAATGTTATAGAATAAACCACCAAACAGATGAAGCAACATAAAAGAAATCTGTTTCATATTATACATTTAGCTCCAAATAACAGCTCTATCTAATACTAAAAATAATTAGGAACACATTATGTAGTAATGACCATTTAAAAAGTTAAGCTTAATGAACCCCTTGACTTATTTTGATATAATTACTTCTCCCTTTTGCCTGACAACCTCCCCTCCCCTGCCCCTCAGAAAGAAAAACCAATCTTTCTGAATATCAGCAGCATGAATATGGGAAAAGAGGTAATTCCTAATCTGATTAATATGTTACTGTCATATATGGAAATTAATAATTTGGGGAATGAAAGTGTTAGTTCTCTCATGAAATGGCTGACTGTAATGGGAATCCTACTGCACTAGTTGGTTACTGCATCTTTAATGCTAACTTTATGAAACCCCACACTCTAAGCTTTACCTTTACACTCTAACTACTATTGATAAATTTAATCTTGCTATTACATATAATATGAAATCTGGAACCCAAAACATTCTGATTAAGGAATGGAAGGGGTTTATGTTGCAGCAGAGAATTCAAGCTGTGCTACAGTCTAAAACATATTACCTTGCCAAGGAAAACATTGATTGCCACACTATGAAATGTTGCTTTGGATTTTATTCACAATTATTCACAAAAAACCATTATATTCTTTGAATTGGAAGCAAATAAACTATGATGATAGGAATACTTAGAACAGATGTTCTCAACCTATTTCAGATTGGGCTGGTCCCACCTCCGACACGCAGCTGGGGGTGCCGGTGGCAGGTTGCTCTTGGTGCTTACCGTTTTGACGTCATCCACAGTGGTGGTGGTTGCAGCGATGGCTGTGCTTTCTCCCTGCTGTTCTGAATAGGGTATGCTGGTACCCAGAGCAGCAGAAGCCTTTACTGAGGTGCGTTTTTTTAAAAAAATCACTGCTTCCTTGCTTTGTAATCAGTGCCACTGGAAGAGTTCCCTGGGCACACCATGCTAGAATCAGCGCTGTGCATCAAGGGAATTCTTCCAGTGGTGCGGATTACAAAGTGAGGAAACAGCAAAAAAATAAAAAATGAAATGCAGTAATCCACCTCAGCAAAGGCTTCTGCTGCCCCTGTTCAGAACATCAGGGAGAAAGTGTGGCAGTGGCGGCTGCTATACGTGAAGTATTGCAGAAGACTTGCAGCCTCTGACCCAGCCCCCAACACCTGCTGGGTTGAAAAGGACCCAAGCGGGCCAACGAGAGGCAGTACTTTACTTGCAACCTCTGACCCAGCCCCCAACACCGACTGGATTGAAAGGGAGCCTCCACAGCCTGGCCAGCTCCAGCTTGGCCTCAAGGGATATTGACATACTGGGTGGGGCTGAGTTTGGGAGGTTTTTCTGCATTATTTATGAAGTATTTTTGAAGTGTTTTATAATGGCTTGAACTGTGATTAGGGATGCTTTGAAATGGCTTTGAAATTTTTTTCTGATGCAATATCTTGTAACTGTGATATATTGTTTTTTTTGTTATTGTATATTTTGTATCTTTGTTAGCTGCCCAGAGTCGCTTGGCGAGTGGGTGGCATATAAGTATAATAATAATAATAATAATAATAATAATAATAATAATAATAATAATAATAATAATAATAATAATAATAATAATAATAATAATAATTGCAATGCCAGGGGATGGGGGCAGTCCTTGAGGAGCCTGGGTTCTCACAGTGGGCCAGAATAATGATATGTGCAGGCCTAATTAGGCCCGTAGGCCGGAAGTTGTCAATATTAAGATGGCAAACAAATAAAGGCACTGGAAAGCTGGGGAATTGCTTGCTTTAATAAACACAATAATCAAGGAACATTGATACATAATGAATATTCTTCATATGGATTACTTCTTATTTTAAAGTTATTGTCAAATTCTTTCAGAATTGGGCTAAACACATGTTCATTAAATGAGTTCTTTTACCTTACAATTGTACCTTGCTTAAAGAGCATAATGCATTCCACAGGATTGCTTGTTAAGTGAGTTTGCTCTTTAAGCGAAACACCATTGTAAGTAACCAATGGGGGGGGGGATTGCGAACCCCGATTTATTTGTTAAGCAAGTTTTGGGTTGGTTTTATTTGTTAAGCAAAGTGAACATTCAGAGAAAATTCTGCTCTTTAAGCGAGTTACTCTTTAAGCGAGGCACTCTTTATGTGAGGTTTGACTGTATTTTAATTATTCTCTTACTTTTGAAATAGGAAAAAAGATTACTTTCGCTTGACTTCAATAATTTGTATTATGCTTCTATTATAATTTAATGTTCTGTCACTTATCACTCTTATAAAGATACCTCCAGCTATCAAAGAAACCGAGCAATGCTAGATTTCCTTGGCATAACTTTGATTTGCACTGGTTGTCAAGAAAAAGACATTAAAGTAATATCTAACATCATTCGATAGGGAAGAATAATATGTATATTATTGTCATGCAAAACAAATCTTGATGGAGGAATGCCCACACAGGTAGGCTGAACATGGTAAGTTGTTATCACTATCAAACAGCAGCTTTGGGGAGAGAATTTTCCTATTTAACATCTGTATAACTTGCACATGCAATTCCAACTAACTCTCTCATTCAATGACACTTGCAAAGATTTGTATTTCCAGCTTTGGTTGCTAATCAGTGGGGAAAAGTCATATCACTCACATTCTGCTGACAAAGAGGTAAAAGAAAAATCCTCATAAACTAAACCAGAAATAAAATAATTCATCTCAATTGTATCTTTGCCAATCTTTCACTCTATAGAACATGAAGAACTAGCAATAGTTATAGAAATTCAGAAATAACAGGATACATTTAAAGAAGAGTTATTGATGGTGGAGTAACATACAAGTGTTACAATGCACTAATGGGCTGAACAATTGTTATAATTCTCTCAAATGAAAAGAATATCAATTAGATCTATAGTTTTATAAATATACACATATATAAATGAACAAAGAATACACAATGACCTCTATATCCGGACATTAATTTTAAAAATTGCCTTAATTTATTTTTATTTTAAACTACCATACATTGCATTATATGCTGTATCACATTCCTCTAATCTGACTCCTTAGAGTTCTTTAAGAAACAGTTGGAAATGTTTCTGTTAGAGGAGGCCTTTAGCAGTTTGCTGAAGACCAAATAGGAAACCCTCCCATTGCCTTTCTGTCTCAAGAGTTTGGGGACCTCAGTTCTGATTAGGTGGGTGGGGGTTGTTTTATTGTTTTAATGATGTCTGTTTCAATTTTATTTTATTTTAATAGTGTAAGCCACCCAGAGTGGGAGTCCATCCCAGATGGGTGGAGTATACGTGCAATCAATCAATCAATCAATCAATCAATCAATCAATCAATCAATAAGCTAGTTCATTTTTAAGAGTAAATTTTACTTTTAGAGTATAATATACAAAAGTAACATGTGCCTCCAATATCACTGGCTGTGTGGAACTGATTATGCTAAGGATCTTTCACTGCTTAAATTGTCCACTGACATAGGACATAATAACTGGGGAGGAAAGTTTTTTTATATATAAAACATGCATTAAATATCTGTTCTATAAACAAAAGACAGATGGTTTCTCTTTCATATCTGGAATAGTAAAAAGGGACCATTACTTATTTTACTATTTCACACAAATAAGCATAGTGTGGTTGCATTATGAATAAATGTTTTTATAACTTTGACTTTATTTTGAAATTACCCTCAGAGATTTTATATTGGCTAATAAAAAGGAACCTGGAATTAAACTCTCAGGTCTCCTTCTTCTTTAGACTCACCAAAGGGGGAGTTTTATACATTGCCTGGAGCTACCAAAAACATCATTTTCTGAGAGATAAGTTAATAAAGAGGCTCATGATGATGTGAGGTGTTTAAAAACTTTATGTAAAGGCAACATTATGAGAGTAATTTCTTTATTGGCTTTATTAAATGTTAATCTTTGTCCTATTACTCATTGTTTCAAATTAGGATATAAGTTAGAACTTCTGTAAATGCATCTTTCTCTTTTTCTTCTGCATTTGGGGCAGCTAGGTGTAAACATCGGATATTTGGTTCTACACAAAACTCTGACCTGATATTTTTTTCCATTTTGTTTTTGGTTATAGTCACAATAGAGGTTTAATTCTGGGATCTAATTAAGATCTAGATTTGGACACTTGATTTGTTGTAGAGAGCCAGATTAAATAATCATCAGATCTCCCTAGCTCTTAACTCCTGGGATTCTGATACAGTACTAGTTTCTTAGTGTTCCAATAACACAACACAAAAGTAATAAACTGAAAGTTAAGTATTCTGAGATGCAAACATTGAATGCATTCAAAAGTTGCTAAAAGTTGAGACCATCATTTTTTGGGGATGTTTCCAAGTAAACTGACTTTCTAGATTCTCTCTGTTGGATGTTTGGACCACAGTAATTTTAGCAGTAAAATTTTGTCCTGTCCTACTCCAAAATGAAATACAAAATTGGCTGACTTAAAATTGCATTCTGGAATTCACAGCTAGAAGTCTTGGTGACAGATATGGTAGAAGCATAGATTTAAAGTATTCAAAGTATGCATCTGTGAATAACTGAATTATGCATTCTACACATTACAGGAAGCCATTAACCATAAAAAGGAAGAATAGCATAGTATGCTCACTCAGACCTGGAACAATTTAAGTTTTTTTTAATATCACACCAGTAGCTGCACTAATCATTCTTGACTTTAGAGAAGATAATATTTCTTATTTGGATCCCTCTTTGAATAATCTATTTGAAAATTAAGATCCTCTACCAGCTAAATCAGAAAAGCATCTTACTGATAGAATAATTAGCTACTCAGAAACCGGTAATTTACAGGTAGCCGTGTGTACATTAGAATGGAATAGAGGCACTATCAACATAACTGATTATTTCTTCTACAACTAAGGCATTTTAACTTCCCTGAAGCCAACTGTGAAAGTAAATTGGTTATTCAGAACATTGTACTTTGTATTTAGGTTGCACATTTATATCATTTAAAACAAAAAGAATCCCCTCACTATAAAACCTTATGTATGTGAGGGGAAATGTTAACAAAGAGTTTTTCCTTCCCAAACCACTCTTTCGAATTGCAGTACACCTAGCAGTGGTCAAGAAGAAATGTCAAGGCCTTGTTGACTTGTACATAGAAGGGCAAAACTGTCAAGAATGTCAGGACCCTATTTCACTTACTGGGGGAAAATTATGAGAGAAAAACAGCAGATCTCTCTCACTTTGCTGTGACCTTCCTTGGGCTAAAAGGAGCTTAAAGTGATTTAGGGCCCATCATGAAAAGCTTCGAAGAGATTAAGGAAGTAATCAGTTTGTCAGAAGAACAGGCTGCATGACTCCATAGGTGGAAAGAAGACTTGTCAGGAAAGAATTCCTGAGCAAAAAAAAAGTTAGATTAGTTGATTGTACCTGAACCACAAAAATATATTGTTATACTAACTTTTCATATCAATGAAACACTTAGAAAGGTTTGCTGCAGTGGACAAAATAAAATAAAGTGTGGCAAGCTTTTTACTTTATTTGGACCTAAATAGGGAAGCTAATACTCAAAAGAATGGGGAGAAATATGAACAACAAATCGATTTTTCTTTTATGCCATTTTGGTCAGTCAAATGAAATTATCTTCACAGTATTTTGGAGGTGTTCTTTTGGCCAACATGGCAATCTTTGCTTCTCTGCTCTATACTTACTTAACTTTATAGTTTTGATAAATACTCATTTTAGGAACATCCATCCCACCCTCAAAACCCTTCCATGCTATCCAGAGATTTGCTCCAGAGGATTCCCAGCCCCCTGGAACAGTTTTGGGAGGAAATGAAGGGCTTTGGGAAAGGGTGGAGAAGTAGCTCTGATGGAAATGGTTACATCAGCAACATGACAGTAGTGGATAGAACACATAGATTTCCATGAGACAAATGAAAGTGTAATGGTTTAGTGAGCACAGGATCCCATTATATAAGATAGCTGAGAAAGAAAAACAACAATAGTTAAATCCATTTGATAATCACCAGTAATGTTGCATGAAATTCAGCTGCCTGGGGATGAAGCCAAATTTGCCGCCCCCTGGTGGATGTTTGTGCTGGCTCCCGCTAGGGCCTCTAGGAATGTAGTCCAAGAACATAGCCCAAAAAGCGCCCCCCAGGGGGGGCTACCTCCCTTCTAGTGACACCACTGATGATCACACAATAGACCCAGGGATTTATTTAAGTGGTGACCTAAGATGTCCAATGCATTCAGTAGGTTTACCCTAATTGCAATTAACAACTAGATATAGCTCTAATAACTTAAGAAAAATAATATTTTTGCAGCTGTTTTTTTATTAGCATGTTCTCTTTTCAAAATATAAATATTTGTTCTCCTATTCATGATACTGAGATCACACCACAAGACCAAACAGGCTTTCTGAACTAGCAATACCATACAGAGTGTTTCTCCCTCCTAATATTTAGAAGTTCACAAATTCTGATGGTTTAAACCGGGGTGGCCAAACTTTTTCGGCTGTGGGCTAGTCACATGGGTGAGTGGGCTGCTCACATGGTTCCTCCCACTGGAAGTGGAAGTAAAACATGCCCATGCATGCTCAAAACACTGCCATAAATGCACCTGCAGCTGTCATAAACATAAATGTGTATATGATAGCTGGGGGTGCATTTATGGCAATGGTTTGGGCATTCATGGGTGCATTTTACTTCCACTCCCAAGAGCAACGAGGGTGGTGTGGCCCATATTATTAGGTGCTGTTGGCCAGATCTGGCCCACAGGCCATAGTTTGGGCACCCCTGTTTTATGACTACCTATTAATTATGAAGTCTAATAAAAAGTCTATAAGCTGGTCAGTAATATGTAGCATGATGGAAAACTTCAACATCACTCACCAAATTATATATGCTGCCTCAGAGACATACTACAAAAATTTTCACATGTAAAGAAATTGATTTTTTTTTTTTTTTTTTTTTTGCAGAACTAACCACAGTATTCCTTCTGGAACATAAACGCCAACCACTTCCTTTTGCAAAATAAGAAGCACTAACAAATGAAGATAAAAACAAGCCTGATTATATGAGATATTTTGAGCCATATTATCTGTCTAAAGAAAATATAAGCATGTATTTGTCTAGAAGGTTTTTCAGTCAAGATTATGCTTTCCACATCTGAGAGGCTAAGGCAAAAAAAAAGAGGAAATTCTACAAATGCCCTTTAAAACATGGCACTGTTTACTGACAAGAAATGTCTTCATAATCAGTAAGTGAGGAAAAGTGAGGCCTTCTATGTTAAGAAAAAACCTGGCAAAACTGGAAAGTTGAATACTCATATAAATGTATTTCTTAAAGAAAACATTTCCAGGGAGGTGTATATGAATTTATCAATATAGTGAAATCAAACTATTTAGTTAAATATAATAACATCATTGAAATCAAACTATTTTGGAGTCTATCTCTTCAAAACATTTTTCTCATAAGGCAAAGGGTTTATCAAGTGTTATAAACATATAGGAGTGTACAACTTTTTGGTACAATGTTACATTTGCACATACACAGATGCACAAGCATACATACACACAGACACATCAACACAGACACACACACATCAAACTAAATAAAACGTTGATATAAATAAATCATTTTAGCTTTTTGTATGGGCTTCGATCCAGTCTCTCTTTTAACAGACATGGGGAATCAACAGATGCACAAAAAATTGAGACAGAGAAATTTTACTGCCAAGAAGAGGTGGGGGGATATATTTACTAATTCAACTGAGCTCCTATGTTATGTTTTGAAGGGTCAGAGAATCTTCTTGGGGCTGCAGGGAAAAGAAGGACTTGTCAGAAAGTGCTTCTTCCCTATGTTCTGCCAGCTGAAATGTCCCACATCAAGGGTTTCTGCTGGTATATACACATTTTTCATCCAGCCCAAAGGACTTTGGAGTTTCTTGGACAGTGGAAGACACTGAAACATCTCTAGATCCACCTCAAGGTCTTTTGAAAAGGAACACTGAATATTTTTTTTTCTGAATGAAGTGGCCTATACAGTTGGAAACTGTCCTCTGGGCTATGCAGTTAGAAACTGTCCTCAGAATTGTATCACTGTAAATTCAAGAGTATGCCATGAGCTGACAGAGTCTGCTTTCTGTTGTTCTCAATGTAAAGCTCTTTAGCTCAGCTAAACAGAGATACTGCTTGAAATGTGGCAGTTCCCCAAGACTTGTAAGATACTGTAACATGAGTTTTGCAGATTCCCTTCCACAATATCAGTGATGTTCACAAAAGATCTGAATGCTTATTGAGTTGGTATCTATTTACACTTTCCAGGGAGAAGTACCAGACATGAAATAGGAAAAAGATCACTTTCGTTTTCAACTTAGGAAACATTTTGGTGGAAAATCTTGTTGATATCACCCAGCTACTACAATCAATCATCTCCTGTGTTAGGGCAATTTTATTAATGGTATGTGCAATGTGATATGCAAGTTGAATTTATTATTTTTATCATCTAAGCTATGTTCAACCTTCTGTCTGTGGAAAATAATTTTATTCTTAATTATTTGCCATGCCATTTTCTATACCTTTGGCAGCTGCACTACTAATTAAGACATAGGACAACTAACACTGTACATATCTCAGTGCACTATGCCATCGAGTTGGAACTGACCTATTGTAACTGTAGTGGAAATTTCAATGTAAGTTAAATATTTAGGAAGTTGTTTTATTAGTTCCAATTCCTCAGTGAAACAGGGGTTAGAATCCAGGCTTTCTAAATCCTAGTCTGCCATTCTATTCACTATACCACACTGGGTATCCTGAAACTGTAGATATTACTTTATATAAACAAAGGTTAATTGTATTTGTATGTAATAGTATTAAATCAAGGTGTGTTTTTTTCACCCAAAAATTGTAATTTAGATTTTCCTTCTAATTTTGACAAGAGACTCAATTTTTAGTTTTAGTGAATTTTCACTTATTATTTCAAGTTCTATTTTCTTGAAAATTACAACAGATTCGAAGAGTTGTCAGAGCACTTTGTCCTTAAAATGACTCACTCTTATGTTATGTGATTTACAGCTATACTACTTGGAGTTCTTTCATTTCCTCCTGGGACTTTAATACTGTACACATTTACAACCTCATGCTACTGGTTATCAGGTAGCACTGAAAAACCTTTCCTTGGAGAGTATCCTATTCTATGAATGGAGCAAGTTCCAATAGCAGTAGTGAGTGGGATTACCCCTTGTCATTTCTTCTGTTAAACATACTTCTAGCAATGGGGGGGGGGACTTGCTACTTCCTGGCCTAAATGCTTTACAGTCATCTTTAAATATGTACAGTTTGCATTGAAGATAGTGTTATTGTTACTTCTAAAAATAGTTTCAGTGTCAGCTGCAAGTTTGTGCTATCTCATCCATCACTATAGTTCAGATAATTTATGAGTAAATTATATAGCCTTAATCCTAATAGATTTCATAGGGCTTCCTGCTTATACTTATTGAGATTTTGTAAATGCTATCTGCCCTCAGCCTACTATCTTGTAAATAGTTTCTAATTCACAAGAAAGCTTTCCCTCTTAACCACCAGGCTGCAGAATTTATTTAGAAGCTTGTTGACAGACTTACTGAAAAGCTTCCTGAAAATCCAATTACATTTTCCCCCCAAAGACACCTGTATCTGCATGTTTGTTAGCACCCGGAAGGAACTGTAAAAAGTCACTGTGGCATTTGACACTAAATACTGATTCCCAATACATTAAGCATTTCAGAAGAAGAAGGCAATTGCATCAAGGAAGTAATACTGAACTCTGTCATCAGTTGTGAAAATCCGAGAAGTAAATTACTGGTATATCTCATTCTGAACTGAGAGATAAGCAGAACATGAAGTATTCTGAGAATATGTGCAAAAAAAAAGGGGGGGGGAGAGAAGGATTCAATTCCCTAGGAACTAAGGGAGGGATGCTCAGAGATACAGGCATCTCTGTCAATCCAATGAAGAACAGCAGAGCAAGGATGTGTCATCTCTTTCAATTAGTGGTTACAGTTTATAATTAATTTCTACCTTTAAGTTCACAGTAGGTATTCAAAAATTATGTTTAAAGTGATAGTCTAAATCAAGCCCTTTTCTGCACAACTAAACTAAACAGAACACTCTTTTTCATTTTTGGCATTAGGCCCTCTTTCACAACAACAAAGAGAATATGAAAGAGGAACAGAAAGAAAAAAGGGCACCATGACTCTTAACTAGATGATAAAATGTCCAGGAAAAGCAATCAACAAGTTGCAATAAGGAAACAACTTGCTTTACCAAGAGACAATCAGTTCCAATCCCATTCAATGAAATACCCGTTGCATTGGGACAACAATCTATATTACACTGATAGAAGGGGTGATGGGTTAAATTTCATGAGTCTGCTCCTGAACACTAATCATTTTAAAACCACTGGGTTCAGTGGAACATAAAAAGCATGGTTTTGTACAGAAAAGGGACCTATTCAATGCGTTATCTCGGGAGCTACCATCTTTGGTTCTGGATGGGGGGTTCTGCCCCAAACACACCTGTTGTGTAATCTGGGGGTCCTCCTGGACTCGCGACTACTGCTCGAGGAGCATGTGGCAGTCATAGCCAGGAGGGATTTTGCATAACTTTATGTGATACACCAGTTATGCCCACTCCTAGATCGGGACTCCTTGCTCATGATCACACACGCCTTGGTCACCTCCAGACTTGACTATTCTAATGCGCTCTACATAGGGCTGCCCTTGGTGACCATTCGGAGGCTGCAACTGGTCTAGAATGTGGCTGCCCAGCTCATGATGGGGTGCGGGTGTTATGCCAGAGCCTCACCATTGCTTCGGGAGCTGCACTGGCTGCCAGTTTGCCTCCGAATGCAATTCAAGGTGCTGGTTATTACCTTTAATGCCCTAAATGAAGCCATTGGGCTTGTGGTATATTCTTCTAGGACCATGGTGCATTGGGTTCACATTGGCAACAGTACCTGCCTCTTGATTCACCTAAAATATACACAGAATCTATGAAGGAGAAATACCATACCACCTCCAGAGTTTCCTTGTTGGACTACTTTTCCAAAGGAGAGCTCTAGTCTTCCTTTAAATAATTACTGTCAGCCCTCACTCTCTGGACTGGACCAGTTTAGAAAATGAAATAACCAGTCCTTCCCCGTGCAATTTTCACAAGTAATACAAAAGGGACAAAGATTACTTTCATTTCATAAAATACAACCTATTTCCTTACTTCTAATACTTCTATGAATTTGATTTGCAGTCCTATTCATCTTGTGTGGGACAAGACCACACTTACTGGTTCCACATTCACCTCTAACCACATATAGGTACCAGTCATGATTCAGTATACAGTATTGCACAATGAGATTTCTAAAACACAATAAAAGCTATGAATAGAATGTAATCTTCCCTCCTTAGAGCATTACCCAGCACACATACAGAAAGTTAGGTAGGTCCACTAGAAGATATGGTGATGACCTTGGACTGGGTAGGCATGCCCCTGCCCCACTGCTGTAAGTCATGTTTGTTACATGATTTGGAGCACCCAAAAAGACCTCAAAAGGTCACAGTTTTTGTAGCTCTAATCGGAGTTCTTGCCTAATGTAGATATAAATAAATAAATGTATGGTAAATACATCTGCATTTAAGGCAAACCAGTTTTACATTATGTAAAAGGAGCAGGGGGAGAGGAAATCAACCTCTGACTTTCTACTAGGATAGTCCTCTTACCATTTACAGGTATAGACACCCCACCCATGAAAGGCTTACGAACATAACCCACAATGCTTTATAGCATGATACTGCTGAGCATTGCAACTAAATAATTATGATATCCTTTGAAAGAGTGGATTTCCCCCTACACTCACTCTACTGATTAGTAAATGGGAATAAAAAGGCAAGGAAGAATTTGTGACTTTTGACAATTATTCTTCAGAGGGAGGAAAGATAACAATTGCCAAAAAATCACAAAAGGTTTGACATGTTACCTGGCTATGACAAAGAGCACACAACTGACACCCAAGTAGGCCAGCAGAATATACATCCAGATATCAGGGGAGAGAGGATTCAGGAAGGAGAAGACGCCCGGGTTTGTACCATTGGGCTTGCGGTACAAAATACTTATTCCAAGAGTCATAAAGGGCTTGGAAAAGTCGATGACCGTCTCTCGAACATATGTAATAGCCAGTGGTGCAACTGCAAGGTCTGCTTTCTGTTTACAGGGGGAGAGAGAGAGAAAGAGAGAGAGAGAAATTGGCCATAAGTCAAAAGCAGTCAGCAGAAGAAGGCAATCAAATTAAACATAACAGAGACTACACCTGGATAGACATGTCTCAATACCAATTACTTTGAAATTTAAAGTTCTGCTATTTGTACTCCTCCTGTAAAGATTATTTATACCACTATGCTTTCCCCTGAATCATATCTGTTGGTATGGAAATAAAACTGGAAGACAATTACTGTTTGTAAAATTGTTTTTAATATTTCTTTTCTGACTCATACTTGGTTTGAGGGAAATATTTGAGAGGGAAGTTTCTCACTGAAATGTGTTGGAGAAAATCCCAGAGGTAAGATTTAACTTTTTAAACATGTAAGTTGATTCCAAAATTTATTAAGCCTGGTCTGATCCATTAGAGAGCTAGATTTTTTTAAATATTTTAAATGTTTGAGTCACAATCATTTGTGCCCATGAGTGCCCATCTTATTAGTAAATAAAATATGGATTAAATTCAAAGTAGTTGAAAGAGTAATTTGGAAAGGAAATTAAGAAACTATTGTTCTTCCTTCCACACAATCCTAAATTTCTCAAAATGTATTCATAGTATTTTTATATTGCTGGAGGAGCCATCTGGATCACAGTCTTAAGTTTGCAAATTTATTTTCAAGTTCAGTTGGCTTAAACACTGTAGACTTTCTTTAGGAATGTGTATTCAAAACCGCCATTCCCTCAACTTTTTTTAAAGTTTCATGATACCTGAAGGCAATTGATTCCATGGAATCAGCTGTTTTCTGGTTGAAGGGACAGAACACAAGCAACCATTTTTCAAACCGATTACAGAGTTGGAAGGCTTTCGGATATATACGATGGATATTGCAAAAGTTATGTTACCATGTGTTACAGACTGGGAAGCCTGGTTGTTCTTCTCTAATTTCTATTCTTTTTAACTTCATGCTCCTTCTGTCCTGACATGAAATTTTTCAGGGTTGGTAAAATCTTCAAAAATTAATTCAAGCCAAATACTCCCCCATCCACTCCATCAAATTCAAGAAGTATCCCTATTCTCAGCACAAAGATGGCCTGGATTATACATTTTAAAAATGAGAACCCTCTCAAGAAGATGGCAGCCCCAATTTAACACAGCAGAATATACAGAGATTTAATACAGATTTCACCCTGTATAGCTTTATAAAAATCTTAATTGCTCCTCATTCTAATTGAGACAGGCTCCATTTTTGTCATGGATGCATGAACAGCAAGGCTCTAAATCAGCAGTGCCCAAACTATGGCCCACAGGCCCAATTAGGCCCATGCATATAATTACTCTGGCCCAGGCTGAGTACCCGGGCTCTTTTAGGACTGCCGCCACCACCTGACATCACTTACAATGTCAGCCATGATGGCAGAAGCAGCAATCGTGCTTTGTCCCTGCTGCTACAAGCAACCTCTGGCTCGGTCCCCTTGCTTCAGCAGACTTTGGGGACATAGATAACTGCAGTGGGAAAATTTTCAGAGCCTTCCCCCTTTCAAAATCTGTGGCGCTAGGAAATCCCCATGGCGCACCCAGGATCCCAAGTATATATAGGCGTGTATGTGCATTTGTGTGTGTGTGTGTGTGTGTGTGTGTGTGTGTGTGTGTGTGTGTGTGTGTGTGTGTGTGTGTGTGTGCGCGCGCGCGCGTGCGTGCGTGCGTGCACGCGCGCCTGTGTGTGGGCCTGTGGGCTTGTCTCTAGTCCAAAAACATCTTATTGGATAGTACAGCTAGGCCATAGTGAATCTGTTTTGAGTTAAAGATGAGTAGGCACAGCTGTATTGCTAAACTGGACAATTTTGGCTACATTTGTAGCAAATATACCCCATGTGATCAACATAAGAACCGAACCAAAAGGGTGAGATGTGCTATTTTAGGATCCTGACATCCTAGGCAGAATTGGACTACAGTGTAACTGTATGCAATTCTGCTCCAAAATATGTCACACTAAGATTAGGTTGGCAGATAAACAATTACACATTGGGATGGGGGTGGGGGTGGGCATCCTGTTAGAAATATGGGGCAAAAGTGATGTGCATATGTGGATTAAGAGACCATATTTTTCTACATACTGTGGTTTTAATCCTAGAACAGTGACATTGAACCTATGGCATGCGTGCCAGAGGTGGCACTTGGAGCCCCCTGTGGGCACCCATGCAGTCACCCCAGCATAGAGTTCACCCTGCCTCTCTGCTCAGTAACCCAATGGGAGCACTTCCTCCTCCCCCCCCCAACACAGAGTTGCTCTGTCCCTCTGCCCAGCAGCTCAATGAGAGTGTTTACTTCCTCCCCTGTTGCTGTGTTGGCACTTTGTGATAAATAAGTGTTTTTTGGGTGGCAGTTTGGGCACTCGGTCTCTAAATGGTTCACCATTGCTGTCCGAGAAGATTCTACAGCCACAATTGTAATTAGCTGTGTGTACATATATCTCACAGTGTTGACAGCAATATCTCCTTAGACATTGGTATATCATTTCAGATTTTGCTTTGAAAGATTTTGTGATTGTATACATTTCACTAGCTAGTTGCTGAAAAGCACCCTATAAATAAGCATTAAGTAATTGTAAGAGCTACTTTACAAAGCAGGTTTACTTTTTAATAAAATTTTAAAATAAAGTTGCAATATTTTATAGTATCACAGGGAGCAGAAAGAATAATAATAATAACAACTATAAAAATGCAAATGTTTACATTACAAGGGTATGAATATCTATAGAAATGTCAAACATAAGTGCATTTTATTATCTCACTTGGCTGATTTTCCTTGTAATTGAAAGAGCTACACAATAAATATGTCCAGTGATATAAACAACTAAACGAAATGAAAGGTAGCCATAGTATTTTATATAACTTTGCCATTCTCTTGGGAGTTACAATTACAATGTTAATGTCCTACTGTCCTCTAGAGCAAGGGTCCCCAACCTTTCCCTCACCATGGACTGGCTTCATGCCAAACAACTGTTCCATGGACCAGCAAATGGGGCAGCAGGACTGGATGGCTCAAGTACACCACAAAATATGACAAAGTACACATTGCATACAGGTGGGGGAGGAGCCCCACTGCAACCAAAAAACAAGGAGGAAGGGCCCAGCTGCCCACAAGCCACACCACCTGACTCAGTCAGTGAGGCATCAAGGTGCACACTGGTTCACACAGGTGGGGGACAGAGCCCCACCAGTTAAGTAAAATGGAGGAGGGGCCCACCCATCCACTGTGTCTAAAGGCCCCACCTCCACCCCACCCACCAGGCAGACCCAGTAGAGCACACTGAGAGCAGAAGGCTGCCACCAGGACTCCCAGCACCACCCACTCCCACAGCCCGATTTGGGAAAGCCCAAGCCCCAGCACGAGTCTACAGCCTGGACGTTGGGGACCCTTGCTCTATAAGTTAAAGGCCATGCACTGAAGACTAACAGGTCATATTTTTATTGTAGCAGGCTAAAACAAAATAACAAGATGGAGACATACTAAGGCCCAGCTTGGAAAGTTACCTTTTAAAAGTACCTCATTTTTTCATAATTACTTAATTACTTCATAATTACTTATTCTGTTTGGAAAAAATAATTCACTATTATTAATGAATATTTGAAATCCTGTTGGTTACAGTAGTAAGTTGCACTAGAGCAGACCCATTAATCAATTGGGATTTGATGAGTCAACTCCTCTATAAGTTCCATTGATTCAAATGGGTGCTCCCTAGTTGCAACTTAATTTAGCATGATACGTCACAACTAAAGAAGGCCTTTACATTTTGGAGATCACTCATTCATAGGATCACCATAAGTCAGAAGTGATTTGGCAGCAGATAAGAGCAATAATAATAACAATAGCAATTACACTTATATACCACCCCATAGTGCTTAGCATACTCTCTGGATGGTTCACAAGGTAATTAGCATTTTGTCCCCAACTTGCTGGGTACTCATTTTATCAACCTCAAAGGATGGAAGGCTGAGTCAACCTCAAGTCCTGTCTCAATCACAATTTCAGCAGTTTTGGCAGCAGTACAGCAGTTTAACCACTGCATCACCAATAAAGAAGGCCCATTTGAATCAATAGAACTTATTGATGAGTTGACTCACCAAATCTCCAATGATTCAATGGGTCTATCCTGGTGTTATTTACTAGCCAAACAACAGAATTTTGGCTATAGTTTGTGACAATATATGCGTATTTAAGTTGGGCAGCATTATTGGATCTAACACCCAAAATGTGAAGAAACTAGGAAATTGGGTGTGTGTGTGTATGATAGTTTTTGGAATGTAGGCACATTAGTTAGCATTCAAGATGAGAGGCCAGAGAAATGCAAGGAAAACATATGTTCCCTAAACTAGTGATGGTGAATCTTGGCACTCCAGGTGTTCTTGGACTTCAATTACCAGATTCCTGCTGATCAGGGCTTCTGAGAATTTAATTTTAAGAGCAGCTGGAAAGCCAAGGTTCACCATCACTGCCCTAAACTATATCAAAGGTCAACCAGCTGCCTGTTATCACATGGGAAGGCAAGAAAATTTCAAGGTTATAGTGTTTTCCCTGGTATAAGGTAATGAGATGAAATTCTTTTCAGCTGAAGAGAAAGGAGAGGATAGAGCAGTTACTTCTAGAGAAGTTACTAACTTCAAGGAGGTTTGAACCACTGAGACATGTGATTTGTGGATTTCCTCAAAGGCTCTCAAAAATGGAGATAAAAATGGAGAAGGAGTTTGCTTAAGTTAGATTGGTCTCTCTCAGGAGAAAACTATGCCCACCTGCTGCCTTGCTACCTGAATCTGCATTGTATATTTTTGGACAGAGGCTTGGTTTGTTCTAAATTGACCCACCTCAGCTGTTTATGGAAAGTTTTTACATCTGGCATTCCTACATTACAGTGTTGGCACAAGGGATGAAGTGCAACCTTATAAATTATTGGTTTTGCCCTGATGAACTGCTGTATAAAGCTAGAAGGGATGGAGAGCAGCTAGGGCTGGTGCTCTTCATACATCCCTTTCTTAGCCACAAAAATAACAGCATTGTTCCTGTCAATCTGAGTGCTGATGCCATCTTTGTTCTTTTCTGGTACATCATTGTTGGGGAGGGGGGAGGTTGGGGGGAGTGTTTTTTCACCATCTTTTTTGGCCCATTTCCCTGGCTGGATTGCAGGAAGAAGTCAGTGACACACTTCTAAGATTCGTTCATCTGTCCCACCTTGAACCAGAGGCTTCTCTGCCACCTACTGGCAGACATACACAAATCATGTACAACAGCCTGTTGCTATTTCATACTGTCAGTGCTAAACAAGGCAGTTAAGTGACAGATTTCGTTTAATAGCAGTTGTAGGCTGTTCTTTTACTATTCCATATCAACGGTGCTGCAACGGGTGCAGATAGTATGTCTGCAGACTTCACCAAGTGCCTACTTTGTCTACCACTCCTGCATTTCATGCTGCCTGCAGACTCTACCCAAAGAAGAACAGTATCTCTCTTTCTGCTACAGCAGAACACAAGCCCAATGAAAAATCACACATGTACAAAAAATAATAACCTATTTCCCTACCTGCTAAAAGGTGAAAGGATCTAAAATTAATACAATATTTTCTTGTTAATTTATAAGATACTAAAATGTAAATTTACCAACCCTAAATCTTTTCCTAACTATATTAAGTAATTAAGAACTACAGTAATACCTCGGATAACGATGGCCTCAGATAACACTAAAATTGGATAACATTAGAGAATTTGAGGCAAACAGCAGCTTGCTTCCTTGGGAGAAAGGAGGGTTCTGCCTGCTCTCTTTCTCCCAAGGAGTCACACTGAGAATTACAGCTTCTGATCCTCAGCAGATTGCCTCCTTGGGAGAAAGGAGGGGGCTGGGTGCTCTCTTTCTCCCACGGAGGCACACTGAGGATCCCCGGGCCACACCCAATGGCCAGGGCTGAAGAGCTGCAGTTCTGGGCAGCTGGAGTGCTACTGCGACCCCGGGCCACACCCAACACCCAGGGCTGAAGAGCTGCCATTCTCGGCTGCTGGAGTGCTGCCATGCCCCCGGGCTATGCCCAATGGCCGGGGCTGAAGAGCAGCCATTCTGGGCTAACAAGGAAAGAAGCAGGACCCAAAATGGATGCCAACATTTACCATCATGCAAGGGGGTCATCTGGAGCCATGTTCACAGGAATCCATTTTAAATGCTAACAGCAGGGATGCCCAAACTTTTCAGGCCATGAGCCAGTCATGTGGTTCATGGGCACCCAAACTACTCCCTGTGGACTGGTTCTGGCCCCCAATGCCAATTTATACAACCCACACCACCCTCGTTGCTCCTAGAAGTGGAAGTCAAGTAAGTTTTACTTCCCCTTCTGGGAGAAACAAGGGTGAAGTGGGCTGGATGAATTGGCGTCATGGGCCAGATCCAGTCCATGGGCCATAGTTTGGGCACTCATGAACCACATGATTGGCCATGGCCTAAAAAGTTTGGGCACCCATGCTGTTAGCTTTTAAAATTGATTCCTGTGCACATGGCTCCACATGGCCATTCTGCATGATGGTAAATGTTGTCATCCATTTTGGGCCTGTTTCTATCCCTCTTAGCTTTTCAAATGGAGTCAGGACATATTGAAAGATCCCCCCCCCCCATGTTTTGGTGATCTTGGAAGGTCAGTGCATGACAGTACAGCACAGTACATAAACTAAAATTTGTTTTCTTCTGCTCACCTAGTTTTTCTGGTGTGCCATGGCATCATTGAAAAAAACATCTGTCAGCATATAGAGGGAGCAGATCTTTTAAAACAGCACTTTATAAAGTTTTCAAAAGTTTAAAAATGCTGTATGGTTTTGTTCCCCTAAAGTCAGGGTGGTTTGTTATGTTTTTGCAAAGTAGAGTTGTGTTTTTACCTTTTAAACAAGCACTTTATAAAATTTATTTTTTTAAAAAAAATGCTGTATGATTTTGTTCCCCTAAAGTCAGGGTGTTTTTGCATGTTTTGTAATGTATTTACCCTTTAGACAATTCTTTCTTAAAGTTCTTTAAGGTTCCAGCATGTTTCCTTGATTTTCCGTTGAAGTCTGGGCTGTTTACAATGTATCTCTATGGAGTTGACATTATCTGAGTCATCTCCATAGGATTTTAACGTTATCTGATGCGTGCATCAGATAAGGCTAAAAATCGGATAACATTAAGACTTGTGGAACCAAGTCTTAACATTATCCAAAGTGTTATTGTACTTATTACAAGAATGTAAATGTAACTTGAAAGTTCATAAAGTGACACAGAGAAAACTACTGCAGTGCAGGCTTGCACCAGAGCATATTGTAACAGCAAATGCTCAGCGGATTTTTAAGTAGCTATGCCCATTGTTCAATTGGAAAGATTGTAGTAATGCAAATGTAATAAATAAATAAATAAAATAAAGAACCAATTTGAAAAGGTACCTTCTATTGTCTATGCTTGCTTCTAGATTGCATCAACACAGCTAGACATCATTTACATGTTTTGTTCTCACCTCAGTTCTTTCTCTTGCCAAACCCATGGTAACAGGAAACACTGAGTTCTTTGCCTCAGAGTATCTGAAGAATGTTTTATTTCTAAAAAACAAAACAAAAAAACCACAAATCCAATTCTAGGATTCTTGGGAAATAGTTTTCACTTTCATTTCATCCTCTAGCATGGAGGTTCCTAACATTTTACACCAGGGGCTGTTCCTACAGCAGCATTCTGTACATGCATGGCATGTGCTTTACTTCTGCTTCCAGGAATGGTGAACTAGTTGGAGGCCAGATGAAATGGCTTCAGGGGCCAGGTCTGGCCCACGGGTCATAGGTTTTGAATGCCTGGCTTATGTTTTCAGCAGCAGTGGCAGCATTTGTGCCATTTTTAATTTTTTAAAAGTTTTTTGCTGTTTGAACAGCGTCCACTGCTTCCCACAGTGGCGGAAGAGTTTTTGAAGAATTTTCACTCCATTTTGGGATTTTTTTCCATGGCATTTCTGTTGCATTCCAGCAGCTAATACACAGAGGTTTGGGACATCCTGGTTCTGCACTGCTGGAAGCTCCACCTGGCACCAGAAGTCCCCAACCACCATGGTTTAGCTGCCAAAACGCAGCGGAAACATGGTGAAAAGTTCCCAAAATGGAGCAACATTTTAATTAATTTAATAGATAGATTTATATACCACCCTAATTCAATGGACTCTGGGTGGTGTACTCAAGTTAAAACTAATATAAAAAATTAAAAACTCTTAAGAACATAGCAGTATTGCCCATTACTGTGCCATTACTATCTAAAAACAAATATAAAAATGGCACAAATATAAAAATGGCATAAATGCCCTGAAAAGCATCCCAACACTGTAGGAAGTGGTGGACGCTGTGCAAACAGCAAAAAAATAAAAATAAAATAAAATGGTACAATTGTCACTGCCACTAACATGGAAAGTGACATTTTGGAACTTCCGGTGGAGATGGGAGCTTCTGGCAGTGCCTAGGTGGCCACCATGGGCTGTATTAATGAGTTCCATGGGCCGGATTAGGCCCATTGGCTGTAGGTTGGGAACCCCTGCTCTAGCAAGTGGAAAGCTAGCCATTTGCTTTCTAATCTAGAAAAGTAAATGGGACTCTGAATATTATGAATTATTATTACAGATATTTGGAACTACAGTACTATATTCCATTTGGATTTAGTTATACAGTAATACCTCGGATAACGCTAAAATCGCATAACGTTAAGTAATCTGGGGAGGAGAATTGGATCAAATAACGTTAAGGTCCTATGGGATGTATCGGATAACAACCGCTAAAGCCTGTGCGGTTACAATGTATCTCTATGGAGCTTTAGCATTATCCGATCCATCCCATAGGATTTTAACATGCATCGGATAACACTAAAAATCAGATAACACCAAGACTTGTGGAACCAAGTCTTAGCGTTATCCGAGGTATTACTGTACAGTATTTGAATCTATCTGAAAATGGCATTATTTTTTTTGAATTCCAAATAGTTCCAAATCTGAATGTAATCTCTAATTAAAAGCTCAAAACATCTTTCCAAAATATATTTAATATTTTAAAAAATATTTAAAGTACACATAACAAGTAAAGTGTAATCAACTACTATCCAGATTATGGGTAATTATTAAGTGGTATTTGCTGTACAGATTTTGCATAACATAAATACCAAAGCAACTTTCATAGTGATGAGTTGATTTATTAGGGATCTATATCTATCCACTTTCCAATTGTTTCAGGAATACTAAGAAATGACAAGGTCATTTGTCATGTGGTATCCCTTAAAGGTAGGGAATCAATTGTTTGTTTATGCTATGGTAGGGACACAAACAAGACTTTTAAAATTAAAAAAAAATAAAAAATGGGGAGGATGCTACAGAATTAGTAATCAATTGTGTACTATACTTTCCATCACTTGATCTAGATCAGGGGTTCTCAACTTACAGCCCACAGCACCATTTCATGTGGCTGCTTCTGCCGACACCAACGTCAGAAGCAGAAGCATTTACAACAGCCATAAATGTGCCCATGACTGTCATAAATGCATTTATAACAGCTGTAAATGCCACTATGGCTGTCATAAGCATGCTTATGACAGCAGTGGATGCATTTTACGGTAGTGTTTACAACGGGGAAAACCACCAGCGCAGCCTACTCAATTGCCTGAGGTGACGTGGTCCAGTCCACGGCTTAAAAAGGTTGAGATCCCCTGATCTACATCTTTGGTCTAGATTGAGAATTAATTGAAAGTACAGGAAACTTTTTTATATTGATTCGCAGATCATGGTTCATCTAGCTTGCTATTGTCCATCAGAGTTTGGGAGGCCCCCATCAAGAATTGTTAGCAAACATTGCAAAGCTCTATAACAGAGATAATAATCATTTGAGCTGAAATCCTAATAGTATTCAAGATGCCTGTTAGAGACAATCTTTTGTATCTGAGAAATCAAGTTTACAGAGAAAGAACTTGCCCATATCTTGAGAAGACCAAATTTACAAGAAAGCTGTGACTACCACACACAATAGCAATTGCGAGATTCTTAATCAAAGATTTATTGTAATGTAGAGTTTTGTCTTGAGTCACAGTGATTCATGCTCCTTTTTAAAGATAAGCCTTTGAATAAGGTAGGAAGTTATATGTTTTAATGCTGCTGTGGATGCTACCATTTTCTATTGTTTATTCTTGTCTGTTCATATTGTTTTATGTCCATTTGCTTTATTTTTCTTTTATGATTCTTTTGTCTATTTTAATCTTGTTTGACTGTAAACCACTCAGAAGTAGCATATTCTGCTCAGTAGTGGGCAGCCAAAACTTTTACTGCCACACTGTGGCCGGAGCCAATGCCATGGGTGGAGCCAATGTCATTAAGTCATGGGCAGATCCAACGTCATGATGTCATGGGTGGAGCCAACATTGTGGGCAGAGCCAAAGTAAAAACCCATAAAAATAAGTATACATAAAAATACAAATTAAATAGACATAGAAACATAAAAATACACATAAAAACACCTTAAAAAGCACATTAAAAATAAATACACATTAAATACACATAAAACACATTAAAATACACATTAAATAAACATAAAACACATAAAATGCACATTAAAAACAAATACACATTAAATACACATTAAAATATACCCACCTACCGTATACCCAAAGGCGAGTCATTTACCCTGGTGAGCAGGCTGTAGGGAGCTTCAGGCTAGCAGCTGCTTTTCCTCCTCCCCGCTTGGGAGGACAGCAAGGAGACCACCAAGGCTCTCAGCAGCAGACACCATTTCCTCTGTGGGTGTGTGTGGCCACCCAACTCTGCGCTGCCACACTCCAAGCAGCAAATGGCTGCTTGGCTCAGCAGGCAGAGTGCTGTAGGCATGCCAAATGCTATCGGCGTGAATATGCGCCAAGTGCTGTAGGTGCACCAAGCGCTGTAGGTATGCATGCGCAGTGGGGGAAACTGGCAAAAAAGTAAGCCCCTGAGGTGGTTCCCCCTAAAAGCTGCTACTAGTTTGCATGGATACCGGGAAAAGCTGTTACCGGTTCTGGCGAAATGGTGTGAACTGGCTCCTGCCCATCATTGAGTCTGCTAGGTGGGCAGAATATAATTCCATTAGTCAATCAAGTAAACAAACCTTAGATAAGGTAAATGCAAGAATCCTGAAACTCACCCATGAGAGTTTCTTGGAAATATCTCCTACTTTGCTATTATTTTTAAAACAAATTGATCTTCTATCAAATCAAATAAAAATAATGCATAGCACTAATAACTACTTATAACTAGGAGCCAGCAATATTCTATTCTTTTGCTAATTCATTTAATTGGTTTTTGAAACCAACTAAGCCAGTGAGGTGAGCACTTGACAGCACATAATTATTTTCATTAAGCCATATATAAGCACAAAACACACATTGGGAAAGAACTATTGGAAGATGTCTGGGTGAATTACTAGAGATTTGAAAGCATTTCTCACTTCCAATAGTTTAACAAGAGCAGTAAGAAAATAACTGCGAGCTCCATTCAGCCCTGGTACATATCAAATTACTGGGTTCTGTATAATCTCATTGAAAACTCTTTTCTTTAATCCTAAATATATGCATTTTGCTCCCGGCATTTGGTTGACCTTCTGCTTCCGGTAAAATACAAAGATCTAATATGTCTGTCCAACCTTGATCTATATGAAAGCCATTATCACACACCCTGCCAGCAAAATTCATAAATTAATATTGTAATGTGTGAAGACTTTCTTTTGTCTGTCCTAAAACTACGGAAAATCATTTTCACTTGATGTCCTACTTTTTTGTATTATGGAAGTGGAAGAAAAATACTTTTTGTCCCCTTTCTGTGTACCACGTGTAATCCTACACTTGTCTACTTAGAATTGGCAGTGTAATTCTGATTGAAAAATATTCCAGTTACAGAATATTCAAACTAAACTCAATTCTCTTACACCAGCATGACTGTCTTCTGCTGGCTGAGCTCTGACTAAGATCTGCTGGCAGAAAACTCCAAAAATTAATGGAGAGAGAATAGGGTAAGGAGTTCCACCAGATTTAACCTTGGTCCATCCAGGGACATAGACACAATGTTAGGCTACGAAACAGCAGTCCTAAATGATTCCCAACATGCATAGGTTGGAAGGAGTTTAAATCCAGTACCAATTCAACTGTCCTATCTCAAGATCCATTAACCTGTGCCTATCTTGGCCAGCTGAGTCATGTTTTTAATTTAGGACTGCTTGCATCCAAGTAAATAAATAGAAGATGGCAGTGGAATATTGCAATCCTATGGATGTCTACACAGAAGTACATCTCTCTCCTCAATTATGCTTTCTCCCTCCTAAGTGCTTATAGCATTGTAGCCTATGTCATAGTTTCCCTGACTAAAAAGGTTGCCTCTGTTATTATTCTCTAAACAGGTGTTCGAGTTCAAAGCACACTTGATCTGATTGGTTTCCTCTTTCCACCTCTTCTGAGGACATGTATCAGAAAGGTAATCACTTAATGCCAACTGTAAACTCACCACAGATTCTCATTGTGACACATAAATAATATTGGCTATTTTGTTTTTCAGTCCTATTGCGAATAAAAGATTTTATCAATTTTCCATTAATATAGGGGAAGGAGCAAACCCAAATGCAATACAATGCTGGAAGAGGAATGGGGTTCCACAAAGGTAAATGGTGTAGGTGTAATTGGTTATTCCCTAATGGGACCATTCTGGAGGAACAAACTATACCTATAACCTTTACCCTTGTCATGTCCATTCTCCCTTCTAAAATTGTGTATGTAGATATATATATATCTAGATAAAGAACACTCTGTGTGTATGTGTGTGTGCACGCACGCATGAGTGTGTAATTTAAATATCTTCCTCAGTTTTTAAATGTTATTCAAATACAAATATGTTTTATTCAAATACAAACAAAGAAAGCAAAACATTGCACTTTTGAAAGAAAATTTGATTTTTCTAGACTATTCAAACATTGGTGCTTTAAGCTCATACTGTTCTATATCAGGTGGCACTCCAGATGTTGATGGCAAGTCTCACCAAACACTGGCCAATGGAGTTCATGGTGGAGGATGTTGGTGCCCCAGTTATAGTCTATACTTAAAGATCTTTCGGGAAAGGGGTTTTAAACATTCTTCTTTATGGGTCAGTTGAATAAGTAAACTGGCAATACATTGTACAATGTGTGCATGGCAAGGTAGCTTTCCCTGCTTCTCCATTTTATCAAGAAGTTTATGTTGTCTGAAATGAATCAAGCCGACAGTGTAGACATGTTATCTTTGGTCTGCTACATCTTTAACATGTATTGTTTTCTACAACAGTTTATGCTGAAATCTACTGCAGCTTAACTGAACATCAGTGCATGAATTTTTTTTAAAAAGCAGTGAATGTCGTACATTTCAGCAAAATACATTTTAAGTAGTTTTCTTTCCCATTTTGCTGTGCCACTTTCTGTACAGAAATAAATTGCAGTGCAGCAGTTTTTATGTGTGCTTTACATAAAGATGAAAGCAGACAAATGGGTTTTTACCAGCTGAATGAGATTATCTAGATTTCACTGCCAGAATGGTGGTACAAGACAACTGCCTCACATTTGAAATATTGAGGCAGGGAGCAATATAAACCAGTCATTTAGAAGTGACTTAAGATAGACACAATGAGGGCAGTAATGAAGTCATTTTCCTTCTTGACATACCTTTGACCTCACTTTGTGCTTGGTCCTATAGAAAAATGCAAAAATGTCAAAATGATGCTGATTTGTTCAGAAATAGTGAGAGCTAAAACAAGATGTAACCATTATATTTGCCCACTAGACGGAAAACATTTCAGCAAAAGTACCCTTTTTAATGTGAAATATTAACTGCAAAGGTGGGCTTTATGCATCCTTCCAAAAATGCAAGTGCATCCTCATTTATCAGCAAGGAGTATTGAGTACCCATAAGGAGCTATTCTCAGTGCCAAATTTTTCCACATGAACATAAGGCTACGTGGGGGAGGGGTTTTTGCAACAACAACAAAACATACTGTGAACAACTCTTTACATTAAATAACAATTTGTTCACTATTAGCGAAAAGGTCAATGGGAATGAATTATTTCTTGTTGTATATCAAGTCTTGTGCACACTAGCTTTTATCCATACAATGGAAAAGTAGTGTAGACGTATTGGAGAAATTTGTCAATTCAAACTAGCTTCATGGGAGAGATTAACTAGCGAAGAGAGAAAGAGCAGCACAATCCTACTAAATTGGCAACACAGTTTAATGTTTAAATCAGGGGTAGACAAAGTATATTGTATTGTAATGTAATGTATTTTTTGTAAGCCGCCCTGAGTCGCAATGGCAAGTGGGTGGCAATATAAATTTGAACTAATAAATAAATATACAGTGTGGGATATATGCAGCCTAGGAGGCTTCAATGCAGACCACATTCCTCTTTCACTTCCCTTACATAAAAAAGACCAAAAAATTACAAATACATTTGGGAATGCTATTTATCAATTTGAGTCATTTTCTGGCACAGAAAAGTGGATGCAGAGCTCAAGTCCAGCAGCTTCATCAATACTGGCCTGGGGATGATGAGGACTTTAAGTGACTTGTGGTACTGGATCAGTGGTATTGTTGTCAGAAGGCAAATAGTAGACCACTGCATTATATTCAATGATGGGCCCCTCCCACTTTGCAACGGATTGGGCGTACCGGTAATAGATTTGGCTGGTGACACCCAATTTATTTTTATTTATTTGTTTTAAAATCATTTTTATTTATTTTTTTATTTTTTAAAAATAAAAAATCCAATGGACCTTCACCTGGTAGGCAGAGGACGTGGCCGAGGAGTAAGAAGTGGTGATGCAAAGGACCACTGGAGCCTCCGCCTGTGGAGCTTTTCTTCCCCTTTCTTGACCACCGCCCAAGTCCAGGGAGGGGACGTACGTGTCTGTCTGCACCAGCCCATGTTGGCTTCTTTTGCTGCTGCTCTATCCTTCACTGCCTACCATAGATAATTGGTTGGGTCCTCCAGGGTTGCACCTCTCTATGGTAGGCAGTGAAGGATAGAGAGCAGCAGCAGAGGAAACCAACATGGGCTGGTGCAGACAGAACTTGAACTTGGGCTGGAAAGTTAAAAACATTCCATGGACAGAGGCTCTGGTGATCCGTTGTCCTGTGAGCAGGGAGGAGGAGGAAAAGCCCCAACTGGTGCTGCCTGCCCCTTCTGGGTAAGTCCCTTGCCTCTCTCTCTCTCTCTCTGGTCTTTAAGGTGCCACAATGTTTTTGTCCTTTTCTTTTGTTTACTTTCTGATATGCTTGTGTGTGTGTGTGTGTGTGTGTGTTGTTTAAAGCACAACAATGTTTTTGTCTTTTTGTTTTGTTTACATCCTGATATGCTTGCCTGTGTCTGTGTCTGTGGTGTTTTAGATGCCACAACATTTTTGTCTTTTTGTTTTGTTTATGTCCTGATATGCTTGAAACACAGACTAACACGGCTACCATTTCAACAGTTTTATTCTGTGCAAGCATATCAGAGAGTAAAGAAAACAAAAAGACAAAAATGTTGTGGCACCTTAAAGACTAACTGCTGTATTTTAATGTGAGCTTTTGTGGATCAAGTCCACTGGCTGTTTGGCTATAAACAGAGATGAGCACTGAACCGTAGAGTTGGATATGACTGGGTTTCGAGCAAGAGCAAGATCCCTGATTGATATTCAAATTTGCTGTGAGGTTTTGGCCCTGTTTAGTTGCAAGTGGTTAGTAAAGGTCTCCCTTGCTCAACAGCCAGTCGCATCCAACTCTAGGGTGCAGTGCTCATCTCCATTTACAGGCAAACAGCCACTGTTGTCTGTTTGCAAACGTTTTCATAGCCATGTGGCAAGCATAACTAGGTAGCCCACCCATTCATATGGCCACCCCAGCAAGTCACATGCCCACATATTTGGCCACACCCACAAAGTTAGCCCTGCCCACAGTGTGGTAGTAATTTTTTAAAATGCCCATCACTGATTATATTCACAGGACAATCTTCATGACGGAACGCCATGAGGATCGCCAATATTCAGAATCACATATGGAGGAGGAGGAGGAGGAGGAGGAGGAGGAGGAGGAGGAGGAGGAGGAGGAGGAGGAGGAAGAAGAAGAAGAAGAAGAAGAAGAAGAAGAAGAAGAAGAAGAAGAAGAAGAAGAAGAAGAAGAAGAAGAAGAAGAAGAAGAAGAAGAAGAAGAAGAAGAAGAAGAAGAAGAAGAAGAAGAAGAAGAAGAAGAAGAAGAAGAAGAAGAAGAAGAAGAAGAAGAAGAAGAAGAAGAAGAAGAAGAAGAAGAAGAAGAAGAAGAAGAAGAAGAAGAAGAAGAAGAAGAAAACTTAAAATCTCTGTTACCTTCCTTCTCCCCTATCTGTAACTCAATCATAAAACTCTTCCATGTTTCATAGAAGGAAGATGGAAAACAATGTCTTAAGACAAAATTACCTAGCCATTTGTTTCACTTTGACCAAGTGAGGCTAATAACATTGTTGCAAAGGAAAATGATATGATGGTTGCAAATTTACCAACCAAGAGAGTAATGGTGCCTCAATAAAAGGAGAATTAGAAATACACCTTCTTGAGAAAGGCTTTCCAGAGAAGCTACCACCCTCTGAAATATGAACTGCACCAGAATTATTTATTATTTCATCAATCTGCCATAGGAACTACTTACAGATATCTATAGATTTATAAGCTGGTAAAGTTCCTGAAGCCAGAAGTTTGAATTCCTGCTGGGAGAGTAGCCAAGAATACCCACAGCATGTGTGGCCAATGTGTTTAGGTGCCCAGCTACTTCTTTAACTTTGGGCAAAAGTTTGCTTTTTCAGTGGTTACATCCCATCTGAGGAGTGGCCTTCCTAGCGATGCTCTCCTAGTGCCTATACTGTGGTGGTTCTAACATCAGGAAATTCCTTGTTATTTCCTCAAATATTTTAAGAACTGTTTTCCACACTATTATAACCGTCTTGTATTCTAGTGCTGGTTATCTATTTTGTTGATAGTATCTGTTGAAGAGTATTTATGCTTTGATGCTAGTTTTACCTTGGTTTTATTACATATTGATTATGGCTATTGTTTTACGAGTTATATTATATATTTTAATACAGTATCTGTAGACTGCTCAGAGGTTTGGATACTTGGCAGTCTAAAAGTGCAATAAAATAAATCTTTTAAATAAAGAATACTGCTGGCTGGGTAGCTCAGTGCTTTTGGTATCTGGTTGGGAGTTTGATTCCTCTCTGTGACTTTCATAAAAAGATCCAGTCTGTGCAGTCATAGGCAAGCTATACAATCCCAGGGTACCCAAAGAAAGGGAAGGGGGAGAGAATGTTAAGCCATTTCTGAGTATTTTCTACCTAGAAAACCCTGGAGAAGGTCACCCTACAGCAGAATTGACTTGATGGTAGGTAATTATTATTATTATTATTAAGGTATACCAAGAGCTGTTATGTAATAGTATATACATGTATACCTAGAAATCTTAGTACAGTAAAACAGCGGATAACGATTGGATCGGATAACGCTAAAATCGCATAACGTTGGGGAATTTGAGGCAAATTATGTTATGTTAACGTTATCCGATCCATCAGATAACCTTTGCCTCAAATTCCCTGAGGTGTGGCTGTGACTCACCAGTTTCTCTTGGGAGAAAGAGAGGGGCTGCCTGCTCTCAAGCTTGCCACATTTGAATAACAAGGGCTTGCAAAAACCAGTCTGACTAGTTTAGCAAAGCAAAGGCTTAGGATCCTTTCCCCAGTGTAACCCAGAACACTTTGCAGAAAAATAATTGCAAAGAGACAATTTGACCCAATTACCTTTATGAAGTTACCTTTAAATTCTAAACAGCCTGAACTAAGATTGTAGCTCCACAAGCCTCATGCATTGTCAATGGAAAACAAGCAGACTGAAACCTTTCACCTACAAAGCAATTAAGCTTTTCACACCCTGCAAAGCCCCGAGGGAACTTCCTTTATTACAGCAATGGTAGGTGGGCTGATTCTAAACGAAAACATTTCCTAGCTTCTGTTCAGATCTTTTAAAACAGCACTTTATAAAATTTTCAAAAATTTAAAATGCTGCATGGCTTTGTTCCCCTAAAGTCAGGATGGTCTGGCATGTTTTTGTAATGTATTTACCCTTTAGACAATTATTTCTTAAAGTTCTTTAAGTTTCCAGCATGTTTCCTTGACTTTCCCTTGAAGCCTCTGCTGCTTATCTCCATGGAGTTAACGTTATCTGATCCACCTGAATAGGATTTTAACTTTATCTGGTGCATGCATTGGATAAGGCTAAAAAATCGGATAACGTTAAGACTTGTGGAACCAAGTCTTAACGTTATCCGAGGTATTACTGTATTCAGGAACAGCCTATTTAAAAACAGTTTGCAGTACGGGTCATCCTTCTGAGTAAGAGCTGCATACTGAAGTATCATCAAAAGTCATTGACTGTCATTTTCAATCCAAGATGGTGGCTGCAGTACCAAAGAGGAATTTTTTTAATATTAAGGTTGCAATTCTATTAACCCAGTGACACATCAAAAACCTACATATTCATAACTTGGTTTAACTTAAGCCCATAGAATTGTATTGTAATCTCCCTTCAAGGATTTAGAAAATGCTTTGAGCTCAGAGGAAGAAAACCAATCTCATTGTTGCCCTCCTTCAAGGAGACTTGGTTTCAAAGTCAGCAAGGAACTTAACTATGTCCAAGATGACATGATGTGTCATAAAACCACACAAATGTGGTTACTTAACACTCTTGAGCCCCCCCAATACCTCCAAATTCCCAATAGTTGTAATAAAGAAAGGTTCATAATGTCTACTCATGGTGTCTGAGATAGCAATTTTGCCATGATTAAAAGTTGCCAAGCAAATCTAGGGCTCTTTTCAATTTTTTTTGTTGTTGACTGCAATTCGTATCTGAGAATGCATTTTTTCATGAATCAGAAAAAATGCCATTGGCATGAATTTGTTTAAGGTGGATCCCAGCTTGCCATAAAGTGACCCACATATAAATCCCTGGCATTGCAAGGCACAAAGGAACAGTGTTTTCATAGCCTACACAATCCATTAATGGATATGCTGTATGTTTGCTTCCATACCACTGCCTTAACCAGGTTTGTAAGTACACAACTCACTATGGTGGGGCAGGGTAAACCTAATGGGGAGAGTGTGGGGGAGGGAGTGGGTTAGAATTTTTTGGATTCACAGATTTCTCAATCTGTAATTACATTTGCAACACATGGGAATACCTTGGTCACAAATAGATCTAACATCTGTTTGGAAGTTGTAGGAAAATAATGCAGACATTATATATACTTTATTGAGGATGGAACACTTCTTCTCTATGGGGTATTTATTTTCTTCCATGGAACAGCTTCAAGTAGGATGTGTTAACGGATGGGAGGGGACAGTAGCCTAGTGAACCAGGTCAATGTAGTCAACCCCAGCAATCAACTAAGTGAAAGACACCAGGCAGATCACTCAATGCTCAGGCTGGTATAAATGAATATCTGCTCACAGCTTGCTTGTGATTTGGGGAGGGACACAACTACAACAGAGAAACAAAACAAAAGGGCAGGGGTGGAGAGGAAGGTTGAGTTTCTTCTGCAGATCTATCCTGCTAGAGGAGCCCTGTAGAACCTTTAGACAGATCAGTACTTTCTGACTGCCAAACTCACCACCCACAATACTGTAGCCTAAATATTTTAATAAAGAACATAGATGGGCTCATTTTTTCTTTTGTATTAACAATTGCCATGTTAGTCCAGTATCATGGTAGCATGCTATTGTATTATTTCTATGTTCAAAATTTCTGTAGTTGTAATTCATGTTAAACATTGTACGGTATCTATATCTCATTTTCAATGCAAACATACTGTACTGGCACTTTGATTTTTAGAGTTTTTATGATGAAGAACCTGAAATTTAAACTAGTGCTCATTTCAACATTCTAGCGCTCTTTTTAGGTACCAGGACATGATGTGGAGCCTTCCTTGTATCATGTAGCAATCTTACTAAGCCTAAGTAGTCTCATCACTGACTGTATGAAAGACTAAGCCTCATGTAAGCTACTTTGAATTCTATGGTGAAAGAAAGATAAATGCAGGATATATGCATGACATTTATGCTAAAAATGCATGTAGAATAATCACTTTTTTCATATTATGATTAGTTTAGAATTTGGATGGTACGTAATTGTGTGTTGCTTAAAATAAAAGATACAGTGGTACCTCACTTAAAGAGCATAATGGGTTCTACTGGATTTCTCTTTAAGCGATTTTGCTCTTTAAGTGAAACACCATTGAAAGTGACCATTTGTGACTTCTGGCAGGGGCGATTGCGAACCAAAATTTAATTGTTAAGCAAGTTTTTGGTTGGTTTTAGTTGTTAAGTGAGGCGACCATTCAGAGAAAAATCTGCTCTTTAAGCGAGTTAAGTCTCTAGGTGAGGCACTCTTTATGCAAGGTTTTACTGTATATCTTACTTTGAAAAAGGGAAAGAAATAAAGAAACTGGGTCTAGTCCAATTATATTACTGAAAATGATGAAACAGCCCAATATTTGATCCTTTGAAATAATACTGCTTAACTTCATTTTTGTATCTACAATGTATTTCATGGATAGAATTGTGCATTCCTTGGATGCGTAACTATATAAATGGCTCAAGTATATGTATGTATTTAGGGCCAGGCACTTTGGTCGCACTCCTTCCTTATGCTTGATTTTGATGTTTCAAAAGTATGTTCAGTTTCATGGAGAGAAAATGACTGTGCACCACACATTCTGCTTGGGTGGATATAGAGACCTACATAGGTAGCTCCTCAGAGGTAAAGATAATGACAAAGGAAGCAGGGGCAGTTGACATGATCTGACACTTAATCATTTATGTGCTTGTACATGAGAAAATTGTCTGCAACAAGCTATACATCTAGATCCATGATGGTGAACCTTGGCACTCCAGGTGTTCTCGGACTTCAGTTCCCAGAAGCCCAAGTCCCTGTGAATTCACATGAATGGATTTACTGCATGTATGCACAGTAAACCCATTTGTGTGGATTTACAGGGACTTGGGCTTATGGGAACTGAAGTCCAAGAACAGCTGGAGTGCCAACTTTCATCATCACTGATCTAAATGTTGTATCACACATAGCTAGCAGTACTTCACACTGAAACATATCCTGAAACATAGCTGCAAGTCTGGAGATGCCATGTGGTTGGCAGGTTCTAATGTTTGATGACTCTGAGATAAAAATTGTATGGGTTTAACATGATAATTTAAAAAAATACTTTACACCTGTCCTTCTTCTGTAATTGCATTTCTATAACTGCAGGTACCAGCTGTTTCTGTGCAGTTGAATCATTGCTTCACCAGTATTCTATATATAGCAATAAAGCAATCTGCCAGTTCCTTTAATGCAGTGGGTTAAGCCACATGGTGGGTATCTTTCCAAGTAGCACACTGTGCACAGAAATATGTTCTGCAACAAAGGTGTAAGCAGGTGCTCTGTGACACTCTCAAAAGTAAGGCTAATCCAAAGCTTCAAATATTTTCTCTCTGCTTAGGTGGGCCATGAGAAGACTGTAAAATTCACATCAAGAAGAGAGAAAACCTTGAATGGATGGGCTGCAATTTTATGAAATTCCCATATGGTCCTCTTGTCTATCTTTTTTAATGACAAAGAAAGGCAGGATGATGTCAGTGGTCTTCCCAATTCTTTTGGAATTTATCTGGGAATTGTGCTACATGATGGTAATGGCCTTACAGGAAAACAATGATGTCTGCCTGTAAAACTATATACCACATCCACTTTAATTTGTTGAACCACTCACTCCATAAACCCCATTCAAATCATTAAAAAATATCTCTGCCCCTGAACTTGATAATCAAGACCCAGGAAATATAACAACCTGCCCACAACCCTATTGGGGGTGGTGGTGGTCCTATTCCTTCCATTGCTTTGGATGACTTTGCTATAGTATTTTTCTAAAATAATAGTTCAACTGTTCAATATATTGCCTTGGAAAGCCACAAAATAGTGACTAGGAAGATGCAAGCTGGGAATTCAGACTGTGAATCTAGTTTAGTGGCATTTCGGTAGACCAAAAGACTGATTTGTGTTGCTAACGTAACCCTAATCTTATTTAGTGATTATATTTGCCAATGCAGTGAACACATGTCGGGGAGAATGACCAGCTTTTCTTTTTACACTGTTGTATTCCTCATAGTTTTAGCAGTGGCTCTGAGCATCCTGTTCAGGTATAGATTATTTTTGGGTTCTTGCTTGTGTGTAAGGCTCAATATGAGCAAAATCTGTTGCCTCAGGTGACAAATAACTTGGCTGGTTTGGTGTGACATGTCTCTTGGAGTGAAGTATACTGAGGTCACTAATCTGTGGCTAGTGGGTCACAAGCAGCCCCTGAGGGTTTGTGTGTGTGTGGCTGTCCAACCTGCTTGTTTATAGCTATTATCCTTAACATATTTTCCCTCAATTCACATTGTTATTCCTGCTTCACATCTACTGCTGTTGTTCTTACTCCGTTCATCCAAAAGCAATGCAGAAGCATAGCATGGGGGGGGGGGGAGTCTGGAAGGCGGAACTTTTCAGGAGGCGGGAAAATGTCCCCAACACTTTGGCCTCCCTCTGCCTGGGCTTAGGGAGCCAGACTTCCCAGGCAGAAGGAGGCCCTTTTGCTGCGCCGGCAGCTGGCCCACCCCCTCTTTGCCTCCCGCCGGCCATGGTTGCCCTTGCTCTGCCTCTGCTTCCCCCTGACGGGAGCCAACCAGGACTTTGCAGAAGCTGGCAGAGTGAGCCAGGCAATGGGGAGGACGGCGGCTTTGCTGAGCCTAGCCCGGGAACACAAGCTTGGGGACCACCATGTTGAGGGCCACCCCGGGCATGGCAACAGGGTAGGAAGGGCAGCGGCGGTGGGAGTGGTTCTCTGATCGTCTCCGTGTCCTCCTATACCTCCTCCTACTGCTGTTGCAGCCATCAACTCTGGAGACAGTATGCTGCTCCCCGCCACGTTTGGTGCAGGCAGCCCAGAGTTGGACGTGCCCTCGCCACCGCGCCCCACCACATGCCTTGTCCTGGACGCATTCCTAGTGCCAGAGGTGTACCAGGCACCCAGGTTTGGCCTCGCCTTGCCTGCTCGCCCCTGCCCGCCCACCCAGATGGCCGTTGGGGACTCTCCCTGACCTGGATCCAGGTCCCATGGGCCTTGGCACAGGCAGCGAGGGGTTAACTGGGTACCACGGGGGGAGGAAAGTGGCAGCAAATGTAGATAGAGGGGGCGGCGAGTTTGGTCTTCGCCCTGGGCGGCTGAAGCCTGTGCGACGGCAATGACACAATGGCAACATTGTTTCTTCTGGTCTCCATGGTTCCTTCTGTCAGACCCCTCCAGACTAGCGGTTTGGCCATTCTGGGTATTTTGCTACCTATTAGAGCTCAGGTACTCATTATGTTAATTTTTTTCATTGGCCTCTGAATGATTGCTTTTGATTTAAATCAGTAGGTTAATAATTGTATTGTATTTTGATTTAGGATGAGATATACAATTTCCTTTTCTGGTTAAGGCATTAGGGTATATTTGACTACCCTGAGTGGTGGTGTGGTGAACAGTAGACTATGACATTATTAAACGGCCCCTTTAAGAAAAAAAGGAAGCACTGGCAATAAAGAAGTCAGAAGTCCTAGAAGAAAATCTTCTGGGTTTAGCATTTAGACCATACACTTCAAAAGCCATGGTGATCTTTGTTGGCATATTACAATTTTTTATGATCAATCATCTTGTTGATGGACAACTACATGATAGGGGCAAAAGCAAACGAATAACATTATTTGGAGACCCACTTTTATTTAGAGAGAGAACAAATATGGAACTTTTATAATCAGATAATATCAGGTATTAATGCCCCCATTAAAAAAGTGATCAACACTTCAAGACACAGTGCTGCAGGTGATTATGCTTACTTATTTAAACAGTGTTCAACATAAAAAAGTTAATGGAGAAATGAATTAGATACCACTTATCTAACTGTTACAAATCTGTATCTTTGACTACAAAATGGCTAGTTCTGGAGGTATGCCAAAGAAGCTTAATCAAATATAATTGATAATGATTAGCAGGAATTACTTTAAGTGAAGAGAAATGGTTCAGGCATAAAACAATGATACTTAATCTGCACGCTAAATAAATGTATGCAACAAAATTAAAAATGTAATTTGAACAGATGGCCTTCAAAGGGCTAAAGGCATAAATCAAGAAAGTACTAAATTAGAACTGTGTGATGTTTAAAACCAAATTAAAACAAAAGAAAGACAAATAAGTAAGAACACAAACCAATACAAAAAGACTACAGAACTTCAGCAATGCCTTTCAAACTCTTTTCATTAAACTATAGATTTCTATGTTTTTCTTAAACTGCCCTTTATATTTCTGAAGATCTGCACAGCCATCAGCAGAACCACCCCCATTTCGTTCAAAACAACTTGCAGAGAGATGCCCATTGAAATGTAGAACAAGGTAAGCTGAACCATTAGACAAGGTAAGGTAGCATCTTACTTGGGATGCCATAAAAAGGCAGCAAAACATTTGTAATTTACTTCATTCCTATTTCACCATCACTCCAAAGGACAGGCATTTGGAAGATATTCTCCCAGCCAGGAGGGAGGAGTGGCAAGGAGCAGCAGCTATATGGTGAGCCTGGCCATAAAACCACCGCTGCCACCACTGGATGACCTGCCGCCACCGGATGCCTTCAGTCGCTACTGGCCTGGAGGGAGGAGTGGCAAGGAGCAGCAGCTCTGTGGTGGACCTGGCCATAAAACTGCCGCCACCGCCGGACGTTTCTTGTGACTGTGGTTGGATGCATAAATTTGTTCTTGCTTTTTGAAATGTGTTGGAAATGTTTTTGTGATTTGATGCTTTGTAGTTGTGATTGTAATTATTTTGCTCTTTGTTAGCCACCCAGAGTCACTTTGTGAGTGGGGCGGCATACAAGTCAAATAATAAAGAAATAAAAAAAATTCTGCCACAGTATAAAAACATTTGGCCAGTTTCTAAGGTTTAACTTACTTGTGTAGTTGGGGGTCTGCAAAATTGCCTCAGGAACTAAAATGCTTGGACCAACCCTGTATTAAGCTTTGTTTTCAATGAAGGGTATAAAAACAGCAATCTGTGCAGAAAACCAGATATTAGGGGAAAGAGTGTTAGGAAACCAGTCAGTCATGTTGGCACCTACTGCAGTAGGATGTGTGATTATAAAAACAAAAATCTGCTTGAGGTGAGAAATCTTTTAAAAATGAGGCCTCCATCTCAGTCAGCTGATTGTGAGTGCCATAAGTGGATATCAAATTTTAATTATTCATTATTTGAATTATTTGTTTGGGGGTTAATGCATTTTTTACTACCACAGGTGGAGGAAGGTGTTCTAGATTTTCTACCTCATGTGCAAAATGATGTGCCTGGCTTTGAGTATTACTTATCTTGTCTTGGTTAGAGAGACAAGCTACACACTTTTGCTGTTTTGTTTCTGACAGAAAAGTGAAAGTAAGCTGGTCCTACTCCAAATGGCAATGTGGAAACAGACCAAAAATAAATAAATAAACCAAAACCCAGAAACTTCTCAGCTCAATAAAAAGTTTCTTCTTTTGTTGAAGTTAATTCCAATTAATGGCTTAACTGTACTGGGAATTGTGATATAAAGGTAAAGATGAGGGTTCTTCACCTAAGCTGTGACTGATTAACAAAAAGCTGCTCTGTGAATTGGATGTTTGAAGTATTGTTCACAGTGTGGTTAGTAAGTGACTGTAGCAGAGGGTTATTGGATGCATGTCCAAATGATTATGTTACTGGATCAGCTTGAGAATAACATTCTTAGAGAACATTTCATTACCATTCAGCCGAAGAAAGTGTGGAGTTAGCAATGATACATTGTCCAGCATATTTGTGGGCTTCTTGCCCAAGATGGATATTTTGGGAGCCAGGCTGGAGTGAATCCCTGGCAGAAGCAACCCTTTCCACTGTGATCAGACTCACACCTTTCTCACTGTCTGATGAGACTCTGAGTTAGGCATCTGGCTGCAGGACTAGAGGTTGGGAGTTAAATTCTCCACTCTGTTTTCTTGGAAAAGAGCCACATCTTCTAGCCCTAGGAAAGTTCCAAGGTGCCCTAAGAAGAAGGGACTGGTAAATTACTTTAGAGTGCTATATACAATAATGATGATGATGGAAGCAGAATATTTTTCCCAATATCAACATTGGAAAGTACTGTATTTAGATTTTTGTTTTCTTTAAGCCTACTATAACAGGGCTTAGTGGTTAAGATGCTGAACTTGACAGCTGGAAAGTTGACACATCAGCAGTTCGAGACCCAAGTACTGCATGATGGAGGGAGCTTCCATCTCAGGCCCAGCTCCTGCCAACCTAGCAGTTTGAAAGCAAGAAATTGCAAGTAGATAAATAGATGCCACTTTGGTGAGAAAGTAAACATCATTCCATGTACTCCTGTGTCTAGACATTCCTGCCACATGTCCACGGAAACATCTGCAAATGCAGGCTGCACTGGCTCTTTGGTTAAAAACAGAGATGAGCACTGAAGCCTAGAGTTGGATATGACTGGCTTTCAAGCAAGGCTGACCTTTACCTTTACCTGTAACAGCTATTGAAATGTTTAACATATGGTTATTTCAATGAATAAAATAATAATTAAAAGTAGTTTAAATTACACAGACAAACCTCCATATATGTAGCAACAATTGTATTCGTTTTTCTACTTAATATTATTATATGCACTGAAATTCTTAAAGACTCTCTTGACAAAAACCACACTGAAAATATATAAGTAAGATAGGAAATGTGGTAGAGAAATGGAAAACAGTGGATGAATTATGGGATGGAAAATAAAAACTGAAATGGGGAGAAAATGACTGTAGACTATATGCTAGCTAGAAAACAGGGACATAGAAGGCTGTACTGACAACCATCTTCATTAATCAATTTCTTGACATAAAGCAACCACTTCAGGGCTAGATATAAATCTATTGGATTACTTGTGTAAGTGCTCACCAATGTGAGAAATTGGTTGCACAGTCTAGCCCTTCCAGCTGGGTTATAGACATATATATCCTTTAACTAAAGACAGATCCATGTTAGGCAACCTATATTTTCTTGTCTCATGGTTGTGTGAAAAACTGAGCTATAAACTATTTGCCTGGGGTTGGGTGCTTGGAGCAAGACAGAAATGACACAGAAGAGGGGTGTCCAGAGGGCATTGCAGCCCTGTTTTATCTTCTCATTTATGTTCCATTTGTTGTTGTTTTTAGTTCAGCTGTACTGTAAAGGGCAAAAGGTGATCACTCAGGGCCATAGCCAGGGGGTGTCCAGGGTGGGCTTCACACACCCTGAGTTAGCAGTTTGCCCACCATCAAACTCCTGGCTGTTTATATATATGACATGTGCAGTGATAGGATGTAACAGGTTTGCACCAGTTCACCAGAACCGGTAGTAACTTTTCCCAGTGTCCTGGAGAACCGGCTCCAGGGTCTGGGGATCCAGGGTACAGTGTTGTCCTGGTTTTCCTCATTCCTGAGGGGCAGGACCCAGTAGTGGTGGGGTGTGGGCGTTATGCTTGTGCTTCACCGCTGCTCCGGGAGCTGCATTGGTTGCCAGTATGTCTCCAGGTGCAATTCAAGGTGCTGGTTATTACCTTTAAAGCCCTATATGGTAGTGGGCCAGGATACCTAAGAGACCGCGTCACCCTAAGAACATCTGTCCGGCCCACCAGGGCGGATTGGAGAGGCTCCCTTGTTATTCCTTCGGCGAGAGAGGCGCACCTCGACTGCACTAGGAGGAGAGCCTTCTCCGTGTCCGCCCTGACCCTCTGGAACCTCCTGCCCACCGAGCTGCGCCTTCAGACAGAGCTCTTACCCTTCCGGAAGGGCGTGAAAACCGGGCTGGCAGGACAAGTTTGGGGACCCGGGAATGTGGGTTCCCATACCAAGTGGCTTATCTAAAGGATTGCCTCCCCGGGTCTGAATGTGGGAATACTGGCGTGTAGTTTCTGTATTGTTTTAACTTTTTGATGACTTTTAATTCTGATGTTTTTATTGATATAGATTGTTTTATGTTTTATTTTTATTTTTTATCAGGATGTAAGCCGCTCAGAGTCGGGTTCTCCCAATTGGGGCGGGGTATCAAGTGCAATAAAATAATAAATAAATAAATAAATTTTTTTGGGGGGAAACCACATTTGGGGCTTACCTTTTCATTGATACCTCCACTGCATATGCGCACCAAGCACTTGGTGTGCATGCATGCCTACAGTGCTTGGCACGTGTGCATGGCCTCCTTGCTGTCCTCCCAAGCAGGGAGGAGGAAGAGAAGCTGCTAGCCTGAAGCTCCCTATAGCCTGCTCCTCAGGGTATGTGACTCACCTTTGGATGTGGTGTGTCTGTGTGTATTTTAATGTGTATTTAATACCTTTACCTATATTGACGTACTACCACAGTTCCTAAAAAAGGCCTGGCAGTCGGCAGGCTTAGCGGCCTGGCTTGGGGTTTTTAAGTAAAGTCTTGGAGTTACCTCATCAATCAGCTACACCTGTGCTGTTCCAATTGCTGTTCCAATTGGAGAACCCTTAAGGAGGTACAGCTGTTTTACATTTACATTAAGGCATATTATCCTAGAGAACTGGTTAAACAAAGACTTCGTACCTAACTTCTTTAACTTTTGAAAAGTTGAAAAGTACCAAAATGAAGCCATCTTGTGGTGAGTTCATTCTGTAGTTCCTAGTGTGAGAAAGATTAGCCAGAATAAGCTTTAAGCTCTGGTTTAAAAAGCTTGGGTTGATTTGTGTTTGGGGTGTGTGTGTGTGTGTGTGTGTGTATTTTAATGAATTTTTTATTTATGTATTTATTTAATTTATTTACGGGTTTGTGTTGTGTGTGTGTGTGTGTGTGTGTGTGTGTGTGTGTGTGTGTGTGTGTGCTTATTTTTATTTTATGTTTTTATTATTTATTTATTTTATTTGGCCCCACCCACAACATCATGATGTCATGACATTACTCTGCCCATAATGTTAGCTCCGCCCGCTGTGATGACATCACAGTGGGGTAGTAAAAAATTTGACACCCCACCACTGGACATATGTATATGACATTGTTGCCCATCCTGAAAAAATATTTGCCCTCCCACATCTAGAATCCTGGCTAAGGCCCTGTGACCACTGGGTTGCAAGATGGATCCAAAGGCCCATTCTTACAAGAGAAAGGCCTTCACACCACCCCAGTTTTGGAAATAGAGTTGGGAGAGAACAACTCTTTCCATGCCTATTAAATGGGAAAGAGGATGCCTGGGAGGTGCTATTTTTATTGTCACTTTTTGACCAGTTGGGCCATTTCCAGGTCTGAAGTAGCCCATGACAGCATAACGTCATAATAATAGGGCAACTTGCGATCAGTAAAAGCAAGATGGAAAATTGACTCGTGCTATAAATGCAACTAAACATAACCTGTGTCTCTGCTTATTGGACAGCAGGAACATTTTTGTATTTTTTTTGTATTTGTATTTTCGACTTATATGCCGCCATACATACTAGAGTACAAGTCGGGTTTTTTAGCCCCCCAAATGAGGTCCAAAAATGAGTCTTGACTTGTACTTGGGTCAACATAGACACTCAAAAATATACCTGCTAAAGCCTGTGTGGTTACAATGTATCTCTATGGAGCTTTAACGTTATCAAATCCATCCCATAGGATTTTAACATGGATCGGATAACACTAAAAATCGGATAACACCAAGACTTGTGGAACCAAGTCTTAGCGTTATCCGAGGTATTACTGTATATTAATTATTGAAACTTACTAGCAGCTGCTGCATTTTCCACCCCGACTTATACTTGGGTCAATCTATATTTCTAGTTTTAGAGGTCCAATTTAGGTACATCGGCTTATATTCAGGATGACTTATAGTTGAGAATATACGGTACCTAAACAGCAGAAGGGGGGGGAGATAAAAATGTTGATACTATCTAGGAAGAATCTCCACTGGATTCCCCCCCCCCCCATGATGGTTTTTCTTCCCCTTTTCTCTCGCTAAGGAGTACTTTGGGCACTAGCAAGGAGTTTTTATGTGTAAGAAAGCTATACAGTGGAACCCTGACATACAAATGGTTTGACTTACAAAAAATTTGACATACGAATAGAAATCTTGGATAAAAAAATTTGACATACAAATTTTTAATAGGAAAAATTTGACATACAAAAAAATAATAATACTGTGACATCTAGTGGCCTTTTCTGGTAATCCAATGTGTTTTCGATATACAATTTTTTTCGACAAACAAATAACCTGGTGGAATGGGAAAAATTTGTATGTAGAGGCTTTACTGTTCAGTAATACCTCGCATAATGACCATCTCGTTAAGCGAGTAACTCCCTTAATGAGCAGACCTTTCCCAAAAGGTCTGCTTTGTTGAATGAGCAAAAACTTGCTTAATGAGAAGCTTACCATCAGTGGGGTGTTTGGCAACGAGGCCGGGGACTCCCCATCCTTGTTCCAAAACACCCCACTGATGCATAGTGTGTGTCGGCAGGGCATTTTGGAAGGAGATGGGGGGATCCCCATCCTCATTCCAAAACACCCCGTTGACGCGCGCAGCGGGGGATCCCAGTAGCAAGGAATTTGTGAACTAGGCGGGGGAGTCCCTCATCCTCATTCCAAAATTCCTAGCTGAAACACATCACGAGGGGTCCCAGCGGTGGGGAGTTTGGGAACAAGGAGAGGAGTCCCCAATCCTCATTCTAAAACACCACACCAATTCACATCGTGGGGGATCCCAGCAGTGGGGAGTTTGGGAACAAGGAGAGGAGTCCCCAATCCTCATTCTAAAACACCACACCAATTCACATCGTGGGGGATCCCAGCGATGGGGCATTTGGGAATGAGGCAGGGGAGCCCCCATCCCCATTCCAAAATGCCCCATTAACGCGCGCCAGGGAGGATAGCAGCGGCGGGGCATTTGGGAACGAGACGGGGGACTCCCCAGTTTCACTGAACGAGCAACTCACTGAACAAGCAACTGCATGGAATGTATTTTGCTCGTTCAGCGAGGTATCACTGTATTGTCTTTCTTTCTATAACCACAGCTCCATATCAATCAGGGACTTTTAAAACTTAGCAAAAATACTGAGCTTTGCAATACAGTATGAGGATTTGTAGTTGGCAAGTAGATTACTGTCCTTCCTGTGAAATAAGCATCTTTACTAAATATATCCCATTCATACCAAAGAATAAATATAACCCTGAATGATATTTTCTTTTTTGTTTCATTAAATATTGGATGCTTCTAGAATATTCAGATTATTAAAGATGGTCTTAATCAGATTTCTTGCTATGGAAGAGTTTGCCAACATAAATATAAATTTGAGAAAACACAAAGAAGATGGAGACAATTGCATAAATTTCAAAGAGACTGTTCTGTTTCCAGGAGACCAAATCCAATTGGCACCAACAACTGAGAGAGTATGTTTTAAAAGCAATAAAGTGAAGGGATGCCTAACTTACTCAATTATAAACAATTGCAGGTAATGATGTCTGTTTTGGCTCACCCTGCATTATCCTGCTGTTTCAGCATTCATTGATATTTCTCTCTTACCTCCTAAGACTTCTTAGCTGATATTTTAAATGGAGGAGACATGGGCTCTCCACAGTGCATACTAATGAAAAAGAAAACCGTATATTTTCAAGGTGACTTAAAATCTAGGACATAAACTCAGATCTGGTTTTAAAAGGAGGATTTTGCTTGTTCTTGAACTACCACCTATAGATTTAGGATTCAAGATATATTCCAGCACCTTAATTTGGAAATAAAAAGCATGATCAGACAGGCATTTGTTTGGTATATTTTAGGGAGGGGCTGGTTCATTCCCTTTCCCCACAATCACATGATGTAATCCTGGTGTGAGTCAGGTCATTCCCAGAGTAGTCTTACTTGCACCTTTCAGGGTCCCTGTCAGGGGCTTCTATTTTGGTTCATTTCCAGTGTGTGCAATTGTGGGAAATGTTCCAAAGAAAGCTTGTGGTAGTCAAATTGCTTTCTGCTCTCAACTTCTCATATTGTTGACAAGGCAGAAACAGTTTTTTAAACATTGTATATGGGATTGTGATAACGCAGTGCATCACTTATAAAAATATTTAAAATTTAATCTTCCTCCCAGAAGCAGGAGGAAAGACGCTCCAGACAAGCCTGAGCAAAAGAGTCCTCAGCTCAGAAGCATAGCAAGGATGGGTGAGGGGGTCAGCCCGCCCCAGGCAGCACTTTGTGGGGTGGCGATGCAGTTGCCCCAGACTTCCTGATGGCCCAGTGGAGACCAGGAGGCACCCCTCCCCCTTCTCCATCCCCCTCCTCTCCAGGGACCCCCTCCACATGGCCTGCTGGGATGGGGCGGCGCAGCGCCAGTGGGGAGCCCACCGTTGGGGTCCCAGGCATGCAGCTGCCCACCTCCAAGCCTGGCAGTGGCAGCTCATCCACCTTCGGCAGCAGCAGCACCCAGGAAGTCAAGAAACGGAGCCAGTGGTTGCCACAGCCCAGCGCCAGCCAGGCCGAGGACCCCCCCCCCCATGAAACACGTGGCCGGTGCTGCTCTGGCCACTGGGCTGCAACAACTGCTGGCCTCTCTTCCTGCCTTCCTGGGCAGTGCCGCAGGACTAGGAGGCAGGGCGGCTGTGCTGCCTGGGACCCAAACAATGCAGGCGAGGGGTTGGTGTGGTGTGGCGTGGGCCCAGCAGTGAGCCCACCGTCTGCATCCCAGGCGCGTGGCTGCCCCGCGGTGGCAGCTCATCCACCTATGGCGGCGGCGGCACACAGAGGGGCGAGGCCAGTGGTCTTTGTGGCCCTGCGGCCAGAGCAATGCCAGCCAGGCCTTGTGGGGGGGAGGCCCTCTGGCCATGCACATTGAGCTGCAGCGACTGTGGGCCTCGCTTCCCGGGTGCCGCTGCTGCCGAAGGCAGACAAGCTGCTGCCGCCGGGCTTAGAGGCAGGGCAGCTGCGTACCTGGGACCCCGACGGTGGGCTCCCCGCTGGGCCCACGCCACACCGCCCCAGTACCTGGCCCTCGCCCACGCCTTCGGGGTCCCAGGCATGCTGCTGCCCCGCCTCCTAGCCCAGAAAACCCTTGAAGGTAGTACTTTCCTACCGGGGGGGGGGACCGGGGGGTAGCAAGTTTGGCTTGGGGCACCAGGTGCCTAAATCTGCCCTATGGCCGCCAATGCCTCAGCCGTAGAAATTGGTTTAAGCATAAGATAAATAAATTTCTTTTAAAATCTTATATCCTCAGCCATCAACAAAGGAAGGTTTCTCAGGGCACCTTTCAGAAATAAATTAAAATATGCAGTCATAAATTACAAGAAAACTATAAATCAATAATAGTGCAAGTTAACACTAGACAGGAGAAAAAGACAGACAAAATTCTTGGCACTACAATGCTAATACTTGTGTGTCATCAAATCAATTCTGATTCCCAAGGTTTTCACGGTAGAGAACAGACAAAAGTTGTTTACCATTCCCTTTTTCCAGGGGCACCCTGGGACTGTGCAGTTTGATCAAGGATTTGTGGACTAGCTCTTATCTGAGGAGGCACCAAATATCTAAACCACTGAGCTATCCAACCAGCTGAAAACTCTAAAAGGCCTAGAAAAACTGGTTATACAGGTTGGCAACAGACATTAAATAGCTTTAGAGTTGTGTTACCAGAAAAGCAATGACCTCATCTCTGGTCATTTTTAATGCAGAGAGGGCCCCCAGACAGGCTACAGAGCATTGACTTAATATATGGGCAAAGAGTTATTGAAGTTCCAAGCTATCTGGGAGTTTTAATTAACACTTTCAATTATCTCAATTAAAACATTTTTATTTTTTAAAAAGACAGACGCTACACAAGACCACCCTTACACAATTCCCATATACCTTCTTTGGCTGAAAAAATAACTTATTTGATTTATTATTATATTTTACTTCTAGAGTCAGAGGGATATTTTTAACCTTATGTTAAAATAATTTGACTAGTTTTGCTTACTTTATACTTTAACTTACCTGGGCAGCAGGTATAGATCTTTCCAAATTTTTGGACTAAAGCCCTCAGACATCCACTGAAATTCCCCCAGCCAGAATTTGTGGGGCTAAAAAGTCAAAGCCCTCTCAGGTATTTTGAATCACATATGAAAGAGGAACAAAGGCTCCATTAATCTTCAGGAAAATGGGGAAAGTGATAGGCAAGGCTAAGCTTTCTGGGAATAGCAAGGGATTAGGAGCCTGGTACTTTCCAGGGAGGAGTTTTGCATTGAGAACAATTGGTAGGGAGACTACCCAACCTGTAATGTCTTGCAGCTCTCACAGCTTATTCCAGGCTTTTGCAATGTTTTCCTGCCATGGGCTAGACGTTCCCTAGACACGCAGCTGCGGGGGCTGGAAGCAGATTGTTCCTAGTGGCTCCCAACTCTGAACCCCAAAGGCAACATCACATGTGTGCAGGTGGTGCCTGTCGGTGTAGCTAAATGAGGCTTCGATTTGCTGCACTGACCAGTGCCATGATGTTCCCTTTGTGGCCAGAGTCGGGGTGGGGGGAATTCCCTCTCCAACTCTGCCCACAAAGACAACATCGCACATGCAGACCTTCGCGAGCCAACCAGCTGGGTCACCAAACACTTGCCAACCCTGGCAGCTGGTTTGTGGAGGAGTCAGTAGCTCCCCTCCACCTCCTCAATCCGAAAGCAGAGAGCCCGTGCAGGCTATCCACTTTGCGATCAGGAAGGCTGAAGGCCCCCCTCCACCCACCCACCGCGATCCAAAAGCAGAGAGCCCATGCAGGCTATCCGCTTTGGGATCAGGAAGGCTGAAGGCTCCCCTGTATGTCATAAAGCAAAACACCCCTGTATAATATCAACTTTATGACACCTGATTTTGTAGCATCCACCAATTAAAGAAAGCTGTTATTAGTAATAAACATGCTTACTGATAAAAGCACTGATTAGCCAGTGTAGGGAACTGAAGTGCCCCTGTGGGATGTGGGCCCCACATTGGGAACCACTGAGCAGGACTAAGAAGAGGCAAATTATAGAAAGCTACTAATGAATTTTATGGTTGAACAGTTGTCTGAAACATTGCTTCATAGAGCAAAATCCTATTCAAAACCCACAAAACATACATATCCATACATGTCCGTCGTGGATGTTGAGCCCCGGCTCCGTCGTGGACATTGAGTCCCAGGCTCCATCATGGAGGTGAGCCCCCTTGTGGACATTGAGCCCTGGGCTCCATAGAGGATGTTGAGGCCAGGCTCTGGCTACACTAACGTCCAATTGAGGTGCTGATAGAGGATAACGTGTTTACTGGATTGTTCATTGTTTTATTGTTGAATTTATTTATTTGGATTTATTGTGCTTTTGATATTTTGTGATGTTCTGCGATACCATGTTAGCCGCCCTGAGTCTCTCAGCGAGTAGGGTGGCATACAAGTAGGAATAAAAATAAAAATAATGATGATGATGATGATGATGATAATGATGATGATGATGATGTAGTTTTATGGAGTCAAACTTTTGCACAAACTATCATGAAATGGGAACATCAAAAAGGTCTCCAATTGTGAACCATTAAAGGGTTTATTAGCAACTGCATTTATACACATTCAACAGAAATACACCTTCTTGTGCAATCTTCCACAAGTGGAAGAGGTATTTGTATCCTGTGTTTAGGGTGGCCCTGAAAATGCAAAAAGAAAAAAAGTTGTGCAACTGTAGAAGCACAACAGGAATCTAGTTATTGTCTATTGCCAATGCTTTCTAGAACATAGAACAAAATAGAAAATGGTTAAGTCCCTCACTCTTATTTTACCAATTGGTTAGTGGAACACACAACCAGTGGAAGTGCGCCAGGCCCAATCCCTGGATTTATTTATTTATTTACACTTATATCCCGCCCCTCTAGGGAAAAATCATCCCTATTCAGGGTTCTAACATTGTAAAACCAATCATAAAGTTAAAAATTACTCACAAACTCCCAATAAAATCATCACCACCCATTACAATACCGCAACCCAGGACCCTTAAAATGCAACCTATTTAGAATGAAAAAGAGCCAGGCAGCATATCTTGGATATCTTCCCATAAAATATTAAAAATTTTCCTATTCAAAGAAGCTTTTCAAAATGTTATCCCCTTAGCAATAAATTAACCAGTCAGTATTTTATGATTCTCTGTGCCATAGATGCCAGTTATTTTATTTTAGGATGTATTTATTTGGTTGGCTTATTTTTAACTTGTTGTGTGTTTAATTGTGTTATTTAATAGTTATATGTGCACTGCCCAGAGTGTGAAATTTCCCAAATGGCTGGTATAAAAATGCAATAAATATATATATATTCTAATTGCATAGGTCTCTCTCAGTAAAAATATACTGAGACATGAATGTTGAAACAGTTGAAGATTTGGTCTCTGAATGTGAGGGTTAAAGGGGTTGAAAAAGAAACTTACATGATCGATTAGTTCACGAACCATGCCATTCCATTGTCCACTGGCATCATCCCGAGCTCCATATTTTCCATCTTCCACAAGCCTGATTTCATAGGTAAATCCAAGAAAGGTTGAGAGCTCCCTAAGGAGATCGATGCAGTACCCCTCAAACCTATCATTTCCATACAAAGGTTTATCCGACTTCTTGAACATCACATATGGCTCTTCCTAGGGGAAAATAGTAATTTAAAGTTAAAAGAGAGAGGTGGAGTGAGAGAGAAACTTTGATACTTCAGTTGCTGTGCTTCAAAAACTACTGACTGCAGCTCAGTTTTCATGGCATAATTCTCATGCTGTCATTACTAACACACAATCTATTTGGGATTTGCCCCCAAACTCCCTAAGTGTGAAGCTGTGTCTAAACCAGTGGTTCTTCTTCTTCCAAGTCTAGGCCAGACATGAAACTGCCAAAATGAACCCACATTTTGGTGAGTCCATTTTGCAGTTCCTTTTCCCTGACCTAGTGTGAGAAAGATTTGCTTGGCAACGCAAAGTTTCAGTTACCAGGATATGCCTGATTGTGTTTAAAAAATAACAGAATATTTGAGGAGGCTCTTTCTGTGTACCCTAAATCAGTGGTTCCCAACCTTTTCTTTTCTTTTATTTTCTTTAGCCATGCCCCACCTAACCCACTCCCTGCAAAGCAACCTTTCTGGGTATACTCTGAGGCTTTGATTCTAGATTTGAATTCATGCACATTGTTTTTGTCCATTCTTCATGAAGGTGTATGTTTATTTATTAATGCATTATGTCTAATTTATACATTTTCTTAAATGACTCAGATGTGTTTGTTTCCCCCCAAGAGCATGCAGTTTACCAATATACATTGTTTGGTGCATACTTTTGAAACATTATGGAAGCCTTGAGAACATATGACTTCTCTAGGTCAGCCACATTTCTTTTCAGAGGTACAAAATACCAGTTTTGTGAAGAAGGTAGAACCCAATCAATTTTTTCTCCTGAGCTTTAATACTATTTTTTACAATCATTACTGAGTGAAGTAATCCACATGGGAATGTTTAATAACTTGATTCTACATATTTTTACAGGAAAGGCAATTTATTCATCATTGCATTGATCTATTTAAAAAAGAAAAAAGTAAGAAGTGAGCAGAGTTGTCTTTCTACACCACTTAAAATTATTTACCTGTTATTTTTAAAATACTGAAACTGTTTTCCTATGACTTTTAAACTATTTTCACCATGAATCATTTGGCGATCTCACGATATTACGTGGTATCAAAAAATGATAACTAAAAAAAGCAAATTATAAATTAATAAAGCATTATCTGAGATTGGGATTTATATTCAGCATTTTGCTGGTTTATTTCATTATTATTATTATTATTATTATTATTATTATTATTATTATTATTATTATTATTATTATTATTATTATTATTATTATTATTATTATTATTATTATTATTATTATTATTATTATTAGCTAAAAATATATAGAAAGCTGTTGAAGGACAAGGAATAATTCAGAGAAAAAAATCTTAATAGGACTTCCTCGCGGCCAGGGGCAAAGAGGCTGCTGTGGCAATGGGCGACAGGACCCTCTACCACCGTTGGAGTCCGGGACCCGCCCTGGGCTGGGACAGCAAAGGCCACTACAGTGGTGGACCTTGGGCTTGCCTGCAGCTGGAGTGGAGAGGCCATTGTACTATTGTATTGTTGTATTGTTTTATATTATATGTGCTTTTGTAGGATGAATATGGTATAATTATTGTCTATATTGTATATTGTATTATTCTGTTTACTGCATAATATTGTGTGAGCTGCCCTGAGTTGGGTTTCCTGATTGGGAGGCATACAAGTATGAGAATAAAATAAAATAAAATTAACCTCAACTCTCATTAGTGAAGTTAAACAGAGATATAGAAATATATCTCAGCTGCACTTTACTGCTTGGTGCAAAGTCAACTTGGCACATAAGGTACAATACAGATGATCATCTTAAATATCCATCTGTCTCACCAGCTGCAAGATGTTCCACATGGTCCTTTGCTGTTCCATCTGGCAGGCTGCAAGAAAGCCATGCTCTCCCTCAGGGGATATGTTCTGGGTTATGACTATGTCAGTGTAACTAGCTCAAGCAGAAACAGCAAAAATAATGATAAGCCAGGAATCTCTGGGGGTGGGTGGGTTATAGTTACTTTTCAGGGGTGCTGGGTCACATTTGGAAGAATCTAAAAGTTGGCCAAATTCTTTTAAACACACATGGGTTGGGATTTCTCCCTCTTTCAGTCATTCTTGAAAGCTTTGTCCTGAACAGGCAGAAGATGGCACTGGGTTATGACACTAACATTTTTTTTTCTGAAACAAAAATGTCTGTGAAATGACAAATGAGAAGATGTTCCATTCTCTTGTAGGCTGTTCAGTGAAAATGATCGCATCATTTCTAAACAACTGAAAACTGTGATTCAGAGACACTGCTATCTCATGTCATAACATCCAAAGTCGTTCTATTAGTTTTGCTCAAAGGAGCCACTACCATGCCAAAATATAGGAAAGAGAGCACAGTCTGAAAACATCTTGGGACTGGGTTTAACAACAAGCCTTAGGACCACAGCAGCAGTGAGCCAGAAACCCCCCTCTTCCACTTTTAAAAATAACACCTGTATATTTTATTTTAGCATGTAATTATTCAGTTGTTTTATTTTATTTTGTTGTTTCTTTTATTATGTTATTTTGTTGTTTGTATGTGTACTGCCCAGAGTGGGAAATTTCACAAATAGGTGGTATAAAAAAATGAAAGAAGCAAGCAAGCAAGCAAGCCTGGAAAAGAGCTAGCATCAACAGAGAGCTGGATGATGGTGATATATAATCTCTGATGGGCTTGATCCGGTGGAAGACATTATGTCACATATCAATACAGGCCTTAAACTTCCTTCCATTGGAGCAAATCTCATTGATTTTAATGGTTGTTACTTCTAATAAAGTCTGCTTAGAACCGAAAGCTGTTACTTAGAGCAGGCAACCAATGCCAGATCACAAACTAATTTAAGGATGAAATCATTATGAAAACTCAAAATAGTATACAGTATATAGAAAAGGGGTTCTCAACCTATGGCCCATGGGCTGAATCCGCCCCCAACACTGTTCCATCAGGCCTATAGCAATTACCCTGGAAGCAGACACTCCCACACATGCGCAAACATGCCCATCACGGTTTACAGCAGCATTTGTGGCAGGGGAAAACCACATGTCTGGCCCATAGAATATAAATTAGGTCTGTTCTAATAAAAAAAATGGTTTCTGTAATTTCTCTTTACAGATGTACAAAATCATTTATCCCTGAATGGTCTCACCCATAATTTCACCCACTTCTCTGTGTTTGTGTGTGTATGTGATAAGGATATATGTATTCTCAAGACTAACAATACAGTATTAGATTCTACCAAAACTGAAAGGTTCCAAGGAATCATAACACTGTTAAATGAACATTATGAGCATTGAGATCATAATGTATTGCCTTTTTTGTAGAAGAAAGTAAAACTGCTTAACTAGCATTTGAAATCATTCCTTATGTAGAAACAGCTAAATACTGTAACTGGAATAGACATTTATGTTTCGTGTATGTGTTTATGGCTTTCCCTCCATTTTTACAGACATCTGATTTTCTGGAAAATAACGGGACATCTGATTTTCTGGAAAATAAGGGGTCATTTGATTTTCTGGAAAATAAGGGCACACATGATTACTTACCAAAATGGTTGATTACTTACCAAGATGGTGGTTACAGTCAGGGAACGATTAGAGAGTGAATCAGTAATATTTGCTGGTTTTCCTTTCTGATTCTCTGTCATGTTAAGGCCACTTGCAGAATCCCAAGTTCCAATCTGTAAAACAACATATGTACTTACACGTTGTTAATGAGTCCTGTTTAGGCCACTAGTATAGAACTGTGCAACTCAAAAGTTAAGTCTGCTAACCCTTATAATTCATCCCTGGAACATTTTCAGCTACCATTCTCTTTAAAAGCAGTTTGCTTAAAATATGATTCACTGCACTTCAAAATGTATCTACTGAAGTGTGACATTCAGGGGGAAAATGATGTACAGAGTTCTGAGTGCCTAATTTTCCATTTAAGTGCCCATCCTCGCAGAAAAAACACATATGATGCTCGACAGTGCAATGAAAATATATTTGCTATGCATAAGCTATCCTTTCTTGATAATGAGCTATCCTTCCATTTCTTAGCCACAGTAGGAATTTGCTACACACCCACAACCAGATCCCATACAAATAATACATCTTACATTCTTACAAGCATAGATAAATTTGTTGCATACCTAGAGAAAATCCATTCTCCCCTTCCAAATTCAACACATTTTATGGAATGGGAACTCCAAACTATCTCTTGCATTGTCCCATTTGTAGATAGTTCCATTCACAGATACATCCCTAGCTGCCAATTCAGAGCTCCCAACGCCCATTAAAAGATGGTTCAAGTGTTTGACACTTGCATTATATCCCTGACAGTGCTACATGGTTTGCAAGAGATAGGATGGTTTGCCTCTCCTTTACAAATGATTTCTTCACATGACTCTTGACAAACGTCCAGAAATTGCATCCTGTCAAATGCTCTTCCTACTGGCAATGTGTCCAGAAGATTTGTCAGCATTGTTACATGCCACTGATACAATCTGGAAATGTCTTTCCTTCTCCTTCCATTCTAGATACAGGAAAAAATTGATGGTGTCCAAACACAAAAATCACTGAACAGTAGTGAAGGTCTTCAATAACATAGTATGATGATTCCTTAATGTGATCTACTGTAACTATCAACTGCAGAAAAACGGAAAAGTATGCTCTTGAAAATGTGGGATTGGAATCCATGCACTCAGCTGTATACAAGCAACACTCACTATCAGTTTTGTAACAGTGTTTAAGTTAGCCGCAGGTCATTTACAGCAGCATTATGAACATACATGGGCATGTTATACACACACACAAACACATTTTACTTCCACTTCCACTGGGAGGAACCATGTGACTGGCATGTTCAACAACATGACCAGCCTGCAGCCCGAAAAGTTTGGGCACCCCAGAACTAGGTAGTTTAGGATCATGTACTATATAAAGCACATTGAATGGGATTCTGTCCATTTTGCAATAACTTTACCATTTTTGTCATCGGTTTCATAGCCCCAAATATTACTATGGCAGGTGAGATCTCCAACTACAAAGTCAATGTTTTGGTTTATTAGATAGCTTTTAAAAGCAGAAAGTTTTATTAAGTGATTAGTAAATCAACATTTTGATGTATAAAACCAATTTGATCAAGATGGTCCATGTTGCTCTCTTTATTATAGTCCATTGTGAAGACTATAATACCTGGTCTTACAAAAATGACATTTTGTGTTTTTTGTCAGGCCCCTCAGCAGTTAGACAAATCCCAAGGATCTTTGGTGGACAATGTTCAGTTCTGCTGTAAATTTCATAGAGACAAAGGATGTCACATTTCTGTTTAGAGCAAAGTGAAGCAAAAGAATTCTCTTCGAACTGCTCTTCGGACTGGGCTCTACTTCTGCCTGGGAAGGTGCGGGTGGTGGTGGTGGTGAAATGAGCTGAGGACGAAGAGTGGTTCAGCTTCGTCCTGGGCTCATTTTTTCCCCTATGCATCCCTATAGGGATGAATCGAGTTACCAAAAAAATCAAGTTACGAAAGAGTCCATGGAACCGATTTTTTTTTCATAACTCGAGGTTTTACTGTAATAATAAATTAAGTGGACATAAAGGAATGCAATGTGGATTGCTCCTGAAGTGTGAACTATATTTTTAAGTCTATTCTCAAATATGATGTTGTTAGTAGATTTTCTTTTTTCAGAATAGGAAATTATGATACTCTCCCCAAAGCCTATTTTGTTCAGTTTGGATTTTGAAATTTTGTCCAATGTGGAACACTTCACAGCACTGTAAAAATAGACTCACACTTGGCTCCTGCCACATCTCTACAGCTAAGGAGGCCACGAGTGTGGCACAAAGGGACCCTCAAAGAATTCTTCCTTCTGCAGATATATCCTATCAAATTGGTGAACACATTGAAAGGAACTGAGCTAGACCTCATATGAGGGCAATAGTTTATTTCCTCCTCTTCGGAGCATTATTTCTCCAGATATGCAAATATTCCAGTATTATATGCCTGCGTAACAAAGTAATTTTTCTCCCATCTGACCAATTACAACAGAAAAGTAAGCTAATTTACTAAATGCAGACAGAAACTAGTTATTGTCTCATATGGCAGAACTGGTTTTAGATGCCAGATCAACATTTTCTCTAAAGAGGCCCTCAGTCAATCTTAGATGAATCAAGGGAAATAAACCATTTTGTAGACAGAGAGAGACATGGCCATCTTATTTCTGTACATACAAAAATATTATCAAGGTTTAAATTGTGCATTTAACTTTCTTTATCTTGCACTTCAAATTAGTATGCTGATAAAAGCTGATATTGCCCACTGAAACTGCTTCTTGAACTCGGGAGTAGTAAGACTAGGATTCAAAACATACTCAACCTTCAGAATTAACAAATGTATGTGGAACTACATCACTTTACAGCTTCCAAAATTAATGGTATGCAATTTTTGTAAATATTAATAAAATAAAAATATATAACTTTCAGAAAAGCTATGGATAACTACTACCCATTGTCATTTGGCCCTTGCAATATGCATTTTGGCATATTGCATGTTTTTAATAAAGTATCTCTTTTTTATTTGTAGCTATACTGTATATCTCTGGTACCATAATTCCAGGAATCCTTCTGTACCACCAGAATACTCCTTAGAGTCAGTGTTTTACACACTAAAGAAAAATACTGTACATTATTCTAATTCCTTGAAAATTCTTTCCTTTCACTGATACTTTGTATGGGCAAAGGAATAGGATTATTGGCACAATTGGCCCTCTAGCTGTTTAGCATTTTCAGCTGATATTTTGTAATGTGACCTTTGAAGTCAATGCTAGCATTTTGCCATTATTGTGCTTGTCACTAGTGACAGGACTCATTGGGAAAAACAGAACTTTTATCACTAGGCAGATGCTCGTAGCAAGCCTCACACAGCAAGAAGCTCCATTCACCAATGAATGTGCAGCCCAGGACTCATCTGCCACACTTCTTCAGCTCATGGAGAATATATAAGTCTAACAGAGGAGACTGGCAACTCCAGGTTTGCAAGGGCAATGTTCAATGGTTCATTTTATAATTTTTAATGGTTGCATTTCTTTCTTGCTTTTTCTCCAATTGGCTCATGGTGATTGGCTGGAAGGACACACACACACACACACACACACACACACACACACACACACACACACACACACACACACACACACACACACACACACACAACATCCCACCTTTCTTCACAACTCTGTGAGATAGTTCAGGCCAAGAAGCTAACAGGTCTGAGATCATGCAATGAATTTCCTGATTCTTCTCTTTAGTCATAGTTTAAACTCATAGTCCAGTTCTTTAATAAAGTGATTAGTAGCCATAGTTAATCCGTCTATGATTAATGGTATTATTTCATTCAGATGAAAATAGCTTTTTCATACTTGCCCAAGAATTTGCATGCATCCAGTAGGATTACTTTTTTAAAAAAGCTAAATCACCCAGCAATCTTTTTAAAAAAACTTCTATCAGTTTTTAAAAAGATTTATTATTTAGCAGTGGGTGAACAATCTTTTAAACAACATAGCTGCTTGTGAACTGTTAATAGACTCCTGAAGGAAAGAACATTCTGCTGGATATGTAGCCCCCCTTTTATGGCTATTTGAATCTAGGACTTGTATCTTAATCAAAATCAAGGTCCAACAGGAACCATACTCAAATAATGAAATTTTAAATATAAATTACATATTAAGTTTGGAAACAAATGATAAACCTGTAGGCACCAAGTTAATTCTAGCCCTATTAATTAAATAATTCCCCTGAAGTTATTGCTTAAAATGAAACCTACATTTTTTCTCAGACATCAATATTACCCACATTGTTCCCAATTCAAAATATCTTCAAAATATCACATATCAGTTTCAAGTAAATAGGCAGCAGTATCTCCAGTACCTTTTCAAGACCTTCCTCCTTAAGGCTAATCACATCTAAGTCAAAATCTGTCCTTAAGCCATTGGTTTTGTTGAAAGTAATTCTGCCAGTGAGGCCTTCCCAGTGAGCCTATGGGGGGGGGGGGTCATGTGTAAGCAATGAGACAGAGAGAAAATGAATAAATTAATGTCTTCCAAAATGGAAATATCAATTATTCATTGTTTAAATCATTTTCCTTGTGGATGATTTCTTAAAAAAAAAAAAAATCTTAATCACCTCTTGAATTCCCAGCATTCTTTTGATAATTAAACCAACTTTTCTTAAGCTCTGCATACAATTCCTCATTTTGACGCATAGAACATACCCACATACACATAATGCTTGGACTGATTAAAAGCTGATGCAGTACTTTACATTTGTGTTATTCCTTGGTCAAGGCAGAGATAGTTTCATTTCCTCTTTGCCTATCTTGAAAATGCATTCCCAGTTCTATAACACAGCAAAGCCCTCCTGAGGCAATCTACGTGAGGACTGAGTGAAGATGAATTAGGGAAACATGCAAAACCCAAGAGAAGCCCCTTTTCTGTAGCTGGAAATCAGAGCTCAGAATCTCATAGGAAATCTCCACACACTTCCCAACTTTTAATGTGTCTTGTTGTTGTTCAGTCGCACAGTCGATTCCGAACCTCTGCGACCCCATGGACCACTGTCCGCCAGGCATTCCTGTCCTCCACCATCCCCCTCAACTCGCTCAGCTCTGTGCCCATTGTGTCTACAATACCATCTAGCCATCTCATCTTGGGCCGGCCCCTTCTTCTTTTGCCCTCGACCCTTCCAAGCTTTCTCAAGTGAATCCTCTCTTCTCATTTGATGTCCAAAGTACTTTAGCTTCATCTTTATTATTTGACCTTCTAAGGAGCAGTCAGGGTTGATTTCGTCTAAGATTGACCTATTTGTTCTCGCTGTCCAGGGGACTCTCAAAACTCTCCTCCAACACCACATCTCAAAGGCGTCTATTCTTCTGCGCTCAGCTTTCCTAATGGTCCAGCTCTCACAACCATACATTGCCACAGGGAATACCATTGCTTTGACTATGCGAATTTTTGTTTGCAATGTGATGTCTTTACTTTTCACTATGTGTCTACTTATCCTGTATTTAGAATGCCTGGTTAGGGCTTCAGCCTCACTGCAGCACCACAAACTGATGTGAATTAAGCAGCCATAAATGTTTTTCCTTTGACCAGCCCTATCCTTTTGTATCATAATTGGATATACCACAGTCTTAAGGAATAAAGTACAGTGGTACCTCGCTTAAAAAACATAATGTGTTCCACGGAATTGCTCTTTAAGCAAGTTTGCTCTTTAAGCAAAGCCATTGTAAGTGACCAATTTTGACTCCTGGCAGGGGTATTTTCATTTCCTATAAAATATGTGTTTGTGATATCTTGTCACAGAATCAGAGGCACTCAACTTACAACAGACATTAAGGGCCCATTTTGAAATTCCATGGAGAATTATATACCAAAATTAGTAAAAACCCAACATCTACCTAATAACTGAGCATTTAGTTAAAATTCAGATTTTTTGGAATTTCTACATGATTTCCTAATGTAGAACCTTGTTTGTTCTACTTTTTCACTTTGAAGGTGTTTCCATGCATCAATTCTTTATTTGTTAATAAAAGGTGCTATTTAGTCAATTGTGATAGAATTGCAAAAGAGCTCTCACCTTTTACTTATGTACTATGGATGTTACTAAAGTGGAGTGGAGTCTCCTGGCATACAAATCATTACCAGTGTTATATAAAACATAATATTTAGTTTATTTGACCTGGCAGATATAGCAATGTGTTTTCTGTTCATGTATTTGAATCTCCAGAGTAACTCCTACCATTAGAGTGACCACATTTTGATATCATTTTAAAATTGAACAATTGGGAACCTTTATACCAGGAGTGGCCAACCTTTTTTCTCTGTGGGCCTGACCACACCCCCGGATGGCTGAGCAGAAGTGTGCTCACTTCTGCGTTTATGACAGTCATGGGTGTGTTTGCACATGCACATTTTTTTGGATAATGTAAACACACCTGCTTCCACTACCAAGTGTGTGGTGGAGGCAGCAACAGACTGAATGACATGGGGGCTGGGCCTACCCCACAGGCTGTAGGTTGGTAACCCCTGTTAATACTGTCACTTGCTAAAAATGTCCTTGTGACTCTACAAGTTTGAATTAAGCCCATATTTCTGGAGACTTAGTCAGGCTTTAGGAGGAAGTAGGGATGGAACTACAGGAAATCATCTCCCTATCCATGCCTACAGAGTGAATTTTAGTGGCAAGGAGGCATTTGAACATCCTCTTCTACTTGTTGAGAGCTCAGTGTGAACCAGAAATCTATATAGAGGTTCTGAAAAACACAAGTAGTGGGCTTGTCTACAGAGACAGCATTATGAGAGATGCCATGTCAGAGAGGGACTACTTGGTATTTCCCAGAACCTGTTTGCATAATGAGTTTACACACTTCTAGTAAAGTATAATAACAATAATTTTGTGTCAGAAAAGTAAAGTATGAAGATGACATGAAGCAAAGTAGCTTAATTGCTAAAATTGTAGTACTTACATTGACTAGCACTAGAGAATCCCTTAATATTGTTTTATCAGAAGAAATAAAGAATCTTTACCTTTATTTTACCAAAATCTCTACACTTTAGAAATCTCTAAAAATGCAGGTTTGTATTAAGGACATTTTAAAAAAAACTAATCAAGGATAGAAAAGTACCTTTATTAAGAGGCCAGAATCCTACTGGTGATTTAAGTTAAATTGTGTAACCCACTGTAGCTAATTGTTGCTAACTAATGAAACACCAACTACAGTAATACCTTAGATAACATTTGCTTCAGATAATGCTAAAACCACATAATGTTAAGCAATCTGGGGGGAAAATTGCATCACATAACATTAAATCCTATGGGATACATTGGATAACGTTCGCTAAAGCCTGTGCTGGTTACAATGTATCTCTATGGATCGGATAACATTAAAAATCAGATAAACACTAAGACTTGTGGAACCAAGTTTTAGCATTATCCGAGGTTTTACTGTACATTATTTGGTGCCTGTTGTACAATAGGGCATATATCCTATAGCATAAATCACCAACAAAGTTTTGTCAGGAAACCCCTTTGCTACAATGAAGAACATATAAATTCTAAGAAAAATAATAAAGATCTACCAACATTTAGCTTGAATAGAGTATATGGAGGAATCAAATGGTTATAATTTTCCACCCAAAAATGATACTAATTTGCAAAAACAAAAAAACAAACAAAAACCCAACACCACTATTTGTGTATTTACATTTAATTTATTAAGACTTCTGATACTTTTTCTTCCCATATTAACATTCTAGAATAAATTGTCTGCAAACGGACATATTCATCTTGACTAAATTTGTACAGTTGAACAAAGAAAGGCAAGGTGGAACATGTTTCCTTAGTGATATACCTCTTTGATGAGATTCATAAAGCGATTCCCAAAACGCCATGGTTTATGTCGATTACACTGTAATGAACTGACAGTCATCTGTGGGAACTGCTGGACAGCCACGGACACCACATGAACAGCATCGTACATTAAAGCTGCATCTGTCTGAAATGAGAACATAAACAATATTTTGAGAATAACCAGCTAGAAGAATATGCCGCAAAGCAAAAGGGTAAGACATATTCTCTCCTGCATTTGTTCAGGACAGGAGGGTATAACCAGTGGTGGACAGCAGCAGGTTCACACTAGTTTTCCAGAACCAGTAGCAGAAATTCTGGCTGGCCCCTCTGCCCATCCAAGTTTTGAAAGTACAGTAATACCTCATATAACATTAGTATCGAATAACACGAAAATCGCATAACATCAAGGAATCTGGGAGGAAGAATTGCATCAGATAACATTAAGATCCTATGGGATGCTTCAGATAACAACCGCGAAAGCCTGTGTGGTTACAATGTATCTCTATGGATCCCATAGAGGATCAGATAACACTAAAAATCATATAACACGAAGACTTGTGGAACCAGGTTTTAGTGTTATATGAGGTTTTACTGTATTACTAATTTGGTTGCAATGCAGATCTTTCTCCCTGGCCACACCCACCATACCACACCCACAGCGTGGTAGTATATATATATATATTTACTATATTATATAACCATAATATAGTTTGGCTTATCTGCTTAATGCTTGCAAAAACAACTCTACTAAATGTCAAGAAAGAAAGCAATTACACTTATACACACTTAGTGCACTCTCTGGATGGTCCACAAGTTAATTAGCATTTTGCTCCCAACATGTTGGGTACCCACTTTATTGACCTTGAAAGGATGGAAAGCTGAATGAATGTGGAGCCATGTAAGTGGCAAACTACAGACGACTTTAAGAATGTAACTACCAGCAATATCTCCCTCACTCACACATAATATTCCACAAGAGAAGTAGAAGGGACCAAAACTGGATTTGGACCACTGACAGAAGAGTTTTATGTCATATGAGCCCTCATGGCACAGTGGTTTAATTGCAGTACTGAAGTCAAAACTCTGCTCACAATCTGAGATTGATCTTGATGAGCACAGGTTGACTTAGCTGTCCATCCTTCTGAAATCAGTAAAATGACCATCCAGCTTGTTTGGGACAAAATGCTAATTACTTTGTGACCCACCCAGGGAATGTTCTAAGCATTGTGGGCCAAGATATATTATTGCTATGGCTAACTGCTATTTAACCCTTTTGTCCCAGCCTGCAATACCCAAGAACTAGACTGGGATCCTCTGGGGCAGACATTTGCAATGTACATCCCATGGGCCAGACCTGGCCCCCAATGCCAATTCATCTGACTCCCGACACCCTCGCCACTCCCAGAAGCGGAAGTAAAATGTGTTCTGTGCACGTGTGGCACACATTTTACTTCCGCTTCCAGGTGGGAAGAATGATGTGACCACCCCAATCACCTGCCAAGGAGGTGTGGCCTGGCCCATGGCCTGAAAACATTGAGAATCACTGCTCTGGGGCTTTAAATAATGATCTGGTAACTTCTTGTACATTAAACAGAAAAGTTCTTCCCCCAAATTGTCCTTGTAGCAAGAGAGGCAGATTGTGTCGTTGTTGTTGTTGGTTATAAAGACTTCACAAAATTGCACCAACATTGAAACAATTATAACTCCTGCCTTGCTGCTGTATGGATTCTTATAATATAGTAACTTTTACTGAGTTGCTATTAGTCTCCTGTTTTCTCATTTGTGTACTGTGTTTCAGATAGGAAAAATATATTAGAACCATTGTGTAAAATTTGATACATATTTCTACCACAGTTTAGTGTCTTGATCTTATAGTAGATGCAGGAACTTGTGTTGCAGATTCCACAACAGGCTACCCTGCCATTTCAAGACAACAACTGTTAGCTATGAATGAGACATTGGTGAGGGTTCTTCACATTCTAAGTTGAAATCCAAACTGAGACCCTATCAGAATTGAGACCATACCAGGATGTGAACATATCAGTTCTCCTGCCTCAAACTAGGCCTCCAAATTAGATTAAGGTGCTTGACTCTACCTTGACCATTGGATAATCTTAAACACGTTGTTGGAAATCTGTCATTTTTAAGATGTTGTTCCATTGCAACTGTCATTAATACCAGCCAGCAAGGGGTGATAGGAGTTACTGTTAAAATCCTGGAGGAAACACATTTCTCTTCCCTGCTTTAACTTTGGAAACACATCTGAACTGAGAAGGCAACTTCAGAGATAACAAATGCTATATCACTTGTTCAGGATCCCTTACACCAAAATATCTCAACAGGTCTCTCACACCAACAGAATTAGTAAGCCATGAAAAGCCTATTGATAAAGGTTTCAGATTGTTGCATTTATCATAATACTGTACAACATAACATAGAGTGAATTTTAATCATTCTTTTTCTGCAATTAAATCCAACTCACTTTGCAATAAAGTAAGATTTAAAAATGTATACGTGTTCACTGTTGTTACAGACCTTAAGTTGGAACTACCAGTAAAAGAGAAAAATAAGCTGAGATGTAAATGAGTCTCCTGTGGTGCCATCTGAAAACTGAAAAGGGTATAAATCTCTGGCATGAAATAGCTCATAGAACAACCTCACATAATTTTAAAGCACTGAGTGCTGTATTCAGTCTTCAGTGTCAGTCAAAGCACCAGCTGCCTGAAGTTGTTCACTGACTTATAACTCAAATTGCTTTTAAGGCTAATTTGATACCTTTGCAGGAGTCAAGACATCTCTTGAAACCCAACAAGGCACACTGAATCTGCATTCTGCATGTTAAGAGGCTGGTGGCAGCATTTAATGCAAGTTAAATCCTAGGCACCACTCTTTCCTCAAAGAAACCATAAAACATAAGTGCAGCAAAATTGCTTAGCTCAAAGGCGCACACACAAAAAGTATTCCATAGCTTTAAATTTGTATCATTATATAATTTGTAAAACCACTTTCCCACCATAACATATACATAGTAATAATTCTAAATATTATTTATTTATTTATTTATTCACGTTTGCTATCCCACCCCAATCGGGTAAATATGCAACAGTTCTAAAAGTCAAGGTCATAAACTCAAGTCTGCATAACTTATATCCAAGCTTTAGTCCTATCTGAATGTTCATCCACGTGAGCTAGAGGTTTAGAGCTTGGAAAAGTTATTCTTTCGGGCTATAACTTCTAGGTCAGGCAAAAGGAACTAGGGAATTAATTCACCAAAAGGTGGCTTCGTTTTGGCAGTTGAAGTCTGCCCTAGACATTCTCTGCCATTCAAAACTAACATCACAGCATTAAAAAGCAAGCTGAGAGGCTAGCCTAAATTAATCTAGTTGAATAAAACTTCAGAAAAGAGGGAAATTATTCTAAGTCTCTCTACTCTTCCCATTAATTGGATTTTCTAATTTCAGACTTTCTAGTTTGCACTGAAAGAGACATTTCATTAATGATACTTCAGCTGGGTTCAGTCCATGGTCAGTCTGGGATGGAATGGCCTGGAGATTGTCCTCACTTGCCCAAAGAGACAATGACCAAAGCTTCTTGCATAATGTATTATAATATAGGGAACAATTCATTTATTTATCTATTGCAGTGTTTCCCAAATGCTGGTGTTTGGACTTCAATTCCCAGAAGCTTAAGTCGATTACCCAAAGCACTGATCAGTCTATATACTGGCTTAGGCTTCTGGGAACTGAAGTCCAAACACCAGCATTTGGGAAACACTGATTTATTGAATTTATATACTGTCCCACCTAGTGGCAAACCACTACTCTAGAAATGATGTCACTACATCAGTAGAGCACTACTAATTAAAATCCCTGCTGCATTTCTTTTTATGATTCCTCACTGCATGTGGGGTTTTTTATGTGACTTGAAATCCAAGCAAGAAATTCCATACTAGAGACTCTAATTGGTGATGATTTGTTGCTGTGGTGATGTCATTTTCACTTGACTAGCATAGGTTACATAAGAGGATTATGGCATATTTTAAATAGAGCACTGCCCACGGGTAGCCCTTCAAACAGAAAATTAATATGAGAAGCTGATGAATCTATAGAATTAAAAGATGATTATAAAGAGTGGTTTTTTTAGGAAAGTAGAAAAAAGAGATAAAAGGAATTCAGAATCCATTTTGCAGGTTTTTAGTTGTTGTTCAGTCACACAGTCGATTCTGACCCTTCGTGACCCTATGGACCATTGTCCTTTAGACACCTCTGTCCTCCACCATCCTCCTCAGCCCACCCAGCTCTGTGCCCACTGCATCCACAATACCATATAGCCAGCTCATTTTGACCACCCCCTTCTTCTTTTGCCCTCCACCTTTCCCAGCATCAAGGCCTTCTCAAGTGAATCCACTCTTCTCATTTGATGTCCAAAGTACTTATCTTGTAATATTTGGGGGGGGGGGGATTAAAAAATTTAACACAGGTATTTCACTGTTAATCAAAATAACTGAACTAGAGAGTTTTCCAGACAATCTTAAGAAAGTAGTGGCAAAAGAACTAGGTAGAATAGGTGTCATAAGATTAAGAGAGTGGTTGGAAAAAATGTCTAATAAAGAAGATAAGAAAAAGATATTTGAAGAATCTAAATTGCCATGGTTTAACAGACTACAGTTAGAAAAATGGACTGAACATTGGTTAAAACGTCATGACAATTATAGGAAAATACTGTAACTAAGTTTGAAGAACTAATAGTCCAGTTAGATAAGAAGGCAATAGCAACAAAAGGACTAATTGGGAAAATTTACAAATTATTAACAGAAAATGAAGAGACACAGAAAGCATTAAAACAGTTTGGGGACTAGGATGAAATTTGGAAACATAGAAATATGAAAAGTATGTCTATTAGAATTAAAGAAAATTACTATAAAATGATTTGGAGATGGTATATGACGCCAATAAGATTAAATCAATATAAAGCTATATACAAGAAGAAATGCTGGAGGTGTAAGGAAGAACATGGGACGTACCTACATTTATGGTGGAAATGTGAACCTGTTAAGAAAACATGGGGAAAAGTTTTTTTTATGAAATTAATCAAATATTATCTACAAAATTAGAAATGAGTCCCAGAATCACATTACTAGTGGGTTTAGGAAGCATTAATATACCAAAAAAATAAAAGAGAAATGATCATAACAATGATGACAGCATGGAGGTTGTTTATTGTGGGGGGAGGGGGAGGGAAAATACATTGTAGAGCTGAATGATTGGTATGGGGAATTTTGTAATATTGCAATGAATGATAGATTAACCTGTGAATTAAAGTTTAAGAAAGGACTAACAAAGAGAAATGACTTTAAAGAGATTTAGGGAGAATTTATAGAATATATACTAATCAAAGTGAAAGGAACAAAATCAAGACAAGAATATCCAACTTTCTGGAAAATGGGCCTGAACATAAAGAACATTGTCAATAGAAGTGAAATAATTACAAACTGGAAGCACAAGTCTCATGGGGGTGGGGAGCACAGAGGGAATTGTTTTGTCGATGTAACATTGTATGATTTGTTGATGTATAGTAATACCCCGGATAACGATTGCACCGGATAACGCTAAAACCGCATAACGACAACAAATTTGGGGGGAAGATTTGCACCGGAGAACGTTCTTTTTAGCGTTATCTGATCCATCGTAATAAAGAAGTAAAGGAGGCCAAAGCTCCTCTTCCTGCCACTTCCCTCCTTCCTCCCCCCCACCCCCAGCAGTTTGGGGACTCCCCACACTCACCCCACTGCCTGCTCGGCCATGAGAGAATCCAGCCCAGCCCTGGCCCTGCTTACCTTCAAGCCACCATAGCTTCTCTTGCTGAGCTGCACGCTCTGACTGAGCCAGGCTTGACCAGCCGATTGCAAAGCACAGAGCTATGCCTCATGGCAGGCAGAAAGAGACCTCCCTGCCTTTAAAGCCACCCCCCATGCGCAGCGGTCTCTGCCACTGCAGTAGGGTCGGGGAAAGCACCTTTTCCCAGACTCTACTGCAGTCTTCCCTCCCTGTATTTAAACTACAGGGAAGGGGGAAAGAGAGAGGTGATTGGTTCTCTAGAGAACAAATCACCTCTTTCTCTTTCCCCCTCCCTGTAGTTTCAATACAGGAAGGGAAGACTGCAGTAGATCGTCTTTTTTCCTCCCTGTATTTAAACTACAGGGAGAGAGAGGCTTGTGTTTTAAATACAGGGAGGGGAAGAAAAGAACACAACCCTCCCTCTCCCTGTAGTTTAAATACAAGGAGGAAAAAAGATGATCTACTGCAGTCTTCTCTTCCTGTACTGAAACTACAGGGAGGGGGAAAGAGAAAGAGGTGATTGGTTCTCTAGAGAACCAATCACCTCTCTCTCTTTCCCCCTTCCCTGTAGTTTAAATACAGGGAGGGAAGACTGCAGTAGAGTCGGGGAAAAGGTGCTTTTCCCGACCCTACTGCAGTGGCAGAGACCGCTGCGCGTGGGGGTGGCTTTAAAGGCAGGGAGGTCTCTTTCTTTCCCTTCCTGCCTTTAAAGCAGTTTGTCCCTGAAGTCAGGGCTTTTTTAAAGCGTTGTTCAATGTATGCATCGGACAACGCTAAAAATTGGATGACGTCATGACTTGTGGAACCAAGTCATAACGTTATCCGGGGTATTACTGTATGTGACAATGATGTTTTTGTGTGTTTAAATGTTGTTAATGTTTAAATAAATTATGTTTAAAATTAACAAAAAAACAACAACAAGGCAGCAACACATCCATGTGAGCTAGTGGTTCAGAGCTTAGAAAAGTTATTCTTTCAGGCTATAACTTCTAGGTCAGGCAGAAGAAACTAGAAAATTAATTCACCAAAAGTTGGCTTCATTTTGGCAGTTGAATTCTGCCCTAGACATGATCTGTCATTCAAAACTAACATTAAAAAGCAAGCTGAGAGGGTAGCCTAAATTACTCTAGTTGAATACAAGTTCAGAAATTGGCAATTTCTGTGTGGAATCTATGTTGCTTTTTATCTCACTATAATAGGAGAACTCTATAGTTGCTTCATTGCAGTTACTTGGATTCCATTTTAAGAAGCAGAAAATGTAAGTCCTATTTCAAGTGTTCTACTGAAAATGTTGCAAACCCATGCATGACATTAATTTAGGATGGAAAGCTTCTTTTATGCTAATATACTTTCTTCCTTTAAATACTTCAAATGAAATGCTACTCCTCAGAGACAAAATCTTACTTTAGCAATCACCATCACAAATCCCAAATTCTTTCAGACCTTAATCTGCAAATGCTACATGCTCTTGAATTATCAATGTGGAAGAACTATTCACTGTTCAAGAAAAAGACAACTAATAAACAGCTAAATGCAGGTTATTAAATCTAGAACTTTTCAATTAAAATGTTAATAGGCAAATGTGATTATTTTAATATGTTCACCAATCAAAGCCTCCTGATACACAAAGGACAGCCCTGTGGACTAATTGTTGTAATCAGGTTGGTAGTTTAACTGAGTGGAATGGCTGAACTCCCTTATGAGTAGGGCAGAAGTCTTTATTTAATAATTCATTTTCTCTTTCATGTTTACTTTTATTAACTGCTTCTTCAGTTATTTCAGTGTTGAAATATCTTGACTGATTTGTCAGTACACAAACATTTTGGGAAAGCCTGGCTAAAAGCTGTGACCACTGGAATCCTATTCTCTACCTTCTCTTTTGTACAATTGTAGATATATATTTATTTATTTTATTTGGCCAAATAATTTTTCTGTTTCTCACTGGAATGCCTCAAGTGTCTAAGGTACAGTGCAAAACTGGGGAAGATCCCTACTTTGTTCTAGCTCCAAGCTACAAAGAAGGATTAGGAACTGCTGAGCTGAAGGGTGAAGCACAGGATTTGGACTGAATTAACAGTGTGTTTCCACTGTTCATTTCTTAAAATATGGATGTTGTTTATTGAACAACCCCTAGTTATAGATTTTGCCATACTAAAACAAAAATGGAGCCATTATGGGAAAAAGAAAATAATAATAATAATAATAATAATAATAATAATAATAATAATAATAATAATAATAATAATAATAATAATAATAATAATAATAATAATAATAATAATAATAATAATAATAATAATAATAATAATTTATATTCTGCCCTACTCGCACAAGCGCGGAGCACAACAGGTATATAATATACTACAAACACACTAAAAGAGCAATAAAATTTAAAACCCATTAAAAACAACCTCCCATTCCCTAGCCTAAAAGAAACCGGATAAAAGGAATGAGAGTGGATAAAAGGAATGGGAATGGGAGTCGGGATAGGAGGGTAGATGTAGGAAGTTAAATAAGCCAACCGGGGGGGCGGGGAGTGTCAGTAAACTATCACTACCCCACACCATTCCTGCCAGCCAGGTTTTCAGGCCCTTTTGTAAAAGCGAGTAACTCTGTCTGGATGCGCAGCTCCAGAGGAAGGCGGTTCCACAGAGTCAGAGCGAACAAGGAGAAGGCCCTCTTTCTAGTGCCAGAGAGTCATGCCTCTCTGGCAGATGGTACAACTAAGGCACCTCTCCAGTCCGCTCTGGTGGGATGGACAGATACCCTTGGGGAGATGCGGTCTCTCAAGTAACCTGGCCCACTACCTTATAGGGCTTTAAAGGTAATGACCAGCACCTTGAATTGCACCCGGAGGCAAACTGGTAACCAGTGCAGCTCCCGAAGCAGTGGGGATGCATGAGAATAACGCCCACATCCCAGCACCACCCAAGCTGCCGCATTCTGGACCAGCTGCAGTTTCTGGACCATCATCAAGGGCAACCCCATGTAGAGCGTATTGCAATAATCTAATCTGGAAGTGACCAGGGCGTGGGTGATTATGAGCAAAGAGTCCCTGTGTTGACCAGGGCCTGAATCCTGACTGGGAAGGGTCCAGATAATCTGCTTCTTCCAGGATCTCCTGTAAAACATGCATGCACATCACATCTCATGTCTCTACATCTTTGTATGAGGACCTGCATTGTAAACAGTGCCTCTCTGGTACCCATAGAATTCTAGAAGCCAAATTGTGTTTCGCCTGTGCTTTTTTCGCAGTTATCATAAATTCTACTATGGATGATTTTCAAGAAGACCTTAAGTGCATGACTCACGAGGCTAATTGTTCTGTAGTCCTCACAGGACTGCACATTTGGTTTCTTCAGCAGTATAACAGAGGTTGATAGCAGCCCATCGCTCAGAAGGATCCCTGTGTCATAAATGGTGCTAAAAAGGTCCGTCAATTCTTTGATGTTAACTTTGGACACAAGTTTCAAAATTTCTACTGGGATGTCATCTGGCCCTCTTGCTTTCCCATCTTTGGGTCTTTGTAAAGCTCTTACAACAACCTCACTCTCCAGTATTGGTGGTCCAGTATTGCCATTCATGATGGGCTGGTCACCTCTTTCATCACTAAGCAGATCTCCTATGTATTCTTTCCATACATTGATCTTATCCCATATTTCCACTGCAAGATTCCTGTCCTTGTCCTTTAACAATACATGTGTCTTCTGTCGTCTTCTACCAGTAACTTCCCTGATCTTTTTATGTACTTTGAAAAAATTGTGCCTATTTTGGTATTCCTCTATCTCAGCGTAACTTTCATCCATATAAGCTTCCATTGCAGCTCTTATTTTGTGCCTAATCATCTTCTGTAGATGATTCATTTTTTTCCTTGTCCTGGGTCCTTCTTATTTCCATTAAATTAGGTATGTCATGAGTCATCAATTTCTTATTCTTATGGCTTGACTTTTTTCTGCAAAGATTTTTTTTGTTTGATGCTATTTTGTTTCCAAGACAATCTTAATGGCTGAAAGTCAAATAAACACGGTGCTCCCTCAGAAAGGGAGAGCTAAAAAGAGATAGGTGATCCACAACATTTTCCTCCTCTTTCCTGGATCATCATATGTAAAGCCATTGTTGCAAAGATTCCCTTTCCTCTTGGAAGACTACATTACCTTCCTTCTTTGTAAGTGGAATAGTCTTCAAATGCAAAACATCTACATTGTTGCAAAGATATCAGTAAAAACAGTCTCAATATCTTGCAAATTTGTACAACTTTTTCTAAATTGTACATTCTTGGATACTCCATATCACTTGTACATCTATCTATACATAAAATTATGGTCATATTTCAAACTAAATAGTTAGGAAAGTTGTGAGGGGGTTGCCACTGTAAGAATAACAAAGTCCATTATCCCACTATCACAGGGTCCATTCCACCTGACAGAGACCTACCCCCATTTAGGAAGCCAGCATAAAACCTTTGCTGCTTTAAAGTATGTGAGGTTCTGCCCCAGGCTAGGGAAGTCTATGATAGATTTCAATCCTTGGTTGTTCATTTTTACAAACCAACCAAATCAGGTAGGACTTGGCAATATGTAGATTAGGTAGTGAAATGCCGATAAAATCTCAGAAGGAACTGTAATTCTTCCATCAGTTTATGCACTAAATAAAAAGTACAAGAAGTCTTCTGTGAAAGGTCAAGCTTTATTATATGAAGGAAATATAGGTTAAAGATCAGGAACACAGAAAGTTATAAAAAATAAAAAGGAACATTCTTATTCCCCTCCCCCCAAATTTCTTGTTAAAACAAGAAAGGAATAACTATCTATATTTTCTTATTTTCTGGCTAGGGCAGCTAACATAATCAGGTTTACATTTTCCTACAGTTCTACTCACAAGCAAGCCCCTGTGGATTTCTCTCCTGCCTTGAACATGTATAAAAAACGGTGTTTCTTCTCTACCATTCTAAGACAACAAAAAATATCTTTCATCCTTTGTTCCACTTCTTCCTCTCTCTTACACAAAAAGACTCCATATGGCATATATCAATGTCCAGCATTCTTCTGTTCATTTTGAATACTCTAGAGGAAAGGATTTTGCCCAAGGCCCAACCCCCTTGTAGGAAGGAAAGCAACAACAGCATCCAATTTAACTCACAAACAAATATCCCCACTTCAATTCATTACAGCCACACTGGTCCATGGTGAGCTATTGGGTCCCACTTCACAAACACAAGGCAGACCTAGGGAGGAAGAATATTTCCAATCCCAAACTGGGAGAGATGTTTAGGTGATGGGGTCGGGAGCACCCTGATGAGGAACAGAGGGGAAAGGCTGAGCCAGTAGGAATAAGAGATGGAAGGAGAATAGCATAAGGTGAGGTAATCCACATGAGAGGAAGAGGATACAGTAATACCTTGGATAACGATTGCATCAGATAATGCTAGAATTGGATAATGATGTAAATTTTTTGGGGGGAAATTTGCATCAGATAACAATCTCTTAGCATAATCGGATGCAAGCATTCTTAGCACTGGGGTGGCTGGAAAGCTGAATGGGGACTCCCCATTTGGGTTCCCAGCTACCCCATAGCTGCCAGGGCAGGGGTGGGGGGCTCCCCCCCATCAGCTTCACCAGCCACCCTGCAGCTGCAGATGCAGGGGCGGGGGGCTGGAAAGCAGACAGTAGGATCCCCCGTCAGCTTCCCCAGCCTCCCTGCAGCTGTGTGGGCAGGGGCAAGGGACTGGATAAGCCAATGGGGGAGTCCCCCGTCGGCTTCCCTGGCCACCCCACAGCTACAGATCGGGTCCCTCAACTTCCCTGGAGCCAGCAGGGGCAGTGGGGAGCCCAAAATGGGCAAAACAACCTCCTATTTTTTGCCCATTTCAGGCTCCCCACTACCCCTGCTGGCTCCAGGGAGGTTGGGGGACCCGATCCGCACTGTTCCCAATGTTCCCCGATCTCCCTGGGTGCAGTCTCATCATTATCCGAGGCACTAGTGTACATGGAAAGAAGCAGAGGAGAGCAGGGGACCCATCTTTTGTGTGTCTGCAGCAGTGAAGGGAGAGGCTCCAGTGATGTTCTTCCTCATGGCAGCACCCATCTTGACCCAGCACATCTCCTGCCTTCAAGCGTAACCCATATAGGGAAAAAATCCATGAACTCATGGACCGGTTATCTTTCAATGGAACATAACCTAAATTGTGACTAGTCCAACCTGAATGCTTCCTAGGATGTGGACTCTGGGGTACTCTGATATAGGCAACTGGACCCCAAATGACTAGACTGTGCTCAAGAGACTAGTGAAGGAAAATCAGCCTTTAGGGAAAGTGGGAGAGGATGCAGTTGGGGTTGTGCTGTACCTTTAATAAACACCACTCAGAGCAACAGCACAAACCTGGAGCCCATGGAATTATTGCCAGGGGACTCTGCTGCTGCTGCTAGGCCCACAGGTGAGTAGACTAGAAGGCATCATAGAGGTGTATGGAAAAAAAAGGATTGAAACTGCAATCAAAAGGGTACAAACAAAATGAATTATGGATTTTAAAAACAACACGGAGTGTTTCAGTGAAAGAAAATGTAAAACTGATACCAAGTTAATATCTTAAGTTAACTGCACTTATGTACTAGGAGACAGTATCAAATGGCGAACCAAGTATATTTCCCTATGTCCCATCATGAATATCTTCATACTTAATATGACACAAAAGAAAGAATGGCTAAATGAATGGGAACAAAATATTTTGTAAAGTCCATTTTTATTCCCTAATGGGTACATGGATTCCCCCCCCCCCACAAATATGGGTTATGCTTGAATATCTCCAAAAAGTTCTTAGTTATAAAACAACAACATGCATCAAAGGGGGGGGGGGGGTAATCAGGAAGAATTTCTTTAGTTACAGCATTTAATGACACTTAGAAGCATTGTATGAAATGATGAAAAAACAGCCTAAAGACACTAGCCATTATGCAAGTCTATCAGGTAATAAAGTATATAACCCCTGGAATAATTTCTCTTAATTCTTATTGACTCATACATCTCACATTCCATTTTGCTGAGTGAGATTTAATAAATCTCCTGGTCTGGGATTAAATTTTACTGTTTTATGAACTGTTAAATTGCATTGTATGCTTATTAAAGCTGGTGTTCTCTCTTCTTGACACATTCAAAACTCCACCCTGGGGTGCAATTAAACCAGTGGCAGAGATTTTATTTTTGTCACTGCAGTCCATCTCAACTGGAAGCAAATCATGAATATCAGCAAGTCTTCAAATAATAATGATAAAAATGCACACTTAATTTTCTAAATAAGACAGGGGTGGCAGATAAAACTATTTTTAAAGTAAGATAATTTACCATATTAACATTAATGTTCACATCATGGGGTAATTGTTATATTTAAGAAACAGCCAAATAGTTTGCATGTTTAAAGTTTTACACATAACATTACCCAAATGAATTTGGATAAGAAGCTCAGAAAATTCAAATATTATTATAGAACTGAATTTGAAAGAATTGGTAGAAACCTTGGGAAAATGCAGTTAATAATTTTAAACCAGTCTAAGTTCAATGAATTGGAACATTGGGGTATCAGAGATGTCAAGAAATAGATCTCTACTAACCCACCTTTCTGCAAGCAAAGCGGAATAATAGCAACAATAATATTTTTCTTATAAATCAATGGAAAAAACATGTAACAAGTACATGAAATGCCTGAGTATATGAATGCTTCTCTGAGAAAACAAACTGGGCACCTGCCCATCTAGGATATTTTCCAATTTTCCAACTCTGGGTGGCTTACAATATTTTAAAATTGGCTTCCAGTGGGTATAAATAAGATTTGGACCATTAAGCATGTTTAAAAAACAAAAATGAAGAACTGTGAGAAAATTACATGTTTTTGAAATGGTAGTTTTGGAGGTTCAAGATCAAATAAAATAAATGTTCACCATGGATTGGGGTTTAAAAAAAAACACACACATAACACCACAGGCTAGAATATGTTCTCCTTTCCCTCCATTTGATGACTTCTGCCTTCTGCACTGAAGGGATTCAGTAACTCTGAATTAAATTTCTCAGATCTTCCATCAATACATCATTCTAGCCGCCAGAAAAAAGCGGCTCAGTATCCTCCACAGGAGAGGGACTGACTACAAGGGAGACTGACAGACCCTATTGATCTGAAACATTTGTCACTGATACTTTTTTTCATAGTCCGAGAAGATTGGGAGAAGGGGAAAAGTTAGGGGAAAGTTAGGGAAGGCTGTTTGGCAGCATTAGTAGGGACTGATAAACATAAACCTAGGCCCAAATCTCTACTTATTTTCCAATGCAGTGGGGCACAGTGAAACAAAGGAGCTCTTTTTCCACAACTTGATGTTCCTTGACATTCCTTCCAGGACAACACAGCCCTCTTCAACCAATTGTAAGAACCACTTCAGCATGGTGGCCATCTAACCTATCTAGTCAACAGCCCACGCACAGCTCTGATTTTTTTCATTACCATGCCAATCAGAGAGTCACTTGAAAGCAATTACAACACAGTGAGCTAAAAAATCAATGCATACAAGATTCTGCAGTCATTATCAAACTGCCTGCACAGCAGAGGGGGGGGGGTTCTCATTAAAAACAAAGTAACAATCTCAAGTTCAGAGGTAGTCATGACAATCTTCCCTTACTTTTAAGCAATCCTGGATTCTATGAAGAGGAAGCAATAATCTACCTGAGAAAACATATTCATTTTGTATGCTCTAGTACAGAAGATAATAGTTTTGATTGCATTTGATGTTTTAAATTCACCCTATGCCTCTTGAGATTGCCCACCCCACTATGCTGAAGAATAGCTGCTTTCTATATAGATATACACGTAGTATATAAATTACTTTGTGCAGATCTCCACAAAATGCTAAACTGTTGCATAATTTGAAAACAATGAACAACTTTGTGGCACTTTTAAAGACAAAAGTTTTATTTGGCATAAACATGTGTGACTTTCTTCAGATGCATTGGGCAAATTCTCAGAAGGCAGACATTTTGACATACTTGGGGATTAATAAATAGACAAGCCAGCGGAGGGTCAAGAAGAGTGATAGTCCTATGAAGGGACCTTAAGGATCATTAATAAGCCCTTAAGAAGTTGCTGAGAGATCTGACTGGTGATTATTAGGAACCCCTGAAGGTCATTGGTAGGTGACAAGTACATCTAAGCATAGATAAATGAGGTGGATGACAGGAACATCTCATTGTAGAGAAATAGTAGGGAAAAGTGTCCTGCCCCCCAACAAAGTTAAGTAGCACAAAAGATAAATTTGATATGCAGAATGAAATTTGAGAACTAGGAATGAAAAAATATTGCAAGAAGAAAATATTTACTAAAAAGTACACAATGGTGATGATGGTACGTATATGAAAATAAACATGAGTGAAAGAGGAGAGTTGAACCTCTTGAATCTCAGAAAACAAAACAAAGCAAAATAAACAAAATAAATTAAAGTAAAATAAAAAACACAGTAGCACTTTAAAGACTAACTGCTATATTTTCACTGTTAGCTTTCATGGATCAAGTCCACTTACTGTGTTTTTTATTTTACTTTAATTTATTTTGTTTATTTTGTTTTGTTTTGTGAGATGCTTGAACCACAGACTAACATGGCTACTATCCCAAAAAATTCAAGTATGAAGAACCTCTTGAAGTATTTTTGCTTAGATGTTTCCTTTTTAAATCTGCATTGGACTTAATTTCATTTTATTTTTTGCTTGCTGTTCTTCCAAAAGGGCCATGTTTGAAAATAAAATATTAGCCTTTGAATATTATTAACAACATGCAACAACTATTGATAAGGTAATTGTGTTGGTTGCACAAGGACCTTCTTTCCATATAATCTACAGCTTAATATCTCTTGGCATTTATCTAGTAGTACTTAATGTCTAAATGTCATCTGGAAAAAAAGGCAGTTTCTTCTCAAGACTTTCCTACTAAATGTAATTCTGATTTATTCAAAATTGATTCAGGTTGAATAACAGGTGACTTTGGAAGCTTACTGTCACTGCTACATATCTGTAAGTGACCCCTTCTTTCTTAGAGCTTGAAAAGTTACTTCCTCTACCGTATTAATAAGCTACTGACTGGCAGATTTCTGACCATTTGACTTCTGTCCTTTTGGACTAAGTCACAGAATCCTGCAATCAACATGGCAACCTCTAATTTCCCAGTCCCAAATGTAATTTATCCAATCTAAAATTTTGTTTTCCCAGACTGTTTTGACTAAACATTTTCCCAATACTAGTTGCAAATATTACAAGAATAAAATAAACACATGTACAACAGCATTCAATGAAGGGCATATGCAAGGCACTATAGAAACAAAACAAAATAAAAGCAAGATTTGAAGTGAATAGGACAATGCACTACATTAATAGCAAAACTTGAAAATAACAATCAACATGAACAGATTGAAGGTTATATCCTTCACATATGTGGACACAATTCTAATTCAAATTTTAGGCTCTTGTAAAGTGAGACAGAGTACAGAAAAAGAAGTAGAAGACAAGGTCAGAACTGATCTGATACTCAGACTGCATAGAATAAAAATGAATTCACGTAAGGAAAAAAGAAGTGGAAGGCAGGATTGACTACTATAATGCTCTCTCCATGGTTCTGCCTTTGAAGCCTATTAGAATGCAGTGACTAGGCTGATTATGAGAACTCATAAATTTGATCTCATCTCTCCAATCCTGGCTTGTCTTCACTGGCTACCTATGATTTTCCATATCAGATTCAAGGTTTTAGTACTAGTATGTATAGCTTTATAGAGTTTGGGATCTCAATACCTGTTGGAGTACATTTCCCAAATAGTAATTACTCATTCCAACCCAATCCTCCCAGGCCTGGTGATTACATCTGCCTACTCTAAGAGGCCAGAAAGGCAGTGACTAGAAACTGACCTTTCTCAGTGTTGTTGCCCACCCTGTGCAACGCATTGTCACAGGAAATACATGGGATTCTCTCCTTGCTGGAAAGCATTTACTGACATTTTCCCACTAAGGAAGTAATTTAGCATCTTATGTTCTGCAACTTTGAGGTCAATGTATATTCATATTGTTTTAATCTTATTGTGGATGGGTTCCGTTTTTACTATAGAGTAGTGAATTTCTACTAAAATTATTTATTTTGAGTCGGCCCAACCGAGTAGGGTGGTATAAAAATTGGAGTAAATAAATAAATAAATATTTATTTGTTTATTTATTTATTTATTTATTTATTCAGATTTATATTGCCGCCCACTCACCGAGGTGACTCAGGGAGGGTTACAGTCCAAACAGCAACAGTACAGTAACTCCCTACTGGGCATTGGTGTGGGCCCGGGGCGATGTTCTCAGCCGCCTGCCAGGCCATGGAATCTTCTCCCTCAGGCTGTTGCAGTGGGCCCAGAGGAAGAGGCGATATTCTCAGCCGCCTGCCAGGCCATGGAGTATTTTCCCTCAGGCCACTGGTGTGGGCCCAGAGGAGGGGGCAATGTTCTCAGTTACCTGCCAAGCCATGGAATCTTCTCCCTCAGGCCGTTGGTGTGGGCCTAGAGGAGGGGGTAATGTTCTCATCCCCCTGCCATGCCATGGAGTCTTCTCCCTCAGGCTGTTGGTGTGGGCCTAGAGGAGGGGGTGATGTAATACAAATAAAATACAAATAAAATAAAATAGTCCAGGAACATCTGGGCTCCCAAGTTTGACAGCTATTTATTTGGGATACCTAGCTAGGAAAAGGCACAAAAGTATTTCATAACCAATGAGTTTAGATTTAGAACTGTCATTAGATGGAGGTGGGGTGTGGGGAGAGACTGCACTCCTTACTGGGAACAAACCACTTTCATTCAACAGAAGGTTGAAGCAAAAGTAACTTCTCACATTACAGTGAAGGGAGAAAAAGACTTTAAACGAGATGTTTTTCTCATAATTCTTCTCACATTCATAATTCTTCTTGCCTTCGAAAAGAATAATGTAAAAAAAAAAGAGCATCTGATTAATGGTGAAAGATATGCTGTTCACATTCCAGATGCAAACACTTTTTCCTTCTTTTGCAAATATTTTTGCTTTCCTGGTCTGCTTTATGCTGTGAACAAGGGAAGAGAAAAACACAGCTCATCTGCATTCCTGAGTCATTAGATTTCAGCCACTCAATCTCTGATATCATCTGCTCTTTGGAAGCTTTCGGCTTGGTGATGCATGCCTCATCTCTGAATCCACAAAAGATCACGGGCAATGTACCCATTCATTTTAAGAATAAAATATATCAACCTTTATCTCTCTATAAGCACTGCTTCCATACCGGAGCATCTCTGTGATTATTGACTGCACTTGCCTTCCAAGTAGTTAATCACTGTAGTATCACAGATGTTAGAAAAGAGCACATTGGACATTGTTATTCTGAGGTACTGAGAATTAGCACACAATTGGCCAATCACTAGCTCTAAACACAATCTACTGCACAGGATTATTGTGGGGCTAATAATAAGGGGCATTTAAACCAAGTCAATTTCTTTTGAGAAAAGGTAGTTCATAAATATAAAAATAGCATGGTTGTTTTCATTAAACCAGAAAAAGAACTACCAATACAACTTTTTTTTTTGGGGGGGGGGGGAATTACAACAATATACAGAACCATTATAAACAATCCACACTCCACTGGAAACAGCAGAGGTCGATAATAAATTAATATCAAAACTTAACTACTACATAGCTTTGGGGAGGATATCCTGAAATGCTTCTTTAAAGAGTAGGGTCTTCAGTTGTTTTTTTAAAAATGTGGCCAAGGATGGGGCTTGGCACAGGTCCATTGGCAGAGAATTCCACCATGGGTGTCACCACCAAGAAATCCCTCCTCCTTGTCACAGCTTTATTCACCATTCTCCGTGTCATCACCTTGAGCTGCACTGACTATAAAGAACGAGTGATGTGGACCATTGTTCTAAGGTCCTAAACCATTTCAGGCTTTGTATTCTTAGCTTTCTAAATAGAGAAGACACAGATATGGTTTTACTATTCCCTTCTTCTAGGTACATCCTGAAACTATGCAGCTTATCCAAGGCCATACAAACTGGCTCTTCTGGAAGTGGGGAATTGAACTCCCATCCAACTCAATGACCTATCCAGCAGCACTTTTACAAAGATAATAATCTGTTACATTCACCTTTTAGCACCACATTCTAAGCCAACTGATAGTCATGATGGATGCAGACACCACTGCTTGTCCTGCCCCTGAAAATGTTGCACATAGGATATTGAATAGGATTGGTAGTAATTGTACCATGTAAGTGCTCAGGGATGTTGGAGTCATATCTTAGGAAGAAGGCAGCCTTATGACCCATCACACACTCAAGAACTAGCATGGAAGCCACAGGTTTTATACCATTTTGACCTTTTAAAAAATCCTAGGTCTTCAGAACTTAGTGCCAGATGTAGCCTGGACATACCTTTGTTTCCTGGAACCTGCATATGAACATATTGTTATCAACATGTCTCTTTAAAATATACAAAATTAAGAAAAACACATAGATGAACATGTACCTTTCAAATTTGTACATAAATGCAGCAGAAACATGAACTAGTCAGTGAAAAAGAATGTATGCAAACAGTGTACATCACTTACAAAGCATACACACTTCCAATCTGCAGAAAAAGGATGAAAAACAGACTAACCATAAAGGTGGGGAAAAGAAGAAATCCAGGAATGCTCACTTTATGGATAGACAAATTAGTACTAAAATCATGAAGAGGAGTCCACCTAAATGGTCAACAAGAATTTTAATAAACAAGGAGGTTATAAATAAAAGGCCATGTGGCAGGACAAGGAGGATGAGGACGAGTGCCCACCAATGTCTCAGAAACTTTCTGACAAGGGAGAATGATATAAAATAAAATTATAAATATGGCATGGTAGGATAGCCAATATGGTATGTTGTGTATGGAAGTGTTAAGCAGAGAATGTTAACTTTTAAGAATTATGCATGAACTCTTGTCCTTAGGAATTAAGGGAGGGTCATAGTACAAGACCATGTGTAGTTAAGTTAGGCAATTACAGTCCTTTATCATCAGGGGCTGCTAAGGGACAATCTTCTGTTTGTAAATCTCCTCCATTTGGATGACTGTCCAATTACAGACAAATTTAAAGGAGAGAGAGAGAGAGAGAGAACTTGAAACTGCCTTTCCAGAGGAAGAACCTGGACAAGAGACTCAAAGGTCACTCGGACCACTTTGTACATCCTTGGCTGAGTAAAATGGGTAGTAAATTATTTTCAATTTTGCGTTTGTTCACATAAATTAACATGTATGACTCAATACAAAAAGAGTAATGAATGCCCCGTTTCTTTCTTTTTTTGGCAATGTGTACATGATTTTTCTAAATGCAATAAACATTTTCAGTTCCAAACAGAACAACTGAGAATAAACCTTTTACTTTAAAGAGTTATTGCTTCTAGTGGTTTATAGAACAGTAAGATTATGAAGGCACTCTTAGGATTATGGCTTCTCTCAAGCTGAAAATGAAAACATATGTCTCAGCCTTTAATGGTTAAAGACAAAAAAATGGGGGACAGGGGACATATTAATACTCATCTGTCTCCAAGAAGCTGCTATGGGGAAGAAATCAATACTGCATTTGCCAGAGAAGTACATTTAATTATTTTTCTCCTAAATATCCTGTCTGTGGGAAGAAAGTCCTCCTGATTTTAATTAATGCTGAAATCATTGATCCTTAGCTGTTTCCTGTTGTGTGGAATAAAGATACTATGTGAGGGTGCAAAAAAATCACATCAACCTTAGACTTTTAGATTCTGATGCATGACAAGCTTGTACAGTGTCCTTGTTTGCATCCTGATGACTTTTAACTCTATTTGAAAATTTCTTCACCAATCAACTTCAGCAAATAAATACCCACCTATTAAAAATCAGTAGGCCTTAAGGTGAATTGAACCTAGGTTTGCTGAGCAGAAGAAAAAAAAGCTTCTGCAAACTACTTTTCATAATCTCATGTTTATATGTGCTGTTTAATTTCCTAAATAATAACTTTTAAGAGACTCTGGAAGAATTACGGTAATTAAGAAACAGCTACAGAATTATAATGTAACTGCGACAATTATAAGTAATGGTGGACACCAACACAGTTGTCAGTTCATTACTGGATATTTCATAACTGATAAGGTGAACTGAAGCATTAAAAAGTCACTGTGTCTGACGTAAATCCATATGGAAATTCTCAGCTTGTGCCTATGTTTTTAACACTGTGTTAACCGCCCTGAGTCGCTCGCAAGGAGGGCGGCATATAAATATGACCAATGATGATGATGATGATGATGATGAGACTTTTTGGTTTTATGCACACACACGCACTTCTTAAATACAATGTGTCTGAGGTAAATCCATATGGAAATTCTCAGCTTGTCTCTATGAGGAATGGGACTTTTTGGTTTCTCACACACACACACACACACCACTTAAACACAATGTTGAAAGGAAAATGCACTAGCTTTTGGCAGGTTGCATTCTCTATCTAGGTGTCAGACAACACTTCTAAACAATTGAAGCATGTAGCCTACAATACTAATTGTTATGAGTGTACAAATTATTCTCCTTTATCTCTCTCTCTGAGTGATTGTATGGATCAAGAAGATGGAACATACAGCCCTGAATCTCCTTTTTCTTTTTTGATACTTTGTTTTGACTAGACATGATTGAAAGATACACACACACTCCAGAACATTTCACAGAGACATAAGATGGTCTCAATAGTCATTTCCTCAATCAGAAATTCATTACATAAACCAAGCTAATTATTTGAAAACAAGATCAAAACACCAGACAGATTTTTGCACCATGGAAACAAAGAACAAGACATTGTTACCAAGGGCTTCTTACAAGATACAATAATTCCTCGGATAACAAATGCATCGGACAATGCTAAAATCGGGTAACGTTGGGGGATTTGAGGAACACTTTTCCTCAAATTTCCTGACATTGATCTCTGCCTCAAAGCCCACAGGGCTGGAGACTAGCCTTGTCAGTTTTGGGGCAGAGATTTCCAGAGGCGCCTGGAGGGGGGGCAAGGGGGCCTCCATAGAGGCAAGCATTGGACCACCAATTTCCTTGGGGTGAGAGCCTGCCCGTGCCCTCTCACCCCAAGGAAACGGGCGGTCTGAGCTTTGGGTTGCCGGTTTCCTTGGGGTGAGAATGCACACACAGACTCTTACCCAAAGGAAACAGGCAGTCTGAGAATCGGGCCTCCAGTTTCCTTGGGGTGAGAGCCCACCAGTGCCCTCTCACCCCAAGGAAACAGATGGTCTGAGCATTGGGCCTCCGGTTTCCTTGGGGTGGGTGAGAGCCCACACACGCCCTCTCATCCCAAGAAAATGGGCAGTTTGAGCATTGGGCCGCTAGTTTCCTTGGGGTGGGTGAGAGCCCACACACGCCCTCTCATTCCAAGGAAATGGGCGGTCTGAGCATTGTGCCACTGGCTTCTTTGGGGTGAGAGACCACATGCACACTCTCACCCCAAGGAAATGGGTGGTCTGAGCGGTTTCCCCAAACTAAGCTGGGAATCACAGCATCTGATCCCCGGGTTGGTTTTGGAGGATGCACATGGGTGTGCCCACGTGGTTTTCCACAAACCAAGCCAGAGATCACAGCGTCTGATCTCCGGCTTGGTTTGGGGGGATGCACCCAGGCACCCACCCGCTTTCCCCCAAACCAAGCCAGGAATCAGACGCTGTGATCCCCAGCTTGGTTTGGGAGAAAGCAGATGGGTGCACTTGCTCGTGGCTTCCCCCAAAGGAAGCCAACTTTTTAAAAATGGTGTGCGATAAATGTATCATATAACGTTAAAAATCAGATAATGCTAAGACTCGTGGAACCAAGTTTTAGCGTTATCCGGGGCATTACTATACAATGAAAAGCAGAGTCATTACTGGGAATGTAAGAATGCCACAGGTCACATCAGTGCTACATAATGGAGAAATTTATGTGGTGACCTACCTAATAAGAGCCAAGGGAATGATTCAAAGTTTGTACACAGGGCCTTGGCCCATTGTTCACAGGAATTCCCTAATCTGATCACATAAAGAATAAAATGTGTGCTCGGAGAGAGAAAACCCCACAACCCTAATATTCATTAGGCTCACAAAGCTGTGTTGCATAGAAACCTAAATCTATGGAAGATATTTGTTGGCAAAGAAAATAGCCTGTAGCACCTGGATGTTTAAATAGTGTACTGCTCATCTGATTTGAGACACGTAGTAAGCATTTTAGCTATGCTTAAAAATATACTGTTGGTAGTTGTCTTTATTTTCTTTCCAAGTAAATGAGCTGATGTCTGTTACTAAGGGAAAATAGAATAGGACCGCTTGTTGTTGTTGTTGTTGTTGTTCAGTTGCACAGTCGATTCCGACCCTTTGCGACCCCATGGACCACTGTCCGCCAGGCACTTCTGTCCTCCACCATCCTCCTCAACTCGCTCAGCTCTGTGCCCATTGTCTCTACAATACAAGCCGCTCAGAGTCGGGTCCTCCCGATTGGGGCGGGGTATCAAGTGTAATAAATAAAAATAAATAAAAATATATAATAAATACCATCTAGCCATCTCATTTTGGGCTGCCCCCTTCTTCTTTTGCCCTCCACCCTTCCCAGCATCAAGGCTTTCTCAAGCGAATCCTCTCTTCTCATTTGATGTCCAAAGTACTTTAGCTTCATCTTCACTATTTGACCTTCTAAGGACCTTCTAAGGACCGCTGCCAACGTTTTAAAAAGTCAAAGAATATATGTGAAGGGATGGGAAATCATTTTCAGTACAGTTTGCAATGGACATATATTTATGGCTACATTCTAGGTTGCCACCTGTCTCTTTCATAAGCTGTACTGTCCTGCACTGCACTGTTCCAGTAGAATAGCAGTAACCCTTTGGCAATGGTTTTGTTACCTAATTTAAATGAAGAGAAAAGAACACAGTGAAAGCAGCTTGGCAATAGCATACCTCAAACCATTTCACCACAAAGTGTTTGGCCTCCTAGGTTAAGTATATGAAATATGTATGACTATAGGTTTGACAGGATCTGTTACATATTTCCATCTTGTACCTTCAACAGCAGTTTTGTGTTGAGTATTTTAGTGCAACCCCAGCAAGAAGTTGCTGTTGGCACAATAACCATAGAGACAGAAATACTAGCCTAAACAAGAGAGAGTTGTTATATTGTTTGTCCTTAAGTAACCAATTGGAAAGTTTTTCCTGCCTTCCCGCTTCTAGGGGCCATCTGACCTATTTGCATATATTAAGGCTTTGCATGTTCTAGCCCTCAACTCTCTCCTACTTTTTGCCTTTCAAAGGAGAAGGATGTCTATTGAGCTCCTTTGTTTTGCAGGCCACATGGCAGGCCTGAAAGTCTTTACTGAAATTGTACTTCTTTCTAAGACTTTACTGAAATTGTTCTTTTTTCTAAAAATGATCTCACCAAGTATCCTGCGCACATGTATATTTATCTGACCTAATTTTGAGTAAATTATATTTGGTTATTTCTCTATGCATTTAGTATAAGTGTAATTCATTGACTGAGGTAAACAGAGAGGAAGCTTGGGAGAATTTGCTTTCAAATTAGGATTTGCCTAAAGTCTGTCCTGCTGCTAAATATAACATAACAGTTTGGAGTGCAGATATAACAAACTGGAAGGTCTCAATGCCCTGGAAAGCATCTCTAGCACAAGATAATGAAATGGTTTTAAAGGCCTGGGAAAAGCCAGGTCATTTGTTCTGACCTACTGGCAATCTAAGATGAACAAGTCTTCTGCCGCTTTGTGCCTCTCAGAACGGTGTCCCAAACCAGCTTCTTCAGGCAGAGAAACTGCATGCATGTCAGGCGGGAAGGCACCTTGATCGGTTTCAATACAGTGAGAGACCTGTCTCTCTTTCTATCAATATTCTAGTCAAGATACCCAAATTATTGTTGCTAAAATTAATAACTCACAAATGTCTTTTTGCTTTACATATTATCCAACAGACGCAACTTGGCCATCTTCACTTAGCTGAAGATAGAAAATCTCTTTCCCCCCCCCCCCCCAAGAGAAACAGCACAAGTCATGAATGCTTAAGAAGAACCAAAGGTCTTATGAGGTCAAGAAAATAACAGCCTATAGAACACACGATAAGTAGAAGCAATCCATATCCAATTTTGCAATGCAATCAATGACCTTCCATTATCTTAGAGATATTTCTCCTTAGAACTAAATATTTACACAGCCATTTTGTGCTATCAAGGTCAAATTATTTTTTTCCTAGCTAGTTTACACCTAATATTTAAGCACATACAAGTAATACCTCATATAACATTAGTATCGAATAACACGAAAATCGCATAACATTAAGGAATCTGGGGGAAGAATTGCATCGGATAACATTAAGATCCTATGGGATGCTTCAGATAACAACCGCTAAAGCCTGTGTGGTTACAATGTATCTCTATGGCTCCCATAGGATTTTAACATGCATCAGATAACACTAAAAATCATATAACATCAAGACTTGTGGAACCAGGTTTTAGTGTTATCTGAGGTTTTACTGTACTCTCATTTAGGAGGTAGAATTTCAATATGTCTGTGCAGGAGGGGCACTGGAAGGATGAATCCACAGCGATCTTATGAATTTGGATTTTGTTTTAGAGATAGTATATGTGGAGCATATTCCTCTATGTTGTGGTTATCAAACTTCAGTTGATAAACATATCTTGGGCTTTGGTTTAATTTGGTTTCATAGAGACATTTGAATTATTCTTTAATTCTTCAAGCAAGTCCTGCTTTGGTGCTAGTGAAAAAAACTTGGTGTATGATAAATCACTATTGTTGATATAAGTAATTGTTGTTTATATAAGTATATACAGTATAAACAGTTTTTGTGGAGTTTGTGCTTGCAACACTCATTTCATAGATAGATAAGTAGATTCCTGGGAATCATAAGTCATCTTGTTTAGATCACAAACTGAGTGTCACTCTACCCTTTCTCCCTCAGTCAGTGTCATGACAGAAGTAATATCTATCACTCTTTCATTTGCTGCTGTTTCATTTGCTGCTGTCATGTATTAATGCCACCGAGAGAAGGTATGTAATTGGTTCTCCTGTCTTTAATACTTTATTATCCTAATTTCTAATCATCATTCCTGGATACACAGATTTTGGAAAAGCCAAGCACAGCTAAACATATAGACAGTGAAGCATGTTTCAGAACCCATGAATTGATTATTTGTTTGTTTGTTTATTGTGTAACTAAAGGAAGCTTAACAAATCTGGGAGTCAAATAGATAAATCGAGAAAATATCACAAGTAGGATGCTAAAGGAAACTTTGAATCAGCACTTGTTGTGGGCATCCTATAACCAAACAGGATATCCCAAAGACCAGGACTCAGTATAAAAACTCTCTCCTGACATATTTATAAGGCTCAACTGTGACACCACAATTATCCAAAAGGGTAAAAAGTCTTAATGTTCTCACTATCTCTAAGCATTTTATTCTCACCACTCTTGACATTGCTTTAAAACTTGTATTTAAAAGCCTGCTCAAGATGTAGAAATCTTGAAAATGGTCAAATAGAAAGAGTTGTGACATTATGATCTCTTATATCTATACGAGATACTGTGAACAACAGTGAGTATTATACCACCAAATAACCATAAAACTCCTGAAATTAGCTTTCTACAAATGATGATAAAAGAACAATACTTTAAAATTTTCTTTGTGGTTTTACTGCATTTGAAGATGCAGGTGTTGTACTTTTAGCAACCAGTCCTTAGGGAACTCAAAACTGGCAGCAAGGCCAAGACAGAAAAGCTTCCTGAGGAACAAAGCACAATTTACCACATGCTGAAATCCCACTAGAGCTGTTATCGTGCTCAGACAAATCCATCTCAGTAAAAATGACAGTTGTGTCCTCTGCTTTTCCCCCTTTATTGAAGGACTAATATTATATAAAATTCTGATGAAAAACCAACTTGTGAAATTGTATTTGGGTGTAATTAAATTACAGCCGAGGAGCTATTTTTTGTGGCAAACTGGTCAAAGATGAGGAATGGACTAGGACATGTGTTTTCTCTTTGTTCTTCTGCCCCAGAAAGAATCTTCCCATGTCTTAATGAATCAAGGGTCACTTTGCCTGAAAGGCTTGATCACACACCAAAGTATTTCATTGTACAAAAAGACATGACAGAAGTTCAGATCCTACTCCATTTCCAGAATGATGATTCTCCCTATACTGTATCTGGAGTAGGGGAAGGGAATCATTGAAGAAATTTCTTATCTCAACACCTGCATGAGTAAGAGCTAAGTTACCACTTCATTACAAGCATATTCTTATCATTACTGGTGAGAAGGCCCCAGGTCAATTAATCCAGTGTCTCCAAGAATGGCTGGAAAAACTCATGGCAGAAAACCCAGAAAATTGTTGCTGATCAATATTGACAATAGTTAGCTGGGTAAAGGCTGTGACTCAATAAAATCCAACCTCCTATGTTCAGATGGTCCATTTGTTCCCTGTTATGTACCAATTTTTGCAGTAACAATATATTTTCCCTCTGTCCAGACAAAGCTACATCAGTACCAGCAGCAACAAGAAGTGATAATAATCTTCCAATTTTTGGGAGGTTTCAAACCACCTCTAGCCCCTCCCTACTTTGTACTGGGGCATTGTTCAGGCAGCAAGAGCTTTTTGAGTTATAATATTTAAATGTTAGTTATAATCCACTAATGTACCTACAAAGACAAATATCCAGCACAGAAGGCCATTCTTCAAAGGGCCCCTCACTGTTGTTGAAACAGTTGTTCTGAAAGACAGCTGATTTCCAAAGTAGATTAGCAACACCAAGAATCAGTTTAAAAGGGCACCGACAGGAAGTTTTCAATGGGTAAGCTGCTAATCTTTTTAAAAATAAATTTGAGAAGATCACTTTTAAAGTATTTAAAGCTTTTTGAAAGATGCCTTTAAAAGATTTCTGATGTGCATTTTGTACATCTGATAAAAATTTAAAGCTGATTTTAAAGTTGATTTAAAATGGTTATTACTATGGCCATAGGGAAGCAGCAAAGAACAATCTTCAAGTGCAGTACAGTAATACCTCAGATAACGTTTACCTCGGATAACGCTAAAATCGCATAACGTTAAGTAATCTGGGGAGGAGAATTGGATCGAATAACGTTAAGGTCCTATGGGATGGATCGGATAACAACCGCTAAAACCTGTGCAGTTACAATGTATCTCTATGGAGCTTTAACGTTATCCGATTCATCCCATAGGATTTTAACATGGATCGGATAACACTAAAAATCGGATAACACCAAGACTTGTGGAACCAAGTCTTAGTGTTATCCGAGGTATTACTGTATTGCTAAGCAATACCGACTGTACATTTTTAAAAAATAGTCATTTATGTTCATATTCATTGCTAGCATGTTTACAGAAAAAGGAAAGCCTATTCTTATTATATTTACATGATCTTAGTCAACACATGGCACTGCCTATGAAGCTGATACAAAAGCTTAAACAGGCAAACAATATAACAGCCCAGATGATTGTGAGAGCTCATAAATTTGATCATAACTCAATGATACTATTTTGCCTGCACTGTTACCTGTGATGTTCCACATAAGATTCAAAGTTTTAATGCTCGTATAAAAAGCTGTATATGTTTTAAGACCTCATTACCTATCAGATCATATTTCCTGAAGAGTAACTACCCAACCATTCCAGTCCTCTCAGGCAGTGATGGGATGTAACAGGTTCCCACCAGTTCGCCAGAACCGGTAGTAACTTTTCCCAATGGTCCAGAGAACCGGTAGCAGCTTTTTGTTTTCCCCACTGCACATGCGCGTCAAGCAATTGGTGTGCATGCACACCTATAGTGCTTGGCGCGTATGCATGGCCTCCTTGCTGTCCTCCCAAGCGGGGAGGAGGAAGAGAAGCTGCTAGCCTGAAGCTCCCTATAGCCTGCTCCCCAGGGTAAGTGACTCACCTTTGGATGTGGTGTCTGTGTGTATTTTAATGTGTATTTAATACCTTTACCTATATTGACGTACTACTACAGTTCCTAAAAAGGCCTGGCTGGCAGGCCTGGCTTGGGGTTTTTAAGCAAAGTCTTGGAGTTACTTCATCGATAAGCTACACCTGTGCTGTTTCAATTGCTGTTCCAATTGGAGAACCCTTAAGGAGATACAGCTGTTTTACATTTACATGAAGGCATATTATCCTAGAGTGGGCGGGTTGAGGTGTGTGTGTGTGCTTATTTTTATTTTATTTTTTCTTTGGCCCCGCCCACAACATCATGACATCAGCTCCGCCCACACTGTGATGACATCACGGTGGGGTAGTAAATTTTTTGACATCCCACCACTGGTCTCAGGCCTGATGTCTAAATCTGCTTACTTCAAGGCTGACCAGGAAGACAATACAGTACCTAAAAAATGAGCCTTCTTAGCTGTGGTGTCCAACCTGTAGGGCACATTACCACAGGAGAGATGCCAGTTCCCTCCCTCCTGGATTTAAAAAAAAACTCCTTAAAATGGAGTGGTTCAGGAAAGTATTTAGTGATATCTTTCCCCTTAAAAAGTAATCTATTCTCATATGCTTGTCCAGCCAGTATACATGTGGTCCAGACTAAATGGGAGGGCAATAAATAAATAAGTAGATAGATAGATAGATAGATAGATAGATAGATAGATAGATAGATAGATAGATAGATAGATAGATAGATAGATAGATAGATAGATAGATAGATAGATAGATACTGTACGTACATACATACATACATACATACATACATACATACATACATACATACATACATACATAATCATGTTTCCCCCAGCTTTTATGATTTTCTTGTTTGAAGCCTCTGAGGGCCATCAACTTCCCCAGTTCTCCTACTCCCTCTCAACATACTTTCACAATTAACAGCATTTTTGTGGTTGGTGGCTGCCTGACTTAATTTCTTCTTCTTCTGGAGAAGAGGGGTTTGAAACATCAAAAGATACTAATCAGCTCAAAGGGGAAATAAATAATATTCTATCTGGATAAGCCCACAGTGAAAAAAGGAGAATTATGTGGGTTTATCATTTCCCCCCGGGGGCGTGCCAGACATCATGGGAGGGAACTGGACTGGGGCGATGACCAAGGGACAGGGGAGAAAGCTGTCCCCAGGTACTGCCTGGTCACCGCCCCTTGCTTGCTCTGCCCGGCATGCGGCACTTTAAAATAAACCATTGCTTCAAGCTGAAGGAGGGAGCTTGGAGAAATGGCTTGATCTAAAGCGCAGATAAAATAATAATAAAATTATTATTTGCAACCCAGAGCACCAGAGGTGAGGGTGCACTGGGATGAATCAACCTGCCCAGCCCAGCCTTGATTACTCCCCACTCTATAAAGGAAAAAGGGTTTACAATGAGAAACATTCAGGTGATCCCATTTAGTGAAAATTAGTAGGAGAAACAAACCCTTGGGCTTCTAATGTCAACTCAGTTTGAGACCCAAATCAAAATGGAATAACCCTGACTTCCCACATATCTGCTTTCTTCCATTTTAAAAACAAATTATACTTTGTACATCACTGTATTTATCCCCCTTTCTGTCCTGCCAACAAGAGTAGGACATATTAGCAGAAGCAAGGTGGGAAAACCTAGAGAAAACAACCTAGTCCAGACAGTCAGTAGCAAAGCTGAGAAGCCCTTTTCATAGCCTAGCCCAAGGGTTTGCAACCTACAGCCTGCAGGCCAGACCTGGCCCATGGCACCATTTCAAGTGGCCCACTGTCCTTGCCACCACTGCCAGAAACAGTGAAAGTGAACACAACCTAAAATGCACCACCCTCGCTCCCACTGCCAGAAGTGGTAGAAACAGCTGAGAACACCCTGTAAATGCACCTGTGGCTGTCATAAACGGTCATGGATGCATTTTATGGCAGCTTTTCTGTCAGGGGAACCACATGTCCAACCTGCTCAGCTGTCTGAGGGGGCATGGTCTGGCCTGTGGCAGGAAACCCTGGCCTAGCTTCTCCCAAATTCAGAAGTCCTGATTTTCTCCCCCACCCCCCTCAAACACACATACACACAAATTTTATTTCAAGAAATTCAGCTGTAGAAATCTGATCTAAGATACCCTCTTGTGGCTTGTTAATTAACTTTAAATCTCTATCCAAATATATTTTATTTCAAGTACTTTGAGTTTAAAAATTGAAGAAGGAGTTAAACCCACAATTCAAGCTGAAGATGTAAGGAACTATCTACATGGCAGCAACTACAGAACAGGGCTCCAAGATCTAGATAATATAATGCAAAAGAAGTGAATTGGAAAAGTAGAAGATTAATTACACTGCCAAGAATCAGAACAACAATCCATAAATAAAAGGGAGAGTGAAGTCATGGTCCAGTTAAAACTGCCCATTCTGATATTCTTAATATGAGTTTATAATACATTAGATTATCCTGATACTCAAGCTAAAACTTCATACATGGTTGCTAGGGATGTGCATTATTTCTAAAACCCAAGACAAAGCAGACAAGATTGGTTCTAAAGCTTTCTTAAACAAGAAAGGCCTCCCTCTAAATCTTAAAGGAAGACAAGCAGGTTCCAAAGATTGTCAGGTTGTAGATTTGAACTCTAGGCCCTGAGCCTTTGAGGTCCACATCTATCACTCTGCCCATGTCCAAATGAGACCCAGGTCTAAACAGGCCTGTTCTCCATGTGACTGAGCTTAAGTGAGACATTTTCCAAGAAGCTAATTGAGCTCAAACTGAGACTTGTAATGTGTGCACATTCACCTATTCACTAACACATGTCTCTATGGACGGTTTGATGATAAGCAGTGTTGATTTGCTCTATTGTCTTTATTCTGATGCAGCTTGTGCTATGAAAATAAATAGGCATGTATGTTCCATTTTCCTGGTTTAATGGAATCTATTTAAATGACCTACAAATGAAAACCAAAAGCAGATAAGATAGTTCTGCAAGCATAACCATTTATATTGCAATCACAGTAAATGGCTCACCAGTGAATGTGGACATTCATGTCCACTAAATGTGGACATGAATGCCCAAGTTTAACAGGTTTTTTTCCAAAAAAAAGTTACTATTCTTAATTTTGACTTTGCCTGGAGAAAAAAGCAGATAAATCCTGAAGTTCTCTAATGAAATTCATAATCATGGATGCAGACCTGTGTTAGCAATGCTAAATGGTTTCTTCTTTAATGAGCCATTTGAAATGAAACGGTTGCCTGCAATTAGACATCTGGAGTGGAAGGAAAGCAAGCCAGCTATATAGTCTTGCTGCCAGAATTATCACTGCATTCCTGAGCAGGACAAAGAGCAGAATGGAAAACTATAATTATATCATACACATCTTTCAACATTCCATGTTGCAGTAAGAGAATGAATAAACAACAGCTCTTAATTTATTTAATCACTTGGCTCTGATACTGGGTTGTCAAAAAAGGTTGTGATTTTAATATTTCTGTGCCATTAACAATATGAGGAAATAAGGTTGGTAACCTAAGGCCAGGGCAAAAACATTTTTTTTTTTTTTGCATGGAGGGTATTGACTTATTGTGAAAAATGTTCATAATACAGACCTAGAACAGTGACACTCTGAATTGACAGGAAGATCAAAAGCAGGGAATATATAGAACTAAATATCTGGCTAGATGGTACTGTACTATTTCCTCCCTTGGTAAATCAGTAAATATGCTGTTTTCTAGTAAAAGACACTCAACTTTGATGTCAAGCTTCCTCAAGTGAACTTTGAATCAAAACCATTATGCTTTCTCCTTATGTGTTTTCCTTTTGCAATCAGCCACATGAAATGACTCTAATTCCACAGTTGTGTCTATAAAAAGAAAAACTATTTTCCTTCACTGAGCTAATTTAGGAGACACAAAAGTTGCTTTAAACTCATTTGTACAATGCTTCACCATATATTTGCACACCACTAAAAATATACCTTTTCTTTCATCTTTAAGCCACAAGGTCATCCATTTGACCAGTGCACTGTATATTTTCCTTACCACGATGTCCCTAAATACTAAAAACAAGAATGTCCAAGTGGAAAATGTTAACTCCAGAATATGCAACATATTACCCTGACTCATTCTGTCCTGTTCACCAGTAAATGATGAACTATTTTATGGAATGGGCGAAGATCAGAGCCATCTGCAACACAGACTTTCAAGCAAAAGCTACAGTCAACCACAATGAAGTAGTTCTGAAGAAGCAATAGCCAAATCATAGTATCTCCAAGCAAAATACATGGTAACATGCAATGTAGTTGTCTAAAAGCAGATGTGATATAGCAGTAAGATATTAGCTGGGATCCAAGGGCACAGAAGGTCAAGTCCAGATAGGAGACAGGATGAAGGGGGTGGGCTGCCAGGACCTGTGCAAAGAACAGAGCTAATCCATAAATGCCTATCCCCTGGTCTCCACTTACATTCTGTTCACAGTTTCCTGTCCTATGCAAACTTTTTACTTCTGAAGAGGTTCCTTGCTCTTTTTTCTTCCAGATTCCTTCAGTTTACTTATACCTGCTGATTTGCTGTTCTCTCAGGCACCATGCTCCCACACATACATAAAAAAGACAGCTGCCATAGTCTAAGTGCATGTCCCTCCAGTCTCCCTGCTGCAGCTGGGCTCTAATCTAACATCGTCAGACTTCCCATGGCCATTGGGATAAATGCCACCGTAAAATGGCCCTACAGGTTCAGGACTGATTCTTAAACTCCTAGCACCACTTTCTCTAAAAATGAAGACTTGGTCAAAGCTAGAACTCCACGTGTTTTCATTCCAATTACTCCCAAGAACTCAGAACATCTACCTTCATCTTGAAAGAATCGACAGAAGCTACAAGTGTGTGGCAATACTGCACATCTGAGCTTCTGTCCATGATTACACTTTTCATGCTACAGTATTGTATTTCATTCTCATCTGTATAGCTAAATAAATACCCCCTGTTTGTTGTCAAAGAACAACTCTGTTCAATTCATGAAGATGTTATGTAATTTAGCTCTCTTTAAGAATCAGCTTCTATTAGAAATTCACGTTTTCCACTGGTTTCTTTTAATGGCCGCGAATGCAGGAGCCTATTGCTTCAAAGCCACAGACAGTTGCTTTCACAAGGTTGTTCTCAGTTCGCTCTTAAAAGCGAGGCACAGCGAAGCAGAACTTCATTTAATGAAGATTGGATGTCTTCTTTAAACATTGTTTTCATAAGAGCTTCTCCATTACACAGGGGTCATTTCTTGCATCTTTTTACAGTCATCAGTAAGAAGGCTAGCATATCCTGACTTTTCAGATCAGTGTTCACAGCGACAGCAGAGAGTAATATACAAACACTGAACAGCTGTGGTATATTTCATGTAACATTACCTCACCAAATGACATCTTTATCCAGCTCAACTAATTTCAGACGTGCAGACATACATTAATTTAAGGCATAACTAAATGTTATGGCACACAAGGGAACTACAGCTAAAGAGAGTAGCCCTATATTAAGTCTTCTACCCTTCCAGGATTATAACAGCAGAACGAGGCAACCTCATAGACAGCAAATGTGGGATATCCTAAAAGAACAGCAAGTTGTCAGTTATTATTTGTTATCTCTGATTTTGGACCCTTTTTTTAATGGCAGGGAAGGGAAAATGTTTGTGGGATCATCCAGCTTTCCTGTTTTTAGGTACTATCCATTTTTGTTAGGCTGAAGCAACATCAGCTTTTCTATCTCAGGTAACAAAATTGCTTGGGACCAGGTTTCCCATTTTCATTATAATGAATAATTCAACTTAACATGATCATTCTATGCCTGTTCATATCAAGAACATGTAGAACAGTGATGGGTAAATGATAGATGGATTGTCCGTACAAGAGGAAAGAGTGAAAACTAGGTATGAGATGGATGTTTTCTGTCACACTTGTGATTACTGCAGGGTCTAATGTTGTCTTTTCAAGGGAACAGTGAAGAGCAGAATAAAAAAATGAAATAATATAAAAGGTGATCATGCCATAGCTTTATTAACATTACTTATTAATTGTTCTTACAGTGCAGGTGTCCTTTTAAAACAGGATTACTATGTATCTTCAGTGTCATCATCCTGGCACCTTCACTGACATCAGCAACTACATTATCCCTATTTCTACCAGTTAAGAAGTTCAGGGAGCTGAAGCTGCTGCAGGCATTCCAATCTATAGGTAACTTAAGTTTATGTTGTTCTCAGAAACATCCTATTTCCTTGCATCAGTTAACCTTTGAGTTTGGAAGGTTGGTCCAGATATCCTCACCTAAACCTTGTTTAAGGTACTAGGATGGGATTTTTAGACTTTTTGTGAGCACAAATCCTATAACTCTCACTTCCATAAGTTCTTCCTGACAGACATATACCTTACAGCAGGGGTTCTCAAGGTTCTCCCATCATGGGCCAGACAACTCCCCCTCAGACTGCTGAGCAGGCAGGACACATGGTTTCCCCCTGCCAGAAATGCATGTTTGCACATGTGTGGTGCATCTACTTCTCGGGTCATCACCATGGGCCAGATGGAATGGTGTTGGGGGCCAGGGCTAGCCCACGGGTTATAGGTTGTGAACCCCTGACTTAAAGATACCTAAATGTGGATCACCTAGGAGAAAGGCTTCAACTTGAAGGCTCTAAGATATTACGAGCATAGATCCATCTATCTTCCTGATGAGAAAGAAAGTCCCCAGGTATAGGAAGAAGAGACTAAGCAGGGCTAGGCCTAGCAATCCTCAGAACCTTCCAGCTGGCCCCTGTATTACCATTCTCCACCTCATCTGTGACCAACACTATAAAATGTCCCTATGTGAAAAAATATATTACAGAAATTGAAGACTTGTTCCATATCCTACAGCCTTTATTGGTTTATCCATGTTAGAAATTAATCTATGGAAGATTTAAGGCTTTTGGAAGGGGTGGTGGGCATCAGAACATTTTCCTTCTGAAAATGCCCATGTTTGATGACATCATTAGCCTTACATGGTGTAATATACAGAACAGAATGTTAGCCAGTAATTTCCATTGTCAGGGAGCAAAAGAATCATATTTGGTCACCATAAAGGATAACCAACTAATCTATGCTGTTAGTCCCAAATGTAGGTGGTCAACTCTTAGACCAGACATCCCTATCACTTGTACAATAGCTATTTTTCCACAAGCCTAGTGACTTCGCCCTTAAGGGTGGCTGAAACTGTCCACCATACACTTATGAACATACTCCATAGACAGAAACAATATTCTATTGCCTTTGGATATTTTTAAGTATATATTGACAAGCATAATAAATCATGTTGACTAGCTGTTGCCTAGTATTGCTGATTCAGCTTCAGTCCAGGCTATCTGAATGAGATTACAGTATCTCCCTGTATAAGACTTCTCAGCTCTTAAAATATTCAAGGGAGATTTCTCAGGCATGTTAGGTTAGAAGGTGATAGACGGCCTTCTTTGTGGTTATTTCCACTTTGTGGTGTGCTCTACCTTTTGCCTTTTTTGAAGTAGGGGGTAAACCATAATTTTTAGACACGATTTTAACAGCTAAGTGGGCACTGAAGAGTTTTAATTTGAGTGCTGCATATGATTTAAATCAGCTTTAAGGTGTTTGTAGCAGTTTTAGCTAATTATTGCAATGCTAGTTATATTCTGCCAAGTTGGAACCAGCTTATAGTGACCCTAACAAGGATTTCAAGGTACAGTAAGTGAGATATGTAAAGAGTGATTTTACTGGTTCCACAATGAGTCCCCCTGATTGTTATACTAAAATATATTTAATTATTTCTTAATGTAATGATTTATAGTGTTTTTAACTGGTTTGTCTTTAAATAATTTGGAAAAATAAATAAATAGGGCTATGATATCACCACTAGCCGACTCTATGCGACACTGGACATTTTAGCTTCTCCAATTTAGCTGGACATTTTAGCTTCTCCAAGGATTCTCCAATATATTTCGCATAACATTCTTGCCTCTGCAATACTTCTGTCTTTCTCTCTTTGTGGTGAGCACTCATAGCAAGCATAATAGCACAATTAGATTGATCAGAATGGCAAAAAAAAAAAAAACTCATCAAATAATACTGCCTTTATTAATCTACATAACAAAACAACAGTTATCAACATTTCCCATTACATTAAATACTACTTCAAATGTATGCAACATTTTTGAGCGGGAGGAAAAAGGAAATCTTTCTAACTCACAATGAGGAAACATTAATTAGTGTTTTTTTTTTTCATTAAGTGAGTGAGGACCAAACCAAGAGGTTCATCTCTATATGATAAATAATACAATCCATGAGTATACTAATAATCTACAGTATAAACAAATGCTGTTTTGTTCACTCTTGACAGGCTTTGTACAACAGTATGAGGATGGCATCCTTCACAATTCCCAATACAATTATTCCATACAATATCTGCACTTGTTTTAATGCCAACTTGTCTACTTCATTCTCACCAACTCGATCTTCTACTTATTATAGATGAAACTCAAGATCATTAATTATGGATTGAAAACTCAAGGCATGTCATCCTGCCTGCCCTGTTAACAAGACAGGTACATACATTATACAGAAGCCAGCAGCCTTATTATTCAACCATTATTATGATTGTTCAATCATCATCCTGTGCTGAAACTCCGGCATATGGGAGGTGGGGTGGGGATGCTAAGGGAGCCAGTTAATGATATTAGCTTCCTTTGCATTCTAAGTGCATTCTTCAGTATCTCACTCTTCCTTTCATGTGGGTTCCTAAGAGTCAAGAATTACAGCTTTCTGTCTAATAGTTCAAACAACTGTTGCAGGAACTTTAACTGGAGGAAAACAAGACATACATTACAGCACCAACTGCAAAGATAAAAGTAACTGACACTGAGACTCATGGCAAATGGACCAAACTATCATTTGCTCCCTTATTTGTGTGTGTGTGCATTTTAATTAAAATTCATCTGCGTAACAATAATGGCAATATTTGCAAATAGGAAAGTCTTATAAAAAAAGGAACCACAGTATTCTCAACCAGATGCACTAAATTCAGCAGAAGCTGTTCTTCTCAACATAGGGGACCCATGTTGCATATGCCTGACATGCAATTATTGAAGGTGAGGAACATGTCAGAGAAGAGAGGTGGCAACTTATTAATTTAAAAAAAAAACACCTCTTTTTCAGCCTGGTTTAAATTCAGTGGGGCCCAACAACAAAATGAGCAGAGAACAAACGCTGAGTCCCAACAGTCATGGAGGCGGAAGAGGCCATGCCAGATGGACTGGCTGTGAAGGTGCACCTTGTCCATATCCTCAAGGCTGTGGCAGTCCATTGCAGTACTGGTGTTAAGTCCTGCATGTCATGTTTCATATGTGCTACAGGAGATGGCTCCAAGATCATAGTGTGTGGGTCACTTCTTGGGATCCACCTTAAACAAATTCATGCCAGTGGCATTTTTCCAGCTTGCTTTGGAAGGCGTAGGCAGCCCAGAACCATCTGGCCTCCAAGGCCAGGCCTCCCAGTGCCCAGAGGTAGGGAAAAAACATAAACACTAGTACCTTGGATAACATTATGATTTGATTCCACAAGTCATAACGTTATCTGGTTTTTAACGTTGTGCATTGATTGCACACCGTTAAAAAAAGCCCTGTTCCCTTTCAGTCCAACTCCAGGGCTGATCCCAAGCTGGCATCAGCACTGGGGGTGGGGGAAAGAATGGGCTTAGTGATCCAGCGGGGGGGGGGGGCTGCCACACCACTGCTCCAAGCTTTGTAGCACCAGTTTGGTTGGGGGAGATCGTGCCTGATCTCCCCCCAACCAAACCAGCGATGTTTGCCTCAGTAGATCTCTGCCCCAAAGCCCGCCGGGCTGGTCTCCAGCCTTGCAGGCTTTGGAGCAGAGATCAAGTTCGGGGAATTTGAGGCAAACATTTGCATCACACACCATTAACATAATGTTGTGTGATGCAAATGTTTGCCTCAAATTCCCTGACATCCGATGTTTGCGTTATCTGAGGCAAATGTTATCTGAGGTATTATTGTGCTTGGATCGATGACAAAATTCAGTGCTTCTAAAGCTATGTACTCAGTCATCTGCCTAGATCAGGGGTGTCCAAACTATGGCCTGTGGTCCCAATTAGGTCCCTGCATAACATTAATGTGGCCCATGGTGGCCCATTAATGTGGCCCAGCATCCTTGGGGACTGCCCACCCCCACTGCCTGACATCAGCAGTAGCAGCAGTGGCAGCAATTGCACTTTGTACTGGCTGCTCCAAGAAGCCTCTTGCTCGGTCCCATCCCCTCTGCAGCCTTTCCCAAAGCCGATAACTGTGAGGAAAACCTTTGGAGCCTCCTCTGTTTCAAAATCCACAGTGCTAGGAGAGCCCTATGGAGTGCCCGGGATGATGTCACCGCACCATACTAGGTTTACCTTCCAACGCTGCGGATTTTGAAACAGAGGAGGCTCTGAAGATTTTCCTGACATGGTGATTGCTTTTAGCAAAGGCTGCAGAGGGGATGGGAGTGAGCAAGAGGCTGCTCAGAGCAGCGGGGACAAAGTGTAATCGCTGCTCCCGCTGCCACCGCTGCTGACATCAAAACTGTCACAATGGGAGCAGCCCACCTCCAGCCCCTCCAGCTGTGTGTCGGGGGTGGGACCAGCCCACAAAAAAATGTTTGGGCACCACTGGCCTAGATACATTGTATTCTTTTCATTTTTACTCTCCCCCTCCCCATTTTTAAATCCCTAATTCTGTTTTCCCAAGGTTTGAAGACAGGCTGGTAAAGTCTTACTTCCAAAATATATACAGAATTCTCACTTATTCTCAGAAACTCATTGTAAAGTTGTTTATAATGGGAGCTTGAACATTTACAATTAATGCATTCTCCTTTAACTTTGTGGCAATAACAGGAGAAGAGGTTAAAACTGCTGAAATCTTTCTCCGATGAATTAACTGCATTTGAGAAAAATTCTTCCATGATTCCCTAATGACTTGTGTATACAGGACACAGACCAGAAGAACTTACAGAAGCGAAACATATGACAATAAATATTGTCTGTGCTATTATCCCAAAGCACTGTAGTACAATGAAACTCAGCAACTATTTAATGGTTTAGCAAATAAGAGACAAGAAGACCCCATCTGGTAACCATTATCACAATTCAACCCACCATAAACAGCCAGGCTTGTTTATCTTTATTATGTAGGTGCTACCTGATAATCACTTCAGGATTTATTAGAAGAGCATATGTTGTTATTTTTAGAAAATAAAGGTACAGTATTAAAATGCAGAGCATTTTAGAGGGAAAGGAAACATTAAAACAAATATTGAAATATTACATGCACATCATTCGTATGCCACTCCCTTATCCGTTTAAAACCGAAAAATGTCTTGTCTCTTTCAGTGCCTGCTAATTCTTAGAAAACAGCTATAAAACATTTTCAAAATCATAATTATTGCATTGGGTGACTTTCTCCTTATTTATTCTTGTTGAAATTTTTTCTCTCAAGTTTGCTATCAAAGGTCAGTGACCCATAACAGGTTTTTGGGGTATTTTTTACTTACAAGCTTTACATTTAAGAATTTAAAAATTAGCAAGGTTGCTATATTCCTGCGATCCAAATCAAGGCAGCCAGTTATATGCACACAGGAGACATTTAACATTTAATCTACCACACACTTATTACCACAAACAGTAGGGCAGGAGCTTACCAGAAACTGAGTTTTTCCATGCTGCCAGGAAAAGCTGAGAAAATTTGCAGTATTGTGATTAAAGAAACTGCCCAAAGGTAAGTTTAGGAAATACACATAAAAAGCTTACAACAAGGCAATACTTATCTCAAGGGATTAAAATGAGTTCTATGTGAGGCTTTAACATACCCCATTAGTAGTGAGCTGATATCAGATATTAACAGTGATTTAATATCAGAAGATTCTAATAAGGCAGCAAAGAGCCATACAGTAAAACCTCAATTTACATATGCTTCAAGTTATACAAAATTCGACTTACATAATGATTTGTGCACTGAAACCAAAAGGAAAATTGTTTGATTGAAATAAGTGAACTGTGAAGCCTACAGAATTAATTAAAGATAAAAATTATTGAAAATTAATTAATTATAAAACAATTGGGCAAGGGTATAATAAAATATAAATTTGAATATAAATTTGAATTAAATATAATTTGATTGGTGAATAAGCAACTTGAATAAAGAATTGATTCCAGAAGCTGATCAGTTGGAGGAAATTAAGGAAACAATATTACTATTGCTGTCACCATTTTTATTATCACTGGATAAAGACAAGATGGAGGACACAGAGGAGAAGAAAGTGGAAGAACAGGTAGTGAAGCCAAAGAAGGTTGATTCGAAGAGAGAAAAGGAGAAGGAGCAGAAGGATAAACCCGTGTCCTCAGCAGATACTGTATCATTGGCTCAAACTCAAATTTTAACAGAATTTGGGAAATTAATGAAAGATTCGATAGAATGGAGCAAGGGAGACAACAAGGGCTTTTTCAGGAGGGGGCACACCAAAGCGTGTTTTAGGGGTGCTGGAGAAAACCCCTCCTGCAGAGATGAATGTATAATTGCCTTGTCCCAACCGCCTGACACAGCCCTAGATGCTTTGGATTCAATTCACAGGCAGTGACACAAACAGATCCAAGAAGCCTGTCCACTTCCTCAGGGCTAACTGGACTGAACCGATCCCAGATAATATGGCCAGACTGTACTCTGGTCTATCCTAGCTCTATATCTTCCATGTCAGGATTAAACTTAGCTTAAAGAGCAACTCACTTAAAGAGCAATCCCATGGAATGCATTAAGCAAGGTACCACTGTAAATGCATTTGTTCATGGGAGGTTCACAAAAGATAGCAAACTTTTTTTAAAAAAAACCTTAGGATCCTTTTCCACATAGTATAATTAATATTAGGTAACATTAATATACACTTTCAAATGTCACAAGTGCTGACAATGTGTAATACTAATGTCTATCACAACAGAATGCCTTGAGACAGACAAAATACAGTTGTACATTTCAAAAATAGAACTAATATTATTGTTTAATAGTTTAAAATAAGATCAAGGATGTAATGAATTATACAATTTAAAACAGATGATTTGTTCTTATTTAACTATTCTTCACTCTATAGCAGGGGTGCCCAAACTATGGCCTGTGGGCCAGATCTGGCCCATTCTACCTAATAATCCAGCCCATGCCACTCCCAGAAGCAGAATTTAAAAATGCCCACACATGCACAAAACGCTGCCATAAAGCACACACAGCTGTCATAAATCTGTTTATGACAGCTGCGGGTGCATTTACAGCAGCATTTTGCACATGTGCGGGCATGTTTAACTTCCAATTCTGATAGGAGGAACCATGTGACCAGCCCGCTCAACAATGTGATTGGATTGTGGCCTGAAATGTTTAGGCACCCCTGTTCTATATATGAATAGAAAACCACAACAATGGACAGACAAACACAACTGAGCGTTATGGCCTTCTAAAAAGGAGGAGGTGACCAAGGAACTGGTTTAAAACTAAATTAGCCACCGAGTAGATAATGAACAACAAATTCTAAAAGAAACATTTCACATAGTCAGTTAAATATAATCATTATCACCAAAGCATTAAAGATGTCTATTGCTTATTGTTGTAACTTAAGCGAGGTCTTCGGTGATAATATGTTTTTAGTGTGTATATTTACTGTGACAGAAACCAACTCTGACAAGACTGTGACAGCACAGTGACTAATGCCTACAGCAGAATCCTGTCACTTGCAGCTGTCAGCGGACCAGTGGAAATGACAGCCTATACTCCTTGACCTGTTTCTTTGCAAACCTTTGTACTATATGTTTATTATGGTAGTAGGAAACCCCTAAATAGGAGCTAAAACCTCATTAATTAACCTTAATTTTAATCCAAAATCATTATGTAAGCAATTGGTAATCTCACTAACAGAATTTAATAATTTGAGCAACAATTTATCAAGGAAGCTGCCATGGCCAAGGCATAGAAGCTATGGAAATACAGTCAAACTTTGCATAAAGAGTGCCTCGCTTAAAGAGTAACTCGCTTAAAGAGCAGATTTTTTTCTGAATGTTTGCTTTGCTTAACAAATAAAACCAACCAAAAACTCACTTAACAAATAAATCGAGGGTTGGATTCCCCTCCCCCCACCAGAAGTCACAACTGGTCACTTACAATGGTGTTTCGCTTAAAGACCAAACTCTCTTAAAGAGCAATCCTGTGGAACGCATTATGCTCTTTAAGCGAGGTACAACTGTATACCGTTTCCAAGGCTATACTTAGTTGCCACTTCACATTCAATTGAAATGTATAGAAGAGAGAATTAGAACCAACGTTTTCCAAGTTGACCAGTTTTTTCTTGCTATACTTAGGTGACACTGCACACATTCAGTGAGACTTCCATAGCTACCTTCTAGATCAGAGGTTTTAGTCAGAAAAACTAGGTATGGCTTAGCATGCCATGTAAACAGCTTGAGCTTGATTGTGAGTGAAAATAAAGAGCACTGCCATCATGGTGGACGAAATGCCTCTAGGAAGGAAGTCAATGGAGTATTAAATGGAAAACCATCTATTTTCATTTTTTGTCTTTTGTCACTATTACATTCCTCCGGTGAGCTGTTATCTTGGAAAGAACTTTAAACTTTTCATTTGCTGCCAGGGAATTTCATTGCATTTAGCACTGCTATTCATTTCATAATGTGCAATCACACCCTTATAAGAAATTCCAACTACGTCTGCCCAGCGTGATGCCTCCATTAGTGCATCTAACTGCCCACTGAACTCAAAATGCTTAATGTTATTCCATTACAGCCTGTTGAAGATCTCATTATTTAATCTTGGCCTAGTTGATGGTTCATAGCTATGTCGACAGATTTTTCTCTCCCCTGCTTTCCTCTTCATCTTCCCAAAGGACATTATCACAGTGGTATAAACTATAAAACAAAATAAGTAAATAATATAATTTTAATGGTTATAGGCCTTTAGGTCCTATATATTATTTGACTGAGCTGGACTTTTTTCATTCTCTTTTTTTATAATTCTAGTCCATAATTTTTCTCTCTTTCCCATCTAAATCTAAGGAAGCTGTTCTGGTTCTAACCCAGTGTCTTATGTCACTTAATTGACAAAATGAAGGTGAAAAACATGAAGCACAGTCAGTGGTGGGCAGCCAAAAATTTTGCTACCATACTGTGGGTGGAGCCAATGTTGTGGGTGGAGCCAACATCATGACATCATGGGCGGAGCCAACTTTGTGGGTGGAGCCAAAGTAAAAAACACCATAAAATAAGTACACATAAAAATACAAATTAAATAAACATAAAAACACATAAAAATACACATTAAATACACAACACACATAAAACCACACTTTAAATACACATAAAACACATAAAAATACACATTAAATACACATACAACAAATAAAAATACACATTGAAAATAAATACACATTAAATACACATTAAAAATAAATAAACATTAAATAGACATTAAAATATACCCACCCACCCCACACCCAAAGGCGAGTCAGGTACCCTGGGAAGCAGATTGTAGGGAGCTTCAGGCTAGCAACTGTTCTTCCTCCTCCCCACTCGGGAGGACAGCAAGAAGGCCACCGAGTGCCTCAGCAGCAGCCACCGGTTCCTCCGTGGCTGCGCGTGGCCACCTGACACTCTATGCTGCCACACTCCAAGCACCAAATGGCTGCTTGGCTCAGCAGGCAGAGCGCTGTAGGCTCACCAAGCGCTATAGGTGCAAATGCATGTCAAGTGCTGTAGGTGTGACAAGCGCTGTAGGCACGCATGCATGCTGTAGGCATGCATGCACAGTGGGGAAAACCAGCAAAATGTTAAGCCCCCAAGATGGTTCTCCCCAAAAGCCACTACCAGCTTGTGCAGATACCGGGGAAAGCTGCTACTGGCTCCTGCCCATCACTGAGCACAGTCCAGACAAAACAGAGATCCCTCTGGTTGGTTGAAAGGCGGAACACAATGTGTGTCACCAGACTAGAGGACGTGACATCCATTTGAAGATGCAGGTTTCTAGTCTGGGTGTATTCCTGGATTCATCTGAATGCTCAAGGTTCAGCAATGGCCAGCAAATTGCTTTTGCAAAGCTACCTATATTTGAAGACACTTTATTTCAATACCATGGCATGTTACATCCCATTTGGACTGTAGTAACACATCCTCTCTTGCTTTGATAGGTTAGTGCAGGAGTGCCCAAACATTTCAAGCTGTAGGCTGGTCACATGGTTCAGCAGGCCAGTTATGTAATTCAGCGGGCTGGGCATGTGGGTCATCCCACTGGAAGCGGAAGTAAAATGTGCCTTGCAATCTGTTTTGCAACAATGTCAAAAATGCCATCTATCATCTCATTCTCTGCCGCCCCATTCTTCTTTTGCCCTTTCCCAGCATCAAGGCTTTCTCAAGTGAATCCTCTCTTCTCATTTGATGTCCAAAGTACTATAGCTTCATCTTCAATATTTGACATTCCAAGGAGCAGTCAGGGTTGATTTCTTTTAAGAGCGACCTATTTTTCTCTTTGCTGTCCAGGGTACTCTCAAAATTTTCCTCCAGCACCACATATCATAGGCCTCTATTCTTCTGCGCTCAGCTTTCCTAATGGTCCAGCTCTCACAACCATACATTACCACTGGAAATAGCATTCATTTAATTATGCAGACTTTTGTTTGCAAGGTGATGTCTCTATTTTTAACTATGTTTCCCAAATTTCTCATTGCTTGCCTCCCAATAATTAGTCACCTTTTTATTTCATGGCAATCTCCATCTGCAGTGATCTTGGATCCTAAGAATGTAAAGTATGTCACTGCTTCTACTTCTTCCCCATTTTTTCCCAGGGAGTGACAGGGCCTGTTGCCATTATCTTGGTTTTCTTGATGTTGAGTCGCATGCCAGCTTTTGATCTCTCTTCTTTCAATCTAAACAAGAGCTTATTTAGGTCTTCTTCACTTTCTGTCATTAGGGTAGTATCAACTGCATATCTGAAATTATTAATGTTTCTCCCAACAATTTTAATTCCAACTTTTGGTTCATTCAGCTCTGCATTGGTTGAATGAGCAGGGTGACAAAATGCAGTCTTGTCTTACTCCTTTTTCTGTTCCAAACCACTCCATCATTCCATATCCTGTCCTAACTGTTGCGTTTTTATTCATGTACAGATTTATCATGACACGTGTAAAGTGTTCTGGTATTCCCATCTCTTTAATTGCTTGCCACAATTTATTGTGGTCCACACAGTCAAAGGCCTTGGTGTAATCAATGAAGCAGAAGTAGACTTGTTTCTGGTATTCCTTTGTTTTCTCCATGATCCAGCATATGTTGGCAATTTAGTCTCTAATTCCCCTGCCTCTTCTGAATCCAGCCTGCACTTCTGGTAGTTTTCTCTCCATGTGCTGACAAAGCCTATCTGTATTATCTTGAGCATGACCTTGCTAGCCATAAGTCTGAATTATTGAAACCCTCTTCACAAGGTTCCCCCTGCTAAATATTCTAAAACTTCAATATGTTCATCATGGTACAACCAGGCCACTTATAGGGAATATGTGACTCCTTTATACAGTTTTATAGATATGATCTCCAAGAGGCAAATTTAAAGTTCATGTTATGATCTTTATGAATAACTTGAGCCCAAGCTACATAAAAGGCTATTTCCTTATAAGCTTCCCTGAGACTTAAGATCATCAGTGGAGGTCTCTTCCCCCCCCCCTCTCTCACACACACACCCAGGAGCAAATCTGATGGAAACATGAGACATGCTTTTCAGGACCTTTTGCAGATATTGGGAGATTCTGCTAAAGGATCTTCCCTCTTGTCAGTCTACAGAAGGCAAAGACTTCTTGATTCAGGCAGTTTGTGTTGTTACTTTGGCAGGTAAATTCCAATATCACGGGAATGGAAGTTGAGTGACTATTTTGGTGGTGGTTGTTCTTGTTGTGGTTCTTCTGCTGCTGCTGCTGTATCCAAATTATAGTGATCCTTATGGTGATCAGCCATGAAGGCTGTCCTGAAAATATAATGCAGTGGCCTTTTATTTGCTTTCCACATCACAGAATGACACCCATACCACTGATCCAGTTTTGCGAGACACTTTCTGGTCCTGCGCTCTTTCGGCACGCAAAGTCCTCATCATCCCCAGGCCAGTATTGATGAACCTGCTGTTCTCCATCAAGATGGATCCAAGTAGGATTTAATCCACTTGAGGACCATCACCCTTCCCTGTGGACTTTACCACCCAAGTCCTCAGGGTGGTCAAGCTGTTCCAGGGGCATGGTCAAAAGGGTTGGCCACCCCTGCTTAAGAAGCTACTGTTTCACTGAAGTGTGAGTTATTTTAAAGCTTTTCTCATTTAAAAAAATTAGACCATTTTTATAAATGGAAGGTATTATTTTTTCTACAATAAGCTTTTCATACTGACCAGTTGTAGTAGTTGCATTCACACTGCTAATTAGGTATACTTTGGACTGTATACCTAATGAAACCGTAGTGCCCATTTATATAGGTGGCTGATGATTTTAAAACTGGTAAACATAGCAAAAATTGCTTAAAACTCACATATACACAAGGACTAGCCCTACACTGAATTGCTATTGTTTTAATCTGTACATGACAATCTTTTTACCACCAAATTCCAATAAATAAACTAGTGCAAGCCAATGCTTACAATATGGGAGGGGGGGAGAAAAAGTGTTGCTCTCCCTGTCACTCTGCCATCAGTTGACATCACTAACCCATCACTAAAGCCCAGCAATGTTGAGGTGAAAGCAGCCAAAAATCAAGGCATTTTTCAAAGTACACCAAAAATTATATTTAAAAGATATTGTTTCATATGATTATATTTTGATAGGCACAGGAAATTCTAAGTACATAATTTTGTTTATTGTGCAATATACATAACAAGCAGTTACATAATTTTGTTTATTGTGCAATATACATAACAGGCAGTTAGATATTTATAGAAGTATATCACTGTAGAATGAAAGTCGAATGCCATGAAAAACCTGCTTCTCCTCCCAAATATATATATTAAAAAACCACACATGCCTCAAACCATCTATTTATAAACAATTCCTGCAATTGTTCCATGCAAAATTATGGACCATACCCTACCTACAGCTGGGAAGGCTAACCTTTTAGAGACCGAGTGCCCAAACTCAACAGGCTGCCATCCGTGCTGCAGAGGGATGGGGCAAACTCTGTATTGGGGAGAGGGAAGAAGCGCTTCCATTGGGCTACTTGGCAGAGGGATGGGGTGAACTCTGTGCTGGAGTGACAACACATGTACCCATTGAGAAGGCTATGAGTGCCCCCATAGGTTTGCTACCACTGTCCTATAGCATGTGAGCAGATTCATGCAAACCACACAAGATTTCCCTTCTTCTCTTACCCACTGCATCATGTGCAACACCCCCTCCCAAAATAAATCTGTCCAAATGCTGTCCTGACCCTTTGGAGCCGTTGTCGGAAGTGAAGATGCGTGGTGGGTGTGGGGAACAGGGAATCCATTCCACCAGTTGTGTTCCACCAGGCTCCAAGAGATACAAATACTGGATTCATTGGATGCAACCAAATAAATTTATTAATTGTCCTATTTTCTCCCATGCTATTCCTAGGCTAGAGATGCTATAGTCTTCATGATAGCTATTGTTATGATATATACCACAGACAATTCAGACCATCAGCTATAGACATACTGTATTTTTTTAATACCAGGAAGAAAACGCACCAACAGGACTTTCTCCATAACTCAATGCAGCATGACTGAATCTCTATCATTTGTGTTAAAGCATCATGCTGCTTGATTTGGACTGATGTATTACAGTCATTAACTCTGTACGAGAAAAACTTTCTAACTTGCCTGTAAGTTACAGATACATACAACACTAACATATGCTAAACATTATGTGCAACTATATGAGTTAAATGTGTGGGCATTGAAAATTTTACAATGGTTCACATATCATTGGCTGGGGAAAATAATCAAAAATAGCTACTTAGCGATTTTAATAGCCAATATTCTACAAATTGTGGGGGGGGGGGATACTTTCTAGTAGTGCACACATTGATTTTAGCTGGGCAACAATCATGTGGTGTTCAACAACAAGTCTGGTTAATAAAGCATGCTGTTAATTATTTGATGTTGCAGATGTCAAGTGATTATTATTGGAATATATGAATGAGCTATCACATCTCTGACCCAGAGGCAAAACTCTCACACCATCAAATATCACATCTGGTACAAGTCAAAGTGGAGGCTCATGTATCTTGCTGATAATACTTATGACCTAAGTAATTAAGGTTACAATTCTGTATACATTCAGCTAGGATATTCCATTCAATGTAGCTTACAATTGAGTAGGTATGTACAGTAAAACCTCGCATAAAGAGTGTCTTGCTTACAGAATAACTTGTTTAAAGAGCAGAATTTTCTCTGATTGGTCACTTTGCTTAACAACTAAAACCAACCAAAAACTCGCTTAACAAATAAATCGAAATCCCCACCCCCACCCGAAATCACAATTGGTCTCTTACAATGGTGTTTCGCTTAAAGGGCAAACTCGCTTAAAGAGCAATCCTGCTCTTTAAGCGAGGTACAACTGTATACAACTATACCAGTGGTAGAGAACCTATGGCAAGTGTGCCAGAGGTGGCACTCAGAGCCATCTCTGTGGGCACCCATGCAGTCACCCCAGCACAGAGTTTGCTCTTCCCCTCAGCCCAGCAGCCCAATGGGAGTGTTTCCTTCTTCCCCTGTTGCTATGTTGGCACTTTGCGCAAAATAAGTGGGTTTGGGGTTGCAGTTTGGGCACTCAGTCTCTAAAAGGTTTGCCGTCACTGAGCTATACTTTGGCTGGAATCCAGCAATAACTCACAATTAGAGTAGGTCCACTGATTCAATGAGGATTCATTGAGTCATCTCCATAAGTCCCATTGATTTAATAGGCCTACTCTAATTGTGACTTACTATGGACTTCAGCCTATTAAAAAAAGGGTATTATAATGAATTAATAAAATGATGAAGACCTCTTTAATGTCTGTTTTTATTAAATAGACAAAAAGGAAGGAGAAAATAGCTAATTCTTCAAACACTGTAAATGAAGCTATTTGAAAATAACCTTCTGTCTTTCTGTGTGTAAATTAGTGATACAAACAAATTCACTGTAGACTGTGATGCAATCTTTTGGAATGGGTGCTCTAAAGAACCTGTGAGCTACTTTTAAATAATTAATGTGGTGTGTAACTTAAAGAACAAGCAATGAAGCACTGTGCCTTTGTGACTTCTTTGTGATTGTGGGGAAAGAGATCAATAGCATACTGAATTTCTTAGCAATTTCAAAAAATGTTATATGTGCAGTCAGGAGGTGGCTGAACAGAAGTAGTAAGAAACTCCCAACTTCTACAATGATTCCCTACCAGTAACTACCTCACCTAAAAGATGTCTTTGCTAAATCTCATACCAGCACTGGCTGAGCAGTTGATACTGAGTCACATCCCCAAAGGAGCTATTAAATACAAGCAAAAGTCTAATAAAACCTGATGTTTGGAATTCTGCCAACTTATATTTTCTCCTGATGCTGTTTTACTTCCTACTGCTTTATTGAACGTTCTTCCCTTTTTGATCTCACATATAAATCAATACAGACTTTTGACACAAACTATATCCAATGAAGGAAAATCAGCTGATTAGTAGGACTCTTTTATTCTCAAAATACTCACTAAAAATCTTTCACTGTTAAAAGAACAAGCAATTGTGTTGCCTGCAACAACTGAAGAATTAGACCCCATCTCTGTTTCATGATTCTGAGCACTGTCTACACAAAATTAAACACTTTAAATATTGAAAAGTTCAGAATTTAATGAATCTTTTTACATTGCAATCAATGGAACTTGAAGAGTCTTAAATGTGCTGTCACTATCTACAAGAATGTTCTACATATATAGAATCATGCATCCTTAAGAAACAGGGAAAGGAGTTCCTTTTCCTCCTTAAAATGAAAATATTATACAGAGGGTGACAAAAATGTATACACATTTTAAGAAAGAGGGAAACTGTATTAAAGTTGTAATATTCAATCTATACTGTTACCAAAAGATGAATACAAGTCATTTTTATTTTCTGCAGTTGCAGATTATAGTGAACTACAGATTATGATGAACTACTACTTGAGTAATGTTGACCAAAGTATCCACTTGTATCACTGTGCATGTTGTTTCAATTCCTTCCCAAAGTATGCCCAGTGTAGCCTGTTTTCTATGATACACCACATTCTTTCAGGTCCCACATAGATATTAGTCAAGGGATATTAAGTCAGGAAAATGTGGAGGAAACTCAACCACACCTCTTCAGAATGGTCTTGTACTCCTCAAAGAACAACCATGCTTCCACCATTTTCTTTGACTGTCTTGTCTGTCGCATGGTGACACTAGCATTAATTGTTTTTAATGAACATCACATTAAACATTGCTACCATAATTCAATTCAACTTTGAAAAGTAGTTCATAGATAACATCTCTTAAAATGTGTATACGTTTTTGGCACCCTCTGTATATATGTGCATGCGTGTGTGCGTGCGTGGATGCAAAATTATTGTCAGTGTTCAAAGAAAAGGGCCCCTGCTGGCTCAGACAAAATTCTTTTCTAATTCAGCATTATCTCCCCACACTGCCAAAACCTAATGTTTACAGGAGGCTGCAGGCAGCACATGAGTGGAACAGCACTTGTACATAGAGGCATATTGCAACTAATAATGAATATATATCCCTCCTGATTAATAGCCTCATGTAACAAAATAAGCCCCATTTTAAAAGGTGCTTTTTTGTTATCTTTTTACCTACTTAAATGTGTTTTAGTACTTTCAAAATGGTGATTCCAGATATGGGAGAGAGAGGAAAAATGTAAACATCCTTGCCTCATGGTTTTAGTGAAATGCAACCTAATTTGTGATAGACATGCCTTGCTGTAAGATCATTGGCTGGAATCCTTAAAAGGGAGGGCCAGAGGTGTAACACACAGGATTTCTCTGGAATGCTGTGTATACATTCTGCAAAATGTGAGCCTTGAGAAAGGAGGGGGAGGGGGCTTTCCCTGGAACCAATAGCTTGCTTATTTCTGCTTTGAAATGCTTGCTGATCTTTTGATGAACTGTATCCTGTATTTTACTATGCTTTCAATATACAGTAATACCTCAGATAACGTTTACCTCGGATAACGCTAAAATCGCATAACGTTAAGTAATCTGGGGAGAAGAATTGGATTGAATAACGTTAAGGTCCTATGGGATGGATCGGATAACAACCGCTAAAGCCTGTGTGGTTACAATGCATCTCAATGGAGCTTTAACGTTATCCAATCCATCCCATAGGATTTTAACATGGATCGGATAACACTAAAAATCAGATAACACCAAGACTTGTGGAACCAAGTCTTAGCGTTATCCGAGGTATTACTGTACTTCTAAAATACCTGAAGAGATGGAGTGGTTATTTGGCCTAATGCTTCCTTTTTTACACATATCTGAGGCTTGGGTTGTCCAGCCAGGGAGCTGCAACTCAGAAGAACAATGGGGCCTACTTGAGAGGAAGGCTCCTGTTGTTACACCTCATCTTCTATGTAAACTTTGCTCTTTGTATCAGTTTTTTTCCCTAACAAATTACATGGGGGGGGGGGGGAAGAGCTATTTCAATGTATCAAACCAGTTCTCCAACCCCATTCACAGCCAGGTATGGCCACAGACCATGACATCACTGGCTGCCCAGGCAAAGTGCTTGCTGGAGCTTCTGGCTGGCCACCAGTTCACTTCCTTCTACTTTATACAAAGAAGTGAGAAGGAATGAAACTAGATGAACCTCTGAACCCAATTCCTCCCCAAATGCTGGATGAATTTTTAATTTCCCCCTTCCTTCACTAGCTGACATATCTAAGAACTTTCAGAAGGTCAAGAAGGAGTCCCAGCTATTTTCAGTCAGATAGAAAGGAGTTTCTGTCCTTCAGTATTTAACTAGGAAGAAAGGGATAGGCAGGGAAGCTCTGGTGGATTAGATACAGATTTCCCATGGGCCAGTTTTTTCACTTCCATGATTTAAGGTATAAGCATTCCTAATACACGAGAGACACCAATAGCATATTGTTTTTCACTCCTTCCTAGGTCTGCACAAAAATTGTAAGGCATTTTATGCTCTTCTGTGATCTTATGAGTTTCAGGTGCTGTAAAGTTATTGCTTATTATTTATATGATTGTGCAAAAAACATATGATTGTTGTGAACTATGACTATGGAAAATTACCGACTTTGTATATGCTTCCTTTTAGTTTCAGAAAGCTGAAGACTGAGTCCTGGGATCTGTTCGACCTGGAAGGAGTATTACTGAATATCACTGGCTGAGAACAGCAAAAAGCAGCTGAGGACTGATAAAAGACCAGGAACCTGCTGAGAAGATTTAAGCACAGAATAGATAAACAACTCAGTAGGAAGGGAGCCAAGAAACATATGTCAAGCAGCAAATGAGCAAATGTAGTATAAAGATTCCCTGGCGTACAATACAAGTGCTTAGCCTGGATAGCACTTTGCAATGGTGGTGACCTAGAAGGGGTTTCTGGGCTTTCTGTCATGCTTCTTGAGTGCCAGCTTCCCAGAGTTGCAGATATAAGAAATGGCCGTACGTGTCCTATTATATAAGACTACTGGATAAGAAATGTCTAGCCAGAATGGTTCACATATTGGTCATCTCAAAAATAGACTGCTGTAATGTTCTCTATTTAAAGCTGGCTTTGAAAAACATATAGAAACTTCAGCAGGTCCAAAAGGCACCTGCCAGTCTGATTAGTAGGACAGACTTTGCTTTCCTTGTTTCTCCTCTCAGTTTCTGCACTCAATTCAAGATGTTACTTGTGACCTATATGCCTCTTAACTGTTTGATAGTTATTTGATAGTTGTTTGAAAATCTCTCCCAGAAAACAGATATAACTTTGTGCCAACACAATAGCTGTAAGGGCACTACTTCATTGAGCAAAAAACACAAATTGACTGACTGTGAAATTGCACCCAGAAAATCAGATTTCTCCAGGTTAATTTGCTTCCACCAACCACATGGGAGGAAGCAGAGAGAGTAGAGGAAAGCCAGCACAGCAGTTGTAGCTTCTATACATTCCAAACCCAATAAAGATAGTATATCATTGTGTTTGTTTTCACTGCTTTTCCACTCTGTAATTTCTATGTACTTTGATAGATGGTACTACAATATATAATAAATGAAACTTATTACCATGTGAACTGATGTACATTTTAATATTAAAGGGTTTGCACACATTAATAGTAAAATGTATACATGCAAACAATGACATCAAATTCAATAGCTAACCAGTTGCTGAAGAAAAGGATTTTAAGGGTTAGTGCTAAGCTTGCTTTATGTATATTTTTAAAATTTGATTTTAATTTAATTATTCTTTAATAGTATTTATTTTGTGCTATATCCATACCTTTTAATGTTAATCACGCTGTCAGATGTCTTGACTTCCAATCTTTGAGAAAGGTAGAATACAATTCAAATCAAACAAATAAATAATTTAGGTCTAAAAATATCATACTACGTGATATATGCATCTTGTCCACTTAATCAGGAATTCAATGAATAAAAAGGCCGATTTGAAACTAAGTAGGCTGAGAAAAGTGCTAATAAAGAGAACATGAAGCTTACATCATTATACTCCCATTTAATTTAGGGCAATCGTTCTGCCAAATTCAAGTCAGTCACATCAGAGTCAAAGAACTTGATGCAGATAACTTAGGCTAAAAACCAAAAAGCTTTGATCCCAAATACACTAGATCTGGTGATAGTTTACAAGTAAACATATGCTCAGGTTGTTGCTTAAAATCAAGAAAATCAATGTGCAGTTGCTATCCATTGATTATTTCATAATCTCTATATACAATGGTTTAGGGATGGAAAAACAGTTGAGTTGTGAGGAACAACGTGGAACAATTCTAGCAGCAGCAACATCCAAACCCAGTTACATAAAAAAGAGTAAAAATTAAAGTAATGATTGATAAAATAGTTTCTCAAGGGAGCTGTGGAAAAAATCTGCAGTTACTATTGCCACTTAAATAACTATTATACTTTCAGTGTGCTATCACTGAAATCAGTAATTGTTTCTGTGAGCTTCAATGCCTTTTAAAATTAATTGCAACATTTAATCAAGGTTTTGATCAAATCAACTCTTTGAAACAAATAGCTTATCTCAACGACCTGTGGTAAGCAACTTGAATCCCTATGAAATCAAAAAAATGCATACAATCTTCACTGTGGAATACACCCACTAACTAAAAGGGCAGCTGCATAAATTCTAGTTGTATAACAACATCAGTATAAATTTAAGCTATGAATTGCCACAAGTTAAGAAATTGGAGTACTTATTTGCTGCCATATACAGTAATACCTCATATAACATTAGTATCGAATAACACTAAAATCGCATAACATTAAGGAATCTGGGGGGAAGAATTGCATCAGATAACATTAAGATCCTATGGGATGCTTCAGATAACAACCGCTAAAGCCTGTGTGGTTACAATGTATCTCTATGGATCCCATAGGATTTTAACATGCATCAGATAACACTAAAAATCATATAACACCAAGACTTGTGGAACCAGGTTTTAGTGTTATATGAGGCTTTACTGTACCTGTCAAGGACAAACACCTATGCTGACTATGAACAGCCATCAGAAGAAAACATTATTTCTCTCATCCTCTCCCCCAGCCACCTAAGAGCTAAATCCTCATCCAGTCCTACAAATGGTTGATATTAAACATTAGGTTCAGGTTGCTCCAAAAGCTGATTTCTTTGGCTTGAGTTTTCTACTACTCTAAAGGCAGAAGAGTACAAACTGGCTGTTATTAATGAACAATTTGTTGTTCAGTAACACTGTCAATTCTGACCCTTTGCAACCCCATGGTCTATTGCCCACCAGACATCTCTGTCCTCCAGCATCCTCCTCAACCCGCCCAGCTCTGTGCCTATTGTGTCTACAATACCATCTAGCCATCTAATTTTCTGCCACCCCATTCTTTTTCCCCCTCCTCCTTTCCTAGCATCAAGGCTTTCTCAAGTGAATACTCTCTTCTCAATTGATTTCCAAAGTACTTTAGCTTCTAAAGAGCAATCAGGGTTGATTTCTTTTAAGATCAACCTGTTTGTTCTCTTTGCTATCCAGGGTACTCTCAAAATTCTCCTCCAACACCACATTTCAAAGGCGTCTATTCTTCTGCACTCAGCTTTCCTTATGATCCAGCTCTCACTACCACATATTACTAATGGGAATACCATTGCTTTGACTATGTGGACTTTTGCTTGCAAGGTGATGTCTCTGCTTTTAACTATGTTCCCCAGGTTTCTCGTCACTTGTCTCCCAAAATTAGTTGCCTTTTTATTTCATGGCTGCAATCTCCATCTTCAGTGATCTTGGATCCTAGGAAAGTAAAATCTGTCACTGCTTTTATTATTTTCCCATCTATTCTCCAGGGACTGATAGGGCCTACTGCCATTATCTTGGCTTTCTTGATGTCTCAAGCCAGCTTTTGCACTCTCTTCTTTCAACCTAAGCAGGAGCTTCTTTAGGTCTTCTTCACTTTCTGCCATTAGGGTAGTATAATCTGTGTATCTCAAATTGTTGGTGATTCTCCCAACAATTTTGATTCCAACTTGTGATTTATCCATCCCTACATTGCGTATTATGTGTTCTGTATATAAGTCAAATAAGCAGGGTGACAAAATGCAGCCTTGTCTTACACCTTTTCCTATTCCAAACTCCTTTTCCTATTTCAATCTGAACACTGAAGACAAGGTAATTTTGTACATGGTCCCCTCATATGCTTCATAGCTGAACTATAATATTTTCAGTAAGTTCTTTCTAAAACACTGGCTCAATTTTGCTCCCAAGATTTTGACTGAAACATGGTCTAAAAATATATTCCACAGACAAGTAAGGCTAATGCAGACTGTAGCTAACTTGTTTGTTTGCTTCTTTGCCAACTGACCCCATGTGCAAATAAGTGTGTCATATAAATATAAGGAAGAAACAAAAAGGAAGAAAGAGGCCTCCAAAACACTTATGAACAAATTTTAATATTCCAGACTACCTGTCAATTTCTGCCATGCATAGTGTCCACTGTTTGCCAACACAGTTGTTACACTAACAGATTTTCATTCATTGGTTTCTAAGGCACAGCTGGAGAAAACTCAAGTGACAAAACTGTGAGACAAAGCCAACTCCATTCAATTAAAGCTGTAAGTTCTCACATGGGTTTTATGTTTTTATCTATGACTATGATATATAAAAAAAATCAAAGATCCAGGTATTGCAAATATGATTTAAAACTAAATCCACTGTATTTTTTGTTGTAACATCATTCCCATTGTTTACATCCACTTATTTACTTACTTATTTACTTGCTTAAATTGTGTACTGTCCACCTGGGAGATCTTCCTACTCTGTTCATTTACAAAACCTCAAAATACTCTAAATCCATGGTTCCCAACGTGGGGTCCACGCCACACAGGGGGCAATTTGATTTTTAAGAGGGGCATTTCAAGACCGAGTTAGACCAAATTAATGGCTTTTTATGCTTCCTTCACCTGAATAGTTCACTTTTTGAATAATGTGAATTATATGTCACATGTGGGGAGGGTGTCAGGATTTTAGAGATGTTTAAGTGGGACATGCCAAAAAAAAGGTTGGGAACCACTGCTCTAAATGGTAATGCAATCTCAATATCCAAACCATCAGTGATATGATAGAAAAGATGAAAAGAGAAGGAAAAAGTTTAATATATTTAACCCTCACACCACACACCCCAAAGGCTTATCCAGCAGTTTAACTGAAAGTTCAACTAAGATTAAACTGAAACTAGTTGACTGCAGGGAGAAGATTTTTAAAACTCTCCTTAAAAATTATGTTTTCAGATTTTTAAAAAAAATATATCCAGGGACCGGGCCTGTTGCAGCTCCACTAGTGAGGTGTTCCATAGTGTGGATGCTGCCACTAAGAAGGGATAAGTGAACTACAACAATTCCAAGACCCCTCTCACTCTTAGCATTACTGAGCCACCTATCTCTGATCTTGTAACTGTATCTTTGGATTTTCACCCCCTAGTTGTACAACTTTGCACTTATCCATAGAGAGGAGTACAATAATGCAATCAATTACCTTGGGAGGTAGTGAGCACTCCAGTGCTAGAGGTATTCAAGAGAAATTTGGACAACCATTTGTCAGATCTGTTTTCATTTGGTTTCCTGCACTGAGCAAGGGGTTGGTCCAAAAAATGAAAGGATGCCCCATTGAGACACATTGTGGGTGGGGATGTTTTGCCTCCCTCACCCTTTTCGAACTTCTCCTCTTGTGGTAAACTTGGGATAAGCTGTGGATTGCAAGCCAGATGTGGCCCATGGCACCATTTCATGTGGCCCCCCACAGCCTCCACCACACCAGGAAGTGCCATGTGGCAGAAGAGGGAAAAATGGCCAACCGGCCCTCAAAGCTGTCTAAGGAAGCGTGACCCAGGCCCTGGCTTAAAAAGTTTGAGAACTCCTGAGCTAAGGTTAGAAACAAATCCTCCTATACTGAACAAAAATCCCCTCTAGAGGATTCTAATATATTTTAGTCAGACGACTTCAATAATAGGTCTGTTTGTCCACACAGCCCAGTATTATCGTTACTAACTTGAAGGATTCTGGAAGCTCTTTAAAATACAGGTCTTTCCCACCAACCTTTAGTTCTTCCTTTTACCTTTACATGCCATGGATTAAGTCTGGAACTTTCTATGTGCTTCAAAGCTTTTCTGCCCCCCCCCCCCCCGGTCACATTTGCACATACCAACCTAAATATTCTGATGACTGGAAGAATTCTAGGATTTACATTTAAAATGGCAGCAGCTTGCATATTTAGGCATGAATTTATATAAATGTGTATTTCAAACACAAATACAATGTTATACTGGTCCCATTCTCACTGTAACTTCTACTTCCTTCTGAATAATCCCAATACATATCCACATATATACAGGAATATAAAACCATTGCTGCAAGATAAACAGAAGCATAGTCTAAACCAGTGTTTCCCAAACTATGTTCCACGGCATACTGGTGGACTTCAATCCCCAGAAGCCTAAATCAGTACATTGGCTGATAAGTGCTTTGGTAAATTGACTTAGGCTTCCGGGAACTGAAGTCCAAAAACAAAAAATTGGGAAACACTGGTCTAAACTGTGCACACTAATGCTAAAGCAAGAATTGAAAACCCCTAGCTCAAGGGCATAAGTTGATAGGGTTGATGTCTTGGGTTGAGCTGAAGTTTCCCATTGCAGTTAAACTGCTGTTGCCATTCACATAGAATGTTGAATTATCCCACACAAATTTTGTGACAAGAGTCCACACTGAACTTCAAAGCACTTCAAATCTCATTGGTATCACAGGTCACCAACCATCCCCTGTCATTAATCCTGCTTTCTACTTTTCATCTCTTTCTAAAAACATTGTGGCAAGTGACATAGTGCTGAATTGGCACAATGCCTTGTGAAACTGTAATGCTTACTTGACAGTACTATATTGGATAAGCATATTAAAAAAATAACTGTTTGAAGAAGAAATAACAGACAGTAATTTGAGGAGGATTTCCCCACTGTGTTAGTATACCTTTCAGTGTGGTGCAGAACAGATGTTCAGTAGGAACATCTGCTCAAGTAAGTGCTTTTTGTTTGTCCTCCAAACAATTTTAATTATGTTTATTAAATATAGAGCTACTGTATATCACATTAGCTCTGCAGGTTCACATGTTGCTACTGCATTGAAGCACTATATTACTTGCCAATTATTTTTTTAATAAGCTGTCTTACCATCAACATAACCCTAGGACACAACCACCACAACCTTTGTACCAACATGTATCATACATGCCAGAAACTGGCAAAAAAAATATGAAGCAGAATTACATCAAAAGAAATAACATTAGTTGGTTAGGCTGAACAGAAAGTAACAGCATGGCTTAGCCATTTAGTCAAGACTAGATCATGGACAATACATCAGACTTCTCTGTCTCAACACCAACATAAACAACCGGGTAAAAATTGTGGTGTAGCTGCACCATAAACTGTGCTTTTTAGGCAGGAAAATTACTGTATTAGGCAGTGGTGGGATGTCAAAATTTTTACTACCCCACCATGATGTCATCACAGTGTGGGCGGAGCTAACATCATGACATCATGATGTCATGTGCGGGGCCAAGGGGAAAAAAATAAAATAATAAAATTAAATTAAAATAAGCACACCCACCCCAAACACAAATCCGTCACTTACCTGTTAGTATAAGTGCCTGGGCAGCACCATGTTGTAAGATGGATATGGTCATCATACCAGTTCTCTAAGATAATATGCCTTAATGTAAATGTAAAGCAGCTGTACCTCCTGAAGGGTTCTCCAAATGGAACAGCAATTGGAACAGCACAGGTGTAGCTTATTGATGAGGTAACTCCAAGACTTTGCTTAAAAACCCTAAGCCAGGTTACCAGCTGCCAGACCTTTTTAGGAACTGTGGTATTATGTCAATATAGGTAAAGGTATTAAATACACATTAAAATACACACAGACACACCACATCCAAAGGTGAGTCACTTACCCTGGGGAGCAGGCTATAGGGAGCTTCAGGCTAGCAGCTTCTCTTCCTCCTCCACACTTGGGAGGACAGCAAGGAGGCCGTACATACGTGTCAAGCACTGTAGGTGTGCATGCACACCAAGTGATTGGCGCACATGTGCAGTGGGGGAACCAGTGAAAAGGTAAGCCCTGAAGGTGGTTCCCCCCCCCCCAAAAAAAAAAAAAAAAAAGCTGCTACCGGTTCTCTGGGACACTGGGAAAAGTTACTAGCGGTTCTGGGGAACTAGTGAGAACCTGTTAAGCCTAATGAATTGGGTATTACATTCCCAGTGGGAAAATGTCAAGATTGGTAAGAATTACAGTTGATCTTCCTATTTACCTCTGATCCAACATTCTTTCTTTAGAAGCCTCTCTTAGAAAAGGAAACATACTGACCATGAAAATAATAGTAATGCAGAACAGTGGATTAAGTGTGTGTATGTGTGCGTGTGCTGAAATATGTTAATTAAGGTAAAAATTGCAGGCAGTACCAATAACATGATAGTTTAATAGTTCGATTTGTTTTCATAATAATCTTCCAAGGATTTGTGTGCTGCAAGTTATGCCTAAGTATGCATAATTAAGATAAAATACCATGTTCTAGAGATTCAATAACATAAAGTTTCCCTTACTATTTTTTTAAAAAATTTGTACTTTATCCCTCTTTCCAAAATGACATTTGTTCTTGGCCTGGTTTCTTTCCTTTTCCTTTTAATCAATACAGTTGTTTTTCCCTATGCAATTGTTTTTCTCTATCATCTGATAACAATTATCTACTTTCATTGGATATGTACAGTATTCTCACCTCTCAAATTCTAAGTATTAATAGAATACGATAATGTTCACCTTAGTAGATGGATATAGATGGTGGAGTAAGGCATTTTGTTAGCTAGTTAACACTGAAATAGAAATTCAAGAGACATATTTCCTATGAAAATTTCCTATGAAAATGCAAAGAGGAATAAATTACTACAGAGGCCCCTTTGCTGAAATGAAGCATCTAGTATTTCTCATATTTTATTTATCTATTTTACCATTCTTCTTTGCCTTTCCCTTTTTTATCCCGTGTGCTTCTAATCCTGTTTTCCAGCTCAACTCTTTTTTTTTTTTTTGCAAGGAAATCTAATAAAATGCTTTGGCACCTGAGAAGCTAATAATAACAGAAATGTAGAGCACCACTAAATATGCATAGGAAAAAAATGCAGGGATTTAATATATCATAATGGCTTAGGAGAAGAGGAATACGCATATGGCTTTCAGTGATATATAATAAAAATACATTAATATGAAATATGGTATTATTAATAGTATTGATACTTAAACGTATTGCTGGGAATAAAAAAACATTTCTCCAACATCAATTCATTTTAAAATAATAGAATCATAGAATAACTGAGTTGGAAGGTGTCTTGTAGGTCATTGAGTTCAACCCTCTACTCAATGCTGGAATCCAAATCAAAGCATATTTGACAGATGGTTGTCCAATTCTCTCTTGAATGCTTCCAGTGTTAATGCACTCATCACCTCTCGAGGCAGTTGGTTCCACTGTCACATGCCCTAACTATTAAGAGGTTTTTCCTAATATTCACCCCATACGCTAGTACCTCGGATAACATTATGACTTGGTTCCACAAGTCATAATGGTATCCGGTTTTTAACGTTGTGTGATGCATTGATTGCACAACATTTTAAAAAAGCCCTGTTCCCTTTCTGAAGAGGAAAGGGAACATAGGGACATCCGGTTTGTTTGGGGAGGCACCTCCAGCCAGCCCGATCCCAAAGCAGGAAACCCGGGTGGGCTGCCTGCTTTGAGATCGGGTGGCTGGGGATGGCAGGCACTCCAACCAGTCTGATCTTAAAGCAGACAGCCCGGGAAGGCTGCCTGCTATGGGATTGGGCTGGCATGGGGTGGCAGGCACTTCAAGTCAGCACAATCTTAAAGCAGGCAGCCCGCCTGGGCTACCTGCTTTGGGATCGGGTTAACTGGGGGTGGCAGGCACCTCCAGCCATCCTGATCTTAAAGCAGGCAGCCTGCCCGGGCTGATTTTAAAAAACTTAATGCTGAGGTCAGAAATGTTTTTGCATATTCTTGCTTAGCATACAACAACAAACTAGGTATCCCTTTCCCCAACAGTTAACATTATCTATCACCAATTGCCTTTTCAAAATAAGATAGCGTAAGATCGAGGTTCAGCACAAAAAGACTCCTTATGGTACCCTCAGCAGTGATAGTTCTAATTTTGCACCACTTGTTTGAACTGTAAAACATGAACAGCCAAAACATGGAAAAAGAACAGAGGCAGTCACAAAGATTATGACCTTTGATTTGTCCAGGTATAATAATAATTTTGTGTCAGAAATTATTCTGGGTTGAAAGGATTTTTGCTGGAGAAACTCTGCTCAAGGGACACCTGAATGAGGCTCCTTTCATGTCCCCAAGAGCTAGGACAGAGATGGGCACTCAAACCATTATGCAGTACCCGGGTTTCAAACTGCCAACTTGCCAGCCTTCCAGCTAACAAGGTGAGCTTCTTAACCACTGAGCCACTGCAGGTGTTAAAGCTTATTGGAAGCAAAAGAGTGTTCATGGAGGTCAGACTCTCTCCCATTAAATGCCAGTCTTTGCTGCATACGTCTGCCTGCCTGTCCATAAAGAAAAAAACCTTTTTGATGTGATATTTTTCCACGTGTCTACAGAAGTGTTATACCTATTAACACCTGGCTAAATGACATTTAACCAACTAAATCAGTTTCCTAGGAGACACGAAATTAAAGCAAGCCCTTTCTTGATTCAACATAGTCTAGTAATGTTATATTTTTAAAATATGTTCCAGTGCTGAACTGATTATATATAAATAGTATCCAGGGTGATACTGTAGTTCTAGTACATTCCACTGAAGGCTGAACTGGGCAGTTTCTCTCACAATATATATGATGAAATCTTGAATGATCTCCCATGCCTAAAAGTGACTCCTTGAAACCTATGGAATAAACTAGATGGAATTAACATTTTCAGCACAGATGAGTTAGTTGAACTTTATTTAGAACCAATCTTTGGTTATGAGAGATAAATATTTGATTTCATATCTGATGTTTGGAAAACAAAAATGGTAATTATTCTTTCTGAATTCTCCATTATATTGTGCCAGACATTTTTAGTCCTGAAGAATGCTCTTCTAATAAGTGGGCAGGTTTCCTCTTTTAATATATTAATTAGGAAGCAGCCTTATCCTAAGAGAAATCTAAATCCATCTGATCCAGTATTGTTGACACTGACTGGCAGGAGTTTTTCAGTAGTTCAGGCCTAGGTTGGTTTTATCCCCCCAGTCAAATGTGGATATTACAGAGATTGAACCTCATGCCTTCTATCTGTATAGCAGGTGCTCTGTTACTGAGCTGCAGTCCTTCCCAAGAAATTATTTTGGCTTAAAGCTATATTGCAATTGGAAGTGTGACAGTTTCTCTGGCTTTCTTATTAATCATGATGCAGTGCTTTAGACTTTCTAAGTATCATAAAAATAGTGGCTAATTAATCTCTCAGACACGCTGTGAAATAGATTGAATAAGTGTTTGTATACTGCTACAGTGATCTGGGGAATCATAAATGTGGAGAGCATTTAAGCAATTTGTCCATTTCAAATTAGCTCTAAAATCCTAGGTGCAAGCCATTTGTTGAATTCTTGTCAATCTTCATTCTCAGCAACTACATTTTGCCAAGATCGCTTTCCTGTTATAGCAATACAGTAGTTGTTTATTTGCTACATGGATCTGTGAGAAGAACCCCTGTATAATCCTCTTCTGATGAGATCATCATAGAACCTTTACATTTCTTTTAAAATCAAGAAAAAGCTGGTATCCTGTAGAAAACAGTTTAAAACCATGTGATAAACTACTGTATTCCTCATCAATCTCTCAAACAATATTAATTATCATCACTAGTGGTTACATGGAAATCTAGCCAACTAAACCATCCCTTAGAAATAAACTATGGAACCAGCAGGTACAGTGATGGGCTCAAAAAAAAATTATTACCACACTGGGTGTGGTATGGAAACCCTGTGTTGCACCCAAATTAGGACTACTTTATTTGAAAACTTGGATGAGCAGAGCCAGCCAGAATTTCTGCTACCGTTTCTGGCAAACTGGTGCAAACTTGCTGACCCCCACTAAGCAGATACATTACATTTGGATTGTCTTTTATTTACCAGTACTGTACATTATTTAGGAATCTAGCTTAGAAACAGACAGTAATGATAATCCACAATTAGTACTGAAAGTACATTTGTATTGCACAGAGATGACTACTTCTTCTTGTGCCATATCTGATTGCGAATATTGGTGATGCTCATGGGGTGAAGACTTTCCTGCGAATATAATGCAGTGGCCTTTCATCCGCCTTCCGCATCGCAGTGTGAGTCACTTTCTGGTCCTGAGCCCTTTGCCATGCAAAGTCCTCCTCAGCCCCAAGCCAGTATTGATGAAGCTGCTGCCCTCCACAAAGATGGATTCATGTGGGATTTAACCCACTTGGGGACCATCACCCTTCCCTGTGGTCTTTGCCAAGGCCGCTAGTCCTCAGGGTTATCAGGTTAGTTAACCACTGCCTGACACTCGGCGTTGAGTCATTGGCAGTATGATCTACTCTATTACCAAAGCAGGATAACCTGGCCAGACTACAGAGGTGACTACATGGCTGGATTAGAGTGGTCTAAATAGGGGACTAGGAGTTGTGATTTCCACACCCAAATGGTATATGTATATGGACTTCAAGCAACCTATTTGGTCTGGTATTTTAAGTGTTAGGAATGTATAGTTTGAGTGATCTTTTAAAAAAAGTTTATTAGGTCCAGTCAAGAGCCTGTCTCAGCTTAATACAAACACCTAATAACCAAATACACTTATTTACCTTCTCTTAAAGGGCTAATCAAAGAACTGTCATACCAGTGGATTCAGCTGCAGGGAGTAACTCAACTATCTCTTTGAGGGAGAGAGAGGGGGGTTATAACTGATGCAGTTATTTGAGTTAACATATGAATCATTCCAGAAAGGACCACTATTTCCATTACCAAGTAAGCCCATATGGCATGAAAATGCCTTGTTTAGAAAAGAATAGCCTTGCTTAAAATACTCATGACAAAGACAAAAACACATTTTTTCCCTTTATGCCAGAGGTTAGCTACACAGCCTACACATTACGGAGAAAGATGTGAGAGATATCAAAAATATCTCTGAGAGATGTATGAAAGGATTACTCCCAATTCACATTTTGCTTTTCATTATTTCTCTAAGGTATCTATCATGGTGATGGCAGCTGCTCATATGTAAATAACAGTCATATCAGCTCTAACAGTTTCCCATTATAGCTGGGAGTGTGTGCTTGCTCATTACAGTTGGGACCATATGATGGATCATTCAGACAATACAACAACTTATTGATGTCTCTTTTTCAGGCAGTTTAACCACAGAAGGTAATTTCCAAGAACGAATTTCAAGACAAAAATAAACCATTTATTTAATAGATATTGTCCCTGGGAGACATCCTTCATGACTACCAACCATACTCCTCAGCACTTGTATATCTTACTAGCAAAGTTCATTTATATGACTGCTGCTACGCATCTAGCCAGAATGATGCTAACCACATACAAAAGGGAGTACCATTGGGTTTGATGTGAGTGTTACAAATTGAAAGGTAGCAAAGGATGGATTTCATGTTGGTACTCAATCCTCACAACTTCCTTTCCCTGAGGTCCAAAATAACAGCATCAGAACATTCAATTTCATGCATTCCACAACTATAAAAGGTGGTGACCTTTAATCAAGTGCATCAACCCAATGCAGTGTTTTCAAAAGACATAAGGAAGTGGGATCCAATACCCCCAGCTAATCTGGATACATGTTCCATGTACCTCCATGGAGGCGGAATCACTTTCCCCACATTACATCTCTTCTGACAGCTCCAGGCAGAAAATCCAGAGCAAACTGTGGTACAAGTTTACCTGAATACATTCCTGCAGCCATCTCCCTGTGGGAGTAACATACAATTATAGGAATATAGCTACTAAAAGCACAGTCCATATTTTATGGCACAAAAAAGTGCCACAAGCTGTTGTCAGCAGATGTGAAGATAAGCTTTCTTTAGCCAAGGAAAAAGATTGAATACAACAGCTTTGGAAATTCTTCCTTTAGACCACTGGCACCCCACTTGGGCAGAAAACACAAAACATTCATTACTGTAAAGCAGAGTAGATGGACTCAGATGATAGCTCCCAGGAACCAATTAAAGGGGTTAACTGAGCCATGAGACTTCATAAATGAATCCAATTCCTTTTTTCTTTATTTCCTTCTACAGCTCGGAGATAAAACCAGAGAAAATGCATAAGCTCTCGGATCTTATATAGTGACAAATGACTGTGTTACCACTACCAATAATGGGTCTTTCTTCCAGACACAAGGAACTGCATTGAGCTTTCTACTGCTTTACAGTATCATAAGAAAAAGAGAACATGATGTGTTTAAGTAATGCAAGTGCTGTGTATTAACAGATGGAAATGTTCCTGGTGTTGGCAAAAGCTCTTTTATCTAGAAAACACAGTTTGATTTTTCTCCCACTGCCCTTTTTGCAAACTTAAAGTAGAAAATGAAATGTCAAATTGCACTTTCTATCAAAAACTTATGTGCTGCTTTAGTATTTAAAAAAAATTCCCATTACCTAGTAAGCATCACAGAGACCAACCTGCTCTTCTGTATTTGCTACACATTCTATTCCTGATTGGGCCTACGTAGTATCCATGAAAGAGTCAGAATCAACATGTGAGGAGAAGAATAATTTCAAGAGAGTCTCTAATGCACCTCGGGGCTTCTGATTTCATAAAATCACCTCCCACATAGGCAACACTTTCCTCTTCAGATTGTCATTGCCCATGTAGAGGTTAGTGTGTGTTGGTATGAATTCATTTAATGAATCCCAAAATATTGAATGTCTTTATGTGTAATACATATAGTTTTGGACAAAATGGCCTTTTCCTGTCTCCACCACTGCCATGTTACCCTACAGAAAAAGGAGAAAGTAGATCTGTTTAACAGTGTAGATCATACAAATCATGTCACACCACATGTCAGAACTAAGTCAATACTATCCCATGCTGCATGGTTGAAATACCTTCTGCGATGTGCTTCACAATAGGTTGCATGATGAACTGTGTAGTGATACACTATGTTCTATGATTCAGGTGATGTGTTTCCACAATATGTTCCTACTAATTAGTACATATTTGGACTTTCTTGGAGTCCAATAGCTGGGATCTTCTGAAAAATGTGGATGCATGTAGTGTTCCCATATTTATTTAGCCTTATAATGTCTGAAAGGTTTTTGTCATCTCGAGAGCTAACCTCATCCCTCTGATGACTGACAGATCAATCAGACTGACCAGATCCCAGTTCTCCATGTAGGAAACTTTTTGTATACAAATTGGCACCAACACACTGCACATGTGATTGATGCATACAGTGAGGTAAAATTCATAGATCCATGTGTTTGCATTGCCCCCTGGAAACTAATATCTTATTTAGAAACAAAAGGATGGTTCTGTCCTTGATCTATAAGCAAGTTTAAAATAGAAAAGTTTTCAGTTTCTTCATTGCAAAAGAAAAGAAAATGGACTGAAGAAGTGGATTTGGTCCACAAAAGCACACTTTAAAATTAATGTTTAAGATGTCACAACATTTTTGTCTTCTTTCTTTTATTTGTTTCTTGTTTTATATGCTTGCACAGACTAACATGGCTAACACTTTGGAAGCATTTTACTAAGATGTTTATTAGATAATTAACATGGTCAGGTAGGCATCACTTCTCAGATATTGCAAACAGAGACACAATTGGGTTTTCTTTTTGTTTTTTTGAAAGTTAAGTATGAACGTGTTTGTGAGAGAACTAGAATAAAATTCTGTGATTGGCCGTGCCAGCTACGTGGCTAAAGAACAGGCTGCAATTCTAAACTATGGAGAGTGAGAGTCACATGGACTAAGGTGTACATTGGTGCTCATACCGTCATGAATCCATCCAGCAAACCTGAATCAGGCTTTGGAGGTGCTTGCAATCGTTCCATAGACCACTTTTCAATGATGGATGACACCTGGCTATTTTCAGTGTTCAGAATCCTAAATCCGGTCATGTTAACTCCACTGTACCGATATGGCTCTACATCAAGAGCAAAGAGGTCCTAAAGGAACAAGAAAAGAGAGGGATTTATAGTTTTCATGAATTCTGGATCTTCATTTTGTCTTTCTTTCCCCTCTTCTGAAATTGTAACCATCACTTCTTAAAATGTTGTGCATCAAATTCATTCTTAATCATGCTGCACTAGAGTAGTGCAGTTAATTTGTCTAGTGAACTAATGCTGCCTCTAGTTACCTGCCTATGCACTGCGAGGCATAATAAAACCAAATGGCTTTTAAATACAGCACATTTAGGAAAATGTCAAGCAACTGTATCTTTTGCTGTTTGCTGATGTTCCACAAACCTACCTTAAGGAAAAAGTTGCAGTTTTCTATTTTAATCAATGCTCTATCAGATCCATCCATCCCCCTGCCAAATTTATGGAGTCCAATACATCCTCTCCAACACAATGAAGTACATATTCACTAGCACAACTGCATGACTAATTTACAGCTCTTTGCCAGCATCATTCTAATTAAGAATAAAAAACATAGGTAGGTCACTATGGATACAGAAGACAGCAAGGTAAAAAAATTGACACAACCTCCAGCAGACATAATAAAAAGTAACAGCATCAAAGGAGAGAGCTGTAATTCCACCTTGTTGTGGTTAATACAAGTGGTTAACAAAATTGTCCAAATATTGTAGTAGAACATGTAAGAGAACAGAGATAAGGAGCTAATCTGAGATAATTGTGACCACAGATACTCACCAGTTAATTACTAGAAATTGTTTTATGCAAAAAGGCAGACATAGTTGTTTATTAGACCTGCACTAACATGTTTAAAATATATGACTTGCCAAGCTGAATGTGTGGAACAAGGGTAAGAACACTGAAGTGAGACTTGGGAGATACCATTTTCTAGCTTAAGACTTAATATCAAGAAAACCAAGATAATGGCAATAGGCCCTATCACTGGAAAATAGATGGGTAAGAAGTAAAAGCAGTGACAGACTTTACATTCTTAGGATCCGAGATCACTGCAGATGGAGATTGCAGCCATGAAATAAAAAGGCATCTAATTCTTGGGAGACAAGCTATGAGAAACATGGGGAACACAGTCAAAAGCAGAGAAATCACCTTGCAAACAAAAATTCCAATAGTCAAGGCAATGGTATTCCCGGTGGTAATGTATGGTTGTGAGAGCTGGACCATAAGGAAAGCTGAGCGCAGAAGAATATATGCCTTTGAAATGTGGTGTTGGAAGAGAGTTTTGAGAGTACCCTGGACAGCAAGGAGAACAAATAGGTTGATATTAGAAGAAATCAACCCTGACTGCTCCTTAGAAGGTCAAATAGTAAAGCTGAAGCTAAAGTACTTTGGACATCAAATAAGAAGAGATGATTCACTTGAGAAAGCCTTGATGCTAGGAAAGGTCGAGGACAGAAGAAGGAGGGGGTGGCAGAAAATGAGATGGCTATAGGATACTATAGACACAATGGCCACAGAACTGGGCAGGTTGAGGAGGATGGTGGAGGGCAGGGGTGCCTGGCGGGCAATGGTCCATGGGGTGGCAAAGGATCAGAATCGACTGTGTGACTGAACAAAAACAACAAAAGCCCCATGAAACTCACTGGGGGACCACAATGAAATCAGTCATTCTCTCTTAGCCAGACATGGCTAACAGAAATGTTGTGAGGGTAAAGTATGGACCAGGAAGAGCACCAAGTATACTGTCTCAAACTCACTGGGAAAAATGGGAATTATCACTGTAACAAATAAATACACAAAATGAACAAACCAACAAACAGTGGCTGTTATGTGAAAAATACTTGACCAGGTCCCTCCTCATTTTTCCTAATCCAGAAGACACTGATAAGCAGCCATACACAACAGGCTTGTTAGCTTCTTATGGGTGGGGTCCCAAGTTGCACATACGTGCTCTAGTTTCTGAAGCTGAGAGGAAGAAATAAAGAAGCAGTAAACTGTTGAATCCACACAGCTGCACTGCTCAAGGGGGTAGGCTCACACAATGAGGTGGTGTCTCTTTGTCTCTCTAAAGGGGACCTGAATTCTTTTGGAAGAAAGTAAGTAAAAAAATGACAGATGCTAAGTTTACACAATTGCATCACATTTTGATAAATACAAACCCTTTCGTAAAGTTCAAAGCACATGATATTAAGGTTTATAATTGTTCTTCCTTCCTAAGCCAGAAGATTTTAAGGCTTGAAGTTCATGCTATATTCTTATGAGTAAATGTGCATGCATACTATCTCCTATACAAGCAACCATACACACACATCTCATAGATGATAAGTTCTTCATTGTTGATTTCATGGCACTCTGGGATCATTCAACTTGCACAAGGCTGCACAGGCTGGCTCTTTCGTCCAATGTACTGTAAAGAATTAAGATCCCAACTCCTGGCTCTCCATCCAGGCATTCTAATCCAGCCAGCTAAAAAGGTGCCCCTTTGTCAGTGGTTAAAATCAGTATCAGATTTTGCAGCTATGGCAAAGGAGCAGGTCACTCCTCAGAAAACACGGTTGAGGCCAAGAGTGTGGAGGTTGTACAGCCTTTCCTTAAGCTGTCAGTAGAATCCAGACTGCCTCTAAAGTTGCTATGGTTGAGCTTCAATTGGCTTAAATGCATTTCTTCCTCCTGTCCCCACTATAGAATAGGAGCAAGAGTGAGAAAGACATGAAGGAGAAAAGTGATTGCTCTCTTTCCCAGAGAGTAATGTATGATAAATGGTGTATTATTAATATAAAAACTAAAGCTAATCACAGAGTCAACACTCAAAATTCCAATTAGTGTTTACACTATAAATATAATTTATAGTATCTTTTTCATTAACTCATGAAGATCTTCATCTGGGTTATGATACAGCATGTATAAGGTCTTTAAAAAAACTAAGTTCCCCTTGAACATTTGTGTTATGGCAGTGCTCAGTTTTGCAAGTAGGGGAAGCAGACTAGAAAAGACCAAAACATGGAACAGATAAGAATTACCTTCTCTTTGACCAGAATTCCATATAAGTATAAGGCAGTATCATCCCTGTTGTGATCCCCCCCCCCACTCAAATGTAATAGGCAAATGAACTGCTTAACACTTAGAGGAGATACAAAAAAAACCCTCCACCATTGAACCCTGTTGAACCATTTCACTAGATGCATGTATGGTAATGTAATGTAATGTATTGTCTGTAAGCCGCCCTGAGTCGCCACGGCGAGTGGGCGGCAATATAAATTTGATCTAATAAATAAATAAATAAGAAGAACTACGTGGAACAGTGCCCCAAAGACCTTTCTCCATAACTTTGGGATCCCTCCAAAACATTTTTGACAATTGTGTAAGTAATTATGTAATTTAAACACATTCCTGTTTACTTAAAACTATAATAAATATGCACAACAGTTCAGAGAGAATTAATGAGCTATTACATTGGACTCCAAATCAATCATGAAAAAGTACACTTCCATACACCACAGCTAAACACTGTGACCAGAAAATTTATTGGACAAGACTTTAACTGCATCAAGGTAAGAAGTAATTAATAAAAGCAGAAGAGCCAAAGATGATACAAGTTACATGGCTCCTCTGAGCATAAAAATCTATCATCACTGGCATATCCCAAATTATCCTCAGCTGTCAGTAGCTGAAGGTTTATCTTTTATTCTTCATAAACTGCCTCCCAACAACCTTCCTCCCCCTCATGTCCAGTAAGTAAATAGGAACAATTAATTAGGAAACCAGAAGTCTGATTACTAAATGCAAAATTTTTATGACTTATTTATGTTGCTGATTCATTAGTCTATCTATCATTCTGTTCTCATCTTCTCCCCACCAAAGAACTTGGGGAGATCTACTTTTGGTTCTCCTGTCATCTCCTATGTAAACATCCAGAACTGTATAGCTCCAACCACAGATCTTCACCATACTTTAGTGCTATATCATTCTGTTTTCCCCCTGTGTCTCTGGCTATCAACATCGTGAGTGAGATAGCAGCTGCCAAAAAAAAAGTATGCCGTAAATCCTTCACAAATGCAGAAGCATATCAAAAGAGCCTGTCTTTTGAGTTGGTCCATTCTGACAGCCTTCTGACAGCCTTCTCTCCTTGACCAAAACTATGGTTTGTTCAGTATTTTGAAGTGTATCCCTTTCCAGTTATTTTGTTTCAAGTCACTGCTATTTTTCCTGCCAGTAACTTGTGTATTTTAAATTACTGTTGTTTACATCCCTCCTTTCTCTGAATCTAATCCAGCGTTCCAAACAATATTTTGTGCAAACAGATTGAACATATCTGTTCATATAGAGGAAATAAAATACAACATTTTTGACACTTTTGCTGACTGGAAATCATTTCCAGTTGGAAAACATTTTTAAAAATTTTGTATTCTGCATTAATATTGCTTGCTTCTCCAGAATATAAATTAAACATCAGGACAACTAAATAATGAGGCACACCCATATCTGTTAGTCTTTCATAGCTCACACAATCAAATGTTTTACCTTAATCTATAAAGCGTAGACTGATTTTATTCTGAAATTCTTTGCCAAAGAACAGTAACCACGCTGTATTTGCAATCTGATATTTAGTGCTTCTTCTTTTTGTGTTTCCAACTTGAACATCTGGCACTTATCACTCTATGTGTAGTAGAACTCTTTTGCAAACTTTGAGTATCACTTTGTTTGCAAGGAAAATTAATTTTAAAACTGCAGACCTGCAGGATACCCTAGATAAAGGTAAAGGTAACTCTTGCTCGAAAGCCAGTCATATCTGGTGCTAGGGTTCAGTGCTCATCTCTGTTTATAGCCAAAAAGCAAGCACTGTCTGCGTCTGCAGACATTTTCATGGACATGTGGCAGGCATGACTAGACACCGGTGTGCACAGAATGATGGGTGCAGGGGAACCCTATGGATCATCATATCCAGCCCGTTATGGAATCAAACTCCCAACATCAGGCTCTGCAGCCAAATACCTAAACCTCTAGCTATCCAGCAGTTCTAAGTAATCCTCTTGTGGCCTTAAAGTTACCACAATGTTTGGTATCTATTTTCTCTTGGAATTGGAATGCAAATTGAACATTTCCAGCCTGTAGGCCATTGCTTTGTTTCCCATATGTTTTTGACATATTCCTGCTAGGATTTTGATATGTTCTGTCTCTTGAGCTTGAAACAATTCTATACTTGCAGATTTATCTAACTGCTTTGAAAACAGCTTCCACTTCAATTTCTAAAACTTTACGTTCTTCATTAATTTTTTTTTTTTGAAATAACCTATCATCTTTACTTTTCTTCTCTATTATTTCTGAATACATTGTTCCCAACTTCTGTTTATTTCATATTGATCAGATAACACATTCCACTACCAATCTTTCAGCTTCACCAAACTAGATTTAAGTTTGATTTCTTGGCTCTTATGAAAAAAATATTTTGTCTTTCCTTAAATTGTTGGTCATTGTTGTCTCCTCTTATTTTGTGATTATTATTGTAATGGTCCTCTTTAATCCTATTTGCCCATCCATAAAAACTGTCTCCTGTAGTTTCCAGTTTTATTGTAAACTTCTAGTCTGGCTGCATAAGTCTGTGTTTTGGATACAAATTGACATGAAATATTTTTGCCACTAGCTTTCTCATAATCCTGATTTTCTTGCAGTCATTATGTTCCAGGTAGTTCCTGACCAAACAAATGGCCATTCAAGTTAGATATATAAGGAGAAAATGCTGAAGCTGCTTATCTGACATTGTTTCTTTATTTATTTATTTATTTATTTATTTATTTATTAAAATTTGATACCCCGCCCCAATCGGGAGGACCCGACTCTGAGCGGCTTACATCCTAATAAAAGCAAAACAAAACCTAAACAGTCAATCAAAAATGTCAGGATTAAAAATCATCAGAAATTTAAAAACAAAACAGAAACTACACCCCAGTATTCCCCCAATCCAACTCAGGAAGGCAGTCCTTATATAAGCCACTTGGTATGGGAACCCACGCTCCCGGGTCCCCAAACCTGACCTGCCAGCCAGGTTTTCATGCCCTTCCGGAAGGGCAAGAGCTCTGTCTGCAGGCGCAGTTCGGTGGGCAGGAGGTTCCAGAGGGTCGGGGCGGATACGGAGAAGGCTCTCCTCCTAGTACTGGCGAGGTGCGCCTCTCTTGCCGAAGGGACAGCAAGGGAGCCTCTCCGATCCGCCCTGGTGGGCCGGACAGATGTTCTTGGGGTGACGCGGTCTTTATATAATCTGTAGTTGATTTGTAACCTATTTATAATCTATATGTATTCTGATACAGTTATAATTTAATGTAGTTTACAATCAGACAGAGATCAAATATTGAGTTACATGCACAGCATTGTTTTGGGTTTTGGACTGATGAGCCTCTGTGGTACAATGGTTTAGCAGCCAAAACTCTACTCATGATCCGAGTTTGATCCCAACAGGCTGAAGGCTGATTCAGTCTTCCATCGTTCTGAAATTGGTAAACTGATTACCCAGCTTGTAGAGGAAATGTGAACTGCCCAAATAATGTTCTAAGCACTCTGGTACGATATATGTGCAGTTACTACTGCTATTGGACTGGGATGCTAGGCACCTTTATTCATTCTCAGCCATGATGTTCAATGGATAATCTTGGACTAGTCACATCCTCTCAACCTGACCTACTTTCACAGTGTCTTAGTGAGGATAAAGTCGGAAGTAAGCTGTGTACTGCATGTACTGCATGATAGGGTGAGTACCTGTCTCTGTCCCAGCTCCTGCCAAACTAGCAGTTTGAAAGCAAGAAATTGCAAGTAGATAAATAGGGACCACACTGGTGCGAAGGTAAACAGCATTTCATGCACTCAGGTGTTGAGGCATGCCTGCCACATGTCCCTGGAAACGTATACAAACAGAGACAGCACTGGCTCTTTGGCTATAAACAGAGATGAGCACTGAACCCTAGAGTCGGATATAGCTGGCTTTCAAGCAAGGGTGACTTTTACCTTTACCTAAGCTATGTGTGCAGCCTTCAGCTCACTAGAGGAAAGATGGGTGTAGGTGTGTTCAGAAGTAAATGCTTATTTTAATGTTAGCTTTCATGGGTCAAGTCCAGGAGGAGGCGTGGTGACGCAGTGGTTAAACTGCTGTCCTTAAATCAAAAGGTTGTGAGTTCAACTTCCATCCTTCTGAGGTTGGTAAAATGAATACCCAGCATGTTGGGAGCAAAATGGTAATTAACTTGTGAACTGCCCAGAGAGTGCACGAAAGCTAACATTAAAATACAGCAGTTAGTCTTTAAAGTGCTACAACATTTTTGTTTTGTTTACTTTCTGATATACTTGAAACATATACTTGAAACCGCCCTCCTCGGCCTGAAAATAAATAAATAAATAAATAAATAAACATAGTCTAACATGGCTACTGTTCAAAATAAAGTACAACAGGCTTTAAACAGTGCTTTGCCTTTAAATGTTTCCCATGTTTTCTTTCATAACAATAACAATAGCATTGCAGGAACAGCATTAAAATCCCATCCATCCAAAGGAGTGAGGGGGGGGGTATTCTTAATTACACACTACTTTCCTTAAAAAAAAAACAAGAATAAAAGCAAAACAAAAAAACCCTGCAAAGCTATTAAAATCTACTCCTCAGCCACCCAAGTTCTGTCAACTTTTCAGAATAATATTCCTGAACATTAATTAAAACATCCTCAGGAGCTTCCACTGTAATGTATCAAAATCAAATGGAGAAAAAAATAGTACTTCTTTGCCTCCTATTCCTTAGAGACCATTTTCACTTTGTCAAGTAAAATAATTGAGAAAGAAAAAAAGCCTTTGTTTCAGGCTGCCAGCACATTCTTATAAATTACTTACCAATGTGGTAAAGATGTAGTGATAGTATTCTGTCATCATGCCCATTGCCAAACCCTAAAAGAAATAAAAAAATCAATCACACACAATATTAACATTTTTATACATTACATAACATTGCTTATCATATTTCTAAGGTTACTCATAACCTAGCAGCATGTTTAATGAAATGGGTACACATAATGAAAAACCTCCAGAACAGCAAGATTGGGATAAAATTATGGGACTAGAATCAGCTAAAATTAGGTCAAGCAAATCATTCTTTAGCAGTTAAAGCAGATTACTAACTATTAAACAAATTTATGAACCAAATCTGCTGATAGAAATATTATTAGTAGACTGTTTAGAGCCGCAAATGTGAAAGAAGCTTATAGTTTTACATATTAATGGGAGTATTTTCATTGCTAACCAAAAACATGAATGGAGGATGGCTCTATTAATTGTGTTTATGATATAACTTCACTAGAGAATGGTACCAAATGAAAAGAGTGCAGTGTTACTCAAGCAAATATTATTATTTAATCAAAAGGCTTTTTTTTAATGTCAGCAGTAATCTTTGAAGTCTTCAATCTCCACCACAATGGTCCATAAACAGCATTCAGTTTGAGAACTGAGGCCACATTTCTTTGTATGAATGGATCATAATAATAGTAATTACATTCTGTCAAATTAGTTCTGACGTATGGTGACTCTTTTCAGGATATTCTAGGTATGATGAACCACATTTCAGTTCATTTGCCCTCTATGAAATCATAGGAGATGAATTTGCAGTCGAAAATTGTATTTTGCTGCCTGAGTCAGAAAAATAAAAATTGGTCTCCATTCGCCAAAGTTAAGGTACACTTATGAATCAAGTCAAAGTCCAACACCAGCCGAGTTGTTCTGGGACTGTGCAACTTGCCCAAGGCTACAAAGTCTTTTCTCCTCAGACACACAGTTTGGAATTGAGCTCCCAACTTCTGACTCACTGACCTATCTAGGTAGCAGAATGGATTGTGTTAATGAAAGTCCAGCAAGGAGAAAATAAAAGGATGCCTATGAATAGTGGTGGGCTCAAAAAAAAATTACTACCACATTGTGGGCATGGTATGGTGGATATGGCCGGCAGGGGGGGGGGGAGAGTCCAGTGTTGCACCCAAATTAGGACTATTTTATTTCAAAACTTGGGTGAGAGGGGCCAGCCAGAATTTCTGCTACCAGTTCTGGCAAACTGGGAGAGAGCCTGCTGAAGCCCACCACTGCCTATGAAGCCATCCCAGTGCTAGCAAAGGAAGCCCTCTACTGTCACCATGAGTTTACACATGGAATGGAATGGAGAGCAAAAGGGCCTTCAACCAAAGGTGGAAGCTGTCTTTAAGTAAAAGCTCCAAAACATGTTTTGTTTAAAGGCACAGGTGCAGTGCTATTGTATTAAATAGTTTCCAGATCTTCAGTATCAGCAGCTAAGATACATTTCCATTCTTCACTTTAAAATATATATAGAACGAGCTCAAGCATCTGCTTGGTCCACCCAGAACATAATGCAGAACAAATCTACCTTGTTAACAAAAAAGATGGGAAAGGTTTAATTCAGTGAAGACAAGCCTCTTTTTTTATGTAAGAAGAGGAGTTATAAAACAAAGGCTTTACTTTGCTCTGATCTTCCTATGATGCTAGTTGCTTTTGCTGACAGGGAAATTATTAAAAGCTACATTTGCTATTTGCCTGCAATCTATGGGTTCACTATAAATAATGCAACTTGAATGATGGATCAAATTATTGTTCCAACAGCAAAAAGTTAAGTACTGTAAGTGTTTTGGGTTGGGTTGGGCTCTTTCTCCTTTTTGCTAAGACCAGCCTAGAACATGTTTTTTGCTCTAATGTTTTAAAATGTTACATAAGTAACGTCAGCAGTTTTAAACTATGATTGAAGGGATTAACGTTTGGGGTCCTAAAAATTTACTCTGTAACAAGAAAGCGCTTCCAGTCATGGAAGTATGACTGCCAACAGAAGGAGCCCTTTCATTCATGGAGAGACCCCTATCAGAAACACAACTCTTCCCATGAATGAAAATTTCTTCATAGCCTGTAATGAACTTTAATTAACAATGTTACACCATTGTTCCTTAACCAAGATAATTTCCCTCCTTATGTTGTAATAGAAGCCATCTGCAATAAAATGATAATAAAAGCAGTGATTATATCAATACATTTCTTTGCAGGAAGTGAAACTTGGCATTGAAGCATGCCTAATTTCAACTGCTATCCATGTGAGTTATTGTAACTTATCGTAATTGATCTTAACTAGGAAGTGTTTGGAGCACTATCCTGCACAGGTGGGTTCTGGCCAGCACAAGCTGACCCCCACCAATCTTTAAGTAGCAGTAAAATAACAGATAGAAAATACCAAGACTCTGGTTGACAAACATGATGCCACAGCCCAAGGATTTTTATCCCAATATCAGAAAGGAGCTCACAGTTCCTTTACAGATAAACACTTGTCCTTTTTTCCAAGCTTCTTTAATTTCAGGTGCTTTGTTCAGAGAAAGATGTGGGGAAAGGATTTTCTGATATTTCTGCTTTAAACAACGGGGAGCTATAAGTTTATACAAATGTATAGAAAATCAACTCAAGAGATTTACTCACAGATCCTGTTGCACTTTCCCCTCATCCTACTCTAGTGAAAACTGCAGGATTTAATTCTTCAAAATCATAACACAGTGCTGCATAGAAAACACCTTAGCAACTCAACTAGACATAAGACTTTGGAAGCTGCATGAGTCTGGGTCTAACATATATTGGGCCACTCCATCATTATTTGTGGGACAGTCGGGCACCATAATTTCACAAAAATATTGTTATAGAATTAACAATATTTCAAAATAGGAATAAGCATGTTTTTTTCCTAATTCACATTTAGTACAAAAAGATTTCAGGCACAGAATTATCATTCCTGAATTTATTTATTTCTTTATTTTGTTTAAAATATTTGCAAGTGTTACATGCTGGGCACCTAAAGTTGCAAATTAACACTTGCAAATTAATTAATATTTTAAACAAAAAACATTTCAGGAATGGTGTTTCTGTGTATGAAGTCTCTGTGTACCAACGTAAATTAGAAAAAAATGCTTATTCTTATTTGTGAAAAATTGATACTCCTATAGCTATATTTTTGTGAAATTATGGTGTCTGATTGTCCCACATGTAACAATGATATGCCCCTATTTAATAATGGTTTTATTCTGTAATTACCTTTTATAATAAACCTTGTAACAGTATTCATCAAAGTTATTGGTTAATTGTTGGTATTACAACTACTTGAGAGACTTCTTACTGTTAATATTTAAAAAGTGGCACATGACTAAATTGTTGCTGACATTTGTTTCCAATTATTTTTATTTTACAAAAATATGTTTGGAAACACAAAAATGGACACAAATCTCCACTGGACAAAATGACCTACCAGAGGCTGCATTCTAGGAACAACAAGTAATTGTTATTTGATATACAGGTACCTTGGATCCAAAATATTATAGATACTCAGCAAAGCATGGGTGCCATCTTTTTAAAACAAAGCCATAACTATAAACCACTCCTGTAGTTGAAATTTTAGAAATGTTAGCTGTGTTAGTCTGTGCAAGCATATCAGAGAGAAAACAAAACAAAACAGCAAAAAAAGACAAAAATGTTGTGGCACCTTAAAGACTAATCCCTGTACATATTTAAATGCGAGTTTTTGTGGTTTATGTCTGATGAAGTGGATCTGGTCCATGGAAGGTCACATTTAAATACAGGAGTTAGTCTTTAAGGTGCCACAACATTTTTTGTCTTTTTTTTTTTTGCTGTTTTGTTTACTCTCTGATAGACTCCTGTAGTGTTAGCCAATTGCTAACATCTTCCTATGAAAGGAGGAATGGGAAATGGGAAATTCTAGCCAGTCTTGGATAAAACTGATTTAACAGTTCTAATTCAAAGCCCATTAACATTAAAAATTGCATTGATTTCCCTGTGACATTGCATGTTTTTCAACAGAAAAGCAGATCCTACACGACCCTGTTAATTCTTCAGAACCATTTGCAATAGATTTTGATACAACTGATCATGATATCTTTTTGGAGAGACTAAAATATGTTCTCTTCCTGCTTGAATGGCTGATTGGAGAAACTGATATTGAGCAATCATTACATGATAATCATGATCAGATTTGTGATGGGTTCTATTTTTCTCCATTGTTTTAACATCTGCGTGCCATAAATTTGCAGATTTATGTCTCATCATCAGATACAGGTCAGGCTGTGGATTTCTTAAACATCTTGGGAATAATAATGGATAGGATTAAAGTAAACATTTAGAAACTGCCCATCACTACTGTAAAGGATCATGTCTGCAGTGCTTATTCAGTCAACACTACATTTAGAAACTCAAGTAACCTCTGTTGCTCAAAGATCATTTCTTCAGTTTTGACTGATATGCCAGCTGTTATCTACCAGACTGGAGAGTTTTATATTACTTTTGATAATCTATTTTGTATTTACACTGTTTTAAATCTGTGAATCTGCAAGCCAACTGGGGAATTTTATTATATGTTATCTTATACATCCTATAAACAAAATAAACAGGTAGATGTATTTCAAAACAACCCTGCTACTGGCTTGTGACTATAAACACCAATGAGACCATTATGGTCACAGAACTACTTAGAGCTGATGAAACAATGGAACACAAAGTGCTTGAATCTGAAACTGAATAACAAAAGCAAATAATAATGAGAAGAAAAACAATAAATAAAGTTTTCTTGACAAGGAGTGGACTGCTAGACACAATCCAGTTTAAACTGAACCCTTAGCAAAATATTTCTGACCACAATCGCTCACCTCTTCATATATCATGCTTTCAAAACTAGAAAAGAGTTCAGGAATGAATTTGCCATATCTCTCCTAAATTTGCTTTTATCATAGTTTTGTACTTCATGATCAGCAACACTAACTACAGTCAATATGAACTAAATCCCATTATATGCACATTTCAAAAACATAGGACTGAATGCAATTGAACAGGTGAGGTTTAACGTAAGTTTTTATCTAACAAGTCTCATTTGTTAAATCGTTCCATTCCAGTTGAAACTAACAATTGGATTTAGTTCCCCTACTTCAAGATCAGCACTGTTATTTTAGTAATACAGCAGGGCAGAAACATCTGGGGAAAGGGGATGAGATTACCTGTTTTAAAATGCCTGCTGCCATCTCGTGACTGCAATCAAAGATGACATGGAATTCCTTGCCTCTTTTCATCTCCTTGAGCAAAGGCTTTGCATCTTTTGTGTCAGCTGGTAACTGTCGGATTTTTAGACGCAGGTTGTACCGTGATGGAGCCTTAATAAGCTCTTGTAATCGAATAAGACCTTTTTTTCAGATGCAAAAGAAAAGAAAAGACACATGACACCAAAAGATCAGTTACTGAAATAAGAATGGACCTTGAAGGAACAGCTGGTTCATCATAACCTTTTGAACTTTTTTTTTGGGGGGGGGGTGGAGGATGTATAATTATTTTGAACTACTTAGCACTATGTGTGCATATGGAAATGTATGTTCAAAAATAGCATCCTAACTTTAACACATCCTTGTCACAGCTTCCCCCTTTCTTCTTTGCTAATATTGAGAGACAGTAATCAGCCTGAGTTTGGATTACCTTCTGAAATGCAGACAAATCTTCCTTTGCTGCGAGCTAAGGCATTTTCTAACAAAGAATATCTAGCATTACTCTAATTCACTTATGCCAATAGGCTACATCAATAATTTATAATCAAACTATTTAGTTTAAGTGATTAATCAGCTAGGTTTATATGTAGCTTATTTATTAGACCAGCATGGAACATCCTCACATAATCTCCAGCAATGCTTAAGTAGTTTTGTCCCCTTCATCATATAATTAAGGCTGCTTCATTCATTTCTAAAATTCATTCATAATATTCTAATGACAGAAGTCAACTGTCATCGCACAGAATTAATATTAGTGAGTGGGCTGATCTCACTGGTTGGAAAAGCTTCCAAGATTATGAGATGCTCTCTCATCCCATCTATATAGGAAGCCCACCACATACAATGGCCCCAAATCATCCCTGCCATATAGAAGAATTGTCTGTATAAATCCATAACAACAGGGTGATCAAACAGATGTTAACAAAAGCAAGCTTATCAGGAAGCAACTAGGCCCTAGGAGAAGGGCAGCTGTTAAAGCATTGTGACATGTTTTTCTGATCTATATGGAAGCTCTAATGTTCAACTCCTAGATAGGGCCACAGAAGGTTCCTGGAACCTAGGAAGGTTACTCCATTCAGTGTAGAAAAGAGGTGAAAATGTGTAAGCCTTGACATATTGGTTGAACTCCAACTTCCCTCATCTTTCAGCACTGGCATATTGCACCTTTGGGAGCTGCAATATGATAACATCCAGCAGGCCTTGGGTTCTCCATCACTGGTTTAGAGGACACTGAGCTACATAGATCAATGCTCTGAGCTGGTAAAAAAATAATTTCTGATGTTGTCATCATTATCATTTTCACAGTAACCCCATTTTGTTACACATCTTGGCAACACAAAGTGTTACAATTGTTTTCTCTGTTCAGTACCATTATCACCATGCGTTATAAACCAGGGCTGAGTGGCTTCAAACAAAACATAAAATGCACTCATATTTAATTTTTTCTTGCATGTGGAAAATCAAAAGACAAATAATTCATTTTATGTGGTTTGCAGTTTGCTGGAAAAATCCCTTTTTAAACAAGACATAATACCTAAATGCGACAAAATAAACTGCAGGGTTGTTGTTTTTTAATTTGATGATTCTAAGTGGGTATGTTGTTAACAGCTAATGCTGATAGAATAGCCTTAACTTAATTGCATCTTCCCATTATTAAAAGCAGAGATGTTTCTGTTTAACTCCACAATATAACATCTCAAAGTAGCAGTCTGTGGTAAATTAAAAATTTAAAATATGGACAGGGAACTACTGAAATTGCAGAGTTCAATAATAACCCTAACATAGTTCTTGTAAAATATTATGCAACATTACTCCTTTTGTCTGCAGTTTAGATTGATATTGAAAACCTGACATATCAGAAAACAAAATAAAATAAACAAAACAAAATAAAAACACTTTAGCACTTTAAAGATTAACTGCTATATTTTTATTGTTAGCTTTCATGGATCAAGTCTGAAGAAGTGGACTTGATCCATGAAAGCTAACAATAAAAATATAGCAGTTAGTCTTTAAAGTGCTACAGTTTTTTATTTTGTTTTGTTTATTTTATTTTGTTTTCTGATATGCCTGAACCACAGACTAACATGGCTACTATTCCAAAAAATTGAAAATCTGCTCTTTGCTTTTTGCTTTTTTGAAAACCAATATGTATTAAGGTAAGGATTTGTTGCAAAAGTTTTGTTTCTTTCCTGTTAAAGGCAAAGCTATCACACAATCACACTTATATACTGCCCTAAAGTGCTTAGTGTACTCTCTAGGTGGTTCACAAGTTAATTAGTATTTTTCCCCCCCTACATGCTGGGTATTCATTTTATTGACCTCAGAAGGATGGAAGGCTGAGTCATCCTTAATGCCTACTCAGGATCAAACTCACATCCTTTTGGATGCAGTATAGCAGTTTAACCACTACACCACCAGAGCTCCTATGTATTATACCAGTGATGGCTAACCTTAGCACTCCAGGTGTTCTTGGACTGAAATTACTAGAAACCCAAGTCAGCACTCATGCTGATCAGTTCTCTGCTTGAGAAAAATAAGCAAACAATTATGCAAAACAGCCTGTAGTTGACCCATCCGTCCAGTCTCTCTGCCAATTACTTGGTTATCTCCTGTTTAAATACCAGCTATCCTAGTCCTAGGACAAGAAGCCAAAGAAAGAGAGAGAGAGAATAAAGTTTTATGCTAGTTGGAATCTTCACAGATGTGTTGCTGCATAGATTTTTAGATCAAGAGCAGAAAGAAAGCTTAGGAAATGGGTAATAGAATATGGAAAAATTCAATCCATACCCACTGAAATCACTTTAACATTTTTACAATGAAGATGGTCTGAAATGGTCTCATTTCACTTTTGAGAAGAGGGGTTTTCATGCCATTATAAATCTCCTGTCTGCAGCACACGAGTCCAATCTGTATTCAAAGTTTAGTGGTGTTACTAGCGTCACTATCCATGAGCCTCAGTGATTTAATATTTCAGATAACAGTCGTACAAGTGTTACAGGTGATGCACACTAGAGCAGAGATGGACAAGTGTGGGTCTCCAGGTCTCACTCCCCCCCCACACACACACACACAACTCCTATGATTCTTGCTCAACACAACTAGTGGTGAAGGCATCTGGGAATTGCTGGCCCAAAATATGTAGAGGGCCAAACTGCCCAACCATTCTGTAGATCAAGGCTAGCCAAAGATTAGTCTTCTTAGGTTGTTGGACTGTAATTCCTTTCAGACCCAGCTAGCAATAGTAAGGAATGATGGGATGTGCACTCTAAAAACATATGGAGAATAACCATTTTTTTCTCTGTAGCTTACGATCTATTGAACAAGTGAGGTGAATACAGCAGAAGGTTTATAAACTGCAGTCCAACAACAAAACGGAAGCACACTTTGATTATTCCTACTCGATAGCACCCCTCACATTTATGGAACAAGTAGGGAACCACAGCAGGGGAATGTTAAAGCTCCTCAAAGCACTAAGTGGGCCTAATGATAGGAGGGATGAAATAGCCATGACTCTCAAGATAATCAAATCTGCAGCCAAAGCACTGGTAGAGCTCCTTTACTCAGTGTTTCATCTGGGAACTCATCTCTACTCCTTCTTCCCCTTCACCAAATGTAAAGGGGTTGGAAAATAACAGTACTTGTAGGTGCCAGCTGAGCTTGACTTCATGTTTTAGTGGCTGCCTGCAAATGCTAGCTGACAACATCTGTCTTCACTCCTCCAACTCTCTCTTCTCTGAACATACAAAAAGAAGGAGGAATAAAGCTATTCTTGCCTGCTACCTCCTAATCCCAGAAGAAAACAATAGCTCTCTTCTCTTCCAGAAGTAGGAAGAGCACTGATGAGAAACAGGGTGGGTGGGAGGAGATTCCTCTTCTAATCTCCTGCATCTTAAATTGCTCTAATACAGAGAATGCAGCAAGGATGGACAGGAACTTCCACAGCCTAGAATCAGAGCCTCCTAAGGCTACAGTTCTCCATGCTCTATTTTGAATAACACATCAACTATAAGTAATTACTGAACAGTCTTCTCAAGCAATATTAACTTTCATATGTGGCCCAGGAAGTAGGAATGGAATACAGTAAAACCCCGTTTAATGAATGCATAATACAACGAAAAAATCGTACAATGAAGAGGATTTTTGAACAAATGGATGCATCATACAATGAAATTTTTTGTTGTACAATGCACTCATTTGTTCCAAAATCCTCTTTGTTGTACATTTTTTTCATATGATGCAATGGAGGAGGAGGTAGCTGAGTGGGTTGGCTGCCTCACCTGAAAGCAACCGGGTATGATCCCCAACCCACTCAGCTACCTCCTCCAGAAGCAAGCCAGGAAACAGATGCTCTGACCCAGGGTTTTTGGAGGAGGTAGCTGAGTGGGTCAGCTGCCTCCCCCTAAAGCCCGGTATCGGGGCATCTGATCCCCAGCTTGCTTTCAGAAGAGGCAGCTGACTCACTCAGCTACCTCCTCCAAAAGCAAGCCGGGATCAGGCCTTATGAGGCGAGCAGGGTGTGCAGTGATGGGATGTAACAGGTTATCACCAGCTTGCCAGAACCGGTAGTAACTTTTCCCAGTGTCCCGGAGAACCGGCCGCAGCTTTTGGGGGGAACCACCTTCGGGGCTTACCTTTTCACTGGTTCCCCCACTGCGCATGCGCGCCAAGCACTTGTTGTGCATGCATGCCCACAGTGCTTGGCGCGTATGCACGGCGTCCTTGCTGTCCTCCCAAGCAGGGAGGAGGAAGAGAAGCTGCTAGCCTGAAGCTTCCTATAGCCTGCTCCCCAGGGTAAGTGACTCACCTTTGGGTGTTGTGTGTCTGTGTGTATTTTAATGTGTATTTAATACCGTTGCCTATATTGACATACTACCACAGTTCCTAAAAAGGCCTGGTGGCCTGGCTTGGGGTTTTTAAGCAAAGTCTTGGAGTTACCTCATCAATAAGCTACACCTGTGCTGTTCCAATTGCTGTTCCAATTGGAGAACCTTTAAGGAGGTACAGCTGTTTTACAGTTACATTAAGGCATATTATCCTAGAGAACTGGTTAGGCAAAGACTTAGTACCTAACTTCTTTAACTGTTGAAAAGTGCCAAAATGAAGCCATCTTGTGGTGAGTTCATTCTGTAGTTCCTTCCATCTGACCTAGTGTGAGAAAGATTAGCCAAAATAAGCTTTAAGCTCTGGTTTAAAAGCTCTGGTTGATTTGTGTTTGGGGTGTGTGTGTGTGTGTATTTTAATGTATTTTTATTTTCTTTTATTTATTTATTTATTTTATTTATTTACAGGTTTGTGTTGTGGGTGGGTGGGTTGAGGGATGTGTGTGTACTTATTTATTTTATTTTTTATTTGGTTCGACACATTATATCATGATGTCATGTTAGCTCCGTCCACACTATGATGACATCACGGTGGGGTAGTAAAATTTTTGACATCCCACCACTGAGGGTGTGTGTGTGCACTGAGCTTGGGCTGGCCTTGGAATGCAAGGGGAAAACAAGCACTTCCCCACTTGCCTTTTGCCAGCCCAGGCTCAGCCCATGCACACTACCAGCTCGCATCAGAAGGCAAGGGATGAACAAACGCTTTCCCCTTGCCTTCTGTGAAAGGAAGGAGGGCATCGGACACTCTGATTGCTGATATTCTTTCATAGGAGGCAGGTGACCCACTCGCCTGCCTTTTGTGAAAGGAAGGCAGGGATCAGATGCTCTGATCCCTGGTTTCCTTTCATGTGCTACAGCAAAAAAATTGAACAACAAAAGATATCGTGGAACCAAACTCTTTCATTGTACAGGGTATTACTGTACTCCTGAAATTTGTCAACAAGGAATTTTAAACCCTCTAATAGTCCTCACTTCCAGCCAGGGCAAAAGGAACACCTTTCCCCCCTGTATAATCTATTAAAATATCCCTAATATCATTTCTCTTGGAGCAGCAAGGAATGCCTGTGTAAGCTAAGCACAGAAGAATTCATGTTGTTAGCTGCCCAGAGTAGAAGACTCTCCTAGATGGGTGGGGTATAAGTATAATAAATAATAAAAATAAATAAGGATTGGCAGGTGGTAAAAGGAAAAGGAAAAAGCAGCTGTTGCTTCAACTTCTTAAATGAAGCTGCAAACATAATTTTGGGTGGATTGCATAAGGTGAGTAATTCACAAATTTGTGCAGGCACTTTTACTAAAAGATCAGTCTTTTTTGCGTGAAACATTGTTCCTGCCAACATTCTCACAAAAGCCACTGAAAATTCTTTGCTATTCTTGCTGATCAAGAGAAGCACATTCCAATTCCTCATTCTTGTCTTCAAGGATGAAATTGGGTTTTTATCCCTGCTACGGGGATGGACCTTCATATATTCATAGTCTATCCAACACTGACTGATTCTGAAACTGATTTACTATATAATATGGTTGGAAAGAGCGAACTACCAATTTAGAATTAACACCATAGGTTGACAAGTTGTGAAGTGTTTACCTATTTATTCTACTTTCCAAGATTCAGATCTCTCTAAATGGCTTATATGTAACAAATGTATGCATTAGCAAAAATGCAAGAAGTAAAAATAAATATAATAGCCCACATTAATCTACCGGGTAGGTGATCATAATAACTATGGGAGGGAGAGAAAGCCTAGCTAAAGTAGACACTGATGTGGATTGAAGAGATTTTTGCTTCCTGGTCTTTCAAATGTACTGTGGTGATCAATCATCTTTGCCTTGTGCAAGTAGAGGAAAATTTCAGTTCAACTTATTTTTGAAGAATTTGTCAAAACTTATATATGCTTTCACATCTGGGATAGAAATAATATGGGATCCACCTTTTCTGTTGAAAAGGTAGATGAAATTCTTTTTACAATTAGTGATAAGGAATTTCTAGAGTCATATCACCCCACAAGCTTCTGGCTGATACGGCAAACCTAAAGCAAATTTCATGCTGTTACTAGCACAAGAGTGCTCTTCCTAATGGCCCACAAAACTTGCTAATGCCAAGGGGCTGTTCAGTCAAAGCCCACCCTCAAGCTGTTTGAGGTTGTACCATTGCAACATCTACCACTAACATAGTTCTAAAAGCAATATTTAATTACTTCCCCCATTATATTTTCTAACTCCAAAGGTGAAGTGGTAAATGTATTATTTATCCACAGCAATGATTCAGATGACAGGCTGGGGAGAGTCCTAGAGGCATTTCAACATAGGCAAAGGACTCTCCATTGGAAATAATAACATCCATTCAGACACTTCTTTACAAAAAATGTTATTAGAGACCAAATGGTAAAAATACATTTGGCAATTAAAGTCACACATTAAAGCATATTGAGCAAGAGGTTGTAAAATATAATTTTCAGTCCCACATGAGAAATAAATGACTTCCTATTTGAGATTGAAAGTGGGACACTTACTGTAAGGAAAATAAAATTAACTTTTAACACATTATTAAAAGTTAGACATAACAGCTCAATAGAGGAGGCATACAGGACGCAGCAAGGAAAACCATATGAAAAGAAAAGAAGCATAAGAAAGCTAAGTGGTTGTCTGATGAGGCTCTTAAAATAGCAGAAGAAAGAAGGAATGCAGAAGACAAAGGAGAAAGGAAAAAAGTCAACCAATTGAATACAGAATTTCAAAGAAAAGCAGGGAAAGATAAGGAAACATACATAAATGAACAATGCAAAGAAATAGAGGCAAATAACATAAGGGGTAGGTAGGACTAGAGATCTTTTCAAAAAAAATTGAGGAAATCAATGGATCATTTAAAGCAAAAATGACAATGTTAAGGGACAAAAATGGCAAGGAGTTAGCTGGTACAGAAGAGATTAAGAAAAGATGGCAAGAGTACACATAGGAACTCTACAAAAAGGACCTCAACACCCCTGATAATTACAATGATGAGAACATTGAACTTGAGCCAGACATCCTAGAGGGTGAAGTCAGAAAGGCCCTAAAAAGCACTGCAAACAACAAAGCCAGTGGAGATGATGATATCCCAGCTGAATTTTATAAAGCCCTAAAAGATGATGGAATCAAATTATTGCATTCTATATGCCAGCAGATTTGGAAAACACAACAATGGCCACAGGATTGGAAAAGATCAGTATATGTTCCAGTCTCAAAAAAGGGTAATGCCAAAGAATGTTCAAATTATAGAACAATTGCACTCATTCCACATGGTAGCAAGGTGATGCTCAAGATAATACAGGATAGACTTCAGCAGCACATGGAGAGAGAATTATCAGAAGTGCAGGCTGGATTCCAAAGAGGCAGAGGAACTAGAGACCATATTGCCAACATACTTTGGATCATGGAGAAAACAAAGGAATATGAAAAACAGGTTTTCTTCTGTTTCATTGACTACACCAAGGCCTTTGACTGTGTGGACCACAACACAATGTGGCAAGTAATTAAAGAAATGGAAATACAGTACCAGAACACCTTATATACCTCATGATAAATCTGTACATGAGTCAAGAAGCAACAGTTAGGGCAGAATATGGAATGATGAAGTGGTTTGGAATAGGAAAAGGATTAAGACAAGGCTGCATTTTATCGCCCTGCTTATTCAACATATACACAGAGCACATAATGTGCAATGCAGGGTTGGAGGAATCACAAGTTGGGATCAAAATTGCTGGGAGAAACACCAACAACTTGAGATATGCAGATGATACTACCCTAATGGCAGAGAGGAAGATCTAAAGAAGCTGCTGCTTAGGTTGAAAGAAGAGACTGCTTGAGACTCAACATCAAGAAAACTAAGATAATGGCACAGGCCCTATCAGTCCCTGGAAAATAGATGGGGAAGAAGTAGAAGCTGTGACAAATTTTACTTTCTTAGGATCCAAGATCACTACAGATGGTGACTGCAGCCATGAAATAAAAAGGCAACTGATGCTTGGGAGACAAGCTATGAGAAACCTGGGGAACATAGTGAAAATTAGAGACATCACCTTGCAAACAAAAATTCGCATAGTCAAAGCAAAGGTATTCCTGTTGGTAATGTATGGTTGTGAGAGCTGGACCATTAGGAAAGCTAAGTGCAGAAGAATAGATGCCTCTGAAATGTGGTGTTGGAAGAGAGTTTTGAGAATCCCCTGGACAGCGAGGAGAACAAATAGGTTGATTCTAGAAGAAATCAACCCTGACTGTTCCTTAGATGGTCAAATAGTAAAGATGAATCTAAAGTACTTTGGACATCAAATGAGAAGAGAAGGTTCACTTGAGAAAGCCTTGATGCTGGGAAAGGTGGAGGGCAAAAGAAGAAGGCGGTGGACAAAAATGAGATGGCTAGATGGTATTGTAGACACAATGGGCACAGAGCTGGGGGACATGGTGAGGAGGATGGTGGAGGACAGGTGTGCCTGGAGGGCAATGTTCCATGGGGTAGCAAAGGGTCGGAATCAACTGTGCAACTGAACAACAAACAAAAGAGGAAGCATACGGAGCTTTCCTTCTTTCCTAATTCTGCTCCTCTTTCCCTCAATGGCTAGAAAAATGTGTGATGTGCTGTTCTTTCTGGAAGCTGCCATCAATTCCACTTTCAGGAGACATGAGTGGTTTGCAGGCACTCCAGCTGGCTCCATCTTCTAAAGAGATCAATCACAGCACCTCCTCTTCATGCTCCACTTCCACCAGTCTTCAGAAACAAGCAGCCCAAATGTGCTTCAAGTACACAGGTCTCCTGTGCAGCAACCTTACACACCACAGTCATGCCACCTGGCCAATCTGCCAAGCTATTTATCATTCCCATTAATTCTGTATTGGAACATTTTAGCTGCAACAACTGCCTGCAGATGGGGCACCAGTTTTTTGTTTTTTGTTTTGCTCATGTAAAAGCTGTTTCTGCATCAATATTTCCTCTTTCCATGATGCAAAGAACCATTTGTAATCTACATACATAAGCTGCTCAGTGACAAGAGGCTTCTTGGATATATTTCAGAAGCCATCATAGATCTATAGCACCCTGAGCCTAAGAAAGGTGTTGAAAAGATGTCTTGAGAAATATACAACATACTTGCTAGAGAGTAGGGGAAAATCTACCACATTTTAAAGTTTTTAACAGTGAATTGAGAGAATGGGAAAGAGAAGCAGTCATCCATAAAATGAGGCACAATGACAGGGACATGGCAGCTGCCTAAAATTGAACCAGGCAGGTGGCCTGCCTATTCCTGCACTGTCCATATAGCATTGACCTCCCAGGTTTTCAAGCAGAAGCGGCTTGATAGCCAGAACTGAACTTGGTACCTCTAGCATATAAAAACTGCAGTCTACCACTGGGCAACAGATATGTTTAGATTAAAACTTTGAAATACTATCAGAATCAAAGACCAAGGTTTAGATTTAGAACTTGCCCACCTGCATAGACATGAGCTCATGAGAAAATGAAAGCACAGAGTCCCAGGAAATAATGATAACAAGAACATCTGAAAGTAAGACGCAGTGAGCAATCTGTGGACAGGTTCATGACTCAACTAACATCAAGACCATTATTTTTAAAAGGGCTGAGAATTTTAAAACCTTTCAGTCAGGGTAAGAATAATTCACATTATTGACCTAACCAACCAAGCAGAAAGTCAGCTAGTTCATTACAGTAAAAGGTGATACGTAATGTATTCCAGCTTGAATTTGTGCCTGGCAGAAGAGGAGTAGCTTCTTCCTTTGAGTTCTTTCTTTATTCATGTCAGAATGCACCACTAGCATATAATAAGATACAAAGCTAAAATCAACACATCTAAAATAGAATTTAAAAGAGCTAGATGGCATCTGCCCAATATCAGGCCACTTCAACAGCATTTCCTCTTGCATGCATCGGATAACATTAAAAACTGGATAACACTAAGACTTGTGGAACCAAGTTTTAGCATTATCTGAGGTTTTACTGTACTTCTCCACATTCACACAGGCTGTCATCTACAGGGAAACCCCTCTTTCTCAGATTGATCATCCTACCCCTGCACACAGTCTATTTAAAGCTTTCCACAAAGGCCATGGTTGTTCTTGACCAGGCGATAGAGCAGGGGTTTCCAACCTTTTTACGTGCAGGCTGGACCACATCCCCTGGACAACTGAGTGGGCCAGACTAGTGGTTTCCCCTGGCATAAGCACTGCTGTAAAATTCACACATGACTGTTGTAAATATATTTACAACAGCCATGGGTATATTTACGGCTGTTGTAAATGCGTCCAGTTCCACTTCTGGTGCAATGGCGATGCGGGCCACATGAAATGGTGCCATGGGCTGGATCCAGCCCAGGGGCTGTAGGTTGTGAACCCCTGCGGTAGAGAGTCATGTTTCTGCTCAGTTATCTGGTATTTCCTTGCTCACTTTCCATAGTTCTAAGGCAGTCTATGGGGGCTGGTTGTTCAGAGGGGCAGAAGTTATGAGGAAGCTATGCCTTGATTTCAGTCTCTGCTTTGGTGAAGAAAAAAAATCTTATTTCCTATGCACTGTAAATCTTTCTGCCAACCCTTTTCTCAGGCAGTAATGTGGAAAATATCACAGGATTCCTTGGAAATTCAGTGGTTATTCTTCCTAGGAGGAGGAAACTAGTATTATTCATATTCTTGCACAAAATGGCATCTGTCCTGAAAAGGATTCTCCAGAATAGGCACTGAACTGAATCGAACAGTTTTGTGTGCAAAATACCAGTTGAAAAAATGGCAGCATGCAGGGCCTTTGGGTTTACTGCTCTCATTCAGGCTTTGGAATGTTATTTGACCTATGACCCTTGCTCTCCTGGTTTTATTTATTTCAGAAATCTTTTAGGATAGGGGGCTTCTGTTCTGAGATACATTTCATGTATTTTTATTGTTTTGTTTTAACCCCTCAGTAGCAGCTCCAGGACAGGTAGAAAGGTGTCTTGTAATGTTCTCCCTTCTCTTTTCTGGGGTGTTGGTGAATTAATCTGAAAATGTAACTGAAATATAATCGCCTTGGTGAAGGGGATGCTAAATGAGTTGAATTAAATAAATAAATAAATAAATATCATCCTATATGAGCCTAAGGGGAATTTAAAAACTTCAGCAGAGACACTGTTGGTTATCGCACAGTCCCAAAGAGCTAGATTGGTTAAGGGCATGAGAGGATTTTTTCAGTAGCACCACCTCATTTGTGGAACTTCCTCCCAAAGTGATTTAGCTACCCCAGAGTCCTTGTCCCCAAATTCTTCCCTGTCAGGTAGGATCACTACATGTATTACAGCAGGGGTAGGAAAAGTGAGAGCCTAGAGGACTGGAGTGTGTGGCTGCAGAATCCTTACAATGCCTTACAGGAAAAGACCCAACCAACATCAGCCTACGGGCATGTGCCGGTGACATCTGTGCAGCCTTGGTCAAACAGCACAAACCTAGAGCAACCCCTAGAAGATGTAAACCACTTCTGAGCAATTTTCTATCTGTAAGCTAGAATCTACTTGACAGCATGTAAAGGTGATGATGATTAGACAAAGTGCAGCCTACAGAGCACATGTAGGTCTCAGAGGTCCAAGAGCAAATTCACAGCCCTCTATCACACATCAAAACAGTTTTAGAGAACATTTTAAAACCTAAAATCATTCACAGGAGGAACAGTTGGGTGCTTTGAGCCATTTCATCCACTCTCACCAGCTTTAGTTACTCAAGAGCTTCTCCCCCTTTGCATGAGAAACAAACAGCCAGTTATTTTCTGCATTGAAAAAAAATCCCTCTGGACCTGCTACAGATATGGTGGTGGGAATAGTTCAAAATCACAAGTTGTTCCCTAGTAGAGTTAATGACTAGCTATTCTCTGGGGTTTTTATTAATTTTTTAAAATGTGGGAAGGGTTACAGGAACACAGAGGGTAGCTGGAGGGTAAGTGACCCTTCAAAGTGAAACAAACAACAAAGTTCTGGAAATTACCTGCCCTTGCATTAGAGCCCTGCTATTGGGGTACACAGAAAAAGCCTTCTCCAGGATTGTGGTACACAGTCAGGACAGCAATGGGCACCATGTGTTGCCAGCTAATCTTTCTCATACTAGGTCAGGCAAAAGGAACTACTGAATGAACTCACCAAAAGGTAGCAGCAGCAGCAGCAGCAGCAGCAGAAGAAGAAGAAGAAGAAGAAGAAGCAGAAGAAGAAGAAGAAGAAGAAGAGGAGGAGGAGGAGGAGGAGGAGGAGAAGGAGGAAAAGAGGAGGAGGAGGAGGAGAGCCGTGCTAATGACAGAAATGCTTGTAGGGAGCAGATAAGCTGTGGAAGAAAAAGCTTGCATTCTCGACTTCTACTTCCCTTCAAATCATAATTCTGCCCCTTCTTCCTACATGTGTGGGTCACTTAACGGTGTATGAGTTAAAGGATGAATACATTGTACTGATCACATAGCATTTTTCAAAAGACTGCTACTTTATGCATAACCTCAATAAGAATGATTCTGTGGAGTTGCTACTGTAAAACAGACACTGACAGTAAAATATATGAGGGCTGTTAACTGAACACATGTTGTGAAAACTATTCCCTAAACTGCCAAATATGGAGGGGTGAGGATTTATTACCATGCAGCAGAAAGTGGTAAAGAATCCCAATGAGAATGTTTTCAGACATATTGGTTGATGGAAGGGAAACAATGATCTCCAAAATGGTTGACATCCATGTAAAAAAATGCTTGATGTGTTTTGGGGAAGGAAGAAGCCAAAGTAATCTGCTACTCTGACAATAAGAAATAAAATCTCTGTTTCCAGATTTTATGTCAAGAAATCATGCGCAAGCTCATAAACTAATCCTATTTCAGCAAAACTACAGGTTAAGTTATGGTTACAGTCAACTGAGTATTGAATAATATTTACACTCAGAGAAAACCAGCAGGTAGAATTTGTGTTGTATAATGAACATAATTAATTAATGTGCAACTTATTATATTATTTACATTTTAAGATGGTTGTGGAGGATGTTTTTAGTACTGAATAGTCCTAAGAGCCAGCAAACTGAGTGGAGTTGTTGTGACTCTGAACCTAGGACAGTGATGGCGAACCTTGGCACTCTAAGTGTTCTTGCACTGAAATTACCAGAAGCCCAAGTCAGCACTCCTGCTGATCAGGGCTTCTGGGAATTGAAGTTCCAAAATACCTGGAGTGCCAAGGTTCACCATCACTGACCTAGGATGTGAAGAAATGTCTCCAGAGTTCTGTTTGTGACAGAGACAACCTGTCTCAACATGTAATTCTCTTTCTGAAGCTATGCATGCATGCATGTGCGCGCTGCGCGCGCACGTGTGCGCACGCACGCACGCACGTGTGCGCACGCACGCACGCACGCACGCACGCACGCACGCACGCACGCACACACACACACACACACACACACACACACACAGTGAACACAGTGGGCAAGCTGATCATTCAAAAATGTAAAAATCTCACTTCATGCATCTACTTTTTAAAGGTCTATGCAAGTATTCTACATTTATGCAATAACAACCCAGAAGATACTGTTGTATTAACTTTTACACAACAGCACACAAAAAAATTAGCAAATGTCCAAATTGTCTCTAAGATCAGACAGCTGCCATCCTCTTTCTGCAAAATCATTTTTTACACTTTCTCACTTAGCATGTTATGTCCAAAAGAGGCTGTGATGTACAGTAATACCTCATATAACATTAGTATCGAATAACACTAAAATCGTATAACATTAAGGAATCTGGGGGGAAGAATTGCATCAGATAACATTAAGATCCTATGGGATGCTTCAGATAACAACCACTAAAGCCTGTGTGGTTACAATGTATCTCTATGGATCCCATAGAGGATCAGATAACACTAAAAATCATATAACACCAAGACTTGTGGAACCAGGTTTTAGCGTTATATGAGGTTTTACTGTACATCCCTAATTCTGAGCACACAACTTAAAAAGGAAGAGCAAAAGGTCATATATAATCCACTGAAGTGTATTCAACTCAAAATTGGTCCAGTTTTACATTGAAAGTGGAATGATGATGATGATGTTTCACATCACCATACGTTGAACTCCTGGGAAGTTGGGGGAAATAACTGCTTGAGAACCAAATAAATGTAGAGAGTTGAATGCTGTGGCCTATTCTACAGGGACATTGGATAGTGACTATTTATTTATTTGTTCATTCATTATTTATTTCCCACCCATCTGGGATATTCTCCCATTCTTGTATTGAAACGTACTAAAGGAGAACCCTTGCCTGGCAGCCCTGAGCAGATTTTCCTTGGGCTTCCCCATTCCTCATAGTCTTCTATTCTTTATGGATAAATACCTGAATCATCCTGTTTGTTATTGATGATTGTCCTTATGTCATTCATCTCCCCAAATCTGTTTCAAAAATCAATGGTTCTTACAACATTAAACATGCTTGTTAATCTGCACTACACTAATCAAGAGAAATGTGTAACAGCTTAAACTTTCATTTCATTCTAAATAGTACTGTTCCACTTAAACTGTAAACAATACTTTATTCTTACAGTGTACATATAGGCTGGGATCATGAACTTGTTCCCAGTGGGGGAAAGCAACCCTTGAACAGAGTTCCATTCATAAACATATCTTCACATAGAGAAATTGCCAAATTCAACCCCTGGTATCTCTGAGTAGACCTAGGGAGGAATACTGAGACCTTGGAGAGCTACTGCCAATCAGAGTGGGCAAAATAGGGCTAGATGGAGCAAAGGTCTGTCTCTGGAACATAGCTAGTATGCAGGCCATAAACTAACTCTGTAAAAATGGTATTCATGACTTTAACTAGTTCAATATCAAATTTTAGAAAAACAGAATTAGGCATGCTAACCTTCAATAGAGTCTTCTTACAGGTTCTCTTTATAGTTGTATTACATTTTGAATAGCGCTTGAAGTACCAAATTACCATGAAAATATTAAAAACAGCATAAAAATGCAATTAATGCATTCTAATAGCATCCAACTACTTAACCCCCCTCAAAAGCAACCCAGCTTAAAAGCCAGAGTTATCTGAACATAAAATGTGTTTTGCTTGCTGAAAGGATAAGAGTGAAATAAGCAAGGAGTTCAGAAGTCTAGAGGTACTGCCCCTTCCTTCTTCTTCTGTGAGAAACTGCCAAAATGAAGGCACGTTAAAGCTCTTCTCACATCTCTACCAAATGTATTTCCAATGATACCAGAAATGAAAAAAGACTCTGAAGATCTTCACACCTGGGTAGGCTTGAATGGGAGAATACAGTTCTTTGGATACTTTTTCCAAAAACATGAGTGGATTTTATGTTCCTAGGCAGAACTTTCCAGAACCACCACTTGTCTAATAGTCTGGCTAAAAGATTCTGTATCCCTGAAGTTTCCAAATATTTTCCAAAAGCAACCCCAGAAGAGCACATTACAAAATAACAACATCTCTTACTTCCTCCTTTGTCAGACGAGTGACCTATTCCATGTTACAAATATCTCATTATCTTAAGGCCAGTCAAGCAGCCTTTCAAAGTTTCAGTGAACTTTTTATAATTTATGGGGATAAAAAAAAAACAGAATATTTAAGCATAAGTCAAATTAATGTTCACAGTCATGAGAGATTATTAATGCAGGGATGTTAAATCCATTGGAACAATAAATAAAATATATTTTTTCTTTGCCTTTTAATACTGAGGGACCAATACAGTTAAACAATACAAAACTAATAAAATAATAGCTTTCCATTAAAGAAAGGCACCATGCAGTAATTAGCTTTAGCACATAATTGCTAATTATATTTGCCCTTGGAGTTACTGCATAGGTTATTTAAAATATTCTGTTCTGAGAGGTTACATAACAACATGCCACTGCCTTGAATAAATATCTTAACATCTCACAAAATGGACTGCAAAGAGCTATTTGCCATTTCTTTTCTTGAATGCCATAGTAATTTGTGGAGTTTGAGTTTTAGGTGCATTGTTAAAAGAAAATATGTTCTGAAACAACGGTTAACTATGCTGTATACCTTTTCGAAACACTGATAATATTTATTCACAGGCTGCTACCAGCAACGTGAAATGTGTTTTGCTGTCTTCATCTCAGAGGAGTAAGAGATCCTCTTACATCATAATTTGTTTTTATTATTGTAACTCACATCTAGTTTATGCCTAGCCCACCATGGGAAGAGTTACACTTTATCTGATAATACAAATGGAACTATTAATATGTCTATCTCTTCTGCACTCCATACATAGTGATGTAAGGTTGCAGCTTATTATGTTCCTGAATCTTGCTAGGCAAACCAAGGAAATGCAAGCATTTTGGTTAAGACCAGTCTTAATGAATAGTCTTTTATTTTTCAGAAGTTCCATTTATTCTGATCTTTTGTACTTTTCAGATATGTCTTAATATAGAGAAAAGCTGTATTATTTTCTTGTTTTCACAAAATCATACTCACCACACTATTAGCGTATAATTAATAGGAACAATAAGGTAAATGTGTGTGGCTACATCCCAAATAAGCACCAGCATGAAAGCAGGAAGTAGCCAGTCAACACATTCATTTCCTCTTAATCCCATTTTCATGTGTTCCAGAGTGCCAGATGCCTGCGTGAAAGCAGACAGCTCTTTGCTATGAATGTTGTTATTGTTGTTTTAAGTCTTTACTTTCAAACACACACACACGAAGAAGTAATAATAACACTAATTTATCATAATTTAGTTTACTTTAGATACTAAGGGACTGCAGTGGCTTAGTGGTTAAGATGCTGAACTTGATGACTGGAAAGTCAGCAGCTCAGCAGTTCAAGACCCGAGTGCTGCACAGCAGAGTGAGATCCCATTGCTGTCCCAGCTCCTGCCAACCTAGCAGTTAGAAAGCAAGAAATTGCAAGTAGATAAATAGGTACCACTTTGGTGGGAAGGTAAATAGTGTTCTGTGTCATGCCTTCATCCAGTCATGCCTTCCACAGAAATATCTGTAAATGCAGACAGTGCTGGCTCTTTGGCCATAAATGGAGATGAGCACCGAACTCTAGAGTTGGATACAAATGGGTTTCAAGCAAGGATGACCTTTTAGGTACTAAGGAACTATTCACAGATACTTGATTATGATAATCAAAATTTTGGCTTAATAAACAAGGATATGTATGAGTAACTTTGTTGATGCTTCTGTCCTTCATTCATGATCCAGGAACCTTTAGACAACCACAGCATTTTTCTTTACAAATCAGAAACAAACCAAGATTTGAAAGCAAATTTTAGTCATATATTAAAGCTGGCTTCTTCATCTTGAGACTTCTGGATTTTGAAGTCTTCCACTGTAATTCCCAGTTATCGCATATCTAGCATCTATGCAGCTTCCTGCCTTTCATATGAACACAGGACAAAAGGAGCAGCATGCAGAAGCATGGAAGTTACACATTTTCTGTATACTAATATCCTAGCACCAGGGTTCTTAACTTTCTCAACTTGGGGGTCGGGTAGCTCCCTCAAACAGTTGGTGGACCGTACTGGTGCTCTAGCCAGTCACGGCACCAGAATTGGTTGTGGACTCAATTACCACTGTTGTAAACACATTTACTACAGCCAAAAATGAGTCCATGGCTGTTGTAAACACATTTACGACAGCCGTAAATGAGTCTGTGGATGATTCCAGTGGCAGCGGCAGCAGTGGCAATGATGGCTGGAATGAGGGTGTAGGTGGGTGATCTGGCACTACGGGCCATATCCAGCCCACAGGCCATAGGTTGAGAACCCCTGTTAATAAGCCATAATGTGGTGTCAGACCTGTCTACAATATTATTTCTTTCCCCTGATGATATTTACACCCAGGAAAGCTTTCTTTTGTTATGTGGAATTCTACTGGGAAATGCCAGTGACCACAAAAATGTAAATGAACTAGCTAACCAGCTGTGTTTCTCTGAGTAAGCACACCCTTGAGATGGATGCATGTGAATACTTTTTTAAATAGAACTAGTACATGAACTGCCACACAGTGCCATATAGATATTTGCCACATAAAAGGAGGAAGATGGAATAATTAAAAAGATAATAAGAATAACCTTTAGACATGTACGAAAAATCTAGACATGCAACTCTGTATACACTTAGAACATTCTACTCTACACAGTAATAGCAGTTTGGTATGATTGTTATGGCTTCAGCCAAGAAATTTTAGAATCATAGTTTGGTGAGATATTTAGAATGCTGTGCTAGGGAACAGTGCTGAATTACTAGAATTTTTTTGTAGGGAATACTGAATATCAAAACCAAAACAGAACATCATTTGTTATCTTTTCTAATTTCATATTCTGATTTAAGACCTCCTAATGACAACAGTGAGAAGCTATTTCCAATTTTTCTCTGCAACGGTATTTTCATAAGAAAGAAAAAAACAGGGTAGAGTTATGTATGGAAGACTACAAAACACACAAATGGCAACAGTCAAGACGGTCTACATTCACACAGTGTCATTCACATAGAAATATCAAGCAAGGGAAAATCCCCTTTTTAGATTAGATCAACACATTTTCACCCAAATGCAAAGCAAATGTCATGGCTGTTTTTTATTAGGGTGAATGGCAGTGAGCATAAGAGGGCATCCTGTAGATCATTTTGACTGTTGATGGGTTGGTATTGTCAACACTGTCTGCCTTTTGCTATGTAAAGCTCAGCATCTTTTTTCCTACTGGCAATGCAGGCACAATATTGTATAGCAATATTGGGCCATTTCCAGACGTTTTGAAGAATGGAACTACAATATCCCACATTCATAAACAAGATTTTTTTAAAAGAACTGTATTTTTCTAAAATAGTACTCTTATGTTGCCATTTTCTAGTTTAAATAGCAAAAGAAGATTTTTCTCATGAATTTTTCACATGTTTTCTTTGCATCCTGATGCCAAAACAAATACTTGGACAAACCTTTAGCTTTTCTTGAATTGATTTAAAGTCCTCCTCTCCAATTTCCCCCAGTATACATCACATATACAAAATTATAAAACAAACATTATTCCAGTGTACAGTAACATTAATTATGGACTTCTTTTTAAATATTTTGCAACAAAATCTTGTTCTAGTGCAATCATGCTAGCTGACTGCACACATTCAAACATATTTGTATGTTTGTTTAGAGGATAATGTGTATTAAGAATTCCCACAAATGCAATGATATTAAGTGTTATGTTTACCTGTGCTGTCATCGTAAACAACCGTGACAGTTTTCCACTTGAAGAACTGCACAAGGTCAAGGATGGCACGGCTGAGTGAAGAGAAATCAGGATAAAGACTGACATAAAATGAATCTTTGTTGTCTGAAACCTGATGCTTCCAGCGTGTCTGTATGTGTGGAACACCTAATGCATTGCAGATAGACTGTACTGCATTGGCTGAAGAGCTATGGGAAGGCCCAAAGATTGCTGCCACTCCAAGAGAGAGCTGATCACAAGCTGAAAGGGAAGAAAGGTATAATTAATCATATGTAAAGACCAACAAAAAAAAGTAGCAGCCAGTGCTTATAATAGTCCCTGTTTTCAAAACAAATTGGGCTTTTCAGAAGAAAGTCACTTGCTATAAATGTACCCCATCTCTTTAGATAATGAATTTGATGTAGTGATATACAGTTCACAAAACCATTCACCAAATAAAATTTGTCTTTGAGGTGCTGCAAGACTTTTGATAATTACTTCTGCGACACAATATCGTTCCCATAATTTTTTTTCAGAATTTCCCAAGAAATTGTTTTAGAAATACATCATTCCTGTTATGCAAATTGTATACAGAGGCTATATATACAACACTGTCTCTCTAAAGAAAAAAACTCTTTGATCAAGTTTTTTAAATAATTTATTTCAAATTTCAAATAAATGCAAAAACATAAATTTAACAACATTCATCAGTCAAAGATTCATTAAACATAGATAACCATTTTGGGACTGAGACTTGTTTATCCAGTTCCCAGCTGTAGATAATTACCAGTCTCATTCTCATACATAATACAGTTGGGTTTTTCCCCCCTAAAGTTCAGAAATAAGGACAAGAGCCCAAAAGGAAGTGTTGTCTCAGTTGACTGGTTAGCTACAAAGTCCAGCCATCACCTTAAAAAATTTCTGTCAAAATTGGTAGACTAGTGGGTAATACAACTACCCATTTCAAAAGCATCTATTATTCTGCACTCAGCTTTCCTAATGGTCCAGCTCTCACAATCATACATTACCACCAGGAATACCATTGCTTTGACTGTATGAATTTTTGTTTGCAATGTGATGTCTCTACTTTTCACTATGTTACTCAGGTTTCTCATAGCTTGCCTCCTATGGATCAGTCGCCTTTTTATTTCATGGCTGCAATCACCATCTGCAGTGAGCTTGGAACCTAAGAAAGTAAAATCTGTCAGTGCTTCTACTTCTTCCCCATCTATTTTCCAGGGACTGATAGGGCCTGTTGCCATTATCTTTGTTTTCTTTATACTGAGTCTCAAGCCAGCTTTTTCACTCTCTTCTTCCAACCTAATCAGGAGCTTCTTTAGGTCCTCCTCACTTTCTGCCATTAGGGTGGTATCATCTGCATATCTCAAATTGTTGATGTTTCTCCCAGCAATTTTGATCCCATATTGTGATTCCTCCATCCCTGCATTGCAGATTATAGAGCTATTTATTAATAGAATGGGAAGGAAATATTTTTTTAAAAAAACACTGCTTTTCTTTACTGTAGTTTCGCATTACTCTTTTGTTAGACATACAAGGTCACAGTTACATTCATATACCAATTGCATGCATACACTTGCATGCATTTTTTTTAAAAAAATTGCATGAAGATATAATCAGATAGCCTTTATAATACAGTTTTTCCTTGACAGCTCCTTCCACTACAGAGACCAGAAAAAGACTGATCTCTAAAGGAGAGAGATATAAAGCTTAACTGGGAGAAACGTGAATATAACACATGCAAACTCTTCCTCAGAACTCTCCAAGTTTTCAGGCAAGGTCCTTTTCTAGCTCTAATTAAATGTCTCTGATATTTTCTTTCATCCAAGTGCTAACCAGACAGATCTCTGCTTAGCTTCCAAAACAAAATAAGGTTAGGTTCCTTCAAGCAGATAGCAGGTCACAAGGGGAAGCTTACCTCCACAGCTTTTGAAAACCTACCTTTTTTGGATGCTTCAAAACTGTCATAAAGATTTATCTTCTGGGTATCATATGTTAATGTGGTATTTGGCAACAGGGTCCTGTTTCTGTTGATTGTGTTCACAGCAAAGCGGAAGGCCAGTTCCTCTGCTCCCATTGCTCCCGTTGGACCAGATTCCACACATTCAAAAATTCCCCCTATGGAAATGGAGAGAAAGGGAAAATAATTAGAATCATGGAACACTTAAGTTATAAGGGGCCTATGAAGTCATTGTGTCCAATCCCCTGCTCAACGCAAGACTCAAAATCAAAGCAGATCTTTCAGGTTTTCTCTTGCATATCTCCAGCATTAGCATGCTCACCACTTCTCAAGGTAATTGATTCCATTGTCACAGTGCTCTAACAGTTAAGAGGTTTTTCCTGAAATCCAGCCTATATCTGGCTTCCAGTAATTTGAGCCATTACTATGTGTCCTGCACTTTGGGGTGATTGAGAACAGATCCAATCTTTCCTCCTTATGACTGTCTTTCAAGTATTCGAAAAGTGCTATCATATCCCTTCTCAGTCTCCCCCCTCCATCTAAACATACACAGTTCTTTCAGTCATGTTTCATCATTAAATTTGTTCTTTCCTATTTCTATATAAATTTGCAAAAATTTTATTTTAGCATGAAACGTATGAATTTCTATATATATCTCCCACTAAAATACGCCCTTTTCCTACAAATTTGTTAACATGTTGGAAATTTTCCTATATATGCCATTGTGGTTTTTTGGGTTATTCCCCTCCTCCCCCCCCCCAAAAAAAATCATCTTGTGGACACACTCCTGATACACTTTGTATGCAACACTTTTTTGCAATGGTTAACTCCCGACACACACTACACATTTAATTTTAACATTTGAACAAATGTAGATTTTTGAACCACAACCGTATCCTTTCTTATGCATAGGTTAATATACAGAGGAATAATTGTAAGATAACTTGGTCTTCCTAGGGCTGGGAAATGCAGGTACCCACCCAAAGGAGGCCTAGAAGGTTTCAATTAGGAATTGGGCTTTCTGAGTGATAGTCCCATTACTTTGTAACACCCTTCCACTTCATGTTAGGCAGGTCCCCACACTCTACCTTTTCCATAAAATGGCTAAGACTGAATTGTATAAGGAAGTGTTTGTGTCAGGGTTTCTCAACATTTTCCCACTATGGGCTGGGCACGTCCCCTCAGACACCTGAGCGGGCCAGACACATGTTTCCTCCTGTGGTAAACGCTGCTGTAAATGAACCCGCAGCTGTCGTAATGCATTTATAACAGCCATGGGTGCATTTAGAGCAGTGTTTATGGCTGTTTTTGCTGCTTCTGTTGCTTCTGGTGGTGGCGGCGGCAGTGGGGGAGCAAGGGTGGCACATTTTCAGTTGTTTTTGCTACTTCTGCCACTCCTGGTGGTGGTGGCGGAGGCAGCAGGAGTGAGGGTGGCTGGCCACATGAAATGGCACTGCGGGCTGGGTCCGGCCTGTGGGCTGTAGGTTGCAAACCCATGGGTTTTTGTGAATATCCTGCACCTATGGTAATTTTAACTTCCACTGACCTATTGTGGGATTGTCTGTTAGTTTTGTTTGCAAACGTCAATTGTTGAGTTTGTATATTATTTTAATGGTTTATTTTTTTATTAGTATTGTAAAGCTCACAGACTAACATTCTTATCAGATGTGTGGTATATAAAAATAAATAAAATAAGAGAAGAGTGGTGTTTTCTCCAATTATGTTGGAGGTTGGATATCATCACTAATGGATTAGCTCTAGACCAGTGGTTCACAACGAGACCCACGCCCCAGAGGGGGATGTCAATTCCCAGAAGCCTAAATCAGTACATTGGCTGATCAGTACTTTGGGGAATTGACTTAGGCTTCTGAGAATTGAAGTCCAAAAACTAAATGTTGGGAAACACTACTCTAGACCAGCATTTCCCAAACTTTGCATTTTGGACTTCAATTCCCAGAAGCCTAAGTCAATTCCCCAAAGCACTGATCAGCCAATGTACTGACTTGGGCTTCTGCGAATTGAAGTCCACCAGTGTTTTGCAGAACAGATAGTTTCTGTTACATCTAGTCATCATAATTCTTCAGTCATTACCACCTTCCTTTCCAGCATTTCCTGTCCTGTTCACTTTACCTTGATCATTTAAGTTACTGGATTAGCGAATCAGAACTATCAGAAGAATCAAATGATACTATGCTTCTCAGACAGATGATCAAACATATCTTCCTACAGACTAGAAAACAAACATACAAAGCCATATTTCAAAATAGCCCACATCACCAGACACTGCCTTTGAAAAGGCTGTCATGAGTCATGCTAGTTCATCAAAACTCAACAGTTGCTTTAAACCACTGTCATGCTTATTCATGACAGCTTTATTAATAATCCAAGTAAGGCATGCAACACATGCTCTCTGATAAGTGGAGGGAGAAGTAATAAATCTTGCCACTCAAAAGTAGACAAGCTGCCAAACCTTGGCCTATCTCTGTCTAACAGCTTGAGGGAGACAGATGCAGGAGCTGTCTGGTTTCCAGTACAGCTTGGGGGATGAAATGAACACCCACCAAACTGATTGGCACCAGCTTACAAAAATGGATTCTTTATCCAGAATCAACATGGCTCAAAGTATTTTAGAATGCTTGCTTTGTAAACCCTTTGCATTGTGTCTTTTTGCAGTCAGAGGTCTTAATGTAATTGGATTTGCTTTGGATTTGCTACTTGCACACTATTTTTATATTACCATGTGTTCTTCACTCTACATGAGAGGCAGGTGGTAACAGCTGTATGAGGAAGTCAGGCCAATGTTTGCTGTCAATCATGCTAGAAACATATTCAGCAAAATCTCTCCAAACTCTTGCCAGAAAACACTTGTGCTTTAACATTTATCAGATGCTTTGTAGAATATTAATTCTTTACAGTGCTTTGTGGTCCACTGTATAAACATTGGATATTGGAATCCAATGGTAAACATACAGCAAGCACAAAACAGAGGATATTCCTCATTTGAAATACAACCAACTCTTCCAGACTTCATCATGTCAAGATATTGCTATTCTCAAAGTAGCATAAAATGGCACTGTTATCTCTGAAAGTGACTGTATTAAGTTTAATAAAACAGGCCCAATGTCTTATGAGTGGTTGGGGGGTCATGCAGTCAAAACAAAGTAAAAATGTTATTTTCCCAAAGTAGTTTTAAAGCATTATGTACCTAATGTGCTATTGCAACATATATTTATGCAGAACATTATTTGATATGCAGAAGTAATAGGTGAAAGAATCAGAATCCTGAACGTGTTTTTAGCAAATTGCACATAGTGATAAAAGGAAATATTAAAAAGAAACAGAACAATGAGAAAAATAAGTCCTTTTAATAAAATTCATGAAATTTAAATTTTGATCAAGGATGCTGAAGAACAAGATAGAAATATATTATTTAAACTGAGTAAAATAAGGAGAATATGCAATTATATAGGAGAATAATGCAAAACAAACACAAGGATGACATAGTCCTTGAAAGAAGAAGAATTTGACAAAGATAAATCTATTCTCAAATCATTTATGAAAATATAGGAACACTACATTAATTTCCCATGAAATCAAAGTCATGCTCAAGATTCTACATCAAAGACTTTTATAATATATGATGCACAAAACATCATATATTAACAATGGATTCAGAAAAGAAACAAACACTAGAGATCATGTTGCAAATCTATGCTGGCTAATGGAAAGTACAGAAAAAAAGCAGTCTGTGCTTTGTAGAATGTGAAAAGGGTTTTGACTGTATAGATCATTATAAAAGAATGGAGGTACCAAAACATTTGATTGTCCTGATGAGTAACCAATATTCCTGCCAAAAGGTTGCCCTTAAAATAAGCTGCAGAGAAATAAAATGTTTTCCAATTGATAAAGGTGTCACACAGAAGTGTATTTTATCTCTATTTAGTTACAGAAGGAAGAGGAGAGGAAACATCAGTCATTTAAAAGATACAGTAATACCTCAGATAACGCTAAGACTTGGTTCCACAAGTCTTGGTGTTATCCGATTTTTAGTGTTATCCGATGCATGTTAAAATCCTATGGGATGGATCAGATAACGTTAAAGCTCCATAGAGATACATTGTAACCGCACAGGCTTTAGTGGTTGTTATCCAATGCATCCCATAGGATCTTAACGTTATTCGATGCAATTCTCCTCCCCAGATTACTTAACGTTATGTGATTTTAGCATTATCCGAGGTAAACATTATCCGAGGTATTACTGTATGTTGATTTTTTAGAAAATGTTATGTTTTGGAGACAGTTGTAAAGCACTGTGTACCTAATGTGCTGTTGCCATTATGATCCATATGATCCTTTCCAGTTTTGCAGTTCTAAGATTACCAAACTGTTGTTCAGCCCAGTGGTTCAGGTACCTAGCTGTGAAAACAGAAGTTGGGAGTTCAATTCACCACTATGCCACCTTGACAGAGCCTGAACTCAGTGATCCATGAGGTCCATTTGAACTTCTACGATTAGCATTAGTACTGCAAAAAGCAAAAATAATTTGAAAGGACTGCCAAGGAAAGTTAATAAGAAAGTACTAAAGCAGATTTACAGTTGAACATTAAAGCAAAAATAATAACTACAAAATAACTATATAATTTTAATGTTGACCACGAAGAAATCTGAATTGTTAAAAATGTTCTGTATCTCTATTTAATTATCAAATACAATTGGGGACATAGTCAAGAAATCAAAAGATCACTGGGACTTAAATATTAGGGCCAAGGCTATGCTGGTGGAGACTAAGTATTTCTGATTATTAATATAAAGATATGGAATGTGGAAAATGAAGAAAGTATAGTCAAAACTTACATAAAGAGCGCTTTGCTTAGAGAATAACTCACTTAAAGAGCAGAATTTTCTCTGAATGTTCTCTTCGCTTAACAAATAAAACCAACCAAAAACTCGCTTAACAAATAAATCAGGGTTCGCAATCCCCCCCCCCCCACCAGAAGTCCCAAAACCACAGTGGTGCAAATTTAAACATACAGTAAAAAAAGGCACTAGCACTACTGTAAAAACTCAAAAACATACCCACACAAATGTCTAAATTAATTAATTTTACTGTATTTTCATGTACAGTTAAACCTCGCATAAAGAGCACCTCGCTTAGAGAGTAACTTGCTTAAAGAGCAGGATTGTCTCTTAATGGTTGTTTTGCTTAACAACTAAAACCAACAAAAAACTTGCTTAACAAATAAATCGGGATTTGCAAGCACCCCCGCCAGAAGTCACAATTGGTCACTTACAATGGTGTTTCGCTTAAAGAGCAAACTTGCTTAAAGAGCAAGCCTGTTGAATGCATTATGGTCTTTAAGCGAGGCACAATTATATTTTAATTATTGAAACTCACTAGGAGTTGGTGCATTTTCCACCCCCAACTTATACTCGGATCAATCTATTTCCCTAGTTTTAGAGATCCAAATTAGGTACCTCGACGTATATTTGGGATTACTTATAGTCGAATATATACAGTATTCAGTCACTTCTAATTGGCAATTAATGAGTTGTCACTTGGATACTCAGGGGATGTGTTCATCTCCTGGCTTGGCAGGTAATAAGAAACTTCACTAGGGTTCATTAACTGCCAACAAGAAGTGACTGAATATTACATTGTGTGTTTGCATGTGTACTTAAGCAACAGGATTTCAGCTACACTCTCTGAAAAACAAGTTCATCTAGTCATGTTATTCATGGTCACAATAAACAGGACTTAAGCAATTGACCTATTTTTATCAATACACTATAAGCCTCTTTCATCCTTTGCCACCCAGAAGGAAGATTTTAGTCTCTCATAATCATGTTTTGTTGCAGAATTGACCAAGACCCAAACCTCATTACTTAGCACATAGACATTTTGGGGGTGGGGTGAGGTAAGTATTCTCAATATGATATACCTAGAAGAAAGACCTAAATTGAAAAGCTTTGAGCTTACCTAGGCCTAGCTCCATCCAAGCTCTCTGTTCCTACACGAGCAGTTTAGGAGGAAGCCTCCAGGCCTAATTTAGGCCTTTCTCCCAGGTTTATCACATTTAGATATGCATAAACTGTCTATTTACGCATACTTAAAGGTACTGCAGTGGCTCAAGTGGTTAAGATGCTGAACTTGATGACTGGAGGGTCGGCAGGTCAACAGTTCAAGACCAGAGTACTGCATGATGGAGTGAGCTCCCATCTCTGACCCAGCTTCTGCCAACCCAGCAGTTTGAAAGCAAGAAATTGCAAGTAGATAAATAGGTACCACTTTGGTGGGAAGGTGAACAGCATTCCATGAAGTCTGGTGCAGAAGAGTAGCGTGCCTTGGCGGGGCCCCGTATAAAAATCTTTTGGGGGCCCTTAGGAAGGGTAAATATTTGTTTTGCTTACGCACGTTGGGGGCCCCCGTGACCCGGGGGCCCCGTATAATTGATACGGCAGATACGGCGGTAGCTACGACTCTGGTCTGGTGTCTAGGCATGCCTTCCACATGTCCACGGATATGTCTGCAGACACAGATGGCACTGGATCTTTGGCTGTAAACAGGGATGAAAACTGAACCCTAGAGTCGGATATGACTGGATTTCGAGCAAAGGCAACCTTTATCTTTATCTTTAACTTTACCTAAACTATCTGTAAGTTAGGTAGAATGCCCAGCATGAATTATGATATTTGATGTCCAGAAAATCCAAAATACCTCAAATACAAGATGTTCAAATGGAACTCAAACTATATCCTTCAACCTAACTTCGGTAATGGAGTAGACTGTACAGCCAGAGAATCAATGCCAAATGTTGAGCAGCATTAAATAACTTGACTCCCTAAAGGAGCCAATAGCTACAGGTGGATGAGCCCCTTTAGGTGGGGTGATGGTCCCTCTCAGTAGAGGAAATGCCACTGGAAACCATCATATTAGGCCCAGTGGCAAAATGAGTGGAGGAGGAACCACTTGTATTGTATTCTGATTCCCAATGGCCATGAAGACAGAAAAGGCTGTGCCAGATGACCGGCTGTGAAGTTGCACCTTGCTAATATCCTCCTCTTCCTCCTCATTTTAGAATTGCTGAGTGGAAAGGAACCTGTGAATCATTCAGTCCAGCTCCTATCAAGGAGGCACAGTGGGGAATTAAATCTTCACTTCTGGCTCCATAGCCAGATACCTTAAAAACTCAGCTAAGCTAAACCTTTGGGAACCTCAGGATGAAGGATGTTTTTAACATTGGGAAAGCACCATCGATGGTCCCATTGCTGTATTGGATCCACCAGTGGCAATTGGACTGTGATTTCCAATTTTAAAGTCTCCCCCATCCAAGACTCCCAAAGGCGTCAGAGCAAAAGTGACCCCTAGGGAGACTTAGAACCTGATGGGTAGTGTATAGGTATTTGCTCAACTCATAATTTCAAGGCTAACAAATACAATATCATCAAAACCAACCACACACACATACAAGAATAAGAAAAAGATGAAACACTAAAAGTTGAGAGAGAAAAATGGATTACAACCTCCTGAATATTGATGCCAGTGGCTATGTTGCCTGGACTGTTCTGGAAGCTGTAGTCCAAATAAGAAACTCCTCAATGGCATTCAAAATATGTAACAGTACACTCAAATCATTTTGTAATCCTTAGTGTTCCACAGTATTGTTGAGAATGCTTGCAGACATAATGCTTGCACAGCAACATTGTGCATGTAGGCTTTGCTAAACTAAATTTATTAGCGCCAGTGGTATTGTGCAGAAGATGTGATGGCATGGAACGTTAAATTAACAAAAGAGCAAGTGAGTCAATAGAAAAATACACTTTTAAAATGAGATGTTGAGAGATGCAAAGCGGTGCTTTTTCTGTATTCAGTTTCCAGAGACAGCAGGTGCCATTTTGAAAATCAGGTGACTGAATGCCTTGCATTAAATATGACAGTCCAAGTAAAACTAACGAACAAAAATTCTTTATGTGGAATAGTAAAATGAAATTGAGATATGCAAGGTATCCTCTTTCACGTAATGTAAATAAGTAGGTAGACAGTGCCTGTTTTTCTTGTTGTCTGTGGTCATGGAACATTAACAAGCTTGCTGAAGAGGAAAAGTTAAATTGTAGAATTTAGCAAAGCTGAAAATCTGTAGTGATGTTTTTTGTCTGCTTACTGCAGCATCCAGCAGCATGTTGATTTCTTTCCCTTTTCCTAAACCATAGATATTAGTCTTGTTTAGATTAGGAGTAATGGTCAGAAATGTTTATTGCATTGTTCCTCTTGCCCTTAGGACTTTTTATATTGCTCAGAACATTCAGAGGGACTCTTAATGTAGTAAAAAGCTGTTCCTTTTAAAATTATGGTTGTAATGTATTTACACTCATTTGACTAAGCAGGTAAATGAAGTTTTGCTTCCTGACACTTGACTTTAATCTACCAGATAAAAATACAGAAGATCAGTTAATATTTTCTTCATTTCAAGAAGTGAAGAAACTATTGTCAAAAAAGTTTCTGTTTGTTAAGAGGAAAGTTTCAAGAACCCTGGGAAGTCTGTGTCTGGAATGCTTCCCAGTGGACATGTTCTTTAATAGTCATTACCAACAATGTTTTCTTCTGAGAATATGTCTGTTCATTATCTGGAGTGGCTTTTTTTGTTTTGCTTTTTAGGATGAGGGCCAGGTCTAGTTTTGACTAGATCCTTGTCATAATGCTCTCATTGACTTCCTCCTTGCATGCTGAATATCTTTTCCCCATTGTAGCACTCTTATGGCAACAACCAGCATTCCTTTCTTTCTCTAGACACTGTAGGAGATTAAAAATTGTGATTTAGGAATGACTAGGAATTCAGGATCCTTCCAGCAAATGTAGAAGAGAGAAGGAGGACAGAGATAGCAGCATGATGTAGTAGAGCCCATTTATTGTCAGGGTTGATAGACCTTGTCCAAGGTCTCTGAGCACTGGCATATGTTTGACCATGCTAGGTGCTGAATCTGGGAGGTGAGTGCTTCTTTTGAGAACCAAAGTGCATGAATATATTGATATGACAATCTATCTGAGTGCAGATACACTATAGCAGGGGTTCCAAAACTATGGCCCGCGACGCCAATTATTCAGGTCCACGGTGATGACCGTTCCACCACCACCAGAAGCACCAAAAATGCACTGGAAGCCCTGAAATCACACAGAAAGTGCCTAAATCTTGCTGAAATCTCAAAGTGCCAAAATCTCAAAAGTGCAAAAAATGTGATAAAACCCAACAAAACCAGCCACAAATGCAGTGAAAATGTGGTGCCCTTGCTCCTGTCAATACTGGAAGTGGTGGAAGTGGTGGGAGGAAACATGCCTCCGGCCCACTCAGGTGTCCAGTGGGTGGGGTGTGTGATATGGCCCACAGCATGAAAAGGTTGGCCACTTCTGCATTATAAACTGAGTACAGAGTTCCCTGGAAAGAGGGGAATAAAATTTGTTGTCAGTCACCCACAAAATTTGTATTGTCTTTTAACAGAACATGTTTAATGCCCAATTACATGGATGAAACAAAACAAAATACAAAGTCCTGCATTGACTGAATTTTGGATCACTTTCTAATTCCTTGAGAATTTTATTCCAGTGGTTCAATAGAGAGTGTAAACATTACTTTTTAAAACTACAGATCTCAGATTTCCCTGATTTAAGAATGTTTGGATTTATTATGAGAACAAATTTCTAAATTCTGAGTTTGAGTAGCAGATAATCTTATTCTCAGTGTTTACATTTTTTTCTGATAGCTCTTTTTATATATACTCTGTGAAACAGAATGTTCTAAGGAACAAAACCCTCTGTTCCTTCTTCTTTCTCTCCCTCATTTTTCATATTTCTCTCTTTCCTTTCTTTCCTCCTTTTCCCTCCTTTTTTCCTTTTGTTTAGCAAAATAACCAGGACAGTTGATAAAACACATCATTTTTGTTGTTCAGTTTCACAGTCAAGTCCAACCCCATAGACCACCATATGCCAGGCTTCTCTGTCATCTGCCATTCTCCATAGTCCACCCAGATCTACACTCACTGAGTCAACAATGTCATCTAGCCATCTCATCCTCTTGTTACTGCAAAATTAGGGCTAGGTTTGTTTCTTGGTGGAGAGTTAATTAACCTCAAAAAGAACTGACACCGAGACATGGTTTTGATCAAAACAAAATTGGTTTTATTGGCATTAAGGGTTCTGATCTACAGGGACCGGTATTATAGACCAGAAGTCTTCACCTCAAACGTTTTAATAAAAAACCAATCTCGGGGGGCTCCATCACGATTGCTGTGACAGAACCTCTTTTCTTCCTGTTGTTCAACAATATTTATACACTTCTTACTGAAGACCACTTAAACCTGGAACAATGAGTGCAGGGGCAAATTCTGTTTACTAAAATGAGGGCAATTAAAAAGGTAATTTACACTTCTTGATTGCATGTTACAGAGCTTAGTAAAATTGTGCAAAGGTAATTTCAAGAGCACACATTGCAGTTTACATATACAATGGTAGTGATGAAATATTGTAAAAGGCTGAGATGTCTCTTTTCAATCCTTAAATTGTCACATTCCTTCTTGGGGTCATTCTCAGGTAAGTTTCCATTGAGCTTTTAGGGGATAAAGACAAGACATTAGTCCCTATTGTTTCTAGCGATGAGTCATCTCCCCCCCCCCCCTGGGAGGCCACCATCTCCTAATGCAATTGCTCACATAGACCTTTTGAGGCTTTAATATTAAGCTTTAAACTGGTTATTAGTTAATAGTTGGTTTCCCTCCATATATATTCTCTGCCTTGGTCAGTGTTATACAGCAATGTTTAATTAAACTTTTATTAAGGAGAATCAAACCAGATGTATGATTTTAAAGTTCAGGCATTAATTCCTTTTTTGTTTGTGAAGGCATGAAAAGGAATTTCTGCTTTGTTATCAGGAAACCAATAAAACAGTTTTTACACCTTTAGGCTAACTCCGGAGGCTTAGACAATGGAGACACATCCCTTGCCAGAGTCTACGTGACTAGTGGGTTTTAATCCTCCCCCCCTCCTTTTGGAGAGGTTTCCAATTAAACCTTGTTATTTCTTTGCTAGCCATTAAACTTTTGGCTTCTCCCTTATTTTCATACCTTTTCCCATGTGTGTACCTTTATTAGAGTTAAATAAAAAGGATATGTTGGACTCTCAAAATTTGCGGTAACACTCTGTCCTCCCTTCTTCTTTTACCTTCAATCTTTCCTAGCATCAGGGCCTTCTCCAGTGAGTCCTCTTTTCTCACTTGGTGGCCAGAGAACCTGAGCTTCAGCTTCAGTATTTGTCCCTTCAAGGAGCAGTCAAATCATAGTTCAACCATAAACAAAAGATTACTGATACCTATCTATGGTTCTTTTAGGCACTTGGCTGGCTAGGTAGAATGATTAATGCTTAAACAAAAAACAAGATTTTGATTATCAGTTCATTATAATCCATTAGGGATCCCTTAAGCATCAGACTTCTCTGTCAGAACAGCATTTACCCCCATCAGTGGTAAAGACTAAATTTTAAAGCAGACACTGCTGAATCACTTAACTCCTCAATCTTTTCTTTTCAGCCCATAATGGATTTTTATATGCTTGGAGAGGGGGTAGCCAGTTATGTTTTCATTGATCAATCTTTTCCCTAAGTACAGTCAAATTTCGCATAAAGAGCACCTCGCTTAAAGAGTAACTCACTTAAAGAGCAGCATTTTCTCTGAATGTTCGCTTCACTTAACAAATAAAACCAACCAAAAACTCACTTAACAAATAAATTGGGGTTCGCAATCCACCCCAAAATTGGTCAGTTACAATGGTGTTTCGCTTAAAGAGCAAACTCGCTTAAAGAGCAATCCTGTGGAACGCATTATGCTCTTTAAGCGAGGTACAACTGTATCAGTTTTCAGGATCCAGGGAGAATTATCTGATGCTAATAAGGCTTTTTGTTATGCAGTCACAAAGTTGTATTTAAATTCATACAAAATGAAATCATATCACTCACATTGGAAAGATAAACAGGACTATCACTCAAAGTGAGTACAGTATCTTGGTACAATAGTGCGTGCTAATCGATGCTTGAAAGTGGACATTTAAGAATTAGAAAGACAAATAACTTTCACCTGATAAAATCTAAGCAACCTCAGGCTTTATTGTCCCCAAGAATGCTTTACAGGTCCACAACATCTAATGTTGCTACCTGTCTTTTTGAAATAATATATATCCACTATGAACAATCATGGTTCTGTAATGGACGTGACCACATTAATATCTATAGCAGTGTTTCCCAACCATTGGTCGTTGGACTTCAATTCCCAAAGCACTGATCAGCCAATGTACTGACTTAGGACTTCTGGGAATTGAAGTCCAACAACCAAAGGTTGGGAAATACTCATCTAGAGGGTACACGCTCTTGGTTTGTGATGGGTACTTGATAAATACACGTTGGCTCAAATCCTGTCACATACTTACAATGGCATACTACAAATGGTGTAACATTTGGAGACAAACTGTCTCAAGTTAAGGAATCACCATAGACTAAGTATCTGCTGCATACTTAGTTGTGTGACTTGGTTTGTAAATTGTACTCTATGCTAGGGGTTCTAAACTTTTTTAAGCCAGGGGTCAGTTCACACCCCTAGGACTGTATGTCTCCCTGCTGTCACCACCAAAGGCAGTGGTGGAGGCAGTGGCACCACTCTGAGCCCATCACATTCAAAAAGCCCCCCCCCCCTCCCCCCCCCCCCCACACACTACTCTCTTGCTTACAAGCCTGGAGGAGTTGTGTCATGTGGGTGAAGGAAACCCCCTTGCAGCTGCCGGGAGTGCCTCCAGAGTCACTGAGAATGCATCAGTGGGCACCAGAAACACATCCATGGGTGCCAGAAATGTGTCAACAGGCAGTAGAAAAACCCCTGCAGCCACCAGGAACATGTTCTCAGCGGCTGTGGATGCATTCCTGGCAGCCACGGAGGAGTTTTCAGTGGCTGTGGAGGTGTTCCCAGTGGCTGCGGACGTGTTCCCAGTGGCTGTGGGGGGGGGGAGGGTTTTCTGGCACTCACTGATGCATTTCAATTGCTCACTGACAAGTTTTCGGCAGCAGTTGGAGTGAGGCCGCGGGACAGTTGATTTTACACCACAGGCTGGATCCATCCCGCAGGCCATAAGTTGAAAATCCCTGCTCTATGCTGACTTCTTAACTGAGACCTATTTGCCTCAACCCATGCAAGATGATTTCAGCCAATATTTAAAGATGGCCTTCAAATGTGTCCCATGCTGGTTCATATCTGTGGCCCATGTCATCCAACTGGCTACACCTAAGAGTTTCAAAAACTGCACAAGAAATTTTTCCTTCCTGCTAGAACAAGCATTACAGCTTCATAACTATTAAGAGCCACTAACACACATATACTATGTTAGTCTGTATCATCTGGTTTCAAAGCTATCCAATTTTACAGTTATCCCATTGCCATATGTTTAAAAAAGGGGTTGAAGAAGCTAGCCTTTGGGTTACAATTGTCAGAGTCCCCAGGACAGCAAAGGGAGTCTGGAAGTTGCAGTTCAAAATATGATTTTTCCAAAATCTTAAACCAGTGAACTCAATCGATTAATTACTCATTAAGTGGCCATGGCCATGCCAGTGGGAGTTGAGGAGTCATAGTTCACAACGTAACTTTCCCAAGCTATTGTTTTCTGGGATATGATTTCTTAATTCAATTTGTATTGTAATAAGAACTACTTTTTTTTCTTAACAATACCACCCATGGCAACTCTGAATTCTGGAATGAGGAGTCAGAGAAAGAGAAAGATTTATCTAATATGCATTCCTTCAACCAGGGGACTGTAAGGGCTTAGTGTTTAAGACACTGTACTTGACGACTGGAAGGCCGCCAGATCAGCAGTTCAAGACCTGAATACTGTACAACAAAGTGAACTCCCATCTCTGTCTCAGCTCCTGTCAACCTAGCAGTTAGAAAGCAAGAAATTGCAAGTAGATAAATAGGTACCACTTTGGTGTCAATGTAAATAGAGTTCCGTACACTCTGGTGTCTAGTCATGCCTGCCACATTTCTACGGAAATGTCTGCAAACTCAGACAGCACTGGCTCTTTCACTTAAACAGAGATGAGCACTGAACCCTAGAGTCAGATATGACTGGCATTTGAGCAAGGGTGACCCATTCCTTCAACCATATTCAGAGGTTTATATACCTTTGGCTGTTGCTATTCTCTTTTTATCTGTTTTTCTGAAATAGAAATCTCCAGCACATCAGGCATTCACAAGGAGAGTGCAGCAAGCTTCTTAATATTTGAAATGGGCTGATCATATTGTAAATTGTACCCAGTACCATTGAATTGTATTCCTGATGTACATGCACAACAGATTATAAAGCTATGAGGATGTGTTCTGCTATACTTTCATTTCTTTTCATAATAGTTCCTAGCATAATTATTATTATTATTTTCATTTCTTTCTTAGGACAATTCCTAGCATGTGGCTTTCTTTTTCCATAGCTACAGCAAAATGGGCCAGCATACATAGCAATTCCAGCTTAATAACCTGTTTTATTAAACAGAGAACAAAATTGGATAAACTGGTGTATTACACAGAGACTATTGTATATACTCAAGTATAAGTCTAGTTTTTTAGCCCCTAAAATAAGCGCCAAAAAGTAGACTCGACTTATACTCAGGTCAATGACCCTGAGGGTCCCAAAACTGTGGTGGTTCAAATTCAAACATACAGTTAAAAAAACACTAGCACTACTATAAAAACTCAAAAACATGCCCACACAAATGTATAGATTAATTAATTTTACCATATTTTCATGTATTTTAATTATTAAAACTCACTAGCAGCTGCTGTATTTTCCATCCCCAATTTATACTTGGGTCAATCTATTCTCTTAGTTTTAGAGGTCTAAATTAGGTACCTCAACTTCTATTTGGGGTGACTTATAGTCGAGTATATATGGTAAACATTGTGTCCATACTCTTATTTTTGCCCTTCCTTCAAAATCTAGCTCAGAAATTTCTAAACACATCATTTTCTGTTTTTTACAAACCATAAAATTATGGCATAATCTCATTTTCCTAAGAAGGGTGTGATATTTTCCAAGCTGATGCTTACTCATATATTTCCCTCTCCCTTCTTTTCTTAACTGTCTGCCTTTTCATCATTTTAAGGGGTTAATAACTGTAAGTTACCAATAGCAATTCAATAAACAGTAAAATAAATAACGTTTGAAGCTTGTTGCCAATGCCATAGAAGGAAATTCTGACACCATTGTCCAGAGTTAAGAAATTAGATGCAAAATGTAGGATGGTACAATTCAATCCTTCCCTTTCTTTTCCAATATAATACATAACCAGGGAAGATTCATAAAGAAAGCTAAAGGAATGCATGGTAACTGTGAGACAAAATGCACAATCCCATGTCTTGATCAGCTTGAGAAATAGCTAGAATTGCATTCAAAGCACGATTCCCAGGCAAAGGTGTTCATAAGAGTGGGCTGCAATTTTGATGTTGCTGATTCTGATTCAAAAGATCATACTGATATATAATCACTGTGCACCTTCTAATGAGAACAATTTTTGAATTATTAGGAACTGGAAGCTCTCAGTGAATGTGTTTATTTCTCTAAATTGGGACAAATTAGGCTCCCATCATGCTTCTTTTATGTGCAGTTTAAGAAAGAGGGTGCTGCTTTATGCATGAGGAAGGTCATGAAACCATTATATCCTCAGTGAAAAGAATCATGTAGCAGGTGAGCACGGTTGAAAAGACCTCAGGCTGAGACTTGGAACAGCCATTTCCAGTTAGAAGAAGCAAACATTGTGATTGCTAAAGGCATAGTTACTGAAGTATTGCACTACTTTGGCAAACAGCTTTGTATCAGAGTATCCCAGCATATGTAAGCATTTCTTCAAAAGGGTGTATATAACTGGCTTAAGCACTGGCACATGAACAATTACACTTGACAAACACTTCAACAACAATAGTGTCTTCCCAAATGTGTTTCTAAACAAGGAAGAAAAATAACATAAATGGGTCCCCTAAGTTACAGAATATAGTCAATGAAGAGTATAATTGCTATGCTGAGTCTTGGGTATCTTTCTTTTATTAAAACAATCTTTCTTCTTAAATGAAAAGAATGAGCAAACACTGTAACATCTAATAAACAATCACTCTTTTGCTTAATAAAAGCATTTCTCAGACCTCTGGTGTGCAGAAAAATGAACTAATAGTTTTTGTTTGTTTTCCATTTAGAAAATATGCCCCTCTGATATTGTTTCTCCTTATACATATAATTATTGGTATATAAAGGAAGGGTCAAAACCACCAAAATGTTAAAACAGTGGACACGTATAACCTAATAAAGAAGGAAGTGGTGTTGGTATATATGTTACCTTTAAAACTAGTTTTCAGTTAAAACTAGTTCTGTCTAACTGCATTTGTGAGAACTAGAATTAACTGATGATGAAAGATCCATTTCTATTGAAAACTGGTTTTAATTAGTCAAAACTAGTTCTAACTAAACAGCTTAGTTAGAACTAGAATTTCCTATCAAGGAAAAAGTTTCAGTTAAAACGGGTTTTGACTAGTCAAAACTAGTTCTGACTAGTCAAAACTAGTTCTGACTAGTCAAAACTAGTTTTAACTAAATGTCTTAGTTACAACTAGAATTTCCTAATAATAATAAGTGAAAGTACGAGGCTGGCAGACCCTCACTTTTCCAGCCGATAAGTGAAAGTGTGAGGCTGGAAGTGTGAGGCTGGCTGAGCCTTGCTTTTCCAGCTGAAGCATTGCATGGGGGGGGGGGGGGGCCAGCAGAGATGAAACATTGCCAGGTCCTGGATACTGCAAAGGGGCTGCAAAGGAGCTGCTGTGGTTCAGTGGTTAAGAAGCTCACCTTGTTAGCTGGAAGGCTGGCAAATTGGCAGTTTGAGACCCAGGGACTTTGGAGGAGAGGCGCAGCAGAGACAAGACATTGCCAGGACTCTCCTGGAGATGACGCACACCACGGGGTCTCGAGGCCAGGCAGCAGAGCAACAATGAACATGCCAGGCTTCCTTACCATAGTTTATTTAAACCCAGAATCCTCTTGCATTTGCATGTTGATCAAATCAACCTGGCAATGACTGTTCATTTTTGAATGAAGAATGGGTTTAGAAACAAGCCCCCTTTTCCTCACATGTCTTTTTATGTGATCAAGTTTCACACATAGACAGAAATATATTTATTATTGCTAATGTTATATTGACATATTTTCTTGAGGTTTCATTTTTAATCTGTCTCAACCTCCATGACCTACAGCCACATGAGCTGCTTCAATATCAAAGATTTCATCTGCATATAGGAAGTTGTTACCAACTTTCTTGTCCCACAGATATTAAAAACCTTGATTCTATTTAATCTTCCGTACTGTTTCTGTGTCTTTTTTTCAGCTACCTGTTCTTCCAAATAGAAACGAAATAGAACTTAAAATACCTAATTTTAAAAAAAGCTGTGGAGCGTCCCCGAAATATCACGTCACTTGCGAGGCACAGTCGTGATGACCTGAGTGGTTTGTAGGTATACAGAGCTGGTGCTTATTGGTCTGCAAGGCGACATTGCTCAACCAATAAACACTTGACCATTTTCAGGGCTGTTGCAGCCAAAAATGAGCACCTAGGGGAGAGACACATTTTTGGCTGTAGCAAAGCACAGGCACCTCAGAGGAAGGCAGAAAGGGCAGAAAGGGCCAGCTAACAAGGCGAGGTTCTAAACCACTGAGCCACCGCAGTCCCTTTGCAGTTCCTTTGCAGCCTCCAGAATTGTCTTAGCAAAGTCTTGCCTCTGCTGCCCCCCCCCCCAGTCCCCGCACTGTTCTTCAGCTGGAAAAACGAGACTCTGCCAGCCTCACACTTTCACTACTACTTCTTCTTCTTCTTCTTCTTCTTCTTCTTCTTCTTATTATTATTATTATTATTATTATTATTATTATTATTATTATTATTATTATTATTATTATTATTATTATTAAATTCTAGTTGTAACTAAGATGTTTAGTTACAAGTAGTTTTGACTAGTCAAAACCTGTTTTAACTGGAAACTGGTTTAAACTTAAACTTTTTTCTTGATAGGAAATTCTAGTTTTAACTAAGCTGGTTAGTTAGAACTAGTTTTGACTTGTTAAAACCAGTTTTCACTAGAAATTGATCTTTCATCATCAGTTAATTCTAGTTCTCACAAATGCAGTTAGTCAGAACTAGTTTTAACTAGGGGAAACTGGTTTTAACTGAAAACTAGTTTTAACAGTAACATATAGATGCACAGAAACTGAAATCCTGTTACTTGGCACAGTAAATAACAACTACAGCAGACCCATAACTTCAGGTGCCTTTCAGACATAATCACGTTAGCTTCTGGCATTTCTAACAGCTGTTGACAAAAAAGTAACTTCCTGAAGACCTTACTCTTATCTCAAGTTTAATTTCTAAGCACTCCAAATCAGGACATTATTGAGCTATTATTTTCTTACTATTCAAATATTTCTGCCCTTCACATTACCTGTTGTGCCTTCTAAGGTTCCAGGTAAGAAACAATATTTTATTGAGAGGCATGCTGGTTCAGGACAGTTTTAAATAATTTGATTTTAAGTCATCTCTAATATATAATAACACACTTTCCTGCAGCATGGATATGATACTTCAGAAGTAAAGGAATCACATGAGATTCATACATGCTTTTTTCTCAAAAACAGATTTTTATACTTTTCCCCAAGAGATGAAGTAATTAGGACCTAATTATCATATTAGCTGTTATCACTGCATAATAATTAAATATCAGCTGCTAAACATCTTTAACTATTAGATTCTTAATGAAAGAAAATCTCTGTCTTTAAATAGGGATTAGTTTGTACTTAGAGTCTGAATTTGACCATCCCATAATGTGGAGAAGACTCAGCTTTGAACAAGGACCACAATTTGTTTGTAACAAAATTAAAATGTTAAAAAGATAGATGCAACAGAGTGGAGGAATATGACAACCCACTTCCTTACCTATAGTGAAAAATCAGTCATTTACACAAATGCCCACTTGCGTGGATGCTAATGTGCTTGAGTACATCACTATCAAAAATAAACTTACTCCATTCAACAACACTAAGTCTTTTCACTCATAATTGGGGTGGGGGGAGTTTTCCCTAGCATTAAATCCAGCAGATACTTGTGTTCTTATTCACTCATAACATTCAACATCTGTACAATAGTTCATATGATAATCTATATTTGGTCTCCTTTTTAGGAAAAAGTTGGAGTAAAAATATTTAAATAAAATTAAATAAAATTAAATAAATCAGTAAACAAAAAAGTCCAATTGTAGTGTCAAAGAAAAGGTAATAATAGCAAAGCAAAAGCAATCACACTTATATACGAAGGAAGGGAGGGTAATAAATCAGTTGTCTGCTTAGAGCAGGGGTTCTCAATGTTTTTGCACCATGGGCTGGACCACACTGCCTCAGACCACTGAGCGGGCTGGACACATGGTTCTCCCCACCATAAATGCTGCCATCCATGGCTGTTGCAAATAGCTGTGGGTGCATTTATGGTGCTTTTGCGACTTCCACTGCTTTTGGTGGTGGTGGCAGGAGCAAGGGCAGTGCGTTTTTGGCTGTTTTCACCACTCCTGGTAGCAGTGGCAGTGGGAGCAAGGGCTGTGGGCCACATGAAATGGCACTGCTGGCCAAGTCCAGCCTGTGGACTGTAGGTTGCAAACCCCTGGCTTAGAGTCTCTCTTCTCAGGCCTGCCTGCAATCAACACAGCCATGGAGTGGACTGCAACTGGAGGCCTCAGTCTGCCATTTTGTAGCCCCAAAGCTATTGGTGAATATACGTTATGTGAAGATACTGCCTAAAGTTACCTTCTTCCACTGTCTTATCTGCCGCCGCCGCCGCCGCCCCGCCCCCCCGATAAGTTATGTTGTGTATTGGACCGGGGAGAGCGGGAACAGCTGCGCCAGGGCTGGCGGCATTGAAAAGAGCTGCCGCCGCCCCACTGGAGTGGGAACATCTGTGTGGGTCCTCCTCCTCTACCACCAATATGGACACTTGGCCAGCCAGCTAGGCTGAGGGGGAAAGAAGCAGCAGGGAATTGGACTTAGCAAGGGGGGTAGGGTCACGATTTTTGTGAACTGTTTGAAGGGTTTCTGAAATGTTTTTATGATGTCTTAATTTTGTAATTTTGTAATTGTGATTGGGGATTTTCTGAATTGTATATGATATGTGATGCTTTGATATGTTACTGATATGTGACACTTTGATATATGATACTTTGATATATTTTCTTATGTGATACTGTATTTTGTGATTTATGCCGTTAGCCGCTCTGAGTCACTTCGGCGAATAGAGCAGCATACAATTCCAAATACAAAATACAAATCATTTCCCCCCGTGGAAATGATGGACTCATCCTTTTTCCGAGTCCTCCACTCTCTTTCAGAACTGCCTCATAAAAAAAATCTTCCTCAGACTCTTCTATGACAGCCCCTCAGCAACTAAAAGAATTGGGCTCTAAACATTTCAAATGTGTCTATACTTGTACAGACACATAAAGTGAAATGTGTTCTTCAGTTCACACTGAAGGCATTGAGGCATTAGTGAGTCCAGACACTCTCTTGGGTGACTCTTCGAACAATCGTGAATAAAGAGAAAGCCTTTAATAAATTAAAGGCTCCATCATTAATTTGCCCCTAGAATCATCAAGGAGCTTGAAAAAGAGTTTCCACTAGGTAAAAACTGGAAAATTTTGGTTCTTGTCTCCACGAAGAACCCTTAAATGAACTGAAATTTCTTCAGTGTTACAAAGACAATAACAAAAAGCCTTATGCTTTCCTCTAAGCATGTTCAGATCTCCAGTTTCAATAATGTCTGACTACAGTTTATTTCTTTACTGTGCATTAAGCCCTGGATTAAATAGGAATCATGTCCTTGGCTACACATTAGGTATAAACAAGTACACTAGTACCTCGGATAACGTTAAGACTTGGTGTCACAAGTCTTAACATTATCCGGTTTTTAATGTTGTGTGATGCATTGTTCCCACAATGTTAAAAAAGAAGCCGGCTCAACCCGCAACCCAAAGGCGAAAGGTAAAGGTGAAAGAGATTCACCCTGCCTCCCCTGCTGAAACAGGATGGGAAGGGTGAATCCCTCATTGTTAGCCTTTGCCTTTTGCCTTTGGGTTGGGGATTGAACATGGGTGCCGGTTCAATCCCCAACCCAAATACAAAGGCAGAGAGATTTGCCCAGCCTCCCCTGCTGAAACAACAGGGTGGGCAGGATGAATCCCTTGCTGTTAGCCTTTGCCTTTAGCCGTAGAAATGTAAACGTAACAGTAAGCAATCTTAATGTTGGGGAATTTGAGGCAAACATTTGCATCGCACAACGTTATCTTAACGTTATGCAAATGTTTGCCTCAAATTCCCCAAAGTTATCCAATTTAAACGTCATCCAATGCAAACGTTATCTGAGGTACCACTGTAAACAGATTCTCAATAGGAATGCCTTAATGTTCATTTATTTCTTATTTGTTTCATCTAAACCTTTTCTCTCAACATAAGACACAGAATGGCTTCAACATGAATTAAAATATATGTAAACATTTAAAAGTAATGCTATTAAAATAAAATTGAACAAATAATTGTCTTTAAAAATCAAATAAAGCAAACTGAATGCCATTTAAGAGCACAATCAGATAAAGAAAAACAATCACAATTAAAGGCCCTTCCTCATTATCTATATCTGATGACAATAACTAACAGCAGTACAGTACTTTGAAAAATAGCTAGCATATTCTAATGAGTCTTTGACAGAAATCCATGTGTTTTTATCTCTCATTCCATGATAAAATTAAGAGAGGTTCATCACGGAGCCAGAATATCAGCAATCTTTTCTGAGATAGCATGACCAGCCAAATCTACAGACATTAGATGATTATAGGGTGGTTCCATGGATGCAATAATATTTCACATTAGGTTCTCATTTGAAAATACAATTATGTTTGGCAACATTGGTTGTAATCTTAGTGAATGCAAAGGAATGTAAATGTTATCACATTTGGGTTCCTCTACTAAAACAGAAGTATTCTCACCAATAATTAGGGTTTATTTTTGTCCCCCAATATATAAAAAAGACTGCATTGCTAGATAAGTCTCATTATGGCCTATAGTAAAAATTTCCAACTACCTTTGTTTCAGAGTGTCCCATCTGTGCCATTGTTGGATTACAAAGATGAAACATGTTCCTCAAAGCCCTTTGCAATTACGGGAAAACTGTGCATAAATTAAACACATGTCCCACTGTTACACTGTTAACAATTTATTTGTTTCATTCTCATGCAGTGTTATTAACTGATTCAAGAAAACAAGTCTAACAAAAAAACCAAGTGGGCCTGAGTGAGGAGAAAGAGAGAGATAACTTTAGTTATACATTTTCTTCCCCAAAACAACATTAAACCGGACATCTAAGTTAATATTAACTAACAACACATCTGAAAAACAAACTTGTACATTTATCATTTATAATGTTTTTTGATTGTATTGTATTTTTATGTAAGATTTATTAACTACATTGATCGTTAATTGTATATTTATTTATGTTGTTATATGCTGTTTGTATTTTGTATTTTGTATGATGTTATTCTGTTACTTTTTGTTCGTTGTGTATTTTGGTTATTGTATAGTGTTGATTTGCTGTTTATATTGTATCTATTGTGTATGATTTTTATGATTCGTAAGCTTCCTAGAGTCGGATTCTCCTGAGTAGGGCAGGATATAAATTTGAAATAATAATAATAACAACCATTTATTTGAAAATATTCTCAGCAAGGACAAAATGGGCCCTTAGGCACAACCCACATCAATCAAGAACATTTATGCTTCTGAGATCTCACAATCCACAGCTATGACAAAACTTAGGAACAATTATAAGCATTACTCCCAGAGAGAGAGAGAGTGCTCACATTGTCCATTGGCTAAACATCTTCAAAAGTAAAAGGAAATTGTGATCCAACACTGATAAAATCCTTTCACGCACACTTTACTTGATGTATAATGTGCCTGGCACAAGAATGCCTCAGTCACTTTTATTTCACAACTATTGCAGTTCAATGCATTTGTTTTTTTTTTCTTTTTAAACAGGACTAGTTTATCTCTAATATGTGGAGCATTTCATGCCCAGTTGAGATAAAGTTTCAATAAATATTTCTTGGTGGAAAAAATATAGAATAAAAATGTTATTAAAATTTATCAAGAAAGAAAAGCTCACAGACTAAATTATGTTTTATACTTTGGGGAATGTCATAACATAACCATATTTTCCCTCAGAATGTAGATAATAAGTGTACTTTAATATATCTCAGTATATTCATTCCTGTGTGGTTTGTTAGTTCTTTGTCTCTCTCTTTAGGTTAGATCTATATAAAATTTACCATCATGCATTTTCTCAAGGAGTTCTTATTTCTATTTAAAAAGGAGCCCTAAGGTGTAAAGCATATTTTTCTTGTGTGTAATAGTCTCCATTTAAGATTTTTAAATGGACATTTGATGGCCAGTTATTTGGGATATTGGACTTGACCTTTGAGGTCCCTTCCAGCTGTAGAATTTTATGATCACAGCAAAGTCAAAGAAAAGACCAGCTGGGCCCAGCCTACCAATGGTATGCATTCAGTATGCAGTACTAAGTTCACCAAATGACGCTTGCAGCCTATGTTATTCCTCCATATGATTAATAAAATAACAGCAACAATATGTGAAAGACAAGACAACTTTTCCCCAGTGTAGTGCCCTGCTACAATCCCGCTATCCCTGGCATTGCCATGCCAAGGAGAATGGTTGTTTTTCAGTCCTGAACATTTGAAAGACTCACCCATTGGGAAGAATGAATCATAGAATAATAGAATAATTGAGTTGGAAGGGGCCTTTTAGGAATCTGAATCAAAGCAGATGTGACAGATGGTTGTCCAATTCTCTTTTGAAACAGAAAGACAAATACTTTAATATATCCAGGCCATAATACAGAAGCCATTTCACATAGTTTTTTCACAGATACCTACAGAAAAGTGCAGCAAAGGTTATTATTTCCTCTTTCCTGGGGAAAATCTTAACTGACCAAATAAATACAAGTCTTTAAAAATCTGATTATACTGATTGATGCAGGTCTTCCTCTGCTGAACACCTGTTGTCTTTGACAACAGCAATGAGGAAGTACCAATTGATAATGTGATCCACTAACATCTGGTGACAAATGTTAGTAATCTAGTCTGAGAAAGCATTGTCTGAAAATATGGTGCTATATAGATTTCACTGTGTGTAAATACAACAGTGTCTCATATATTTTCATTAACAATTTGTGAGACAGGTCACCTTTTCAATACATTTCACAGATCTGAACTGCCTGTGTCTAAATTTCATGTTCAAAGGTTTAAGGCTCTTCGAAATAAGGATATGAATTCATGTTAAGCTTAGATGTACTACTTTTGTATTTTATAGATCATTCCTCTTACAAAGTGACAACAGTTTTCTGCTCTATTTTTTCCTGCAAGTATTCTATTTGCTCTGACAGTTTAATATATGTTCTGGAGGGGGCTAGTATGTAATTATTCCAGAGCATTCGAAATCCCAGCTTGAATTAGGGAAAGGATCTGCTGTAAACATCACTAAAACGATTTCTTCTGAAGGAAGTACCATTCATTTCAGATATAAACCCAAAGGAGGAAAACATACTAGGAAAGACAGGTTAAAAGCTACTTTGGATTTCTAGAAGTCACCCAGTAAATCCATGGGGTACAATTAAACATGTGTATCCTGTTGAATAGAGAATGTAGATTCAATTCAAAACAATCCATAATTCCCCCCTGTGGTATTTGAGGACAAAGTGACACATTTGGAATCAAATAAAGTAGTAGCACATGAGATGGGGTAGCAGACTTACAATCATGCCACAATGAACAATGTGTTAGAGACAGAAAGGGAGGAGAGAGACCAACAGCAGGGGTTGGAAATTCATTCAGACCAGATTTTACCACCAACCTCACCAATCCAGAATGGGTTAGATGGTTTCAGGAAGACTAACTTTCGTGCTATATTGTTACTTCAATACAAACCATGATATTTATATTGCAGTTAAAAGGGACTGCGGTTGCTCAGTGGTTAAGAAGCTCACCTTGTTAACTGGAAGGTAGGCAAGTTGGCAGTTCAAGACCCGAGTGCTGCAGGATGGAATGAGAGCCCATCGCTGTCCCAGCTCCTGCCAACTTAGCAGTTCAAATGAAAGAAATTGCAAGTAGACAAATAGGGACCACTTCGGTGTCCCCTGAGTGGAGTTCCTCCAGCAAAAAATCTTTCAACCCAAAAGACACCTTTGTGTGTTTCTGACATGATTAAAAAAAACCCTGCAAAAGAACAGAAGCCAGGGTTTGCAAACCATAGTTTCAAGAGAACTTGGTTTGCACTAACCAAGACTGGGATATAGCTCCATGTAACAAAGTTATAGAATGAGAAAGGAAGGAAGGTTAAGAATGGAGATGTGCATGCATAACTTGTAAACCATGGTTTGCAGAAAGCCATTATGACACATCTGAACTGGGCACAACTTGTGAAAATGCAAGCAGAGATGCCCATGTATAGTCTCTACAGGTCTCATGTTACAGAACAGCTCAGCACTCTGCATCCAAGCAATAAAATTAAATACAACTCATAAACACATTTTCATTGGTCATGGGTAAGTATATACCTTGAAAACAATCACGTTTGTCATTAAATTACTCTTCATTTTTTTGTTATTGTGATGGTTTACCAGTTTCAGGGAGTCCTTCTCTAATAACTGGACCACACTGCCCTGTTTGTCCCTTAAGAGTCAGTTGTGATAAGGGCTATGAAACCAGACTGGTAATGGTGCCACCCAGCCTTGGCAGTACTTCCAAGAAATTAAAAAAACCCACAACACTAGGCACCCTGTAAAGTGGGCTGCCACTACGTCCACGAAAATACCCAAAACCCTGGTAGCAAGAGCTGGTTTTAGTACCACAAACTGTCTGAACCAGAAACCAAGACAGCTGGTTAGAAAGATTTTTTTTTTATTTTAATAAAGACAGAAAAAAACCAGGAAGAGTAATAGTTTCAAAAAGTTTCACAAAAGCAATTGGAGTAAAAATACATTTGAGACAAGACAAAGGCAATTAAGGGAGCACACCAGGAAATAACAACGCTAATCTACCTATTACTCACACATTAAGATAGGTCATCACAGAGTGTATCTTTTCCAGCACAGGATAGCAGGACAGCAATTGAGCACAGCATTTCCTGAGAAGCTAAGCAAACTCAAAAAAAATTCTTAACCCCTTTTTTATAGATTATACATATATAGTTTAGACATTACACATCCCATCTTAGACTTTTTGAGATGGTCCACCTATGAATCTTCATGAAGATCAGAGTAAATCCAGCCTTTCTACCTTCATATCACTGAAATCATCTCCTAATGTTCAATACCAGGGGGTCAGATGACATGGCCCAGAATGCCTTTTTTAATAAGAAATAAACTGCTGAAGTTATCCCTCCTTTTTTGCTGGGCTGACACTGACCATCGCAATCTCAGCCAGCTATTCCTAGGCACTCACAGAGATTTTTCCAATGTGGATTCCATATTGCATGTTCTCCAGTTTCCAAGTTGCTTCCCAGTTATGGTTTTCCTCTTGCAGCACATAGATGCTACCCATTTTACCTCTACAGTCTATGCATCTTTACTATTGTTACTTTTATAAGATTACATGGACATATTTCCTTAGCAGAAAAAAAAAACCACTTGTTTGAAAGAAAAGAATGAAAAACAGCTTGAGAAACATGAGTGTGTGTGTGTGGGGAGGGACCTGCAGAAATCTGTTCTTTCCTCATAAAGGTACTTTCCTCAAGGCTGTTGTAGTGTTAACCTTTCCACTAAAGAGCAGAATGTTCTGGCTATAAAAAGAAACACAATAAATTCTCCAAAAATGATTTTCCAACCTCAGTGAGATTTCTAATTTTAAGAAAACACAAAGAGGTGAAAAGCAATTGCTTGACTTCAAGGATGCTGAAATTGTTTTGTAGTATTTATAGTTATCCAGATAATTTAAATTAGATTTAAACAAAGTCATCTTAAGCTACAAGCCAATATTTATTAGCAACCTCCCTCAAGAAAGAAAGAGATTCTCTGAGGCAGGATATTGATTTCTTCAGCTGCTACTCAGACCAAACCTTGTGGCTGGATAATCCAATTCCAAACTAGAATGAGTCAGAGCTGTAGAAAGGCCTACTTTGAACAAGCATTGACAGGTTGCTTGATACGCTGCTGCTCATGCTTCGGAAACAATGGAGTGTAACATTTTGTACAGTAAGGCTGGTTGCAAATTTCCTGAGAAATATAATCAAAATTGTTATTTCCTGCACTCTCCCATAGGGGATGATGGGAATGTGTTTTAATCTGTACCCACAGTTCCAGACTGAAGGGGCTGCCTAGAGATCTCAATTAAAATACTGTACATTGAATGCTGTTTTTCAAATTCAGTAAGCTGTCACTTTATAAAAACTACTGAATGCAGTATGTAAAATTGTTCACTCTAAAGCCCTTTGTGTATGTGTGTGTGTGCACGCACACGTGCGCCGAATGCTTGTGCATGTATGCATGCTGTTATTGGGAACAAAAGAGTAGTCTGAGTGGTTTCAGCATCCGAGAGCTGTCAGTGGAACAGAGAGTGAGTTAGTTGGTTGGTTGGTTAGTTAGGAATTTTAGGTAAGGTATGAGAGTGGAGTAGAGGGAATGAGAATGATTGTACAGTATTCACTTTTGTGAATAAAAGTGTGCCCTTGTTAGTACTTGTGTCTGTCTGTCTATCTATCCATCTATCAAAATAAAGTGTTTTAAAGTATAAAAAAGAAAAGTTAAGGATCAAGGGAGGCTGAAAAAATGATAATTTGAAACATTGTTCTTATATTTAATTTTTATATGAACATATTTGTTTATATTTTTATTTTAAATAAGACCTCTTTTTTGGTTTATAAGCCCTGCTTACTATTTTACAATAGTAGTCATAAGATATTACACTCACATATACTGCAGGTCAGTTCTATGAGACATGGTTTATGTAATTTTACCAAAGCATATAAAACTGGACTTCACTTGAAAGGAGCCCTGGTGGCACAGTGGGTAAACTGCTGTTCTGCAACCAAAAGGCTAGAAGTTTGATTCAAGGTTGATTCAGCTTTCCTTCCTCCGGAGGTTGGTAAATGAGTACCCAGCATGTTGGGCGCAAGATGCTAATTAACATGAGAACCGCCAAGAGCAGAGGTGCCCAAACTTTTCCCACCAAAAGCATGACCATGCCCCCTCAAGTCAGTTGTGCTGAATCAGCTGTGCTGACACAGCCGGCAGCAGCAGCGCATGAAATTGTGCCACATTTCTGGGTGTTTTCTCTCCTCCAACACTTCCCTTGAAGGAAGGAGCATTAGAGGAGCATTTCTGTGCCCTTTTTAATTTTTTTGGTGCATTTTCACTGTGTTTTGGTGCAAAAACACTCCGAACTTGTCACTTCCTGTGATGTTGGAGCACTTCTGGCGTCAGCAGCAACCTGGCCCATGGGCCGGCTCCAGCCCACAAAGGGGTAGTTTGGGCACCCCTGGCCCAGTGATAGCTTTATTTTATTATTTATTTGATCAAATTTTTATGCCGCCCTCCTCACAAGGACTCAGGGTGGTTAACAGACTTTAAAAACATTTAAAACACAATAAAAACACAGTATAAAAATCAAGATTAAAAATTACAGAGATTAAAAGAGATTAAAAAGATTTTTTAAAAGCTTTGGTTTGTTTTATTACCTTTTTTTAAAAAAAAAGTGGTGTTAAAGTAAGTGCATAGCTCTGGCAGAATTTTAGCAGTGTTATAGAAAGTAATGCTGGATTTTTGCCTTGATTCGTGATAAGAATAATTCAACAGAAAGAATCCCTTTCCAAACATTTAAATAGTGATCCCAAACATTAGTGTAGGCCTTTGGAGGAAGCTGTCCTTGGGGCTGCAACACAAACAATGACAGTATCTGAGTGATTCAGGGGACTTTCCATTTGTTGCTTGTTGGCTAGGTCTTCAAAGCTATGAGAGGGTACAGGGGGAGAGACATGCATGCACACACCATTCAGCAAGCTAGATAACAACCCGCTCTGTAAATGTGGAGAGATACAGAATTTGGCTCATTTATTGGTCTGCCAATTACTGCCAGAAACATGCACCGATGAAGACTTAAGTTTGGCCAATGACAAAGTCAGGAAAGTGGCTTCATTTTGGCACTTCCGGGTTTGTTTAGGACATGAAAGGAGAAACAAGCTAAATCCAGTAGAATAGTTCAGTGCTACTAGTTAGGTAAAGGTTGACCTTGCTCAAAATCCAGTCATATCCAACTCTAGGGTTCATCTCCATTTACAGCCAAAGAGCCAGCACTGTCTGCGAATGCAGACAATTCCATGTTCATTTGGCAGGCAAGAATAGATACCAGAGTGCATGGAACACTATTACCTTTCCACTGAAGTGCTACCTGTTTATCTACTTCCAATGTGTTGCTTCAACCTGCTAAGTTGGCAGGAGCTGGGAAAGAGACAGCACTCACTCCATGAGGCAGCATTTGGATCTCAAACTGCTGACCTGCCAACCTTCAAGTCATCATGTTCAGCAAGTTAATCACTTAGCTAACACAGTCCCTAATTAAAGTCTATATAAATTTCAGAGGTAAAAAATAGCCATTCTCTATTACTGTTCTGAGCCCTTAATTGTTTTTCATGTTCATTTTTAATTTGCCTCAGTTTTGTGATGTCAATAACAACCACCTGTTAATTTTAGTAATATTGCTAATACAAAGACACACACAAATTGTCTTTCTTCAATTCCCAACTATGAAAAGTTGAGGCAGTATCTATTTTCTAATTGTTGTTTTCTACCATTAGCATCTTTAGCATCAGATGTGCATTTTTTGTCACACAAGCCCCAGCCTCAACGCATTATTGCAGCACAAAAGAAGCTCATCAGAAGAATCTGCCAAGCTTCAAGGTAAATGCTTCAGTTTGGGGTAGAATCCCTAGCACAGTGATGGTAAAACTTTTAGAGACAGAGTGCCCAAACTCCCCTTTGTGACAGACTCAACAGGCTGCTGCCCATGCCACATGTGAGCTGCCACCTTACCCCAGACTGGGGAGGGAGGAAGGGCTCCCATTGGGCTGCTAGGCAGAGGGGTGGGGCAAACTCTGTGCTGGGAGGGGGAAGCACTCCCATTGGGATGCTGGGCCGAGGGGCAGGGTGAACTCTGTGCTGGAGCAATGGCTCACGTGCCTACAGAGAGGACTCTGAGTTCTTCCTCTGGCAATGTGCCATAGGTTCACAACCACTGCCCTAATATCTGTAACAGTTATTACTGTCAGACAGTGACATCATTATCTATTGTTATTTATCTACTGCATTTATATAGTAAAGCAGGGCCCTCATATTCATACCACCAATCTAATGCTAGTCTAGTTTCTCCAAGTTTTAAAAGGTACTTATTAATATTGTACTTATTGAAAGTTCCAATATTGTCAACTATGCATTAATGCAATAGTGACTTTTACTAAGTGTAGCCATGGGAAAGAGGGCAAATACAGCTACAGTGGCAGGTAAGGATAAGGTCTCAATTTTTTAAAAAGAGATCTTCCACTGTAAACAAGAAAGGGAAAAGTGATACCTCCTTAAAATAATTTGCATTTTGACCATTAATTGTTTTGCAGTTCTATATCTTTATCTTTCTCTGTCTGTCTCATACATACACTCAGTGAAGCCTTGCAGTATTTAAGTCAGGCCAGTCACCTTGGCTGTGATTTAAATTTTGCATGCACCCTAAGAGTTTACACACATGCTGTACATCTGCTCTTTTCTGCCTCCCGGGCGTTTTCTTGTAAGCCAGCAGGGTATTGAAATTTACAAATTCAGCTCTTGACTGTGGTTGATAACAGCCTCTTTTTTGCCAGCTAAAGAGAACAGCAGGCATACAGAAGAGAAGAAATTACACATGGGTGTACAAGTCAGTCAGTCATGCATATTCCATCCAACATTTTCGATGTGTTATCAGTTAGTTTAGTGAGAACAGCAAAGCTTTTCTTCAAACTAACTTACTTCCACACACCACTGATTTGGTTCTGGATATTAAATGTTTGACTACCTATTGTAGTGTAATGATTAGTACTCATGTGGCCTAGGTTTGAATCCCTGCTCAGTCATGGAAGCTTACTTAGGGAGTGGAATTAGTAAAGCTGCTCCTTAAATACCTCACTTACTTGAAAGTCCTACTAGGGTTGCTATAGGTCAGTTCCAACTTAATATGTAGTCACATATAGTTGGAAGGTATTGCTTTAGTTAGGGACAATTACCTTTTTCCCTCTTTACAAAATGTTTCTGGTCTTTCTTGAGAATGGATCAGAAGAATGGTCCACCGGGTCTTATTTCTTACCACCAGAGATTGGAAGCATGAGTGGCTAGGGGATTCTTGGAGCCACAGTCTAAAACAGTGATTCTCAATATGGAGCCGATGCCCCAAAGGGAGACTTCAATTCCTAAGTCAGTACATTGGCTGATCAGTACTTTGGGAAATTGACTTAGGCTTCTGAGAATTGAAGTCTAAAGACCAAATGTTGGGAAACACTGGTCTAAAAAGTACCTCTTCTGATTACTATCAATGACTTGTTAAGACCATCTTGCTACATTATCAGTGTAAGGATTTGCAGCTGCTCCTCTTACATCCTGCAGGACTGGACCCTCAATCTTCTGCAGCTGCTAAGCCCCACTTGGGAGTACCGGGGAAGGTTTCTGACTTTTATAGGCTCTACCTGAATAACCTGGGTGGCTTAGCAATATAAGAACTCACCCTTTCCTCAGGAAAGGAGCTCAGCAGACTTATTTATTTATTTATTTATTTATTTCCTTCGACTTATTATCCCGCCCAATCGGGTCAAAAACCCAACTCTGGGCGGCTTACATACACAATTTAAAAATACATAGCTAAACCACAACTCAATATAAAACCACAAATCAATATACGATAGCCTATTCACAGTTAAAATATAAATTAATACAATAATTAAAAGTTAAGCTAAAAGAAATTAAACATTTCCAAGTTATAAAATTATGCAATTATTAAAAAACAGAACCAGGGTAGGAAGGTAAAAACAGCGGGTGGCTGTCTCATCTGATAAGCCACCCAACATGAGATCCGGTATTTCCGGATCCCCAAACTTGTCCTGCCAGCCAGGTTTTAAGACCTTTCCGGAAGGGCAGGAGCTCTGTTTGTTGACGTAGATCGATAGGCAGGAGGTTCCACAGGGCTGGGGCGGTCACGGAGAAGGCCCTCCTTCTGGTGCTAGAGAGGCGAGCCTCTCTAGCTGATGGAATTGCAAGGGAGCCTCTCCGATCCGCCCTGGTGGGACAGACAGACGTTCTTGGGGTGACGCGGTCTCTGAGGTATCCTGGCCCACTACCATATAGGGCTTTAAAGGTAATGACCAGCACCTTGAATTGCACCCGGAGACATACTGGCAACCAGTGCAGCTGCCGAAGCAGTGGTGAGGCACGAGCGTAACGCCCGCACCCCATCACTACCCGAGCAGCCGCATTCTGGGCCAGCTGGAGTTTCCGAATGGTCACCAAGGGCAGCCCCATGTCGAGCGCATTACAATAATCAAGTCTGGAGGTGACCAGTGCATGTGTGACCCTGAGCAAGGAGTCCCGATCCAGGAGTGGGCGTAACTGGTATATTACATGAAGTTGTGCAAAAACCCTCCTGGCCACGCCTGCCACCTGTTCTTCGAACAGTAGTCGTGAGTCCAGGAGGACCCCCAGATTACGCACCGGATCTGTCTGGGGCAAAACTGCCCCATCCAGAACCAAAGCTGGAAGCTCCCGGGATAACACAGGGCCCCTCACCCATAGCCACTCAGTCTTGCCAGGATTCAGCTTTAGCCCGTTTTCCCCCATCCAGACCCTGACAGCCTCCAGGCACCTGGAGAGGACTTCTACTGCACCGCTTGGGTCCCCACAGGCTGAGATGTACAGATGGGTATCATCAGCATATTGATGGTACCTTACCCCGTGGGAACGGATGATCTCACCCAGCGGCTTCATATAGATGTTAAACAGGAGAGGTGAGAGTACCGAGCCCTGAGGTACCCCATATTGGAGGAGCCTAGGGCTGGACCTCTCATTCTCCACACATACCGTTTCTTGCCTCTTTGAATTCCTCCCTGGCTTCTAGAAGTTTTCCTGATGTACACTTCTGAAGACCTCTGCCCCGGTTCATGTGGACTGTTGTTGTGCCTTGCCTGGATACTTGCTCTTTGAACTGCCTTACTCCAGCTTTTGAAGATACAGTAAAACCTTGAATTACAAATAGAATCAGTTCCATGGCCTTGTATGTAACTTGAATTTGTTTGTAACTCAAGGCACCCCCATAGGGATAAAGAAAAAGTCTCCCACCCACCCCCCGCCAAAAATCAAAAGAGTCCCTCCACAAATCAATCAAATCACCCAAAAACAACAGCAGCATTGAAAAGAAAGCATGTATAAGCAAAAATGCTGTGCCTTACCTTAAAGCTCTGAAAATGGACAGAAAATCCGCAACAAACAGCCATTTTGACGCTGAAAATGCAGACAAAGAACTCCTCTCTAAGTACTCTACTGACACCTGCAGGGCTCAGAAAGGCTGCATGTGTTTTCTCCCAGGGCGTAATGCAATCTGGGGAATCAGATTATGTAACCTAAAACAAACCCATTGGGGAAATGGTGTTTTTTCCTTTGCAATTCATAACTCAGGGCATGTTCGTAACTCGAGGCATAGATGTCAGTGCAGAACAAATTTGTTAGTTGAATTATTCATATGTAGGGGCATTAGTAAATCAGGGGTTTACTGTATTCTGTCTTTAGCAATGTAGGTCAGCAGACTTACAGTTGCTTGGCTCCTAGATCTCCTGCCTTGTTCCTGGTTTCTGCTGTTGAATATTTCTGCCTGGTTCCTGCAGGCTGTTGGTGTGCATTGTCTGGATCCTTGTGCCCTACATTTTTTGGTAGCAGTGGCAGCAGCCCCCCCCTCCCCGTGGACATGCGTAGCAGTGGTGGGATGCAGGTGGTACATCCCAGTATGCCTGTACCAGTAGTAGAAATTCCAGCTGGCCATGCCCATCCGGTTGCTGAAGCCTTGGGTCATAAGCCTGTGCCTGCCTCACCAATAACATCACCACCACACACCAGCCTTCTCCGTCGACTTCCGGGAGAGGGAGAAAATGATGGACCAGAAGGGATGATTTTTGAAATGGGAAATTTCCTGTTCCACACCTTCATCTGGTCTCCTTCCCTTCTAGGAATCATCAACTTGGTGCCCTTAACCCCTTCTGTGCCTGGTAGAATCTCTTTTAAGCCTCCTGGTGGTCTTCCTCCCCCCCCCCAAGAGCTCCACATTTGAAAAATCATCCAAAAGAGAAGGATGAGCAAGTCACATGACCACCTGGACACGCCCACCCAGTCAGAAGGCCACATGGCCATGCCTACCATGTCATGCCCACAGAGTAGGTAGTAAAACAATTTGAATCCCGCCACTGATGCTTAGCCCACACACAAAAACTTGACAATATTTCCAGATTCCTTTAATGGAATAATAACATACATATTTATCTATGCTCAGACCATATGAAGCATTTTGTGGCTTTGAAAACGTTATTCTTCCCAGAGAGGAGACCATCTGGAGAACTACTTGGGCCTGAGGATTCACAAAGAGCCACATGTGGTTCACAGGGCTCCCTTACCCTGTTATTAGCCTGTTAAGAGAGCTATGAGTATACAATTCATAGAGGGGCACCAGGAATCAGCCAATTTCTGTCTCTTGATGCCAAATTACAATTTTCAAATTAAAATGTTATTCACAGTAGATAACTTTGGGTAATATCATCAACCGGCCCCGGGATGCTTTTCCACCTGCTCCCAGGACCCGCCCCTGGCCGGGGCTTTAAGAACTGCCGAAGGACAGGAGTTCCTTGCTGCCACTGCCTGAGAGGCTTTTGCGGCAGGCTGAGGGGTCGCCTCAGCAACCTGCCCCAGGACACTTTCCATTTCTTCCAGACTGTGGAACAGCTGCTCTTTTTTTTTTTTTGCCTCTCTGGGTGTAGCCACTCAGAGCTTACATGCCTGGGTGCTTCAGGGTGCTATTACCAGGATTGCCCATTCTTGGACTCTCTGTAGTTATAACAAGAGTTACTGTGAATCCTTTTCTAATGCACTGCGACTATTTAATAATTGTGTTTGCCTCTTCCTCAGCCTTAAACAGACTTAGTTATAGATTTTGAGAAAGTCAATGAACCATGTAATTAGAAGCTCAATGGTGTTTGGTTTAAACCTAAAACTGGCCAATTATTTTATACAAATTTCTCTGATTTCTAGTATCTATTCTGGAAGCAATCTTTTATCAAGACACGTTATGTAAGAATATATGGATCACTTGCACTGCAACCTGCAAACCACACTCAGAACTAGACACATTATGGCAGATGGGCTGCAGATGCAAACCAAGCAAAATCAAAATAAACACCATAAAAATCTGTGATCAACTCAGATTTGTGATCCCCATTTCTCAATCCATACAGATTTGGACTGTTGGGCATTTTGAAGTACTGTAAATAGATCTATTTTATTGTTTTGGAAAGCCAAGCTACCTGCTAAGTCCTTCCCTGTGTATTTCCTGTACAGTAAAACCTCATATAACACTAAAACCTGGTTCCACAAGTCTTGGTGTTATATGATTTTTAGTGTTATCTGATGCATGTTAAAATCCTATGGGATCCATAGAGATACATTGTAACCACACAGGCTTTAGCGGTTGTTATCTGAAGCATCCCATAGGATCTTAATGTTATCTGATGCAATTCTTCCCCCCAGATTCCTTAATGTTATGCGATTTTAGTGTTATTCGATACTAATGTTATATGAGGTATTGTATCTCCAAATGAGTTCTCATATACTGTATTTTTAGTCTTTTCCAATGTTTACATTAATTTCTCAGTAAACTCTGCCTGCTTGTAGAAACGTACTGTACTTTCAACCTGAATGTCTGGACAGGGGTTAGTTGCAGCATCATGGACAAATATTCTGTTCACAATGGTATAGAAAACAAATAAAATGGTGTTGTTCTACCAGGCAAATAGAGAGGCAGAATATGAGGAGCTTGCAAGGTGGGAGAATGAGCATGCTATAAGGGAGAGTGAAGAAGGAGGGCAAATAAACAGACTATGCCAGTGCTTTATGCACATTCGATAACAAATAGTCATAAATGTCTTTGCCAGCTTGTCCTTCACTGAAATGAGGTGTCCAAACAAATCAAGAACCATGGTTTGAAAAATGATCAATTAGTACAAGTTTTCCCACTCGTCTCCCAGATCAAAAAGACCCAGGTTTTTTTTTTCATCATCAACAGCAGTTGAAAAAACTGGGTGAATAATTTGAGCTCCTGTGGTGCAGTGTTTAAATTGTTGTACTGCATTCAAAACTTTGCTCAGGATCTGAATTTGATTCTAATGAGAACAAGATTGACTCATCCTTTCAGGATCAATAAAAAGAGTACCTAGTTTGTTGGGGGCAAATTGCAATTTGAATAATTACTTGTAAACATACCAGAGAGAGCTTTAGCACTATGGGTGGTTTATAAGCAGTTGCATTTATTTTGTAATGTCTGTGAGCAGCCCAGAGTGGTGATTGCACTATTTAGGCAGGATATAATTCAAATACAAGACTTTCTTTGCAAAGCATTTTTTTCTATTAAAAAAAATCCCTTATTGCAAATTTTTCACACAAAAGTGCTGAAATGCAATAAATAACAAAACAATGTAAACATTGGCAAAAACTCTTGCAATCCCATCCAGCAAGCAGAAAACATCTGAAATTGTTCATTTGCACCTTGTAGATAAAAGTATGCTATGATTTTTATCCCTAGTCAACACATAATAAAATCCAATTAAGCAGAGGAAGTGTTTTCTTCAGTTCCATGTTAGTGAACAGCTTGATAAGATGAATGTTTACTCAGAAATAAGTTCCTATAGAAAGACTGAATTGGCAAACAATTTCCACACTTCTAGTCATATATATTTCCATACCTGTTTCTGTACTTCTAGATCATCTATCTATCTATCTATCTATCTATCTATCTATCTATCTATCTATCTATCTATCTATCTATCTATCTAAGAATAGATAGGTAGGTAGGTAGGTAGGTAGGTAGGTAGGTAGGTAGGTAGGTAGGTATGATCTAGAAGGGTTTTGTTGTTCAGTCGCACAGTCGATTCCGACCCTCTGCAACCCCATGGACCATTGTCCACCAGGCACTTCTGTCCTCCACCATCCTCCTCAACTCGCTCAGCTCTGTGCCCAATGTGTCTATAATACTATCTAGCCATCTCATCATTGGCCATCCCTTCTTGTTTTGCCCTCCACCTTTCCCAGCATCAAGGCTTTCTCAAGCGAATCCTCTCTTCTCATTTGATGTCCAAAGTACCTTAGCTTCATCTTTACAATTTAACTTTCCAAGGAGCATTCTGGGTTGATTTATTCTAAGATTGACCTATTTGTTCTCCTTGCTGTCCAGGGGACTCTCAAAACACTCCTCCAACACCACATCTCAAAGGCATCTATTCTTCTACGCTCAGCTTTCCTAATGGTCCAGCTCTCACATCTAGCCAGCTCTCACATTGCCACGGGGAATACCATTGCTTTGACAATATTAATTTTTGTTTTCAATATGATGTCTCTACTTTTCATTATGTTCCCCAGGTTTCTCATTGACACATCTTGATAGCCTGCCATATATTCATTTACTGTACAAGTCTATGAGATTTGTAGCCTCCAATGTAGGCAAGCAAGTCTGGCTAGATTATCCTGCTATGGTAATAAAGTAGTAAACCATACTGCCAGCAACTCAGTGCCAATCAGTAGGTGGCAGCTAACTAACCTGGCAACTTTGAGGACTAATGGTCTTGGGTGGTGAAACTTCATCAACATTTGTCTGGGACTGGTGAGGACTTCATGTGCCAAAAAGGCTCAGGACCAGACAGTGACTTGTGGTCACTTGTGGATCAGTGGTATGGGTGTCATGCTGAAATGCAGAAGGCAAGTGAAAGGCCACTACATTATATTCTCAGGACAATCTTCATGGCTGATCACCATGATGATCATCAATATTTGGAATCAGATATGACAAAAGAAGAAGGGGGGCCCAAAAATGAAATGGCTAGATGGTATCGTAGATGCAATGGGCACAGAGCTGGGAAGAGATGGTGGAGGACAGAGGTGCCTGGCGGTCAATGGTCCATAGGATCACAAAGGGTCAGAATTGACTGTGTGACTGAACATCAACAAATGCCAGAAGAAGAATGTAGGTAAGAGATAAAAAATTATTTTACTGAATTTCCAAATTTTGTACAAAATTACTCTGTGCCAAACCAGCTTTTTTTTTCCTTTTGTGAAGGTTAACATACACACACTAATATAGCACAGAAGTGCTGGCTGATTGATCAGTAAGACAAGTGCAGGCCACTCAATGCTTTTGCTTGTATAAGACAGGTTTCCCACAACTATCATAGCTGTCCACAACTGCACAGCATTGCAAGTGCAGGCACTGTCACACTACACATCCTTGCATAAGAACAAGAGGAAGAAGTCTGACTTCCTATTTCAGTTCTAGTACCAGCTGATAGTGGACCACAAACACCTCTGTCTTGCTCAGGTGATAACAATCACCCACAAAGACAAGGTAACTGGATTTACATAAGAAGACATTATATTACTTAACCAAAGTAAGAAGATTAAATTCAAAGTCTTAGAACTAAATCCAATTTTAAGGCAGACTGATTTGAGTAAATGGCATTTAGATTAGTCTTTACTAACAACCCCCATCCTAACTCTGGTTGGGATTATAATTGGATGTAGTTTTTCTACCTGCAGCACAACACAAATGACTTGAACTGAAAGCACATGGCCAGCATTGTCACAGAAAGAGGAAACTGGGTGGGGAAAAGCATGCACTTGCATTTGGCTGAAAATAGTTGGGCTAAACTGGTGGGCTGAAATCTATCGCCTGCATATTCTAATGAATCTAGCAACGTCTTTGACTTCTGTGCATTCATCACAGATGTATAAAGAGGGCTTTGAGGTTTTCTAGTGGCAGGAACTCTGCAATCCCATTCTACAAACATATTAACGAAGCACTTTTCAGATCTTTCTGCAAACTCCATCTGTCAATTTTCCACCCTTCCTACAAACTCCACCTGCCAGTTTTCCACCCAACAAGGTGGCATGACTGTACATACTACAAATTTTGTTCTGCCTACATCTTGTCTGTATTTCTCATGTTGTATGACAGTAGTGGGAAACCAATTGCCTACAGTCATAAGTGATTGGTGGCTAAGTTCATGCAGTTTTCAGTCAGAGAAGATAAAGCTCTCTTGAGCATCACCAGGCAGATAAAACATAATAGTATAAAGAGGGAGAATGAAAAAGTGCAGCTGTAGGCTAGCTCTCCATCAGGATGTGGGCCAAGACAATCTGGTCCACACTAGAAAGGGGAGGCTTCCCACCTCTGCTGTAAAGAATATGCACTTCAATGTTTATAATATTATACATAAATTATTTTGCCCCAATTATTTAGTATATCTCATGCAAGAAGAAACATGGATAGAAATCTGCTTATTGTTTCAACACTGTTTATTGTTTCAACCCTCAATTTTCATTGGGTAACTGCTGTACAATTGTCATTCATCAGTCATTCATCAGAGCACCTCAAAGCTATTCAAAGCCAAAGAAAGGACATTAGCATGTGTGGTAAAGAAATGGATACCTGCCTAAACTCTCCTTCCAAGACACACATTGAACATATTGAAGTTATGTACAGTGTGTCTATGTACTGAATCATTCAGAATGGGTGATAATTGGAAGTTTCATGCATCAAACAATTTTCTGTTGTAAAACTCCTTATTACTCCATGCTTTATAACTGTGTATAAATGTAGTCATTTTACAAGATTAGAATTTGCAAAATTGGTTTTTCCTGTTTGCTGAAAGTCAGTACAATCAGTGTTGGACATGGGCCAGTTTGGACTGGTTCTCCAGAACCAGTAGCAACAATTCTGGGTTGTCTCCTGGGGGGGGGGGTGTAGTAACTTTCCCAGGAGACCACCCAGGACTGCTACTTTTTTTTTTGAGGTGACTGGTTTGGCGCCATCCAGGAGCTTGCTTTGTGGAGGAGAAAGAAGCCCTCCTCCACTCTAGAAAGCAAGCACCTGGATCTCAGCGCTCCAGGTGCTTGCCTTGTGGAGGGGGGGAGGGAAGCCCTCCCCCCTCTGCAAGGCAAACACCTGAAGTGCTGGCATCCAGGTGCTTGCTTTGCAGAGGGGGGAGAGAAACCCTCCCCCCTCTGCAAGCAAGCACCTGGAACATTTTCTCCCACCCTCTGTAAGGCAAGTGCCTGGAGTGCTGGGTTGTCTCCTTTAAGATGGGGCTGGCTGGGGGTGTCAGGCACCTCCAGCCAGCCTGTACTGTATTTTTTTTTTACTTTGGCTCCGCCCATGTAATTGGCTATGCCCATGATGTCATGACGTTGGCTCCGCCCATGATGTCAGCTACACCCACAGTGTGGTAGTAAATTTTTTGGCTGCCCATCACTGAGTATAAGTCTCCATAAAATATGATAAGAATTGCTCAACAGAGAGAGGACCATTGCTTCATTAAATATGGAGAAAATCCAGCCTTACAGATATTGAACTACAACTCATATCAGCCTGATCCTGCATAGCCAATGATGATGGATCATAGGAGTTGTAGTTCAACAACCCCTGGAAGCCTATTAAGTTCTCCATTGCTGTCTGCATTATCACACAACAAAGTAGAAGTTACATGTTTTTTTTTTCATTATCTAAAGCATGCTTTGTATAACGAAATTTCCTATGGGATGCTTCGTATAATGAAAATGTCCATAGGGATGCATTGAAAACCACCCTGGGAGATACGTTGTTTCATATAACAACATTTTTGCTATACGAGGCAACATTTTTCTTCAAATTCCTTTCGTTATACAAGGTTTTTGTTATAAGAGCCCTTCATTATAAGGGTTTTTACTGTATACACATTTGCAGTTTGCTCTTTTGAGTTCCATGAGAAATTCTGATATTCCAAAGTATTTTACAAATGTCAGTTAACCTCCTAGTTGTTTTCCTTCCTTGCTATGTGTACATTGCCTCGTATCTTTTTTATGCCTAGAGCAGTGGTTCTGAACCTTGGACCTAAAGTTGGGAACAACTGCCTCAAAGCATCAAGCAAGGTCGAGTAATACCTCCTTGAAACTTCTACTTGCATTGTTAGCATACTGATATAAACAGAAAATGTATAGGAGGCTATTTTGGCTAGCAGTATAACGGAGGAATGTTAATGAAGGATCAATACTGGAGCTTTTAAAAGTCTGATCTCATCATCCCTCCTGAAGTTGTTTTAATGCTCTTCAAGCCCTTTAACGCCTTTTCCTTAGACTCATATAGAACCTTCTTTAAGGACACCCAGTCAGCTGAGTAGTCCATAGTTACACTTGACACAACTGAATTGTGCCAGAAACAACCCCAAATCTTCAACATGCCCCTCTTCAAGTTGAACCCACTATTCCCAAACATATAAATCTTCTTATTCTTTTACCCCAGGGGTTTTCAACCAATGGTCCTCAGGCCAGAACCAGCCTGCAACAACATTTCATGTGGCCCACCGCCCTTGCTCCCACCGCCACTGCTGCTGGAAGTGGTAAAAACAGCTGAAAATGCACCACAAATGCACCTATGACTGTTGTAAATGTGTTTATGACGGCCATGGATGCTTTTTATGGCAGTGTTTACAGCAGGGGGAAACACATGTCTGGTCCACTCAGCTGTTTGAGGGGGCATCGTCCATCCTGTGGCATGAAAAAGTTGAGAACCCCTGCTTTGCCCTCATGGTTACATACCAAAGCATGATAATTTGGTCCTGTTTCATCCATTTCTAACTGTTTCTGCCTTCAGGTTTGGCAACAGTGAAACGGGTGACATTTTATGTGTCTGCATAAAAAGGTTAACTTGTCCAGCTGTATACACCAACACTGAATGCACTTGCCAATAATAATAATAATTAGATTGAATAGGGAAGAAGTAATATGGGAAAAAATTGAAAGGAAAGAGTTCCAGAAATTTGATAAATCAATATTCTTAAGTGGAAAGAAGGTAAATTCCAAAACATCCCCTAGGTGTAAACTGATGAAAATAACAATTGAAGAATGGAACAGAATAAAAGAGGAGCTTGTCCCAGGCACTTCGCCTGTTATTGAACTGGACGACTTAAGTGCTTTTCCAATACAAATAGATAGTAGGATCAGAAGTATTTTAATAGAGAAAGAGGCTCTCTTGTTGAAAGATTGGATTAATATATGCAAGGACAGTGACAGAAAAAGAGAATTATTTTCACAAATGCAGTTAGATTGGTTCAAGATTCTTCAAATAAATAATTGGAATAAGAAATATTTGACAGATGATAGTTTAATGAGAGAGTTAACTTTATTTGAACTTATGTTAAGTAAGATCAGGAAAGGCGACATGGGTATTAAAGGAGTAGTAAGTAAGATTTATAAAATCCTGAATAAAGGTGGAAGCATACAGGAAGTTTTAAAAAACAAGTGGGAATATGAATTAAATGAAACAATCTCAGTGGAAAATTGGAAGAGAAAATGGAGAAAAAGGATTATGAGATCCATGTCCGTTAGAATGAAAGAACATAATTATAAGATAATCTGGTGGTGGTATAGGACCCCAATTGGGCTGCACCGAATGGATAACAAGATTAGTGATAAATGCTGGCGTTGTAAACATGAAGTAGGAACATATATACATATGTGGTGGACATGCAAATGTTTGGAAAATTTTTGGCAAAAAGTGAAAAACGAAATAAATAGTATATTGGAAATGCAGCTCGCTTGGGGTCCGGACACAGTTTTGTTAACGGAGGTTGATAAGTTCAATATAAGTGAGGATAATAAAGAATTGATGTCTGTGATGCTGTCAGCGGCTAGACTTTGTATTGCAAGAAATTGGAAAAATGATGTTTCGATAAAAATACAAGACTGGTATAAAGAAATGTGGGAGCTGGCACTGAATGATAAACTTACCTGTGAGCTAAAAATAAGAAAAGGAAGAGTTAAAGTTAATAATTTTTGGAGAATCTGGAAACCTTTTGTGGAATATGTGACTGTCAAGAAGAACGGGGTTGCTCCTGTACCTGAACAAAATGATTTTTGGAAATTATGAGTTTTTACAATCCCCTGGACATTGTAAATATCACAGGGGTGATAATAAAAGTGTGTTCTATGATAATGTAGGAAAATAAATGTATTAGAGAATGAGTTGAAAAATGGTATCAAGTATGATTTAAGCAGCTTTTACACGGGATGAGTAGAGTTTAGGTAATTTTTTATTATTATTGCTGTGGTTGCTTATATATGGTTAATGTAATGTACTCATATTAATGTAAAGGAAGAAAATTTGTTTCTATGACATGATTTATTCTTTTTTTTTCTCAACTCTCTTATTTCTGTAATTTGTGTATAACTCTTTATTATTGTATTGTACTGTATTGTATATTTTGTTTCTTTTTTAACTTTATTGTTGTATGTTTATATTGTTTAAATACCTATAAAAATTTAATAAAAAATAATAATAATAATAATAATAATAATAATTAGTATATTTCAACTTGTATGCCACCCCACTCGCAATTCGACTGAAGGTAGTGTGCGGTCTGCACAAAATTGCCTCACCAGCTATGATTTCCCCCTCAGGGTGAAATGGCTGTCAAGGGAGGATGAGAAGTGAAACACAACTTCCTGCCCTGCAGCTACAGTAACCAAGGAAGAGGAGGCAACATAGGTCTTTTGATGAAATATCTGACTATGATTATATTACAGAAGATAGAAAGTGAAACTACTCAGAAAGAAAGGGTATGGAGGGTTTGAAAGCAACACAGCCAATCTACTAACTAGGCCAGTGATGGTGAACCTTTTAGAGACAGAGTGCCCAAACTGCAACCCAAAACCCAATTAGTTATTGCAAAGTGCCAACACAGCAACAGGGGAGGAAGGAAATGCTCCCATTGGGAGAGGGGCAGGGCAAACTCTGTGCTGGGAGGAGGGAAGAAACGCTCCCATTGGGTTGCTAGGCAGGGGGTGGGAAAAATTCTGTGCTGGAGTGACTGCATGGGTGCCCACAGAGAGGATGCTGAGTGCCACCTCTGGCACCCGTGCCATAGGTTCGCCACCACTGAACTAGGCCATATATGTGTTGCACAACAAGACTGCTTGATTTTGCTGAGCTGTGCCTTGTGCCACTTTCTCCAAAATGCCCTTTGTAAGCTGACCTCAACATTCCGAAACCTATTGTTTTAGCTTACACATTTGGCCCTCACCTCTTCCCTCTGTTTCATACCTGCTCTCACAATTGCAGGCAATAAAAAGAAGCAGAAAAGAAGGATATATAGAGCTGTTTTGCAAAAATATGTTGCTCCAGAGAAAGAAAGAATCCAGGTAGTAAGAACCCTTCTCAATCTTTAAAGAGAATGACAAGCACATGCCTGGGAAACCCTACATCAAGACAGGCAGGGAAAGATACATTACCTGCCTAGAGGGAAGGACACAAGGTCATATGAAATCAACCTTTACTATATAACCCTGCTCTAAATCTTTTCCTGTATGTTAGAACATCCAGCCTTACAAATCTCACAACATCAAAACTTAAGAATCTTACTACTGTTGAGATTATATCCTAGTTCCTATTTCTGAGTCTATTACCATTTTCTTTCTTGCCCTATGTTGCATGCTATGCAGGTGAGCACAGTGGGATCTGTCATAGTCTTTACATCCAATGTAACATCCTCATTTTAAATATAATGGTTGGAGAGGGAGATGCCAAATAAGTAGTAAAAAAAAAAGAGTTGAGAAATACATGAACAACCATGTTGAGGTCAGTTTACAAATTGAAACTATGTCCATACCTTGAGAACAGATGATATACCACTTCATGAAAATCATGTGCCCACACACACCGGCTCCAGCACACCAGGAAATGCCATGTGGTAGAGGAAGGGCAAAATGGTGGTCCAGCTCCCAAAACTGTCTGAGGGAATGTGACCCAGCCCCCAGCTTAAGAAGGTTGAGAACTCCTGCTCTAAATCATTGGTTTTTCTTGCCTAAGAAAAAAATAATGGTCCTTTCACACAAAAGGTAAACTGCAAAATAATCTTCATTTGAAGTCATGGCTGACTCATTATTAGGCAGGGTAGTAAGCAATGGAGATAAAGAGGAAGCAAACACATTTCCTTGTTTTAAATTTTTGTTTTGACTCTTTCATACCCACTAATACATTCCTAAGATGCTGAGTTTCTCATACAGAAAATTCCTGGCTCAGCAGAAATGCTTCCAGAACAATTAATTAGGTGATCATCCAGTTCCCATCCGAGTATATCATTCAGTATGGATGGCATTAGTTGCCACCTCGGCACTTGTAGTGTAGGCTGCAACATCAGTTGTACAGATTCCATCTTTACAAACAATCTCAAGTCCACCATATTCAAAATCACAGCCATGAACCATTTAAAAAAATATAGCCATTGAGCTCTAAAGTGATGATGAAATAACCAAAGCATAGAATCCTATCATAGTTATATCACCCGGATAATGTTTGTTAAGGAAGATGATTGTAATGTACCGACATTTTCTATATCTTGATGGAACATTTTGGAGTCAGAGGAAAGTTGGTAACACAATAGGATACTCCAGATGGTTTCTGTTACCTGTAATTGAATGTGTATGCAATTTCTGATAGAAGTTGTGTGGTCTTAGCAAAGTGCCAGCAATAGAAACAAATCTGCCTCATTAGCAACAGTAATGATTATCTTCCTTAAAGCAATGGACCAATCATTAGGCAGAATAATGCAGCCACCTCAAGTTGCAGATTTCTAGTGCCAGGAATACAGAAAGACACTTATAGGATTTTCTGATTCAAATGCCAGAATAGTTTGACTAGGTTTGAGTACATGGTTGCTTAGCATGCAACCAAGGTCAAAAGGAAAGCCCATACCAATACTGCATCTGAATTTCCAATAGCACATCCTTTATACTCTTCTTCATTACAACCCCAATGGTTCCAACACTGTTTCACTACGCATTGTTTCCATTTCATCTATATCATCAGGAAAGTCAACAGACGAACCCAGTTTGTTTCCATACAGGGTGCCATGTTTGAGATGGGCATCCCACATTACAATTAATTCATTGATTGTCATTATTTCTCAAGTAATCTTTCAGAGTTATTTTACAGATAAGACAGCAATAATAAAATTTCATTGCTGCCCTATCATTACGTAACATGCTCATTGTTCTATAAATTCTCCTCAAGATATTTGCTTCAAAATTTACTGAACACTGACTTGCCTCTCTTCAAAATAAAAGGCTATGGTTGCCTAATAGCTATCCCTCAACCCTACAGTAGACCTGTGTTGTTTCCTTATATACATAAAGTGCTACATATGAGCACTGCTATATTGAGTGTTAAATATTAATACTGTACAGTAATTTTGGTTACTGACTCAAATTTACTAAGAAATCCAATGCACTCATAGACTCCTGTGTGAAATGAATAATTTCTAACACATTGGATCTGAAAATCTTAAGAAGCCCTTCTTTAATACAAATGGGAATGCAAAACAAATATACAGTATATATTGCAGGACAGAGTGAGCTCCCATCTCTGTCCCAGCTCCTGCCAACCTAGCCATTCAAAAGCAAGAAATTGCTAGTAGATAAATAGGGACCACTTCAGTGGGAAGGTAAACAGCATTCCATGTGTTCCAGTGTCTAGTCATGCCTGCCACATGACCACAGAAACATCTGCAGAAGCAGACAGCGCTGGCTCTTCGGCTATGAAACAAAGATGAGCACTGAACACTAGAGTCGGATATGACTGGCTTTTGAGCAAGGATGACTTTTACCTTTATTACCATCACATGTCCTTGTAAGGGGAAAAAAGGATAGGTCAGATTCCTCCATACTGTGCACAATGTTTCAGTAAACTGTCATTGTGTCTGACCGCCCTGCTCTTTATTTGATAATGTTTCAAAATCAGTAAATTTTAAAATTGTCTTCACTTATCCATGTTTGTTACTTGACGACATGCATGTGCATGACCCAAAAAAGCAACCAGGGTGGTGATATGGTTAGAATGTGAGACTAGTATTCAAAGAGACATGGGTCCAAAACTTCATGACAGATAACTCTCTCAGCCTGACTCACCTTCATAGAGGTTTTTGGAGGATAAAGAGTGAATAGAAGGAATGGGCAACATACATGCATACAAGAAATAAATACAATGCAATAAATATCATGCAGGCAGTTTTTGGTTAGTGCCTCATATCACTCTGGAGACATGTTTTGATTGGGTTCTGTTGGATTCATCTGTGGCATGTTTAAAGCTTCCATGAATGGCTTGCTTTCCTCCTCTTTATTTAGCAAGGGACCATAGTCATAAAGTAGGTTTTATTAAGTGTATTTTAGTTGTTTGTTGATAACCCTGATTTTGAAAATCTTCAACAAAACTAAACTAAAATAAGTAAACAGTTTGAATTGGATCCAATCTCAGTAATGGAATTGCAAATTAATTTTCAATTAACTTGTTCCACATATTGTAATGAGTTGTCTCTATGCATGATTAATTGTGGCTAACTTAATCCAACCTGTTGTTGTAATTTTTGTTCCTGTTCTTCTTTTATCACACATCCCAGACTTCCTCTAAGAGCTCAGAACATATTGTCACCAGTTCAAATTGTGTACTACATTCAAACTGTGGCCACCATCCTGCTCAGAGACTTCTAAATTTTAAAAAAAAAACCACCAGGTGATGGGCCTGAAACCACCACTCTGTATGAGCTTCTGTTGAAGGAATCATCCAAATCTCTTCTGAAGGGAAAGGTATAAGGACAGCATAAGGACACTAATTTGCCTCAGACAAATGCTCTATGAGAAGGACTGATCCAGGGATAGAGAGATATACTGAATATGCTTAACAAGAGAGCACAGCAATAACCCTGAGATGTATTCACAGCAAAGGCATAGCAGGATAATGCTTATTCTGTATAGCACATCTAGTGAAAAGATCCCCTTGTCTCCTTGGCAACATGTAATCATCTATGTGTAGAGAAGGAGATAAGTAGCTGCTAATGCAACATCAGGGACTCAGTCAATAGGCATTGCCATTGCACAGAGTATTCAAATGTGAATACATTTCATCAATGACATTTTAGATTTTCTCGCATAGACCACAGAAAGAGCAAAGCACAGATAAACAAACAAGATCTAGGGATAAGCAATGCCTTCAACTTACTAACTCGCATCTGCAATGTTTGATGAACCTGAGGCTCACAACTCATTTGCATCTCACACATTTAGGCATAATGAAAACACTGGAACATCACAGCAAAGTCAGAATCATTGGGGCGGTGGATGGGCGACAGACCAGGGACCCAAAAAGGGCCTTGAAGAGTTAGGGTGATGATCAAGGGCACTGAGATTTCACAGCTGCTTTAGGAAAAGGCACATAAATACATCCCATTATTTATTCATAGGAAAATTTTTGATATAGGAGTTCTGAGCTAAACTCTTCTCAGTGAATTTATACATGCTGTTTGTTCCAGATTTGCACTCAGAGGAACTCTGCCAGTAATGCAAAAAGGGAATGAAAGAATTTTTTTTTGCTGGTTCCTCCTTCCTATTACAGATGTCTGTCTGCAAAACTGCTCCAGAAGATTGAGAGAACAATCAGAGAGAAGTAGTTTAAGAACTGTAGGATGTAAAAAGGAAATCAGCAAAAATTACCAATCTGCTTTTGCTTTTTTGCTTTTCTTTGCTTTTCTTTACTTTTCCCTTCTTTTTCTTTTTCTTTTTCTTTTTCTTTTTCTTTTTCTTCTGCTTCTGCTTCTGCTTCTTCACACTGCTAAATCTCTACTCAGTTTTCTCTGTGAACCATTTTGTTCATAGAAGAGCATAACAGGATCCAACCCAGAATGTCTTAAGCAACACACACTCCTGTACAACATGGTAAGAAGATTTCCAAGCCTACTCAAGAACAGTACAGCAGAGAGAGAGACGCTTAAAGAAAGATACAGTACTCAAATTCTAAACATGTTTACCAAAAATTAAAAAAAAAAAAAAGGAAATGGCACCAAGCTCGTTAATAATGCTTTCCATCTAAATAGTAACTCAAAAGATTGCAGCCTTCTCAGAGAGCTAGTAGGGACCTGAGTTCAAACAGAAACATGACTCTACCTTTACTACCCTTGCCTGAACAGACACATTTGTGCCTGTATCTGAAGTAGACTGTGCCCATTGGAATTGTGGTGTTGTTGTGCTGCTATTCTTTAGACTGATCTGGAAATGGCAACAGGTCTCTTGCCATTTATATGTCTCTCTTAAAGCAGAATTGCAGTAATCCAGGACAATTAAAATTAATCATTTGGGCAATCCAAAGCAACACATTAAATAAGAACAAAGCATAGTATTGTTGTTGTTGTTCAGTCACACAGTTGATTCCGACCCTCTGCGACCCCATGGACCACTGTCCACCAGGCACTCCTGTCCTCCACCATCCCCCTCAACTCACTCAGCTCTGTGCCCATTGTCTCTACAATACCATCTAGCCATCTCATCTTGGGCCGTCCACTTCTTCTTTTGCCCTCGACCCTTCCAAGCATCAAGGCTTTCTCAAGTGAATCCTCTCTTCTCATTTGATGAGAAATCATGAGAAATCTGTACATGAATCAAGAGGCAACAGTTAGGACAGAAAATGGAATGACGGAGTGGTTTGGAATAGGAAAAGGAGTAAGACAAGCCTGCATTTTGTCACCCTGCTTATTCAACTTATACACAGAACACATAATGCGCAATGCAGGGATGGAGGAATCACAATTTGGGATCAAAATTGCTGGGAGAAACATCAACAATTTGAGATATGCAGATGATACCACCCTAATGGCAGAAAGTGAGGAGGACCTAAAGAAGCTCCTGATTAGGTTGAAAGAAGAAAGTGAAAAAGCTGGATTGAGACTCAATATCAAGAAAACCAAGATAATGGCAACAGGCCCTATCAGTCCCTGAAAAATAGATGGGGAAGAAGTAGAAGCAGTGACAGATTCTACTTTCCTAGGATCAAAGCTCACTGCAAATGGTGATTGCAGCCATGAAATAAAAAGGCGACTGATTCTTGGGAGGCAAGCAATGAGAAACCTGGGGAGCATAGTGAAAAGTAGAGACATCACATTGCAAAGCAAAATTCGCATAGTCAAAGCAATGGTATTCCCTGTGGCAATGTATGGTTGTGAGAGCTGGACCATTAGGAAAGCTGGGCGCAGAAGAATTGACGCCTTTGAGATGTGGTGTTGGAGGAGAGTTTTGAGAGTCCCCTGGACAGCGAGGAGAACAAATAGGTCAATCTTAGAAGAAATGAACCCTGACTGCTCCTTAGAAGGTCAAATAATAAAGATGAAGCATAGTATAGAGATGGAGATACAGTAATACCTTGGATGACGTTAAGACTTGGTTCCACAAGTCTTAACATTATCCGATTTTTAGCCTTATCCGATGCATGCACCAGATAATGTTAAAATCCTATTTAGGTGGATCAGATAACGTTAACTCCATAGAGATAAGCAACAGAGTCTTCAAGGGAAAGTCAAGGAAACATGCTGGACACCTAAAAAACTTTAAGAAATAATTGTCTAAAGGGTAAATACATTACAAAAACATGCCAGACCACCCTGACTTTAGGGGAACAAAGCCATACAGTATTTTTAAATTTTTGAGAATTTTATAAAGTGCTGTTTTAAAAGATCTGAACAGAAGCTAGGAAAATGTTTTCCTTTAGAATCACCCCCCCCCCCATCATTGCTGTAATAAAGGAAGTTCCCTCAGGGCTTTGCAGGGTGTGAAAAGCTTAATTGCTTTGTAGGTGAAAGGTTTCAGTGTCTGCTTGTTTTCCATTGACAATGCATGAGGCTTGCGGAGGCTTGCATGAGTCAGACTGGTTTTGCAAGCTTTTGTTATTCAAATGTGGCAAGCTTGAGAGCAGGCAGCCCCTCCCTTTCTCCCAAGAGAAACTGGTGAGTCACAGCCACACCTCAGGGAATTTGAGGCAAACATTAGCCTCAGAAATACTTAGCTTATCTGATGGATCGGATAACGTTAACATAATGTTTAACATAATGTTTAACATAATGGTTAACATAATGTTATCCGATCCAAATGTTTGCCTCAAATTCCCCAACGTTATGCGAGTTTAGCGTTATCCGTTCCAATCATTATCCGGTGTTTTACTGTAATTTAAAAGACACATTAAAATGTACATTTTTAAATGGCACCCAATTTCCATCAATGAGACAAACTGGTGGGCCTGGCTGGCTGGCTCTGGGAGAACTAGAGACTATCCCAGGAGTTCTCAACCTTTTTAAGCTGGGGGCCAAGTCATGCTCCCTCAGACAGCTTTGAAGGGGCAGATGGCAATTTTGCCCTTCCTCCACCACATAGCACTTCCTGGTGTGGTGGAGATGATGAGGCCACATGAAATGGCCATGGGCTGCAGGTTGAGAATCCCTGGACTATCCATTACTTCCTGTTTCTGAATAAGGATCTCTATGGTTATAAACAGAGCTGGGTAGGGGATTAATGGCAAATAACATACCTAGAGTTTTTTGTGCTTGCAATAAGTCATTTTCAGACATGTTTATGGCTTCACCATCCAATATTTGGAGGAGGGCTAAATATTTCCTTTGGAATTGGTAAGGTCCCCCACCCTTGATTGAATGTCTCCTCTTCTGTACATATCCAGAAGGAGGGCAACCAACAATTTTAATTTGTGCTTTGTTTTTGTTCATACGAATGCCAGTGTAGTGTAGTGATTAATGTTGGCCTGAGATTTGGAAGATCTGGATTCAAGCTCTGATTTAGACATGACCATCTCCAGGTACCCTCTGTGACATGTATGGTAGGTAAATGATTGGTGTTTGATTGGTAATTGTAGGGTTGATGTGTGCCTGAAATGATTGTTAAATCAGTTGTGAGGTATGGAAGCATGTTTGTGAATTGAACTGTGAGCTGATTGGTTGTTACAGGTTATAGGATAGACACTACCTGTCATATATATATGAAAAAGCAAGATGAAGTTTCAAGTAGAAGGCGGTAAGGGTTATAAACTAATTAGGATTAATACTGTTAGAACTGAGTGAGAGCTGTTTGGTAAATAAGTTGTAAATAATAGTATCTTGTTGAATGTAGGTGAAAACAAGTATTCAAAGAGATAGAGAAATTACAGGTTTTAAATTATAAGGTAAAGACTTGTGGACTGTGTTTTTAAAAACTAGATAGATTGAACATTGCTCTTGTAGGTTAGTTGTGACTGTCACAAACAAGTATTCAGTAAACAAGAATAATTTTTCTTCAAGTTACAAAAACATTTATTACTTTTAGACAAGGCATTCACAAGTCTTTATACTCCCACATACCACTGGCCAGTGTTGGGAAACAGGTTATGTAGTGTCACCAAAGTAACTAAGGCTATGTATTTCACCAGAAGCATTATTACATTTTAAAAGGGCAAGGTAATATTAACCTTTAACCTGTTAGTACTGTCCATGGGGTACTTTTTGGGAGGCAAGCTATGGCAAACCTAGGCAGCATAATAAAAAGTAGAGACAACAAAAGTACACATAGTTAAAGTGATGGTCTTCCCAGTAGTAATGTATGGATGTGAGAACTGGACCATAAGGAAGGCTGAGCTCAGAAGAATAGATGCCTTCGAATGGTGGTCCTGGAGAAGATTCTTGAGAGTCCCCTGGACTGCAAACAGATCAAATCAGTCAATCCTAAAGGAAATAAACCATGACTGCTCCTTGGAAGGACAAATACTGAACCTGAAGCTCAAGTACTTTGGGCACCAAACGAGTAGAGAGGATTTGCTGGAGAAAGCCCTGATGCTGGGAAAGATCAAAGGCAAAAGAAGAAGGGAGCAGCAGAGGATGAGATGATTAGATGGTATCGTTGACGCAGTGGGTATAGATCTGGGCAGACTACAGAGGATGGCAGATGACAGAGCAGCCTGGTGTGCTGTGGTCCATGGCATTGCAAAGGGTTGGACACAGTGGTGGGCGTGGCCACCCAATTTCCCCACCCCCTGCCAAGAGGCCATCCAATTTTGCTACCCCCCCCCCCTTCCTGGGGTGCGTGAACCTGTTGCTGCCGACCACTGGTTGGACTCAACTGTGCGACTCAACAACAACAATGACAAATATTAACCTTTATTTGTTATTGGCAACACTGACTCTACAGTGACTCTAACAAGGATTTCAAGATAAGCAAGATAATTAAGCAGTGGATTTATCAGTTCCACATCCCCAATGAACTTTCACAGCTGAACTGGGAGTGGAACCAGCCAGATTGAATCCAAGTCCATCACCTTATCCACTAAACCACAGTAGGTATCAGCTGTTATCTCTGGCAATGCTTGAAGATGGAGATAATCTAGGACAAGGAATCCACATCCACACAGGTTCAAACAGAAACCCCAGAAGTTGTGCAAGGGTTTGGAGATGGTTGTAATTTAGGTGGGAACACACACAAGTAGAGAAGATTTGTCTCTCTTATCAAAATTATTGGGAGGGTTGAGTATAGAAGACGAAACCTATGACTTCTGCCTTGAGTTCACTGGAGGAAATGTGGGGTACAAATGTAGCTAATCAATAACATAACGAAAATAAATGGGGCTGCAGCATAAAGATCAGTACAGCAAATAGCAGGCAAGATGAGGAAGAGACTGATCACTGTGATCCAGTTCGTTTGTCTGTAACTGCAGACCATTAAGGCTCAATGGAAGACAAAATGTAACAATGCAAAATCTGTCAGATGTATGATCATGAGAGGAGACACTCCAATCTCAAAGACCACAGAAACCCCTTAACCTCTGTAAAGAAGACCAGCTTAAAATTGCCAATGAGCTAAAATGGCCTTCCTTTGCCACCTGGGATCCTTTGCAAGTCTCTGAGGAAGGCATTTACTCTTGGCCATTGATTTATTTAACTGAATGCCATGCAGGTGTTTTCAGACAAACAAAACAGCCAGACTTTATGATGTTGCTGATTGTCATCTGGCTGCATCTCATTTCGGAAGAAATAATCAGCATTTGAGGAGAATGAAATTAGGCTGTGATCAGAGACTGCATTTCATTTTCATGCACAGAAACCAGGCAGTGATGTGTCATTGTTTGACAAGTCCTGTATAGCAGACACATTACTACCGTATGATCTCAGCTGAAACCGGGACATTTCATTAATGCTATTCATTTCTGAATGAAACAAAAACATCTATAGTTATCAACAATAAACATATTATTGCAGGACTGAAGGGACATTTTTTTAAAGTGTCACATGGTTTCAGCAATGTGTTTTAATGTCACCCATATTCCATTGTACTGCAATACAGCCAATCTGTTCTCAATTGAATGTGAATAAAATTCTGTAGAGTTGCCACTGTTGTATGATTTCCCCCTCCTGTGCTAGGAGAGTGAAGCCATTTCAGTTTTCATCAAGAGCAATATGCTAATGATGTAACATTAGAGCTGGTAAAATAATGTCAACATAATCTGCAATCTGCACAGCAAAAATGAAATGTCAGCCAATTCCACCAAATGGCAAATGATTTTTTTATCCCCCCACCTTAATTTTACTGATCAAAGTGATGTGTTATAAATCTGTTAGCTCAGGCATCTCAAAAAAAAAGAAAGAAAAAAAGGAAAGGAAAGGAAATCAAAAACCTTGAGAAAAGGATATAGAGACCAATGCAATTACAACTTTTACATTTCCTCTAACAGAAAATGTAAGGGTTAGCTGGGAGGGTTTTTCCCCACAAAGAATGCCTTCCTTCTTTTTTTTATGATTGATTAATATTTCTGTAGAAAGATGTAAGAATCAACCTCTTTTTGTTGTACAAATATGCATTGCTTTAAGAAAAGTATTTGTTTATCTTTCTAGACAACTACAACACCAGAATTATACCCTATGTGCAGTTGAGATACAGTACTAAATAAATGCCGTTGGCTACTAAACACAGTGGCCCATATTCTTAATACAGGTACTCTCATGCTGCCTACCTATTTATTTCTAAATCAAGTCCAACCAATTATAAGAAATCAAGGAAGTCTCATCTTAATCTTATGCATCATATCTACTTGGAATATCTCACATGTGGTCTTACATACACTTCAGATAGGTAACAAGAAATACAGTATTTGCCATCAAAGGGATGGAGAAAGAGACTATGTGTATGAATGAGAATTTGAACAATCCAATTTGTAGATCAGGGGTATGCAGAAATTTTGTTCTAATTCCCCAATGATGGGCCATGCTGCCAGAGGCTAATGGTGAAATCCAAAATGTCTGCACACCCCTGCTATATATCAGAAACATCCTGCTCTGTTCTAATATTATTCTTATGACTTCATTACAGGGAGATGTCTTTTTTAAAAAATCAGAATTCAAGCACATATCTCTTGACATGCGACCTGAACTTGCAGAAGATCAGGAAATCTTTATGATTATATTCAGCTGATTGACTGATTGACCCACAGTTCATACTAACACTACAACTATAAATATGATCCTGACCATTTTGCTGGGTTTTTGTTCACTCATTTTCGTCATTCTAGGAAAAACCATGTGATCGGCATCTCAAAGTATCTTGCAAGAGGACAGCAGGGAGATATCCAAGGCAAACAGAAGTAAAAAAGATAGGGACAGCAAGACAATATTCAGCTGTTTACTAGGCCCATTACCTCCATTGTCATGTTGAACAATCCAGCTGTTCTTGAGCTTCAATTCCCAGAGGCCCTGATCAACAGGCGTGCTGACTTGGGCTTCTGGGAATTGAAGTCCAAGAATACCTGGAGTGCCAAGGTTCACCATCATGGTATCTGGACCCTTTTCAGTCAGGATTCAGGCCCGGATATGGTACTGAAACTGCATTAATCGCATTGGTGGATGATCTCTGGAGAGAGCGGGATGGAGGTCATCCGTCTGTCCTCACTCTTCTTGATCTCTCAGCGGCCTTCGATACCATCGATCACGACATCCTTTTGGGTAGGCTCCAAAGTCTGGGGATCCAGGGCACTGTGTTGTCCTGGTTTTCCTCATTTCTGAGGGGCAGAACCCAATAGGTATGGTTGGAGAAGGAGGAGTCCAGTCCTAGGCCCCTGCAATATGGGGTGCCTCAGGGCTCGGTGCTCTCTCCTCTTCTATTTAACATCTATATGAAGCCACTGGGTGAGATCATCCGTTCCCATGGGGTAAGGTATCATCAATATGCTGATGATACCCAGTTGTACATCTCGGCCCGTGGGGACCCAAGCGGTGCAGTGGAAGTCCTTTCCAGGTGCCTGGAGGCTGTTAAGGTCTGGATGGGGGAAAACGGGCTACAACTGAATCCCGGCAAGACTGAGTGGCTATGGGTAAGGGGCCCTGCGTTATCACAGGAGTTACCAGCTTTGGTTCTGGATGGGGCAGCTTTGCCCCAAACTGACCCGGTGCGTAATCTGGGGGTCCTCCTGGACTCACAACTACTGTTCGAAGAGCAGGTGGCAGCCGTGGCCAGGAGGGCTTTTGCACAACTCCGTGTAATACGCCAGTTGCACCCGCTCCTAGACCGGGACGCCTTGCTCATGGTCACACATGCTTTGGTCACCTCCAGACTTGATTACTGTAATGCGCTCTACATGGGGCTGCCCTTGGTGACCATTCAGAGACTGCAGCTGGTCCAAAATGTGGCGGCCCGGACAGTGATGGGGTGTGGGCGTTATGCTTGTGCCTCACCACTGCTCTGGGAGCTGCACTGGTTACCAGTATGTCTCCGGGTGCAATTCAAGGTGCTGGTTATTACCTTTAAAGCCCTATATGGTAGTGGGCCAGGATACCTCAGAGACCGTGTCACCCTAAGAACGTCTGTCTGTCCCATCAGGGTGGATCGGAGGGGATCCCTTGTCATCCCATCAGCTAGGGAGGCTCATCTCTCGAGCACTAGGAAGAGGGCCTTCTCTGTGTTCGCCCCGGCCCTTTGGAACCTCCTCCCAACTGAATTGCACCTACAGACAGAGCTCCTGCCCTTCCGGAAGAGCTTAAAAACCTGGCTGGCAGGACAAGTGTGGGGACCAAGGAATGTGGGATCCCACACAGGGTGGTTAATTTAAGGGACAGCCTCACTTCCTGTTCGGTTTTATTCCGTGGGGCTGCTTGTTCCCTGTTTTATTCCCTGTTTTTATGAACTTTTACAGTTTTAAAACTTTTTAATTATTAGTATTTTATTGTGTGGGTTTGCGATTGTATTTGTTTTGTAAGCCGCCCAGAGTCGGGTACACCCGACTGGGGCGGGATAGCAAATGTGAAATATAAATAAAATAAAAAATAAATAAATAGTAGGTCAAGAATCAGCTGAGCCAATAGAATAGCTCTTGTCTTCATCATTGCAAACTGATGGAACTACTTAATGATGGTTTCATCATAAGAAGAACCCGATTCTTATAGCTCACAAAGGAGCTGTCGTTTCATCTGAGTGAATGTCATACATCATGGTTAGGGAGATGCCATTTAGGTTTGTTTTGACTACAAATCTCACAATTCTTCATTCTGGGGCTTCTATCTGCCAGACCTGGAGTTACAGACACGTACATTTTGCTCACCTGAACAAAGTCAGGGATGAAAGTTTTCTCAGCCTAGAATAGGCCAAGCTCTGGCCTTATTTTCTGTTAGAAAAACAGATAACTCTCCAAGCAGCAGTTATTCCATCTGGGGACTGAGGACATTTCTTATCCATCATCATTCGTTGAGTAACTGCCATTTCATTAGCCTATAGCAAAGGGAATAGCAGGGAGCAGGGGCACATCACTGGTTTAGAGGGCTCCTTCTCTGCTTGAATGCTTTCCATTCCAGCTAGTTATCTTGAAGAACTTAATTAACCAGGGGGTGAACAAGAAGACATGGGAGGCCGAGGCTTTGCTCCCCCCCCCCTTGAGCCCACACCATTAGCCAGGGAGAAGAAGCAGGAAACAAGCCCCCCCTCAAGCCCACACCAATGGCCAGAGGGTAAAGAGGATGCGGGAGGCTGAGGCTTCACCTCCACCCACCCACCCCAAGCCCACACCAATGGCCAGGAGATGAAGAAGACGACACAGGAGGCCAAGGGTTCTCACACACACCCAGCCCACACCAACGGCAAGGGGGTGAAGAAGAAGACGTGGGAGGCTGAGGATCCCTCTCCCCCTCCCAAGCCCACATCAATGTCCAGGGGATAAAGAAGGCTGAGGATTTGCTGCCTCCCTGACCCCCCACCAACATTGATTGATTGTATTATTGTTGTATTATTATTATTTTATTGATTGTATTCTCTGTAAGCCACCCTGAGTCACCATGGTAAGTGGGTGACAATATAAATCTGAATAAATAAATAATAATAAATAAATAAGAACATAATACCTGTGGGGTTTCCCCCATCCTCCAATTTCTGTTTCTTCATGTGTCATGTCTTCTACAGGGCAGAGATTTGAAAAGATACTCTGAGGGTCTTGGTAAAAATGTATCAAAGACACAAATGATAAAGAAAAATTAGAAGATCTCTTCAGATTAAAAGCCTTGGCCACTTAATAACTGATTCCTGAATAACCAGAAGACTGAACTCAGCTAATTGGGGAGAAGCAGGGTTAGAATAGGCATTAATTCCAAAAACTTGTACATGTTATTTTGAGGTGAAAAGCTCTTTAGCTATTCAAAACTACAAACAATTTTCTACAAATTTTGGATTCTGTAATGAACAGCTAATCATTTTTTTAAAAATGAACAGTTAATGGGTCACTTCAAAAATCTCAAGCTTTCACAACTTAAGATTTTAATTATAACTATCTGACTGAAGAGTTTAATCAGCAACTCATCTGAAATTCTTCAGAAGCTCTTAGGTGAAATCTAAAGCTGCATTTTTATGCCACATCATACAGAATAAGTAATATTTGAAGAATCGTCAGAGGAAAAGGAATATTGTCTCTGGGATCATTGTGCTGAGGTTTTCTATCAGTCAGCTAATACGTGGCAATCATGTATTTGTCTGTACTGGGAAATGTAAATTACTTTTAAAAATGCACTTTATTCCCCATTTGCACTGCTAGCTCAAGACATCTACTGCCTGAGGCAAAGACAACAGTAAAGGTCTCCCTTGTTTGAAAGCCAGCCATTTTTTACTCTAGGAGTGATGCTCATCTCTATTTGCAGCCAAAGAGCCAGCACAGTCTGTGTTTGCAGACATTTCCATGTTCATTTGGCAGGCCTGATTAGATGCCGGAGTGCATGGAACACTGTTACCTTTCCCACTGAAGTAGTACCTATTTATCTACTTGTAATTTCTTGCTTTCAAACAGCTAAATTTGCAGGATCTGGGACAGATGACAAAGCCTCAGCAACCTTTGGATGTGGTGTGTCTGTGTGTATTTTAATGTCTATTTAATACCCTTACCTATATTGATGTACTACCACAGTTCCCAAAAAGACCTGGCGGCCAGCAGGTCTGGCTGCCTGGCTTGGGGTTTTTAAGCAAAGTCTTGGAGTTACCTCATCAATAAGCTACACCTGTGCTGTTCCAATTGCTGTTTCAATTGGAGAACCCTTAAGGAGGTACAGGTGTTTTACATTTACATTAAGGCATATTATCTTAGAGAACTGGTACAATGACCATATCCATCTTGCAACATGGTGCTGCCCAGGTGCTTATACTAACAGGTAAGTGAAGGGTTTGTGTTTGGGGGGGTGGGGGGGGGGAATTCAGCTTCTTATTTTGCTTCATTTTTCAGATACTTCATACTTGTGCTTGATTTTTATTTTATTTATTTATTTTATTTATTTATGGGTTTGTGTGTGTGTGTGTGTGAGTGCTTATTTTTATTTTATTTATTATTATTATTAATTTTTTCCTTTGGTCCCACCCACAATGTCATGATGTCATGATGTTAGCTCCACCCACACTGTGATGACATCACAGTGGTGATGTCAACAGTGACACTGGCTATGACTAGCATTTGGATTGTAGGGTAAGCATTGTGTGTTATGCAGAGAGGAATAGGCAAAGATTAGGGATGTGGTACAACCACTTGTTCCCTGCACCTATAGCATTTGCTTTCTGGGATGCCTAAGATTGCCAAGGCTGAGAGTATGGGCTGAAGTCTTAAGATGCCCCTGTACTTTTCCAGGAAGGGACCAGAACCTCAGACAGAGTGGCGTTAGAGGAGGGAAAAAAATCATTTTTCTGGTTCAGGTGTTTTTAAAGCCAATCCCACCCATTCCAAGTTGGCACCAACACACATTGGCTCATTTCAAAGACTTTTGTGTAAGTGTTGTCTTTATTTCTCTCCTGACTTTTTCCTGCCAAACTTGTGGGACATCTCAAAGACTCGCCCCTGAATTCTGGTTTTGATCATTAGATCTCAGGCAATAGGATGTTGCTGACCTGATAATCCTAAAAAAGACTGCCTCATTCTGCCTAAAGGTAGGGCTGGCTCTGCTCATTAGCACATCTATTTCTTTTTTCTGCACATTTTAGAAGTGACTAGCACCAAACACAATGGGAGATTTTATTTTTTTAAGTGCACTAGTTCTGTTCTCTATTCAACCTGCAGGAAAATAAAATCTAAAATCTACAGGCTACATTCAGCCTCCTTCTCTTTTAGCCAGATAATACCTTGTCATCATCATGGGAGCAATTTTCATTCTGTATTTCGGGCCCTCAAATACAATGAAATCATCAGTGGTGGGATGTCAAAAACTCTACTACCCGACTGTGATGTCATCACAGTATGGGCGGAGCTATGATGTGGGTGGGGCCAAAGAAAAATAATTTAAAAATAAAACATAATTAAAATAAAAATAAGCACACGCGCACACATGCACACACACCTCAACCCACCCACCCACCCACAACACAAACCCATAAATAAATAAAATAAAATAAAAAATTCATTAAAATACACCCACCCACCCAAACCTGGCATGCATGCACAGTGGGGGAACCAGTGAAAAGGTAAGCCCCGAAGGTGGTTTCCCCCAAAAGCTGCTACAGGTTCTCCAGGACACTGAGAAAAGTTACTACCAGTTCTGGTGAACTGGTGAGAACCTGTTACATCCCATCACTGGAAATCATACTGTCTCTTTAAAAAATCCAAACCCCTGAATAATTTTTTGTCAATCTTTAATGCTGCTTCTCCCCACCCCCTTCACAACAATACCACCTTCTATCTCACTGTTATACTAGCAAGTTGTTGTTGTTGCCAGGCACCCCATCCTCCACCGTCCTCCTCAATATGCCCAGCCTTGTGCCCATTGCATCAACAATGGCATCTAACCATCTCATTCTCTGCCGCCCCCTTCTTCTTTTGTCCTCAACCTTTCCCAGCATCACTCTATGCTATTCAACTGCTTCTGCCTGATTTATTAGAATTTCTAGATGCATGGCAAATTACAGCAGCTAGCATCTAAGTTGCATGGAGAATGCAGCTCCAGGTTTAAATACAGTACATACTTGTTTTAAATATGTACTGGGTGGCCAACTTTCTCCACAGGTTGCTTTACTATAACTTCCATCAGCCTTAGCTAGCATAGCCACAGGTGAGGAATCATGGGAGCTGGAGGCTAGCAACATCTCAGAGGGCCTTGTCTTTACCATAAAAATTGTGACAGAAGAACAATACACTCAGGCCATGCATTCCCCACCCCACCGCCACAATACAAACAATGGAATAATTGAAATAAATTAAGTTAAGTTATCTTTTTCTAATTAAGAACCAACCTAAAAGGTGGGGTTTTTTTAGTGCTGAACGTGTCAATAGTTCAACTCTTGACTGTGTTCCAAGAAAATCTGATCCAAAGTCTAAGCTTTAAAAAATGTAATCAGTCACAAGTTGTAGGTAATAAAAAAAAAAGCTTAACAGCTTCCATTCTGCAGTTCATGGACCCATGAAACACTGAAGAATGCATCAAGGATACCAGCTGCAATGTAATCTTGAAGTCATTTTTGTGCTCATCATTGCTGTTAATAGGATACTTCAAAGCAAGTCATTTGAAGATGACACACAGAGAAATAATGGATGTACACATGCTTCTTTGAAAATTATTCATTTATTCTATTGCATATTTTTAGGGCTGCCATTTAAAAAAATAAAATAAAATTGACATAGATAATATCTTTGACATCAGTGGTTTCATGCTTAGGGCTGCCAGGGACAACTTCGAATCATAAAACCCCATACTGATAAAGGATAATGCTTTCAGGATCATTTGCCAAAACAAAGAATTTATCCCACATTGTCTAAAAACACAAATGCATGCGCGCATGCACACTACAGTATTGGAGTTGAGTCAGCATCTCTCTCCCAGTTCTGAGTTTTCCTCAAAGGACATTGTGTTGTCATTTGTCTCACTTTTGTCCAAGCCTCTGGCCTTCTCAGACCAGATACTTTGGTCTGTTATTGCCAGTCCCACCCTTGGGACCAACTGCAGTAGCTTCAGGACCATGTGTACATTTTGAGAATCCCCCAAATAATCTGTACTAAAATTATTTGGTACTTCAGGATATCCAGAAGATGATGAATTGTACAAGGTGCAAAATGTTCCTCTGGGTCATACTGGGGTTGCCCCTTTGGGATAAATGCCAGATGAAAACAGGATTCTGGTTTTTCCCTGGAAGAAGTTAGACTAGATGACACTAAAGAATTCTACCACTTCTGTGATTCTATTCCCACATGATGTGCCTTGGCCCAATTTTCAGGTTCCCATTGTCACCTGGGGACTGCAGTGGCTCAAGTCACTAAGTCGCTGACTGGGAGGCGGAAGGTCAGCAGTTCAATTCCCGAATACTGCAGGACAGAAAGAGCTCCCGTCTCTGTCCCAGCTCCTGCCAACCTAGCAGTTCGAAAGCAAGAAATTGCAAGTAGATAAATAGGGACCACTTCGGTGGGAAGGTAACAGCGTTCCATGCGCTCCGGTGTCTAGTCATGCCTGCCACATGACCATGGAAACATCTGCAGAAGCAGACAGCGCTGGCTCTTCGGCTTAGAAACAGAGATGAGCACTGACCCCTAGAGTCGGATATGACTGGCTTTTGAGCAAGGGAAACCTTTACCTTTACTATTGTCAAATAATGTAACATTTTGCTTTAAAAAGTCATTTAATATGGAAAACCTCACTGTCTATTAGATGTTAGCAGCCATAGCAACATTTGGGGGTATAAACACTATGATGAAAATGATGAAGTCTTTTTATAATGGAAGAATCCCATTCAATGTCCCATACACATGATCCTAAATTACCCTATTAATTTAACAACGGCATTATATAGATGATGGTTTTGAAAGGCATGAAAATAACTGGAGCAACATTTGTTGACTTTACAGTGACATATGATGATGTGTATCATTAATGACTGCTCAAAATTCTGTACCTCCTTACTAAAAATCATGGACTAAATAGAAATGGTTGATGTTTTACTTAAAATGCAACTAGTATTTGTTAAATTTGAAGGAAGGGATGAAGGAATATTTTGTCACTAAATAGTGTCCTGGCACCATTACTTTTTAACATTTACACAAACAATCAAGTGACATTCTCATACTTCAGGGATTTAATTTGACAGTCCAAGGGAAAATCTTTGGTTTCACTGACCACTAGTTAACTTCTGGATTACATAATTCCTTATGTATTAGAAAAACAATCAGTTGAAATCAAACCCTTTAAAAGCAGAGAAGCAGGAGGAAAGCTGTGAGTTAGAAGGGAGAGCAAGATTTTAGAACATAGCATTACCCTAAAGTAGACTGGCGAACCTATGACAAGTGTGCCAGAGGTAGCACTCAGAGCCCTCTCTGTGGCACCCGTGTTGTCACCTCAGCACAGCGCTTTCCCCGCCACTCTGCACAGCAGTGCAATGGGAGTACATCCCCCCTTCCCCAACACAGAGTTTGCCCTGCCTCTCTGCCCAGCAGCCCAATGGGAGCGTCTCCTTCCTCCCCTGTTGCTGTGTTGGCACTTTGTAATAAATAAGTGGATTTTGGGTTGTAGTTTGGAGACTTGGTCTCTAAAAGGTTCGCCATCACTGCCCTAAAGTATTTGGGCATCATTCTAGATTTAATTCTGACCTACAAATAACATTGTCTAATCAGCAAACAGAATGTTGCTGCCACAAACAACATACTTAGGGATATGGTTGGGGCAACAGTAAACACAACGGGTCTGTCCCTATCCTACTCCACATCAAAATATATTAATGTCATATGGTATAAATCAGCACATGCCAAATAAGTGGATGTAAATCTTAATGAATCATGCAGGATTAGTGGCTACCTTGGGAACACAGAAACAGCCTCCTTGTAGATTGTGGTATTTTTAAACCACAAACCGCAACCTTGTTATGCTAGCTAATCTTTCCTATTAATCTTTCTAATAGATCAGATAAAAGGAACTATGGAATGAATTGACCAAAAGATGGCTTCATTTTGACAGTTTACTGCCTGACTTATACACAAAAGATGAAGACTGGCTGCCTGAAATCTACCACCACTGACAAAGTCTGTTATTTGGCTGGCATTGCCCCTCTGGAAGTACATCGAGAGGTGCTAGGAAATAATGAATTAAATAGGGTAATAATATGATAATGTATGGTTGTGAGAGCTGGACCATAAGGAAAGTGGAGCACAGAAGAATAGACACCTTTGAAATGTGGTATTAAAGGAGAGTTTTGAGAGTACCCTGGACGCGTGGAGAACAAATAGGTCAATTTTAGAAGAAATCAACCCTGACTGCTCCTTGGAAGGCAAAATAGTGAAGATGATGCTAAAGTACTCTGGACATCAAATGAGAAGGGGATGATGGAGGATAGGGGTGCCTGGTGTACAAGGGTCCATTGGGTTTCAGGGGGTCGGAACTGAGAAAGAGAGAACTTGCCATCCTGGACACACCACAAGGACACCAGAAGAACGGAGGCCCCTGCACCTCAGTCCATCACATGGAAGGAGGTCCACCAGTGCAGGCCTCGCCTTCTTGAGTTGAGAAATGCACCGTCCCACCTATGAAATGCATGCCAGCAGTGTACGCACCACACAGTAAAATGTTCAATATGAAGATCAGCAAAAAAGAACTACAACATCTTTACAGTAAGATGCCCAGCAGCAAGTGGAAACAGGAAGGAAATTGCGACCTCTCACAGCCAAGATACATGCCCCCAGCAGACACACTGCAGGATGAAACTGCAATACAGCAGGCTGTGGAAATGACAGGACATGTCTTAAGAGTCTGGGGACCTGAAAGAAAAGAGAAGGCACCAGCAGGAACTGCCCACACATTGGGGGGTGAGGGGTACACACCATAAGAAACCCACAGGATTATACAGTCACATGGAGTCAGGGTACAGGGAAGCAGTGAGCGGAGCAGTGGAGATTAACAGTGAAGACTCATGTCACACACCCCTGACACTAAATCCCAGGAGATTGACAGTGAAGACTCATGTCACACACCCCTGACACTAAATCCCAGGAATGCACTGAGCCCAGGGCAGGGTCGTGCCATAGGGACATGGAGACCCCCAGGATGCCAGAAGAGACCATAACTGCGTGAAAACACCTGGGGAAAGCTGATTCTATGTGCTAATAGCAGACTTAAATCAACACAACACGATCACACTTATGTATTACCCAATAGCACTAGTGCACTCCAAGGACAATTAACAGTTAATTAACATCATGCCCCCATATATTGGGTACAGTAAAACCTTGGATAATGCTAAAACTTGGTTCCACAAGTCTTAGTGTTATCCGATTTTTAATGTTATCGGATAACATTAAAATCCTATGGGATGCATCGGATGTTAAAACTCCATAGAGATACATTGTAACTGCCACAGGCTTTAGTGAACATTATCCGATGCATCCCATAGGATTTAACGTTATGTGATGCAATTTTTTCCCAGATTGCTTAATGTTATGCGGTTTTAGCGTTATCTGATGCAAACCTTATCCAAGGTATTACTGTACTCAGATTACTCTTACAAAAGGGTGGAAGGCTGAGTCAACCTGAATTCCTGATGGAGGGAACTAACAACCCAACAGGTGCACGACAGCAGTTTAATAAATGTGGTCAGCCTAGAAAGGAAGGCCGAATAAACCCAACCCCCGGGCAAGAATAGAACGCACAATCCTTGGGTAGCAGTACGGAAGTTGATTCACTGATACCCCAAGGGTGGGCCCCAAACTAGTAAAGGCCCCAGCGAGTGTAGGCAAGCAAAGCAAAAGTGAAACTGTTCTCCCAGAAAAAGGCCCAGCAAGGGAGAAAATTATTTTTCCCCTTGCCAATTCAAAGAGGGCGGCTCCACTTGGGGCTCTTTGGCAACCCAACCATTAATGAGCAGTGTGCTTAGATTGAACCACTACTCAACAGGCCATGAGGCAGCACCACAAAAGGAACAAGGGATGCTCAAGAGGGAGAAAGATTTGTCTCTCCAATGCCGAGCAGTTAAAGAAGGCGAGGCAGGAAGGAGCCAGCACTAGAAAGGCTTCTTGGTTCCTCCCTATCACACAGGGAGGAAGGCCTGCAAGAGCACAAGGATTATCTCTTCCTGGGGGAAGCAGGCAAAGGCAAAGCCAACACAAGGGAGTATTTTACCCCCAGTGCTGGTCCATTTTGCCCCAACAGTTTCAAAGGGGTGGTCATTTTGTTTCTTCCTGAAAGGAGGGAGAGAGATGCCAACCATCAAGGGAGGGTTCAGACCCCCCCTCCCCCACCCTGACTGACACTAATGAGATTAATTGCCTGCTTGGAGAAAGGGTGAGTGAAGCTTTTTAATGAGGCTAGTCCTTTGTGGGGCTAGAGGTTATCCTTGGAGCTGGGGTCCCGGAGGTGGTAGGTGGGTGACACAAGGCCAGGAGTCCAATCCACCACTATCACCCTGGTGGCACCATTTCATCTGGCCTGCCGCCTTGGCTCCCGCCACCACTGCTGAAAGCTGTGCCATGTGTGAGTCTTTTTTTAATGTAAACAGCTTTGAAATGCTGTTTACATTAAAAAGAAACCACACCTGGCACAGCCTCTGGCGGCAACTGTGGCAACAATGGGAGCGAGGGTGGCAGGCCACATGAAATGGTGCTATGGGCCGAATCCGGCCCACAAGCCATAGGTTGAGAACCTCTGCTGTACATCCATAGATTTAAACTGTGAAATGTTCTGACATGAATACAGACAACCCTACTTCTGATGATTCCAGACTCAAAATATAATTGAGAATGATCACTGAAGGAAAACTGCCAATTTGTAAACAATGAAGCATAGGGCACAATCCAGTCATTTTAAAGAACCTTTTGAATAGCAGTGATTTCAGTAGGGAAGACTTCAACAAATGTTTAAATCGCTTCTATCAAAATCTATTTAAGATGGTTAACTTAGCTAATGTCATGTTTACAGCAAGGTCAAACAGATCCATCAAACATAGTTTCATAGAAGCTTGTATTTCTTCTCCCACCAAGCTCCTTCCACTCTAGTTTCAGCTGGATTTCTCCCCAACATATTTTGTAGATGGCTGGTTGATGGGTGTGCATATATGTGTATGTGTGCACTGTATATATACTTGCATGTAGTTTTGTTGGTGCATATTTTCCCAAGAACATATATGTATCCATGCACAAGATGCATGTTCTCACTGAATAAAGCACATTTGTGTACCATTTAGGAAATGAACATGTATTTCATTTTCAAAAATATGTGCAAGTTAATAATGACACTATTTTTGGGCATTAAGGCCTGGGGTTTTCAAATGCAAAACTGCTTCCCAGTCTATGGTCAATTCCACAAGTTGCCAATCGGGTGGAAATACCTCTAAGTGATTTCTTCACACTTTTCTAGTTAACAAATATAACTGGGTTCTCACACAAAGATCTTGGACCTTGTCTCTTCTGCTTTGTTGCCTTCTAGATAAGTAACATGAGGTACTTGGGAGTTTTAATTAGGTAGGCAATTAATTATGAAGCTTTATTGCAAAGGTGATAAATGTATTACAGAATCAGCTGGTGGAAGCAGAAGCAAAATTAAATTCTGCCCGTAGCAATAGATTTCAGCAAATGTAGTGGATATTGTTTTGCTGTTATGATGATAATGTCTCCCTCGACACTGGATGGGGTAAAAGAGGAAGCAAAGAAGATGAGTAAAGAAGAAGATGATGATAATGTTTCTCATCCCCATTTCTGTGTTGCTCCCATTAAAATTTAGAAAAATAGTGTACAGTATTACATTCCTTGTTGTCTTCATTCCAGCACTACTACTCGGAAACTGGTGTGACTACAAAGTGAGGGAAAAGCAAATTCATTCCCATTATCTCATTGTGAAGTCACATTTGTGGATTTGCTACCCTTTTATATAAATGACCACACAGGAAGAGAATAAAAATTCCATCTAATTGCAATTACAGTTCAATCACCTGTAGGTGGCAAGGTTCGATGGAACTCCCTTAAGAAGTATTTCCTTCCTCAATGACTTCATCATCTTAAATTGCTGAACAGGTAGCTAGTTAAGCTGTAAAGAGGGAAAATAAACAGGAGCTCTGCTTAGGAAAGCTGCTAAAATAACGGCCAGCAACACAATCCTAATGTGCCCCCAGAAAAGAGAATGGTATATACTTCTGAGTACTCTATACCTAAGAAACCCTGAAAAGCATCGAATTGTCACAACTGATTGGACAGCACATCATCATCAAAATCACCACCACCACCATCATTATTCATTATCATTGCAACCATCATTGCTGTTGCTATCGTTGTGGATTGCAAAACCTAAAAGCTTGTCTGAAATTTAGCAGGTTCCTTCTCATCTCTAGGGTCTATCATGTGTCCAAATTCCATGTACATTACTCCAAAGGAAAACAAGTTATAGCCTATTTGATTTTCCAGTGGAAGTCATTGTGAAGGGCATAAACTGATTTAATACAAATGAAATCAGGTGGAGTAGAAATAGCTCCAAAACAAATCAAAATATATTCCAAAGCCCTAAACTGGCACCAAAGTGGAACAGCAGGATCTCCACACAGCCAACCTATGTAGCCATTATCAGGAAATATTTCTTCCATAGCTTCAGTGCTAGCTCTAATGCCAGAGGTGGCGAGCTTCTTCCATTTCTCCCATTTGTAACTACAGTATAAAACTACAGTTGTACCTCACTTAAAGAGCATAATGCGTTCCATGGGATTGCTCTTTAAGCGAGTTTGCTCTTTAAGCGAAACACCATTGTAAGTGACCAATTGTGGGGGGGATTGCGAACCCTGATTTATTTGTTAAGCGAGTTTTTGGTTGGTTTTATTTCTTAAGCGAAGCGAACATTCAGATAAAATTCTGCTCTTTAAGCAAGTTACTCTTTATCTGAGGCGCTCTTTATGCGAACTTTTACTGTATGGTAATACTTCCTCAAGCAGCATTTTACAGATAAGGGTCACAGCTAAGAAATAGGACACATGCTTTTCACGTAGGAAATTCTCAGTTCAATTTTGACCTTACATGCTTGGACTGGGAAGAATTCCATTCTGCAACCCTGGAGCGCTAAGCCAGTCAGTTTCAGAGCTAAAAAAGAACAGCATAATTGATATAAACCAGCTTCCTATTCATCCGAGAAAATGTAGCCACCACTTCAACTGAAAGATCATGCTTTTGATTATAAACAATTTCTAGATGCACTTGAAGAAGCAGAAAAGAAAAAAATTGACTGCTTCTCTGTTTTAAGGCATGAGATTAAGTTCCAACCTCAGAGACGTAGTTGCAGTAACCTGTTTCAGCAACAACAGAAAGCAAAACAAATAGTGTACTGGAGTTCCTTGACAACTAGCACATTTATTTGTGGGCTCTTTTGGATAAGGATCTATTTCTTCAACCACATGGGGCACAATATCTGGCCATGAGTTTATACACAATATAAGTGGTCTGGGGAACATGAACAAGTGGAACAAACAGAAAATGACACATCGCTGATACTTGATAGTGAGCTTGCAAGACAACAGTGCCATTACTAACAGAGGTGATGAACATTCACATTGTTTATATTAATACCTATGGCCCAGATATAATATTCCATGTGTTTGGATTATAACCCATGAAAGTTCATACTTGTTCAGTCAAAGAGGTGCCACAATACTTTTGTTTGATTTTATTGTTACATACTGTATCTTTAGTTTACCTTAGCACTGGGACTAGCAGCTTCAGGAGTTCATGGACTAATTTTATCCATATCCCCACTGCAAGATAGACATCTTCCTGGAAGATCAGATTACTATCCAAATTCAGCAGCATGAAATTCAAAGAGGATATTCCCTATCTGTGGTTTCTCCAAAACTGCACTGATGCTAATGCAAGGTGTTCAAGGATGTTGTTTTAGAGTTAAATAAGAATTCTTGGATGCTGTCAGGTCTGTGATCCTACTCTAAAAGAATATGCCTGCTTCTTCAGTAGAAGTGCTGCCCATATTTCACAGGGATTCAAGGTATAAACCTAGGAAGATACCACACGAGTTCCATCCACAATTTAGTAGAATAGATTGCTACACACCAGGTCCACATCTTTAGGGCCTGATAGCTTTGCTCTCAGATTTCCTGTTTGAGAGGCAAAAGCATGTGATCACCCAGTTCACCCCAAGTAAAAGATGTGCTGCTGTAACACAGGAGAGACTCAGACATGATCCATGTGCTTGGAGGTAACAAGCATTCCCCTCCCCTGCTGATCCTGAAACCCAGCGCAAGTCACAGAGTCCTGCCATATTTAAAGAGGAATTCTCTGCCTTCCAGGGTAACCATCAGCTTTATTTTTTTTTAAAAAAAGCAAACAACCTTAAATTGTTTAAAGCCATTGCTCCTATGGCAGAGTCTGCTGGAGGCTGTCCCTGCTGGTGACCGGAATTACATTTTTAGTTGTCATTGGCAACTGCATACAAGGATTCCCAGCTATAAAGCCGCAGCTGGCTTCTGTGACTGCTGGTAAATGCCACAGTCAGACCTTTCTGTTCAAGAACCAGAGATATGCGAAAGAAAAGAAGAATTATGGCTATTGCTCTTAGCAGGCTTTGCAACTACGTTACAGCAACAGCAGCTTTTCACAGAAATGTTACTGATGTCTGGACTAGATACTGGGAGGGAGAAAATGGATGAGCAGCTGTAAGCTACTACCAAGGTCTGGGAAATGCTGTGAGCACATTTTGCGTTCAGTCAGAATCCCTGAAAAAACTGAACAATTTTACAGGTATTTTCTGAGGAAATTCACCCCCCTCTGGGTGCTCAAGAACATTCAATCTACAGGTTGGACAGACAATGTCAAGAAACTCAAAGAAAGCTTTTAGACCAGTGGTGGTATCCTCATGCATTTGCACTGACCATTCTTGTGGCTGGATCTTCCATGGAGTATTATCTTCTTTCAATTCTTCAAAAACAGTTTTATCAAGGGCAACTCATGACACAGGGAGGTGGTCATTTTGGCCTGAAATGTTGAATAACCTTCCATTTCAGTCGATGGACAGGCTCTGAATTTCACACATCTGAAGAAGTGGATTGTAATCCAGTAATGCTCACAGTATAGAAATTGCTTTGGCCCAAATTCAACTATGAAAAACTCAATGTAAAAGAACATTTGTTTTCTCCTCTGGTGTGCTCTCCTTTATGCAGCCAATTGTGTGTCTCCATCTTCACCTAATTTTGCTACCTGCATGTTTGCAGTAATGTACAGGAGAGTGTAGGGTAGAAAGGGTCTTCAGATGCCCTTATGGATAAACAAACAAGATCCTGGCCTTAGGTTTAAAGATGCCACTGGGGTTTGTATTCCACTCTTGTTTTTACACATACTGAAAGAGATAATCTCTTTTAAAAATTCTAGTTAATAAAATGACAGATCCTTCTAATCTTATCACAGCTATCCCTCAAGCTTCAGATGCACTGAGGTAAGCTCTTCTATTGCAAACCCAAGCTTTTCTGTTATATATCAAATAAGGCACTGACCAAGAGTCTTAAAGGCAATAACTTGAGAAACACTTTCTCCATTCAAACCTTGGCAGAGAAACTATTTTACTCCAGATTGAGAGATTTTCTATACTCTGTTTCAGGGTTTACCTGTCAAAGAGTAACTTGAAACAGGTCAAAGAGAATCCTGTCTGGACAACCCTCTGGTTAACCTCCCTCCCTATTAGTTTCATCTCTTTTTTACCTCCACCTTGAAGCATCTTCCTCTTCAACATTAAGAGTGTGATATGCTTGTTCAACATTTAAGAAAATAAAAGCTGGGTGGGGGTGGGAAAAGACAATTCCAACAATGTGGAAAACTATCTATTTCTTAAGTGCTACTCCGGCACAGTTCCCGCAAGCTATTCCATTTAATTTAAAAGAGGCATCAAAGCTATAAAGACATGCGAGAGTATCTCACAAAGGATAAAACGCAGCTGGGGCACATTTAGCTTGATTGTGTGGAAAAGTCTCTTGAAGATCTCCCTCTGCATTCATCAAACTGCATTTTAGATTAAAGTTGCTCCGGGCTGGAATTTTACAGGGAAACTACAAGCAATACTTCAAGTTTACATAGGTCCATTGCAAAATAGTATTGGGATAAATAAATTAGTTTTAAAGAAGACAAATGTATTTTCACACAGGATAAATATAGTCACCATCTAGCTAAGCATGACCACAGCCTAGCTGTTTTATAAGAAATACTGTACTTTATAGCTGAAATTTTCAAAGCGATCACTGTGTGTTAGTCTATGTGAGCATATCAGAGAGTAAACAAAACAAAAAAAGACAAAAAATGTTGTGGACTTTAAAGACTAACTCCTATATTTTAATGTTAGGTTTCTCTGTACTTAATATGTATAAAATAATGCCATGAAGTTTCATTCCTATATCTGATGAAGTGGACTTGATCCATGAAAGCTAACATTAAAATACAGGAGTTAGTCTTTAAGGTGCCACGTTTTTTGTCTTTGTGTTGTTTTGTTTACTCTCATATATACTTTATATACAAAACAGAAGAGCATATTTTTGTTGTTCAGTCGCACAGTCACTTCCGACCCTTTGCGACCCCATGGACCACTGCACGCCAGGCACTTCTGTCCTCCACCATCCCCCTCAATTCGCTCAGCTCTGTGCCCATTGTGTCTACAATACCATCTAGCCATCTCATTTTGGGAAGCCCCCTTCTTCTTTTGCCCTCCACCCTTACCACCATCAAGGCTTTCTCAAGCGAATCCTCTCTTCTCATTTGATGTCCAAAGCACTTTAGCTTCATCTTCACTATTTGACCTTCTAAGGAGCAGTCAGGGTTGATTTCTTCTAAAATTGACCTATTTGTTCTCCTCGCTGTCCAGGGGACTCTCAAAACTCTCCTCCAACACCACATCCCAAAGGCATCTATTCTTCTGCGCTCAGCTTTCCTAATGGTCCAGCTCTCACAACCATACATTTCCACCGGGAATACCATTGCTTTGACTATACGAATTTTTGTTTGCAGTGTGATGTCTCTACTTTTCACTATGCTCCCCAGGTTTCTCATCGCTTGCCTCCCAAGAATCAGTCGCCTTTTTATTTCTTGGCTGCAATCACCATATGCAGTGAGCTTTGATTCTAAGAAAGTAAAATCTGTCACTGCTTCTACTTATTCCCCATCTATTTTCCAGGGACTGATAGGGCCTGTTGCCATTATCTTGGTTTTCTTTATATTGAGTCTCAAGCCAGCTTAGCCTTCTGTATTCTACAAGAACAGCTAACTCAGAATAGACTTGGAACTCTTAGCAAAGCAATCACATTTATATACCATCCCATAGCACTTAGTGGACTCTCTGGATGGTTCACAAGTTAATTAGCATTTCCTCCCCTGCTGGGTACTCATTTTACTGACCTCAGAAGGATGGAAGGCTGAGTCATCCTTGAGTCCTAATCAGGATTGAACTCACAGTATTTTGTTGCAGTACAGCAGTTTAGCCATTGTGTCACCAGGGCTCCTAGATTAAACCTGAGTTAACAGATCCCAGAAATATCATGTAATCCCATCCATATGTCAGCATTATAAAGCTTCAGGACATTATGTGTTTCAGGGTCAAAGCACAAAGAAAGGAAGAAAAAGCAAATTAAATAGCAATGTAGCAACCAGACTGTATATAAGAAAATGATAGTTCAGACAGGGAATTATCAGGACAGCAGCAGAAAGAACATCAAGGTCAGACTGTCAGGAGATTTTTTAAAAAGGGGATTGGAAAGAAGAATGGCACATTTTAAAAATAGATTTTGTGTACAAGTTTATATTTGTTTGTATGGTAAATGACTGAGAATGGTTGTCAGTTATTCAGGGCACATGAGGGACATGGTAAATGACTGAGAATGGTTGTCAGTTATATGAGGGAACATGTGTAATTATAAAAGTTGAGAAGTGTAAGAAGAGATTTATTATTACTCCAAGGAAACTTTGAGTATTTAGTTTTTCCAAGTCTGATTTTGAATCTGTATATTCACTAATGTTTGTGTCATTCAGTTATGGTTGTTACACTGTTTTACTGAGAAGATCCTTATATTTAATAGCTACATGGCAGGCTGCCTATGGGTCTCATATTTTGATCAGTGGAGATGACTGACAATTTTGTTGGGCCTACATTTGATAAAAAATTAACAAAATTCACAAACATCATTCAAATGTAAATGAAACAATGTGAGATTTAAAAATAAACCTGGGGCCCTAAATCTAACTATTTGTCTTAACTAGAACAGAGGGGTACACAGAAATGGCCTCCTTGAGGACTGTGGTATTTTTGAACCATAATCAGGTGTTTCCAGGTAACGGCTACCTTGTGTTGTCAGCTAATCTTTCTCACACTGGGTAAGATGAAAGGAGAGGGACTGTGGTGGCTCAGTGGTTAAGAAGCTCACCTTGTTAGCTGGAAAGTCAGCAGGTCAGGACCCAAGTACTGCATGAGGGAATGAGTGCCTGTCTCTGTCCAGGCTCCTGCCAACCTAACAGTTCAAAAGCAAGAAATTACAAGTAGATAAATAGGGACCACTTTGGTGGGAAAATATATTGGGGACATGAAAGGAGCCTCATTTGGGCATCCCCTGAGAGAAGTTCCTCCAGCAAAAGATCCTTTCAACCCAGAAAGTATCTTTGTGTACTTCTGATACGATTTAAAAAAAAATATGAAAGGAAATGCAAATATTTTCGCAGTTCCATGTCTGGTTTAGAAAAGGAAGAAGAACTAGATCAGACTCTTAGAATAGATTGCTGAATGATAAATAAGCACCTAGGTAATTAATTCATTCAGAGGATCTGTTCGAGGTGATTCAGGCCTCACTGGCGAAGAAAATAGGACTGAAAGAGTCATCCATCCCTAGTTAGCAATTCTGTCTGGCAAAATTCAATGTCTGCTCCTCATTTCTTGAAAAGAAAAGTCTCTGAATGAAGCTTTGAGATAATATATTTGAAGAAAATAGATTTTTAAACTGCTTAAAATGCTTATTAGTTGCACTTATATTTGTTCTTATTGGAATTCATTGCTCTTAAAAAATCATAATAGCATACATTGATAATTGGAGTGACTATGCTAAGCCACAACTATGACTTCTTGCCAGTGTAGAGTAATTCCAAATAGCACTATTACTATGCTTATCATGCATGTCCTTATGAATGTATTGACTTCTGTTTTAAAACATCGTAAGTTCAGTTAAAATAGGATATCCCCATCTATATAACTAAAGGAGCAATCAAAGGCTTTCATTTTAAACAAGATGGATTTTAAATGGTTTCGAAAGATCTTGTCAATTTCCTATTATGTGAGCAGTAAGAGATTATTGATAAGAAACATAATGTGATTAGATGCATTATACATGGAACATATGTAAACTGATCCATCTGCATCTGCAGCATGTAAGAATATGAACATGAATGGAAAATATGTGGTTCTCTACTAGTAACAATTTTTTTCCCTTGATACTTTCTCTTAATGGCATATTCTGTACTCTTATTATGTTGTCCATTCCATTCATGGAAGGCTGCAAATCATGAGAACACTGTTTAATTTGCAGCCCTGTGGTGTTTTCTCACTGTTAGTCTTCTATACAATTTTTCCCCTTATAAAAAAAATTCATTAAAGAACAATGATGGAACATCTGCATAGTGGCTACTAATTGTAAGCAGCAGAAACTCTCAGTCTAAAAACAAGGGGAAAAAGATGCTGATAACAGAAACAGTCTATTCCAGAATGGTGGTAAACTGAACCAGCACTGGGGCTAAAATACCCACCTGTGCTGGCTTTACCTGCTTCCCCTGGGAAGTGATGAACGTGCTCTCACAGGCCTTGCCTGCATGGTGTGATAGGGAGGAGCCAGGAAGCTTTAATAAGTGGTGGCTCCTTCCTGCCTCACCCTGTTTAACTGCATGGTTTAATAGAAACAAATCTTTCTCCTTCGTTGAGCAGCTCTCCCAAGGGGCCGGGACACCTTTTGCCTAGCTGGATAGCTCAGTGAGTTAGCTATCTGGCTATGGAGCCAAAGGCTGGGGGTTCTGTTTTCCACTCTGCTGTTTCCCTTTTCTACTGGGCAGGAATTGTTTGATGCCATTTGGACAGGGGAGTATTTCCTTACCTTCATCTCCATGGTGCTGCTTCATGGTTCAACCTGCAGGCCCCCTCCCCCACCTCCAGTGGGGTGGAGTTGCTTCAGTGGTGAGCAGTTGTTCAATCTAAGCACACTGCTCATTCATTTTCCATCCTGCAAAGTGCCCCAAGTGGAGCCAGCCTCTTTGAATCAGCAAGGGAGAAACTACTTTCCTCCCTCGCTGGGCCTTTTTCTGAGTGAGCAGTTTTGCTTTCGCTTTGCTTGCCTACACTGGCTGGGGCCTTAACTTGGGTAGGGTGTCAGTGATTCAACTGCTGGGCTGCAACCCAAAGATTGTGAGTTCTATCCTGGTCAGGGGATCAGGTTTAATTTAATTTTAATTCACTGTTTTATGCTGATGATACCCTCATTATGGCAAGATCACCGGTAGGCCTCAGACGGGCACTCAGAGCATTAGTTGCCTATTGCACGGAAAACCATCTAGTTATCAATTATGCCAAAACCAAAATCATGGTCTTTGGCAGGAAACCCAAACTTTACAATTGGGAAATCGAGGGGCATCCTATTCAGCAGGTCCCCAGCTTTAATTATTTGGGGGTTCTTTTCCATGCCTCAGGCTCTAGGAAAACCCATATTGACCATGTAGTTCAGAATGCGCAGAGGAGTGCATCAGCAATCCTTAGGTTCTACTGGAGCAGGGGAGGGCGTTATGTACCAGCAGCCATTAAACTGTATGAAGCTAAATCACTTGGCCAGCTCACATATGGTGCGCAGCTAGGACCCTTAGCCAGTTATCAGCAGGTGGAGAGAGTTCAGTCAAAGTTTCTTAGAGCTGCTCTCTCGACCCCCCGCTGCATTTCCAATGCCAGATTAAGACTGGAGACAGGCTTAGTGAAGGTAGAGGCGAGGTGCTGGATGCTGATGATTTCATATTGGCTTAAAATACACAATTCCCAGGGCACCTTGGTGTTTCTTACACTTCAAGATTCATTTCGCTCTTCCTGGAAATGTTTTATACTTAATAAATTGGCTTCTTTGGGCTTGTGTCCAGCTACCCTGCTTGCAATGGAAGCACAACAAGCCAGGGAGCTAGTGAAACAGAGAATAAGGGACACTGAACGGCAGGAAGATGTGGCCAAGTCTCCTGGTTTCTTCTCCAATGTTTCCATCAGGTACCAGCTTGTCCCCGCAGCTTATCTGCAGGAATTAGATCTCCCAAAACACAGGCTGGCATTCACCCAGGCCCGCTGTGGATGCCTGCCTTCAGCTGTCCTTGAGGGCAGATATAACGGGATACCCTATTCAGAACGATTATGTCCATGTGGAGATGGGGATGTTGAATCGATTGAGCATGTTCTCCTTTTCTGCTCATTCTATAGGGATGCCCGTGCAGAATTAATAATCCCCTTGCTGCGCCAATGCCCAGGAAAATTGCCGGCCAAACAAGCTTCCTTCCTACTCCAGGACAGTAGTATTGCTATCACGCGCAAAGTGGCGGGTTTTTGTGCACAGGCTAGTAGGATACGTCGGCTGCTGACTAGGAAGTCTAGTGTGGCTCTATAGTTTACTGAGATTGCTCCCGCACTGAGCAGCTGACCTACACTACTTATTATGTTATCTCTTCACCCTTATCATTATCGGTCTGGCCATAAATTACTGAGTTTTAGTAAACTACAACTCTATTAGAGAGTATTTTATATCCTTGTAATGAGGCTATCCCTCTTTTTCTTGTAAATATTAGTATTGCATTTTATTTTCATGACACTAGGTTTTAGTAATTATTGAGGGATTTTAGTAATATTGTTTTTAGATAGGCACCTGCTGTTTTATGTCGATTCCCAGTAGGTTTTTAGTATTATAGTACCATAGTTTCCTTTTATTACCCGTGTCCAGACTAGTTAGGATGTGGTATTATGTTTTTGTGTGTTATGCTGGTCATGGACTGTAAACAACTTGAACTTGAACTTGAAACTAATTTAATTTTAAATTTTAAAATTTTAATTTCCAATCTGTATAGCCACCCAACTCGAAATGACACAGGGCAGCTCACAACATTAAAAACAATACAAAAAATATTAAGACCACACCCATAAAAACCCAATTTAAAGTACAGTAATACCTCCATAACGTTTACCTCAGATAACGCTAAAATCGCATAATATTAAGTAATGGGGTGGGGGAGAGAATTGGATCGAATAACATTAAGGTCCTATGGGATGAATCGGATAACAACCGCTAAAGCTTGTGTGGTTACAATGTATCTCTATGGAGCTATAACGTTATCCGATCCATCCCATAGGATTTTAACATGCATTGGATAACACTAAAAATCGGATAACACCAAGACTTGTGGAACCAAGTCTTAGCATTATCCGAGGTTTTACTGTACTACAAAAATTAAAAGACCGAGGATTAAAGAAAGAGAATTAAAAGAGGAAGCAATGTTGCTGTTATTTTATCAGCCAGCAGGTGGGGGTCACCACTTCAACGGTGCTCCACACCTGCTTCGCCAGCCTCGCCTTCGGCCTTCCCTCCTTCCCAGGCAGATAACATTGTTCCAGCATGGTGCACAGTGTGCAGTACCTTGCTAACTGCCCAGAGAACACCCCCCGTGCTACTGTGCCGGTTGCTAGAAGGGTTGTTTTCCTCAGCCACTTACTGACTCATTGCCTGATCAGTTGAGCCCTGGTAGCACAATGGTTAAACTGCTGTCCTTCAACCAAATGGCTGTGAGTTCTCTCCTTTCTGGGTTTCAGGTTGCTTCAGCCTTCCATTCTTTTGTAATGGTAATATGACTACCCAGTATTTGGGGCACAATGTTAATTAACTGTGAACAGCCCTTAGAGTTCACTACTGCTATGGGGAAGTACATAAGTATGATTGCTTTGTGTAATTTAAGACAGCTATTATCATGAAGAATCAGCTTCCCCCAGTGTGTTCGAGCAGATAAGGTCTCCTCTGGCATCCTGGGGCCCACAATGTACCTATGGCCCAGCCCTGCCTTGTCTGTGGGTGAGGCATGTGCCTGGGATTTAGTGCATCCACTCCTTCCGAGTGTCTGGGTTAACTCCATTTCTCAGCCTCCAGGGTGGGTAAAATGAGTGCCCACTACCAATCTCCACTGCTCCGCTCACTGTTGCCCCTGAACCCAGACTACATGTATTTGTATAATCCTGTGGGTTTCTTCTTGTGTGTAACCCCCCTTTTCAATATGTGGGCAGTTCCTGCTAGTGCCTTCTCGTTTCTTTCAGTTTCTCAGACTTTTCATAGGACACAGCTCCTGTCATGCCACAGCCTGCTGCGTTGCAGTTTCATCCCACGGTGCTTCCACTGGAGTTGTGAATCTCACCTGTGAGAGGGCACAATTTTCCTCTTGATTCCACCTGCTGAGAGGCATCCCCCCACGGTGCTTCCACAGGTGGTGTGCACCTCACAGTGGAGATGGCACATTTCTTCCCTCCCAATGTTGCATATTGAACAGTTTACTGTGCGGTGCATCCGCTGGTGGCATGCATCTCAAAGCAGTAACGTAGGGCGGATTTCAGTCACCCAGGGCTGCAGGCCAAACTTGCCAACACCCCGGGCTCAAACCCCCCCCCCCCAAGGTAGGAAAGTCCTACCTTCGGGCTTTGCTGGGCTAGGAGGTTGGGCAGCTGTGTGCCTGGAACCCCAATGGTGGGCTCTCCACTGGAGCCGCACCACACTGCCCCAGACCGGCAGGTGCTAAGGAGGGGGCACCTGGGGAGGCAGGTGAGGGGCGCCCCCTGGCCTCCACCAAACTGTCAGGCCTGCACCCTCCGGGGCAGGGCCCAGGGCACCGGTGGTGACAGAGGGTCCCGGCGTCTGCCCCAGCCACCAGGAAGTCCGGGGCAACGCCTCTGTCTCAAAGATTGGGATGGTGCATTTCTGAACTCACAGAGGCAAGGTCTCTACTGGTGGTGGACCATGTGATGGACTGGGGTGCCACCTTGCTTCCCTTCTTCTGTTTTCCTTGTGGTGTGTCCGCTGGTGGCGTGCATCTCAAAGGTTGGGATAGGGCATTTCTGAAATCACGGAGGCAAGGCCTGCACTAGTGGACCTCCTTCCATGCGATGGTCAAATGTGCCACATTGATTCCCTTCTTCCTGGTCACATAGCTTGGTCACACTGTTGGGCACAGTGCTGGCCTGGCTGCAGAGCTTTTCTGCTGTCCCTATTATTTGCGATCCAAATTCTCTGGTATTGACCTGAGTTATTATCATGCACTCACACTACTTCGCCCCCATTTCAATAGTTTGCAAAAACTTATTTTGGATTAATAAAGTGGCCCATATTTGAACCCATGACATGTGTCTGTCTCTTCACATGGGGGGTGGAAGGCAAAGCCTAGCCTTGAATATGTTTACTTAGAAATAAGACCCACATAGTCCAGTGGGGCTTCTATCTGCAGAAGTATGTCTAGGATTGAAGTCAGAAATTATTATGCTCTTTGGTAAATGCCAGCTATTGCTTTATTTTTCCTAAAGGTATCTTTAGATTTTACTTGTTTACGTTTGTTTAAAATATGTGACAACAAGCCAAAGATCACAAAGTAACAAAAAGTTAATCCTGAATTTTAAAAAGTAGCAAGTGAGTCAAAAAAAATTACTTTGAATCTCTGTGTGGCAAGTGGTATTTGTGACATTGAATGATATTTACCACTTATTTTGGTAGAGGGAAGAATGTGGAGATTCCCCCTCATCCTTATCATGCTTCATCATGAAGAAATGAAACATTCAGGGACTGCAGGGGCTCAGTGGTTAAGAAGCTTACTTTGTTAGCTGGAAGGCTGGCAAGTCAGCAGTTTGAGACCAGGGTACTGCATGATGGATTGAGCGCCTGTCTCTGTCCCAGCTCTTGGGGACATGAAACGAGCCTCATTTGGGTGTAACCTGAGCAGCGTTTCTTCTGCAAAAATCCTTTCAACCCAGAATAATTTCTGAAACAAAAGGATTATTATCATGAAGAAATACAGTTTTTAGAACTGCAGTTATGGAATTCCTTTAGGAAGAGCTTTACGACCCTTGAGTTTTAAGGCTGAATTGGCTAAGAATAGGAAGAATGGTTATATAACAATACATATTGTTTCTTTCATTGTCACATGCTGTCAGGTTGCTTATAATGTATGGCAAACCTAATAGGTTTTCCAAGGTGTGTGAGATATTTAAGGAGTTATTTTACCACTGCCACTCTATCACAATGGTTCATGTATATTTTAAATATATTTTACGAGCACTAAAAAGATGACCTCAAACAAAGTGTTCATACTTGGGGAGACCTTTCCCCAGGGGGATCTTTTTTTTTGTCTTGCCATTGCTAGAAACTTTAAAAGTCTGGGATTTTTAGTTCCACTCTAGCAGTTTGAAAGCAAGAAATTGCAAGTAGATAAATAGGGACCACTTTAAGGGGAAGGTAAACAGTGTTCCATGCACTCCGGTGTCTAGTCATACCTGCCCACATGTCCACGGAAATGTCTGCAGACGTTCAGCTCTTTGGCTATAAAGAGAGATGAGCACTAAACCCTAGTGTTGGATACAACTGGCTTTTAAGCATGGGTGACCTTTACCTTTAATCTGTTATATGATATATATTTTTGATTATTGATATCTGTAACTTGTTATTTTAATGATGTGATTTTACATTGGTTGTTAGATGTTCTTGTTATGAGGAAACTGAGGCAGAGGGCTATAAGACCAAGGCGACCGAGTTTCACAATGTGTGAATGCCAAATGGACTCACTGGGAGAAACAGGAAGCTTGAAGACCAAGGGAACAGAAATCACATCTTTCCATTTACTCTGTGACTCTCCTCTGTCCCTTTGTATTAGCTGTACACACAATTCCCAGATGCTTATGAAGCAGAGCATATATGCAATGAATTATCCATGTGAGAGTAACCAAGCATATAATCCATATGCACAGCCTGGTAGAAAATGGAGGCCTAAAGATGCAACAACAGCAAGAATCCATTTAAACACCAAGGCAGGAGGTCTCCAAAGAAAAGTCCTCCCCCACCCCCTACCCCCACCCCCCAAAAAAACCACCCACACAAAAAGTAGGAGTGCTTTGGAAAGGGAGAGGGAGGAAAATGTGAAGTAGAGATTAGCTTTCTCCCACCCTTGCCAAGATTCTGTCCTAGATCTGTCAGTGATGGCACAGACTGTGTATATGTTTAGCACGTTTCGCCTTCTATTCCTAAAGATCCCAAAGCATTTTCACATCTCCGTATTGTTGCCAATTCTCACAGTTACATTTCAACTACATACTTGGGGGCAAAATCTGAACATAACCTTTAGAAAACTATTTAAAAATTCATTTTACAAATCACTCAGGGCTGAAAACTCAGTATTTAGACATATAATAGAGCAATGTTACATGTACAGTACAAGAATTGCTACTCATGGAAACTATTCCCATGTACAGTACCACTATGCAATATGAAAATAATGCATTTGGCAATAACAATTGTCATTAAGAGATGACTATGGAAAGACATAGATACCACAATGGCTTAAAATACACTTTTGTATTAATCTTTCTCCAGACTGATGATGGTGGCCACAGTGACATCTTCTAATTTTATCTAGAATGTATAATGCAATATACTGTCAAGTTGCAACTGACTTATAATAACCCTTATTAGGCTTTCAATGTAAGTAATATATTTAATGAGTAGCTTTACCATTTCCATACCCTCAGAGATGCTTCCATGGCTGAGATTCAAAACCTGAGACCTAATCTGTCACCCTATCCACTAGGTATCCACACTAGGTGTCAATTTACAATGAAAGCAGATAGGAATTAAAATGTCATGACCTGCATTTATAGCTACTATCATCTTTAAATCAAGTCAAAATTCATCAGCATCCTAATGGGGCAAGGTATGACTCTTGCCTTTCTCCTGCTAACAGTCCTCTTAAGGTTTCTCAATTCCATACTTTTCACCTGACCATTTGTGGATACCAAAGGTTGGGTTTATCATCTTCTACATGCAGACTTAAAAGTATGTCCTCCCCTGATCTGTGGCTTAACAAAATCTTCACTAGATCTCCAGGCACTTCCTTAATAGAATTTCAGCTTTTAATCTGGAAGTCACGGCTTGGATCACTGCTTCTGTTTTAGATGTTACTAAGTGTCATTGGCCAGATGGTTTTCCATCTTGTTATTTAATCCTGCCTTCTGAACTCAAGAACAATAATACGCTCCATGGAACCGCACACAGAGATTCCAATGTGTGGCTTCATGCATTTCTTGCAGCAGCGGGCAAAGATGTGTAGGCTAGCTGAAATTCTAGTCACACTCTTGACTAGATAAACAGATAGAGTTCTCTTTCACATGTGTGTGCAAAAACATGCATACACCAAGCCATACATGGGGAACTTCCCTTAGAACAAAGCAGTAGCACTTCTTTTCCAACATATATATCCAACACCATCCAATTCTTGGCTGAACTCTCCCTTTGATCCAGGATCCAATCCCTCCCTGTCCAGTAATCTGCAATTGAAGAACTTTTGTCCCACATCCAGTTCACATCCAGTTCAATCTGGAGACTGGGAATTTAGTACATTGAGGTCTCTGCTGCTGCTAAAAGGTAAAGGTAAAGGTTTCCCTTGCTTGAAAGCCAGTAATATGCGAGCCAGCACTGTCTGCTTCTGCAGACATTTCTGTGGCAGGCATGACTAGACACCAGCACACACGGAGCGCTGTTTACCTTCCCACCGAAGCGGTCCCTATTTATCTATTTTCAATTTCTTGCTTTCAAACTGTTAGGTTTGCAGGAGGTGGGACGTCGCCAAAGGATTTAACAACAGCTGAACAAAGCAATTATTTTGGTCCTTTGTAGTATTTCTCCTTAATTTAAAATGATCAGATTCTACAAATGTATTTAATGCAACTTTTAAACATAATATCTGGGGGTAGAACACTGCTTCCATAGAGAGAAGCATTGCAGCCAAAAGGAATGAAATTTATCTATAAACTAGCACACTGCAGATTTATGCCAGTAAAAAGTCCTCACACAGAGCATCTCATTAACACTGGCAAGATATGCAGCTGAACTGACAAAGCATGAAAGACTGGAATCAGCATCAAGTAGTTTATTCTTAATGGATTTGGCATGTTCTTCTATGAGAAAGAAACTGTGTGTGCTCCACTGACATCGATCTAATTAATTTCTAATCAGGAGTGGTGCCAACTGCTTGACACAAGTTAGGGACAGAGCCAGCTGTTTGGAGACACATGTTTATTCAGCTACATATAACCAACTTTTATATGCCCTCTGGTAAGAGGAGTAGCACACCTAGGTCTACTGGGAACTGAAGACACAAAATTTCTCATCAGCACCTTTTTAACAAGGTCAATAAAACATGGCTGGGCCTCCCATCTCATACCCAGCTGCATGTGCCATTCCCATTGAATTTAACAAGATGTCAGAAAAGCCCTGCAGCTCTGCTATACTGCATCAAAATAGAAGAGTGTCACTGTTTCATAACCATTCACCACATAGAAACAGACATGGGCATCAGTGAACTCCATCAGCCAGCATGGGATGAAAGGTTTATGCACAAAGTTGATATCCTCTCTGCCATGGTGGTATTGCAGTGACTCTTTGAAGATGTTTTGGATAGAGAATGCAACACTTGCAAGATTCTTCTAATAATGTCTTAGGAAAAAGAGCAGTTTGTATATGGGTGTGGATGTGCAATGCATGCTCATTTCCAAACATACATGTGCACACCACAGAGATGCATCTCGTGATACTGGCAGTCAACAATAATTCCTATCTCTTCTTTTTCACCTTACCCACTAACTTAATCAACCACTGGAAACATTTGCTTCTCTGTATTTGTGACTGTAAATATTTTGCAGAACACAACAGATTATTAAATAGTAAAGGGAAAGATCTTTCTTGCTCAAAAGCCAGTCGTATCCAACTTTAGGGGGCGGTGCTGATCTCTGTTTACAGCCCAAGAGCCAGCATTGTCTGCATCTGCAGATGTTTCCATGGTCATGTCGCAGGTATGAATTGATGCCAGAGTGTACAGAATGCTCTTATCTTTTCTGCTGAAGCAGTACCTATTTACTTGCAATTTCTTGCTTTCAAACTGCTAGATTGGCAGGAGCTGGGGGCAGACAACAGGAACTTACTCCATCACGCAGTACTTGGGTCTTGTACTACTGACCTTCTGACTGTCAAGCGCAGCATCTTAGCCACTACAGTCCCTAGACTATCAAATATCTCCCCCCAAAAAAATAGCATTTAAATTAGAAAGAATGTGTGTTCACAAAGGAATAAATTCTAAAGTAATGGTGTTGTGTTTTATTCAAATTAATGAAATCACACTTTCTTCTTTTAGACCACAGGCATGTTATTAAAAATTATAACACAAGGCTTCTGCAATTACTAGTTCAGCCTTGCAGTACTCATTCTTTAAACAAAACAATTAATGTTTTGGAATGTATGAAATCTTCGCCAATGCCAGCCCCTCTTTTAGCCTTTGCCCCTCATTAATTTGTTGTCTCTCATTTAAACAAAGAAAGAATTTTCCACACAACTGTTTGTGGAAGTTTATTATTATTATTATTATTATTATTATTATTATTATTATTATTATTATTATTATTATTATTATTATTATTATTATTATTATTATTATTATTATTATTATTAAAATTAGATTTATATGCCCCTCTACTCACCTCACTGAGGCGACTCAGAGGGGCTCACATAACATAAACAACATATACAGTATCACAATCTCAAATATAAATACAGCATAATATAAAAATATAACAACAGATGCAGCACAGATAATACAATCAATAAATTTTACATAAAAGAAAAAACAATACAATAAAATACAGTGTAAAAATACAATACAGTCAAGAGAGACAGCAAGGTCTTTATGGCTGGGCTAGCTGGTCCACACAGCTGGCCCTCATTCCCCCTCTCCAACAGGCAGGGAGAGTTCTGTGATGTTCCTGGGGTGGTCATGAAGGCAGCAACAGCAGCAGCAGCAGCAAGGTCTTTATGGCTGGGCTAGCTGGTCCACACAGCTGGCTCTCATTCCCCCTCTCCAAGTTTATGCATTTTTCCACTTCTTACAACTGGAAAAAGGAAAGCTATAGGTGCACACACACAACTTTTCAAAACTATGCACAAATGAATGTGCATAACTCAAATCTCTGGAACATGTACACACATTTATTCTGATCCATGAGAAAATGCATAAATTGTGTACAGCAAGAAAAACAGAAGAGTGAACATTTGGCAATGTACTTCCCAAAATATGGATAAATTGTGAGAATTCCAGTATTTTGCACCAAAAAAATGGGAAACAGAGAGCCAAAATGGCAGCTTTGCACCAGGTATCATTACTGATAATGTGAAAATTCTATCCAGGATACCAGGAACTTCCTCCACACCACTTTGATATAGATATCAATCCTTCCCTAGCATGCAAAGACAAAATAAGCGAACATTTAGCTCTGTGCTTAGGATATCAATAATACAGCATGTGTAACCTGCATCATACATCTATGTGCTCAACTATGTTTTCAGGGCTGAAAAGAAGACACCCTACTGTTTTATACCAGCCTTGAGGAAAAGACTCCCTCTCTGTGCCCAGTGGGAAAAGACCTGCATGTTCAGTAAGATCACTTATGCTTGTGATGGTAAACCTTGGCACTCCAGATGTTCTTGGACTTCAATTCCCAGAAACTCAAGCACCCTGTGAATCCACACAAATGGGTTTACTATGATTCATCTAGCCCGCGCTGCCCTTGTCGTTCCTGGAAGCAGAAGTAAAATGCGTGTTTTACTTCCGCTTCCAGGACGAGGGCAGCACTGGCTGGTTGAATCGCAGTAAACCTATTTGTGTGGATTCACCCAGGTGCTTGGGCTTATGGGAATTGAAGTCCAAGAACATCTGGCATGCCAAGGTTCGCCATCACAGACTTATGCTGTTGATCAAGTGACTATACTAAGGGAAGATGGGTTGGCACGACTCTGAATCTGAGAAAGGACAGAAGATTCCTGTTTACATGTGTATGTGTTGTGAGGTGAACACTATTAGATATTGATCAAGGCTAAAAAAAATTAATAGGCCAGCATTGCTCAACATGCACTGGGTTTCACATCTCCAGAATATTCCTCATGCTGGCAATTCAAAGGTGGCAATGTTCATCTATCCCCTTAAAGCAGGAAAACAGAGGAAAGAAGCAACAAAATGAAGCTTCCCTAAAAATGCAGCCAATAATGCAGGGCAATATCAAGATAAAAACTTTGCCCAGAATCACTCACAAATGTAAGATGATCAGTGACTATCTCTTCTTGTTCTGTCTACAGGGCTGCGATAGTTGTTTTTCTTGCTGTTCTCATGTCTAACTTAAATCCTGTTGATCACTGATACTCTTCAATGCCATTAATATGATACTATGTTCCATGATCTTGCTAGATTTTGAAGCAAAATGTTCCAGAAGCATTTATTTTTCAGTAATATTCTCAGCACAATTTTCATGTTGTATGTAAGGTAAAAGAAATTTAAGGACATCCACATCCACACATAGTCACACACCAACTATGCCAAACAAGACAGTTTCTACCTTATACCATATTCTGTTCTTACAGTGGTTAGTCATATGCCACTGGGAAACATAGAAAGAGGACAGGAGGGTAAAAACACTACCCTACTGATGTTCCCCAGCAACTCAAACTAACCATTACATAGGTGTTCCCTTGCCCCAGTCTGTCTTGGTTAGCTTATTATTAGCTTATCCTTTAACATTGTGAGAAGTGGCAGAATGGTTAGGCCATTTGGATAGGGTTGCCATAATTCTCTCTCACAAAACCAGGACAGAAGTATACTCAACAAAAATGGGCGAGTAATATACCTGGGGGGGGGGGAAGCAAATTAAGCTTGTTCTTAATAGAGGGGGGAGCATGAAGCCCATGTAATGACATAGAAAGACATTCCATACATCTTTCCAAAACCTACCAACGCCTGCCATGTGTCTCAACCACAACCCTGCATGGGTTTGTTTTGCTCATGGGATGTGTGAGTGAAATAAAAATGCTGCTCCCTGAGCCCTCCTCCAAAGCAACAATTTGTCCCCCTCTGGCAAGAGCTCACTCACCATTGCCAGTGCCAGGTTGGAAAGGTCTCTGTGACGACTTTATGTTGCTGGCAGCAGATCCCTCGAGGTTGAACCCATCCACCCCATCAGCCTTCCTGCCCACTTTGCACCAACAACAAACACCTGGCTGAGTGTGTCCGCACAGTGATCCCATCATAGGAAGGAACCGAGAGGGGATATCAGAGAGTAAACAAAAAGACAACCCTCTTGTGGCACCCTAAAGACTAACTTTAATGTGTTTTAATGTGTTTTAATGTGAGTGTTTGCGGATCAAGTCCACTTTGGCTGTAAATGGAGATGAACACTAGATCTTAGCTCCTAAAAATCTGGGACTTTTACATGTTTTTTTTCTTGAACCAGCAGGGACAATTTTCCGACCTTGAAATCAGGACAATCCCGGTTTTCCAGGACATATGGCAACCCTACACTTGGAGTACTTTAGATGTCAAATGAGAAGAGATGATTCACTTGAGAAAGCCTTGATGCTGGGAAAGGTAGAGGGCAAAAGAAGAAGGGGGCAGCAGAAAATGAGATGGCTAGATGGTATTGTAGACGCAATGGGCACAGAGCTGGGTGGGTTAAAGAAGATGGTGGAGGACAGAGGTGCCTGGCGGGCAATGGTCCATTGGGTCGGAAAAGAGGTTGAAATCAACTGTGCGAATGAACAATAAAGCATTTCAAGGATAGAGAAACTTTCTTTGAAGGTCAGTTTGGATGTATTTCATCATGTGCAAGTAATTAAAAACATGAAATTTCAATGTTCGTAGTCACTTTCTTTCATTCTTTCCTTTTCAGAATTAGATTTGTAGGCTCCACAGCTTGCTTCGCCACAGTTCAGTATAGCTGCAGGCAGTATTTTTGATGCCTGTTGTAAAATAGTTAACTTTTTTTTTTGCTTGCCATATTTAATAGAATAGTATAAAACCACCGCACTGTGTGTGCAACCACAAAAGTTCTCTTGACACCCATCAGCTGTAAAACCCCACATACTTACAGCAGAAAGTAATGGTATGGTACAAATATCAGCCACCAGTGGTGGAAACTGCCTGGAAGAATGTGTCAAGTCAAATAGCTCTAGTCTCTGTTTCAGAACGTGGAATGCCAGTAATCATTCCAATGATGCCACCAAAAATTGGGTTCTTGGGCTCTATTTCAGGCAAAGCAAATGAGATCAGTTTTAAAGCATTCAAAGGAAGGGTTTCAGCTATTTTTAAGTAGAGCAGTGATTTCCAGGAGACAGGTAGGTAATTCAGACGTTTCCCATTTTCTTCTCAAAGGTGTGTACTTTGTCATTGTCTGCCTCTTTCAAAACCCATTGGGACAGCTAAAGGAGAGCAAAGGCTGGAATTTAAAAAAGAGGCAGTGGTGGTTCAGCGGTTAAACTGCTGTATTGTAGCCCAAACTGTTGATGTTGTGAGTTCAGTCCTGATGGTAATCAAGGTTGGCTCAGCATATCAAGGTCAGTAAACTGAGTACCCAGCATGTTGGGGGCAAAATGCTAATTACCTTGGAAACTGCCCAGAGAGTGCTTTAAGTGCTGTGGGGCAGTACATAAGTGTCATTGCTATGAACCTTCTCCCTTCAAATTGTGTGTGCAGGTGGGGAACTTGGCATGCCCTCTACTAATAAGGTGATCACTGCTACTTGTGCCTTCTGCTGAAGAACAGAACAGTCTGCAGGTTGCTGTTGAAGGTCAAGTGTTGGAAAGACAGTGGCAGCGGGAAGTGGGGTAGCCTCTAGGTAGGAGCAAAGAGAGTGACCACATCCTGGCTCAGACCTTGCTCAAGACACACTGGCTGGCACTGGATTCCTAAGCTTGTGGGTAGCACCCTTTCATATCCCTATCCAGTACCTACCAGGTACCAAACTGGGGCCATTCAGCATGCAAAGAATATGCTTTACCAATGAGCTACATCCCCAGTCCCTGCAGGGGAGTAGAACAGGGAAATAGAAGAAGAGGAGAGATTGATTGGATTCCTTTGTTTTACCTGGCAAATCCATACCCTGCCAAGATGTCTTCTCTGTTGTCGGGCTTTTTAAAAGGGTGGTGGTGGTTAAGTGGCTAAAATGCTGGCTGGATGGTGGGAGGTCAGCAGTTCAATACCTGAATGAGCTCCCGTCTTTGTCCCAGCTCCTGCCAACCTAGCAGTCTGAAAGCAAGAAAGAGCAAACTCGCTTAAAGAGCAATCCCATGGAACACATTACGCTCTTTAAGCAAGGTACAACTGTAGATCAGATCAGATACAGAGAAAGGCAACAAGGATGATCAGAGGACTGGAGACCAACCCCCTAGGAGAAAAACCTGAAGGAACTGTACAAGGACATGATAGCACTCTTCAAATATCTGAAAGATAATCACAAAGGAATTGAAGGATCTGTTATCCATCATCCCAGAGTTCAGGATGTGTAATAATGGGCTGAAACTACAGGAAGTCAACTATATACTTAATATTAGGACAACCTTCTTAACAGTTAGAGCAATATGACAGTGGAACCAACTGCCTCAAGAGGTGGTGGGCACCCCAACGTTGGAAGCATTCAAGAGGAATCTGTCCTTCACAGACATTTTGGGTGCCTTTGAAATGCTTTAATGCAGCTATATCACAGTTAGAGATAACATAGAGAAGGATGAGAGTCTTTCAAACATTCACACATGCGCATACATAAATTTATATACACTAGTACCTCGGATAACGATGAGACTTGGTTCCACAAGTCTCATCGTTATCCAGTTTTTAACGTTGTGCGATGCATTGATCGCACAACATTAAAAAAAAGCCCTGTTTCCTGGAGGCTGCAGCAAGCCGGAACATTGGGATTTGAATCCCGCATTTTGTCTTGCTACAGCCTCCAGAGAGGTGGGGCACGGCGGCCAACCATCCCGCATTCTGCATGGCAATCCCATTTAGGGAGGGGGAATTTTGACTTACCCTTGTTTCGAAAATGGTACCGGACCTCCCCCGTTGCATCACGGAAGCACCGGTTTCCACTCCGACCGGCAGGCAGTTAAAGAGAAACGGAGCCAAAAAGGCTCCAATGAACTGCGCCTGTGCAGAAACCCAGTTTGGCGCCAGATTGGGTCTCTGCGCAGGCGCAGTTCATTGGAGCCTTTTCGGCTCCGTTTCTCTTTAACTGCCTGCTGGTTGGAGTGGAAACCGGTGTTTCCGTGACGCAACGGGGGAGGTCTGGTACCATTTTCGAAACAAGGGTAAGTCGAAATTCCCCCTCCCTAAATGAGATTGCCGTGCAGAATGCGGGATAGTTGGCCGCCCTAAGGTGGGGGAACTTTAGAAATAGCATGGATCGGGTCCCCCAACCTCCCTGGAGCTGGCAGGGGGGTCAGGGAGCCCAAAATGGGTGAAAAAATGGACTTTTTAAACCCATTTAGGGCTTCCTGACCCCCCCGCCAGTTTCAGGGAGGTTGGGACACCCGATCCACAGCTGAAGGGTGGCTGGGGAAGCCGATGGAGACTCCCAGTTGGCTTCCCGAGCCACCCACCCATGCTCCCACAGCTGTGGGGTGGCTGAGAAGCTGAACGGAGAACCCCGTTCAGCTTTCCAGCCACCCTGCTGCTAAGAACGACTGGATCGGATAACGCTGACATTTCGTTGTCCGATGCAAAATTTCTTTAGAAATTTTGCATCATTATCCGATGTTAGCATTATCCGATACAGACGTTATCTGAGGTATTACTGTATAAATTTTCTCCCCCTTCCTTCCTTCTGTCTCAGGAAAATATAGGAGGTCGCCTCACTTTTTACTGTACATTGTTTTCAATACCCACAGAAGTTTAATACAGGAGGGTTGTTCTTATTGAATAAGAAACCAAGAAAGCGCTTTGATAATTGCTGTTGGCAATCATGAAACCTTGAGCAGACAATATCTCTGACTAGCAATTTAAGCACTAAAGTAAGTATTAAGAAGGAAACTGGCAGGGCTGTGGCACAATTGGTGTTTTTATTAAAAAAATTGAAAGCATTGTGTGGATGAGTAAATGAGTCTAGAAAATTAAGGCTCGACCAGGCAAGTTGTACTTGATTTATAAAAGACTACTCTTCTGAAAAGGCTAGTCAGAAATGATATTTTAATGTACAGTATATAAAATGATAACAATTGTGAGCTGTCAGGTTGATTTTGACTTACGGCAAGCCTTTCCACGGGTTTCTAGAGAATACACAGAAGTGGTTTACCATTCCCATCTTCTAGGGCAGCCCTGGGACTGTGCAGCTTGCTCATGCCTGTATAGACCAGCTAGTCTGCCAGGAGGGACAGTGGGGAATTGAACTCCCAACCTCTGGTTTACCTAAGCCACCAAACTATCCAGCCATAAAAGATTAAGGTTAAAAGGGAATGCTTTAGTTCCACTCAGCTGCAAGCCAACATTTTCCATCTGTTGACTCCATTCTGGATCCAGAGATCTTTGCATTCATTGAAGTAGAAATGTGAAAATGTCTCCTTATGGATGTTGCACTTTTCCAAATAATAAATGTATTTTTAGCCTAGCCTTCAAGTGAGACTTCATGCAAGTCATTTCTTAAGGGAGGAACAGAAATGATGTGCACATTTCTATACATATTTCCATAATGTGCTTTTTAATTTGTACATTATGTCCAATTTTTGCATTGTCTGCCCTGACTAATGCATGGTTGTGCATATTCATTCATTTATTCATTTTTACGTCCCACCCATCTGACTGTGTTAGTCACTTTGGGCAGAGTGAAAACAAAAACAAGATATAAAACATCCAACAGGAGATAGTACATACAAAAATAAGACATATGCATGACAACATAACCGATTAAAGTAAAAAAAACAGTATAAAATCCAAATAAAATTTCAGCATAAAGGCATTTAAGTGGAGGGAAAAGAAAAAAATGAATTTAATTTAGGTGTAGCAAGTTTTAAATTGCTTGTTTAAAAAGTCTAGTTTTAGTCTGCCTATGAAAGGCAGGCAAAGAAGATGCCCAAGAAACATGGGATGATACAGGTTCCCATAGTGTCAGGACCACCATCAAAAAGGACCTGTTTCTCGTGCACATCTTTCTCTTTTGTAGTTTTATTTATTTGTTAATTTATTTATAAACTAAGACAACAACAAAAATTACATACCCCATTAATAGCTATTACAATAACAAACTATATGTATATATAAAGTAATATTAACAAAACAATCCTCTATGTGCTCCCCACCACCTATGGGACTTATACTTTCAATTTATGATTAATTTGTTACTATCAACAATCTTCTATACATTCACCCACTTTCCAAAAAGTTATGTATTCCTGTCCCATTTTTGTTCCTTTCACTTTAATTAAAACATGTTCTATAAATTCTACCCAGATCTCTTCGAAGTCATTTCTTTTTCTTAATCCTTTCTTAAGCTTGAATTCACATGTCAGTCTGTCATTCACCACAATACTCCATAGTTCTTTCTACCAATCATCCTGCTTGAATTAACAATCTACTTTCCATTAGTGCATATCTTTCTAACTTGCATCAGGGAGGTATCCTGAGTTCCCCACCCCCTGAAAGAACTGTATTGTCCAGGCATGTTTTATCAAGGAGACATGCTCCAATTGGATTCAAGGTTCTAAACCAGGAGTTTTCAATCTTTTAAAGCCAGAGGCCGGGTCACGCTCTGTCAGACAGCTGCGGGGGCCAGATGGCCATTTTGCCTTTCCTCCACCACATGGCACTTCCTGGAGTGATGGAGGCAGTGTGGGGGCACATGAAATGGCACCATGGGCCACATCCCACGGGCCGCAGGTTGAGAATCCCTATTCTGAACCATTTAGGGCTTTATAAATTAATACCAAAATCTTAGTTGGGTACAGAATCGTATAAGTAATCAGTGGAGCCAAGCCAGCATTGGGGAAACATGGTCAAATCTAAGAATCTTCACCTCCAGTCTCACAGTTGCATTTTACAACCACTGCAGCTTCCATGCTATCAGAAAAGTAGCCCCACATTGAGTGCATTACAGTAATTGTGCTTCAAGATTACCAACACATGAACCAGTGTTGAGAGGGATTTCCTCTTCTAAATCCAGGTCTTCTTCATCCTGTTCTATCACCTATTATTGGATTTTAGACATTGTGTGCAGTTCCTACTAATAGCCAATTCTAATTTTGCACTTTGAAAACACTTTCAGAAACATGTAAGATTAAAACACAACAGTGTTTCTCTTGCTACAGGGCTGATAAGAAAATGGTAAGAGAATTGTCTCAAAAGGTTTCTACAATGCTTTAAAATGGTCTTTGAATCTAAGTGTTGAAAATAAACAAAAAATATTACTAGTTACACTCCTTTGCCCCCATCCCAAATTGTTGGAAGAGTTCAGTTTTGTAGAACTAGTTACATCTGAGATCTGCTAATGCCAAAATATCTTCTTACCCATTATATCATTTCCTTGAAAGAAGGGAAGGAAGATAAAAATGTTTTTATAGTATTTTGGTCGGAAGGGGTGGTGGAAGTCAGATGCCTAATATAGTTGGAGTGCCACATGCACCTTGGATGTTGCCTTTCCTATTCTTTATTATTGCATTAAAAGTAATTAGCATAACAGCGATGGTGAACCATTTAGAAACCTAGTGCCCAAACAGGGGGATGGGGTGAACTCTGTGCTGGGGGGAGGGAGGAAGTACTCTCATTGGGCTGCTGGGTAGAGGCGTGGGGCGAACTCTGTGCTGGGGTGATGGCATGAATGCCAACAGAAAGGATTGGGAGTGCCCCATCTGGCACACATGTCACAGATCCGCCACCACTGGCATATAATGTGCAGCAAAGAATTTTTCAGTCAGTATCTAAGATCTTAAGGCAATGTGGTACAATAGCAATAAGAGGAAAACTTGTTGCAAAGTTGTTTTGCAACAACCTGTTTTTGCCACAACTGGTGGTGTTGTCAGCACAATTTTTTCTGTTATTTGCTGGGAGGATTTAAAGAAAAGAAAAAATGTTTTGTCAGTGTTATTATCAGTGTTGAAGTGTTTTGCTGTTTTTTCTTCATTTCAGAAAAAATATTTTTCAGCATTTTAAATTTCATTTATAATTAAACAAAACATTTTGCAGAACACAGAGTGCATTTCTGCACACACGAGGGAAAACAGCAAGAAGATTACACAAAAGCCCATCATTTAACTAGAGCCATTTTGACAGATCAGTAGAAATCCAGGTAATTTGCTGTAACATTGGTTGAAAATTGTCCAGACAACCTGAAATTGTATCATTCCACTGTGCTGTTTCCTACCTAAGTAAGATATGAAAGCTTCTTGTTGTATAAGAACTACAAAATTTCCTCTCCTGCTTTAAGTAACAAAGCAAAGACAAACCATTCTGGAACTGGAAAAAAAATCTTATTTTTATGTAGCACAATCCTGTTAATGTTGGCATAAAAAGAGTTCCCAAATTTTCTAAAGGGATATATTCACTGGTAGGTTTTTAGAGGATTTCATTGAACCCATTGAGAATTACTGCTCTGTGATTATGCATTTAATTGCTCCACAAAGCTTTCAGGATCAGAACAGCTGAGATCACAGTAGCTTGGACATAACACAGGACAGTGATGGTGAACCTTTTAGAGACTGAGTGTGCAAACAGAGGGGGTGGAGCAAACTGTGCTGGGGGAGGGAGGAAATGCTCCCATCGGGCTGATGGGAAGAGGACTGGGGCAAACTATGTGCGCACACACACACACACACACACACACACACACACACTTTTGTTTTAAAACAGTGCTTATTTTGTGACATAATGGCAGCACTTAACGACACTAAACACAGTGGTGCTATTTCTCTATGTGATCATGTCCACTGGTTACAAGCAGAGATGGGAAATGATGTTTCTTTAGACTTTAGTTCCCAGAATCCCACAACCATCATGGAAAGAGCCATTCTGGCGGTGGAGTCCTGACAGTTGTGGTCTAAAAAGAAAACAATGTTTCCTATTTCCATTTACAGTGTTGCTCCATTTATCCTGGATAGTACATACTGTACTGGCCTTTGTAGCAGTGGTGGGGAATAAATTAGCCTGAACGCCAGGAGGAAGACCTAATTAAGTCAGAGAGTACCCAGCAAGCTCCCACTCTGACATCAGGTTTATTTTGCTTTTTTTTTCTATTGAGAGAGAAAGACAAAGCATAGAGAAAATACCTCTGCATTAAACAAAGAAAAACATGAAGAAGCAACTCTCCTAAGCACTATGTGAGTCCCATGTCCATCTTGCCATGCTCAATTTATCAGATTGTTTTGGAGTTCAATGGGCCAGGGAGTTTCACTCAGCTAGATTTGGTTATTCTATATCTTCTTCTGTTGGAGAAAGAGAAGAACAAATGGAACAGTCTCAGAGGTGGCTTTGAGGAGTCCTTCTGAAGGGCATAGCTGTGCCCTAAGGCTTTACACCCTGTGTTTCTTATGTGACTGGAAATAGTAAGATGAGGACTCACTGAGCTGCAGCCTTAAGGATATTTTGTGGCTTCCTAGATCAGGAGTAACCCATTTATTTTGCTCATTTTCTGGGTTCCTAGATCAGGAGTAACCCGTTTCTATTATTTTGGAGCCACATTCTCAGCCCTAGATGCCACAACAAAAACTGCAAAATGGCATATGCTTATAACAGATATTGCAGAGACTCAAAGAACAATTTAAAGTCCAATGCAATAATTCCAGCAGCAGAAGCATCTTTAGAGCATGCCACATAAATTAAACAGGCAAGACTACTTCTGAACATATTCTAAATGCATGTTGTAAAGCAGGGGTGCCCAAACTTTTCAGGCTGTGGGCTGATCACGTGGTTTAGGGAGCTGGTCACTAAGAACCGAGGGCCAGATGCAGCCCCCAACACCAGCCCGTGAAGCCCTCAAAGCTCCTGAAAGCAGAAATAAAACACGCCCTTTGGTGCTATGAGGGCTTTGTGGGCCAGATGAATTGGCATCAGGGGCCACATCCGGCCCCTGGGCCTTAGTTTGGGCACCCCTGTTCTAAAGCCATGAGGATTAACCTCCAAATCAGGGGCTGCCAATATCCCATTCCTTAAGATTTCAAGTCCAAAGCTTGAAACTTGGAGAACATACCACATCACTCGAGTTTCAGGGCCAGAAAGAGAACTGGCAACTGTATATTGGCCTCTCTCTGCTGGTGACCATTTGAAGTTCTCTATCTTTTCTTTGAAAAGATTTGTAGTAAAATTTTACTCAGACATTTGAAAAATCACTTCTAGTTTGCTGTGAACTGTTGTGAGCCCAGTTTTGCAATGGTTGTCTGTTATTATATACCTACAAAGTGACTACCCAATTAATGTTGGTGATCAGATCGCCATTCCAACTTTCAAAAGCTATTGGCACAAATATCTGAAAGAGCATCTCCTTCTCCATCACTGTGACTCGCTCCTGAGATCTTCAAGGGAAACCTTTTTCAGTGTATGTTCATGTGGGAAAAACTAACTACATATCTACGAGAGAAAAAAAGCCTTATTAATGATGGCACCTCAAATTCCAGAACAGTGCCAACTCACTAAACTTTTTAAACATGGAATTAAATGTACAGGATTTAAAAATTTAGTTGAATTCTTAACTTAAATACCAATTTTCCTACTTCCAGGTTGTATAGATTTTATGCCTCTGATTAATTTTTATGGCTATGGTGCCCTTTTTTTGCTTTATAAATTATATTTTAAAATAAAATTTCAATATTTTATTGAATATTTTAATTTGGTTTAAATTTTACCTATGAAGTATATGTCCATAATTGAAAAACATGCAATGTTTTTTGAATTTTGAAGAAAGAAAATAATATTTTTTCTTATGTTTTTATGGTTATATCATCAGTTTTTTGTAATTTTTATACACACCACCCATGGATTGCCTCTGGCAATTATGGAAACTTTTTAGAAATCTTAAAATAAATAAATGCAAATATCTAGATAAATACATTTGATTCATATATGTCAATATTCTAACAAATGCAATAACTGACTCCTTCCCTGAACTGAACAAAACAAAATATAGGATATAGAGAAGAAGAATCGTCTGATGATTTCCTTTGACAGATGTTTAAAGAATTAAGGAAGGAAAGACGCCAGAAGCTCTACTGGGACAGAGCTGTCCAAATTGTGATCAAATGACTCTTTTGTCCTGCACACAAGAGACAGTTTTGATCATTCTCAAGGAAGCACAATCTCAGTAAACAAAGTAGTTACAGTTTTGCTTCTCAAAAGGACAAGATGAAGACATAACCAGTTGATTCTTTGCTGTAATTGTGCAATATTCTGTTAAAGAAAAAGTGGGCAGAAGAATTATGGAAAAAGGGATTATTGTAATTATAGTACGATTAGTGGAATTATAGATGCAGTGGCTTAAGTGGCTAAGACGCTGACTGGAAGGCGAGAGGTCAGCAGTTCGATTCCCAAGTACTGCAGGATGGAATGAGCTCCCATTTTTGTCCCAGTTCCTGCCAACCTAGCAATTTGAAAGCAAGAAATTGCAAGTAGATAAATAGGGACCACTTTGGTGGGAAGGTAAACAGCATCTGTGTACTCCGGTGTCTAGTCATACCTGCCCTATGACCACATAAATGTCTACAGAAGCAGACAGTGCTGGCTCTTTGGCTTTGAAACAGAGATGAGCACTGAACCCTTGAGTTGGCTACAACTGGCTTTCGAGCAAGGGAAACCTTTACCTTTACCTAGTTTGTATAAATTGTAAGACACCATTCAAGATGAAAAGTGATAGTGCAATCATATCCATGTCTATTCAAAAGTAAGCCCCAATGAGGAATTTTCCATTATAGGTGGGTATGGGCTAGCAGAATGACATTTTTAGTAAGATCAGTAGTAGCATCCAAAGTGAAGGCTCATGGTGAAACTGATTAAAATACTAGTAATAGAGTCTGCTTAAGGTGTATGCCTGAATGTGTGAGAAATAAAATGAGTGCTGAGGACATGACTTAATATGTAAGATCCAATTTTGAATTCTCATTCATCTAGCAGAGTCACATGTCTTCCTATACCAGTGATGGAGAACCTTTTAGGCCCAAACTGCAACCCAAAACCCATTTGTCTTTGGACATCAGGGTCACATGGGGTGGAAGACAGCCAGACGATAACAAGCAGCCGCCTTGTCTGGCAGTTGGGGGGAAAGACCGGAAATTGGAAAGGAGTGGATCATTGAGTGAGGTGAGAGAGGGAAAACCTAGAGAGTCATGCTCCATTTCTGGACTTGTCTGTTCTTCCACTTTTCCCAGGGGAACGTGCACAAGAGCTTGAGAAAGTGTAGAGAGGGCCATTTTAAATGTTCCGTAGCTCAGTTCCTGGTGTCATCCAAGGATTTTTTTAAAAGCGACCTAGGCCAGTGATGGCAAACCTTTTACAGACTTTGCTGGATGATGGTGCGGGTGCCCACAAAAGGCTCTAAGTGCCGTCTCTGGCACACGTGCCATAGGTTCACCACCACTATCATATACTAAGCATGTAGGACTAGAAAGGGATCTCCAATTTACTTTATTAGGTTTTCTGATTCTGTGAACTCTGTAAGGCAGTGGTCCTCAACCTTCTGGGACATGGGGGCCACATTAGAGTGCCTAAGGCCTAAAGACAGACACCTCTTAAATAAAAATGTAACAAAAGTGTTAACCTACCAATTTAGATCAAAAGTAAAAGTGACATTCAACCACCGAGACAATCAGAAACAGACTTCAGGTTGGTCCCTGTGTTCACAGGGGTGACATTCAGAGACCTACCACAGATAAATGAAAATGTGGATAACACTGAATCTTATATTTTGCATTGCAGGCAGTGTCATCTAGTGGCCAGCTCTGATAATGCACCATAGAAATAAATATACAGTAATACCTCGGATAATGATTGTCTCGGATAACACTAAAATCGGATAACATCGGGGAATTTGAGACAAACATTTGCATTGCACAACGTTAAGATAATGTTGTGTGATGCAATTGTTTGCCTCAAATTTGCCAACGTTGATCTCTGCCCCAAAGCCCACAGGGCTAGAGACCAGCCCTGTGGACTTTGGGGCATAAATCTACTGAAGCTTAAACCCACCGGTTTGGTTGAGGGAAGATAGGGCACGTCTGTTCTCCCCCCCCCCAGCCAAACCGGCGCTACGGGCTCTCTGCATTGGGATTGGGGTGGGTGGGTTTGGAAGGCACCCCTAGCCACCCCGATCCCAAAGCAGAGAGCCCGGGCAGGCTGCCTGCTTTGGGATCTAGGTGGCTGGGGTGGAAGGCACTTCCAGCCACCCTGATCCTAAAGCAGGCAGCCCACCCGGGCTCTCTGTTTTGGGATCGGAGTGGCTGGAGGTGGAAGGCACTACCAGCCACTGCATCTTAAAGCAGGCAGCCCACCCAGGATGCCTTCCATCCCCAGCCAACCTGATCCCAAAGCAGGCAGCCCAGGCGGGCTGCCTGCTTTAGGATCGGGTGGCTGGAGGTGCCTCCCCAAGCAAACCGGATTACCCCAATTTTTCCTTTCTTCTTTGGAAATGGAACAGGGCTTTTTTTAACGTTGTGCAATCAATACATTGCACAATGTTAAACACCGGATAACATTATGACTTGTGGAACCAAGTTATAATATTATCCGAGTTACTAGTGTAATGTGTGCAGTAATATGTATTTCAGGATATTTTATTGAAGATTTTTAGACCTGTGGATAACTGAAACCATGGATACTGAACCCATAGATATGGGGGGCAATCTGTATTGTGTTTTTTGTGATAAAAGTTCAGGTAAAACTACAGTGGGTGATGTGCTTGAGGCAGGGAAATGCTTTGAGGATAGCAGTAAACAAGCATGATAGAGAACTGCAAAGAAAGAGGTCAGGGACCCCTTATGTAAATCAAAAATTGTTCCAAAACCACTTCAGACCTTCATGTTGTGGGGATTTTATGTGTGACCAAGTTTCATTAACTTATATTGACTGTAATTTGGTCTTGAAGATCAATGAAATATTTAAGCAGTGGTCTTACAATTTCATACACATACCCCTGATGTTTCCATGGCCCAGGATATTTATTATTTTATTTATTTTTATTTCCTTCGACTTATTATCCCGCCCAATCGGGTCAAAAACCCAACTCTGGGCGGCCTACATACACAATTTAAAAATACATAGCTAAACCACAACTCAGTATAAAACCACAAATCAATATACGATAGCCCACCCACAGTTAAGATATAAACCAATACAATAATTAAAAGTCAAGCTAAAAGAAATTAAATATTTCCAAGTTATAAAATTATGCAATTATTAAAAAACAGAACCAGGGTAGGAAGGTAAGAACAGCGGGTGGCTGACTCATCTGATAAGCCACCCAACATGAGATCCGGTATTTCCGGTATTGAGATCCGGTATTTCCGGTATTGAGATCCGGTATTTCCGGTATTTCCGGTATTGAGTTTGTTAGGATAGATTTGAAACCAGATCTCCTGACCCATTTCAGCAGTGAGGGAAACAAAAAGGAGAAAGAGAAGTCAAGCAGGAGATTCTTTCCCATCAACTTTGGTGCAAGGTGGTTTTTTAAAAAAAATCACAGTTGCAGTATAAACATGTGCCAGGCAAAGGAAACGTTTGCCTAATCAGTATGAAATCAATATGCTTAGTCTATCCAAGTGGAAGCTACATTCAAGCGGTTCAACGATTTGTACCCACTGCTTTGGAGATAGTGGGCCATAACACAAATGGAGGACTTTTGGTTTTTTATGGTTTGTGTTATCCATAATAAAGGCTTTCTTTTCTTTCTTATGATAAGAGTACAGTATTTGTAAAATGTGACCTACTGTCTGTAATCTCTTAAGTCCTGTTCACCTGAACATGGAGAGGGTTCAATGAGTGGTACTGAGGAGGTGAATATGCACACAATTCCTACCCCGTAGCATCACATATTTTGTACAATTGTATACAAAAGCATCCCACTACATGAGGTTTTCCTCCACCTTTTTTTTCAGGTTTTCCACTATAACGTGCTCTCTCTTTCCCAATCCCCACTCATTATTTTCAGTCTCCAAGCAGAAATTCTTCATGAAGCCACCATCTCCTGCCCTTCCACTCTCATCACATCTTATAAGATCAGATTGCTTTCAGTCCAAGTAGGGCCTGTGTCATTCTATATTCAATGTCACACTTTTGATGGAAGATTAGTTGTTTCTAGCATACTGTAAACATATAAATGTCAAGAGTAAAACAACTTCTGGTAAAAAAAAAACCCAACTAAGAATGTTTAAATAATCCCTGAGGTTGCCAGTAAATGTTTTAGCTATTTTCCCCTCAGCCACATTGTCTGCCCATTCCATTGTATATACTTCCATATCATGTATTATTCTTCAGAAACTCTCTTTCCCTGCTCTCCAAGACAGTTAACTAACTTTGAATCTTTGTCCTGAGTTCTCTCCTTGATGGAACATTTGTTCTCTTTAATTTGCTATTTCTAAAATATCCATATGATACTTCTCTGTTCTTATTTCATAATATGATTTTTGTTCAATACTTTTCTCTCTTCATTTGAAATTCCTTCTCTAATAGGGTTGCCATAATTCTCTCCTACCAAACCGGGACAACCATGTGATGTCATTGCATTCTTCAAACTGTGCATTTGTCGGATGGGGTTGTCAGGGAGACCGTGGCTCTAAGCCCCGCAGAATCCCTGTCCGGGTGGACAGCCTTCGTCAGTTTAAAATAAACTGCAGTCAAGAGGTTTTTCCCTGTGTGATTCTTCTTGCAAATGACTATTCTTGATGGTTCTATTTTCATTTTTTTAAAAAAATAAAATTTCTTGGGCCACTCTTGAAACCACCCTTCCTCTCCCTGAGGTCACCCCACCCTCCCCTTCATACACACCTGACTTAAGTAGACTCACCTTCAAACACCACACAAGGATCCCTTGGAAGAAAGTTCTAAAGAGGGACCCAGAATGGCAGTCCATGACGCCTCCATTTCCCTCCAGAAGTAGAAAAGCAGGAGACAGGAAGGGACTTATTTTGGAGGAGAACCTTTGTGATGGAGGACTCTTCACTTTCTGTCCACCCTGTTCCCTTCCTCTCTAGGAATACTGACCCTATGTAAATAACCCTTTGTGGTCACGTGAAGAAGGAATCCTCTGTCCCAGCGTATGGTGGAGGTTCGGCTTCTTAAATATGGGTATTTCTTGCTCCCTCCTGGCTTTCAAGGAAAAGGGCTGAGGATGACTCCTTGTCCCCCAAACTTCAAGGTGAGCCAAGGGATTTTTGCAAAGAGTTATTTCACTGTCTCCATGCCTTTCTTTCAATTAACTCCCCTCCCTGGTGGGCTTCTCAGGGTGCTGTTTAGCCTTCACTGCTTTCAAGCAGGATAATTGAAAGAAAGGCAGGGAGGCAGTGAATTAACTCTTTGCAAAAATCCCTTGGTTTGGGGTGATCTTGCTTCCTTTGTTCATATTTAAAAATGCAGGAATTTTATATATTTTTTCTTGAACTGGACAGGGCAGCTTGGATCTGGGAAAATCCTGGAAAACCAGGACATGTGGCAACCCTATTCTCTAAGCACTGCTTTCTTCAGTGTTGCTTTGTACAGGAGTTGTGCGAGAGTATATGTGCATGTGCATGTGTGCAGAATGGTAGTTTTCATTTGTTGTTAACGTTTGCAATGAAAATCTCCAGTTAGAGGTTTTCAGTCAGAACTTAATTAGCAGACAAAAAAAATTCTCTAATAGAGAAGTTTCAGTAGGGAAGTGAATTTCTCAAAGAATTATTAAACAGATGTATCTTTCTTAAAGAGAAGTGGGTAGCTAAATCCTAATATTCACTATTGGTTTACCAAGCACAGTATTAGGGAGGGAGGAGAGAAACACTCCCTCTTCAAATCAAAATAATGTTAGGTAAAGGTCACTGTTGCTCAAAAGCCAGTTGTATCCGACTCTAGGGTTCAGTGCTCATCTCTGTTTCATAGCCAAAGAGCCAGCACTGTCTGCTTCTGCAGACGTTTCCATGGTCATGTAGCAGACATGACTAGACACATGGAACACTATTTACCTTCCCACCAAAGTGGTCCCTATTTATATACTTGTAATTTCTTGTTTTCAAACTGCTAAGTGGACAGGAGCTGTGACAAAGACAGGAGCTCATTCCATCCTGCACTATTTGGGTACTGAACTGCTTACCTGCCACCTTCCAGTCAGTGTCTTAGCCACTTGAGCCTGAAATAAGTTTAGTTTTTAGTAGCAAGGCTACTCAGCAGTTATGCTTCAAAACTAATATAAGGACATTCCTCATTTTAAAGTTTGATGTTAATTTAAAGTTCATGTAAATAGATTACATTTTTGAGTTTGTTAATGACTACAGAACTGTATTAAACCTTTTCTTCTAATCCAGTCTAATTCAAGATTCCTTGCTTCATATGAAACAAAATTTATCTCCTTTCTTCCTGGTTATTGCCATTCTTCTCGTGTCAAACTACTGGAAACACCTTGTGTGTTTCAGCAGAATTAAGGCGTGCCCTTCAGGCCAGGTGTAGAGTTGTGTGCATACACAACAGCCCCTCCCTCCTCTGAAACATGCAAAATCAACTCCTCAAGTCAGCAGGGCAGGAGAGAGGAATCCCTGCATGGTAGGAATAGGCCTAGGATAGAGGCAACTGCTCTATAAAACAATTAAAATGTGCCTTATCATCTAGTTTGGCACTGAGTTCAAACTAGGACAAAGCCAACTTTCTAACTATCAAACTGAGGTCTTTTCCCTAGCAAATACATCATTATACTTTACATTACTGAGCATGAAACAGAAGTCTCTGCTTAGATTCAGATTGTAAACAAATTGTGTTCCTAGGTAAAGAGATGGGCTGCCGTTTCTAGAGTCTACCCACTCCAGGTTCTAAAAGATGACACACATCATCATTTCCAGATTGCTATAGAAAGAAAACTAGCTTAAATAAGAAGAAAATGAGGCGCATATAAGCAACTACTTAGCAAGTGATAATTTGCCATGACAGGCACATTGCTTGTTGAGATAGTCATTTGAAGTGATAAGTACTGTGTAGGAATGTGAACCCTCTCAGATACAATTTTGTGGCATTTCTCTGAATCACTCTGGCATTTTGTTTCTATACTTTTTCATTATAATAATAATTTCATGCCGTCAAGTCAATTCTGACTTAAGGCCACCCTTTTCAGGATTTTCCAGGTAGAGAAGGCACTGAAATTGTTTTCTATTCCCTTCTTCTTGGGGAATTCAGAGACTGCAGCTCATCAAAGACCAAATAGGCTGACTCTTCTGGAATATACAATGAGGAAAGTGATCTCGCAACCTGCAGATCCACAGCCAGACACCTAAACCACTGAGCTTTAAAACTTTCTTTTCCTTTCTACACAGAAGTTCATAAACTTTGTGTATTTTTCCTAATATGTGCTCTTAATTCTGCATTGTATCTAACATCAGCATGTATTTTGTTTATGCATTTACCTAATTATGCAATTTCTGTCAATGAATAAGATGGACTAGTACCTATTCTTTCATTGCTACATGTTGTAACAATTCATATTTTAGAGTGCATGAGTAGTTTTGTGTGTGTGCTTCATTTCTTTTAAATGCCAAGTAAGCCTCACAAATATGTGACTCCCATTGGAGCACAGTGTGACAAGGAATGGTAGAGGTCAAAAGCTAGCTTTTTTGTTTTTTAAAAAAGTGATCTAATAAAGGTATCTGTCCTTGTTTTGTGTCAAAGTATGGTATGCTTCTTCTTTCAAAAAGTTTGGACAAAATTCCTACTTTCATTGAAGCTGTGTCAAATATGATAAAATATTTAGCTGCCTTTAATACTGTGGCATACATCTATACCCAATCATAAATCAAGAGATAGAAAAAAAAGATTAGCTACACTACTTGATAAAATATATACCCATAACGAGTGTGTGACTCAACTACAATCAGAAGCCTAGGCCAAGATGACTGGACAATCACAGGATGCCCACACAATGTTCTACTAAAGGAATGGGGGAAGAAAACAATTTTCCCCAATTCCTTGACCCCGTCTCCACTTCAAATGGAATGGGTTTACTGCATTTCAGATATCTTATGGTCTCCTTGGTTAGATGTCATGTTTACTTTTGAGCTAAATGTCGTTGTCCAGGCTGCAAGCTCCGACCCACTCTCATTATTTGGTTATACCTGCTAGGTCTGATGGAACAAAGAGGAACTCCATAACTTTTTGGACCCTTGTTTTCAGTGGTGGGCAGCAACAGGTTCTCACCCCCCCCCCGGGTGGTCAAAATTGGGTGGTCTTTGGGCAGAAGGGGTAGCAAATTTGGGTGGCCTTCGGGGGGGGGGCAAAATTGGGTGGCCACGCCCACCTCCCTTCCCTCCTCCATCAGGTTTTGTCCCTGCAAGGGCTTTCAAAGTCTCACTTGCTCAAAAGTTAGTCATATCTGACCCTAGGGTGCAGTGCTCATCTCCGTTTACAGCCAAAGAGCCAGTGCTGCCTGTGTTTGCAGATGTATACACGGCCATATGGTAGGCATGACTAGATCCCCCACGATGTAGGCTCCGCCCATAATGTAGGCTCCACCCATGATGTAAGCTCTGCCCATGATGTAGGCTCCGCCCACAGTGTGGTAGCAAATTTTTTTGCTGCCCACCACTGCTTGTTTGATGTATTAATAGTCCAGCAATTGTAATGTTTTGTGGCTGCTTTTATTATGAGTTTTATTATGAATAACTTTTAATAATTCTTGATTGTTTTATTGTTGGTTTTATGGTGTCACACACACCAATCTACTTTATTCATTACTAACACCATAATCTACTGGTATGCAGATCTGCTCCCTGACTTTTGAACTTCATTTTCCTTCATGGTCCTGGTTGTTAGAACAATTCTCTTTTTAACCAGGAGATGGGAGATGGTTCAGCTCATAGGTTTTGTTTTTGAGATAACTTGATCTGCTGATTTATTCTATATCTCTATATGCCAGGGGTGCCCAAACATTTTGGGCCATGGGCTGATCATGTGGTTCAGGGAGCTGGTCACTACGGCCCAGGGGCCAGGTGCGGCCCCCAATGCCAATTCATCCAGCCCGCGAAGCCCTCATCACTCTTGGAAGCAGAAGTAAAATGCGCCTGTATGGGCCCATTTTACTTCTGCTTTCAGGAACGATGAGGGCTTCGGGGGCTGGATGAATTGGCATCAGGGGCCGCACTCGGCCCCTGGGCCTTAGTTTGGGCACCACTGCTATATGCCAATGACAGGTTGACCACATGTAACAGCAAATTTTCTTTTCAGCACCCCCTAATAGCCTTAGCAGAGCTCTGCCCATCATACAATATGTACAGCAAAAGTTTTAAGAATAACAATAGCAATTGGACTTATAAACTGCAATTCACAAGTTAATTCTCATTGGGCAGTTCACAAATTAATTAGCATTTTGCCCCTAACATACTGGGTACTCATTTTGCCAACTTTGGAAAGATGGAAGGCTGAATCCACCTTGATTCCTGGCCAGGATCGAACTCACAATGTTCTGGTTGAGGTCCAGCAGCTTAACCACTGCACCACCAGGGCTCTCTCTACTCTTTTTAAGAGGACAAGACATTAATTCTGAAAAGCCACTAATGGCCTGTGCAATAAATTCAGTTCCTGGACAAAAAGGTTGTCAGGGATTTGAATGTGTGTCTTTCTCGTGTAACAAAGACTGAATTTGTTCTCATGGCATTATTCTATACTTTGCATAACCATTGCCCATTTTTTTTTCCTTGAATGCACTTTCCATATGTTTCCACCTGAAATATGTATCCAGACTCAAATTCTGAAGATTTTTTTTTAATCAAGAAAGTGCAAGAAAAGTTTCCAATTACAAGATAACACTTTAACAATTGCATTCCAAAGCACTTTGCAACTCAGGAAAAGGCATAGAGGTAAGAAAGTTCAAGTTGCGCAGTCTAGCCTTCAGGACATTAATTATTGGTTCCCTTTTCTTTATTACACTTTAGCATGGCTGCCTTCTGTTAATTGCCAGAACATCAAGATTTGAAAGACAATCAAGGAAAGAGTCATTTGGCCTCTGAGTTAATATACAGCATTATTCAATTTTTGGTGTGGATGTCACACTCCAAAATTTCTAGTCCATGATCAACATTACCAAAGTTCTGGGCTTGCTAGATGCTTATATCAACAAGGCAACAAAACAAATCAATGCATTGTTTGGCTTTGCTATGTATTTTAGCATTCAATATAATAAGCTTACCAGAAACTATAAAAGTTGGATGTGATATACTAACTTAACAATGAGTTCAACTGAATGGGTTTCTCTTTGTAACTGATCATGACAGACTTTCAGAGAAATGAAAATATAGCATGTCATTAGTAGAAGACTCCATTGTACACTTGAGATCAATGTGCATGATGCCAAAGAGGGTGAGGTGCTAGACAAGCAAAGGCTGTCCATTTCCCCTTATCACAATCACAAATATAAGTAAACATATCCCTCTGTATCAGTGTATACAGAATGAGGAATACAGTAAAACACTGGATAACACTAAAACTTGGTTCCACAATTCTTGGTGTTAGCCGATTTTTAGTGTTATCCGATGCATGTTAAAATCCTATGGGATGGATCAGATAACATTAAAGCTTCATAGAGATACATTGTAACCGCACAGGCTTTAGTGGTTGTTATCCGATCCATCCCATAGGACCTTAACGTTATTAGATCCAATTCTCCTCCCCAGATTACTTAACGTTATGTGATTTTAGCGTTATCCGATCCAATCGTTATCCAGTGTTTTTATTATTATTATTATTATTATTATTATTATTATTATTATTATTATTATTATTATTATTATTATTATTATTATTATTATTATTATTATTAAACTTATATGCCGCCCTACTCAGCGAAAACCGACTCAGGGCGGCTCACAACACAATCAAACACAATGCAACAATTCAATAGAACAATAAAATGTCACAACACAATGAAATATCACACATCAATAATTCAAACAATAGAATATCATAAAATACAGTCCTGTAAGATAAAACCCCAATATATGTCATAAAGTTACAAAAATATTACAAAACCCATAGGAACATTACAGAATCTTACAAAGAAAAAGAAAAAGTTACAAAAAGGCATCCCCACCCCACTCACCCTGGATCCTACCCATTAAGCTGGTGGCCACAGTTTTACTGTACAGTTGTACCTCGCTTAAAGAACATAATGCATTTCACAGGATTGCTCTTTAAGCAAGTTTGCTCTTTAAGCGAAACACCATAGTAAGTGATCAATTGTGAATTCTGGTGGGAGGGATTGCAAACCCTGATTTATTTGTTAAGCGAGTTTTTGGTTGGTTTTATTTGTTAAGCGAAGCGAACATTCAGAGAAAATTCTGCTCTTTAAGTGAGTTACTCGTTAATATGCAAAGTTTGACTGTACATGTGTATGATTCTTAAGTCCTGAACTTGTATGTGGACCTGATCATTTTTATTTATTTTATTTATTTATTTCATTTCTATGCTGCCCATTTGGTTGGTGTCCCACTCTGGGTGGTGTAATGGGGATGGGTAAAACAATGAAGGTGCAACAATGTTGTAATGGGGAGGGAGGAGGCAGCAGTTTACCTTGCATCAGACTTGAATGGCATTTTTTTCTGGTAACCACTCCATAATATCTGAGATACAATGTGACTCTCCAAAGTTTGGCCTAGATCAGTGATGGCGAACCTTTTAGAGACCGAGTACCCAAACTCAACAGGCTGCCACCCATGCCGCAGAGGGATGGGGTCAAACTCTGTGTTGGGGGGAGGGAGGAAGCACACCTATTGAGTTTCTGGGCAGAGGGACGGGGCGAACTCTGTATTGGGGTGACAGCATGCATGCCCATTGAGAGGCTTCTGAGTGTTCCCTCCGGCAAGTGCACCATGGGTTCGCCACCACGGGCTTTTAATGCATAATTGAAGACAGACAAACAACAAGCAGATGAACAATGTAACAGACAAAAAACTCTTGCATATCCAGACAACTATCTTGGTGCACAGTAGCTGAAAGTTGACAGTTTCCCTGAAAGCAAGTTCCTGCAGGCTTGTTATGTGCCAGTCACTGATCTCAATGGAGAAAACAAGGAAATAGAAGTTGGTCAGAGATGCTCATCCAAGGGCGCTAACATCTTAACTAAAAAAGTGTGAATCCTTTTGAAGACTCCTGATAAAAGATACATTTTAGCTTCGCTATCTGGAACTGAAAGCGGCAGAACTATTTTCTCCCATTTACCTCTTTTTCAGTAATGGACACACTGCACAGAGGTGGCTGACTTCTGCAAAAGACACATGGTGGTCACCAATGAACTGATTGCTGCTTTAAGAACCTGTCACATTCCTTTACAGCTCGGGAGTTAACACCAACAGGCATTCCTAGTTTGATGGCATGGGTCTCTTGAATGAATGCTTTTATCTCAATCTCTAGACTCCACTTTGATCAACACTTTTAAGTGTAAAAGGCCTATTAAAATCTAAGTGCACTATCTACAATGCTTCTCTCACCTAGAGTGGCAGATATATCTTTGAAGAACTCTGACATGAACTTGAAGATGTCAGTTACAAATGATAAACTACAACCATCTCTGAATCTCAAGGCCACACTAATTTCCTTGCAGTAGAAGCAATTTGTTGAGCCAGCTGCAAAGATGAATCCCAGACCTGGTTGTTATCCCACTCCTGGGCTGTGTCTTGCATAGCATTATTCTGCCATCAGCCGGATGCTTACAATATATTGTGTACTAATATAAATGTTTTATCAGGAGATTTTAGCTAATACACATAAGCATACATGCACACCTTCTTCAGCCCAGCCATTACTCTTGTTCTGTTTATATGAAAAAGCCTGGCATGAGATTGCACATGGCATGAGGCTTGGTATAGCTCTTCTTACCGGTGAACACATCATATGATTATTTATCATATATATGGCTGGATGAAGGCATGTAATTTATCACAGAGAGCCTGTGAACAGAAAGTTACCTACCCTACCTAGCATTTATTTATTTATTTATTTATTTATTTATTTATTTATTTAGATTTATTATCCTGCCCCAATCAGGTGAGCCTGACTCTAGGCAGCTTACAAAGAAGAAAAAGATTATACATGAGTGCAAAACAAACGAAACAATCCCACTATACCCCTACAAATTCAGAAATTAAAACCTTAAGGTTCAAAATTAATTTTAAAAATTAAACTATAAATTTACAAAATACTAAAAAGGATTTAAAAGGTTAAAAGGTTTAAAAAGTTTAAAAGAGCGAGAGAGGGGTGGCTGTCCCATCAGATTAACCGCCCAGCATTGGACCCCATATTACTTGAGCCCCACACCTGCCCTGCCAGCCAGGTTTTTAGGCCCTTCCAAAAGGGCAGGAGCTCTGTCTGTAGATGTAACTCAGTTGGCAGGAGGTTCCAAAGGGCCCGGGGGGGACATGGAGAAGGCCCTTCTTCTGGTGCTAGAGAGATGCGCCTCTCTAGCTGATGGAATGATAAGAGAGCCTCTCCGATCCGCCCTGGTGGGACGGACAGATGTTCTTGGGGTGACGCGGTCTCTTAAGTATCCTGGCCCACTACCATGTAGGGCTTTAGAGGTAATGACCAGCACCTTGAATTGCACCCGGAGACATACTGGCAACCAGTGCAGCTCCTGAAGCAGTGGTGAGGCATGAGCATAATGCCCACACCCCATCACTACCTGAGCAGCTGCATTCTGGACCAGCTGCAGCCTCCGAATGGTCACCAAGGGCAGCCCCATGTAGAGCGCATTACAGTAATCATGTCTGGAGGTGACCAAAGCATGTGTGATCATGAGCAAGGAGTCCCAGTCTAGGAGCGGGCGTAACTGGCATATTACACGAAGTTTTGCAAAAGCCCTCCTGGCCACGACTGCCACCTGCTCTTCGAACAGTAGTCATGAGTCCAAGAGGACCCCCAGATTATGCACCGGGTCTGTTTGGGGCAAAGCTGCCCCATCCAGAACCAAAGATAGCAACTCCTGAGATAGCTCAGGACCCCTTACCCATAGCCACTCAGTCTTGCTGGGATTCAGTTTTAGCCGGTTCTTCCCCATCCAGACCTGGGCAGCCTCCAGGCACCTGGAAAGGACTTCTACTGCATCAATTGGATCTCCATGGGCTGAGATATACAGCTGGGTGTCATCTGCGTATTGGCGATACCTCGCCCCGTGGGAACGGATGATCTCACCCAGTGGTTTCATGTAGATGTTGAATAGGAGAGGTGAGAGTATCAAGCCCTGAGGCACCTCATACTGAAGGGACCTAGGGCTCGACTTCTCACTCTCCAGCATGGCCTCTGAGAGCTGTAGTCTAGAAAAGCAACTTTACCTATCTTTGATAGGCTGGGCATTATTCAGACAAAAGTGTCTAGCAGATTCTAATCACATGTATGCCCCTTTCAGGTAAAGAGCAGCAGAACAAAAATACAGCTGGAATGTTATGCAGTTGCTCTTTTAATCCCATGCCTTCCAGTGGGGCTGTAGAGTTGTGCCCTAAATCTTGTAGAATGGAATAAAAGCAAACCCACTTTTCCCTCTAGACAGACAAATCATTTTTTGAACTCCTGTTAAACATAGGCACAACCACTCTTCTTCTGGAACTGAAAGGAACTCATGTATATTTAAAATAGAAAAGTAAAATCTTCCATACAGTGGAACCTCGGTTAACATAATCAATGCCTTCTCTGGGACGTTTCTTACAGCAAAAATTACTTTAACCAAATTTCCCATAGGAATGCATTGAATGCCGTTTCCCATAGAAATGCATTGAAAACCAAAATACTTTAACCGAAACACATTTTCCATAGGGATGTATTGAAAACCAATTAATCTGTTCTGAAAAAAAATCTGTAAACTGAACCGCTATTTTCTATGGGTTTCCTTTTGTTATGCGATTTTTATGTTAACAGAGCCATTTGTTAACTGAGGTTCCACTGTACTGTTATTTTGAAACTTGCTGTTATTATTGCAGTGAAATGAAAGTACTTCATCAAAATGGCTGTGGGGGAGGTACCCTGAGAAATCAGTCAAAGATAACTGATGAAAAATGTAAGAGTCTTCAGGGATTGGGAGGGGGGATGTTTTCGAACCTAAACTTTTTAAGAAGATAGGGGTACTTATCCTCAGAAAACCATCCCTGGAGTAGTTCAGTCAAACCCACCAATTTGACACACAAACTGTTCAGATGTTATCAAAGACAGTGAACAGACCCAGCATTCTCTTGAATGTAGAATGGGTCTAGGAGTTTGGCACAGCTAAGGTTAATTTAGTTTAATTTAATTTTTCATTGCACTATTCAATTTTTTTCCCATTCTGACCTATTTCCCCTTCCTGTTCTGGGATGGCAATGCATTGTGGGCATTTAATTGTTTTGCCAGGGTAACAAGAAGATCCATCTTGTGGCATAACTGAAGCATGGTGTTGCTCTTAAGCACGTATTGAGATCTCTCCATGGAAATTAATAGGAGCGGCAAGAGCTTAACGTTGTTTGGATCATGACTTTCACATTTGAATTATATGGGCAAATTATTGGGTTGATTTTTTTCTTTTGTTCATAACCATGCATACAAATAAATCCATAAGGCTAGAATCACCAAATATATCCTCTCCCCTTTTCTCTCTCCTTGTATTACATCTGGTTCCACAAATACAGTTTAGAATACAAATACAGTCTATCAGAATGCAGTAAATTCTGCCATCACTTCTACCAAACTTATGGAATTCTTGTAATAAACCAAAGGCCAAAAGCCAACAAAGAAAATTTCCCTTGTGTAAGCAATAACAAAATGCAATAGGTGGCCCTTCTATTCCTTATTACAGATAATCAAATGTGATTTATCTTTAGGTCACAGCTATGGCTTTTGTTTTCAAATTTAGCATTGTAGTTAAAGCTTTGTTTTCAGACTTTTCTCATTTCACAATGTTAAGGAAGACTTTGCCAGACTTATGTTTGTTCCGATGCCTTTCAGAGGAGCAAAATATGCTATTATAAAGGACATCTAAGGGCTGCTTCTCATTTACTGTTCAAAGACATGGGATTAGCCCTCAGAATCACATCTTTCTCTGCAAAGGAATGAAAAAGTTACATTAGAACCCAGCACTTGATCTGGCATATCTTTGCCCCAAAGCTCGGAATGAGAGGCAGACACAAGTATTGGAGTTTAACAAGGGCCACAACTGTATTAGCTTTAATAATTTTAAACCACCCCTTACTGCAGTGGGGCCTAACACAGTGCAGGTGCCTGAGCCCAGAGCCAGAAGATTCTGCCCATCCCTTCACCTGCCCTTCACAGGTAAGTCCCAAAGTCCTGTCAGTGTGCTGTCAAGAGACAGCCCATTTCTGGCTGGCAAAAATCCAGGTGACCTCACTTAGGTGGGCAATGTTCTGAGCCTGCCACCTGGGCACTTCCCATTCCGGAAGCTGAATTTCACTATCTGCATAACTGAGATATTGTACACACTGGAACATCCTAATGTCCCTGGGAACTCACTGATACTACTTTCCCTTCTGCACTACCAGCCAGTGTGTTCTGTTAACATATAATCTCACCTTGATTGTCCCTACAACTCCTGTGGGCAACCATTAGGGGATAGGCAAAGGTTTCCTGCAATCTTGGCTCAATATGCCAATTAGGTAAGTGGGCTAAACATTCCTATCGGCTCCTGAATCTACGAACTAGTCTCATACTGGGTAGGTGGGTGGGCTGCTTGAGCCTCAAAAGATAGGCCAGCTCAATGAAGGGACTAGCTCATAAAGGCTCTAGTTTCCTCCCTCTGTCAGCCAAATGGCAAGTCCCTATTGACACTCACTGATGGTCTGAGTGATTCCCGAAGAGCTCCATCGGGTATTTTAGCTTTGTGTGGAGGCAGACCTTGATACAGCAGAGGCCCTTAGCCCCTTTACACAGTGTCAAAAAGTCTTGTATGCAGAATGTAATGTATTCCCCACTTCTCTTAGTAGCAAGAACCTATTCAAGCAGTGGTACCAGTTTAGTATCCTATGATTGATGAAGAGCACTAGACAATGGCCTGAGGAGAAGACTCCATGGCCTAGCAGTGGCTGAGAACATCACCCCCTCCTCTGGGCCCACAACAATGGCCTGAGGGGAGTTAGTCTGTGTTCTGGTGTGGTTGTATTTTGTGAGGTTATATTTTATAATTTTTATTGTACTGTTACTGTTTTGACTGTAAGCCGCCCTGAGTCGCCTCGGCTAGTGGGCGGCAATATAAATCTGAATAAAATAAATAAATAAATACCCTTACTATTTTTGCTTGGGTGAAAAATATACATGCAGAACTTTGGGGAAGCAAAGAGGCATGGCTTCTAAAAGAGAATACACTGCTTCCTTCTTTGAAGTCAGGGACTGGCACATTCTTCCCTCCCAATTTTGCTTAACTGTAATTTCATCATCCCTTAATCACTGGTTTCAGAGACTAGGATTAGCAGGAGTTACAGTTCAATAGCCCATGATCCTTCACTTCCAGCAAACCCAAGATTTTGTTTTCTCTCTTTTCCACCACAGATTCCATTCATGCAGATACATTTCCCATCCAGAAACCTCCTATGGCAGGGTTAGGCAAGTTTGGTGGGTCCACTAGATCTCACCACAGGTCAATCATCTCTCATACCCTCTGCTCAAAACCAATTTACAATTTCTCAAAAAACATACTTTACAACTGAAACAAACTGTGCATGTAAGGTACCTCTTTTCCTTGTTATACGAGGTTAGGCTTATTCAGATGGAATACCTATTGCTCTAAAAAGTACCTGGTTTGCCATTAATAGTGTTGATATGTTGATATTTATTTCTTGCATCCAATGATGTAATACTTGTCATGGCAAAAACAGTGACGAATCCATGCTTTTCTGTGCATTCCTGTATTCCTCTCTGGGTACTTTTTTTATTTCTGGTTCATTTGGTTCATTGTAAAAGTTGAGGTTTTATCATTTCTCAAAAGAAAAGATATGTTTAAATAAGTGAGTAAGTGAGTGAGTAGGTAGGTAGGTAAGTAAGTAAAAATTCATGCAAAAGATAAGCCAAAGAAAAAGACACCCTAATTATTTATGCTAAATAGGTCCAATAATGTTTCCAGTAACTTCTGAAAATTTCCTTTTTAAAAGACTTCTTTATGGGTGTGGAGTATGTATATGATAATATGTGATGGCTGTGTAGCCTCTTTTGTTGTTGTTTATTGATGAATGGTTTCATACAGATTGGGCCAGGGCTCCTGGTTTAACACACTTATAATTAACTACTGTATGTGGTGGCTTTCCAGACAATGGGAGTGTTTGTGATTTCTTCTTGGTGTTTTGTGCAATAAGACATACTTTGGAATGCTAGAACAAATACATCAATAAACACTGGCTGAAATTAAAATCAAACACTTTGAAACTGGAGCCAAAGTCTATGTAAGTGGGTGGATAAAGAGTAATGGAAGTGCCACAGCTTAATAAAAAGTACAGTTCAGATAAAGCTGAGGTCAGCACACAGCTTCAATCAGAGAGTCAACAGATTAAAAGGAGTAAGGAGAGATGGGACTGAACTGGAAAAGAATCAGCAAAGAAGGACTGAAGGCTGGATAGGGATATGATGGTGAAGGAATATCATAAACTATGGTAAACACAAAACTGTTATCAAATCCTGAGAAGGTAGTTTTTAAAATGTTCTCAGAAGGTGTTGCTGGGTTTTTGGCCCAGCACAGACTGGAAACTAATGGAGTAACTGGGTAAGTGTCATGAAAATTAAGGAACAATCAACAGATTACAGCTCAAACAGAAAGATGGATTCAGTAGACCTGACAAAACTGCCACACCTATTGCATTGTCATAAAAACCAGACACATAATAAAAATATTAATACAACTCTCCCAAACCACCTCTCCAGTACCTTCTATTTGTCTTTTTTACTCCCATTGCAACTGATATGAATTTAGCCAAGCTAGGGATGTGGCTGAAATTATATCTAAATTTAGAATATATGTAGGTGGATTGCCCAGACAGAATGGTCTGCAATTGGGTAATTATTGTCTGGTGACCTCCTGCTTATAAGCTGCAGGCCAACAGAACATGTTCCGTAAACAAAATTGATAGACTTGGACATTGGGCTGAAAATAACAATTAAATTTAACAGAGATAAGTGCAAAATTCTACACCTACGGGGAAAACCCAAATGCACAATTGCAAGATGGGGAATACTTGACTCATTAATATTATGAGTGAGCAGGATCTTGGCATTGTTGTAGCTCAAAAGCTGAATATGAGTCAACAGTGTGATGTGGCTACAAAAAAAGGCAAATGCTATTTTAGGCTGCATCAACAGAAATATAGCCTTCAAAACGCATTAGGTACTATTTGGTACTAGTCAGACCACATCTAGAGCACTGAACACCACACTTTAAGAAGGATGCCAACAAACTGGAACAAGTTCAGAGGAGGGCAATAAGGATGATCAAGGGTCTGCAAACAAAACCCTATGAAGAAAGACTGAAAGAACTGGCTATGTTCAGCCTTGAGAAAAGGAGTCTAAGCGGGAAATATGATAACACTTTTCAAATACAATACTTGAAAGATAGTCATAAAGAGGTGGGGCAGAATCTGTTTTCAATCATGCCAAAGTGCAGGGCATAATAATGGGTTCAAGTTACAGAAAGCTAGATATAGGATGAACATGGGGGGGGGGGGCATTTTAACTGTTAGAGCTGTATGACAACGGAACCAATTATCTTGGGAGGTGGTAAGCGTTCCAATGGCTCGAGGCATTCAATAAAAAATTGGACAACTATCTGTCAATTTTTTTTTATTTAGATACTTGCAACAAGCAGGAAGTTAGATTCAATGCCCTCATAGGTTCTTTACAACTCAGCTGTTCTGTTATCTATGATTCTAATTCAGACTCTCAGATGTTACATAAACAAATAATTTTAGGGAGAGATACAAAGATAGTGCTCAGTCATCAACTAGGAATGTGAAACTCTGTAATAGACTAAGGTGAAACTGAACTCCCAATCCACAGTCAGATGTTCCAACTCTACCCAGCTGGCTATTTTGTTATATATAGATTGTATAAAGGGGGGGGGGGTTGCAGAGAAAGGAGTCAGTAAGGGACTCCTGAGATTGGGGGAGACTTTATACATGTCAATCTACTCATTAAGAATTAACAGCTTGAGTGCCCAAACAGGATTATCTCTCCAGATAGCCTACCTAAATGAACAATGCAAAGAAATAAAGGAAAACAACATATGGGGTAGGACGAGAGATCTTTTCAAACAAATTGGGGGAATCAAGAGAACATTTACAGCAAAATTGACCATGATAAGGGACAAAAATGACAAGGGTTTAGCTGATGCAGATGAGGTTAAGAAAAGATGGCAAGAGTACACAGAGGAACTTTACAAAAAGGAGCTCAACACTCCTGATAATCACAATGATGAGAACATTGAACATGAGCTAGACATCCTAGAGAGTGAAGTCAGAAAGGCCCTATAAAGCACTGCAAACAACAAAGCCAGTGGAGATGATGGTATGCCAGCAGAATTTTTCAAAGCCCTAAAAGATGATGGAATCAAATTATGGCATTCTATATGCCAACAGATTTGGAAAACACAACAATGGCCACAGGATTGGAAAAGATCAGTATACCTCAGGATACCTAAGAGACCGCGTCACCCTAAGAACGTCTGTCCGTCCCACTAGGGCGGACCGGAGGGGCTCTCTTGTTATTCCATCAGCTAGGGAGGCTCGCCTCACTAGCACTAGGAAGAGGCCCTTCTCTGTGTTCGCCCCGGCCCTTTGTAACCTTCTCCCAACTGAGCTGCGCCTACAGGCAGAGCTCCTGCCTTTCCGAAGAGGCTTAAAGACCTGGCTGGTGGAGCAAGTGTGGGGACCTAGGAATGTGGGATCCCATGCAGGTTGGCTGATTTAAGGGATTTAAGGGACAGCCACCCCTTTCTGCCCTTGTTTTTATCTGTTGTGTTGTTGTAATTTTTCTTATGAATTTTTAAGGTTTTAACCTGTGATTTTAATCTATGATGTAAGCCGCCCAGAGTCGGGTCTACCCGATTGGGGCGGGATAGTAAATATGAGTAAATAAATAAATATGTTCCAATCCCAAAAAAGGGTAATGCCAAAGAATATTCAAATTATCGAACAATTGTGCTCATCCCACACACTAACAAGGTAATGCTCAAGATAATACAGGATAGAGTTCAGCAGCATGTGGAGAGAGAGTTACCAGAAGTGCAGGCTGGGTTCCAAAGACGCAGGGGGGCTAGAGACTACATTGCCAACATATGTTGGATCATGGAGAAAACAAAGGAATATTAGAAACAAGTCTACTTTTTCATTGACTACATCAAGGCCTTTGACTGTGTGGACCACAACAAAATGTGGCAAGTAATTAAAGAGATGGGAATACCAGAACACCTTATATGCCTCATGAGAAATCTGTACAAGAGTCAAGAAGCAACCGTTAGGACAGAATACGGAATGACAGAGTGGTTTGGAATAGGAAAAGGAGTCAGACAAGGCTGCATTTTGTCACCCTGCTTATTCAACTTATACACAGAGCACATAGTGCGCAATGCAGGGTTTGACAAATCACAGGTTGGGATCAAAATTGCTGGGAGAAACATCAACAACTTGAGATACGCAGATGATGCCACCCTAATGGCAGAAAGTGAGGAAGACCTAAAGAAGCTGCTGCTTGGGTTGAAAGAAGAGAGTGCAAAAGTTGGGTTGAGACTCAACATCAAGAAAACCAAAATAATGGCAACAGGCCCTATCAGTTCCTGGAGAATAAATGGGGAAGAAGTAGAAGCAGTGACAGATTTTACTTTCTTAGGATCAAAGATCACTGCAGATGGTGATTGCAGCCATGAAATAAAAAAAGCGACTGATGCTTGGGAAGCAAGCTATGAAAAACCTGGGGAACATTGTTAAAAGTAGAGACATCATCTTGCAAACAAAAATTTGTATAGTCAAAGCAATGGTATTCCCGGTAGTAATGTATGGTTGTGAGAGCTGGACCATTAGGAAAGCTGAGCACACAAGAATAGATGCCTTTGAAATATGGTGTTGGAGGAGAGTTTTGAGAGTCCCCTGGACAGCGAGGAAAACAAATAAGTCGATCCTAAAATAAATCAACCTTAATTGCTCCTTAGAAGGTCAAATAGTGAAGATGAAGCTAAAGTACTTTGGACACCAAATGAGAAGAGAGGATTCATTTGAGAAAGCCTTGATGCTGGGAAAGGTGGAGGGCAAAAGAAGAAGGGGGCAGCCAAAACTGAGATGGCTAGGTGGTATTGTAGATGCAATGGGCACAAAGCTGGGCAGGCTGAGGAAGATGGTGGAGGGCAGAGGTGCCTGGCGGGCAATGGTCTATAGGGTTGCAAAGGGTCGGAATCTACTGTACAACTGAACAACAACAACAAAAACCCTCTGAAGGCAGAGTTAACATTAGAGATACATTACACTTAATATACAGATGGTGCCCAAAATATATACACGTTTTAAGAAATGAAAAAAAAAAACTGTATTAAAATTGTAGTGCTAAATATATACCCATAACAAGAGATGACTACAAGTCACGTGTGACTTCTGCAATTACAAGAGGTGTCAGCATCCAGACACTTCTGATTATGGCAAAGTACTGCTTGAGCAACATTGACTAAAGTGTCCACTTGTATCGCTGTGCATGATGTTTCAATTCCTTCCTGAAGTACTGCCAGTGTGGCCAATTTTCAATGGTACATCACATTATTTAGTGTCCCCCATAGATAGAAGTCAAGGTGTTAAGTCAGGAGTACTTAAGTTGTTGTACTTCCACAAAGTTCTCAAATTTCAAATACCACTTCAAAATGGTCTTGCACTCCTCAAACAACAACCGTGCTTCCACCATTTTCTTTGACTTTCCTGCCTGCCACATGATGACACTAGCATTAATTCTTTTGAACAAACGTCATACTATACATTGTTACCATAATTCAATTCAACTTTGAAAAGCAAGACATAAATAGCATTTCTTAATATGTGTATTACATATTTTTATACCCTCTGTATTTAATGAGGAGGGTTTTACAACAGCTTTGTGTAAGGCAAACATTTTCAGGCAATCTGGCCGTAGCACGACTAACCCAGGTTTGAAAGCAGGACACAGCACCTCAACATGTAAAAGACAAAAGCTTGTAGAATGGTCTGCATCCTGGTGATCAAACAATGTACAGTACAGGAATTGTGCTCAAGTCTGACCCTGATCCATGTCCACAGGTTAATAGTTTCTGAGGACAGGCTGAAATAATTTCCCAAGAGATGGAAGGGTGGCTCTAAGAGAGATTGTTCCCTGCAAGATGACACTTTCTGGGGAAATTGAATGCATGCTTTTCCCACTGTCTGTAAACACAGACAGCGCTAGCTCTTTGGCTATAAACAGAGATGAGCACTGAACCCTAGAGTTGGATACAACTGGCATTTGAGCAAGGGTGACCTTTACCTTTACTAATCACACCCAGGGTTGTGTACTAGCTGACAGATGTCTAGCCTTCGCTAACTACGTCGCCTAAGTAAAAATGTGTTTTTGGCTTATTGACATGCACATTTATCCAGACATTACAGCTTGAAATCATGTCGTGCTTTATATGTAGTTGAAATGGGAGTACACATGTTAAAGCATGTGTCAATTGTTCCCCACAAATTGGAAAACCCTCAGATCTTCTGTTAAAAGGTTTGAAGAGGCACCAGTAATGCCCATGCCCCAACACACTTACAGCATTCACATCATTAGGAGCCTTGCTTGATCCAGGCTGCTGAACATCCAAACTCTCTCAGCACTTTCATGTGAAAATGCTCACAACAGCCTGTTCAAACTTGAGAAGTCAGGTATCAACCTGATAAGGCAAATCCTAATCACATTAGTGTGATATCCAAATGACTACTTACAGGCATGTCTTCATGCCTTCACAAAAACAGTGCAAACTTTGGATGACCCCCGTGGTGCTTAACGGTATTAAGGAAAGCAAAGTGGATCTGCATCATGCACAAAAACTTATGTGTTGTACAGTATAAGCACTGGTTCATCACTTCATCTTTGCTAGGATGTTTGTGCAAACCAAAATTTTATTTTTCTTTCTTTCCTGTGTTATTAGTACAACTGCCATTCTCCATATTCCATGTCACTGTGATCCCATTCCAAAAACTATTCACAATCATAGACACTGATTAGAAGCAAAAAGACTTTTACAGTTATGATGCTTTTAGAGTCCTTCTGAACCCCTGCATTCATCACTCAACTAGTGAAAGCCTAAAACACTTAAAACAAGTAGTCAAGATTAAAATTTGTTTAATTCACTGCAAGATGCCATTGGTGACTATATTTAATCTAAAAGTATTATTGTGCATTTTCACAAAATAGGGCATTTAGGCTATGTCCTTGCTAATTCAATTGAATTAAAATGGGCTCGTAAACATTAATTTAAAAAGCAAACCAGTTTTTCAGTGTACAGAGCTTCTGGGAGAGTGTCTACAAACACACTCTCTCTCTCTCTCTCTTCTTGTCAACAGAAATATATGTCAGGACCAAAATCTTTAGCAAAGGAGGTACTAAAACTACATGTGACTGGATATGTAAATAGAATATATGCCAGGGTGATTTAAATGAGCAGCATAAGGGGAGTTTTGCTGCAAGAGATTAGCCATATTCCTATGAGCTTTCTCTGAACAGAGAACAAAGAATCTGTCATGACTCCAAACAGCAAGGAGAGAGAAAAATCACAACTTTCAAGTCCAAGGGAGTCTTACATTTTCCAACATTTATATTGGACATGACATAAGGCAGAGGGATTTTTATAAAGGGAACAGTTGCTGTTTCAGATGGCCCACAAACAAGGCAGGATAACTATGGCCAGCATTCTGAAAGGTAAAAGTGAACAGATTTAAACATGGTTTTGAAATTGGATGGGTTTGAAATCTAATTCTTTTTAAAATATATATCTATATAAGTAAGTGAATCATAGCATCTATTTCCTTATATATGTTTGGCGTTCTTCATATACCATCATGTACACCAGCAGTTTCTTGTTCAGGGAAATCAAATAAATACACTTCTTTAGCATGTGTTTTTTTAAACTTATATGTGTTAAGAAGGTAATCATAAAACACAGTAACACAAAAGACCTAAATATAGTCATATTCCTGTGTTCACAGAGTCATCTCATCTCTTTGCCTTCATTACTGTTCCCACCACTGTGAAACTTTCGTGTTACAGGCTATTGTTTATTCAAAGGATTGACGGGTGTGTGTGTGTGTGTTGCTATCCAGGGCTGTTTGTAAAAGAAAAATGTAGCACAATTTCACAGAGCACATCTCAGCAGGACATCTTGCTCTACATACTTATAAAATTAATATTTTTGTTTCAGAGTTAACACAGGTGAAACTGAAGATCTTACGATGCATAGGACACTACAGTTACTTGGCTTAAATTAGAGTTGTTTTAAATCATCCTCCAGGGGCTGTTTATTTTGCATAAATTCCTTAATTAGAAGCTCTTGTAGCACAGTGGTTAAACTGCTGGACTGCAACCAAAGAGATTGTGAGTTTGATCCTGACTAAGATTAAAGGTGAACTAGGCCTTCCATCCTTCCGAGGTTGGTAAAACAAGTACCCAGCATGTTTGAGGCAAAATGCTAATTGACTTGTGAACTGCCCAGGGAGTACACTAAGTGCTATGGGGCAGTATATAAGTGGAACTGCTATTGCTATTAATTGGTGGAAACCCCAGATACCACCTTGAATGAGAGAGAGAGAGAGTAAAATCACATGACTGAAATCAGTTGGCTTTTTTAAAAAAACTGGTTTTGACACCATTTTAAAAAACTGAATAACCACACATTCTGTGAGTTTGAATAGCTTTGTGCTATTAGCAAACAAAAGCAAGAGGAATCAAAGGAAGGGATAGCTAAGTAAGCAGGAGTACTGTGAGCCTGGAAGTTAACAGGGAGTGTGAAAACAGGACATTTGAAAGAACGAAAGCCAGAGATTTGTATGATGAAAGATGTAGAAGGGTGACAACAGGGAAAGCAGAGCTGTAGAGTCAAGATGAGCTACATTTTATTATCCAGAAATGTTTCAGCTTCGTGAAGCAGTTTTGGGAGCCCAGAGGGGTGACTAGTGAGTATGCTAACAGGGTACAACTCTTACAGTCATTTAAATTTGTCATCCAAATCTTTGATTGTTAAATGCCTAGTAACCTCATAGTTCTACAAGGAAAGATAAGGCTTTAAACCTCAATTGCTTGTAAATTTGTGAAACCAAGGCTCACAATTTAGCAAAGACAAATATTTAGCCTAGAGCAATGATGGTGAAACTTGGCACTCCAGATGTTCTTGAACTTCAATTCCAGAAGCCCTGATCAGCAGGAGTGATGACTTGGGCTTCTAGTAATTGAAGTCCAAGAACACCTGGAGTGCCAAGATTCACCATCACTTGTCTAGAGCTTGGAAAGGTCCCCCCCACTTTTCTTTGTTTCTTTCTTTTGCCTGGAATCTTTGGTCAACAGCCATGTCAGCTATGGGATTTTTGGAGCTGCAGTCCAGCAAAGTAAATTTTCCTAATTCTGAATCTGGTATCTATGCCATTCTGTTTCAGAATCTAAGCCAAGAATGTGCACCCCAAATGAAGCTGCATAGAAATTTTAAAAGATTGGTGTGTTTTTCCCACTCTGAGGCTAAGTGAGGCAGGCATGTAGGATGATGCTTTGCAGTCGTCTAGTGTTGGAGGCTGGGTGTGGCACAGAGGTGATTTAAGCGCACACAGCCACTCAAGCAGTCTCTATGACAATTTCAGAGCTGACAACCCACCCGCAACACCCTCTTGTTCCAGAGTAGTTATGTGAATTGCTCTTGGGAGGCCAGAGCAACTTCCAGACTGGCATTGAGGGAACTGGTTAGTTTTTGACCTATCCTAATCTGATTTGTTAGTTGTCCTTTTATTGAGGCTGGTGATGATAAATAGATCACAATTGGTTAAGGGATAGTGCTGGGTGAATGGAGTTAGTAGTGAAAGCACTTAGGATGTCTATTGATGGGGTGACAATGATTGCCTGACACAATTCATGTGAATCAATTGGCACACCACAAAATAGCTTTGGGGGATTCCAACATTCGTTTATGCTAGCAGAGTTGGACACATACCCAGGGTTGTTCTCCCAAATAGCAGCTGTCCTTTATAGCAGCTGACAAGGATCATCACTGCACAAGGGCAAGGATTCACCCTTCCATTACAAAGAGGGGTGGATTAGCTTCCCTTGGTATCAAGTATAGCCTAAAAGTCCCCTCCCCACAGGTCAGGGGTTAAGAAATGTAAATAAAAATGTGGCCCAGGCCTTTTGACCAAATTGAATAAGTTCCACCTCTTTATTTTGTGGATGGGGAGGGAACACAAGCTATAAATCTACTCACTCAGATCTATAAAGTAGTCTAGAAGTACCAGTACCCACAGAAATCTTTCCAGAGAGACAAGTCAATAATGTGCAGAGATGTATTGACCAGCCAGTCAACAGAATGAAAGGGGAACTATCCATTGTAAGGTGGAAAATAGCACCCGTTGCCTTTCGACCAGGCAAAATACTGTTTGGAATGCAATATTATTATACTTGGAAATGAAACATGAGAAAATTTCCATTTTGTCAACCTGGAGGTCAGGTTTTAGGTCAGCAGTAATGAATGTATTGAGAGAAATTTCTCCTAAACTATCAAATGAATTGGAGAATACATTAAATATTGCAATTTTGAATACTGTATAATAATCCAGGTGAGGGCAATACAGCATCAAGGGCTATGTATTTTTCCCCTCCCCCAAATAAGATTAAGTCACTTTTCTTCCCTGACCAGCAAAGACCTGATGGGAACATATTTCACTCTCATAGGAAAAGGACTGTCAGTAGAGGATTTTAGCACACACTCCACTGCTCTTGTGTGTAGCATCACAGCACTACCTCAGGCATATACTGTAGCTCTCAATGAGAACTGCCACACACAGCAGGAAGAATTCAATTCCTTGAGGACCTGGTCCTTGAATCTTAATCTCAATCTCCTGGAATGCTGTGGGGAAATTCCTTGTGTTGATAAATTCAGAGGGGGAAGGAATCAGAGCAGGACAAGAAGCAGTTCCTCTGCTGGTGATATCAAACAAAATTGTCACTCAACAGCTGCACACAAGAATATGCGTAGATTTATTTATTTATTTATTTATTCATAGTTGTCTACCACCCTCCTTACCATGGCAACTCAGTGCAGTTGCCCACAATTCACACTATCACAGAAAGTACTGAATGCTGACTGAAAACATCTGTGTTTGAAAGGATGGACTCTTTGCTATTAATAAATTATACTTGAAAATGACAGCGTAGCATGAAATAAAGGTAGACTATTGGTCAATCTAAATCAGTGTTCTCAACTCTGGTTGGTAAAAGTCTTCTGGCTTTCAAGCAGGATTCTTTTGTAGCAATATTTGGAGATTCCTAATATTCTTCTGGGAACTGCAGTGGCTCAAGTGGCTAAAATGCTGACTGGAAGGTGGCAGGTCAGCAGTTCAATACCTGAATACTGTAGGATGGAGTGAGCTCCCATCTCTGTCCCAGCTCCTACCAATCTAGCAGTTTGAAAGCAAGAAATTGCAAGTAGATCAATAGGGACCACTTTGGTGGGAGGTAAACAGCGTTCCATGTGCTCTGGCATCTAGTCATGCCTGCCACATCGCTACAGAAACATCTGCAGAAGCAGACAGTGCTGGTTCTTCGGCTATGAAATAGAGATGAGCACTGACCCCTAGAGTTGGATACGACTGGCTTTCAAACAAGGGTGACCTTTACCTAAAATTCTCCTAATATTCTATGTTAATCTCCCAACCATATAGAGGCCAAGCCTAATCCTGTTTAGTTACAAAAATGATAGGAGATTCAGGGTCTTATTGGTAGTTTTCCAATTTGTGCTAACTGCCAACCCATTCATGCATGTGAAACCTTAGTGGTTGTTTCAAGGGTAAAAAAAATACTATTTGCAATGTAGCATATGCCTATTTTCACTTGAACCTGACATCTGAAAACATTAAACTAGGGATAGAGTTAAGCAACAGATAGTTATGTGTTGATTACTCTAAATCTGACTGTGCAAAGATTGCTCCAGATGGGAGATTCACTTGTGTTTGTGTCTTTAGGATTGTTGTTCTGACCTATCATGCCTTCAAATGCAAGTTTATGTGGAACTCCTTTATGCTTTCTTGGTTTGTCTTCCACTTCCCAGCAAATGGAAACAGGAACAGACAGCTGGCAGATGGTTTCACAGAGTTGTTGTTGTTTTTAAATAGATTGACAGTTCTCTTGTCTGGAAATAAATGAGACTTCCTGCTTCTCTAGCTGCAGTTTTTTTCATCTTCTCAGGAGTGCAGACTAGACAGATGCCCACTAACATGGACACATTTTGGATTTGATGTAGTTATCTTTAATAGCATGTCCCATCCCAAGACAAAAAGGTAGCTGAAAAGGTACATGCTTTATTTTGTACAGTAATTTAATTATAAATGTTAAAGCATTTAGAAGATGCCCTGTCTAGGTACAGTATACTGAATGTTGAGCTAGGAGGAAGACGGAATGTAGGGGAGGAACCATCAGCCCTGTCATGTAATGTGATGATGATTAGACCTAGGAAACACCAGCATTAAAACTCACATATGCTAGACCCAATCCTAGTGATAAACTAATTTGTCACATTAATAACGATATGCTCCTGTTAAGTTTTTAAACAGGAATAAGGTAAAGTAAAGGTTTCCCTTGCTCGAAAGCCAGTCGTATCTGACTTTTGGGGTCAGTGCTCTAAGTGCTCTGTTTCTAAGCCGAAGAGCCAGCGCTGTCTGCTTCTGCAGACGTTTCCATGGTCATGTGGCAGGCATGACTAGACACTGGAGCGCACGGAACGCTGTTACCTTCCCACCAAAGTGGTCCCTATTTATCTACTTGCAATTTCTTGCTTTCGAACTGCTAGGTTGGCAGGAGCTAAACAGGAATAAACACCAATAAAGGTATTGCTCATGTGGTTTGTTTGTTTTTTAACTTTTTATGGGTACCATACACCCATACAACTTTCTCCTTCTTTGTTCAGGAATTTTATTACAAAAATATAAAATAGCCGTACATGCCTTTAATTAATTAATTAATTAATTTATTATAACTTTTTAGATTTTTTTAAATTGCTATTGATGCTTTTGTTGTGAATCGCCCTGGGTCACTTTGTGAGAAGGGTGATGAATAAATTTGATTAATAAATAAATAATAAATAAATTATTCATATTTATCCATTGCCCTCCTCACCAAGGTGACTCAGGGCAGTTTACAAATCATAAAAGTACCACAATAAAACATTAAACATTATTTAAAACATTCCCTAAAACCCCTCAAATTTAAACTGTTAAAGATTAAAATTTAAGATCTAAAAAATTTAAAAGAATGCCAAATTACTACATCTTGAGGGAGAGAGAGGCTTAAATCATCCAGTGGGCTGGGGTCATTATACCTCCCGCATCCCATATCTGCCCTGCCAGCCATTTTTTTTAGTTCTTCCTAAAGGGCAGCAACTCCGAGACGTAGCTCGGTTGGTAGGAGGTTCTATAGGGCTGGAGCGGACACAGAGAAGGCCCTCCTCCTGGTGCCAGAGAGATGCTCCTCTCTGGCCGATGGAACAACTAGAGAGCCTTTCCGGTCCACTCTGGTGGGACGGACAGATGTTCTTGGGGTGAGGTGATCTCTTAAGTATCCTGGCCCAGTACTATTATTATTACTATTAATAATAATATAATCATGATCTGTCAAATCAGTTCTGAATTATGGCAGTTTTTCCCAGGGTTTTCTAGATAGAGACTATTCAGCAATGTATCCTTCCCTTCTTCTTTGGACTGTGCAGCCTGCCCAAGGACACACACAGGTTAGGTCTTCCTCCTGGGAGGCACAGTGGGGAAGTGAAACTCTTGAGTCTGCAGCTAGAGACCTAAGACACTGAGCTATCCAGCCAGTTCAAACTTACCATTAAATACTCAAAATTACCACCCACAGTAAACTGACACTAAATTGTTATTCAATTCAATTCAATTCAATTCATTTATTGTATGATGTATTTCAGTTGTCTACATTAATGTTGATATATACAGTAAGCACAAATTGTCCATCTCAAGTTCCTAGCTAGAGCTCCACATCTAGGTTTGAAAGCCATTGAATGACTTCATCTGTGGCACTATGCAAGTCCTCCAATGTGCCTGCAAATGCACATAAAATACACCTAAATATAATGTGGTCCATGGTTTGTTCTTCTTCTTCTTCACAGTCAGATTGGAGAGAGGACTTCTATCCCCATGTGAACAGAGTGGCTTCACATCTACTACAGTTGGTCCTCACTCTGTTCAGCATCCTCCACTGTCATCTTGGAAGAGAAAACCAGCTGACCCTTTGCAGGGATTCTTGATGATGTGATGATGGGGAATCGGAGATAGATGTTGCTAGAATTCCATCCACGCATCTGAGATAATGAAATGGTTATTCTGTAGGTTGATTGCAGTGCACCAAGCAGGGGGTCTAGATTTTAATTGTTGGGCTGAGGGGGCATTTATATCAGCATGGATTGGAAAGAGATGATTGTTTACTATTTTTATCCATTGGTTTAATTCCAGTGATCTTTTTAGTGGTGGTGGTGGTGGTGGTGGAATATGGCTCAAGATGGGGAACAAGTGGGTGTTTGTTGGTTGAATACAGCCTGTGATGACAGATGATATGCATTGTCTGATTCAGCTCTATGTCTATTAGTCCTGTGTGTGTACTATTAAGCCAAGATGAACAACAGTATTCAGCAACAGAATATGGTAATGCTAGGGTGGTGGATTTAAGAACTTGAGTGCTGCTAGTTTCTGTAAGATGTTGTTTCTGGTTTTAATTTTTGCTGCCACATTGGAAAAGTCCTATCTAAGTAGACTACCAGGTAGTTGGAGTTACTATAGTATTGCAGATTTTCTCCTCTGAATGATACAGATGGTTTATACCCTGCATTTCTGTTCCACAGATGAAAAGTTGATACAGAGGTTTTCTGAGGGTTTGGTTTGAGACTATTCTGATGGAAGTAAAGGTCCAAGATCTTTAAGTCAGGCGAGAGCACTGACTCAGTCCCAGTGAAGCTTTGGTATTGGGTGACCAATGCTATATCATCTGTATAAATGAATTAGTCACAGCTAAAAAATCTATACATTAAAATGTGGGCTGGGGAGTAGTTTTAGTGTTTTAAGCGTTTGTAAGGGTGTTTATATAGCTTTAAGGTGGGTGTTTTTGTGTGTTTTATGATGTAAGTGTTGTACGCAGCCCAGAGTCGCTTGCCGATTGGGCAGCAATATAAATGTGACCAATAAATAAATATAAATAAAATAAAATGAGACCCAACTTCCGCATGCAGCCTCCCAGTCAAAAGCTACATAGAAGAAAATATACACCAAAAGATCCTTCATAGGACCCTCAAGTCCATGGCATTCAAGTTGTTAATATTTGTAATGTAATATTTTAATAAAATACATTTGTTTAAAATGATAAATGATGGGCAACAAATAAATATTGAAGAGCAAATCCAGCCACAGCAATACTGTAAATCAGGGGTTCCCATTTTTTTCAAGCAGGGACAATGTCACGCTCTCTCAGTCAACTTTGAGGACATTTTGCCCTGCCTGCACGATGGGGGATGGCCATTTTGTCCCAACAGCTTCAAAGTGTGTTTCTTGAATGCCCCTGGAGGGGTGGGGGCCACATGAAATGGTGCCACAGGCCAGATCCGGCCTGTGGGCCTTAGGGTGGGAACCCCTGCTGTAAATTAAAAGAAGGATCAAGGCTGTAGCAACTTTGAAGATGAAATGGGGAATGAGAGTGATATAAAACAACCCTGCAAGGTGGTCTAATATTATTAGTCATTTGGAAGATTTTTGTGTTTAGGTTAGGGCAGCTCACAGACCAAGGAACGGAGGTGCCACTCCCCTAAATTAGGAGGTGTCCCAGTCACAATGTGTCTATATTTTAGGAAGTGCATTCTAGAGAAGTAGCTGATATAACATTGACATGCCATCAGCACCGAAAAAGAAAAAAAAGGAAGGGATTAAAATCATATCCAAGGCAGTCCCTCACAATTTTGACTGCAAGAACAGCCTACAGAGTTTTCTAATTGCAACACAAACCAACTCAGCTGTGTAACTCAGCTATCCAAAAAGGGGATCGGACCAACATGCACTTTGGTGCATTTGGTTTGATGGGTAACAAAGGACCAACCTAGGCAACAATCATGTCAATTTCAAACAGTGTTAGACATGCCAGTTTCAACAGTGAGCCAGCATTGTTTTTGGAAAATAACAACGTTACACATTTAATTCACTAGCCGGCCTAGGAGCAAAACAGAGACTCAGACTCACAAGGGAGTTTGCTGTCTGAATACATTTCAACAGCTGACACACAAACACACAGCCTACATTTCTGGAAACATAGAGGACAACTGTACCATGGTTCTGTCCTGTGTGTTGGAGAAACTGCTGGCTGCACAGATTGCAAGATAGGCAGAGAGCAGAAGAGAAAAACACATTAGTAAAGACTGAAATGGATGTTAGCTAATACTCTAGACAAAACAAAATGAAAAATGAAAACAAAGAAGTCCTATCTTGGCATTCTCTTCTCTAGACAACTCTTTTTGTCCCAGTAGCCCTTCTTTTCATTCTTATTGAATGAAGAAATAGAATTTATTTATTTATTTATTTATTTATTTATTTATTTATTTATTTATTAGATTTATATGTCACCCTCCTCGCAAGAGCGACCCAAGGTGGCTAACAAAGTCAGAGAACACCATGAATAGTTCAAGTTAAAATTATTAGAAAAGTTAAAAATAAATTAAAATTAGATTATACCTTATCTGTTTATAATTATCTGATCTTGGATTATTGACCAGATTAGAATGGAAGTGGCAGCAACTGAACCCAGTTACCTCCCAAGGAAAAGGAAATGAATCAGAATCACCAAAAGATTGGGCAAGCAGGCAGCTCTTGCCTTGTGGAGTCAGTTTCATTTGGAATTTGCATGCTGGAATGCTTTGTTCCGATGCCTTGTCATCAAATGGGCCGTAAGGTAAAGGAACATAAAAACAAACATTGTCTGCCAGCGTGAGATGTCTTCCCAGAGTTACTGCCTCAGCCTGTCAGAATACACCTTTTTCCTTTTAAAATACCTCTTTCTGGCAGCGCACATCTTCCAAATGCTTAGCAAAGACAATGTGCTGCCAGAGGCAGAGCAGCCAGTGGCATCCCCTGTCCGCTTGTGTCAAGGCGCATACTACACAAAGCCAGACAAATGAGTTTGGCATAGGAGGCCTACTATCCAAAACACCCTTGTGCACTCTTCATGGTAAAAAATGTAATAACAACAAAATAATTAATAAACCATTTCCTACTCTTTCATGACATCCAAGATCTACCGCCTTAAGCAGTTGCCTCACTCTGCGGGGCTCTGCTGCTTAAGTGTGCCCAGAATACTAAAGGACTGCATGGATTAAAATGATAGGTTTTACTTTTCAAAAAGCTTAAACTTAAGGGGATAATTGTTTTAGTATCACCATATATGCTTCCATTAGTATATTGCAGTGAACATTGGCTTCTGGCTTTCCCCCTAGAGGTCTATAAAGTTCTGATGGTGCCTGGGAATGGCTGCTAAGAGAAATAGAGGACAGTCTCTGTCAGTAACAAAAAGTTTATCTTCTCAGCTGAGCCCTTCAAGGATAAATTAACATTCCCTAGTGCTGCACTAATTGGATAATAAGTTCATCTGTGTGAAGGGAGGGGGAGAAAACAATATTGTTTTCATGAATGTTTGAGAGAATTTGAAGCCTTATTAGTGGACCTCAAAGGGTCCATAATACAAAGCTTAGGGGGTTCAGAAGTGATTTTTGTTGTCTTAATATACCTCTGAGGATACACTATGCTCAGTTGCTGTCCTGTTATGCAATGCTAGGAAGAGCGCACTCTATGCATGCCTCAAGACTATGCTGATGCTAGTGTGTGAGTATTAGGTAGCTTAGCTAGTTTTCTTATTTTCTGGTGTGTTTCTCTGCATTACTTCACTCTTAAACTATAATTTAGGGATGTTCAACTTGCGGCTAGTGTGTATTAGGTAGTTTAGCTAGCTATCATATTTTCTGGTGTTTCTCAGCATTACTTCAATCTTAAACTCTAATTCAGGGATACTCAACCTGCGGCCTCACCCCCACCACCAAGCAAAGAGAAAGGGGAGCAAAGGATCCTTCTTTTTCCCTCACCCAACCACCAAGTGAGGAGAGTGGGGTGGAGGGAAATAAACAGACTTAAAAGATCCTTCTCTCCTCCCACCCCATCCTTCTTTCCTCAGCTCCTAGAGCTAATTTTGGAAATTCATGAAAAAATGTAGAAAATTATTTTTTCCTTTTAAAATGTGTATGAAAAATGGTGTGTGTTTTATACTCCGATATGTCTTATATACTGGCAAATACGGTATGTTCTCTCTCATGTGTGCCTTCTGTTGCAATACTATGATTCCTTCCTTTCTTGCACAAGCATAATTTTTCTCTCTTAACTCTTCCCTTCTGAATTGATTACTCTTTATTTATCTCCCTGAGTCCACACTGCTTTTCCACTAACAATGGAAGATAGTTGTTACTATAATCTCCATCTGTTGTTCTGGTTCAACATTAACAAGCTTCTTTCTTCTTTCTCCCAAGCCTCTTGCCCCAGCCAAGCTTGGGTTTCATCAGAATTTGTACACAACAGTATTTAGTATGCATAAAGTACTACAGTAGCATCAACAATAGTGACAGTGTGGTGAAGTGGAGGACAAATGATAGGTTACAGAATTAGAATAATGTCCATGAGATCAAATATGCACCACAAACATATTCCTGATAATGCACCTAATCGAGGCAGATTACTTGCGTGAAATCTGCAGGACATCAGCATGGCACTAATGGAGAAGATCAACAATTAATACTGACCTCTAAACATGGGAGGCAAAAATGAACAGCTACTTCAGTAAGCAATTTGAGTTAACTTTACTGTTTATGTATTCTGATGGATAAGATCACAAAATACTTTCACAGTTCAGAATTAATAGCAACACACAGGTCACAAAATTGTGCTCCTACTTCTAAGTGGGCAGAACTTGTGCAAATAGAATCAAACAGAAGCCCCTTCTTTTGCTGAATATCCTCTTGCCAGTTTTCTGAGTCTTCAAAAATAAATAGAAATCTTAAAATCAATGTCATTGTCAGCACCTCTTTGCCCTCCAGTAAAAATCTCATGGCAAAGGGAAGATAAAATTGACTCAGTGATCTTACTGTCCCCCTGGATGAGGTGACTTTATTGCACTCCAACACACTTCCCAGTAACAATTGTGCTCTGCAGTCCCAGCAAAACACTAATTTGACAGTCAGGGGAAGACAACGTTGGCCTTCGCTGCTAGCCAGAAAAACAAGGTTTACTGTGCAGCTTTTCAAATACAGTACCTTTAAAACTGTGAGTCCCCTTGTCATTTACTAGATTTAAATATAGGCTATAAATATTTTAACTTTAAAAAACAGATGTCTTTGGCTGGCAGACCATACACCAGCCTCCTTCAGTATAGTGTGCCAGCATGTACGTAATACCATACATCTCCCTTCAACAACAGTTATCAGAACCTGGTGAGAGATGACAGAAGCAGTAGTCTTCTTTCATCTCTTACCATATGCATTCATTACTTACTACTGCATATTTTATCCAGACTTTGACTAAAAACCAGTGCTTGTGGCAGCTAACAAATATACTAGAAATAATTTAAAACAAGCACATTATGTCTTTATACCTTTATGAAAGCAACAAGAGTGGAAACTGATCACAGTTCTGAGGAGAGTGCATTCCACAAAATGGAAGAGGCATTAGATTCGCCCAGATTCTCATTAAGTAAGCCTATATTACAAAAGGGACGTTTCTGATGCTCATAACATCCGGAGAGTCTCAAAACGAGATTGAAAGACCTTTAAATAATTGGACCTGAAGCTGTTTAGGCCTTTAAAGGAAAAAAAAAATCAAAATCCTGATTTTGATCTAGAGAACCACCATCTATCAATGAAGGTATTTTACTGTAGAATAATATGATTCTTATCTGTGCAGATCCATATACAGGGTGCGGCAGCATAACTTCCTTTTTTAAAATGCATGCAGTTCAGTCGGTTGATGTCGGAGTGGAGTGCTAGTGGTCTCGTTCGAGAGGCGGGACTATAAAGTTTTGTCCCAACACAGTTCAGTCACCATCATGCGTTGGAATAGTGTGGGGCGTACATTTACCGTTGAGGCCTACTTTTCGAGCGGTTGTTCAGTGATCGCAACCTAGCATACAGCCTGCTATGCTGGAAAGAGTCATGACAAACGCCAGAAATCAGTTAACTCAGTGTATGGAGAATGGGGGACGTCACCTACCTGATTTGATCTTTAAAACTGTGTAAAACAAAACTTTAGGTATCTAAACTTTACATCAATTGTCACCTAGTAAACTAATTGACCTGTGACCAATCACTCATCTACATGAAGTTATCATGTGCACTATCATCCCCTAACCTCATACCTTCCAGCTATTCAAGGTGTCAACTTCCATAAACCATAACCCTCATAGTCAGTGATCAGGAATCTTGTAAGTTGGAGTCCAAAACATCTGGATGGGAGCTGGATGGAGAAGTATGTTGTAAACCTTGCCTGACCGAATTTAACAGGACTTTTGAGTCTACTCTTAGTCAAGTGTTGTCAGTCTTCCAACCCACTAAGAGAATTGAAAATATCCTGACCTGTCTTACTAAGCAATTGTAAGGGCAAATCACACTATTTGAAGATGTAATGCCCCAAATTCAATCTCTGGAAGCTCACATTTAAATGCTATCAGAGGTCAAAGCCAGAAAATATATTTAACTGAAGACTGGGAATTATGCTAATGACCTGACTTAGAAGGAGGAATATCATATGAGTCAGTCCTAGAAGAAGAACTGTGAATGTTGAGTAACAGCAGACCACTTTAGCTACTTACGTTCCTCATTCAAGGTTTTCTGTGTCATATCTAGTGGTAGGATTCACCCAGTATGTCCTGGTACACCCGTACCAGTATTTGAAATTCCAGCTGGCCCCGTCCATCTATTTGCCAGAGCCTTGGGTCATAGGCCTGTGCCTGCCTCCCATATCAGTGCTACAGCCTCCCTGGGCTTCCCTCATCGAGTTTCTGGAGCCATGTGGCCATGCCCACCCAGTCACATGGACACCTGGTCACACCCACCATGCCACTCCCACATAGTAGGTAGTAAAAAAAAATTGAATCCCACCACTGGCCATATCTAAGTAAAGAGGGTTTAGATCTCATTTATCAACACAAGCAGGTGGTAATATTTTGTTTCCTCAGGTCACTGAATAAGAAAAGAAGTAAGAGTTGCTGAACTAGGAAACTACTTTATTGGTTACTGAGAACATATGCCAAGTTCTTCCAATATTTTGAAAGAAGTATGTCTTTTCATACACCTGTCAGCAAGTTACAAAAGAGACACACATATTTTATTAAAACATTGTTAATATTCATGTCAATTACCTATTCAGAACCAAATAACCTTTCTTCCTCAAACCTATTTTCTTTATAGCTTTCTTCTCCTCAAATTGTTTACTAGAAAAATGAATTATTTGTAATAACCATAATTGTAAGCCCCCTTCAGAACACAAAGCCCAAATTTCATGTTCAAATGACTGCATAACCTTGAAAATAATTTGAGTTAAAGCAGATGTAGCTGCAAGACTGAAGAGCTCTTAAGCCTTCAGACAGTCACCGTTCCCAAGCTTTTTTCATTTCCTTCCTTACAGTGCAAACATTCTAGTTATGAATAAGTCACATTCAGTCATTCATTTTGCACTCATTAGCTATGATTGCACATAGTACAGGCATGCTAAATAATTAAGAGGTGGTTTTATAACCTATACAAATTTTATCATTAAAAAAATCTGCTTATATCATGCTTTGCTTGCTGAGACATGCAACTCGATATTATCCACCATGAAGAATCTTTGTAAGAACCAGTTCTGTAGTCTTATTTGAGATTATGTCACTATTATTAGTTGTTCTTTCTGTTTATATATAAAGTCCATTCTGAGGTACTTTGAGAGAGTGACAACATATTAAAGATAATAAAGTATGCATTAATTAATTGTTGTTTTTGATGCTCTGTTAGACACCCTGGGTCACATCTGAGAAGGGTGACATATAAATATTATTAAATAAATAAATGCATCACAGCAAAACGCGTAAATAACATCTGCAAAACATACAGTATCAATGAGGCTATAATACAAGAATGGAGCTAAGGTTTGATAGGCACCGTAATCAATTATGTACATGCCTATTTAAAACTTCTTTTTTCTTCTTCAAAATGCAGGGAGGGGAAAATGAAAAACATTTTTTCCTGTGGTTGCTCATTTAAAATTGGCATTTTTACATGGCAGATTGCAGCATAGTATCAGCACTTTAGTTAAACATTCCTATTAAGACTAAAGAAGTGTGAACAGTGCTAATTTCAAAATCAGAAAGCAAGCACGTAATTATTGGAAGAAAATTCAATTACCATATGTAAGAATCTACCCAGTGCCAATACATTTAGTTATTGAATAAGCTATTTTGTAAGAGTGCATTGACTTTCTTAAATTTCCTTCTATGTAGATGATTCACATAGAGGTGGTTTTGTAAATAATAGATTAGCATTATGAGCAGTGTAAGAGGACAGGATTGCTCAGTACACTTATCAAGGTTAAACAGCACAGCTACAAGCTTGGACCAGTGAGTTGCTACAGCTAAATTGCACTGATGAAAGCTAGAGTGAAATGTGTGCAACAAGTTGAACTATAAAATACTGTGCATGGATTGCTGATGATCAGACAACATAGGATGAAAAAGGATGAAGTAGTAATTAGTTATTGAAAATAGATTTTTTTTAAAAAAAGTAATCTCTTGTACAGCTCATTTGTGTTCACTTTGGAGGGAACAAGTTACTTGTCAATACTGCTCATTATGTTCTTTATTACTTTTTGGGGAAGGATAAAAAGAAAATTATATAAATTCTGGAAGAAAAATTACCTTACTATACCCCCCAATGTAACATAAAAACTAAGTAGTAAATAGCGTTTGTTATCGAAAATGTTAGTGACATTAACAGCATAGTATTATTGTCCTAAAAGATGGCCACTGCACTCTTGTCTCACACACACACACCAAAATGAATTACATTTAACAATGTTGGTTGTAATGAGTAACTTCCAAGCTCTGATTAACATTTCATTCACAGTAGAAAGTCCCTGGCTGAGTCAAGAACCCAAGAAAGGGTAGCAAATTGTGAGCTATTAAGCATGGTATGACTATATCTAGGTTTGAGCATTGTCTACTTGCAAATATGCAAAACCAGACTAAATTGGGCATCTTTACAATTACAGGACAGCTGTGGTGTGAAGCAATAGTCTCCTTTTTGTTTCCAGGGTGGAGCAAAATTCCAACTTTTCCTTCATATCTTATCCAGCATTCATAGGGTTAAAAAAGATGATCAGTGATCAAAACTGAAGGGGGGAAATGAACAATAATACAATGTAGTAAACTGCTGGATAACAAATGGGGACACATGTGACCATTGTCCCCAATAAAGCCCAAGAGTTTCCATGGAACCACCAACTACTGAAACATTTTAGAAGATTATATTGCTAGCCAGTTCACAGAGCTATAGGCTGAAGACTTGCATTTCTTTTTAGCTTACTTTTGTACATTCTAGACTTGCAGTGTTCCCCAACTTTTGGTCCTTGGACTTCAATTCCCAAAAAGCGCTGACCAGCCAATGTACTGACTTAGACTTCTGAGAATTGAAGTCCAAGAACCAAAGGCTGGGAAATACCATACTAGAGTCTCTCACTAAGTTTAGTTTATTAAACTTTATTGAATTATTATTCCACTATTACAATTGTGTGTGGCTGAGTTTATGGGTAGGAGTGTGTGTAAAACAATGACTGTCATATAAACCTTGAGTGGACAGCTCATACAATTAGGTGCTATATAATTCCTTCCAGGTCACATATCATAGCTGTCTGCATCCCACCCTCCCATTTCTTGGAACAGGGATGGCTGGTTTCTAAACCAAGATCTAGAAATACAAAATTAATATTACTGATACAGGAGCAGGTCAGGTCAAAATGTTTCCTGCAGAGTACAGAGTGGGCTACCATATTCTCTATTCTCTTTATTCAGATGCAGATCAGATCAGAAGGCTTCTGAATATCACTGATTATGTCACTGCATTTTATCGGTAAAGATAGGCATAAGAGCTGGAGGGATTTCTGCCTCCTGTGTCAAAATATTCAGTGCTGAAAACAGTATGGTTGCTGCTTATCCTTCTTCACCGCTGAAAATAATGGGTGAAATTCTGTTGCACAGTTCCACCTGGACAATGGAAATGATATCATTAGCAGTGAGAGAAGGAAGCAAAAAATAAGAATCCTTTAATTAATGGCAGTTTGACAAAGACAGAATTTCCAATCCACAAGCAAATCCAGTGCAAAAATCCCAATAGGACTTTTTATGTTATATTTCCATCTCATTGTAAGTTTGCTTGTACCCATTAGCAGTAGAGGCTGATGAGGCTGAATGGGGTAGGTAACCTCATAATGTAATGGTATCACATCCCATGTGTTAAATTACTATGCATTATTGGATGGAATATGTCAGCTCTTACACACAGCACCAGACAAGTTTTCCAGAGTTAAGAGGAACATAAACAGGAGGCAGGGTCAAGAGTGGAAGCTGGATATTGATTCAAGTCTTAGAATAGACTGACTCAATCTGCCTGCCAGAGAAGCTGAGGGACAGCTGGGCACCAGAAATCAAAGGAAGAAACAACCTCAGAATATAATATTCAGCAGGGAGTGGGAAGTTAAGAAAGGCAACAGCAAAGATGGAACTGAGCAATGAAATATTTATTAAACAAACTGCAGCCAAAAGTATAAATATTTCATAGCTGAACATAGCCTTGACTGGCCCAAAATAGCTTCGAAGAGATTTCCCCCCCCCCCAACCCTTCCATTACTTTAGCTAAGCACTATGAATGTTCGAACCTGTGCCAAATTGATTATCCCTTTAAAAATTCAAAAGTTAGTGAAATGGCACTCGAAGTCTACCTGACTCTGCACAAGATGCAGAACACTGCTTTCCTTTCAAGAGTTCCCTGAGTGCATGCATCACTGCAATCACTGCCTCACTAGTCACCCTCCATCATCCCTTAGCAATATGCAGTTCCATAGTGATATGACCAAAATATTCCAGCCCAGTGAGCATGTTTTTGAGTTTTCCAGGAGTCTTCTTCCTACTTAGTGCCTGTGGCTGGGATAAGTGTGCAGGATAGATGTTGTGAGCTTGGTGTTTGCAATTTGGGAGGAGACAGCAGACAATGATTAGTAAATTTCTTTTTTAATTTTTTTATTAATAACAAACATATATACAACTACATTAACAATACAATAATACATTGAAAACAATAATACAACAAAAGTTCACCTGTGCTGCACAATGGAACTTGTAAATGCTCTATTTCCCCTCCTTGTCATTAGATTAAAGTTCTATGTGTATGAAAATAGAGAAAGTTGCAAGAACCTAGACACACAGTGATGACCAACCTTGGCACTCCACTAGGTCACTTATGAAAAATGTGAAGAAGAAGAAGAAGAAGAAGAAGAAGAAGAAGAAGAAGAAGAAGAAGAAGAAGAAGAAGAAGAAGAAGAAGAAGAGTCTGTCCTGCTGTTATTTTGATTCCAAATTGTTCCTGTTTTCTATTACAGTACTTAAGAATTTCACAAAAGGAATCTGGAATAAACAGCTACACCTAGTAGCTCTATTTTATTTCTAGTTGCAAGATGACATTCCAGAAACAGGAAATGGTGCTCTGGTAGAAAGTTTCCAAGAGTTTAAAGCAGGGATGAGCAATATTTCCAGAGTAAAAGCTAGTGTTCCCTTCTAGAAAAATGGTGTTTAAGAGCCATAAACAAGTTGTGATAGTAGCAGCAATGGGTAGTGTTGTCAGCTTTCAAGGGCCTGGAAGAAGTCTTAGGGAATTACACTACTCTAGGCAAGGAGACAACTCTTAGGCAAAGCAGTCCTGGAGGTGAGAAAAGTCAGATTGTTATACATCAGGTGAATGTAAAGCCTGGGCATCTACCCTCATTGCCAGATGATATCAAGAATCACTGGCATACTTTGGGAATAGGTCCACATGTTATGTTTGCACAGCACCAGTGAACCAAAAGGTCAGGAGTAAGGACTGGGCCCTGGGGACAGAGCCAGTAGGTGCATTGGATCAAGATTGGGAGATAAGTGCCAGGTTTGCAACTCATGGGTGTCCTTGCTGCACAATTACCAGCAGCAATAGCATAGGGTTTGGTGGAAGCGACACAGAATTCCTGTTAGAAGCAAGCTTTCCACAAGCACAGTAGAGTGAAAAATTACTCATACAACCTATGTGCTGTAAATTAGGCCATGCAGCATGCAGAACCTTGTGGGAATGGTGTCACCTGCTGCCAACTGCCAGGTACTCTTTGCTGCCTGACTGATCACCAAAGAAGATTCCCACCAACTGCAGCTCTTTGTTGTCACAGTTATTTGATCAACCAGGTTTTACTTATCATCCAGTTATATTACCCGGGTTCCCCTTCTGCCTCTTCCCATAAGCAGCCAGCTGGGAAGGGGTTTTGCCTCCTCTTAACCATTGCTTGCTTTGCCACAGGGTCTCAAGTCCTGGTGCTGAATTTCAGGGCATGGGATGCTGCTGACATAGCAACTCTAGCAGGGGGCTTGTGCCAAAGTTAAACAAGGGCACACTTTTGCTTTGCCACCAATCGAATGATATCTTCCATCCTGAAGTCAGTGCACTGAATTCATTCCCATTTATCACCCCTCCCCATCTCTGAAATGGAGGATGTGAAGTTTAAACAATTTAAAGCCTACCTTGTGAGTGTCAAGACCTCCCTCCTTTTCTTTGAGGCAATCAGCTGGTAGGGAAACAAGTGCACAACTGAAATAGATCAGTCCACAGGGATGCCTTTCCTTATTCTGTGTCTTCTCCATTAAAAATATATCCCATCAGGGCTCCCAAAAGATGCTTGTTGAGCTTCCAGAAGCAGCATGATGTTGCGTATGGGAAAAGTCATTCCTGCACAATTCTCCCTTGCACAAACATCTCCTGCTAGACTTCTAACATCTGAGAAGTGGAACTAAGGGAGCTGGGACATCCCAAGGGGGGAAATGATACAAGCATGAATGCAGGCTGTTTGGTGAGCATGTAGGGCTGTCACTATGTTGTGAAGGATGGTGTAGCAATTCCTCCCCCCCCCCCCCATATAACTGCTGTCCCATTTGGAGCATGTTTCTGCAGCACAAACACTAACACAAGGACACAATGAGCCCACCAAAGAAGCTCAGGTAAAGGCTGCCCTTGCTCGAAAGCCAATCATATCTGACTCTAGGATTCAGTGCTGATCTCTTTTTATAGCCAAAGAGGCAGCAACGTCTGCATTTTGCAGACATTTATGTGGACATGTAGCAGGCATGACTAGACACCAGAGTGCAAGGAATGCTGTTTACCTTCACACCAAAGTGGTACCTATTTATCTTCTTGCAATTTCCTTCTTTTGAACTGTTAGGTTGGCAAGAGCTGGGACAGAGGTAGAAGCTCACTCTGTCTGTTGCACTGCTGACATACAGTACTCGGGTCTTGAACTGCTGACCTGCTGACCTTCCAGTCATCAAATCCAGCATCTTAACCACTAAGCCACCACATTAAAACTCATCAATGATGGGAGGCCAGAGAAAAATGAATTAAAGAAACTTGTCTTTCTTCTAGCTCTTTCCTGTTGCAGCAACAACCAGGTAGCAATAGTTCAACATTGGTCTGTGCCTATTACTGCATAAATTGAGCAAGAGGAAGGATCTAGCATATGGGTTTGTACAACATGACACTAGGAATATAAAATAAAAATAAAAGAAACCAACCTAGCAGTTTTCTGATATTTGAAACAGTTTAAAAGTACAACCACTAATTTCTTCCATTTACAGTCCAAAGAATGAAATGTAAAAGGTTTTCAGCTCAAAACAATGAAATGTTATGTTTGGTTATATAATATTTTATTGACCAATTTTGTTTATTCTTTTAAGTTAGCAGACTCTGAGGCTGAAAAACAACAACACAGAAACATGAAAAATCAGCTGTCTCATCAACCTCCACCTCTCCAACAGTTTTTGCACAGAAACTAGCACTCTAGAATGATTTTATCATACAAAATAGAAATAAAAATCTTTACTTACAATTGTCACCTGTAGTTACACTTAGAAGGGGAAAATTGAGTCTCTAGCCTGCAAGAGACCCTGCATGCATGATGCTTGGAGGGTGATCAGAGGAAGAAGGACTGTCAATAAATGGAAAGAAAAATAAACAAACAGAAAGAGAGGTTTGGGTGTTCCTCAAGTGTCAGAATCTGAAAAATAACTTTATGAACTACATTTGTCTTCCCTGCTCTCATGTAAGTGGCAAAGAGAAATCCTATTAGGCTAAAAAGCCCCCTCCCACTGATATGCAGTATTAGATTGCTATTATCCCAATATATTTTTGAGAAGTTACATTTTTAGTTTGGTGATCCATCACCAAACTCATTTTTACAAAGCCAAAGAAGCTAAACAGTTTTCTTAAGTGAAGGTTGATAAGTATAATTTTCAAAATAGCTGAGGGCACAAAAGGCCCTTTCAAAGTGCTGAACAGACCATGGCATACACATAATAGGATTCATTTGCTCAGCTCTTGTAAGAGTGTTGCGAGCATTATGTGATGAAACTGGAAAACTGGTTTTGGGATGATCTAAGCCTGTGTTTCCCAATGGCACATGCTCTCCACAGGGGCAATTCGATTTTTAACAGGGACAATTGGAAACTTGTTTAGACCAAGTTAATGGCCTTTTAGGCTTCCTCCACATGAACAGGAGTTCACTTTTTAAATAATAAGAATTATATGTCACCGGGGGTGGAAGCATCAGGATTTTAGAGAGGCTTAGGTAGGGCATAGCCAAAAAAATTGGGAACCACTGATCTAAACCTATTTGCCCCATATACTGCCTCTAGCCATGCCTCTAGGGGGGATGTAAATCTGGTGGTCTCAGCACTGAACCAATATCCCTATTACATGTTCAGATACAGACATTCTTCCTCATTCCTCTCCCATGACCCAAGCTTAATCAACAGGGCAAACACACCCAAGGCACCAAATTGCTAGCTCTGCATTAGCCAGGTTGATGAGTTCAAGACACAAGGCTTTCTCTGTGGTCCCTACTTGATTGTGAAACTCCTTCCCAAATGAAATCTAGCCTGCTCCATCTCTGCTGAGCTTTCTGGTGGGTGGCCAAACTTTTATCTTGCTGAATGGTCTTTGGCTTTTACAAGTGGGTAAGTCATCCCTCTTAAAGCTGCTTAAAATTTGCCACTAAAGAATTATTTAATGTAATCTAATTTTACATTGCTTTCAGAGCTCTGTTCAGCAGAAAAAGGAATAAACATCTTAAATAATTGATAAATAAAGAGGTTCAGCATTTTATTTTTGTAGACCAGAACCGTACCTAAACCAGGAGTTCTCAACCTTTTAAAGCCAGGGGCTGGGTCACGCTTCCTCAGACAGCTTTGGGGGCCTTACGGCCATTTTGACATTCCTCCACCACATGACACTTCCTAGTGTGATGGAGGCAGTGAGGGGGATCACATGAAATGGTGCTGTGGACTGCATCTGGGCCGTGGGCTGCAGGTTGAGAATCCCTGACCTAAACTGACATGTATAATATAAATAGTCAGTCTGAATACCATGGCTACTCAAATTGGGCCCGAGTCAATGTAAAAATCTACTTCTAGTAGCAGTGACTCTGATATGCTTCCATGTGAGGCTGCTAGTCTTTAGGATCACTTGCAGTCCAAAGTTCTTTGTGCTGGTTTTAGAACTGCAGATAGAAAAACTCTATTGTCCCCTGGCCATGAGATTCAAAAGCTATTCATTTAGCATTAGGTTGGCATCTTTTGTCAGCAGTTCTGCCCTCCCTGTCATGTTCCATGGGTTAGGAAGTAAATGAGAAAGTTCACTGATGAACATAAGAAGATGGCTGCCACCTTGAGTGTAGGGCAATGGTGGTCAATCAATGGCACACATGCCAGAGGGGGCACTCAGAGCTCTCTCTGCAGGCATGTGTGCCGTCATCTCAGCACAGAGTTTGCCCCGTCCCTCTGTAGAGCAGCCCGATGGGAGTGCTTCCTACCCCCAGCACAGAGTTCACCCTGCCCCTCTGCCCAGCAGCCCAATGAGAGTGCTTCCTCCTTCCCCCCAGGACAGAGTTTGCCCTGCACCTCTGTTTCAGCATTCAGTCTCTAAAAGATTCACCATCACTGGTGTAGGGTATGACAAAGGATTCCCAAACAAAACAGGGTATAGTATTGATCATTGTATTGCAGTGGCTGGGTCTTCCCATTACCAAAATAAAAAGCCCTCTTTTCCCCCTGGAAATATAGCCATGGTTGCAGACATTTTGTTATTATATTGTTGGTATAACTATCCCTTCAAAGACACACACAAATTATAGTAACATTTTTTGGCATAGAGAAGTAAAGATAAACAATGAAGGAGAGGAGCTGAGAATTGCAAGAATATTGTTCAGTATAGGTATTGCTGCCACGGTAAATGTAGATTGCAAAAATAGCAAATGATTGCATGTCACACTAACTGGAGGAGATGAGATTGTGAAGGAATGACTTCTTTGCTATGGTTGTGAAATCTCTGTGTACCACCCAGTTTACTTCTGGGTTCCACTGGTAGTACACATCCTATTCTCTGAGAATTTAGCAAGCCTCCTGTGATGCTGGCGGCTTCTTTGCCTCTCTGGGCCATGAGGGCAGCAGCAGAAAGACTGGGATGACTGAAGGGCAGCTTGTGACTGCTATTTTAATTCCCTACAGTCACCCTAACACCGTATCATTCTTCAATACAGTGTGCAATTTCTATCAGAGCTTGGAATGTTACATTTTAAAAGGCAATTGTTATATTCCTTATTACTCCTTGGCAGCTAGGATGTCATTATCATTATTGTCATCCCAGTCATAAAAGTGCTTTATTGTGTTGTGTATTGTAATGCATTAGGCTGTTGCTACCAACAGGACAGAAACATACAAGGAAATATTCTCCCTGTAATAGCAATAATACTTCTACCATTCAATAATGTTTCAAGCACTCTCAAGGTGGTTTACAAGATAATTAACATTTTGCCCCCAACACACTGAGTGCTCATTTTACCAACTTTGGAAAGACAGAAGGCTGAGTCAACCTTGTGTCGCTCAGGATCGAATTCAGTTCAAGAGCAGAGTTCTCTATCTTGATAATAACTTCTCTTTCTTGATAACAGCATGGCTTAAAAGTAGGAAATTGCCTGCAAATGCCTCTTGAGGTACCTTTAAATGTCCTTTAAAAATAACCTAAGTGTTACTTGTTACCACTAAAAAGTAACTTTGCTATTAGTTATATGACTTTTTCTCTAAAAGGTAAGTATTTACAGTTTACTGTGTTACTTGTAACTTGTTATTTCAATTAATTGGTTGGCTGGTTGGTTGGTTGGTTGAGTCTGGATGGTTAACATATATAACAGCCACTCTGGGTGGTTAACAGTATTAAAACAACAAAAAGGCACAATAATTGCAGATGACCTTTGTAAAGCAACAACAATAACCAGGAATGAATCACCAAATGTACTGTATTGTGTTAAAAATGTTGTTAAATGCCTCTCTATACACTATGGCCATTACTAATTTCCAAAACACTTGAAAGGGGAGCAGGCCTGGTGTATCTAGGATGGAAAGACATTCCACAACAATGGGACCATGCACATTGCCCATACTGTGCATGTTGTATGGCAGGGGTGTGTGTATAATAATACCAAACATTTCATTGTCCTCTTTAGGACACTTCAGTGCAATATGAGAAGTGGCCCCTGTAGTAGTATTATTCTTGCTCAAGTTTCAGAGTTTTCCTCAATCACACTGAAGTATTTAGCTTTTTACAAGCTGGGGCAAGTCATAGTGAACCTCTCCTGTTTATGTTTCTTAGGGTGACAATAAGCTAGCAGAACCAACAGAATACCCTCTACCAAAGATGTAGTGGCTATAAAATAAATGCAGTTAGAGGAGAGAGGAGGAGAGATAATTATTTTTTACAGAACACCCAAATGCCAGGAGGAGCAAGAAAGCAAGACAGGGCAATCAATTTAGAGAAACCTCAAGCCTGCCATAAATTCTGTTTCTTATAGCCTGCAGTAAATTATACTAACACTTTTTGCTAAAGTGAGGCATCTAAGCTTTGATTTCAATTTAAAAATCTGGCTATGTTTTTTAGAGGTGGACTCTTCTCTGCCCTTAGCAGTGATAGGAAGTTATACACATACGCTATATAATATACAATACTACAGACAAAGAAAGGAGTTTCAATAGGCCACCAAAATGCTCCTCACTTTCTTTAGAGAAGAAAATCCATTTCTTACTGCAACAAGTGAAAATTGCCTAGAAACAGACAGAATAAATTGTGTCCGTATCAGACCACTTATAAATACATTCACCACCTTAGGTGTCAAACTATATTCAGCTTGCTCAGGAACTCCATTAAATACTGAAACACTGTAAATTAATATACCTTGTGACTAGCCCAGTCTTTGGGATGTATAATTTTTTCATACTGATGGACAAATCATTCTTTAGAATGAGCAGGCAGAGTTTTAATAAGGGACAGTGGAACAGATTGTGTAAGGCTACAAAATCATCCTGTTTGTTGAAAGATAGCCAGGTACAGCCAATTGTAATTATACATTATGTCTGATTAAAGAAAATTTTGCTCACACACACACACTCAGAGAGAGAGAGAGAGAATGAGAGAATGAGACTAGAAAGGCTTCCACAAATATACTATTTTTTTCTTAAAGGATTTGTTAGCTTCCTCAGTATAAGTACAGGATCTAAATGCACAAAAAGATACTCCAATATGCATTTATCTCCAAGGATTCTTTATTTCAAATTTGTGATTACTGGTTTAAATCCTATTCACAAAAAAGTCCTTAGGCTTATACTCATAAAAATAGATTGTCATCCACAGAAGCTGAGTTTTTTTCCTCCTCACTCCTGTAGACAATTAACTGAATTAATCTGTAACAACACAATAAAACATCTTTTTTTTGCTGGTTTTCCAGTATGAGCAGAATAAACTTTATCTTGGAAATGAACCAGCAAAGAAGACTTTTTTTTACAGGTACACTTCTGCAGACCATTATAACTGGCAAATGAGGAAGATGTTCTTACAAGAGGAAGTATTTGAGAAACAAGGTTTCTTCCAAGGTTCTTGAAATGGGGGATAACATGTACAGTAATACCTCATATAACATTAGTATCGAATAACACTAAAATCGCATAACATTAAGCAATCTGGGGAGAAGAATTGCATCGGATAACATTAAGATCCTATGGGATGCATCAGATAACAACCGCTAAAGCCTGTGTGGTTACAATGTATCTCTATGGCTCCCATAGGATTTTAACATGCATCGGATAACACTAAAAATCATATAACATCAAGACTTGTGGAACCAGGTTTTAGTGTTATATGAGGTTTGACTGTATCTACTTCCACTACCTTACCAAACAAATTGTTGTTTGCAGTAAAAGTTTCAAAGTACATCCTTAGCCATTTTCAAATATCTCCTAATTTTTCCACACAGTTCTGTCTTTCTGTATTTGGCTTCCAGCTGCTGCTTGCTAGATGGATCTTGTATCTGACAAATATTGACTCTAAATGATATTGGAGTACAATTCTAAGAACCTCTGTGTAGTGTACCCACTGGGGGTCATAGTCCTAGGACAAACTAAGATCCCAAAGGTGGGAACTTCTTGCCTAAAGGAAGGACAAGAGTGAACAGTAAAAATACAGTCACTAAAGAAATTATTTATTTATTTATTTATTTATTTATTTTGTCAAACTTATATTCCGCCCTACTCGCACAAGTGACTCAGGGCAGAGCACAACAGACATAAAATAAACCCCTAAAAACACAAAAAGAACACAGTAAAATTAAAATTAAAACCCCTTTAAAAACTTTAAAAACTTCTCATTCCCTACATTAACCCACCGAATATAGGAATGAGGGTAGGAAGGGGGGGAGAGATACAGGATGTTAAATAAGCCAGCCCGGGGGGGGGGGGTCAGTAGACCCTCATTACCCCACACCATTCCTGCCAGCCAGTTTTTCAGGCCCTTTCTAAAAGCCAAGCGGTGCCATAGAATCGGAGTGAACAGGGAGAAGGCCCTCGAACCTCTCTGGCTGAACCACTAAGGCACCTCTCTGGTCTGCTCTAGTGGGACAGACAGAAATTGAAAACCTTCTTCAGTAACCATTTCTAATACCTGATAGTCATGAATATTTTGGGGAATCAACAATGAGAGACAGCATCACTCTCACATTATGATTGTGGGCCTCCAAGATGCATTTGGCTGACAAATGTATTGAGCAGAACACTGTGACCAGGTGGGTGCCCGACATGACAAACCTATGATTTGATTTAGTTGGGCTTTTCTTATGTCCCAGTGCATACCTTGCTGTCAGACAGAGAACAAATAAAGGAAGCAAGAGTTATCACCCTCATAGCATTTATTTAATACCAAAATGGAGATTTTATAACATGTTTAATAATATTACTTTTAACTAATATTTCAGCACAGCTAGGCAAGCACAATTCTGTGCTATATGAAATGTAGCTCTACAGATGTGTTTTAGATTGCAGCTCTCAGCATTCCTTGCCATTGGCTATGTTGGCTAAGCCTGTTGGATGTTGCAGTCAAACATCTGGAGGACTACACTATGCTCACATCCCAACTGTAATGAAATAAAGAGGCATTCTCTAGATTCTGGAAGAGGCTTGAAAATAATGCAAGCTCTTTTCACAGCTTTATTTACAAAGCTATGAAGAATAGAAACCTCTGCAAATCTCACAAGATTTCTATTCAATCAGATAAACTGAAAGAGACAATGCATTATCAACACAATCAAATATAAAGTCAAGCCTTGTTGCCTGTTTCTCCGCAGCTGCCCACAGTGTTCCTCAGAGCCTGTGACACGAAGTGTTACATGGGACTGAAAAAATTCAGCATCATGGTCTTCAGATAAGAAGGGTTGTGCCCAGATCTTGACTTTCACCTTTCACTTGACAGAGAGAAAGTGATCTTTGAAATTTATCCATTCTCATCATTTTGTCAGAAAAGAGACTTGTTCATTTGTGCTTTACTTCTGGTTGTGTACCTGTAGAGTTCAAAAGCAGAATGAGGAATGCGTAGCCCTCCAGATGTTATTGATCTGCAGCTCCCATTAACTGGGTACCTAATCTCTTCTGAATAGGGATATGCCTTCCCTGAAAGAGCAAGTGTATAGCTTGGAGCAAGTGTGTAACTTGTCACTGGCTGGTTCAGTGGCTTGGAGTACCTGGGGCCAGCTTCAGTAAGGCTCACCATTTATCACCATTCCTATACAAAGACAATTTGGCCACAGTAATTTATTTACTGGTAATCTCCCATGCAGAGAACTAATGCAAAGTATCGTAAATGAGACTTCCTTTGAGAATGACACCAACAGCTAGATTGCTGGCAGGAACACAACTCAGAACCCATATGCTTCAGACTCTGAAAAAATAATATTGGCTGCCAGTTTATTTCCAATCTGAGTTCAAGTTGTTGTTGATGACTTTTAACGCCCGAAGCAACTTATAACATATACCTGAGATATCTCATTCCTTATATAGGCAAAGGCCACCCTTGCTCAAAAGCTAGTTGTATCCGACTCTAGGGTTCAGTGTTCATTTCTGTTTATAGCCAAGAAGGCAGCACTGTCTGCATCTGCAGACTTTTCCATGGACATGACTGGATACTGGAATGCACAGAATGCTGTTTACCTTCCCACTGAAGTGGTACCTATTTATTTATTTGGAATTTCTTGCTTGCGAATTGCTAGGTTGTAAGGAGCTGGGACAGAGACAGAAGCTCACTCAGTCACGCAGCACTGGAGTCTCGAACTCCTGACCTGCCGACCTTCCAGTTGTCAAGTTCAGTGTCTTAGCCACTAAGCCACCACAGTTCCTGTCCTTATATACCTGCTTGGAAACTCAGCAGGCATCAACACTCTTCTTCTTTAACATCAACTTAAAACCTGGTTGTTCACCTGAACATTCAGTAATTAGAAGTATTATGGCTTGCTTTAAGGTCCTTTAGTTTCTGATTTTGTCTTGTTTCATTGTTATTCAGATTATATTTCTTCCTCCTGTGGTGCAAACAGTACTCCAGGGCATGATTTAAATTTATATATATATATATAAAATCCCCACACTTGATCAAGTCATAGTTGCCTTATTATCTCTTCCAGTCATCCTGATAAGAATCATTAGTCATTGCTTCCTGGGCTGAAGTCACACATGTGGAGAGAAGCAACCAGCACTGTTCCACTCTTTCAACATTTTCTCTATGAAGAGAGTGACATGTTCCAGATTTTCTTGTTTGCATGTACAGCCTCCACATGAAAAGGAATTTCTCTTTAGACATGCTATTCTCCCCATGCAGAAAGTAATCACACAGATAGGATGGCTAATCACCCCTCTCCGAGTGCACTGGTGACAGCAATTTTGAAGACCTGTGTATGCTTTGTACTTAACCAATTGAACTTCTGGAACTGTTCATGAGCTTTCTATTGAAACCTATCTGGCAACCATGATCTGTGACCTGCTATCTATTTATTTTATTTATTCCTTCTCTTTTTATCTTGCCATCTAACCAGACAGCCATGCTGGGCAGTTCACAATAATAATGATTATATACTATTTATTTTATTTATTTACTCATATTTACTATCCCGCCCCAATCGGGTAGACCCGACTCTGGGCGGCTTACATCATAGATTAAAATCACAGGTTAAAACCTTAAAAATTCATAAGAAAAATTACAACAACGCAACAGATAAAAACAAGGGCAGAAAGGGGTGACTGTCCCTTAAATCTCTTAAATCAGCCAACCTGAATGGGATCCCACATTCCTAGGTCCCCACACTTGCTCCGCCAGCCAGGTCTTTAAGCCTCTTCGGAAAGGCAGGAGCTCTGCCTGTAGGCGCAACTCAGTTGGGAGAAGGTTCCAAAGGGCTGGGGCGAACACAGAGAAGGGCCTCTTCCTAGTGCTAGTGAGGCGAGCCTCCCTAGCTGATGGAATAACAAGAGAGCCCCTCCAGTCCGCCCTAGTGGGATGGACAGATGTTCTTAGGGTGACGCGGTCTCTTAGGTATCCTGGCCCACTACCATATAGGGTTTTAAAGGTAATGACTAGCACCTTGAATTGCACCCGGAGACATACTGGCAGCCAGTGCAGCTCCCGGAGCAGTGGTGTGGCATGAGCATATCGCCCGCGCCCCATCACTACCCGGGCCGCCGCATTTTGGACCAGCTGTAGTCTCCGAATTGTCACCAAGGGCAGCCCCATGTAGAGCACATTACAGTAGTCAAGTCTGGAGGTGAACAAAGCGTGTGTGATCATGAGCAAGGAATCCCAGTCTAGGAGCAGACGTAACTGGCGTATTACATGAAGTTGTGCAAAAGCCCTCCTGGCCACGGCTGCCACCTGCTCTTCGAACAGTAGTCATGAGTCCAGAAGGACCCCCAGATCTATATATTATCTACTATTTCCCCATCCTAGATGAGGTATTGTTTATCTCCAGTCCAGTTTACTTCAGAGTTACAAACAAGTCAACAAACAAAGGAGGCAGGAAGAGTTAATAGAAATAAGTTTGTCCTGTCAATAGTTTCCAATTCCTTAAGCCTGAGAAAAGCACTTGTGAGGCCATAGGAAGCAGAACCTTGTGTAACAACTAAAAAAATATTACGAGTACTGTACTTGCATGTATGTAAGAGAGAGAGAGAGAGAAAATGGACTTCTTTCACTACCTCTTAAGTAAATATTATGGGCACAGCACACATTTTTGTGCTGAGCCATTGAGCCCTGGCAACAGCCCCAAGTGTGAAGGAGATGGGCATGCATGCACCAGAGTTCAATAATACATAATAAAATTAAGACTCCTCCTCCTCCTGTTCCTCTGGCATGGCTTGCCATGACATTTGTCTCCTTGCCTCAAGACCCGGGAAAAAGTAAGAGTTCCTTAAGCATTGGCAGCTGTAGGCCAAAACATCTGGAGGGCCAAAGATCGCCCTATTAATTCCCTTTGAGACCATATTTTAGATGCCTTTGGCTGGTGCAGTGACTGATTATACAGGCAAGTTATCTTCTATCTTGCACATGCCTCCTGCTTAGTAAAGGTTTCATGCCTTGTGTAAAATAATTCATTTCAGAGTGTCACCAAGGTTTCCATGCAGAAAAGGATGATAGAAAAGAATCAATCTCTAGTACAAAATGCTGTTAGAAAGAATAGACTCAGATTGCCCTAGCTGACTTGACTTGCAAAGACAGAGTAACACTCAGCATGGGTTTTAGAAAAAAATGTTGCCAGGGGATATTGATTCCCCTGCTTTTAAGTGACATGTTGTGATTGCTGTTGTCTTCCTAATGTTACTAGGCAATCAGATGTCACCATCTTGTTGGGGTTTGGTGAGACTTCCTATCTCCCCTCCCCCCATATATGTGTGTCTCCTTTCCTTTTTTGCACAGGAACACATGGAAAAATGCAACACTCTAGTCCTGCCATTGACCTTTTGTATGATGATCATTTAGGAAAGGATATGGAACAACTGATTAGTTTAGAATAGGAAAAGGAGTACAACAAAACTGTATATTGTCACCCTGCTTATTTAAATTATATGCAGAGTACATCATGCATAATGCAGGGCTGAATGAAGCACAAATTGGAATTAAGATTGCTGGGAGAAATATCAGCAACAAGAGATATGCAGACGACATTACTCTAATGGCAGAAATTGAAGAAGATCTAGGGAGCCTCTTGATGAGGGTGAAAGAGGAGAGTGCAAAAGCTGGCCTGAAACTCAACATTAAAAACCCCCCAAGATCATGACATCTGGCCCCATCACTCCCTGGCAAATACAAAGTGAAGAAATGGAAGCAGTGACAAACTTTATCTTCTTGGGATCTAAGATCACTGTGGACAGTGACTGCAGCTCGGAAATAAAAAGATGTTTACTCCTTGGGAGACAAGGAGTAAGCATGGACAGTGTAGAAATTCAATTAATAATAATAATAATAATAATAATAATAATAATAATAATAATAATAATAATAATAATAATAATAATAATAATAATAATAATAATAATAATAATAATAATAATAATAATAAAAAGATTGAAGGCAAAAGGAGAAGGGGTGGCAAAGGATAAGATGGCTAGATGGCATTGTTGATGCAATGGGTGCAGATCTGGGTGGACTACAGAGGATGGCAGATGACAGAGGAGCCTGCCTTGCTGTGGTACATGGAGTCACAAAGGGTCAGACTCGACTGTTACTGAACAACAATGATGATCATTGATAGTTGCTCTGTGAATAGAAAGCATATACTGTACTTCTATAGCACATAGGTTGCTTTAAAAGAACTGTATGTCACAGACACTTTAATTGCCTATAGGTGTAGAGACAGTGATGAACTTCACTCCACCCTTAGTTGGATATTTTATGGTAACCATTTTAGAAGATGATGTAGCTTTAAAAGACCCAGAAGTGACTTTATTATTGATTCTATTTAGTTGCATGATACTGTATTTTAAATGATTTTTTATCAAGAGTTTCCTGGATTCTCATGCTGAATATTCATAAATACAAATAATATAATAACATATATTTCTCATCATCACTTTGATAGGGACTGATGCCTTGCAATTATGTTCTTCATTTTCCAAACATCCACGACTTTGTATACTTTCTTTCTTATGCTTTACTAAAATTTAATCTAAATGCTGTCTACCAATATTAATGCTACCAGGCAACTAACAATTACAACAGGTACTTAATTAGTACCTGGTGGCTCTAATGCACTGGATGAGTGCTGATACATTTAGAATGTGTCTGAACAAGATAGAGGTTCCTGTGAGTGATTAGTTCTAGAGTCCTGGAATACCATAGACAGTCTGTTATGGATTACATTAACTCTTTTTTTAAGAGTAGTTTAGATAGTCCAGCTCCATCTCTTGATTCACATAGAAAGTGCTGATTTGAAGAGGAGGACCTCTCAACTATTCATGAAGGTTTTCCATGCCATTGGAGATCATGAAAAAACAGTGATTCAACTGCATAGAGAGGCTCCATATTCCATACCCTTTCTCTATGGGAGACTTCCATTCTTCACAGAAGAAGAGAGATGACAAGGAAAAGATCACTCCCTTCTGTGTGTGTTAATTTTAATGTTAATGCCTGAATAGAGCTTCACTCCTAAGGAAACTGAGTACAGAATTGCAGTGAAGACCTGTTGTGGCCCTGGATCCTGAGTTTGAGGAGGAAGACCTTTTTGCAGGTTCCTCAGCCTGTTGCTAGTTCGGATGTGCCTCCTCTTGACCAAGAGGAAGATTTCCTGTCAGCACCGCAGCCTGCTGTCAGCTCAGAGCTGACTCCTCTTGGTCAAGTTGATCAAACTGATCAGGATTTGACAGGAGAACATACTCAGGCCCCAGGGGCCAGCAATGAGGAGGAGGTGGAGCCCAACACTCTGGGAGATGTCAAATGCAATTAAGGAACATGCTGCAAGTGAAAAGGAGAAGGGCAAGGGCTCCTCTGCAGAGATCATCTCCAGCTGTGAGTCCTGAGCCTTCTTAAGAAGACGCCCATGTTAGCAAAAGCCTTTGTCGGAGCAATCATTTTGGATTCTGACATTGCACTTCTTGTACCTTTGCCTGTTTGCTGGATATCAGACCCTTGCCTGAAAACGTGACCACATCTTCAGATCATCCCTTTGTCTCTAGTTCTACCAATGACCTGCTCTTGAACCTGGCTATTCCTGACCAACAGCTTTGCTTGACACTTCGGACTCCCGTAAGACTTTCCTTCTTACCTAGTGTGCAGTGGCTGCAAGCCAACTTGCTCTTCTGTGTGCCTGAGGCCATAACAAGACCTCTCCAATTAATAGCAATAGCAGTTACATCCCCCCTCCCCAACAAGCTGGCTACTTATTTTACTGACTACAGAAAGATGAAAGGCTGAGTCAACCTTGATCCCCATCAGGATTGAACTCACAACATCAGCAGTTTTGGCTACAGTATAGCAGTTTAACTACTGGGCTCTGGTAACCCTCTTGCCACCAGCAGATGATATTGTTTTGCATCCCCTAGCAAGGAGCTTTGTGGTGGTATGTAAGAACCAAGTCTTCCTTCTACTTTTTGGATGCCCAGCAAGATATAAGCAGAACTTTCTAAAGCCAAGAAAATTGAGTAGTCAACAATAGTGTAAAATGAATACTAATGATTTAGCAGCCAGGGGCTGAACTGGCTGTTTCTTCCGAAAGCTTGTGAAAGCTACTTTGCTCCAGACTTCCCTATTACATTGCATCCTTCACTCACTCAGAGATATTCAATGGGAACAGCCAGACACTGTAACTGATGCAGGCATGGGATTGGTTTGGCAAATGGACCTTAGAATGATTCTGAGAGAAGAGAGAGAAGAAAGAAAGCAGGAAATGAGATAACCTGGAAGCATTACACGACATCAGCATGAATTGGGAGGGGAAATCATTGTTCTCATAATCTTAATTTTTTCCCCATCTCTTTCCATGTAACAAGGACTAAAAGGGCAAGAATGAAAGGTGAAGAGGAAAATTTATTCAGGGCAATGGTTTCAAAACTGAATCCAGTGTTCAGTAGCACAGGTTAATGAACCTATATTATTAGTAGCTTACATGCAAAGAGGTAAAGGGACAACATATTCCTGTATATCTAATTTCCTACCTTTAGACATAATTATGATTCCCCCTTATTACATTTATACACAACCTTTAGGTATGCAATCCTATGCATATTAATCTGATAAACTGCTCCACTGAACACAGTGCAAGTGCTTCTGAAACTACATGCCCAGTGTTGTACATCACATCACATCAACTACTGCATGGTTCTTACCTCTGCTTCATTGACTTCTATTCCTGTTATCTCACATAATCGGCGAGGAGGGCAGTATAGAAATTTAAATAAATAAATAAATTTTTCTTCCTGGCATAGTTTGGTACTTTTCTCCACCCACACAGGCAGCCATATTCTTAGAATAATAGCAAATTAAGAAACTTGTAAAGGCTTAAACACAATAAGAGGAACAGACTGAGCAGCAGTAATGTGACCCAATAATTATATTTATAAAAATTACAAAGGAAGGGAGACCAGAAGTCACACAAATTCCAGTGTCTATATACAAATGCCAGGAGTATGGGAAACAAAGAAGAAGAAGAAGTGGAAATCTTAGTTCAGGAAGGTAAATGTGACTTGATAGGGATAGATGAAACTTGGTAGGATGACTCTCATGACCAGAACACAGAAATTGAAGGATATAAATTGTTAAAAAAGAATAGAACAAGAAGTTGAGTCACAGTATATGTTAAAAAAAAACCTTATATTCCTGCAGGGAGATGAGTATGGCTGTGCCAATTAGAGCACCTGGACTACTATAATTTGGGTGGAAAAAAATAAAAGGAACGTGATAGTTGGAGTCTACTAATGACTGCTCAATCAATGAGAAGATGCAGATGTAACCTTTGAAAAATAAATTCTAAGAATTTCAAAGATACACTGCCTGTGCTTTGTGAAGCAGCGGAGGCTACCCAAGCAGCTGAAAAAAAGGTGTGATTGCCGCCACCGCCACATAAAGTAGATGTGCCAAAATGTCATTTTCTTTGGTGGCAGTGGCAATTGCACCATTTTTCCAGCTGCTTGGGTAGCCTCTGCTGCTTCCCATGACAGCAAGATGGTTTTCGGAACATTTTCACTCTGTTTCAAGAATTTTTTTGGACACGTTTCCACTGCATTTTGGCAGGTAAAATGTGTTTTAATACTTCCAGGTTCCGCGGAATTCCCAAAATGGAGCACAAATGCTCTGAACACCCTCCTGCCACCATGGGAAGCAGTGGAGGCTGTCCAAGCAGCCAAAAGTGGTGAGATTGCCACCATTTCCAAAACTGACATTTTGGGACTTCTGGTGGTAGAGGAAGCTTCCAGTGGTCCCTAGGTTCCCACTGTGAGCTGTAATAATTAGCACCACAGGCCTGATTAGGCCCATAGGCCATAGGTTGGTAACCCCTCAACTAGAGGAACAGCTATCCTTGACTTGAGTCTAACCTATATGATTTGGGCAAAGAAGTGGCAGGAAGAGCTCTGAGGGAAAGTCACCATGTTATACTTGACTTGATTTCAAAGGAAACATAATCAGAATGTAGACACACAGGTACAGTAGATTTAAGGAAATCAAATTTTAATAGACTCAAAACAATGATAAGTCATCTCCCATGGCAGGACTTCTAATAGGAAAAGTGGTCCAAGATGGGTGGGAGGTTTTTTTAAAAAAATATCTCCCACCCATCTCCAGTTCCAGACACATCACTTTACGGAGCCAGAAAAAGTGAAACAAGTTCAGAGGAGGGCAACATGGATGATCAGGGACCTGAAAAACAAGTCCTATGAGGAAAGACTAAAAGAATTGGACATGTTTCACCTTGAGGTAAAAAGAATGGGAGGGGAGAGATGATAGGACATTTCAGGTAGTTGAAAGTATCATATAGTCTTGATTATGCCAGACTGCAGGGTATATAATAATATCAAAGTTACAGGAAGCCAAATTCCAGTCAAATATCAGAAAAAACTTACTATAAAGCAATCGAACAATGAAATCAATTACCTCAAGAGGCATGAGCACTTCAATGCTAGAATCATTCAAGAGAAAATTAGACAACCTTCTGCCAAGTACACTTAAATTAGAATCCCTGCTTGAGCAAGGAAGGAGGCAGTAACTATAGGACCATTGTTTTAACTTCCTGTGCAAGCAAGAATGAAGCTCATGATATTGCAATAAAGGCTTTTACCTTAAGAGGCAAGAAGTTCCTGATGTTCAAACATGATTCTGAAAAGAAAGAGGCACTCAAGATAATATTGCAAATATAAGATGAACATATACCAAAAATTAGAAGATGATCGGTCAACGTTTAATCATCTACAGCAAACCCTTTAACTATGTGGATAATGAGAAACTATGGGTTGTTCTGAAAGAAAGGGGATGGCTCAACTTTTGCATAATCTATATTGTGGATAAGAAGGTATTGTTAGGATAGAATATGGAGAGACAGAATTCGTAGTTTCCTTTAGGCAAAGATGTCAGATGAGTGCATTTTATCCCTTTATCTGTTCAATCAATATGCAGAACATATAATACAAAAATCAAGACCAAATTCAGATGGAGGAATGAAAATTGGTGGGAAAATATCAACAGTTTTAAAATGCAGATGACAGCATTTTACTGGCAGAAAAGTGGAGTGACATGAAATGACTTTTAATGAAAATGAAAGACGAAAGTGCCAATGATGCCAAAAAGTCAAAACAAGACTGAGACTTGCAAGGGCAGTTTGAAAGCAAGAAATTGCAAGTAGATAAATAGGGACCACTTTAATGGGAAGGTAAGCAGCATTCCGTGCTCTCTGGTGCCTAGTCATGCCTTCCACATGTCCACAGAAACATCTGCAGAAGCAGACAGCGCTGGCTGTTCGGCTATGAAACAGAGATGAGCATTGAACCCTAGGGTCAGATACGACTTGCTTTAAAAAAAGGGTGACCTTTACCTTTAGAAAAGATCACCAAGTAAGGATGTGTCACTGGATACTAAGAGTAATCATCCACACTCTTGTATTTCCAGTCACCATAAATGGGTGTGAAAGCAGGACAGTAAAGAACATGGATAGAAAAAAAATAATTCATTTGAAATATAGTGCTGGAGGAGAGCTTTGTGAATATTCTGTACTTCCAGAGAGACAAACAAGTGGATCATAAAACAAATCAAGCCTGAACTATCTCTGGAGGCAAAAATAATGAAGATGAGGCTGTCCTATTTTGGGCACATCAGGAGAAGGCATGATTCTCTGGAAAAGACAACAATGCTGGGGAAATTGAATGCTGCAGGAAACAAGGAAGATAAAATATGAGGCGGACTGATTCCTTAAGGGAAGCCACAGGCTATAGCTAAGCAGGGCTGATGAGGACAAATTTGGAGATTTCTCATTCATAGGGTTACTATAAATTGGAGATGACTTGACAGCACATAACAACAGAAAATTGAGCACGGGTTTGGATTCAATGGTTTTATAGGCCCCTTTCAGCTCTATTATTCTGAGACTATATTTCTACAAATATGGAATTCAAAATTTGATGTCTCAGGCAGTTTACTCATTTTCTCTAGAGGTAAGTCTCCTTGCATATATTCTTACTCCAAAAGAGAGAAATAAGGACATGTAAAATTTCTGCCTATCGTGCCACAAGAATCTAGCTAGTTTGAGATACTATATAATTTGACTTGCATTGATAATGGAGTGAATTGTGGTCTGCCTCAGGCAGAAATATGTCTTTGTCTGGCTCTCTGTAATATTGCCCTTTGAGCGATATGTGAGGATCAAGCAGATCTCTTGAATTTTGAATTTAAGATGTACTGAAGTTGTACAGCTGGCTTCTTTGGAATTATAATGGGTAATAAAGGTGAGAAAAATGTTAGTGGCCAGATCTCTTTATTTTGTTCTTATAGTATGGGTATAAAACCAAAGAGAATATTTTACAAGAGGTCCTGTCATTATGTTAGTTGAAAATGAAAACTATTATTTTATCTCTTCATTTCTGAATAAATAGCATGTTTCAGAAATTTGTTTTTACACTACATTACTCAGATTTCTGACCTCCTTGTGACTGACAGAAGGCCTATATTTCAAAATGCTTTCAGAGCAGAATGTTTGAGGCATACAGGCAGTAGTTAAAGAAAAAAACAGTTTGTAATGAATTATGTAAACCTTGAAAGCCTGCCAAGTAAGGTTAGCTATGATATCTCTGCCACATTATGTACATGAGGATGGAGAGAAGAAGGGAAGAACAGTATATATCATACTGTGCTGTGTATTTTGGCTTCAAACATATGTAATAAGCAGTCTGTTCTAAAAAGAAGTAATCACAACCATCTCCTATAAGGCTGGAACGTTATGTCAGCTTAGTCTGAGTATATTTCCTTTTTATTTTTTTGTTACAAAGGTACATAGGAATCTGATTGCTGAGTTACATGATCAGAGTAACATAGCATAATGCGCACATAGCAAAATGGCATCCTGGAGATTGCATATTTGTTCACACATCCCATTATCATTAGATAGACGGCTGTTGTGGTCCTCTGGTGATAGGAGAAATGGGGCCCTTAAAATAGTGTTGGATTCTAACTCTCACCATTCCCCACTAGGCAGATTGTATCACTTTAATGTTAGTGGAAATGCAGACAAACAACATCTGGATGTTCACACTTCAGTATCAGAGTTAGCTCAGGCCATTTTTCTTACTAAGTCAGAGTAGAAAATGACATTCTCCCAAGTCAGCTCTTACATCTGAGGCAGAAAATTCCCCAAATGATTGTAAAAATCATCTCTAAGCAACAATTTTGGCCTTTTGTGACATCCAAAATCTACTGCTTGACATGTTGGTTTCATTCTGCCTCATACAAGTCTGCTTCTGAATCAAGTGTTCAAATGTTCTCAGTCAGAATCTTTTAGCAACTGGTGTGAGGGAAAATTACACTGCAACATTAAGGTACTGGTTGCAGAATAAGACCTTAGTTCCCTGACATCAGGATATTTATTTTCGCTACTGCTGTATTGGTGGAGCCAATACACATGGTTACAACTATACAGTATTTCAGTGATTAACTACATGGATCATACAAATTGGGCCTACCAGAGCAATGAAACATTAATGCAGACAATTCAAAGGTCTGTGCCTCTGAGGTAATCTGTGTGAAAACATAACTGACTACACACATAGCTGACCTCAGGCTCCAAAGATCAGTAATTCATATGTCAAGCAACAATGAAGGTAAGAATGTCTGTGCAGGAAGAGATGATTGACGGGTCTAATGGAGTGACTCAAGTGCTGCCCCACCCCCCACAAAGGTGTATGGTTATGTGCAGGTGACTGATGGCTGGTTACAGCACTACAGATATTAATCCTATGCCAAACTGCATAGTAAATGCTTTGCCCTCAGAAATGACATAAAGCTACTCTTCAGCTAGTTCTTTTTAAAACATATAATTTGTTGCATTTTTGCAATGTTCAGTGCCATAGCCAGAGGGGCTGGTGTGTGTGTGTGTGAAAACCCTTCTAAACTAACAGTCCCCCTCCCTCCCACCCTGTGATGCCAATGTTATATATGTGAGTGTGACATTGTTGCTCCTCCTGAAAAGTCCCCCCCCCCCAAAAAAAAGAATTTAATCTAGAATCCTGGCAACGACCCTGGCAATGTTCCTTCTATTAGGTGATCTCAAAAAAAAAAAAAACCACCATAATATAGATTGAGCTTTTCTAGGTGATATGTTTGGGAATCATCTGCAATTCCTAGATTTATAAGAATATTTTTTAAAAATCCTTGCAAAGGAAAAAAAGAAGAAGTGAAATTAATTTATATAAAGATTCTGTGATTCCATTATGTGACAATCGGCATGTGGTTCAGCAGACCAAATGTGTCTGGTTCTCGCTCCATGCAAAAATAGTACTCAATTGATTTATATTTTAAAAGTTGTTTGTGGGGCTTGAGAAGCTATCCTTTAACTACTTTAAACCAATTAATCAGATGTTAAATCAGGAGTGAGTACCTCTGACCCATAAGACCTCCATACTTAGCATAGACCTCCCAGTCCCAACCCATTCATTCCAGGACCCATCAGGTTGAAGTTACAAAAATTGTTGGCATCTTCAGGAACGTTCTTTCTGAGGAAGGAAGTCCAAACACTAAGGTAGCACTACAAAGGGAAGAGATTTCTCAGCAGTGACATGTACCATCTACAGAGTTCTATGCAGTGGTGGGTTGTCAATTTTTTCACTACCCCATTGTGACATCATTACGTCGTGGGCCCGACATCATGACATCATGATGTCATGGGCAGAGCCAACATCATGATGTCATGACATCATGATGTTTGGGGCAGAGCCAAAATAAAATAAAATAAAGTAAAATGGCTGCCCAGAACTGTGCATGCGTCAAACCTCCATTTGATGCATGCACAGTTCTATTTTTTAGTGTGCATGCGTCAAACCTTTATTTGACGCATGCACACTAAAAAATAGAACTGTGCATGCATCAAATGAAGGTTTGATGCATGTGCAGTTCCGGGCAGCCATTTTGGCTGCCCAAAAATTCATTTCCAGAAGGGAGCCGGAGAGGCGACCAAACCAGTCGCCTGTGGGTTTACCACCACCCTGGCGACCCCCTCCAGATGGGTGCTACCGGTTCAGGAGAACCAGTCCGAACCAGTAACAACCCATCACTGGTTCTATGCACATATAATCTGTAGGGCTGCTTTTGGCCCTAAAGCGTCCCAGTGATTCTGGGTTTCCCATTCACTCTGGAAAAAGTTGGCAGCTTCTCATCCTCTTTGAAACAGCTCCAGTCACCAACTGGTGAAAGGAGAAGGTATTACCAGACAGCAGGGCTGGAACTATGATTTCCACAAATAGCTGCTTCTTCGACCTAAATTTAATGGTTGGTATGTGGGGGTTTATCAAGTGACCCATGTATGTCCGTGAAAAGAGCAACCAACACAATTAACACAAAACACCACTCAGTTCCTTCAGCCTCCCAACATTCTCAGAGTGTCTCCTACTTACAGAAATCACATCTACCACCTAAAAGAAAAATAAGCAGCAGCATCATTTGCTGCTTCAGAGGCTTAGCTACAACCAGCTGATATTACTCCAAAAAGATGCCAAAAGACTAGATGTGACTCCTGAGCACCTTTCAGATACTTCTGGGAAGATAAAGGATTCAGACTTAGAAAGAAAGACCTTCTGTCCTTGTAATAAAATATGTAGTCTAAAAAGAATAATAGCTTATAAAATCAGGAGAGAATGGGAAAACATTATTCAGTCCTTACTGGAATTACAATAATGGAGACTAATCCTTTTAAAAGGAAATAAGAAAGTCTTGGTAAAATCAGTTTAGATGATCCAAACTAAATGCTAGGGAGACAAAACCACGGCAATTTATAGAATACTGTACAGTATGTCTAAAATGTGTCTTTAGGCAGCTGATTTTAAGTCCTGAAATGGCTACTAATTGTTAGTTAAGAAATCATTAGTATAGTTGCATTCCTTCAGGTGCCAGAATAATCTGTCTGTCAAGGTACCATGTCCTTTGACTTGAGGGGAGGAAAAACAACTATTCTAAGGCAGACAAAAAAATGTTCTAGGCTGGCTCTGGCCACTTAGAGTACAACCTTAATTCAGTGGTGTGCTGGCTGTAGTCGTCTTAGAAAGGGCAGAAGTTTCTAATGCTGGCACAAGTGCCCTTATGATACCAGGACAATGAACACCCTGATGCTGGTTGATCTGAGGAAGGTGTGCCACCACAAAAGCTGCCCTGGCTAAGATGACCCAGTAGAAGAGCCAAAAAAGGAGGAGAAGAGGTAGGAAGAAGTAGAAGCCAGCATTTTAAGGCCATGGTCTGGCCAATCCAGCATCCCTAGGCTGCAAGAGGTTTGAATTAATCAGAGCTTCAGCTTGAAGTCTGGCCAGGTTATCCTGCTATGGTAATAGGGTAGACCATACTGCCAGTGACTCAACGCCGAGCATCAGGCAGCAGTTAACTAACCTGACAACCCTGAGACGAAGTCCACATGGAAAGGTAATGGACCCCAAATGGATTAAATCCCACTTGAATCTATCTTGATGGAGGGCAGCAGCTTCATCAATACTGGCCTGGAGCTGAGGAGGACATTACATGCAAAAGGGCTCAGGACCAGAAAGTGACTCGTAGAGCTGGATCAGTGGTATGGATGTCATGTTGCAATGCAGAAGGTAGCTGAAAGGCCACAGCATTATATTCACAGGACATTCTTCATGGTTGATCACCATGTGGATTGCCAATAATCGGAATCAGATACAGCAGCAGAAGAAAAAGAGCTTCAGCTAGCCTAGTATCAGTTTAGTCAGCCCTTAGGCATCATGGTTAGTTAGGATTACATCCTTTACCTGCAGGGTGTTGACACACCCATGTGGAAACTAACTGCTCTTAAATGGTTATTCATGTAACCATGTGAAAGCAAATTGTTTGTAATATTGGGCCACATGTTATACTAACTTTGACTCAGTGCTATGAAAATAAATGTGAGGAAGCAGAAGCATTATGAAATCTCTCCACTATGTATGAATAAATCCCTAAAGAGTACAATCCTAACTTGCCAGGGTGGTCAAAACTCAGTTGAGCTGACACTAGGCCTGCTGAAACTCTGCTGAATTGAACCCATTTTTAGACTAGAGATGCTCCTATGGAAATTTGACTACCCTTACCCTGACCTAAATTTGTGCTTGCCCTGCATCCCTAGATTGAAAGTACTGTAGTTTGGAGTTATTGACAGTTGGCACTTCCTTTTTCTCTACCCCTTTTTTGATTCCTCCGCCAGCAGATCTTAGCAAGCAGAGCAATTCAGCGGCACTGTTGTCTGATCTCTGAGATAAGTTGGCAAAAGAGGGTCCTGTGACAGAAGATCATTTTTGTTGGTAGATTTGTTCTAGTGGAAGGAAGTTTGTGTCTCATCATGATGAAGCTTTAAAGCGAGCATATTTTTCAGTTACAATTAAATTGAAAATGGGTCCTCTGGCACATTACAGGGATAGCAGCATGAAGCTTCATAGATCGTAGTCTATTTCACTTCCTATGACCAGCTTCCAAGGATCACATTTGGTGGAGGCAAGGTATGACATCTCTGATTTTTTTAGATGTCAGATGCTCTTGCTCCATCATTGGTTATGTTGCTGAGGGCTGGTAGGAACTATAGTATAATATCGACAGCTTGACTAGGCCTGGATGACATGAACATAACCAACACTCATCAAGCTATTAGCCATATATATGCTAACTGGAACTAAGCTCCAATTCATTCAATTGCACTTACTGTACTTCAGAATACTGTATACATAAAGAGGGTTGTGTTGTTAGTTGTGTGACTGTGAAAAGGAAAATGGGGCATTCCTAGTTGGCTTGCAGGCAAGTCAGTTAGCAATCAGAGAAGCAGATGATTTTAGTATGCTTTCTTTATTTAATATCTATGCAAGCAACCCTAGCATTAAATACTAGCATGAATACTGCAGAACTTAAACAGTTAAATGTAATGAGTTCAGCTAGATCTACAATATTTATAAAATGCAGCCAACTGACTAAATGGGAAATATACTACCCAGAACTCTATATGCATACTTTAAAGACCTGCTCAATGAGTAGTTAAACCAGAATGACTGACCCTTGTAACATCTTTCACTTGGTCTCTGAATAATTGAAGAGAGATTATTGTAGCTGTCTTAATGAATCAAGGATGGCCTCTCCTGAAGTACCTAGCATGACATATGGGAGATTTTTATTCTAACATCTCACTAGTACCAAGTTAAATATGGATATATTGCATTATTGCACATACTTTGCTATATCAGATCACAAATGAGTCATTCTATATTTCTTATTTTCACCTTTCTCATGTAAAACTACAGACATACCCATGCATCACACTGAGTGAAACATTTGCTAAGAGGATGAAAATAATTGTACCTTTGTTTTCAATATGAACACTGTATTTATCGAAAAGAGAGGCTGTAATTAATCAAGGATATTCAGGTCTTAAGATATAGTGTACATATTATAATTACACCACATCAAGTCAATTTTAACTTATAATGTTCCTTCTAGATATAAAATATGCAGAAGGGGCTTATCATTCCCTTTTTCTGCAAGTGCTTTGGGATTGTACAGCTGGTTCAAGGCTAAGTTTTCTTTTGGGAGGTCCAGTAGAGAATTGAAGGCACGGTGGGGTATGGAACTCCCAACCTGTAGTTCTACAACTAGATCTCTAATTTACTGAGCTATCCCAGCCAGCTGTGTACATATTAGTAGACCACATTCTCATTAGTGACTGTTCCAAGTACAAAAGTGTTGGAATTTGTGAAGAGAGCAAGTTCTTCTGCAATATTTTCCTTATGGAGGAATGAATATAATCTTCAACAAGACATGACTAATCTCACTTTGATCAAGGAAAGAGGGGAGTCCGTATATCACTGTGGTAAAGATAAAGGTTACCTTTGCTCAAAAGCCAGTCATATCCAACTCTAGGGTTCAGTGCTCATCTCTGTTTATAGCCAAAGAGCCAGTGCTGGCTGCATTTGCAGACGTTTCCATGGACATGTGGCAGGCATGAGTGCATGGAACACTGTTTATCTTCCCACCGAAGTGGTCCCTATTTATCTACTTGCAATTTCTTGCTTTCGAACTGCTAGGTTGGCAGGAGCTGGGACAGAGATGGGAGCTCATGCCGTCATTCAGTCCTCAGGAATCGAACTCTGACCTTCCAGTCATCGAGTTCAGCATCTTAACCACTTGAGTCACCAGAGTCCCATATCACTGTGAGTAGAGGACAAAAACAAAGAGATGAGATTCCATCAGTTTGAGATAACCATGGTCATGCTTATAATAGTAAAGTAGATCTGCAAATCAACAAAAAGGGATCATCCTCATATAGCATAGTCATTCAGCTGCCTGGGGTGGTGGAGGTTAATCATCCTGGCTCTTAGAGGAAAGCTGAAAAACTGATCACCTCCCTCAAGTTTCCCCATTCTGTGCAGGGTGGCTTCCTCTCTCATCACTTTGCCCCACACAGTAACTACACCAGAGAAAGCATGTCCTTCAGCACGTTCAGAGAGCTACATAGCAGCAGTGGAGGAAGAGGAGGATTCAGAGATCTGGAGTATGATATCAGCAATATGCTGATGATATACAACTTTGGCTCTCTTTTTCATCATCATCAGCGGATTCTGTGTAGATCCTGGAGTGTTTACTGGCTACAATAATGGGTTGGACAAGGGCTAACAGGTCAAAGTTAAATACAGGCAAAATGGAGATCCTGTTGTAGAAAGGTTCATCTGATAGGCTGCGTGGTATCCAGCCTTATCTAGATGGGGTTACTCTTTCCCTGAAGGACCAGGTTTGGAATTTGAGCATTATCCTGGGGAAGCAGCTATCTGCTGTAGACAGGGCTGTCTTTTTTCACATTAGGCAGATAGCCACACTCTGACTATGTCTTGATACAAAATCCCTCACAACATTGGTTCACACATTGCTAATCTTGATGGATAGATGAATTGCTAATGCATCTGTAATGCAGCATATGTCAGACTTCCTCTGAAGATGATTTGGAAGCTGAAGGAGGTTTCATCCGATTTCTCCTATGCTGGCAATTGTTGCTGTTGATCTGTTTGGTTGGTTGGTTGCTAGCATTCATGCAGTACAGAAAGGATGCACACATATGTAATTATAAATAACTGTGAGTAAAGAAACACTTTTTATTCTTTCTCCTACAAATGTCTCAGAATGAGTTATTAAGACTTTGCATGCCAGTTAATAAGAAAGGTGTGGGCTCTGGGAGACTTGTAGATATTTTCCTTTATGGGTCTCAGTAATTGTAATACACAGCTAAAGGGAATTTTACAGAAATTCAAAAATCTACATCAAGCCTTATGTCCCAGACTTGCACTCTATGTTACACTAACTTTCTTCAAGAGAAAGTAACTGAAGTGAAAAAAGTTCAAAATGGTTCAGAAAAATGAATGCTTATCAAATAATAAGAGTCCTTGTATAATATTAAAACACTCAACTGTTTTGGTTAATAACAGCCTTCTTTAGGGGTTCAAGATTATCCTGGGAAGTCAATATCCTTGGAAGATTTCATTGTTTTGTAAAGTTTATTTTTTGTTGTTGTTCAGTTGCACAGTCGATTTTGACCCTCTGCGACCCCATAGACCACTGTCTGCCAGGCACTCCTGTCCTCCACCATCCTCCTCAACTCGCTCAGCTGTGTGCCCATTGCGTCCACAATACCATCTAGCCATCTCATTTTTGGCCGCCCCCTTCTTCTTTTGCCCTCCACACTTCCCAGCATCAAGGCTTTCTCAAGTGAATCTTCTCTTCTCATTTGATATCCAAAGTACTTTAGCTTCATCTTTACAATTTGACCTTCTAAGGAGCAGTCAGGGTTGATTTCTTCTAAGATTGACCTATTTGTTCTCCTCGCTGTCCAGGGGACTCTCAAAACTCTCCTCCAACACCACATCTCAAAGGCATCTATTCTTCTGCGCTCAGCTTTCCTAATGGTCCAGCTCTCACAACCATACATTGCCACAGGGAATACCATTGCTTTGACTATGCAAATTTTTGTTTGCAGTTTGATGTCTCTACTTTTCACTATGCTCCCCAGGTTTCTCATTGCTTGCCTCCCAAGAATCAGTCACCTTTTTATTTCATGGCTGCAATCACCATCTGGAGTGAGCTTTGATCCTAAGAAAGTAAAATCTGTCACTGCTTCTACTTCTTCCCCATCTATTTTCCAGGGACTGATAGGGCCTGTTGCCATTATCTTGGTTTTCTTGATATTGAGTCTCAAGCCAGCTTTTGCACTCTCTTTTTTCAACCTAATCAGGAGCTTCTTTAGGTCCTCCTCACTTTCTGCCATTAGGGTGGTATCATCTGCATATCTCAAATTGTTAATGTTTCTCCCAGCAATTTTGATCCCAATTTGTGGTGATTCCTCCATCCCTGCATTGCGCATTATGTGCTTTGTGTATAAGTTGAATAAGCAGGGTGACAAAATGCAGCCTTGTCTTACTCCTTTTCCTATTCCAAAGTTTCCTATTCCAAAGTTTCTTATTCCAAAGTTTATTATTATCTGATAATGATTCGTTACAAGGCTTCGTCTCTTCTTTTCTCACTCACTTTGCAATAGACCAATGCCCATTTGGCCACCTGAGCAATATAGTATTTACAATAACAGCAAATCTGGTTGCTCAGTTATGTAAGTGGTGCAGTCAAAATAGGGCTATTAAGAAAAAAAGAGGAAAATATCTCCATGCCAGGCAGGATGTAAATATTTGTAGAAGTGGAGGGGAAGAAGTGTTAACAAAACATAATTAGAAACAAGATGCCCCAAACTCTTCACACACAAAAACCCCAGAATGATAAATGATTTTTTGTGATAGTGGATGGAACACAATGGCAGAAAGAGTGAAACAGAATCTTCCAGAAGAATGTAACACTTACTGGCTGTCCTGAAGAAACACTGAATGGGAACATTCTACTGTGTCAAATATGCCCCACTTGTTATTTATAATCCTTAAATGGTTTGTTCCAACTTACAACTGAAAACCCCATGTTTCACGTTATCTTTGTCATGCCTAAAGCAACAATTAAGACATAAAATAAAACTTTTCAAAAAGATCAGGGCTTCAAGCCCTCATCTTGCTCACCTCCCTAAAATTTCTCTTCATAACTTAATAGAGTTCCTCTTCTTTAAAAAAATGGATTTTATGCTGATTTACCCTTATGAGTAGAAAGAGAAAAATTTGAGTTCTTTTTTCACCTTTAAAAACTGCTAACTGAAAAGACCCTAGTACTGCTGAAGTAGAGCACTACAAGTGATGTATACATAGTGAAGTCTAAGAATCCTTCAAGGAAAACACTTTTGAGAATATGCAGTGAAAATAAAATCAAACCCCAGAGTAAAAAGAAAACTTATACTTCTCTTAATTTCTTTAACATATTTCCTCTAGACCAGGGGTCCTCAACCTTTTTAAGCCAGGGGCTGGGTCACACCCCCTCAGACTATTGGCAGGCCAGACTGGTGGTCCTGCCGCCAGTGCCTTCAGGGTAGTCTCGCCTCCAGCAGTAGTGGCAGGACCACCCTGAGCCCCCCACCACTCCCCCTGTCACCACTGGCAGGACTACCCCAAGCCCCCCAACATTCATCCACATGTTACCAACACCACCACTGGGACCACCCTGAGCCCCCAACACTCCTAAACACACTGCTTTCCTGCTTGCCAGCCTGGAAGAGCTGCACGATGTGTGCAAAGGAGGGTCCTGGTTGTCCTTCTTGTCCACGCTTAGCCAGAGCAGCCCCTGGGAAAGACACAGGTGGCTACATACATCTGCCAGAAAAGCCGTTCTTTGCCAGAGCGACCCCTGGAAAAGACGCAGGCAGCCGTGGGCAGCCACCTCTTCTGCCTCAATCTTTGTCCCCTTTGCTTGGCTTGGCATGCCCCTAATGGCACTCTGTAGGAGGGCAGATGTTGTAAGCCTTCTTACAAAATCCACCCTGCTACAGAGCACAGTTAGGGACATGCCAAGCCAAGAGAAGGGGACAAGGATTGAGGCGGCAGCGGAAGCAGCAGCTTGAATGAGGGTGTGGGCCGGATGGAATGGTGACATGGGACAGATATGGCCCAAAGGCCATAGGTTGAGGATCCCTGCTCTAGACATTCCAATCTATATTTTCCTACACTCTGAGAAAATATTAATAAATAAATCATTTGCTAATAATTAATATTTGGAGGGGAAAACCCAATGAGCTTTTTACTGGTACAGTATATAGTATCATATCTTCACAAGAAAACAGAAGTACTGTAAGTAGAGCAGTTAGAGAATCAAACTAAAACTTGTGAGTTCTAGGTGCTTTCCTCCTTTGGTTATATAACCCCACGAGTGACCCCAGATCAATCTATCTTTCTCTGACTAACAAATATTTAGGGTTGTTGTCAGGATAAAGTGGGTACAAAAAAATCCATGCACACTGACTTGTATTCACAACAGGAAATGAAGGCTATAAATGAAACAAATACATGAAAAACAAATTTCATACCATATGTCTACTGATACTCACATTTCTTCAAAACCATCTACATGAGGACGTTCTACTCCAGACATACCAACTGATAGTAGAGTAAAATGACAAAACTGGTTGTTGCTGTTTTTAAAAAACTCACATTGGCACTTGGTGTTGTGTGCCATCAAGTCAAAGCTAACTTGGGTAAAGGTAAATGTCACCCTTGCTCAAAAGCCAGTCATATCTGACTCTAGGATTCAGTGATCATCTCTGTTTATAGCCAAAGAGCCAGTACTGTCTGTGTCTGCAGACATTTCCATTGTCAGGCATAACTAGACACCAAAGTGCACGGAATGCTGCTTACCTTCCCACTAAAGTAGTAACTACCTGGCTACTTGCAATTTCTTGCTTTCGAACTGTTAGTTTGGCAGGAGCAGAGACAGAAACAGGAGCTCACTCCATCATGCAGCACACAGGTCTTGAACTGCTGAACTTCCAGTTGTCAAGTTCAGTGTCTTAACCACTAAGCCACCATAACCCCTAAAGTTAACTTACAATGATCCTAATAGGGCTTCAAAATTAAGTGAGATATTTAATGAGTTTACCAATGCCACCCATTTTAACTTTTCATGGTCAAGTATGGATTCATACCCAGATCACCTGAGTCCTAGTCTGTCACTCTAGACCAATGATGGTGAACCTTTTAGAGACCAAGTACCCAAGGAGGCAGGGGAGATGGGTGGTAGGCATCATGTGTCCCAGTAACATCATGGGACACATGATGTTACTGGGGAAGTGGTGATGTTTGGGCTCCATGGGGCAGGGAGTCCCCTTGATGGTGGTGTGCCAGGAGAAAGCTTGAAGCTGCACATGCACAGCTTCAAGCACACCAGTGACAATTTGGGGTGGGTGGGTGGGTGGGTGCACACCCACCCACCCCAAATTGTCACTGGTGTGCTTGAAGCTGTGCATGTGCATGTGCATGAACACCATGGCTGCCCCACCAAACTTCATACTATCCCTCTGGCAAGCCACCTCCAGAAAAGTCCCCACTGACGCACCAGGCCCCACCTCTGCCCCTCGGACAAGCAATGCACGGCCATGCCAGGCACCAGAAAAGCATCCTGGGCTCTGGAAAAGCCTCACACAGTCACCAGAAAAGCCCCATGAGGCCACCAGAAAGGCCTCCCGGGCTCTGGAGAAACCCTGTTGGGTCTTCCTAACCCCGATGGACGTTCCCACCCCAATTGGCCTCCCCACCCCCAAAGGGTCTTCCCAGCACCCAATGGACCTTCCCACCCCCAGTGGGCCTTCCCACTCACCCCTACGCTGACGGGGCTTCCTACCCCTGATGGACCTCCTCCCCCACAAGTGCTCCCTACCTTACCTATCTCAGCTGCAGCCTCCCAGGATTTCATCTCATCTCTCCTTTGGCAGAGAGAGAGAGGCATGGTGGGGAAGTGGTGATGTTTGGGCTCCATGGGGCAGGGAGTCCCCTTGATGGTGGTGTGCCAGGAGAAAGACCTCTGAATGCGACTTCTGGCACACATGCCATAGGTTCGCCAGCACTGCTCTAGACATATATTAATGGTAGTTGTCCCATAATAGATAGGTGTAAATGTAATAAAACTTGTGTTTGGGGGTTATCCTCAGACAAAAATATTAATCATTCTCAATTAGTTTGGTAGAAAAGGAAATTACTTTTGAAAATAATTACAAATGAGAGGATAAATTCAGTTAAACTCAGGGAAGAGGTGATTTTAAAAAAACCTTCAATAGGTCTTCAGATCAGGAAATGGAGCTGATGGGGAAGCTGAAGAATGGTGAAGAGATTTGCAGAAGAAAGATTTCAGCACTTGGCAAGCTCCAGATGTGAGCTCAAATATATAACTGAAATAAATTGTAAAGGTCAGTGAAAATGGGGAGGAAAACTGGAAGTCTCTTTCACATAAATTAAAACCTTTGGTAAACTAGAGTATAAATTACAGGAAAGAATGGTATTCAATGCATTTGCAGTAGAGATCAAATGGCCCTGCAAGACATTTGCAAAGTTCGAAGGAACCCTCAGAAGGGGATGTTTTGAGCCAAAATTTCCCAGAAGACATTATTCTCAGAATTTCTCTGAAAATTTCCTCCTTTGCCATAAATAAGGCAGTTATTTATAAAATTACTTCCCCTAGCACTGCTCCCATAGTGCCCTATTCTGGAAGAAGCCAATTGAGGGCAACGGAGAAAAAATGATCCCCCTAGGGAGGAGGGTTGGAAGAGCAAAGCTGTGCTTCAACAACTAATGCTTGGGACTGCGGTGGCTCAGTGGTTAGGAAGCTCACCTTGTTTGCTGGAAGGTCAGCAAATCAGCAGTTCAAGACCCGAGTACTGCACAATGGAATGAATGCCCATCCCAGCTCCTGCCAATCTAGCAGTTTGAAAGCAAGCAATTACAAGTAGATAAACAGGGACCACTTTGGTGGGGGAAGATCTTGGGGACGTGAAAGGAGCTTCATTCGGGCATCCCCTGAGTGAAGTTCCTCCAGCAAAACTCCTTTCAACCCAGAAACCACCTTTGTGTGCTTTTGACAGGGTTTTTTAAAACACTAATGTTTGGCATTGGTGAGATTCTCCTGTGAGAAATTTCTGAAGAATTCTTACCCACAGAGAAATGTACTGTAATGAAATCCCTCTTACCCACCTCCCAAATGTTCAGAAATTATTCCAGTTTAGTGTTCAGAAATGATTCCCCTTTCTTTCATCCTTCCCTGATCTAATTACTACAATTTCTCTTTGCCACAATTCGGCATTATTTCTCAGCATTGTAACTATAATTAAGTAGAAGGGCTCCTAAACCACACTTGAGACACTAGTATTTAAACAAAAGGAACTGTTTTTGAATTTGTGGTGTGGTTTTTTTAAACAATGGGTAGACATCCCCTTGAATCATGCCTTTTAAAAATGGGAAATCAACTAAGAAAGTAGAAAGCACAGAAGAGAGGAAGCAAGGAATGTCATAAATCAGTGTTTCAAAACCTTTGGGTTTTGGACTTTAGTTCCCAGAAGCCTAAGTCTATTTCCCAAAGCACTGATCAGCCAGGGTACTGACTTAGTCTTCTAGGAATGGAATTCCCCCTGTGGGGCATAGGCCCCACATTGGGAACCACTGTTGTAGCCCCTTCCTAACTCCACTTGAACAATCTTCCTTTACTGGTTCACCAGCTGCCCATATTACAATCCCTGCGGTGCTTTGCTGGCAACATTTTGCTCACTCAGGCATTTTTATATGGAAACTTTAGGACTCTGTTATTTATTGGAGCGTTTTATGTCCTGCTCTGTACATTACCTTGATATTTTAAATAGCATAAAGAGAAGCATAAACATGGTTTAAATAAACAAATGTGGCTACTGCCTGGGTGATATTAAATATGCATTCATCCTTTCTTTGCTTTTGGCCTTATGGGCTTTCACTTCTAATAATCTCATCTTTTCATTTGGAAAACCAAGTCCAAATATCCCTAAAGCAGGGGTAGGCAATCTCCAGGGGTGCAGAGGTGACCTTGGGTGGCTAGAAATGTTAAAAAATTAAATGAGGGTATTAGGGGTACATAGCACATAGGGGCCAAGTGTCCTAGAAGTGCACAGATTAATTCCTCCTGCCATGAAGCATTAAAACAAACAATGAAGCTTTGTTTAAATATATCAGAAACAAGAGACAAATGCCGTAGTAATTTGGCATGTGTGCCACTTCAAAGATGGTAAGTGGACAAAAGCTATCACAGAGTGGATACCACTTGACATAAAGTAACCACTAGGAGGGCCAGCAACCAGATGGGAAGACCAGTTCAGGGCAAAGTTTCTGAGACCCTGGCTGAGACTGGCAATGGATTGGAAACAATGGGAGATGATGCTTCAATCCACCACATCAAACTTACATGTGAAACACAGATCAACCAAGTAACCAAGTAAATATTTCCATGTACAGTAATACCTCGCATAACGAATTTAATTTGTTATCCAAGGTTGCTCGCTATGCGAAACAAACAAAATTCCTATGGAAAAACTCGCATAACGAGCATTTCAAGGGGGAAAACTCGCATAGCAAAAAAAATTGCTATGCGAGTTTTTCCTATAGAAACACTCGCTATGCGAGTTTTTCCATAGGGAAAGTCCGACTCGCATAACAAAAATTTTCGTTATGCGAGTCAGACCGCTTAGCAAAAAACTTGCTCATTATGCGAGTTTTTCGCTAAGCGAAACACTCATTATGCGAGGTTTGACTGTACTGTATTGTATTTGTATGGGTCTGAGGAGTGGGGAAGGTACACACATTAAAATATGGAGAATAAACAGCTCAGATTTTTAGATGGGGGTCTGATACTCAGTGCTATCAACTACTGCTCAAACTCTAGTGTGCAGACAAAGCTCCCACCCCATTTTTTCTCTTCTTAATTTCTTTCCTTCCTCCTCCTATGGGGAATGGTACTCGTCTTTAGGCCAAACTGTGGCAAAAATAAAAGTCAGCATCAGGCATTTTAAAAAATTAAGTACAAAATGGGCTCAGGAGATAGCTTAAACCCTATTCCTACTGCTACTTTGGCCTATTCCATTCACATCATGCACAATACATGTACGGCACATTTACATACACACAAAAGCATTCAAAAAGATTATACAAGTAAGATCTACAGCTACCTGAAAAGAGAATATCTCCAAAGTACATCCACCCTTCACCCGCCAAGACTTGAAATGGTTGCCAATCACAGGATGAGAACATCAGGAGATGAAGGTAAATGAGGTGCCATGACAGGGTCCTAGCCAGGATTCTAGATGTGGATGGGCAAATAGTTTTTCAGGATAGGTAACAACATCATACATATGCACACACGCACATTCTAACTCATGGTGGGCAGCACTCGCCCTGGCCACCCCCTGGCTATGGCTCCACACCACAATTGGATTTCCAGAAGAATTTGGGCTTGTCATTGATATTTGGGCTGTTAATCTCCTTTTGATTTGGATTTCCAGGTTTTTTTAAAAAAAATTCCCATAAACTTTCCTTTTTCAAATAAGACTCACAGGTGCCAAGTGTTATTTTTTAATGAATTGTCAAAGTATTAGCCAGTACTTCCAAGAGACCAGTTTCAATGAAGTGCTACTTTGGACTTCCTCACTTTGCTTTGAATTGGTTCAGGAATTGACAATTTCCCTCACTTCATTCTGGATTCCATATAATTTCACAACCTGAAACACATCCTTTGTAAATAAGATAATTTGAAACAGAGGGTGCAGTTGAACAGTATGAAAGGTATGCATTTGATCACACCAGGAAAACTTGTTTAGCTGAGAAGGATCTCCCAGAAAGCTACCCTTCCATCCATTTGGGTATCACTCCAACCTGGCTCTCCAAACATAGTAGCCCAAACTGCTGGACAGAAAAGTCCAGCTTGGGCACAGATCTTTGTCAAGTTTGACCACTATTATCAAGTAATTGCCAGGAAACACCTCTCATCAAACTGTGCTACAAGTAATCCAAAATGCAATTCGCATGCCTGTGTGATCACACCCTTAGCCAAAGAACTGAAGACATGCTTCATCTCTGATTCATCCTTGTCTCTTTTCCCTTTCTCCTACTGCCTTTCCTATATAAAATTCTAGATAATAAGCTTTTTTGGGGGGGAGTGGGATGCTACCTTTCATTACTGTTATTGCACTGTGTATGGGCGTGTTTTACTTTCGCTTCCAGGAGCAACAAGGGCTTCGTGGGCTGGATGAATTACCGTTGGGGGCTGGATCGAGCCCCTGGGCCATAGTGACTGGCTCCCTGAACCACGTGACTGGCCTGTAGCCTGGAAAGTTTGGACATCCCTGGTGTAGAGTCATGCACATTTAATGACACAATATAAATAAAAATAAACAGCGCTACCCAGCCACTGTATGTGAAGATTACTGATAGGACAGGGAGATGGGAAAGAAACTTAATGAAGTCTTCCTCTTGGTCTGCACTGTGGAAGATGCTAGATTTCTGCCTGAATAACTTTTATTTCCAGCAGCATATCTGAAGTACTGTCAGATAGAGGTGACAAGAGATGAAGGACTCAGACTAATTGTCAAATTAAAAATTAACAATGTTGTATTCAGACAGCATACCTCTTAACAAGCTCAAATGTTTTGCTTTCATGCTGAGCTTAAAGTCTTCCTGGAAGCTTCAGGATTGCAACTGTGGGGAATAGTATGGCACACCTGATATTGTCTATCAGATATTTGTCAACTCTATAGGGCTCATATTACATTCTATTTAGAGTGACAGAGAAAAGACAGACAGATAAATATACTGAAATATCATACAGCTGCAACAATAACAATGCTTTTTAACACATCCATCTAACTGCTGCTCTTCGAAATCCCACATGTTTTTCTTTGGTGTTTAAATAGCTTAGCATTTCTAATTGTTCGTCATACCCTAGTTCAAGCCCAGTTCAAAGAACTTTAATTTCCCCAGCATTTTCATCTCTTCGGCAGTCTATACCCAGTACAATGGGTATCTCTTTATTTCAGAGATCAACATGCATTTCATAGCTCTTGCCTCAAGCATAAAAACCCTTAGGCAAGAACAGATAGTCCTCCTTTGTCTAACTCTTTTTCAAATTCACTATATATTTATATCAATCGATTCTCCCTCCACCTAAAGTTTTATTGCTTTTCTCCCCATTTTTACAAAAAGTCCCCACTTACCTACACTCAATGTTTTACTTCACTTTCTAGCAGGTTTAAAAAGCACATCTAAAAATGTTTGCTCAAACCCTACCATAAATATATAATTTGGTTTAGCTGTACCAAGAAAATACACATGTTTCCCTAGCCTTTCTTCTAGTTCAGGTATCAATTATTTATGCACTGTTGTTTTCCATTCACATTCAATTCTTATTCCATTTCTTCAAGAATTCTTATCTTTCAAGAGTAACCCTTTTTTACTAAAACTTTTGACATTCATGACATCCATGATGTTTGTTATACTTTGGTGTAATTTTATTCCAAAGATAATTAGAAGGTTCTTTTGATTTAGGTAATTTAATGCACATGAACCAGGATAGGATATTTATTTCCATTCAGGTTTTGGTGCAGAATCCACACAGAAGCAAACTTGTAATGTAGGGACTCACAATCAGTTATAGAATGTTACCGGTTCGGACCGGTTCACCCAAACCAGTAGAGGCCATCACAAAGGGTTCGCCAGGGGGGGTTCATAGAACCCCAGGGAACCGGTTCGGTTGCCTCCCCGGTTCAGGCTGAACCCCTTTCTTAATAAAATTTCTGGGCAGCCACAATGGCTGCCCGTAACTGCACATGCATCTAACCTCTATTTGATGCATGTGTAGTAAGAAATAGAACTGCACGTGCGTCAAATAGAGGTTTGATGCATGCACACTTATGGGCAGCCATTTTGTCTGCCTGGAAAGGAAGCGCAGGTGGCACTTAAAGCGGTGGCAGTGGTGGCCTTTCCTTGGTACGGCATACCACCAGGCCGCTGTGACAGTTTGCTGCTGTGACAGTTTGCCGCCACGCCATCACGCCACCGTGCCACCGCGGACAAGTCTTCTGCTCCTGGATGAGTCAACTGACCCAGGGTAAGTGACCCAGGGTTTGTGTTTGGGGTTTTTATTTGTGTTTGGGGTGGGTGGGTGGGTGCATTTTTATTAAATTTTTACTTTATTTCTTTATTTAATTTATTTAATTTATTTACAGGTTTGTGTTGTGGTTGTTTGGGTGGGTAGGTGGGTTGAGGGGTGTGTGTGTGTGTGTGTGTGTGTGTGTGTTTATTTTAATTTTAATTTTAATTATTTTTATTTATTTTTATTTATTTTAATTTTTGGCCCCGCCTACAACGTCATGACATCATGATGTTGGCTCCACCCATGACATCATGATGTCATGACGTTGGCCACACCCACGACGTCCGTGACGTCACGGTGTGGTAGGAAAATCTTTGTCATCCCATCACTGCTCACAGTCAAATACCTCAAATTATTGTAAACCAAAACGTCTCAGGCTTCAGCTGCTGCTATATATAGTGGATGTTTACCAGGGTGAGATAGTGTGGGAATCTTCATAAATCAACAGTAGCAACAGTTTTGTGGTAGTATACATAACATATTCTCAAGTTTCCAAATAGGCTCTCCAAAAGATTGTGGACACAAGATCTAAAGAAAGTAGGCAAATTTTCTTAGAAAATATGGAAATACTCATGAGACAGAAGCTTTCCAATGACCTGCATGACAGTCTTTAAGAGGAGTGAATAGATTTAATATAGGTTATCTGGCAGTTACTGTACTTTTATTCTAAAGCAATGGTGAAGTCTTAGTGGTACTTAAGTACAATGTCTGTATGATAATAAAAAAAAATCTCATTTCCATGAGTGTTTTTGAAGGTGACAAATGAAGAACTTCATTTCAATTTACTTTCACCCACACCCTGCAACTTTAATGTATATAAAACAGGAAAACATATTACAGTACAAAGACTTTTCTCCTTTTATACACACTCAATTTACACATTTGAGATTTCACCTTTGTAGAGCCCCAATATCTTTAGTCATTTTCTTTTCTTCCTTTTGGAGAAAACAGAAAAGGCAGGCATTTATAAAAAGATAATGATGAAAAAGCTACTGTATCCCTGATATAAATAATGCAAATTGCAAATCATTTCAAGCTCACCGAGGTCAGCCTGGATTTCTACATTTCTGACCCTTAAGTGTTATTATGTTGGATGGCAACATATTGTTCTGTTCAGAAACATGTAATGAGCTTTTTTTATTATTATTTTGTCAAATTGGAGTTCCTGGCATTTCCATTTCCATTGATTTTTCTCCCCTAGAGGCAAGACCTATAGACTTTAACATATACATCTAACCTTAGCACACATCACAATGTCTTTCAGTAAAATGTACAGTCAAAGCCATGGTCTGAAGTGGATAAAAGATCCAGTATCAGCTTTTCCCTACATTTGGTAGAAGCTATATAATTTCAGAGGGACTGAAAGCAATTTATACACAACAATTTATACTTGCATTTTCACTTGACTACAAAAACATTGGGCAGTACTGTATCTAATTGTGTAGCTCTGCCTGCACAGTAAAAGTGATGTTATTGGCCAAAGCAGAGATCTTATTTTAATACCAGGGTGCACATAACTTTGTCTCACTGTACACAAGTTGTGAGCAACACAAAATTTAAAAAATGAATTATAATTAAATTTGTGTGCTATCAAGACAATTCTGACTAGGTACACAGTACTCAGAAGTGGTTTACCTTTAGCTTCTTCAAGGGGAATCTTGGGACTGTACAGCTTTCCCAAAGCCACACGGTCTGGTTCTTCTGCGATGCACAATGGGGATTTGAACTCCCAACTTCACTGAGTCATCCAGTGTGAAGTTCATTAACTACTGGCAACTTGCCGTAGCCAGTGATGTTATGCTGACTCCACAGATAGAACTATGCAACAGGTTACTAGTCATAGGCAGCTTGCATGAGATATCAGAAATGCATATATGTATAAATTATGCTTCATCCATTAACTAAGTAAGAAGTAGGCAGAAAAAGGGAAATTTTAGAGTAAACCAAATATTCATTTTTTAATGCATTTGTATCTCATCATGTGATCACAATGGAACTCAAGGCAGCACTCAGAGAGTTCCTATGCAGCCTCCCATCCATATACTGATCACAGCAAAAATTTTGCATTTAGCATAATTGTGCTGTCAAGGCACTTCATAGAATAACAAGTAGCTTTCTTTAATAATAAATGGAAGAAGGGTTCTACTAATCATTGCTCCTGTGTGCTTTAAAAGGCAATATTTTGTTTCCTTAAACATACACTTTATTCACATCTGACATGAAACATATGTGTGTATTTTGAACTCAGGTGCAAAATCTCAAGTACTGTACATAATTACTATCATGATATATAGGATGGTAACAGAATAGAATACAAATTTAAAGTCAAGGAACAGTCCTGGCAGGACCTTCAACCAAATAAGCCACTAGTGCCACAGCATAGGCTTAGTAATACAGGTAGTTGTAACATTATTGATCTGTGTACTAATTGTGCTACACTTTAACTCTGAGCAGAAATACTCCTTTTTAAGCACCTTCTTTTTAAAGTCTTTGGATATATTTTGAGTACCCTCATTTTAATTTCTGTTACTTTTGCTGCTCTATGCTTATCTTGGACTGTAATAAAGATTTGATTTGAATGTGAAGTCTGTGTATGGCAAAGAAATCATTTGAGGGAAACCTACCAAGTGGTCAGCTAGAAAAGGGAACTCCTTAATGCCAACCAAGGTCCAGGGTTATCAGAACTAAATCCAGGAATATAGCTCAGTGGATTGCATGATGTAATGCTATCATGCCATTGTCTACATCAGGGGTTCCCGACACACCCCAGACAGCTGAGCGGACTGGACTGGTGGTTTCCCCCACTGTAAACGCTGCCATAAATACATCCACTTCCACTGCTGGTGTGGCGGCAGCAGTGATGTGGGCCTCATGAAATGGTGCTGTGGGCTGGGGCTGGCCCATGGGCCGTAGGTTGGGAACCCCTGGTCTACATCATAGACCTTTAACGTCTACTCCTAGTTGGGGGGGGGGAGTAACAGTGCAGGAACTTCAGGAGGTTAAGTTAAATGAAAACAATAGACTTCTAAACATGTTTGGTCTAGTGAAAAGGAGGGCTCAAGCCTGCATATGAGTCTACAAGTAGTAAGCTGTCTTAGATACTGAGTTGGAACATTGGCTCATCTGGTTCATTCTGTCAACTTCCAGTGGCAGAAGGAGAGACCTTCTTCAGGATTTCAAGCAGTTTTGTGTCCCATCCCTTCCCAGAGATCCCTGGAATATTTGCTGGTCTTTCCCCAAGTGCTCCCCAGGCCTGATCTTGCTTAGCATCCAAAGTCAGATGAGGTCAGGTGTGTTAAAGGCAGTATGGTGGTGAGGTTGTGAGGTAATTGTTGCTACCAATACCTATGACTTAATACTTATTCTGTCCCATAGGCTAATCTCTGATATTATTTTAGGGGCATTCACACATCAAAAGCATCTGGCACAACACAGTGCCCTATCTCCGTCCTTGTACATTTACACTATAACAGTGATGGTGAACCTTGGCACACCTGATGTTCTTGAACTTCAATTCCCTGAAGCCCTGATCAGCAGGAATGCTGACTTGGGCTTCTGGGAATTGAAGTCCAAGAACACCTGGAGTGCCAAGGTTTGCCATCACTGCCCTATAAGAAGTTAAGAAAAGTACACTAGTACCTCGGATAACATTATGGCTTGGTTCCATAAGTCTTAATGTTATCTGGTTTTTAATGTTGTGTGATGCATTGATCACACAACGATTTAAAAAGCCCTGTTCCCTTTCTGATGAGGCAGAAGGATCAAGCCAAGTGCCAGCTGGGTTGGGGAGAGAATGATCATTGGGGGTTGAACCAGTTGTTAGGTTTCCTTCGCTGTTAGGTGTGCCTGAAGCAATGGGGTGGGCAGGGCAAATCCCTTGCTGTTAGGTTTGCCTTGTTATTAGGGCTGCTTAGCTGTTGGGCTGTTAGGTTTGCCTGAAACAACAGGGTGGGCAGGGTGAATGAATCCCTTGCTGTTAGGTTTGCCTCCCTGTTAGGTTTGCCTTGCTGTTAGGGTTGCCTAGCTGTTATGCTATTAGGTTTGCCTCGCTGTTAGGTTTGGAAAAGTGCTGGTTTCTCAAGGGGAAAGGGCTTCTCTGGCCAAAGGCAAAGAGATTCGCCCTTCCACCCCTGCTGAAACAACAGGGTGGGCAGGGCGAATCCCTCGCTGTTAGATTTTCCTTTGGCCGGAGAAGCCCTTTCCCCTTGGGAAACCAGAGCTTCTCCAAACCTAACAGCGAGGCAAACTTAACAGCAAGCCAAACCTAACAAGGAGGGATTCACCCTGCCCATCCTGTTGTTTCAGCAAGGGGGACAGGGCAAAACTCTCTCACCAGCCCTGCAGGCTTTGGGGCAGAGATCAACGTTGGAGAATTTGAGGCAAACATTTGCATCGCACAACGTTATCTTAACATTGTGCGATGCAAATGTTTGCCTCAACTTCCCCATCGTTATCTGATTTTACCTTTATCCGAGGTAAATGTTACCCGAGGTACCACTGTATACATAATTTGATAGTCTTTTCTACAGCAATGGTGATAACTCTCCCTAATCTTCAGCAACAGCCATTCTTCAGTCATTACCCAAAGATGTATATTAGCCAGGGCTTCCTTTTTTATACTCCAAAGTCACTTCTGCATCTTCATGTATTAGAAGACATAATGAGAAAAATAAGAGCATTCATATCTTACTGGCTAAGAAATCAGTGAAATTTAGGTACTAGTTACAGAATGCACAAATCTGTGTCCTGGGGAAGTCTGTACTATTATTTTACTTTCCTATTGTGCTCACCTCACGTGAAGATTCTACATGTTATGTCTGCAGCCTTTTTTGTGGGGAGAGATGGAAAATATTAGGTTTAACGCCATCCCTGTATTCCCTCACTCTTTAGCAAAAAAGTCATATTTTTACCTAAGCAAGGAGAGCCTGCAGCAAAGATTGAGTGTAAAATGAACTGTCTGTTTACATTGTCATCTCTGCTGCCAGCAGGGTATGTAGCCAGTTTGTAAGAATAAAGCATTTAAGCCAATGGCATTGCTTATTTTAGGATTAGTTTGCCACAATGACCACTTGACACATTTTATATATGTTCATTTCTCATACTGAGAGCAAGGCATCCTTCCCCATAAGCACACCCCAGTGTTTCTGAAATCAAGGATAGCCAAAGACGGATCAGGCATCCAAAGGATGAAGATATTTAGCAAGGAGACCAATTAACCCCTATCCACAGGGCCATTTGAAAAAGACAATAATCTCAAATGGTTCATTATGCCCGCCCTCCTTCTGCTCTTTTTTATCAGCTAGCTCCTACCATATGAAACTTAGCATCTCGTTATTAGCTAGATGGAATTTTAAGTAATAAGATGAAATAAAAAAATTGAAGGGAAAAGAGACCTGATTCTTCATTTCAAATACAGTAGTGCCACTTCCATATTTTGAGTGTTTTCTCCTTGTTGAGCATATAAGTAAGATACTATTCTGTACTTGCTGTTTGACTTGTAAAGGCAGTATCAAAGGAATACACTTTTTAAATGATGGTTTTTCTTGTCTGAGAATGTGTTGTTTTGCCTTCTCCAAGATTTGAAAGAGGCAAACTTATTTCAGGCTGGAAATCCCATTATTAGTTCATAGAGACCATTTCTTGGGGAAAACTAAGGCATAAACAGTGAAAATTGAAGATTCACAGCAGGTAGATTTCACCCTGCTGTTCATATATTGAATGCAAATGCAAACAGTGGGCGATTGCCTTATCTCTTATCTCTCTGTATGAAATGATCACCAAGCCTTAATATCAAATTGTTCATCAAGCACTACAAAGATAAAAGTACATTGAAAGGTTACCACATCTTATATTCAGGATGATGTCCGTCGTTACAATACAAACACAAGGAAATTGCCATGATATTAATGGGTTATTTGTACTAATTCACTATATCTCAAGAATATTGGATACGTTTAGATCCCACAATGTCACAGTTCTTTTTTATCTATATGTAAACATATATATATATATATATATGAGGAGTACAAACAGAACTATTTAAACAAGTAGTACTGTTTCTGGAGGAACTCTGATTCCCAATGGTCATGGAGGCGGAAGAGGCCATGCCGGATGGACTGGCTATGAAGGCACACCTTGTCCATATCCTCAAGGCTATGGCAGTCCATTGCAGTCCTGGTGTTAAATCGTGCATGCCTCATTTCATATGTGCCGCAGGAGATGGCTCCATGATCATAATGTGTGGGTCGCTTCATGGCAAGCTGGGATCCACCTTAAACAAATTCATGCCAATGGCATTTTTCCTGCTTCTGGACAAAATGCATTCTCGGATACAAGTTGCAGCCGACCATGAATGTTTCTTCCCCCTCTGAGAATTATCACTGTATAGAAGTGCAGTAATATATTTTTCTGGCACAGCAAAACAATGTTCTACAAGGCAGTTCTAAAAATAGAGGTAGTCCAAACAAAACATTGTAACTTTGAAACTGAGCTTCAGATCAACACGAAACATGGCACAGACATCAGAGACAGTCTGCTCTTGCTCTGTGCCAAGCTTGGAGAAATTAGGACAAAGGTTTGTTGTTGTTTTTAATGAATCAGCAGCTAGGATTTTCTTGTGCACTGTGAATGGTACTATTCTCTATGTAAATGCAGACCATCTTAACTGCTGCCATTGGTGTTGTCAGCATTCAGACTACTCTTTGCTATGTAAAGGTTGGGATCCCTTTTTCCTGCTGGGAATGTGAACATGATGCAATGCAGAAATATTGGGCTGTTTCCTGGCACTTTGTATCATGGATACAAAGCACAATATTCTACATACATAAACTGGAGGGTTAAATTTTTTTAATGAACTGAATTTTCACAAAGGCATAGTCAAGAAAAAGTAGGCACACAGAAGCTGTGACATAGCACAAGGTACATGCTCGTTTGGTGCCATCATCATTATTTAATGGGCATCCAGCCCCATCACTCCCTGGCAAACAGAAGAGGAAGAAATGGAAGCAGTGACAGACTTTACCTTCTTGGGATCTAAGATCACTGCAGACGATGAGTGCAGCTATGAAATAAAAAGATGGGAGCAGTGGTGGGCATCAGCAGGTTCGCACCAATTCGTCAGAACCGGCAGCAGAAATTCTGGCTGTCCCCACCCATCCAAGTTTTGAAATAAAGTAGTCCTAATTTGGGTGCAATGCAGGGCTTTCCCCCTGGCCATGCCCACCATACCACGCCCACAGTGTGGTAGTAATTTTTTTTTTTTAGCCCACCACTGGAGGAGAGGCAAGTAATGGCAAACCTAGACAGCAAAATAAAAAATAGAGACATCACCCTGCCAACAAATGTCAACAAAGTTAAAGTGATGGTCCTCCCAGTAGCAATATATGGCTGTGAGAGATGGACCATAAGGAAGGCTGAGCACAGAAAAATAGATACCATTGAACTATTGTGCTGGAGGAGACTCTTAAGAGTCCCTGGACTGCAAGAAGATCAAATAAGTCATTTCTGAAGGAAATCAACCCTGACTGCTCCTTGGAAGGACAGATATTGAAGATAAAGTTAAAGTAGTTTGGCCACCAAATGAGAAGAGAGGACTCGCTCAAGAAGGGCTTGATGCTGGGGAAGATCGAGGGCAAAAGGAGAAGAGGAAGGCAGAGGATGACATAGGTGTAATTCCTAAGGGGGGGGTGTTAAAATACAAGTAACTTGCTAAACTAAGTCACAGAGTAGGCCCATTTGAATCAATGCAATGTTTGAAGAGAAATCTCTTTTCAATTATAAGCAAGGTGTCTGTGTTTTTAATGAAGACTTTTGCCTTTGCCTTCAAGTGGTAACCTACATCTCACTGAGAAATCTTAACCTAATACCACAATCATCTTCCCAGAGACAAGGAGGAAGACTGCAGTGTATGGGAGGGAAAAATTAGATCTTGTGTTCTTTTTAATAAAACTAGTCCTGCACACACTGAGGGCCTTATTATTATTATTATTATTATTATTATTATTATTATTATTATTATTATTATTATTATTATTATTATTATTATTATTATTATTATCATCATCATCATCATCATCATCATCATCATCATCATCATCATCCTCATCATCATCATCATCATCATCATCATCAATTTCTATACCGCCCTACTCGGTTGGACCGACTCAGGGCGGTTCACAAACATATAAAACAGCAAGTTCAAAACACAACATATAAATATCAAAATAATCAGTATCAATACCACAAAACATCTAAAATATCACAACATCATTACAGCATTGAAAATTCAATAGGCATCAATTCCAAACAACAATCAAAAATTCCAAATCTCAGTCAAATTCACACAAAGATTACAAAATTACAAAACAGAAAGCTAAGCGAAAAAATTGCTAAATCCCGAAACAAGTGACAAGCCTCTCCACCCGGCTGCAGGTGGTCTTGGCAGCAGTGGCGGCATGAGAAGTCCTGCCGCCGTACCGGCTTTTAAGCTCCCAGCGAGGGCAGAACCCCTCTGTATGTACAGACGGCCTTGTTTAAACTGCTCAAGTATATCTTTTTTCAATCAGAGGAAGAACTTCCAAGGCATATAGGATTTTCTCCCCACTCCCATATTGTTTGTTCTAATATATATATATATATATATAATGCTAAAATTATTTGTTGTTCAGTCGCACAGTCGATTCCGACCCTCTGCGACCCCATGGACCACTGTCCTCCAGGCACTCCTGTCCTCCACCATCCCCCTCAACTGACTCAGCTCTGTGCCCATTATTTCCACAATACCATCTAGCCATCTCATCTTGGGCCGTCCCCTTCTTCGTTTGCCCTCGACCATTCCAAGCATCAAGGCTTTCTCAAGTGAATCCTCTCTTCTCATTTGATGTCCAAAGTACTTTAGCTTCATCTTTATTATTTGACCTTCTAAGGAGCAGTCAGGGTTGATTTCTTCTAAGATTGACCCATTTCTCCTCGCTGTCCAGGGTACTCTCAAAACTCTCCTCCAACACCACATCTCAAAGGCGTCTATTTTTCTGCGCTCCGCTTTCCTAATGGTCCAGCTCTCACAACCATACATTGCCACAGGGAATACCATTGCCCTGACTATGCGAATCTTTGTTTGCAATTTAATATCTCTACTTTTCACTATGTTCCCCAGGTTTCTCATCGCTTGCCTCCCGAGAATCAGTCGCCTTTTTATTTCATGGCTGCAATCACCATCTGCAGTGAGCTTTGATCCTAGGAAAGTAAAATCTGTAACTGCCTCTACTTCTTCCCCATCTATTTTCCAGGGACTGATAGGGCCTGTTGCCATGATCTTGGTTTTCTTGATATTTAGTCTCAAGCCAGCTTTTTCACTCTCTTCTTTTAACCTAATCAGGAGCTTCTTTAGGTCCTCCTCACTTTCCGCCATTAGGGTGGTATCATCTGCATATCTCAAGTTGTTGATGTTTCTCCAAGCAATTTTGATCCCAAATTGTGATTCCTCCATTCCTGCATTGCGCATTATGTGTTCTGTGTATAAGTTGAATAAGCAGGGTGACAAAATGCAGCCTTGTCTTACTCCTTTTCCTATTCCAAACCACTCCGTCATTCCATTTTCTGTCCTAACTGTTGCCTGTTGATTCATGTACAGATTTCTCATGAGGCCTATAAGGTGTTCCGGAATTCCCATCTCTTTAATTACTTGCCACATTTTGTTGTGGTCGACACAGTCAAAAGCCTTAGTGTAATCAATGAAACAGAAGTAGACTTGTTTCTGATATTCCTTTGTTTTTTCCATGATCCATCTTATGTTGGCGATGTGGTCTCTAGTCCCCCTGCCTCTTCTGAAACCCGTCTGCACTTCTGGTAATTCTCTCTCCACATACTGTTGCAGTCTATCCTGTATTATCTTGAGCATCACCTTGCTAGCGTGAAGGATGAGCGCAATTGTTCGATAATTTGAACATTCTTTGGCATTACCCTTTTTGGGGAGTGGAACGTATACAGATCTTTTCAAATCCTGTGGCCATTGTTGTGTTTTCCAAATCTGCTGGCATATAGAGTGCAATAATTTGATTCCATCATCTTGTAGGGCTTTGAAAAGTTCAACTTGGATGCCATCAACTCCACTGGCTTTGTTGTTTGCAGTGTTTTTTAGGGCCTTTATGACTTCACTCTCCAGAATGTCTGGCTCAAGTTCAATGTTCTCATCATTGTGATTATCAGGGGTGTTGAGGTCCTTTTTGTAGAGTTCCTCTGTGTACTCTTTCCATCTTTTCTTAATCTCTTCTGCATCTGCTAACTCCTTGCCATCTTTGTTTTTTATCATGGTCATTTTTGCTTTAAATGTTCCCTTGAGTTCCCCAATTTTTTTGAAAAGATCTCTAGTCCTACCCCTGATATTGTTTTCCTCTATTTCTTTGCACTGTTCGTTCAGGTAGGTTTCCTTATCTCTCCTTGCTTTTCTTTGAAATTCTGTATTCAAGTGATTGTATATTTTTCTTTCTCCAATGCCTTTTGCATTCCTTCTGTCCTCTGCTATTTTAAGAGTCTCATCGGACAACCACTTAACTTTCTTACGCTTCTTTTCTTTTGGTATAGTTTTCCTTGCTGCCTCCTGCATGATGTCCCGCATCTCTGTCCATAATTCTTCTGGCTTTCTGTCTATCTGGTCCAAGCCATTAAATCTGTTCCACACCTCCACTGAGTATTCCCAAGGAATGTTGTCACTAGACACCAGACCACATGGAACACTGTTTACCTTCCCACCGAAGTGTTCCCTATTTATCAGATTCAATTATTTGTTAAAAGTCTTTCATTATATTTTATTCTAGCATCATTCATTTTGATGGCAGACTATACTTTCATGTTTTAGCAGCCAACATATTGGATTCTATGGGTGTCCATGTGATTCCTATCTGGGTTTTATCCTGCACTCACCCCATCTCAAACAAGGAGATCAGATAATGTTGTCTCCCATATGTAACTCTCAATTTTCATGCTTTCTTGCATATGCCTAGTGGAAAGCCATCACATAGCCTCAGACTGGTTCCTATTGATTTTTCCTTCCCTTCCTCCGTCCTATGGAGGTTAAAAAGCCACAGCCAAGGATTCTGGGCAGTTTCCATTCAGCAGCTCCCTTGAATGGGAGAAGCTTGTAAAGGAGCAAGTACATCATATTCTGAAGCAAGGGAGGAAACAATGCCATTTCCTTCAGAGTACTGTACTGTAATTGAAAACCTCCATATGGAATTCAAAAACGCAATCAAGTATGGAAATAAGAAATTAACTGCCCATTTTTAGTATGTCATAATATTTGGATTGGTGGCTAGAAGAAAGTGGGAGTTGAAGGGAGATTTTGGTTTTCAGATGGAGAAGAGGAGAAATATGAGAGAGTGAATCTTATTATAAAGAGCTGCTCACTACAGCCATGATCCTTCAGTATCAGTAGGGAGCATGTAAGGATGAAGATGTGCCATGATGGCTGTTCAGAACATAAGAACAACACTCTGATGAAGAAGTTATTTTGTTTGAACTGCCATGGCCAAAAGAAGTATATGGAGGTTATAGTCCAAAAATGTGACTTTCCCAATATCTTTTCCAAGGAAGCAGCCTATCACCAAAGTCTCATCCTTATATACATATCTCCTGTTAATTTATCATTTGTTGCTATATTCCATAATTCTTTATGTTTATTAATTTGCCAGAAGAGGTATTAGTCTATTTTTGCTGTTTTCTATGCCTTTTAGATTGGGAAATTTACCAGGTGGGCAGTATATATTAAAAATGAAATGATAGACAGACCAACAGACCAACAGATATATAGATAGATACATAGATAGATACATAGATAGATACATAGATAGGCAGGCAGGCAGGCAGGCAGGCAGGCAGGCAGGCAGGCAGGCAGGCAGGCAGGCAGATAGATAGATAGATAGATAGATAGATAGATAGATAGATAGATAGATAGATAGATAGATAGATAGATAGATAGATAGATAGATAGATAGATAGATAGATAGATAGATAGGGCATACTGTATTTTACATCAATTCCTGTTACCCTCCAATTTACTGGTAAGGAACTTTCTCAGCCTAAGTTTTGAGCTGCCTGCACAGACCAAGAACACGTAAACCCATTTACAACAGCATTTACAACAGCTGTGGATGTGTTTTATGCAGTGGTGGGCATCAGCAGGTTCGCACCAGTTCGTCAGAACTGGTAGCAGAAATTCTGGCTGCCCCCACCCATCCACGTTTTGAAATACAGTAAAGTAGTCCTAATTCGGGTGCCATGCAGAGCTTTCCCCCTGGCCATGCCCACCATGGTAGCATTTTTTTTTGAGCCTACTACTGGTTTTATGGCAGCGGTTATGACAGAGAAACCACCAGTCCAGCCCACCCAGCTGTTTGAAGGGGCATGGTCTGACCTACAGTTTTAAAGGGTTGAGAACCTCAGCCTCGTGCACTTGTATACACTCTTACATGGATAGAAACACAGGCAAATATTCTTTCCACCACTCTCAGCAGTTAGGCTTTAAAAAAAGTTTTCCACTTTCAAAGCCCAATTGCTGCTGAGGGAGAGGGTAATCTTTGGGGTGAGCATGTTTGTTGAATGGGAAAGGAGGTGTGCGTTTTTATATGAAAAGTGTATGTTTTCATTTTTTGCCCCCTTTCTCAAAAAAATTTGGTTGGGGGTTAAGCCTCCCCTTCCTGGCTGTGGTTGCAAAGCACTTGTGTACAAACACACCAGCCTTGTAGCAATTAGGATTGAAAAACTATTCCTAGCAGTCTAATGTCATTTTTTTAAAAGGGGGGATTCAGGAAAAGTTGCCACCCAAGTGCTATCTCACCCATGCTGTGATAGCTATTTTTCACAATTAATGTATTGTATAGCATTTTTGTACCCCTCTTCAGCCTCAAATTTTCTGGGTAGTTTAAGAGCACAATAAAATGGTTTCCAAATGTAAGAAACAATTTTGAAAAAGTCTCTGGCAGGAGAAACAAAACAAAAACTAGTTTTCAGAAATGTGACAAGCCTTGTCCATGGCTTTGTAACTGTGCAGTGCGATTGCAGTGAGTCCTTTATGAGGTGCTACGTAAGACATCCAGTTGGAAGCATTATTTGCAACCTAATGCTTCTGGACAGAGGTATATTGCTAGAAATCCAATTACTGTACTGTATACCTATTCTCCAGACTCTCTATTGGTCTCATAGCATTTCAGCATGAACCGGAGATGTTATATTAAACAGCCTTAGGTATTTTGTTCTCCCCCGTGTTCCACTGCAAACTAAGCAAGCAAAACTTTTCCTTATTCTCTCTCTCTCTCTCTGTATATGTGTGTATGTGTTGTAGTCAATACAAAGTATGATTTTAGCTAACTGTATTTTAAGTTTAGATGTTATTGGGTTCTACATAAATACAGATTTTTGGGCTGCAATGTGTGGAGTTGCTTTTTGAAACTCTTCTGTTTTTTATGGTTTCTATTACACATACCAGAATAACATATATATTTTTGAAGCAAGATCCAAAAATAGGTTATATTTTTATACTGCAAGACATTTTCTACAGAAATCTTTTTTAAGCCCTTTAACACCCACTGCACTAAAATTGGAATCTAAAGCAATTTTCTCTTCCTCCCGCCCCGCACCCCCCGATATTTGTAGATCAAGATTTTCATTTCCTTTCCACAGATTTCATCATACTTTATCACATGCCTCTTCAGGATTACTGTCAGACTTAATATATACCTTGGCATAGATTGTAGGAATTCATTTTTATAAAATGTTACAGAATAACCTTGTGGAGAAACACTAAAAATTTCTACTAGTCTGCAGAGGATATTGTTTGTTTAAAATAAATTCATATAATCAAGTTTGGCTTTGATATGGAAAGTATGTATGAAGATTTATTTTTGTTACATAATTATTTGGGCTTTGGATCATAAGAGCATAGATGCTTAGTGATGGCAGGTTCCATTTTATTTCTGCCACATTGTTAAAATGAAATACTGGGTTATCCAAATGTCCAACTATACTGTAACTGCTTAGGAAACTGAAAACTCCAAAATTATCTAAACCTATAGTATGGTATTTAAAAATAAACTGTAGCCTAGAACCATAAGTATTGTTGACAGACGGCAAAGAATATGGAGGGTGGACAGACAGACAGACAGATAGATAGATCTAAGAGTTTTTTAAGAGAAAGGTGGAATCACAAGGTATAGTTTAAAATGTGAACAGAAAAAGCAAGATCCACCTTTATCAAAATGTGACATTTGTTATACAGTAGAAATCTAATTTTTTCTATGAAGATATGAATAGTGAGATGTTATGTACAGTACAGTATTCCCAGTGTTGCTATATGGAGTTGAAGCTTGGACACTGATTAAAGCATCTGGAAAGAAAATTGAAGCTTTTGAAATGTGGATCAGCAGACTGCTGCTACGGATATCATGGGTTAACCATGTGACTAATCTAGAAACATTGCACTGGATGGATAAAGAACAAGAACTGTTTAAGATTAAGCAAAGAAAGATCCAATACCTTGACCATATCATAAAGTACAAAATACTCCAAGTACTTATGCAACAGAAGATTCTTGGAAAGAGAGGGCCTAAATGTAGATGGATCTCGTGGTTGAAGAACTGTGGGATGTCCTCAGAATAACTGTTCTGACGAGTTAATAATAGCAAGACTATCAACATGATGACTGCCAATATTCAGAATGAATATGGCACTTGAAGAAAAAGAAGACATATCTCCTATTGAGAGTTGGTGTAAAACATTTTTTTACAAAGGCAAAGAATAACATAAGCTTAGGAGGTGAACTGCATAGGCTGTTTCATAAACAGCTCTTTCTACCAAACTTCCCATGCTAAACTCCCCACCCCCACCAAATATTTGCTTCCTAATGATGCTGCCTCGCCTTGCTCAAAGACAGGACTAGCCCTTATCAAAGAAGGAGAAGAAAATACTCTTTCCAAATGATCTGCTTGTGACAGACAGGTAAATTAAATAGCCTCCAAAAGGCATTTTGGCCAATGGCAATATGATAAAGCACAAGCAAGCAGGGAGGAAAACAATTTGGAAGGCAGAGATTGACAGTTTATCTGTTGGAGAGTGTTTAGATAGATCTTGGCTAGGAAAGTTGCCAAATATGGCTGTGTGTGGACAGAAGCCAAATCGGGCTCAGTTAATATAGAAAGTAGTTGAAGAAACCAGGTTGGGCTTGAACAGGAGCATAACCATAAGTAGGCAGATAAGGTTGAGTTTAGAGGGGTTTGGTCTAGTACAGGGGTGCCCAAACTGGTCTAGTATGACTAATCTCTGTATTTTCTTCCGGCTGTTTTCTTTGGCTACTACATTTTTGTCAGCTCTAATCTTCAATAGGAAGAAAATGAGCTTTGTTGTTGTTCAGTCGCACAATCGAGTCTAACCCTTAGTGAGCCAGTCGTGGGCACCAGCAGTTTCACCCCAGTTCACCCGAACAGGTAGTAGAAATTCTGACTGGAACTACCCATTAAAGTTTAGAAATAAAGTAGTTCTAATTCGGGTGCAACACAGGTCTTTTCCCCTGGTCATGCTCACATGCCATGCCCACAGTGTGGAAGTAAAATTTTTTGGAGCCCACTACTCCATCAGGCTGCTCTGTCATCTGCCACTCTCTGCAGTCTACCCAGATCTATGCCTACTACATCAATGATACCATCTAGCCATCTGATCCTCTTCTACCCCCTTCTCCTTTTGCCTTTGATCTTTCCTAGCATCAGGGCATTCTCCAGTGAGTCCTCTCTTCTCATTTGGTGGCCAAAGTACTTGAGCTGTCTATCTATCTATCAGTATTTTTCCTTCTGAGAAGTCAGGGTTGATTTCCTTTAGGATTGACTGATTTGAAACTCTTTGACGTCCTGGATATTCTCAAGAGTCTTCTCCAGCACCACAGTTCAAAAGAAAAGAAGCACTGACTATCTAAAATTCTCCCTGCGGACAGGAAGACCAGATGAATGATTCAGGACTCACAAGTGACCCTCCCTTCTGCACTGGAGAATCTCTCATGTATGTACAGAACACTGGACAAACTAGATTTTGGCTGTGGAAACCCCTCTCTGTCTAAAATAAAACAGCACTGCATTATCTGCCTGAACACGTTCCAAACTACTTGGTATACTGTTCACTCTCCCCTCAAATCCTCATGATTTGACTGTGAATTGAGTACTTAGGTGCATCTCCTGTTGCAGGGGTGACCAAACTATGGCCCATGGGCTGGATCCAGCCCCCAATCCCAATTCATCCGGCCCATGAAGCCCTTGCTGCTCCCAGAAGCGGAAGTAAAACACACCCGTATGTGTGTGTTTTATTTCCGCTTATGAGCACAACGAGGGCTTCATCAGCCAGATGAATTGGGATTGGGGACCAGATCCAAACCATGGGCCATAGTGACCAACCCCCTGAACCACGTGACTGGCCCAAAATGTTTGGACACATCTGTCCTGTTATGTGACTATTTCCATTCTTCACTGCCATGAAAAGATACAGGATAAAGTGTACTCTAAATACTGCAGGTATTTAGGTAATATAGGCGATATCTTACTGAACAGTAGTTGTCACAGTTAAATTATGGAGCCAAATATCACCAGTGACATTTGATATGGAAATCTTTCGTATATGAAAAAAAGAGTGTAAAGGCACAATAGATTTGATGCATGCATGGGACAACATGCCTTTCATTATGGAAACTTACACTGACAGAAGTTACCATATGAAGAGAGAAGGGCGTATCTCAAGACATTATGCTTCCACTCTGTCGTTCTGACAGAAATGTTTCTTTGTTACTGATAAGAGACTATAGGAGAGGTTGTTCCAGAGTTTCTAGAAGAGATCATTCAAATTCCAATCATTTGTCCTAGAAGCTTTCATGTGCTGGAGATCCTCCCTTTGTCCTCATGTTAGGCATGAGGGACGAGGTGGTGTTCTAGCACTATGGCACAGCAGAAATCAGAAATAGGTAACTGAGAGCAGAGTTGCCTTAAAGAGGGAGGTTGAAAAGCCCAAAGGGCTATGTATGGTTTAACCATTGCTCAGATACACGATGGGGAAAGCCCTTCTGGCTTCCTTCTCTTTCTGATTAGCTTTGACTTTCTCTCCAACTCCAAAATGATCTGCCTCAAAAGAGATTTGTTCTTATTAGTGTTCTGTTTTATTTTGTGGACCTTTTTATTTTCTAATCAGAATTGCTGAAATGAAAATAAAAGCTCTCATTATTTGCCTGTCCATCAGTCTGTGCACAAGTCTCTTTGCTGTGCTATCTCATCTTAACATGCCTATTTTTTTTTTCATAAGCTCAGTTTCAACAGGTTTATCTCCGTGCACCCAAAAGTAAATATGCTTTCTGGGCATCTCTGAGGTAATAAAACAATCATCGCTCTTGACTTGTTTCAGAGGCTGTGTGAGCAGCAGTTCTACTGCTGATGGCCCCTGAACACAGACCCAGTTTAACACATGTGCACAAGGCATGTCATTTGCCTGTTCAAGTCTAATTTCATCTTTAGCTGCTGGATCAAATTTTTCTGTTTAGCAAAGGAAGGAAATATTGTTTCTAGCATTTCAAATATTTAGTGCATTTCATTTTCCTTCTAGCATCACACACTATACTGTATATTGGAGAGAGGAAGCAGAGAAATATTTAAAATGCAACCACAGCTATCAACCCTTAACAAAGCAAAAGGCAATGAGACATGCAAGCAAGAACAAAGGGATTCACATTAGTGGTGTTTGTCTGCTATATTCCCTGCACATTAATGTACAGTGCAGTCAACTCTGCATTCAACAGCCTTGTGAAAAGACCACATGTTTATTCAGCCATACACATGTAAGATTCTTTCACACAAAGGAAAATTGCACACACGGGCAATCATACTTTTATGAGTGCTACAATGCCCATTGTTGTGAACAAGAAAGGTGAACTACTGGTAGTGTGTTATTGCCTCTTAAAGGGCTGATATCTCTCTCAGAGGGAAGAAGAGACTTAAAATATGCCATGGTGCTTTACTGGAATACTTGTTTTCAGAGAAATGTAGAAAAGATCCTGAAAGACGCTATCAAAACTCCTAGAAAAATGTAGACACCTTATATTTGATGGCCGATCAACCACCAAGCCCTTCATCAGATAAAGTCAACAATTCATTTCTTTTGAATGCCTTTGTTTCATGCTTTAAGTACTAGCTTGTGAAAAATATCCCATGTAGAGCTATGCAGAAATGTTTTACAATCCAATTTAAAACAACACACATCTTTCAACTCTTTTTTGAATTTCAATTTGCATGTTAATTTCATAAGAGAAGCTGGGAGGAATTACCAAAACATTTGCCTTAGCACACATTGGAAATTGCATGCTAATGAATGCATTCGGTTTATCTCCTGCCTTCTCTGTCTTTATTATTTCTGCCTTTTTCTTTTTTGACCTTAGCTATATATCTTTGGCTTTAAAACACTCTGCCAACTGTTCCAGACTACCTAGATGAATACATATTTCTCATTATTCCAGAAACTATAAGCTGAAAAGAGGAGCTAAAATTTGAAAAATACCATTCACATTGGACTTTTTTTTTAAAAAAAGACTCTTCAGCTTTTCTATTTGATTATTATGCCACAATTCATGGACCTGAGCTCCTGTCACTGCTGCCAAGGGACCTGTATAGCTCTAGGGATTCCACATCTGCAATATTAAATACCTATTTTGCAGGCAGTATTAATATGTATGCAAATTGCATTTTCATAACAGTGCCTTCCTATGTTGAAAGTCTACTCATTTTAGCAAGCCAAATAGCGTACTTGCAGTTTTAATTCACTTAATTGTGCTCAATCCAAGATGTACCAAAGGAATGGCTCCAATTTGCAGATCTAGCACTAACTTGCTAATGTCTAGGTGTCTCATCAGACCCAGAAGGGGGGAAATTCCTCCACTCCCAGGCTCTTACAAATCTTCTGCAAAAAACTAGGGATTTCCAAAGTGGGGAAGAATGGATCAGAAACACCCATTGCATAAGTGTGTCTTCTTATATTCACCTATTTAGCAGAGAAATTGGGGTATAGGTAAAGGTCGCCCTTGCTCAAAAGCCAGTCATATCCAACTCTAGGATTCAGTGCTCATCTCTGTTTGCAGCCAAAGAGCCAGCGCTGTCTGCAACTGCAGATGTTTCTGTGGACACAAGGCAGGCATGGTTCAACACTGGAATGCATGGAACGCTGTTTACCTTCCCACCGAAATGGTACCTATCTCTCTACTTGCAAATTCTTGCTTTTGAACTGCTAGTTTGGCAGGAGCTGGGACAGAGACAGGAGCTCACTCTGTCATGCAGTACTCAGAAACTGACTTTCCAGTCATCGAGTTCAGCATCTTAACCACTAAGCCACTGCAGTCCCCAGGATATAGGTAAAGATCACCCTTACTCAAAAACCAGTTATATATTTAGCAGAGAAATTGAGGTATAACAATAATTATTTTTTAAAAAATGAAAGAAAAACTCTTAATACTTTCAACTAGGCAAGATGCAGGTGGAGCTCTGAGACATACTACTTGTGCTGCACTGTTCTCTCAAGGAGGTCTGGTGGCACTTCAGTGCGGGATTCCTGCCAGTTGGCAAAACATCGCTCTTGAAACCATGTGAGTGGTTGATGAAAGAAGACTGGGGAAGGAGCAAGGCAAATGTAGATTTTGAGCAGCAAAATAAACTTCAAAGGCTCACTTAGCAGAAGAAGCAAAATAGCCAAGGCACCTAGAAGTGGAAGAGTGGATGTGATTATATACCAAATAAGAGGTGGTAGGGGGAAAAGATAAGTGCTCATGCTGCTGACTCTGTGGAAGGTACAGAATAACTTTATGAGCCTCTCTGAAGAACGGCATAAAAAACAAACAAACAATACAATCCTTCCAGCTTTGGCTTAACTGACAGGCAGCCTCCATATTGCACTGTTATACAGAGTTTGTTACAAAACCTTTGAGGGGACAGGTTTCTTTCTTTTATGGCCACCCACAGAATTCAGCATGACCAGAGAAGTAACTTTTCTAACCTTTGCATACAGCAGCAGTTCTACACATGTGTGCTTCCCTTCTGCGTACCTGCAAACATAGGAAGTCTGTTTCCCACACACACAATGGCTTTCCTGTCCTTGTTGTCTTTAGCCTCCCCACAGCCTTTGCAAGAGAAACTGTGAAGGCCCTATTTCCAGAGGCCATCTTCCTTAACTCCACAAGCAAGGGAGCAGGTATCTACTATACCTCTGCCTTCTCCTGCCCAGGGGTTCCCTTGCATGCCCTTCAGCCCAGCCTGTTATGGTTGGTAGCTTCTCCAATCAATTGTTTTGATGGATGGATGGATGGATGGATGGATGGATGGATGGATGGATGGATGGATGGGTGGATGGGTGGGTGGATGTTAATTTCACAAGAGTTGGATGGATGGATGGATGGATGGATGGATGGATGGATGGATGGATGGATGGATGTTAATTTCACAAGAGTTGGATGGATGGATGGATGGATGGATGGATGGATGGATGGATGGATGGATGGATGGATGGATGGATGGATGGATAGATAGATAGATAGATAGATAGATAGATAGATAGATAGATAGATAGATAGATAGATAGATAGATAGATAGATAGATAGATAGATAGATAGAAGATAGATAGATAGATAGATAGATAGATAGATAGATAGATAGATAGATAGATGGATGGATGGATGGATGGATGGATGGATGGATGGATGGATGGATGGATGGGCTTCTACATAAAAGTTATTCAAAGATGTGGAGAAATGTGCATCCATACCTCCTACAGACTTTTTGATTCGAGCAATGGGTGGGAAAATCCGAGGAAGAGATTGTGACTCAGGATTTTAGTTAGAAAGCATAGGAGAGCTAGAGAGGCAGGAGGAGGATGAAGCCCTTACCACCTTGGTTTAGTAGAATTTCAATATGTTTGTGCAGGAGGGGTGCTGGAAAGGTGAATCCACATAGGTGATCTTATGCAGTTGCATTTGTATTCGATTTTAAGGTTTTAGTGACTGTGTATGGGGAACAGATTCCTTTATGTTGTAGATGTCCTACCTCACTTGATAAATATGTCTCATTTAATTTCAAAGAGATGTTTGAATTATTCTTTTTTCTTCAAGCAACTCCCATTCTGGTGCTGGCAAAAAGAATTCAAGGTGTATAAGTTGTAGCATCCAGTTTTGTTATATCATGATTGCTGCTATTTGTTATATAAGTACAGTATATATTTAAAAATATTTTTGTGAAATTTGTATTTGCAACACTCATGTATGATAGGTAGATAGAGAAATAGTCTTACATAACTAGAGAGTGTTACAAAGCTTTCAGTCCCCACCCCCTACAAATCATCTTCAGGAAATTTTTCTACAGCCTGTGTGTAAACCTGCATGCCTCTCATGTTTATGTGTAACAAATTTCAAAAGCATAAAATGTTGTAATTCTAATGCTGTTAATAAGGCAATGAAACCATTTCCTACTGGGTAAAGTTTACAGTGACTATCCATTTGGACTATGATTTTTGCCATATAATAGGTTTGCATGTCTTAAATGGTTTCACGTTTCTCTAAACCACACTAAGAGCAATAACACGAATATTTTTAAGCAGCTTAACTTTGATTTAAACATATTTGCTCAGGATATGCTGGCAGCAACCCAAAGTGCAGTGTAATACTCTCAAAGCTTGCAATACCAAACTCAATTTAAGAAAGCAGATAATATGGACTGGCAGCATTAAAGCACATAAAGTCAATTAACAGAGGGGTTTTTTTCTAAATTTGTTTTCTCTTGCTTGAAATTGCAAAGGGCAGATATAGCTGGGGGGATTAATGAAAAAAAGTTAATGGAAATGGAAAGGGGATGAAAGAGAATAAGGAATTTAAAAAACCTATTGTTCATTAGTTGGATCTTAATAGTTGGTTGTGATCTCATATTTTAAAAGCTTTTAGTTGGGGTCATTTCTTTGTGTGGTTTCAAATGTTAATAAATAATAATAGCTGCATGCCATCAAGTTGATTCCAACTTGTGGAGGCCCTTTCCAGGGTGTTTTAAGTAGAGCAGCATTTCTCAACATTTTCAGGTTGTGGGCCCGACTATTCCTCCTGGACAGCTGGTCACATGGTTCCTCCCACCTGGAAGTGGAAGTAAAATGCACACCATGGCATGGATTTTACTTCTACTTCCAGGAGTAGAGAGGGCATCAGGGGCCAGATGAATTGGCACCAGGGGTTGGGTCTGGCCCATGAGCCATAGGTTACAAATGCCTGAAGTAGAGGGATACTTTGACATTTGCAAGCAAACTCAACATTTTGTAGCTTTCTGTCATTCACACTATGATTACATGTAGCGTGATAGAATGATAGACTTGGATACATGCATCCAAATCCTACACTTGGCAATGAAAACTCATAGGGGGCTGGCCGTGGGAAATGGTGCCTTGAATTTCTGACATATCTGGTAATTTGATGGTAAATAACAACAACAGAGGTAGGTAAAATAGATGTTGCAACTTGAGAAGTTCAGACTAAGGCAACAAGGATGATCAAGGGATCATAAAGCCACTGGCGTAGTGTGGTATGGCAGGGGGGAGCGGGGCAAATTTGGTTTACGCCCTGGGTGGCTGATACCCACATCCTGGGGCCTGTCTAGGGGGCAGCGAATTTGTCCTACGCCCCGGGCTACATCAGTGCAGAAAGCAAACCCTATGAGGAAAGACTGAAGGAACTGGGCATGTTTAGCCTTGAGAAAAGGAGACTGGGGGAGGGGGATATGGTAGCACTTGAAAGATAGTCATAAAGAGGGGCAGGATCTGTTTTGATCATCCTTGAATGCAGGGTGCATAATAATGGGCTGAAACTAAAGGAAGGCTGAAATCCAGAAAAAAAATTATTAAGAGATACAACAATGGAACCAACTACCTCAGTGATGTGTGCCCCACTGTTCAAGGCATTCAAGAGAAAAGTAAACAACTATCTAACAGATTTGCTTTGTTCTGGATTCCTCCATTGAGCAGGAGGTTGGGCTCAATGTCTTGTAGGCCCCTTCCAACTCAGTTATACTATGATTATATCATGGCTAAATTCTTTGGAATCCTGGACTCTGTATTTGACTTCAAATTCTCAGCTAGAGATACTATCAAAAGGAATACACCAGACCTCTCCTGCAGAGAATTTTTAATATTTCAACAAACTGTAAACCCCATGATTCTTTACAATGGAACCAAGGCAGTTAAAGAAAACCAATCAGCCACAGTGCTTAGAATTTTGTCTCCAATAATGGGTACTCATTTTACTGACCTCGAAAGGATGGAAGGCTGACTCAACCTTTAGCTCTGGTCAGGATCGAACTCACAAACTTTTGGCTGCATTACAGCAGTTTTTTAACTAATGCTCCAAAGGGCCCCAAAGGGCTCCAAAGTGGAATCAAACTTACATAAAAGTACAACATAGATATGCAGAATTCTTAGTTTGCATCCAACTCATTATTTTTGCCAAGTATTCTTTTCACTGTTTTATATTTCCAACTATGTACATCTCAAAACCTCTTTTCATATATCTCGTTTTAATGCAGGTAAGGGCAACCCATGGTCCTCAAGATGTTTTTGGACATCTGGCTGACAACTGGAGGAATACAATTTGTCTACTTTGGCGGAAATAGTATGCTTCTAAGTATTAGTTGTAATTTCTGTTAAATCTGATATACTGTATTAAGAAAGTGAACTTCACTTTTTATGAAAAGTATTTTCTGAAATTCATAGTTGTGAATTTAAGGAATTTAAAAAAATATATAATTTGATATTTGCAAGCTAGCTCAACATTTTGCAGCTTTCTGTCATTCATTCTTACTATGATTACATGTAGCATGAAATAAAAAACCATTGATTGATTCAATAATTATCATTGCAAATATAAGTGCAGTCAGGAAAACCATTTATTGAGTTTCTCTAACTGTATGAAATAAAATTTCAGACTTATAATTTTTGCCTTAGGTGTTGGGAAAATGTATCACTGGCTTCATATATAAACACTACATCTAAAATCTAATAATAGATACATTTCAGAAATCTCTTGTTAAGCTGATGAAACATTTTCTCTACTCAAAGAACCATAATTACCATTTTTATTTTTATTTTTATTTTATTGCTTCGTTTATATTGTTGTTGTTCAGTCGCACAGTCGATTCCGACCCTCTGCGACCCCATGGACCACTGTCTGCCAGGCACTCCTGTCCTCCACCATCCCCCTCACCTCACTCAGCTCTGTGCCCATTGTCTCTACAATACCATCTAGCCATCTCATCTTGGGCCGTCCCCTTCTTCTTTTGCCCTCGACCTTTCCATGCATCAAGGCTTTCTCAAGTGAATCCTCTCTTCTCATTTGATGTCCAAAGTAATTTAGCTTCATCTTTATTATTTGACCTTCTAAGGAGCAGTCAGGGTTGATTTCTTCTAAGATTGACCTATTTGTTCTCCTCGCTGTCCAGGGGACTCTCAAAACCCTTCTCCAACACCACATCTCAAAGGCGTCTATTCTTCTGCGCTCAGCTTTCCTAATGGTCCAGCTCTCACAACCATACATTGCCACAGGGAATACCACTGCTTTGACTATGCTCTACTTTTCACTATGCTCCCCAGGTTTCTCATTGCTTGCCTCCCAAGGAGCAGTCGCCTTTTTATTTCATGGCTGCAATCTCCATCTGCAGTGAGCTTTGATCCTAAGAAAGTAAAATCTGTCACTGCTTCTACTTCTTCCCCATCTATTTTCCAGGGACTGATAGGGCCTGTTGCCATTATCTTGGTTTTCTTGATATTGAGTCTCAAGCCAGGATACCTTAGAGACCGCGTCGCTCCAAGAACTTCTGCCCATCCCACCAGGGCGGATCGAAGAGGCTCTCTTAGGATTCCATCTGCTAGAGAGGCGCACCTCTCTAGCACTAGGAGGAGGGCCTTCTCTGTGGCCGCCCCAGCCCTGTGGAACCTTCTACCAATCGATCTACGTACTCAGACAGAGCTCCTGCCCTTTCGGAAGGGCCTCAAAACTGGCTGGCAGGGCAAGTGTGGGGCCTTAAGAATGTTGAATCTCATGCCAGGTGGCTGATTTGATAAGTCAGCCACCCTCCCTGCGCTTGCCCCTGTTTCCTTAATATTTTTATAAGTATAATCTCTAAAGTGTTATTTTAACTTAACTTTTTAAATAATTGGTTAACTGTAGTTTCAATTTTTTAACTGATGAAATGTATTTTAATATGTGTGAGGCACGTAGGAGTGTCATATTGGTTGTATTTATTGCTTGTTTAATCTATGTCTTTTTCTGATTCGTTTTGTAAGCCACTCAGAGTTGGGTTTATCTAATTGGGGCGGGGTAACAAATTGGAAAAATAAATAAATTAATTAAATAAGCCAGCTTTTTCACTTTCTTCTTTCAACCTAAACAGGAGCTTCTTTAGGTCCTCCTTACTTTCTATCATTAGGGTGGTATCATCTGCATATCATAAATTGTTGATGTTTCTTCCAGCAATTTTGATCCCAAACTGTGATTCCTCCATCCCTGCATTGTGCATTATGTGTTCTGTGTATAAGTTGAATAAGCAGAGTGACAAAATCCAGCCTTATCTTACTCCTTTTCCTATTCCAAACCACTCCGTCATTCCATTTTCTGTCCTAACTGTTGCCTCTTGATTCATGTACAGATTTCTCATGAGGCCTATAAGGTGTTCTGGTATTCCCATCTCTTTAATTACTTGCCACATTTTGTTGTGGTCGACACAGTCAAAAGCCTTAGTGTAATCAATGAAACAGAAGTAGACTTGTTTCTGATATTCCTTTGTTTTTTCCATGATCCATCTTATGTTGGCGATGTGGTCTCTGGTCCCCCTGCCTCTTCTGAAACCCGCCTGCACTTCTGGTAATTCTCTCCCCACATGCTGTTGCAGTCTATCCTGTATTATCTTGAGCATCACCTTGCTAGCATGAGGGATGAGCGCAATTGTTCGATAATTTGAACATTCTTTGGCATTACCCTTTTGGGGTAGTGGGACATATACAGATCTTTTCAAATCCTGTGGCCATTGTTGTGTTTTCCAAATCTGCTGGCATATAGAATGCAATAATTTGATTCCATCATCTTGTAGGGCTTTGAAAAGTTCAACTTGGATACCATCAACTCCACTGGTTTTGTTGTTTGCAGTGTTTTTTAGGGCCTTTCTGACTTCAATCTCTAGAATGTCTGGCTCATGTTCCATGTTCTCATCATTGTGATTATCAGGGGTGTTGAGGTCCTTTTTGTAGAGTTCCTCTGTGCACTCTTTCCATCTTTTCTTAATCTCTTCTGCATCTGCTAACTGTTAAGCATTTTTCTCATGCTGTCGGCCACTTGCCTGGTGAGGATAAATCCAATTTGATCTTTATCAATGTGTTAATAGATAAGCCTTCTTAAGAATTACAGATTGAAAAACCAAGACTCCCAAGAGTATACTAAGACTGCAACTGACGTTACAAATACTTTTAAAAGTAATATAAAGGGATATTCTAAGTTAACAAATAAAACCACCCCTCTCAATTAAGTCACATTTATTTAAAAAAATCTCAGACCATGAAGTAAATAGACTAGAACACAAGCAGATATAAAATCTCATCACCATTATATATAAAATCTTATGTATACTCCAGGAGTTTTCTCCCCCCTAAAGATTCTCCCTGTCATCTTTTGCTGCTAGCCCTGACTATCTTTCTTGGCCATGATTTATACTTTTATCTACTTTGAGCAATCCCTTCTCAAGGGCCCGGAGATTCCGGGGACTGGTGTACTAAAGGGAAAAAATTAATAGGAATTTCTATTGCCCCTGCACAGGGACATCTGGCAAGCTGTCATTATGCCAATAAATGTCATTGTTTTGACTAACATATTGCAAAGCCAGAAATAATAACGGCTTATAGAATAAAAGCTCTGGTGCACCAAGGTATTGTACAACCAGAGTAGTGTGAAAATGGAATATTGTAGCTACAGAGAGTGCCAGATTTAATACCTGCCTCCTTTGTTTATGCTTTATTTCCATTTGTAAACCATACTGAACAATCAGTAAAGTTGGAATAAAGTGATCTTGCTTGGCCGGAGAGCTAGTTTACAGTTTTGCAAATACTTTTGTAAACTAGTGTTCAAGCCTCAAATTTAAATCCCTTTTCATTTTCAGGGCTACTTTCCCCATAAACCCCTTATTTATCTTAACACTCTATGCTCAGAAAATTTCACATCTTGACAAAGATTCCTCATCCTTGGACCAGGAGCCTTCCAGAAATGAAAAAGAATTCTACTGGTTGACATGAGTAAATATAGGTTAATAATCTGCTATATTAACTGTCATAAACACAGATGGAAAATTTAAGATAATTGATTTGATCCAAGACCTGCTTTCTAATGGTAAAAAAGACTTTTTTCATAGATGTTGCCCTTATCCATCCTTTTGGGATTTTCCTCCCTATCCCCACTGCATAGCTTTCCTCTTTGTATAGGATTCTAACACAGAGTTCACCCTTATTGTCAAAGCACCAAAATACAGAATAAATACAATGCACTACCAAACTCTTGCGGAGAACCAGCAAGACTTAGGAGCAAACTGTGTGGTATTTATTTGAATTCTTCTGTTTTTTAGCCCACAAGGACTCTACAAAATGAGACACAACAGCAAAAAGAGTTTGAAATGTCATTGGAACAGATAAGATACAATTTAAAAACCAATTTTGAAAAGAAAAAAAGAGGTCTGTTTAGATCAGGAATTCTCAACCTGTGGCCCATGGGCTGGTTGCGGCCTGCAGCATCATTTCATGTGGCTCCTCACTGCCTCCACCACACCAGTAAGTGCCATGTGGTGGAGGAAGGGTAAAATGGGCATCCGGCCCACAAAGCTGTCTGAGGGAGCATGGCCCAGCCCCCAACTTAAAAAGGTTGAGAACTCCTGGTTTAGATCAAAAATTGCTGTATTTTGAGCTGAAAAACATTAAAGCAGGTGTTTTCATTGTTCCCAAGAAGGACACTAGATTGCCTTGCACGGGCATACAATGCTTCAAAAACAGTGCAGTACATACAATTAATTATCAAGGGACTTCAAATACTGGTGCTGTCAATTTGCTTTGTTTTGTCTGTTTGTTTTTGCTAGTTCAGTGAACGTATGTTGATTCAATTCACTGTAAATTCAAATCTGTTTTTTAATTAATTTTTTATAGATTTTATTGATTAAAAATAAAAATAAAAATGGGAGACATCCATACAGTGTCAACTCTCTGATTATATCATACATGACATAGTTTTTGTTATCACCCAATATCTAAATATACTTTTTCTCTGTCCCACTTTTTTTAACTATACAGTACTATAGTACATAATAATAAAAATTACAAATAAACTTGTACAACCTACCCCATGATGATGGGGGTACCTACACTATTCCATTAGTTACTATATAACAACTTTTATTAACTCTTTACTTTACAAAAAAAAACCATCACATCGGTGGTGGTGGGGGGGGGAGTTTACTGCCCTTATTATCAACAAATACATGTTCCACAAAAGGTCTCCATATTCCCCCAAAACAATTAATTTTTGTCAACCCTTTTTTATACTTCAATTCCCCTGTTAATTTATCATTCAACACAATTTCCCACAGTCCTTATATACCTCACTTTTATAAGTATGATTAGATTTCCAATTCCTTGCTATTAATAGTCTTGAGGCCATCAGGAAAATTGTTAATAAGTCATACATATATTTATCTAAGTTAGCTTCTTCCATTTCCATAATTAATGCTTCCTTAGGGGTAATCTTTATATGCCTACCCATTATTATATTAATTTCTGATTCCACATTAAACCAGAAATCTCCTATTTGTTTACATTCCTACCACATATGAATGTAGGTCCCTAGCTTTTCCTGACAGCGCCAACACTTATTGGATAACCTCTGATCTACTTGCTTTAATCTAACTGGTGTTAAATACCTCTTCCATAACAGTTTCAATTATGCTGTTTAATTCTTACAGATAGATTCCTCATTATTTTTAGTTTCCATTTCTGACTCCATGAAGCTTCTGTTATCTTTATTTGCAAGTCTGTCTCCCATGTTTCTCATAATATTTACTGCGCCTCTATCTCTTTAGTTAGTATCTTATATAGCTTACGATACCTTTCTTATATGCTTATATGTTTTATTCTATCCATAAGTAACTGAGCCATCAACCCTTCAAAGCTAGTTAAGCATCTACCTGAACCAAAGTCTTTCCTGTATCATTTATCCCAGTTTTCTATTTTTATTTGTTCAAACCAGTTCAGCTTTTTCATAAACTTCTCTTCTACTTTGTTTATCCTTACATTTTACTATCCAATCTGCTATTGTTTTCACCTGCCTGCTGTCTAGTTCTTCTTTTATTCTCTTTTTACCAATTAGGGGAAATAAGGTCATTTCTTCTAACTCCAAAAAGGAGGAAATACTGGGCTCCATCTTCTCTTTCATCTCCTTCCGGACGGACAACATATTTCTACAAAGACCATTACTGATACTAATATTTTCAATATAGTTATCCATGAAGATAACTCTCCTGTGATTTCCTTTACCTCAATTATTTTTTCCTTTACCAATATTTTCATTATCCCATTTAACTGGAAAGCCATGTAATAATTCCTTATGCTAGGAATACCTAGTCTACCTTCTCCTTGTTGTATGTACAAGAGACTTCAATATCCTGGGTTTCCTTCCACTATTGCAAAATGTATTTATTAAACTCCTCCAACTATTTATCTCCCTGTTTGTCAATTTTATTGGTATCATGTCAAACATAAAATTTATCATGGGAATTATTTTCATTTTACATAACACGATCCTTCCAAACCAGGCAAGTTTCAGTCCCTGGTATTTTTTAATTTTTTCTAACATTTCTTTTCTTTTTCTATCAAAAATTTTTTAAATCTTCAATTTTTTTCTGAAATATTCACTCCCAGATATCTTAAGCTTTGTTTTATCTTCAGCTGGAACAATTTTTCAGATTGTTCCACTTCTTCTTTAACTTTATTACACAAAATTATCCCCCCCCCATTTACCTGTAATCCTCATATCTCTTTAAATGTTTTTAAATGCTGCTTTATTCTATCCATATTTTTAAAGGATTTTTTATTATAAGCAATGTATCATCTGAGTATGAATTTAACTTTCTACCCTGAATTCCTTTAATTCTAGAGTCCTTCCAAATTGTGTTAGCTAATAATTTTATCTGTGAGTGGCTCTGTTGGGGGGCAATAAGGTGCTGCCAAATGGGCATCTCAGGAATGGGATAGTAGTAAGGGAAGCCAAAATTGCTTCACTTATTATACAAATATGTTTCCCAAAGAAAACAGAACATTTGCATTATTCAATTAATGCTTTGAGAAACTTCAATTTTGATGCCTGGAATTCACTCAGCTTAAGAGTTGAAATAACCAGACTCATTTTAGGTTAACACTCGCTATATTTCCACTGGGGATGTTCGTCAAAGAAGCTACTGAGTTTATTAGTTTGTCTCAGCAACATTTATTAATATCTAAGATATTTTGGAACTGCCATTTTATCTCCAAATAATATTGTGGTGAATGGATTTTATCCCCTTATCTGTTCAGTACATTTGCAGAACATCATATGGAATCCCTGACTATATTCAGAAGGAGAGGTGAAAATTGGTGGAAGAAACATTAATAATTTTAAGATATTGATTACGCCATCCTACTCACATAAAACAGCAAGAAGTTTAAAGAAAATGAAAGAAGAAAGCACCAAAGCAGAACTGTAGTTGAACATCGAGGAGACAAAAATCATGACTACAAAAGAACTACACATCTTTAGCACGGACAATGAAGAAATTGAAATAATGAAGTAATTTTATACCTTGGTTTTATTTATTTATTTATTTATTTATTTATTTATTTATTTATTGGTCACATTTGTGTGCCGCCTTACTCACAGAGCGACTCAGGGTGGCTAACATGATGCCATAAAACAACAATAAAACACAACAATCTCATAATAAAATTTGTCAATATAACCCTGACCAATACTTGAGTTTAAAAGATTAAAAATTTAGCAAAGTTAGAAGATTAAAAAGATTAAGAGAGGGAGGGGAGTTGTCATATGAACCAGGAGGTTGGGGTAACCATGTGATCAGTTCCCCATACCCAGCCCGCCAGCCATGTTTTTATTCCCCTCCTAAAGGGCAGCAGCTTTGTCTGGAGGTGCAACTCAGTTGGTAGGAGGTTTCATAGGGCTGAAGCAGACATAGAGAAGGCCCTCCTTCTGGTGCTAGAGAGATGCACCTCTAACTGATGGAACAACCAGAGAGCCTCTCCGGTCCACTCTACTGGGACGGACATATGTTCTTGGGGTGATGTGGTCTCTTAAGTATCCTGGCCCACTACCATGTAAGGCTTTAAAGGTAATAACCAGCATCTTGAATTGCACCTGGAGACATACTGGCAACCAGTGCAGCTCCCGGAGCAGTGGTGAGGTGCATGCATAATGCCCGCACCCCGACACCACCCGGGCAACTGCATCTGGACCAGTTGCAGCCTATGAATGGTCACCAAGGGCAGTCCCATGTAGAGCGCATTACAATAGTCAAGTCTGGAGGTGACCAGAGCTTGTGTGATCATGAGCAAGGAATCTTGATCTAGGAGCAGGCGTAACTGATGGATAACATGACGGATAACACGATTGTTGGTTCCCTCAACAATCCAAATGGAGACTGAAGCAAAGAAGTCAGAAGAAGATTGAGATTCAGAAGGACAGAAATAAAGAAATTAAAAGAATTGCTGAGTGTATGGATTTGTCACTGGAGACCAAGACCAAGATTATTCACACTCTTGTATTCCTATTCACCATGTATGGTTTTGAAAGAAAACTGACAGGGGGGAAACTTGACTCATCTGAAATATGGTGCTGGAGGAGAGCCTTGTGGATATCTTGGGCTGCCAAAAAGACAAATAAGTGAGTCCAGAACAAATCAAGGCTGAACTATCTCTGAAGACAAAACTGATGAAACTGAGGCTGTCCTACTTTGGGCACATCCTGAAAAGGCAGGATTCTTTGGAGAAGACAGTAATGCTGGGAAAAGTGGAAACCAGAGGGAAAGAAGACCAAATGTGAGATGGATGGATTCCTTAAAAAAAAGCTATAGCAAGAGCTGAGCAGGGCTGCTGAGAGCAGGACATTTTGGAGATATCTCATTCTTATGGTCACCATAGGTCAGAGATGACTTGATGGCATGTAGCAGCAACAATATTGTGATGCCATCTGAAGGTTGCTAGCTTTAATTGTACCAGCACAGCATGTTGTATTTCCTCTCAGTCGCATGACATGTTTCTCTCTGAAGATGTGTCATAACATATGGAAAGCCCATATGTTTTGCTCAATATCCATATGCTTGGATTTGATTTATAGCCTTCGTAATAACATTTGATTTTTGTCACACATTTCTGTCTTTGAGGAAATAAGTCCACATCTATTCAGTTTAGTTTTAACAAGAATTATTTTCCCCCAGTCACTATCTGGCTCATAGTCATATATATATGATGAGATTGACATTTCCCTTTGTCTGCAAATGATATTAAACATAAATCCATTATTATTAAAAATTGGATGTGCAACTTGATTAACATCTGTTCATAGAAATAAGATGTGAATCTGAAATCCACTGAAAATAGCAGTACTGTTTTTTTCCTATATTATTCTCACAACAACCTTGAGCTTCATGGATGAGTGGGGAGTGGAATATGGGTCTCCCCAACTGTTATTTCATATTGTAACTATTAATTGGTTTTGTATGGCTTTGCTGGATTTTCTTACACTTTCCCAGCACAATTGTTTCTGCTTTATTTTTGTGTTGTAGATGTTTATCTTCTATAGGAAATTTTATTTTATATAGATCTACTCACATAGAAAATACAAGCAAGCTGTCCACATTTTTGGAAAATCAATATATTTTTATATAACGCCATTACAGCCCAATGACTGCACTGGCATTAACACCATGATCCACAACCTTGTTGAAACAACACACTTACTTAGTCTGAAAGCATTGTCATAACTAAATTCACAATGTCTGTGAGTCAGAAAAGGAGTTTTGATCATTCTTCAGCGTCAAAATAGCACAATGACACATAAAGAATGCTTTGAGCTTTCCAGAATTGTGAGCAAACAGTATGAAATACAACATAAAACAGAAATGTGACAGAACGAGTTCAGATAAAGATAAGGCAATCACACAGATATTTCCTGGCATATATTCTAAAACAGATTTACTTGACAAGCCTCTTTATTCTTTAAATATATTTATATTTTTTAACCAGCTGCTTGGTATTTTTATATCTATTTGTTTTAGACCTTTTCTGAAGCCTTTCATCAGGGCAATAAATAAATAAATCTCATGACAATTCACAGAATGAAAATACAAAATTTCAGAGGGAAACTTAGAAGCAATCATGGTAGATTTAAAGGTCCTATTTGACCAGCAGCCTGACCATACAGTTGTTCAGTCGCACAGTCGAGTCCGACCCTTTGCAACCCCATTGAACACAGCATGCCAGGTTTCTCTGTTATCAGCCATTCCCCTTTTCCCTTTGATCTTTCCTATCATAAAGGCCTTCTCCAATGAGTCCTCATTTGGTGGCCAAAGTACTTGAGCTTCAGCTTCAGTATTTGTCCTTCCAAGGAGCAGTCAGGATTTATTTCCTTCAGGATTGACTGATTCGATCTCCTTGCAGTCCAGGGGGCCCTCAAGAGTCTCCTCCAACACCACAGTTCTAAGGTGTCTATTCTTCTGTGCTCAGCCTTCCTTATGGTCCAGCTCTCACAGCCATACATAACTACTAGGAAGACCATTGTTTTAACTAAACAGACTTTCATTCGCAGGGTGATGTCTCTACTTTTGATTATGCTGCCTAGGTTTGCCATAGCTTGCTATAGTTTGCCATACTTAGCCAAAGGTAGGTCTAAGGAAAGCCCACAAGTAGGAAATCAGTGCAGTTGCATCCTCTGTCATGTGTCTCTATTATGACCATGTCAGGATCAGAAATGGTTAAATAGATCCATAGTCATCATAACCAGTGAAAGCCTTCTCCTCCAAGAAATTATAAAGCCATCCAGGTTGGAGGCTATCACTAAATCTTGCAACAGTGAATTCCATAGTTTAACCACATTCTATGTGTAGAAACATTTCCATTCAGCTTTAGTAAGTGACTCTAGCTTCTAAAATTGTCATCCCCTGATTTTTCTTCCACAATTCACACTAGGTAAAGGTAAAGGTCACCCTTGCGAAAGCCATTGGTATCTTACTCTAGGGTTCAGTGCTCATCTCCATTTATAGCCAAAGAGCCAGCGCTGTCTGGGTCTGCAAACATTTCCGTGAACACGTGGCAGGCATGCCTAGATGCCAGAGTGCACAAAATGCTGTTTACCTTCCCACCAAAGTAGTACCTATTTATCTACTTGCAACGTCTTGCTTTCAGACTGTCAAGTTGGCTGGAGCTGGGACAGAGATGGGAGCTCACTCCGTTGTGCAGCACTTGGGTCTCGAACTGCTGACCTGCCAACCTTCCAATCATCAAGTTCAGCATCTTAATCACTAAGCCACTGCAGTCCCACACAACATGCCAGTTATTTCTCATCCTTTAAGAATGTTTTTGCTGCATGTGTGTGAGAGAGAGAAAGACAGGGAGAGAGACTGGGAAACAGAATACTGTAGGAGAAGATGAACATGTGCAGATAGAACATGGGGATCTGAATCAAAGCTACTGATGGTGTGAAGTGTTTCACATGCACACAGTACCATCTGTGAGAGACACTAGCTTTCAGGCTAACTCATCTCACATGCTTTTCTTTGCAGAAAATATGAGACTGGGACAAACCTGAGCACAACAGTGGGAGAAATTTAACAAAAGAAGGCTGGGACCAAATAATATTGAAATTGGCCTGCATGAGAATCAGGGACATAAGGTGTCAAGTAGTTGTTTCTTGCAGCAAACTATAATTTCTTCTTACAGTTTATAATTTGAAAGCAATTCTATTTTTTAAAATAATAATAATATACTAACTTCTTGAGGTGTTAATGCTGGCATGCTTTATCATGAGACTGAGAAATAGCCCATTTTTTAGTTCTCACCTCAAGACTTCAAGCCACTTCTGTGATCCAGTGTGACAGAATTTGGATGAGATTTCACATTTGAGAGAATGAGTTTTGCAAACACGATGCAATTGACACGAAAACATGAAAGCTGCTGAATTGTTTCATGGGCTTTCAATAAATAGAATCAACCGATGTGCTCTCTGTATATATTTGGTTAGTCATTCAGTCATTCTGTGCTTCTTGACCAAATTTAATATCCAACTTAAAGGAAAAGAACCTGTGATTTGTGCACAGATATTTTGAAGAAATTGTGGAGATTGTAAAGGGAAGTGGAAGAAATCTTCTTCTCAGGCTGATGGTCAGGAATTTTGAGTGCTTGAAAATACCTTGTTGATGTGTCCTATCATGTGTTGAGGCAGTCTAAAGTAGGGGTTCCCAACCTGCAGCCTGTGGGCCAGATCTGGCCCACAGCACTAAATAACACAACCCCCATCCTCACCACCACCACTGCTTCAGCTGGAATCAGCTGCAGACTCATTTACAGCCATCATAAATGTGTTTATGACAGGTGTGGACTCATTTATGACTGTTGTACAACAGTGGTAAATAAGTCCATGGCTGATTCTGGCTGTTGTAAATGTGTTTACAACAGCGGTAAATAAGTCCATGGCTGATTCTGGCAGTATCAGCAGCAGCAGTTGGAGCACCAATCTGGCCCGCCAACTGTTTGAGACAGCATGACTCGGCCCCCAACTTGAAAAGGTTGAGAACCCTGATCTAAAGTGACCTGAATGGGAAGTTTGGTGAGCATTCTTCACACTTCTACTCACATCATTATACCCAGAGAAAATATATCTCAGAACAGCATCACATCAAGTGTTTTACTCTGGCTCTTGTAATGTATACAGACATCCTGATATATCTTAATGCTTAAAAAGACATTGGCATTCTCATTGGAACTCCTCCCTGAAAATGCTAAATTTTAAACATATATTGTTTTATTTTGTGCAGCCACAAAGCCAAGTTTGCTCACAACTTTGGTGTTTTCAGAAACCACAGGACAGCTGCACGAATAAATTGAGAAATAAAAATTCTCCAACAGAGATAAGGATGAAAATGATCTATTGATATGTCACATGTTTTTTCAATAAATATATTGTAAAATAAATACAATAGTATTATGGCATTTTAAAGATTAAACGATTATTTTTAGCATGAGTTTTCATATATTACAAACAAAGTCAGCTGTGTGATCCATATACAAAACAAATGTAGAAGAAGAAGGTGATACCTTTTTTTTTTTAAATCACTAAACAAAAACATACTTGCGAGGTTTTGTGATTCAAGATCACTTTTTCAGGCATGCAAAGGCAGGGAAGTCATCAATGAAAGTCCAAATATTCATGGCATGTTGGTCTGTTTGCCAGGCTCTGTTCTTAAAAATAAATATGAAGTAGCAGTCCATTTGATATCCCTCTCCCATTATACAGTCAGAGGAAACCAGGCCTCTGCTTATTGCTCTCTCCAAATGGCTGTATTGAGGCTATAGGGCCCTTCTTTGGCCAGGTTAAAGCAATGCAAATTCAAGTAACCTCCATCAGGAACTGGGGGGGGGGGGAGAGAGAGAGAGAGAGAGAGCTTTGGTTTACACACTAGGTATCCCAATTGTAGACAGTTCAAAGTCAATTAAAATATTACCTAGTGGTTCAATTTGTAGGGATGCTCTCCCAATGTTAAAAAGTCCATGCAGTTCAGGTGGCTTTTTTTTGTATCCTCAGTAGTTCCATGAACAAATAAAGTCAGCTGTGTGATTCATACACAAAACAAATGTAGAAGAAGGCGATACCTTTTTAAAAAATCATTAAAAAAATCATTACAAACTTTCATGATTCAGGCATGGTAATGAGTCCTAACAGTAGTAATAATTGTGTGCCATCGAATCAATCCCTTTCCAAGGTCTTCCAAGTTGCGAATACATAAAAGTGGTTTACTGTTCCCTTCTTCTGAGGGATGCCCTGGCTCTATAGCTTGCCTGAGACCTCAGGCTCTTCTTCCAGAGGGCACAGTGGAAGATTGAACTTCCAACCTCTCACTCTGCAGCCAGATACCTAAACCATTGAATTATCTAGCCAGCTGAGCCTTTCTCAATATTTGTATCTTTAATACATACATCAGGAGGCAAGGAAGACCTAATTATAGATGTAACTGTGTTTCAGGACGTGTGGAATATGTTATTAAGATATAGAAGACTATCTGCCTGGATGTAAAGAATCTGTCTCACTCCGTGTAATAGTCTTACTATTCTGTTATTACAAACTCTCTCCGCCTGCTAACATGCATCTTCAAGATGACAGTAAATTTCCAGTTCTAGATGTGTTTATTATTTATTTCCTCAAATTTCTTTGATTCCTTGATCCTGGTTATTTTTGGAATACCACTGCATGATCAATTCAGAGAAGTTGTTCAGTAAGCATAATAAGCAGTATAACTACATTGACATAAATGAATTTTTTGGAATAGTAGCTGTGTTAGTCTGTGTTTCAGGCATATCAGGAAGCAAAAACAAAAACACTACAGCGCTTTAAAGACTAACTGCTATATTTTTAATGGGAGCTTTCGTGGATCAAGTCCACTTCATCAGACATAGGAATGAAATAGCAAGGCATGAGCTTATATACACCAAATGCAGAATCATAGAGTGATAAAATCAGAATGACATCATCATGCAAATCAATATAGCTTCCATGTGGAGAATTACAATGCAAGCACCTGGCATTGAATGTTAATGAATTTAACCTCTCTGTTGCTATGTGAGCACATCCCCCATTCTGTGAGTCATGCTGTGGAAGGGAATATTATGAAAGTTGTATAACATAACAAAATACAAAATATATAGCAGCATATAACAATCTGTGTATCAAATTTGATATCTACTTTACATGTTTTTGCAGGAATTCTGCCATGATTCAGAAAACCTTCTGAATTTAGGGAGATAAAACTGATTTAGTTTGGCATTTAGGATTCATTTGGAACCAACATACTCATTTAATGAAGACTACTGCATATAGACATTCACAAATTAAGCACTGCTCCTTTACACACAACTTTCTTTGCAACACTCCAAGTAGGTAATTGCCATAATCCTCTGATGGGAATGCAGTAGGTGAAGAGGGGCAGAACACGCCCCACACCTGCTAAAATTCTATGTACATCCTAATGATGAGAAATATGGCATTAAAGCCACTGGAGGTCCCCCACATGTTCTGATGCATCAAAGAAAATAAGCACATATGAGAGATAATAAACACTTAAATACTTCAGCACATGCACATCTGTGTGTAGTATTTGCTGATTCTTGAAAGGAAAAATCTTAGCCTGTGAAATAATTTCCTACTGATTTAAATGTTTAGATACTTATTTTTGAAGCTGCTGTACTTTTTTACAAAATAAAATGTTCATCTTCCTATCTTGAAGATCTGAACTACTATTATTATTTGAAATATCTTCTATTCTTCAACTCTGATTATCTTCTATCACTTCTCTCCTCTGAGTCCCATAAATGATTTCTTTTTCTCTCCTATCTGTACTTCCCCAGCTACAGTAAAGCTCTCACCAGGTGATGACATTCGTGACACCTTCACAACTTTCTTGAACTTCTATTTTCACCCCCTGTTAGAGTAAGACAGAGTCAGGCTCTTCAGAAGTTCAAATGGGGCACAACCTGTGTTAGCTTTTAAAAACCAAACTTGAAATATCTTGATCATACACATCCTTGAAGCTAGCTGCCTCATGTTTGGCAGGTTTACACACCTTTTTATGGGTTCTACTATGTCTCCAGGTTTTCTGTATATCACTGCAAAAGCTTGTTTATAGACATTTTGGCTCTCCAAAACAAGTTAATGGGGGCTGACAATTCAAATGCACAAATCAGTTCCGATCTGGAGCACAGATTGTATTGCATGGAACACAAATTGTTAAAAAAATTATACACAGCAGTAGGCAGGTCAGATTTACAAATAGATTTAGTTTGAATTTGCAAGCTCTCCAAGCCTTACATTCTCTTCACACCTGTTTACAAATATAACAAAATACAGTAAAACCTCGCATAAAGAACGTCTCGCTTAGAGACTAACTCGCTTAAAGAGCAGGATTTTCTCTGTATGGTCCCTTGCTTAACAACTAAAAGCAACCAAAAACTCGCTTAACAAGTAAATCGGGATTCACAATCCCTCCTGCCAGAAGTCACAATTGGTCACTTACAATGGTGTTTCGTTTAAAGAGCAAACTCTCTTAAAGAGCATTATGCTTTTTAAGCGAGGTACCACTGTAGTTCTTTTACTTACAGTTGCATCAGAGAGATAAGTAAACATGTGCTTTCCATGGTAGAACAGTTCTTTACAGTGAGTTTTCATCTTAGACAAACAATATTGAAGGAACCATGCACAACTCTGCTACTAATAAATCCACATCTTGTCCAACTGAGCATCTCTTGATATAATGAAGCATTTATCAGCACTCTGGTATTGTTAAAATATTATTTTAAGTTATCAAGAGACAAAATAATGTTCTCTAACAGATTTAATTTTGTGTAGTTTGCAACCAATATATGTATATGACACAAAGCAAAGGGAGGTTCAGAAAGAGCCTCACTGTGCAAAGGCAAAAGACGCACAAGACAGTCTGCTTTTCTACATGATCATAAAAATTCTGTTTTCTGAAAATACAACTGGCAGAGATTGTGGCTCCCTGTAAAATCCCTGGATACATGGAGATGGTTCCTATTTCCAGACATAGCAGAACAGGCTGACATAATTGCTTAATTCTTACAGGTAAAAGCTATGCTTACACGAGCACCTTAATATAATTGCATTTAATAGCTTGCATAATATATTTGTTAGCCATTGATGAATATACATATCAATTAAACTTTGACATCATGATATTTACTCTCTTTTCAATAAGAGAAGTTTCTTTTTGTGGCATGTAGATATGTATGACTCACAGATATCTTCTAGAGCAGGGGTATCCAACGTATGGCCCACGGGCCAATGCCAATTCATCCAGCCCACCCTGCTCTCGCCGCTCCTGGAAGCAGAAGTAAAATGCATATGTGCATGCACAGAACACTGCCATAAATGCACTCATGGCTGTTGTAAATATGTTTACAACATGTTTACAACAGCCATAGGTACATTTACGTCAGCGTTCTGCGCAGGTGCAGGTGCGTTTTACTTCCCCTTCCTGTTCTAGAGGGCAAAAATGACCCTTGGTTTGGTTAAAAGGAGCAAGGTTATGAGGACCTGCCTTTTTTATCCTAAATCAACCTAAACAAGCCAGAGATAAATAAACCAGCTTCTTTCAAGCTCATGTTTTGAACTGGCTTGTTTTTCTTATCATAGAGCAGGAGCTGGTGTTGAAAAGGGAAGATGGGAGATCCCTCTCCAAGGAACTTGTGCAAGCTAAACTCCAAGCAGGTTTCCTTCATGGTGGTCTGTGGTTTTTCCTTTCTGTGTTTGTTAAGATAGACAGTGAGAACTTTTCTCTTAGGGGACTCCCAACAGCTTCTACTGAGGAGCAAAGGAAACTTGCTCTCTCTTATTTCTTTGCCATTGGTATTCACTTTGATCATAAGCCAATTAAAATCCTGTTAAAACATACATTGCAATTTTACAGTATGGTACATTGTAATGGGAGATTATTTACGGAGGGAAAGGTTGGATAGCTTGTATGCCTGAGACAAATAAACTACTATTGTATAAACAGAGTCCTTGCGTGCATGTTGACTTCCAACATCAGAAGCAACAACAGCTACAATAACAATGATCTTTTTGGGTAATTTGAAAACTAATCTATCCCTTTGCAAAGTTACTAATCGATGAATCATGTGCAAAATCAGTAAGTAATGAATCATCACACAAGTAAATGCTTAAACATTCCGTTTCTGTACAACGAAAGGTCGAAATCTCAAATTGCTCACCTGTCTTGAAAGTTACTTAAAAAGTAATTACTTAGAGTTATAGGATGAACTCCAGGAATTAATTACTACCACAGTTATAGTTTTAAAGGTAATTATTTTATTTCTCTTCTAATTATTTGAAAATATATAAGTCACATCTTAATAACAAGCAAATGACAAGTTTTTCTAATCTGTGACTATAGTGGTCAATTTTCAGTTACTTTTTCAAATATCAGAATGCTGTATGCGCACTATGTAATGAGGCTACAGATCATTGTCATGGTAAAAGTATGGGAAAATCTACAGTTATACAGCAAAAGCAGAGACATTACCTGTTCCTGGATGTATTAAATCATGCTTTAGAATTCGCAAAGAGGAATTAATTAGATGCAACTATTTGTAATTCTTCTTTCCCATAGACAGCTGGGCCTGCCATGAAGTAATGTGAACCTAAGTGTTTCACATGGCAGAACTTAAGTGATAAATTGGGGACATTAATCATTAACCAAAAAAAGGTTATGAAATTAAAATTTATGACATTAATTAAATTTATGAAATTTAAATTTATGAAATTAATTAACATTGGGGAAACCCCTGCTGGTGTTATGCATAAAACATAGGAAACTGCACTGTTGGCCCATCTAGCTCCACATTGCCTACATGAGGGTGAGGAGTGTGATGACCTTTTTGACATTTTTAGGCTCTGGATGTGACTGCACTGCAACCACTAGTAGCCCCCATCAGTATAATATTTCCAGATCATGGGGACTAGAGACCACATGTTCCCCGTCTCTGATCTACACTGACTGAAAGGAGGATTCCAGAGAAGAGTGTTTCTCAGTCCCACTTGGAGGTGAAACATAAAGACATTTTACCAAAATGCCTCCTGCTCATTAAAAGAGTGTGCATGAAGACTTCTGGGCCACCTCAACCCATGCCATTACCATGCCAGATTGCCACCATTAATTGCTAAATCAGCATACTTCTATGGGTGGACAGTGTGGGAGAGAGCTCTACATCTTCTGATTTACAGGTGGAGGGTAGCTGTACATGAGGAGAGAACCTGACAAAGCTACAACCTTATTCTGCGCATGCTAGCAATTTTGTAAGCATACACGGTATACATTAATGGCTGTTCTGCCTGCTCTCTGACTATGTGAATGTTGGGGTCAGATTTCCATCAGGAGTAGCAGCAGATGAGGTAAGATATTATGTACCATTAGGCAGGTGAAGACTTGGCTACTCTTAAGGGGCAAAAAAATTGTCAATTATTTATCAGAGAGAAAACAAAACGAAAAGACAAGAAAACACTGTGGTGCCTTAAAGACTAATTACTGTATTTTATACTAACCAACAATTATATACCTCTGTACCTGAAATGTATAAATTAATGCCATGAAGTCTCACTCTATGTCTGATGAATTGGACTTAATGCATGAAAGCTCACATTAAATTACAGCAGTTAGTCTTTAAGATGCCACTACTTTTTTTTAATCTTTTTTTTGTTTACTCTCTGATATGCTTGCACAGACTAACATGGCTGCAACTTCAAAAAGGTCCAATTTATTTATATAACTCTTCTGAGTTCTACCACTTTGGAGAATGGATCTTCTTCATTTTCTTTCCAAAGTGGCATGGAAATTACTAGAAATACTCACTACACTTATCATCGCTTCCCTCTGGTCCTTCTCCCTTTTTTATGATCTGACAAATAGACTGCTAGAATTCTTCCTACATCACAAACGTGAGAGCCAGCTTTTAATTTTTATTTTATGGTTGCCTGTCACTAGGAACAATGAAAAGAGTGGTGCTGGTACCAGAAAAGAATAAAAGTGAAGCCACTTGAAACACTTAAGACCTTCCTCCCACTTTTCTCTCCTCCCCTCTCTCCACCCCAGCCCTAAAGCCTTTAAGTAAAATTACAATGCTGGCATGAAGTCACCAGAGCCTAGAGATTCACATTAAACTGTAAAACTTGAGTGTCGAGATACAAAAGGTCACTGCTGGGCTGTGCTCAAGATAATGCCCTGATGTGGCTAGCTAATGTTAGTTTGATCTTTAAATGTGATTTTTCTTTTGCCTTAAGATGTTTGAAACAGATTCCATAATGTCTTTTTAATGTTTTTTTTTAATATCCTTGGCACAATCTGTAGACTAAATGAGTGGGCAGGTGAATTCTCTACAAAGGATGAAGAAACTGTTGGCAACTGATGAAAAATATTACCAATAACGTGAATGTTTCTTTCCTTCCTTCCTTTCCATTTTGAAAAATAACATATCTGTTCATTCACCATGTAACTGCATAATGTAACATGCATTTTTAAAGACAATGCTCCAGAGCTAATAGAAAATTAATGAAGATAATTTCCATACCCAAAAAAAAAATCATTTCTAGTCTGCAATCCTATACATATGGATCTAGAAATAAATTCCATTAAATTTAATGGAATGTGTATATGATTAGAAATGTGGTTCATTGACCTGAATGTCAATCCTAGTTTCCTCATTTTTATGAAGAATCCTTTGAGTGAAATCTATCAATCATTACTTCTTTTAGTCATTGGAATGACATTTTTGGTAAATTGTGCCTATTGCTTAATTCTTTATAGAGACTGGGAACGTTTCACACAAGAACAGAATGTCGACCAAAATTCTTCAATTTTTTTCATGACAGCACATGCTTCTAAAAGTGAAATCATATCTATATTCAGCAGGAAGCACATACTGTACTTCCCATTATCAGACAGAGACATCTACAGAATGTAGGGGAGGGGCTGAAAGAAAAGACAATTAACTCAAAGAGAAAATGAAGATGTGTGATTCACATCTGAAGGAGATATTAATATTAGAAACTTTGTAAGAATCTTATGTCACTATATTGAGGTCACTCTAATTTACCTTCTCCCTGATCTAGCAGTTCAATGAGAAGGGGTTTGGAAGTTCTCTACTTGCGTTACCAACTTCCTCCTTTCACATATTCATCTTAATAGAGGAAATACACTTGTATACCATAGATGGCTTATGACCAGAACCTGATCCAGAAATTTTGGGTGTGGCAGCCCCCTTGGACTACAAACCACCATGCACCATATGCATATTCCTTTAAGTGAAAGAGTCTGATCTGGTCTGCCCACTAGGTGGAATGGAGAAGTGGGTTCCCAGATATGTAGAATCAAAGGCATACTACTCCCCTCAAAAGGAAGACAAAAATAGTGTTGGTTTGCATTAAATATATTTATGCTTGTATGAATAGGAAGAAATGTAAGGATATTTTGCAAACTTTAAGTAGAATACCAAAACATTTTAACATGGTGGAAATGGTTGTGATAAGGTGCTTGCTCCAGGTGCTAAATATTGATGTATGAAGACCTCTGTTATCTTTTTTAAACTTGGACTTGACTAGAAAGCCCTTTAGATAGAATCCAAATGGAAAAAACCTGCTGCCTTCTAGGTCTTGTATATCTGCAGTTCCCAGCATACCCTGGGGGCTTAGCCAGTGATGACTCATGATGGAAGTAGTAGTTCATCAGCATCTAGAGGGCTACACATTTTCCAGCCCTGCAATAGAATATGCCAGTGACGGCGAACCTTGGCACTCCCAGATGTTCTTGAACTTCAATTCCCAGAAGCCCTGATCAGCAGGAGTGCTGACCTGGGCTTCTGGTGATTGAAGTCCAAGAACACCTGGAGTGCCAAGATTCGCCATCACTGGAATATGCCTTCATGAAAAGGACTGTCCTCTGTAAAGTAGAACACATGGGCAACCTAAAAATGTGTGTACCATATCTCCCATTGGGTCTGGAGTACTGATAGATGCAAGAGTACATTTCCCTTCCACATCATAGATAAGGATCAGCCTTTTAAAATATTCTAAATATTGTAAAGCTGATCAAAATCAAAGAAGTAATAATGCTGTAAATTAACTTTCCTGAGGTGTGGAGTCTAGATATTGGCCCTTGTTAAGTGCTGTAACGTGTAACAAAAATAATGAATTATTTATGTAATACCTGAGCCTATTCTTAGAATTTTTGAAGGACTCCAGGTGAAATATATGACTGACTTTTAGATGCTGAGATGAGCAGAATGTTTATGAGAGAAAATTAAGCATTCATCCTACAGCTAAGATGCCAAAAGCTGCTAGAAGGAACAGATATTATTCCATTAGAAATTGCTTTGGTTTCAAGGGAATCAATACTCCCACTTTTCATGTATCAAACAAGTGGAGAAGAGGGACTTCAGTCTTGAAAAAGAGTCTAAAGTTTCCTTGGTATTCTGATTAAGAATATGAACTGACATCAGACAAATGTATTGATATGAACTTAATTGGGCCTATTTATCTATTTCTGAGGTTGAAGCAAAGAGGCCCATGGTACTTACGAAGTAGAACAGCAGTGCTCATTGATCCTTCATTTTAACTTCAGCATTCATAGGATTAAAAACGCTAGACTGAAGTAATGCTATTAAATACAGGAATATAAACATAAAAACTATTAATATACCCCTGAACTGGCACCAAAGGAAAAAGAGACTGACATATTTATCCCCCCAGAGAAGACTTCTCCTGCACAGTCCACAGTCCTGCACAATTGTCTCTGAGTGAGGTCACCAGGCTAGGCAAATACAGATGAATGCCTGCATTCTTATGATTAGGTCAGATTGTCACTTTGGAACATATATCTATGCCAACATTTTGTGCTATGTTGCAAACTATACCAAATTATACAGGTCACACACCACATACATATATGTGGATTCAGTGTCTGCAGTTTCAGTTATCTACAGTCTGAAAATATTCAATTAAAAAATCTCTGAAATATATAACAATAAAAACATATTTCCAAGTTGTATTATCAGAGCAGGCCACTAGAGTCCACTATCTACAAAGTAATCTTTAGAAAGAACATTGTTAATGAATGGTGTTTCCAGGGGAGCCATTTCATGAGCACAAAGTGTCTGTTCTGAAAGATTAATAGAAGCCTCCCTCACCTCTGTTTGTATTACTCTGGTAAACTTGCTATAATATTTAGTTCACAGTTTTCTGTGATTATGAGCATCTGCAGAAGACCTTGGAATGTATTTCCTCTGGTTACAGTAAAGGTAAAGGTAAATGTTTCCTTTGCTCGAAAGTCAGTCATAACCAACTTTAGGGTTCAGTGCTCATCTCTGTTTCAAAGCCAAAGAGGCAGCGCTGTCTGCTTCTGCAGACGTTTCCATGGTCGTGTAGCAGGCATGACTAGGCACCGGAGCGCATGGAATGCTGTTTACCTTCCCACCGAAGTGGTCCCTATTTACCTACTTGCAATTTCTTGCTTTCAAGCTGCTAGGTTGGCAGGAGCTGGGACAAAGACGGGACTTCATTCTATCCTGCAGTACTCAGGAATCGAACTGCTGACCTCCCGCCTTCCAGCCAGTGTCTGTATCAGTTTGTTTTTTAAAACAAAGAGCCTCCTTAGTAAGAAGACATCTGAGAATTTGCAATGCTAGTGGCTACATATAACATTCAGTGCTAAAATAGATGTGAAGACAGACCCAACCTTAGGAAACCTGTCAGTTAGGGTTATAGCAGCAAGAAAGAGTTATTTCCACCATGGTCATGACAGGGTAGGGTACGGTTAAATTTCCCCTCCCTGATGTGGTGTGGTCCTAAAAAAGTTGCAGCCCTACTCAATGCTACAGGGTTTTTGTTTAAATCCTGAGCAGGCCTCCAAAGACAGGTTTAGCATCACTTCTTGTGTGATCTCCAATAGCATATACCAGAAACAGCACCTGGTTGTATATAGGTCATTGCCTTATATGTTGGATATCAATACTTTCAGTAATAATTGCTACTTTTATTTTGTTGCATTTTTGTGTTTGTTCTGTTTGCATTTGCTTCTGAGTTTTATGTGTTTTATAAGTGTTTTTGGTGTACATTAACCAGGAGACTTGGTATATGAACTGCAAGATTTACTATAGAAAAGCAAGTATTTTGATGGATAATTTAATTCAAAAACAGTAGCCTATGCTTTAAACATCACTTCTCTTTGCTTGTGATTTATATCAGAAAATTTACTCCTCCCCAGTCAAGAGATATTTATGTTTTTAAGGGGCAGCACTTTTATTTTCACACAGAGGATGTGGAGCCAATGGCAGCACACCTTCATATCAAAGAGGGACCAGGTCCCAAACTTAGGAATGTTACTTTTTGTACTATAACTCACAAAATTTCCCAGTGGCAATGGTGGCTGGGAGATTCTGGAAATTAGGGCCCCAGAAAGAAACATTTCCAAACTTTGGCCAGATGCAAATGTGAATGAGTAGTTTGTGTTTCTCCATTGAATGGAATATAAAAGCTATTGAAAAATATTTACGTGTATTTTGTGTTGTGCATTGTGCCCAGCATTCTAGATCAGTAGTTCCCAACCTAGCCTTCACCATTGGCTGTGCTAGTAAAGGTTTTTGTCAGTTGTAGTTCAAGAACATCTAGGTTAGGTACCATTGCTCCAGATTGTTTTCTGTGAAGTATATATTATGCAATATACAAATTGCTAAAAAAAAGTCATATTAATAGATGAAGAAAATTCCCATTCAGCATAACAGGACTGGCATTCCAATCACATTCATGTCTCTTGTATTCAACAGGACCATAGAATCTGGCAAAGATGACCTGGGGTCGCTGTCTAAGTCACTAATGGATAATCTTCAGGATTCCAAAATTTATCTGGAGATTTAGCTGGAGTTGTTGTTGACTAAGTCTCCACAATCTAGCATACCAAGCTAGGTGCAGAATTAAAGAATGAGGTTCTCTGAGCAGGTTGTGATAATTGAATTAAAACTGAGCCCACAGTCCTTTTACACACAAGTCTATTTCAAGCTTTCTTTCATGTCTTCCACCTAATTTAGATGGTTAATGTCATATTATTGTTATGATTAGAGTCAGATATTCCTGCCTTCAGTCATTCAAAGAACTACTAGTAGATCCTGATCTAGTTTCACCAAACTAGATCAGTTGCTGATAATCTAAGGCTCATACTGTTCTGCAGAACCAAAGTAGACTGAACAATCCAAAACTTGAAGTAGATAATGGAGAGAAAGGTTCTTGGTAATTTTTTACAATCACTTCTTCATTTTCTATCTCTCCTCTCCTTCTCTCACACACATTCCTATTGTTACCCTTAAGGTTTTCATTTCATGCATTAACACAACTTAATTTCACAAGAAAATGCTTCGTTGAGCTGTAAACATAGGCATTTATTTGGATTAAAATGGTTTATGGCTATTTGCTTTGATTCAGCAAACCTTAGTATAACAGTAGAGACAGATTATAAAACCTATTAGTCTCTAAAATCATAAAAAAAAATCCCCCTGCAACAGATTAAAATTCTAACTCCAAGTTAAGAATGACTGAGGTATGTTTGGATAAAGCATAAATCCCTTGTGCTGGCTGCTGATTGGTAGCTGTTGTTATGAACTTGGAAAATTTTTACTTTGAATTAAGTTACTTACCACCACTTTTCTTTTTGAGAAATGGAACTTCTCAACGCAGTTAGCAAGGGAACTTTCCTAGATAGCATTACATCATCGGGATTAGCGCCTCTAGTGGTTTGTGTGAAACAGAGAGAGGGATTTCCCAGAACTCAATGCACCTGTTTAAATTCTGAACATCAAACTCATATCCTTTTGAACTTGTAAGGTCAAGCACCCACATGGGGGGGGAAAGTAAGACCTTGGGAACTTTGCCAGTTAGTTTTGACCTTGAAAGAGCATGGAGAGATAACACAAGTCTTATCTCCCCAATCTAGAAATACTGTAGGTGGGAGAATGAGGGAAATTTTAGCATAAAAAGTCCCTAATTTGTTGAGTTAGGGAGCTCTTTACTTTGAAGTTCTGAATCATCGCCAGGAAAATCAGAAGATGGAACTTTGAAATAGGGCCAAAGTGATGCCGTACTTTGGGAGATGGAATGAAACTAGGTTGTCTGACTTAGTCCAATCTTGCCAAAGCAACACTTAGCTGAAATGTCATTGATTTTTGGATGTAGAATTTTAGGATAGGTTCAGGTCAACACTTAGACTCTGCACATTTTCTTATTTGGAGTTAAAGTTATATAGATGTAGGTTTAGAGTTAAGGACCCAGGAATGGGATGTTTTATTTTAAATTTATTTAACCAGTTTAGTAGTTTAGCAGTTGGTATGCTTTGCATTTGGATTCTTCAAATGGATTAATTTATTAATGAATTAATTTATTTATTTTGCTTCTTATCGCAATAAAAGAAGGGAGCCCGGCTGTGTTTCTCTTCCATGAAAAGACAAACAGACGTCTTGTTTGTGAACCTGCTTCATTGTTTCACTGTTGGGAATTATTGCGCTACCACTTTTGCAAAACTCCTTTTGTATGTCCTTGGCGATTGCCCAGGAAGAGTGAAGATAAAAGGATAAAAGGACTCAGAATGGAGATATAATTTCTGAACTGGGTAGGGTTTGGATACAGCATAGCTTCAGCCTAAATCTGCGAACCCCTGGGAAAGCCTAACCACTTGAGCTGGCTGCTAGATGGTCATTGTTCTGGGCTTCTGGTTTTTAATTTTTTCCCCTCTTGTGCTGAGGTCCCTGAGGCAAGACTGCATACAACATCCCTTCAGTCAACTGAAGTCTACTAAACTAGCCTAAGTCAGGCTAGCTAGTTAGGATTATACCCCATGTCAGGGAAAAGGTACCTTTTTTCATATGTGGAAGAGTTATGAGTGTGTACTGGATTTTTGTCAAATGGTATTCAATGAAATAGCTGAAATAATTAGATTACATTTATGTCCTAAATAGTTCTTTTATCAATCTATGATAAGGTTCAATGTAACTGGTCAAGTAAAGAATTAATTTTTAATTTGTTAGCAGGATCAAGACTAATGATAGCTAGGAAATGGAAAATACAGTGTGATTTTCAGTTAAATGAATAATATAAAGAGGTTTGGGATATGGCTATTAATGATAAATTAACTTGTAATATTAAAGTTAAGAGAGGATTATTGAAGCAGAACAATTTTTAAAGATATCTGGGGAGAATTTATATATTATGTTTTATTTAAGGGGAAAAGACACCTTCACAAGAACTGATGCATTTCTGGAAACTGAACGAAGATCCATAAAGATTTTGAAAATTGTTACAAAGCTTTTTTTTTTTTTTTGCTCTGGTGGGTGAGGAGCACTTTTTCTTTAAAATTATTATTTTTATTTTGTATTCACCATTTATAGGGTTTTAAAGTTCTCATGTTTTGTTTTGTTTGTAAAATAAAATTTTAGAAATTTAAACTGTGGGATTTCTGTACTCCCCAAAGTGAAAAGAATGAAACAGAAGTTCATTTCCAACTTTAAGGGGGAAAGGAAAGAAAGAAAACACTATACATCCCGCAACACTCTAAGGCAGGAGTTCTCAATGTACTGCCCATGGGCTGGCACTATTTCATGTGACCTGTATCACCACTGCAGCCGATGGAAGCGGAAACAGATGTATTTACGACAGCCATATTTACGACAGTCTGGCCTGCTCAGCTGTCTGAGGGGGCATGGTTCAGCTAGCGGCTTTAAAAAGTTTAAACCCCCTGTTCTAAGGTGAAACCCAGAGCTTTGCTCAAAGATGGGGTTTCCTTTCTCAAAGTTACAAGAAAAGACAATCCATCACTTTCACCTTCTCTTTTTCCAGCCTCAAGTGAGGACAGGACCAGGACTACAAAAATGCCTTTGGTTCATATCCTTGTCGTAAAGGGTGCTAGAAGGCAAGCCTGGGAAAGTACATACAGTAATACCTTCGATAACGTTTACGTCACATAATGCTAAAACCGCATAACATTAAGCAAAGGGGGGGATTGCACCGCATAACGTTAAAATTCTATGGGATGCACCGGATAACGTTCACTAAAGCCTGTGCCGGTTACAATGTACAGTATAAAGAGTGCCTCGCTTAAAGAGTAACTCGCTTAAAGAGCAGAATTTTCTCTGAATGGTTGCTTCGCTTAACAAATAAAACCAACCAAAAACTCGCTTAACAAATACATTGGGGTTCGCAATCCCCCCATAATTGGTCATTTACAATGGTGTTTCGCTTAAAGAGCAAACTCGCTTAAAGAGCAATCCTGTGGAACGCATTATGCTCTTTAAGGGAGGTACAACTGTATCTCTATGGAGTTTTAACATTATATGATTCATCCTGTAGGATTTTAACATTATCTGATGCATGCCACCACTGACTTAGATCAACTTGTTCTCCCTCCCAAACAATCCTTTTAAAGACCGTTATACTCTATTTGCACATGTTGGATTTAAGTGAGTATTTTCTTTTACATTCAACTGGCTTTACCCACAGATCAGTCTGTATATTGGGTCCCCCATTGTTTGTAAACTGAAGAATGTAGCTACTGTATAGATTCATAAGAAGAGCATCTATAAACTGATCCTTCTCTCAGCCAAGCAAAGTTTGTATTATTGGAGTCTGAATTTATTTTATTTTTTTTTAAAATAGAAACACAGTTCAGTTGGAGATCTTTGCTTGAAACCACTCATTGATACATACAAACATACATCAATCCCAGCTACAGAGAACTTGGATTGACAAGTGCTGCAAGAATCCTATTTGAGGCTGAGGACTACTATGCACAGAAACTATGAGGCCCCCACATTGGTAGGATCTGAATCGAATGTATTTTTATTCTATTTAATTTAAAAATTTCCCCCTGATCCAAGAAAAGACTTCTGCTGGTTTTCTTTAGAAAATTTATTCAGAGGCATGCAAAAGAGCTGACTTGTTAAGGTCTCTCTCCCAATGATATAGACTAGTATTCTCAGTAAATATCAGCTCTTGTGGTTATGCTAAAGGAGGGGATCAGTTTCTGTATCAGGGAGTCATGACACAAATATTTTATTCTAGCATCACTTAATTCCACATGTGGAAATACTGCTGCGTTTACATTATGACTGTAGTAATAGCATGAAGGTACAAATGCACAAGCATAAATTTAGAAATGCTCTGAATGATGACCCCACCTCAAAACTGCTGATTTTCAAATTTGTTGGATGTAGAGGTGTGCATACATAATGCTAATCTTACAATATATGGGATGAAAACCCCATCTAGAATAAGGCTGTGTGCAGTCTTCAAAGTCAAAAGAATGCAAACAGCAGACCGTTCAGTTTATTTTATATTATATTATTGTATTTTTAACTGGGCACCCACAATATTATGACTGTGAATGGTTTAAGAAAAGGAAAGAATACAGTAAAAAAAAAAAACAAGATGAAATAAGGCAAGGCTGTGTATGTCATGGAGCAGATGGTTTTGCATAGTGCTAACAAAGTATTAAATGGGAAATATTTCAAGCCTGGAACCTATAATCTGTTGCTAATTTCATATCTCCAATAGCAGAAAGTACATTAGATAGCATCATTCAGATGTATATTGACAGTATTAACTGAACCCTCTAAGATTCCAGAAGTCAAAAGTGACCATATGCGTGTGTGTGGGCGCACGCGCACATGCGCGTGTGCACACACGCACACGCACGCACACACATGCACACACAAAACCTATGTTATATTTCTGATCAGTGGGGCACTCTTCCCCACACTGGATTAGCTTTAAATGTGGAGTGAGAACTGCCAAAGATGAACCCACAGAAGAGAGTTCATTTGACCTGCCTTAAATCTTGATAATGCATTAATGAGTCTTTTTTTTAAAAAAGGAGAAGTTTAACTCCCTTATCTCCAGCCATAAAGACTATGTGCACCTAATCAGGTTTGCCCTTTCAATTAAACTTCTTCCTGGACATTCCATTAAGTCTGCACCCTGAATGGATCATTAAAATTCTTGTTCTGTAGGAACTGCACACTGCACACTGTTGTTTTTAAATTCCATTAAACCCAAATGGTCTTTATCGCCCCATGACCACTGTGACTTCAATCAGCCAATTTAATTACCTTACAAAATTGTCGGCACAAGTGGCAAAGGAAAACAGGAAGGCTTGTGACGTTATCAAATTGAAATCTTCCTCTCTGCTCTTTAATCTGGACCCGTCAGTAACAATGCTTTCCAACCTCCCCTTCCTTTGAGAGACTCTTAACCTTAGCTTGCCTCTAAATTTGCAGAGGATGGTTGTTCTTTGTTATGTTATTTTCTTTTTGCCTTTCACTTTTCCTGCTGTTGAAAACTAAGCTTAAACCTTGATTCATGTGCAAAGCCTCTTGTCCAAAGTAGCAAGCAGAATTTTCTATGGCTCCTGATTAACAGGTGATGATGGGAAATACTCTCACTTTTCGCTCTGCCCAAAGGCCAACATTTTTGCATCCCTCTACAATGGCTCAATAGTTAAGACACTGAACTTGATGAGTGGAAGGTCATCAGGTCAGCAGTTCGAGCCCCGAGTGCTGCATGACCAAGTGAGCTCCCATCGTCTGTCCCAGCTCCTGCCAACCTAACAGTTTGAAAGTAAGACATTGCAAGTAGATAAATAGGGACCACTTTGGTGGGAAGGTAAACAGCATTCTGTGCACCCTGGTATCTAGGCATGCCTGCCACAGGTCCATGGAAATGTCTGCAGACACAGTGCTGACTCTTTTGATATAAACAGAGATGAGCACCGAACACTAAAGTCAGGTGCGACTGGCTTTTGGGCAAGGGAGACATTTACCTTTACCTACAATTAAAGACTCACCCTCCCGGCTGCCATGCAAACATTCTTATGCACAATTTAAGTACTGTACCTCTAAAAAACCAGGAGGAGGTACTAGCGATCTCTCCAAATTCACTCCATTAATGCATCATTCGATTTTAAGTTTTCCTGTTCGGATAAAAAGTAGTTCTCTAGGGAAGGGGGGAGGAGAGTAATCAATTGGCCAGAAACCTGATTCAAGCTACCTGCTGTGGGCACAGTCAAGTCAAAAATACTACTCCTTTATTGAAAGAGGTGCTGGGGGAGAGAGAGACCAACAGTGTCTTTCTTCTGTCTCCTGTTACTACAATAACAATCTGGCTGTCAACAGGATATGTTTAAATCTCCATTAGTAAGAACATTCATGAACCATTCCATGCTTTTATGGCTCATCACTGAAACTAGGAACCTCAGGTGAGACTGAATGCTGGATACCTGCATAGCTTTGATTTCTGATTGTTTTACCTGACAGGCAAATTTAACACCCCCATCTTCCATCATGCTTATTGTGCTCACAGGCTTAATATATGCTTTATTTAGTTAGGGCTCAATCCAAATGGTGTTTGTCCTGCTATTTGGTACACTGGAGGGATGGGTTGGTTTGCTCTTGTCTCGAGTGATCAGATCATCTGATCACTAGAGTGAACCAATCTACCCCCAGAGTATCTCTACCCACACTTTTGCGAGCCCCTGTCAGAGGTTTCTACTTTTTGTGGTACAGGTAGATGTGCTCTAGTTTAGTCTGTTCCTGGTGCATGTGATTGCTGGGAACAGATCAAAATCAAAACCTGCAGCTGGCAAAGCTGGCAAAGTTACTTCCACTCTCAATTTCTGCTGTTGTGAAGGGGCTGCAGTAGATCAGTGGTTAAGAACCTCACCTTGTTCGCTGGAAGGCTGGCAAGTTGGCAAGTCAAGACCCGGGTACTGCATAACCGTTTGAACACCTGTCTCTGTCTCAGCTCTTGGGGGCATGAAAGGAACCACATTTGGATGTTCCCTGAGCAGAGTTTCTTCCACAAAAATCCTTTCAACCCAGAATAATTTCTGATACAAAATTATTATTATTATTGTGAAGCGACTTACTAAATGAGCCACTTCACAATATTTGTAAATTAAACACTTCCCTCTCTTCTGTGGAGGGGCAGAGGAAGTAAGGTTTTGTTTTTGTTTTGTGTCTTGGCCTGTGCCAGACCATCACTCATTCTGTGCCTCTGCATGATGTGCTAATCGAAACTGTGGCTGGTGAGCAATTTATCAATCTGCATTACGTGTTAAGCAAATATATTTTTAAATTTAACCAAGTTATTCAGTGCATCAGCAACAGTCAAGCAGAGACAAATAAATTCATTTCCCTTGTCTTCTACAGAGGGGCAAAGGAGATGTTCAGTTTGCCAATGCAGTATCCTGAAATGGGTTGTTCATTAAGCCACTTCATGATACCAGAAATAGGATCAGTTGAAATCAGTATGCTATTTGAAGGTAAAGGATCACACTAAATAGCATATCATTCCTTCCTCACCTCAAACAACCCTATTTAGACCACACAAGTCTGCACTAAAAGGGACAGTGTGGTTGCATGCTAATTATGTAATTAGAGAATTGATTTACAGCCCACCTTTCTCCTAGAGGTGATAATCAGTACTGCTTGCACAAAATTGAAAACATGACCAGATAAATACAAATGGAAGTTATAAAACTGCAACAAGAAGTTATAATGTTCAAACAGAATTAAACAAATTATATGACTAAAATGTTAATTGATTGATTGGAATTAAATCACATTGTTGTGTTTACATATATATTTCTCCCTTCAAAAGAGAGATGCTGCCAGCTGACAGAGGTCAATCTGAACTTCTTGTTTTTCAGATACAATGCTGGTCCCTTATTGTATTGTTTTTCTAGAAACCCACATTGATCCTAATATGGCTAAAGGGTTGTGGGAACTTACACATCAAATTAGAAATGCATTTCATTCCTGATATTTAGGAGTGAAATGGAGTATTTTAATAAGAATGGCAAAGATAAAAGGATTTGTGTCAAGATTTAAAGTTCTCATCTTGAGTCCAGATCAAACTGGAGGGGGAAAAGCTAAGTGTTAGAGTTACTTGCAACCTTGTCTACACCAGGGGTTCACAAACTTTTCATGCCATGGGCCAGTCATGTGGTTAAGCAGCCTGTACACATATACTATAGTGGCTAAGACACTGACTGGAAGGCGAAAGGTCAGTACAGTATACTTAAAAATAACTCCAGCCTCGATTAAATAAATAAAATAATTTATATCAGCTGTAGATAATGGGTCCTTCTAGGAAACAGCTATATAAAACACAGAGCCCAAACAATAGACATTATCTCAGATATTCAGAGCCCATACTGTTGAAAGGTCACATGTGGAACAGAAAGTCACAAGCAAAAATGCTGATTTGCTTTCCTCCCCAGTGCTCTTCTTCCTGACTCAAGAGAACTGTGATTGTGTAGTCATTTACCGGAAAGAGTAATCAGATAGACATTTGACTCAAGAGGCCAGCCAGATCAGAGTTTCATACAATACACTCTTGATAGAAATAGACATCTGAAGATGCTGGAAAACTAGAGATGACACACTGACCTCCCATGCTTGTTTTCTCTGGTTACAATAACCTTGAAAAGTAGCTACTCTGCTACCAGAGTTATATTATGTGGAGCCCACTAAGGTGTTGAGAGAAGGAAGGAAAGGAGAAAACAAGGAAAGACAACAATCCATAGCTACACAAAGCATATCCCACTTTATATCTTCATTCATACTGAAGGCAGTGACAAACGTTATGCATTTCAGCATCCAAGGCCAGGTATGGGGGAAATTGCTAATGCAGTACTGTATATTCAATTGTTAAGCATGCTGTATTGTCAAAGATGTATAGCAGGGATGCCCAAACTTTTATGGCTGTTGGCCAGTCATGTGGTTCAGTGGGCTGGTCACGTGGTTCTTCCCACTAGAAATGGAAGTAAAATTGCCTTGCCATTTGTTTTGCAACAGATGTTTTGCAACAGGATGAAATAGATTTTAGGATGCCATTTTCTCTGCTTAAACCAGGGGTGCCCAAACTATGGCCCATGGGCTGGATCCAGCCTCCGATGCCAATTCATCCGGCCCTCACTGCCCTCGTCATTCCTGGAAGTGGAAGCAAAACATGCCTGTATGGGGCCAGATCTGGCCCATGGGCCATAGTTTGGGCATCCTTAATACATAGTATCACTAATATATGTTAGCATGTGTATGAGGTTACTTTTATGAGCCCCAAAGACCATATTTGACCACTCAGTTGAGCTTCAGAGTTCTTTCAGAGGAAAGGGAATGGGCAGGACACAGACTATATAGAATTCATACTTATGGATTTCTTGCTGAAACGCTTTTCTGAGTCTTAAGCCATGCTTAATTTGTTGCATATGCTTACAAAAACATACAAAGATAAGGCAAGCATAATTTCTCCAGCCATCATCACCTTGTATCATGGGATATTATGCCTGATCTCACTCTGATCTCCTTGCATGTTGTTTAATATTGTTGCCTTTTTTAAAACTAGGATGGCCACATGACCAATGAGGCCCATGTAGCAAAGAATCTGCTACTATATTATGAACTATGAAAATGCTAAAAGTTGAAGTGCAGCATCTCCACATAAGCATTCTCTCAGATAACATGATTATAGCAATGATTGCTGCTCTCTCTCTCTCTCTCTCTGTGCCAGGCTTAAATTAATGACTGTGCCTTAGCAACTAGGAATGTTGCTAGGAATGGCAGCATCACCTGAGTTTTAGGATGCTCCTCCTCCCAAGAGAAGTATTTGGTGCCTACATTTTATTGCTTTCAAAACTAGATTAAAACCATGCTGTTTCCCCAGTATTTGCGGGATATGTGTGAGTAACCTTTTGACCTCCAGATGTTTTTCACTTCAGCTTCCAAAAATCCCAGCCAATCTGGCCATCTGTTAGAGGAGCTACAGCCCTAAATATTGCCAACCCATTTTTTCTTTCATTTGGCTTCTCAGGGTTTTTAAAGATTTCTGATATAGTACAAGCTGAAATTTTGAGATCTACCTATTGTGTGAAGATGTTGTAGAGGCTATTGGTTTTTTAAAGGCCTGCTAATTTCTGGTTTTGTTTGCTTTTGTGCAGTACTGTACAGTATTTTCATTTAAAAAAACTTTGCATTATGTCTCAAATATGTAGGTACTGTATATAGTTTCCCCAGAGCATACTGGTTAAGGGGAAGCATAAAGCTAGCAATATTAAGAAATCAATGTATAACGTATTCCTTGTAAGCCATCTTAAGGCCCATTGCATAGTGATAGATAAGTACATTACATATACTGTAACTAAAACACAATAAATATAACATGGTAAAAAGTGGCTTAAGAAAAAAATAATACAATAACAAATGTAATCTTAATAATATTATTACAGAAGAGAAAATAAATGATTTGCAGAAGCTGAAGTATTTTCAATGCCTAAAGCTGCATATATACATACAGTACCTTAAAACAGGCTTCACAGAATTTAGTGGTACTAATCCTGAGTATATATTATAAGGTTATCCTGGAAATCTATAACTATGTGTCACTGTCAGATATTGGCTGAAAAAATGTTGCTGAGTGTTGCAAACTGCCACTAGAGTAGGCTCATTTAACCAATGGGGATTTGGTGAGTCAACTCTTCCATAAATTCCATTGATTCATTGGCTGAACTCTAGTTGTGACTTACTATGCTAAGCAACACAATTCCAAACATTATATATTTGTGTTACTAATTGATTATTAAATTTTAGACAGAGTGATGCTTGCATTGGCTTTTTGACCTCTTACCTGATTTCACACACTTGACTCTTTTCTAAAGCTAACACCTTGACAATAAATACTAATTAAAACTGTGAAATTTCCACCTTAGTAGGACAATGCTTAATCAATTAAGAAGGAGGGGGATTTAGAAAAATAAAACACAATATGAGTGCATATATAAAGGGAAAAGTGTTTTTGGCAAACTCAGCCTTTAAAAGTGCAATTCTCTTCTCCATAAAACTTAGAAGGTAGATTGCATTTTCTAAGATGTCACTTACTGCAGCATTTGGAAAATCCAGGAGAAAATACAAATTTCCTGTTTTATCCAGAGGCATTTACAATTGTGCCAATGTAGGCTAATAGAAGAATCAAATAATATTAATATGATTAATTGACTAATATCTCTTTGACAGTCCCATTTTTAAATAATGCCTTTAAATTCCAGGATTGTTTGCTGGCTGGCTGGATTAGGGGACGTGAGTGAGTTGGGAGTGGATCAGTCACTACTATAAAGAGCCTATTAAAATTCTCAGATTCTTCTAATCAAACTAGCAGGCAGAGCCTATACACATTTCCCAAGAAGAAAGTAAATACACGTACTGGTTTCAAAACAAAATTGCTTACAATAATTAGGGTATTGTGGCCATAAGAAATAAGAAGCAAGCCTATAAATTACACCAACGCATAAAGCAATAGTCTATAAAGACTTGAAAATTACTGGGAGAAGATGTGAAACAATGAGGGGGGGAGGATTAGAAACCCAAAGGGCAGGAAGAATCAACAGCAAGCAAATTCTCTTGACTGAAATATAGTTGTGGGAAAAAGTATATACAATGGGGATTTATAAAACAAGTAGGAATCCTCTTTTCAGTTGCCACACCCATTGAAACCTTGATAGCTTCCTTGCTCTGGGAGAAAATGGTCTGAATTGGTGAATTTTCACCTTTATCAATGTATTTTACAGCAGGAAGGCTAATTAGATATTATTTTGCAAACCTGAAGCTATGTTCTCTTTGTTTCTATTAGGCATAGGGTTTGCTCTAGTATGGGACACTAGACTGCAAACCGGAGCTGAATGCAAGGCCCAGTGATGATGCCAGTCATTTTCTTTAAAGGTTTGGCCTCCTGTTGGCTAACAAGGCTGAGAAACTTCCATCATAGATAATCAAAAGCTGTAGAGAGGTAATTCTCCGCAAGCTTGGGCTGTCTTGCCTGATTCCCATCTGCCCACCTAAGGAAAGCAGCCGGCTACTCGGGGTAAGACTTGGATGTGCATTGCTTGGCATGTAGAGATGGTCTGCATCTGAGCCAGCCACCTGCCTCTTTGATGGTGTGATTCACCCAGCTTTGGTATGAGTGAACAGATGGGATGTGTGTTTATGACAACAGCTCTGTCATGGCATTATCTGTGAATGATTGAAGGCCAAGAGTGTTGGAAGGGAGGAGGTTGTGAGAGATTCCTTGGTTAGTCTGTCCACAAGTGGAAGAAAATGTGGACCATGAGAGAAGCAGAACTGAATTTCCAATGGCTCAGCTTTCCTCTGTTTACTTAGAACAATTGCTCCTTCTCTGGAAGTCTGAGCATTTATACACCTCTACACCCAGATTCCAGTGCTTTGACTAATGGCCAGTATCCTTTATTAAACTGATTAGTCAGCTGACTGTATCAGGTTAAAATGTGATACAATATATATTACATAAAATATGATTACAGAATCAGAATAAAAACAGATAAAAAGTAGAATGATACAATCACAATAAAATGAGATATGAAATTTACTCAACAAAATTCATCACCTCTGATCTGGTCAATAAAACATCTTCTCTTTTGAATGGCCCCAATAATAAACTTGACAGTTCTGATATTTACATATTTATTTCTTGGCCTTTTGTTTAAGATCAAGTGTAGCTTTGGCAATTGCTTTCACGTCCTCTGACGCCATTGGATGATGAAAACAACAGGAGGTCAAAAGTGACCCTTCTCCTTCCCTGGCTTGGCATCTCCACTTTGCTTTCCAAGCTCTTGGCATTCCCTGAGTGGAGTTTCTCCAGCAAAAATCCTTTCAACCCAGAATAATTTCTGACACAAAATTATTATTATTAAAGGTGACCACTGAGCCACAGGGAGAATCCTAAGTCTTTCTGAGTTTCCAAGGTACAATATGCTGCTTCAGTACTATCTGACAGCTAAACCCTGGTACATTCTCCCCACCCTCCCACCCCAAGCTAGGTTGGAAAGCTAGAGTTTTAGCCGTTCCCTCAATCCAGTTAAAACGAAGCAAAGGGATTTGCACTGTTTTTAAAGCCCCATTGAACGCAATTGGATTATATATGGTTTAACCGTCGCACATCTGTATACTGCAAGTTGGGCGAATGAAAAGGGGGGTTTCAGAGTTTCTAGTGCCTTTTTGGAAAAAAGAGGCGACTTCTCCACCTTCTGATCGACCCTACCGGTAAACTCTAATCAGGCTCTCAGGGGAGTGATCCACCACCACCCGAAGGAGGGGGTGTCTTTAATTCAGCTGGAAAGCGACTTTGGGGGAAGGCGCAGCCAATTGACTTTCATCACTCCACGGACTTCGGAGTTCAGTGGTGTTTAGGGATGCGTCTCCTAATGCCAGGGGCAACAGGAAACTGCCCCACAGCAACTCTCCCTGGACCACAGGGTTCTGCGATCGATCCCACCCACCGTCACCCCCATCCAAACAGGTGTTCCAACCTTCCAAGCTGAGCTTTATTTCAAAGCCAGAAGGCATCCCGGAAGGCGGTTGCTAGCAGCAACCTGTCTTAAGAAGCGCAGAACCGGAGGGAGATATTTTTTTTTTTTGGGGGGGGGGGGGGGGGAGGAGTTTGCACAACGCAGCTAGGAATTCGGCGCAGGCGAACAACAGATCCCCACCGGGGCCCCTTCAGACTGACCCCTCGCTACCGGCCCAATGTCAAAAACAACAACAAACACTCAGCCCCTGTGGGTCCTCTCCTCGGTTTGAACTTGTGAATCAGGGCTACGTCTTCTCCTCCGTCACTCCGAAGCCCATCGCCACCCTCGGGTGGAGCCACAGTAGGAAATCCCGAGGCCATCCAAACGATCAAGAGCGCGACTGACCTCGGTTACGGTCTGTCGTCCAGCGGGAAACTCGGCTCTTTCCGAGTAACCACACACACACACACACACACACACACACACACACACACACACACACACACACACACACACACACACACACACACACGACAACTTCGCCGTCGGCTCGACAAACAAATTTGACCTCAAACTCCACCTCACTTCCCCAGGATCTTTAACCCTCCTCTGAGAGACCGCATTTCAGAGCCTGGCTTTGGTCTGGTTCCTTTCTAAGAAGGGAAAGGCAACTCGTGCCAAGGCATGGAAAACTTCCCCGACGGTCCCTTCCTGGCACATTTCCGAAGCTCGGGCGGTTCCTTTGGCCACACCCGTGCCTATTCTTCCGCCTCTCCTTCTCCCCCTCCCCCCCCCCGCTCAACCAGACGGGGCTATTTAAGGACAAGCGACCAGTGTGGCTCAGAAAGCCACAGACTCCTTCCGAGTTGGCTGCAACAAACGCGGGTCCCGCCCAGGGCAGCCCTGCTCTCGTCTGAAGGGGAGCCTTTCCACCGACTTGGACAGCCTGGGCCAGGCACCTGTAGGCATCCGCTGCGCCAGTTTAAAAAAACAACAACAACAGACCGCCCGGCTTAAGCAAGGCGTGGATCGCACCCTGCCTGACCCCGAGAAAACCCTGCACCAGTTCACTGAGATTACTCGAGGAGAAAAGTGAAAGCAGGCGAGGGGGCTTCTTAGTTTTGACCCTCCTGGTCGGTCACAACGCAAAAGTCCCTCTAAGCGCTAGCAGGCACACGTTCAAGGGGAAACGGATCCAGAGGGACATTCTGGGTCTGGCAGGAGGTCTGAGCGGGCCGGAGGGAGGGCAAGACCTTGACGGCACCGTCCAACGGGAGCGAATCAACAGTTCTCCAAGCCTCGAGGCTTCCCCTCCAACCACGATGGCTACTCCAAGGAGACACGGCAAAGCCCAACTGGGGTCTCCACGACGCCCCCTCCCCCCCCTCTCCGTTCAGCCAGCCCTGCTGAGACAGAGGCGCCAGCGATCGGCATCCTGGCAGCGGATGGCCCCGGCGCCTTAAATGCAGGCGAGGAAGGGGCGAGATACCCCCCCCCGTTCGCCCGGAAGTACCTCCATCTCCCCTTCCCCTCCTCCTCTTCCTCCTCCTCCTCCTCCCAGCCTCTTCTCCTTCCCCGGCAAGATCCGAGGGACAACACACAACGATTGCCAACAAACGACAAAAGTGGCGAGGCGGGGGGAAGGGGGGAATCAGCCCTTACCGAATCTTAACACATGCGTCGTTCCTCGGGAATATCCAATCCACAGGACGCAAAGCAGGAGCCGAAGGGCGCTTCGGAAGAGTGGATGAGTTAGAATCGGGGGAATAATCGTCATGGTGTTTCCGAGGCACACCCGCGCCGCGATCCTGCCGAGAGGGGGGGGGGTGGCTCAAGCGTCGGCGTGCGGGTTGTTGTTGTTGTTGTGGCGGTGGCCGCTGTCTTTGAAGAAGATGCTGCTGCCGGTGGTGGTGGTGTGGATGATGAGGGTGATGCTTGGCCCCCTTCCTTCCTTCCTTTCCCTCCGGCCGGGTGTAAGAGCTGTTGGCGACGCTGACGTGAGTCGGCCCCAGAGTCGCGATCACGGCATGGTCTGGCCGAGAGGGAGAGCCTCGCCACTTGGCAGAGCCATTAGCAATCCCCGCATGATCTTCGCTCACTGCGCCAAGGAGCAACCTTCGACTGCAAGGAATGGCGGGACATCCATGGTAGAGACAGCGAGAGCAGGAGGCGGGGGGGGGGGAAGAGAAGCCTTGAGAAATACAAACACAGGCACGCACGCCTCGGCAGGAGCGAAGGGCCAGCGGGGCGAACCTAGGAGGCAGGAAGGAAGGCGATTGGGGCGGGGGTGGGGGGTGGACAGAGAGAGGGAGGGAAAGGAGGAGGAAGAAGAAGAAGAAGGGGAGACGGATCAATAGGCGAGCCTTGCTGGCGAACGCACTGCCGAGCGAGAGGCGGGCGCTTCCCTGGCCCTCGGGTTCCCCCCTCTTCCTCCCCCCCCCCCTTGCACTGATGCACGGCCAAGATTGAAGTGTGAGAAGCCGAGACAGCTCCTCTGCTCTTCAGAAGGCTGCCAGCTCCCCTCGGCTCTCTTATGCAATCGAGCCCCACCGTCCACCCCACCCCCCAACCTATGGGAAGTCTGGTGCCGTGTGTGTGTTTTAAAAGCAAGGTGGGTTCTATGAGGTGCCCGACCTTTGGACGGCGTGACCCTCCTTTCCCTGTCTTGGAGAGAAATGCCAAGAAAAGGGGAGGGGGGGGTCCTTCGGATTTCGTCTGGGACTCTGCCTTGTCTGTTGTTGAGATCAGAAAGGGAAGGAGCGGGACTCGAGCCGAGCGCAGGCTCTCCGCTCTGGCCGAAGAAGCCGGCGTGGCTTGTGGCCAGCTGCTTCTTTCGTGTCCCGATCAAACCCTGGACTGCCCAAACAAAGCCACTTTCTTGGGTTTGTCATTGACCAAACTTAAGTCCTCGCTGGTGCATGTTTCTGGCAGTCATCTGTGGACCAGTATGTGTTCCCAGCTAACTTCCCCTCTGTCCCCTGTCCTCTCCCAGCGTTGGGACTCGCAACAGCTCCGATCCGAAGCTTAAAGCTGGCCGTGCAGCTGTTTCAACACGAGCGGCTGGGATATAGTGTGGGAGAGAAAAGCCATCTCTTCTCAACCTTAAATTCAGACATGACAGCTTTTCATCCACGGAGTTGAGCTCGTCCACCAGGACGCGGTCATTGCTCCAAAATATACAGCCCAGGCGCAGTCAGGGTTGCTCTGCCCATCCTCTCCTCATTCATCCCCTCCCCCTTTTGTACTGCAGACCTTCCGGCCAGGATCACTTCCTAAAGAAGCTCTTTGACATCTGCCCAGGTAAAGGCAGGAGCAAGACTGGACAGGCTGAAAGACAAAATGTTCAGCTGACCTTGAATTTTGATATATATATCCACTCCTACTGGGAGTAAGCCAGTAGGAGTTTTCTTTCTTACTATGGAGGACTTATAGCACGCGCGTGCACACACAACAAAGAGAGAAGGACTCATGAGTTCTTCTTTCCTCAAAACGTCCCCACCCTTTTGGGCACAATTTCTGAAAGTATCAGCATGTAAGGTTTTATAGTGCAAGCATTGTGATTGTGCTCCCAATTTTCTAAACTCTTTACTCTCACATACAGTACTTCCAGGGGGGAGGGGGGAATTTCTGATAATGTCCCTGCTGTCTAACATGCAGTCTTTGCTAAAATAAGAAGAAACTTGGTGCTCATAGGCTCCAATCATACACACGTTTACCTGGACCTTAATTCTAAAAGGGAATGCATAGGTTTGCTTTGACCCCCAACTCTGTGCTTTAACTGCCCCTCCCCTACTACAGATTTACTGACCATTGTCAAAGTTTACTAGGAACCGCAAATCAGACCTGCAGAGGAGGGAGGGAAGGAATGAAAGAAGGAGGGGGAATTTGAACCCGTGGGGAGTCATTAGGACACCTCGGTGGAGAACAAGTAATCATTTCATGAAAGTCTCCTGTCAACCTATTAAACTAACGACAGACCAAAATGGGGGAAGGGTGGGAAGTTAATTCGCCATGTGAAAATTGGTTTGCTGACTTGAACTACCTCCCACCTAACCTCACCTTCATCCAGTGGAAATTTTAAAAACATTTTATAAACCACGACTGCCAAGAGCTAGCTGCCTTAACTACAACCTATACATGGAGACTGAACTGCAAATACATTTCAGTTTAGGAGGAAAGAACGCTACTTCTTATTGCCTTGATTACTCAGAGATTCACCAGAGGGACTTACTTCTCTAAGTAGATATGAACAGGACTGCAGCTTTAATGCATCTGCTTTAATTTGGAACATTTAATGCCATGCATTGAAGTCCATAACTCTTAGAAGAGGATTGTTTTTTTTTTACAGCAGATCAGATTCCACTTTCTAGGGTTGCAGGTAAACTCCTGCCCAGGTTGACTTTGAAACGCTGTAAATAGAAATTTGCCCATAACTAGCTTAAGATCCCCTCAGATTCCCCCCCCCCCCATCTTTTTTTAGCTCCTCAAACCTCCTGCCTTAAAAAAAACAACGTCGCAATCCTAGCGTGAAAACTAAGTCTCATGAATGGCTATTTCTGCAGTCTAGCAGGCAATTCAATCAAACGATCTGACTGTTAGAGTACTTGAGAGGCGGGGAGAGGGAAGGAGCAGGGAACCTAATACTGAAAGCAAGGATATCTAGCGACTCCTTCAGTACAGAGCTGAAACACTTCACAGGAAAAGTGTTGCTCGAAATACCCTGTTTCCTGAATTTGGCGGTGGTTTCCACTGGCTTCCCTTGGACTGAGATGAAGCAAGAGAAGCGAGGACCTTAGCTTCTTGTGAGTATTAAAGTACTTCCTAATATTCTGGAGTACTTATACTGTATAAGAAAGACCAAGGACCTGGGGCTGCAATACTAATGGGGGGGGGGGGCTACCCGTGTACTTTTCAAAGCTTTGTAGCATAACTTATATCATATATAAGAACCAGCTTTGCCTTTACGGGTGGGAGAACTGGGGTATTAATTTGGGAGTAATTTCCTCTCCCCTTCCAACTACCTTCATTTTAGTAGGTACACCTAATTCATACTCAACAAGTGAAACGTGGAAAGAAGATACTGCAGATTTAGTATAAAATGTAATACAGTACTGTACTCTTGGCTCTCCAATTGATGCCTGTAAACCAGAAATGTTTCAACACCACCACGGACAGCTACCGAATCCAGCCCTGCTGAAATTTAGTGGAAGTGTCGCTCTCCTTTTCAGCACCACGGGGAGCACCCCATATTCAAACAGGCTTGCTATTGTGTTGTCTGTGCTTATATGAAACATCATTTGGATGTTCAAAAATACATTATCCATTCCAACCTCTGCTAACATAGAAGAATAAACTACTGGTATTTTAAATATTTCCTCTGACTGCAAAGTTCTTCTCAGTGTGAATACACACTCTCTCTGTCTTTCCTCCACCTCTTATCATAGTAGGTTGTTTTGTTTTCCATATGTTGGAAAAACTCCCTTTCCTTCACTGTGCTATAGGGAAATAAGAACATCTTAGTTCGCCTATGCAGAACTCTTATCAGCATGTATGTCTTAAAGGCACATAATGTTTTGAACACAGAGAATATACAACTGATCAGACTTGGTATACAATTCACATCTCATTAACGTTAATACTTAATGGTTGATTGATTGTAATAGTGCTAATCTCTCCCAGTGGACACAGCTCTTTCCTGAAAGATATGATCAGGATGGCCTTAGAAGCTACCATCCTAATTGTTAACTATACCATCTGTTAGGAGAGGTTAGTTGATGTTTCAATCTTTTTTAAAAAATCCTTACTGTTAAAACATGATGTCATTTTTTTTTAAAGGGAACAAAAGCACCCACAATTATCTGCTGACATTAACTGATCACCATTTCAAGGCTTTAAAAGAGCTGTGCATTTACAGCATTTCACTGCCAGAGCTAAGCAATTCATCTGGTTTTTTTTAATACAGGTCCTGAATCCAATTCAGCTTCAATTCTATCATTCCCATCAGTGAGGTTTTTTTTTTTTGGGGGGGGGGTGGAGGTGGCAGCTTTAAATAGTCTGTATCCTGTTGTGTCTCTTGATTTATGTTTTCTCTTAGCCATATGGAGTCTAGCAGCAACAACCTTTTGCTCTCCAAGGTCACCATACAGGTAAAGTGGAAATGAAAATACACCTATCAAGTGAGAACACTAGATGACAAATAACATGAAGCCAATCAAAGACAGCCTGGGCTGAAGAAAGAAAGCATACCAGTTATACTCTTTCCAGAACAAGGAAGAATTGCCATTATGAATAGGATTGGGGGTACTCACTGATCAAAGCATTCCTCACCAGCAATTCTTTTTGCCCTTAAATTAAGGCCATCTTTAGGTCAAATTGAAATGGGGTTGTGAGACAGGCTTTGCAAAGCTAAACTTGCTAGATAGTTTTATCTACACACAGACAGAGACAGACACACACACTCACATACACACTCACACACGGGTGGTGTAAGTTATGTAAGTTAAATACTGTACTGTATTCTGAAGGTGCCTTAAAGACGAACAAGTTTTATTTGGCATAAGTCTAGGAAATGTTATCCCAAATCAATTTAGTAGTCTTCATAGATTCTACTTATTTTATACAGTCATCAATAAATGCACACTGCTTTCAACAAATTCTAAACCTTGAATTCCCTACACACACACACACAGCCTTCTAAAAAATAGACCTTTCAGCTTTGCCTATTGCTACCAGAGCTCTTCATTCCACTGTTAAAGAAACTGAGAGAGCTCCTTCTACTAGAGCTGATCACCCTCACCTCCAGAAGGAATGTGTATGTAAGTAATAGGCATGTATCTTTGCACCTCTGCTGTTTTAAACGAGAAAATAAGCTGAGCCTCTACTGCACTCACCTTCAGTGCTTTTGCCAATGTGCTCAAATGAATGTTGATGTGATCCTTTTAAAAAAGAAAATATAATTTAAAAAACCTATGGCAACCCTTCCAACAAACTAAAAATGTGATAGGTTCTCCACTGACTGTAACAGCCCCAGATAAACATTCCTACCTCTCCTGTGCCCAATGATTAATGGCATTTTTAGATGGTAATTAATTTTTTAGCTGCCGAAGAGACGTGCATCCTAATTAGAAAGCTGAGGATATGATAGATTTACTTGTTCAGCCACTTTTTTGACTCCTCAGAGGTGCAGTTCATCGAATATTTTTAAACAGCCAATGCAAACATTTATGATTTCACCCATACATCACTTTCTCCACTTTCCCTTGCCACCTCCTCTGCAGAGATGCAGAAAGTGATGCAGGTAAACAGATGGCCACTTGCGTTTCCCTGCATCCCACACTTCTCACAAGTTTTTTGCTCGTTTGTTTACTTGTTTAAATGTACAATACTGCCTTTCATTCAGAGAGAATTCCTGTATGACTTTCCTGCTATATCTACACGCCATTATTCCTTGCATGGAAGCAGGTAATCTGTTCTAAGAGAGAACAGTTTTTCCTCCAGGGGATGGGCCGTTAGACATTTAAGGGGCACTAGGCTCAACAGAGTCCCATAAAGGGAGTGTTATGGGTTCATCGCCCCATTTGTTTAACGACAGAGATGACAGAGATGGGGTGGAGAGAATACTATGGAAACTCGCCCCATTGAGCGCCCTGATGAAAAGCCCGATCTGCAAATCAATTAAAAAGAGGGGGCCTGGCTTTAAGCCATCTGAGCACTGCTTGGCAGGAAAACAGCCTAGACAAGCCGAAGAGCCTGGATTTAAGCAGATTGAGACCCACCGGTTTTCCTAGTCCAAGGGCTTCTTCACTGTTTCTGCGTGGTGGTAGGTCGGACTGTGAATCTATTTTAATTCCAGGACTTTGGAACAGTTTAGCGATTATTATTTTTTTTGGGGGGGGGAGGGTTGATTCAGCACCTAATGTTTCTGACGCACAAAACTTGCAATCCATATACTTCATAGCAGTGTCTGGAAAGAAGCGCCGCATCTCTCGAGAAGTCCCATGCGGTTGTGGACTGCACAACCCAAAGGTGCCACTCCGAAGCATTATCTCTCTCTCTCCACTGGAGGTTTCGCTACTGAGGACTACAAACGGATCTCTGGACTAGATGCCAAGGCTGTTCAAACTGTGCGATCAGATGTGCTACAGGGACCCAGCCTCCTTCCTTCTCTCTCCCCATCTACCCCGGACACAAATGGTTGCTATGACGAAGAAATCATTGGGATCCGAGAGGGCGCGGGAAGGAAGTTTAGGAGGTGACCACCCGTCCGAGTCCTGTCCAAGACCGTCGCAGGATCGCAGGAGGAGGGAAGGCAAGGCTCCGGATCCACCAAACGCAGCGGGAAGCTTAGAGGGCGGGCGGGGTGGGGAGTGGGGGTTTCCAGGGTTTTGTCCCAACCAAGGATCCCTCGGAGGGGAGGCGGTGGAAGGGGGAATCCTCTCTCCAGCAACAATTGGGGGGGGGGGGAGTTGGCTGGCTCGATTGATGGACGGGTGGATACGTGGGAGGGGGCAGGAAGGAGGGCGAAGTTCCTGCTCGGTCCTTGCCATCTTTTCTTCCAAGTAGAAGTCTGGGGTACACAGAAAGAGACTCGTCGAAGATTGTGGTATGTTTGAACCACAATCGGGTATAACCCTGGTAACGGCCACCTTGTTGTGCCGATTAATCTTTCTCACACTAGGTCAGGCGAAAGGAACTGCGGAATGAAGTCACCCAAAGATGCCTTCATTTTGGCAGTTTCACGTCTGGCCTAGACACGGAAAGAGGGGGAGAAGTAGAAGTCTGGCCGGTTGCCGGTGAAACTTAATGCCAAGTAAGTGCGGCTTCGCTTTGCGGGGAGGGAGACACCAGGGCGGTGCGAGACACAAGCGGTGGGAGATGGAGCAGGTCTTAAGAGAGGAGGAACCGACGGCGCTTCCTCGGTCGGAGTTGGGCGAGCCCTGCCTGCCTGCCTAGTTCTGTTTGGGGAAACCTGGGCAGCGCCCTTCACGCCCAAGTGACTGTGGAACAACGGTCCAGCCACCCTTCCGGCAGAAGGGAGGGTCGTTTGTCCTTCCACCCCTTCCCTCCCTCTCCGCCTCCCGCGGGAGTTTTTGCCTAGAAATCCAGGTGAATAGTACCTGTACTCCTCCTTCCTCTGCCCCAGCAGCGATCGAGGCAAAGGAGCGACAGCCGCCTGTTGTGCGTCCCACCAGGCCAGGTGGCGAAGATCCCGGCTTACCTCTGCCAGCTGCTCCGAATCCGAGGGTCCCCAGGGGCAGGGCGGGAGGAAAAGGCAGCGGTTCCCCGAGAAAGTCCGGGGTCCGGGCGATGGAGCAGAGGCAGCGCGCCCAGCGCAATGGAAGGCGGCGGCAGGCAGGGCCAGGCAGGCAGGCAGGCAAGAGACAGACACGCCTCCAGCCCGGAGCTCGGCGCAGGGAACCTTAAAGACACAGCGCCGCTTTTCCTGCCGTGCCTCTCGGACTTCAGGAGCCCGCATGCAGGCGACCGGGAACGCGCAGAGAAGCAGACCGGCCGGGCAACAGCGGGCCCTGCTTTCTGGGTGGCCGCTCCGGACCAGATCCGCCTCCCTCGCCTTTCCTAAAAGCTTCCGAGCCTTCTGGTGCTCACACTACACGGGATTCAACTCCGACCCCCCAAAACCATCTCTCTCTCTCTCTCTCTCTCTCTCTCTCTCCCTTAAGCCCACGGCTTCTGTTTGCCAACAGTTCAACCCGACGACACTCGTCAAGGAATACGGGAAGATGGGGTTTCTAGGCATGTACAAAATTCGTTTTCCTCGCCAACGCAAGTAGCCGTCGACAGCATGCCACAGAAAGCGGCTTCCAGACAACGCGGGCCATGAAGTTGCTGAGGTTTGGGAGGGGGTTTCCGGCTTTCTTTGCACAATCTGGGTACAATGAGGAGTGGACTGAACAGGCTCATCTCTCTCTCTCTCTCTCTCTCTCGCCATTTCCGCTTCGCCCGCCGCAGAAAAAACAGATGCGGTCTTCTTTTTTCAAAGAAACGAACGATCAAAGCACATTATTATTAAATTGCACCATGATTGAGTAAACTGGGATTAACTAGAAATGTACCCGATGTGACCTAATCAACACACAGACAGACACACAAACACACACACACACACTGAAACTCACAGTCCATCCCCGCCTGCCTGTCACCAAAGCGTACTATGAATAGGACGGAGGCCAGACGGAGGTTGCGCTAATAAATTTGTTCTTTTGCCAATGGGTGGAAATTCTTTTGATTCCCATTCAAAGTCCCTCTGCTGCAGCCGAGGAAGTAGGTGAAAAACCAGGAGGCAGCAGCAGTCGGGAGGGCCCGCTTTTACCTTTCAGCCAAGAATGAGCCCCACCAGTTGCACTTTTACTACTCATCAGACGACATGCGCCAGTCGGCAGGCTAGCATACCGGCATTCTTCTCCTCCCGGGTCTAGGCCAGGTGTGGAACTTCCACCTTTTGGTGAGTTCCTTTCACCTGACCTAGTGAGAGAAAGATTAGCTGGCAACAGGGTACCCCAGTTACCAGGGTGCGCCCGAATGTGATTTAAAAAACAAAACACCACAATCTTGGAGGAGGCTCTGCCATTTGATTGTCTAACGACCTACAGAGCAGGGGCATCAAGGCCGCAGCCAGGACTCTAGATTGGGGGGGAGGGGGTTGAATTTTGTTTTCAGGAGGAGCAACAATACCACACTCATATATATATATATATATATATATATATATATATATATATATATATATATATATATATATATATATATATATATATATATATATATATATATATATATATATATAAAACATCGGCACCACCAGGCGGGTGGAGTGGGGGGCTGTTAGCTCAGGGGGGGGGGTTCGTCCCCCCTGCCCCCACTGGTTACGGCCCTGAGGGTCATTCCTCCCCTCGCAAGAGCGCGTGCAGAGCACTTTCTCCACCCCTTTGGTTAACTACCCACAATCGACCAAGATTCACAAACACTAAGGGGACACTGAGACTTTCACAAGGCTTCTGGGTTCCAAAGATGGTCTCCCAACTCCCAGCCTTGAGGCTCGCCTTCCATCATTCCCCCCTCCCCTCTTCAACTTTCTCCTGCTGCAGAAGCACAATTATTATTATTTCGTGTCAGAAATTATTCTGGGTTGAAAGGGTTTTTGCTGGAGAAACTCCTGAATGAGACTCCTTTCATATTCCCAAGAGCTGGGACAGAGACGGACGCTCAATCCGTCCTGCAGTACCCGGGGCTCGAACTGCTGACGCCGGCCTTCCAGCTAACAAGGTGAGCTTTTTAACCACTGAGCCACCGCAGGCCCTGCAGAAGTGCAAGCCCCGCCTGTTGGCCATCATGCCTCCGGCTTTCCTCCCCATTCTCATAACAGGCAATCCCCATCCAGGGATTCCTACACACACACACACACACACACACACACACACACACACACACACACACACACACCCTTCTGATTGGACAGATAAGAGGGTCCCGCCTGTATAGACACCGAGAGGATCAATATCCACCGTCTCCTTTCTCAGGGGAGGCAGGAAGCGGCGCCGAAGCTCCTCCCGGCCTGTGGGAGGCTTCGGTCTCGGGAAGGTTTCCCGCCGGGGGCTCCTTGTTAGAGGAAGGGCAGGAAGACAGTCCCCGCCGCCTCCGAGCGCTCTCGGCTGAAAGGGACCCCTGTGTGGTGAAGGAAACAGCGGCCTTGTTGTACGGCGTCGATAAATAGTCAATGAAGCCACTGTGTGTGTGTGTGTGTGTGTGTGTGTGTCAGGCGGGGAAAAGAGGGGCCGAGGGGCTGCGGGCGCGGCTCCCAAGTTCTCTCAGCCTCTCAGTAAGGGGCTGCGGTAGCTCAGTGGTTGAGAAGCCCGCCTTGTTAGCTGGGAGGCTGGCAAGTCAGCAGTTCGAGACCCAGAGTACTGCTTGAGTGCCCGTCACTGTCGCAGCTCTTGGGGACATGAAAGGAGCCTCGTTTGGGCGTTCCCTGAGCGGAGTTTCTTCCACAAAAATCCTTTCAACCCAGAATAATTTCTGGCACAAATTATTATTATTATTATTATTATTATTATTATTATTATTATTATTATTATTATTATTATTATTATTATTATTAAGCACGGACTGTGACTGGTGCCGGCAACCTCAATTCGGGTCTCCCCAGCACCACCACCACCACTCGCATCAAGCCCAATGGCTGTGAAACCCGGATTTCCACCGCCTTGGCTCCCAGCACGCTTCGCCCTCCGCCCCTTCCCTCGCCTCCCCGCGACCTGTTACCGGGAACAACTTAACAAGTATTGCTGTGGTACAAATGTGCCTCAGTGGTTAAGAAGCTCGCTTTGTTAGCTGGATGGCTGGCAAGTCGGCAGTTCGAGACTGGATACTTCATGAAGGAAGGGTGATCTGTCCCAGCTCCTGCCAACCTAGCAATTCGAAAGCAAGATATTGCAAGTAGATATACAGGGAAGGGGGAAGAGAACTTGGGGACATGAAAGAACCCTCAGTCGGATGTCCCCTGAATGGAGTTCCTCCAGCAAAAATCCTTTCAACCGAGAAAGCATCTTTGTGTGCTTTTGACACGATTTTTAAAAAATATATTTCCTGCCAGGAAATCCTCTTTTTTACAGGAGCCTGACAGGAGAGGTCATTTGGAAGGGAAATGTAGGGGCATCCATTTACCCTGCTTTTCCTCCTCCGGCCAATTCTCTGGGCAGTTCACAACTTAATTGGCATTTTGCCCCCAACATGCTGGGACCTCATTTTACCAACCTTGGAAAGATGGAAGGCTGAGTCCACTTTGAGCCCTGGTCAGGATCAAACTCACGGAACAGAAGTTTAATCAATGCACTACCTGGCTGAGTAAGCTAGAGCAGCTCATCCTAGTGAGGCCCTCAACAGGGCACGGTCTTTGAGGCCCTCATAATAACAATAATTTCATGTCAAAAATTATTCTGGGATTTTTGCTGGAGGAACTCTGCTCAGGAGATGCCTGAATGAGGCTCCTTTCATGTCCTCAAGAGCTTTTCCCATCAAAATGGTCCCTATTTATCTACTTGCAATTTTTTGCTTCCAAACTACTAGGTTGGCAGGAGCTGGGACAGAGATGGATGCTCAAACCATCCTGCAGTACCCATGTCTCAAACTGCCAACTTACTGACTTCCAGCTAACCAATGAGCCACCACAGCCCCTGAAAAAGGCAGAGAGTTGTTTATCATGATATCTTCACTGGTTTTGGTCTCAGGAGCCCCAAGAGCCTGGTTGGCCTTGCTCACTTAAGCAGCTTGAATTGGGTGAGTGTAGTTGGAGGGGTTGGCCATTTACTGTTCAACTTCAGGCAGCAAAATATACTGTTGCCAGTTCTGCTTGTAATCACAGAACTGGTGGCATAGATCACCAGAATAGATACATTTTCTGATATCTCTGAACAGTTATTGTGGAATCCTATTGCCACACACACACACACACACACACACACACACAATTTTTCTTCCCTAAATGCCAGGTTTAAACTATACAGAAGCAACAAATAAAGTGGTTTGCTCAATTGGAGAAAATGCCTTGAAATTCCATACCATACAAAGATTCTGTGGATAGAGGAGAAGGACAAAGACCATGAGGCAGACCCAGAGGAAAGTGGAGAGATCACAGAGAAATATTACAAGAACACCAGATAATGCTTGTGAAGGCTACTAGAAGTGCCAGAACAAGAACCCTGTATCTTCCCCAATACCTGAAAGGAGGAGGAAGAAGATGCCAGATGAAATATTGCACTAGCAATCCCAATGACTCTGTGCCCATGCACACGTGATGATGACCGTGGATAGTTCAGTTGTGGCCAAAAAGGAACAGCACTGAAGACACATTCTCTGCCATTGCACAGCCACTGTGTAAAATGTATGAGCTGAAGGTTATACAGTCACATTCTAGAAGCTTACTTCCACCTGGTCATGATATTTTATTTAGTATTTATAAAGTTCCCTTTATTGAGTGAAAAGTGGGAATCCAGAGGAAATTCCTTTATTAGCAAGGATAATAAATAATGCAATATAAACTGCCCCCTCCTTCTTTTATATGTATTTTCAAAATATTACAATGAATATTCACTTCATTCATAATTTGAGAGATGCAAGGAATTGAATGTACTGAATAATTTACTTTCAGTGACCAAAGGGGATTAACACTAATGATGAGGAACTAAAGAGCACTCCACACAAGTCAAAAGATGATTTTAATTTTTCATTCCAGTGATAGAAATTCATGTTTGCCTTTTTGTTTCATAGAATATTCTTTACATCTGTACTTTTTACCTTCTCTCATGTGGGCAATTGCTTGCTGCTAATGCAATCTAAGATAATTAGATTCAGCAACAGGACTAAAATGAGGCTAGAACTCATTTTGAAGTGCTGTTCTTTCCCCCATCCTCTCAGATTCTAACTCTGAGACTATAGTTCACTTTCAAAAAAGAGAACAGATAAATAGGGGGGAAAGCCACGACAACTCTGGGCTAGGAGTTTTAAAAGTCAAGAAGAAAGGAAACACCTAAAGTTGTAAGCTAGTTAGTAATAGCCTCAATCAACACTTAGTCATATTGAGTACAGACTCATTGAAATCAATTGTTAAACGTGAAGTTCCTTTGAGGAGTTGTTGTTGTTCAGTCACACAGTCAATTCTGACCCTTTGCGACCCCATGGACCACTGTCTTCCAGGTGGCTCTGTCCTCCACCATCCCTCTCAACCCACCCAACTGTGTGCCCATTGCGTCTACAATACCATCTAGCCATCTCATTTTTGGCCATCCCCTTCTTATCTGGCTCTCAACCTTTCAAATAATAGCAATAGCAATAGTAATAGCCTCAATCAACACTTAGTCATATTTATTACAGACTCATTGAAATCAATTGTTAATCATGAAGTTCCTTTGAGTAAGTCCTATTATTAGCTCCAATAAGATCACACCCATTATATAAATGGAATTTATATGTAAGAATTAATTCACTATGTTCCCACTGATTCAGAGAGTTGGTTCTAGTTTAGTCTGATAATTGAATTTAGGCCACTAATTTCAGTAGATGTATTCTATATAGAGTTAATTGTTTGTATTTTGGTTATTGACTTCAGAGATTTTCCAATAGAATTCAGACCACTTTAACACTCTGAAGAGCATGTGTGCCCTCTGGTTCAAGCAGGGGGTGAAATCCAATGGGCCACAGTTCACTATTGAAAGGGGATTTTAAAATTAAAGGTATGGGGAATATTTGGAAAACTCCAGGCAAAAGCATCAGAAGCAGAAGCGTAGCGTGCCTTGGCGGGGCCCCGTATAAAAATTTGTTTGGGGGCCCTTAGGAAGGGTAAAGATTTGTTTTGCTTACGCACGTTGGGGGCCCCCGTGGCCTGGGGGCCCCGTATAATTGATACGGCAGATACGGCGGTAGCTACGCCCCTGATCAGAAGTGTTTCAAGCAGAAATAAAGTTGTAACAGATTGCTAGCTTGCTAAAATAAAATCTGTTTTAGCATTAACATTTACAAGGTCATTTCAAAGCACATTCAGCATATAGACTGTAAGTATATGATTGGATAAGCAGACCTCTGCCTTAGGTATTGGTCTAGTTCAGTGACGGTGAATGTTTTAGAGACTGAGTGCCCAAACTGCAACCCCAAGCCCACTTATTTCTGTCCCCAGTTCCAGCCCCCCTCCCCCGCTACGCTTCTGGTGCCTGGACAGCCTACCCGTAGTGACCTCTCCCTTAGGCTGCTGCTGGTGAATGCCAGCTCTGTCTGTAATAAGACACCTACTTGCAGAGACCATCTTAGAGGGGCGGGCTGGGCTGACCTGTCATGCATCACTGAGACCTGGCTGGGAATTAGGAATTAAGGGGATATTTAGTAGGATATATAAGATGCTAAATAAAGGAGGTAAATCACAAGAAATTTTGCAAAATATTTGGGAAGATTTGAATGTTACAATATCTGAAACAGCATGGAAAAAAATGGAAAAGAAGAATTATGAGAACTGTGTCTGTAAGGGTTAAAAAACATAATTACAAGTTGTTATGGCGATGGTACCTGACCCCAGTTAGGTTGCACCAGATAGATAAGAAAATAAGTAAGATATGTTGGAGATGTAAACAGTTAACGGGAACATATGTACATATGTGGTGGAGTTGTAATGTGGTAAAAGATTTTTGGAAAAAATAGAAAAGGTCAGTATTACTGACTGATGTTGACAAGTTTAATGTGGATAATGATTAAAAAAGAGTTGATATCTGTTAGCATCAGAAAAGTGTCCATCCGGGTTTAGGGTTTGGCACCAACCTACGGGTAAGGGGAGGGACGGTGGAGTCGCCATTATAGCCAGGGAGTCGATGGGAGTCACTAGGGACACAGCCCCACAGGTGTTGGGTTGTGATGCACTGATTCTTCGTTTGGGCCTTAAGGGCCAGTTATGAATCTTGGTCCTGTACCTGCCCCCCTGCAGTGTGGCAGATTTCTTGCCTGAGCTCCTTGATATGATCACCATGCTGGCACTGGAGTTGCCCAGACTTATGGTACTGGGGGATTTCAATTTGCCTTTGCTGGAGGCCGGGTCTAAGGTAGCTCAGGAGTTCATGGCTACCATGGCAGCTGTGGGCCTAACCCAGGTAATTCATGGTCCTACTAGGAGCAGTAGTCACACACCTGACTTAGCTTTCTTGTCGGATACTGAAAGTGGTCTGATATTACAGCAATTATATATAACACCTGTGCCGTGGCCAGATCACTACCTGGTGACCCTTGACTTCCAGGGGGCAGCTCTTCACCATGGAGAGGCTGGGCCTTTTAAATTAGCCCACCCCCAACATCTGATGGACCCAGAGGGATCTGGGGTTCTTTTCTATGGATCAGCTGCATGATTTGGCAAAGGCATTTGTCGCCTTCTGGAACGAGGGGGCAGCGGCTGCATTGGACTGTGTCACACCGCTATGGCCTCGTCGTACACGTGGCCCCTCCTCAGTGGTTCACAAAGGAGTTGAGGGAGCTTAAATGGGCAAAGAGACACCTAGAGCATTGCCAGAGGAAGACACAAAGTGATTCCAACCAAACACTTGGTAGAGCCACTATTTGGGCCTACCTTTTGGCAATAGAGGCGGAAAAGCATCAGTACTTCACTGTCCTTATGCCTTTGCAGATAACCACCCAGCGGTCCTTTTCTGGGTGACTGGGTTCTTCCTGGGTGGCAGGGGCACTCTGATGATTTTGTTGATTATCTGACAGAGAAAATAGCTCAGATTCACTCACAGTTTGACTCCGAAATTAACACCAAGATGCAAAAGTTGACCGGAGTGCAATCTAGCCATATTATCTGGGATCGGTTCAATCCAATTGTCCCTGAAGAAGTGGACAGGATACTGGAATCTGTTTGCACTACTGCCTGTTCATTAGATTCCTGCCCCTCCTGGTTGGTTAAGACAGCCAGGGGGGGGTGACAGCCAGTTGGATTGGAGTGGTGATTAATGCCTCCCTTGGGGAGGGTGCATTTCTGGCCCCTTTGAAACATGCGCTGGTGTGCCCCCTCCTTAAGAAACCATTGCTCGACCCAACAATACTGGATAACTTTCATCTGGTATCCAACCTCCCCTTTTTGGGGAAGGTGGTGGAGAAGGCAGTGGTGTGGCAGCTCCAGGGTATCCTGGATGAAGCGGATTATCTGGACCATTTTAAGTCAGAATTTAGTCAGGATATAGTACCAAGACTGCATTGATCACACTTATGGATGATCTCTGGAAGGAGCAGGATGGAGGTAACCCTGTCCGTCCTTGCTCTTCTTGATCTCTCAGCAGCTTTTGATACCATTGACCATGGTATTCTTCTGGATTGGCTCCAAAGGTTTGGGATACAGGGCATGGTGTGGTCCTGGTTTTCCCCCTCCCTGAGGGGCTGAATCAAGTCAGTGTGGTTGGGCAGCCAAAGGTCCAGCCCGAGTCCCCTCACATGTGGGGTGCCGCAGGGCTTGGTACTCTAGCCCTTCCTGTTCAACATCTACATGAAGCCACTGGGTGAGACCATCCATTCCCATGGGATGAAGTATCATCAGTATGCTGATGATACTCAATTGTATATCTCAGCCCACGGTGATCTAAGCAATGCGGTCAAAGTTCTATCCAGGTGCCTGGAGGATGTGAGGGTCTGGATGGAGGACAACTGGCTACAACTGAATCCTGGCAAGACTGAGTGGTTGTGGATTAGGCTCCCTGTGTTGGCTAAGGAATTACCATCTTTGGCACTGGACAGGGCTTTTTTGCCCCAGTCAAACCCAGTGAATAATCTGGCGGTCCCCCTGAACTCACGACTCCTGCTCGAGGAGCAGGTGGCAGTCGAGGCTAGAAGGGCTTTTGCTCAATTTCACATTATTCGCCAGTTATGTCCATTCCTGGACCGGGTCTCCTTGCTCAACGTCACCCATGCACTGGTCACCTCCCTTCATGGGGCTGCCCTTGATGACCATTCGGAGCCTTCAGCTACTGCAGAATGCGGCAGCCCACATGGTGATGGGGCATGGTCGCTATGACCATCCTCACCCTTGCTGCAGGAGCTGCATTGGCTACCAATGTGCCTCTGGGTGCAATTCAAGGTGCTGGATATTACCTTTAAAACCCTACATGGGAGTGGGCCAGACTACTTAAGAGACCACATCACCCCAAGGATATCAGCCCATCCCACTAGAGCAGACTGAAGGGGCTCTCCAAGAGTACCAACTGCTGGAGAGGCTCACCTCTCTAGCACCAGATGGAAGGCCTTCTTGGTGTCTGCTCTGGCCCTTTGGAATCTCCTGCCGACTGACCTTCACTTTCAACCAGAACTGCTAGCATTCAGGAAAGGCCTGAAGACCTGGCTGGCCCAGCAGGTGTGGGCTGCTTCAGCCTCTCCCCCCCCCATCTGGGGATTTTAGTTTAACTGTCTAAGGATGGTTTTTGTTGTTGTTCAGTCGCACAGTCGATTCCGACCCTTTGTGACCCCATGGACCACTGTCCACCAGGCACTCCTGTCCTCCACCATCTCCCTCAACTCCCTCAGCTCTGTGCCCATTGTGTCCACAATACCATCTAGCCATCTCATTTAGCTGTGTAGTTTACTGATTTTAGTTATAGTGTTGTAATTCAATTTTGTATTGTGATTGTTGTTTTTGATGACTGTAAGCTGCCCTGAGTCGCCACAGTAAGAGGGCAGTGATAAAAGTATAAATAAATAAATAAATAAATAAATTTATCACAAAGTGCCAACACAATGGGGTGAATTCTGTGCTATGGGGAGGGAGAAAGCAGTCCCATTGGGTTCCTGGGCAGGGGGGAGGGGTGATCTCTGTGCATGGGCAACAGCATGCATGCTCACAGAGAGGGCTCTGAGTCAAGTTGCACATCAGAGAATAACCAAAATCTTATATCAGAGAGTAAACGCAACTCATTATTTGGATTTCTATCTTTGTTATATACATTATGATCTTAATGAAAAGACAAATAGGTAGGTATCCCTAAGGTGGTGGTTTATCTCACTGCATTTAAGTCATATGAAACCTGGATCTGAATGTGAGAGTTTCCCAAACTGGGCAAAAGGATGTTGGCTCTTTTCCCTTTCCCCAGAATATATTTGGCTTATTGACCAGTAGTTACCACAGCTTCCATGCACTGCAGATCAGAAGGCAAGAATTTTGAGGACATGCTAAATATAGTTTTCAACACCATGCCTTTTAGAAATTAAGCCCAGTTTGCTTTCCTAATTTTTCTGCTTATATACAGAGAATTGCATCTCATACACAAATCTGGCTCCCAAAGATAGAACATTACATGAAAGTGAAAGGCCTTTGGATACAATCAATGCCATACAGTATCTCAGGAAAAGAGTCTGCAAATTGCTCTTAATGGTTTTTTGTTATTCCTTGCCAAAAACATAGAGCAATTAATACAATACAAGACCCTGTTAGTGAAAAAGAAAAAATATTTCTCCATTATAAGGTTTTATTCACAGTTTAATTTAATAAATGGATTGAGTATGATTTAAAAGCAAGGCATTTGTGAGACAGTGCCAAGCAAAATAGACAATGTGGATCCAGAATAGGAAAGTGCATTTGTAATGATAGGTAAATTGAATAGAGAAATTCCGACTTCAATTTGCTGCTAAAAGTGTGGGTTTCCCCCCACTTATTCCTCCCCCCCAATAAATAATATTAAAATGTAGCATTCTTCCTAATTATTTCTTTGTAATTAAATATTATCTTCAAATATTTGTGCAGGAAATGTTATAATCTTGCTAGATTAATGAACATCAAACATCGATACTGTATATCAGGAAAATGTATGTGTAACACTTGTTTCTACCTCTATGGATAGCCTTCTTTGTTGTTAGCTAGTTATTTTCTCATTTCATAGATTGCAAATAGAACTTTATGGGGAGTGTAGTTAGGATGATTAGCTCAGTGTGATCAGTGATCAGGTTATTTTTCTTTATTTACATCAGGGGTGGCCAACCAATGGCCTGTGGGCTGGACTCAGCCCATGGCACCATTTCATGTGGCATGTCGCTGCCCTCGCCGCTTCCAGAAGCAGAAGTGGATGCATTTATGACAGTCATAAAATGGACCCATGCATGCATAAATGCACCCACACCTGCCATAAACGCTGCCGTAAATGCACCCATGACACAACAGCAATGGATGCATTTTATGGCAGCATTTATGGTGGGAGGAACCATGTGATTGACCTACTCAGCTGTCTGGAGGATGTTGTCAGGCCCATAGCATAAAAAGCTTGGGAACCCCTGATTTACATCATCTAAAAAAATCATATGTGTGCTATATGAATAAATTTTCTGCAGCTCTAAAATGACTCCCAAAGAACTAATTTCTGGCTTTTTACAATGTATAGCTGTTTGCACTACTTAACATTCTTGTAACAAATATATTTCCTTTCCTCTTAATAAAATATTAATTTATAAAAGTGTGTAACAGAAGGTAGGGCCCAACGTTCTTCTGGATTGCAACTCCTTGGCTGGACAACCCAGGGATGGATTTGTGTAGAAAAGATAGCGTTAGGCCAAATAACCACTCCAAGTTTCTTCAAGAAATACATTGAAAGCATTGTAAAATACAGTACAGGATACAGTCCATCAAAAGAATAGCAAGCATTTCAAAGCAGAAATAAATCATTTCAGGTTCCAGGGAAAACCCAATGTCCCCCTCTTTCCACAAGTCTCACATTTTGCAGAATGGCTGCATAGCCTTCCAGGGAGGAATAGCTGCATGTGTGTGTGTCTTCATCACTGGGTTACACCTAGTGATAGGATGATACCGGGTCAGCCCGGATCCGCTGACCCAGTAGTTCCAATCACGATTGGTTCCCCGTGGGGGTTGTTAGAACCCAGGAGATCCAGTTCTGAATATATTTTTTTAGTAAGAAATGGAACTGTGCATGCATCAAATAGAGGTTTGACTCATGCACAGTAAGAAATAGAACTGTGCATGTGTCAAATAGAGGTTTGACACATGCACAGTAATGGGCAGCCATTTTGGCTGCCCGGGAAATTTTTTTTTTAAGGTAGCGGGGCCGGGAGAGGCAGGGACCTTTCCTTGGCGCGGCGCACCATCAGGTTGGTGCGTCACCGCACCGTTACAGGCAGCCATTTCGGCTACCCAGGAAAAAAATGTTTTTTAAGACGGGGGACTTCCGTTGGTGCGGCGCGGCATCAGGCCGGTGTGCCGATGTGCTGCCACGCCATTATGGGCTGCCATTTCGGCTGCCTGGAAAAAATTTTTTAAGTGGCAGTGGCAGCCTTTCCTTGGCGCGGAGCCAGGTTGCCGCGCCGGCTGCGCCGCTACTCCACTGCCTCTTCTGCTTCCAGATGAGGGTAAGTGACCTAGGTTTTGTGTTTGGGGTGGGTAGATGGGTGTTGGGGTGGGTGAGTGTATTTTTATTTATTAATTTATTTTATTTCTTTATTTATTTTATTTCTTTAATTTATTTACAGGTTTGTGTTGTGGTTGGGTGGGTGGGTGGGTTGAGGTGTGTGTGTGTATTTTAATTTAATTTAATTTTTAAATTATTATTTTAATTTTTTTATTTTAAGGCCCTGCCCACAACGTCATGACGTCATGACATCATGACATTGGCCACACCCATGACGTCCGTGACGTCAGGGAGTGGTAGTAAAAATTTTGTCATCCCATCACTGGTTAGACCTCTGCCCCTCCCCCTTAGGGAATCCAACCAATGATCTTACAGCAAGGCATGTCAGTCACATAATCAGTTTCATTTCACTAAAACCATGAGGCAAGGATGTTTACATATTTTACATATTTTCTCTCTCCCCCCACCCCATATCTGGAATTGCAATTTTGAAAGTACTAAAACACATTTAAGTGAGTATGAAGAAAACAGAAAAGGCACTGTTTGAAAATGGAGCGTATTCTGTTACATCCTGTGAACTGAAAAGTTTGGTTTCAGACCACTGAGAAGCACTTTAAGCCACCGAAGAAGCTACCTGTAGACTATAAAATAAGAAAGGAAGCCATGTTTGGGAGAGGATATCTGATTTGAGCAGCTGTGAGATATAATTATTATTTCCAGAAAAGGAGAATTGTGTTTGGGAGATACCAGCTGAAAAAGAGGGCTTGCAATAATTTTTATTTTACCATTACAAGTGTAATCCTTAATTTGTGATTATATTGGCAGAAGGTAATACAAAATGATATTTGCTTTAGGGGATGTAAAACCATTATTGTAGGAACTAAGGTACAAAAGAACCAGAGCTAGGCTTCCCACTATCGTCAAGCAACAGGGCACTGTTGACCCATCCTGGGAGGGCCTTTACCATCAACCCCAAACAGTTACTTGGCACAGCTATGCAAAACAGCTATACAGTGGTACCTCGCTCAAAGAACATAATGCGTTCCACAGGATTGCTCTTTAAGCGAGTTTACTCTTTAAGCGAAACACCATTGTAAATGACCAACTGTGGTGGGGATTGTGAACCCCGATTTATTTGTTAAGCGAGTTTTTGGTTGGTTTTATTTGTTAAGCGAAGCGAACATTCAGAGAAAATTCTGCTCTTTAAGCGAGTTACTCTTTAAGCGAGACACTCTTTATGCGAGGTTTGACTGTACCTTCAATGCTTCCTATTGGGTGTCCTTCGACTCAAGATGGGCAATTAGGAAAAGTGCTGTGGCAGAGACAATTTTTCCAGCCATCTATACCATTGTTCTTGGCTCTCTGGACTCTCAGCGAGGAAGCAATCAGCTAAGCAGAGCTACTGCAGAGTCCTTGTTTCTTCTTCAGTCTGGAGGGAGGTGGGTATCATTGGTACTGCCACCTTCCTCTAACTTCAGGAAGCATGTACATAATATTGCCAGGCTCATTTTCCATTTCTCTTGCTTAGAAAGAAATCTTGAAGACCCCTGAAGAGAAAGGAAATTATGTGTGACAAAAAGCCTGTACATTCTGATATAGTTCACCAATCCAACCTAGAATGTGCAAAATTGCACACCCCTGGCAAGAAACATGAATAATCATGTACCCCAAGCTTTTCTTTCTGAATAATCATCCAGAATTCAAATCTTTCCCACAATGCAATAATTAGTAAATGTGAAGGTCACCCTTGCTCAAAAGCCAGTCATATAGGATATAGTGCTTATCTCCCTTTACATGCAAACAGCCAGCGCTGTTTGCATCAGCAGGTGTTTCCATGGTCTGGCTAAACACCAGAATCCACGGAGTGCTGTTACCTTCCCACTATTTATCTACTTGCAATTTTTTGCTTTTGCACTGCTAGGTTGGCAGGAGCTGGGACAGAGATGGGAGTGCACTCTGTTTTTCAGCACTCAGGTCTCGAACTGCTCACCTGCAGACCTTATAGTCATCAAGTTCAGTGTCTTAACCACTTAGCCAATGCAGTCCCCCCACCCATGCAGTAATTACTCACCACTTATAAACTCTACTTATAGGTTTTCACAAAAGTATTCTTAATTTAAATATAATTTTCTGATGTTCTTTCTAGACTACTCAAAGATCAGAAATGGAATTTAGATTGTTATTTTGCCCAACAAATCACTACAAAAGACTATCTTTACTACAGAGCTGGATTTACTGAACTTTTATAATTATACATTTGTGAGACCTTCCTGGTAATTTGTTACATCTCATGTGGAGCAAAATATGCTGCTCCCCATATCCCTTTTTATCTACAAGAATTTCTAAACATGCTCTGAAACACAACATCTATGCACAGAGCTCAAGCATACAAGCTTACCCAGATTTACTTCATTGATTTTTATCAGGATACAACTCTGCATGATTTTATGTATTTTTTTTCTTTTTATTCACCTGTTCACAGTTCATCACAGTGAAATTATATTTAGGCATTTAACTAAAAAGGGCATCTCTCTCTCTCTCTCTCACACACACACACACACACACACACACACACACACACACCTATATTCAAATACAGGATGGTGTAGTTGGCTAAATTACCTCTTTGGCTGTTAACATATCCATAAGGTGATGAACTTCACATAGGACAAAAACACTGTTGCTATTGCTTTCTGCCTTACCTTTTCTTCAAAAACTGGGACTAAAGCAATTTACAATGTATTCTTCCTTCTCCCTACAGCTGGACTGAATGGAGTGGTCCTTGATAGAACTTATGGGTTTAGAATCTCAGCTGGACTGCATAAAACAAGTTTTAAAAAAGCCACAGCAACAGAACAATTAACAAGTGAAAAGTTGAAGTATGTAAGCCCCTGTCCATTTTGTCAGTCTATTGCCTACGGCCTGCCAAAATATAAAGGGATTTGTATGTTCAAGGAAGAACACCAGATAGGTGGCCAACCAAATCTCCTTTGTTAAGGAATTCTGTATTCTAGGAGCTGTCACCACTAAGGCCCCTTCTATTGTCAGAATATTTACTCTTTTATGTTAGTGAGGCCACCAAAGAATTGTGTGGTGGTGTGCCATGTAGAATCTGTGATACACAGAAGACTGTGATTTATAGTTGGGTGTACCCTGGACAACATTGAGAGAAATCTGAACAGTTGGATCATCCAGTACCGTAGCACTATACAGCACATAATATATTTGGCATGAAGACTCACTCAAAATGCCATTTTTGAATGCCAGCCCTACTGGCAATCTCTACTAGTATTGAAAGTATCTCAGCAGAAAAGGAAGCACTATCACCTGTCATTTGCGTGTGACATAACTGCAATATACTGCTTGTTCCAGGAACCCACAGAGGATCAAATGATCAACAAGGTAAATGGAACATAACTTGTTTTAGAAGGACCAAATGAAAAATACGAGAGTGCAATTTTTACTAAATTGAACATCACTATATTGCCTGCAGAGATGACTGATGTAGAGAATATTGAAATTATGACAATCAAAGTTCAATCTTGCACAATCACCTCTGTTTATAAGCCACCAAATAAGGAATACAATTTTTCAGAAACTTGTAATTGCCATTCTCAAACAACAAAAATAGTCCTGGGAGATCTTAATTGCCATAATACTTATTGGGGATAGAGAGAGACAGACATAAATGGAAGAAAGCTTAAAGATTGAGCTGAATGTAGGCAGAATGTAAAGGGACCACAGTCCCTTTAAAATTATTACATGATCCAAAGTTGACCCCATACCTTAATAGTGGTCAACAGAGGTGAGGATATAACACAGACAATATTTTTTGTCAATTATCATATTGCTTGTTAAACCAAGAAGAATTTTGCAGAACCATTCCCAATAATACAGCATTGAGCTATTATACGTACTATAGAAGCAGTTGTCATGCCAGAGACAGTTGCACTTAATTTTAAGAGAGCCAAATCTGACAATTTTGCTCAAGATCTGGATAAAGAAGTGATAAAAGTTTACCCTTACTCAGAAAATTATGTTTTTGCTGAACTGGTGATGATTACATTTTGTAATTCCAAGGGGATGTAGAACATCTTATATACTTGGATTGGATAAGGACTCAAAGGTTTTTCTCAAGAAGTATGCATGTTTTTTGGAAATGGATCCCTTCTCTGAGGGTGAAACAGCTTTTCCAAATCATATCAACATCAAGAACAGAGAGATAGTGCAACCTCTTAGAAAATTTGGACATAAAATGGAATAGTCGGCAAGTGTGGAAATTATTAAAGAACCTCCAGGGTAATCCAACAGCACCCTCATGGAATTGAGTAAAATTACTCTTGACCAAATTGCACATCAACTGTTAGTAAATGGGAAAACTACAAGAAGACCAAGATAAATGAAATCCCAAAGGTATAACGGGGAGAAAGTCCAACTTGCTACACCTTTCACATGTAAAGAACTGAGAACTGGTATCCAACAAATGAAGAACAATAAGGCTGCAGGCGTGGATGACATAAGGTCATCCAAATAAAGCATTTTGCCCCCATAACCATTAACTGGATCTTAAAATTGATGAATGCTTGTGTGGATAGGACTCTGATCCCAAAGATCTGGCATAAAGCAAAGTTATGGCCTTACTTAAGCCAGGAAAAGGACCAACTAATCCCAATAACTTTTTATCTGTATCGATCCTTTGCCATATTTTCAATATTCTGGAGAGAACAATTATGAACATATTTTATTATTCTGTTGATGGAATGATCATTAAAGAACAGCCAGGCTTCAGACCAGGAAAGTCATGCTCTGGTCAAACACTTAATTTAACCTAGCATATAGAGGATGGATATTAAAGTAGGTAGATTACAGGAATAGACTTATTGATCTCACAGCTGCATATGATACAATAAACCATAAGAAATTGATAAGGAAGATGTGTACAACGACTAAATACTATTGACTGACACAGCTCATCCAATGCCCATTCCAGAATACGTAGCTGATTTTTGGTCACTCTGCATGGCAAAAAAGAGACATTGGAGAGCTCAGAAAAATGGCATTCCCCAAGGAAGTGTATTGGCCACTATGTTATATAATATCTACACCAATGACCAGCTGATCAATACTGAAACTAGGGCAATCACTGCTCAGGGAACAATGTTTGAGGAAATAGAGACTAGGCTGGTATCTGCTCTTGAAGAAATAGCTATCTATTATAACAATCACCTGAAACCTAATTGGAAAAACCACAAATACTGTATGTGTATTCCATGTATGAAATAGAGAGGCAAGAAAGAAGCTGAACATTCAATTCAATTCAATTCAATTATTCGACTTGTATGCCGCCCCACTTGCAATGCAACTCTGGGCAACTAACAAAAAGCAAAATATCACAGTTACAATAAAAACGATTACAATATTACAGTTACAAAATATCACAGTTACAATGTCACAATTACAATTATAAAGTAATTGCCAAAACATTTCAAAAGCAAAACTCAGAAATACATTACAAATTCAGCCCAAACCACTCTGTCCATTACCCTCTGGCCGAGTCAGCCAAGAGGAAGAGTCCTGTGATAGTGGTGGGCAACGGTGGCATTTTTGAGCCCTGCCGAGCTGCGCAACTGTCCTCTCCCCTCCAGGCTGGCCCAACCGAGGGGAATCCAATGATGGTGGAGGGCGTTGCCAGTGTTTTCTCCTCCCAACTGGCATGGAGGGGCCAGGGGCCAGCTGGGCGGCAGTGTGCAGCCAGCAACAAGTGCTGTGGCTTTTCTTCTCCAGGGTCCCGAAGGGAGGGGCCGAGGGGTCAGCTGGGCAAAGGTGTCTGGCTTCCCACAAGCACCACAGCTTTTCTTCTCCCTGGTCCTGAAAGGAGGAGCCTGGGGTCAGCTGGGTGGCAGTGTCCATAACCTGGAGACCACAAATTAAACCACTGTGACAATCCAAAATACCTGGTGGTAAAATTGGACCATGCTTTAACTTGTAAACATCACTGTCAGGATATTAAGCAGAAGGTATGCACCAGGAACAATCTCATCTGCAAACTTACAAATACCACATGGGGAGGGATGCCTAATATTTTCCATACATCTGCTTTCGACCTGGGTTTCTTTGCTGCAGAGTATGCTGGCCCAGTCTGGAGAAATTCTCCTCATGCTAGTCAAATTAATATGGCCCTTTATGAAACAGGCCATAAAGTTACAGGCTGCTTACAACTAGCACCTGTTAATAAAATCTTCTCACTCATGGGTATAGCACAGGAGTTCTCAACCTTTTAAAGCCGGGGGCCACGTCACGCTCCATCAGACAGCTTCAGGGTCTGGATGGCCATTTTGCTCTTCCTCCACCACATGGCACTTCCAGGTGTGGTAGAGGCAGGGGGGGCACATGAAATGGTGCCATGGGCCACATGTTGAGAACCCCTGGTATAGCACCTCCAGATGTAAGAAGACAAGTAACAGCAGAGGTTGAGAAGAAAAAGCAAGAAACAGATCCAAGGCATCCAACATTTGGACTTCAATATCATCCATCAAGGTTGAAGTCAAGGAAGAGTTTCCTAAAAACAATGGAACCAATTCCATCCTCAGCTGAGGCCCGTCCAACTGAATGATGAAAAAGAAAATCACTGGAGGATAATGGGCAACAAAGGAGAAACCATAGCAGGTTACAATCTCTAATATAGGACATGGAAGATGCTGGATATGCAGAGAATTTGGGTGACATGATGCAAAACAAATCTAAAGAGGAGGGGACACATTGACTATGGTGAATGATGCAAATGTGATAAGAACATCTGCTTATCTATGGCAACTTGCCTGAAGAGTGTGATATTGAGGATTTGTTTGAAACAAATGACAGGGCTATTCAAACTGCTGAATATTGGAAAAGCAGAATGTAAATATGTAGTTTATGTATGCATACATTTTAGATGATTAGTGGATTTTTTAAATTATGTTGGTTTTAAATTTCAGTGCTTCAGACTTGGATAAAGAAATAAATGTGGAATCTGAATTTCTTGAGACTTTACACACAAATGTTAGTGACTCCCATGAATATGATTTGAGAGATAACAAGCTTCAAGTAAAGATACTTGTATACATTTCCTTGTTCCAATAACTGCTTTGCATCTCCACCCACACAGTGGGAATGATGTAATGGGCATCTGGAAAATTAACTAGGTTTTTCCAGCACTGACCTGTGTCTGGGGACAGCAGCCTAGCCAAGAGGATGCAAGGTAAAACAGGTGGCATCTATAGTTGTATCCATTTAGTGTCCTTCAGTATGTGACACAATATCCACCTCATGTTGCCTAACAGTAGAGCAGCCCCTGTTACCAGTCATAATGTAAATTGCTTTACAAGCTCTGTTATTTTAACATATATGGTGCCTACATCCTACCATTTTAGACTCACATTGGGGGGGAAAGCACTAGTTCTCTCTTTTTGAAATCTTTAATCACAATTGTTCCCAAGAGAAAAACAATTCAGATTCAAACTGTGAATAAAAGCAATCTCAGTATATTGTGCCAAATCTTCCTGGGCATAAAACTCCATTAGTGTCAGTGGAATTTTATAATCAAAAATGAATTTGTCCCACTGGCCTTATAGTAGAGCCATTCGTTGCTGCTTCAGAAAAACAGAAGCGAGAAAGGTTATTACAGACTACTCAAGTAAAAGCACGTGCATATAATGCAAACACTGGAAATATTGCACAAGACTTTATTATTAAAAATTCAATCTCTCTCTTGCAGATTTAAAAGCTTGGCAACTGGAATGTATGCTGAACTTAGAAATGGTGCTTCTGACTCAGGAACTTCCTAGCAATTGCTTTAGCCAGCAGCAAAACAGCTTTTTTGGCCTGTGCAGTCATATCCATGTTGACATTTGTTAGGATGCCCAAACTGAGGAACGGCTTGGCATACTTTGTGATAACTTTGCAGCTCACCTGATTGTAATGCTTATGGATCAAGCTTTAACTCAGTGCCTTGCAGCCTTTTTGTAGATCAAAATCTGAGAGTTCCAAGGTTTTGTTCATTGTTCTGGCTCTGCACAGGTTAGATGTGATCAGGTAGCTGCAAGGCAGTCTTCTGAGATAGCTAATTCTCTAACCATATTTGTATTCTCTTTTTCAAAACTTGAAGCACAACTTGCTAAGCCTTGAAAACACAACCACATCATCTTATATTTCAGAAACATCTTATAATGGTTCCTTAAACTAATTTTTCAATTTTAATTTGTAGCACATGCTAGAACTGTAACTTCCTTTTTTTTTTTTGGCTGTTTAACATTTCTTATAAGAGGTCTAGTAAGTCTGGCCAGACATCCCACTATGGTAATGGAGTAGACCGTACAGCCAGCAACTCAATGTTGAGTGTTGGGAGGTGGTAAATAACCTAAATCCCTATAAGGGTCAATGAGCCCCTTTAGGTGGGGTAGTGGTCCCCTCAGTGGAGGAAATGCCATTGGAAACCATCATATTGGGCCCAACAGCAAAATGAGTGGAGGAGGAACTCTGATTCCCAAGGATAATGGAGGTGGAAGAGGCCATGCCAGATAGACTGACAGTGAGAGTGCACCTTCTTAATATCCTCCATTGTAGTCCCGGTGTTAAATCCTGGATGTCTCATTTCATATGTGCTGCAGGAGATGACTCTGTGATCACAGTGTGTTGATCACTTTACGGCAAGCTAGGATTCACCTTAAACAAATTAATGCCAATGGCATTTTCCCCAGAAAATGATTTTCAGAAAAACATGTATACTCGGATACAACTAGCAGCCGATGACGATAGGAAGTCTATGAACTAGGAAAAGCAAGCTATGAGAAAACATGCATCAATAAATTGAGTGTGTGCCAAACAGAGGTGGATGGACATCCTCTTTTTTGTTACTATGACCCAAGAAAAATGTTCTTTTTGTTCAGTAAAGAGTTTTAGTCCCACCAAAACACAATCTTGTGGTTGTATTTCCAAAGTTGCAATAGTCAATATCTTCATCACAAAAACAAGTCTTTTATGGATGAATTCTTATGTCAATCAGGAGCTGGAATGACTCATCCACCAGATTAGTAGATCAATATACAATACAACAGTGTCCTCTTGCTTCTGCAGATCATAGTTTTCTCTAAATATGCTTCCTCCTTTGTGGTAATGGTTATACCAAAACACTACAAAAGGTCTGATATTGGGTCCAACTGCAATGCTAATTTGTTACAAAGCATAGCAAAATAAGTCAAGATAATGATGAAAGTCCATCACTGACAGATGGCAGTGATGGTATGGTCAATATATTGGCAGAATGAGGTGGAAGAATCCTACGGTTGTAGATTTGACTATGTTATGTTGAAGCATGTACAGATATATTTTTTATCAGTCCATTGGCTGCTGTGCTGGGTTTTTTTCTTGAAGGCTTTTTTTAAATAAACAAGAGCTACCAAAGTCCAGTAAATGGTCTGTAAATGCCTGAAACTGAAGAGAGACACAACTAAAGAGATATAGATTTGATCAGCATCCTGGATGGATATGTTTTGGAGCAGCTCATCATCAAGTCAAGCTACATCATCTGTTTCAAGACTGTTGAAAATAAGACCATGTAGCACAATAGCTCCATATATGAGTGAACTGGTTTATAGTTGCTAAGATTGTTTGGACTTAGACTAGGAAAGCTCTGGGACTGGGTTCAGATCCAACTTAATTATGAAGTTCGCCATAAGACCCTGGATCAGTCACTAACTTTTAGCTTGGCCTGTCTTTTATATGATTGATGTAAGCATAAAAGCAATGGAAGAGGATTATATATATCAATAAACTCTTGGTATGAAATGTGGGATGCAAATGTAAGGAATGAATATGTGCAGTAAAAGCATTGATTGCCCTTGGATGAAGGAAGAAAATGCCCCTATGACACCAAATGACCCTCAGGTCCTAAATATTAACTATTCAGCCAAAGGAAAAGTAATGAATCCACACAATGCTTCTAAACAACCATCTGGTATCAAGGAAGAAGTCATTCATGAAGAAATGTTGGTGGCTGAGTCTTTGCTATGATACAATCTTTACTACACAGTCCTGTATGCTTTGCTATCCACCTACACCACCAAGTCTGGAACAAACTGGGATGGCTTCTGCCACTTGGCCCCATCTGTTGCTTTTCATTTATGTCCTACTTTATGATTATATTTCATGGTTTTTAAAAATAAATTCCTCACAGCCAGCTACTGACAACATAGTGTTCAAAAAACAGTTGAAACTCTATATTTCAACAAAGAATCCCCTCTGGGAGTCAAGCTGTTGATTCACTGATACTCAGAGGATCAGAAGAAAAAATACATTGCACATTTCCTGGTTGGCAATTTCTTGTGTCTCTGGTTTTTGTTTTGTTTTTTGTTTTTTGCTACAATCCCACAGATCTTACCAATGTCTCTTAAGATTCATGGGGCTGGAAAGGCTCCAGCAGCCTGTACATATATTTATTGCTGGAGCTGTAGATCCTTATTAGTAAGAACACATTTATGTTGAATTTGTCTTGCATCGGAAGAAGGGGGCTACAGTTTACAGAGTTCTAACTACTGCATGATGTGATCTTTAATAAATACATTCCACAAACAATTCCATTGATTAAAATAGGCCTGTTCTAACTTACTATGGAAAAGTAAATCTCTCTCAAAGTAGGCCCATTTGAATATATGAAATGTAGGGGGTGGTTGACTCACCAAAGCCCCACTGGTTCAACTTGCCTGCTCTGGTACAATTTATTACAGTAAGCATCAGAATGTTGGCAAACACATGCACCATCTTGACTGCTCTTCTTTATCACACTACTTTACAATATTTATTAAAATACATATGAGCATTATGTGACTGACCAAAAATTACTTTTATCCATATTATATTAGTATGCATGCTGCTACATTCAGAACTGTAACACAGAAGCTGCATACAACTATTGCATGCTAGGCACCTATATGTATTAATTGTTTTATTATGGATAAAATTATTGAATCAGAACTGCAGAACTGCATGTACTGCAGAACTAATACACTTATCATCCCTCACTATCAGGTAGAGAATGGAATCTGGAGCACCACAAATTCCTGAGCCCTGCATTAAATGCATGGTTCTCTTCCCCACAAGTTTATGCAAGCTGGGACAGGTATAATGCTTGAATCCCTATCTCTTATCTTGACAAGGAAGTACCATAATCCATATTTAATTTCTCCTCCAAGATCTGGAATGAGATTAACTACCTGGTCTCTGCCACTACATCCCCCTTTCATTCCACTTTCTCGAGGAAGCAGGGAAGGCTCTTGATGCATCTTTCCCACACAATCACTTCTTTTTCTGTGCCTAGGCCAGACATGAAACTGTCAAAATGAAGGCACCTTTTCCTGAAGGGTTTTCCTCCCTTTTTCTGGGATGGTCTCTTCAATCCATTCAGACAAGAACACACTCAGTCCTGTGATAATGGATTAGAAATGTAACTTCTTTGGATTATTTTGCCTAGTATCCCATAGCCAGCATGGTCAAATTATCTAACTTTTCCAGTTATTTAAACTGAAAATTAACTCATGATGGTACAGATTTCATGTTCTTTGCCCATTCTGTTTTCCACTTTATCCACATATCTTTGTGAGTGCAGCCTCTAAGATGGTCACTCAGTTTGAAAAATAGCCTTTGGGTTTTCACTCTGGCTTATGGGGAGATACTATTGCCTTGTCCTCTCTGTTTTGTTTTATTCTTATACTAGCAGATTAGATTCAGCTTGTACTGCCAGTTGGTTTTAACTATACTACGTGCTGACAGAGTTTAAATTGACTTAGAAGAATGACATTTTACCAGTGGTGGGCTGTCAAAAATTTTACTACCCCACCATGGGCAGAGCCAACATCGTGGGCGGAGCCAACATCATGGCATCATGACATTGTGGGTGGAGCCAAAGTAAAAAATAAAAATACATATTATTTAAATACATATAAATACATATAAATACAGTCAAACCTTGCTTAAAGAGTAACTCGCTTAAAGTGCAGGATTTTCTCTGAATGTTTGCTTTGCTTAACAAATAAAACCAACCAAAAACTCGCTTAACAAATAAACTGGGGTTCACAATCCCTCCCACAATTGGTCATTTACAATGGCGTTTCACTTAAAGAGCAAACTCACTTAAAGAGCAATCCTGTGGAACGCATTATGCTCTTTAAGCGAGGTACAACTGTATATATAAATACATATACACATAATACATAAATACATTAAATGCATTAGAGAATGAGTTGAAAAATGGTATCAAGTACGATCTAAGCAGCTTTTATATGGGATGAGTAGAGTTTGGGTACTTTTCTTTTATTGTTGTGGTTGCTTATATATGGATAACGTAATGTACTCATATTGATGTAGAGGAAGAAATCTGTTCCTACTTTATGATTTACTCTTTTTTTAAAATTTTCTTATTTCTGTAATTTTTGTGTAATTCTTTATTACTGTACTTTTTTTCAACTTTATTATTGTATGTTTATATTGCTTAAATACCTATAAAAATTTAATAAAAAAAATAAATACATTAAATACACATAAAAACAAACTACATAAAACACACACACACCTCAATCCACCCACCCACCCCAAACACAAACCTGTCACTTACCTTACCCTGTGGTTGGGAGCAGCAGGCAGGCAGACACAGCGGCATCACGGTGGCATGGCGGCGCGTCGGTGCAGTGGCCTGGCATCACTGCCTGGCCCTGCCAGGTCTGGCCGGGCCCAGCAATGCAGCGCAGCACAGCCTAGCCCGGCAGCACAGACTGACCCAGTCTGGACTGGCCCGACGGTGCACCGGGGAAAGGCCGCCACCGCTGCTTCTCCAGGCACTGCCTGTGCCCTTTCTGGGCAGCCAAAATGGCTGCCCGGAACTGTGCATGCATCAAACCTCCATTTGACGCATGCCCACTTGTATTTTTTGTGCACACACATCAAATGGAGGTTCGATGCATGCACAGTTCCAGGCAGCCATTTTGGAAACAAAACCAATCCTGACTCCATCCTCCTTTTATTGTAGAAGCAATGAGATGCAAAGCATAATCCATTGAGAAATCCAAAAGAAAAGCATAGATAAACTTAAACTAATAATCTCAGAACACACTCTAGAAATAAAAGTTCCCATTCCTAGGTTCCTAATCTAATTCTTCTCTAACACTCAATTTATACTGAAAAATAAGAAAATGTGCAGATTCTAAGTATCATCCTGGACTCATCTCTCAATTTCAAATTCCACCCTTGATGAAATTCTGACTGGCATATAAGAGTTAAACAAACCATAGTTTCCTGAATTTGGATGCCAGAGGAAAACTGTGGTTCGTTTTTATCCTCAGATGGGATAACAATGGAACTACAACTTTCTTATCTCCTCATGTGGCCATGAAAGAAAAAAGGGAGAAAACTGGTTTATATAGCAAAAAGAATTAGTGATTTCCCATTATGTGTGAACTAGGTCTATGTGAAATTCATGTCAGTTTTACCTTTCTCATGAAGAAGGAACACCAAACTTTAGTTTCATTTTTTATGGAATGAAATTGTCTTCCGTTTACACTGAGAATATTCAGCTTAATTTTTGAAGTTCACTGACAGATGAACACACATCTTCAACCCCTTTGCACACCATAAATGGGAGTAATTTCTCTCTTGCCAGTACAAATAGCATTATAACATAAAACATCTGGGACTATAGAGCATTTTCACAGCCTTACACTAAGCAATCCGTCATTCTCTGGTTTGCTCTCTAACATCCTGTTGACCTTCTTGATGGAATCTGTTCATCAGCTTAATTTGTCCTTTGACAGCATTATAATTATTCAAAGAAAGGTACATTTTAAAATAAAGCAACAAAAATTATTCCTTTTTGCTTTCCTGGGAATGCTGGAGTTGAACATGTTGTCGTTGTCGTTGTTGAAACACTGGTACCCACACAGATTGAGACAGCTGCATAGAGCCAAGGATAAATTTAGTGACATTTTCCTAAATTTTATCATCAAAAGGCAACTGTATTAACATATTCTCATTGCTCTCTTTAAGCCTCCAATGTGTTGTTCCAGATGTTAAAATAACATGACTTGAAGAGAGCTGATGCACTGCCCTTCCCTAGAGATAAATTGTGCCATGCATGGCTTGCAGCTGAGTAACAAAAGAGATCCCCCAAGGTAAGGTTGGAAGGCTTGCATCCAGATGTTCTTGATTATTTCTCCTGATTTCTCATACACCTACATGTATTCTCTAAGGCAGGGAAGGCTGCCTCTTGCTTTGTCGTCTGTTATTGGTCACAAATTATTATTATATTTCTTGTGCAGCCACAAGTTTTTGCACTTGTTAGGGACAATTCTATGTTTCATATGAGTGTGGAAGGCTGACACCTGAAATATTTACCTTGATTGATCAGACTACGAAAGAGGAAACTGGCAACCCTGAATTAATAGGATGGTAAATCTTTGCAAAGTTTCGGTTTGAACTTTAAAGGAGCTCTCCAAAGTGCTGAACTCAATCTGCTCCAAAATAGATTTAGCAGCTTAACATGATCATTTAAAGTTTAAAATAAAATGTAGAGTGGCATAGTCACCCTCTCATAGTCAAAAGTCACCATTATCCACTGGACTGGAGAAATGCTTTAGCTCTTTACAAAGTAACCCTCTCTACTTAGATGTATGGTCAATGACATTGGTCATTACTCTTTGATGCTGGTCATCAAATGTTATGGCCTGAACTAGGAAAATTAGGAAGGGAAAATTGACTGGTGGGGCAGGAAAATTTGAAAAAATGCAATTGATGCTTCTACAGTTCATGGGCATGAGTTATTTTGAAAGAAAAGACTTTAGCATGCTGGGAGCATACAATTCCACATGGCGCTGAGCACCATAAACTCATATAAGTCACACACTAGAGATCTAAACCTTCTGGGAATTTTGAAAGGAGGAAAGTTCGCACAAGTAAAGCATGTTATGGCCTGGCAGACAGCTGAGAACATCACCCCCTCCTCTGGGCCCACACAAACAGCCTGAGAGAAAAGATGCCATGGCCTAGCAGGCAGCTGAGTACCTCGCCCCCATCAACGTTCAGAGGGGAGTTAGTCTGTGTTCTGCTTTGGTTGTTTTGTGAGGTTGTATTTTATGATTGTTACTGTACTGTTGCTGTTTTGACTGTAAGTCGCCATGAGTCACCTCAGTGAGTGGATGGCAATATAAATCTGAATAAATAAATAAATAAATAAATAAATAAATAAATAAATAAATAAATAATGTCACATTTACAGGGAAAAATGCATTTCAAAAAACAATAGATTTTTCCAAAAATGTCATCCTTTTTATTCCTTTGAATTTTATTTCAGATAGTTCCCAAAATCAATCCATGGCTTACGTTACAAAATGAGGTTTACATATACCCAGTGGTGGGCTGTTGCCGGTTCAGACCAGTTTGACCGAACCGGTAGCAGAAATCTGGAGGGGTTCACTGAGGGGGGTAGTAAACCCCCGGGTGACTGGTTCGGTCACCTCTCTGGCTGCCCTCCGGATTTCTTTTCCAGGCAGCCCAAAATGGCTGCTTGGAAGTGCGCATGCATCAAAACTTCATTTGATGCATGCACACGGAAAAATAGAAGTGTGCATGCATCAAATGGTATTTTGATGCATGCACACTTCCGAGCAGCCATTTTCAGCTGCCCAGAAAGGGCACAGCGGCTGGCTGTTGAGGCTCTCAGCAGTCTCTTTGGAGCAGCAGCAGTCTTTCTTCGGCGCACCACCAAGCTGGACAAGGCGACGCTGCCAGGCCAGGCTACGCTGCTGGCCTGGGCTGGGCCAGGCCGGGCTAGGCCATGCTGCCGCACAGCTGTACTGCTGCTATTGCTGCTGTTGCTGCCTGCCTGCCTGCCTGCTGGTCCCTGACCCCAGGGTAAGTGACTAGGGTTTGTGTTTGGGGTGGATGGGTGGGCTGAGGTGTGTTTGTGTTTTATGTAGTGTATTTTTATGTGTATTTAATGTCTATTTTAATTTGCATTTTTATGTGTTTTTATTTCTATTTTTATGTGTACTGTATTTTTATTTTTATTTTTTATTTTTACTTTGGCTCCGCCCCTGGAGACCTCATCATCTGATAAGTGTTTTCCTTGGAAAACTAGATTCACAGCAAAATGAATATCTGTGCAATAAAAGTTCTTTCTTTCCCTTATTATTTCCAAAAATTTCTGCTCCTCATTCTTTAGTCTGGGTGTTTTTACTAACAGTTCTCCAGGTCCTGTTATTTTCCTTGTTATTTCAGAAAATATTTTAGGTACCTGAGACAAACATGCATTATCAAATTCTATTCTTGCTATAGTAGACGGGTTTCAGAAGATCAGTTGTAGATTGTACATGATCCCAGAATACAGTAAAACTTCGGGTTAAAATGGAGGTCTGTTCCAACAGCCTCCATTGTAACACAAAAAACTCATAACTTCAAGCACATTTTCCCATAGGAATGCATTGGAAAAAATTTTAAAAAGTCACAACCAGACAAAAAATAATTTTAAAAAATAATACCAAACCCCCCCCTCACAAAAAATTGCCAAAAAATGCTAAACACATGTCTTCCCCAGGTGCACACCTGGGGAAGGCATGTGTTTTTGGCTGTAGCACTGCCCAGGGAGCTCAGAGGAAGGTGGGCGCCATTCTAAACTCTAAAATTAGAGTTCAACATGTGATTTTCAGTTGTAAACCAAAAATCAGTTGTAACCTGGGGAATTATTTTAATAAAATTTGCCATCGTAAACCGTGGCAAACATAACCCATGGCAGTCATATGCTGTGGTTTTACTGTACATCATTGTCCAAAACAATCTTCCTTATTTGTTTATCAAGTAGTAAACCATCTTGAATAAAAGTTGCTTGTAGAGCTTCCTTTCCATCCAGGAGACTCTTCAGCATTATAGTTATTCCACCCCATCTGGTAACAGATGGCAGTTTCAGTGTTCTTGCAGAATTCTTCTGATACCCTTTTCTCCTTTTGAAAGCTCATGAATGTTTGTTGAATGATGTGATGTTTCTTAACAAATTTGATAATTTTCTTGGCATCTGACAGAAGATCTTCCATTGCCTTTAACTTCTTTATGTCATGAAATAGTAAATTTAAACCATGTGCTGCACAACCAAATGTTTTCACTTGCAGAAGTTTTTCATGAACGATGTTCCATGCATGTTTCATGACTGCTTAAAGTATTTTTTAGTTTCTTATATGTGAAAAACTCATTTTATTACATATTAATCTTTATCAAATACACATTTCTTGTACGGTTTATACACATATAAAATAAAAAAATCTGAATGTAACTTGCAGAAATTACAAAGAAATCATAAAGAAATAGTACTTTCCCAATTTTCCAGGTTCCACCCCCCAAAAAAAATTCCTGCGTTTTTCCCTCCTTTCAAAATTCCTGGGAATTTTACTCTAGCCTGAACATATGGTTTTATTTGCATATGCAGAAATGCCTTAGGTGTTCTTGTCTCGCTAAACTACATTATTATTTGTGGAGCTGCTAGCTGGAAATTACTCTAGAGAATAACTGTGTGATAGTGTCAATGAAATCCCCACCCACAAAATAAGAAAATCAAGAGAAAAATATGATTGCTTCTAATATTTCACAAGCCATCTAGTTGAAACCTATGTGTTCAGCAGTTTTTGAGCTAAAGACTGAGAAAAAGATGTATAGCTACCTATACAAAGTAACAGGTTCTTGAAGACTCTGGGGAATGTGCAGGAAAATCCAGACAGGAAAAATCAGAAGGAAAAAGTAAAATGTAATGAGACTGGTGTTTGTATAAGTGTAAGTAACAAATAAAAGTGTTTCCCAAATCTTAATTTTTGGGCTTCAATTCCCAGAAACCAAAGCCAATTCCAGAAAGCACTGATCAGTTAATATACTGACTGAGGTTTCTGGGAATTGAAGTCCACCAGTGTTCCGTGGAACATAGTTTAGGAAACACTGAATGGGAAAAACTGAAGGTTCTCTAAAATCACAACAAAGTAAGGTGCAAAGGCCTCCAAGCAGTCAAAATTTATAAAAGTAATTTATTATTTATTTTATTTATACCTCACACATCGAAAAGTGAAGTGAAAAGCATGTTTGAAGTGGTAGCCATGCTAGTCTGTCCAAGCATATCAAAGAGTAAACAAAACAGCCAAAAAAGACAAAAATGTTGTGGCACCTTAAAGACTAACTCCTGTATTTAGCTGTGAGTTTTCCTGGACCAAGTCCACTTCATCAGACATAAGCATTTGAATGTAAATGAGTGTGACTCTGAGTCCCTTCTTCCAAACAGTAGCAGCAGCTGCTGCTGCTTCCACTGACTTCTACTGGTGCGAACCTGCTGATGCCCACCACTGTCTTATCAGTGGTTAAGAAGCTCGCCTTGTTAGTTGGAAGGCCAGCAGCTGCCAGTTCGAGACCTGAGTACTGCATGATGGATTGAGCATCTGTTTCTGTCCCAGCTCCTGTCAACCTAGTAGATCGAAAGTAAGAAATTGCAAGTAGATAAATAGGGACCACTGCGGTGGGAAAAGATCTTGGGGACACGAAAGGAGCCTTATTTGGGCATCCACTTGAGTGGAGTTTCTCCAGCAAAAATCCTTTCAATCCAGAATAATTTCTGACACGAAATTATTATCTTATCAGGGTACACTCTGGGCCTGGAGCCACTGAAAGTATCCATTGCCCACAACACGGCGGAATGAGGAATCGCACACATTTGTTTGGTTGTAAAACTGGGCCACTTTATTAACTCAACCACACTGAACTCTTATAACGCATAACACATTAACAGGCCCGCACCGGGCCGAAGTAGCACTGGTAAGTGGTGAATCAGGGTTAAACCTAATTTGCATTGTTAATTTCTCCAATTACCAATTTTTATGATCCCTTGTCCGAGTGCTCCGTAGGCCCTCAGACCTCTAAATCAGGCGAACAATTTTATTGGGAATGCAGTCTGTCAAAACTGGCATTGCCTTGTTCCCGGACGCCTCTCATTGGCCAGTCCTGCCGTTCTATCTATGCTTCACCCGAAGCTGACCGATGAGTTGCGTCCCAACCAGATTAACAGGGATCGCCTCATTATCTTACCAGTGCTACCCGCATAAGTGGCCATAAATGCCCCTCTCGCTCCTCAGCTTGCGAGCAGTGTGGGATGGGCGAAAACGCCAAGAGACCAAGTGCCAATCAGGTCTCAAGCAAAAATTCCCATCCGGCCCCGAAGCGACCAACTTAATCACACTGCGGCTATAGGGAGGGAGGGTGGGGAACTTGCGGCGCTAGCTGCAGCTCCGCAACTTTGAAAATGGCGCCGCTCCGTGCACGAGCGGCCCTTTTATGGGCCGCTCGTCACCGCCCACGGAGCGCGCCCCCGGTGCGACTTCCTTTTCCGCCTGGGTGGGCAAAGCACGCGCCAACAGGAAGCTCCTGCCGGCGCGCGGGCATTGCCCACAACACGGCGGAATGAGGAATCGCACACATTTGTTTGGTTGTAAAACTGGGCCACTTTATTAACTCAACCACACTGAACTCTTATAACGCATAACACATTAACAGGCCCGCACCGGGCCGAAGTAGCACTGGTAAGTGGTGAATCAGGGTTAAACCTAATTTGCATTGTTAATTTCTCCAATTACCAATTTTTATGATCCCTTGTCCGAGTGCTCCGTAGGCCCTCAGACCTCTAAATCAGGCGAACAATTTTATTGGGAATGCAGTCTGTCAAAACTGGCATTGCCTTGTTCCCGGACGCCTCTCATCGGCCAGTCCTGCCGTTCTATCTATGCTTCACCCGAAGCTGACCGATGAGTTGCGTCCCAACCAGATTAACAGGGATCGCCTCATTATCTTACCAGTGCTACCCGCCACACGGGGGGGAGTGCGAACTACGCCCCGCCCCACCCCTCAAAGGGGCGACAACTCGGCCCGCAGGCCCAGGTGCAGGGCCTCCAGAAACGCCGCCAGGCCTTCCGCCGAGAGGTGCACCCCATCTCGGCGGTACCAACGCGGGTCCTCGACCCTTATACGCGGATGCTCCACGACGGTGCCCAAGGCTTCACTCCGGAAGAAGCGGGCAACGACCCGATTGACGCCCCGCCGGGCGCGATCGACGCGTCGCGGGTCACCGGCGCCCCGGTAGACCAAGCGCGGTATAATAGCCGACCAGACGAGCCTGGTGGCAGGCCACCTGGCACGGATGTAAGCGAGATCGTGGCAGATCGTTTTGGATAAATCGATACCCGTCCGCTTTGCCAGGTCATTGCCGCCTAGGTGAATGACCAGGATATTAGGCGGTGGGGTGCGGCCGGGGGCCTCCACCAGACGCAGCAAGTCGCTCCATTCCATGCCCCTGATTCCCCGCCATGTGAGGTCAGCAAGGTTCCGTAAACCCAGGTGGGTCCCGCACTCGGAGGCAGCCGCGTGGCGGGCGGCCCAAAAGACGTAGCTGTGTCCCACGATCCAAACCCGCGCGGGCACCGGCAAGGGTGGTTGGTCTGTGGAGGGAAAAGACACTGTGCCAGCTAAATGGTTAATGCAGAAGCGGCCGCACGTAGGTCCGGAACCTACCGGACCCCCACCTCCCCACACGCATGATGTCCTGGTCTGCGTAGCCCATAGCCGCTGCCGTAGAGGCGGCGCCGATACGGAAGGAGTGGGACCCGTAGCGCACCCCTGGGAGTCCGACCATGGAGAGGGCCATTCCCGTCACCCTCCAGAATTGGAATCGGGTGAGTGGGGAGGAGTCGGAGTGGATAAAGAAGGGGCCCGCCCGGGCCGGGCGCACCGCCAGATAGCGGGACACCGCCCCTACTGGGCAGATGTCCGTGAGGCTACAGGTTCGCAGTAGCAGGGTCGCACCCCTTCCCTGTTGGTCCGTCTTAGAAAAGCGGATGGTAAGTTGGACCGTGTCCCCTGTCGAGATGACGTCAGAGAAGTCCAGGGCCCTCCCTGACCTGTCGGCTTTGGAGGCCGCCACCAGCTCGCTGACTCGGAGGGCGGCGAAAAAGGCCACGGAGGCCGCTGCGTGGAAAAGGCAGGCCTCATAGGGGTCCCTACATACCTGTTGCCAGGTTGCTGCCAAACGCCGCAATACCTGTGGCGAGATGGGGTGTCGGGAGTCCGGCCTGCGGCCCCTTTCCCTGCCCCACCCCTCCAATACGCGGCGGATACGGAAATCGCCCAACGTATCGGGGTAACCGTTGGCCTTGGCCGCAAATGAGAGTGCGGATAGTCGGCCCCCGATGGTGCGTGGTGCCAGGCCACTGTCGTGCAGGTAGACCATGTACCGTAATACGTGGTCAACCGGCAGGGGCCATAAATCCGGGATCCGCGCGCGGGTCCTAAATTCAGCGAAGGATTGGTAAGCCTGCTCGTATGCCCGGCGGGTTCGTGCAGAAAGTGAGAGGCCGACGGCTCTGATCACCTCAGCTCTCCAAGGTTCCACAGCGCGTCCGGGAGTCGGAGGGGGTGTGGTTGGGCCCCGGGTGCCAGCGCCCTGAACCGGGAGATCTGTAAGCGGGACAGGGCATCAGCGATGGAGTTGTCCACGCCCGGTATGTGGCGGGCCCGAAAAACGACGTTATAACGGAGAGCTGCCAGCACGAACCGACGCACCAGTGCCATGACCCTGGGGGAGCGTGAGGTTTGCGTGTTGACGATCTGAACCACGGCTGCATTGTCGCACCAAAAGGTGACGACCGAATCGGCCCACGCGCTGCCCCACAGGGTGATGGCGCCCAGTATCGGAAAGAACTCTAGGAACGTGAGGTCCCGCAGGATCTCAGTGCCCTGCCAGTGTGGAGGCCACTCGCCGCAGCACCACTGACCATCGAAAAAGATGCCGTACCCGAAGGACCCCGCTGCATCCGAGTGCACCTGGAACCTCGAATTCAACGGCAACTCGGCACGCCAGAAGGACACCCCGTTGTATACGCGCAGGAAGTCGAGCCAAACCCTGAGGTCGGCCCGCATACCCTTCGTAACCCGGGTGCGGTGCCGGGGTTTGGTTAGGCCAACTGTGGCGTCGCAAATGCGTCGCGCAAACGCCCGGCCCGGGGCCACCACCCTGCAAGCGAAATTGAGGTGGCCGTGCAGCTCCTGCAATTCTTTAAGCGTCACCTTACGCCTGCCAAGGAGCTGCCGTATTAATGAGGTAACCTTCTCCACCTTCTCCAGCGGTAGCCGGGAGGTTTGGGCAACGGTGTCTAATTCTATGCCCAGGAACGTGAGGGTGGTGGCCGGGCCCTCGGTCTTCTCTGGGGCCAGCGGTAAAGCCAGTTCGGCTGCCAGCTCCTGGAACGAGCGCAGCAGGTGCGCACAACTGCTGGATCTTGCAGGCCCTGCCAGCAGGAAATCATCAAGGTAGTGTGCCACCGTAACTGACCGCGCCCTGCGGCTCAGTGCCCACTGGAGAAAGGTGCTAAAGCGCTCGAACGCGGCACATGATATGGAGCAGCCAAATGGCATGGCCCGGTCAACGAAGTACTGGCCTTCGAAACAGAAGCCCAGTAGTTCGAAGTCGTCCGGATGAACCGGGAGGAGCCGAAACGCGGACTTTATGTCGCATTTGGCCAACAATGCCCCCGGCCCACAGGAACGGACCATGGCAACGGCCTCGTCAAACGAGGTATACCGGACTGAGCAGAGTGCGTCCGGTATAGCGTCGTTAACTGACGACCCCTCGGGGTAGGAGAGGTGATGGATTAAGCGATACTCGCCAGGGGCCTTCTTGGGGACCAGCCCCAAGGGGGACACTTTCAGGTTGGGGTATGGTGGTTGATCAAACGGACCCGCTACTCTACCCAAGCGCACCTCTTTAAATATCTGCTCCCTGGCCACCTGTTCGAGGCCCACCAGTGAGCGCAAGTTCCGCGCGTCCTGGGGTGACCGAGGGCCGGAAAATGGGATCCTGAAGCCGACGGCAAACCCGTCCGCCAGGTAGGCCGCGTCCGCCCGTTTAGGGTAGTCCCGCAGCCACCTGTTGAGGACCTCAAGCCGAATTGGGCTGGGACCCTTTTGGAGCGGCCGACTCAACTGTGGTGCGCTTGCCTCCGGGCTGGTCACGGCCCCGTCCCCGTGCCGGACCCGCTTTGGAGCAGGACGAGGCGGGGTGTGGGCCAGCGCAGACCGCGCACTCATGCCGGAAGCGGCATTGCTTTCTGTTGCACCGCCCCGAGGATGAAAAATCCCAGCACAGCAGGCGGGTTTGAACCCCCTGCCCCGCCGATTGGCGGGGAGACTGTGTCGGGCCGGGGCGCTGCACCAAATGCCCGCAATCATAGCGGTCACCGAGGGCAGGGCGAGATGGGGTCATGAGCTGCAGCCAGAGGGCTGAGTGCAGCTCATCCCAGCGCATGGTGGGCCGGATGGCGGCGCGCATCCTAAATGTCTCATCATAAACCCTCCACGCCTGGCCCGGGAAGTCTACGTACGCCCGGTAAATAATGTCCAGGTACTGGAAGAGGGGGATGGCCATGTCAGGGTACGCCTTGGTAAGGACCGACGCGTAGATAATGAAACCGGGGAGCCAGTTTTCCCACGTGCGTGGCGGCTTCTTGCGCCGCAGCAGTTCCCTGTCGTGCTCGTCCTCTCTCTCCCGCTCCTCTTTAGTAGAGTCACGGTTTAATAGACTAAAGATGTCCACATACTCCCGGCGCCATATCTTGTCCCTGGTCGCCGGGAGTAAATGGTCACCAAGGGGTAAGGACTGATCTCCGAAAGGCAGGGCCGCCCTGGGGACCGAATTGTACCCGGTGTTGCCCACCGAACCGTAAGGCCAACCCGGGGGTGGGAGCGTTGGATGACCAAAGGTGGCCTCCGTCGGGGGAGGAGGATATGGTGCAACCCACGGGGCGGTCTGTTGCCCTGCCGGCGAGGGCCACGTGGCCCCCGCAGGCGGGGCAGTCGGGGCAGACTGTGCGGTGCTCCCTGGCCCCAGCTGAGGATGCTGTGCCAGCCCCGCGGCGGCCTGCAGGCCAGGAGTTGCAGGCCAACCGGAGGGCGCTGGCGGGGGCGCAACGCTGTCCGCCGCCGGGGGCGGGGGCCACGTGGGGTTGGGCAGTTGTTGAGCCCACGGCCACTGGGTCGGTGGACCGGTGGTCGGGGCAGGGGGGACCGGGACGCTAAGTGGCGCCGCACACTCACCCGGGCTCGGCGCCGCGGTCACCGGGGCCTCCGTCGGTGGATCCTCCACTGCCATCGCCACCTCAGCCGGTCCGGGTTCGCCGTCCGGCTGTGCTTCGGTACGGGTCGGGCCAGACGGTCGCGCGGACTGTTGGGCCGCCTCAAGGCGGTCGAAGCGTTGGAGTAGGGTCGTGAGGAGGGTCCTCAGGTCGGGGTCGCTGGCCTCTGGTGTCGCCGGTGCCATGTGGCGGGCCGGATGGCGCGCCGCCGGGTCCTGTGGCTGGTCCGCGGCCCCATCTAGGGCCGCAACACGCTCGGCCTGGCCGCCCGCGTTGGGCAACGTCCCCGCTGCGGGTGACCGCGGGCCAGCGGAGCGTAGGCCAGCGGCCAACTGGCTCCTCCGTGTGGACCTGCGGCTGGCCGGCGCGGCTGCCTTCCTGACCGAAGGCCTCCTGGGGGCCATGCTGCGCGCCTCCAACGAGCGCTGGGCCCTGCTCCGGCTAGGGTCGAACTCGCGACCGTTCGGCCGCAGGAACAGCAGCTTGACCACTACACCACCGTAACTCGCGGCGGTGGGGCGGCGAGGGTCGGGCCTTTCCGCAGCCCGACAAGCGATAGCCTTCCGTCCGGAGGCAGAAGGCAAGGAGGGAGCGTGCAGCAGCAGCGAATAACGAAAATCGTTGCTCACCTTTTTGAATTTCCCGCCGAAAAAACCGAGCGGCGGGGAGAACTTGCGGCGCTAGCTGCAGCTCCGCAACTTTGAAAATGGCGCCGCTCCGTGCACGAGCGGCCCTTTTATGGGCCGCTCGTCACCGCCCACGGAGCGCGCCCCCGGTGCGACTTCCTTTTCCGCCCGGGTGGGCAAAGCGCGCGCCGACAGGAAGCTCCTGCCGGCGCGCGGGCATTTTCATAGTTTGTCCATGCTATTGTCTTCCAACTCAGCCAGAGCCTTTTTGGCACAGCAATCATGGATGATGATGATGATGATGATGATGATGATGATGATGATGATGATGATGATGATGATGATGATGATGATGATGATGATGATGATGATGATTCCATTCTGCAAAAGACCAGATTGGGAGAATTCCTCAGCCCTTTTTGCCAACAAAAAACAGCCAATCATGCCATTTATCAAACAAACCAAATATGTCTTTGATGCCATTTCATAGGTAGGCCATTCCACAAGTTGGTAATCCAGTTCTCAGGCCATTTATCTGTAGGGCAGGCAAGTCCATATGTCTGTAAATCTTCTGCCCAGTGTTATCCTGTACCCTAAAAGTAGGACCTGATTAACATATTTGATTGCTGATACGCCCTTTAATTGCTTGGTAGCAAATTCCTCAAATAGGATTTTTGGGACACCCTATATATTAAAGTACTATATATTACCTCAAACCCCAAAGTTAGGTCTAGCTCCAAAGTTCACTTTTTCACATTCACCCATAGTCAAGATGGCTTCTTTCCAAATGGTTTAGGTCTGTCCACGTATTTTCATGGTTCCAATCCCTTTTCATTTGTTCTGGCAGTCCCCTAGAGCAATTTGTCCTGAATCTCATAATCAGTTGAATTGTCAATACATCTTCATTATCACCTTGATTTAAGGAGTCTTTCAGTGATATAGTTTCTTAACTCCTACTCTAGGCATTAATCGTTTGCCTCTAGGTTTGATATCCTGGAGTGGAATGAATTGGAACTAAATTGTATTGTCTTAATAGAGCAGAAAGGTTTATGAATAGTTTAAAAGGGGAACAATGGCTTATAGATAAAGGAAGAATACAAACACAAGATTGAAACATATATTATGAGCAGATGGCCTTATAGAATCAAACTCCATAGAAATATTTTTGTTATATGTGAAAGAACATTGTGTAAATTTAGCTTTCTGCAATATGTAATTTTAAATTGATTTCTGGGAACTCTTGAAAAGGCATCCTTGGAATAGAAAATGCTTCTGGCTGAACAGTTACTTCAATCTTCAAGAAGCAATAGACTTTAAAAAGCACTATTCTGAGACCAATTCAGTATCTTGTAAAAAAAATCACCTTCTAACAAAATGACTGAAGACTGAATCAGCACACAAAATTTCTCTGGTCAAATCATTGATAACCTTGAATATAACAAATAATATGCAGTAAATTCTCTGTGTCTTGCATTCTACAGATTGAGTCAGATGTCATATTATCCTAGTTAGCAGTGTAACATGTTGTTAATAAATAGTTATATATAATCCTCACGCACCATTTTTTTTAAAGTTGCATTTAATGAATTGTGGAACACTTCTAACCTCACTAAGAATTCCCAAGTATTGCAGGTTAGCAGTAGAGTTAACAATGTGGTAAGGGTCAGAAATTATGATTGACAGGGATGGAGTTTAATGTCTGCATTACATAATGTATACCATAAAGAGTACAGTACTGTAATTTAATGTCTATGCCAATAGAGAGAAACCTACTAACAATCTCTTCTGTTTTTCTACACCATGTTTCCCCCCAAAAGGGCATAAGTGTTTTCCTCTCAAAATATTATAGTGATAGGAACAAAAAAGTACTAGAGTTGCAAAAATCAGTGGATTTGTTGGTGGGTGGTGGGTGGGGTGGGGTGGGAGGATTTGACATGGCAATTTTTTGTTTTAATAAACCTCAGCTGTATACCACAGCCTGAAAGTGAAGGACATGGTTTAGAATTGTTGTTGTTATATGTTGTCAAGTCGCATCTGACTTAGATTGATCCTAGCAAAGTTGTCAAGGTATGTGTGATACTTAAAGAGTGCTTTGACCATTGCCTTTCCCTAACCTGTGAATTTTTATGGCCAAGTAGGGATTTGAACCCAGGTCTTCTAAGTCTTGGTCCATCACTCTATCTCCTACAACATACTGACAGTCACATTTAGAATTATATCTAAACAGAGAATTATATAAAGTTGTTATATATCTAATTATGTGTTGATTCTGCAGCAAAAATGTGATTCCGGAGGAATAAAATGTCCCATTCTGGTATATGACAGCTAACATTTATAAATATCTACTACATTTTTGTGATTGTCTAGATAAATTTGTGCTAATTTAAATATATGAGATTACGCTTAACAGTCAGAGTTAAGCATTTTTAGGAACTAAGTTAAGTACATATTTGTCTCTTTTCTATTGAGACATTGGTATATTTATTTGTTACATTCAATTTACTCTACTCTTCAATATAAATTTATTTAATTTACTTAGCATATTTTCATAATTATCCTGAGACAAAGCCTACTCAATTTAGGCAAATATTTAAAACACCAAAATATAAAGTACTGTACAACAAAAACTGCAGTGTAAAACAGCGGTAAATAAGTGCAACACATTACCTTTATAGCATTTTGGTATTTACAGTGTAGATTGGGCTACAGTGACATGTGTCTCTATTACATCCTGCTCAGACTACTATAAGATGTTGTTGTTACTTCTTTTCTATATAATATTGCTGAATTTTGACGTGAATTCGATGATCGTCTTGTTTTGGTTGGGTGGTCTGGCAGCTTTTGCAATATAGTGAAAATCATGTACTTTTGACAAGCTGCTACCACAAAACTAAAGCACCCATGAGAATAATATTTACATGACTGAAAGCTTTCAGAAATGTAAAGAGCCATTGGCCAAAAATACAATGTGATGACATTATTGCTTCTGAAAGTAGCCTTGAAAAAATGCAATCTTTGCTGGGGGGGGGGGTGTCAGTTTCCAGTGACCAAACCACACAGCTGATACAGGTGACCCAAAGTGCATTTGAAAGAGGAAAGAATAACCTTTGTGATGACACTATTACATTTGAAATTGGACTTCAGGGAAAAAACAATGAAGCGTTTTACAAAAAAACACTCAAATGAGGTCACAAAAACGCAAAAATAAAAGGGAAAACCATGTTAGAAACTGAATATGACAACATCCCAAGGAGGATACAGTTTGAATATAACATATGGAGAAGAATGACACCAAAGCAGGAATCAACAACAAAGATATTAAGGAAAATGTGACTCATAAAAATGATATTTTCCGGGAGGCCCAGTTAGCAGGGAGCCTGCGATCAAACCAAACAACCGATCAAAATGATCCAAAGTGCAATTGATAGAAGATATAATAACCTTTCTTATGACACTTATACAATTTGGAGCAGACTTAAGAAACATTTTCTATGAAGATTTAAAACAAAAAACACTTTCTTTCTAACCTTCTTTCCTTAAAAAAAAGAAGTAACTCTCGCCTTTTCCCTGGATGTGGAAGTAAACAGGCTGTCAATGTATTCATTTGGGTTCTGATAACCTCCCACACACACACACACACGCGCACACACATACACTTTCTTTCTAACCTTCCTTCCTTAAAAAAAAAAGTCTGTCGGTACCCACTATCAAGCCGTTGCTTGTCTTCAAAGTAAAAAAGGTTCCCTTTTAAACTTTGCAAGCCAGGCAAGAGCAGACCTTCTACAGTGTGGCTGTACATCGCTAGCCAGGCAATGTACAGCCACACTGTAGGGGAGGAGAAATGTGTTGAATTATGCTCATTAGTCAGTGTAACTGTCACTTTTGAGAGGCAGCTTCAGAGTGCAGTGATGTAATCACTTTCCATTTTCTGCCTTTGGGTCCTTTGATGTTCAGCAACACTGTAGGGGAGGAGACATTATTTTTCTTTATTATTCTGTATGCTAACATGTTTGCTAGCCAGGTGAGAGCAGGCCTTCTAAAAGTTTTACACACAAGGAGAACCATGCTTGTCCATGTCCGGCCAAAGGGTTATTATAGCAGGTATTTCTCAGTCCCTTTATTTATTTATTTATTTAGATTTATATTGCCGGCCACTCGCCGAGACGACTCAGGGCGGCTTACAGTCAAAACAACAACAGTACAATAAAAATTATAAAATGCAACCACATAAAACAACCAAACCAGAACACAAACTAACTCCCGTCAGTTGAGATATGTTACAAGAAGTTACTAGAAGTTCATTTGTTTCTTATGCCTAGTTGAAGCACAAGCCTTTGTTTGTGATTTCTTGGGCATAACATCCAACTAGCCTTTTGCAGCTGCCTACTTAACACACACAGTTTTGATTATACATCCAATAAAGAAAAAAGGATTATATATAGAATCCTCTGTACCCTCTCATATACATAAATCAGATTATTTTATTTGTAAATGACTAAATATGTTCACTATGGCAAACCTGTTACCCCAAATCCAGAAAACCCATTTTATTTCCATTTATTATTTTTTATATTTTATTTTCAATAAAATACTTTTAACCTTTATTTTCTATTTTCCCCACAACTCGACCCACCAGGCTTACATGTCCATAAGCACTACACTGTACACGCAACCATCCATGTCACTTGCAGGTAGATAACTGCAAGGATCAATTTTTAATTAATTTTTAAAAAGTCAGACCATTATTTAAAAAGCACCATTCAAAAAGCCTTCCTGTAGCAGAGACTTCAAACGAAGCTCAATGCAAGTCTATGGAGCAGTTTCAAGTTCCTCTGCTCCATAGGCTTGTATTGGCGCAGGGGGTGAAACTGCAATAAAAGGGAAAGTTAAAAGTGAGAGTAGTTCCAACTTCAAAGACAAGAGCCCTGACACAATGTATCCAGTTGCTTGATTCAATCAGACTTCAAAAGACTTCAAAGGTTTCGAAGCTTTCTAGGCTTTCCATGAAAGCACCACAAGAGGAAAAAAATTAGAAAAATTCAGCGCTGATGGGACGACGAGCGGGGGGGGGGGGTGATCCGAAGATGGAGTTGACCTTTTAAATGCTGGATAAAATTTTAAATAAAATATAGAAAAAACATTTCTTCGCCCCCGTAGCCTTGAGGAACCTCAGGATTGTTCTGGATGGTCAGGGGACATTGACCGGACAGAACAAATGGGGTCTCCTCGAAAGTAAGGGCAGCAAAAGGATTGCTCTTGACTAGTTGTTTTAAGGCTGTAAACACGGGCTATTTGAAAATGGATTTTTCTCCCATTTTCATTCCATCAAAAAGTCAAGCCATGGCAGCAGCAGCAGCAGCAGTCACAAAAATTAACCTTTTTAGGTTCTGGAGAGATTTAAATTAATCGTGATTAGATTTAAAAGGAATTTTTCCCCTCTACTAAGCCATGGCTGACTATAGATGTGGTGGACTTAACCCTTTCATTCCCAGTAGTTTTAATTTCATTCGCGGTTATGCCTAGGATGTCCTAAAATTAATTAAAAAATCAGCAGGTAGAGTCTAAGGACATGACCGTCAGGGATTTAGTTCGTGAATTCAATGTGTTGAATTATGTTCGTTAGTTCATTCATTTCTTTTGATCTGAATGAAATAAAATAAATAAATGAAGTAATGGGCATAATTCAACACGTCAAATTCACAAACTAAATCCCTGACAGTAGTGTCCTTAGACTCTACCTGCTGCTCTTTTTTAAACTCAGCCCTAAATAATGTAGTGGTGTTTTTTTTTTTTAAAAAAAAAAACCCTAAATTTATAATTTTCATCTGTCATCCATCACATCTGATTGTGAGCCAGAATTCTGCCATTCACTTCCCCACTGTGTGTTCCAAATGAAGGACTAGCCTGTTAAGACTTGGGCAAGCTGCACTTGGAGCAACCAATCAAATAGAAGAGTAAACTACTTCTGAGTTCTCTCCACCTAGAAAATAATAGGGGTTGCTGTAAGTTGGCAGTGACTGGATGGCATATAGTAACTACACTTATATACCACCCCATAGGCAGGACTTGTGGTGGCTTAGTGGTTAATATGCTGAACTTGACAACTGGAAGGTCAGCAGCTCAGCAGTTCAAGACCTGAGTGCTGCATGATGGAGTGAGTTCCCATCTCTGTCCCAGCTCCTGCCAGCCTAGCAGTCTGAAAGCAAGACATTGCAAGTAGATAAATAGAAACCACTTCAATGGGAAGGTTAACAGTGTTCCATGTCTAGTCATGCCTGCCACATGTCCATGGGAATGTCTGCAGACACAGATAGCACTTGCTCTTTGGCTATAAATGGAGATGAGCACTGAACCCTTGAGTCAGATACAAATGGTTTTCAAGCCAGGGGAACCATTGCTTCATTCACTCTCTGGGCAATTCAAAAGTTAATTAGCATTTTGCCCCCAACATGCTGGGTACTCATTTACTGACCTTGGAAGGACAGAAGGCTGAGTCAATCTTGAGTCCAGTCAGGATCAAACTCTTAGTGGTTTGTCTGCAGTACAGCAGCTTAACCACTGTACCACCAGGGCTCTGCATTTAATTAAAATGTGGCTTGTGGATTAGTAATAAATAAATATTTGAAAAAGATAAATATAAACATAAATATATAAAGACAGATCTTTCTGACAAAGAGAAAAATTGTTGGCCACACCCTTAGAATCATGACCCAGAGCAAAAAGTGTCACAGGTTGACATGGTGACATGCAAATGATGGCCAAATGTAGGGAGACCCATGTCTATCTGTCATGTGATAGGCTGTGGTAGCTCTGTCTTTACTGAATGCCCTGCAATGGTATAGTTTGTGACTTTCTCCCTTCCTCTTTTGGAAAGGCCTTAAAGTTTTGGTTGTCCCAAGTAGCTTTTAATCAAATTGAACCAATCTATATAATGTGATCTTTTTTTTTAACTGCAGCTGTTTGGAAATGTTTTATTTATTTTAATTAATGGCCTTTTATATGGCATTGGCTGAAATCCTATTGCTGTAACTGTGCCACATAAGGCCAATGATGTCATCATGAGTGGCAATTGTTCAGAAAATAAAACTCTCCAATTTCTCCTGATCCTCCTATGTAACCAACAGGAAGCCATGGGGACCACAGGACTGGAGGGGGGTGGCTTTAATTACAGAAAATCACCACCACTGGTAAAGTCACCCTAGCAGTGACTTAGGTAGTCTTGTGGCCTCCAATGACTTCTTAACAAAGAAAAGGCATGGGAGGCTTGGGATCTTTGGAAAAAGTTTAATTACTGAAAAGTTGCTGATGATTCCATCAGGATTAGGCAATGTAAGGTGTGGCACTAAGATCCATTTCATTTTTCTGGAAGCACATTTCATTTGCCAATGTCCTTTGCTGTCCTTCCACAAGCTGGCAAAGACCTTTCTCTTCAGAACAGGTTTCCCTCAGTGATTGACTACCTGACAGGAGGTTCTTAAAATGGGACTGCTTGTGCCTTGCTACTTTTAAATGTGTAGCTTTTGTTTTCAGTATTGTTTTTATGTACTGTTTTTAATAAAGTTATTTAATTCTTTTTTAAAATAATAATAATGTAATAATGTGTTGCATTTAGCTTTTAGTATTGTTTCTTTTTAATGCTATAATCCTCATTGACTGGCTGAAAAGATGAGTGGTTTAGTTATCTGGCTGTGAAGCTAGAGGCTGAAAGTTCAATTCCTTACAGTGCCTCCTGGGAGAAGAGCCAGTTTGTGTGTCCCTGAACAGTCTGCACAATCCCAGGGTGCCTACAGAAGAAGGGAAGGGGTATACCAGTTCTGAATGTTCTCTTCACCACCTCATCAATACAACAACAATTTTGATGAAATGGTGGTGACAGGCCCTGCTTTGTTTGGAGGGTGTTGAGACATGAGAACCTTAATTACTAGAAATTTGTTCGTTCCTGCTACAAGATTAAATAGATACCACACACGTTGGCCAAATTCCTCTTGAATAATATGCACCTGCATAAGAGGGGTACACAGAAAGCGCCTCCTCAAAGATTGGGGTATTTCTGGCCCATAATCGGGCACACCTCAGGCAACAGCAACCTTGTTGTGCTGGCTAATCTTTCTCACACTAGGTCAAGCAAAAAGAACTGCAGAATGGACTCACCAAATAAGTGGAATGATATATGTAGTAAGGGGAGATTGTCAGTATCTAAAAAGTTCCTCTTTTCATTCAAGTGCTCAGCTGATTCTCGAGCAATTTGTCCTCAGTCAGTCTAATTGTGGAGGAGTTGGGTAGCCCCTAGGTCAGAATTAGTAACTCTTCAATTATCAGCTATTTTTGTTGTGTAGATGTTCTTATTGTCTACCTATATAAATCCTAAATCAAAATATATTCTTGCAGAATGCCCTACTTGGAAACTTTCCTTATGTGGGTTGTTAAGTTTATTCTTGCTCTTTTGTTGGTATTCTATATTTAAATACTTAATACTACTTATACATGGAGAATGGACTATCTGTTCTCCCACAATGCCTTCTGACTCTGTAGAATTAATGGTAAGTCACACAGATGGAGATGGCTATAATTAATTTGATATGGCAGCTGCCTTCCTTTATTACGTTTGCAAGGAGCAGTGCTAACTCCAAATTTAAAAGACCCATATTTAGGGTTCATGGATTTTGGCACTGTTTCATTTTATGTCAGTGTAAATCAGAAATAACTGTTGAAATTGGTGATGTTACAAAAATATCATTGCAACACCAATTACATGAAACCAGGGTTCCATTTCTCAATAAATTTACAGAATCATTTGAATTTATTTTTACAGCACATATTCCAAACCCCAAGTACATATGAAAATAATGAAGTATACAGTACTAAAACTCAGCATTGCATAGTGTAAACCTGTTCTTTGTTTAAACCATCTTCCCAACAATGCATCTATGAATAATAACAATCATTTCTTGGTGCTTATGATTCCATTAGGATACATTTTTTTACTTATAGTCCATACCAATGTATGGTTGTGAAAGCTGGACCGTTAGGAAAACTGAACACAGAAGAATTTCTTCAGGTGAGCCTCAATTAGGTGACTGTAGGTGTGGGACTGTCACATGGAAGTCCCAGAATGGAAAGTGGTGGGATTTATAGTGTATGAAATTCCAAAATCCCAAGCCTAGTGGTGGGACCAAAGGATGGAATCCTCTTTCAAGGGAGCTATTTGTAGGTGACAGAAAAAGATTTGAAACAAAATAAAAACATTTTTTGACATAATTTTTACCACTTTGGAATCTGCTTTATTCATTTGTTTTAATTTTCTTTGGTGAGGTGGGCTTCAGATTGAGACATAGCCAAAACCCCCATAATTTTAATACTCCAGCCCCAATGTTGTACCTTCTCACAATTTTGGCAGGAGTCTTATCAGTTCCATGACATGGGCACTTTCATATAAATTCTCATAGATTCAGCAAGGAAAATATCTTTAAAGATCACCTCTCTGCAATTTAAGTGCTCCTGTCCCACACTCCCCCCTACCCAAAGGTACACTAGCCTGATATTTTTCATGTTTCTTAACTAGTGTCACTTCTATGCTGAGGGTCATTTTCATAACATTCACTTATAGTAAAGAACATTCTTTCCTTCAGCTTTCCAAATGATAAATGCTGTTGTGTTCCTAACACTAAGCAAGCCTACACCAATTGAAGCAAGGGGGAAAGGACAGACATATACTATAGACTGGAGGAAATAAGGCCACATGTTTATTGATTGCAGCTTCAGTATGATACTACATTATAGGGACTGGATCCAAAGTGTGGGGATAACTGAGTGTCATCTGATGTGGCTGTTCACCATTCCTGCTGCTAGGGAAGGTTAACTGAGGAGTGAAGTCACTTGGAGATGACACTGATACATGCTGCTCTATGGTTCCTTATCAGTTCCATGGCATGGGTGAGACTGGACTTCTGGCTTGTGAGCTAACCATGCCTATGCTTTTGCAGTCCTCCAAATGCTGGGGCAGGCTAGGTCTGCACCATCATCCCACCTTGACATCCAGGGTGTCTCACAACTATCACCACCACCTTAAAATGTTTCAAGAATACAGAGATGTCACAGAAAATAACCATAACATTACACAAATGCAGCTAACCCTTGCACATGTCAGGTAAGAGAAGGCCACTGAAAAAGCTACTTTTGGTACCTTCTTTAAATAGAAAGTGAAGCATTTGCCATTTGAGTTTTCTTGCCCTGGCTCCACCCCTCTTCCAGATAAAGCTATACCAGAGCATGCAGGATTCTGATGTGGTCGCCATCATACTCAGGACTCTTCATGTGATCCAAATGGCTAGGCCTTCATGATTGATACAAATGAGTCCAGACCTGTGTTTATTGCACAAGACATGGTATATCTATCCATATGAAATTCAACATGCTTGATCAAGCATAAGCTACAATTCAGTTTCATTTTCCCCCTTGAGCAATAAGCTTACAAAGGTAAAAGCAAGCTTTCAGGCCAAATAAAAGATTTTCCATACGTCATCATCCCAGTGGGCTGGCTTCATACAATTCTTACAGGTATTTAAACAGCATTGCTTTTAGATTTTTTGGAATATTCTTTTCCCATGTTCTCCGTAACTAATTTTTACCAAAATGTTATTACAATATTAGGATTGAGTTGTGGAAGGATGACTGTTGTGAGAGCTTTGAGTCAATAGGAAATACAGTTAGGGCATTAAGGTCTGTCTTTCCCTCATATTTCTTCTATTTCTTCTTTCTTTTCTAACTGTTAGTCATGCAAATATCATGACTACTTGCTAGCCTTATTGTCATAAGGGCATCATCTCCTGCCATTTTTATGGATCTCTGAATATGATTGTCCCACAATATAATGTTTTTAAAGTCAGAGATTTGAAAATGCAAAGTTAATACCATGAGCCCCAAATATAGAACAGTTTGGAGCACCTCCAAAAGAGCATCTTTATGTCCTTTAACCAGGAATGGTTTCCATTCATACCTAAAACAAATTCATTCAATCATTCATTCATTCATTCATTTAATTAAATTTATATTCCACCCTACTCGCACAGGTGACTCAGGGCGGATTACAACCAATCAACAAACATACAACACACAGTTAAAACTCTAAAAACAATTTATCACTTCAGACCTGCATACAATATCAAGCTCCTTAAGAAGATTTAGAAGAAATCATAGATAATCCAGTGTGTATATTTTTAGAATGGTCTAGCTATCTTTCAGAAAACCATAACTCTTAAGATGACATTTGTTTTTGTTACGTGCTGCCAGGTTGCCTCCAACCCTATGAATACAAATTGGCAAAATGTTCTGCCCTCAATAATTGGAGAAGTGACCACAAATTATTCAAAATAATTTTTTCCTTCAAGAAGGGTTTCTTCCTCTGCTGGAATACTGTAATTTCACATTCATTTCACAGTTAAAGGTATCTAACATAAAAATGATGTTTACTCAGACACTTAGCATGACACCGTATCTCAGCAATAAAATACAGCAGAGCTCTCAGGAAAGAGATTTTTAAAAGGGATTCTTCTCTGTGGCATAAACTATTATTACTGATCTCAATCTGAACAGATCAGTGTACAAGCAACACATATTTAAAATATGAAATGTTTGGCTTCACTGTAAACAAACTACTTAGAGCAATTTCATTACTGGCTCATCAGGTTGTGAATCAGAGCACATACTGTACCATATGTGAAAGCACAGGCTGTTCCCAATCTACTTCAGTACAAAATCTTAGTTTCCAGCAGACCTAACAAAATGCATATTAGGTGCAGACTACATGTTACATAACTATGAAAGTGTCAGTTCATCTTGTTAGTGGAAAAGCAGCTTCGAAAGATTGTAATTTTGAGTAAATGAGAAGGGAGATAGAAGGGCTTTGTTGCTATTACCCTAGAACAGGGGTGCCCAAACTATGGCTCGGGGGCCAGATGCAGCCCCCCCCCCCCCGATGCCAATTCATCCACCCCACAAAGCCCTTGTTGCTCCTGGAAGGGGAAGTAAAACGCGCCCACATGGGCACATTTTACTTCCACTTCCAGGAGCAATGAAGGCTTCACAGGGTAGATGAATTGGCATTGGGGGCCGCATCCAGCCTCCAGGCCGTAGCGACTGGCTCCCTGAATCACGTGTCTGGCCCATGGCCTGAAAAGTTTGGGCACCCCTGCCCTAAAATGTGGGTTATTTTAGTTTATTTGCTCAAAAGGACAATGTATATTATCTTCCTTTGTTTGGTGATTAGTCTTTAGCACTTAAGAGTAGGATTCCTTTCAGCCTGATTTCATAAATATGGAAAGACTGCCTCAGTCACTTCTCAGCAGCATTAGCATATTTTCAGTTCAAATAATGGGCCATCTCTACAATATGTTTCTGGCCTCACCCTCAGCTGTTTGTATACTAGGCTCTTTTCTTTTTCACAAAAATAAACTCAAAACAAAAGGAAAAGGCCAAAACTATTTCTCATTCGGTTCAAATTATACTTCAGATAAAATAAATCTGTAGCTGTAAATCTGCCTCAGAGCCAAATCTGGCTATCCTCCTTTATACACACAGTATCTATTAGCCTGAATCAAGCCAATTTGGATAATTATTTTGGATTTGTCCAAATCTAGTGCACAAGCCTACGAATAACCAGATATTTAAATACATTTGCGTCAGACAGGAGGGATACAAACCCAAAGATTTTCAAAACCAACAAGAGTTCTAAAATCCAGATTGTTGTTTCAAGGCCTAAATAGGCTGCTTATTTTTCTGTATCTGTGTGTGCCATCAAGTTAATTTTGACTCACGGCAACCTTTTTCAGGGTTTTCTTGCTGATATCCAAAGAAAATACTCCCCCCAAATAGAAAGAACTTATTGCAAAACCTAGCGCAGCAAAGATGAAGCAGGGAAGAGCCCTTCAAGAGGGAAAATGGCTGACCAAACCTTGAGTTTTGGATTATAGTATGTGAGAGCAATCCAGCTGTGAAATATCTCACCACATTGATCGGTAGGGTTGATTTGGCTGGCTAGATAGAGGTTCCTTCTCAAGTGTGTACACTTGGTGGAAGGTTAGGACCATTTCAGATAGAAGGAATGTGACATTTCAGTAACTAACTGTGTTCACCTACTAAAAGTATTAAACAAGACCAAAGTTCTTTTATATGATAGTGCTTTCCCAGTTTAAAACAAACAAAAATCATGGGAGATCAATCTCCCATTTGAAAATCTAGCTTGGCACTGAGTCTCCAAATTTACCAGAAGTTAGCTGCGTGCAAATAATCTACTCTGCTTGATGAGAGAGAGCTCTTTTATTGTTAATTTATGCTTTGCTTGACCAAGCTTGGGTTAGTTAGGGAAGAGAAACATAAATATCCTCTATAGGGTTCATGGACAGGCCCTTTTGTAAGCCATTAAATAAAATATTAAACAAGCAAAAGTTTAACATTGTTTCTCATAACAGCCAGAAGAAACAAATGACCATTACAGTACTGTGAAAAAAAAATGCATTTGAAGACCTCCATACCCTTCAACTACTACACTATCAATTATATACTAGGATATAGTTGTAGTACATGCAACCAGAAACACATATATGACACAAGCTCCTTTCATCTCACTTTCCATTATTTTATCCAGAACTGCCAGAAGAAGAAGGAAGTATTTATGTGTCTCATTTCAAACCTGCTACAATGTTTTTAAAATGGTAGACATGGTCCCAAACCTCTCTATTTGTTCACTAATCATGTTTAGCTGGTTATTGTTTCTTACATCAACCTATGTACTTAAAAGGCCTACAGAATAGATAAAAGATTATTTAAAGTCAGAACACACAGGGGACATCCAATTTAGAGAAGTTTTTAAAGGACCTTTCTCCCAAAAGAGTGTAGGTAATGCCTGCCACATGACCATGGAAACATTTGGATCTTTGGCTGTAAATGGAGATGAGCACCGCTCTCTAGAGTCAGATACGACTGGTGTTCAAACAAGGGAGATCTTTAGTTTATTAATCCTAGTGAATTATGGAAACTACAAATCAGTAGCTCCACTGCATGCAGATGTTTCATTGCATTGAAGTATGGCAGTCTGTAACATATGCTAATGCATGTCAGTATCAATTTGCCTATCCAGATTACCTTATCCTGCTTCTTGAAAGGACAAAAGGATTGTGTGAATCAGTCCAAAATTAGCTGGATGTAATTTCCCTCTATTCTTTAGCTATAGCAATACTGTATATAATGATTGGACTTAATGAGCTAAATGAATAATATGGATATTATAAACATGGACTTTGATCCAGCAAATCCATAGACATATATTCAGGCTTTTATTATTTTATGTTCCTTTTGCACATGCATTTACAACACCCTAACATGAAACCCAAACTGCACTTTTTAGATGAATGACTACAGTTCAAGCATTCTGAGGCATTGTTGTTGTTCAGTTGCACAGTAGATTCCGACCCTTTGCGACCCTATAGACCACTGTCCGCCAGGCACTCCTGTTCTCCACCATCCCCCTCAACTCACCCAGCTCTGTGTCCATTGCATCTACAATACCATCTAGCCATCTCATTTTTGGCCGCCCCTTCTTCTTTTGTCCTCCACCTTTCCCAGCATCAAGGCTTTTTCAAGTGAATCCTCTCTTCTGATTTGATGTCCAAAGTACTTCAACTTCATCTTTACTATTTGACCTTCCAAGGAGGAGCCAAGGTTGATTTCTTCTAAGATTGACCTACTTGTTCTCCTTGCTGTCCAGGGGACTCTCAAAACTCTCCTCCAACACCACATCTCAAAGGCGCTCTTCTGCGCTCAGCTTTCCTAATGGTCCAGCTCTCACAACCATACATTACCACCTGGAATACCATTGCTTTAACTATGCGAATTTTTGTTTGAAATGTGATGTCTCTACTTTTCACTATGTTCCCTGGGTTTCTCATAGCTTGCCTCCCAAGAATCAATTTCCTTTTTATTTCATGGCTGCAATCACCATCTGCAGTGATCTTGGATCCTAAGAAAATATAATCTGTCACTGCTTCTACTTCTTCCCCATCTATTTTGCAGGGAGTGATAGGGCCTGTTGCCATTATCTTTTGTTTTCTTTATGTTCAGTCTCAAGCCAACTTTTGCACTCTCTTCCTTCAACCTAATCAGGAGCTTCTTTAGGTCTTCCTCACTTTCTGCCTTTAGGGTAGTGTCATCTGCATATCTCAAGTTGTTGATGTTTCTCCCAGCAATTTTGATCCCAAATTGTGATTCCTCCATCCCTGTATTGCGCATTATGTGCTCTGTGTATAAGTTGAATGAGCTGGGTGATAAAATGCAGCCTTGTCTTACTCCTTTTCCTATTCCAAACCAATCTGTCATTCCGTATTCTGTCCTAACTGTTGCTTCTTTACTCTTGTACAGATTTCTCATGAGGCATTTAAGGTGTTCTGGTATTCCCATCTCTTTAATTACTTGCCACATTTTGTTGTGGTCCACACAGTCAAAGGCCTTATTGTAGTCAATGAAACAGAAGCAGAGTTGTTTCTGATATTCCTTTGCTTTCTCCATGATCCAACGTATTTTGGCAATGTGTTCTCTAGTCCCCCTGCCTCTTCGGAACCCTACCTACACTTCTGGTAATTCTCTCTCTATGTGCTGCTGAAGTCTATCCTGTACTATCTTGAACATCACCTTGCTAGCATGTGGGATGAGCACAATTGTTTGATAATTTGAACATTCTTTGGCATTTCCCTTTTTGGGGATTGGAACATATACTGATCTTTTCCAATCCTGTTGCCATTGTTGTGTTTTCCAAATCTCCTGCCACATAGAATGTAATAATTTGATTCCATCATCTTTTTAGGGATTTGAAAAATTAACTGAAATACCAGGAAAGATAGGCATTGGGAAGCCCTAAGTGGAAAAGCTATATACTTAAACAAAAAAAAAATATGTGAAGCAGCTGCTTCGATGTGAAGAATCTGAGATAAGAAGTTTTATCCTAGTGAACATTAAAACAGCTGATTCAGCTCAAACCCAAGATTCGTAGAATATGTAAAACAGTCATTTTCTTGAAAACCTTGATATACATTTGGTATAATTATGGTGTTTCTGTTTTCATAACACAGACTCAGCTGCAGTTTTATTTAAGTCTGTCAGAAAGCATTTTGGGGCTATCACTTGTGTTGTCCCTGTAGGACCACTTTGTTACTGCTGTATAGATTCTCAGGCCACTATATGTAATGAGATCTTCTTAAGAAAACAGCCTATTTAAATAAGAGGTAACAAACAATTGTGAAGTTATAGTGAAATGCTATAAACTAGCAACACTAATGTATCTTCATTTCTGCTGGTTCCATTTATTTCCACTGTCAAATATTATTTTACATAACTGGAGATCATTCTCACATTTGTTACCCTGGAATCATTGCCTTTAAACAACCATTCTGATATAACCTTGGATACATTGGAGTCATTATTCAGTAAGGAGTCTGCACATTGGTAGACATCTCCACTATGACATTCTGCACAAGCAAATGGACTAGAGAAATCAAGTCCACTTACATGCAGTCTTTTAGTCATTTGGATATCACGTCACCAATCTGGCTAGGTAGACCATGATGTGTGCCCTCCACTTTCACTTCATTCAAAGGGATTAAATGGAAGATGCTTTGGAGAGTTTTAGTCCCAGCCTAACTTCATTGGCAGGAAATGGTCAACTCTGCCTAGCCCACTCAAGCCCCCAGATCCCAACAAGCCTCTCACCTAGTGGTGAGATATAAACAGATAAGAAATTGCAAGACTTATCCACCATCTTGAGTTATTTTCAAGTGGCAATATGCTTTCAATAAATTCCTCTCTGACTGAAATTCAGAAGTAAGTTGCAACTGGAATAGGTTACTGTAATTGAATTAATAGAACTTATGAGAGAGATCACTCACCAACCTTCCACAGATTCAGTGAGTCTAACTGTCACCTACTATTATAATAATTTCATGTCAGAAATTATTCTGAATTGAAAGGAGTTTTGCTGGAGAAACTCTGCTCAGGGGATGCCCAAATGAGGCTCCTTTCATGTCCCCAAGATCTTTTCCCACTGAAGTGATCACTATTTATCTACTTACAATTTCCTCCTTTCAGACTGCTAGGTTGGCAGGATCTGGGACAGACGACAGACACTCATCCATCATGCAGTACCTGGGTCTCGAACTGCTGACTTGCTGGCCTTCCAGCTAACATGGCAAGCCTCTTAACCACTGAGCCACCACAGTCTCCGTATATCTAAGACAGTTGTTAAATTGTTATCTTGTGACAATTTAGAGGACTTACTTGCCAATTATCTGTTGGGCTTACTCTTTAACAGATGTAAGCATCTGAGCTTATGAACATTACAAATCAGAGGCTGTCACAAATGAATACATTGTTTCAATACAATTAATGTAATTAACCATGTCAATAAGTCAAAAAATCATGAAACTTATGTGGAGTAAATCCAGGTAAACCTCAATTGTCTTGTAACTGGGAACATTAGCTCTCCAACCAAACGTTTGAAAACACATCATATCCATAAACTTGTTAGCACCTTCTTTGCTTTAAATATTAAAGAGGGGAATGTGTTACAAAAGGAGCAAGCAGTAGCACTTTAAAGTGCAGCAAATTATTATGAAGTACATTTTCATGGACTAGAATCAACCTTACCAGATGCATGAAGCATGAAACTACAGTAGCAGGAATCATACAAATGTTACCAAACTTATAAATCCATTCATATGTATAAACAGTTTGGCACTTTCCACAGTTTTCTGTAGCTGAGTTAGTGTATCATTTTGTTGCACAATTAAGCAATTTTGTCACACATTAAAGGCTACCATGTTGGTTTTAGAGATTTATAACTCACAGTTGTTCATTTCTTTCAAGCAGTGTAACAGAGAATAGTTTTGGAATATATGCTTTTTGCTCTACTAGGGGCCTAGAAGACCTGTGGCTTGTAACATATCTGAATAAAGGGAATACAGATAAGGGCAAACCACCCCTGTAACCTTCAGAAAATAATCCAGATTTCTACCTCCCATGGCACACAACATTATGTGTGGATATCTGAATCTCTAGTTAAAAAAATACTCTTTCCTAATCATGTGACCTATCCAAACGAAGCCTATAGAACAATCAACCATCCACAATCACATGCACATTCAGTCTAAATAATGTACTTATATTTTAGTATGTTTTAATAAATTAAGCTGTGTGAGAAAACAAAGAAAAATAATATTAAAGAACTAAAAATGCTGTCTTGATAAAACAAAACAGTGGACAGTTCCAAATGGCACTCACAACAACAGTTGATAGAAACAAGCTCAAAAACACATTAGCAGCAAGTAATCTTGATGTAGGGTAAACTATAAAAGTTGATAGAAACAAGCTAAAACACGTTAGCAGCAAGTAATCTTGATGTAAAATTAAACTATAAAAGGTGTCATCTTCACAATTAAAAACCAGTAGGACATTCTTCCTTCAGGGATAAGATTTGCATGGAGCATTGCATATTGATGACAGCAAAAAACAAAGCAAACTAGTGTGCAGCATGCAGAAGCAAGGAGATCTTGTGCTAACATGCTGTTTTTCTTCCTATTGGACCTCTGCTTCTTAACGACATGTTAACTACATTGATTGTTTTGACTCCAAGACTTATATAGGGCTGTAATGGTTTGGGTTGGAAAGCATTTCATTTGTTTTTGTTTGATTTATAAGAACTTATCAAAATTCATAAATATAAAACCAAAATTATCTTCCCATCGATACTCTGGTTTGCCAACTTTGCTGGGAAGCATCTTGACATTTAAAAGTTGCCTGTTATTTATGGGCTTCAGCAAAGCTAATGAGATTGTGCTTCTGCTGGGCCTTCTATGTTGGCATCTTTAACTACTATGGAAATCAGTGTTACCCTTACTATGACAAGATAACCTTCTCATATACTAGGGAACAGGCGTCGTCCAAGGTTAATGTTAAGGAAGAAGAGATATCCAAGGTGAGAAGAAATGGGATCAACCATAGTCATTGAGAGTTAGCGTCCCCCACTCAAATTTTTCTTGCAATACATAGCCTTTTCCCTCAAACAGAGAGAGTCCCCCCCTCCACCATGACACTAACAAACAAAATTTTGTGACACTCAATACAACTATTTAGATATGTCTCCGGGTGCAATTCAAGGTGCTGGTTATTACCTTTAAAGCCCTATATGGTAGTAGGCCAGGATACCTAAGAGACCGCGTCACCCCAAGAACATCTGCCCGGCCCACCAGGGCGGATCGGAGAGGCTCCCTTGTTATTCCCTCGGCGAGGAAGGCGCACCTCGCCTGTACTAGGAGGAGAGCCTTCTCCGTGTTCGCCCCAGCCCTCTGGAACCTCCTGCCCACCGAATTGCGCCTTCAGACGGAGCTCCTGCCCTTCCGAAAGGGCTTGAAAACCTGGCTGGCAGGACAGATTTGGGGACCCGGGACCATGGGCTCCCATACCAAGTGGCTCATTTAAGGACTGCCCCCCCTGGGTTGGATCATGGGATTTTATTGGTATATATCCCTGTGTTGTTTTAATCTTCCGATTATTTTAACTTTGACGTTTTAGTGATGGTTTTATTCTTGTTTTATTCTTGTTTTATTCTGATTGTGGGCCGCCCAGAGTCGGGTTCTCCCGATTGGGGCGGGGTATTAAATTTAATAAATAATAATAATAATAATTTTGTGACTGTCCAAGATGAAGTATAAGGTGATTTACTGTTACTTTACAGTAAAAATAAAGGAGTCATAGCAAACAGTTTACATAAAACCATAAAGAACCAAGAGATAACTGTTTCAGCAGCATCTCACATGTAATGTAAGGATATTAATTCAGCTCTTATAATTAAATTGAAAGTGTTTGGATAAGATTGCATTCACCAATGTGATTGTCCTTTGCCACCAACTTAATTGATAAAGTTATTTCCTCAAACATAGTATTTGAGGGGAGCCTCTACCCCTCTTTCTGGTTTTGTTTTGGGGGTGCTTCCTTTTTTGTTGATAGTCTGTCTTCTCCTTTCTGACCTCCAACCAAGCAACAAGCATGCAGTTTCTCTCTACATGCTGGAGACTCAATTTCCCTTTTTTAAATTCTACTGACTGCAACTGTAATCCTACTTTAAATGCATGTACAGTAATACCTCGGATAACGCTAAGACTTGGTTCCACAAGTCTTGGTGTTATCCGATTTTTAGTGTTGTCCGATCCATTTTAAAATCCTATGGGATGGATCGGATAATGTTAAAGCTCCATAGAGATACATTGTAACCGCACAGACTTTCGCGATTGTTATCCGATCCATCCCATAGGACATTAACGTTATGCGATCCAATTCTCCACCCCAGATTGCTTAACATTATGCGATTTTAGCATTATCAGAGGTAAACGTTATCAGAGGTATTACTGTAGTGCGATTTTATCATACAAAGTGCTACTTTATGAAGGGGAGACCAAGGAGTTCTTGCTTAGATTGAATTAATCTCTCCATATTTTCTAGGTATTTTTCTACCTCAGACTCCACTCATTAAAAAGAATAACCAAAATTCCTCAATAGAAAGTACAGTAGATCAAAGGAGAATCATACAAGCACGACTGGTGCTGCTGTTCCTGTAAAAGCATTTTCCATATTAGTTATTTATACAATTTCAAAAGAGTTGGAGGATTAATGATATGCACCCTAATTGAGATGCTTGTATGAATTTACCCACACATTAGTTTTCCCAGTCCTTCATTTTGCTATAACCATTGTGCTCTTTCAGCTGCTATATCTGCATGGAATACATACCTGCCATTATCTCATTATATTATTATACTCTGTTGATTTTAACCATTCTTTTTAAAACTTTCACTTGATGATATCAGATGACAGTTAAAAAGCAGGAGAAAAAACTATCTTTCTGAGGGTGGGACAGGAAAGTGTTTTTAAAAATAAAAAAAGTTTTCATTTGTCTACCAACATTTCTCCCTCTTTGAAAACAGTGTAAATCAATGATTTAATAGTCCCCCTCATTACCAGTAAGACATCTTACAATTGAGACCTTCTGTGTTGTCATATCCTTGTCTACTTCAAAAATGGTGTTGCCAGTTGTCGACTACTATTGGATTTTTCTGTACCTTAACAGCACCCCAGCACCCCAAAACACATGCAAATGAAGTGCAATGTTTGTTAATGCTCAAAGACTTGTAAGTCATGCTGGTGTTGAAGAGTTTTATGGTTTCATATCAAAAAGTGGGGTATGTTTCAGACTTAGCAATTGAAACAAGTTCCCCAAGAATTTCCGTTTATCTAAGTAGACCAGCTAAAAGGATCAGTCAGCCAATAGCAAAATTAAATAATGTTGACCTACAAATATTGTGCTCAAAATCTTGAAAGGAAGGCATAGTATCGTTAGTGGTGAAAAGAAGAATAATTTATTCTAATTGTTTTCATTCTCTACTACATGGCTAAGGAGTGAGTTCCACAGAATATATGCTTCATGAAATTGATGATCAGCTATAATTAACAGAAGATAAAATTTACCTCATAGTAAAGAGAGTTAAGTATCTAAAAAAGCACAGGAAGAAAAGAAGCCTGTTGATTGGCTAATTAGAACAAGCAAACAAATAAATTGGTTTTCCTAGAGAATTTCTTTTTTCTCTTCTAAGACAGCCATGTGTCCATCTGTGAGCATGTCTAGATTAGCACTGTTCAGCTCTTTGGGGTCAGTCTGCACTCTATGCATCCAGATTGCTCAGACACTGGAGTGTCACAACTTTTTGTCAATCATTTCTTTTTTTTTCTGTGCTCAAAAATACACCAAACTCAGCATCTCCTGTCTTTATATGCTGAGATAAATGTATAAAGGCCGGGAGCCTTGAGCTGAAAGCTGTTTCTGGAGTAAACATCCAATATGCTTACAGGTCTAATGAGCCCCATTAGCACATTGGATGTTGCAGTTAGACAGTTCCCGTGCTCTTCTGCAGGGGGCAGAACTGTTTGACTATTTCCCACTCCTGTCCAGTCATTGTAGTGCTGGATCAGATAAGAGAATTAAAAAAATGTTTCCCCACTTTCCCCCTTTGATTGTGTAATGAACTGAAATTGAACCTTTGCTTTTGTGAGTTTAAAATGGATGCTGTTGTTTATTTCCTTTCTAAGAGAGGGTGAAGAGAGACTTGTATTTTGGTCTTCAGACCAGGTGTAGATTCCTTTTGTCTAGGATAGTTAAATATACTGGGAGCATGAGAACTGAAGAAGGAATGTTGGACATTGAATGTGGAAATCTTATTGGGTGTGAGAGGAAGAGGTGGGACAAAGGATGAAATATGGTTTTTGTTATCTTAGCATGGCAGAGAAGAAATGTCATTGTTTTAAACATGTTCAGAGCAGGAGGGGAGATGTCTACCTATGCTTGCTCATGAGTAGAAAAGTAGAAAAAATGTAATCCTGAATGCATTAGCTGGCTAGGCCAGGAAATACTGTATAGGTACTGTCAAGAGATATACCTTTCTTGTTTTAACAAATGGGAGAAGGGGAAAAGTAAGAACGTTCCTTTTTATTTTTATAACTTTTTTGTCTTCCTGAGCTTTAATCTATTTTTCCTTCATATAATAATGTTTTGACAGAAGACTTTTGTACTTTTTATTTAGAGCATAAGGTGGCGAGAGAGTGGAGAAATACAAATAAATAAATAAATAAATAAATTCTGGTTCCTATTGAAACTTTATTGGCAAATCAGTACCTAATTTACATCACTAGTTCCTACCTGATCTGGTTGGTTTGTAAGCATAAACAACCAGTGATTAAAATCTATCTCAGATTTTCCTAGCCTAGGGCAGAATGTTATGCACTCTGAAACAGCAAAAGGTTTTATGGTGGCTTCCTAGATGGATAGAGGTCTCTATCGGATGAAATGGATCCTATGGTAGTGGGATAATGGGCTTTGTTATCCTTACAGATTGCCAGTCAAAACCACAGTTGTCCAATGGTTGGCAACCAAAGGAAAATGGAGAAAAAGGTGGGTTTTTTGCTATTCTACCTAATATAGCACTATAAAGATCAGACAAGAGGAAGGGAAATAATAATTTAAGACTTCCCTTGCTCCTCTGCAAAAGAGCAGGGAAATTGTTTCATTTGCCCAAATGGTGAAGTGGCTCAACAATGCCAAAGGTCAGTTAGGGTTTTTGAACAGATGAAGCACACTAAATGTGATTTAGCTTCTCTCCCTTCCTCAAGTGACATGACAATGACCAAGTCCAAACTGCCAAATAAGGGCAATCTCGACATGCTTTGTGTTAGTGATTAAGTCCTTGTAAAACATGCTTGTTTGCAGGTATAAGACTAGGTGTGTTGTAAGGAGAATTATTTTAAGGATGGGAACTTTCAGCTTAGTGGCATTTTTTTTTCTCCTCTCCTAAAGAGAAATGCCTTCTCCTGACATGGTTCTATATTAGTGTAACACTTGAGAAATGGTTGCTACACTAATCGATTTGCCCTCTATAATTCTCCACATATCAAAGAAGGGCAACAGGTACTCTCAGCAGTTGAAAGATTACTGAAAGTAAGAAAGTATAACCTGCCAGGAAGGGGGTCAGGACTATTGAAAGGGTAGGAGAAAGTAAAACATCACTTAATAGGTATAACCAGAAAAGGAGTAAATGGAGGAAAGGAACAAAGATGTTATCATTCTGTCAGCCACCTGAAGGGCATTTTCTCTCTCTCTCTCTCTCTATTTTCTTAAAGGCTGCACTAGTTACAGTACACATGCTTGTGCTTCTATGTACTGTGTATGTAATTGATGTAATTATGGGCCTGGCATTGAAATAAAAGCATTAGGGGAAATCACCATTAAAAGAAAATCTCCTGTTGCAGTGAAGGAAATATAATGACAAATAACAATATCATTTTCATCCTCATAACAATAAAAAAAAACTGTTGCTACGTGGATATAAATGTTATGGATGCAGTGTATCTTGATTTTAGCACCATTACAGTCTTGTTGCAAAGTGGTAAATTAGGTTTTAGGTCAGGGGTACCCAAACTTTTTGGGCCATGGGCCGATCATGTGGTTCAGGGAGCAGGTCACTAAAGCCCAGGGGCCAGGTGCGGCCCTGATGCCAATTCATCCGGCCCGTGAAGCCCTTGTCGCTCCTGGAAGCTCCATACGGGTGCATTTTACTTCTGCTTCCAGGAGTGACGAGGGCTTCGCAGGCCGGATGAATTGGCATCTGGGGCAGCACCCGGGCCCCAGGCCCCGGGCCCCGGGCCCCAGGCCTTAGCTTGGGCACCACTGTGTTAGGTGATGCTACTGTTAGGCAGCTTTGCAGCTGGTCAGCCCACAAATGTTCACTGAGGTTTATCACCCTGGAGTGAATTGACAAGCAGGGTTCTGCTCTGGAAACAGTGCAGCTCAACATATGTGAAAATGACTTAAATCAGGGGTGCCCAACCTTGGTGCCCCTGGTGTTTTTGGACATCAATTCCCAGAAGCCCAAGTAAGCACACCTAGTGATCAGGGCCTCTGGGAATTAAAGTCCAAGAAGACCTGGGGCACCAAGGTTGGCCACCTCTGACTTAGATGCTTTTTGCACCTGAGAATGACTTCAAATTGTGAGAGGCAATTAATACTTCAAAACACTTGATCAGGAATCACGGCTACCATTTTGGATCAAAGAAATGGGACAAAACAAGCACAATGAATTTTCACAATTAAAAAATATGACAAGCTCCATTTAGGCAGGAAAAAACAGACACAAATGTATAAGGTGGGTGATGTCTAGCTTGGCAGCAGTGCGTATGAAAAGGACCCTGGGTCTTAACAGACCACAGTAACGTAATGTAGCTAATACAAAATGAAAACCAAACAAAAAAGCTAATGCAACAGAACTATAGTATTCATTCATATCAATTGAAGAAAAATAAAGTATTCTGTCATGCTTTTTAAAAATATATATTTTATTAAATTTTCAAATAAAAATACAAATACATATTAATAAAAATATATTTTATTAAAATTTCAAATAAAAATACAAATATACCACTACTAAAAGCAACAACATAATTTTCCACATTGTAAAAACAAAAACAAAAAAATCAATACAAATATACTTAAAAATACATTAAAAACAAACACACCTCAGTGGTATATACAATGCCTGGAGGATCGTGGTATACCATATTAGTCTTCTTTATTTCCAAAAACTCATTTGATCTGGTATTCTGCCAGGCTGTAGCCATCTTTTTTCTTGGAATATAACATCCAGTTCTGGCCCCCACAATTTTAGAAGTATGTCAGCAAACTGAAAACATCAAAAGAAGGATTACCAAGATGTTAAAGGATCAGGAAAGCAAGTCATACAAGTAGTGACTGAAGAAGCTGTGTATTATTTACCTTGGAGAACAAGTTAGACTTGAGATGTGACACTGTAACTGTCTTTCAGTATTTCTAGGGCAATTATGAAGCTAAGGTACTTTGGACATCAAATGAGAAGAGAGGATTCGCTTGAGAAGGCCTTGATGCTGGGAAAGGTGGAGGGCAAAAGAAAAAGGGGGCAGCCAAAAATGAGATGGCTAGATGGTATTGTGGAGACAATGGGCACAGAGCTCAGCGAGTTGAGGAGGATGGTGGAGAACAGGAGTGCCTGGCGGACAGTGGTCCATGGGGTCGCAGAGGGTCGGAATCGACTGTGCGACTGAACAACAAAAGGGCAATTATGTGGGAGTTGGAACAGGCTTGTTTCATGCAGCTCTGAAGAATAGGACCTAAATTCCTTGATCCAAAATACTAGAAAGGTTTCGAATAAACAATAGGAAGCATCTGCTGGCTGTAAAAGCTGTTTAGCAGTCAAATAAATTAGCTTGGAAAGAAGGAAGTTCTTGTTGTGAAAATTTTTAACAGACATTGAATGGCCATTTGTTAGAGATGCATGAACTGTAAGTTTCTTGCTTCAAATGGCTGGTTGAACTAAATGACTCTTTGGGAGTATCTTGAGATGGCACAGTTCTATGGTGCTTTGTTGCCTTTTTCACTTGCCAGCAGGTAAGCTTTAAAGGGGAAAAAATAGTAAGCCTTAGAACAGGGTTGAGAAATTGCTGCCTCTTCAGATGTTTTGCACTTCCATTGCCAAAAGGCCAAGCTTCTATGGTTAAAGGATGGCAAATGAACAGGCACACCAACCTCTGCATACCAGTATTATTGAATACCAGGATCAGGCCTGATTAATATGGGTCTCTCGTCTCTCCCCTCCATCTCTGCAGGGGATCCAATCTGAGACCTACCATGGATTCGGGAACCATCGATCAGAGTTAACTTTATATTTCACATTGCAGATAGAGGCCTCTAATGTCCAATTCTGGTAATGAGCCATAAAATACATATACAGTAAAACCTCATATAACACTAAAACCTGGTTCCACAAGTCTTGGTGTTATATGATTTTTAGTGTTATCTGATGCATGTTAAAATCCTATGGGATCCATAGAGATACATTGTAACCACACAGGCTTTAGCGGTTGTTATCTGAAGCATCCCATAGGATCTTAATGTTATCTGATGCAATTCTTCCCCCCAGATTCCTTAATGTTATGCGATTTTAGTGTTATTCGATACTAATGTTATATGTGGTATTACTTGTACTGTACTGTATATTATGCATTTCAGGATTTTTATCAAATATTTTAGACCTGTCTGTAACTGACTCAGTTTAAGGCAGTTTCCCTGTGGGAAATGGTCAAGACCCAAACCAGTCATTTCACCTTTCCACAGAGCAACTCTCCCTTTTAAAGAATCATTCATGGAAATGATTGTCAATCTATTCAGTTTGTGAAAAGGCAGGCCATAGTCTTCCATTGCAGAGGAAACCCTCCTGCACTATATATTCCAATCTGGTGGTGCCATGTACTGTTTCAAGAGGACCAAGGATTTCTTTTCAAATCTCCATACCTTATTGTGGTCTCACTGGTAACATCTGAGATCTCTTCAGTAGCAAGAGAATAAACACTCTTCATTCACAGTGCTTGTTATGTAATTTGCCACAGTTTTCCAAGAAAACATAATTATTTCAGAGATGCTTTGGCTACAATGCATTAGGGATTAATTTGAATAATTTAGTTATCAGCTAGTACACAGTAATGGTCTCCTCAAAGATTGTGGTATTTTTGAACCACAATAGGACATAGTCTGGTAATGCCAACCTTTTGTTGCTGGCTAGTCTTTCTCACATTAGGTCAGGTGAAATAATAAACTCACCAAAAGGTGGCTTCATTTTGGCAGTTTCACATCTGATCTAGACAAAGCAGCAGCAAGTTTCATTTGTGCCTGACTTTTCCTTTAATAATTTCCGTGTGACATAAATGGCTCACCATCACCACCACCACCACCCGCTTTATACCCATACATCTCTGTGAGGTGGATCATGGTGAGAAAGAAAGGTTTTAATTTCTGAATCTGTAGGGGTATAGTGGGATTGTTTAGTTTGTTTTGCACTCATGTATAATCTTTTTATTTTTTGTAAGCCACCTAGAGTCAGGTTCGGCTGATTGGGGTGGGATAATAAATCTAAATAAATAAATAATAAATAAATAAGAAGAATAACTCATATAAGGTTATTGAGGTTCATGGCTCAGGCAGACCCAAGCAGAGGGATGCATTGCAGAAGTGTTTGCTTTGCCTTGCTTTTGTTCCAGGTAACTGTTTCTTTCTTTTTTTAGTGAGCAATGTCTAGGGCAGGAGTTCTCAACCTTTTTAAGCTGGGGGCCGGATCACGCTCCCTCAGACAGCTTCGGGGGCCAGATGGCCATTTTGCCCTTCCTCCACCACATGGCACTTCTTGGTGTAGTGGAGGTGGTGGGGGCCACATGAAATGGTGTTGTGGGCCACATCTGGCCCGTGGGCTGCAGGTTGAGAATCCCTGCTCTAGGAAAAAGGAGGCATTCTCTTATATAGAAGTCATGCCTTAGCAAAACCTACTGTAACCACTTGATGTAGACCAGAAGATGACTAAGACAAATCCAAGGATGCTCAGGTTATATCACAAAAAATCAAATAAAGCAGAAAAAAGAAGTGATGGGATTTCATCTATCATCTCTCAGAAATAATATGCTTTTGAGAACATATGCAGACCATATTTTCATTTTGCAGCTCAAGCACTGTAGCTCTTAGTTCCAAATGACAAGACAAGGATCAATGTAGAACAACTTTGCAATTCAACTGTTTCTTTAAAGGAGAAATCCTGTGTAAATACTGTGCTATTGTAAATTTAATAGTTATTGAAACAGTGCCAGATGTAGATTTATCCTAGAGGATTTTATGTGTTTTGCAGTAGCATATCTCATAAAAACAGCAATAAATATGCTAATTTTAATGTCTTTATAGTTTAGTTTCATATTTTATCAACTTATAAAACAAAAATTAAATGTATATGGTTATTGTACTTGTGGATATTGCTTTCAAAAATGATATGATAAGGGGACTATCAAGATTCATATTTCAATAAAGGGAGCATAACTATTTTTCATTTGGAATTTGGCACGCATGGACCTTGGTCACTAGCTGCAGTTATCAAAGAATAATAATGGAATTGGCCTGATATGAAGCTTTCACCTTCACTTTCATTTTCTGGCATTTAGATGGCTTGACCCTTTTGGCAATAGTTTTCTGCCCTCAGGCATTTGATATAAGTGTCATATTTTGAACAATTTTAAACTCCGTAGCAAAGATTTAAGATATGATAGCATATTTAACCAAGACTATACAGAGATGGATTAAGCATAAAGTATGTCCGTTGCTCTGACTGATGTTTTACATTTCTATGCCCCCCCCCCCCAATTTAGACTTAGGTCCTGAATGCTTTTAAGCAGGCCTTCTTGCACATCACAGCTCATGTGGTGGGAAGAAAATGGATGCCAAATGTGAAGAGTGAATTTAAGATATCGCTGGACTCGGAAGCATTGTTACAAATATGAAGCTTTAGTTTGTACTCATCTAGTGATGAAGAGATGTGATTCCTTTAGAAATGGACCCATTTTCTGAATTTTCATGTTTCGTTCCAGAAGTTCAGGAAAATTCATGGGCAAGATCAGGTCATTATATCTTACATAGCTTTCCTTCATCTCCCATATGTAAACAAGATACTGTATGTTTGGCTGGCTCTTTTCACTTTTGTAGCCCAAAGGTGAAAGCATAGATAGATCATATTTTCATTTTGCAGCACCAGCACCGTAGCTCTTTTTTCCCCAAATGACAAGACAAAGATCATGTAGAACAACTCAAGCTTGACACAAATGAGAGTAAGCTGGGTGGTTGAGAAGGAAAGGATCAGTTTAATGGCCACAAGCAATTCCTTCACTGTATCAGGGCTATTTAATAATACAAACCACAGTGTCCATTGTTTCTACTTTGCTATTTCATGAATTGACTCGAGCGACAGCTGAAGAACCAACAACATTGGTTATACCACTCAGTTTTTCTCATGTAATGCCACATAACAGGCAAAAGCCTCTTTCACCCCTTTTTCAGCATGAACAGCAATAGATACCTTGGCAAAGTCCTTAGTTTAATGCACATTTCTCCTAGTTAATACCCTCTAGTTGTTTTGAACAATAGCTGTTATTATCCTCGGTCAATTGTAGCTAATGGCCAATGGCTGCTGAGTGCTGAAGCCCAACATAACTTCATTGTACCAGCTGGGGATTTATTGTTTTGAATGCTTCAGTTACTCATTCCCAAAAGCTGGTGTCTGGGCTGAAAAAATTGAGCAGCTGATCTGAAGCCACAATTGCTGTTCACTCTGGAAGAGGATGGCCACAGACCCCCTCAGTTGCAGCTGGGGAGAAAAATATCTGGATGTCAGAAGGAGAGCATGCCATCAACTGGAAGTTGAATTTGAAGCCTTCTCATTTTATGCAAGAGTTGCTTCTCTTCTCTTGGATGAGGAAGGAGTTCATAAACCACACCTCTGTTGTATTTTCTTTCCTTCATTGTCCTTGGGCAAGCCTATGAAGCGATAAAAATGTTTTGTTTAGCTGACAAGTAGAACATGCAGGGACTGTGGTGGCTCAAGTATTTATTTATTTATTTAAATTTCTATACCACCCTCCTCGCTGAAGGCGACCCAGGGCGGTTTAACACATCCTAAAAAACATAAAAACAGTACAGGCTAAAATTCTAAAAGTTCTCAAAATCCACAGTTAAAACCAATTAAAACTATGACTAAAACTTTGTATGATTTAAAAACTTAAGAACTTAAGGGAGCAGGGGAGGAGGTCAAACCAGCCAGCAGGCTGAGGTCGTTGTGCCTCCAGTACTCCACACCTACCCTGCCAGCCAGGTTTTTACACCTTTCCGAAAGGGCAGCAGCTCTGCCTGGAGGCGCAGCTCGGTTGGCAGGAGGTTCCACAGGGCCGGAGCAGACACAGAGAAGGCCCTCCTTCTAGTGCTAGAGAGATGAGCCTCTCTAGCTGATGGAACAACCAGAGAGCCTCTCCGGTCTGCTCTAGTGGGACGGGCAGATGTCCTTGGGACGATGCAGTCTCATAGGTATCCTGGCCCACTACCATGTAGGGCTTTAAAGGTAATAACCAGCACCTTTAATTGCACTCGGAGGCACACTGGCAGCCACTGCAGCTCCCGAAGCAATGGTGAGGCACGAGCATAAAGCCTGCACCCCATCACGACCTGGGCACAGTGATGGGATGTAACAGGTTTGCACCAGTTTGCCAGAACTGGTAGTAACTTTTCCCAGTGTCCCGGAGAACGGGTACTAGCTTTTGGGGGGAACCACCTTCGGGGCTTACCTTTTCACTGGTTCCCCCACTGCGCATGAGCACCAAGCACTTGGTGTGCATGCATGCCTACAGTGCTTGGCGCGTATGCATGGCCTCCTTGCTGTCCTCCCAAGTGGGGAGGAGGAAGAGAAGCTGCTAGCCTGAAGCTCCCTATAGCCTGCTCCCCAGGGTAAGTGACTCACCTTTGGATGTGGTGTGTCTGTGTGTATTTTAATGTGTATTTAATACCTTTACCTATATTGACATACTACCACAGTTCCTAAAAAGGCCTGGTGGTCAGTACGCCTGGCGGCCTGGCTTGGGGTTTTTATGCAAAATCTTGGAGTTACCTCATCATGCTGTTCCAATTGGAGAACCCTTAAGGAGGTACAGCTGTTTTACATTTACATTTACATTAAGGCATATTATCCTAGAGAACCGGTACGATGACCATATCCATCTTGCAACATGGTGCTGCCCAGGCACTTATACTAACAGGTAAGTGATGGGTTTGTGTTTGGGGTGAATGGGTGGGTGGGTTGATTTATGTTTGGGGTGTGTGGGTGGGTGTATTTTAATGTAATATTTATTTATTTATTTTATTTATGGGTTAGTGCTGTGGGTGGGTGGGTTGAGGTGTGTGTGTGTGTATGTGTGTGTGCATGCTTATTTTTATTTTATTTTATTATTATTTTTCTTTGGCCCCACCCACAACATCATGACATCATGACATTGGCTCCGTCCACACTGTGATGACATCACGGTGGGGTAGTAAAATGTTTGACATCCCACCACTGCCCGGGCAGCCACATTCTGAACCAGTTGTGCAGCCTCCGAATGGTCACCAAGGGCAGCCCCATGTAGAGCGCATTACAATAGTCAAGTCTGGAGGTGACCAAAGCATGTGTGATCATGAGCAAGGAGTCCCGGTCTAGGAGCGGGCATAACTGGCATATTACATGAAGTTGTGCAAAAGCCCTCCTGGCCACGACTACCACCTGCTCTTCGAGCAGTAGTCGTGAGGCCAAGAGGACCCCCAGATTACGCACCGGGTCTGTTTGGGGCAAGACTGCCCCATCCAGAACCAAAGATGGTAACTTTCGTGATAATGCAGGACCCCTGACCCACAGCCACTCAGTCTTGCTGTAACCCGTTGTCCCCCATCCAGACCCTGACAGCCTCCAGGCACCTGGAAAGGAAAGTAGTTAAGACAGTGAACTCACTGACTGGAAGATCGGAGTTTGATTCCCGGGTACTGCATGACAGAGTGAGTTCCCATCTCCTGTCAACCTAGCAGTTCAAAAACAAGAAATTGCAAGTAAATAAATAGGGACCACTTCGGTGGGAAGGTAAACAGTGTTCCATGCACTCTGGTGTTGAGGCATGCCTGCCATATGTCCATGGAAACATCTGCAAACACAGACATCGCTGGCTCTGGCTATAAACAGAACTCAGCACTGAACTCTAGAGTAGGATACGAATGGCTTTTGAGCAAGGGTGACCTTTACCTTTACCTAGAACACATGCAAGCCTTGCTGTTTGCTCCAGATGAATCATTGTAAATCAAGGTACTTCAGTCTAAATAATCACTGAATTTCACTTAAAAAGAAATGGCAGCACATGAACAGAAACTCTACATGCTGTGAAGTGCTTCACTGTGATTATAAAATTACCCTTCGACAGAACAGAATCTAAATGTAGATGAGAGCCCTGGCAGGGTTTGAAAGGGTACTTCTGCTTGGGAAAATAACTTGGAAATGGAATCATGGGGCTCCATCATTATAGCTGCATAGTAAACACCACATTTTACTCCCACCCCATCCACCTCATTTCAGATCTACAGCTCTAGCAGACTCAGAGCTTACTTTCCAGAGGGAAGAACAAATTTTTCTTTCACCTTGGGCAATGCTTCTAGCAGAAAGCATCTTCTGCTCTCATGAAGAACTGCTTTCTTGAAGCTACTTAAAAATAGTTTTCAATTTCTGGTTATTGTTTAAGTGGTTTGGGAGAGGTCAGTTTTGTTATTGATGTGATTTTATGGAAGAAATCTTAATTGTATGCAAAAACATCAAGCAGGCTTTACTAGAGGAAACCCTCTTTTAAAAGCTCTGAACAGCCTGTGTTCTGGAATTAAGACTTCCTTTTTCCTAAAACACTAAAAGCAATTCCTTGGAACTAACCAAAGTGATGTTGGACATGTCTTGATAAGAAATTGTGCAGCCTTCACTTCTGGAGCAGTTTATAAAGAAGACAGGAAGAAGTGTCCCTTTCTTGACTGAGCCTCAAATTGCCCTTTGAAAACAAGACAAGTTAGAATTCCACAAGCAGAAGAATCAAAATTGTATTTGCACCTAAAAATAAATAAAGAGGAAGGGGAAAAGAGAAGGTGGACAAAAAGATCTCTCTGGACACTGTTATTGGCCATTGTAGGGAATAGGAGTTTGAAGAGTTGAATGGCAAAGTTGGAATATATTCACAAATTCCAATTCATAAAACAGGAGTTCTCAACCTTTTAAAACTGGGGGGGGGGGATTTTGCCCTTCCTCCACTACATGGCACTTCCTGGTGTGGTGGAGGCAGTGGGGGGGGGCAACATGAAATGGTACTGTGGGCCACATCTAGCCTGTGGGCTGCATTTTGAGAATCCCTGCCATAAACTAAAGGGCTTAAGGATGACTCAGCCTTCCAAGGTCAGTAAAATGAGTACCCAGCATGTTACGGGAAAATGCTAATTACCTCGTGAACTACCCAGAGAGTGGACTATGAGGTGGTATACAAGTGTAACTTCTACTGCTGTTGCTAAACATGGCTCACAAAGATACAGGTCTTCACTCACCAGGGGGATTAAAAATAGCTGAACTCACAAAATACCATAAAAAATCTGGCTTCAGGAAAACACTTTTTCTTGAGACCAAAATTTATTGCTCCAACACCTCAGTAACAAAGGCTTAACAGTAGTTTATTAGCTCCAAGATGTTTGTTTGTTTGTTAGATTTATAGGCCACCCTCCTTGCAACAACAAGGTAAAGTTTCCCTTGCTCAAAAGCCAGTCATATCCAACTCTATGGTTCAGTGCTCATCTCTGTTTCAAATCCGAAGAGCCAGTGCTGTCTGCTTCTGCAGACGTTTCCGTGGTCATGTGGCAGGCATTACTAGACACTGGAGCACACAGAACACTGTTTACCTTCCCACCGAAGTGGTCCCTATTTATCTACTTGCAATTTCTTGCTTATAAACTTTTAGGTTGGCAGAAGCTGGGACAAAGATGGGAGCTCATTTCGTCCTGCAGTACTCAGGAATCGAACTGCTGGACTTCCACCTTCCAGTCAGCATCTTAGCTACTTGAGCCACTGCAGTCCCTAATTACTTAACCTTTTGCCAATTTGTTAACATAATAAACAATCTGAAAATGCATTAGCAATGTCAATAATACAAAATTCTAATTTTCTGTACTTCATTTCACCTTAATCCCAAATTCACAATCTGGTACAATGTATGTATAAACCTGTGATCTGAATATTGTCGTTCATGTTTTGTCACTCTTTTACTAAAAATTAAAGGTTGCTAATGATATAGAGTTCAGAGGTAACCAAACCTCGAAAATCTCTCACATTTATTGTGGTAAACTATAGCATTTTATATTGTTGGTAGTGTAGCACTTCAACCAGAAATGATGACATTTAATTTATGGGATTCCTTTAAATTGCTTATCTCTTTAACTATAAATGCACACAGAGGGATGATATAGAACTGAAATTGTAGTTTATTTTTATACTCAGTGAGGGATGAAGCTTGGAAGTTACCTTATTAAAGATACAGAATATGTTTTATGACAGATTTACTGATTTAATAAATGTACATTGTAGATGCCCACCCCAGGCAAGGTTCTGCCATGAAACCAGGCAACCAATGGGGTCTTGCATGTCAATGATTTATCAATTACGAACTGTGAGCCAAAACAATAAGAAATGACAGAACTCTCTTGCTGAGAAATTTGAAATAACATAAAATATTTTTCTATACAATTCTCGTTCTGCTGCAGTGCTTTAGTGAAAGAGGAAAAATCCCTGGGTTCAGTTAGTGGTACACAGAAAGTGGATTGTTTTCCCCCTTTCATTGAAGTGATACAGCACAACAGTGTCTGTATAGAAAATATTTTAATTTTATATCCCCTGATGATAAGGGGAAAACATCAGTTTACAATATCCTGCACCAGCTGTCAGCTGCTTCAAGATACCAGAAATTGGGCTGCTAAAGGGGGAAAAAATCCCATTGGGACATGGATATCATGCCAAATGGCATTTTGCTCCTCCTCCTGATCACAAGCAACTTTTTAAAAAGCTGCACTACACTGTAACAGAAGGCCAGACAAAATCAAGCCTGAACTATTTCTGGAGGTAAACACAATGTAATTGAGGCTGTGGTACTTAGGGCAGATCATGAAGACACACTTCTCTGAAAAAGACAATGTTACTGGGAAAGATTGATGGGAGCATGAAAAAAAAGGAAGAGCAAATACAAAATGGAAGGCTCCCTAAAGCAGTGTTCCCCAACCTTTGGGTTTTTTCAATTCCCAGAAGCCTAAGTCAGTACATTGGCTGATCAGTGCTTTGGGGAATTGACTTAGGCTTCAGGAAATTGAAGACTAAAGCCCAAAGATTGGGAAACATTACCCTAAAGGAATCCACTCATTTTGAAAGAGCAGAGCATGGATGTTGAGGACAGGACATTTTAGAGATCACTCATGCATAGGGTCATCATAAGTTGAAGGCCATTTGACAGTATGTAACAACAAAAATATTGAATCTGTGGTAATGCAAGAATGAAGCAATGCCATACTGACAGCTGGTGAGAAGATGCCAGTGTATGTATGCAGCTATAACCCTCTGATGCCTTTATTTTCTAGTCGTTACTATGGTAGGTTTTTTAAAAAATCTGCTTTGTATATATAATCAGTAAGCATTTTGCTGTCATAGTTACAGGCTGTGAGAGTGTACTCAAGCGGAATTTTAAAGACACAGATGCACTCTTGAGAATTACATTCGTGTCACAAAATAGATGCAAATATAACACTAGAATGACAAACGAGCCCAAAGAGAAAGCCCAAGTATTACAGTGAGACAGTTGGGACATGGTCAGAAATTATACTAAAGTGTGTTTTGGTCTACAACATACACCACTTGTGTATATTGCAAATACAGAATGGGAACTAGATGAGAGCTAGTTTTAAATTAAATATTTACTTCATACTGTATAGTATTCAAACTATAAATTTGAAAAGGTATAGAAATAATTGTATTTGAAGTGGTAGCCATGTTAGTCTGTGCAAGCATATCTGAGAGTAAACAAAACAGAACAGCAAAAAAGACAAAATGTTGAGGCACTTTAAAGAGTAACTCCTGTATTTAAATGTGAGCTTTCATGGATCAAGTCTACTTCATCAGAAACAAGAAACAATACCTATACAATTTCTCAAGTAAGCAACTTAGGCCAGGTACAGTACTTGTATTAGCACATTACAATACCTGAAATAGGAGAATAATTAGTTAAGGAGCTAAGTCTAAAATATTTCCAGATACTGTACAGTAAAATGTCTTCATTATCAGTATATCCCCAGAGTTTTCTTACAACCTCTAACATTGTTCCCAGCTGAGTAAATCTCAGGACATTTATTTATTTATTATTATTTATTAGTTCAAATTTATATTGCCACCCACTCGCCATTGTGTGTTATTCCAAGCCTAAGCCCAAAGTCTTGCTTTCACCCAGCCAACTGTGCTACAATTCTATCCTCCCCACCCTTGCCAAAAAGCCACACATACAAAAATAACTCTAGGGCAGTGGTGGCAAACTTTTTAGAGACCGAGTGCCCAAACTGCAACCCAAAATCCACTTATATATTGCAAAGTGCCAGCATAGCAACAGGGGAAGAAGAAAACGTTCCCATTGGGCTGCTGGGCAGAGGGGCAGGGTGAACTCTGTGCTGGGGTGACTGCATAGGTACCCACAGAGAGGGCTTCAAGTGCCACCTCTGGCACTCATGCCATAGCTTCACCACCACTGCTCTAAGGGATTTCTTAGCCTTCCAAGGCAGGCTTTGGAGGTTGCACAGTTTACGAAGGTTTGAAAACAGAAAGCCCAAAATGGACTCTTGATCAATGTCTCAAAGAAAAGGAATGAATTTTACTCTAGCCAGCCTACCTATATCATAGATAACATAATCATCTGTGTGCAGTCATTTTGTTTTCTAAAGGTCAAACTACACATTAGAAAAAATGGATATTTCCTGCTATTACAGCATTTTCCCTCTAGCAACCCCTGAGCAATTAGAGTGCAAATGAAGTTTGTATTTATCTCCTGATCGTTAATCACAAATCAAAAGTCAGTTAATTTGTAATATATGGAGATAATGAATGATAATGCTAAAATGGAATATGTATTTTACTTCTTGCAAGAGTTCTGTTTTTAGTTATAACTGTAATGTTTAGTCTGACTGTGAGGCACCCATTTAATCACTCTGTAAAAAAAACTGCAGTAGCTCAAGTGGCTAAGACACTGACTGGAAGGCGGGAGGTCAGCAGTTCGATTCCCAAGTACTGCAGGGCAGAATGAGCTCCTGTCTTTGTCCCAGCTCCTGCCAACCTAGCAGTTTGAAAGCAAGAAATTGCAAGTAGATAAACAGGGACCACTTCGGTGGGAAGGTAAACAGCATTCTGTGCACTCCAGTGTCTAGTAATGCCTACCACATGACCATGGAAATGTCTGCAGAAGCAGACAGTGCTGGCTCTTCGGCTTTGAAACAGAGATGAGCACTGAACCCTAGAGCCACATATGACTGGCTTTCAAGCACGGGAAACCTTTACCTTTACTAAAACAAAATCAAGACCACATGCAAGTTTATTGGACCCATACTGATCCATATCAGATCCATGGACCTACACCATGAACTGCAACGTTCAGAAGCATTTGAAGATATCTTGATCTTGGAAGTTACAGCTGTGGTGGTTGTACCATGAAGTACTGGTCAAAATTGTAGTAATTGACTTCTTGTTGCTGTGAAACACATATTCTCTTAAAAAGCATTTCCTATTCATCTCAGCAGAGCAGATGGAAAATAATCTTTTCTTAAAGTGTGGGTGTGTTCGACCATGTCAAATGTTAACTAAATAAATTAAGGTGATATGAAAGTTTGCCTTAGGCATTCCTGCTGTATAAGTTCTTCTGTTGCATGAGCTTGATAAGCATTTTGCCAATGACTAATAATAAAAAGCACATTCCAAATACAGTAACTCAAAATCAGTTTGCATCCTTACTTCTATTAAAGGTTAATGAAAAAGCAATGAAATAAATGTGGTCTAATTGTTATTTCCCTCTGCTACTGTGGAACTGTTGGTTTTCACTTTCCAGCCTGAAGTCTTTTTACAATATTGTATTATTCAGTACCACTGCTGGCACCTAATAAAAAGCTTAGAGTTCTTCGTGTCGTGAAGTGGGTTAAATGATATTGTTTCATCTACAGGGAGTCAGTTTTCACTCCACTCCACTTATACAGGGTTGTGGAATTATTGGACCCGGTGCCTAAAAGGACTTTGCCTACAAGCTAATCTGCTAATGAGGCTATTAAAACAAATGTCAAAGACCAGAGGAGGAAAATTTCTCCTCATTACTTTGAGAAGGGTGTGTGTGTGTGTGTACAGTCAGGAAAAAATATAGACCTATAGTTGGGCTCAGTAGCTGAACTGCAATTAACTAAATCCCACTGCTTCAATGGATCAGCTTGAGTTGGGATCAGCAATTAGATTTAGCCAATAAGCTGTAATTATACAGGCATGTAAACTGAAATATCACACAGGCAAATGTATGGACAACTATATTTTGTTTTTGTGGGAATTATTAATCCTTAATGAAATATGTAGAACGTTGACCGGTTTGATTATGGATTATGAGAGGCAGGACTTTCACTGTAAGAATTTTCAATACAGAAACTGGCAGGGATGCTTCTAGTTTGATTAAAAATTAGCTTTGACTAAAATGTTTCCAAAAGTTGTTTCCAAATATGTTTCTATAACTCCAAAATTTGGAATCAATTTTGCATTCTGCCATTACAATTTTGCACCTATAGAACAGAAGTAATCAAACAGGAGTAGTCATCAAAATGAGCATAGCAACCTATACACTGTGAGCATGTGTGCACAGAGTAAGAGTAAACCTCTTACTTTTCCTCAAGCTAAATGTCTAGGCCATTAACACATTTTGGATCACACTTTACAGAATCATTTGGCACGCTGGGTGAGATTTCTTGGCAATGAAGTATGAAACATATGGAGGGCCAAAGGTTCCCCACCTTTGCTTGAAGTTGTGTAATAGAGTGTCATGAGTCCATTAGATTGCATAGAGGAAGTGATAAATTGTTATCTCAAGGAGTTCAGTGCAAGCCAAAGAAGAATTAGTGTGTGGTGGTGGTGGTGGGGGTTTGCACTGCCCCCTTCTCCATTTGAGGAAGCCATACATACAGATTGACTGGCAGTAAGTCTGCCTGCATCTCAACCCATTATCAGGCATTGTTGCTTTCAAACATTCTGGTCCAATAGACAACTTTGCAATGTTGGAGAGACAGGCAGACAGCAGTCAAGCATCAAACAAGGTGAAGAAATACAAGTCATTTGGTGATACACACAAGGAGATTTAGATAGCATCATCCATTGACAAGTTTTCCAAGCTCAAAGGTAGCGTTAGGAGCTCTATATTGGCCCTGTGGAATGGAGTGGCTTTCTGGTATCACCTGACTACTCACTCAACAGACCAAATGGATTTTTGTCTGTTGCACAAATGATCCTTTCTAGAATTATCTGTATTTTCCCCTTCTGACCAGCAGACCTAGTGGTTTAGTCAGCAAGCACAGATTCCATAGTGCAGTGGTACCCAGAGTGTTTTTTTTTTAAAGCCGGCTGTTCCACCTCTGACACACAGCTGTGGGGGCCAGAGGCAGGCTGCTCCCACAGCTGACAGTTTTGACATCAGCAGTGGAGGTGGCGGAGGCAGTGACCGTGCTTTGTACAGGCTGTTCTGAGCAGCCTCCTGCTCAGTCCTATCCCTTCAGCAACCTTTGCTATAGCTGATCACTGATTCAGGGAAATTTTGTTTCAAAATATGTGACGCTGAAAGGGTAAACCTGGCACGCTGCAGTGATGTCCTGCCAAGCATGCCAGCGGTCTCTCTTAGTGCCACTAATTTTGAAGTCAGGCATTGGGCTGGGGGGGGGGGCGGGTGGCGGCAGCGGCAGTCCACAGTGAGCCCAGGTGCTCACTACGGACTGTATTAATGATATGCTGGGGCCTAATTGGGCCCGCAGGCCATAGCTTGGATGCCCCAGCCATAGTGTTTCACACAGTTGCTTTATAGAGACAGGAAGGAAACCTACAAGAAGCAGAGGCAGGTTCCCATTCATCTGGTAGGCCAAATGTAAAGGAAATTCTATTTTCCTTACTCCACAGTGAAGTGATACCAATTATCCTATCCCAGTGATGGCAAACCTTTTAGAGACCAAGTGCCCAAACTGCAACCCTAAACCAACTTATTTATTGCAAAGTGCCAACACAGCAACAGGAGAGGGAGGAAACGATCCCTTTGGGCTACTGGGCAGAAGGTTGGGGCAAACTCTGTGCTGGGGGGAGGGAAGAAGTGCTCCCATTGAGCTGCTGGACAGAGGGGTGGGGCGAACTCTGTGCTGGGGAGGGAGGAAGCACTCCCATTGGGCTGCTGGGCAGAGGGGCAGGGCAAATTCTGTGCTAGGGCGACCGCACGGGTGCCCACAGAGAGGGCTCCGAATGCCACCTCTGGCACATGTGCCATAGGTTCGCCACCACTGGCCTATGCCTACAACAACAAAAATATTTACAATTATTGGGATTCTGTATGTGATGTTGCCAATGTGCGTGTCCTATAGAAACTAACAATATTTCCCTGCTGAGTATCTGAAGAAACATAGACACTTGCCATTCCATTTGTGCAAATGACTCCTTCTTCCTTAGCCAAAGTTATAGTGTTTGATAATGATCTGTCAGATCCACTTTGATTTGGACTCCTGCACTGAAGTAGATGTTTCATTCAATGGCCTTTTAGGGCCCTCCATTATTCTATGATTCTGTGATAATGATTCTGTGTGATGGTATAGATGCACCTTAGTTAACCAGGATGAAAGTAACAATTAAAGTTGTTACCAGGTACTTTAAATTGTGTGAAAAGAGGATGAGACTTTTGCAGTGCAAACGACCATGGACAACTTTATCTATACTTGAGTGCTTGGATGCTATAAATATAGATTCAGGGTGCAGAACTTGGATGTTGGCATGATGATGACTATAATATCAGATGAAATTGTATCTTGGCAACTATAATTCATATTTTAGACCCTAATTTGTATAATGCGAGTCAATTGGTGCACTAGTGAGTAATTAATATATCAACATGATTTCCCAAGAATATCACATCAGAAATTATGGGTCAAAAGAAGACAGTGTTCTCTGTTTCCTGGAAAAGATTGTGATTGCACAACACCCACTTGGGTTTCATGAAAGTCAAACTCTTTGAATATAGAGCAGTTGGGAAGCATATTGCCACTGACAAGAGCAAAGCACTACCAAAGTTAGAAGAATGAAGCACATGATGCTGTTGAGATTATCTGTTAGAACCGGATCTTTCTTGCCACTACTGGTAGTGGCATATGGTACAAGAGCATATATTTCAGATGGCTCATCATACATAAATACTTTACCAGAGGTGTTTGAGATTATTAATATTTTCTAGCTTTCTAGTCGGTGGAGAGACTTGTTTGACAGTCACTCCACACGTGTCATCTCCACTCTAAACTGAGAGCTTTCTTCTCTGTACAATCTGTTTTGTTCCTCCTGAAACCTCAAGAAAACCTCTTCCTTCAATGATGAGATGTAAGAACCTATATTCTGCAATACAGTGAAATATAATTTTCCCTTGTCTTTCTTGTTTCTCTTTGTTTTATGTTGCTGCAAATCAGAATACAGTAGTAATTTTATATTTAAGGTATTATATTTAATCTATGGGGAGGGTCTCTTCTGAATATTTTACGCATATATTATAGTGTACAACTGAAGTAGACAGAAGCTGAAATCTTTTGTTTAAATCTTTTATTAATCACTCCTGTAATTATACTGTATCACTCCTGTACTAACTATATATTTTAATGACTAATTCCATCCTCTTTGCCATGGTCAATTGACTGGTGCAATAAACTGATTGATTGATTGATTGATTGATTGATTGATTGATTGATTGATTGATTGATTGATTGATTGATTGATTGATTGATTGATTGATTGATTGATTAACAACGAACCTTCAAATTGATCCACACAAAAAACCTTGAGCAATGTGCATATTATCTTTTTATATGCACAAGCACATACACACAGACACACATATAGATACAGTATACCAGTATTACTCATATACACATGCACTCATGTTTACACACTTACATGTATGCATACGTATGCATTGCATATGTGTGTGGATCCCCCCCCCCCTTCTGCTTTCAGTGGACTAACCGCAGGAAAACATCCTGGTAATATCTGAAATGAAATGAAATTAGTATTGCTAATATATACCTTATTATGAATTATCCTAGAAACCAATAGATTGAATGTTATACAGAAATTCATCAAATATGTAAATACTGTAAAACAATACACTTTTTTCTCTTCAAGTTGATGTTTTGTGTTTATTTTAGCTATTCATTGAAATATTTATAACTTATCTTTTTGTACCACAAAGTAAGATTTCCTACGGCAAGAAACAACAGATTAGAGGAGAACATTAAAATCTCATTACTATAACAATAGAATTTTGAACAATTAGCAATAAATACAGATAAACTAATCTAGCAGAAAAATGAAAAGAGGGAGAAAGAATTAATAATTATGAATGCCCAGACTATAACACATATCATAACGAGACAGTGCCAATTCCATTTCCATTCTATTCAAACTTGTTTTATACTAAATGACAAATTCATTATTATTTTTTAAAAGGGCCTCAGGGTTCCTCTTCCCCAACCCACTGCCAAGGTATGTAAGCAACCTACACCTAGAATGTCATCAGACGGAGGAAATTTTCTTTTTGGACTCCAATTCCACAATATCTTTAATTATCCTTAAGTGGAGCTTCCAACAATTTATGCCATCCTTAGTTCTTGCACATAGCCTGCTGAAATGCGAGTTCTAAGGGATCAGAAAACCCCACAGATTCTTCTCATGGCAGATATTCTTCTCCACATAGAAGAGTCTGTACAGAACTCAGACATTTCTTAGCCCTTTGAAATGGAAATTCATCTGGGTATGTTTGTGTAAATGCTTTATCTGTCTTCTATACCGAAGAATATTCATAAAATACCCATTCCAAAGTCATTCCTTTTCAAGACACTTTATCTTTTTAATTCTAATATTTTTGAGTAAAAATCTGAATCAGGAAAGCAAATATTATTTTCTATACTGTACTTTTATTTACTCTAAAAGAATACTGTTAGGACAAATATTGAAAGACAGAACGGTTTACTGTAAGCAAAGGTGTCAGACAAGAGAGCATTTTATCTACTTATCTGTTCAATCTGTATGCAGAACATATCATATGAAAAGCCAGACAAGAATCCAATAAAGTAAGAATGAAGAAACATCAGTAATTTAAGATATTCAGATGACATCATCTTATCATCAGCAATGACTTGAAATTACTTTTAATAAAAAATAAAAGAACTGCCAAAACAAGACTGCAATTGAACATTAAAAAGACAAAAATCTTTATTACAGAACTTTTAATATTGACAATGAAGAAATTGAAATAGTGAAAGATTTTTTATACCTTGGTTCAATCATTCAGTACAAATGAAGACTGCAGCCAAGAAATCAGAAGAAGACTGAGACTCAGAAGTACAGCAATGAAAAAATTAGAAAAGATGATCACGTGTAAGGATGTATCACTAGAGACCAAAACCAATCACTATGTATAGGTGTGAAAATTAGACAGTAAACAAATTGACAGAAAAAAATTGATGTGTTTGTCATGTAGTGTTGGAGGAGAGAACTTTGCAGATTCCCTGGTCTGCCAGTACAACAAACAAAAGGATCCTACAGCAAATTAAGCCTGGACTATCTCTAGAGGCAAACATGATAAAATTCAGGCTGTCATACTTCAGATACATCATGAAAAAATAAGATTCTCTGGAAAAGACAATTATGCTGGGAAAGGTTGAAGGCAATGGGAACAGAGGAAGACCAAATATGAGATGGAGCAACTCCCTAAAATCATACTCTTGAACTTACAAGAGTTGAGTATGGCTGTTGAGAAATGTTTTGGAGACCGCTCATTCATTTGTAACAGGCAACTTGATGGCATATAGCAACAAGATTTAAGAAATCAATTGCTGCAAAAATGTAAAAACTTGTAAAAAATAAAAAATACAGCCAGAAAACTATAATGGAAAATTTAAAAAAGTGATGAATATGACTCATAGCCTTGAACAGTTATAACATGAACACAGATGAACAATTTTGAAATGAAGTTCTTTTACCTAGAAGAATTAAACCAACTGTTACTGTCCATGTTGCTTTCTCCTTCTAACTCTCAGGGGCCTCCAAACGACCTAGACAAACCAAAATTGGAGAGAGTCTTCTGCTGATGTTCCTCTCAAGTTTGGTGAGGTTTGGAGTTGAGGTTCCCACATTATGCCCCCCTCACCAAATCACTCATTGAATTTCCCCCAAATCAGCTGGTAGTGACCTAAAACTTTTCCACAGTACTGTATTACTGTCAAATTAAAGGTGGGGGGAGTTTGAAATATTTTTTCACTTTTTAAGTTGTCTTTAATGTATAAAAAACCTTCTGTGTTCTTAGAAAACAGTTCATTTTTCTGTTAGTTTTATTGTTATCCATTAACTGGTTTTACTTTTGGAAGATAATTTATTCTACAGTGTAGTGTAATAAATTACAGGGCAATAAAAATCTAATATGGATTGAGCTAATAATATTTCAAGTAATAACATTCATTATAATTATTGTTCTTGCATAATAAAGAGTAATTATACCTGAAGTCACACTAAAAGCTTAAACCATCTCAATCAAAAAGTAAAAGAGAAAAAATTATAAAGAGAGGGAGAAAGTTTAGTTTAAAACAATAGTATTTAATAGTATTTGGTGAAGCAATGCAACCACAGATCAATCCCTCTCACTCAAAACAAACATACTGGGAAACCCATTTTGTTCCTTAACTTTTATCTCCAGAAAACAAAATATAAACAATGCTCTTTGTTCTTTCAGAGGAGGTGGGGGAAAGCTCTCCTTATGTAGAATCAAACCAATGACATCTACAAATAATAGGAGACATCTTTCTCCCAAATTTGGATCAAATGTATGACACTAAAAACTTTTTTGTACAACTATGAATAAGGTTCTGTTGCACACTTGAAATACCAAGTGCTCTGATTCCCAAGTGCATAGGAGAAATAGTAATACTGTATTCTGAAATATGGTGACCCCTTCTAGGATTTTCTAGGTACAAAGTACTGTATTGAGTATTGTAGTGCAAACCCAGAATGTACTAACCAAAAGGAAGTTGGTTTATATTGTTTGTCCCTAAGTAACCAATAGGGATCATCTGACCTATCTGCATGTATTAAAGCTTTGTATGTTCTGGCCATCTCTCTCTTGTTTTTTGCCTTTCAAAGAAGAAATGTCTATTTGAGCTTCTCCATTTTGCAGGCCACGTGGCAGGCCTAAAAGACTTAAAGATTTTACTTTAACTGTACTTCTTTATAAAAACAGTCTCACCAAGAATCCTGAGCACATGTATATTTCTCTGATCTAACTGTGAGTAAATGATATTTTGTTCTTTCTCTAAGCATTTAGTGCAAATGTATTCATTGGTTGGACTAAACAGGGAGAAAGCTTTGTGAGAACTTGAATTCAAACTAAAATTTGCTTAAAACATTGCCCTGCTTTACTATGCTTTGGCTACATATAACATTACACAGAGTACACAGGTGTGGTTTTCCAATCTCTTCTCCTTGGCTCTTCTGCATGACACAGTAGGGATTGAAGCTCCCAACCTGTGGTTCTGCAGCCAGGAAACTAACTCACTGAGCTATTCAGGCAGCTCTAAATCTCTCCAATTTAGTTTAAAATTCTTTGAAAATATAAAATAGTAGAAAAATCAGACATGGGGAGGTGGGAGATAACCATTCTCAAAATAAATACTACAGAAACTCCCAACACACATTCCAAAGAAATTCTACACTCAAACAGAAGAACTAAATGCAATAACAATTGCACTTATAGGCTTCCACGTTGCACTTAGAGCACTCTCTGAGTGGTTCACACACTGGCAGCAAGAATTTAATTTAATTTAATTTTCATACTTATATGCTGCCCAATCAGGGAACCCGACTCAGGGCAGCTTACAAATAATTAGACAATATACCCAATAACTACACAGTACGTAAATGATACAGTGACATGTAACAACAATACATAGGTTACAATGTCATGTCAATAATACGTAGTAAATAATATAGTGACATGTAACAACACATAAGTCACAATGTCAAGTCAATAATACATAGTAAATACATAGTAAATAATACAGTGACATGTAACAGCAATACATAAGCCACAATGTCGTTGTTTTCTAAGCCGGATGGCTGCGCAGCTGGTCCCGCTCTCCCCGGGTGGGCTGGGTGAGAACGGTAGTCCATTGGGCAGCGGTGGAGGGTTCTTTTAAGCCTGCCAGCCCCGGCACAGCTGAGTCCATTTCACTGAATCTTCAGATACAATGGCAATTGCTAGAGATGCTCTTAAAGAGGGTATATCTTAACCCACATGATATGGCAGGGATGCCCTCCTCCAAGCCCTTACCACCTGGCCGGAGTTGGAGGGCTTTAAAAACCCCAGAGCTGGCGACTCAGGACTGGCGCTCGCTCTTGCCCGACACTCACTCTCACCTGGCTCTGGACCAGGGAGAGCAGAAACAGCAGCATTGGGGCTGGTGGCCAACCTGCAGTCTAGCCGAGAACACCTGCTGTCTCTCCCCCGGGCCCCACCCATGACAAGGGGATAAAAAGCCAAGCCAACTCCTCGTTGGGGAAGATGCCAAACTGACTTCCAGTCTGGCCAAGAACACCTTCTGTCTCTCTCCTGGGCCCCACGCATGGCCGGAGGATAAAAAGCTGACCTGGCTCCTCGCTATTCAGCCGGGAACATCTACCGCCCCTACCCTGAGCCCCACCCATGGCCAGGAGATAAAACCAGGACTTGGAATTTGGAGCTGGGTTGGTTGACTTCAAAATGCCACTTTCACCACCACAGTTTCCATCCCCACCCAAGATGTCAGCCTGGGCTCCGTCGCATACGTCGAGCCTGGGCTTCATCGCGGACGTTGACCCTGGGCTCCGTTGGGGACACTGTTGGTTTGTCTGTTTGGGGTTCGGTTTAATGTGTACTGATAGTTATGAGATGGTTTGATCTACTGTGTATGAACTTATCATGTATCAATCTATTATGTGTATTGAACTATTATATGGTAACTATTGTACTTATTGCTCTGTTATATTGTATCCTACTGTATTTTTGTTGTATTGTAATTTTGATGTTGATGGATTTTGTAAGCCACCCTGAGTTGGTTTTTACTGAGTAGGGTGGCAAAGTATAATAATAATAATAATAATAATAATAATAATAATAATAATAATAATAATAATAATAATAATAATAATAATAATAATAATAATAATAATAATAATAATAATAATGCCCAAGCTTTGGCTTGGGGGCTGGATCCGCCCCCTGATGCCAATTCATCCAGCCCATGCCGCCCTCATTGCTCCTGGAAGCAGAAGTAAAACATGCATTTTACTTCTGCTTCCAGGAGCGATGAGGGTGGCATGGGCCAGATGAATTGGCATTGGGGCCCAGATCTGGACCTGGGGCCGTTGCTTGGGCACCCCTGGTTTAAGCAGAGAAAATGGCAGTTGAAAGTCTATCTCATCCTGTTGAAAAATAGATTGCAAGGCCTGTTTTGCTTCCGCTTCCAGTGGGAGGAACCACCTGCCTGGTCCACTGGAATACCTGACTGGCCTACTGAACCACCTGACTGACCCACAGCCTGAAAAGTTTGGGCACCCCTGTGCTATGGTCATGCCTGTTTGCTTTAAACTAGGAATGGATAAACTGTGCCCCACAGATGGCATGGGGTCCCACAAGCAGTGGTGGGATATCAAAAATTTTACTACCCCAGCATGATGTCATCAGTGTGGGTGGAGCTAACATCATGATGTCATGATGTTGTGGGTGGGGCCAAAGGGAAAAAATTAAAAAATACAAAATAATAATAAAATAAAATAAAAATAAGCACACACACACACACACACACACACACACCTCAACCCACCCACCCATAACACAAACCTGTAAATAAAATAAATAAATAAATAAATAAAATACATTAAAATACACCCACCCAGTGGGGGAACCAGTGAAAAGGTAAGCCCCGAAGGTGGTTCCCCACAAAAGCTGCTACTGGTTCTCTGGGACACTGGGAAAAGTTACTACCGGTTCTGACGAACTGGTAAGAACCTGTTACATCCCATCACTGCCCACAAGTCTATTTTAAGATTCACCAACTCTCCCAAAGGGCCCCCCATGATCCCCAGGGATAAAATAAATAAATACTAGAGGAGGGGGAAATGTAGTTTTCTGGTCCTCGAAGCTTTTGCATTAGGAGGTATGAAACACTAAAAATAGAAATGGAATCTAGTCACTATCTGTTTTGATTCCCCACCCCACCCACCCAGGTTTTGGCCATTTCTGAGTTTGGCATAGTATAGTTCCTCAAAGCATGTCAAGGCAAAAAATTGCCACCCAACCCCCGCACTACTCAGATCTCTCTCTCTCTGAATATGCTAATAAGAACAAAAAAGACTGTAAAAGTAAATGGCCCAAGACCTCTATTTAAATCTTTATCATGTTTTGCAGTTTTATCTTTTGCCTGCTACAAGGATATAGTACATGTCTCTTGTCCTTACAGCAAGCCTAGAGAAAGTTACTCTTTTGAACTATGATGGTTGGGGGATTCTGGAAACTGTAGCCCAAAAAAAGTATTTTCCTATCTCTGAGTTAGCCAACAGGCCAATCCAGGAGTCTAGGTAACTCTAAACTGTCTGTTGTCATGGTTGCCAACGTGGGCCACATGCCCCACAGGGGGACAATTTGATTCTTAAGATGGGCGATTGGAAGCTTGTTTAGACCAAGTTAATGCCATTTTAGGCTTCCTTCATGTGAATAGGAGTTCACTTTTTGTATAATTAGAATTATGTGTCATGGGTCATCAGGATTTTAGAGATGCTTAGGTGGGGCATGCCCCCCCCCAAAAAAAAAGATTGGGAACCACTGGTCTATGGCAATCATGACTCAAGAGGATAACCAGAAAGTCATTTGCTAATGGAGATATTATCTGGGTGGTATGCAAGGACAAAATATAAGATAAAAGAGGTGGGGATATGCATGCTAGCTTGGCTTTCAACATCCTTATATGCCCCACATTGTGTAAGGAGGTCTACAGATTCCATGCCTTAAGTATTTCTGATCATGCAAAAGGTACTACATCTGTTCAAGTCAACATCGGTACTCCAGACCTCCAGCTACAGACTTAGAATATGTGGCTGGCACACATGAGGCTGAAGGAGACAAAACATAATAGTGCATCCTATACAGGCACTGCATCTGGGGTGTTGGAAACTGGCATAAACTCAATGAGTCTGATGACCAAAGAGGTCTATAGATCACTGTGCAAGACAGTGAGTCATAAATCATAGTACTGTCACAATGATGTTTCTAAGGACTCTTCAAGGAGTTGTCCAAATTTTCAACACAATCCTCGGCATCCTTAATTAGACACTGGTTGCTTCTATTACAGTGGGACTATTTGCTCTGAAACTGTTGTGATGTGTTTCCCACCTTCCGAAGCAGTAAGGAGGTTTAGGGACACTTTTCATTCTCAGCATTGCAACTCAAGAGGTTTATGAAGTGAAGAACAAGTTATGCCCAAACATACTTAATCAAAATCTAAATTGCATTCTGATATTTACTTACCTGGGAGCACTGGACTCAGTAGAAATCACTTCTCAGTAATTATTCCCAAAATTGTGCTACAATTCTGCAATGCACCAGGCACTGCAAGAAAATTCTCAGTGGACGTCCCCAGAATGTAGAATCAGCATATTTATTGGTCCCATTATCAGCTGAAACAGCATATATGCATGTTCTTTTTTATTATATATATATATATATAGAAGTACTAGAGACATTTTAGGCTTAAAACAGATGGCTAGCTTTTGCATGTTATTACCAGATGGTTAGCATGAAGTTCTCTTTAAAAATACTGGTTTGCTTAGTTTTAAAAGTTTGGACCAACATAAATTCCCTTCTCCCAAACCCAACTGTTACAAAAAGAAAAATGCAACAAGATTGAAGAAATACTACAGTGCAACAGTGTCATCTGATGTGAAAATTAGGTCTAACCTCGGTAAAGATCATAATCCAGTTCCAAATGGCCACCTCAACTATGTGGCAACTGTAAGGGGAAATAATTTACTACTATTAAAAAGCACCACATCAGGTGGGTATGGACAGAGGCTGCAGAAAGTTGCTTCAGATGCACATCCCATGCATTGAGTGTGGCTAAGAGAACTTAGGGGCTGCAGTGGCTTAAGAGGCCACAGCAGTGGTGGGCAGTAACAAGTTCACACACACACACACAGCAAGGGTTGTAATAAAATTGGGTGGCCTTCAGGCAGGAGAATGGTGAAATTGGGTGGTCTTTGGTCTGGGGTTGTGGTAGCGAATTTGGGCGGCCATGCACACCTCCCTCCCCTGCCCAGACTATCAAAGAGTAAACAAAACAAAAACATAAAAACATTGTGGCACCTTAAAGACTAGCTGCTGTATTTTAATGTAAGCTTTTGTGGATCAAGTCCACTGCCTCTTTGGCTATAAACAGAGATGAGCACTGAACCCTAGAGTTGGTAACGACTGGCTTTTGAGCAAAGGCAGCCTTTACCTAATAGCAGAAGATCCCTGATTGATATTCAAATTTGATGTCAGGTTTTGTCCTGCAAGTGGTTCGAGGTCTCCCTTGCTCAAAAGCCAGTCATACCCAACTATAGGATGCAGTGCTCATTTCCATTTATAGCCAAAGAGGTCGTACTGCCTGTGTTTGCAGATGTATACATGGCCATATGGCAGGCATGACTGGATCCTCCATGACATAGGCTCTGCCCATGATGTAGGCTCCACCCATGGCATAGGCTCTGCCCACTGTGTGGTAGAAATTTTTTTTGCTGCCCATTACTGAGCCACAGTGACTTAGCAGTTAAGGTGCTGGGCTTGATCACCAGAAGGTTGGCAGATCAGCAGTTTGAGACCTGAGTGCTGTGCGATAGAGTGAGCTCTTGTCATCTGACCCAGCTCTTGCCAATCTAGCAATTTGAAAGCAAGAAATTGCAAGTAGGTAAATAGGTATCACTTTGGCAGGAAAAGTAACAGCATTCTGTACACTCCTGCATCTAGTCATGCTTGCCACAAAACCTCAGAAACATCTGCAGTAAATGGAGATGAGCATTTCCCCCTAGAGTCAGACATGGCTGACATTCGAGCAAGGGAGATGTTTGCCTCTATGAAGGTTTGGCCAATCTTTGCCATTACTGTGCAGAGGAGCACATGGTTTTCATGGAGAAGACCCTCAGTCCAATTGCTAGGCAAGATTGGAATTATGCTTGTTTGGAAACCATAAAGATAGTCTTTCTCAAACAGTGTAGGCCAGTGTTTCCTGATCTTTGGTTTTTAGACTTCAATTCCAAGAACCCTAGTCAATCCCCCATAGTAATGATCAGTCAATGTACTCACTTAGGTATCCTGGAATTGAAGCTCCCCTGTGGGACATGGCCCCCATGTTGGGAAACATTGATGTAAGCAAAACAGATCTAGATGTGTCACATGTCTGATTCCATGTAAGGCAGCTTCCAATTTTCTAGTTAAAGAAGACCCTCTGGCAATGACAAAAGCATTTCCTATCTTTAGTAGCTGTGAAGCAACATTAAGTAAATAATAAGCAAACCTATATTCCAAGCATAGTACAAAACAATTTTCAAGTACTGTAGTTACCTCTTTGGAAACTCAATTCCACCTTTGGCATCACCAAAACAGCTAAAAGGAGTGGCAGATTTTCTAGAAAGATGAAGAAAATATTATGCAGATTACATGGCATCAAAAATCTATTCTACTTCATGTATATTTGTTCTGGATCTTTGAATTTTTTCTGAGCATAGTGGACATGAAATTATTACATGTAGGTGCCTGGCAAAACAAAACAAAACAAAAAAAACAATTGGACTCAACTTCCATAATAACGCTGGTTGGGGATAGCATGTAGGTCAGTGATGGGATGACAAAAATTCTACTACCACGCCATGACGTCATGGATGTCATGGGTGTGGCCAATGTCATGACATCATGATGTCATGGGCGGAGCCGACATCATGACATCATGACGTTGTGGGCGGGGCCAAAAATAAAAAATAAAATAAAAATAAATAAATAAAATAAAATAAAAATAAACACACACACACACACACACTCAACCCACCCACCCAACCAGACAGCTACAACACAAACCCGTAAATAACTTAAATAACTTAAATAAATAAATAAATAAAATAAAAATTAAACGAAAATACAACCACCCACCCAAAACACAAATAAATCACCCACCCACCCCAAATACAAAACCCTCACTTACTTGCCTCCTCCTCCTCCGAAGGCTGCGGCCGCAGGAGCCACCACCTGCACCCGCCAGCCACAGCCGCTGCCCGCAGCCCCTGGTCGTGGCCGCAGCTGGGCCGAAAAGGCTCCTGCCCAGCCAGTCCTTCCGCGCTGTCCTTCCTCCCGATGGGCACCTGGTCCAGTCCTGGCCCTGGGAGCGATCAGCCTTTTGCATAGGCTCAGAGGCAACCTTGCCTGCCTGCACCTCCCCACAGGGGAGCAGCTGCGAGGCTCTGCCTTGGTGTGGGTGGGCGCATGCGGGGGCACGCTCCCAGCTCCTGCGCAGCCAGTCCTTCCGCTCGGTCCTTCCGATGGGCGCCCGGTCCAGTCCTGGCCCCGGGAGCGATCAGCCTTTTGCATAGGCTCAGAGGCAACCTTGCCTGCCTGCGCCTCCCCGCAGGGGAGCCGCTGCAAGGCTCTGCCTGGGCGTGGGTGGGCGAGCATGTGCAGGCGTGATCCCGGCTCCTGCCCAGCCAGTCCTTCCGCTTGGTCCTTCCTCCCGACGGGTGCCCGGTCCAGCCAGCCCAGTCCAGCTATGGGGATCTCCAAGCTGGCTGATCTGCTGAAGGCGGAGGTGCCCCAGGCTGTGAGCTCCATGGGGGTGGAGTGCTACTGCAGTGAGCAATCCCGCCACCGCTGCTGCGCCCAGGCAGGGCCACCCGAGGGGGGCAGGCAGGCTGGGGCGGGGCCTTCAGAAGGGGCGCTGGCTGGGGAACCACGGGACCAACCTCCCATCACCCCCATTCTGGTGAGGGCTCAGCGGCCCCGGGGGAGGTACCCACCTCTGAGGGCTGGTGCCGCTGCTGCTCTGAAAAGGTGCAGCTCCGGCTCTGAAAGAAAAACATTTAAAATCGGAGCCAAAATGGCTCCAATTTAGTGCGCATGCGCAGAAACTCAATCTGACGCATGCGCAATGCGTCAGATTGAGTTTCTGCAAATGCGCACTAAATTGGAGCCATTTTGGCTCCAATTTTAAAAAAAATTCTTTTGGTGAGGCGTCCGGAAGCGGATGCCTTAAAAATGGGCTACCCTCTCAGAGAACCCTCCAAGATTGTTCCTACCAGTTCCGGGGAACCGGATAGAACCGGGGTCATCCCATCATTGATGTAGGTTGTTTTTATGCATATGGCCATGAAGCTGCTTTACAGAGTCATCCCACTGAACTATCTTGTTGTTGTTCAGTTGCACAGTTGAGTCCGACCCTTTGTGACTCCATGGACCACTGCACGCAAGGCACCCCTACCCAATACTATTGACATCGATTGGAAGCAGCATTCCTAAGTTTCTGGCTGGATTTTCTCATCCTTACCTGAGGGTGTCAAATCTGAACCTTCAACCTTCTTCATATGAAACAGATAATCGACCACTGAACAGGAAAGCCTTCTCCTATACATACAGGAAGATAGTGTATAAATATTTGTATCGTATAAAGACCTGTGTCTTGTCTTGTATCTAACGATCCTTCCATCCAGCCAATGTTTAGAAAGCTCAATTACTTCTCCTCACTTGGATATTCTAGGCAAGTTTTTTGAGTTACGGCTACCTCAAGCTGATGTGAAGTGGAAGATTTGTCACTGTGAAAGGGTTGAGTAAATTTGATAGACAAGTTAACAAAAGGAAGGTAAATAAAATTACATAGCAGATGAACCATTGATGAGTGTGATGGAAGCCAAGCTCTTGTCAGTCTGATACATTGGGTGGGATAACAAGGATGCATCTCCTGAAACAATTTTAGTTTAGGAATGCATGTGAGCCTTTTAAACAATGCTGCTGTTGAGCAGTTCTACTAGCAGTTTGAAAGCAAGAAATTGCAAATAAATAAATAGGCACCACTTAGTGTTCCATGTGTTGAGGCATGCCTGCCACATGTCCACAGAAATGTCTGCACACACAGACGGCGCTGACTCTTTGGTTATAAACAGATGAGCACTGAACCCTAGAGTGGGATACAACTAGCTTTCAAGCAAAGGTGACCTTTACCTTTACACTTCAGGAATATTAAAACATTGTATATAGTTAACTCTTCATTGTTATAGTGATTGATTGATTGGGGTTGAATCTCTATGGAGCAGTAGAAAACTTGTACTAAAGAATCAAAAATACAAACCCAATAGCACTGTAGCTGATAGAAAAGAGCTGCTATGGGAATCATTACGAGGTACAGTAGTCTCAGAAATAAGATTTTGAACAATAAAGCTTTAAAACAAATGCCAACAAAACGCTTGGTTATGTATCAAATAGTAGTGAGGAACACTGGTCTTCCTTTATTTTGTTCTGAGAGACCAACGTCACTATCTATCTGGAAACTGACATCAAGAACATCTGGAGGACCAAATATTTCTCTCTCATACCATTTCCAAAAACAATAGAATTTGAGTTGTGGATTACTACAGCAAAGGCAAATTATTTTGCCACTATTGGAAATCACATTTCCATAATTGCTGAGGTTTGTGCATCTTTCTTCATATACCTTTTACCCTTTTCTTCAGATTCCTAAAAGGGTTAGTAGTGGAATGCTCTCTTTGCTGTGACATATTTTACAAAGAGGAAGTATCTAAGCCTATGTTTTTCAAAATAAATGTTCCTACACAAAGTTTATGGTTCTGGGCATCAGAGCACCAGCTTTCAACTTGCATGGTTTCCCCAGACCACAAGTGTTCCCAGCCATATGTACTGTCTAAACTTCCCAAGGTGGAAAATTCTCCATTGGCCCACATAATTTGTAACTTGCATCTAATCTATCATTGTCTCTTTATCTTGAGACCATGTACGTACAAATAATTGTCACATAGTCTCACTGTTATGTCTGAGGAAGTGGACTTTATCCACAAAAGTTCACATTAAAATATAGCAGTTAGTCTTTAAAGTGCCCAAGTATATTTACATTCTTTCTTTTCATTTTTTCTTTTCCTTTCCTTCTTTGTTTCTTGTCTGATATGATGCTGAAACAATTACTTGTGACTAGAAATAATGGGCTGAAAAACATTGGGGATGGAGGGAGTATTTTAATGTAATCTTTTCCAGTAATAACTCAAGGCACTACTATGTAAAAAAAAGGCTATTTCACATAAGATTACTAGTGTATAGCATAAGTAGAGGTTAATGTTTATATTGCCATAGAAAATAAACATTAAAATACTGTAGCTCCACTAATCCTACTTAGATGTAACATTAGATAAACAAAGTCCCCTTAGGTACTGTTTGTATTTACCACCTTCATTGTAATATGGTTTCTGATTCTACAACTCTCACAGTTTTATTCCTTCATAAGAGAGAAAGAGAAAGAGAAGGAAAAAAGACCATGCAGTTACACAGAACCCTTTAACAAAAACCAGATTAAAACCAGAACAAAAACAGAAGTGGATGCCCCGTTATTCCCTGTGTTTTGATTGGTTGGTTGGTTGTCATTTGGGATGTTCCTAAGCCTCAGAAGCTACAGGGAGCAAAAGTTTGGTCTCGAGTCCCACCACAGCAACCCACTCACGTTTTGACAGCTGTAATCTAGGAGGGCAAAACATGAAGAGAAAACACAGGTTCAGCTAGCAGAAACAAAAGTTGAAATCCTGTTGTATATTGTAGCAAGTCATAACTAGAGTATATCCACTGGATCAATGGAATTTACAGAGTAATTTGTTCATCAAATCCCTGTTGATTCAAAGGGTCTGCTTTAGTTGGAACTTACTACCTTAAGCAACAGGATTTCAACAAATATGTCTTAAAAATTCTTACAAATTAATAACTCCACCCCTCCAAATTTCATTGGACACTGTTCAGCCAAATTTTGCATATACTTATTAATGAATAATTTGAAAGATGCCTTAGGCTCCTCTGAGCTGGGAAGTAATGAATTAAAAATAATTTAGCTACCTGTAATGAACAATGGTTTTAGAATGGGATCATAATGAAGTTATATTACAAAAGTAACACAATGGGTGGGAACAAAGCTACTTTAATGATATAATTAGTTATGTGTTCCAGTTACTTTTGGTTACTTGTAAAGGGCATATTTAGGGCTGGGGGGGGGCTGTTAATAGGATTTTAAAAAAGTTTTACGCCATTATCTATTGACTTAAGTGTCTTTTAAATGTGGAAATGTAACCAAAAAAGTAATGACCAATTAAAAGAAGTACACTTTAAAATTTTGAATAGAGTAATAGAAAACTACTTTCATAACACTGTAACCAAGAAAAGAAGCCTATTTATTTAAGAAGGTAAAGGTCGCCCTTGCTCGAAAGTCAGTCATATCTGACTCTAGAGTTCAGTGCTCAGCTCTGTTAATAGCCAAAGAGCCAGCGCTCTCTGCGTCTGTAGACGTTTCCATGGACATGTGACAGGCATGCCTCAACACCAGAGTGCACAGAATGCTATTTACCTTCCCACCGAAGTGATCCCTATTTATCTACCTGCAATTTCTTATTTTCAAACAGCTAGGTTGGCAGGAGCTGGGACAGAGACAGGAGCTCACTCTGTCATGCAGTACCTGGGAATCGAACTCTGACCTTCCAGTCAGTGAGTTCAGCATCTTAACCACTTGAGCCAAAAGAACTTCCAAAATTCTGGATTCTTGCCTTCATCACTGACATCACCTGCCCTTCTGTCCAAGTCACCCAAATGATCTTTGGAAAACCCTAACTAACACTCTCCCCCAAGCAGTGAATTACATAATACTTCTAGAAGATCATCACAATCAGAATTTTAATTCTAAAGTGTCCCTTATTTGATTACAGTCCTTGACAAATCTGACATAATAAAAAAACTGAAATATAGTTTAAAATGCCTCCTACAAACTAATTGCTGTTTTAATTTAAGCATTAGTTTAATACGTTTTGAATCACACCAATGCTATTTAATGCATTTGAAGTGCTTGTCTTTAAAACACATCATACTGTGCATTAACTTTTTATTTACCAGAGGAAATATCTCTATCTCCAGATCTGTGGTTCCCAACGTGGGACACACGCCCCACAAGGAGCCAATTTGTTGTTGTTTGGGGGGGGCAATTTGAGAATGAGTTGTTGTTGTTGTTGTTGTTGTTGTTGTTCAGTCGCACAGTCGATTCCGACTCTCTGCGACCCCATGGACCACTGCCCGCCTGGCACTCCTGTCCTCCACCATCCTCCTCAACTCGCTCAGCTCTGTGCCCATTGTCGCTACAATACCATCTAGCCATCTCATCTTGGGACGCCCCCTTCTTCTTTTGCCCTCAACCCTTCCAAGCATCAAGGCTTTCTCAAGTGAATCCTCTCTTCTCATTTGATGTCCAAAGTACTTCAGCTTCATCTTTATTATTTGACCTTCTAAGGAGCAGTCAGGTTTGATTTCTTCTAAGATTGACCTATTTGTTCTCCTTGCTGTCCAGGGGACTCTCAAAACTCTCCTCCAACACCACATCTCAAAGGCGTCTATTCTTCTGCGCTCAGCTTTCCTAATGGTCCAGCTCTCACAACCATACATTGCCACAGGGAATACCATTGCTTTGACTATGCGAATTTTTGTTTGCAATGTGATGTCTCTACTTTTCACTATGCTCCCCAGGTTTCTCATCGCTTGCCTCCCAAGAATCAGTCGGCTTTTTATTTCATGGCTGCAATCCCCATCTGCAGTGAGTTATTAACAGTGAATGGCCTTTCAGTCTTCCTCCATGTTAATAGGAGCTCACATTTTGAATAATAAGAATTATATGAATGTCATGGGTGCGTGTGTGTCACAGATACTTAAATGGGGCATGGCCAAAAAAGGATGGGAATCACTCCTGTAGACCCCAACTTATCAGGCCATGGGCTGGCCATGTGGTTGAGCAGGCCAGTCATGTGGTTCCTCCCACTAGAATGAGAAGTAAAACACACCTGTGCAGTGGTGGCATCAGCAAGTTCACACTAGTTCACCAGAACTGGTAGCAGAAATTCTGGCTGGCCCTGCCCATCCAAGTTTTGAAATAAAGTCCTAATTTGGGTACAACGCAGGGCTTTCCTCCTGGCCATTATACTTACATTGTACAGTATAGTGGCACAGAAACACTGTAGATCAGTGAGTGAGTGAGTGAGTGAGTGAGTGAGTCAGTCAGTCAGTCAGTCAGTCTGTCAGTCAGTCAGGAACAGGGGTGACCAAACTACGGCTCACGGGCCGGGTCTGCATAATAATCTGTACCACACCACCCTTGCCACTCCAAGGAGCAGAAGTTAAATGTGCCCGCACATGTGTAAACATGTTTATGACAGCCACGGGTGCTTTGGACACATACCACGCCCACAGTGTTACAGATTATTATGCAGACCCGGCCCGTGAGCTGTAGTTTGGTCACCCCTGTTCTTGACTGACTGACTGACTGACTGACTGACTCACTCACTCACTCACTCACTGATCTACAGTGTTTCTGTGCCACTATACTGTACAATGTAAAGTTCTGTTGCAGAGTTTTCAATTCCTGGTAATATTCTCTTTAGATGTTCTCATTAACTGGAAATTACATTTATTTTGAAACATTTGAAGGAGAAAGGATAAATTTTTTACTTTAATTACAGTTCCTTGGAATTATAGATATGTGCATGTTGTATCATTACTGTACACATGCTAGCAACTAACCAAATAGATCAACAGCAACAAACAACTGACACCAACTGACAAAAATCAGGGTTGGGGGGGGACAGGCCAGACCACGGCTTGCCAGGCTCCTCTGTCACCCTCCATCCTCTAGAGTTCACCCAGATCTACACCTACCGTGTCAACGATACTGTCTAACCATCCCACCCTCTGCCACCTTCTCCTTTTGCCTTTGATCTTTCCTACCATCAGGGCCCTTTCCAATGAGGTCTCCTTTGGTGGTGAAAGCATTTGAACTTCAGCTTCAGTATCTGATCTTCCAAGCAGCAGTCAGAGTTGATTTCTTTAGGTCTGACTGATTTGATCTCCTTACAGGCCAGGAGACCCTCAAGATCTTCTCTTCTTTACAGCATTGGACTTTCCTTTCATTGTCATATACAACCAGAGCTAAGCTTCCTTTTGGCTTTGGCCCTGCCGCTTCACTCTTTTCAGGGCTACCTGTATTTGACCTTTCCTCTCCTCAAGTATCATATTGGACACCTCCTGACCTGAGGGGCTCATCTTCCAGCATCATATCTTTTAGTCTTTTGATACTGTCCATAAGGTTTTCTTGGCAAGGACACTGGAGTCAGATGCCAGGTCCTTATCCAGTGGACCTCATTTAGTCTGACTTCCTTGCTATAGAATGGCGACTCTACACCACGTAGTCCATAGTCTCATCAAACAACACAAACCCTTTCACTATAGCAAGAAAACAATCCTTAGGAGAGGGAACAGGCAGCATGCAAGGTTGCAATAAAACTCCAACAAGTTCTTATGGGCTCTTAATAATACAAACAAGAACAGGCAGTGACACCAGGGGCAAAGCCTGCTGCCCAAACAAGTTCTGAGTTGTTTGCGTAGATATTAGAGAATTATGGTCTCAATTTCATTTTTGCTGTTCTTATTAGATTCACTTTTATCCCAGCAGCCTCTGCACTCTTGTTTAAGGATTTTTATTCTGTCATCTCATGAACTCTGAAAGGTTCTTGCACTTTTGTAAAACTTCTTGCCTTCATAACGTTTTTCCTTTAGCCTTATTATTGCTGCCTCCAACTCAGAGAAGATATTGAAGGAATGTGACTTGAACTAATTGTACACATACTCTAATATTTCACTATATTTTCCAGCTCTGATCCCTTAGTCAATGTTTGTTAATTTAAGTCACAAACAAAGCTATATCTTCCCCATGTACAAACACTGCACACTCATATTGTTCAGATAATGATTTCAGCTGAAACTAGTTAAAGGCAAAGAGTTCTGAATGTTCAACAAAGGGAAAGCAGGACACCAACAAACAAACACCTGCTATATGTATGGTAATGGTAGACAGATTGTACTTCTTTTGCAAGAGATTGTCTGTTGGCCAGTATCGTGAGAACTACATGATACCTAAATATTAAGGGATATAAATCTTCATCTTGAAACAAATAAAGCACCTCTTGGTCTTGTGGAAGGCTTGTCTTTGCCAACATCTTTGGAAGATATGGCTGGCCATCCACCTGATAAGCAGAACATTGTGATCCATAATGCTATAAGGCAACCAGGCTAACAAGAGAGGAAATTTTAGAGGAAATAAAATATGGGATTTCCCTGCAGTTTTCTTACCTATGTTGTTACTCTCCCATATCCCTCTCTCTTGTTTTTATTTTTATATATGTTTATTTTTAAAAAGAAAATACAAACAGGCACAAAAAATCCATACACATCATATGAATAACATTTTGATATCTATGGACCCCCTCCATGCTTGGGGCTTATATACAATACAGGTAAACATTTCCCTTGCTCGAAAGCCAGTTGTATTCGATTCTAGGGGTCAGTGCTCATCTCTGTTTCAAAGCCGAAGACCCAGCGCTGTCTGCTTCTGCAGATGCTTCCGTGGTCATGTGGCAGGCATGACGAGACACCGGAGTGCACAGAGCACCGTTTACCTTCCCACTAAAGTGGTCCCTATTTATCTACTTGCGATTTCTTGCTTTCGAACTGCTAGACTGGCAGGAGCTGGGACAAAGACGGGAGCTATTCCATCCTGCAGTACTCGGGAATCGAACTGCTGACCTTCCAGTCAGCATCTTAGCCACTTGAGCCACTGCAGTCCTTATAAACAATATCAAGTAATTATTTTTCTATATCATTATATTTCAGCCCTTCACCTCCATAAGAATAATATATCATGTTCTGGCTTTGTCCCTTTCCCTGACACTAATACATGGTCCAAGAATTCTCCCCACCCCATCTCTCTAAAGTAATTTTCTTTCACTAACACCCCCCTTTTTTTAACCTTTATTTCACCTTTTATCATTTTTTGCTATATTCCATTCCTCTTTAATGGTATAATATGGCATGCCGTCTAGCACTCAATGGCAAATTAACAAATGAAACAAAGACTAGAAGAGGTTTAAATATTAAGAATGTATTTTGGAAAATCTGGGAACCATTTATTATATTTGGTATAACTAGTAATGATGGTATTAAACCAAGTCAAGAAATGTTGAAGTTTTGGCAGAATTGAGATGCCAACATCTATAAGCTATTTAACCTATCTGGGACCATTTGTACAACACGAGTTGGAATGATTTGAGTGCTTTGTTTATAAGTTAGTGTGTGAATGGGTGTGTGTATCTGCATCTGTTAATATATGAATATTTTTGGTTTATCTGTTCGCTGTTTATTTTACTTACATAATTTTGTTATATTATTGTTTTAATATATATGGGATAATAACTAAAAATATAATTGCAAAAAATATAATAAACCAGTTAGTAAAGGTAAAGGTTTCCCTTGCTCAAAAGCCAGTCATATCCGACTCTAGAATTCAGTGCTCATCTGTTTCAAAGCCAAAGAGCCAGCGCTGTTTGCTTTTGCAGACGTTTCCATGGTCATGTGGCAGACATGACTAGACACCAGAGTGCACAGAATGCTGTTTACCTTTCCACTAAAGTAGTCTCTATTTATATACTTGCAACTTCTTGTCTACTGTTCCATTTTTAACTATGATTATTTATTTATTTATTTATTTATTTATTAGTTCAAATTTATATTGCCGCCCACTCTTGCTGCTGTGACTAATATTGTAATCATTTCTTTCTTTTGCCATTCTAACTGTATATTTCCAAAATTAGATAATAATGCTATTTTAGGACACATTTCCAAATTTTAATTTAATTTAATTTAGTGTTAGAAAATCATGAGCAACCAAATGCAACAAAACCAAAGCAATATAATACACACAGTTCAATACAGCTCATTACAAAGTGTCCAAATCTCCTCCCGTCCCACAGAGCTGAAGTCCGAGGCAGTGGTGACGGGTGCGGCCAGCAGCTTTTTGAGCCAGGCATGGAGGCGGGGCCCGGGAGCGCCAACAGGTGGAAGTGGTCCTGGCGCTCCTGGCCAAAGGTCTCCTCCTATCCCGCAGGGCTGAAGCCCGAGACAATATTTCATTTATCTCTGCAAAAAACCTTTCCCACATTTTCTTCAGTCTTCCACTCCCACCATAAATGAAATATGTTCCAACCTCTTTTTCACATCTCTTCACATCTTTCTCTCCTTCCTTGGTCCTCACTCGCTTTATGATACTCAGTTGCATGGAGGCAGTGAAATCTTAAAATGGTACAACTTATAACAAAAAGTCTTCTTGTAGGGAGAAAAAATATTCTCAGGTAATTCCTGCCCACTCTCTTAATTATACCCCTTTGGGCTGGATGTACATTATATTCCACATAACTAACTTTAAAACACATCACTTTTAAGATCTGCTATGACACACTGGCAATGCAGTCCTATGCACAGATACTCAGAAGTCTCCTAGTTTTCAATATAATTTACATAGTAGGTCTCTTTAGAATTATAGGTGGAGTTATTTTTCCTTGTGTTATAGTTCTTGTAGAACACCAGCCCATAATACTTCTAATTTCTGCCTTAAACTTCATCTGTTGAGTGATTTTTGAGAGTGTCAATTAATTAAACAGGAAGGGCACAGTTTAACTACAGTGAGAATATTGCTATCAATTGTAAAGGAACATTCAGCATTGTAATAAGACATGAAAGGGTATGTTATACCTAACCATGAAATAAAGTTTGATGACTGACATGCTGCATTTTCTGCATACAGACATATCAGTACACAGACCTGTGTCAAAAATTAAACCATTGTCAGCTTAACCAAGTTTTAATTTATCTCTGTCAGTGCATTCCTGACACACATCTACACAGAAATGTCTCTTAAAATTCGATGAGGCACAGCCAAATTTTCAGGTCTATTTTTTCTATATTAGTTCCAAATATAAAACAGTTTGCAATTTCCTATCCCACCAAAAATATGCAGTAAGCAATGTAATCACAGATCCATTGTACAGTTTCTCCCAGTCCTCCTGCCTGGGCAAGAACCCCTCCACCATGTTGATGTTATACTGGTAGGTTCTCAGGCTCTCAAGAGTTGGCTTTTCAGAGGTCTTCAAGCAACTGCAGAAGAATTGAATAAGTGGGGAATCCTTCTGTGAGCAAACATCATTTCCAGAAGTTAAAGTCTGGCCATATAGGAAACTGCCCATATTTCAACTAGTCCAGAATTATCAGCTCTGTCAGCAGGTCTTCAAGGGATTAGGGAGGGTTCTTCCCTGTCACATGACTTGACGACTTTCCATTCATGAGTTAACCATGGCTGACCCATTTTACCATCTAAACTCCAATGAGATAGGTTGACTGGGATGTTATGGTTGCATCCAAATAAAAATGATGGCCAAGAGTCATACTCCAAACACAATTTATCTGGAATTAAAGCCCATGGAATTGAATGGAACATACTGCAGTGTAAATGATTTAATGATTTTTCAAAATTTGCCTAACTAATAGACTTTATAACTGGAAACACATGGATTCACCTATCTGGAGTTCTTGTGTCATTTAAATTATAGAAGTTCCTTCAGTAGTGATGACCTAGACATGACACAAACACATATTCACCCATACTATGATGTACCATAATTATACGGCATTAATGTAAAAGCTGGACGATTTAAAAAGCTGATAGGGTGTGTACAGAATTAGCTAATTTGAAATCTGGTGTTTGAGGAAAACTATGAGAAAGAAAAGTAGATGGATCCCAGTTGAAAGGAAGCTCAAACTCTCAGCAAGAGCAGAAATGACTTAACTGAGGTTATCATGTTTTGGCATATCATAAGGCAAATCTCAGTTTTTAAAAAGGCAATAATGGTGGGAAATTGGAAAAGAGCTGGAAAAAAGGGAGCCCTAGCCTTGAATTTGCAAGAGCTGGACATGGCTGTAAATGACATGTCCTTCTAGACTCTATTGCCTTTTCCAATTTTCCACCATTATTGATTACCTCTAGAATCTAGAGGTAATCAATTCACAGGGTTGCCTTAAGGTGGAAACTACTTGGAGAAAAACAATAACAATATGTTTTCTATGGCACTTGCTAAAAGATTAAAATAGAAGTCATTGCTTGAAGTAGACAGCACTCCATGAAATTTTATACTATAGTAAAATTGTTAGTGATCTAAGATGCCACAAGACTTATTACATGAAGACAGTAATTAGCACAGTTACCTTGTGCAGCCTGATCATTTCCTGTGTTCTTTTCCCTAAAACAACTGAACAATGAAGCCTACCAGCTTTCAAGCCTAATGATTAACTTGTTAATGGAGCCTTCAGACAGTTATTTTGTTTTGATTTTCATTGGGTGGAAACAAAGAAACAGATATAAATTTGCCCTGTGAAATTAAGGCATGTGTGATAAACACCTTGAAATGTTTATGTTCAAATACAAAATATTTTTCTTGAAATTTTAGTCAAATTATTGCTTCTTACCAGGGCCATAGCCAGGATTCTAGATGTGAGTGGGTGAATATTTTTTTTCAGGATGGACAACAATGTCATTTATATATGCCATATACAGTATATAAGCAGCTGGGAGTTTCAAGGTGGACAAACTTTTAACTCAGGGTGGGCAAAGCCCACCCTGGCCACCCTCTGGCTACAGCCCTACTTCTTACTAGTGTCTGTCTGGCCCATGTGCACACAAACACACACCACACACACTCCCAGGGGAATTTAGCTTATTTCTCTATACTGTATAGCAGAGTATGAGATGAAAGGCAAAACAGCAACAGCTTCACAGGAAAAAGCATAAGACCAAACCCCCTTCTCACAGCAACTAGCCCTTTGTATAATTTATATAAAAAAACCACTGTGTAAGCATTTAAGTAGAAAAAAGGATACTTTTACTTGCAATTGGGATCTGTAGTTACTGTCAGAAGAATAAAAGGAAAAAAGGTTGGTATCTCTGACATCTGGGATAGACGTCCCTCCATACCTGCTGTGTGGAGCTTGGAATCAACAACATTAAAAATTGAAGTGGAGAAACACGCAAACAAACAGGAAGAAGGGAGGCACAATTCAGTGAACTTTACCAATGATTAATTGCAAAAATACAATTACTTTATATTATAAGAGCCCCTTCCCACTTATACTCAGTGCATGCAAGATTGTTGCCATGCCAACAGTGAAAAGGCAAAGAAAGAAAACACTTCAAGTTCAACCAAGATAACTTCAGTAATATTTGTTACTCATTTTCAGAATTTCAAAAGTTAATTTTAAAAAGTGATTTTCTATTGTTATGGCTCCATTTATAGCTCCAGTTATAGCTGGACATTCCACCTCTGAATGCAGTGGGAATGTTTGCCCCAAAATTAAAATGATTTACAAGTGTTGAACTTTGCCTGATGCCTGCCGACAAATTTTGTAGATATAGTAAAGGTAAAGGGTCCCCTTGCTCGAAAGCCAGTCATATCCAACTCCAGAGTTCAGTGCTCATCTCTGTTTCAAAGCTGAAGAGCCAGCACTCTCTGCTTCTGCAGATGTTTCCATGGTCATGTGGCAGGCATGACTAGACACCGGAGTGCACTGAACACTGTTACCTTCCCACCAAACTGGTCCCTATTTATCTACATGCAGTTTCTTGGTTTTGAACTGCTAGGTTGGCAGGAGCTGGGACAAAGACGGAAGCAAATTCTGTCCTGCAGTATTTGGGAATTGAACTGCTGACCTTCTGCCTCCCAGTCAGTGTCTTAGCCACTTGAGCCACTGCAGTCAAGATATACCATGCACATATAATGAATGAAAAGATGTTTCATTGGATGACGAGAGGCTACCTTCAGGCATACAGAAAATGGACTTGTTGGCGCCTGGTATACACTAGGCAAAATATTTCTGCTATAAATTTAAGCCAGATCAATCCAGATTGGGTGCCATAAACATTTAATTTAAACTAATAGAAAGTTGCCTATTCCCCACTTTCAGGCTCTGAGGCCTTCTAAGGCTCCATTTCACCCTGAGGAAGTATTTGGGAGACACAGGACATAGATGGATGTGAGTAGAATGGCATACAAGTGTGAACAAATAAATAAATAGTAAAAAACAAAAATCACTGCAAGCTAGTGGTGAGTTTTTACTGTTAAAGACTCTCTACACACACACACACACACACACACACACACACACACACACACACACACACACACACACACACACACACACACACACACACACACACCCTGAGACAACCAAGGGGGAAGAAAGTACAAAGCCTCAGAACCTGCAAAGGAGGGAGCAGGATAATAAGTTTTTCATTTCTTTAAATTAAATATTTTCATCAACATTCATTTAGGCCAACCAGGTTTTGCTAAATGTTTCATAAAGTGTCTTTTCATTTAGCACTTCAAACAATGTGTAAAATACATCTAGACCACTGTCATCTTAACTATTACTCAGCTCTTACCAAATTCATTACAAACTACCAAACAGTATCAAAGAAGATTTATCATTCTATAAATGAGCCATTTAAATTTAAATTTAAATTTGATTTTTATATTTACATCCCGCCCAATCAGAGGATATCCGACTCAGGGCGGCTCACAGTCATGCATATAAGTAGGTTCATGGACCTAGTTGCTGTCAAAATCGGATTCCGGAAGTGATGTCATTGCCATGTGTTTTTGTTTACTCACATGACCAGAAGTGATGTCATCACCATGTGCTTTTGTTTATCCACATGATCAGAAATGGCGTCACAGTCATGTGCGCTGGAAATGACATAGCAGCAATGCACTCTGTTTACCCAAGTGACAGGAAATGATGTTCATTGGTAGCCTCCATGACCGGAAGCGGTACGGCGGATGCCATGTGGTAGGAAAGTCCACCCCGAAGTGGAAATGGCCACCCTCAGTTATAACCCAGACCGGGAACATGTGGATTGCTGCCCCAGAAATGAGGGCAGGACAACCCTAGCACAGATTGGCTGTGTAGGGACGCGTTATACCCTTTATAACCTAAATGACCTCCCAGAGACATTCCTTTTGAAACAGGCTTGGCCTTTTGCATGCCCAGACAAGTTCTGAGAACGTGAAGATGACAAGCAGGCCACTGAAGACCAAGGACCTTTCTTTACTGCATAAAATGCCAAAATACAATGGAGGAAGAGGACTTGGGCAAAACATGTAAGCACCCCATTACCTGAAACAGATGTGGGTGCTGTGGGCATGCCCCTACCCCATGCACCCTTGAAGAAAAAAAACCAAAAAAGGTGAAAAAGTCTAACCTGCAGCCTAGGGGTTTTCGTTTCCACCCTTGAGTCTGAAAAACAACCAATTAGACTTGGATTTTTCTACAGCTTCTCAGACGGGTAGAAAGAAACTTTTTTCTGCAGCACAGAGCTTTACAGCTGGTCAAGACTCAGATCCTGAAAGTACCACCCCGACAAAAAGCTGTTTGGAACGTAGTGAGCAGTGGACCTACTGTTGCCGTGAGTGCAATCTAAAAGGACTGTTCCAAAAACTGCAGACCATAAGATCTTCAACTGTTGAGGGTTTTCCAAAGCCTGTAGATGTTGTGGATGGTGGGGATACATTTCAAAGATGCCAAACCAAGTGGTGAGAAAACAAGGCAGGAAGAATTTGGACCTACCTGGTCTCCGTCCTGGTTATTCTTTGATGGCCTTTTGGAAGAGGAAGAAAAAAAAGGCAGCTTTAAATGAAACCCAGCTTTAAATGAAACCCTGGAAAGTGAAGTGGGCAAAGAAGCCACGCCAGTAAGAATTTTATTTCTCAGTGTGTTTTTCTTGAGAAAGCATGTGTGTGTGTGAGAGAGAGAGATGGGTGGGGGAAGCAGGGAGAGATGGAAAAGTTTGCTAAAATGTTCTTCTATTTCATTTTTTACACAGGAGTATGTCCTTCACAGGGATCTTGCTGAAAATCTGCACATCAGGGATTCAAAGACATATTCCCTTTCCTGCATTTCTTGCACATTCACCAGTCCTGAGTACCAATAGAATGATTTACCCTACACCAGTGTATTCATTTATGTTTTAGCTGACAAAATGGCAGAGCATGAAAATATCTTAAAGAATATATATTATACACCTGGGGAGGCTGGGAGGTTTGGGGGTGTAAACCCTTTTTTTCAAGAGGCCAAAAAACAGAGCAATGGCCTGAAGAGAGGAGAGGTCGTCAAATGGCTTTCTGACCAAGATGCTTGCACGCTACATAGACCAGCCCGGATCCATTTCAAAAGAAACAAGACTATTGTTTCTGGATAAGACGCCCAGTGGCAGGCTGATTTAGTAGATTTGCAGCATTTTCCCAAGTACAACAAGGGTTGCAATTATATTTTAACAGTGACAGACATCCTGTCTAAATATGCCTGGGCTTTACCTCTAAAAGACAAGACAGGCAGAGAAGTGTCCCAAGCATTCAATGCTATTTTTAGGCCAGACGATAGGAAACCTGGAAAACTGCAAACAGACCCATGGTCATGGATTCCTAAACTAGTCTGTAAAGAAATTGCTAAAACTACATGGTGTCCATCACTTTGTCACCAATAATGAAGTCAAAGCAGGAGTGGTGGAAAGATTTAATAAAACTTTGAAAACAAAAATGTGGAGGTATTTCATGGCTAATAATACCTTTACCTATATTGATGTACTACCACAGTTCCTAAAAAGCTACAATCCAGTACTATCCAGTACAACTGGTGCCTGGCTACAATCCAGTACAATCCAGGGCACCTGGTGATTTACCCTACACCAGTGATTCGCCTGGCGCCTGGAGAATCGCCAAATGCTAAACATCAGGCACCAGATGTTTGGTCATTTGCCAGGTACCAGGTGAATCACTGGTGTAGGGTAAATCACCAGGCGCCCTGGATTGTACTGGATTGTAACCAGGCTCCTGTTGTACTGTATTGTACTGGATTGTAGCTTTTTAGGAACTGTGGTAGTATGTCAATATAGGTAAAGGTATTATTAGCCATGAAATACCTCCACATTTTGGAAGTAGGCAGCAAGAAGGTCCATTAAACTACTCATATATATACACAATATAATCAGGATACAATCCATAAACAATACTCAGTGCAGAATAAACAATAAAATCACAGTATAATTAATAGCTAATATCCAATTAAAAAATAATTGATTTGACAATGTACAATATACAATACAGAATACCGTTCCAATGTTAATCTACATCCTCTCTACCACAACCGCAATTAAGTCAAGGTGTGGCTGCGGTGAAATCTTATCCCCATCCCCAGGTGGTCCTCATGCATCACAGGGCAAAGTCCTGCCTTCCTGGGCTGCCTTTTCAAATGCTGGTCAGGGGCAGAGTCCCGGGAGCCAGGAGACAGAGGTGCTCCTGGCGCAGCTGTCGAGGCGGCCTCCCAGCCCATCCCTAGGTGGTCCTCGGGACATCAGATTTATGTGCATTGCATGCGACTCATCTCATCTTCAAGTCAGCAGCGCTATCATTGGTATAAAATATCAAGACACTTCAATGATTCCAAAGATTTACAATCAAAGTTCTGGGTTATGAATTCACTTTGACCTTCTTACTTGTTAGCTTTTTAAAAACTGGTATATTACCCCTTAGTTGTTCATCTGTGTTTGTAATAATTATATGCTGTAATTATGTTATCTGTGATTACACACCATCTGGGTTTTAAGGAGAAAAGAAAGACTTAACAGATGCTTTGTTGCAGAAAGTTTCAATCACCTCTAAAGAAAACAGTGATCATCTCTGGAAGCCCATGTAAAGTGGCAGCAGTCTTGATTTAAAATGTCCCTCCTTACTTCTAGAAGTTTACCCCAAAAATGTACGAAACTATCTGGCAGACCACATTCTAAACATATAAATGGGAGGGCGGTCTGAACAAGGATAATGAATAGACTTAATTCATCCTTTTTCTAAAATTATTTTATGACCCTTATCTAGAGAAGAAAAATAGGTTGAATTCTCAAAAGGGTTTCTAATTAAGCAGCACAGCCTGATTAATCACTCAGATTTGATAACTTTTAAAAGTTACAGTTGGGCAATATAGCTATATCAGGGTCAACCAGAATGTCACAATCATATGCAGGCTCTTTGTTTTCTAAAAAGGTGTCAAGGATTATTCAGGATTCTGTATGTTTAGTTCCTCATTCCGTACCCTGGCAAGAAGACTGGGAGAAGTCAGAAATAGGAACATTTTGTGATAGCTTGGTTTGTCTTTATAATAAAGGGGCTGTCACTAGAATGTCAGTGCATGTGTATTGCATCTGCTTCCCTCAGCTGAGCACTGTTGTCTCCCCTCCTTCAAACTAATTTTCATTGTTTCTTAAATTGTTTGCAAGCATTAGTACTATATCAGATAAGGACTATGTCACTTCAGAAAAATAAAAGCTCAGAGCAGTAACTTTTTTGGACTACATCTTCCGTAGCTAACATGGCTACCAGTTATGTTGGTTCGTGGATTCTCGGAGATGCAATTCGAAAATGTAAATTCTTCCATTTTAACCATTGATTTGTCAGTATTTTTACACCTATTAATAATTGGTCTTCATCAGCCTCTGAGAATTTCCCTACACTATCAATTGGAGAAATTTGATTGGTTAGGACTATCTAAAACATTGCTTAGTGATTAGCCCCAGAAAGCTAGCAAAGAGGGCACGATAGATTATTTCCAATATCAAATTGTCAGAAGTACATGGGTGTTTGCTTCTTTAGAACATCCTAATTGTTATTGACGGGTCTACCATCCATGATTCAAACAGATTGAGTGATGTCAGAAATCAGGTGTTTTGCGGTAACATAAATGAAAGAAAGTTTGTTATTTAATTTATTGTGATAGTTTTTACTCCCAGAGAATCATATCTGTGGAATTTTCCTGCTATAATACATTCTCCAGCCAAGGGTATGATGCATCTTAATGGAAGGGGTGGGGTGGGCGGAAGGGTCTTTACTGTATCACTTTAGGCAGTAAAATAAATTGAATAACACTACACTTGCCTGATTTTTCATATAAAGCAAATGCCATTTATGTTATCATAATGCTCTATGGCAATGAATTATTCATAAACAAGTTATACATTCTATGAAGAAGTAGAAGTATTTGCTTAGGATTCAGGCAGGTTGTTAAAAGAGGTTGATAACATTAAACCAAGAGCTAGATCCAACATTATTTCTGCCCAGAGCAGCACACTGAAATCAATGGCATTTAAGCTGGCCATGACTAACAAGTCCCATTTATTTTACCATGTCTGCTCTAGATAGGACTAAGGCTAGACTCAGCTCTATAACGATGCTATTTTTTTTAAAAAAAAAATGTTGCATCTTATACTTGTCAGAGATTACTCTGGGTTGAAAGGTTGGGTTTTTTTTTTTTTTTTTTTGCAGGGGATGCCTAAATGAGGCTGCTTTCATATCCCTCATTGTGCAGCTCTCAGGAATATTCCTGAGAGCATCTTATAGTGTTGAGACAGTACATTGTAAAAACATGAAATTATTACACCTGTTTATATGATTCCTTTATGTTTTTGTTTGTTTGTGTTATTGTTATAGAATAACAATTGCCTGCATGTTTTTTTTTTTCATTATCAAAATGTTTCCATCCAGTGGAGGGGGAGGAAGGAAGGTAGAGATCTGTAAGCCATTGTTACTAGTTAAGTACCATTATATTAAAAGCATTCCATTTGGTGGACCAACTTCAGCGCAAGAACAGTCCTTTCTGTACCCTCATATAACAAACATTTCCAAGATCATTCAAATTCTCACCCAGACACATAAGGAGTGGTTTCTGCATTCAGTCTTATAAAGGGAATGGTAATGGTGACAAACGTCAGTGGAACGTTCCCATAGAGTGCAATTGTCACTAACAGCAAGAAATCTTTCCAACCCTTCTTTTTCTCCTGGTTCAGAAGAAATACAAATATAAGCAAAAAGGATCCATCTCATGTTAGTAGAAGGCAAGATATATGCATGGATATATATGTGTGTCGTACAGCTGAGTGTGTAGGATATGTTGATTTAATAAAGCCTTACCATTTAAGGTTTTATCAGTAAAGTTCATGGAATGTTCCAAATCCTATCTCAGTACCACACTGCCTATGTGAGTATGTTGTAGCTTTGAGAGCTCCATTGGCATGTGTCGCTTGAGACATCAACTTGTCACCTGGTGCTGAAGCACAAGCTCTCAAAGCGGTGAGGATTAGCTGGTTGGACAAAGCAGGGAAGCAGTGGAAAAATTTAAAAACAAAGGGATTGTGGGCGGACAAGCCTCCTACCCCCTTGGGATGTGGCGGAGGCTGTCCAAAACACTTGGAAAAAGTGCCGCCACTGCCATGGTAAGTGACCAATTGTGACTTCTGGCGGGGGGGACTGCGAACCCCGGGTTAGTTGTTAAGTGAGTTTTTGTTTTTTCTACAAGGGCGACCAGAGAAAATTTTGCTCTTTAAGTGATTTAGTCTCTCAGTGAGGCGCTTTTTATGCGAGGTTTTACTGTACATTGATTTACAGGACATTCGGTTTTGGTTTTGGTTTTAGTAAAATGAAACTTCCAGATCCCTGCTACATCAATTCTAGTTTACTCAGAGTATGCATGTTAAGGAAAATACACACGACAGGCCAATATTAAGAACCCTTTCAGAAAGTACTATAAAGTACTATAAAGTACTATAAGGCAACGACTTACATAACCTAACAATTTGATATCACTTGATTTCTGATTAAATGTTGACTCAGCATTTCACTCGGGTCAAACAACTTCATTGAAACATACATACTGTGTTTGAGGATTTGACTGGCTGATATGAAAACTCCCTATCCAGAGCAATAGATCTGGGATGGCTCATCTGCATATAACAAGAATCACTTGGTACAGTGAGTGAGGAGCATGACTTATTACACAAATATTGGAATAGGCTGGGAAGCTTCCATGAAGGCACTTAACACTGCAGTTGCTGACATTACCTTCCATGTGTCTGTATTGAAGCAAATACCAGGTAACCATAGTTACATGGTCTTCAAACCACTTGAGCAAGAAGTTTCTGCACAATCTGGGGCAGAAAGTACTCTTTAAAAGGGGAAATGATTTATGAGATGTATTAATAATGGGGGCAGATGAAGAATAAAAAAACCAGACATGCCAAACAACAATAGAATGCTAATTCTTCTGATACAAAGACTGCAAAATAGGCCACCATCCAGGAACTTTTTGGGGCTCGGACCACTGTTTAAAAAATTTAATGCATTAAAATCCATAGGGACTGCAGTGGCTCAGTGGTTAAGAAGACTGTCTTCTTAGCTGGAAGGTTGGCAAGTTGACAGTTCAAGTCCTGAGTTCTGCTTGACAGAATGAGCATCTGTCTCTGTCCCAGCTCCTGTCAACCTAGCAGTTCAAAAGCAAGAAATTGCAGATAGATAAATAGGGGCTTTGGTGGGAAAAGATCTTGGGGACATGAAAGGAGCCTTATTTGGGTGTCCCCTGAGCTAAGTTCCTCCAGCAAAAATCCTTTCAGTCCAGAAAGCACCTTTGCAAGCTCCTGATATGATAAAAAAAATTAAAATCCATTTCTGCTTCAGTGACATATGAAACCAGCTGTCACAGCATGGAACCAATAGCTTTTCCAAATATTATGCATAATAAATAAGAACCAGGACTTTTGTTGTTAAAAACAACAATTGTTATCTAAAGAAAAAAGACCAACTGAGAATCTCAGGTAGAATGCAAGTCCGTACAGTCTAAAATATATTAAAATATATTTAATTTAGTTTGTAGACTACTGTATACCTCAAATGTATTGCTCATTACTCAAGTGTAATTTGCATTTATGGGTGAATCAACATAAACATACATAAGATAACAAGTGCAAGGGGTTTTGAATGGTGGGACTTCCAACTCAAGGTTCACTCTCTGAACATTTACTTTGTACCAGTTATAAGTACAATAAAACCCTGTACAATGATTGCTTTACAGTTTATACAACAATTAAATTGTACATGACTGGGATTTTTTTAAAAAAAAATGCATCATACAACGACTATTGTACAATGCATTACGCCTGGGAGGTTTGGGGTTCAAAGCAGAGATTTCTTTAGCTGCTTTGACCAGCAGCGCCAGTTAAAAGAATCTTTCCCCTCCCGCTGATTTGACTGGCGCTGTGCGCACCCGCAATCTCAGCAGCTGGGTGGCTTTCAGGGCAGTGTGGAGGAGGCTTTTCCCCACCACCCCAAAGCCCCTTTGTGAACAGGCAGCACAAGGCTGCCTTTTCCCGTGTTTCCAGGGAAAAGGCAGCCCCACGCTGTTCGGAGAAGGCATCTATGGAGGTCTGCTTGTCTGGAAATACAGGCGGTGATGGTCAATGAAGCAAAATGAAGCCTCGTATAGCTGCTTTGACTGGCACCATGCTCTTCAGGTTGTGACCAGAGCTGGGGGGGGGGTTAGTTTTACCCCAACTGTGACCCAAACCCAACATCACACACATTTGGGCTTCTGAGGGAAGATCGCACAATAACTTGCACCGAGGAATGAATTAAAATCGTTGTACGGGGTACCACTGTATACTGTTTAGCTTTCATGAAACTGTGCTTATTATCTACTCATCCCTGAATATAGTGGAGACATTAAGCCCATATAATTACCTCTATTCTAGCCCAAGGTATATCAAGACCTATGGCAGATCTCTGGGTAATTTGTAAGAAACTAGCAAAGACTGTTGACTCCCAGTAGTTTATCAAGAACAACGACAAAATGGCCCATCTTTGTCTCTAGATTATGATGCTGAACTGTGGAAAGTTTTGGAGTAACTTGGAATAAATATTTTTGTAGAAAGATTAGGCACTTCAATCAGGTATTCCAGATAGCTTATTAACACTCAGAATTCTTTCATTCCAAGTAGAATTCTTTTATGCCAGACCTTGATTGGTAGATCTGACAGTTCTAGTAAGAAACAAGAAAGATTCCCAAAACCTTATCTCCCTTGAGGTAGCCTTTTTCATCAAATTGTTATTAAGACAGAAGGACAAACCACTAAGATGTACTGTAGGGGTACAAAAAGGGATTGGTCAGTCATGACATCAGGAAGTAAGATTTCAATCCACACGTTATTGTCCCTTTGGAATCCATGGGATTTAGAAAGACTATATTTGGCCTGGATTGTCCCCTTCCTGTACAGATGTCAAGGATACATTCTACTTTGTTGGGAATTAGTTTGTTGTCAAGACATTTGGGGCACCTGCACTTGTAAGAGGCACTGCCAACCCAAAGCGATACAATGTCTGCTTCAAAAGCAATAAAAATCGGGACCATTACAAATATAGACACTATTACCAAAAAAGTGCATCTTGCAAACAAGTGAAAATTGTTATCTGAAGAGCTATAGAGTTCTATTGTGTTGTAAATGTGATTAAACGCTGCCAGCTCATGTGATTCAGTTCTTAATGGAGCTATTGTCCATTTTTACAAAGTACTGTGGACTAGTAATGCAGGCAGTTATCCCAAGCATCATCAAAGCAATTTACAAAGCATTCATTAACATTAACTCCCATTGTGGAAATACTTGGTTTCCCAGTTTTTGGAAGCTATAGTTAAGGCTACAGTACATACAAAAGGCAGGGATTGCAAGCTCTGATTAATTCAGATGTTTGCCATACACCCTGTTGCCACTGCTGGTGTTGTTTCCACTGGAACTAAACAGATATAATAGCTTAAAAGACAGCGCAGGGGCTATAATGATAGTTCAGCAGAAATGGAAGGCTTCAAGATCTAGGAAATAACCAGAAAATGTCATCGGGCTGCTTGAAACATTTACACAGCAGCAGCAAAGACCAGAATCCTGCTCTTATTTGAGCAAGACCCCAGCCTACTGTTGTTGGATTCTCCTTGATAGCTAAGACAAGAGGTGAAATGACTCCTGACAATGACTGCATCTGACTTTTTCACCTGAAACACTTGCTGGAATCTCTCTTAAACTTTGTTTGAACAATGCTCCTGTGTATATTCTGAAGAGGTCTTGATAACACTGCACAACAACAATTTTGCTACTGGGAATAACACATGTGATTTACATGATATGGAGTGTGCTGATTCCAAATCTGAACTCAGAATTTGCCTATCATATACAGATTTTAAGGCATGCTATAGCTGTTCAAATGGTCAGCAATCGGGTAATGTATTTTTACATGGGAACATTATAACAGTTGCAGCTACCACTATGTTTGCTGCTGCCTCAGCTGAATCGTGTCTCTTGGTGGCATGCATGTTCCAGCATGCCACCAATAGCTCTACTCATTATCATCTCACTGACGTCAGAAATAGGTATACAAGGCAAGATGGACCAAGGGCTTGTGTCTAGTGCAAAACCATCTTACTGGATAGCACAGCTAGGCCATAGTGAATTTGTTTTGAGCTAAAGATGAGTAGGTGCAGCTGTGTTAATAAACCAGACAATTTTTGCTACATTTGAGGCAAATATACCTCACGTGATCAATACAAGATCCTAACCAAGAGGATGAGATTTGCTTACTTAAGAACCTGACATCCTAGGCAGAATTGGACTTCAGATTTGGATTCAGCACACTTTATTTAGTATAGGAGACATGGATTAGACCAAGTAATAGACAATATTTATTGTTTGTGTGATGCAATGTAATCAGTGAAGTCTGTTCTAAACCTTCATCCTCTTTCTTTCCCCGATGTTTCCATAGTCCAGCTTGTAAACTGAACAGGCCTGTCCATCTTCAAGCTGCCACAAAACTTGTGCTTTGTATTTCTTTCTTATTTTTTATCAGCAATACAGAACACAGTGGCCACAATTCTGTACAGTTAGCAGGCTTAACATTGCTGGGGGGGGGGGGGTAATCCCAGGCAAAAATGATTGTGTGCATGAACAGAACAATCCATCACATTGTTACCATCATAACTGATTGCAGAATGTGTCTGCAGAAATGCTTTGTGAATAGCTCTTCTTCCTTGGCACTATTGCAGCTATGGCTTCCACAGTGTTGAATTACATAAGTGCAATCCTCAGGATCAGCCCATGGGGTGGGGTACAGAGAAAGAGCCTCCTCAAATATTGTGGTATTTTCTTTAACCACAATCAGGCATACCTGTTAGTGTAGGGTGGTAGGCAGAGTAACATGTAGCAGTCTGCAAGTGTTACACACCTGGCAAGGTTGGCCCCTGGTGTAAAAAGGCAGACAGTTCTTGGTGCAGAGGCAAACTTAACGTTTACTCAGGAGGTAAAAGTGCAAGTATATACAATGTAACACAAAGCAGAGTGGTCTCTTGGTTGCTCAGTTAGGTTCACTGAAACAGCTCATAGGTTCTATACACAAGTCTATGCAGTCCAATCCAATGGTCATATACAAGCTGTAGTTACAAGGCAAGCAACAGAATCCAACAGCTTCTGTCCTCCTAATCAGGGCCTAAAGAGGCCCTAGGCTATTCCACTTACGTGGCCCTTTCACCTCCCATTTTTAAGTTTGTAAATTACAGGAGAGATAATAAAAAACATCATTACTGTGATATATATCAATATGTTAAATGAAACATGTTGTGATTGGTACTAACCTTTATAAAAAATGTGGCACCGATAATAAATTTAAAAAAGTCAAGAACACTTATTTGAATATAGGCCTCTCTTGATCTTGAGGCCCTAGGCTGAAGCCTAGTTAGCCTATAGGACAATCCGGCCCTGCTCCTAATGGAGGCTTACCCAAAGATGGCTTGTCAGGTAAAAGGCATTCCTAGGGGCTGGACTCCACCGCAGGGAGGCAGGGCCGATTAAGTGGGCCCGCCCCCGGCGACTAATGGATCCAGAGGGATTCCAGAGGGAACTGGGGGATTGTCCTCTTGACCCGCAAAGCGATTTATCTGAGGCCATTGTCGACGCTTGGGACAAGAAAGCGACGGCAGCCTTGGATGTAATCGCGCCACTACGGCCTCTCCGAGTCCGTGGGGATCGATCTGCCCCTTGGTTTTCTGAGGAACTAAGGGAGCTTAAACGGGCTAAGAGACGCCGAGAGCGCCGCTGGGTGAAGACTCGAAGTGAGTCTGACCGAACACTGGTTAGAGCTGCCATTAAGGACTACCTAGTGGCGATGAGTGTGGTGAAGCGTCAATACTTCACCACCCTTATTGCCTCCGCAGATAATCGCCCAGCGGCCTTGTTCCGGGTGACCAGGTCCCTCCTCGGTAGAGGGGGGCCAGGCCCTGGGTGGCAGGGCTCGGCTGAGGACTTTGCTGATTATCTGGCGGAGAAAATCGCTCAGATCCGCTCGAAGTTGAACCCCGGCGTGGAACGTATGGAGCTGGGGTTGACCATGGCACAGTCTAGCCATGTTATCTGGGATCGGTTCGATCCCGTTGGCCCTGAGGAAGTGGACAGGCTTCTTGCATCCGTTCGCGCCACGACCTGTGCACTGGACCCATGCCCTGCCTGGTTAATAAAAGCTTCCAAGTCTGTGGCAGGTGGCTGGGTCGAGGTGATTATCAATGCTTCACTAAAAGAGGGGCATTTTCGCGCACCTTTTAAACATGCTTTGGTGCTTCCCCTCTTAAAAAAACCTTCCCTCGACCCCACAATAATTTCCAACTACCGTCCAGTGTCCAACCTACCTTTTTTAGGTAAGGTTTTGGAAAAGGCTGTGGTGCAGCAGTTGCAGGGAGTCCTGGATGAAGCGGATTATCTGGACCCGTTGCAGTCAGGATTCAGGCCCGGATATGGTACCGAAACCGCACTAGTCGCTTTGGTGGATGATCTCTGGAGGGAGCGGGACGGAGGGGAACCGTCTGTCCTTGCTCTTCTCGATCTCTCAGCGGCTTTTGATACAGTCGATCATGGCATCCTTCTGGGTAGGCTCCAGGGTCTGGGGATCCAGGGCACAGTGTTGTCCTGGTTTGCCTCATTCCTGAGGGGCAGGACCCAGTCGGTGTGTCTGGAGAAGGAGAAGTCCAGCCCTAGGCCCCTGCAATATGGGGTGCCTCAGGGCTCGGTACTTTCTCCTCTCCTATTCAACATCTATATGAAGCCGCTGGGTGAGATCATCCGTTCCCACGGGGTAAGGTATCATCAGTATGCTGATGATACCCAGTTATACATCTCCGCCCGTGGGGACCCAAGCGGTGCGGTGGAAGTCCTTTCCAGGTGTCTGAAGGCTGTTAAGGTCTGGATGGGGGACAACGGGCTACAGCTGAATCCCGGCAAGACTGAGTGGCTGTGGGTAAGGGGTCCTGTGTTAACAAAGGAGTTGCCATCTTTGGTTCTGGATGGAGCAGTCCTGCCCCAAACAGACCCGGTGCGTAATCTGGGGGTCCTCCTGGACTCACGGCTACTGTTCGAAGAGCAGGTGGCAGCCGTGGCCAGGAGGGCTTTTGCACAACTTCGTGTAATACGCCAGTTACGCCCACTCCTAGACCGGGATGCCTTGCTTATGGTCACACATGCGTTGGTCACCTCCAGACTTGATTATTGTAATGCGCTCTACATGGGGCTGCCCCTGATGACCATCCGGAGACACGAGCTGGTCCAGAATGCGGCGGCCCGGGTAGTGGTGGGGTGTGGGCGCTATGCTCGTGCTTCGCCGCTGCTCCGGGAGCTGCACTGGTTGCCAGTATGTCTCCGGGTGCAATTCAAGGTGCTGGTTATTACCTTTAAAGCCCTATATGGTAGTGGGCCAGGATACCTAAGAGACCGCGTCACCCCAAGAACATCTGTCCGGCCCACCAGGGCGGATCGGAGAGGCTCCCTTGCTGTCCCTTCGGCGAGAGAGGCACACCTCGCCAGTACTAGGAGGAGAGCCTTCTCCGTATCCGCCCCGACCCTCTGGAACCTCCTGCCCACCGAACTGCGCCTGCAGACAGAGCTCTTGCCCTTCCGGAAGGGCCTGAAAACCTGGCTGGCAGGTCAGGTCTGGGGACCCGGGAGCGTGGGTTCCCATACCAAGTGGCTTATATAAGGACTGCCTTCCTGAGTTGGATTGGGGGAATACTGGGGTGTAGTTTCTGTTCTTGTTTTTAAATTTCTGATAATTTTTAATCCTGATGTTTTTAATTGAGTGTTTAGGTTTTGTTTTGCTTTTATTAGGATGTAAGCCACCCAGAGTCGGGTCCTCCCGATTGGGGCGGGGTATCAAATTTTAATAAATAAAATAAATAAAATTCAGTCCTCAAAGTAGAACATACAAAAACCTTTGTCCATAACTGACAGCAAAGAACTCTTGGTCAACGTTGGCACTGAAGCTAAGCAATATGAGCATATGAGCTGGCATCTGTGGAGTGAAGCAGCTCTGGAAGTCATCTTAGAAGTAGCTTTGGAACAGCTCTGAAGCAGCATTGAAGCTACTTTTATTATTATTATTATTATTATTATTATTATTAAAATAACATTATTATTTTTATTAGATTCAATCTGTGTTTTTAGCTATGGTGTAAGCCGCCCAGAGTCGGGTTTACCCGATTGGGGCGGGATAGCAAACGTGAATAAATAAATAAAAAATAAATACTTTTGGGAGACAGCTCAACCAAGCTTCCGGGAGCTCGGGTCTATATACACTGGTCCACAGGACACACCAGGGTAAAGTCCTAACACCTGTATGTTCCTGCATCAAGGTCTTAAAGGCATACAGTCACAATATGCCTTGCAACTAGTCAAGGTGTAGGACAAACACTTACACACCCTAACAATACCCAGGGCTAATTTTTCTCACACTAGATCAGGCAAAAGGAACTGCAGAATGAACTCACCAAAAGGTGGCTTCATTTTGGCAGTTTCATGTCTGGCCTAGACACAGAGGAGGAGGAAGAAGCCTATGGGGTGGGGAAATCCTAGGAAACATCTGTGAATAAGAATGTGAGTTAGAAATAGTGGGAGAGCTAGAGAGGCAGGAGCTGCAATTCCCATAGAGGATTATAAAGCCCTTACAACCTTGGTTTAGAAAATAGAATTTCAATATGTTTCTGCAGGAGAGCAACAGAAAGGGTGAGTCCCCACTGTGATCTTATGCAACTGTATTTGTATTTTATTTTAGGGTTTTAGAGACTGTATATAAACAGCCAATTCCTCTGTTGTGAATGTCCAACTTCGGATAACAAATACCTAGTAGACTTTGTTCTTGTTTGGTTTCAAAGAGACATCTGAATTCTTCTTTAATCCTTCAAGCAACTCCCACTCTGAAGCTGTTATTACAACACTAGTACTGTATTGTTGTTTGTCATAGAAGTATGCATTTTGTAAAAGTTCTGTTTTCAATAATGTCAGGCAGGCAGGCAGGCAGGCAGGCAGATAGATAGACAGATAGATAGACAGATAGATGATAGATAAAATCAGAGAGTGTTACACAACCATATCTATTCAATAGGATTTCAGCCAACATGTGATGGAATTCAGAATTCAGTCCACTGATTTCTCAAAAGCTCTACTCACTATCATCCGCCCTACTCAATAGCTCTACTCATTATCATCCGCCCTACTCATTTCCGCCCTGAGTCATTCATGAGGAGGGAGGCACAGAAGTATGATGATAAATTAAAAAAATCTTTTCCTCCTCCTCTTTTCATGATAACTAAATATACCTGGCCAGTGAAAAAAATCATATTTAAGATGTTGGTCTGGAAGATTCAGATTCAAGTCCCTACTGAGACATTTAAATCCACCAGAGCCTCCTTTCTCTTATCCTGACCCCCCTCACAGGGTTATTGCCTCCTACACACACACACATTTTGATCCCAATGAAAGACGAGTGGGATATATATGTTACCAATGAATTCACCAATAATAAACAAACATACAGACTGACGATTATGATTGTAAGACATGTAACTGATTCAGACATAGAAAACATAGCAGAAGGTGAACGGTGAGCTCTTACTGAGAAAAACACTGAAGGTGCTGTATATTAAACTCAATCCTCTTCTAAGGTTTTGTGCTATTACCATTCTTCTACTTCCATGAAATCAACAGGACTTAAGCTTTGATTTTTTATTTCTGTTCTACTTATTTTAATATGGTATTACTACATCTGATTTTCATTGCATTGGTCCAGGGAGACCACCTATTTTAAATCAAACATGTAAATTACAGATAGATGCAATTGGATCAACATGCCCCAACCAGCTACAAACAGTAGACTATAAGACAGTGCACACAGCCTCTAAAAGAGGAATAACTAAAATTCTCCAGGAAAAACCATCAGGTAAACTTAATGTATTTTCACCACATTCAAATCTGTAAGGACTATGCTTTGCTCAGTCATCATCTGAAGAGGCTTTTAAATGAAGCACATAGAGTGCCAATGTGATTTTTAAAAAATCAATATCAATGAAGGAATAATTAATCATTTTTGCACATGTACATTAGGCATCTTTTAGAAATCAAGAAAATTCAGAGCGAAGTAGAAAATGGTGGAAGAAAGAAAAACATTGCTTTTAATTAACTTCATTGTTCCCATGTATTATGAGATGTATGCTCCTTAGTATCTAATTCTAATCTTTCTGAGATACAAAAGGCAAAGTCCATTTCGATTCTTTTTCATTTCCCATCACATGAAGAATTATAACTAACTACGGACAGCATAATCCCAAGGATTCTCCCCTTCCTCTGAATTTGGATTTTGTTTTCCAAAATTTAAATCAGCTCAATTCTTTACTGTTGCCTCCCATTCTCAGAACATTAACAAGCAATTTTGGCCTCTGGTGCAAGTGACACCATCTCCCATCCACCCTGTTGTGTGTCATGGGCATGAACTCCTCCTGGAAAAACAGGGAATGCAGCTTTCAAAAGAAAGAGATAGTTCCTGTGTCCAGAAAAAAGAAATAAGGCCAGGGAGTGTTGCCATTTATTTCCTTAACAATATCCAACAGATTCACCTCTAGAGTTCAGGTGCCTTTAAATTATTGTACTTTGGGGGCAAATAGCCCCTTGCTCCACCTTGTTACAGTCCTGCTCTTTCTTCTCCAATTGATATGAAATGCAATTGCTTTCCAAACTCCTTCCAATTTATGTTCTGATCTAGTGGCAGCTTTAATGATAGTGCTCTTTAAAATAACCTCACCTTTAAAGCAACGTTGGAACCAAAAGTGGGAGGGGAGGGTCTGGGGAAGAGAAAAGGTTCTAACAACCAGATCATCAGTCTAGTTGGATGGTTCCCAATGTAGGGCCCATGCCCCACTGGTAGACTTCAATTGCTTTTTTGGGAATTGACTTAGGCTTCTGGGAATTGAAGTCCAAAAACCAAAGGTTGGGAAACACTGGTAGCCTGTATAACCAGTACCCAGAGAAAAGAAATCTTCAGGTCACAAAGAGTTACCTTAGAGGTCCACCCTGTTTATGATAACTGAACTGAAATGTACAGCCTGTTTGGTTTAAGGCAACTGTTAAGACAGGATTGACAGCTTCAATTTTCAGTTACTATTTATAGGGAAGTAATGGAAACAGTCATATTTCAAACAATAATCTTAGATATTAATTTGGTAGAGTCCCACACAGAGACTGAATATATTGATCTATCCTGTGACAAAGGACAAAAAAAGCTGTGGCACTTTATAGACTAACTCCTGTGTTTAATGTAAGCTTTCTTGGACCAAGTCCATTTCATCAGACATAAGAATGGATATCATGGAATACATTTATGCATTCCTGGTAATGGAGACCCAGAATAGCTGGGTGAGGTTCATTGGACATGGAAATCAATAAGCTATTTACAATCACTAAAAAAAGTTTTACAGCATAAAATCTCTGGTGGAAGTCAGTTTGAGGAGTTAGGTTTCTAAAATAAACATTTTGACTTGATCCACGAAATCTAACATTAAACTACAGGAGCTAGTCTTTAAGGTGCCACAGTTGTTTTTTCTTTTAATTTGTTTGGTTTCCTCTCTGATATGCTTGCACAAACTAACATGGCTACCACTTCAAAATGTCCTGTGACAAAGGAATCTTCCTTTATGGGAAGTAACTTCATGGAACAGGAAGAAAGCTGCAATCTACTGCAGCCTGTAGAAGTAAAACGGGTGTGGGGTGGGGGTAGGAGAGGACAGTGCTGCAATGTGTAATATTTCTGTCCACTGTGGCCAAAAGCAACCTGCTCTTGTCTAATATATTCTTTTCTCTCACTACCCCACTGCCTATTCCTCCATAGTCAGCATTGGCTAACCAGCATTATAGCCAGAGAGTCATTGGGAATCATGAGAGCCATGGCTCCACAAGTTCTGGGTTATGAGGCCGTGCTCCTTCATTTGGGCCATAAGGGTCAGTTGGGAATCTTGCTCCTGTACCTGCCTCCCTGCAGTGTAGCAGATTCCCTACCTGAGCTCCTCGAGGTTGTCGCTATGTTGGCATTGGAACTCCCCGGACTTATGGTCCTGGGGGACTTCAATTTGCCTTCATTAGGGGCTGACTCCAAGGTAGCGTGGGAATTCATAGCTTCCATGGCAGCTATGGGCCTGACTCAGGTAATTCAGGGCCCAACCAGGAGCAGTGGCCACACACCGGATCTAGTCTTCTTGTTGGAGCAGTGGCAGAAAATAGACATAATTCCTGTGCTATGGTTGGATCACTATCTGGTGATTCTGGACATTCTGCAGGCGATGTTTCTCTACAGGGAGGCAGGGCCAGTTAAGTTGGCCCTCCCCCAGCGACTGATGGATCCGGATGGATTCCAAAGGGAACTGGTGTGTTTTCCTCTGGATCGGCAAAATGATTTGCCGGAGGCTCATGTTGACCTCTGGAATGAGGGGGTGGCAGTGGCTTTGGCCATAATCACACCACTACAGCCTCTCTGTGCTCGTGGGCTCTGCTCAGCCCCATGGACTCTGCTCAATTTCCTGTGGAGGAATTGAGGGAGCTCAAACAAGTAAAGAGACACCAAGAGCACCACTGGGTGAAGACCTGGAGTGAGTCTGACCAAACACTTGTTAGAGCCACTGTTAGGGCCACTATTATCTTGTGGTGATAGAAGTGATGAAACGTCAATAGTGCACCGCCCTTATTGCCTCTGAGGATAATCGCCCAGCAACCCTGTTCCGGGTGACTAGGTCCCTCCTTGGTAGAGGGGGCCGGGCCCTGGTTGGCAGGGGTCTGCTGAGGTTTTTGCTGATTATTTAATGGAGAAAATCACATGGATTGACTTGAAATTTAATCCTAGCATGGAAAATACAGGATTGGGAGTGACTAGATTTCAGTCTAGCCATGTTATCTGGGATCAGTTCGATCCAGTTGTCCCTGAGGAAGTTGACAGGCTCCTTGTGCATTAGTTAAACCTACCAGGGTGGTGACAGGCAGCTGGGTCAGAGCAATTGTGAACTCTTTTTTGCAGGAGGGGGTCTTCCCAGCAACATTGAAACATGCCTTGGTGCGCACCCTCCTGAAAAAGGCTTTGCTTGACCCTACAGTACTCGCCAACTATTGGCCTGTATCCAACCTACTCTTCTTGGGGAAGGCAGTGGGATGGCAGTTACAGGAGGTCCTGGATGAAGTGAATTATCTGGACCCTCTTCAGTCAGAATTCAGGCCTGAATATGGTACTGAGACTGCATTGGTCGCACTGCTGGATGATCTCTGGTGAGAGTTGGACAGAGGTCATCCATCCGTCCTTGCTCTTCTTGACTTCTCAGCGACCTCTCAGTGGCTGACTATACCATCAACCACGGTATCCTTCTGGAATGGCTCCAAGGATTGGGGATCCAGGGCACTGTGTGGTCTTGGTTTTCCTCATTTCTGAAGGGCCGGACCCAGTTGGTGTGGTTGGAGAGTGAGAGGTCCAGCCCTAGGCTCCTCCAATATGGGGTGCCTCAGGGCTCGGTGCCCTCACCTGTCCTATTTAATATCTACATGAAGCCTCTGGGGGAGATCATCCGTTCCCACAGGGTGAGTTATCATCAATATGCAGATGATACTCATCTATACATATCAGCCCATGGTGATCCAAGAATTGCAGTTGAAGTCCTATCCAGGTGTCTGGAGGTTGTAAGGGTCTAGATGGGGGTCAATGGGCTACAACTGAATCCTGGCAAGACTGAGTGGCTGTGGGTCAGGCAGGGTCCCTACATTATCCAAGGAGGTACCATCTTTGAAACTGGATGGGGCATAAAAATACAAATTCAAATAGACATTAAATAGAAATAAAAGCACACTACATAAAACACCGTGTTTTAAAACACCCACCCACCCCAAAAACAAACCCTAGTCACTTACCCTGGCTGGGGTTGAGGAGCAGCAGGCAGGTGGCAACAGCAGCAGCATGGCAGTGTGGCGGCATGGCAGACCGGCAGTGCAACGGCATGGCCTAGCCTGGCCTGACCAGGCCCCTCCCGGCCGTACATTGAGGGAAGGCCGCCACTGCCACCACCATCACTGCTCCGCCAAAGAGGCCTTCCTTGCAGCCCAAAATGGCTGCTTGTAAGTGCGCATGCGTCAAAATACCATTTGACGCATATGCTCCTCCAGTATTCAGCACGCATGCATCAAATGGTGTTTTGACATGTGTGTACTTATAAGCTGCCATTTTGGGCTGCAAGGAAGGGCGGCCAGAGAAGCGACCGAACCAGTCGCCTCCAAAAAAGTAACCATCCTGGGTGGTCTCCCAGGAGGGCTACTACCCCCCCCCCGGAGACCACCCGGGATTTTTACTACCCATTCTGTAGAACCGGTCTGAACCAGCTTCTGCTCACTACTGATTTCTCCCTATATACATCAATTGCCTGGTTTATTTTGTACAAGAACTCCACAAAGATTATTGCAAAGACATGGTGGTGTGTCCAACAAATGCTGTCAGCAGCCAATCAGAATGTCTAAAATGGAGTGGAAATGTTGAACCTATAGAAGGATTTGGAATCAACTGAGAAGCATGTGATTTTGCTTCACAGGCTTTTGCTGCCTATCTAATTGTGCCTCCATCTTGAATTCTTTCCTTGATTGCCTCCCCCCCACCTTGATTTTTGGGAGAATGTATCCCTTTTCTTTGGATAATTTTTGCTGCTTCCTGATCCTGGCCTTTTAAACTCGAAGAAGAGATAAAAAGAAAAAAGAAGAGAAGGCATTAAGTAATAGTGAGGAAGGAACAGAAGAAAACTTCTCATGTTCTAGTATTATTGGGGGGGGGGCTTGACTATATTTTTGCTTTGTTTACTTTCTTGGTTTTCTTGGGTTTTGGGGGGGACTCTCTGAGTATGTTTATTTTGCTGTATTTCTGTTGTGTGTCGGGGCAGTCACTTTTCCTGTTAGACAGATTTTTTGTAAATGTTATTTGTTTAATATACCATGCACCTGTTACATGTGCATATTCTTTTACTGTTGTCTGCTTTGGGAAGACAGTTGTACCTCACTTAAAGAGCATAATGTATTCCATAGGATTGCTCTTTAAGCGAGTTTGCTCTTTAAGTGAAACACCATTGTAAGTGACCAATTGTGACTTCTGGCGGGGGGGGGGGGTTGCAAACCCCAATTTAGTTGTTAAGCAAGTTTTTGGTTGGTTTTAGTTGTTAAGCAAGAGAAAATTCTGCTCTTTACGCAAGTTAGTCTCTAAGCAAGGCGCTCTTTATGCGAGGTTTTACTGTAGATTGATTCTCTTTTGCCTTGCTCATCTGATTCTTGGAGCAGTTTTTAAAGGTTCTCTTGAGCTAAATTTGGACTAGTGCCAGGAAACAGGTATCTGAGGAAGGTTGCTAGAGTGACTAGAAGGGGTAAAATCAGGAATGATGTTATAAGGGAAGGAACTGGAACAAAACCAATCTTGCACTACATACAGAGCCAACAAATAAAGTGGTTTGTCCAGTTGGAGGGAATGTCTTGGAATTTCACACCTTCCAAGGCATATGTAAAAAGAGGACAAGGACAAAGACCACAAGGCAGACCCAGAGGAAAGATGACAGAAAACATCAAAGGAATATTACAAGAACACCAAATAACACTGGAAGCGGCTGCTGGAATTGCCAGAGCAAGAACCTTGCATCTCCCTCGACACTCAGTGGGGTGAAAAAGGAAGCGAAGAAGAAGCCAGGAAACATCAATGGGGAAAATGGAAAAAACATTTCATGTTAAACAAAAAGACTTGCACAAAAAAGCTACAAAAAAACAGAAGAGACATTCTCCTGAAGAATCCAAAATAAAGAAAAATATTTACCATGTTCATGCCTGTATCTTGCCTGTATGTGTAACTGAGGGGGTTAAAATTAATATAAACATTAATATCAAAGACAGGAGTCTCTGCACATTGTTAGACATCTCCACAATGACATTCCGCACGTTTAAACAGACCTGAGAAATCAAGTCCATCTGCGTGCAGTTTTTAGCCATTTGGATGTCATGTCAGCCCCTGGCTAGGCGGACCATGATGTGTGTCCTCCACTTTCACCTTGCCCAGGGGGATCCGACGGAGGACACTTTGGTGAGTTTTAGTCCCAGCCTAACATCATTGATAGAGATGGACAACACTGTCTAGTTAGACTGCTCAAGCATCATATATGACTTCTTAAAATTATTTTTTGCATATTTAAAAGTGTAACCAATCAGGTAGTGAGTCAATAGGGCATGAGGTTTCTCATGCAAAGCAGTGCTTGATTTTCCATGAGAGGTCCCCTGAGGGGAAAATTTAAGCAGAATTTTCTTTGCACATCTCAAAATGTTTGGTTATCTTTAATTTGCAATATTAACAATGGGGTACATTCCAAAGCTAATCTATCTCAGCATGTAGTTATGTGTTATAGATAACCCATTGAAAGGTTAGAAAGTCTAATGTCCGAACATATCATTAAAAGCCCTATGGAGCTTAATAGATCTCTAGAAACTATCAGAAGCTTTTCTTCATTACAGCTGGCATTTATCCCAGAAAAAGGTTAATTCTAGTGTGAATCAGATAAAACTTTTACACCTTGTTAAATTTACTTTCTTCTTCTGGTTTTGATCCATGAAAGCTCACGTTTAAATGCAGGAGTTAGTCTTTAAGGTGCCACAGCAGTTTTGGTCTCTTTTTTGGCTGTTCTGTTTACTCTCTGATATTTGTTGTTCTAGATATCCTTTAGGAAAAAGAATTCAAGACAGATTATGGGGGTATCTTCCTCCCCACTTTATCCCTAAAGCAATCCTGTTGTGCAGGTCAGGCTGAGAGTCATGAAATTAAACTGAATTTCAAGGCTCAGTGGAATTGGGGAAACTGGATCCATTAGAGCTCAACACAGACCTCTTCACTCCTACACCAAACATACTGCAGTTACATAATTTATTATTAGGTTTCCTTACATATATTCATAATATAACTCCAGCAAAGGTGCTACACCTGTCATAGAATATGGCAACATGTGTTCATCAAAGCAAAAATGAGCAAATTAACATTACAATTTAAGTAGTTTAAAAAAAGGAAGAGTAATTGTTGCTTGTTGTTTAAGGAGTTATTTTGGGATAGAGACAGTGGTGGGCTTCAAAAAAAATTACTACCACACTGTGGGCGTGATATGGTGGGCGTGGCCAGGGGGAAAGCCCTGTGTTGTACCCGAATTAGGACTACTTTATTTCAAAACTTGGATGGGCAAAGGGGCCAGCCAGAATTTCTGCTACCGGTTCTGGCAAACTGGTGAGAACCTGCTGATGCCCACCACTGGATAGAGATTTTTCTAGTCCTCTAGAGATAATGTACATGTTAATAATTGATGGGAATTGCAGTCCAAAATCAAGGGGTGGGTGATTGGGCAACATATTTCTCATCCCATTTGAAACTCCAGGGAGAAGTTCCATAGACGTAGTACTCCCAAAGAGTGTAAGAACCAAATGTGAATCAGTGACTCAAAAAGGAGAGCTGAGGCAGTGGGACATTTTCAAACTGAGGCAATTCACATGAAGGGGCCTGCACCTCTCCTTTTTTAGAATGCAGATGAAGGGAAAATGAATATATAATGCAGATAAGAAGATCCCTGCTGGACCACTCCATAGATCCATCTTGTCCCACATTCTTTCCAAGATGCCCCACCAGGGACCGCCGGCAAGTAGAGCTTAAAGTCATCAGGTAATAATGATTTCGTGTCATAAATTATTCTGGGTTGAAAGGATTTTTGCGGAAGGAACTCTGCACAGGGAACACCCAAATGAGGCTCCTTTCATGTCCCCAAAAACTGGGACAGAGATGGGTGCTCAAACCATCATGCAGTACCCAGGTCTCGAACTGCCAACTTGCTAGCCTTGCAGCTAACAAGGTGAACTTCTTAACCATTGACCCACCACAATCCCGAAGTCATCAGGTCTCAACAGTAGCTTCTGGTCAGCAAATGATATTCAGTGATTTAATGCTTCTCAATAATGAAAGGCATATACAGTATAGCCATTGGGACTACCCATCACTAACAGATCTGAAGTTCAAATTTACAGATCTGCATTTAGAAACGTATGAACCCATATTCCCAAAAAAGTATGCATGGAGCCCTATTATCTATGAATCTGCCAGATCCCACACATGACCTAAGCATAAAGTAAAATAAGAGGAAATTTTAAATAGATAAAATAACTATATTTATTTATGCTCATACACTACATGAATATCAAAATCCATTTGCTGTGATGTCAGGTCAAATAGCTATAGAAAATAAAACAAACAAAAGAACATGCTCAGACTTAATTTTGCATTCAAGATGATATAATAAATTCACTTTGAAATCTGGGCATAAATCAAAAAAGAACCTTTAAAGCTGCATTCCAAATTGGGCTTCAAATCATTGCCATAATTCTCAGTGCTAGACATGCATGAATATGATAACTTACTTCTAAAAATACTAAAATACGAGCCAGAAAAATCTCTGGGACCTTATGTGACATTTCAACCTATTTATCGCAGGCAGGAGATTGAAAGCTTGCTGATATTTCACTGAATAATAATTTTTCAAACAGACAGAACCTAGCGGTCTGTAGCACAGATATATTCATTTTATATAGGCAGGAAAGGGGAGATCTGCTTTAATAAGGGATTTTGCAGGGGTACACCTGTGGATGCCAATTTTGATTGAAACAGCTAGCACAAATTCTGGCATTGGATACCCAAGGCTGATCAAGCAAGGATGTCAAAGTTCTTTGAAGGAGACCATGCTGCAAGAGATAACAGTGCTCAGCAGATGTAATGCACTCTGATTTTTCAAAAGAAACATGACAAGTTTCCATCACAGCAGGGATATGTGATTTTCGGGCAAAAGTTTATGGCATAGGAAGTGAAATGGGTTTCTCAGCAGCAAAGAAATAATTCAACAATAAATGTGTTGCAAGTCAAATGTAAGAAGAAAACCTGGACGTGCAAGTAGCATTTGTAACACAATGCTGCAGTGTGGAATATCCCTGGTCAGGGTTCTAGACAGAAAGGCAGTCTCTATTCCAGTGTTTCCAAACCTTTGGTTTTTGGACTTCAATTCCCAGAAGCCTATGTCATTCCCCAAAGCACTGATCAGCCAACATAGTGACTTAGGCTTCTCAGAACTGAAGTCCCCCACATTGGCAACCACTGCTCTATTCCATGATATTTCATCCTACACTCCTGCACCAAGAGCTAGCCCCCGTTTCACAACCACTGAGCATTGTTCAGTCCTCACTGGATTATCCTGGTTACGATATCAAATTGCATGTTTTCTGGTATCACTGCCGGTATCATAGCAATAGCAATTACAGTACACATATATACAGCCCCATGGTCCTTAGTATACTCTCTGGGTGGTTCACGAGGCAATTAGCATTATGTTCCCAACATGCTGAGTACTCATTTTACCAACTTCAGAAGGATGAAGTTGAACTATCAGGGTTGAACTCACACTATCAGTGGTTTGGGCTGTAGTACAGCAGTTTTACCACTGCACCACCAGGGGCAGTGGTGGGCTCAAAAAAATGTACTACCCAACTGTGGACGTGGTATGGTGGGTGAGGTCAGGGGGAAAGCCTGTGTTGCACCCAAATTAGGACTACAGTACTTTATTTCAAAACTTGGATGGGCGAGGCCAGCCAGAATTTCTGCTGAACTGGTGCAAACTTGCTAATGCTCACCACTGAGCAGGGCTCTTATCAGAACACTGATAATATCACATGTCTTGTCAGAAGGAGGGTCACCATGTTCCTTTGTCTTGGAAACATGAGTGGATACATGGTGGAGAGTAGCAGAGGCAGCAGTAGCAGCACTGAAGTCTACAGGATGAACTTTCAGAGCCATGGGCAAATTTGTTGCACTTTCTACATTGTAATCTGTCATATTTAAATGACAATTTTTAGTTAGCCTATTACAATTTTTCTGTGTCTTGAACTCTGAACAGGACAAGTATTATTTGGAACTGTCCGGTTTTTTTGTAATACTTGTTTCATATTACAAAAATTAAAATCTTTCTACAAGAAACATTGACAGGATCTTTCATTACTGGACAAGTATTATTTAGAACTGTCTAATTTTTTTGGTAATACTTGTTTCATACTATAAAAATTAAAACCTTTCTACAGAAAACATGGACAGAATCTTTCATTATTAAAGCAGACTTGGAAGAACACAAACTGTATTCATTAACAAAACATGAAGTAGTTACTTTCTTGGATTACAGGGAACTGAGTCCCTCAGGTAGCATAGCCACTACCTACACTACCATAGTCTTAGTGCACAAGCAGAATTGCAGAATTCAAGAAGCAAATCATATAGATCTAGCAACATATTAGCGGTAAATGGATTTTCCCCTCTTTACTTTTATACCCAACTTCCCCTTCTAGGCTTTTCCATCAATGGGGTTTCATAGCAGCTAGAGGCTTCCAGATCTCAAGAACGTCTAGAAAGTAACTTCTTATCTACCTCCCCCACTCCACCTGGTACCAGTCTGTAGCTAATTAGCAAACTTAAACACCTTCTCTAGTGGCCTTGAGGAGCCAACCTTTTAAAAAGTCTTTTTAAAAGTCCAGCTGAACTGATCTCGTACATTCTCACACCTTCACCTTCTCCCTCCACCTCAGCCTGGCAGGTGAGATAATCAGACTTCTTAGAAAGGTACAGGAAGACAAAGCAGACCCTGTCTTAGCCAGCTAAAACAATTTCATGATATGAGTCTTGGTGTGTGTGTGTGTGCACTCTCCTTGTCCTTCCTAACTGAGGCAGGAAGCAAGGGGGAAGATGCTTTGCCAAAGCACACTTTGCCCCATATGTATCTGTGTTCTTGGTTGGTCCTTCCTCTCCCCATCAGAGAAAGCAAAGAGATGTGACTTTCACAAAGCAGAAGACACCCTGCTGGGGAGAAAAACAGTAGATTGGGAATGGGGGACTCTGGGCTGATTTTTCTTCTATGCCAAAGTGATCTAGAGCTAAACTAATATATCAGTACTATGATTCAGTGCTAAACTTAATTAATAAAAATTACACTCAGAGGCTAGATCTCTGCGATGGATGTTCCTGCAGTCCCTAAACATCATGCCCCAATTGCCTACATCACCACAATGCCACCCATAGACAACCTTCAACATTTTGCAAAATGGAACAAATGCTCCTCTAAGGGAAAGTCCTTCTGAATCATTCCAGCTTGAAAAAAGTAGAAACCTCCAGCAGCAGAGAAATACTCCATGTGGGGAGCACAAAAGGCCAGACTGAATTGGCCTTTGCATTATGGGATCAAGGGGAAAAAATCAAGTCCATCCATTTATACCCACAGTAGATTATACATTTGCAGCCATAGACTTATAAAAAGAACAGCAAACACATTTCTTGTGCGATAAGCAAAGACAGCCAGGTGATCCATACATAAAGAAACAAAAATACAGGAGGAAGGCGATACCTTGTAAGAACTCAGAAAAGTTACTGTTTAAATTACAACTCTTCAAATCCCACAACTAGCCAATAATCTTTTCATAAAGTGTACTGAATGTGAAGTCTCAGGCAGTCTGCATAGGGAATTCTGGGACCTCTAGCCTAAGAAAGTAATTTTTCCAAGTTTCTGTTGGATCCCTGGGTGATTCTTCTATCTAGCATTCCTCATTTATTTCTTTTGAAGCATCCCTGTGTGCTTAGGCCAGAAATGAGTTTAGTAAACTGTTGCTACAGACAATCAGCCTGGCATTTCAACAAAAATTACTATGCTTTCTTTCCTATAAATCATCCTCCGTCAGAAGATGCTGCAATTAGATACAGCTGATGATGCATGTGCTAAGCTAAACAAAATCCAACTCATTTTCTGTCACTTCACTGAATAATGAAAACAGCTTCAATTCACAGATCCATGGGGAGATCAATATGCCTGGTAAGGAGGTGGCATTTCTGCTTACACTGGATCATAATTTTGATTCTACAGTATTGACAGTGAACTTTCATCAACATTTCTGCATTTCAGATGGAACATTCCACACATGAATGTGGTGCTGGTGGTACCTTATCAGTTACAGGCCTATAATGTTTCATTAGAAGATCAATCAGCAAGAGTTTAATTATCAGAGTTAAATTTCATATAGTTTAGGATGCAATTTAAAGAGGAAGCTGATTCATCTTAGGGACTGGTTAAGATGTTGAACTTGACAACTGGAAGGTCAGCAGGTTAAGACCCGAGTGCTGTGCAATGGAATGAGCTCCTCTCTCTGTCCCACCTCCTGCCAAGTTAGCAGTTCAAAAGAGCAAGTAGATTAATAGGTACCACTTCAGTGGGAAGGTAAACAAAATTATTATTATTTATTTATTATTTGTTTGTATTTATCTACCGCCCTTCTCACCGAAGTGATTCAGGGCAGTTTACAAGTCATAAGAGACATCACAATAAAAACACAAACACTGCCTAAAAACCTCAAATATAAAACTGTTAAAATTAAATTTTAAAATCTAAAAAGCTTAAAAGCACACCAAATTGCTATATTTTACTAATCTTACTAATTAAAAAGTAGAGGGGGAGAGGGGCTTAAATCATCCAGCGAGTCGGGTCATTGTGAATCCCATACTCCATACCTGCCCCGTCAGCCATGTTTTTAGATTCTTCCTAAAGGGCAGCAGCTCTGTCTGTAGACGTAGCTCCGTTGGCAGGAGGTTTCATAGGGCCAGAGCAGACACAGAGAAGGCCTTCCTTCTAGTGCCAGAGAGATGTGCCTCTCTGGCCGATGGAACAACTAGAGAGCCTCTCCGTTCCACTCTGGTGGGATGGACAGATGTTCTTGGGGTGAGGCAGTTTCTTAAGTATCCTGGCCCACTACCATGTAGGGTTTTAAAGGTAAATTACCAGCACCTTGAATTGCACCCGGAGACATACTGACAACCAGTGCAGCTCCCAGAGCAGCGGTGAAACATGTGCATACCGCCCACACCCCATCACCACCCGAGCAGCCACATTCTGGACCAGTTGAAGACTCTGAATGGTCGTCAAGGGCAGCCCCAGGTTGAGCACATTGCAGTAATCAAGTCTGGAGGTGACCAGAGCATGTGCGATCATGAGCAAGGAGTCCCGATCTAGGAGTGGGCATAACTGGCGAATCACATGAAGTTATGCAAAAGCCCTCTTAGCCACGACCGCCACCTGCTCTTCAAGCAGTAGTCGCAAGTCCAGGAGGACCCCCAAGTTATGCACTGGGTCTGTTTGGGGCAGAACCACCCCATCCAGAACCAAAGATGGTAGCTTCCGAGATAACACAGGACCCCCAACCCACAGCCACTCAGTCTTGCCAGGATTCAGTTGTAGTCTGTTGTCCCCCCATCCAGACCCTGACAGCCTCCAGGCATGAGTTTCGTACATTCTGGTGTCTAGTCATGCCTGCTACATGTCCATGGAGATCAGTGGTGGGATGTCAAAAATTTTACTCCCCCACTGTGATGTCATCACAGTGTGGGCGGAGCTAACATGATATCATGTCATGGGCGGAGCCAAAGAAAAAAATACAAAATAATAAAAATAGGGAGCTTCAGGCTATAGGAAGCTTCAGGCTAGCAGCTTCTCTTCCTCCTCCCCGTTTGGGAGGACAGCAAGGAGGCCGTGCATATGTGCCAAGCACTAGGCGTGCATGCACACCTAGTGCTTGGCATGTATGCGCAGTGGGGGAACCAGTGAAAAGGTAAGCCCCGAAGGTGGTTCCCCCCCAAAGCTGCTACAGGTTCTCTGGGACACTGGGAAAAGTTATTACCGGTTCTGGAGAACTGGTGAGAACCTGTTACATCCCATCACTGATGGAGATGTCTCCATATGCAGACAGCGCTGGCTTTTTGGCTATAAACAGAGATGAGCACTGAACCCTAAAGTCAGATATAACTGGGTTTCGAACAAGGGCAACCTTTACCTGATTCATCTTGCCACAGGTATTTTGTCTTTAGCTGGCTGGATAACTCAGAGCGGTTTAGATAACTGGCTATAGAGCCAAAGATTTGGAGTTTTATTCCTCACTGTGCATTCTGAGAGAAGAAGGGAGTAGTCAACTATTTCTAAGTATTCTTACAGAAAAAACTCTGGAAAGGGTCAGCAGAAGTCAGAATTGACTACATGGAGCACAGTTATTATTACAACACTGAACTGGCATGGAACAGTCTTTCATTCTGCATTTTTAGCTGCTATGTCAAATGCAATTTGTAATTAAATGATCAAGAAAAGATACTCCTTTTCTTTAGTTGTCTCATCAGTTTAGTTTTCTAATGAGGCTAAATTGAGAACATTTGTAATCCAAGCTATAAAAGCTAAAGGATTTGTCAGGCTTCCAGTATTCCATGGCAATTTATTTAGTTGCCAATAAAGCCAGATGTGTAAATTTCCTGAAGTGTGTATGTTGTGAGTAAGTTCATTTACATGTTGAATGAAACAGATGTCAGGGGAAGGAGGTGATGGTAGAATTCATAATCCTACTGACAACACAAGATACACTGTTCCAATAGTGCAATATGAGTTTAATTTTGCTCCTATTAGAATCAATATGAATTTGGCTGCCAAATTTAATAGGAACACAGGAACAAGATATAGAGAAAGCCAGGCAACAATGTAATGAAAGAGAAATGCTGTGGTACATCTTGAATGACTACTTGCTGAGATAAAAGCCTGTTATTCTTGAATCATGCTTGATAATGGATCATTTTGCCTCTGCAAAATAACCAGCACATTTCATCTGGAAAGATACAAGCACAGCTATGTTGGTGACCACATGAAAATTAACCATGCTTTTGCTTCTTGTTACACCTGCAGAATGTATTCCCTTTCCATCTTTCTTGACTGTATCCTTATAGTTCTTTATGAAATCTGATTTCTACTATAAGGAAACATGTCTGCTATTTCATCACCTACCACCAAAGCAGAGTCAGCAATCAAGGCACAATTTCCTCATAACTTCTGCTCCCCCAAAGAACCAGCCTCCATAGACCTCCCTAGCACTTTGGAAGGCAAGCAAGGAGCTACCCGAGAACTGGGCAGAACCACATGATTCTCTACCACCTGGCCACGAACAACCACGGCCTGTGTGGAAAGCTTTAAATCAACTGTGTCCTGGGGTAGGAAGATCAAGGGCTAATATGAGAAAATGGGGTTTCCCTGTAGATAGAAGCCTGTGTGAATGCAGAGAAGAGCAAACAATCACCCATATGACACAATGCACACGATGCCCTTCAACGTGCACTGAGGAGGACCTTATGTTGGCAAGAGGAAATGCTGTTGAGATGACTCAATATTGGGCAGATGTCATCTAGTCCTTTTAATTCCTTTTTGTTTTAGGTATGTTAATTTTAGCTTTGTATGTTATTATGTGCTATTGGTGCCTCTGACATGAATAAAGAAAAGATGAAGTCTGGTCATTCTGTCACACATACACTGGCTGTAGGTGAGTTCAATGGTGAAAACAGCTCAAAAGCTAGCATTATATCAGAGATTGAGATTAGTGCCAATTGGTCATTAAGTATATTGACTTAGATCCAGAGAGGACTTAGGGCAGTTCCTTTTTGTAGATGGAATCACTTGCTCAGTTCTGGGACTTGTAGTGCGTGCATTCCTGGCTAATCTTTCTATAACTATGTAATCAGATCTCGTTTAGCTGGGCAAGCTCACACTATGAATTCTGACTCTTTTCCAGTGGCAGCCAAGCATAACCCTGGCTATGCCCTCCCCTCCTTTTTTTTTAAACAGCTAACTACATTTTCTGTTCCAGAAGCAGATAACATAAAATCCTTTTAAGGCACAATGTCTGAAAAGGACTGTGTCCAGAAATTGCATTACTGAAAGAAGTTTTTAAATGAATGGACCGACAGAGTCACTTGTAGGAAAACAGGCAATTTGTTGAAGTAGGCTAAAGATCTGTCCTTTCTCCAGCAGTGTGCAAATAAACTGAACTTTGTTCCTTATGGTATATATTATCTATTGGCAGGCACAGCTAAACCAGGTATCAGGTTTTATTGGAGGGTGCCATCAGTGGTGGGCTCCAAAAAAATTACTACCATGCTGTGAACGTAGTATGGTGGGTGTGGTCATGGGAAAAGCCCTGCATTGCACCCGAATTAGGACTACTTTATTTCAAAACTTGGATGGGCGGGGCCAGCCAGAATTTCTGCTACTGGTTCTGGCGAACTGGTGTGAACCTGCTGATGCCCACCACTGTTGTTGGTGGAGTGGTTAACACTGAAAAATATTATCTTAGTGCTGTCCCTTGCGATGTCCAAAGGAAACATTAAAATTGAATCTAGCTGTTTGATCCATATAAACTAAGGTGAACCTTGGCACTCCAGGTATTCTAGGACTTTAATTTCCAGAATCCCTGATCAGCAGGAGTGCTGACTTGGGCTTCTGGGAATTGCACTCCAAGAACATCTTGAGTGCCAAGGTTTGCCATCACTGTTCTAGCCTTTCCTGTTTCTACCAGGGACATGTTTCTTCTCAAGCTGATAGGTCATAGCTTCTGTCTGAAAACCAACCCAACCCATAATAATAGCATTACAGCAATGCAATAGAACAATTTAATCACAACCATCAGGACAGCTCACAACATCACATTTCCTAGGAAAACCTGTTCCACCTAGCTACTATGTGGATTACAGTTAAACTCATCTGAGGAACGCAAGGAGTTGATAAGGTTGCCATGGACTCTGCTACTCAAGATTCTCTGTGAAGCTAGTTAATTACTCTCTCCATCCAAATAACTCACAGCTATATAATTTCTCTGAGTGTCAGGCAGCGGTTAATTAACCTGACCACCCTGAGGACTAACAGCCTTGGGTGCCAAAGTTCACAGGGAAGGGTGATGGTCCCCAAGATGATTAATTTAGAATTTTACTTGTGAAAAAGGCTCAGGACCAGAAAATTACTCACAGAACTGGACCAGCAGTACAGGTGTCACATTGCAATGTGGAAGGCAAATGAAAGGCCACTGCATTATATTCTCAGGACAGCCTTCATGGCTGATTGCCATGAGTATCACCTACATTTGGATTCGGATACAGCAGAAAAATAAGCTAAAGGACTGGTCCCATGGATTAAGAGGAATGGTGGCTGCCACAAAGACCCACATTTCAATGTGTGTATGCTCTGCAGAGCCAGCATAGTATAGTGGACATAGTGTCAGACTCAGATTCAAGAGATTAAAATTCCTGCTCATCTGTGGAAACCCGGTGGTGGCACTGGTAAAAAATACTCCTTAAATATCTCAAATACCTTGAAAATCCTTGCATAGGTTAGAACTGATTTGTCAGCATACAACTTACATGCTCATCAGAGGCCTTTTTGTGAAGGATCCTTGCATTCTTCTGACAAGGCACCTCCATCTAGACTTGCTTTCTCTCCCTTTTCTACTTTGTTGACTTTCTCTTGGCTACTACTTCAACATGATTTTGGCACTTCCCTTTAGACATCTTGGAAAATCTCCTATTGCTTGCTGAAGGGTTAAAATGCCACTCTAGTCAGGACTGCCAGCCATGGAAAAGATAAGGAACACTGGACTGGAAGCAGAAGTGTAGCATGCCTTGGCGGGGGCCCGTATAAAAATTTGTTTGGGGGCCCTTAGGAAGGGTAAAGATTTCTCACAAAAGAAAAAAATTTGCATAATATTAAAAGAAATATTTATTCATCATAATTATCTATCTGTACATCGATTATTGTGGGATTCCCCCGTTGAAGTAAATGACTTAAACGGGGAAATCCTGCAGCCCGCAATAACCGATGTAGGGTGTTGCCAACTTTTGAACGCACGCTTTACGCAGGGAAAAAAGAAATTGCTTTTTTTGACTTTTGTCATTTGTGAAATAAAAAAAAATTGGGAAATTTTTATAAATTTTTGCTTACACACGTTGGGGGCCCCCGTGGGCCGTGGCCCCCGTATAATTGATACGGCAGATACGGCGGTAGCTACACCCCTGACTGGAAGCTATGCTCAGAGCTAACTGGGAGAAGAGAGGTTTATTGAATACACAGGGACAGAAAATATTCACTGAGATTATATTGGGGAACAGCATGTTTGGTAGTTCAGTCAAACCTCGCATAAAGAGCGCTTCGCTTAAAGAGTAACTCGCTTAAAGAGCAGAATTTTCTCTGAATGTTCGCTTCGCATAACAAATATAACCAACCAAAAACTCGCTTAACAAATAAATCGGGGTTTGCAATCCCCCCTACAATTGGTCATTTACAATGGTGTTTTGCTTAAAGAGCAAACTCACTTAAAGAGCAGTCCTGTGGAACACATTATGCTCTTTAAGCAAGGTACCACTGTATAGCTTCATAAATTGCAAACGTCTCTCTCACGTCTCTCTCTTTCCCCCTCCCTGTAGTTTAAATACATGGAGGGAAAGAGACAAGCAGTCTCTGCGACTGAAGTAGGGTCAGGGGAAAGGCACGCCTTTCCCCCACCCTACTGCAATCGCAGAGATTGCTGCAGGTGGGGGGGTGGATTGGGTAGTTCTACCCAAACCACCCCACACCCGCAGACCATTGCCTCGGATAACACTAAGAATAATTATCCAGAATCGTTATCCGATGCAAGTTTTTTCCAAAAAACTTGCATCGTTATCTGATTCTAGCGTTTTCCGATGCAATCGTTATCCGTGGTATTACTGTATCTCAATGCCTAGCTGTGTGTGCATGTGCATGCATGCAAATATTTGTGTGTTTTCAAAGTGATTGGGTGCTTGACCATGTATTAATACTTTAACACTGACTTTGCCTCTCTCACTTGGCACTGTGGCGCATTGGCTGTTGTGCCTTCCATTCCATCATCCTCAATATGCACCAGGTGCCTCTACATTGCTAATTCACTCAGACTCTTCTTCTTTTTTCACCAGGAATGTTGCACCAAAACAGGCAGCTTGCTGACACATTTTGCCAAACTGCCCCAACATATATTTTCTCTTCTGCATTTCTGATGCAAGGACATGCATTCATACAGATGGATTAGTGGCCCCTTCACCTTCTCTTGCTTATTTGGAAAAATGGTTAAGAAAGGACTTTTATGTTGGTCATGTTGGATTTCTTCTAGCATTTAAAATATTCTTGTTGCCTCTAGCAGGAATGTTTGCTCTCATTTTAGAAAACATAGGAGTGGGGGGAGTGCACATTTCCTTTCCAAAGCCAATCCAACCCTGCAGTAACATATGGATGGTATATCACACTGTTTTGACCAAACCAAGACATGGAGGAACTTTGGACCATGATTGGGGGCAATCAAATATTAGTGTGATAATGATGTAAAGCTGTTGTAGGTACTACTACTGTTAGTATTAAACTAACAATACTAGAGAAAGCTCCCCTTTCCTATTTACAAAATAGATAGCAGATACTACCAAACAATTTTTTTCACCTCCGTGTTTCCTGTCGCATTTGCTTCAGATTCTTTGTCATCAGTAATGTGACAAAATCGCCCACCAGAACATTAAAGGGAAACTTCACACAGTCTCCAAGGCAAAACAGAAGCAATCCAAATTGTTGGTGGAAATAAGTTCCCTCTGTGGATGGCTCCACGACACTGAAGAATGCACCACAAAGGCTTGGCTTCAGCAATGGAACTTTGCTTGGTTTCTTCAGTTTTTAATCAGGATTAAAAGGGAAGCAGTTCTGCTGAATACAGCGAAGAAGAGTTAATGAGAGCTTCAAAATCCCATGACAAGATGTATTTTATTCCGATTCATCTATCACATCCATCACTGCACTCTGGGTTTCACACAGCTATTACTCATTAGGATGGTCTCATTGAAGGTGAAAAGGGGCAAATAACATATTTTTGAAGCAAGGCTTTTGCAACTATCAGCTGCATTTTAATAAGGGCGCTTGGCAGAGGAGGGCTTCTCTGGAACAACCTCTTCAAAGTCTACCACTTATTTTATTGTCCATTCTGGCCCATTTTGATTTTAACTCTCTTTAGCCCCTTTTGTTAAGCAACCTGATACCAGCAACTTAATTGTGAGATACTCAATGTGGGATAGTGGAAAGAATGATGAACTAGGATTCAGGAGGCTGGTGTTCAAATCCCTGCTCAGCCCTTGGAAACTTTCTGGGATACGGGTGATGGGGGTAGAACTGGTAAAACCACTCCTTAAATGTCTCACTTACTTTGAAAGCCCTATTAAGGCCAGTGGCTTAGTGGTTAAGACACTGGACTTGATAACTGGTAGGTGAGCAAGTCAGCAGTTTGAGATCCCAGTGCTGCATGACAGAGTCAGCTCCCATCCCTGCTCCTGTCAACCTGGCAATTCGAAATCAAGAAATTGCAAGTAGGTAAATAGGTACTGCTTTGGAAGGATGGTGAACAGAGTTCCATGCACTCACCTGTCTAGTCATGCCTGCCAAATGACCGTGTAAACATCTGCAGACACAGACAGTGCTGGCTCTTTGGCTATAAATGGAGATGGGCACCGAACCCTAGAGTCAGATACAACTGGCTTTTGAGCAAGGGCAACCTAAGTTGTTTCTGGCTTGACAACACATAACAACAACAACCTTCAAGTGCACAACACTCACTTTACTTCACAGTATAGCACAGCATGATGTAATGCTGCTTAAACAACCCCGCTCTGTGTTGCTTTACAAAGACATTTTCAAAGTCTTCCAAAATATCCTGTCTATCCTTGTTTTGTTTGTTTGTTTCTAAATGCCATCCATCTGAGTGATCCATTCCCTGTCTCCAGAAGAGGAGGACAAAACCCTCTTCTCCCAGCCTAAGCAGCTGTAGTGACAGACTGAAACAACAGCTAGTTTTCCGCCACTCTGAATCATTTAGTCATCTGTAACTAAACAAAGAGGTTCTACAGACAGACAATATATGATCTGAATGACCAAGTGTCCTTTATTGAATGCATTGTTAAAACATTGTCTTCTTCCAACATAGGAGGGAGAAAGTGTGCTGTATTTTTCAGGAACTGTGGGGAGGTAAAAAAAAATCCAACATAAATGTTTATAAAAAGTGGTATAAAATAAATGTTCCCTTCTGAGGTTTAATCATTTTGTTGTTTGGCATAATCAGATACAGCTCTAACAGAAAGGGAACATGCAAAACAAAATCTCTGATGGTTGATAGTGTATCACAGCCTCTGAATTTGGCTGTGTGTTTCCATTACTCCTTTGGAGTTTTTTAAAATTAAGAATGTCATCATTGTGTTCAATGTAAATGCAGGGAATAAAACAGTCCATGAGAGCCAATAGACCTATTCAGAGGATACAGTAATCAATCATGCCTGACTGAAGCAGCTCCAGTATCCAGTGCGGTTTCCACTTGAGATTCCATCAAAGGTGCCATAAATAAGGAAACCTATTTTCAGTAACCAATATTCTCTCTCTTTCTCCAAAATCTCTTTGAATCCAAACCTTTGCCCAAAAACTCAAATAACTGCATGGCATTCCACATCTATTGCACAAATTCTTTGCTCCTTCAAAACATACTTTGGAATATAATGATATTGCTTATTCTCCTTGCAGCTGAGGCAGCACAGTCAGATTCTTGCTCACTCTGCCCTAGACTACACATGGTGTGAGCTTCAAATCCACAGAAGGGACACTGGAGCTATTTCATGTAAAAGGAAAAAGAGTTCCTTGGGGGATGGAAATGTGCAAAACCCACATAAATTAGTTGGATTTTTAAAAAAGAAGTAAGTGCTGCCAAAGTGATTAGTCAATCAAATCCCACTTCATCAAAACTCCCTGCTAGCCCTGTTAAGGTAGAATTAATGGTTGACTGGTTTAAGTAGCTAATTTTTAAAAAAATATGTATTGCAGAGTGGATAGTTCCTTCTGCTGACAATTGCTGTTTCTGTACTGTATGCCACTGTTAATTTTTATCCGGCTACAGAGTGGGTGTTTGAGTTTTAATAGCTCAGTTTTAGCTTTCAATTCCTCATTAGTTAAATGCTATATAATGGCATGAGTCTAAATAGAATTTGGCAAAACACTCTTGTAATCCTGTAAATTAATCCTTGAGCATACCCCTTAAAGAACAAAACAAACTGAAGTCATAAACAGAAAGCATTTCATTTAAAAATCCAACAATTTTAACACCACATTTTACAAGAACATTGTCTATAAAATGATTGGGGGGGAGCTAAATCAAACTTGTGCAGAGAAAGGTTTGTGTAGAGCTTTTCGTGGAGCTCAGGAAAAATGAATAATGAAATACAAAAAAATTAAATTCGAGGGGGAAACCCCTTAATTTTGAGTTTGGTGGGTTTTTGGTGGGGTTTTTTTTGCATTTGGTTTCTTTGGCAATGTAACAAAGGTTGATAGCAACCAATCACTTGGAAGAATCCCTGTGTCATAAATGGTGTTTAAAAGGCCCATCAGTTCTTTGATGTTAACTTCAGACAGAAGTTTCAAATTTTCTACTGGAATGTCATCTGGTCCTCTTGCTTCCCATCATTGAGAAGATTGGAGATTACAGGAAGAAAAATGAAGAAATTGTATAAATTACTTCTCTACTTGCACTTAGATAAGGGCCACTTATCAGCATTACTAGGTCTACTCTAGTTAACTCTGGTTCCAGGCCATAGTGTCCCACATGTGTTGCTCAATCCTTCATCAATACTGAAAATATTGAACTATAAAGAAGTGTTCCATTAGAATTCTGCCAGCATTCATTATGTAAGATATAAATTGATAGATTATTATATTATATGCAAAGGCCTTATCAGTTTTCAAAGCTACATTAAACAATAAAAAAAGCACATTTGTTGTTCAGTCGCACAGTCGATTCCGACCCTTTGCAACCCCATGGACCACTGTCCGCCAGGCACTTCTGTCCTCCACCATCCTCCTCATCTCGCTCAGCTCTGTGCCCATTGTGTCTACAATACCATCCAGCCATCTCATTTTGGGCCACCCCCTTCTTCTTTTGCCCTCCACCCTTCCCAGCATCAAAGCTTTCTCAAGTGAATGCTCTCTTCTCATTTGATGTCCAAAGTACTTTAGCTTCATCTTTAATATACATGGAATAAATGTCATTTAAAGCACACCATACCAGTACAAATTTAATTCCAATCTTCAAAGGAAGCCTTGATGTTTCATGTACATATGAATCATTTGTATTTATAATGTCCAGTCGATGGCTAATGGTTTGTTTATTGCTCATGTATCATCATACTTCTGTCTAACCTTGAACTCATACCCAGTAAATTATACTCTCCCAATATGTCTAATAGCAACCGTGTTAGCTATTTATTTCCTTAAACAGGTAAGCCACTTGTCATTGGGATTTCAGACTACTTTAAAGTATAATATCTGTGCAAACATTAATATAACATAAACACTTGCACAGCAGAACTAATCAGCATATCAAAAATGAAGAAGCAGATGTCTGACCTTGCATAGTTTTAATGCAGAAAACATTTAAATGGAAATAATTACTTTCAGGATAAACACATACACTCATAGTAAAATCTAGCAGGTATTTTTTAGACCTGCTCCCTCAAGTGGTGCAAAATATTTATTTGTTTTAGTACATCATATTCTATGATTACAATTCTTGCATTTAGCATGCTTTGTTTTGTGATTGGTTGCCTTACTTTGCAAAACTGACTGGGTCACATATCTCTATGAAAATCTCATTGTAATGGGGAAAGCGGAGGAAAGTATCTTTAAAGTATATGCTAGTCCTAGGGAAGGATAATGAACTGTTGTATTTTTCAATCAAGCTGACAGAGTTTGAAAAACTGGAATACAAAAGGCATTAGAAAGACGGTTGTTCTGCTCCACTGAGCAGATGAGAACATGAGACCAAGCTCCTAATAAACCCTCCAGATTCACCAGTCCACATGCTTCACAGTGCCAGTCTGCTACAGATACCTAATCCCCTTCAGATCCTGTGGAGAGCATACCATGAATGCTCAGACAAAGAGTGAAACTGAGCAGATATTCCCCCTGCACTCTACCAGTCCCAATAGAAGCAATGGGGACTCTGGAAAATGTGGCAAAACTGCTGCAATCATCGGCACTGTCTCCGTCACCTCCACCACTGCCACGGTAAGTGACGTCTTGTGACTTCTGATGGTGGGAGTGGGTGGCACAAGGTGGAATTTTGAAATCTAAAATGTCCCAGGGTGCCAATTTTGAGTTTAAAATGGCAACACAACCATTTTAGACGTACAAGACGCAAAGAAACCCATTACGTAAAATGATTTATTTGCATAAAATGGGATGCATTTTCTGGAAAAATTGCTACATAAATCGATTTTTACGTAAATTGATGCATACTTAAATTGAGGGTTTACTGTATATATCTCCCTATAGCACTTAGTGCACTCTCTGGGCAGTTCACAAGTTAATTAGCATTTTGCCCCAACATGCTGGGTACTCATTTTTCTGGCCTCAGAAGGATGGAAGGCTAAGTCAACCTTGAGCCCTGGCCAGGAGCAAACTCATAATGTTTTGACTGCAGTTTAGCCACAGAGTCACCAGGGCTCTGGTGTGACAGCCTGACATGGACATAAATATAGATTTATTAAATTTGCATGTAAATGTTGAAATTAGGATTAGATGCAAGTAAAATAAATGGTTGTATAAAATATCACTAACTTGTTTTCATTGGTTGTCATTCCAATCCTTTGCAGGTTTTTAAAAATAAAAATAAATCCACTTTTTATGTCTCAAACATCTCTTTATTTTTGGCCTGAGCTCAAGCAAAAGAGAAAACAAAAGAAAGATAAATAAAACTGTAAAAGGTTATCATTTGAGGTACTTGCTGTGGCAGCACTGTCTATGGCTTTAAGTTATTAACAAAAGGCTTAAATAAAGGTTTACCTCAGAGTTGGAGGTTGGACATGGGCCCAGGGGAGACAGCAGTATAAAGGGCCATACTGGGTGTTGATCAGACAGTAGCAGAGTTGTATCTGAAGACAGGAATTTCTGTGTGCTAGAATAAATAAATTACCAGAAGTGCAGGCGGGGTTCAGAAGAGGCAGGGGGACTAGAGACCACATCGCCAACATAAGATGGATCATGGAAAAAACAAAGGAATATCAGAAACAAGTCTACTTCTGTTTCATTGATTACACTAAAGCCTTTGACTGTGTGGACCACAACAAAATGTGGCAAGTAATTAAAGATATGGGAATGCCAGAACACCTTATATGCCTCATGAGAAATCTGTACATGAATCAAGAAGCAACAGTTAGGACTGAATATGGAATGACTGAGTGGTTTGGAATAGGAAAAGGAGTAAGACAAGGCTGCATTTTGTCACCCTGCTTATTCAACTTATACACAGAGCACATAATGCGTAATGCAGGGATGGAGGAATCACAAATTGGGATCAAAATTGCTGGGAGAAACATTAACAATTTGAGATATGCAGATGATACCACCCTAATGGCAGAAAGTGAGGAGGACCTAAAGAAGCTCCTGATTAGGTTGAAAGAAGAGAGTGAAAAAACTGGCTTGAGACTCAATATAAAGAAAATCAAGATCTGAGTCGATTGCTACCGAGGAGAGCGGGATACAAATCTAAGTAAATAAATAAAATAAATAAATAAAGATAATGGCAACAGGCCCTATCAGTCCCTGGAAAATAGATGGGAAAGAAGTAGAAGCATTGACAGATTTTACTTTCTTAGGATCAAAGCTGACTGCAGATGGTGATTGCAGCCACGAAATAAAAAGGCGACTGATTCTTGGGAGGCAAGCAATGAGAAACCTGGGGAACATAGTGAAAAGTAGAGACATCAAATTGCAAACAAAGATTCGCATAGTCAAAGCAATGGTATTCCCTGTGGCAATGTATGGGTGTGAGAGCTGGACAATTAGGAAAGCTGAGCGCAGAAGAATAGATGCCTTTGAGATGTGGTGTTGGAGAAGGGTTTTGAGAGTCCCCTGGACAGCAAGGAGAACAAATAGGTCAATCTTAGAAGAAATCAACCATGACTGCTCCCTAGAAGGTCAAATAGTAAAAATGAAGCTGAAGTACTTTGGACATCAAATGAGAAGAGAGTATTCGCTTGAGAAAGCCTTGATGCTGGGAAGGGTGGAGGGCAAAAGAAGAAGGGGGCGGCCCAAAATGAGATGGCTAGATGGTATTGTAGACACAATGGGCACAAAGCTGAGCGAGTTGAGGAGGATGGTGGAGGACAGAAGAAGTGCCTGGCGGACAGTGGTCTATAGGGTCGCAAAGGGTCGGAATCTACTGTGCAACTGAACAACAAAAACAAGAATAAATGGCAACCCAGTTGAAAGGGTCTTGGGACTGTCAGGGAGTGATATACTCTCTGTCCAAGAATGGTATTAGATTACCATGTTAGAGTGCTGTTTGTGTCTAGCAAACAAATGTGCTTGTGAGGTTTCACCTACCAGGGAAAGAATTTTTTGTAGCTCACTGAATCACCATCTGTAGACACAGTTGTTACAAAGAGATTGCCCCCCGAATCCCCAATAACGAGACAGACAGCGTGCTGGGATGAAATAAGGCCACTTTATTGAAACTTTCTGCTGTTAGAACCATGTTCTAACGGTCTGCATGGTGCAGGAGCACCAGTAAGCGATATGGTTACTTTACCCTCTAGCTAATGTTATCCACCTCAGAAATGGCATCTCTTCACCACCATTTCTGCTCTATTCAGGGGAACGTTTGTTGGTCACCCTGCCATCCGGCTTTGGTGACCCATTGTTCTTGGACCGCACTTCCCTCACTCAGCCACCTGCCACCTTACCTCGCTGCCGACTGGTGATGCAACTGCGTTCCTGCCTGAAATGTCTGGATTAACATGGTTGCTTACCTGTGCTACCCGCCACATGGCAAGGAGACTTTTAACTCCTGGCCGTCCCCCCCCCCGGCCGGAAGTTCCGCCCGGGTGCCACCATGCAGACCCATCAAAAAGAGGAACGTGCCCGTCTCCGATAGGTGAACACCATCGGTACGAAACAAGGCCGGCTCCCTAGAGCAAAGGGCCGCATGTTCCACCACCGTGCCAAGAGCCCTGTTGTGGAAAAACTCCGCGACCAAGCCATTGACCGCCTGGCGGACAAGCTCCCTCCGCTCGGGGTGAACCGAGGCGCGGTAGGCCAGTCTAGGGACTATACAAGACCATACGAGCCGTGTGTACGGCCAGCGGCGGCTCACCAAGGCCAGGTCACGGCAGACCGCCAACACCAGTCCAACCCCAGCCTCCATCTCCCCCTCCGCGTCCAGATCGTTCCCCCCCAAGTGTAGCACCAGGACTGCCGGGGGAGGTTGGTGCATGCGTTCCTCAATGAACGGGATAAAATGTCGCCAGAGCATGCCCCGGCGACCAAACCAGGATACCACCGCACGAGGACGCAGGCCCAGATGTTGGCCAAACGCCGTCACCACAGTGTAGCGCTCCGCCCAGTAAACGTAGCTGTGCCCTACGATCCACACAGGAGCCAACGCCGGGAAGAAGGAAGGACCTGGAAGAAAAGAGTCGAAACACATTAGACAGGCCTGACGTACAATTGGAAACAGTCGGAAGACCACCTCCCCAGATGCTTGATCTCTGCTGCCGTGTATCCCAGGGATGCCGCTGTGGACGCCGTCCCTATCTGAAACGAATGGGTACAGTACCTGGCCCGTGGAGCACCCACCTCGTTCAAGGCCGTCCCCGTAACCTTCCAGAACTGGTACCTGGTGAGTGGAGACCCATCCGCATGGCAGAACAACGCTCCGGGGCCCCGCCCCCGTAGCCGCAAGTACCCGTGCAGTGCAAGAACGGGGCAAATGGAATCCCACACGCAACAGAGAAGGAGCACCGTGCACCCCTTGCCCGCGGGGTCGGCCTTAGACACCCTCACTACCAGGCTGCCCAACCCCGCCATCAATGTGAGGTCGGCGAGCTGCAGCGACCTGCCTGTCGTGTCCCCGACACCGGTCGCCACCAGCTCGCCGATCCGAAAGGCGCCAAAGAAGGCGACCGAAGCCGCGGCATGGAAGAGCCAGGCCTCGTAAGCGTCCCGGCAAAAGCACGGCCAAGCAGAAGCCACATTCTGCAACACGGCCAGTGTCACCGGCGACCTGGTGTCCGCATGACGGCCCCGCTCCCGGGCCCAACCGTCCAACACCTTACGTACCCGGAAGTCCACTGTGACGTCCTGGCAGCCGGCAGCCTTCGCCGCGAAGGCCAAGGCGGACAACTTACCCCTGATGCTCGACGGTGCCAACCCTCGCCGATGCAACATGACCATAAAGGCCAAAACCTGCTGCACCGGCAACGGCCACGTCTGCTGAAAAGCCGAGTTCACCCTAAACGTATCAAAATCACGCAGCGTCGCCGTGTACGAGGAGCGAGTCCCCGGCGCCAGAGAAAGGGCAATTGCCCGGTTCACTTCCCCAGTCCATACGTCCAGATCACCGCAGGCAGTTCCGATGGCAGATCGTTGGCGCCGGGCGCGAGCTCCCGGAACCTGGTCATCTGTTAATTTATGAACCTTAAGGTTTTAATTTATGAATTTCTGTAAGCCGCCTAGAGTCAGGTTCGCCTGATTGGGGCGGGATAATAAATCTAAATAAATAAATAAATAAATAAATAAATAAATAAGACAACGCGTCAGCTATATCGTTGTCCACCCCGGCACGTGCCTGGCCCTGAAAACAATGTTACGGTGCAGCATATGGAGGACGAAGGGGCGCACCAGTCGCATAACCCTCTTGGAGCGAGATGACAATGAACACTGGACGTGAACCACCGCCATATTATCCGTCCAAAAGGTGACCTCCGAATCCGCCCACCTATGTCCCCACAGCAGCACAGCCCCGAGGATGGGAAAGAACTCCAAGAACGTGAGGTCGCGGAGGACCCCCGACCCCTGCCAGCTGTTGGGCCAAGCGCCACAGCACCAATCGCCCTGGCAATACATACCGTACCCAAATGCGCCTGATGCATCCGAGTGCACCTGGAAACCCGCCCGCAGCTGCACAGGAGTGGGCCAAAAGGACACCCCATTGAAATCCTGGAAGAATGACAGCCAGGTTTGCAGAGCCTCCCTGATCCCCGTCGTGACCCTGGCACGGTGAAACGGCCTGGTCAGACCCTCCATCGCATCACAGATGCGCCGGGCAAAGGCCCTGCCGGGTGCAATCACCTTGCAGGCAAAGTTAAGGTGCCCATGTAATCCCTGGAGTTCCCGCAGAGAGATGAGTTTCTTAGACAGGACCACGCGCAACAGCTCAACCAGCCATTGCACCTTGTCGCTAGGGAGGCGAGACAACTGGCCCACCATGTCGAGTTCGATGCTGAGAAAGGTGAGGGATACCAACGGCCCCTCGGTCTTCTCCGGCACTAGGGGGACCCCCAGGTGAATGGCCAGGTCCTCGAAACCCCGAAGGAGCCGCTGGCATGTACCAGAAGAAGGGGAACCGCAGAACAGAAAATCATCAAGGTAATGAGCTATCTGACCCGAGCCCGACCCTTCCTCTTAACGCCCAGTGCAAAAAAGTGCTGAAACGCTCGAAGGCAGAGCAAGAGATCGAGCAGCCAAAGGGCATGGCTCGGTCCACAAAATACTGCCCCCCCAAATGAGAATCCCAACAGCTCAAAATCGGCCAGGTGCACCGGCAGCAGGCGAAACGCCGACTTGATATCACACTTAACCAAGAGCGCCCCGGGACCGCAGGCGCGCACCATACGCACCACCTCATCAAATGAGGCATAGCGCACAGAAGCCAGTTCCGCCGGAATGGCATCGTTGACCGATGCACCGTCCGGGTAGGACAAGTGATGGATCAGGCGGAATTCGCCTGGCAGCTTCTTAGGCACGAGGCCGAGCGGGGACACCCTGAGGTTGACGTAGGGGGGGGGAACCAAATGGACCCGCTACGCGGCCAAGCGCCACCTCCTTATCAATAAGACGCTGGACCTCCTCCTCCTTACCGACGGTAGAGCGAAGGTTGGGAGCAAAGAAAGGGAAACGAGGGCCCACCGCCGGAATCCTGAACCCATGAAGGAAACCCTCCCCCAGATAGACGGCCTCCCCCTGCTGAAGGTACGCTGCCAGCAAGGACAAGAGCCGGTCAAGCCGGACTGGGGTGGGACCCTTTGCTATTACTGGCCTGGTCCTGCCCCCGCCTGCCCCCCAGGGGCAAGCCACGTTGCCTGGCAGCGCCTGGCTTGGGGCAGGCCGTGGCGGCATGGGGCCCCACGCAGATCGAGCATTCGTGCCGAAAGCGGCACTGCTTGCAGCCACACTTACCACTGGCCGCAAAATCCCAGCAAGGAAGGCGGGGTTGAACCACCTGCCCCGCCACCGGGCAGTCCGCCTGCAACAACGCAGGGCGCTGGACGAGATGCCCACAATCGTATCGCTCCCCCAGGTTGGGCCAGGACAGGGTCATAATTTGCAGCCAAAGCTGCTGGTGAGTGACATCCCAGGGCATCTCTGGGTGCAGGGCGGCCCTCATCCGAAACATCTCGTCATAAAGGAGCCACGCGCCCCCCGGGAAATCAACATACGCCCGATAAATGATATCGAGGTACTGGAATAACGGGCCCGCCAACTCCGGCGCGCGCTGAACGGCCACACCTGCGTAGATGAGGTAGGCCGGCAACCAGTTGGCCCACATCCTGGGGGGCTTCTTGCGCCTGGCCAATTCCTTGTCCCGTTCATCCTCCCTATCCTTATCGGCCCTCTCCGAATACCTATTGAGCAGGCTGAACAGGTCGACGTACTCCCTGCGCCAAATCTTGTCCCGCGTGGCGGGCAGAAGATGGTCGCCAAGCAGCAGGGACTGGTCCCCAAAAGGGAGCACAGACCGGGGAACAGAATTATAGCCGGTATTGTCCACCTGATAAGTGGGCCAGCAAGGGGGGGGACAAAGGATACGAGCCCGAAAGGCTCCACTGGGGGTAAGGCGCCAGCCAGGGCCCGGGTCCCACCCCCGCCGGCCCCCCCCATGGGCTGCCCACCCTGCCCAGGATACGGTGGCCCACCCAGCGCCGAATGCGGCGGCCCACCCTGCGCCGGATGCGGCGGCCCACCCAGCGCCTGGTACAGTGGCCCACCCTGTGTCGGGTACAGCGGCCCACCCTGTGCCGGATACGGTGGCCCACCCTGCACCGGGTACGGCAGCCCACCCAGCACCTGGTACGGCGGCCCACCCTGCACCTGGTACGGCGGCCCACCCTGCACCTGGTACGGCGGCCCACCCAGCGCCTGAGAAGGCAGCCCACCTTGCGCCTGAGAAGGTGGCCCACCCTGCGCCGGGTACGACAGCAAGGCCGATTCAGGCGACCACCCATGTGAAAAGGGGACCCCCCCCGGCTGGGGCAACTGGCATGGTGCTGGGGCTGACACCCTGGCGGCGGCACAGGCGCCCGCTGCCATCATACTCACCAAAGTCACGTCGCGGCCTGCCCCACGGCGTGGGGAGTGGATCGGTCAGGGGGGCAGTCGTCCCTTCGTGCGCCCCCCCTGGGTCGCGGCCACCAAGGCCTGCCCTCCCTCGGCATCCATCTGGGCGTCGAGAGGCCCCTCCTCCTCGTAGGGGCCCGCCTCCCCCCAATCCCGTGAGGGAGCCCGCCGGGCCACCTCAAGCTCCTCGATGCGGTGCCGGAGGGCCGGCAACTCCCTGCCCAGCCCGGCCCGATCTGGTCCGCGGCCTCCCCGCGTGGACCGACAGGGCTGCGCCCGCTGGGACACCTGGGGCGGAACACCCGTAGCCCCCTCCAGGGCTGCCACCCGCCCCGTCACCTCGGTGACCGCCTCCGCCAGGGCCGAGCCTGCTGCAGCGACGGGGGCCCGATGCCGAGGCCGAGCCCCTGGGCGCCGGTCCGATGCCGCGCCAGGCCGGGCAGGGGGCCCCAAGACAGAGGGGGCGGCAGGGCTGAACGCCGCGCCGCCGCCCTCGTGCGGTGCACCGGCTCCAACAAGGAAGCCGGACCCGCCAGATGCTCTGCGCGGTGCGCAGAGCGAGGAGCTGGGCACCGAGGTGCCATGTGTGCGTGCGTGGGGGTGGGGCAAAGGGGCAAAAACAACCTCCCTCCCCTAGCACGTGGCCGCTCGCTGGCCCTACCACCCTCCACCGCGTGTCCGCCATCTGCCGCAGACGCCGTCGGCACCCACCGCCGCCCCTCAAAGGTGACCGCCGATCTTCTGCCCGCCGCAGCGCTTCTTCCACGCTTGGCCGGGCGGCCCAACTTGCAGGGGCTCCGGAGCAACGAAAAATGGTTGCTCGCAGTTCCCCTGCAAGCAAGCGACTGCCACGAGGCAGGAAGCGCCACCCCGACTTCCGGATCCGGCTCCTCCTGCCCGGCCTGCCGCAAGCTCCCTGTCTCCGTCAGGGGGGCGGGGGACAAAGCGTGCGCCCGGTCAGCTCCTCCGGGCGCGCGGGCATTGTGTTTATCACCAGGAACCTTCAAAAAAGTGTCTTCCAGATGTATTTGGCTCCTATTCCCACTCTACCCAGCCAGCATGGACCTTGGGGGAAAGAGGTGTTTTATTCCAACACATTTGGAAGGTACAGTAATACCTCGGATAACGACTGTATCAGATAATGCAAATTTGGATAACGCAAAATTTCAAAAAAATTTTTGCATCTGATAACAATCTGTTAGCGTTATCCAATGCAGTCGTTTCGTAGCGGCAGCGTGGCTGGAAAGCTGAACGGGGTTCTCCGTTCAGCTTCCCAGCCACCCTGCAGCTGCGGAGGAAGGTGTGGGGTGGCTGGAAAGCTGACGGGGGGGCTCCCCCGTTGGCTTCCCCAGCCACCCTGCAGCTGTAGATTGTGTCCTATGATCTCCTTGGAGCAGGGAGGGGGATCAGAGAGCGCGAAATGCTCTAGGGAGATCAGAGGACCCAATCCAAGCTGTTTCTGGGCTTCCCCGACATCCCCAGCCAGTGGAGCAAGCGAAAACTTCAGGGTTTGAACCCTGATGTTTTGGCATGTTGCACTGGCTGGAGAGGTGGGGAAAGCCCAGAAACAGTTTCTATCAGGTCCTCTGATCTCCCCGGAGCCAGCAAGGAGTTCAGAGAGCCCGAAATGGGTAAAAAAAAGTCCATTTTTTTTACCCATTTTGGGCTCTCTGACCCCCCTGCCGGCTCCAGCGAGGTCGGAAGACCTGATCCAAGCTGTTTCTTGACTTCCCCCACTTCCCTGGAGGAACTTCAAAAATAGCACACATCAGCTCCAGGGACCCCCACCCTTTCCCCATACCATTTTCGGACTTTGTATTTGCATGAAAACTTGAATCTGAGGTGCTAACAAACCATTGTAACAAAAGTTTGAATGTTTACTTATGAAAGAAAACCCCCACTGCTGGCTTTTGTTCTATTGTATAACTTCAGTGTAGCAATAGGTAATTGGATAAACTGTTAAAGATTAGCAGAAGAGTATAACTGGTCTTGCGTTTTGGAGGGCAAACTAACTCTCCCACCAAATTTCTTAGGGAAGATCAGCACGTAGATTTTTCTAGCAGACAAAAATGGGTTAGATATGGCTGTTTATCCAGCAAAGGGGGGGGGCTGTTGGTTAGATGCTATTTTTGTCAATAAACTAGTCTTGTTTTTGTCTGAAATTAAAACCTCTGTGGTTCTTGGGGGCTCCGCCAGCAGATGAACTTTTTAATTTTAAAATGCATCTCCACATTAACAAGGGATAGTGATTTTTAGGTAACATCCTGAAGGTGGGGACGGAGCAGAGGTGGAGGAGGGAGAGAGCTTTTCTAGTCTTGCTTATTTATCAGAAGCAGCCCTTGCATGCTCTTTCTCCTGGTACCGATGCAGGGAGGCGGCAAAGCAGGAGAAGCCCACACAAGTCCTCTGGTGAGACAGACTATCTCCACCTGTGGCTTAGCCCGGGCACATTTCACTCAGCCTTGGCAGCCAGGTGGTGGCACCGATGGGGAGCACCCTTTTAGCACAGCCAGCATGCCCCTAGTTAGAGGAAAGCCAGGGCTTCAAAATTTTCTAGAACTTGTAGTCTTCATGGCAACATTTTCATACGATGGAGCCTATGCTGTTCCACAGTATAAAGAGCAGACCAGGAAGAAAGACTGGTGTACCAGAGGAATTTCTCAGCTTTCAAAGTTTATGGTTTACCTCATGGCAGGCAGGGGAAGAGGACAGGCGACCTATTGGCCCTCTTTATAGACAGTCCCTATAGCTTATTACGGCAAGGTATAACATCTTGCTCTAACAGCTCATGACTGATGCCACCTTACTATCACTACGTAACTACTGCTATATCTGCCCCAAGTCAGGATTTAACTCATTGAATTTAAGAAAGACTATTAGGACTTTACACACAAACTAATTACATCTCTGCCCAGATCATCAGGTTACAAAATAAACTGAGAGACAGCAAACTGCACATGTTTGTTGTTCTTTTCCATTGCACACAGAGGATTATTAGATGAAGGTAAAATTAGCTCTATAACCACCTTCATGATTTTCCACAAACAAGATTACATGTGCATGCCACTGATTGCAAATCTCAGAAACAAGAGATTCAGGCAATGCTTAATTAAGGCAACTGCGATTTCTCTCAGTCTGTGATTTAATGTGATTCACCTCAGTTTTTTTGAACTTATGTTGCAGTTCACTGCATTACACCCACCTACATTTCTTCAATATTTCCTCTGTAGGATGAAAAGTTCATACTGTAAGTGTAGCTGTCTCCAAGACTCCCTCCCTCTTTCTCTTCCGTCACGCGCATGACCAATGCATAACATTAAATTACTAGCATTCTCATTTTTTTCAATGCTGAGGATACTGTAGGAATATTTATAAGCATGACAAACTATATCTTTTGAGCACCTTAGTGAGTTGAGGGAACTAAAGAACATCTATTGAGACTGAATATATAATTCTGGCTCTTGCTTGAAATGCTCAGAGACAATCCTACCCATCATTTCATTTTTGTTGTATGCAATATAGGTTAAGAAATATGTTCACAGTTCCAGAAGTTAATCACATGCAGAGGAGACCCACGTAGCAGAGTAAAAACATGAGCTTAACAGAATTCCTCTGATTGCTTTGGCAGAAGCAAAAAAGAGACTCAACTCTCAAAGATCATATCCATATGCAGATAGTTTTCCCTCAATGTTCTCTTTTGTTTTGTTTTTAAGTACACAATCTGTAGTCAAAGCAATGTCTGTGGAGGTGCATTAATCTACAGAGGCTGGTCAATACTACAAAACACTGGTATACATTCTTATTTTTCTTCTCCTCTGTGACTGGCTCTAGCCACACAAAACTGAGTTGTGTAAAACATACTAATATGTCTTTCCCTCTCTGGTATCATGTGTGCATGCACACACACGTGCGCACACATGCGCATCATACAAAAAACAAAACAAAAAAAGAATAAGAAAAGCAATTCTATTCTTATTACATCAATTGTGAGATTTACCAGCAGTATACCAGCAGAGTGGCCACCACAATCTAACTGTACTGAGGGGAACACACAGTGAGAAAATGGCAGGCATACTCCTCAGCATTTCAGGGAACAGTAATAATGCACCTATCAGGGACTGTTATATCAACAGTGTCCAAGTAATGTTCAGCAGCAGCCCCACACTGTATGGTCTAACATCTAAGTAAGTTCTTCCTGAGAATGAGGGAGAACTGAGTGCTGAGTTACACTGTATCCTATAGTTTGTCAGACAACATGGGAGAAGGGTACTTATCGCTATAGTCAGAGGTGGCTGTGGCTGAGCATACATGCATATGCACAGAAGGAAAGAAGAAAATGTCTCAAAGCTGCTTGGAGGCTGAAGGTAAATTTGTGCCATGTTTGCATTCTGGTAGAGTACAAGACACATGATAGGTGTGTCCTTTGCTAGCTTTTGCCCTCTTGTGCCTCAAATCCCACAATTGTAGCCATTCCAACTGGTGAACCTTAATCGGCAGAATGTATTTGTCATGGCTATAGCTTGTCTTTCACTCAGGCAGTTTCTGCCATATCCAATGAGCCTTTTCCTTCAGCAGTGGATGATTAGTATAGGATTACTCCTTTCATTTATTGAAATAACAGTATTTAAAGAAGCACTTAGGCAGAAATATATTCTATTATTATTTGACTTCAGTATGCACATAGTTTATCTTTGATATGTTATTATGGTCTTGGTAATAAGGTATTCTAATTAGCTTCTTCTAAAAGAGAACCACCATTAAATGCATACAAAGTTTCAACAGGTTCATTGTGTACATTTGATTTCACTTTTAAAAAGAAATACATAATTAGTTGCTGAGTTGTTTTATATCTTAATGCTGGGTTTTGGTTCATAAGAGTAAAACAGGAAAGAGCTCTACTCTAATCAAAGGCTTTTGCTCTTTAGAGGTACTCATATGTTTATTCCAGTTTAGAATCAGCCATACATATTCTAACATTATCCTTCTTCATTAAGCATGTTCCAACTCTTTGATGTACAGGAAATATTCTAGATCATACAATCAAAATCAATTCACAAGGTAACTTAACATGTTTAATGTGATATATTCAGCTTTATCTTCTGCATGGAAACTTTAAGCAAATCATTTACGACTCAGGAGATTTTTTGCTTACCAGGTTGCCTTGATATATTCTTAAAGTGGCATAGTGGTTTATATTCCTTCAGCCTAGCAAGTGGGAGAAACTGTCTTTATTAACATATCCAACCATTTTAAAAATAAGTTCCAATAATTAAATATATATAGTCTACTTCCTTTTGTCCTAGGAATATTTTTCCATCTGTTTCTTGCTATGATACAGTTGTTTTTCCTTATTCCTCTCAGAATAAAAATTAGAAGTTGTAAAGATGAATAGGTATGGCTCCTAGTTACTGCATATAATTTTGGACATCAGAAGAGTCTATTCTTGATAACCAAGGTAACCATTTTCAGGTAGAGCAAACATTCCATACAAACCCTTTTATTTCTTAGTTTGGTTGTGATGCAGTGAGGATCTTATCAGGATTTGTGCCCAAGTTTTTTAATTTGCTGGACAGTTACACTTTCCCTGAAAACTCAGATTTACACCTTGGATGTACTCCTGGACTCATCCCTGAGCCTAAAAATCGAGGTCTTGGTGGTGGCTAAGAGTCCATTTGCACAGTCAGCTGCACACATTTCTTGAGATGTTTGACTTGGCTACAGTGACACATTCCCTAGTTACACTCTGACTGGACTACAGCAACATGCTGTACCTTCAGCTGCCATTGAAGAGTGTTCAGAAACTTCAACTGGTTCAAAATAGTAGAGCCAGACAGTTAACCGAGACCAATTATAGAAAACCTATAACTCCCATCCAACAACAGCTAAATGACTACTAGTTCATGTCCAGGAAAAATTCAAAATGCTCTTTATGATCTGCAAAGACCTGAGCTGCTTATGTCCCTACGTCTTGAAACATCGTATTCTCTCATACAAGCCTACCTGGGCTTTGAAATCTGGAGGAGAAAGAAGCCCTGCTCATATACAGTACCTACAACTATCAGGATTCCCTTTGATGGAGGACTGCGTTAGGGCTTCATTGGTAGCAACATCAATGCTCTGGAACTCCATGCCAAGATTGTCATGAAAAGCTTTGGGCTACATCTTTTCATGAGTTTTTGTTCACTAAAAAACTCTGTGCTTTAGCCCCATCCAAGACGGAGATTTAAATCCGGGGGGAGACTCCTTTCTCACATACCAAAGACATCGGTATGTGTAAACATGTTAGCCTCGTGAGTTGGGAGAAATGAAACCTAATGTGTGATGGACATGTCATGCTGTAAGATCATTGGTTGGAATCCCTTAAAGCAGTGATGGTGAACCTTTTACAGATCAAGTGCCCAAACTGAAACCCCAAACTCACTTATTTATTGCAAAGTGTCAACATGGCAACAGGGCAGGGAGGAAGCACTCCCATTGGACTGCTGGGCAGAGGGGAGGGGTGAACTCTGTGCTCGGGGGAGGGAGGAAGCGCTCCCATTGGCCTGCTGGAGAGGAAGTGCTTCCATTGGGTTGCTGGGCAGAGGGGCGCTGCGCATCAGCAGGGTGTTTTGCAACAGGGCATAGGATCCCCGGCCTCATTGCCAAATGCCCTGCCGACACGAAGCTTCTCATTAAATGAGTTTTTGCTCATTCAATGAAGCAGACCTTTTGGGAAAAGGTCTGCTCGTTATGCAATGTATTACTGTACCTAAAGAGCCCTAGAGTGGTTATTTGGCTCACGTTACCTTATTTACACTAATCTGGAGTCCTGGGTTGCTCAGCCAGGAGCTGACAGCTCAGAACAATGAAGGGATTACTCGAGAGTAAAGCCTTATCATGACAAAGATATGCCAGGTTTGCCTGTTCCCTGCAAAGACCTTTTTATTCAGGCTGATCTCTTGAAATAAATTTCCTCATACTATATTACCTGGTGTGCTGGTCCTTTTTTTAAAAGACAAACTAGTATTAGTATTTTAATCTAATATTTTTTATAATGTATTAATTTCAATATTATAATAAGTTTAATCCTATTTTAATATTTATACAGTAATTCTATTATATTTTATAACAGGGGTGGCCAACCTATGGTCTGCAGCACCATTTCATTTGACCTGCTGCCGCCCTCACCACTACTGGAAATGGAAGCGAACATGTTTATGACAGCCATAAAACCCACCCATGCACGCATAAATGCACCCACACCTGTCATAAATGCATTTATGACAGCCACAGGTGCATTCATGGCAGTGTTTATGGCAGGAGGATACATGTGACCAGCCTGCTCAGCTGTCTGTGGCATGGTCTGGCCCACAGCGTGAAATGTTTGGGAACCTCTGTTTTATAAATTGCCTTGTGTCCCAATTCTGGTATTGAACTGGAATACAAATACTGTACAATAAACAAAACAGTTTCTCTTGTTAGTAAGAAAAATACTTCTCTTTATGAAATCCTTTTTAAAAGTTTAAAAACTTTGTAAGAAATATACTTCCTCTACTGGCTAATCAAATAACAGTGTCTCCATCTAGAACAAGAGTTCTCAATCTTTTTAAGCCAGAGGCCAGGTCATGCTCCCTCAGACAACTTTGGGGGCCGGACAACCATTTTGCCCTTCATCCACCACATGGCACTTCCTGGTGTGGTGGAGGTGGTGAGGGCCACATAAAATGGTGCCATGGGCCGCATCTGGCCTGTGGGCCCCAGGTTGAGAATCCCTGATCTATTGTCTTTCAGCTGGAGATCTTCAAGAAAATTGACAATTCTATAGGATGGTGTAAAGGTAAAGGCTTCACTTGCTCGAAACCCAGTCGTATCTGACTCTAGGGTTAAGTGCTCAGTGATCTAGAATTCTGTAACTGGGAGGACATGAATTTCAGTAGCACTTAAACTCTACCCAGAAGAAAAAGAGATTTTAAAAAAACTGTGCCAAATGAAGGGACAAAAAGTCACAGGAGAAGCACTGAACTAAGCAAGGCAAGCCTTCTATTTTATGGAATAACAGGACAATGCCTCAATGAAAAGCCTGGCACTTTTAGGGGGGAAATGCTTTATCTGAATAAGCCCTATCCTTCATGGTATGTTTCAGTATATCTATTCCCAATGAAAGTTTTCAAAGCTGATATTACTATGAATTCTTGAAAAGCTTAAGTTTGCAGCTGCACGCCAAAATTAAAATCCTACACACAGTAAAGGCCAGACCTACTATTCTTCTTGTTGTTGCTCTGACGTATCCAGATCCAAATATTGGTGATTCTCATGGCCATCAGCCATGAAGACTGTCCTGAGAATATAATGCAGTGGCCTTTCTCCTGCCTTCTGCATCACAACATGACAACCATACCACTGATCCAATTCCGTGAGTCACTTTCTGGTCCTGAGCCCTTTTGACACAGAAAGTCCTTATCATCCCCAGATCAGTATTGAAGAAGCTGCTGCCCTCCATCAAGATGGATTCAAGTGGGGTTTAATCCACTTGGAGACCATCACCCTTCCCTGTGGACTTCAGCACCCAAGGCCATTAGCCCTCAGGGTTGTTAAATTAGTTAACTGCTGCCTAACACTCGGTGTTGAGTTGCTGGCAGTATGGTCTACTCTATTACCATAGAAGGGTAACCTGACCAGACACCATGGAGCTACTATTAGACAGAGTGAAACAGTTACTTCAGGATGCAGGTTTGGGGTGTCATGAAAGATTATCAAATTGTCATTTATTTAATTTCTAATTATCATCTTCCTGCTGTAGGGATGGTAAGAGGTGATTTATGAATGCTTATTCATGTTACAAGTGCCACAATAGGTCAACTGACTTTGAGTACTTTATGATCCAATTTAGATGGGTGGAAGAATAATATGCTGCTTAATAATGACTCAAGCTGATCTTACAAATACAGAGAACATAACCAGCTCATTATAAATGGAGACAGTTTATAGTTGCCATACATTATTAAGGCATCTTTCCACATTGATCAATCTTTCAAAGAAGACTTCCTTGACCTGACAACCTCCACATATGTTGAACAACAACTTCCTCTGTCTCTAGCCAACATAGTCGAGGATCATAATAACAATAGTAGTGCAATACCATAGGTTGTGGAAAGCTTCCTCAACATGAACAGACTGAAGATCACTTTCTAAAAGACAAGATAGGACTATGAAAGACAAAAGCATAATGACCAAGCTCCACAAGAACTGTCCCTTTCCCCCCAGGACTGGGCATTGCAGAGATTTTTCTCTAGATTCAAGAAAGAATTCAGCACATTTATATGGTCCTGGCTAGTGACTCCACAAATACTCCATGGAGTCTAGAGCTCAGATAATGATTTTTTTAAGTTAAACTTTAAATTTCAAAAATTAGCTGCCATTATAATTCTGGCTATTTAATTGAGATCTTATTTCTTGTCTCTCAAAGGTAACTTAAAATCATTGTTTTAAACATACATCCCTGAATGATATAAGCCCTCGGTCTGTAGTACAAAACACACTCTCCTTCCACTCACTTTGCCACTCAACAGACCAAGAGACAAAAACTTCAAACATTTGATATTTTTCCTTTACCAGTTACTGAGGCAACACCGTATAACAATAAAATTAAGCTGGTAATATCAAACACATTTGGTTAATAAATCCTTGCAAATACTTTTGAAGCAGATTAGTCCAGCAGAACTGAATTTATAAGGTCTACCTTTATTATCTACCTTATCATTAGGTAGAGTGAGGCAGCCAGCTCAGGGAACTAAAGTTGAGGGAGAATGGCAACACAATGAGCAAGCAGCATGACTTGTTGTGGAACAGGGTTTTGTATAACACACAGCAAGATGGCCAACCTTGACGCTCCAGATGTTCTTGAACTTCCATCCCCAGAAGCCCTGATCAGCAGGTGTGCTGACTTGGACATCTGGTGATTGAAGTCCAAGAACTCATGGAGCACCAAGGTTGGCCATCTTGTCATACAGCTTACCCCGTCGATGGAATGGGCCACTATCTCTTTTTTTTTATCTCAAGCAATGAGATGTCTTTGGATAGCCCTGTTATTCTCTAATGTAGTAATGGATTCAGTCAGTAGTCTTGCACAAGTAGTCTTCTCTGTTCAAAGAAAAGGATTCCAACTGCGTCCCCAAAGGCTTGTATTGACAGCAGAATTAAGGGAAATATCACTTTTCCTAAAATGATGCTGAGGTGAAAACTGCTAAGTGCAACACTATTAAAATGCCAAATAGATTCCTAGTGAGTATTGAACGTGCTAATTCATTCTCAGGGAGAAAGCAGAGAAAACTTCTTTTAAAATTTAAAAAATATAAAAAGCATTATAATTGCACAATCTTTAGCCTTATGCATAATAAAAATACTGAACTGTAAATAAATTTTGTGTCAGAAATTACTCTGGGTTGAAAGGGTTTTTGCTGGAGAAACTCCACTCAGGGGACGACCGAATGAGGCTCCTTTCATGTCCCCAGGATCTGTTATGCAGCACATAAACACACACAATTTTTTAAAATTCTAATTGCTCACTCAGCTATTCCAACATGAATCCATGGAGGAAAAATCTGTGATGATTTTCTGCTGCTGCCACTGCTGCTTGATACCAACAACATGTGTAGTGTGTTGTTGTGATGATGATATGCTAGGATCAACAGCATCTATCTCCTCTCTATATACTTATAGTTATTTGTTAGTTTTGTTTCCCTTCCAAATGTAAATAATTTTTCCTTCAGGACCTGCAAATTATAGGGTCACATATACCAAGGGAAAACATTTATGCAATAGGAATTTTCATTGGATCCACATCTCTCATGAGTTCAAGACCTAAGAACTTTAAATCCTGCCAGGCTGTCATCATGGCAATAATATCATTGTAATAATGACAGGTCAGCATTGTTTACCACTCCTGAAGGCATTGAGCTAACTTTAAGGGCATAGCTGGGTGTCTCCAACATAGAAAAACAGTAATGGGCCACAGGAGTGCAATCATGATGATATCACTGCTGTACTCCAGTGTCCACATGTGAAGCTGCTGCTTCTACCTGTCTAATCATAAGGTTAGGCCTAGTATAGCTCTTGAGAATTTTCTACCTAATGTTAAAACTGAAACCTGGAACCTGGTACAGTAGATACTTTGCATGCTGAAGGACCCAAGTTCAGTTGATAGCATCTCCAGATAGACATGAAAAACATCCTGCAAGAAAACTTAGAATGTCACTTCCAGTCAATGTTGACAATGCTGAAAAAGATGGACCAATTGTCTAACTCAGTGTAAGACAATGGCCTGTATTTCAAAGACTGAATGGTGACAAAAAGAATAGGATTTATTTTAATTTTTATTCATTTATATTTTTGGCACATTAGAGGTACCAATAAAGAGGCTGGTAACCAAAATAAACAAACTGTTCTTTACCTAATACTGTATAAAAGATTTAGGCTGGCTATATAAAAGGAAGACTTTATCGGCACTGTAAAGAAATATTCTCCAAAGTTCAAAATTATGCATATTTTTGTTTGTTCCACTGGAATACTGAGATGTTCACCCTCTTCATTTTAAAACACCTATTATTGTGTAGCCAGTCATATCGGTTTCTACTTATGGCTTCAGATTAGAAATAGGGTCCACAGAAAATAAATAAGAAAAGGCTGTCTCTTTTGATTATTTTTATGTATTATAGACGACACAGTGCACCTATAACATATTCTCCTTCAGCTCAGGATAGAAAGCAGTCCCTAATACTAACACAACCACAAATATCTACTGCCATATCATATTTATTCATAGGATGTTGAAATATTTTGAATAATTTCACACACAGCGGTATCTGTAATTGTGATGGGCAGCTGTGAGCATATGCTTCGTTACGTGTGCTAATTCCAGTATGACGAGTTTCTGTCAACACATTCACAGTGAACAACAGAACCTCTGTTTGTACTGATTCTAAATGCTTTTCTTTCTCTTTTCTGCTGTATTTGTCTAAAAAACAGAATAATGGGGTATACAGAGTCTTCTTGAAGATTGTGGTATTTTTGAACCATAATCGGATGTACCCTGATAACAGCCACCCTGTGTTGCCGGCTAATCATTCTCACACTAGACCGGGTGAAAGGAAGTGCAGAATGAACCCACCAGAAGGTGCCTTCATTTTGCCTAGTCACGGAAGAAGAAGAAGAAGAAGAAGAAGAAGAAGAAGAAGAAGAAGAAGAAGAAGAAGAAGAAGAAGAAGAAGAAGAAGAAGAAGAAGAAGAAGAAGAAGAAGAAGAAGAAGAAGAAGAAGAAGAAGGTAGAATAATATTGTCAGATATTTTAGGACTATAATTCCCATTAGTCTTGTCATCAGATCCCAAGGAGGAAAAATGCTGGGACTTGCAGTCCAATAGCATCTGGAGGTTATACTTTGACCACCCCTGTTTTACACAGCCAAGCAGCCAATTCAAATCCCCGCCCACCTCTTGCAGTCTTGACAAAAATGATTGCATTTTGGGACATTTTAGTCAATCAGCCTGAGAATGTGTGTATCAAATTGCATAGTAAAGGTAAAGGTTTCCCTTGCTCTAAAGCCAGTCGTATCCGACTCTAGGGTTCAGTGCTCATCTCTGTTTCATAGCCAATGAACAAGCGCTGTCTGCTTCTGCAGAAATTTCTGTGGTCATGTGGCAGGCATGACTAGACACACAAATATCAGAATGCTGTTACCTTCCCACCAAAGTGGTCCCTATTTATCTATTTGCAATTTCTTGCTTTCGAACTGCTAGGTTGGCAGGAGCTGGGTCAAAGACGGGAGCTCATTCCATCCTGCAGTACTCAGGAATTGAACTGCTGACCTTTCGCCTCTCAGTCAGCATCTTAGCCTCTTGAGCCACTGCAGTATATAAATTGCATATAAACATCGCCCCCTCCTCCGGGCCCACAACAACGGCCTGAGGGAGAAGACTCCATGGCCTAGCAGTGGCTGAGAACATCGCCCCCTCCTCCGGGCCCACAACAACGGCCTGAGGGGAGATACTCTGTGTTCTGGTTTGGTTGTGTTTTGTATTTTGTGAGGTTATATTTTATAATTTTTATTGTACTGTTACTGTTTTGACTGTTAGCCGCCCTGAGTCACCTTGACGAGTGGGGGGCAATATAAATCTGAATAAATAAATAAATTATATATAATATAATTAATGCTGTAATAATTTTGGGGTGTGACACTTGGAATGTCTGGATTGCAGATCACATAATTCTTCACTCTTGGTGTTTCACCTGAGAGACAGACCCTTGAAAGCTGAGGAGAAAGGCTTTGTGACTAAGCTAGACCAAACTCCAAACACACTTCCTTTTCAGAAAAGAAAAAGGCCCAGTGCTAGCTTTTTTTTTCTGGCAACTAGATTGAAAATGATAAACCCAGCAAATTCAGGGTTTCTCTCTCTCTTTCTCTTTTTGCCACTTAGTAATAATCTTGATAAGACAGTGTCATTGCTTTTTTTAAAAGATATTATTAAAAACATTACTAAAAGAAAAAACCTAATAATAACAACAATAACAACATTGCAGTTATACATATGTATAATGAATCATTACATAATCAAATAAGTACCCCCCCCCCATCACTAATGGGACTTTGTAAACAATCTGCTTGCTATCAATATATAGTTTATTTTTTTATATTTGTCCCCTCTTTCTAGAAAGTTATATACAGTGGAACCTCAGTTAATGTAATTAATGCATTCTTCGAGATGTTTCTTACAGCAAAAATTACTTTAACCGAATTTCCTGTAGGAATGCATTGAATGCAATTTCCCATAGGAATGCAGTGAAACCCAAAATACATTAACCGAAACACGGTTTCCCATAGGAATGCAATGAAAACCAATTAATCCATTCCGAAAAAATTTCTGTAAACCAAGCCACTATTTCCTATGGATTTCCTTTTGTTATGCAATTTTTATGTTAACCGAGCCGTTTGTTAATCGAGGTTCCACAGTCTTCTTGTCCTGGCCCTATTTCTTTCACTTTAATAAGAACATACTCAATAAATTCACCCCGTGTCTCTTTAAAATAATCTCTTTTTAATCAATCCTTTCTTTAACTTTAATTTGCATATTAATCTGTTGTTTATTGCTATTTTCCATAATTCTTTGTACCAATTGTCCAAGTCAAATTTACAGTTTATTTCCCATTTTTTGACAATAATTAGTCTCCCAGATGTTACTATTACTATAATAATTTATTTCTTATTTCTTTCTAACTGATTATTTCCAAAATACATTAATAAAGCAATTCTGGGACACATCTTTAATTTCATTGACAGTGTCTGCTTAATTTCTTCAAAGATTTTCTTCCATATTTTTTTAACAAATTTAACATAAAATGTGTATCTTGAGCTGACCAGATTTCTCACCCACCCCTGCAACTCTAAAGCTACTCACATCAGTAGAATGCCAGTGGTTTAAGGCACTGAGATAGGTGTGTGCGTATTATATAGACACAGAGACTTAGTTTTTAAGAGTTTTGTTCTAATGCAAATGCATTAGTAAAAATAACTTATTAAATGAATCACTATTTGTTGCACAAAGCACTGCAAAACCATTAATAGCTTTAGCCTCCTGCTTAAAGCCTATAGTGGGAAATGGTAGTTTAGCAGAATCAATTTCCCTAACCTTAAACACCACTGGTTTGTCATAAATGTTCCTATAATTATTTTAAATCACTTTCTAATCTTCAGAGGAACCATGAGTAATCACGATTCATTTCATGTGCTATTCATAGAATACATTCTCCAACCCTTTAGATGTGTCTATATAAGAAGGTATGCTGCAATATTAAGTGGGCTTTACTAACTGGCCAGAAAATATTGGCTCAATATGGGTCACATTGTTTATAGAACAACTGCAATGAAGTTATAATGGTAAAGATCAATATTCCATCTTTTTCAGAAGCATTGCTCTACAGACAGATTCATTTCATCTTCAGAAACCACAGGCATGTTTTAGTTTCAGGGAAGACAACAGCTTTGCAGTTATTTACGCCAATGGGAAAACTCCTATTACAACTAAAGTACATAGTAAAAAAAGGACTGTGGTGGCTCAAGTGGTTAAAATGCTGAATCTGATGACTGGAAGGTCAGCAGGTCAGTGTTCAGTCTCTGTCCCAGTGCTTACCAACCTAGCAGTTCAAAAACAAGAAATTGCAATTAGATTAATAGTTACCACTTCAGTGGGAAGGTAAACAGCCTTCCACGCAATTCCATGTCAAGCCATGCCTGCCACATGTCCATGGAAATGTTTGAAGATGCACATAGCGGTGGCTCTTTGACTGTAAACAGAGATGAGTACCGAACCCTAGAGTCAGATACTACTGGCTTTTGAGCAAGGGTGACCTTTACCTTTACTGTACACATAGGAACTGCAGTGGCTTAGTGGTCAAGACACTGAACTTGATGACTGGAAGGTCAGCAAGTTAGCGGTTCAAGACCTGAGTGCTGCATGACAGAATGAGCTCCTGTCTCTGTCCCAGCTCCTGCCAACCTGGCAGTTGGAAAGCAAGAAGTTGCAAGTTGATAAATAGGTACCACTTTGGTGGGGAGGTAAACAGCTTTCCATGCACTCTGGTGTCTAGGCATGCCTGCCACATGTCCACAGAAATGTCTGCAGATAGAGATAGTGCTGGCTGTTTGGCTGTAAACATAGATGAGCGCTGAAGCCTAGAGTTGAATATGGCTTGCTTGTGAACAAAGGTGGTCCTTACCTTTTCCTTCCATAGTAAAAGGTTAAGGTCTCCCTTGCTTGAAAGCCAGTCATGTCCAGCTCTAGAGGACAGTGCTTCTCTCCATTTGCAACCAAAGAGCCAGGGCTATCTGTATTGGCAGACATTTCTGTGGTCAAGTGACAGGCATGACTAGATGGTGGAATGCACTGAACACTGTTGCCATTCCCACCAAAGCAGTATCTATTGATCTACTTAAAATTTCTTGATTTCAATCTGCTAGGATCATAGGAGTGAGGACAGAGATAGGCACTTTCATGCAGCACTTTGGTCTCAAACTGCTGACCTTCTGGTCTTCAAGCTCAGTTTCTGAACCACTAAGCTTGCCGTCCTTTACTAAAGTACATAGATGTACATTAGCAAAACTGGAGGAGTGTTCAGTCTAAACATTGCGTAGACTTAGCCAAGCACACTGATATCACCATCAGCTGCCTTTCTTCTTCCAAGTGCTAAAAGCAAATAACAATACAGATCTACCTTGCATAATACCACTAATAATGACACTAATTAATTAATTCGTAGTCTCTACTATTTTTCTAATAGAGAGCTAACATGCTATTGTCATTGGCTTTTTTCCATATTGACTTATGTAGCAGTCTGCATTTTTTCCTGAAATAAAGCACTACACTTGTAGCAAAGATTAAATGAAATAATGCCCAGTGTATTAGAATTGTTATTATTTCAAGAAAACTTTAAATTCTCTTGTCAATTTGCCAATTGTATAAGAAGTGCAGAAAATGTGGAGAAACAAATCAGAAAGCCCATCTAAATCCTTCAAGTTAAAATAAAGTGTTCACTTCACAATGGGCAAAATCCTCTTGGTGAAACTTTGTATGGCATAATCTGGATTGTGCACTGGAATCATGTAATTCAAAATAGTTATAAGTATCCAGTCACCCTCTTTTTAGGCTTCAAGGCTCTCTAAGACTCCCTTTTGTCATGGGGAAGCTTTTGGGATCTTTGGGATGTGGGGTATTGTGAGGGATAGCCTTTTGTAGCTAAGAAATTGCTGCCAGGTCAACTCCTAGCAGCTTCAGGACTGTTGGAAGTTATCCAGATAGAATCCTCCCCCCCCCCCCCCCGCTGTTAAAGTCTCACCCACCCACCTATCCTGAGGCTTCCAAAGATTTCTGTGGATCAAGGAGGGAGCCCTAGAGTGGTTTGGAAACTAAAAAGAGGGAGATCTGAAGTTTTAATCACTTTAAATTAAATGCCCCCCATGCCTGATGCAGGTTATGCCACAATGTTTCATCAACAGGACTTTGCCCAATGTTACTTAAACTTGCATAAATATATAAAAAGGTTGAAATGGTTTTTGGGTTTCAGTTGTGCTACTGAGTGACCAACATCCTGTTCCCGATTTACATGCAGATGGAACACCAGCTACAGAAACTTACAATGTGACCTGACAAGATAGTGGTCACACACAATAAGACACACTTCTGCAGGTAGAGCTGATACTGAATGTGAAAACTGCTCAATAAGGGAACACAAATACTCGTAATCCCTCTACATGGTAGGTGCTTATATTCAGAAGATTGCTCTGACTCAGTACTACCAGCCTCTCTAGGTTTTGTCATTGAGTTTGCAATTGATTCTCCTCAGCGCCTACCGCAAACATATATCACTTGTTAAACATAAGCTAGTCACTGGGGACGCTCCATGTGCTATAATATTCTGCCAGATATTGAAAGACTGCTACTCCCAGAAATCCTCACAGTTATAGGTATTATACTGGCTAATAGTGGCATGAGTAGCAAACCAACAACATTTGGAGTACTGCAGTCCATCCTCTTAAATAACTGTTGTGTCAGCACAATTTAGAAGCAGATTGAAGGAACAAATTTCCTGTTTCCCAAATGCACTCTCCAGCGAAAAATTGTCAGTAGACAGCTAACAGCATTGTGTCCTCAAAATGAATAAAATTCTTGATTTGTTTCAAGCAGGATCTTTATTTTTATTTTTTACCTAAATGAGGGTGTTTGCAGCCAGATGGCTCCGAGTGCTACCAATCAAACGACATTGTAGAGCTATTCTATTATTCCCTCTTTAATATGGTTTCTTTGCTATGGGGAGGGTGGGTGACAGGCAGAAGTGGTGGGGAAACATGAGAAGGTTACAAATAGAAGATGAGAACGCATTGAATCTCTCCTCCACCCCATTCCCAGTGAAATTTCACAATAAGACAGGGCAATTTGACAATAAAAGCCTTCTCCAGAAGTTCCTTGACACACACTATGATCATACAGAAAGTACTGAATACAAAGATTTAACAATCCAGACTAAGTGCATGGTATACCAAGCTGTTGTTATCTCAACATTATTGTATGGCTGTGAAACATGGATCCTCTCTTGCCAAGACATCAAAAAGCTTGAGCGCTTTCAACAAAAGAAGCTAAGATCCATCTTGAACATCAAGTAGAATGACTATGTCACCAACATTGCAGTTCTTGACTTTTCAAGAACTGCACGTGTATATAGCATTGAAGTTTTAATCATAGGCTGTCATCTTAGATCAGAGGTTCCCAACCTAGGGCCTGCAGGCCAGATGCAGCCTGCAGCATCATTTCATGTGTTCCCCCATCCCTCCATGGGCATTCAAAAACAAAATGGTTGCCTCTTTGAAGCTGTTGGGACAAAATGACCACCAATCAAAGGGACATTTAAAGCAAAAATGACCATGATAAAGGACAAAGATTGCAAGGAGTTAGCTGATGCAGAAGAGATTAGGAAAAGATGGAAAGAGTACACAGAGGAACTCTACAGAAAGGACCTCAACACCCCTGATAATCACAATGATGAGAACATTGAACATGAGCCAGACATCCTAGAGAGTGAAATCAGAAAGGCCTTGAAAAACACTGCAAACAACAAAGCCAAATCCAGGTTGAACTTTTCAAAGCCCTAAAAGATGATGGAATCAAATTATTACATTCTATATGCCAGCAGATTTGGAAAACACAACAATGGCCACAGGATTGGAAAAGATCAGTATATATTCCAATCCCCAAAAAGGGAAATGCCAAAGAATGTTCAAATTATCGAACAACTGCGCTCATCCCACATGCTAGCAAGGTGATGCTCAAGATAATACAGGATAGACTGCAACAGCACGTGGAGAGAGAATTACCAGAAGTGCAGGCGGGGTTCAGAAGAGGCAGGGGGACTAGAGAGCACATCACCAACATAAGATGGATCATGGAAAAAACAAAGGAATATCAGAAACAAGTCTACTTCTGTTTCATTGATTATACTAAGGTCTTTAACTGTGTAGACCACAACAAAATGTGACAAGTAATTAAAGAGATGGGAATACCAGAACACCTTATATGTCTCATGAGAAATCTGTACATGAATCAAGAAGCAACAGTTAGGACAGAATATGAAATGACGGAGTGGTTTGGAATAGGAAAAGGAGTAAGACAAGGCTGCATTTTGTCACCCTGCTTATTCAACTTATACACAGAGCACATAATGTGCAATCCAGGGATGGAGGAGTCACAATTTGGGATCAAAATTGCTGGGAGAAACATCAACAATTTGAGATATGCAGATGATACCACCCTAATGGCAGAAAGTGAGGAGGACCTAAAGAAGCTCCTGATTAGGTTGAAAGAAGAAAGTGCAAACCTGGCTTGAGACTCAATATCAAGAAAACCAAGATAATGGCAACAGGCCCTATCAATCCCTGGAAAATAGATGGGGAAGAAGTAGAAACAGTGACAGATTTTACTTTCCTAGGATCAAAGCTGACTGCAGATGGTGATTGCAGCCATGAAATAAAAAGGCGACTGATTCTTGGGAGGCAAGCGATGAGAAACCTGGGGAGCATAGTGAAAAGTAGAGACATCAAATTGCAAACAAAGATTCGCATAGTCAAAGCAATGGTATTCCCTGTGGCAATGTATGGGTGTGAGAGTTCGACCATTAGGAAAGCTGAGCGCAGAAGAATAGATGCCTTTGAGATGTGGTGTTGGAGGAGAGTTTTGAGAGTCCCCTGGACAGCGAGGAGAACAAATAGGTCAATCTTAGAAGAAATCAACCCTGACTGCTCCTTAGAAGGTCAAATAATAAAGATGAAGCTAAAGTATTTTGGACATCAAATGAGAAGAGAGGATTCACTTGAGAAAGCCTTGATGCTTGGAAAGGTCGAGGGCAAAAGAAGAAGGGGATGGCCCAAAATGAGATGACTAGATGGTATTGTGGATGCACTGGGCACAGAGCTGGGTGGGCTGAGGAGGATAGTGGAGGACAGAGGCGCCTGGTGGACAGTGGTCCATGGGGTCGCGGAGGGTCGGAATTGACTGTGTGACTGAACAACAAAAAACCCCATCGTGCAGGCATGGCAAAATGGCCATCTGGCCCTCAAAGCTGACTGAGAGAGCATGACTCAGCCCCCAGCTTCAAAAGGTTGGGAACCCCTGTCTTAGATGGCTGGGGCATGTCTGCTGTATGGATAGTTCCAGGCTTCCTCGTCAAATACTTTATGGGGAACTTAGCTCTGGTAAAAGACCACATGGAGTCCATTTGAAGCATTATAAGGACCACCTGAAACAAACCATGAAGATGCTGGTTATAAACCCACAAACTTGGGAGGCAGCAGCCATAGATCTCCCACTTTGGTGCCAAACCATCTCTGCTGCTACCAATCACTTCAAAGGGGAACACTGCAAACATGAAGAGGCTAAGCAACAAGCATCGAAGCTTCGTCAAACTCAACCACGCCCTCTACCATCTATTCGGTGTAATGTGTGTGGTCGCATGTTTCATACCATGATCGGTTTATTGAGTCACGAGAGACACATCCATCAATGGAGAAAATGACTTCCAGGAAAAATGTATGCTCATATCTGAGTAGCAGCCATTGACAATGACTACTGAATATGTAGAAAGGAACAGAGAGGGATTGTGGGAGGCCGTCCATACTTCATTGGCTGCTCTTGAATATATTACCTATTGATTATACAGTATTACCTATTCAGAATGGATTTTAAAGATGTGGAAATAAATAGGGAGTCTGTTCTTCTATGCTCTTTTCTCCATATATATATATATCCTTATTTTATTTGATTATTCTTTGATCTTCCTACTTTGCTCCAGATGGTACAGTAAGAATCTTGTCCTAGTGGAAGACATTCTTTGACATTCACTCCTTTGGCAAAGTGTGTTGCTTTTGCTCTCCATAGCCTAGCCCAGGAGTTCCCAATATGAGTGCCATGCCCCACAAGGGGACTTCAGTTCCCAGAAGCCTTAGTCAGTACATTGGCTGATCAGTGCTTTGGGGGATTGATTTATGCATGGGAAAGGAAGTCCAAAACCTAAAGGTTGGGAAACACTGGGCTAGCCTTTTCTGGTTTAATACTTAAAGCTTGAGACGTGTGAAAACAAATGCCTTTATTTTAGCCAACATAGAAGAGTTTGGTGTCCATTAAAGGGATGCAGTTGGGGCTGTAAAACCAGCCACCTGAGTGGGCAGCAAGAGATAATCCTGTAAGATTCATTAAGAGTTGCATCCTCTTGTTTATACCATACATCACTAGTATATTCTGCTGTGAGTAGCACAGGGACAGAGCTTTGTTCTTATTGACTGTGAATGTGCATTCCAGTCTAAACCAGCCAGCTTCCTGAGTATGTCATTTCTGTGGCAACTTTCTGTTTGGTGTTTAGGTAATGTTTTTTGGAGGTCAGGATTTGATCCAGAATGATGTCCAAATATTTTGGGGTAGGGCCATGTTCCAAAATCTTACCTTGTCAACTAACTCGGAGCTTCCTTTTTTGCTTCTCTGTTCTTTAAGAAGACACAGACCTGTATTTGGAAAAGGTTTCATTTCAGCTGATTGTTTGTATTATACAGTCATACCTCGCATAACAAATTTAATTCGTTCTGCGAGGTTGCTCGCTATGCGGAAAATTCGCTATGTGAGTCTGACTCGCATAACGAATTTTTTGCTATGAGAGTCGGACTTTTCCCTATGGAAAAACTCACATAACGAGCGTTTCTATGGGGAAAACTCGCATAGCGAAAAAATTCGTTATGCGAGTTTTTCCCATAGAAATGCTCGTTATGCGAGTTTTTCCATAGGGAAAAATCTGACTCTCATAGCGAAAAATTCGTTATGCGAGTCAGACCGCTTAGCGAAAAACTTGCTCGTTATGCGAGTTTTTCGCTAAGCAAAACGCTCGTTATGCGAGGTTTGACTGTATAAGGAAAGATCTAATCTAAATGTTAGCTCCCGCTCAGTGGACTCAAAAGCTTCCACTTTCTTGACAATCCAATGGAGTATATGGAGAGGCGACAACTCAACAGTGGTGGTGGGGAGAGAGTGCTCTGTGTTGGGCTGCCCACTATTACAATCAGTAATCTGGACTGCTAGTTTTTATTATAAGTAATTCATAAATGCTTGAAGAGGTCAATACTCAATTCGAACAAACAAATAGAATTTGTCTAATTTAATTCATTATTTTATAAGGCATCTAATCTGAGGGATAAATACCATTGAATGAATTAAAAATAAAATATTGTTTGCAAATAATAATTAGTTCTGAGTGGGTAGCTGTGGATCATTATTGGTTAATTCTCAATACATTTATTTCAATGGGATTAAAAATAAAACAAATATGATTTTGAAAGTATATTCATAGTTAATGAACTGCAGAAAATTTTAAGCTATTAAGCACTATGCTTTGGTGAATTATTTTATCTGTTTCTCTGGGACCTAGGCAATCAGCTGGTCAGCATTCTGCTCTGTGAGAAATTATATACTGTATAGGAATTCTACTTAAAATATAGCAGATACTGTATATCTAATTATGATATATTTGCATTATTATTAAAAATTAGTATCAAAGTTACACTTTATACTCCATGTTCTTTATTTCAGTGATGCAGTAATGGCCACCCTAGCAACAGTCACTTGATATTTGGATCTGCTGCCCTACATTTCTGTATACTATAAAACTTCAACTATAACGGGATTATCTGGACCCGTTTCAGTCAGGATTCAGGCCCGGATATGGTACTGAGACTGCACTAGTCGCGTTGGTGGATGATCTCTGGAGAAAGCGGGACGGAGGGGAGCCGTCTGTCCTTGCTCTTCTCGACCTCTCAGCGGCTTTTGACACTGTCGATCATGGCATCCTTCTGGGAAGGCTCCAGGGTCTGGGGATCCAGGGCACAGTGTTGTCCTGGTTTTCCTCATTCCTGAGGGACAGGACCCAGTCGCTGTGCCTGGAGAAGGAGAAGTCCAGCCCTAGGCCCCTGCAATACGGGGTGCCTCAGGGCTCGGTACTTTCTCCTCTCCTATTCAACATCTATATGAAGCCGCTGGGCGAGATCATCCGTTCCCACGGGGTAAGGTATCATCAATATGCAGATGATACCCAGTTATACATCTCTGCCCGTGGGGACCCAAGCGGTGTGGTGGAAGTCCTTTCCAGGTGTCTGGAGGCTGTTAAGGTCTGGATGGGGGGCAACGGGCTACAGCTGAATCCCGGCAAGACTGAGTGGCTGTGGGTAAGGGGTCCTGTGTTAACACAGGAGCTGCCACCTTTGGTTCTGGATGGGGCAGTCCTGCCCCAAACAGACCCGGTGCGTAATCTGGGGGTCCTCCTGGACTCACGGCTACTGTTCGAAGAGCAGGTGGCAGCCGTGGCCAGGAGGGCTTTTGCATAACTTCGTGTAATACGCCAGTTACGCCCACTCCTAGACCGGGATGCTCTGCTTATGGTCACACATGCATTGGTCACCTCCAGACTTGATTACTGTAACGCGCTCTACATGGGGCTGCCCCTGATGACCATCCGGAGACTCAAGCTGGTCCAAAATGCGGCGGCCCGGATAGTGGTGGGGTGTGGGCGTTATGCTCGTGCCTCACCGCTGCTCCGGGAGCTGCATTGGTTGCCAGTATGTCTCCGGGTGCAATTCAAGGTGCTGGTTATTACCTTTAAAGCCCTATATGGTAGTGGGCCAGGATACCTACGAGACCGCGTCACCCCAAGAACATCTGTCCGTCCCACCAGGGCGGATCGGAGAGGCTCCCTTGTTATTCCTTCGGCAAGAGAAGCGCACCTCACCTGCACTAGGAGGAGGGCCTTCTCCGTGTCCGCCCCGACCCTCTGGAACCTCCTGCCCACCGAACTGCGCCTTCAGACAGAGCTCTTGCCCTTCCGGAAGGGCTTGAAAACCTGGCTGGCAAGACAAGTTTGGGGACCCGGGAACGTGGGTTCCCATACTAAGTGGCTTATTTAAAGGATTGCCACCCTTGGGTCTGAATGCGGGATTTGTGCGTAGTTTCTGTATTGTTTTTAACTTTTGATGACTTTTTTAACTTTGATGACTTTTATTGATGTAGACTGTTTTTATGTTTTATTTTTATCTTGATGTAAGCCGCTCAGAGTCGGGTTCTCCCGATTGGGACGGGGTAATAAATGCAATTAATAATAATAATAATAATAATAATAATAATAATAATAATAATAATAATAATAATAATAATAATAATAATAATAATAATAATAATAATAATAATAATAATAATAATAATAATAATAATAATAATAATAGTGGCCTTTTCTCTCAAGCAATGTGTTTAAGCACTTGATACACTGCCCCTTTATCATGAAGGTTGCAAAGTCTATAATGAGTCTTGCAGCTATTGTGGGGGTTCCAACTGCAATTTAAAAAATGAAATCTAAGGGTAGTAGGTGGTGATGACATTGTTCCTTTTGATCAAAATATCCTAGTGTTTGAATCCTGCCTCAACAGTGCTATTGACTGGTGGGAGAGGAAGGGGGATAATCACAATTTAATTTCCATTTAATTTCCAAATGGCTCAAAGGTTGAGAAGAAAAATAGATTGGAAACAAAGACATTTGTCCACACCTTCATTTAACTTCCTACTGTAATGAGCTAGCTTGATTTTTCCCTCCAATCTTTGGGTTTTTTTTTACTTCAAATCCCAGAAGCCTAAGTCAATTAGCCAAGGCACTGATCAGCCAATGTACTGACTTAGGATTCTGGGAATTGAAGTCCCCTTGTGGGGCATGGACCCCATATTGGGAACCACTATTTTAGATAAACCAAAGGTGTATGAAAAGAGCAGTTGGAGATGTATATTGACTCCACTTTTAACCATTTTATTCCAATTCTTTTCATTCAAACAAAGACTCAATGTGATAGGACTAAAATAATGACTCATGCAGTAATGAAACAATGAATTACATTGTGAACACAAATTTCAAGCAACATATTATTGGGATTCTGTGCCAATTAAACACTCAAAAAATTACAATTGGCAAACAAATCAGTACGAGCCAAAGTGTTCTAAAAACAAGGTTATTTTGTTGAAATAAATTACGCATTATGCAGTAATAACGCTACTCCATAATTATTTAATTTTAAAAATATATATTATGCCATGACAAACCTCTTCTGTGGGGAAGTGTTCAATGGAAGATAAGTGAATAGGCTGGTGTTCAGACTCACAGCCATACTAATGACATCCTAGAAAGCAATAGTTTTTTAACTCTCACGTACAAGGGTTGCTTTCTTCAAAGAACCCACCTATGCACCACCCATAAGCTATTTTGGATAGAGACAAATAAATACCCCAATGACAAACTGTATCATTAGACTTTTGGAGACATCCTTTAACCCAGCTGATTCTTGTAAGTAGATGTTTAAAAAACTTGCATGTGGCTGAAATATGGGTACATTGTTTACGATGGGTGAGTCTACAATGTTTTAGAAGTGGGCCATGAGGTGATATGTAGGTCGGCTGTTGTACAAAAAGCAGCTGTAGGGATCAGATACATCCCATCCTATTACACGAGGTTAACAAGCCAAGAAACGCAAGATCAGTCCAACCGAGCTACGTCTCCAGATGGAGTTGCTGTCCTTTAAGAAGATCTTTAAAACATGGCTGGTGGGGCAGGTATGGTGTCCTGATGGTACAATGACCCCAGCTGCCTGGTTAGTTTGAGCCTTATTTTTTAGTCTTTTAATCTTTCTATTTTTAAGATTTAGCTTTTAATTTTTGATTGATTATTGTATCTTTTAAAATTTTAAATTTTTTATAACACTACATTCGAAGTTTTTGGTAATGGCTTTGGTTTTTATGATGTTGTAAACCGCCCTAGGTTGCCCTGGCGAGGAGGGTGGTATATAAATTTGAATAAATAAATAAATAAATAAATGACACCATTACTCAGGCAAATGGGGCAAGACCCCATCTATACAGGGATCAAAAAGAACCTATCTGTAGGGGGCTGCTGTAGTAAAACAAATTGAAATACTCCACTAGGGTAATGAAAAGTTATGTATCTCCCCCCCTCCCCATCAAGAAATCAGAGTGATAGGCCATTCCCCAAATTAGGGCAGCAGTTGTGAGGAGGCTGCTCTGAGAGGCAATTGTATATAAAGCAAGGCCTGATCTGCTGGAAGTATATTGCGTAGGGGATGAAATGGGGATAGGTGGTATGCATGTTTCTTTTGAAGTGTCGGCACCTTAAACCGATGTAGCTAGTACAAGTTCTGATGAAATATGTCCTTCCTCCCCATCTCCACCATTCACTTCTTCTTCTTCTTCTTCTTCTTCTTCTTCTTCTTCTTCTTCTTCTTCTTCTTCTTCTTCTTCTTCTTCTTCTTCTTCTTCTTCTTCTTCTTCTTCTTCTTCTTCTTCTTCTTCTTCTTCTTCTTCTTCTTCTTCTTCTTCTTCTTCTTCTTCTTCTTCTTCTTCTTCTTCTTCTTCTTCTTCTTCTTCTTCTTCTTCTTCTTTGCCTCTTAAAGTAAAGCTTAACTGGGACTAGTTAAGGTATTTCTCAGTAAACCTGTATAGTGTTGCACTGCATATGCAGTGCAATAATCTAAAATATGCTGTGCTGTGTTGTGTTCAAAGTACAGTAATACCTTGGATAACGTTTGCCTCGGATAACGCTAAAATCGCATAACGTTAAGTAATCTGGGGAGGAGAATTGGATCGAATAACGTTAAGGTCCTATGGGATGGATCGGATAACAACTGCTAAAGCCTGTGCAGTTACAATGTATATGGAGCTTTAACATTATCCGATCCATCCCATAGGATTTTAACATGCATTGGATAACACTAAAAATCGGATAACATCAAGACTTGTGGAACTAAGTCTTAGTGTTATCTGAGGTATTACTGTACTTAAGTATCTAAGGCCAGCACTGGATATTTAAAACACATGACAACTGCCCAACATTCCATTGAGGTTAAACTGAGTTCTGCTGAGTGCATTTGCAGTAGGATTTTCTTGTTTATCTGTGTTCAAGTTCCATTAAGTTCAAGATACTATGAGACTGCCAGGTGAGGCATGAAAGCACTGATACAATCAAGTTAGGTCATTTCTGACTTCATGCACCTTTGAAGGTATTTGAGCTCTGTCTGGGAAAAAGTGATACACATGAGATAAAGGGCTATCTCTGTTGCATGCAAGCAAAGAAAGAAAAGGAAGAGACAAGGTTAATGACTGCAAACTACTCTTGTGTTAGAAATTGCTTGGCTAAGTGCTGTCATTTATAAAACTTGTTTGGTTCTTCATCAGCAGAAAGAAAGAAGGGGCATTGCTTGTGATTATAAGAAGACAATCAAGATCTGTGGTAGAGGAAGGGAACAATCACATCTGACAAAGCAGCTAAACTTGGCTCCCTAGAATATACAGTGCTTTTCATGTTTCTAACAAATACACTAGGGATTCTCAGCCTGTGGCCTGTGGGCCAGATGTGGCCCACAGCACCATTTCATGTGCCCCCACTGCCTCCATCACACTAGGAAGTGACATGAGGTGAAGGAAGGACAAAATGGCCGTCTGGCCCCTGAAGCTGTCTGAGGGACCATGACCCGGCCCCCGGCTTAAAAAGGTTGAGAACTCCTGAAATAAACAATATATAAATTGATGTCCTCTTTTTTTCCTCCAATAAGCTCAAGGCTGTATACATCTCCTCTTCTCTACTGATCTCTACAATCACCTAGTGAGGTAAGATGAAAGAAAATAACTGATCAAAGGTCATCCAGTGACCTTCATGGCTCAGTGGGGACCAGAGCCTGCAAATCCCAAATCCTGGTCCAAACGTGTTGCTACAATGGCACACTGAACTGTTTCCTTTCCTTCTGTTCTGGCATAATTGTTATACAGAATTTATATATAATTTTTGAACTTTCTGAATTCTTTTACATATATGACCTCTGTAATTTTTACAAGTCATTTAGAGCATTTTGATCAGGATAGATCAACAAGGATTCTTTCACAAGGCAACTCTGTGTGATATGCAAAGTAATTTCAAAGTCCTGATAAAACACTATTTGTAGCAAAGGTACTAGTGACAAAGAATACTTCTTACATACTTCCACAAGTATTACTAAAATAAAGAATAACAGCCTCAGAAGGAAATTGGACTTGTGAATGTTATGCAGCAGCCATATCTTCTTGGGAGACACAATGTATTTTGTTCCAAGAACCAGCAAATCATTTAGAATCTTCCTGTCATTTTGAAAGAAGGTATTAAAAGCCACAGGAACAAGATCACTGAGAAGAATGACAGATGATTCAAAATGCTAGCAACACAGTAAGGCGCACTGCTGTTGTTTCCATGAACAGTTTGATAGCTTCATAATCATGGGCAATAGAGATGTGGGATATTTTCTGAGAATGCTGCATTGTCTCCACATAATGAGACTGATTTAGGATTCTTCTCACAATTTCCATAACAGTAGCATCTGCAGAGAAGAGCTTTGTTTCAATTGCTCGTTAGACTCATCATAACAGAAAGCACTTGGAGATCAAGGAGTCAACTATGTCCACAGGTTTGGCCGAAAAATCTTCAAAGGATTTTGGGATAAGAGAAAATAGTCTGCTTTGACAAAGAGGGCAAAAACTGAACTGTTTTGAGCCACAACCTTATGAAGCATCATTTCTGTGCACATGGAATACATTATATTTGCCATCTCATGTATCATAAAAGTTATTTATCTCCCTCTCTCTCATGTGCTTCTGCCAGAGAGAGAGGATGTGTGTGTGCCTGTAACAGAAGTGGAGTTTTTTTCAGGATAAGAACAATCATGTAGATTTCAAACAAACATAATTTTCTATAACACTACAACTTAAAGCTTACCTGAATGGTGTGCAGCTTTAGTAAGAACTTAAGTACACAAGAAGAATTTCCACAGCTCAGTTCAAAGTCCTATCTGGTGCAGGGTTCTTTTCACACATAAACCAGAAAATCAACTAGGAAGATTGACAAAATACACTCAGACAACTGGCACCTGGAATAGTAAATTCAGATGACATCACCTATGATTGAGGGAAAGGAATACATAACCTACTATTTGTTTTCTAAGGTAGGCTGCCATCCCATCTCCACCTTGCCTAATGGTTCAGCTGCAAATGAGGCATTAGTCTGTCTGTCTGTCATGTCCATCCATTCATCCATCCCTTCTTTCTCCACTAGTGGGGACTTCAGGCAGCATACAGAAAGATTTAAAACCCAAAAAAGATTAAAACGATGGTGGAGGACAGAGGTGCCTGGCAGGGAATGGTCCATGGGGTTGCAAAGGGTTGGAATTGTCTGTGCAACTGAACAACAATAATTAAATTTTGAAAATGTACGGTAATATATAAATATTTTCAAACATTAATTAGAAACTGTAAATCCTATTTCATAAGACACCTGCCCCATATCTCAACTTCAAAAGCCTTTCTAAAGAAGTATGCTTTTAGTTAAAGGAAAGGAAGGAAAGGGACAGCCACCCCTTCTGAAGAAACTCCACCATCTGGAAGCAGCCACACAGAACACCCTTTCTTGGGGACTCACTAGACATACTAGTGAAAGTGGCAATACTAAGGAAAGGGTGAGGATGTTAATACCGGTACTTGTGAAAACTTGTACTGGGAGATACAGTCTTTCAAATAGCTCAGGCCTGAGCCAGAAAGGGCTTTAAAGGTTATGAACATCAGATGGTAAAGTGTGTGTGTGTGACACATTACTAATAACCAGCTCTAGTTACCAGTCTAGCTGTATTATTTTGCACCAGCAGAGGTTTCCAAACAATCTTCAGAGGCAGCCCTATGTAAAGTGCATTGCAATCCAAACAGGAGGTACTGAGGATATGGGTGCAGTTGGCACACTTGTTTTAATTCACCAAATATACTTCTAGTATCCATTGATATCTGGACTTACATGTGTCTCATCTTCTTCTTCTTTGCTTCCTCTTTTATCCCTTCAGGCGTCTTGCTCTGACACTTCTTTTCCCATTTGATCAGTCCATTTGTATCTCATTTGGATTTCTGTAGCAATAAGTTATCTGTTACCAGCTTGCTGACCCTGTTGCTACTTTGCCAGAGCCACTTTGACCAGATTTATCAGAAAACAAAATAAAATAAATAAAATAAAATAAAAAACACTGTAGCACTTTAAAGACTAACTGCTATATATTTTTATTGTTAGCTTTCGTGGATCAAGTCTACTTCTTCAGACAAAGAGTGAAACTTACAGACATGGTTTTTATACACCAAATTCAGGGGGTCAAAGGGAAAAGGGTGTGGTCAAGCAAGATGACAGACAAGCAAGCACAACAATACAGCTTCACACAGCCATTAGCAACAATAGATTATTCAGATTAGCTCTAGAGCTATCATCCTTGTGTTCTAGAGCTGGACTTTGAGAGGTTCTATGTGAGCGAATGTTTTTTGTTTTTGCTTTTTTAAAACAGATTCGATCCTTTTCACTGTTGACATATCTCCCCTCTCCTTGAAGGCTGTTCATGAAGGAATGTGTTGCTTAGATAAATAAGGTTCCCCACTCCTTAAAGTGGGAGAAGGAAGACATTATGTTATATCTATCTAAGAATAATTATTTGCCATCAAGTTGACTCTGTTTATGATGACTTGTGGCAGAGTTACTACCTACTCAGAAGTTGTTTACTATTTTCTCCTCCTAGCATTCTAGGATTGTGCAGCTTGTCCATGGCTACATAGGCTGGCTCTACTCTCAGAAGGTACAGCAGGGAATCAAACTCCCAAGCCAGAAATTCTGTGATAACATTCAGCTACGATGAATATATAATAACAACAAATGTGTCACCAAGTCACTTCTGATTTATAATAATCCTTTCCAGGGTTTTCTTGGTGTGGAGTTTCCAGAAGAAGTTCACCTTCTTCTGAGGTGGTCCAGGCATGCAGCTTGCCCAAGACTATCTAGGTGGGCTCTTCTCCTGAGAGGCACAATGGGGAAACAAACTCCAACCTTTGGATCCACAGCCAGATACCTATTTCAATATATAGCAAATAACAAAAACCATTTTAAATAAGACATTTCTAACTCTGCACCACTTGGTAGACCCTTAAGGTACCTTCTAAACATAACACAGCCGGGTGGGAAACTGATTATGATGGGCTACCACATGGCTGTCTGATCCCACAGTAACAGAAGTTTGTATCAACCTGATACTCTACAGATGCAAATTGCATCTGTAATGCCATTAATTTTATCTGTATTTACAGTCTGGCAAGTGTGCCCAGTTTGAAGTATTGTAGGCTTCATTTGTGATCTACTTAGGAACAAAGACATATGCACTCAGGGAATTTGTCTTTTTAATTGCACAATAATAACTCATTGAACAACTTGATAAGCTTTGGGAATTTCCAAAGATATTTCTGGTACAGCACAAAAAAAAGAAACTAAAAAAATACTATGGTTAGGAGAGAAGGAAATAAAAGCCTGATGCAAAAAAGGGTAAATGATAAGATGCACATAAAGAAGGTTTTGAATTGTGTGGACGCAGACTATATATTTCCCACATAAGAAACTTGTGTCATAATCACATTTTCCACTATAATGTTTTAAAACATAGTTACAATTTTAATGAGAAGAGGGTTATTTTCAGTGCTGTTAAATAATTAATTGAAGTTCCTAATATTATTTGAGTAGTGAAAGGGAAACATTTTCAGAAAGCTGTGAGAAAGCCTCATTACACCAAATAATGGCTTACAGTTTTTTCCCCTAGTAAATTGCTTTTGGTAGCAGTCATTAAGATTTCTATTAGACTTTTTAAACAAACGTTTTCTTCCTGAATTGAAGTTGCTTCTGAACCTTGCTAAAAACTGAATGCTTCCAACTTCAATCTCCTTGATTTCTGCATGGCAATACATATTTTTTTAATCCTGAGAGCTGGTCAAAATACACTGAGCAGATGTGATTGCAGGCAGTTGTTTCACAGACAGTAGCAAAAGTAAATTGATGCAAGTTATAGAGTTAAGTATGGGGTCTCTAATTCAGTTCGGAGACCATTTCAGAGCTGTGATTTGTCCCCTGCGGCTGAACCAGTTTATAAATTTGTAAAATCAGTTCATTAATAAACAAAAATGGCTATAACCAAGGCTGTTTTGATTTGAAAACCAGATCGGGGCTTTCGAATGTATCCTCATTCAGTCCAGAGTTATTTGTCAATTCAGTTTGTGTCATAGCTCAGAATCAATTTATATGGTATAATATAATAATATTGTGTCAGAAATTATTTTGGGTTGAAAGGATTTTTGCTGGAGAAACTTTGTCTAGGGGACACCTGAATGAGGCTCCTTTGATGTCCCCAAGATCTTTTCCTACCCAAGTGGTCCCTATTTACCTCCTTGTAATTTCTTGCTTTTGAACTGCTAGGTTGGCAGGAGATGGGACAGGCACTCAAACCATCATGCATTATCCGGGTCTCAAACTGCTGACTTGCCAACCTTTCAGATAACAAGGTGAGCTTCTTAACCGCTGAGCCACCACAGCCCATAATTTATATGGTCAAAGTGCTGGAAAATCAAAACAGATAAAACTTTAAAATTTTCTTTTTGTATTGAACGTTATCTGAGCTGACAATAGGTAGAGTGACTGACAGAGTGGATAGGAGGATTTAGTCACTGGGAAGAGAACTGGGGGTTCTATTGGCAGGGGCACCCTATGGAAAATGCCTCATAGTCCCAAATGGCTGCTCGCAGACTGAGACTTAATATCCCCCTAATGGCCTGTGCATCTGGCCCAATGGCACTCTCAGTAGGTTGTCTGAAAGAATACAAAAATTTTGGTACATGGTCTCTTCTTCCTTTTCTCTTCCAGAATACAGTATGTTTTATTCAAGCATATACAGTACTTGATGAACTGGCTGGATAGTTCAGTTATTTAGGTATCTGTAATGGCAAAGCAGCAACAGGTCCTCTTCGGCTTCCAACTCCAGATCAGAGTGGGCAGCAGGCTGATGTGCCAGCTAACTGTCCTCCTCCTCGCACCTGGGATCCCAGGCCACAACAGTATCTGACTGTGAAACCAGTAGTTGAAAGTTCAATTCTCTACTGTGTCTCTTGGGAGACAGCTTGTGTGGCCTTGGGCAAGCTGCATAGTCTCAGGAGAAGGAAATGGCAAATGGTAGAATCCTTTACTTAGAAAGTCCTGGGAAGGATCACCATAAGCAGGAATCCATTTGACAGCTCACAATTATTATTGCTCACTGGATAGCTCAGTGGTTTTGGTATGTGGCTGCAGAGCCAGAGTCTGAGAGTTTGATTTCCTGCTATGCCTTCTGTTTGAAAAACCAGGCTGTGTAGTCATGGCAAGCTGCACAGCCCCTGGGCACCTCCCAAAGAAGGTAATAGTAAATCACTTCAGAATATTTTCAATCTAAAAACCTCTTCAAAGGATCACCTACAGTTTGAATGAATTTGATAGCACACATTTATATACTTGATGGCACAGAATTAAGATTTTCAGCCACCCACTGTGTCTGGGTTCCCAACCAAAGGCCTATGAGCTGGATGTGGCCCATGGTGCCATTTCATGCGGCCCCCACTCCCTCCAAGGGCAATCAAGAAACAAAATGGCCACTGCTTTGAAGCTGTTGGGACAAATGGCAATCTGGCCCCCAAAGCTGACTGAGAGAGCCTGACCCAGTCCCTGGCTTGAAAACTTTGGGAACCCCTTGTCTAGGCCTTCCTGATGGCTCTCCTGCATTATAATCTGGACATGCTATTAGACTGTGCAATGCTAGATGAATCAAGGGTCTGATAAGATAACTTCAGGTATTTCTTCTGCTCATGTGGGACCCATTTGAAATACATTCTGGAAGTGGGAATCTGGATACATGTATTATTCATCTCTTAACTTTATTGGGAAAGTAATCAGGCTGCAACTAGCAAACCTTTATTGACATTTGCATTTGTATTAGAAAGGTGTGTTCAGTAGAGGCTCAGAAAAGACATAGGTTTGAGATGATTATAAAGACAGATTATCTCCCAGTTTCTCCACTAAACCTGAAGGCATATTTGCACAGGATTAATTAGTAGGCTTCTCTTTTAAAAAACGAAAAAGAATGAAACTAGGTTTATATATCCAGTAGAATTTTATTAAAAAGAGGAATATTTTCCTCCACCACCACCCTTGGGAGGAATCATGCTGGCTTCTTGCTCAAAATATTCTCATAAGCTTATTGTCAGCAATACAGGCAGGTTGCCCAGAAGGAGTGGGCAGCAGCTGGTGGATTGCTTTCCAGTTTGCACACACTGAAATGTTTAAAAGAAAGCTGTACTTCCCTTTGTTACAAAGAAGAGTGAATCAGTGCTAATTTTAAATTGTCTTAAACATAATACAGAATAATGACAAGGAAATAGCTGTTTTGCAAGGCAGATGGATCAACTGCATGTAAAGGTAGCATTGCTTGGCTTACAAATACAGTAGTTTACATTTCCATGTTAATCATATCCAGTTATACACATAGTTGTGTGAAAGAAAATCTATGAGTCTTGTTGGCAAACAGTCATGCATTTATATGGTACTGGTTACACGTTCTTGGCTGCACATCCTGTCAAACCATTGGGCATGCACTTAGTTAATAAGCAACAACTTGACTCCCAAGAGTTATCTAAATTCCCTAAATTTACACTTCCATATTAAACATATCAAATTGAAGCTCTTCTAGCTTCCATGAAATCTACTACAAAGGATGAAGTCTTCAGAGGAACAGTGTAAAAGTCTTTTACAACAAACCAGTTAAGCTTAAACAAGCCCACTGACAGTAGAATCTCTCACAGTGTGGTTACTGATGAAAGAACTTAGGGAAGAACATTAAAGTTTTCAATAGAATACATGTACAACCTGCTTTTCTTCCAACAAACTTAGGGAAGAGTAGAGGGTTTTTTATGCCAACAGTTTCTTTCTCTCTCAATAATTCATCTGGTACAACCAGTTTCCCTCTAAATTGGGCCCCTTCAGATGTGGTCTCTGTAATTTTCATCATTCCATTTAGTATGTTGTGGGCAGGGCTGGATTTTCCTATAGGCTAACTAGGCTTCAGCCTAGGGCCTCAAGATCAAGAGGGGCCTATATATTGATATATATCACAGTAATGATGTATTTTATTATCTCTCATGTAATTTACAAACTTAAAAATGGGAGGTGAAAGGGCCACATAAGTGGAATAGCCTAGGGCCTCTTTTCATGTAAATCCGGCCCTGCTTGTGGGTGATTGGTTGATTCACTATGACAGTTGTTGTAGTAAACATCTGAAAGTGACAAGTGGAGGAGGACTGGTGGTTGAGAGACAAGAACTTCTTCATGATTAAACAAATCTGTACTTGGGTTTCTTCTGTCTTGGCCTAAAATGCTACCTAATATACTATACTAGTTCTCAAATATGGTGTAAAACTAATTGTCAATCCAAAGAGTAATTGAGCATAATGGGACTGCCCAGACTGGATGACCAGTCTGTCAGTTGTTGTTTAACTATAAATTTTTGAAATTTTAATTATATGATTCACTTTGGAAAAATAAGAACCGATTTATGCTCCTGTGAAGGAAATCATATTAAGTCTCTTGGCAAATTGCCTCTCATTAATGAGGTGCTGTCTGTATTTCTGCCCATATACCTTGTATTCTCAGAAATAGATAGTGTGTCTCTAAGACTATGCAGTTTCCTTTAATGCAAGTATGAATCAGCAATAGGATTCTGGCTCATATAAGTTTGTTCCAAAACAACATAGAAATATTGAGGTGATATATGATAAGCTAAAATTAAACTACAGTCAAACCTCGCATAACGAAAATAATTCGTTCTGTAAGTCTGCTCGCTATGCGAGGTGTTTTTTTTTTTGCATAGCAAAATTTCCTATGGAAAAACTCGCATAACGAAAATTTCTATGAAAAAACTTGCATAGTGAAATTTTTTTGTTATGCGAGTTCATCCCCATAGAAATGCTCATTATGCGAGTTTTTCCATATGAAAAGCCCTACTTGCATAGAGAAAATTTTCGTTATGCATGTCGGTTCACTTTTTGAAAAACCCACTCGTTATGAGAGTTTTTTGCTAAGCGAGTCACTCGTTAAGCGAGGTTTGATTGTAGTTTCAAATAGGCCAAATGGAACAGTGGGGCAAGGTAATTAGAGTAGGTGGTACTGAAGCTATACAGTATATACAGTAATACCTCGGATAACGCTAAGACTTGGTTCCACAAGTCTTGGTGTTATCCGATTTTTCGTGTTATCCGATCCATGTTAAAATCCTATGGGATGGATCAGATAACGTTAAAGCTCCATAGAGATACATTGTAACCGCACAGGCTTTAGCGGTTGTTATCCGATCCATTCCATAGGACCTTAAGGTTATTCGATCCAATTCACCTCCCCAGATTACTTAACGTTATGCGATTTTAGTGTTATCCGAGGTAAACGTTATCCGAGGTATTACTGTATATAAATTTTAGAAAGCAGTGGGAAAGGAAACAGGGGAAATTCTGGGAGTCACAGTGAACCTAAACCCAAAAATACCATTATTGGGAGAAATTGATGAAATCAAATTAGACAAGAATAAAAAGTAATTGCTATACATATTATTATCAGTAACAAGACTTAGTATTGCCAGGGAATGGAAAAAGAAAATCAAGTTTAATAGGGCCAAATGGTATGCGGACATATAGCAGTTAATGATAAACTAACAATGGAGCATAAATTAAAAGGTAAAGGTTTCCCTTGCTCAAAAGCCAGTGATATCCGACTCTAGGGGTCAGTGCTCATCTCTGTTTCTAAGCCGAAGAGCCATGCTGTCTGCTTCTGCAGACGTTTCCATGGTCATGTGGCAGGCATGACTAGACACCGGAGCACATAAAAGAGAGGGTTAATTAAAGATAATATATTCTGGGAAATATGAAACCCATTTGTTACATATACCATAACAAAAGAATAAGGGATTAAACCCAGTCCCGAACACAAAAATTTTGGGGAAATAAATCAAGAGAGGGAAGGGCAATTTCGGACATGATTATCACAGGAAAGGGTCTGTGTGACATGGGTGATTGAAGATAAGGGCAATGTATTTGTTTATGTATGTTTGTAAGAATGGTTTGGATATACGTGTTGTTAGTTTGTACATATATATTGTTTGTTTTGTCTCAAGAGTTAAATTTTAATAACAATAAAAATTATTATATATAAAAAAGAAATATCGAGGTACAGTACAAGAGACTTCTTCCAAATTTCGGACAAACATAAGGCTGTTTACCATTTGCCACCTCCTTCCTCTCACCTGAATATCTGGTGAACCTGCAGACAGACAGAACCTATACTGAAGAAGAAACCCTGACAGGGCAGATTCATTTCTATGTAGCTTGAGACAACAAGTTCTGTTTCTGGCTTAAACAGTGACTGATGCTGCTGGAATTTCCTCAGGGTTGGCCTTGCCTTTACTTGCATTGAAGCATTCACCCCAGGTGGCAGAACAGTGGGGTGGCAAATATGCCTCTCCTTTCTAGTTCTGAGAGTTGATGGGCTGCATAGTCCAGGTCAAGAGAAGGTGTCCACTCCTCCTCCTTTAGAAGACAGCACCAGCTCCACACGCTTCCCAGCATACCATCCACCTTTTGCTAGAAACATTGACCCCCAATAGTTCCACCCAGTCATCCTGGAAGCAAGGCAGATTGGATGTCTCAATTTTCCTCCCAGCAGCTTCGGCTTGAAAAGGATACTTACCAGTGATGGGATGTAACAGGTTCTCACCAGTTCGCCAGAACCGGTAGTAACTTTTCTCAGTGTCCCGGAGAACCGGCAGCAGTTTTTTGGGGGAACCACCTTTTGGGCTTACCTTTTCACTGGTTCCCCCACTGTGCATGCGCACCAAGCATTGGGTGAGCATGCACGCCTACAGTGCTTGGTGCGCATGAACAGCCTCCTTGCTGTCCTCCCAAGCAGGGAGGAGGAAGAGAAGCTGCTAACCTGAAGCTCCCTATAGCCTGCTCCCCAGGGTAAGTGACTCACCTTTGGATGTGGTGTGTCTGTGTGTATTTTAATGTGTATTTAATACCTTAACCTATATTGACATACTATCACAGTACCATAAATACAGATTTATGTTTGGGGTGGGTGGGTAGGTGGGTGTATTTTAATGTAAATTTTATTTTATTGATTTATTTAATTTATTTACGGGTTTGTGTTGTGGGTGGGTGGGTGGGTTGAGGGGTGTGTGTGTGCTTATTTTTATTTTATTTTATTATTTTTTTAAAAAAAATCTGGCCCCGCCCACATCATGACATCATGATGTTAGCTCCCCCCACACTGTGATGACGTCATGGTGGGGTAGTAAAATTTTTGACATCCCACCACTGATACTTACCCTGCTCTAGCCCCTAGCAATTCCACCAAATGTTGGTTGCTATGATGAGCAATCTTCCACAGAGGCCATTTGTAAAGAAGCTTGTACAGGTTCTACTATCCTCCAGTAGAGAGCCCTCCATCCTTTCCAAGGCCATGCAATTTGGTGGCAAAAACTGTGATAGTTTTGTTACCAAAATGATCTGTTTCTTTTCCCTCTTTTCCCCTTTGTTAGGTCATGAAGGGGCATGTTAGCGGACTGTTAAATCTTAGAGGCAAAATCTTATTGTTGATTTATAGTTGTGTCAAGGAAATTCTAGGGACTGCAGTGGCTTAGCGGTTAAGATGCTGAACTTGATGAGTGAAAGGTTAGCAGGTCAGCAATTTGAAACTCGAGTGAGTTCCCATCTCTGTCTCAGCTCCTGCCAACCTAGCAGTTCAAAAGCAAGAAATCGCAAGTAGATAAATAGGGGGCACTTCAGTGGAAAGGTAAACAGCATTCCATGCACTCCGGTGTTTAGTCATGCCTGCCACATATCCATGCAAATGTCTGCAGACACAGACAGCGCTGGTTCTTTGGCTGTAAACAGAGATGACCACTGAGCCCTAGAGTCAGATACGACTGGCTTTCAAGCAAGAATTACCTTTACCTAAAGGAAATTCTATGAGTCTTGGTGGCAAACAGTCACTCAGTAACAAGATACAGTACGGGTTACACTCTCTGGTGCACATCCTGTCAAATAATTGGGCATGCATCTAGGTAATAAGCAGCAATTTGCCTCTCAAGATTTACACAATTTCCTTACATACTTGTAAACCAGGAGTATGATTTTGCCCAATATATACTGATTTGTAGTTTAACTGAACAACTTTGAATTACCAGTTACAGTATATTAGCAACACTGAATCATTTCTCAATATGTCACTTTCTAAAGCTGTAGTAAGCTATTTTGATCATAGTTTCCCTATAGAAAAAATGACCTACATATAATTATTGGGGCTGTGGCAGGAGTATTAGTAATATCCAAACCAATCAACATATTCTTTAATTTTATCTTATTTGTTGTATTTATTTTATTCATTCATTTATTAAACGTATATCCTGCCCCTCTAGGAAAAAACTTTCCTACTCAGGGCGGCTAACAGCATAAAACTCGACAGATGCAAACAAACAGAAATATTAATTTTTTTATATAAAAACATCAAAACCCAAGACAACCTAAAAAGAAAACCTATTTGTGGCACAGAGAGACAGAATAAAATGCCTAACGGTTTGGAGATGGTACCAGGTACAGCACCAAAGGAAGGGAGTTCCACAACATTGGTGTTGCCACCAAGAAGGCCCTCTTCCTAGTCACAGCCTTCCTAGCTAATCTCGGGGTTTGCACCTGGAGCTGTGTCATCATGGAGGAACGAGAGATGTGGGCTGTTGTCCTAAGGGGAAGACATTTCACCAGTTAGGATGATCTCAAACCGTTTAGGGCTTTGAAAGTTAGAACTAACACCTTGTACCTGGTACAGAAATAAACTAGGAGCCAGTGCAGCCTTGCCAAGGCTGGGGAGATACGATCAAATTTTCTCATTCCCATAACCAGCCTGTCTGCTGCATTCTGAACTTGTTGGAGCCTCTGTAACAGGAAAAGAGGAAGCCCCATCTAAAGAGCATTACAGTAATCAATAAACTCTGTAACAGGAAAAGAGGAAGCCCCATCTAAAGAGCATTACAGTAATCAATATGTGAGACTACCAGTGAGATAAGTAGTGTTATCAGAGACAATCTGTCTAAGTAGGGATACAACTGAGCAATCTGGTGCAGTTGGAAGAAAGCGGCTCTGCATACCACCGCAATTTGTACCTCAAGGGTCAAATGAAGATCTAATATGATGCCTAAGTTGTTAACCTGGTCCCTAGGAGCGAGAGCAGCCCCCCCCCCCAACCCAGGTGCCAGATCACCCAGTCAGGCAGACAGACCCTCCAACATCAGACCCTCCATCTTGTCAGGGTTCAGCATCAGCTTGTTAAGTCTGGCCCATTCCATTATGGCCACGAGGCAGTCGTCCAGGCACCGGACAATGTCCACTGCTGAGGATGAGAAGGAAAGGTACAGTTGGGTGTCATCCATGTATTGGTGACACTGCACTCCAAATCCCCGGATGATCTCACCCAACGGCTTGACATAAATATTAAATAATGGGAAGATAATAGATCGCTGGGGCACACGTACACCCTATTGTAGGGTCCAAGGAGTAGACATAAACTCCCCAAGCTGGATTTTCTCGGGAAAACCAACCAGGAAAGAGTGAAGCCACTGTTAGACAGTGCCTCAAACCCCCATCTGTGACAGGTGACCCAGTAGGTTAATGTGGTCGATGGTATCAAAAGCCACCAAAAGATCTAGGAGTACCAGGAGAGATTAAGCCCCCCTGTCTGCTTCTGGGAGAAGGTCAGTGATGGGATGTAACAGGTTCACACCAGTTCGCCAGAATCGGTAGTAACTTTCCCCAGTGTCCTGGAGAACCAGTAGCAGCTTTTGGGGGGAACCACCTTTGGGGCTTACCTTTTCACTGGTTCCCCCACTGCGCATGCGCGCCAAGCACTTGGTGTGCATGCACGCCTATAGTGCTTGGCACGTATGCATGGCCTCCTTGCTCTCCTCCCAAGCGGGGAGGAGGAAGAGAAGCTGCTGGCCTGAAGCTTCCTATAGCCTGCTCCCCAGGGTAAGTGACTCACCTTTGGATGTGGTGTGTCTGTGTGTATTTTAATGTATATTTAATACCTTTACCTATATTGACGTAGTACCAAAGTTCGTAAAAAGGCCTGGCAGCCAGCAGGCTTAAGGGCCTGGCTTGGGGTTTTTAAGCAAAGACTTGGAGTTACCTCATCAATAAGTTACACCTGTGCTGTTCCAATTGCTGTTCCAGTTGGAGAACCCTTAAGGAGGTACAGCTGTTTTACATTTACATTAAGGCATATTATCCTAGAGAATGGTACGATGACCATATCCATCTTGCAACATGGTGCTGCCCAGGCACTTATACTAACAGGTAAGTGATGGGTTTGTGTTTGGGGTGAGTGGGTGGGTGTTTGGGTGTATTTTAATGTAATTTTTATTTTATTTATTTATTTATTTATTTATTTTACGGGTTTGTGTTGTGGGTGAGTGGGTAGGTGGGTGGGTTGAGGGGTGTGTGTGTGCTTATTTTTATTTTACTATTTTTTTTATTTTTTTTATTTGGCCCCACCCATGATATCATGATGTCATGACGTTAGCTCCGCCCGCACTGTGATGACATCATGGTGGGGTAGTAAATTTTTTGACATCCCATCACTGGAGAAGGTCATCATGCAGTGCGGTTTTGGTGCCATGGTGTGGCTTAAAGCCTGGCTGAAATGGAGCCAGGTACTGTAGTTGGTTTCATCCATGAACACCTGAAGCTGGTTCATGGATCAGTTATGACTGTCAAGCTGAGCATATATATTTATATATAATAAGTAAATAGCTGGTCAGTTTTTAGCTTGCTTGCCCTCAGATCCCATCAGGTATTTATTTTGCTGTTTATTGTATTTAGTTGTTTCTTCTACAATGTTGCTGTTGTTTATTTGTTTGTACATCACCCAGAGTGAGAAATCTCTCAGATGGGTATTATAAAAATATAATAAATAAAATGAATAAAAAGTTAGTACTTCCTCTGTATCATATCCTTAGCATTATTCTGACCTACACATTTTGTGCAAAACACTCAGTGCTGTGCAGTCATTTAAACAATAGTTAAGTCTTGTGTCTTTTTTTTAAAAAAATGTAGCAGTCAAAGAACTAAAATGGCAGTCCAAAGTGTAGCAGTTGCACAACAGAGAGACATCAAGCAACAGCAGGCCATGTCACTAAATTCTGTACACTTTGATCGGAGCAGATGTCATCCGTCAGTGAAAAGCCTGTGTATTTGGCCTTATCTGTCTGCTTTACCCTCTCTGCCACAATCACTTCTGTCACTCAAGCTTTTCTTTGGACTGGAGCTTTTGATTTTATTACATTCTGGGCAGCAGTCTGACTGTAATACCCGCGAACATTGAGTCCTGCTCACGCAAAATTGTGAAAGTTAAAGTAAGGGATGTTATAAGAGATCTTCCTTTGAGTTAGATAATATTCTTTAAAAGAACTTAGGACATAGGGGAAAAACCACAAAGGAATAACATCAAATTAGGCAAGCTTTATAGGCAAAATCAGAACATTTTTTTCCTTACCAAAACAGCACCCTGAATTTAGGAAGCAACTCATGATGCAGTAGAACAGATTCAACCTTTAGCTAAATCAGGGGATGGCAACCTAGGGTCTGCAAGTCGAATTTTGCCTGTGGCAACAAATAATCCACTCCCCACCCTCACTCTAAGCGCTGCCACCGGCAGTAATGGCTGTAATTACATCAGCCATAAATGCGTTTAAAACAGTCATAGATGCGTTTGTGGCATTGTTTACAGCGGGTTGACCCACCAGTTCAGCCCCCTCAACTTTAAAAGGTTGCTGACCCCTGAGCTAAATAAACTGAATAATTACAGTTTTCGATCAATATATAGTACAGTGGAACCTTAGTTAACAAATGGCTCAGTTAACATAAAAATTGCATAACAAAAGGAAATCCATAGAAAATAGTGGTTTGATTTACCTTTTTTTTGGGGGGGGGGGATGGGACATTTCTTACAGCGAAAATTACTTTAATTGAATTTCCCATTGGAATGCATTGAAAACCAATTACTGTAATCCATTCCAAAAAAATTATGATTGGAGAATGCATTAAAATGTTAACCAAGGTTCTACTGTACTGTGGCCAAAATGCCTTCAACCTGCATAGTTCCCTCTTAAGAATCTGCAAGAAATTTTACTTTGAGAAACGATCAAGAAGTTGACTTGGTAGCTCAAGCATGCAAAAAATTAATTTTGTAATTAAAAATTAGGCTACTTTAGCCAGGAGGATATATTTAAAGGATCAGTTTGCACTAATATACTGTACGTGTGATTTCAAATGGGCATTTTTATAACAAGTGGGCATTTTATAACAACTTTGTTCAACTTAATGCAATGGCTTTTGGACTTCAATTCCCAGAAGCCTAAGTCAATTTCCCAAAGCACTGATCAGCCAATGTACTGACTTAGGTATCTGGGAATTGAAGCCCCACATTGGGAGGTAAAGGTAAAGGTCACCCTTGCTCGAAAGTTAGTCGTATCTGACTCTAGGGTTCAGTGCTCAGCTTTTTATAGCTAAAGAGCCAGCACTGTCTGCGTTTGCAGACATTTCCATGGACATGTGGCAGGCATGCCTAGACACCGAAGTGCACGGAACGCTGTTTACTTTCCACTGAAGTGGTCCCTATTTAACTACTGCTATCGAACTGCTAGGTTGGCAGGAGCTGGGACAGAGACTGGAGCTCATTCCATCATGCAGTACTCAGTTTTTGAACTGCACATTGGGAAACACTGTGCTAAATGAAACACTGAGGAGAGAATACTGTTTCGGAATATTGTATAACTCCCATTATCCTAGCCATTATGGTTTGCCATTGTGACAACTGTAGCTTAAAAAGTAACCCTTCTAACTCTGAAGAAATACTTGACTGTGCTTTAAATTAAAATCCTGTTGAGATTATGCAAAAGGAAACTGTACCTACAGAAGACAAGTTTTTGAAGCAATCTTCTAGCCTCCAAAGTTTGGGTGCCTATCATTTGTTTTTGCTGTTTCAAAAGTTGGCTTAACAGTGGCATTGTAAAAAATTATTCTTTTTGATCCTACTACTGTGTTTTACGTTGTTCTAGTTCATATTTGAAGCGGTAGCTGTGTTAGTCTATATGCAAACATATAAGAGATTAAACAAAACAAAAAGTTGTGGCACCTTAAAAACTAACTCCTGTACTGTATTTTAATGTGAGCTTTCGAGGAAAAGAAAGAATTTTCGGTTAGGAGGGCCAACCCTTGTGTGCCTCTCAGTGGTGGGATGTCAAAAAATTTACTACCCCACCGTGATGTCATCACAGTGTGGGTGGAGCCAACATCATGACGCCATGACATTGTGGGCAGAGCCAAAGAAAATAATAATAAATAAAAAAAATAAATAAAAATAACCACACACACACACCCCTCAACCCACCCACCCACCCACAACATAAGGATAGAAAGGAGGACAGCAAGGAGGCCGTGCATACGTGCCAAGCACTGTAGGCATCAGTGGTGGGATGTCAAAAATTTCACTACCCCACCGTGACGTCATCACAGTGTGGGCTGAGCTAATGTCATGATGTCATAACATGGGCGGAGCCAAAGAAAAAAGAATAAAAGAATAAAATAAAAATAAGCAAACACACAGAGAGAACACAAGGACAGCAAGGAGGCCGTGCATACGCGCCAAGCACTGTAGGCATGCATGCACACCAAGTGAAAAGGTAAGCCCCGAAGGTGGTTCCCCCCAAAAGCTGTTACTGGTTCTCCGGGAAACTGGGAAAAGTTACTACCGGTTCTTGCAAACTGGTGAGAACCTGTTACATCCCGTCACTAGTAGGTATGCATGCACACAAAGTGCTTGGCACACATGCACAGTGGGGGAACCAGTGAAAAGGTAAGACCTGAAGGTGGTTCCCCCCAAAAGCTGCTACTGGTTCTCCGGGACACCGGGAAAAGTTACTACCGGTTCTGGCGAACTGGTGGGAACCTGTTACATCCCATCACTGGTGCCTCTGTACCTGATGTATATAATAAATTGATGCCATGAGGTCTCACATGCTTATGTCTGACGAAGTGGATTTGGTCCACGAAAGCTCACATTGAAATACAGGAGCTAGTCTTTAATGTGCCACACCGTTTGTTTTGTTTAATCTCCGATAAACTAAATATTTATAATCCTGGCATTTTTTAATGCGAGAAAGGTGTCAAAGGAAACCTAGGTCTTTTTTTTCTTTTCGGCCACTGCCACGTCGCTCTAACTTCTCTTGATTGACGGTTTTCTCCCTAATTAGCCACACAAGCAAGGGAAAAAAGAAACTCAAGCAAAAAGAGATAGAGAAACGAAAGTGATCGTGCGCTGATCCCTCCCCAAAGCTCCTCTTAGGACAGCTCCGCAGAAGCTGCTTCATTGAAATGGAAAGCCGCGCTGAGGTGGGGAGGGAATAGTGAGGAGTCAGTTTTTAAGGCTGCCTGAGATCGCAGCTGGGGTGCAGGAAATTCTAACCTTTCCCTCCTCTTTATGGGATGGACAATCGTGGCCTTCTTAAGCAAGCTTCTTGGGAAACCAAGCCCTTAGAGTTTAATGGTTTTCACACCATCCCGTCTTTGTCCCAGCTCCTGCCAACCTAGCAGTTCGAAAGAAAGAAATTGCAAGTAGATAAATAGGGACCACTTCGGTGGGAAGGCAAACAGCCATCTGTGCACACTGGTGTCTAGTCATGCCTGCCACATGTCCATGGAAATGTCTGCAGATGCAGACAGTGCTGGCTCTTCGGCGTTGAAACAGATGAGCACTGCACCCTAGAGTTGGATACAACTGGCTTTCGAGCATGGGAAACATTTACCTTTACATGATCCTATAGTTGTCAATTTTCCTGAAGATCTCTGGCTGAAAGACAATAGCTTAGGGATTCTCAACCTGTGGCCCACAGGCCGGATGCAGCCCATGGCACCATTTCATGTGGCCCACCACTGCCTCCACCACACTAGGAAGTGCCATGTGGTAGAGGAAGGGCGAAATGGCTGTCCAGCCCCTGAAACCATTTGAGGGAGCGTGACCTGGCCCCTGGCTTTAAAAGGTTGAGAACTCCAGCAATAGATGATAGGAAAATCTGTGCCTAAGACAGTACTGGTCAGGATATCCTGCTGTGGTAATAGAGTAGACCCTACAACTAGCAACTCAACGCCCAGCGGTTAACTAACTTGACAAGCCTGAGGACTAATGGCCTTGGGTGGCAAAGTCCACAGGGAAGGTTGACAGTCCCCAAAATGATTAAATCCCACTGGAATCCTTGATGGCCTGGGACTGAGGAGGACTTTGTGTGCCAACAGGTCTCAGAATCAGACTCGAATCAGATTCGAGGAACTGGATCAGTGGTATGGGTGTCACACTGTGACATGGAAAGCAAATGGAAAGCCACTGTATTATATTCTCAGGACAGCCTTCATGGTTGATCACCATGATGATTGCTAATATTTGGAATCAGATATGGTACTTAAAGAAGACGACTGTACTAGGTTTTATATGTGTGAGCAAATAAACCCAGTAGCAGGGAGCTTTGCCTGTTGTGATATACAAGGGTCGTGTGTGTACATGTAAGAACAATCAAATAACATGTACCTGAAAAACAAATGAAAATATGATTTTGCCTCTTTCCAGTGGTTCAGATTGTCATTTTTCTTCCTGTCAGTTTTTACCTTGACTTTCATGGCAACCTTTCTGCCAAGCTGTCCACATTTCCTTTTGCCTCTTGCATTTCACACTTCTTTTTTAGATTTAATGTTTGTGTAAGAATGAGGGAAAGGTAAGAATAGGTGAAAGGGTTATTAATAAAATTTCATTGCAGTGCAAACGTGAAGCATCCTGGAAAGAAAATATGTGCCTCTTAAATAAAGTATAACATATATATTCTGGTTCTATGTTCATGGAGGTTTGGGATAAATTTTGTCTTCTCCAGCTTACTCTGAAAGAGAAATTCAGTGGAACTCTAGGACAGTACAGTACCTGTATTTCCAAAGCAAATCACAGATCTCTTGTTTATCCACAGAGTGGAAGAAAAGCAGAAACTTTACAAGCGATGGACAAAGATACAAGAATTCAAAAGTTATAAAATAATAGTTTAATTAACAAAGCCAAACTAAAATTCACAGGTAGACAGAGTGTTCATGAAGGGCAAATACAATTCTACAAATGTTGGTAAACATTTGCATTTTCTGGAACAAAACCAGATTTACCAAAGCAATAGTAGCAGTAGTTATTGGCTGAGAAGGAGTAAAGTAAAAAATATTTTCCAAGTGTTCTTTTGGTGATGAGATCTGCTGGAGAACAAACATATCAAATTAGTAAACATTTACACTAAACAAAAAAAAATACAGTGTTGCAGGGGACAAAGAAGGCAATGTCTCCCTTTTCCCTTGATACCATTTGTGGATTGAAAGGTCTCCCTTCAGTCCTGTCCAAATCTAGGGTTTGGTGCTGATCTCCGATTACAGCCAAAGAGCCAGCGTTGTCTGAGTCTGCAGACGTTTCCGTGGTCATGTGGCAGGTATGACTAGAGACACCAGAGTGGACGGAACGAGGATTACCTTTCCCCCAAAGTGGTACCTATTTAAAGTAAAGGTAAAGGTTTCCCTTGCTCGAAAGCCAGTCGTATCCGACTCTAGGGGTCAGTGCTAATCTGTTTCTAAGCTGAAGAGCCAGCGCTGTCTGCTTCTGCAGACGTTTCCATGGTCATGTGGCAGGCATGACTAGACACCGGAGCGCACGGAACGTTGTTACCTTCCCACCGAAGTGGTCCCTATTTATCTACTTGCAATTTCTTGCTTTCGAACTGCTAGGTTGGCAGCAGCTGGGACAGAGACGGGAGCTCATTCCGTCCTGCAGTACTCGGGAATCGAACTGCTGACCTTCCCCCTCCCAGTCAGCGTCTTAGTGGCTCTGCAATTTCTTACTTTCGAACTGCTAGGTTAGGCAGGAGCTGAGACAGAGACTCCACATCGCGCAACACGCTTGAACGGCTAACCCTGCCGACCTTCCAGTCATCAAGTTCAGCGTCTTAACCCACTAAGCCACCGCAGTCCCCGTGGATCGCTCCCAAATGCTGGTTTGTGGACTTCAATTCCCAGAAGCCTATGTCATTGCCCCAAAGCACTGATCAGCCAATGTACTGACTGAGGCTTCTGGGAATTGAAGTCCACTAGTGGGCTGTGTGTACCCCTTGTTGGGAACCACTGCAACACCCCGTCTTTTCCCACCCACCCCGCAAAAACAAAACACACCAATCCGTTCAGTGGTGGGATGTCAAAAATTTTACTACCCCACCATGATGTCATCACAGTGTGGGCAGAGCTAACATCATGTCATCATGATGTCATGGGTGTGGGGCCAAAGAAAATAAAATATAAATAAAATAATAAAATAAAATACAAATAAGGACACACACACCCCTCAACCCACCCACCCACCCACCCAACACAAACCAATGGTGCTTTAGGCTAGCAGCGTCTCTTCCTCCTGCCCACTTGGGAGGACAGCAAGGAAGCCATGCATACGTGCCAAGCACTGTAGGCGTGCATGCACACCAAGTGCTTGGAGCACATGCACAGTGAAAAGGTAAGCCCCGAAGGTGGGCTGCTACCTGTTCTCCTGGACACTGGGAAAAGTTGCTACCGGTTCTGGAGAACTGGTGAGAACCTGTTACATCCCATCACTGAATCCGTTGTCTCTCTACTCCTAGTCAGTCCTTCGCCCATGCACGCCTGCGCACGTATTAATGCCGGTCAAGTGTTCCTCCTTCCCGCCGAGCCTAGGTGGCGCTGTCGGGACGTGTCGGCCGAGCGGCTCGTCCTGGACGTCTATGGTCTCGGGGCCTTGCGCATGCGCGTGTGGGGGAAAGTGCCGGGAAAGTCGCTGCTGGAGAGGAGCAGAGAAGGGACGGACAGACGGACGGGGTTTCCTTCCTTATTTCACTAGTGGAAAGTGTGTGTAAGCAGCCGCGTCCGGGCCAGGTGAGGGGACGCCCGAAAGTGGAGGGGAAGGGAAGGGGGAGGAGGGGGGGCGTGTCCTCCTTTGCCACCTGGTTTCACTCCGGTTTGATGCCGCTTCTCTTCCCCCGTCGCTCCGCGTGTTTGGCCGGAACGAGGAAATGACAGGCGCCGGGTGGAGTCCGCCTTGGCCGGCATCGTGGGGGCGTGTGTGTGCCTCGCTTCCCCTCCGCCGCCTGGATGGATCTCTGGTCACTCGGGTGTAAGGAAGCGTGGCGACGGTCGTATCCAACTCTAGGGTTCAGTGCTCATCTGCAGGTGTTGGAAGTGGTCGTCCTCTTAGTCTGTGACTCAAGCATCTCAAAGTGTAAACAAAACAAAAAGGACCCAAAAAATTGTGGCGCCTGAAATTGCTGCATTTTCAAGTGAGCTTCCGTGGATCGAGTCCACTTCATCAGACCTTTGGGCCAGTCACTTGCTTCAGGGGGCTGCTATGGTCACTATGGCCCTGGATCCAGCCCCTGGTGCCAATTCATCTAGCCCAGTGGTCTGCAAATGTGGCTCTCCAGATGTTCTTGGACTGGAATTACCAGGAGCCCAAGTCATCACTCCTGCTGATTGGGGCTTCTGGGAATTGAAGTCCAAGAACATCTGGAGAGCCACATTTGCAGACCAAGGATCTAGCCCGTGAAGCTCTTGTCACTCCCGGAAGCGGAAGTAAAACGTGCGCATATGGGCACATTTTACTTCTGCTTCTGGGAGCCACGAGGGCTTTGCAGGCTGGATGAATTGGCATCAGGGGCCAGATCCAGCCCCCAGGCCGTAGTTTGGGCACTCCTGCCTAAGAGTGAGACCTCAGGGCATCAATTTATATACATCAGGCACAGAGGTACATCATCATCATCATCATTATTATTATTTAGACTTGTATGCCGCTCTACTCAGTAAAGACTGACATCATGGTTGGCTGGCACACGTTTATTAATCAGTGTGGCTTTTTACAACGGGTAATAGCAGAAGAGGGGACTCTGGTGGCTTAGTGGTTAAGATGCTGAACTATGACAGGTTAGCGGTTCGAGATCCAAATGCTACCGGATGGAGTGAGCACCTGTTTCTGTTCCAGCTCCTGCCCACCTAGTAAGAAATTGCAAGTAAATAAATAGGTACCACTTTGGTGGGAAGGTAAACAGTGTTTATGCACTTGGGTGTCTAGTCGTGCCTGTCACATGTCCACAGAAATGTCTGCACACGCAGACAGTTCTGACTTTGGATGCAAACACAGATGAGCACTGAACCTTAGAGTCAGATACGACTGGCTTTCAAGCAAGGGCAACCTTTACTTAATAACAGAAGATCCCTGATCGGGGTTCAGATTTATTAGTGTGACATTTGGTTTTGTTGAGTTGCCAAGGGTTAGTAAATAGATAAACATTGTGGCATTACACATCTGCTCATGAGTTAATTAAGGATGGTTTAAGTTAGACAATTGCACATGTAGCAATAACATTTCCATTGCCTTTTTGTCACTGTTGCTGCTTTAGAGATGTGTAGGACCTGCCTTTCAGTGCAAGCAGGCAGACTTTGGGACCACCATTCATTTGGGTTTTTATTTAGAGTTTCAGGATCCATCCACTTGGTACAGTGCTACTACTACTGGGCCCAGCAGTGTCACCTCTACTATCAAGGCTTTGTTTAATTGTTAATTCTGTAAGACTTCAGACTACTCTTGCCATTGATCTCTTAAGTACTGTACCTCTTTTAGAGAGAGAGAGAGAGAGAAAATCAAAGGGAGTAGAACTAGTCATCTTCTTCTGTGTCTAGGCCAGACATGAAACTGCCAAAATGAAGCCACCTTTTAGTGAATTCATTCCATAGTTCCTTTCACTTGACCTAGTGTGAGAAAGATTAGCCTGCCAAGGTTGCCACTTCCTGGGGGTACACCCAGTTCTGATTCAAAATTAACACAATCTTTGAGGAGGCTCTTTGTGAGTATCCCAGCCGAACTAGTAATGGGTCCTCGAGTCCATTCTGACTAATAGTGACCCTTTCAGGATTTTCTAGACAGAGAGTAGCAATAGCAATTACACTTATATACTGCCCCATATTGCTTAGAGCACTCTCTGGGCTGTTAATTAGCATTTTGACTCCCAGCATGCTGGGTACTAATTTTACCCACCTCTGGAGGCTGAGTCAACCTTGAGCTCCCTATCAGGATAGAACTCATAACATTTTGGTTGCAGTACAGTTTTAACCACTGCACCAGAAGGGTGGTGCAGAAGTAGTTTACCATTCCCTTCTGGGACTGCCATGAGGCTGCGTGCAGCTTGCCCATGAGTACACATGGTGTCTCTTCTCTCTGGAGGTACAATGTGGAGTCGAACTACCAAACTCTGGTTCTACAGCCAGATACCTAAGCCACTGAGTTATCCAGCCAGACTTAGGGCAGGTACACACCCATGCTGTAACTGACATCTAGTCTAGACATGGGATCCTCTATAATCTGCATGGATAAATGGTCATCTCATCACACAATGAAGCATGTACATGAAGAAGAAACAGGCTGCTACAAGGCTGATATTAAAAAAAAAAGTGACAGGACATTGCCAGTCATTTGTAGCTTCCAACTTGATATCAATCACAGCTGTTATCAATGAGCTCCATCTTCTTCTGGAGGATATTAGTTTTCTCTCAGAGGCTTTGGGTGGCAGATCTGTGCTTGTTTTAAGACAACTTGTAACAATAGGCAACTACTAACCCAGGGATTCTCAACCTGCGGCCCACGGCACCATTTCATATGGTCCCCCCCCTGCCTCCACCACACCCAGAAATGCCTTGTGGTGGAAGAATTTATTTATTTTATTGAATTTATATTCCGCCCACAGGTGCCTCAGGGCGGATTATAACCAATCAACAAACATACAACACACAGTTAAAACTCTAAAATCAATTTAGAAGGGCAAAATGGTCATCCAGCCCCCAAAGCTGTCTGAGGGAGTGTGACCTGGCCCCTGGCTTAAAAAGGTGGAGAACTCCTGTACTAACCCAAAACAAGCAATACAGTTGTACCTCACTTAAAGAGCATAATGCATTCCACAGGACTGCTCTTTAAGCGAGTTTGCTCTTTAAGCAAAACACCATTGTAAATGACCAGTTGTGGGGGGGATTGCGAACCCCGATTTATTTGTTAAGCGAGTTTTAGGTTGGTTTTATTTGTTAAGCGAAGTGAACATTCAGAGAAAATTCTGCTCTTTAAGCGAATTACTCTTTGAGCGAGTCGCTCTTTATGTGAGGTTTGACTGTACATGGAAGAAGGGCCAGGGACAAGACTGTGCTACAAACATGTATGCCAACATTGTCCTCATAATTATTCTGGTCGCAGAGCCCAACAACATCAAACTCACCATGAAGGGCTCATTTACTTGTTAATTCTCTAAACCAATGTAAAAACACTTCAGCCTTCAGAATACTCTTGCCATTGATTTCTGAGTAATTTAAGTGGTGGTGGTGGTTTAGATAGAAAGATAACTGATTTGCAATATATTCATATATTCCAATTTGTAACTAGATTCTTCTAAGCTGGCTTCCACAAAAGTCATGTATATAATGCTAGAGTTGTTTTGTTTTTCACAGGAACTCTGATCTCGGCAGCACCAACTCTTTTTTTTTTTTTTGAGAGGAGAATTTGCTGCTTCAACACTTTCAAGGTATATTTATTTATTAGCCTTCAGATGTTTTACATTTGTTAAATAGTCTATGTGTTGTCAGGTTGAGTATGTAATTAACAGCTAACACTTTGAAAGTTTATTACTAGTGTTGCTAATACATGTTCACATACATGCCAGTTGTCTGACAAGAAAAACCTCCCCTATGTGTGAAAACTCTTCAAGATTCCAGACTACATGGGGAGCCTCTCTATACTCTTGCATCACATGTGAGAAGTGTTGAGTTTTTAAAAAATGTACAGCAGCAGCACAGCAGTAGGCCGGGCAGGTTTAACAAAATAGTTATAGTAAGCAAGTTCTCCAAATAGCAGTGGTACCTCGGGTTACAAATGCCTTGCGTAACAAAATGTTTGGTTTATGAATGAAAATCCATTGGAAAAATAATGCCATTGAAAACCAATTACAGTAATACCTCATATAACATTAGTATCGAATCGCATAACATTAAGGAATCTGGGGGGAAGAATTGCATCACATAACATTAAGATCCTATGGGATGCTTCAGATAACAACCGCTAAAGCCTGTGTGGTTACAATGTATCTCTATAGATCCCATAGGATTTTAACATGCATCAGATAACACTAAAAATCATATAACACCAAGACTTGTGGAACCAGGTTTTAGTGTTATATGAGGTTTTACTGTAATCCGTCCCAGAGGTTAGAAAAAAGGTTTTCAATGCATTCCTATGGGAAACCTTATTTATGATTTTTTTTGTGATATGAAAAATCCCGGAGAATGCATTAAATTCATAACCCGAGGTACCACTGTATTAGACTCCCATTCTAGCTCAGCAAATTAAACTCTCTACACTTGTTTAGAAGTATAAGAAAAAAACAGTACTTACAGTTGAATTTCTTTAAATAGCAGAGTAAACAGTTTATAAACAGTTCTGTACAATAGGTCTTCATTTAGTTAAACAAACACACTTTGCTTGTAAGGCAAAATTGGAGAGAAAGAATGTTAACACAATGATGAAAATTATCTCAGAGACACTATCTGACAGAAAACTGAAAAGCAAGCATTTTAATCAGGTCAGGAAGGAAACTAGATAACTCTCCCCATTGGCTGGTTATGCACACAATTTACATTAACCTGCTGCATTGTGGGGCAACATTAATATATTCAATAAGTCATGGAGTTGATGGTGTTAGAATATTGCTATTCCTTATATTGCATTGGAAGAACTGGAAGAAGGCTACAAGTTTCATGCAGGATCCCTTCCTTATTTTTCCTGTTTCTTCCAGGCCTCAACTGTTGTTAAGGTTTCTAGTTGTACTCTTACTAATCACAGTCAACACTAAGCAGACCGCTCATTAACCAGGGTCTCCAAACATGTTTTAACTGCTGATTTAATTTAAATTAACTGGAGTCAGCCTTGGGTCAGGTTTAATACTGGATTATCATGACTGGATTGATCAAGAAAGCAGAATTTATGCCAGGCAGGGCAGGAGGGAGGAGGCATACATTTGCAATAAATATCTGTGCTGTCTGTAAGAAACCAATGTATCATTTTCACCAGACCAGTGATGGACAGAAAGTGCAAATGATTTAAAAGAGCATTGACTTTGCATAGAGATCTACATTAAAAGAACCTTATTGAATTAGAGAACACCATCAGCACTGTAAAACATGAATTTCTAACTACACACTATTTTTTTATTTAACAACCTTATTTTAGCCTCGTTTTGATAACAATGGTTACCTATGGTAATTGATACTATTTTAAGTTGATAATAAGTGGCTGGCTAGCTGTCTGAATAACTCAGTAAGTATCTGTTTGTAGAAGGTAACAGCATTCCGTGCACTCTGGTGTCTGGTCATGTCTGTCACATGTCCATGGAAATGTCTGCAGATGCAGACAGCGCTACTCTTTGGCTATAAATGGAGATGAGCACTGAACCCTAGAGTTGAATACGGCTGGCTTTCAAGCAAGGGAAACCTTTACCTAAGTTAGAATTGCTGTGATGACACACAGTTATTAGTAAAAATCTACTCTTTCTATCTCATTAAATAGTCATTACAAAATCACCATCACTAATATGTTGAAATAGATTTGGATTTAAATTCCCTCTGAGACTCCTTTCTCCTGAGGAGACCAGCTTCTCCCCCACCAAGTTTCACATGTTTCTTTCCTTCCTCTTGAGCCTCCTATGGATTATCCACTTTTGTCATGCAGAGCAAGTGGCTGATTTGGCTTGCTGAGGACAACCCAGGAAATTATGTCCATTCCATTGTGCTCCTGCAGAGCTTTAAGTCACTGAGTGGGTGTTTTTTTAAGCATTTCAATGCTAAGGGGCTACTTTTGCAGATGTGATTTATGAAGGGGATTTACATTGGGGGGAAACTTTGTGTATACTGTACTATAAATGGACCTGCATAGTTCAAACCTGTGTTGTCAACTGTATTGGTGCTTATGTTAGTACTGAAAATTGTCAAGTCATCTAAGGACTTTATCCTGATGCTTAAGAAGTATGGAATGTTTTAATATTTAAACCATTTTTTGCCATTCATTAAATTTATGTAAAGGAGAGGAAAGAGTGGGCAGCTTCATTGTAGCTAATATTTTGTAATTTCAATACAAGTTTTTGTATGAACATCTGAATATTAGTACTGAACAGTTTCAGATGTTGCATAGTGAAAATCATAGCACTATTTGATTAAATCTAGTATTAGTCCAATTTTGTGCAGATCAGTTGAAGTGAATGAAAATCACAGCTGACTATCTGACATTCTGAGCTTTGGAAAAGCAGAATACAGTCAAACCTCGCATAAAGAGCACCTCGCTTAAAAGAGTAACTCACTTAAAGAGCAGCATTTTCTCTGAATGTAAAATAAAACCAACCAAAAGCTCGCTTAACAAATAAATCGGGGTTCACAATCCCACCCACAGTTGGTCATTTACAATGGTGTTTCACTTAAAGAGCAAACTCGCTTAAAGAGCAATCCTTTTTTTTGGCGGAGAGTTTTTTTATTTTTATTTTTATTAGATTTTAACAACAAAAAGAAAAGGTAAAAAATAACAAAGCAAAAAACAGTTACAAACAAACAAAAAACAATTGCAAACTACATCTTACAACATTGAAAATAAGAAAAAAAGAATACAAGTCAATATAACATATTCATATATACTATATACTTTCACATTTATATCAGTTATCCTCTTTCAACATGGTATTACAACTTTGTTATGTTTTTTTTTCTTTCTTTCTTTTTTAACATAATACATATATCACCCAGTGCACTAAGGTCCTTGAGTCTGTCAACCATCGCTTTTACAACTCAGTCATTCTGCTGGAACACATTATGCTCTTTAAGCGAGGTACAACTGTATTATCATCAGGGGAATCACACTGGTTTTATAGGGGTTGCGGAGGCTCAGTGGTTAAGAAGCTTGCCTTGTTAGTTGGGAGGCCAGCAAGACCCTGTCTCTGTCCCAGCTCTTGGGGACATGAAAGGAGCCTCATTTAGGTGTCCCCTGAGTGTAGTTTCTCCAGCAGAAATCTTTTCAACCCAAAACAATTTCTGACCTGAAATTATTATTACAGTTAACTACTGTGCACATAGGGACTGTAGTGGTTTAGTGGTTAAGACACTGAACTTGATGACTGGAAGGCTGGCAGGTCAGTAGTTCGAGGCCCAAGTTCTGCATGACAGAGTGAGCTATTTCTGTCCTAGCTCCTGCCAAACTAGCAGTTCAAAAGCAAAAAAATTGCAAGTCGATAAATAGATACCACTATAGTAGGAAGGTAAACAGTGTTTCATGCACATGCCTGCCACATGTCCACAGAAACATTGCAAATGCAGTCAGGGCTGGCATTTTGGGTATATACGGAGATGAGCACTACACCCTAGAGTTGGAGATGATTGTCTTTTGAGCAAGGATGACCTTTTCCTTACTGTGCACATATAAATTTGCTTGCTGTAACATCTCAACCTGTTTGCACTGGATATCATGGATAACTCCTTATATTAGGAAAGGAAAAGCCTAACCACCTGTGTGATCCTCTGCCTTAGTCTTATGTAAAGGAGATCTACTGATGTAATTAGCTAACATTGGATTTAGTCTATTGATGAATTAATTTCTTGTCTTGGACTGAAAGTTTCTAAACCTGAGCTTTGATTTTTTTTTAAATTATTTTCAGCCGTTTAGATGTTGAATGTGAACTTGAAGGCTCATCATATGGATCACTGAATGGATAATAAATGGCCCTTCCTCGCTTAACAGGAGCACTGCGCTCCTTTTCAAATGTCACTAAACAAGATGATTATGGTGAAGAATCTGCTGACTTAACGGTAACTTCAATGTACAGCATAAAACTTAAATGTTGAGGAAATGTTTAGTGCCTTGCTTTATTTAAAATGTGCAGTTGCTTTGTCAGTAACATGCTTATGGACTATGCATTGCTTGCATTTTTAAAAAAAGCTTATACAAGAGATACACATGCTTTGCAAGAGGTTTTGTTCCTCCACATATTATAATGTCAAAAGGCAATTCGGCTGATTGAAATGTTCAGCACTTTTCCTCTGCTTATCTGCAACTGCCTACACTGAGCAAAGCAGAAAGAATCCGTTTATGGCTTGGTTTTGGCTTATAGTTTGCTAGCCCCCAACCAGTATTCTGTGGCAAATGCTACATAATTTATTTCATTACCAATATTTTATGAGAAAAACTGGCTGTTGCTTCTCAGTGGATCTCCTGTGTACATCAGGATATTGTGGATTGGATTTTTGCCACACTGCAGCTTCATTAATTAGTCTAATTCCTGATCTGGCAGGAGTATGTTCAAGGGTGATTCTAGTACAACTTTTTAAAAAATGTAAATCCTGAGATTTTGCTCTGGGGGAGGGGGAGACTGAAACTTCTAGCTAAAAGGAGATGAAGTAAAAAGTAAAGTAGTAGAGAGAGTGGTACAGCTATTGCTAGCCAATCAAATGTTACTTCAAGATAAACTGAAAAGGAAGAAATTTGATCATGATTTCTGTCACATCAGTATAAGGGTAAAGAACATTTACACCATTTTTAATTTAAATTAACTTCCTATAACTAGAACATCAGTTTGGCCCTGGCCTTCTATGTCAGGGGTGCCCAAACTTTTGAGGCCATGGGCCGGTCACGTGGTTGAGTGGGCTGGTCATGTGGTTCCTCCCACCAGACGCAGAAGTAAAATGTGCATGCACAATATGCTGCCGTAAATGCACCAGCGGTAGCGTTTTGTGCATGCGCGGGCACGTTTAACTTCTGCTTCTGGGAGCGGTGTGGGTGGTGCGGGCTTGATTATTAGGCATTGTAGGCCACATTCAGCCTGCAGGATAGTTTGGTCACTCTTGTTCTATGTTATTTGAAATAGTACACTTACAATAACTAAATGAACCGTTAACAGAAATTCTATTCTCTGAAACAAGCATCAGCAGTGATTAATATCGGATAAATAGAATGCCACGTTAATATATTCTTAAATAAACACTTGATGGATGTTACTGTTTATATTTAATAAAATTCAGGATGAACAACTCTTCTAGCTGCCAGTATAATTTTTTTTATTCTTCTACCATCTAACTATTAGATGGTAGGCTACTAAAGAAGTTGAACCTACACTGAAATGTGTAAAATTTTTTTAAAAGAAAGTGTGATCTGTGGAATTGAGGGTGGAATAAGGTGTTATATATTGGCCTATAAATAATGTTCATTTGCTAATTACTTGTTACGAAGATGTTTATGCAATTAACTCTTAGAAAGCTCATTAGCAATGAACTTCTCATTTTTGTGTCTCATTTCTCTCGAACTGCATCCTCACAGTTATGTATACTTATATAGAAACTCATACCCTCATTAATGTACTCCACTGGTCTGAAGAAATAAATCCTTTAAGACTCACCTTGAAATACCTGTAAATCTGTCTTAAAGGTGTCAGAGGTCTGTGAGAAGAGTTATATACTGTAGTTTTAAAACATTTTAACAATTGGTGGGTTTGGTTCTTCTAAGCTGTGTACTAGGTAGTGTTTGCTTTTTTATATTTCCCTGAGTGGAGGATCAATTTTTTTAACCACCCAGTTTTCCAGCTACTTAGCAAGCATTAATGTTTGTCTTCAGGATAAAAGATCCAAGTTACAAGAGCAGTTATCGAACTCTGGTCTAACATGGAAAAAAATAGTCGCGTTTGTTGATGAAAATTCCACTGAAGAAAACCAAGAGTCATTACATGAAGATTTAAAGACAATTTCACGAGCTGCCAAACAAATAGGTAAGTGGCAATGTAGAATTGTCCTTGTTCCTTTCATACAGTATAGTTATGGTTCTAAGAATGAAAGGTAGAGATTGTGGGTTTGGGGTAATCCTTTTATCAGAGTTGTTCTTCACCAGTACTACAGTTCTGTTTCCTAATTCTGCTACTTGCAGTTGAGGATGCAACTGACAGCAGCCTGATGGCAGAATCAGAAGATGACCCTTGCTCAGCCTACAACAGCAGTGCAGGCTGAATGCCAAAGTTGAGCTTGAAGCTTCCAAATTGCATTCAGGGAAAGGCCACTGAGGATGAAAAACTTTTTCAGGAGCAAGTGACTCTCTTTGGAGAAAGCTTTTTTTTTTTCCGGGGAAACTTCTGATCTCTGCCCTGCAATTGATTGCCTTCTTCAGCAGACTCTGTGGATTGTTATTTAACAGTGTTATAGGATTCCCCTGCTTTTTCTGCCTTTTTAATGAGCCTCTGGATGGCTGATCTGCTGTTTTCCCTTGGCTCTTAATTGGGACCTTCCTCTTCCAATTTGATAGTAAGCCCACCCTGCACTTCTCGGTACAACCTAAAACCCTTGTCTAGGAGAAGAGAGGAAAGGAAGCAAAGAATATACAGTAATACCCCAGATAACATTAAAACTTCGTTTCACAAGTCTTAACGTTATGCGGTTTTTAACATTGTGCAATACATTTATTGCACAATGTTTTTAAAAAGCCTGGTTCCCTTTCTGAAGAGGAAATCTTTTCAGAAACCCCTGCTTAGTGATCCAGGCGGGGTCTGTGTGTTTCTGACGAGAGGCTGGGGACCCTTTTCCCAGCCTCTCTTCAGAAACCCCCTCCCCCGCCTGGATGGCTAAGCCCGTTAGCAATCCGGAGATCAACATCAGGAAATTTGAGGAACACTTTTGCAATGCACAATGTTAACTTAATGTTGTGTGGTGCAAACGTTTCTCTCATATTCCCGACGTTACCTGATTTTAACATTGTGTGATGCACACGTTAACCGGGGTATTACTGTACATTCTTAGTTTTGTGCAAACTCTAGGAAGGAGGGATACTAGTTGAAAGGGAGAACCCAGCCACTAACTGCTCTTGCCTTTGTTGTATAGGGGGAAAAGACTCTTTTGCAACAGTAAAAGGGCCTCTGTCTTTCTTAGTTAGAAAAGTTTCAGTGGCTCAATATCATGCCATTCCTACCCATACACTCCACCCCACATCAAAAACTTCCTAGATAGTAATCTACCGCATGAAAGAAAAGCCTTTGGCAAACTTTTCACATTGATACATTGGTTCATTGTATATTAGGGAATGACCCTCAGCAACCTCTGAACAGATATGAATCACAAGTCTGCCAGGTTAGATCCAGGAATAGCTTCATGGCAGGAACAAACATTTTTGAGGGTACACAAGAGCTAAATCAAATTAGAAGGTGTAGGAAGGAGCTCACTGGATAAGAAACGACTAATGTCGGAGAATATGTCTGAGGAAGTCAACCTCATCTACATCACTTGGAGGACCCTGAACAGGCTGAGGGTTGGAGTGCCAATATGTAAGACCAGTATGCTCAAGTGGGGGCTGTTAGTGGAGAACAACATGCTATGTGAATGTGAAGAGATACAGAATCCATTGGCTCATTTACTGGTCTGCCAATTAGAGTCAGGAACATGCACCAATGAGCACTTAAGTTTGGCCAAGGCAAAGCCAAGAAAGTGGCTTCATTTTGGCAGTCCAAGGTTTGATTGGGACATGAAAGAAGAAGAACTGCATGTTAGAAACTTTATTTATTTATTTATTAAACTTTTTATTTATTTATTAAACTTGTATCCCAGGAGCATTATATAGTTTGGTGCACCAGTCTTCATAATGTATAGATTTTCTCTGAGAAAATGGAATTGCTTGTTTATCTTCCTAGGATTTCAGTCTTGGTTCAATTTATTCTGGAGGCTATATTCTTTCTTTTTGTTTCTGTGGCCCATAGAATGTTACTGAACTGCAGCTCACTCTGTGTCTAACAATTGGCTGTGCTGTCAAGAGCGCTGGGAATTAATGTCAAACACCATCGGAAGGTTCACAAGTTCCCCACCCTACTTTAATTACATACTGGAATGCTACAGAAAGCTGTACTACAGAAAAACAGGACAGCATGTAGAAATGTCATCTTATCTTTTCTGCTTTTTTTCCCTGGACAGTGGGAACTGAGAATGGACTGGAAATGATTGAAAGTGGTGCTGTGTTCCTTTTCAAAACCTTTCACACAAAGAAATATGTTGGCCATGAGGAGACCAAAGCCATCAAGCAAATGTTTGGACCCTTCCCATCATCTTTTGCTACTGCCGCCTGTGATGCCACCTGCCGGATTGTTTCTCACTTTGCTGAAGAACAGATTGCTGCCCTTCTGCAGATTTTGGAAGAGCAAAATGGTAAAACAAAGCCGGGGTTTGGTAAAAGCATCACCTTTTCATTTGATATGTACGACTTGGATTGCTTTGAAGAACTGCCAGAAAATGGTGAGGTGGAGGGGCAGAAATGTATGACCTTGGATTACACAAAATTTCTAAGTAACCATTTGGAACACTTCTCAAACTGCTGTGGTGAAAGCTCTGGCTTGAAGACAGCAGAGAAAGTGGACGATTCATTTCTGTGGTGTGAAGTTGGGAAATACTTGAATGAATCATTAAAGGGATCTGGAGTTCCAACAGCCGAGCATCTTTGCTGCACGTTGTATGAGATGCTTGCTTCACAGAAAAGTGGTGATGAACTTCAGAATGAGGTAGGATTAATGTTCTCAATTGTTAATGTAGGTTTAGTGTAAGTAGGGACTGGTGGCTCAGAGGTTAAGAAGCTTGCCTTGTTAGCAGAAAGGCCGGCAAGCCAGCAGTTCAAGACCCAGGTAGTACATGATGGATTGAGTTCCTGTCTCTGTCCCAGCTCTTGGGGACATGAAAGGAGCCTCATTTGGGTGTTCCCTGAACGGAGTTTCTTCTGCAAAAATCCTTTCAATTCAGAATAATTTCTGACATTCAATTATTATTATTATTATAGTGTAAATAGCTTGCAGAGGGTACTTGAGTAGAAGTCATTTGCACAATTGGATTTTCCCACTCTCCCACCGAAATATCTGTGGTCATTCAAGTGCATTTTCTGGGGGCCAAGAGCCCTTTTAGAAAGGCTGGAGATAGGGAAAAGGGACATTTAGGCCTGTGAAAATACTGTGCTGCTTATCAAAGTGCTCTTTGAAATGCTTCATTTGGAAGTAACATGCGACTGTATTAAAGTTGAGTTTCCGCCTACTTATTTGGAACAGCAGTGCCTCACGTTTGTAGAAAAGCAGCAGTGATAGAATATATTTGTCTTAGTCATCTCTTGTTTTTAATACAAAACAAGTGATATTTTGAATCAATACAAAATGTTAATGAAATTCATAAATGTGGGAAGATTGGTCCCACAACTGAGTGTGATCCTGATTTTTTAAAAACGTCTGTTGTGTATCCCATTTAGCTCACAACACAAGATAGGGTAGTTTGGAACTTAATTATGGGAAGGTTGCTTTGGAAGATGATATGCTATAGAGATCGTCCGCCACATCTAGCAGAAACTTAGAAATCATCAGGGTAAGAAAGGTGTCTGGAGAGAAAATCCAGTTAAACTTTTGACAGAAACACAAATAAGTCATAGGTAGACAACTGTGATAGGGAAAAATGTAATTCTCAAGGTAGTGACAGAGTAAGTGAATGGGAAAAGAATAAATTAGATTAGTTTGAACTGTGAAATACCAATGATATATGATTTGTTGAACATAGGACCAAAAGTTATATTAATGAAAATAAATATAAACAGTCAAATTGTGTTGTGCTGTGGGGTTTTTTTTTTGTATTAAAAAAAGATTTAAAACTTCATAAATACAATAACAGATGTTGAGAAATATTTTAAAGAAATAGTTATTTATAGCTTACTCATTTACACAGTTAAGAATGACTTGATTTTCTTCATGTGTAGTTACCTTGGATGTAGAGGCTAGTTGCAATAAGAAAAAACAGTATGGTGGAGGAAAGACCATAGGAAGGAAGTTTGGGTGGGTGACTGTAGGTTGGATTGGAGTGTCTTATCGCATTGCATTGCAATATGGACAGTGAAATGTCAAACAAACCTGCAACCCATTGTGAGTTATCATTATGATCCAAATTGATTTTACCCCTGCCAGGTAAGTATCCATAAGAGTTTTTGTGAATATAAAATGAGATATAGATGTTTCACTTTGGCCTTATTCTTTGATATGAATCGGTAGAAGGGCAGCTGTGGCTCAGTGGTTAAGAAGTTCTCCTTGTTAGCTGGAAGGCCAGCAAGTCTGGCAGTCTGAGATCCAGATACTGCATGATAGTTTGAGCGCCCATCTCAATCCCAGCTCCTGCCAACCTAGCAGATCGAAAGCAAGACATTGCAAGTAGATAAATAGGGACGACTTTGGTGGAAAACATCTTGGAGACATGGAAGGGGTTCTTCTTTGGGTGTCACCTGAGTGGAGTTCCTCCAGCAAAAATCCTTTCAAGCCAGAATAATTTCTGGCACAACATTTATGACACTTTTTTTGGAAGAACCCCCCTTGAAAAAAAAAGAATTCGGTGGTTCATTAGTCACCGCGCCCTGTGTCCTAGAATAATAGTTGCTAAATGTGAAGGGCTGTAATTTGGCCTAGTCAGGGGTGAGGTATCTGCGGCCTTGAAGGGAGCCTAGGATTCTGGGAATTGAAGTCCAGCTACACCTGGAAGGCCATGGTTGAGAAACCCTGGTCTAGATGAACCAGGCTAGTCCTTCAGGTGTTCTGGAACTTCAATTCCCAGAAGCCCAGGCTCCCCCCATTTTTAGGAATGAACTGGTAACATGCAGTTCATTCCTAAAAATGATGACACTTTATAGTGCCCTTCACCCTCAGAATACAGTGGTGGTTTCTCCTAGCTTCTCCACCCCAGATGATGATGATGATGATGATGATGATAATCATCATCATCATCATCATCATCATCTGGTAACATGCAGTTTCATATACAGATCTGCAGAAACCCAGAAACCAGTTCAGCGGTTTTATTTTAAATTTATTGCAATTTATTCTGTGGTTCTTGAATTGATTTTTTAAAAATTGTACAGTAGTTAACGTAGATGGAGCTTCTCTAGTAAAGAAATGCCAGAAATGAATAAACCTGTTATTTGCCTAAACATAGGTCAAATTCTTTTCAGGATCATGCCTTTTAAAGAGACATTTAAGAGTGCTCATTCTTCCCAGCTTTGTAGTTTCAAAATTGCAACAAGAAAGCATCCAACATATACTGTTGTTTAGAACAGTGGGGGGAAATGGGTTTTAATTGTCACAAACCAGATGCTTCCAAATCTTGTTCTCTAACCCACTTATGCTCTCTGCTGGCATATCACTCTCCAACAGCATCCAGGGATTAGTTTCTCTGTATTAGCTGCTGCCCTTTCTCTCACTATAAATGGATCAACATCCCAAACTCCCAGATGCCTTCCAGCTGCTGCTTTCTTTCTGTTTGAAACACAACCAGAGGTTTCTCTCAGAGCATTCAGATCACAGCTGCTTTCTTTCCCACCATGGACAATGCTGCTGATCTTCTATATAATCAATTGGTTTCTTTTGAAACGGGAAATGTATAATAAAATTGGAACTGGGATTAATTCTTGAAAACTAATTCAGGTGGCTTTAAAAATGATGGATTTATAATGTAAATTAGTACCATTCATAAATGTAATATTAGCAGTCAAATGGAGTGATCAGAGTGATGAAGGAAAACAGTCCAATCTCAGTAATGAAATTGTTTTTGATATGTTCAACTTTTATGTTAGTATTATATTGCAGTGTTAGTATAATGGCTCTTGGTCAGGGGTTCCCAATCTTTTCGTGCCGCAGGCTGGACCACACCCCCAGACAGCTGAACGGGCAGGTCCCGTGGTTCCTTCTGCTGTAAATGCTGCCATAAAATGTGTCCACGGCTGTCATAAATGTGTTTTGACAGCAGCAGGTGTATTTACTGCAGCGTTTACATCAGGATGCATTTTATGGCTGTCATAAACATGTCCACTTCCAGTAGCAGTTAAACCGGGGGGCAGGCCACATGAAATGGTGCTCTGGGCCGGGACCAGCCCATGGGCTGTACGTTATCCACCCGTGCTCTTGGTTGTAAACAGATGAGCACTTAATTTAGGGAATAACTATAAATTCTGACCAAAAAATGACAAACGATATACAGGAAAAGACAAAAGAGATAATCAAGATAAGAATTGAGAAGCTCTGGAATGGCAAGAATGTCTGGATGCTACAGTGATAGAGAAAGAACTGGCCTATAAATGTATCTTGTCCAATGATATATATAATTTCTTGTCACATATTGTCAGGCATATTCAAAATTACAGTACCTGGACACTTTTCTATGGCTTCTCCCTCAGTTTTTATCTTTCCCTGTAATAACTCCTTTTCTGTTTTTCATGGTATAACTGTATTGTTGGATGATTTCTACTCACATATAGATCTGTGTGCTTCATGAGGAACTGTTTGTTGCTATGGCTCACTCTATTTCAAAAGTGGCTTGCTAAGTGGCATGGTGGCTTATTGTTTGAAAAATACAACCTTAAAATTCACTTGGTTTGCTTTGAACCATTGGCTATTGTCTTCTACAAAGCAGAGTTAATCTAGAGTTGGTCAGTGGTGCACCATGTAAAGCAGGGGTGCCCAAACTATGGCCTGGGGGCCAGATCCAGCCCCAGATGCCAATTCATCTGGCTCACAAAGCCCTCGTCGCTCTTGGAAGCGGAAGTAAAACGTGCCCATACGTGCACGTTTTACTTTCGGGAGCAATGAGGTTTTCGCAGGCTGGATGAATTAGCATCAAGGGCCAGATTCAGCCCCTGGGCCATAGTAACCAGTCCCCTGAACCCCATGACCAGCAGCCAAAAAAGTCTGGGCACCCCTGATATAAATTTTTTTGAAAACTAATATGACTAATCTATTGTTACTGATAGCTGTAGGAAGCTGTATTGTTATGCTTGCTTGCTTGTCTGTCATTCTGCTTGAGCAAACCCTTCTCCCTTTAACCCCTGAATTTGGTGTGTATAAACCATGCCTGTAAGTTTTACTCCTTGTATGAAGAAGTGGACGTGATCCATGAAAGCTAACAATAAAAATATAGCAGTTAGTCTTTAAAGTGCTACAGTGTTTTTTATTTTGTTTTCTGATATCCCTGATGTAAAGTATCTCCAGAGGTATAGAGTATATGATCAACATCAGGGATTTGTGCTTAGGTATTGTGCACAATATTGGTACTTAGTGTTAACTTGGTATTTCAAACATGTAAGCTTGCTGATTAATTGATTGTTAATGGTCTGGTCAAGGAATCTTCTTTTCCTACATTTGTATCAGGGATTTCATTTATTTCAGGAAATGGTTATAATGTACATACATCAATTTGTAATGTGTCAAAATAGTGTCAAAATGCAGTTGTAATTAGCCATACTGTGGGGATTACTTTAAGAGTTTACTGTGATTTATTGGAGTGTTGATAACTGTACATCATAGCTTTAAAATCTTAATTAATTTTAATTGTACATTTTCTGATGGTAACAGATTTCTTTGTGGGGAAGGGGGAAAAATCTGACAAGTGTGTTCTTAGTATCAGAAAAGAGTGTTTTATTTTGGAAGATTCATTACATATGTGACTTTTCAGCCATAAATAAAATATTGATTTTGGAAGGATTGCCTGTTTTCAGAGGTAGAGAGGGAACATATTTAAATATGAATGTGCCAAAACATGTAGCACATCAGTGTCTACATATGCTGTTTTTCTCCTCATGTCAGCATTTAGCCTATACTTAGCAACATTAAGGTTCTTTTTTGTGATCCCTTGTGAATACATACAAATGGGTTAATTGTCTGCATATCCGCAATCACTGTCAAACCTCGCATAGCGAAAAACTCGCATAACGAGCAAGTTTTTTGCTAGGCGGTCCGACTCGCATAACGAATTTTACACTATGCGAGTCGGACTTTTCCCTATGGAAAAACTCTCATAATGAGCGTTTCTATGGGAAAAACTCGCATAGCGAGTGCTGAGAGTGCAGCAGAGGCAGCAGAGGTGGTCCTGGGGCCAGCCATGGTTCTGTCTGTCTTTCTCCTACCCTGTTTCCCTGAAAATAGGACCTCCTCATATAGTAAGGCACCCCCCATTTTCCCCCACCTTGGAAATATCAGGGGCCCCCTGAAAATAAGGTACTCACTAAATCTTGCCCTGGCAATCCGCTGTATCAGCAATAAATGTGTACTGTATTCATGGAAAAATAAGACATGCCCTGAAAATAAGACCTCGTGCATATTTTGGAGTTTTTAAAAATTTAAGACAGTGTCTTATTTTCGGGGAAACACGGTAAATAAGAGAGAGTGTGTGTGAGAGAGAAGAGTTTGTATTGATAGCTACCGGTAGTATTAGAGTTGTTTAACTGTTGTTGTTTTATGGCTGCTCCCACACTGTTGAAGAGGTGCCAAGACTGCAGTAATAAAATCCTTTTAAGTGATGGCCATTCTAAGTGCCTTTACTGCCTGGGAGAAGGCCTCCAAACTCACTCCTGCATGGTGTGCAAAGGCTTCATCCAGGTGGCACTTAAGAATCAAGATTAAAATTATACCCTTGGCATACATGTCTTGGAATGGTTGATGCAATTTGGCCATCCTCCCAACCATTCCTAAAAATCTGCACTTCTCCGAAAAACACATTAATGGAGATGAGAAGGAACATCGGGGCAGTCTAAACCACTTACTCCACATCATGATAAAGCCCCTAAGCCACAAAAATCTGCCACCAAAAAGAACAATCCTTCCTCAGTTGAGAAAGGGAAGTTGAAATCCAAGCCTAAATCTTCCCAATTGTCCAACACTCTTGCTTCCTGCAGATACTGTCAAAACCAGACACAATGACTTAGTTTGTTTGGGAACAACATCAGAAACAGACCCAGAGGCTGTTCCTTCTCATCAAGCTCATTCTTCTGAGAAACCTTCAAAGAGACATCCCCATTCTGGATCCCTCCAGTAGAAGGAGAAAGGGTTCTGCCTCTCTGGCTATTAGAGAATGATTCCAAGTCTCTGTCCACTTTGGGAGTTGTGGTCTAAAACATTTAATTGCTTCTGATAAAAATAAGAAGAAAAACAATCAATCACCCATAGAACATTAGTTTCATTTTTCTTGGCTGTCTTCACTTTGGTTTGATCTGAAGTGATCTCAAAACCAAGTTAGAATATGGAGGAAGGAACTCACTGGACAAGGAACAACATTAAAGGACAATATAGCTGAGGAACTCAACCTCCCCTACACCACTTGGCAGACCCTGAATAGGCTGAGGTTTGGAGTCCCTAAATGCAAAACCAGCATGCTCAAGTGGGGGCTGCTGGCGGACAATAACACGCTGTGTGAATGTGCAGAGATACAGAATCTGACTTATTTTCTGGTCTGTCAATTACTGCCAGAAACATGCACCGATGAGGATTTAAGTTTGGCAAATGGCAAAGCCAAGAAAGTGGTTTCATTTTGGCAGTCCAGGGTTTCATCGGGACATGAAAAAAGAAGAAACGGTCTTCACTCCCCCTAATTATTCCTCTTTTAAATCTGTATACAGTATGTTTTTTATATGCTTTTCCCAAACACCTTTTTTAATTGTAGCAGATCAGACTTACTAGTTACAGTCATGTATTAAGCTTTTTGTTTAGAATTCATTTTGCCAGTTTTACGTGTGGCCTAGACACGGAAGAAGTTTCCCCCAAACATTTCCCCCAGAAGCCTAAGTTGGTTGATCAGTGCTTTGAAGACTTGACTTATGCTCTTTGGAATTGAAGTCGAAAAACCAAAGGCTGGGAAACACTGGTTTAGATCATCATGTTTTTTTAGGGAAGTACAGAGGAACTTTGAAGATTCAATGTATCTCCATTAGGACAATGGGCGTGTCTTCTGACTTTCACTAGATTTCTTGCTAGAGCCAGTGTAGTGGTTAAAAAGACATTTGCTTACCTGTTTTAATAGCATAATTTTCTTCAAGAGAACCCAAGGCAGCTTGCAGTATGAAATCAAAGAACATTAAAAGCTTTTAAAAGAAACCCAGTAAATTATTACAGTATTAAAATAATTAAAAATATAACATTAAAATGATAGGTAAAAACAGTTCAAAATTTATTAAAATCAACAAAGGTATAAAAGTCCCATAAATAATGCCTTTTTGGGCAGTGGGTCTTTGAAAGAAAGCCTGCTTGAAGAGAAAGCTAACAAAAGCGACAGTATCTGTATAATGCCTGCCTGCCAGTGAACTGGGTGTTCAACAGTTTAGAAGCAGCAACTGAGAAAACCTTTACTTGTGTTCTCACCAAACATATTTGTGAAGATGAAGAGAAAGGCTTCCTCTAATGATCTTTAAAATAATATGTGTTTGAACATTTGTAACCTGTAAAAATGAGATGGGTTCACTAGCTGTCTCTGTGGGATTGATTATTTTTGTTTATACACTGTTTTTCTCTAAGGACCCTGAATAATGCACAGCAGAAAAACAATACATATAACAATATTTATTTAAATGTGACCCTTCTTTTTTATGTAGCACCAGACTTGTTGCTCTGTGCTCTATTGAAGATTGCATTTATGAGATTTGTTTTAGCTATGTTGTAAAACAAGAAGTGGATATTGCCTTTTAGAACTCAGTTAATGATAAAAAATCTCTTCCTTTCTTTAGTAAGTGGCACTTGATATTTTGATTATTTAAGAAAGATTTGATTTGCAAATTGCAGAAATTGGTATGTGGATTGAGTAATTGGTTGGATTCTTCACATGCAGGTGGTTTTGTATGCCTGCAGTTTCATGCTGTTGTTGAATTTATTTAGATAAATGAATGAAAATTTTCACTTCTGAGAACCAAGTATTGATACAACATCTCTGAATGAAACTATGGAAACATAACATTCTGCACATAGCACTCCATATATGATGTTCGGCCGTGGAAGTCCCAGACATTCTTAAAATTCTCAGTCATTGTTTTCAGATTGTGATGAAGTGAAAATTTGTGATTCACATTACATGTATAAAACTTAATAAGAGTAAGGTATTGATGTTTCCTTTTACCTTTCCCTCCTGTGCTCAGTTGTTTGAGTTGCTAGGTCCTGAGGGATTTGAACTTATAGAGAAGCTGCTGCAGAATAGATCTACAATTGTAGAGAGATCTTTTTCTGGACCAAATGACAAACTACAGTCTTTGCAAGGTAAGGTATTAATTCACACAACTTTACATATTTGCTTCTCTCTAGAGTCTTATGTAAGCCTTAAGAAAGACACACACCTTTTTATATTGTTGAAGAAAATAAGTAGGTTAAAATGTAAGAAAGGATCAGTAGGTTCTATTTTTCTTTTAAGAATGGAGTCCTCAAAATACAGATGAATTCTCAAACAACATGGGCTTTATCTGCACAGGTCCACCTGCATTTGGAAGGTTCCATTCTCAAATAAAAACAGAACCTTCTGGTTTTTTTTACATCTTCAGTTAATCTTCTTGATCATTGAGAGCTTCAGAAAAAACAATTAAAGACTTTTTGGCAACAGTATTGTCTCTACATTGTGCAGGGAAGATGATATTCCTAACCCCAATGTTATTCATTGGTCAACTATAATGAGAATATCTGTCTCACCTCTCAAGCTGACATGGCCTGCTGCACTTAGGTTCTTTTAGGATCACAGAGGCAAAGAACACTCAGTGGTTGAGAAATCAAAGCTTTATTGAACAGATCTTAAGACAGAGCATAACTGAAACAGAACAAAGATACAGTATAAGCAAGAGTAAAGACAAGCAAATGCATACCAAGCAAGAGTTCCCTTTCTCTCTTCTGCTATCGCCACCCCCCCTCCCCCCGGGTAGTACCAGGGAGGTCCTTGACCTTCTGGGGCACAGGACCTGATACCTTCCAGTCAATGCAGAGCTCCACATTCAATGGTCAAGCTTTCCTTTTATACCCTATCTAAGGTGTTGTCTCATCTCCTTGCTTCTGTGCTTCTTGCCTAAGATATGTATAGATATCTCCAAACCAAAACAAATGGCATCTAGAATTGACTAATTGGCACAACGTCCTTGCAGTTGTGAATTATATCAGGCTTGTTATCGGCTTATTATCAGCCAAAAACATAGCATCTGAGCAGGTATGGATGATAATAGGCTGAGTCAAGGACCGTGGGGATGTCATTGTGACCCACTATGTGCCTGTCTTCTTCTGCTAAGACTCATCGCAGCATAAATGTTGTCTTCTGCCAAGAACTCCCTGCACATCCTTGCAGCTGTCCCTAACTTAAATATTTCAGAAGATCAAATCACTAATTGGTCTTTTCTCAGGACAATTACTATACTTTCCCCATACAACAAGCCAACTCAATTTCTTAGTACAGGCACATATAATTTTAACCATTTGAGAGCTTGCTGAATGAAAAAAGTTCCACTATTCTCGAGATACAAAGATCTTCTGCAAAAGCAAATCATCTTTGGGTAATACAGTATCAGTCCTATGAATCTGCATTGTACCAGACTGGACTATTGAATATACTTGTTTACCTAAAAAGTTCTAGAATAAAAACTAATGTTTTAAATTATTATATATTTGGAATGTTTTAGATGTGATATTTTGATATGTGCAAAGGCAGTGTTCCTTACTGATCATTAGGTAAAGGTCGCCCTTGCTCAAAAGCCAGTCATATCTGACTAGGATTCAGTGCTCATCTCTGCTTATAGCCAAAGAGCCAGCACTGTCTGCATCTGCAGACATTTATGTGGTCATGTGGCAGGCATGACTAGACACCGAAGTACACAGAATGCTGTTTACCTTCCCACTAAAGTGGTACTTATTTATCTACTTGCAATTTCTTGTTTTTGAATGGCTTGGTTGGCAGGAGCTGGGACAGAGACGGGAGCTCACTCCATTGTGCAACATTCAGATCTTGACCTGCAGACTTTCCAGTCATCAAGTTCAGAGTCTTAACCACTAAGCCACTGCAGTCTTACAGATAATTAGACACTTCTGGAAAGGCAGATGTCTTGATGAAAACTCACCAGTCTAATAACCTGCTTAGGGGGTTAGATCCAAATTTACCATTGGTTATTTCTGCTCTAAGGATTAATAACTTCCTTATATAACTCACAGTGTCTGATCTGAAAATATGTGTTTAGTAACTTGAGACTACTAATCAAATTATGTTTATTTTGTGTTTACATGATATCTTATACCTGAAACTCTTTGCTAAAAATGCACCTATTTCCATGTTACAGAGCAGTGCAGGAGGTTTGCAGGCGAGAACACTAAGCCCAACTATGGCTGTCAAGTCACAATTCAGTCTGAGCAAGAGAAACAGTTAATGAAACTGTGTCGGCGTGAAGAAAAACGAAGTGTGAGGAGGGAAAAACGAACAGGGGATGATGCAGATGTATTTATAGATGGAGGAGCTTCTTTTGATCCCAAGGAACTACGAATGCAAAGGTAAGAAACCTCTTAGGTTGTAAAATGCTGTTACTGTCATCTCTATATAGTGTATCTTTTTTGGTTCTGAGAATCCGTATGGCTCACTTTTGCCCTGGGAAAGCTTTTGGAGTCTTGGGATAGGAGGAAGAAATCATTAAAAGTCAAAACTGGCAGCAGGTTTCTGCCACCAGGATTGGAGCTGCTGCTGCCAATCCAGTGACAATCCTCCCCCCCCCCCCTTAAAGCCCCTGCCCCACCTTGAGACTCCTAAAGGTTTCCCCAGGGCAAAAAGACTTTGGAACCTAAAATGAAGGGGGATACTTTTAATTAGTGTAAATTAATTTTTGTGTGCCCAATCTTGGTTATGCTGGTGGAAAATTATGGAAACAGAATTTTGCCCTGCATTTCCTTATTGAAATCAGCTTTGCTAAGAGCTAGAATGCTCATTATGCTATTCTTGGATTTCCTTTTTCTCAGTACAGTATAACAAGTTCCAAGAGAGTAAGGTCTCTTCTGCCTGAAGTTCCCGTTATTGTAGTTTTGTACACTAGTTTTTCCCTATTAAGTTAGACTAGATCCAGGTTACCTGATCTTATTGTTGCTTATTGTATCTTCTTAAAGATGGAAGTTGTCAGCAACGCTATGTTGTGAGGAATTTGTTGTTCTTCTTTTGTTTCCTGATCAAACCCTGGACTTCCAAAGTGAAGCCACATTCTTAACTTTGTCATTGGCCAAACTCAAGACTTCACCAGTGCATGTTTCTTGCAGTAATTGGCAGACCAGTAAATGAGCCAGATTTTGTAGCTCTCCACATTCACACAGTATGTTGTTGTCCACCAGCAGTCCCCACTTGAGCATGTTGGTCTTTCATTTAGGGACTCTGACCCTCAGCCTTTTTAGGGTCCTCTAAGTGATATAGGGGAGGTTGAGTTCCTCAGTCATGTCCTTTAACATTGTTCCTTGTCCAGTGAACTCCTCTCTCCAGCTTGAGAAGGCCTTGATGCTGGGAAGGGTGGAGGGCAAAAGAAGAAGGGGGCGGCCAAAACTGAGATGGCTAGATGGTATTGTGGACGCAATGGGCACAGAGCTGAGCGAGTTGAGGAGGATGGTGGAGGACAGAAGTGCCTGGCGAACAGTGGTCTATGGGGTCGCAGAGGGTCAGAATTGACTGTGCGACTGAACAACAACAACAACAACAACCCTCAATAATATTTGAGAGAAATAGAGAGAAATTTGTTTAACCATAGAGTCTTGGCAGAATTGAGCTTCCAAGATATTAGGATAGTTGGAATGCCCCATTATAATTGTGCCTCATCTTTTTTTAATTTTTAATAATCTGGTCTAGGAGCACATTGTCCTCAGTCTGGTTAGGAGGTGTCTAACAGTCGCTGTCCCTAGCCCCCAGGGATGCTTTTGTTTCTCTCTTTGATTTCTAATGTTCTTCACTAGCATTCCTTGCTCCAGTTGCTGGATTTTCTCACAGTTATAAATATCTATTACAGTACTGTACTTGCATTATTTTTTGTATTTTTCACTAGGTTCACACATGACAAAAAGTTAATGTCAGCATAATTTGTTATTTTCTGAAGAGATACTGTACTTCATGATTTGAATCTTTAGAATCTTTATTTTTTTAACATATCACATCTTATTTTGTTATTAATTTTCTGATTAAAGTGTTCACTATTTGACATATCATTTTAAAGTCTTTTCAATGCTTTTAACTTAAACATAACATTTGGGGCTAAATCCTAGTGGTTGTTAACTGTATGTAAAAGAAAACATAGAAGTTGTCATAGCTAATTGGTTGCCTATTGATTGATTGCTTAGTTGCACATGGGACCTGTACACTGAGTCAGAATTTATTCATTTATTCATTTTATTACATTTATACCCTCCCCTTATCCAAGGACTCAGGGCTGCTTACAATTTAAAACAATTAAAAACACATTACTTACAATAAGAATTAAAATTAAAAGCTAAAAAGTTAAAAAAACAACAACAGGGAGAGATGTGGGGCATTCAAAGGAGCCAGCTGGCCGAGCTGACCATCTGGCATGCACCCCACACACGCCCCGCCAGCTAGGTCTTCACCCCCTTCCTGAAGGGCAGCTGCTCTGTCTGGAGATGCAACTCACTTGGCAGGAAGTTCCATAGGGCCAGAGCGGACACAGAAAAGGCCCTCCTTCTCATGCTAGAGATATGAGCCTGTTTAGCTGATGGTATGACTAGAGAGCCTCTCTGGTCCGCTCTGGTGGGATGGACAGATTCATTCATTCATTCATTCATTCATTTCATTTATTAAATTTGTATACCGCCCTACTCGGTACAACCGACTCAAGGCGGTTTACAGAGACCATACATACAGGACAATCAAATATATATATATATATATATAACATAGTCAAGGTAATACAACATAATAATATAAATACAACAATACAATACAGCAGTGTAATAAAAACCACACTGCAAAATCAAAAGTTACAAAATACAGTGTAATGAACAAAACCACACTGCAGCATGAGAATACAAAATATCGTTCCAATTACATATATAGTACATAACATAGCAATAATCCTAAAATAAGACTTCTTAAAAAATTAGTATACAATCAACAAACGAGGAGGCGGCTACGCTCCAGCCGCAGGTGTTGTCGTTGGCGGTGAGCACGAGTCCAGCCGCCGCCACGGCTTTTGAGCCCTGTCGGGCGGGCGGAGCGGAGCCTCCGGGACAGATGGACGAGTCCCGGGGGGCGAGCGAGGCGGCGGCTTCGCTTCAGCTTCTCTCCCCCGGCGCAGGTGTTGCTGGCAGCGGTGAGGCACGGCAGCTCTCGCCTTTTGAGGCTCCCGCCTGGGTGGGACCTCAGGGTGGATGGAGGCGGCCCGGCGTCCGCGAATAGCGGCGGCTGCATCAGCTTCTCTCCCCCGGCGCAGGTGTTGCTGGCGGTGGTGAGGCACGGCAGCTCTCGCCTTTTGAGGCTCCCGCCTGGGTGGGACCTCAGGGTGGATGGAGGCGGCCCGGCGTCCGCGAGTAGCGGCGGCTGCATCAGATGTTCTTGGGGTGACACGTTCTCTTGAGTATCCTGGCCCACTACCATGTAGGGTGTTAAAGGTGATAACCAGCACCTTGAATTGCACCCGGAGGCATACTGGGAGCCAGTGCAGCTCCCGGAGAAGTGGTGAGGCACAAGCATAATGCCCGCACCCCATCACAACCTGAGCAGACACATTCTGGACCAGTTGAAGCCTCCGAATGATCACCAAGGGGAGCTCCATGTAGAACGCATTACAATAATCAAGTCTGGAGGTGACTAAAATATGTGTGATCATGAGCAAGGAGTCCTGATCTAGGAGCGGGCATAACGCACACAACACGGAGTTGTGCAAAAGCCCTCCTAGCCACAACTGCCACCTGCTCTTCAAGCAGGAGTCATGAGTCCAGAAGGACCCCCAGATTACGTACCAGGTCTGTTTGGGGCAAAACTGCCCCATCCAGAACCAAAGATGGTAGCTCCCGAGATAGTGCAGGACCCCTGACCCACAGCCACTCAGTCTTGTCAGGATTCAGTTGTAGCCTGCTGTCCCCCATCCAGACCCTAACAGCCTCCAGGCACCTGGAAAGGACTTCTACTGCATTGCTAGGGTCCCCACAGGCCAAGATATATGACGGGGTATGTTGTGTATGATGGACTCTTTGCTTTCTCTTATATGTGTATAAATAACCAAAAGGATTTAATCTTTGTGTGTTTGTTAAGAGCAAACTTGTTTCAGTTTATAGTTTAGCTTGGTTATTAGATGAATAATCTGGTTATATTTTATGATTTCAGAGAACAAGCACTTTTGAATGCTCGCACATTGCCAGTCTTATGCAAACAGCGAGACATGGAATTTGAAAAAGTACATTACCCACATGTTTATGACTCACAAGCTATAGCTAGGAAAACCTCAGCATTTATTGGCGGATCAAAGGTATGTATTGTGGGTTTCCTTCCAGATTATATGTACTAGCATGGAACTGGTTTAAAATGGTTTTCCGTCAAGATTTTTCATTCTGAGGAAATATTTTTCCTTCCTGTTGATTTTCCCCCATTTGACGAAACTTCATGTTGGATTATCTTGATGACATTTTTATTTTCTAGTTCCAGAGGTATCTAACTAAATCATGGCCATTAGTTTCACTAAAATATTTTAAGGCCTTATTTACCTTTGCCATATTCAGTTGTTTTCTTAGAATATTGAAAGTGGTGCTTAGTATTGTATTTTATTGTATAGTATGGTATTGTGGACACAATGGGGATAGAGCTGAGTGAGTTGAGGAGGATGCTGGAGGACAGGAGTGCCTGACGGACAGTGGTCCATGGGGTCGCAAAGGGGTTGCAAAGGGCGACTGAACAACAAAAAAGTATAGTATAGTAATAGTATAGTCAAACCTTGATTAACGAGCGATTTGCTTAGTGAAAAAACTCGCATAGCGAGTGTTTCTATGGGGAAAACTTGCTTAACGAAAAAATTTCGCTATGTGAGTTTTTCCCCATAGAAACACTCGCTATGTGAGTTTTCCCACTGGAATTTTCGCTATGTGAGTTTGTTTTGCATAGCGAAAAACTCGCATAGAGAACAGCCTCACAGAACGAATTAAATTCGTTGTGCGAGGTATGACTGTATAGTATAGTATAGTATAGTATAGTAATACCTCGGATAACGTTTGCATCAGATAACGCTAAAACTGTATAACGTTAAGCAATCTGGAAAAAAAATTGCATCGCATAATGTTAAATCCTATGGGATTTTAACATTATCCGATGCATGCATCGGATAACATTAAAAATTGGATAACACTAAGACTTGTGGAACCAAGTTTTAGCGTTATCCGAGGTTTTACTTGTATAGTACATTACATTATAGTGGATCAGATAGCAGTAAAAAGATGATTGGAACTGTCAAGATATGGCAGGGAATTAGGTCCATCCTCTTGTAAAACTGTTCTCGTTTTAGTTTAACTTGAAAATCTTGCTTAAAATATTTGGCACATTTTTCTTTAATCATTATTATTTCATTAATCTTTATTTGTTTGTTTCACTTCATTTATATATTGACTTTCTCCCATGTGACCCAAAGTGGGGCATGGTTGGCAAACACGAAGTGGATTCCTAAATAATATTAAATATTGAAAATGCAATTGGGCATGCATTTGTATTAAGAGATACCTTAGAAACAGAAGCAAAACATACAGCAGGGGTTTAAAGCTTCAGTATTCACCATTTTAAAATCTTTGCTATGCAGCCCGTTTTGCTACTAAAGGTTTACTTGAAGAGAATGGTCTTTGCCTCCAATGGAGAAATATAGGAAAGTGTCCTATTGTGAATGCAAGTTCCATGGCCCTTGAAAAAGCCTTCTTTCCTCGCCACATGTATGTGTGAGGATACTGCACCAAGAGCTTCCGGGAAGATCTTAAAACATAGGAGGCCCATGAGGAGATCCAGTTGTTCAGTTAGAAAAGCCTTGTTAAAAGAGGGAGATGAGGGAGATTGTAAAATAAATTCATTTTATTTAATGCGGTTCTTCTCTCTAAGGAGGCTCAGACTGGCACACAACACAAAAGGCCAGGGTCCATTCACCCCAAGGACATCTGCCCATCCCACTAGAGCGGAGGGGCTCTTTAAAAATACCAACTGCTAGAGAGGCTCACCTCTCCTAGCACTAGAAGAAGAGCCTTTTCAGTATCCAGTATCCTATGGAACCTCCTGTTAGTTGAACTGCGTCTCCAGACAGAGTTGCTGCCCTTCAGGAAAGAGCTGAAAACCTGGCTGGTGGGGCAGGCGTGGAGAGGGAACAACTTCCCCCCCTTGACTCATTTAGTGGAGGATCATGCATGCTTTTAAAAGTTTTTAACTAGATTTTTTAATTGGTGTGAGTGGGAGGAATTTTTTCAGGGTTTTTAGGAATTTTAAGGGTCTCTATAGTTTTAAATGTTGGGGATTTTTATGTATGCCGCCCAGAGTCACATGTCGATTGGGGCGGCTATATAAATTGAATTAATTAATAATATTAATGATATTAAATTAAACTATGGGAAAACGAGGAAAGAAATAGAAATGAAAATTAGGCATTATAAAACTTTAAATTTATCTTGGTTTGGCAGAATAGCACTCTCAAAGATGATGCTATTACCAAAATTAAACTTCTTGTATGATGTTTTACCGATTAAACATAGTACCAAGGAACTTCAGGAATATCAGAAATTGATAAATAAATTTTGTAATGGCGATAAGAAACCGAGAATAGCTAAGTCACTGTGGTATCAATCTCAGAAAGAGGGAGGATTAGGAATACCGAATATTCAAAACTATTATAGAGCCTTTCAAATTAGGAATGTTATTAAAATATTAAAGAAGGAAGCAGCGAGTTGGGAAGGACTAGAGATGAAAGAGACAACACAATTGAATAAGGCATATTTTTTAAGTGATGAAAAAAAGAAAGTTAATAGAAGAAGTATTCAAAATAGACTCCTAAAAATAACATTAGATGAATGGGATCGGATAAAAAAACATATGGCACCGGATACTTCGCCGGCTTTGGAATTAACAGACTTTAACGACTTTCCCATTAACATGGATGATAGGATTAGGAATTTATTAATAGACAAAAAAATATTATTACTCAAGGACTGGGCAAAAACATGTAAGGACACTGTTGCAAAGAAAGCCTTATACTCACAGTTAAGACTATCCTGGTTCCAAATTCTCCAGATAGATAAATGGAATAAAAAGAAAATATATGAAAGAAGTCTAGAAAGAAAGCTCACAGATTTTGAAGGAATTCTAGTTCAGATTAGAGAAGACAAGATGGGTATTAAAGGGGTTATTAGTAAATTATACAAAATATTAAATAAAGCAGGAAAAATACATGAAATTCTTAGAAATGTGTGGGAACAAGAATTAGGTTTAACAATTGGGGAAAACAAATGGCAGGGCATTTGGCGAAGAAGGATTATGAAAACTATGTCGGTTCGTGTCAAAGAACACAATTACAAACTGTTATGGCGCTGGTATCTGACCCCAGCCAGACTACATCAAATGGATAGCAAAACGAGTAATACATGCTGGAGGTGTAAACAAGCAATGGGGACATATATACACATGTGGTGGGATTGTGTTACACTGAAAGAATTTTGGGGAGGAATAGAAAAAGAAATCAGTTATATATTTGAGCAGAAGCTTGACTTGGGTCCAGAACCAGTGCTTTTGACAATTTCAGACAAAATTAATTTGAATACTGAGGACAGAGAATTATTGTTAATAATGATGTCAGTGGCCAGACAATGTATCGCAAAAAAGTGGAAAAACGGTTTAAAGGTAAAAATAGAAGATTGGTACAAAGAAATGTGGCAATTAGCACTCAACGATAAACTGACCTGGGAGTTGAATATAAGGAAAGGCATAGTTCGGGAAAACAGATTCTGGGGAATTTGGAAAAGGTTTGTAAATTATGTCATGGAAGGTAAAGGAGGAGTTAAACCTGCACCGGAACAAAATCATTTTTGGATAAAATAAACCAATGCTATTCCTGGACACAATATATACAACACAGGGTGATTTGTCTTTATAGAATATTGTATTGTTTTTCTTTATTTACTTTAATCAAGAATGTACCAATAATGTAACAAACACTGAAGTGTGATTTAAGAGTTTATTTCTGTAATTGTAGTGTAATTATGTTGTAGTCCGATGATGTGATTATTATTTGTTATCGTTTTTAATTTTGTGTGAAATTAAATTTATTAAAAATATAAAAAAAATAATAATAATATTAATGATATTGGTGATGATGATGATACAGTTGTACCTCGCTTAAAGAGCATAATGCGTTCCACAGGATTGCTCTTTAAGCGAGTTTGCTCTTTAAGCGAAACACCATTGTAAGTGACCAATTGTGGGGGGGATTGCGAACCCCGATTTATTTGTTAAGCGAGTTTTTGATTGTTTTTATTTGTTAAGCGAAGCGACATTCCAGAGAAAATTCTGCTCTTTAAGCGAGTTACTCTTTAAGCGAAACGCTCTTTATGCGAGGTTTGACTGTAATAATAATAATAATAATAATAATAATAATAATAATAATAATAATAATAATAATAATAAACAAGCCTTACATACAGCAATAGAATACTCCATACAAATGATAGATTATAATAAAACTTAGCTATAATTTAAAGATTAACATACAGTCAAACCTTGCATAACAAATGTCTCGCATTGCGAAAAGCTTGCATAATGAGCGGGCATTTCAGAAACCTTTCCAACTCGTATAACTGAATTTTTTGCTATGTGAAATGGTATTTCCCTATGGAAAAACTCGCATAACAAAAATTTCTATGGGAAAAACTCGCATAATGAATATTTTTCGTTATGTGAGTTTTTCCATAGAAATTTTTGTTATGTGAGTTTTTCCATAGGAATTTTCGTTATGCGAAAAAACCTCGCATAACAAAAAAACTCGCATAGCAAGCATCCTCGTAAAACAAAATATTTTCGTTCTACGAGGTTTGACTGTATAAAAATGCATGTTAAATGCAATTCAATCACTGGAACTTACAAAGGAGTTGACTTACTTAATTCCCATTGACTCAGTAGGTCTATTCTAGTGCAATTTGCTAGACTATGAAACAGGATTATTATCTCTGTTTAAACTGACTTTTACCTGTTTGTAGAGAGGTTTCAAACAATTGCATTGTCAGTTTGTTATTGATATGTTTTTCTAACTCCTTTTTCTCATACTCAATTTTCGCAGATGCTTCTGCCAGAAGGCATTGAGAGAGAAAATAATAAAATGTATGAAGAAGTGAAAATCCCCCACACTGAGCCAATGCCTATCAGCTTTGAAGAAAAACCCGTCTGTATTAAGGATTTAGATGAGGTGAGGGAATGTAACTATAATTCTGCTGTAGAATAGATAAAGAAACCTATGATTTTTGAACTGCATTGCTGCAGAAGAAGCAATGCTGCAGATCAGGGGTTCTCAGCCTATGGCCCGTAGGCCTGCCCTGGCCCATAGCACCATTTCATGTGGCCCGTTTTGCCGCCGCCAGCGGAATTGGACGCATTTACGACAGCCATGGACACGTTTTATGTCAGTGTTTATGGTTGGGGGAAACACCAGTCCAGCCCATTCAGCTGCCTGAGGAGGTGTGGTCTGGTCCGTGGTTAAAAAATGTTGAGAACCCCTGCTATAGATGCATGTTCAAATAATTATTATTTATAATAATATTTATATGTAATATTGGGGCTGCAGTTGCTCAGTGGTTGAAAAGCTTTCCTTGTTAGCTGGAAGGCTGGCAAGTTGGCAGTTCGAGACCAGGGTACTGCATGATGAATTGAGTGCCCGTCTCTGACCCAGCTCTTGTGGACATGGAAGGAATGCCCTCATTTGGGCATTTCCTGAACAGAATTTATTATGCAAAAATCCTTTCAATTCAGAATAATTTCTGACACAAAATTATTATTATTGTATATAATGTTTATGTCTGGTTTGATCAAAGGCTTGTTTCGTACAAGTGAAGTGGTATGCCATTCCCCTGTACTTCTACATGGCTCTCACATTTTCCATTCTCGGTAGCAGATTTCAAGATGTGCAGTTAGCAGCAGTAAGTAGATGAAAAGGTCCTAATGTGTAACTGAAACTCTAGTAACTAAGCCATATTATACTTAATCTATATGAAAAATTTACAAGGTTAAAAAAAGCAAACAGATGAATCTTACTATAGTCATTGGTGACAAAATAGTATGTTTCCAAACCTTTGGTTTTTGGATTTCAATTCCCAGAAGCCTAAATCAATTCCCCAAAGTACTGATCAGCCAGTGTACTGACTTAGGCTTCTGGGAATTGAAGTCCCCCTGTGGGGCCTTGGTCCCACATTGGGAATCAAAGGTATAGGTGGATCATATTCAAGGACTGGAACCAATACTTTACTGGTGCTTGAGGCCAGATGATCTAAATTTTGTTTCTTTATCACCAGTAGTGGTCTGTGATGCCTAAAAATTGGACCCAGACCTTTTAGTGGTCTACCTAAAGAGAGAACAATGATTCCCCCCTGCCAACTAAGGGGGATCCTTTCTTCCTGGTATCAGTTACCCCCTAACAGCATCACCTCTGTTTTATTTGGTTTCAGCCTCAGCCTATTCCCCATCCACACCATGACTGCCTGTAGGCTCTGTATGGCATCCACTGCTGAGGTGGAAAAGGAGAGCTAGAGCTCTGTATCATCAATGTTCTGGTGAAAGCAGACTCCAGATCTCCCAGTGGTCTCATACAGATGTTATTTCTCATTTCTATACTGGGTGTGGTAAATAAGTACTCAAGCTCCAAATGCAGTTTTGCACTGTCAAAAATCTTCCATTTTGCAGATACTGTTCCTAAGCCTGGAGGGTTATAGTAAATCAAGCTTCGACATTAGCAGAGCTTTGGAGTTGATCATTTGGGTTTAAATTAAAAAGAACTTTATGAACTCTGGGTAAAGACATTTCATGATGGAGCACCTACAAATCTGTTTCAGTGAGAGAGTTGTCTTTATGTTTGAACATCTTGGTTATAATCAATGAGATTTAAAACTGTTTAACTTGGACTTGATTTTGGTTTTCTATACTGTATTTGGCTAATGGAGATACAGTAATACCTCGCTTAAAGAGCAAAATGCGTTCCACGAGATTGCTCTTTAAGCGAGTTGCTCTTTAAGCAAAACAAATTTTTTCCATAGGAATGCATTGAAAACCCAAATTTTGTTCTGGACCTCAGAAAAAAGCCCAAAACCCACCCCCCTTTTTTTGTTCAAAATTATTTATAAAGTGCAGTTAAACAGCATAAACAGTGTGCAGGAACATGTATAAATCAAAAAATAACATTCCAAACATCAAACTTCAACTTTTAAAACATTACACATCAAGAATAAAGTTTTTTAAAAAAGGATTCTTTTATAGGGTACCCGTTCAAAGCTCATTAATAAAGTGCTCTTTAAAGGCAACTGAACATAAAACAAGCAGTGACATATTTTACTTTCTTAGGATCAAAACTCACTGCAGATGGTGATTGCAGTCATGAAATAAAAAGGCGACTGATTCTTGGGAGGCAAGCGATGAGAAACCTGGGGAACATGGTGAAAAGTAGAGACATAGTCAAAGCAACGGTATTCCCTGTGGCAATGTATGGTTGTGAGAGCAGGATCATTAGGAAAGCGGAGCGCAGAAGAATATATGCCTTTGAGATGTGGTGTTGGACGAGAGTTTTGAGAGTCCCCTGGACAGCAAGGAGAACAAATAGGTCAATCTTAGAAGAAATCAACCCTGACTGCTCCTTGGAGGGGCAAATAGTAAAGATGAAGCTAAAGTACTTTGGACATCAAATGAGAAGAGAAGACTCACTTGAGAAAGCCTTGATGCTGGGAAATGTTGAGGGCAAAAGAAGAAGGGGCCGGCCAAAGATGAGATGGCTAGATGGTATTGTGGACACAATGGGCACAGAGCTGAGCGAGTTGAGAGGGATGGTGGAGGATAGGAGTGCCTGGCGGCTGGTGGTTCATAGGGTCGCAAAGGGTCGGAATCGACTGTGCAACTGAACAACAAGTGAAACAGTCCTCGCAATCTCCGGAGGGGCTCTCCCAGGGGCTTTCTCGCTTGGCGCGGCTGAGCGAGACAGCCTTGCAATTAGCTGAGAGTTCTGCTGATTGCGAGGCTGTCTCGCTCAGCCACTTGCAGCCGCGCCAAGCAAGAGAGCCCGCGCAATCTCCAGGGGGAGTCATTGGCCGTAGGAATGCTCCTATGGCCAAAGACTCCCCGGAGAGGTCAGATGATTGCGAAGCTGTCTCACTCGGCCACTTGCAGCCATGCCAAGCGAGAGAGTCTGTTTTCGTTAAGCGAGTTTTTTCTCGCTCAACGAAGCAGACATTTTGTGAAAAATCATCCTCATTAAGCGAGTTATTCGTTATACGAGTTACTCATTGTGCGAGGTATGACTGTAATTGTCAGTGACACTGCTAGAAGGCATGTTTTTAAAATTCAGCATTTATTTTCAAATTTATTTATATTTATTTATCACATTTATATCCCAACCATCTGGGATATTTTTCCACTCTGGGCGGCTTATAAAATATTTTAAAAATCTAGAATAATAAAACCGATATAAAGAATAAACCAACTAAATTATTAATATCAACAAAAATGACACACACACACACACACACACACACACACACACACACACACACACACACACACACACCTGACAACAAGGAACACAACTTGGTGACAGAAACACACACACACACACACACCCCTGACAACAAAGAACACATCTTGGTGACAGAAACACACACACACACCTGACAACAAAGAACACATCTTGGTGACAGAAAAACTTAATCAAAACCTGTTGTTCGTCCATTGGCAGTATATCCTTAAAAGCCTCTTTAAAGAGGAATGGTTTTAGGTGTTTGTTTGTTTTTAAAAAAATAGAGATGGAACCTGGTGCAGCTTAACCGGTAGAGTTGTCCACAAAGTTGGTGCCGCCAGCGAGAAGGCTCTTCTCCCAGTCACACCCTTTCTTGCCAATCTTGGGGTCGGCACCTGGAGCTGTGCTCTCTGGGAGGAACGGGTGATATGGGTTGATGTTCTGAGGGGGAAGACATTTTGCTTCTAAGTACAGTAAAACACTGGATAACGATTGGATTGGATAACGCTAAAATCGCATAACGTTAAGTAATCTGGGGAGGAGAATTGGATCGAATAACGTTAAGGTCCTATGGGATGGATCGGATAACAACCACTAAAGCCTGTGCGGTTACAATGTATCTCTATGGAGCTTTAATTTTATCCGATCCATCTCATAGGATTTTAACATGAATCGGATAACACTAAACATCGGATAACACCAAGACTTGTGGAACCAAGTTTTAGCGTTATCCGATGTTTTACTGTACATTTCTAAGTACCATATTGAAATTAGAAGCTTGGTTTGCTGCTTTGGAGGGCATATGAAAAGTGGCAGCTATCCTGGCTCACACTGTTTCCCCTGCAGTGTTTTTGCTAGTTTGAAAAAAGCACTGCGGAATATTTCCAATATTTATTTTTAAAAAAGAATAGTGTATTTTTATTCCTTTCTCTCTCTTCTTGTCCAGTAAAGTCAGGAGGTTTTGTTAGGTTTGCTGGTTAGGTTTCCTGGTGGTGTTTTGCCTAGGGCAAAGGTCTGCAGTATTCTTTTCCTATGCAGGACAAACTGCTGTGGAATTGGCAGGTTCTCTACTCCTGAGTCTGATAAAATGTTGTGATACAGCTGTAGTAAAACTGGCGTTTTCTCTGAGAGAAAAATAAGAAGGGAATGTTTGGTGGGAATGGAATAGCTCAGCCAGGGAAAAGTGATCAACTACTGATGTACAGTACTGTTTATTTAGAAATCTGTGACACCAGGTGTAACAAAATCTGTTCTCTCTCTATGATGCTAAAGAAAAGTTTGTTGTCCATGCTGCTGATAAATAGCTCTAGCATTTCACTAAAATGGATCAGCATGATAGGATTTATTTCATGTCATTTCCATTTTCTTCTACTTGCTCCAATTAATTAACAGCCCAAATAAAGCACATATTTTTCTTTGCGTAATGGTTAGGAATGATTACAAAATCAATATTCCCATTTTCTTTCAGTAATGTCTTCTTGCTTTTATAGTTTTACTTAATAAGCAACATTGGTTGAAGGTAGACCTATTTAATGTATAAAAGTTTACTTTTGATGTCATTTTTCAGAATATTTCAATGCTCATTGTAGGTTCACTTTAAGGGTGAAATCAGTCACAAATTTTTCAAGTGGTTTATGAAAGCTTGACAATACTGATCTTACTTGGAAGATATTTCTACTCATATTTCATTGTAATGGTCAGCAACAAAAAATAAAATAGAAGCCTTTTAAGTTAATAAATATATTAATAACCTGGAAATCTTATCCATCTGTTCTCAAGGGCAGCACTTACAATCAGTGCTGTATATTTTCTAGTGCACTAAATCAATTGAGGTTTGTTTTAGCACATTTATTGAAATTGCATTGATCAAACATTTTTTTTTTAACATTCCAAAAATCAATAATTATTTGAACGGATATTGTGATTAGACTGACTGTCAGACTAGAACCATAGAGACTTGGGTTCAATTTGGAAATGATGTTCATTCTGCCATCTTGATCCAGTCTCTGTCTCTTATGCTACAACACTTACAGTGTGATTAGTGTGACTTTATTTTTCATGCCTTGCAACATAACAGTGAACTGCACTGGAAGGCCAGTGTGCTGTAGCAGTTATAACTCAATAGTTTCCTGTGAGAATGTAGAACTTTCCAAGCTACAGAGAAGAAGCGCACCATTAATTGCAATTTTATCTGATGGATGGGGGGAAAGGCCTCCCAGCTCAGTTTGTATAGCACAGGAGTGGCCAATTTTGGTGCCCCAGGTGTTTTTGGACTCCAGTTACCAGTAGCCCAAGTAAGTACACCTGCTGATCAGGGCTTCTGGAGCAAGTGAGGATAGCATTGATGTCTCATTTGCTTGTTGGCTGCTGCTTCTTTCTCGCAGAGTAATTTTAATAGTTCCAGATGAACAGTGTGTCACTAGGCAAAATCCTGTTGCTTAGTGTATTGTCCTCCAGTAGATCCATTAAATCAATAGAGATTTGGTTAGTCAACTCCTCTGTAAATTTATTTAATTCAAATGAGTGAATTTAGAATAGGTAAGTCACAGTTAGAGCATGCCCATATGAATCAATGTAATTTATGGAGGATTTGACTCATTAAATCCTTGTTGATTCTATGGGCCTGTTCAAGCGCTAATTTGCTATGCTATGCAGTATAGTATCAGTATCCTTTATTAACTGATTAGCCATCTGATCATATCAGGTTAAAATGGGATGAAATACATTAGATAAAATATGATTACAAAACCCGAATAAAAACAGATTAAAAGTAAAATGCTATGCCATGCTAGGCAGCAGAATTTTGCCCACTGTGATGCTTGTTTCAGTCTACTTTGTGGAAATGTAGAGAAGTCTGCCGTTGTGTGCACATCACTAGCTGCCTACAAAATGACGTGACTTTCAAACTGTATATTATACTAGAGGTCCAAAAGAAGTGTGTATTGTCTTGAGTATTTTGTGCAGCTGGTTTTAAATGGACAGCATGAAAGCTTCTGCCACATAAAAACTACTTTTTTTGTAGTTTCTGGTGCAACAGACTAACACACCTATTTCAGGGGGAAAGTAGTAATTCATGTGAGTTTCCAGTTGAATCATATAGTGAAAGTCTAGCAGAAGTAGGTAGATGATGTTCATTAAGTAGCCCTTGTAAAACAATAAAAAAATTCTTGCTAGTTATTGTATGAAAGAAAGAATCCTTTGTACTTACAGTAAGCTTCTGTGTTTAAAGTAACTTACAATATCAGTGTTTATTCCTAGAAAAATGTTCTTTTTTTCTTATAGTTCCCTTATTCCTCCTTTATGTGTTAACATTTATTATTTCTGTCAGCTATAATTACTCTAAAAGTAGTCTGTGTTATTCCATCCAACCCATTGTTGTTAAAATGGTATTGTAGTACTAAACTCAAAGGAGGTGGTTTTATCATCTGTCATAGCAGAGAAGGTGATTTAACTATGTACACTAGTACCCAGGACAACGTTATGACATGGTTCCACAAGTCATGACATTGTCTGGTTTTTCGCGTTGTCCAATCAATGCTAAAAAAAACTGAGAAGAGGCGCTCGCACGCGCGCGAAAAGGCACGCCAACGGGAGCCTCTTCTACCAAACGGGTATAGCAACGGGGATCGCACGTCAAGGCAAGGCATCAAAGCGGGGGGTGCCACCCCCCACTTTGATCTATTGCCTTGACGTGCGATCCCCGTTTTGCGCGCCTGGGCAAGGGTCGGCTTTTCCGAATTCCCCCCTTGCCCAGGTGCGCAAAACGGGGATCACACGTCAAGGCAATAGATCAAAACGGGGGGTGTCTCCCCCCGCTTTGATGCCTTGCCTTGAAGTGCGATCCCTGTTTAGGCGATTTGCGATGGGAGTTTGGGTGCCCAAGCAAAGCACCTAAACAAGGGTCGGCATTTCCGAATTTCCCCCTCCCCCGGGGGAGGGGGGAATTCGGAAAAGCCGACCCTTGTTTAGGCGAGCGAAACGGGGATCGCACGTCAAGGCAATTGCCTTGACGTGCGATCCTCGTTGCTATAGCGCGCCCAGGAAAGAGGCGGCTTGGTCGAAATCCTCACCCCCGCAGAGGGGGAGGGAATTTCGGCCAAGCCGCCACTTTCCCAAGCCGGGGAAACCCCGCTGAGAGGCGCCTCTCCTCTCCCGATGTTCCGAAAAGGTAAAGATCCTTACCATTTCGGAACATTGGGTGGCTTGCAGGCGTGCGCGCGTTGGTGGGGGTTAGCGCAGGGTACGGAGGTCCCCCCCGTATCCTGCGCTAACCCCCACCGACGCGCACTGCTCTCCCGAAGTTTCAAAAGGGTAAAGATCCTTATCCTTTGGGAACATCGGGTGGCTTGCAGGCGTGCGTGCATCGGTGGGGGTTAGCACAGGGTACGGAGGTCCCCCCGTATCCTGCGTTAACCCCCACCGACGCGTACCGCTCCCCCGAAGTTTTGAAAGGGTAAAGATCCTTATCCTGTGGGAACATCGGGTGGCTTGTAGGCACACGCGTGTCGATGGGGGTTAGCGCAGGGTACGAAGGTCCCCCCCGTATCCTGTGCTAACCCCCACCGACGCGCGCCGCTCGCCCGAAGTTTCGAAAGGGTAAGGATCCCCGTACCCTTTCCAAACATCGTGGGGGCAGGCGCTGAGGGGGGGTTGGATTGGGTAGATGTTCTACCCAATCCAACTCCCCCCCACGCATACGCTTGTTCCGAATAATGTTAAAATCGCGTTATTCGATACAAGATTTTTCCGAAAATCTTGTCACGTCATGCGGCTTTCGCGCTATACGGTACCCGCGTTACCCGGGGTATTACTGTACTCTGAAAATCATTCTTTAGTGCATGGAGAGATTTCTGAAATGATAAGATTGTTAAAAGCTTTAATTGTGACTCATGTGAGCAGCTGGAAATGGTGCCATTAGTTAGTGCCTACAGAGAAGAAAATTCCATTCAGGGACTTTCTGCTCAACTATATACAGTAAATAAACATTTGTTGAGCACTTCTTCTAACAAGTTTGCACTTCTGTTACTGTAAAATCATGCTTTCCAAGTATCCAAAGTGCAGTAGAGAAAGCCAGGTGCTCTCCTAGGAACCACATCCATTTCTAATGTGATTTCAGGGATGTGTGGAATGAGAAATGTGATTGGATGAGTGTCACAGGTGTCTGTTCGGTATTTTTAAATTGGTCGATGTAATTCTTCTCAGTTCCATTCCCACACCCTCCATTCATTTCTGCAGTAGTTTGTAAAAATAAATAAATAAATAAATGTAGTTTTAGCTTATAAGCGAGGAGTCACCTGCAACAGTACCACTTACTTTCTTAATTATATCAGAGCGTCACACAGTTTAGAATTGTGGACATACATGAATCCCTTGACACCTGATGGGTTAAAAGAGGAAGCAAAGAAGTAGAAAGATATATATGAAATACAGATAAAATTCAAACAAATTAAAATGCTAAAATGATTAAGACTGTTTCTGCAACCAGAAGCATTGCACCATAAACTTACTAATGAGGAGATGATGATGATGATGATGATGATGATGATGATAAACAGTTGATTGGCACTGGCCAAAAAATTATTGTTATTTGTATAAGGTCTGTGTAGGGACTTCAGTGGCTCAAGTGGCTAAAATACTGACTGGAAGGTGGGAGGTCAGCAGTACAGATGGAATAAGCTTCCTTCTTGTCCCAGCTCTTGCCAACCTAGCAGTTCAAAAGCAAGAAATTGCAAGTAGATAAATAGAGACCACTTCAGTGGGAAGGTAAACAGTGTTCTGTGCGCTCCTGTATCTTGTCATGCCTGCCACATGACCACAGAAATGTCTGCAGAAGCAGACAATGCTGGCTCTTCAGCTTTGAAACAGAGATGAGCACTAAACTCTAGAGTTGGATATGACTGACTTTCAAGCAAAGGGAACCTTTACTTTTATAAGGTCCTTGTAACTTGTGAGCCTAATTCTGGCTAACTGATGAAAGCTGAAGCAAGTCACATTTACACAGTTGAGGTAGGCGACTGGGGAGTGAGCAGGCACACAACTGAGGAATGCCATGGCACTTTCTCAATTAGTCGAAATTAGCATGGCCAGTGTGGAAATCTTTAAATAGACTGCATGCAGTGTTAGGAAGATCAAGGGCTAAGACAATGGGTTTTCCCTGTAGATGACAGCCTGTGTGAATGCGGAGAACTAACCAGACTCCCTAAAGGGGCCAACAGCTATGGGCGGATGAGCCCCTTTAGGTGGGGCGATGGTCCCCTCAGTGGAGGAAATGCCACTGGAAGCCATCATATTGGGCCCAATGGCAAAATGAGTGGAGAAGAAACACTGATTCCCAATGGTCATAGAGGTGGAAGAGGCCATGCCAGATGGACTAGCTCTGAAGGAACACCTTGTTCGTATACTCAAACCTGCAGCAGCTCATTGCAGTCCCGGTCTCAAATCCTGCATGTCTCATATCATACGTGCCACAGGAGATGGCTCCGAGATCATAGTGTGTGGGTCACTTCATTGCAAGCTGGATTCCACCTTAAACAAATTCACACCAATGACATTTTTCCTCCTTCAGGGGAAAATGCATTCTTGGATACAAGTTGCAGTCGCCAACAACAAACTATCTCCCATATAATACAATGCACATGATGCCCCTCAACATGCACTGAGGAGGACCTTATGTTGGCAAGAGGAAATGCTGTTGATGTGGCCCGATATTGAGTGGATATCATCTAGCCCTTTTTAATTATATTTTGTTTTTAGATGACCTAATCTTAGTTTTGTATGTTATTATATGCTGATGGTGCATCTGACACGAATAAAGAAAGCTGTGGCAAGTTACATAGACTAGCATTCATGCAAATAAAGTTTCTCCTACTAGAAGCTTTATTAGACTAAGGTGACAAGATGGAGCAAGCTTCATATAAAAATGTCAGCCGCTGTTGCTAGTCTTTCCATTAGCACCCTTGTGTAAACATGGGGAAAAAGAGACAGACATGGGTTTTGGGAGAAGTGACAAGTGTGCGTTTTCTAAGGTATAGATCGATGGCTTTTAATATTATTTTACAAAATTAAATAAAATGTTAGCATTTGTTTCATATTTCCAGTTTTTAGTGTATAATATTATTTTGTTTATCACCACAGACATCTTAACAAGTTGGTTTTGCTGTTACAGTGGTGTAGAGGAAAGATTGGAGAAAATCATTGTTTTTGTAAGGAACAGCAGGGTTGCATTTATTTGAAATAATAAAACTTGATGGTTGGCTGTAGGCATAAAACCACCTGGAAGGCAGTTAATTGGTGTTTACTGTGTCCTGTCATGATCCAGAAGTGCAACTGTTTTACTCGTAAAGGCATCCCATTGAAAAATACAATGTTATCAGGCAGCTAGGCTCAGGGATGGCATGAAGCAAGGAAGTGCCTTAATTATATTGGCTTGGCTAACATAAACATATATCAAATTGTTTGATGGAAGTAGTTGTGAGACCACTGACCTTTAAAATTATTTCACACATTGTTACATTTGATATAAGTGATGAATATGCACTTCCAACGCAATCCATCTACTAGTGTGTCTGACAATTGTGAGAGACACAGATTCAAATTCCTCCTTAGCTGCAGAACTGGGATAGCTGGCCATTTATGAGATCTACCACAGTACCTCTGCATTACTGGAAACAAAATCCTGAAGGAAAGATCTGTCAGCCGCTTAAAAGGGCAGCCGACAGCAATTCACTGATTTGTTTCTTTTAAACAAAGAATGTGGGAAGTGTGTGCCTTATTTTAAAACTGATATACAGTATGTTCCTACATATCTTTGGAAATAAACATCACTTTTAATTATTATTATTTTGAGTGGAGGAGAATTACTCCTAATTTGGAGCCAGTACTGTATAGTGATAAAATTGACAGTACGCTGGTGGATTCTGTCTGTGATAGGTAGGTAGCAGGCTCTAGAGGCAATGGATTGTCCTCTGTTAGAAACTAAATGTTTGAGTAAATTACCTTGATTTTATCCAGAATTTTCATTTTTAATGATTTCCCACAGTGCAGTCTTAGACATGTTCACTCATGTAGCTAAACTAATTCTTAAGTTCCCCAAGTAGTATTGGGTAATGCAATCACACTTATGTCCTGCCCCAGTGCACACTCTGGGCGGTTCACAAGTTAATTAGCATTTTGCCCCCAACAGGCTGGGTATTCATTTTACTGACCGTGGAAGGCTGAGGCAACCTTGAGCCCTGGTCAGGATCAAATTCACAACCTTTTGGTTGCAGGACAGTAGTTTAACCACTGTGTCACCATCACCCAGTCTAATCTACTTCATTGTTCTCAGTTGTTTGGAGAAAGGAAGTATCAAGGAGCTTGTGAATCCCATCCATCTATCTAATTTATAAAAATGGTCTCTCCTTGAATTTTTTTAATTTACATGTTACTTTCAGTATAAGGGGGACTTCCATGCCTCCACAACAGAAACAAAAATGTCATGTGGACATAATTGAGACATTATTTCTGTAAGACAGAGTGGAGATGAAGGGAGGGGGAAGAGTGTCAGGCCAAGAGGAATATTGTTATCTGAAGAGTGAGTCCTCCCTTGTGAGTTCCCAGGGAAAGAGGGAGGTGGAAGAGAAAGGCCGAGCCTGGGTTTGGCTTCTGGTCTCTAAGATTTCTGTTTTGCCACACTTTCTAGTTAGTTGCTGGACAACCAAGGGAAGCGGGGGGGGGGGGAGAGAAAAAATCAAACCTTGCATAACAAAAATATTTCTCTCTGCGAGGCTGCTCGCTATGCAAGGTTTTTTTGGCATAGCAAAAATTCCTGTGGAAAAACTCGCATAATGAAAATTTCTATGGAGAAACTCGCATAGCGAAAAGTTTTTGTTATTCGAGTTTTTCCCATAGAAATACTCATTATGCAGGTTTTTCCATAGGAAAATTCCGGCTCGCATAGCGAACATTTTTGTTATGCGAGTCAGAATGCTTTTCGAAGTGCCCACTCGTTATACAAGTTTTTTTAAAAGCAAGGTTTGACTGTAACCTACGGCCTGCAGGCCAAATCTGGCCTATGAAGTGAAATAATCTGGCCCCAGCTCTTGCTCCAGCTGCTGCCACTGCTGGCGGAATAGGGTGCGGACTCATTTACAATTGTTGTAAACACATTTGGTTGTAGTGGACCAGGATACCTCAGGGACCGCATCGTCCCTAGGATATCAACCCATCCCACAAGAGCAAACCGAGAGGGCACCCTTCAGGTACTATTTGTTGGGGAGGTTCGCCTCTCCAGCACGAGGAAAAGGGCTTCTCGGTCATAGCCCCCACACTATGGAACCGCCTCCTGGTAGAACTACGCCTCCAGGCCCAGTTGCTACCATTTAGGAAAGAACTGAAGACGTGGTTGGCAAAATGGGTCTGGGGGCTGGGATTATCCACAAGCTTCCCTTTCTGGCTCGTCTAAGGTTTCCTCCCTCCTGTAATTAATTTTTAACATCAAGGTTATGCTGTTTTTATATTTGTTTTTAAATAGTAATGGCCCATCGGTGGGCAATACTGCTATGTTCTTAAGGGTTTTTAATTGTTTTATATTGGTTTTAACTTGTGTACACCGCCCACAGTTTATTGGATTAGGGTGGTATATAAATCTATCTATTAAACTTAAATTAGAATATACAGCAGCTGTAAACGGTGGAGTGGGGATGGGGAACAACCAATCTGGCTCCCTCAACTGTTTAAGAGAGTGTGACCTGGCCCCTGACTTGAAAAGGTTGAGAACCTCTGGATTAGATTGATGTAATGATTAAACAGTTTATTAAATCTGCTTTTACTGTATTGGAGTGCCTCTGTTTTATGCATTGACAGGGATTATCCTTAATAGTTAAGCAAGAAGAAAGTAAGTAAATGGGTTTGCTACCAGTTCAGAGAGGTTAGACAAGACATAATAGATTAGATTCTATTTATGACAGAATGTGAAATGGCTCCTTGCTAAGCAGCAGGCTTAAAGAATGCAGTCATCTGGGAATTTTTTGTTTTGTTTTAAATCGGTGTCTTGAACAATTGCTGAAGTAGGATATAGCGTCCTTGGAACATGATAAGCAAGAATATTATAGAAGATGGAAAAGGAAAGCTATTTTTGTTTCAACACTCACTAACAAGCCTTTCAGCTAAAAAACATCATAGGTTCTACATCACTAATCTTCCTAGTGATAAGAGTGCTAGAGCTTACAAAATTAGTATATTGTACTAATGAGAAAATTGCAAACTGCTGCTTTCTAGATGTTCCAATCTGTAATCTATGAAAGCTCCCACACTCTGTGGCTCTTTTGAGAAAAGATGATACCTCTCACAATCTGAGGAAAAACACCCCAGATTTAAGGGTGGTATACGTCTGTTCAGGTTATCCTGCTATGGTAATAGAGTAAGCCATGCTGCCAGTGACTCAATGCCGAGTGTCAGGCAGTGGTTAACTAACCTGACAATCCTGAGGACTAGTGGCTTGGGTGTCAAAGTCCACAGGGAAGGGTGATGGTCCCCAAGTGGATTAAATCCCACTTGAATCCATCTTGATGGAGGGCAGCAGCTTCATCAATACTGGCCTTCATCAATACTGCATGCAATCAGGTAGTGGGGCTGAGGAGAACATTGCATGCCAAAAAGGTTCGGAACCAGAAAATGATGCACAGAACTGGATCAGTGGTATGGGTGTCATGCTGCAATGCAGAAGGCAAATGGAAGGCCACGGCGTTATATTCTCAGAATAGTCTTCATGGCTGATCGTCATGAGGATCACCAATATTCGGATTTAGATATAGCAAAACAAGAATAATAATATGTCTATAGTAGAGCCAATAATTCCAAGAGTCAATGTTGTGTAATAAATAGAATATTGGACTATGATCCAGGAGATCTATGTTCAATCTCTGCTCAGCTCATATAGAGAGCAACTCCTTTAATATATCAGTAACCTTTTAATTCCTATTAAGGTTGTCATAAGTTGCATGCGACTTGATGGTGGTTAACACATGATTCTGTATGTTGTAACAGAGAAATTTGTCTACTACAAAGTTCCTTATATTCTTCCGTATTGTTGTTCTCAGTGAATGTTCTAATCATTTTGTGCTGCTCCAGATTTCATTGTTATTTATCATCTTTGTTTAAATTTAAGATTTTTGTTTAAACAAAATTTCTATTTAATAAATAATGTGGAAGCAGGAGCACAAATAAATTACAACTTCTAATGATTTGCCATGAAAATTTTTACTGCTGTTTGTTTGTTCCTTCCTTTGGCAATTTGCCCATTTGGACAGTCATGGTTGAGCAAATTTTTTTTTATGGCTGAGGTTAATTGTGTATTGATTAATAGTTATAAAGCTGCCAGTTCTTATTACTTGACTCCTCTTTTTTAAAAGGTGATATAGCAATAGAAGATTACTACTAAATATTATCTAGCTATTAGAATAATTTTTGAATAACAGCTTAATGATGCATGTAAAAAACCATCACCCTAAATTGTATTTTTGAAAACAAAAAGAGTAAGTGGAACAATACTTTTGTTCCTAATAACCTACCCCTGAGGACTACCCTTTCAGTATGTACAAAAATGGAAGAATCGGCAGGTTTTTTTTTTTTTTTTGGCCAGCACGAATACAACCCTTCTAAGCACAAATTTGGAGGTCAAATGACTAATGAACATTACAAATAGTGGCCAGACTCCCTTTAGAGATTATAACAGCATCAGTCACTATGATGAATTTCAGCAAACTAGTTAGGCAGCAGTCACATTATGAGACGTGTGGCCAGTTGTGCTGCATGCAAGCGGGTAGTGCAAATGGTAATTCTTAAGTTGGTGGCAGCTCACCATGGTGAGTTTTTTACTACTTCTTCATAAGTTATTTTTAAAATACTGTAACTTTTTGAGTGTTTATCAAAGATTGGCAAGCCCATGTAAGATAGTAGAGTGAAATTTCCCACATGCAGAATTATGCAGAAGCTAGTAGTATGCACTGAAGATCTGTTTGACTTGGTAAAAATAGTAGACTAATTTAGGTACCAGGTTTGAAAAGAAATCAGAACAAGATTTAGGGAAGATTAGAAGAGTGCTTCTAGTTGTGAAATGGAAAAAGAAGTGGCGGATGGCAATTTAATTGGACCTCAAGAGCAAATGAGGTGAAAATTAAATAATTATGAGACTAAATATTTCACCTGCATGAAGGTGATGGTATATCCATAACAATGAACTAGTTAATAGCATGATGCTATTAAAATAATGATTTACAACTGTTGCATGTGTTGCAAATAGTCATGTTTTGAATGTTATGCTTTCGTCTCCCTGTGTAATCAAGAATTATATGTTCTCTTAGGTTCCTGTATAATTTATTATAATAAATTAAAGTGCTTTTTTTCCTCTACTGGATTTTTCTTGCAGATTGGACAGCTTGCTTTTAAAGGTATGAAAAGATTAAACCGGATCCAGTCCATTGTTTTTGAGACTGCCTACAACACAAATGAGAACATGCTAATCTGTGCTCCCACTGGAGCAGGGAAAACTAACATTGCCATGTTAACTGTTTTGCATGAAATACGTCAGCATGTCCAGCATGGAGTGATCAAAAAGGATGAATTTAAGGTAGGCATTTAATGAACCACAAGACAAATTTATAACTTAGAGCCAAAAAAACTATTATAGAATTTGGTACATTTCTATGGATTCAGGACATTTTCAAGGACATTGTGTTTTCTTTAAGTCACCTAAAGGTATAGCCTGTTGATTTACTTCACTGCTACTCAGCAGTTTCTGATTTGTTGTTTTTGTGCACATCTTATTATCCATATGAAAACTTTAAAAATGTGTTTACCTTTGATGTAGAATCAATTTTTACAAGGGTTCTTCTTTTCACTGAAAAGATTGTCTTTTGAATCAGCTGTACACTTATCTAGTAATACTGACTACTTTCCATATACTGGTATTAAGCTCTCTCTTTCAGTCACCATTCCCCATCTTCCTGTAAATACTAAGGATCATACTTCATGATAAACTGTGATTTGTTTGTGTAGCTTTGAAACCAACAGTTTGAACACTTTGATCATTTGTTAAACCAGTGTTGTTGTTGTTGTTTTTTGGTGTAGATTGTTTATGTAGCTCCTATGAAGGCACTGGCAGCTGAAATGACAAATTACTTCAGCAAGCGTCTAGAGCCACTAGGTGTTGCAGTGAAAGAGCTGACTGGAGATATGCAGTTGTCAAAAAGTGAAATTCTGCGAACACAGGTATGCTACTCAGCAAGCATCACTATATACATTTAGTCAAGTAATAGTATAGTAGTGTGATATAACAAAATATTTTGTTAGCATCTTAAAATGCTATTTTTCAAGATTTCCTTACTTGTTGATGTGTAGCCTATCTGTCATAGAAGATTATGGGTGCAATAGCATGTCATATAATGCATTAGCCAGTATTTTAAGTCTCTGTAGATCACATCTATGGAGTTTCTGCACCTGCACAGTTCTGATTCAGATGAATTGAACCATTATATTTGAATTGTTGCATTTGTTGCAAGCCATAGCCGTTCCAGTACACAGGATTGTGTGATTCCTTCCAATTACTTCTGAAAAGAAAATATATATATATCCCTTTGTGTGTGTGCAAACAAAAGGAAAGTGCATGTAATGTTTAGGATATTAAAAAGATATGGTTTTTTTTTTGTTGCATGGATGAGACTTTTGAAACTTAAAAAAATATTCAGAAATGAGAGGAGTTGGTTGTAGGCTTCTGTGAAAATCTTGGTGGAAAAACATGGTGAGAAGAAAATATCTCCACTTTTTAGGCTGCCCCTCCCCCTGTGCCTATACCAACTGCCAGGGGAGGAAGAAGCCAGGGCAGGATGAGGACCTTGCCGCCCCTCCCCCTGTGCCTTAACCAACTGCCAGGGGAAGAAGAAGCCAGGGCAGGATGAGGACCTTGCCGCCCCTACCCCTGTGCCTACACCAACTGCCAGGGGAGGAAGAAGTCAGGGCAGGATGAGGACCTTGACGCCCCTCCCCCTGTGCCCACCCCAACATAATGTATTGTAATGTAATGTATTGTCTGCAAGCCGCCCTGAGTCGCCACGGCGAGTGGGCGGCAATATAACTTTGAACTAATAAATAATAAATAAATAAATAAATAAAATAAAGTATCCTTAACATCCTGTAAATTGTTAGGATTTGAGTTGCAGTGTAAGTCCACTGTATAACAGATGTTCAATTTCACTTAACTCATTTAATTTATGCAAAGTGTGGATGGAAGCACTTGAGGGCATCTAATTTTACCCAGTTCTTTTATCAACGAACAAATATTGATATCCAGGCTCCCCCCTCTTTATTTTAAGAAGGAATGTTTTGCATACCAAGAGTCTAGTTTTTCAGAATTTGAATTCAAGTAATCTCTTGAAGTCTGTTTTCCAATTCATTGTTTTTAGGAGATCCAGGACAGACAAGAGATCTGGGAACTGTTTGCTCATGAGGTTCTTTCTCAATCCATTATTCCTCATCCAGCTATTGCTGAGTTCTGACATTGACAATAGGCTTACATCAGGGGTGGCCAATCTGTTTTGCAATGGGATGAGATAGATTTTAAGCTGCCATTTTCTCTGCTTAAACCAGGGCGTGTTTTATTTCCGCTTCCAGGAGCAGTGAGGACCAGATGAATTGGCATCACAAGCTGGATCAGGCACACGGGCTGTAGTTTGGGCGCCTCTGGTTTACATGGTCACAGCTTATTTAGATAAATGGAGTTAGTCTGTTTGTCTTTTATAAATGCAGAGCACATCACGGATGATTTAAAACTTCAACTTAGTCAAAGAAGGATAGTCTGTGAAAGATATGGGGTGCAATACAGTCAAGTTATTGCTCCCTTCCACCTCGTCTTTGTTTTGAGATTGAGAGAGATGGATTTTGTTCTACTTTTGACATGTTGCTTTTTTATTATCAAACTTAACTGTAAATTACAGTTTAACATTTTATCTCTTTAAAATTTGCTCTCTCTAACTTAACTGAATTAAATTCCTGAACTCAGTAATAGTTAACTAAAACATTGATCCTTTTTCTAGTTTCTCTCCCTCAGTGGCCATGTTTTGCATTCATTTCTGCCAGATGTCATTTCAGTTTGCTACTAGAGGGAGTAATGGGGGAGACAAGCCAGCTTGGCTCCCAGTATGGTGGCTGCAATATTTGGCATGAATCTGTCCCAAAGGAGTTATGTTCCAGCAGAACGACAGTAATTGAGAGACTTCAGAATGTTAAGAAGAATTGCATAGTACAGTGTCTGTGAAACTGCATTGCTTTAAATTGGAAGGTCCTTAATTTACATTTTGACCATGCTGTGAACTTGTCTGGTGGCCTTAGACAAATCATAGTGCTTTAGCTTTACTGTTTGTATGCAGTATGATGAGAGTAAGAGTCACCACAGCTTTTAGGGGTATACCAAGATATACAGTAGAACAGTCTATAAATATTCTAAATATGTTATTCTTTTTTTCTTTTAAATTTGATCCAGCAGCTCTAAGATTGCATATAGGGCCTCTGATGTATATTTCAAAGAGAAAACAAAACAAAACAACAAACAAGTTCTGGCATCTTAAAGACTAACTCTTGTAATTAAATTTGAGCTTTTGTGGATCATGTTCACTTTGCCAGACTTGATCCACAAGAGCTCACATTTAAATACAGGAGTTAGTCTTTTAGGTGCCACAACTGTTTTGTCTTTTTTGTTGTTTTGTTTACTCTCTGATATGCTTGCACAGACTATCATGACTATCACTTAAAACATTTCAACTATGATATCTATTTGAAACTCTGTGTAAAAAGAAAGTACAGTGAACTCCATATAATGATTTTAATTGGTTCCAATGGGTCCATTGTTGTACAAAACAATTGCTGTATGATACATGTTTCGTACAGTGATTTTCCTTATGGGATGATTCGTACAATGATTTTCGCCATGGAATAACAACATTGCGCTTTTAGCGAGAGTGATTCTTGCTGGTTCCTCTGTTGTTTGCTAAAGGGGACCAACTGGAATCCCTTTTGCTAACAGGGCTGGGGTACCTTTGGCTGGAGAAGCACTTTACCCTTGGGAAAGCATTTCTCTGGCTCAAGGCCCCCTTGCGCTGTGAGCAAGAGGGATTCTAGCTGGTCACCCTGTTGTTTGCACAAGGGGACTAGCAAGAATCCCTTTCGCTAACAGCGCTGGACTGCTTTCCCCCTGGGAATGTACTTCCCAGGAGGAAAGCAGCCCAGAGCTGCCAGTTCACAAAGGGGCTTTGGAGGGGGGAGGCTCCCCCACGCCACCCCAAAGCCACCCGGCTTTTGCCTTTTTTTTTTTAAATATATTGTACAACAATGAAAATAATGATGAGAATAAATATGTGCGGCACAGTATCTGTGAAGGTGAGCTAAAACTTTAAATAAACGGAACAGCCTATGATTGCTCCCAAATTTTTATGCACAGCAGAACCCTTCAGAGACTATCTCTACACTCATTTTCCCCTGGAATTTTAGAATTAGTTGCTGGTAGCTCTTTTACAGACTTTTTGTATAGATCTGGACAACTGAAGTGTTAACGTCTAATTTAACAAGATTGGGTTAAGCACACTCATGAGATGTATATTGACATAGTTTATTGTGTTATTTTTATCATTTTAGCTGTGGTTTGGAGACTGCAGTAAATACCTAGTGAGACTAAATAGGGCAATTTCTATATATAATTGGTTTATTATTTTACAGAAATTTACTGGGTTACCGTAAGGAAACATTATGTAAACCAGGCATGCCCAAACTACGGCCCGCGGGCCGGGTCCGGCCCGCCAGGCCATTTCATCCGGCCCCCGACATGGTATAGGAACTCTTATTATTTTATTTTATTTTTTTAATTTTTTTTTGCGGAGGGATCACAAATCAGTGTCTAGTTCCTTCCTTCTGCTGCTTAGTACTAGGACTTCTGCCGAATCTAATTTAGAATTGCTGAATCCCTCCGCCTAGCTGATTTGGCTGTTAAGAGTGGAGAGAGAGACTGAGCCTGAGGCCATCCGGGAGCTAAAAGTAAGCGTCCACCATTTTGTCTTAGCCTTCCGCTTATTCAGGGCTGAGGGGGGGGGGAGAATGGTTTCTTCTGGGAGAGGGAGAAAGAGGTGTGTGTGTGTGTGTGTGTGTGTGTGTGTGTGTGTGTGAGAGAGAGAGAGAGAGAGAGAGAGAGAGAGAGAGAGAGAGAGAAAGAGATGTGTGTGTGTGTGTGTGTCCAGGATTACAAGCAGTTTCTTCTGGGAGAGGGAGAAAGGTGTGGGGGGGGGGAGAGAAAGAGGTGTGTGTGGGGGAGAGAAAGAGGTGTGTGTGTGTGTGTGTGAGAGAGAGAGAGAGAGAGAGAGAGAGAGAGAGAGAAAGAGATGTGTGTGTGTGTGTGTCCAGGATTACAAGCAGTTTCTTCTGGGAGAGGGAGAAAGGTGTGGGGGGGGGGGGAGAGAAAGAGGTGTGTGTGGGGGAGAGAAAGAGGTGTGTGTGTGTGTGTGTGTGTGTGTGTGTGTGTGTGTCTCCCGACCTCCCTAGAGCTGATGCGCGCTACTTTTGAACTTCCCCCACCCTCTTTTATGCTGCAGCAAGCCAGAATGTCGGGATTCGAATCCTGACATTTTGCCTTGCTGCAGCCTCCAGGGAAGTGGGAGAACTTTGGAAACAGCTTGGATCGGGTCCCCACACCTCCCTGGACCCGGCGAGGGGGGTCAGAGACCCCAAAATTGGTAAAAAAAAAAATGTCCGTTTTTTAACCAATTTTGGGGTTTCTGACCCCCCCGCCGGGTCCAGGGAGGTGTGGGGACCCGATCCAAGCTGTTTCTGGGCTTCCCCGACGTCCTGAGCCAGAGCAGCAAGCCAGAATGTTGGGATTCGAACTCTGACATTCTGGCTTGCTGCACTGGCTCAGGACGTCGGGGAAGCCCAGAAACAGCTTGGATCGTGTCTGCCCACCTCCCTGGACCCGCCGGGGGGTGGGGGGGTGGGGGGTCAGAAACCCCAAAATTGGTAAAAAAAAAAAAGTCCGTTTTTTTTATCAATTTTGGGGTTTTTGACCCCCCCCCCCCCCCGCTGGGTCCAGGGAGGTGTGGGGACCCGATACAAGCTGTTTGTGGGCATCCCCGATGTCCTCAACCAGTGCAGCAAGCCAGAATGTCGGGATTCGAACCCTGACATTCTGGCTTGCTGCACTGGCTCAGGACGTCGGGGAATCCCAGAAACAGCTTGGATCGTGTCCCCTGCCTGCTCCAGAGAGATCAGAGGACCCGATCTACAGCTGCAGGGTGGCTGGGAAAGCTGACGGGGACTCCCTGTCGGCTTCCCTAGCCACCCACCCTTGCCTCCGTAGCTGCAGGGTGGCTGGGAAGCTGAACGGAGAACCCCGTTCAGCTTTCCACCCACCCTGCTGCTAAGAACGACTGTATCGGATAACGTTAAAATCGTGTTATTCGATACAAGATTTTCCCGAAAATCTTGTAACGTTATACGGTTTTAGCGCTATATGATACTCACGTTATACGGGGTATTACTGTATTGGTATAAGTTGGAAGTCAAAATTGATTTACAGTATTATGGCTGTGCATTGTGTAATTCCTGATTTTAAATTGATTGGGAGACCCAATGCGCGCTAATTTTGAAGTTCCCCCACTCTCTGAGGCTGCAGGAAGCCAGGCAGGACATGATGTCAGGAAGCAGATCTTTTCTAAGGCTAATGACTTTTCATTGCTAATTAAAATCTAAAGTTTCAGGTAGGTGGAGTTTTAATTGGCAATGAAAAGTCATTAGCCTTAGAAAAGATCCGCTTCCTGTCAGGAAGCGGATCTTTTATAAGGCTAATGACTTTTCATTGCTAATTAAAATCCAGAGTTCCAGGTATGTGGGGTTTTAATTGGCAATGAAAAGTCATTAGCCTTATAAAAGATCTGCTTCCTGACATGATGTCAGAAGCAGATCTTTTCTAAGGCTAATGACTTTTCATTGCTAATTAAAATCCAAAGTTTCAGGTAGGTGGGGTTTTAATTGGCAATGAAAAGTCATTAGCCTTAGAAAAGATCTGCTTCAGGAAGCGGATCTTTTCTAAGGCTAATGACTTTTCATTGCCAATTAAAATCCAAAGTTTCAGGTAGGTGGGATTTTAATTGGCAATGAAAAGTCATTAGCCTTAAAAAAGATCCGCTTCCTGACATGATGTCAGGAAGCAGATCTTTTCTAAGGCTAATGACTTTTCATTGCTAATTAAAATCCAAAGTTCCAGGTATGTGGGGTTTTAATTGGCAATGAAAAGTCATTAGCCTTATGAAAGAGCTGCTTCCTGACATGATGTCAGAAGCAGATCTTTTCTAAGGCTAATGACTTTTCATTGCTAACTAAAATCCAAAGTTTCAGGTAGGTGGGGTTTTAATTGGCAATGAAAAGTCATTAGCCTTAGAAAAGATCTGCTTCCTGACATGTCAGGAAGCGGATCTTTTCTAAGGCTAATGACTTTTCATTGCTAATTAAAATCCAAAGTTCCAGGTATGTGGGGTTTTAATTGGCAATGAAAAGTCATTAGCCTTAGAAAAGATCTGCTTCCTGACATGATGTCAGAAGCGGATCTTTTCTAAGGCTAATGACTTTTCATTGCTAATTAAAATCCCACCTACCTGAAGCTTTGGAACACAACAACAGCTCCTTGGATGCCACAATGACCAAGCTGGATGTGAGTTTCTAGGATCTGTCATATTTTTTTAAAAGGACATTTTTAAAGGACACCGCGAAGGCGGCGAAGGAGGAGCCGGTGAAAGAGGAGGAGGCGGCAAAGGCGTTAGTGGTGGCGGAGGAGGAGGCGGCGGCAAGGCTGGGTGGATGTATGTACCATGGAGAGATAGTTCGGCCCTCGGAGCCTCTGATAAAATGTTATCCGGCCCCCGGGCCGAAAAGTTTGGGCACCCTTGATGTAAACTAATATTGCAGTGGATACTTATTATTGTTACAGTCTTGCTGTATAGCTTGGAGCAATGAGCAGAATGGCATCTGAAAGATTAGGCAGTTGATTGCCATTCTGATGACAATGCAGAAATAAATCCGTCTGCATATGAGAGTCATACTTGAATAGAGTGAATAGCACTGAGAGTAACAAATGACATCAGGATCTTTTGAATTGTATGAATGAGCCCCTTGTGGATTTTGTAAATTGACGCACTTAAAAAACATGAGTCATGGTGGGTTTTTATTGCAAAATAGTCCAGCCTACTAAAAGACAGAAGAATGACTCTCTCTTGCTTTTGAGTAGTAAATGAAGCCATGCAATTCTGAAGTGCTTTGAGCCAAAGCTTTGCACTGCCTTTTTCACTTGCTGATAATAGCTGATAACATAACACATAGAAGGAACCTAATTGTGTCTTACAGAGTTTTCAGAAATTAAAAAATTACCAAATTAAGATTACAGGAAGGCAAGTCTCACTGGACTGGGCAGTAATGTTGGGAAAAGTCACAGGAATAATGGAAAACCAAGTAACAGATGGATTGGCTCAAGAGAGGAATCCTTTTGGAGGTCTCTGTTTCATAGGACTACCATAGATTGGAAATTACTTGACAGCATATAACAGCAAGTAAATCTACAAAGAGTTTAGAGATGATATTCTTGGTACGTGTATAGACAAGAGAATCATCCACAAGCCAAGAACTTCACCTGGTTTAACAGTGACCAGAATCCTATTAGTGTTTGTATAATGTGCCATAGCCATTTGTTGCTAATTTTCAAGGTACAGTAAGACCTCAGATAACGCTAAAACTTGGTTCCACAAGTCTTAGTATTATCTGATTTTTAATGTTATCTGATTCATGCATCAGATAATGTTAAAATCCTATGAGATGCATCGGATAATGTTAAAACTCCATAGAGGTACAGGCTTTAGCGAACCTTATTCGATGCATCCCATAGGATTTTAATGTTATGTGATGCATTTTTTCCCCAGATTGCTTAACGTTATGCGATTTTAACGTTATCCGATGCAAACGTTATCCAAGGTATTACTGTGATGGGATATGCCTGGTTGTGAGCCTCAATGCAGAACCAAGGTTATCAATTAGTTTTAGTTCATCTCAACAGGTTATACAAACGATATGTGAACACGAGTATATTTCCAGTCACTAAAATAATTCCACGGCGTTGCCCCACTACATTGGCTTCTGGAGCACACCAAGAATTTAATAAAATCTGGCTATGCTTTATAGGTAATGATAAAGTTAGTCCTTCCTCGAAAGCCAGTTGCATCCAACTCTAGGGTTCGGTGCTCATCTTCGTTTATAGCCAAAGAGCCAGTGCTGTCTGCATGTGCAAGCATTGCCATGGTCATGTGGCAGGCATGACTAAACACTGAAGCGTATAGAACACTGTTGACCTTACTATCTAAGTGGTACCTATTTATCTTCCTTCAATTTCTTGCTTTTGAACTACACTAGTACCCCGGATAACGTTGTGACTTGGTTCCACAAGTCTCGTCGTTATCCGGTTTTTAATGTTGTGCGATACATTGATCACACAATGTTAAAAAAAGCCCTGTTTCCCTGGAGGCTGCAGCAAGCCAGAACGTCGGGATTTGAATCCTGACATTTTGGCTTGCTGCAGCCTCCAGGAAGGTGGGGGAACTTTGGAAACAGCTTGGATCGGGTCTCCCCACCTCCCTGGACCCGGCCGGGGGGGGGGGTCAGAGACCCCAAAATTGGGGGGAAAAAACGGACTTTTTTTTTTACCAATTTTGGGGGCTCTGACCCCCCCCCCCCCCGGCCGGGTCCAGGGAGGTGTGGAGACCCGATCCAAGCTGTTTCTGGGCTTCCCCGACGTCCTCAGCCAGTGCAGCAAGCCAAAACGTCAGGGTTCGAATCCCGACATTCTGGCTTGCTGCAGCCTCAAAGAGGGTGCGGGAACTTCAAAATTAGCGCGCATCAGGTCTCCCGACCTCCCTAGAGCCGATGCGCGCTATTTTTGAAGTTCCCCTACCCTCTTTGAGGCTGCAGCAAGCCAGAATGTCGGGATTCGAACCCTGACATTTTGGCTTGCTGCACTGGCTGAGGACGTCGGGGAAGCCCAGAAACAGCTTGGATCGTGTCCCCTGCCAGCTCCAGAGAGATCAGAGGACCCGATCTACAGCTGCAGGGTGGCTGGGGAAGCTGACGGGGACTCCCTGTCGGCTTCCCTAGCCACCCACCCTTGCCTCCGCAGCTGTGGGGTGGCTGGGGAAGCCGACGGGGGAGCCCCCCGTCAGCTTTCCAGCCTCCCCACCCCTGCCTCCGTAGCTGCAGGGTGGCTGGGAAGCTGAACGGAGAACCCCGTTCAGCTTTCCAGCCGCCCTGCTGCTGCTAAGAACGACTGTATCGGATAACGTTAAAAATCGCATTATTCGATACAAGATTTTTCCGAAAATCTTGTAACGTTATGAGGTTTTAGTGCTATCCGGTACTCGCGTTATCCGGGGTATTACTGTGCTAGATTGGCAGGAGTTGGGACAGAGACAGGAGCTCACTCCATCATGCAGCACTGAGGTCTTGAACTGCTGACCTTCCACTTGTCAAGTTCAGCCTCTTAACTGCTAAGCCACCACAATCCCTATGCTGTATAGATTACAGCAAATCCTTTGGTTGAAATACATTTAAAGCTACATACTGTATTGCTGAAAAAGTAGGTATGTCACAACATTTGGTTGTCCTGGTATGTAACCTATACCATTTAAAAATATTTAAACCAAGAACCAAAAGATGCATACCTAAAAAAATTAATACTGTAAAATTAAACAAAAAATACAAGTACAGTAATACCTCGCATAATGTTTAAGCTTGGTTCCACAATCCTTAACGTGTGGTTTTTACCATTGTGTGATACTGTACATGTACTGTGGCATGTAGCAGCAGTGGCATGTAGCAGCAGCAGCTGCTCCCACTTTCCAGCACTTCCACCGGCCTCAAAATTTCTGCCAGACTCCTTCCCCTGTCCGTCTGGCTGGTGGGAAGTGGGAGCAGCAGCAGCAGCACCATTGGCAGCCTCAAAATCGCTGCCACCAACATCACCATCACCAGACTCCCTCCTCGCCCCACCCAGACGCAAAGCAATCTGAGGAAAAACACGATGTATCGCACAACACTAACTTAATGTTGTGCGGTGCAAATTTTTCCTCAGATTTCTTGACATTGTGCAGTTTAATGTTATGCAGTACACCCATTATGTGGAGTATTACTGTAGTACAATATACAAAGAGGGAAAAAGAGTGTTTCCCTTCAGAAATCTGTATTGCCTCTTTTGAAGGTGTCTGAATCTCACTTCCACGCCTTCGTTTGGGGGAAGTCAGCCTGACTTGCTCGAAAGGAAGGTGCAGATCCGAGCCTCACATCATTGCGTTCCTTTGGGGAAGTGGGGCCAGCGTGCTCACCCGCTTCCCCCAAATCAAGCCTCGGATCACAGCGTCAGATCCTCAGCCTCTGGAAATCTCTGCCCCAAAGCCCACATTGTGCGGTGCAAAAGTTTTCCTCAAATTTCCTGATGTTATCCGGTTTTAACGCTGTGCAGTGCACATGTTATCCAAGGTATTACTGTATGGATGATGGAAGAGATATTTGAAATTGTAAAGAATAGGGAAGAAACAAGAATCTTAAATGCAACTATCACATGGAGGCAAAACTGGTAGTATTAAAAAAAACATTCAGTCCCCCCAAAAGGGGAATGTTGAGGAGTGTGATATCTATTAGGACCATTGCATTAATTTCCCATGCAAGAAAAGTGATGTTCAAGATATTACAGTAAAGGCTTTTACCCAGTAAGGAGTGAGAAATTCCTGTTGTTCAAGCTGATTCCAGAAACAGAAGTGTCACTAGAGATCATATCATAAATATATGCTGGCTATTGGAATGTTCAAAAGGGTTTCAGAATAAGAATATTCAGAATAAGACTAGTCATATTTTGTTATAAGATCAGTGTATTATTTTTACTCCACAACAAAACCTTTGACTATGTGGATCACGAAAAACTGGATGTTTTGAAGGAAATGGGAGTGCCTGAACACTTCTTTGTTCTGGCATATAATCTAACACAGGGGTCTGCAAACTTGGCTCTCCAGGTGTTCTTGGACTTCAATTCCCAGAAGCCCAAGTCAGCACTCCTGCTGATCAAGGCTTCTGGGAACTGAAGTCCAAGAGCAGCTGGAGAGCCAAGTTTGCTGACCACTGATCTAACAGATTCAGTCTTTGAATAATAGCTAAGGCTGTTGTGTTTTGGACATCTCATGAGAAGACAAGACACAATGGAAAAGACAGTAATAATGGGGAAATTCGAGGACATCAAGAAAAGAAAAAGTGAATAAAGAAATTATAGTCTTTATTTTGGAAGAGTTGAGCAAGACTGCTGATCATAGGACCTTTGGGAGGTCATTAATTTGTAGGGTCATCATAAATCAGAAGTGATGTGACAGCACTTAACAATAAACATTGTCACTATTGAATAATGAAGCTATTTTCCCCATAGAACAGTGACTTATCTATTTAATAATGGAAATGAGTTTTTCAAAATAGGTCTGGATTGGGTGAATTTTTTGGTACCATAGTAGTATCCAACTCCTTGGACTAAAATTCATTTAAAAAAATACACATTATAATAAAAAATTGGATATCTTTGAGATAACTGTTTACATGAACTATTTTCTCCAAATGGGATACTAGGAGAAGAGCCAGTGTATATGGCCTTGGGGAAGTTGAATAGTTCCACAGTGTCCCCAGAAAAGGGATTGGTAAGCCAGATCTGAGTACTTTTTAACCTATAAAATCTTGAGAAGAGTTGCCATAAATCTGGGCTGACTTGATAGCTGACAGTTGTTACTAATTATTGGTTCGTTAACACCATAAATATGGAGCTAGGCCCATGTGTGTCTAGGACTTGATCCACAAAAACTAACATTAAAGTACAGCAGTCTTTAAAGTGCCACAACATTTTTGTCTCTTCTTTTTGTTTACTCTCTGAGATGCTCAAAGCACAGACTAACACAGCTACCATTTCAAAAAAAAAATCTCTATTTTTGGGACAAGCACACTGATTTTTCATCTTTTTTTGTGTTTGTCAGTAGATATAAACAGTAGTAACTTCCAAATGCTGGAACAGAAGGAGAGGAAACTACAGTAGCCCATAAGTGGCCATTGTGAGATAGGAATGTATTAAGCAAACACTGGATTAAATCTGCAGGCATTAAAGATCAAATTTCTTTCAAATGTTCAGAAAAATGCACACAACTACATACATTTCTTCCCATTCCGTGCTATGTTATATTGAATCAGTTATACCTCGCTTAAAGAGCATAATGCATTCCACAGGACTGCTCTTTAAGTAAGTTTGCTCTTTAAGCGAAACACCATTGTAAGTGACCAATTGTGGGTGGGATTGGGAACCCCGAATTATTTGTTAAGTGAATTTTTGGTTGGTTTTATTTGTTAAGTGAAGTGAACATTCAGAGAAAATTCTGCTCTTTAAACGAGTTACTCTTTAAGCGAGGTGCTCTTTATGCGAGGTTTGACTATGCAGTTTCCTCCCCTCTCCCAAGTATTCATAGTTTAAGTCAGGAGTTCTCAACCTTTTAAAGCTGGGGGCTGGGTTACACTCCCTCAGACAGTTTCAGGGACCGGACGACCATTTTGCCCTCCCTCCACCACATGGTACTTCCTGGTGTGGTGGAGGCAGTGGTGGGCCACATGAAATGGTGCCATGGGCCGCAGGTTGAGAATCCCTGGTTTAAATTATCCATGTGACTAAAAATATTAAATTTAAAATCCTGAAATACATAACATGAATTTCTATGGTGCGTTTGAAGAGTTGGCCACTAGAGGTCAATGTCTGCAATGTAAAATGTAGGATTCATTGTTAACAATAGTTTATCAATAGTTTCTGCAGTACGTCTTGGAATGTACCCCTGCAGATATAGGGGAGGTGACCTGTATTGAGAGAGCACAAGTTACAGCTCAGGTATATAGTTTGTTCATGTCTCTCTTAACGAGCTGTTTTCCAAAACTCTATCCTTTTGGGGATAAAGACAACAATAGTGCCGGTTGGAAGCAAAGAGAGTATACTGTCATGATTTGCAGAGTAGTCTTTCTACAGACAATTGAGCTTGTAGCAAATTTAAACCATGATATAAACAAGAGAAGTCCTTTGTTGAAAGTATTATGTTTAAAAAGAAAAGGCAGTTGGAGAAATACTTGTATATTCTCTTTTACCTTAGCTAAATAAAATAAATTTCTCTGGGTTGAAAGGATTTTTGCTGGAGAAACTCTGTTCAAAGGACGTCCAAATGAGGCTCCTTTCATGTCCGCGACATCCGTCATGCAGCACTCAGGTATCAAACCCCGACCTTCCAGTCTCCAAGCTCAACCATTAAGCTGTATTGTACCTAGCTAGATGAATAAAAAATTTGTGTTGAGCACTTTGCACACCTGTACAAGTTAAGGATGAGAATATTTGCTTTTGATCAACATTTGCACTAAGATCTGTAACAAAGCCAAGAGAAAGCAAGACTGTTGCTGATAAAGAGTAGATTTTCTTTTCTCTTCTGGGAAGTCTCTTCGAACATGTCTCAGTGGTAGATATGCTAAAAAGTCCTTTTTTAAACATTCGTAAAGCATAAAGGTATGCCTTATTTAAAACTAGATTCTTTTGCCCCTTAAATGAACTACAAATGGAAATATAAAAATGTCTACCTGTCTTTTTCAGATGTGTTACAATGTAACCAAAGGTTGATAGTGCTGTTAAGAGTTGAAGATACTTATAAAAATGTATAGCTCTCTTTAGGGAGATGAACATCCTTTTCATATGCAATCATTTCTGCAATCTGAAGTCTTCCCTGTCTCAGCTGAGTTATTCCCCTTATGGATTTTTCTTCATAGAAAAGTGGTTTATATGACCCAGAACAACGTGTTACTTCCCACTTCATTGTAAATTTTGACTTCAGAATAGAATTCCACTGGGGGGAAATGTATCAGCACTAAAATATCTTCTTGAAGTGACACTTTTGCAGTCCCTTTTCATGTGGACAGATTTTGTGTACACTGATATGTTAACAGATGTGGAAAATGGAGATGAGCAAGGAGTGCAAAAACAGTCAAGATGGAAGTTTGTCTCTCAGGCCTCTCTTGGAACCCCCTGGCTGTTTTAGAATTGTTTGTGTGTTGTTAAGAAACCCTGCAATTGTACTTGGTTAGGATCCTTCCTCAGTGTTGAACTGTATATATTGCATGAAGAAGGACCAAATTTAATAAGTGGAATGATAAACATAGCAAATGATTAGTAACAAATAACTGCCCGCTTGACACTTGGGAAATCCACTGCTAGTTAGAATCAGTAATGTTGGATGGATGGACAAATAGTCTGGCACTCTGTAAGATAGTGGCCAAAATCTTGTTTGTCATCACTCAGTGTCAGTCTTATTGAATTAAAATTAATTTAAAAGCTTCCTACTCACCACTTATGTTACAAGGCTGTCTAGGAATCTGTTTTGCCCAGGGACATTTTTGGAGTGTCAGGATGGGTTGGAGAGGAACCTTCAATAGTCAAAAGTCACTGCCAAATCACTGGTCGGCCATTCCTGTTTGTTGCTTGTTAGTCAGTGGATAAATGCAGATGACTGCCTCCTTTTGTCCTTATTTATGCAGATTTCTCTTTATTCACAGCTGTGCACAAGGCCAAACTAAATGTGTAATTGCACTGCTACATTTTTTTGTTTTTGAAAATTATGTAGCATAGGAGTGCGTGCGTGCACGTGTGACAATTAAAAGCCTTAAATAGCTCATGAAAATAGATTTTTGTAAAAACTTATACATACTGTATGGTCTTCCAGTTCTTTTTATTTACTCTAAATAAATTGAGTTTTGGTATGACTAAAGATGAAATAGTTCCATCACTATGCTGGGATTTTATATTGACATATGACTTGAAAAACCTAATACAGCATAGAAACATAAGAAAAATAATTATGTTTTGGCTCTATCACTGATCTGAAGTAGTTGAGCATATCTGAGAAGAAATACATATACAGTAGCTTTTTGCCTTTCTATTTGCTTGGACTGATCCAACAGTGTCACCTGCAGGTGAACAATAGTGTTTCTTCCAAGAAATAACACTAGTGAAGAGAAAAGCTGCTGGTTGGAATCCTGTTTGTCTAGGTGTCACATAACATTATAAATGTGCAGATGTGGCATTGAAATTCTGCCCAAGTAACAACGATTGTGCAATTCATCTGTACAATCCATCACATGGTTCGTGGCTAACACTTCTGTCTTGGTGTAATGAGCACTACAGCTTACATAACATCAAATTAGCAAGTGTATTTACTCAACAGGATCTCAGCCACAAATCTTTTTAATTAAAGAAACATTCTACTACCTGTTAAAGGGGAGAAGAGAGTGAATAGATTGTGGGGATGGAAAGAAAGAAAAAGAATGACAGAAAGAGCCATGGTTTTATAAAAGAAAACAAAAATGATTTTGATTTCTCCTTAGCTTAATTATTTTAAGTGGTAACCATTCTTTCATTCGTTCTTCTTGTCACCATTCACTGAAATATTGCCTGTATTATAACTTGTTGGCTGAGTATATATTGACCATCAGGTGAATTTAAGAAAAAATATTACATTGTCTTATTTAACCTAAATGTATTTTTTTCCATTGTTTACCCTAATAGTTTGGTTTAATATCAGTGATCTATAAGGTTCCAAAGAGGCGGAGGAACTAGAGACCACATTGCCAACATATGTTGGATCATGGAGAAAACAAAGGAATATCAGAAACTAGTCTACTTCTGTTTCATTGACTACACCAAGGCCTTTGACTGTGTTGACCACAACAAAATGTGGCAAGCAATTAAAGAGATGGGAATACCAGAACACCTTATATGCCTCATGAAAAATCTTTACATGAGTCAAGAAGCAATAGTTAGGACACAATACGGAATGACAGAGTGGTTTGGAATAGGAAAAGGAGCAAGACAAGGCTGCATTTTGTCACCCTGCTTATATACAGAGTACATAATGCACAATGCAGGGATGGATGAATCACAAATTGAAATCGAAATCGCTGGGAGAAACATCAACAATTTGAGATATGCAGATGATACCACCATAATGGCAGAAAGTGAAGAAGACCTAAAGAAGCAAAAGCTGGCTTGAGACTCAATATAATAAAGAAAACCAAGATAATGGCAACAGGCCCTATCAGTCCCTGGAGAATAGATGGGGAAGAAGTAGAAGCAGTGACAGATTTCACTTTCTTAGGATCCAAGATCACTACAGATGGTGATTGCATCCATGAAATAGAAAGGTGACTGATTCTTGGAAGACAAGCTATGAGAAACTTGGGGACATAGTTAAAAGTAGAGACATCACCTTGCAAACAAAGGTTCGTATAGTCAGAGCAATGGTATTCCCTGTGGTAATGCATAGTTGTGAGAGCTGGACCATTAGGAAAATTGAGGGCAGAAGAATAGATGCCTCTGAGATGTGGTATTGGAGGAGAGCTTTGAGAGTACCCTGGACAGCAAGGAGAACAAATAGGTCAATCTTGGAAGAAATTAACCCTGACTGCTCCTTAGAAGGTCAAATAGTAAAGATGAAGCTAAAGTACTTTGGACATCAAATGAGAAGAGAGGATTCACTTGAGGAAGCCTTGATGCTGGGAAAGGTGGAAGGCAAAAGAAGAAGGGGGCAGCCAAAGATGAGATGGCTGGATGGTATAGTAGACACAATGGGCACAGAGCTGCGCAAGTTGAGGAGGATGGTGGAGGACAGAGGTGCCTGGTGGACAATGGTCCATGGGATTGCAAAGGGTCGGAATCGACTGCGCAAGTGAACAACAACAACAAAATTAACGATTCATGCAAAAAGATGCTAAAATGTTTTGCTTAAACATTAACAATCATATTATGACTTGCTTCTCTTTTAGTGTTTATCATGGTTGTATATGTTGGGGAAATAACACTGTTCCTGTTCATTCCAGTATTGAGACAGTAGATGTCAATTTCTAACAATTCATAATAAACTATTTAGCAGTCACACGGTCTTGTAGAACCTTTTCAGATTTGTCCAGAAATCTCTGTGAATGTCAGATCTGTATTTCATTGCATTTTAATTTCCATTTCATTTCATTACTGCTAACTCAGACAGATAGTTTCACAATTAATCTTGAACCTGAATTTTCACTCTTTGCCTTTTAGTATTTATCACATAAGTAGAAGGGTGTATGCTATAGAGGGGGCTTACCTAGTAATATGGAGAGAAAGAGAAAAAGACAAATGAAGTATTGGAAGGATAGGATGGATAAGATTCACGAATAGCAGACATCAGAGATGACTGGCCTGTGGTGGTCTGCTAGGTGCATTTTGGAATTCAGTTATGAATTTCAGAAGAATGTGTGGAGTTGTGGCTTGATGATATTTGACATCCTTAGTTCATAGCACTTAAGGGGAAAGCCAGTAACCAATCTTCATGTGGTTCCAGTTTTGATCTTGATTTATCTGTATGTAGCCTTAGCTCTGCAAATAGAGATTTGTAATAATTTAGTGCAGTCACTTTGAAAAAACAACAGAGAGTATCTCTTAAGAGGGACATTTTTACTGGCTGAAGTCCAGTAGCAGATTGCAATTAGAATATGTCAATTGATTCTGTGGGATTTGATGAGTTAATTCCTCTGCAAGTTACGTCGATTTAGTGGTTCTACTCTGGTTGTGGATTGCTACTCCTTTTCAGAAATTAGGTAAATACTCATGGGAGGCTATGGCAAAGGACTTTGAGATTGCACAAGGAAAAGAAGATGACAGTTATAACAGGACCAACAGAGGTTGGAATTATATTTCTGAAAAGTTGTGTACTCATATTAGTCTCATACCATGTTGTGCTCTGATAATTTTAAATCCAGATTTTATACTCCAGTAAGTGTGCCATGATAGTTTTTGAATTAGTTTTCTATTTTCACAGTTTTTTTGTTTCCATCCTAAAGCAACCTTAATATCGTCTGAACTTTAAAGTCACAAGAGACAAAATATTGTTCTGATACTGCAGTCCTTTGTATGATAGCATATCTATTCAGAATAAGGACAAATTAATTCAGTGAAAATAGTAAAAACTATTGAGGAAACGTAAAGCCTTATACATTTTTGTTGGTTTTGTGGAGTGGGATAGTCCATGAAAAGTTACCGGTAGATCAAATGAAATGTACTTAAGTTTAAGGTGAACAAAGAACAAAGATAATGGAAGAAGTACAGTGGAAAACTGTCACAGCTAGAAACAAAAGAAAGAGAAGACACTCTTTACCAGTAGAACTGCAAAACCACTTTCAGATTCTTGACAAGGAGTCTAGAAAACATCATGCAGAAGAAGATAAACAAGAGACCCCACAGGAGAAGACAGAGGCTGAAATTCAACAAAGTAGAGTACAGGTATTTTAGATTTTAAAGTGGTTTTTCCACTTGTCAAGGAATATAGTCTTCACACATTTAGCTTTCGCTTCCATGTGAGGGAAGCTCATTTTGGCAGTGGTGGGATTAAAAAAGATTATTACCTACTCTGTGTGCATGGTATGGTGGGCATGGCAAGGGGAAAAGCCCTCCGTTGCACCCAAATTAGGACTACTTTATTTCAAAACTTGGATGGGCGGGGCCAGCTGGAATTTCTGCTACTGGTTCTGGCAAACTGGGGTGAACCTGCTGAAGTCCACCACTGCATTTTGGTATAGATATGAACAGTAATCTAGAAACTGCTAAGGGGGGGTGGGTGGGTTACATCAGTAGAAAAGAATGTAAGATGACAGTGAGGGTATTGACAGTTAACACATTTGTATTTTTTTGCTATACCATAATGCAAAAGCCAGATTGAAATGTCTTGCATGAGTTCCAGTTCATTAACCAAAAGTGACACTTTATTTTCTGGCTGTTTTTGTGCTGAGTAAACGGAAGTGTTGTAATAGTGATATAAATCAAAATGCTTTGCAGCGTGGCTTGTGAAAAAGGCATACACCTCTAAAAAGACATTTTAAAGACACACACATACACCAATGGCTTTATATCAGAGATTCTCAACCTGCAGCCTGTAGGCCAGATGTGGCCCATGGCACCATTTCATGTGGTCCACCACACCAAAAAAGTGCCTTGTGGTGGAGGAAGGGCAAAATGACCATCCGGCCCCCAAAGCTGTCTGAGGGAGCGTGACCCAGTCCATGGCTTTAAAAGCTTGAGCACTCCTGCTTTACATTATCCTAAAATGAATATTTTGGAATTGTAATTTTTAAAGATGTATACAAGTTAATCTTATTCTATATATAGCAAAAAAAATGAAAACAAAAGCCTTTATAACAGCTTAAAGTTTATATTTCAGTATCAACATTTGTTGCTTGCAGTTTACTATCTCAGATATAACTATAGGTACATCAAATCTGCTGAAATGCTCAGTGGTTTAGGCATCTGGCTGTGGAACCAGAAGTTGTTGGGGTTTTTTTTTTTGGGGGGGGGGTTGATTTCTCACTGTGCCTCTTTGACTGTGCCTGGACTTGATGATCCATAGGGTCCCCTCGAGCATGTCTTGAAGATTGTAGTATTTTTGAACCACAACCAAGCATACCCTGGTAATAGCAACCTTGTTTTGCCAGCTAAGCTTTCACACACTAGGTCAGGCAAAAGGAACTGCAGAATGAAGTGCCTTCATTTTGGCATATCAGAAAACAAATAAAATAAAATAAAAACACTGCAGCACTTTAAAGACTAACTGCTAAATTTTTACTGTGAGTTTTCATGGATGAAGTCCACTTCTTCAGATAAAGGAGTAAAACTTCCAGGCATGGTTTATATATACCAGATGTAGGGGTGAAGATGTCACAAGGCAAATTGATCACAAAACAATGAGGTAAAGAGTAATCAAGCAGAATGACAGGCAGGCAGGCAGGCATATTTTACTCCTTTGTCTGAAGAAGTGGATTTGATCGATGAAAGCTCACAGTAAAAATATAGCAGATAGTCTTTAAAGTGCTGCAGTGTTGTTATTATTACTTTTTGTTTTCTGATATGCCTGAACCACAGATTAGCACAGCTACTATTCCAAAAAATTCATTTTGGCAGTCCTTTGTCTGGGCTAGACATGGGAGGAGAAGAAGAGGCACTGTATTTCTAAGTTTATTATCTGTAACAGCCTATGAAACATCTTACAGAAAATCTAATTCTGAGAAAATAAGGTGAAACTAATAAAGGTGATGACAATCCAGTAAGAGAAATTGTTTGAGTGTTATACAACAGTGGGTGAGATCCTTTTGCTTGGTACACTAAATCACACTAGAGTAGGCTCAATGAATCAGTGGAGATTTGATGAACCAACTCTTCTGTAAGTTCTGTTTATTCATATGGGCCTATTCTGGTTATATCTTATGTCATAGCATGTAATAACTAGAGCAGGCTCATTTGAATCAGTGGAACTTATGGAGATGTTGATTCACAAGATACTCATGTATATAGTCAGCCTACTATACTGTGACTTCCGACAGTAATCAACAGGATTTCAGCTGGTAAGTATTTTGTGTATCTTATTGAGGATATAGGTATGTACTGTATATCCATCAGTAGTGGAATGCTCATCTGGTCCTATTTTACACATATTTACGCTTAGTGAATTATGTTCCTCAAATGTGTGAATATTTTTTTAAAATTCAGCCTACATTCTAATAACAAATTTAGCAGTCCTGGGTATAGCAGTAAGATAGTAAATCAGGAGTAACTGTGTAGTTCAGATTATTGCTTCCAGCATGACTACCCAGGTCTACAGTATGGTGGTTTGTCCTACATGAGCATTTGAATGTTGAGCACAATATAGAAGAGAACTGGAGTGTGATGGCACAGATTGTTCTGCTTTAGGCTTATCCATTATATTGTATTTTATTAACCCACTGAGAAGGTTTAGGTTAGGGGATGTACACAATGGAGACACATGTGTTTCAATGATAGTCTGCTATCCCACTTGAAGATGCTGTCAGTTTTTATGGACTTTGACTTCTCAGTGATAAAACAAAAAGTAGTGGAGAGTTTTACCAGAGCCTCCGAGAAAGCATTGACTTTGGAGTTAATTTACTGGCCTTTCCAGGGCATTTTCATTTCTGAAAGGGGAAGAATACTCACAGATGTGGCATATCTTAGACTGGGATAAACACTACAATGCAGTTGTATTCTCAAACTACATGGGTGTATATGCACTCAGGGGACAGTAGCTCTTCCCACCTTAGGAGTCCGTGCTGTGGAGAGCTGGAGTACAACACTAGATTGTAGATGCTTTAGGCAAGATTTATTTATTTATTTTTCTAACTTGTATCGGACAGTAAAACATGCCAACTATTGTCCAGTGGGTTCCACCAGATCACACTGTAGCACACTGTTTCCACTGGACTTACAACTTTCTATCCTTTCTGGGATCCGCCATGCATGTGAAAACCTTGTTCCAAAGAGCTAGGGAGCCCTCTGAAACAAGTTTTGGGTGAGAGAGCAGGCTGAAGAAACAGAAGAGAGGGGAGAAATCTGAATTCTACTGGTCTTGGATATCAAAGTGCTTGGCATAGCACTGAAGTACAGTATAGCATTGGATCTTGGGCCTCAGCTTAAAGGCAGAGCAAACTTGTTCTCTTTTTTTACTGTGTGGAAAAATGCCAACTGTTATTTGCTTCATGTTTATTCTTCTGACTTTGAACTAAACTCTTGTGCTGTCTCTGTCTTTAATTTGTCTAATACTGTTTGTGTCAGAGACCTATTGAAATTCAAGGTCGGACTTGTACAGCAGCTGTGTGTAATGTGTTCATGCTGCCTTCAGTGTAACAATGTACAGAAATTCAGCAATTTATTCTCATTGTTATTTAGAGTGCCATCAGCAACTTTTAATTATAATGTAGAACCAGAAACAACACTATACTTAACACAGGATGTGCCTAAACACTTTAAAACTGAAGGGTGGTACTGGGGAAACATGCATCTGTTTTGTATCTTAAATTGTGGCATCCTGATTGTAGCACAAAGAGGTCACATGATCCCAGCAGTACCAGTTTAATATTGGCAAATTAGCTAAGTAGTTTGCACATCTAGCGTTTCACACCTTTAAATTCTTAATATGCATTGCTAAATATGTTTCATCATATTTTGCTAATTAATGTTCTATGAAAATTACAGCTGCTAATTTTTTGTGGTTCACACAGCTCATTTCGAATTATTACTAAGTTCCCTCTATATTGGTGTGGTGTCAGTTTATAAATTCCAATTGTACATGGATTGTTTAGACCGCCAGCGGGTTCATTAGAGACTGCAGTTGATACACAAAACCTTGGATGTTAGTTCAGTGGTGGGCTGCCGCTCCTCCAGATGCCCTTTCTGGGCAGCCCAAAATGGCTGGTTGGAAGTGCACATGCGTCAAAACTCAATTTGACGCATGCACACTTCTATTTTTCAGTGTGCATGCATCAAATCTAGTTTTGACGCATGCACACTTCCAAGCAGCCATTTTGGGCTGCCCAGAAAATTCATCCGAAGGGCGGCCGGAGAGGCGACCGAAACGGTTGCCCAGGGGTTTACTACCCGCCCCCTGGCGATCCCCTCCAGATTGCTGCTACCGGTTCGGCCAAACCGGGAGCAGCCCACCACTGTGTTAGTTCCTTTCTAGGCATATCAGAAAACAAAACAAAATAAAAAACACTGTAGCACTTTAAAGATTAACTGCTATATTTTTATTGTTAGCTTTTGTGGATCAAGTCCACTTCTTCAGACAAGGAGTGAAACTTACTGGCATAGTTTTTATACATCAAATTCAGGGGTCAAAGGGCGAAGGGTGTGCTCAAGCAAAATGACAGACAAGCAAGCATAACAATACAGCTTCCCACATCCATTGGCACCAATAGATTATGGCTGTGGGAGCTGTATTGCTACAGTGTTTTTTATTTTGTTTTGTTTATTTTGTTTTGTTTTCTGATGTGCCTGAACCACAGACTAACACAGCTAGTATTCCAAAAAGTTCCTTTCTGTTTGTCCTGTGGAAACAATATATTGCCATGGTGGCCTGAGCATTTATGTGTGAGACTAACATGTTCATCAAATAATAAACATCAGATATTCAGATGTTGAAAATGGGATGAATTTTTCTTATGTCCTGTTAAAAAAATCTGTCATCATAAAGAGGGAGCACTTCTTTTAAAACAGCAAGTTTAAAAAATGCTGTCTGTCTTTGCTTAGCTAAACCTGTCAAACTGGTTTGGCAAACTTTTGTAATGTATTTACTCTTTAGACAAAGGTTCCAGCATGTTTCCTTGACTGTCCCTTGAAGCCTGTGTTGCTTATCTCTATGGAGTTAACGTTGAATAGGATTTTAATGTTATCTGGTGCATGCATCGGATAAGGCTAAAAATCGGATAACGTTAAGACTTGTGGAACCAAGTCTTAACGTTATCCGAGGTATTACTTGTATGCCAAAAATTCCGTCTTGAACCAGCTAGTAATAAACATAAATCTTATTACCTGCCCTGATATTTAACGTCTAAACCTGAAGCCTCTTCTAAATACTGAAGTTTGATTAAATTTTTTTGACTGTTTACAGTATTCGTCTTGAATGTGAAGTTGTACTCAAGTCTTATTTTAATAGATTTTAGTTCACATTTTATTTATTTAAAGAGGAAAGTAATAATTTCAGGTCAGTGATTTTTCACCTCTGCTATGGGAATGCAACTACAGTACATAAAAAATAACTTCTCTTAAATCTCCGTGGTGTGAGAGAGAAATTTTGGTTATAAAACTAGATCTGTACCTGCTTAGAACAGAGTTATAAGATTAGAGGTACTGTATTATATAATGCAGGGTTTCCCAACTTACAACCTGTGAGCAGGCCCAGCCTGCATCACCATTCCATCTGGCCCCGTCGCCACCCCACTTGGAAGTAGAAGCAGACACATTTACAACAGTCATAAACATTTCCTGTGCATGTGTAAACACAGTTATGTCATCCATAAATGTGCCCATGGCTGCCATAAACGTGGAAGTGGGTGCATTTACTTCCACTTCCAGGTGGCCGTGGTCTAGGTCAGACCCTTGGCGTAAAAAGATTGTGAACCCCTGATATCAGGATTTTTTTTTCATTGTGAGAGGGGAAGGAGACTACTTGAAAAAAACGACTAACTGCAGAACATGATGTAATGTATTTTTTAAAAAAGAAAGGTGAAAGTTAAAGGTAAAGGAAAAACGAAAAACTAGTTGAAATGTCATGATGACTGGAGAGAACTCGATTGTTCTGGTTGGCTGCTCTGAAGAGGGCATAATTATATAATGATAGAAACTTTGTATTCTCTGTGTTATACTTTGCTTTTAAATATAATAAAACTGTTCATTAACATTTTAAGTTTGTGCTTAAAAGACTTTTGTTGGTTAGCAGCTAGGAACAGTGTCATTGAATTTTCCTGACATGGGTAATAAACACTCAGGACATTACTTTGGATTCCTGAAAGGTATGATTGAACTCTCAAGTATTAAAAGTAACGGGTTGCAAACAACATAATAACATAATGAATCATTGCCTATGTCTTTGTTTTTACCAAAGTTGACAGTAATGTACTATAATGAAGTTATAAGCAACTTGAAAACATATCAAATGATGGAACTGTACTTTGTGGGAATGAAGTTATTTTTTTTTATGTAATGGTTTTTAGTTACTTTTATAAATCATTTTAAAAGGCATTTTGATAAGAATTTACCAAGTTCTTTATTATTCTGTTATCTTTAGCAAGTTTTTTTCCTCTCACAGAGCAACAAAAAGTGACAGAAAAGTGACAAGGAACACAGTAACTTTGTGCCCAAATCCTGTTATTAGCATAGTAGGGGGGAAACGTATCCAATTCTGAATGTTGGTGATCCTCATGGCGATCAGCCATGAAGATTGTCCTGGGAAACAAATAATGCAGTGGCCTTCCTTTTGCCTTCTGCAGCACAATGTGACACCTTTACCACTGATTCAGTTCTGTGAGTCACTTTTTGGTCCTGAGCCCTTTTGACATGCAAAATCCTCATTAGCCCCAGGCCAGTGTTGATGAAGCTGCTGCCCTCCATCAAGATGGATTCAAGTGGGATTTAATCCACTTGGGGACCACCACCCTAAAACAAATAAATCTCCTGATAATTCATCTAGCTTCTTTGTTTGTTTGTTTTTGCCTTGTCAGATGCTTGTAACCACTCCGGAAAAATGGGATGTCGTGACAAGAAAGAGTGTTGGGGATGTAGCTCTCTCCCAACTTGTTAAGCTCCTTATTCTTGATGAAGTGCACCTACTGCATGAAGATAGAGGACCCGTGCTTGAAAGCTTGGTAGCACGCACCTTACGTCAGGTATGTGGGAGACCCTTTTGGCTCAAGCATCTTGAGTAACAAAATTGACAGAGGAAAATCAGACAGTTATGGTCAGCCCATTATTTATGCCTCCAAGTCATTTAGTTGCCAATAAATACTGCCCCAAGAAAGTAATGTGCTTTGTTGTCATTTTCTTTGGGGAAGAAGGGGAGTGTACAGAAAGGGGAGTGTACAGAAAGAGGAGTGTACAGAAAGTTAGTCTTTAAAGTGCTACAGTGTTTTTTATTTTGTTTTCTGATATGCCTGAACCACAGACTAACACTGCTACTATTCCAAAAAAAATCAAGAAAGGGCTGTGTTACGTTGTATCAAATCATTGTAGGCTGCTACTCGCATCCGAGTATACATTTTTCCTGAAAATAATTTTCACAGTTGACAAGAAAATGCCATTGGCGTAAATTTGTTTAAGATGGATCCTAGCTTGCCATGAAGTGACCCACACACTATGATCACGGAGCCATATCCTGTTGCACGTATGATATGAGACATACAGGATTTGACTCCAGGACTGTAACGGGCTGCTGCAGGCTTGAGGATACGAACAAGGTGCCCCTTCAGACCCAGTCCATCTGGCATGGCCTCTTCCACCTCCATGGCCATTGGGAATCAGAGTTACTTCTCCACTCATTTTGCCTTTGGGCCCAATATGATGGCTTCCAGTGGCATCTCGTCCTCCACCTAAAGGGACTCATCCGCCCATAGCCATTGGCTCCTTTAGGGAGTCAGGTTATTTGCCGCCGCTCAACACAGAGGAAAACCTGATGTGCAAAGCTAAGTGAGACCCCCACGCCCCATCGAAGCAAATATATATAACACAAGCCCTGTTTTAAAATATTCAGAGATTCAGTAAAAGACAAAAAACTAAAAGTGGGACATATACTGTGGTGTCTGTAAATAAAAACGACAACCCACAAAACTAAAATTTCCAATATAGTTAGTTATGATTGTTCTTGGAACAAAAAAAAAAAGCTTGAGGCACAGAATATGCTGAGCTAAATTCAATTTTAGTCCCAATACAAGTAGACCTGTTGAAATGAAGGTACAGTGATACCTCAGATAACGTTTGCATCGGATAACATTGGGGAATTTGAGGCAAACATTTGCATCCGATAACGTTATGTTAACCATTATGTTAATGTTATCCGATCCATCAGATAACACAGCTATTTCTGATACAAATGTTTGCCTCCAATTCCCTGAGGCGTGGCTGTGACTCACCAGTTTGTCTTGGGAGAAAGGGAGGGGGCTGCCTGCTCTCTTTATCTCACGGTTGCAAAACAATCACACATTACAAAAGCTTGCCAAACCAGTTTGACTAGTTTAGCTAAGCAAACACAGACAGCATTTTTTAACTTGCTGTTTTAAAAGAAGTGCTCCCTCTTTTTTTCCAATGATGCCATGGCACACCAGGAAAACTAGGTGAGCAGAAGAAAATAAAATTTAGCTTGTTTACTGCTTTCCATAGTTTGGGCACCCCTGGCTAAGAGGGATAGACTCAGGACCCAAAATGGATGCCAACATTCTGTAGTGCACCTACCTTCCAAGATCACAAAGACGGGGGGGGGGGGGGAGACAGGACTCTTTCAATATGTCCTGACTCCATTTTAAAAGCTAAGAGGGGGGAAAACAAGCCACAAATGGATGAAATTTACAATCATGCAGAGCTGCCATATGGAGCCATGTACACCGAAATCAGTTTTAAAAGCTAACAGCAAGGGTGCCCAAACTTTTCAGGCCATGGGCGTCACGTGGTTCATGGGTGCCCAAACTTCAGCGTGTGTGCGAGATCTGGCCCTGACACCAATTCATCTGGCCCGTTCCACTCGCCATTCCCAGAAGCTGGGTGAGCTTTACTTCCGCTTCTGGTGTCATTGCCTGGATCGGGCCCATAGGCCATAGTTTGGGCACCCCAGCTGAGAGGGATAGAAGCAGGACCTAAAATGGATGCCAACATACAAGGTGGCCATCTGGAGCCATTTGCACAGGAACCCATTGGTGTCATGGGCCAGATCCGGCCCACAAGCCCTGTTAACAGCAGGGGTGCCCAAATGTTTCAGGCCAGTCACATGGTTCATGGGTGCCCAAACTACTCCCTATGGGCCAGATCCGGTCCTGACACCAATTCATCCAGGCTGCTCCACCCTCGTTGCTCCCAGAAGCAGGAGTAAAGCTCACCCAACTTCCGCTTCTGGGATCAACGACCATGGCGTGGGGTGGATGAATTGGCATTAGAGCCCAGATCTGGCCCACAGGGAATAGTTTGGGCACCCATGAACCACATGACTGTCCCATGGTCTGAAAAGTTTAGGCACCCCTGCTGTTAGTAAGGGTTTTGGTCCAGATCTGGCCCATGACACCAATTTATCTGGCCCACACTACCCTCATCACTCCCAGAAACAGAAGTCAAACTCACCTGACTACCGCTTCTGGGAGCGACGATGGAGCGGGCCAGATAAATTGGTGTTGTGGGCCGGCTCCCGCCCACTGCCCATAGTTTTAGCACCCATGACCCTATGGGCCGGATCCAGCCAATGACACCAGAAGCAAAAGTAAAACTCACCCAGCTTCTGGGAGTGATGAGGGTGGAAGGGGCCAGACTACACAAACTACAGCCTATGCACCAGATCCGGCCCTGATAACAAATCAAGTGCTTCACGTTTTTAGCAACTATAGATACCAAACTGAAAATAATTTTTAAACATGTTAGTCATCATATCAGAAGAGCAACTGTGTTACAAGTAAGATATTGAAGAACTTGGCTGTGATTTAGGAGAATGTATGATATAGTTCTTTGGAGATTCTTGTTGTTACATGCCATTAAGTGGGAACCAAATTATGTTTACCTTAATAGGGCTTTCAGAGTGAGATATTTAAGGAGTGTTTTTACTAGTTCCACTACTCTAGTGAGCTTCCATGGGTGAACAAAGATTTGTACTTGTGTCTTCTCAGCCCTAGTCCATCACTCTTATCAACTACACCAAACTGGGTATCCTTTTTGGAGATTAAATGGGATCAAAAATCGATTAAGGTATTCTGTGGCTGAACTATATCTCCAATTCAAGGGTCAAGTTACAACTATTTTGCACAGTAAAAGCATCATATTGGAATTGTTAATAATGACCTTAATGAAGAGTATGAAATCATGAATGCACATTATGCACTTTGTGAATTTTTAAAAGTTGCTTTTACAAGTTATTTAAATTGAATTGACAAAACTTTTTATTGGAAAAAGGCTTTGAGCTTTTCTCATATACTATGGATGCAACATCAAAAGGTTCCATTGGAACTAATTTGTAGCTTTGATGTTGCAAGTTGTGCATTCCTGAAAAATAACATGGATGTAAAATGAAAATGTTTAAATGCTTAAAAATAGAACACAAAAAAAAGAGTGGGCAGTGAAACACACAGTTCAGTAATATCCCCTTAGCAACTTAGTATATATGATAATTTTACCTTTGGTTACAAGAAAAATACTACAGTGTCTCATGCCATCTTTTGGCCAGTTTATTGATAGCTACCTTTTTTGAATTGCATTCCAATTTTACAAGGAAGAATCTCTCTTCATCATTAAGTTAAATAAATATTTAATTCAAATAAGTTCAAATCTTCAGCAAAGTGTTATGGTTTAATACCAACAATGTTTGATAACTGCACAGACTGAAACATGTTTTTTAAATGCCTTTAAAATCATTACAGCAATGAGCCAGCTTCAGTGGTTAAAAAAACCCCTAGCAATTCATGGTGCTACTTCTATCCAATGCATTGACTCACCAAATCTGTACTAATTCAGTAGGCTTACTCTAGTGCAGCTTTCTACATGAAGCAACAGGTTTTCAGCTTATATGATCAAAGTGATGTATAATAAAGTGACCTTTTTCAGATTAATAATCACACATAATGACTCATTACAATGCCAATGACATTTTTTGCTTATTTGTTGTTCAGTCGCACAGTCGATTCTGACCATTTGCAACCCCATGGACCACTGTCCGCCAGGCACTTCTGTCTTCCATCTAGCCATCTCATTTTTGGCCGCCCCTTCTTCTTTTGCCCTCGACCTTTCCAAGCATCAAGGCTTTCTCAAGTGAATCTTCTCTTCTCATTTGATGTCCAAAGTACTTTAGCTTCATCTTTACAATTTGACCTTCTAAGGAGCAGTCAGAGTTAATTTCTTCTAAGATTGACCTATTTGTTCTCCTCGCTGTCAAGGGGACTCTCAAAACTCTCCTCCAACACCACATCTCAAAGGCATCTATTCTTCTGCGCTCAGCTTTCCTAATGGTCCAGCTCTCACAACCATACATTGCCACAGGGAATACCATTGCTTTGACTATGCGAATTTTTGTTTGCAATGTGATGTCTCTACTTTTCACTATGTTCCCCAGGTTTCTCATCGCTTGCCTCCCAAGAATCAGTCGCCTTTTTATTTCATGGCTGCAATCACCATCTGCAGTCAGCTTAGATCCTAAGAAAGTAAAATCTGTCACTGCTTCTACTTCTTCCCCATCTATTTTCCAGGGACTGATAGGGCCCATTGCCATGATCTTTGTTTTCTTTATATTGAGTCTCAAGCCAGCTTTTTCACTTTCTTCTTTCAACCTAATCAGGAGCTTCTTTAGGTCCTCCTCACTTTCTGCCATTAGGGTGACATATGACATAGTAACATGAATTAGCAATATTATGTTAATTATTATTATAAAGTATAATTAAAACTCAGTTTTTTAAATAAATATGGCTGTCCATTTTCATAAAATCTAAGAAATATGGGCCTTGAAATTATCAACCATAACTTCTGGATTATTCCTTATTGTAGGATCTTCTGCTTCCCACCTCCAAACAACAGCTGCTTGCATCATTCCTCCTATTACTAAGCATCTAATTCTAACTTTGCTGAAAGAACTGTTTCCTTAAAATAACTTAATAGTAATAGTCTTTTATCAGGAAAGATTAAGTTTTCCAGTCATGTCCCTAATTAACCTTATAATCAGTGTTCAGAATTCTTTCACTTTCCCCTTCCATTGTAATAAAGTTGGTATCCACAGAATCGTACTGCCAACAATTAATATTTAAATATGTCTCAGTCTGTGTAGTATCAAATATTATTGGTATTAAACCCTTACATTTTGCTGAAGATTTGAATGTATTTTTCTCAAGTATTTTCCAGGTTTTTGAAACTTGAGTGATTGAAAGTATAAAGTGATGGTGTTCCTTTTAAGTTATACAAGAAACTACTTTGGTAGTTCATAAAATGGGACATCCGAGCCCTGATCTTTTTTCCCCTTGAGATATCTGCAATAAGTACTGATGACACTGAAAAACATTCTTGATACAATCATAAAAACTGTGTAGGCGCTTCCTTTCTTTTTCATGCACTAGTTTTCAGTAATTGCAGAAATGATATGGTGCCTATATTTCCTCACACTGTTATAGTTACCTGTCAATTAGATACACCTAAAAATCATGACAGGATTGTTTCTTAACTAAAATTTGTTTCAGTGCTGTGAACATAATGTGGAACAGTGTTGCCTGCAGACTACTCGGTGTACGAATTAAATTGCCCAGTTTTAATCACAAAAGCAAGTCTTGTCAGCTCTTAATTCTTAGAAATAGTGCTGCTCCCATGGGGCTTGTCCAGTTAAAATTCCTGAGGCAATAGTCTTGAAGCATCTTAATTGTCTTTTTCTTTCTCTGTGTCAGCATTGGTCTATCCATTTCTGTATCACTTCTTCTGTAGTTCTAAGTTATTTAGAGAATAAAATTAGAACATCAACTTTTTAAAAAATTATGCAAAATCAAGGAAGAATAATGTCAGAGGTGGGGAGTTTGATTCCCTACTGTGCCTTTTGGGAGGAGAACTGGCCTCTGTATCCTTGGACAAGCTGCATGCTGCCAGAACTCTTTCAAAATGAGTGCCGGTTCTAAGTACTGTGCACTTGGAAGTCCATGGAAAGAACTCTGGTGGCATAGTGGTTGAACTGCTGTATTGTGAGTTCGATCCTGACCAGGGCTCAAGGTTGACTCATCCTTCCATTCCTTCGAGGTCATTAACTTGTGAACTGCTAAGAGAGTTTACTAAGCACTATGGGATGTTATATAAGTGCTTTGCTTCTTACAAGTCAGAATTATTATTATTATTATTATTATTATTATTATTATTATTATTATTATTATTATTATTATTATTATTATTATTATTATTATTATTATTATTATTATTATTATTATTAAATTCAAATTTATATGCCGCTCTCCTTGCCGAAGCAACCCAGAGCGGCTAACAATGTTACAATAAAAATCATAATGTACATACAATATAACAAGTATAATACAATTAATGTGGTCGACAAGACCTTCATAAAAAATAATAAAAAATATATATAAATACAGTACAGTCAAAGAAATACAAAAACAATCATGGATATACAGTACAAAGCAATAGGGAAAGTCCTCAACCCTTATAAATATTTCAATTAATAAATATACATTTAACTGGAGAGAATCACTTTGATGACATGTTGTTGTTGTTGTTGTTGTTGTTGTTGTTGTTATTGTTATTATTATTATTATTATTATTATTATTATTATTATTATTATTATTATTATTATTATTATTATTATTATTATTATTATTATTATTATTATTATTATTATTGCTCTGAACCCAGTTCCCCTGAGGAGCTTGCTGTGTGAACTCTCCCTCATAAACATGCTCATTGCAGGTACAGATTCTTATTAACCACTGCCTGAGTATCTGCCCAGGGACAGGTAGTGGTAGTTCTCAGTGAACTGTTAGATTTTTTGTTTGCTGTTGAATGAAGTTGTTGATCAGTGGCAACAAATAAAAGGCGCTTTCTCCCTCCTATATTAAATCCAAAGTGGAAGAATTAAGGGCCGTTACCCAGAACTAAACATACAAAACATCAGTAAGCATAGACATTGATTGTGTTTCTTAATTAACCTATCATAGTTTTAAAAAGCTTAAGTAAACCAGGAGTGAGTTCACGAATGAATTGTAAAGTTTTAAGGCTGTAGAAACAAGTATAAGTTCAAGCTATAGAAAGAAATGCTATAGCTAAACATAATTAAATGTACGCTCAGGAGCATTCTATTCTTTGCTTTTTCAATGCTGGTGTGCCTCCAAGTTTCTGTGTTGTATATAACTAATTGACCTTGGGGATTTTATTTATTAAAAGGGGGGGGGGAGAGAATGACATTTGAGGCTTGTGGGGACTTATCACCTATTTTTCTATTCATTTGGAAAATATTGGTTTTTTTATATTGATTGAAATTATCTTTAATTTTAATAAAATTTCTTTTCTTTTTAATATTTATCTTTCCTCCAGGTTGAATCTACACAAAGCATGATAAGGATTTTAGGCCTTTCAGCTACATTGCCTAATTACCTGGATGTAGCTACATTTCTGCATGTTAATCCTTATATTGGCTTGTTTTATTTTGACGGCCGTTTCCGTCCTGTTCCTCTTGGGCAGACATTTATAGGGATAAAGACAACCAATAAGGTAAACATTTAATAAAAGTTTTAGAATGCTATAAACCCTCCCAAACGCAATGCTCTCTGGGGAAACCCGTTCTGTAGTGTAATTTTTTTTCTGTAACTCAGGACATCATTTCCTCAGGATTTCCTTCTGTATGTTGAGTTTTCCTTTACCTGAGGCATCTGTAACCCGAGTTTTTACTGTATTTGTGTTTATCAACCATCAATATGACAGTGTAAAATTTCTCCTCATGTATACTGTGTTAAAGATGATATGGAAATAATGGAAAATATGACACAGTAGTAAAACCTCTATATCATATTATTCAGGTGCAGCAACTGAACAATATGGATGATGTTTGTTATGACAATGTATTGAAGCAAATAACAGCTGGACATCAGGTATGCTCAGTTCATTTCCCTTTAATAAGAACTGGTTTGTGAATAATACCAGCAAAGATTTATTCTTTTCATGCATAAAAACTTTGATTCCTCTCTGTTTTGTTCAAAAGCCAGCTGACTCAGCCTTTTGGGAGTTTTGTGGGCAGCTTTTTCAAATTGGAAGTTTCATGTGAAGAAGCCTACAGAGTTAGAATGCAAATGAAGGAGTGTGTAGAATTTCTTGTCATTCGCTGTTTGACCTCCTTCTGCCAAATGGAAACATGAGCAGAAATGTTTTGATATAATGAAGGAATGTACTTTTCCAGAAGGGGTGTGAATTGGAAGAAATGAAACATTGAATTGAATGGAATATATTTCTGCCAACGTCCAGTTCTTATGAAACAAAAAGTTTCCCTTTTATAATCCACTTGTACTTTTTAACAGTTTCAATACCCTAATCATTCCTATGGGGCATTTATTCAAGTATTAGCCATATTCTTAAATAAAATGTTACCCATTTCATTTAAAAATATTTGCATAGTACTAAGGGTCAAAGCAGTTTACAATAAATAAATGGAAAATAGATGGAATGGAATGGAGGCTGTTAAGGTCTGGATGGGGGAGAACGGGCTACAACTGAATCCTGGCAAGACTGAGTGGTTGTGAGTCAGGGGTCCCGCGCTAACCCGGGAGCTACCATCTTTGGTTTTGGATGGGGCAGTTTTGCCCCAAACAGACCCAGTGCGTAATCTGGGGGTGCTCCTGGACTCACAACTACTACTCGAAGAGCAGGTGGCAGTCATGGCTAGGAGGGCTTTTGCACAACTTCGTGTTGTGCGCCAGTTACGCCTGTTCCTGGATCGGGACTCCTTGCTAATGATCACACATGCCTTGGTCACCTCCAGACTTGATTATTGTAATGTGCTCTACATTGGGCTGCCTTTGGCGACCATTCGGAGGCTTCAGCTGGTCCAGAATGCAGCTGCCCGGGTCGTGATGGGATGTGGATGTTATGCTCATGCCTCACCACTTCTCCGGGAGCTGCACTGCCTCCCAGTGTGCCTCTGGGTGCAATTCAAGGTGCTGGTTATTACCTTTAAAGCCCTACATGGTAGTGGGCCAGGATACTTAAGAGACCGCATCACCCCGAGAATACCTGTCCGTCCCACTAGGGCGGACCGCTCTCTGGTCATACCTTCAGCTAGAGAGGCTCATCTCTCTAGCACAAGAAGGAGGGCCTTTTCTGTGTCTGCTCCGGCCCTATTGGGATGGATTGGAATAAATGGATAGAAAGCTGGTGTGAGAAACAAACCAGTGGAGAAGAATATGTACATAGTAGGGGGTCCAACTGAGCAGCTTAGGTACCATGTTTCCACTTTTTATACCTTCTGAACCAAACCTAAAGATAGCTCTAAGTCCGTGATAGTGAACCTTGGCATTCCAGATGTTCTTGGACTTCAATTCCCGGAAGTGGAAGTAAAATACACCCGTACAGGCACATTCTACTTCCGCTTCCAGGAGTGACGAGGGCAGCACGGGCCAGATTAATCGCAGTAAACCCATTCATGTGGATTCACAGGGTGCTTGGGCTTCTGGGAATTGAGGTCCAAGAACATCTGGAGTGCCAAGGTTCGCCATCATGGGCCCATGTTGTTAATACCAGTGATAAAGCCTTATTTTAGAATCAGTTTGCCTTTATTCCTTTCTTTTTGACATTGTGAATAGAAAGAAAGGGATTTTAGATGCTGCGCTTTTCAGTAGCTCCTGTTTTTACATGCTGTGCTTATCAATAGGTTCATATGCAGGCTTTCCATGACCAACACTTTAAATTTTAAGAAAGAATATATATATAGCTTTTTCTTTATCCACCACCCTCTTTTCAAAGAACACCAAAGTTTAGTAGCAATTAAAAAAGAATAATTTACCATCGTATGATTCATGCTGGTTAGGCCCAGGCACATTGTATTGCAGATTGTAGTGGAACATTCAGTTGATGTTGAATGTTGATGTGTTTTAATATATTTTTCTTGAATTATTGTTGGGTAAGGACAGTAGGAGGTAGCTGTATTCTCTGCAGACATGTGCTCTGACAGATGGAGGGGAATCTTTTCATGTTGATTTTCAACTGTCCTACTCTGCAAGACTTCAAGCTTTTCTTTGCTGCAGGGAAATTAAAAGTTGGTGAATCAGCTATTAATTTCTATCCATCTGTTCAAACTAATGAGCTGTCTTGTTTGTAGGTTTCCCTTTGAATTAGTCAATACAAGCACAATAATAGCATTCTTTTCTGACCCACCCATCCCCACCTCCTGTGTTAAAAAGAGATAATAATAGGTGTCTTAGTCTCCTTGCATTTTTCTCTTTTATGGAAAGTCTAAAAGAAACCTTTCTGTAGCATATAGAGTTGACTTACTTTTCATTTAGTATTTACCAAAGACATAGGTTTCTGTCACAAGTCTTGTGCCAGAGCACTGCCTGCTCTATTAAGATTTCAGTTCAAAAATATCTTGAATCTTGTATTTGTATTTTCAACTTATATGCCGCCCCACTCGCAGAGCGAGTGTAGCACTTGTTACAGTTAAAATGTCAAAATTATTCCATGGTCTTCAGCTTGTAATCAGCAGCTGTTTTCTGTTCCTTTTCCAGATGGTTAAGTATCACCCTTCCCCAGAGAGGGTTTTGCTGTAATCTTAGTTATTGCTTCCTTTCCTCTGCCATTTGGTAAGGATAGAGGAAGGAGCTACAGTATTTGTTTTTGCTTCAGCTAGTTTTGTTACAAATATAATCAACCAAACTGGTTGTTTCTGAATTGAGGTTCTGGGTTTATGTTACTTTTTCTGCTTTGATGTTATCATAAGGCTACTCTTAGGCTAGGAGGGCAATATTGTACACCAAAGGGGCCATCCTAGGGAATAATTTAGAAAACTGGAGATGTATAAGAAAGAAATATTTTTTTAAAAAAGGTTACCTGATAGGTGTGAAGAAGAGAGAAATTAATGTTAGCCCATCCACTCATTCCGTAGCTGAAATCACTGGTCTCCCTACATGTCTTGCTACAAACCAAGACTTTAATAAATAAATAAAAAGGTTCCAGTTTAATATCTAGAAAAACATTAGAATACCTGTCTCCAGGAGTTCCTTTAACTTCACAGATCCTTTGCCTCAAGTCGATACCTTTGGGTTTTATATTAAAGTCACTTGACACCTGCAGTGGGGACAACTGCCCCCACAAGTTGGTTCTTCCTACACTTCCTGAGTCAACACAGCCTCCTGGTGTCTCACCCTTTGTTCTTGCTCACTCTAGTAAGAACGTTTAGGGCTTTTTCTCCTGAGCTTTCACACACAGCCTCCTCCAGAGTGTGGGAATTTGTAGTTGCTGCTCTAAGTCCTGCAGGACTGGAGCCTTCAGCCTGGGAGCAACTTCTCAGCCCCTCTTTGGAGTCCTGGGGAAGGTCCCAGCCCCTCATAAACTCCACCTGGAGATCCTGGGTGGCTTAGCTATACAAGAACCAACCCTTCCCACCAGAAGCTGCCTTAGTGATGTACCTCACTGGACTTGCAGTTGCTTGGTTCTTGGATTCCTTTCCTTGTTCCTGCTGTTGAAGATCTCTGCCTTGCTCTTGGTCCCTGCTCCAGAAGTTCTCTTGCCTTCTTTCTGCTCCTGAAGACTCCATGTAATTCTCATGAGCCACTCAAACAAAGGCTTTGCTATAATATATAAAGTATACAACTGATCTTCTAAAATTCTTTGATGCACACTAGTAGCTAGTGGATATTTGCAATATGATCTCAAGTGCCTCTTCCTTTTTAGAATTTAGTTTTAACATCAGGCATTTCTCATTCCACATCTTCAGCAGCATTTCACTAGCTTGGAGATCTGAGTATATATTGAGCATTGCCAATCTGTGAGTGAGTGTTCTCTTCCATATTTGTTGGCATATTTTTGTTAGGAATTTGACAGATCAGTTTCTGTGATTTGAAATAGTTCTACCTATAGTCTATCTACCAGTGATGATTTATTTTTTCCCTAGCACTTTCAGAGCAATTTTCGCTTCACTTTCTAGAACTGAAGTTCTCCGTGGACTCTGAATGCACACTGATCAGTTCTGCGCAGGAGCTGTTACTGTTTCCACATTTTCTTTATTTTCTCCTGATTAGATAGTATGCTACCCTGTTGGCCATTCAGCATTCCTAATGTAGTCTTAAATTTCCCTTAAAATTAAAACCCCTATTAGAGATGCAGTGAACAAGGGTGACCTTTACCTTTACTAAGTCACATGTGATTTAATAGCAGATAACACATACAAGAATGTGGAATGTTAGCAGTCAAATCCATTGTTCTAAAATACAAAAATTATTTTCCTACTTTTTAGTTAGAAACTGCCTCTTCTAATAGAAGGAATTACTGTGGTGTTAATTCTATATTCCACTTTGACTAGTAGTAAAAAAAGGACTGGAAATAAGGAATGTTCTTTAAGTAAGGATTGTTCTTTTATCCCCTTCAGACAGTTATAAAATTCTATAGTATTGTCCTGGAGACATTTCCTTTGTGGTTTGCTTGAATATATTGTCATTTTAATGCTTAGTTTTCCTGAAAAAAGCTACACAAGCTCTCAGCTGTTAAGACACTAGAGCTAGCTTTGAACTTCAGAGTACAGATCTAATTACACAGCTTGTAGCTGTGGAACCACTTTTCTCTATTTGAAAATTACTTTTCCCAACTGATTTGCATAATGCAATGCATAGAGGTTAGCCACTGAAATAATAATAAAAAAATCTTGAAATAAATAGGACAGGCTAAGTTAACTGTCTTAGGTAGGAAAGGCTGGGTTAACCCTCTTAAGATTTGTAATGATCTGTTTTGAATGATTATTGATTAGTCTAGAGACAATGATATACCGTATGTTAAAAATTCAGCCTGTGTGTTGTGGTCTTGAATTGATGCTTGTCTTTCTCTATTTTCCCTTTTTGGATTAAATGATATTAACAATATGCAAACACAATATGTTTCTTCTAAGAAATCAAATGCAGTGCAATTCCTATCAGCTCACCTCTGTGTCATCTCTGTGAAGTTGATTGGGCAGTCAGTTGACAAGCAGTTCTTTTCATTTACCTGTGGTACTGAGACTCCCAAGGCCAAGATCAGACAAATTAATGTGCCTGGTCATGGTCGCTTTCTGGACTTTTCAGATTTAAAGGCTCTATGGGTAGAATGGTATTTGCAGAAAGAACATTGAGGGAGAAGTGGGGATACATATGGATGTAATGCTTCAAATCAGTATACAGTAATACCTCGGATAACGTTTACCTCGGATAACGTTAAAATCGCATAACGTTAAGTAATCTGGGGAGGAGAAATTACAGTAAAACTTCGGATAATGCTAAGACTTGGTTCCACAAGTCTTGGTGTTATCCGATTTTTAGTGTTATCCGATACATGTTAAAATCCTATGGGATGCATCGGATAACGTTAAAGCTCCATAGAGATACATTGTAACCACACAGACGTTAGCGGTTGTTATCCGATGCATCCCATAGGATCTTAACGTTATTCGATGCAATTCTCCCCCCCCCCCGATTACTTAATGTTATGCGATTTTAGCGTTATCCGAGGTAAACGTTATCCGAGGTATTACTGTATCTCTATGGAGTTTTAACGTTATCCGATCCATCCCATAGGATTTTAACATGGATCGGATAACGTTAAAGCTCCATAGAGATACAGTAATACCTCGGATAACGTTTACCTCGGATAACGCTAAAAATCGGATAACACCAAGACTTGTGGAACCAAGTCTTAGCGTTATCCGAGGTATTACTGTAATTGGAAGTACAGTGGAACCTCATAAAACAATCGCCCCGCATAGCAATGAAATCACATAACAGTTAGGTTTTGGGGGGAAATGGCGTCCCACATAACATTATCCCTATGGAAAAAATTATACAACAATTTTTCAATGGGAAAAACAACTTAGCAAAAAATATCGTATGATGCATCCCATAGGGAAAATCGCTATACGATGTACGTATCGTATAGCAATTGTTTTGTACAACAACAAACCCTGTGGAACGGATTAAAATTGTTGTATGAGGTACCACTATACTGTAGTCTGGCCAGGTTATCTTGCTATGGTAATAGAGTAGACCATACTGCCAGCAACTCAACGTTGAATGTCAGGCAGAAGTTAACCAACCTGACAACCCTGAGGACTAATGGCCTTGGGTGCTGAAGTCCATAGGGAAGGGTGATAGTTCCCAAGTGGATTAAATCCCACTTGAATCCATCTTGATGGAGGCAGCAGCTTCATCAATATCGGCATGGGGATGAGGAGGATTACGTGTCCCAAAAGGGCTCAGGATCAAAAAGTTACAGAACTAGATCAGTGGTATGGGTGTCATGCTGCGATGTGTCAGCCAGATGAAAGGCCACTGCATTGCATTCTCAGGGCAGTCTTCATGGCTGATCGCCATGAGGATCGCCAATATTTGGATTTGGATACAGCAGAAGAAGAAGGAGGTAGAAAAATGTTTCATCGTTCACGTATAACAAAATATATACTTGTCCACAAGTTGTTGATATTTATTTAATGTTGCACCAAGGCACATATCTAAATCATTTTGTTGAAAAGGATTTTTTCTCCTCCAAAAACACAAAGTATATCTGCTGAGAAACGACATACAGTCAAACCTCGCATAACGAGTGTTTTGCTTAGTGAAAAACTCGCATAATGAGCAAGTTTTTCTCTAAGTGGTCTGACTCGCATAACGAATTTTTCGCTATGTGAGTCGGACTTTTCCCTATGGAAAAACTCGCATAACGAGCGTTTCTATGGGGAAAACTCACATAACGAATTTTTTAATAACAGTGTTTTATATGTTTGGGAATCGATTCTTAAAGAGAAGCATTACATTCATTGGATCCCATGTACATTCATATCTGGTATATTTATGGGCTTATCAGCCATATGATTATTTTGAAATTAGGCCTCCTCTGTGCTTTATATTATCAATTTAAAATGAATCATCCAGTGTGAAGGGTTTTTTTAAATTCAAAAATGTGTAGTAGATGTTTTGTATGTGTGTGACATGCTTATTTACCTTGGAGTAAAATAGTTGCTATCTGTTTATCCATAAGCTTCTAATCTGTTATTAAACGAGTAACTTTAAAACCACCTCCTGTGGCTAAACAAATATCTGTCTTTAATTTCAAGGTCATGGTTTTTGTTCATGCTCGAAATGCCACTGTGCGGACTGCTATGGCTCTTCGGGAGAAAGCAAAAAACAATGGCCACATCTGCTACTTTTTGCCATCTCAGGGAGCTGATTTTGGACAGATGGAAAAGCAAGTAAGTGACTTCTACAGCTCATTGGTTTTGTGACCTTGTATTTAAAAAAAAATCACTTTTAATGCCAGGGATTACTTTTAATATATAAAGTGGCAGCCTATATTATTTACTTCATTTATAGCTCACCTTTCTCTGATGAAGGGACTTAAGATACCATACAACAGCTAAAAAAATGCATACATTAAAAAAACCCAATAAATCAGAATATTAATATCAAAATATAGTTAACCTTATAACAATGTTAAAACATCATTAGTTTGAAACAAATCAAAACACATTTAAAACAGACTATTAAAATATTTGAGTGGTAGCCATGTTAGTCTGGGCAAGCATATCAGTGAGTAAACAAAACAGCAAAAAAGAAAGAAAGAAAAGATAAAAATGTTGTGGCACCTTAAAGACTAACTGCTGTATTTAAATGTGAGCTTGTGTGGACCAAATCCATTTCATCAGACATAAGAGTGAGGCTTCATGGTGTGCCAGTGCATTCACAAGTCAAAAGTCAGTTTAAACAGGAAGGTTTTCACCTGCTGGTAGAATGACAGTTTAGAGAAGGAAAGCAGGCAACCTAAGCTTGTGTGGGAGAGAATTCTGTTGATTGGGAATAACCATTGAAAACACTTTCTCTTGATTCCTTCTCAAACATACCTGCTATGACACATAAACCTTAGTTTCTGAGTCCTGGCCTTTGATAAAAGGCTGTTACATCCAAACCTTATATAACCTCATGGGCCAGGACTCAGAAACTAAGTTTTCATGTGTCAACAACTCTAAAGGAATGTCAGAAACAATCCCCAGCCCTTATGAGGTGGGTAGGGAGGTGTAGAAAGTGGGAGCTGCCCTTTGGCATTGTGGGTAGAAGTGTTATGTTCACATGGTCTTCCACTACCTTTCCTGGCCTGTGTTGCAGAGTGACTTCAACATTGGAGTTCAGTAACAATAAAAACAAATTCCTTCTCATCTAATCAATACCACCTCACAGAGTTACAGCAAAATAATTTTCCCATTTCTCTAATTTGTCATCCAATTTCACTTCTGCTTCTCTAGCACTATGCTTGTCTTCTGTCCATACTGACCATTCGCACCCTGTGGGTTATAATTTTATTTAACTGTTATGCATATCTAAGGGTTTTAGATTAATTACTGCTTTCAGAATCAGAATTGTTTTCTTCAGACATTGATTTGGCACTTTTTGGCCTCATTTTCTAATTCATTTTATTCATATAACATTTTCCCAATAAAGGGATTCAAAGTGACCAAATCTTTTTGTTATTGGTCAGTCGCACAGTCGATTCCGACCCTCTGCGACCCCATGGACCACTGTCCGCCAGGCACTTCTGTCCTCCACCATCCTCCTCAACTCGCTCAGCTCTGTGCCCATTGTGTCTACAATACCATCTAGCCATCTCATTTTATTTTCTGTTATTTGTTTTATCTGTGTTTTTCCTGTGTTTGATACAGGATATAGCATATTATATGATCCCAGGTGTCACAAATGCAATATTTTGTTGAGCAGATATCCTTTGCTTTAAGCTTTTCTTGAGATCATATTTTGTGTGAAGGCAGGTTTGAAGGAAAAGTTTCTTCAAACTTTTACGATCATAAACTGGTTCACAAATTTGATGAAGTTCCGTAGAACACCTGTAAGAAAGGGAAGGAGCAAAGACCCAATTCCATCAAGTTTCTGTTAACTAGCATTATTTTACCATCTATTTCTCCAAAATTATAGTGAAAAGTTCTTCAGATTAGCTAAGTGGAGGTGTAAGTCTCTGTGCTCATTTGCTGGATCAAATTTGAGTTTAACTAATAAAGTTTCCAGCCAATTATTCAGTAAGTCCTGAATCCAGTTGATAATGCCAACTGGATTAGATAACATGAATCAGTGGGATATATGTGCCACCATTCAGCAGTTGATTCAGTGGTCTACTTTAGTTGGCACTACTAATTAGATCTAGTGCCTACTTTTTAATATTGACTATTATTCCTCTTCAGTTTCAACCATTAATATAAAGTTTATTTGTGGTTAGACTGTGTGCTGTCTGCTGGTGATGTTCTAACAAGGAATGTTAGCGTTTTTGCTTTTAGTTAGTACTTTATAATATGGCATGTTAATTGAGACCCAACTATTAAGAAGCACTACTAAAGCATTAATATTCTTTTCCATAAGCCTTCTGAAACCAACAGGTTGCTCTCTCATTAGTGATAATTAATGGAGTTATTTCAATGCCCTATGAAACTTGTGAACAAAGGTTATTTGTTGCTTCTACCACAATTGTGGCTGTCTGGTTAAAAAAATATTTAGTATAAGCTTTGCTATATCATTGTTATTATAATAAAACTTCAGCACAGCAGAGCAGATACTTAGTTCAGGCATAGCCTTGTTTAAAGGTTCAGCAGCTTACTGCTTTTAGCAGCCTTTTTCTCCATTTTCCCATCTCTCTGAGGGGTTTTTAAATGCTAAGCCTAAATATGGAATAATTGTATGAAAGTGCTTCAGAATTACTTTTAAATGCTTTGTAAAGGAATCAATAAGATTTTTTAAAAAATAGTATCTGCTTTACTTACTGTAAGGATAGAATTTAAATTTTCAGGAGAAGAAAAGTTAATGTTTGCATCTCACTAAGCCAGGGATTCTCAACCTGCGGCCCGTGGCACCATTTCATGTGCCCCCCCCCACCGTTTCCACCACACCAGGAAGTGTCATGTGGTGGAGGAAGGGCAAAATGACCATCCAGTCCCTGAAGCTGTCTGAGGGAGCGTGACCTGGCCCCTGCTTAAAGAGGTTGAGAACTCCTGCACTAAGCAGTTAATAAAAATCTCAGATGAGTATTATACTTTGGAAATTCATGAATGCATGCCATCAAGTTAACTTTGACTTATGGCAACCCTTTTCAGGATTTTGTTGGTAGAAGTGGTTTAACATTTCTTCTTATGGGTCCACCTGGGGCTGTGCAACTTGCCCAAGGCTACATAGGGGTAGCTTGTCTCCCTGTAAACACAGTGGAGAACCGAACTCCCAACCTCTGTTCCTATAGCCAAATACCTAAAGCAGAGGTTCGCAACCTACAGCCTGCAGGCCAGGCCTGGGCCCTGACACCATTTCATCTGGCCTGCGACAACAACCCCAGAAGTGGAAACAGAAGCAGACACGTTTATGACAGCTGGAAACGCACATGCACAGATGCACCCACCGCAGTTTATGGCAGCATTTGCAGCAGAGGAAACCATGTGTGGGCTGCTCAGCTGTCTGAGGGGGAGTTGTCTGGCCCATGGTGCAGTAAGGTTCAGAACCCCTGATCTAAACCTTTGAGTTACTGGTTATCCAGCCACATGCTTGGGTAGTAAAGGACTGATAAACTTATAAAAGGGAATAAATATTTATCATACAAGAGTTCGAGAATATGATACAACAACGGGATGGGTGTTTAGAAAAGATTAAAAATATCTCACAATAGTTGTCTCTTTGACAATGATAATTATTTTACAAGTGTCTATTCACAGATCAAATGTTGCAGTGATTACTTTATTGATATGTATAATACAGTTTTTACATGTCAATGTTCAAGCCGTAAGAGAAGGAATATAATCTCTGTACAACTTCGCATCTATAAATATGCTGGCTGAGGATAAATTTCATAAAGATGGTGAAGTGGATAAAATCTATAAAAACTTACACTAGAAAAAGTATAATAGCTTTAAGGGTTCTAGAAACTCTTTGTTGTATTTGCTCCCACAGCCTAACATAACTACTCTGAAAATAAGAACAAATCATACAATGAACATTAACAGTTAGGGTTTAATTAATCTCTTTCATGTCTAGTTTAAATTGCTACATTACATTGATTTGTTTGTGTTTTATTTGTGTATTAAATACAAATAAAATACACAAATAAACATTTACATTTATTTGTTGATGAAATACTTACCTGTAATTTTCTTACTGTTAAATAAGAAAATTAAAAATACACCAGTTTTTTATTTTGTGAAAATGTTATTCTATCTAGAAACTGCTTTGTATCCCACTACTTTCATACCATTTGCATTTGTAATCCTTCTTTTAAACAATGATTTTACTGTTAAGAATGAATTACAAATATTAGTTCACCAGAATTACTTAATAAGTTTAAGTCTATAATGTACATATGGGAGGGCCGCTGCGCCCCTCCCAGCCACCGTCACCAGCTGGGAGGTGAAAAGGAGCCCCTGGCCGAGGGGGCTTGAAGGGACGCCGGCCGCTGAGCGCGGGAACGCCGCCGCCGCCGCGCCCCTCCCAGCCACCGTCACCGGCTGGGAGGTGAAAAGGAGCCCCTGGCCGAGGGGCTTGAAGGACGCCGGCCGCTGAGCGCGGGAACGCTGCTGCCGCCGCTGCGCCCCTCCCAGCCACCGTCACCGGCTGGGAGGTGAAAAGGAGCCCCTGGCCGAGGGGGCTTGAAGGACGCCGGCCGCTGAGCGCGGGAACGACGCCGCCGCTGCTGCGCCCCTCCCAGCCACCGTCACCAGCTGGGAGGTGAAAAGGAGCCCCTGGCCGAGGGGCTTGAAGGACGCCGGCCGCTGAGCGCAGGAACGCCGCCGCCGCCGCCGCGCCCCTCCCAGCCACCGTCATCGGCTGGGAGGTGAAAAGGAGCCCCTGGCCGAGGGGGCTTGAAGGACGCCGGCCGCTGAGCGCGGGAACGCCGCCGCCGCGCCCCTCCGTGTTGTCTTACACTATGTGGTTGTTTACTATGTTGTTTGTTTACTGTTGCTTTATGTTCCTTGGAAGCCGCCTAGAGTCAGGTTCGCCTGAGCAAGGCGGGGTATAAAAATAAATTTGAAATTTGAATTGAATATGACACAAGTCAGCAATTGCTTGTGCACATTTTATTCCCTCAAATTCTGTACTGTTGAATGTTCATAAGTTGCTCAGCATCTAGATAAAGTAGTTAACAGACATAGAAGCCATAATTCTCAATATTGTCAGCTACAGTTGTGTAGGTTACAGTCAGCTATGTGACAATGTGAACATTTTGTTAATTCTTCTCTTTGTCTACATTTGTAATGCCAATAATAATAATAATAATAATAATAATAATAATAATAATAATAATAATAATAATAATAATAATAATAATAATAATAATAATAATAATAATAATAATAACTATTGTGATGGATTGGAATAAATGGATAGATATCTTTCATATTATTCTTGAGTTGGAGTACACAGAAAGAGCCTCCTTGAAGATTGTGTTGTTTTTGAACCATAATCGGATGTACCCTGGTAACGGCTAATTTTTCTCACAGTAAGTCAGACGAAGGGAAGTGCAGAATGAACTCACCAAAAGGTGCCTCCATTTTGGCAGTTTCACGTGTGGACTAGACATGGAAAAAGAAGTCTTGAGTAAAGTTGATAGGACTCTATATGCCTTAGATGACAGCCTTTTAATTTATTGTGAAAATTGACTTCACAATTAAAACTTGAGTGTAGCTTTATAAAATATGTGAGAGATTGTTTTTATATGTGTCTGATGCATACATATTTATTTTATATCACACCAACCCATACAAATGTTTGCATTCTGAACATACATTTTGTTAAATACAGTATTGAGAGCCATCTTGTGGTCTTTTGGTTATTGCACATTATCATCTTGTTTTTCACAATATATGCCAAGTTACTTCTGCTTTGGACTACTTACTGTTCAGAATACAGTACACTAGTACCCCGGATAACGTTATGACTTGGTTCCACAAGTCATGATGTTATCCGGTTTTTAGCGTTGTCCGATACATACATCGAACAACGTTGTCCGATACATACATCCCGTCCCCGGGGGGGATTTCAGACAAGCCGAGCCCTGGGTAGGCACGCGATCGCGCGCGTCGTTCGGGATTAGGGCAAGATACTGTATGGGGAAGACCTCCGTATCCTGCCCTAACCCCGAACAACGTGCGCGCACACACCCGCCGCCTGATGTTTCGAAAGGGTAAGGGGATCTTCTCCTTACCCTTTCGGAACATCGGGCGGCGTGCAGGCGTGCGCGCGTCGGTGGGGGTTAGGGCAGGATACAGAGGTCTCCCCCGTATCCTGCCCTAACCCCCACCAACGCGCGCCGCTCGCCCGATGTTTCGAAAGGGTAAGGATCCTTACCCCTTCGGAACATTGGGCGGCGTGCAGGCGTCCGCGCGTCGGTAGGGGTTAGGGCAGGATACGGAGGTCTCCCCCGTATCCTGCCCTAACCCCCACCGACGCACGCCGCTCGCCCGATGTTTCGAAAGGGTAAGGATCCGTACCCTTTTGAAACATCGGGCGCGTGTCAGTCGGGGTTAGGGCAGGATACGGAGGTCTCCCCCATATCCTGCCCTAATCCCCACCGATGCGCGCCGCCCGCCCGATGTTTCGAAAGGGTAAGGATCCCCGTACCCTTTCCAAACATCGTGGGGGGCGGGCGCTGGGGGGGTGGATTGGGTAGATGTTCTACCCAATCCAACTCCCCCCCACGCACACGTTTGTATCGGAAAACGCTAAAAATTGCATTATTTGATACAAGATTTTTCCGAAAATCTTGTAACGTTATGCAGATTTAGCGCTATACGGTACAATCGTTATCCGGGGTATTACTGTATATGTATCTTAATTAGGTTTTTATTTCATTTTAGAAAGTATCTCTGTACTCTACATTCTTCCTTTCCTGTATCCAATATGTTTTTCCTTTCTGATCATATATTAAAATTGAGCAAAATTTGGAAATTATTTATTTTTTAAGTAAATTCATCTGTAAATACCAGCCATATTGAAATAATTACCAATTTGGATACACATCAGTCTTTTGTTCGCATTTGTAGCACGTTTGCTTCTTTTACCATGAGGTGTGATTAAACCAGGAAGATTATAGTTAACCATAGTTTTTCATGTTGTTTGTTTTTGAACTTGTGGTCGACATGTGCAAAATAAATCAGATCTAAAATGTACACTTTATTTTTTGGCTGAAATTTGTAAAACCTGTTATAGTTCTCTAAGTAATATCCATGTTTATGTCATTCGTGCACTTGGGCTCTGTAAGGTACAGTAAAACCCTGGTTTACGATTGTGATCCATTCTGACTGCTTTCATTAGGAACCTGATCAATCGTAAACCGAAGCACGTTTTCCCATAGGAATGCATTGAAAAATAAAAAGATGGTCCTCACCGGACCAAAAATAATTTTAGAAAAATACAAACACACACACACACCATCCAAAAAAAAAAAAGCCAGACACAATTGTCCCCAACTCCTATCGACCCCACCAGCTAGTGAGGGGGTGGGGTGGAGAAAAGGGTTGTTCTTAAAGGATTTACCCCTTTTTTATTCCATACCTCAATCCATCGAACTCCCTAGCTGATTAGCTGCTGGGGTGGAGAAGAGGGGGAGTTATTGAGGTGCAGGAGAGAAAGAGGAAGCCCCTAAACACACATCCTCCTTCTTCCCAGCCAACCCCCAATGGTGGAGATAGATCGATCGAAGTGCAGGATCATTTGATCAAGGGGTGGAAGGGACAAAACGATCTCCCTACCTTTTCCACGCCACTGCTTCTTCCTGAGCGGTTTGTCCGGCCACCAGGGGAACCCAGTCTCCATTGCTATCGGCAACAGGAGAGTGTCGGGACCATATCCGTTCAGTTCTGGTCTTCCTCCGAGGTCCCTGCATGCACTACAGCTGGGAACGCTCGTCTCTCTGGAACTTCCTGGTTAGGCACCCAGGCACGCATTCCCTACTGTAGCGCTGCTCGTTCCTGGCTGTAGCACCATGCAGGGAGCTCGGACAAAGACCGTAACAGAGCGGGTATGGTCCCCACAGTCTCCCACTGCCGGTAGAAGCGGCAGGCACTGTGGAAACAGCGGCAAAAACATCACTGCCACAGTAAGTGATGAATCGTGACTTCCGGCGGAGGGGTTGGGGTGCCATTTTAGAGTCTAAAAAGGCACCAGTAGTCTAATTCCAGGTCATAAGGTGAAGAATTGTCGTTAACAGGGAGGTTGTTTTCAAGGAATTTGCCATCATAAACCACGGCAAACATAAACCAAGGGGTTTCTTAAGCAGGGGTTTTACTGAACTCTAATTGGCTGGATATTTATAAAAGCAGTGCAACAAAACACTTGTTTGTTGGGTATGTGTAGTTTTTTAGTACTGTTTCTATAATAAAACAAAATGGCTGTACTGACTGCAGTACATTTATCATTGACTGCACTTATTGAGAAAGAAGCTTTGATAAACAGGCATGTATTTTGGTGAGGTTTATTACTGTAGCAAATCACACTATGCAGAGCTTTAGCGGGACTTGATTTATTTACTGACACACTTACAATCATCTGTGCATCAGCCTTGCACAGCAAGAACATAAGATGTATATTTTCTGTGAACCAGTATCTCTCAGTTTGCTTTAGAATTTTCAAACATGTGAACCATCTTCTGACACCTCTTAACATCTATTTGTTGTTCAGTCGCACAGTCAAGTCTGACCCTTTGTGACCCCATGGACCACTGCCATCTAGCCACCTCATCCTCTGCAGCCCCTTTTTCCTTTTGCCTTCAATCTTTCCTAGCATCAAGGCCTTCTCAAGTGAGTCCTCTCTTCTCATTTGGTGGTCAAAGTACTTGAGCTTCAGCTTTAGTATTTTTCCATCCAATAAACATTAAGGGGTGGATTTCCTTCAGGATTGACTGATTTGATCTCCTTGCAGTCCAGGGGACTCTCAAGAGTCTCCACCAGCACCACAGTTCAAAGGTATCTATTCTTCTGCGCTCAGCCTTGCTTATGGTCCAGCTCTCGCAGCAATACATTACTACTGGGAATACCATTGCTTTAACTATGCAGACTTTTGTTGGCAGGGTGATGTCTCTACTTTTTATTATGCTGCCTAGGTTTCTCATAGCTTGCCTCCCAAGAAGTAAGCATCTTTTTATTTCATGGCTGTAGTCGCTATTTGTAGTGATCTTAGATCCTAAGAAGGTGAAGTCTGTCATTGCCTCCATTTCCTCACCTTCCATTTGCCAGGAGGTGACGGAACTGGATGCCATGATCTTGGGGTTTTTTTATGTTGAGTTTCAGGCCAGCTTTTGCACTCTTCTCTTTCACCCTCATCCAGAGGTTATTTTAGGTCTTCTTCACTTTCTGCCATTAGGGTGGTATCATCTGGGTATCTCATGTTGTTGATGTTTCTCCCAGCAATCTTAATTCCATCTTGTGATTCATCCAGCCCTGCCTTATGCATGATGTACTCTGCATATAAGTTAAATAAGCAAGGTGACAATATACAGCCTTGTCATACTCTTTTTCCTATTCTAAACCAGTCCGTATTGCTGTATTCTGTCCTAACTGTCGCTTCTTGATTCATACAAATTTCTCAGCAGACAGAAGAGGTGGTCTGGTACTCCCATCTCTTTAAGGACTTGCCACAGGTTATTGTGATTCACACAATCATTTGGTAATATGGGCATTGTTAGATTAATGTAGTGCTTCCTCTTCTTCCATGTCTAGACCAGATGTGGAACTGCCAAAATGAAGGCACCTCTTAATGAGTTCATTCTGCAGTTCCTTTCATCTGACCTACTGCTAAAACTCTCTGTTTCATTACATATTCCCATACTATATACAGTAGTTTCTTTATTAGAAAGAGTATTGTTACAGTTGTTCATTGTGTTCCATTGACTGTTTAATTTCTTCCACAAAGAAGAAGAAATGTTAGCATTCTAATATATAGCAATTCTATTTGGATTACTGTATTTGGTGGTGTATAAGATCCACCGGAGTATAAGATGTACCCCATTATCAAGTATAATAATAAATAAATAATAAATAAATAAATAAATAAATAAATAAAATAGCCCACTTTGGGCCACTTTATACAGTACAAGACACACTCATTTTTCCAGTGTATTTTAAGGGGGGAGTGAGTCTTATGCACAACCATCCTCCTCAGCCTGCCCACTTCTGTGCCCACTGCATCTACAATACCACCTAGCCATCTCATTTTTGGCCACCCCCTTCTTCTTTTGCCCTCCACCTTTCCCAACATCAAGACCTTCTCAAGTGAATCCTCTTCTCATTTGATGTCCAAAGTACTTCAGCTTCATCTTTACTATTTGACCTTCAGGGTTGATTTCTTCTAAGATCGACCTATTTGTTCTCCTCATTGTCCAGGGGACTCTCAAAACTCTCCTCCAGCACCGCATCACATCTGCTGACATATATTATTTATTGCATTTGCTACCCCGCCCCAATCGGGAGAACCCGACTCTGAGCGGCTTACATCAAAATAAAAACATAGAACAATCTATATCAATAAAAAATCATCAAAAGTTAAAAAATCATATAAACAACCAATAACTTGATTCCATAATCTTTTAGGGCTTTGAAAATTTCAACTGTAATACCATCATCTCCACTTGCTTTGTTGTTTGCAGTGCTTTTTAGGGCCTTTCTGACTTCACTCTCTAGGATGTCTGGCTCAAGTTCAATGTTCTCATCATTGTGATTATCAGGGGTGCAGAGGACCTTTTTGTACAGTTCCTCTTTCCATATTTTCTTAATCTCTTCTGCCTCAGCTAACTCCTTGCCTTCTTTGTCCCTTATCACGGTCATTTTTGCTTTAAACGTTCCCTTGATTTGCCCAATATTTTTGAAAAGATCTCTAGTCCTACCTGTTGTGTTGGTTTTCCTCTATTTATTTATTTATTTTATTTATTTATTTAGATTTATTATCCCGCCCCAATCAGGCAAACCTGACTCTAGGCGGCTTACAGAAAATTCATAAATTAAAACCTTGAGGTTCGAAATTACTTTAAAATTCAATTAAAAAAGAATTAAACCATGAATTTACAAAGATCTAAAAAATTTAAAAAGGTTAAAAAGTTTAAAAAGATTTAAAAAGTTTAAAAGAGTGAGGGAGGGGTGGCTGTCCCATCAGATCAGCCACCCAACATGGGACCCCATATTCCTGGAGCCCCACACCTGCCCTGCCAGCCAGGTTTTTAGGCCCTTCCGAAAGGGCAGGAGCTCTGTCTGTAGACGTAACTCCGTTGGCAGGAGGTTCCAAAGGGCCGGGGCGGCCACGGAGAAGGCCCTCCTTCTGGTGCTAGAGAGATGCGCCTCTCTAGCCGATGGAATGATAAGAGAGCCTCTCCGATCCGCCCTGGTGGGACGGACAGATGTCCTTGGGACGATGCGGTCTCTTAAGTATCCTGCCCCACTACCATGTAGGGCTTTAAAGGTAATAACCAGCACCTTGAATTGCACCCGGAGACATACTGGCAACCAGTGCAGCTCCTGAAGCAGTGGTGAGGCACGAGCATAACGCCCGCACCCCATCACTACCCGAGCAGCCGCATTCTGGACCAGCTGCAGCCTCCGAATGGTCACCAAGGGCAGCCCCATGTAGAGCGCATTACAGTAATCAAGTCTGGAGGTGACCAAAGTATGTGTGATCATGAGCAAGGAATCCTGGTCTAGGAGTGGGCGTAGCTGGCGTATTACACGAAGTTGTGCAAAAGCCCTCCTGGCCACGGCTGCCACCTGCTCCTCGAGCAGTAGCCGTGAGTCCAGGAGGACCCCCAGATTACGCACCAGGTCTGTTTGGGGCAAAACTGCCCCATCCAGAACCAAAGATGGTAACTCCCGAGATAGTGCAGGACCCCTTACCCATAGCCACTCAGTCTTGCCGGGATTCAGTTGTAGCCCGTTGTCCCCCATCCAGACCCTGACAGCCTCCAGGCATTGTGCATTGTTCATTTAGGTAGGTTTCCTTATCTCTCCTTGCTGTTCTTTGAAACTCTGTATTCAAGTGATTGTATTTTTTCCTTTCTCCTTTGCCTTTTGCATTCCTTCTTTCATCTGCTATTTTAAGAGCCTCATCAGACAGCCACTTTGCTTTCTTATGCTTCTTTTCTTTTGGTATGGTTTTCCTTGCTGCCTTCTGCATGATGTCCCACATCACTGTCCTTAATTCTTCTGGCACTCTGTCTATCAGGTCCAAGTCATTACATCTGTTCCACACCTCCACCATGTATTCCTTAGGGATGTTGTCTATGTCATGTCTGTCTGTCCTAATTGTTTTCCCTATTTTCTTTAGTCTAAGTCTGAATTTTGCGATCAGTAGGTTGTGATCTGAGCCACAGTCTGCCCCAGGTCCCGTTTTTGCTGACTGTTTGGAGGATCCCTATCTTTGGGTGCAGAGTATGTAATCAATCTGGTTTCGATGTTGGCCATCTGGTGATGTCCATGTGTAAAGTCTCCTCTTGTGTTGCTGGAAGAGGGTGTTTGCCATGACCAATGCGTTCTCTTGGCAGAACTCTGTCAATGTTTGTTTATTCATTCATTCATTCAAATTTCTATTCCGCCCTACTCACATAGGTGACTCAGGGTAGATTACAAAGAGTCATGGAAAGACATAAATCACAATTCATAAAAACCAGATTTAAAAAACAGTTAAAATAGCAATTAAACAGGCTAAAAACAATTTTTTGACATTAAAAGGGGGAGAGAGTGGGTATGAGGTGTTAGATAAACCAGTGGGGTGGGGTCAATGAACCATCACTGTTCCACACCTGTCCCGCCAGCCAAGTCTTTGCATCCTTACTAAAAGCCAACAGGTCCATCTGGAGATGCAGCTCTAAAGGCAGGGGGTCCCAAAGTGCTGGGGTGGACACGGAGAAGGCTCTCCTTCTAGTACCAGATAGGTGTGCCTCGCTGGCAGATGGCACCACTAGGGAGCCTTTCCTGTCCGCTCTGGTGGGATAGACAGATAATCTTGGGGAGATGCGGTCTCTTAGGTATCCTGGCCCACTACCATATAGGGCTTTAAAGGTAATAACCAGCACCTTGAATTGCACCCAGAGGCAAACTGGTAACCTCCTGGATCAGTGGGGATGCATGCGAATAACGCCCACAGCCCAACACCACCCAGGCAGCCGTGTTCTGGACCAGCTGCAGCCTCTGAATGGTCATCAAGGGCAGCCCCATGTAAAGCGCATTACAATAATCTAATCTGGAGGTGACCAGAGCGTGGGTAATCATGAGCAAGGAGTCCCTGTCAAGGAGTGGGCACAATTGGTGTATTACACTAAGCTGTAATTACATGAAGCTTTGCACTGCTTCATTCTCTGTTCCAAGACCAAACTTGCCTGTTATTCCATTTACTTTTTGATTTCCTACTTTGGCATTCCAGTATCCTATGATAATGTGGACATCATTTCTTGGTGTCTGTTCTATGAGGTGTTGTAGGTCCTCATAGAACTGGTCAACTGTGGCTTCATCTGCACCAGTGGTTGGTGCATATATTTGGATTACAGTGATATTGAACAGTTTGGCTTGTATTCTCACTGACATCATCCTATCATTTTTGAGATTATATCCCATTACTGCTTTTCTCACTCTTTTATTAACAATTATGGCTAATCTGTTGTTGTTGTTTTAGGTTTTCTTGTCCACAGTAGTAGATATGATGGTTTCCAAAGCTGAAGTCACCCATCCCTGTCCATTTTAACTTGCTGATTCCTAAGATGTCAATGCTTATTCTTTCCATTTCCATTTTTTACTACTTCCAGTTTTTCTTGGTTCGTAGATCTTACGTTCCATGTCTCTATACAGCATTGTTCCTTACAACACTGTATTTCTCCCCTTTTCCTGTCCATTCCCTTCTTCTGATGTGATGTGCTAAGCATCCTGTTTCATCTAAGTTGCCCTCTTTGTTTTGCCTTTTGTTTTGGTCCATAGGGTTCTATTGGCAAACTTTCCGATGTGGTTTGCCAGTATCCTCCCATCATACATGTTATCACAGTTTAAAACAAAGTATTATCATGCATATTATCACAGTTTAAAACACAGTATCAGACAAAAAGTTGAGCTAATTAGTACTGGATATATGGAGTTAAAAGTTATATGAGAAGTAAGAAGTTATATATGTAGTCAGGAGTTGCTAAGTAAGCCATATTTACCACTGGCTCAGGGTCATTTTCCTTAGAAATAATTCTGAAATAAGTAGGCTTGACCTTGATTACTACCCTTTTAATCTTTTTACCAGGGGTTTTGTTTTATTACACTCGTAAAGTATGCATTGAGAAGATGGTTTTTCTGTTTAAACAATGATACATTTAGTATTTCCAAGATCTCAGTAAAAATCCCAAGAGAGCAATATTCTTGAAATAGTGTTAGTTTATCATGTTTTTGTACACCAAATTCATGTTATACACAATGCTGTGGGCAAAGATAAGACATTGAGATAAGACTGTGCATTTAAATTAAGCTGCTTTAAGTATGTCATCATAGGGGAGCTTCTGCTGTGTCTTTCAAATGTGGAAATATGACATTTTAGTCCAAGAAAATTCTGTTACATATCAAATTTCCAATCTTACAATACCTCTATTTTTCCTTGCTAACTTTTTTGTTTCTTTCTTAGAATTTCTTCTGTTTCAAAGATTTGTGGTTATATTCTGGGGGTAGAATTTGCTTTCTTCTTTGAATTATAAGGAAGGAAAGAGCATGGATAAAAATCAGGATTGAAAAAAGATGGGCCTGCTATTTGAAAGGCTCTTTCTCCTGGTGACTGAGCACCATAGAGATGGCTAGATGGTATTGTAGATGCAATGGGCACAGAGCTGGGCAGGTTGAGGAGGATGGTAGAGGGCAGAGGTGGCTGGCGGGCAGTGGTCCATGGGGTCGCAAAGGGTCAGAATCGACTGTGTGACTGAAAAACAACAAAAAATATTTAATCCTTATATTCTTGCAGATCTGCCCATTTGAATTATGAAACTAGTTTTGTGTAACCCCAGTAACAACTCACTAAAATTAATAGAAACATATGTTATATTCATCCTTTTATATATATATTATTGAAGGAAGTGGTAATCTTTCATGTCTATGATCATTATAGTCTGCTGTGAATATTATATATTCCTGTTTTTTCCCCTCCTCATCCATGAACAGGTGCAAAAGTCCAGAAATAAGCAATTACGTGAATTGTTTCCAGATGGATTCAGTATTCATCATGCAGGAATGCTGCGACAAGATAGGAGTTTGGTGGAGAACTTGTTTTCTCGTGGATACATAAAAGTCTTGGTTTGTACAGCTACATTAGCTTGGGGTGTCAATCTTCCAGCTCATGCTGTCATTATTAAGGTAAGAACATGCTTTTTGTTTCTATCAACCATTAAAATCAATAAAATGGCAAATACTAAGAGATAATGTTTGTAAATATTGTTTGCAAAAGAAAAGTGTGAATGTTTAGGGAAGAAATGCTGCTATGCAGTGTTGTCGTGGCGGCTGCTTGTTAAATTGTCTCTCCTCTTTGGGAATCTGGATTGTATAGTAAAGATTTAAATATATTGCAGATTATGAAAGGATTAGGTTGAGTATACTTTTGAAATCCTGCTGTATTTGCCTAATTTTGGTCTCTAGCTCTACTGGATTATACTTGTGTGTGTTTATGTTAATTTTTATTAACTTTTTGTCATCCAGGGAACACAGATCTATGCTGCTAAAAGAGGCTCCTTTGTTGACCTTGGAATCTTAGATGTCATGCAGATATTTGGTCGGGCTGGACGGCCTCAGTTTGACAAATTTGGAGAAGGCGTCATTATTACAACACATGACAAACTAAGCCATTACCTGACTCTGCTTACTCAGCAGAACCCAATTGAGAGCCAGTTTCTTGAAAGCCTTGCAGACAACTTGAACGCAGAGGTGTGTTTACTAAAGTGATTCTTGCATCGATAATACATTTAGTCCTTTGGAATCCAATAAGAATAATGAGGGGAAGAATCTGATACAGTTTATATTCTAATCTAAAAATTATAGCCATTCAAGTACCTGTACATAATTGTGGGGAGTAAATTGTGATATTAGTATCATGCTATGCAAAGATTGCAGCGCTTTGAGAAGTGTAATATTTTGAAGACACTACTTTATTTTTTTCCTTTAACCCCACCATGCTATCCAAATCAATGACAGTGATTATTTTGAATGTAGTTGGCAATTTTTATGAGTACAAATAAAATGAAGTATCATTTCAAAATTCCTGGATAGTTTAGTTCCTGTTAGACATATTAGAAGATTTTAAAAGCTTCTTGGTGTAAAGAAATTTGACATCTGTATAAAGACATTTTAGTTTCATATGAAGCTGAAGGGAATTTTGTTTTTATTATTTCCTCATTATATTATTTGTGTGAACGTTCTGAAGTTGGCTTCAATCCAGACATCTATATGCCAAATAAAAGTATATGCTAGGAAGCTTAAACAATAGGAAAGAGAATTGAAGGAGATGAGCTTGTGTTCCAAGATACTTCACACTATGTTCTTTGAGCTGAGTTCTTAACATTTTGTCACATGGGTATAAATAAGCCTAACTGTGGAATCATAAAGAGATGATGGTAGAGAGGAGCAGCACCAACTAATGAGCTTGATGCATTGGCGTCCATGTTCTTGGCTGCTGTTGAAAGCTTCTTATAATCCTAGTCTTTGATAAAGCTTTGAAATTGGAAAAGAAGTGCTTAGACAATGGTCCATAGGGTCGCAAAGGGTCGGAATCGACTGTGCGACTGAACAACAACAAAATCCTTCTGAAGGTAGACAGAAGTTTCAAGGAGTGGAGCTTGTACTTCTACCATAGGTGTGCTGGATGGGCCTCTTTAAATATGGTAGGTATTGTAGGGACATGGTGAGACTAAGATAATTTTGTATCTACTGGGTCCAAAGCCACTTCATTCCCAAAGCATTCTTGGACTCAGCACCTCAGTTATTGACAAATGGGACTAGTGTACCTGATTTTTCCATATTAATATCAGCAGAGCTAGAAAATCATAAAAAAGACCAGTAAAGTTGTTCCTCTGCATTGCTGATAACAGAAGAACAATGGAAAAGGTATGCAGTCTGCCTCTCCATCTTCCTTTGCCCTCCTAACTAAAAAGATCCAGTACAGTATCTGTCAGAGGGAGCTACAGAACATTACAAAGTATGTCTTCTGGGTTGTAGCTGCATAAGATCAAAAACTGCAGAAAATGTAGAGAATCTTTATTTTTCTTGTGTTATTGCTTAATTGTGCTTTAAAAGATCTAGTGCATAGTCAGCATGAAATTACTTTTCAATTGTTAGGAGTTGCGTGATGTTCTGACAAATTGAGGGCCAATGTTGAAATGTGTTAATGATTTCAAATAAACTTATGTTAGTGAAAATAGTAGTGCATCTCAGCTAGTATAACTAAAAATACTGAAAAGCAAAAGTATGAAGCAGTGGCAGGGTCATGACACTACCTTTTTATGTATTCTGGAACATTGGACATATCTTTTCCTGTTGACATTGCATGCCAGAAAAGATCAGTACTTTCTTGATTACAGAAAATCAATTGTAAGTCACAGTATTGCAAAAGTATTTAACTTCATTTGACTTTAACATGACAATCTATCTCTAATTTTCATTTTTGTAGAAATATCTTCTCATCTTACTTAATTAGCTTTTGAAATTATCTGTGGGGAAATACTTTTGTTTCATCATAGAAAATTTGAATCCAGTTGCTTTTTTTTTACATCGCAACAGTGCCTTATGTAGCAAAAGTGGCATAAACAATTTATATGCCATTTTCTGTTTACTTAATTTGTGTGAGATATTTATTTACTTATTAGTCATACTTATCAACCGCCCTTCTCAGCGAGGTGACCCAGGGCGGCTCACAATTCATTAAAAAACAAACAAAAATAAAACACTCTTAAAAACATGCCTAAAAAACCTTCAATTTAAAACTTTAAGATCAAAATCTAAAAACTAATTGAGGGCAAGCAGGGCTTAAATCAACAAGCGGGCTGGGGTCATGGTCCCTCCCGCACCCCAAACCTGCCCTGCCAGCCATGTTTTTAAATTACATAAATTAATATTCTTATGTAAAAAGTGTTTAAATCTTCGGTTCATAGGATGAAACTTTTCATTCGTCCTACTCCCGCTTATCTTATGACGATTACTCCAAAACAATGTTCCGTGTGGTTCTGGAGTTATATGTAAAGTAAGGTTGCACCTTTGGAAATTGATACTTCTCTCTTGTGTTTGTGTGTAGATTATTTTTTGTTCATGGCAGTGGTGGGATGTCAAAAATTTTACTACCCCACCGTGATATCATCACAGTGTGGGTGGAGCTAACGTCATGATGTCATGGGCAGGGCCAAATAAAAATAATAATAAAATAAAATAAAAATAAGCACACACACACACACCTCACCACACACACACACACTTGCAGGTGTGCATGCACACCAAGTGCTTGGTGTGCATGAGCAGTGGGGGAACCTGTGAAAAGGTGAAAAACCCCAAGGTGGTTCCCCCCCCCCCCAGAAAAAAAAAAGCTGCTACCGGTTCTCCGGGACGCTGGGAAAGGTTACTACCGGTTCTGGCGAACTGGTGAGAACCTGTTACATCCCATCACTGCACCTACCCACCCACCCACAACACAAACCTGTAAATAAATTAAATTTAAAAAATACATTAAAATACACCTACCCACCCACAACACAAATCAACCAGAGCTTTAAAACCAGAGCTTAAAGCTTATTTTGGCTAATCTTTCTTACACTAGGTCAGATGGAAGGAACTACAGAATGAACTCACCACAAGATGGCTTCATTTTGGCACTTTGCAACTTTTCAACAGTTAGTTAGGGTACTAAGTCTTTGCCTAACCAGTTCTCTAGGGTATCTAGGGGAGCAGGCTATAGGGAGCTTCAAGTTAGCAGCTTCTCTTCCTCCTTCCCGCTTGGGAGGACAGCAAGGAGGCCGTGCATACGCGCCAAGCACTGTAGGCGTGCATGCACACCAAGTGTTTGGTGCGCATGTGCAGTGGAGGAACCAGTGAAAAGCCCCAAAGGTGGTTCCCCCCAAAAGCTGCAACCAGTTCTCCAGGACACTGGGGAAAGTTACTACCGGTTCTGGAGAACTGGTGAGAACCTGTTACATCCCATCACTGGTTCATGGTAAGGTTTTGCTAGATCTAAGATGACAACATAGTTAATAAGACTAGGTGTGATCAAGATTTTTGGCCACGCATGAAACTATTTCCTATGAGAGAAACAAACAAACCAGTAGATCCTCTGTTGATGATAGATATCTCTTTTATCTGAACCAAGAAGCTGTAGTTAGCAGCTTTTGAAGAAGCCAGGATTTTATGCCATGGTTTGAAATATTATGGAGTAGTTAATCATAGATTCCAGGTTCAGATGAAATGGAGAATCATACCTAACAGAAAACTAATTACCATATATACTCAAGTATAAGCCAATTTTTTCAGCACCAAAAATGTGCTGAAAAAAGCAGGCTCAGCTTATATTCAAGTCATCTCATGATGGGCAGTAGTGTTGGGGATGGGCCAGGTGAGAAAGCTCCTTCTGGAGCGATCTTCCTTATCTGATCCTTCACTCATCACCTCCTGGCATCCAACATCTATGGCAGTGGTCTGCAAATAGTGGCTCTCCAGGTGTTTTGGACTTCAATTCCCAGAAGCCCAAGTCAGCACTACTGTTGATCGAGGCTTCTGGGAATTGAAGTCCAAAACACCTGGAGAGCCACTATTTGCAGACCAAGGATCTATGGGATAGGGGGAAACGGACTTCAAATGAACCCTCTTTCCACCCCATTCAACCCCCCCCCCCAAAAAAACAGGCTCCCCCCACCCCACAGCCACTGGCCACCAGCACCCAGTGTGGGAGTAATGGGATAGAAAGAACACTATATTCCATTTCCCCCCCAGCTGCTGGCAATCAACAGGTGTGGGATGGGGGGGATGGACTTCAAAAGAGCCCTCTTTCCATCCCATTCCACTCCTTAAAAATGGCCTCCCCCTATCCCTCAGCACCCATTCCTTTCCCCATCACCTAGGTAGGGTGTCTGTAAAATATTTTCTCTTCATTCCATGTGACTAATAATATGTGCTAGTCTTATGTGCTAGAGCAGTGGTGGCGAACCAATGGCATGCATGCCAGAGGTGGCACTAACAGCCCTCTCTGTGAGTCTCGCAGCACAGAGTTCACCCCATCCCCTGCCCAGCAGCCCGATGGGAGTGCTTCCTCCCTCCCCCAGCAAAGAGTTTGCCTCTGTTTGGGTACTCAGCCCCTAAAAGGTTCACCACCACTGTGCTAGAGATATGATTTCAAGAGAGGAAGATATGAAGATTTTGTCCAAGCTGCAACTAATGTTAGAACCTCTACCAACTTGTTGGTAGATGGTTGTTGTGGTCATGGCTCCTTTGTCTCTCATAGTTCTGGAGCTTCCTTCTTTTCACTTTTGCTGCTGCTGCCTTGGGACATCTAGTAGTCAGGAAACGTTACATAGCTGTGTCTGAGCTGCCTGTGACGTGCACAATCAGAAGGGGAAAAATCAGTGTGCTATGGAGTATTAAATTGAAAATGGACCTTTACAAAGAGAGAGAAAAATTAAATTGGTTATTTCAGCTTGACTGTACCTCTTCTTGCTCTCTACTCCCATCTTCTCCTTGTTGAAGTAATAAGAACATTGAAATGGACAGCAGGTGGCAGCAAATCTTTAAAAGTAATTTCTTGTCTGTAACTATATCAGTGTCCCATATGGACTTCAGTAATAACTTGGAAAGGTTTGACATCTTGACTGTGATCTTTAGTCTTTGTTCATTGATCGTTCTGTAGATCTTTTCAAGAGCAGCACCACTATCAACAAGCTTGAGAATTTGTTTTAAGGATTTACATATTTCAGCCAATTAAGGCCTTTTGTTTTTACGTTACTAGCAGGTATCCTAATAAAACAAGCAGTAAAGAGGAATTGTGTTAAAAGCAGTCCTTTGGCTGAGTGGGGTACACTTTCCCCCCAGCTTAATTCTGTTTTTATAGCAGTATGGTAGTGAGATGGAACAAATTGCAAAAGAGCTTATAGTTATCTTTTCTAAATAAATTATTTATTACCAAAGTATAAAACTCAATCCCCCCCCCCCCATGAATATTATTCTTCTGTAATAAGGTAAGGCTATTTTTCTTGAAAACCTGACAAATCCACAAAAAACATCCCCTGGCTTAGGAGGAAAATACAACAAAAGTAAGTGTACTTGTTAACCATTTGCTGCCTTTCTATAAGTCTCAAGACCTCTCCTTCATACTACCCTGGTTTCTAGCTATTTTTCAGAATAATTTTGGTCAAAGGAATGGATTGAGATGGTTCTATTCAGAGGGATGAGGAACACGTTTGATCCAGTGGAACAAAAAATATAGTTTGTGAGCCTTTTGGCATAAGGAAGTACAGTACCATGGCAAATTGAATGGTTTCATGTTGCCAGGATACAAACTGTATAAATTTAGTTACACTGTTGAAGTTGATAGCATTTGTTTTTTCTTCCTGAGTCCGGGAAATATACTTAATTCATAGAAGTAAGGGCTGTAACCTATAAAAAATGACAAATCAAAGAATTAGATATAAGTTGGAAGAGGAAGACCTGGCATTGAAATGTGTATAATGAGTTGCCACATGAAACTATCTCAGCGGGCTTTTCACAGATGAGTTGCCAATGCCAAAAAGGCCCTTTTTATGGTAGCCAGTTATTGCAGCACTCTGACCATCCTGTTAAGAACCTCTGAGAATAAAATTAAAAACAGGAATATATTTCTGCTCTCTCACATACATTAGTTCCTAAAGACTCCTGAAAATGACTGACACCGTGTGTAGTTGTTACTATTGCTAGAGATAGGTTCAAACACCCAGACTTGTTGCTTTCTTTGGCACAAACGGAAACGTCATGAATGTCTTCAAATTTAGACCCACATATAGCATATTGCAATAAACTACTTCTAAGATAGTTCCAACTCCATTTAGAGCAGGACAAATGCCACTTAGCCAGCCATAGGACTTATGCCAGAATTTCAATTTGTTCTTTGATTGGGGCTTTATTGATTCTCATACCATCCATTACAGAGACACAAGTGTCAGCCCAGAAGAGTTACTGCCTCACCTCATGCTCATTTCATGCTCATTCCATCCTTCTCAATAACCGCTCTTATTAGTTTCATATCAGTGTCAAAAACTACAGATACAATAGATGTGTGTGAAGTACAAGATGCAATAGATGTGTGTGGTGAAGTACAGTAAAACCCCTACTTACGAATGCCCCTGCTTACGAATAATTTGATTTATGAATTGGTTCTGCACTGAAATCCATGCCTCGAGTTACGAACATGCCCCGATTTATGAATGGATTTTTTCCCCTGTGTTGCCTCCAGTGAAGCAAAAAATGCCATTTCCCCTATGGGTTTATATTTTATATACATGCAGCCTTTCAGAGCCCTGTAGATGGCAGTAGAGTGCTTAGGGAGGAGTTTATTTATTTTATTTATTTATTTATTTAGATTTATATCACCGCCTACTCGTCATGGTGACTCAGGGCGGCTTACAATCAGGAAAAAAAACCCGCACACACACAGCACAAACAGCTAAAATCCATTCCTCCTCCCAGCCAGAGGACGTTAGTCTTATCCTTCCCTGGGCAGGTAGAGCCCAGGATTAGGAAGTGGGAGCTTCCATCTAAAAACCTTAAAACTGTTAAAATTTAAAATTAAAATCTAAAAAAGATTAAAAACAGATTTAAAAACACCAGATGCTACAACTACTAATTTAAAAAGTAGAGAAAGAGAGGGGCTCAGATCATCCAATGTGCTGGGGTCATTATACCTTCTGCACCCCATATCTGTCCCGCCAGCCATGTTTTTAGATTCTTCCTAAAGGGCAGCAGCTCTGTCTGGAGACGTAGCTCCATTGGCAGGAGGTTCCATAGGGCCGGAGCAGACACAGAGAAGGCCCTGCTTCTAGTTCTTTGTCTGGAGTTTCAGTGCCAAAATGGCTACCGGTTGCAGTTTATTGTTAGAGTTTTCTGAGTTTTCTGTCCATTTTCAAAGCGTCTTTAAGGCGTTTTTACTTATGTATGCTTTCTGTTCAATGCTGCTGTTGTTAATGGGTGGTTTGATTGATTTTTGGAGGGTGGAGGTGGCCCATTTTGATTGTTGGAGGGTGGGGTGGGGCTTTTGCTTTATCTGAATGATGCCTCGAGTTATGAACAGATTTGATTTATGACAAGGCTCTGGAATTGAGTTCGTAACTCAAGGTTTTACTGTACAGTAAATCAAAATAGAGCCTCTATAGAAAATAAAATAGTTTTTTAATGGAAATGTCAACCTTTTAAACAAACTTTTTATTCTCTGTGGGGTTGTTTTCTCTCCCAGGATTACCCATTAATTAATTATTTGGAACGTCTCTATCATTTCATCTTCCTCAATATAAATAAATACATTTAGTTTTATTCATAACAGCGAATATCATTGTCTGCTGCATCTCGTATCCAAGAATGCATTTTTTTTCCTGAAGCAGGAAAAATGCCATTGGTGTGAATTTGTTTAAGGTGGATCCCAGCTTGGCATGAAGCAACACACACACTATGATCTTGGAGCCATCTCCTGCGGCACATATGAAATGAGACATGCAGGATTTAACACCTTGACTGCAATGGACTGCTGCAGCCTTGAGGATAATTATCAAGGTGTGACTTCAGAGCAAGTCCATCTGGCATGGCCTCTTCCGCCTCCATGACCACTGGGAATCAGAGTTCCTCCACTCATTTTGCCTTTGGGCCCAATATGATGGTTTCCAGCGGCATGTCCTCCACTGAGGGGACCATCACCCCACCTAAAGGGGCTCATCCTCCCAGAGTCCTTGGCCTTTTTAGAGAGTCATGTTATTTACCACCACCAATTGAATGGCTGGCTGTACAGTCTACTCCATTACCGTAAAATAATATTTAGGAGATTATTTTTTGGGGAGATTCTAGCAATGTTTTTCTTTCATGTGATCCTGCAGCAAAGCCCCCAAAACCAAATAAAAACTTAAAGTTATGGGTATTCTCTAGTTTATTCATTTTAAACACAGCACGTTTTGTAGCTATATTTGCAGTTTCAGCATAGAAGGAATAGTTCTCAATGTCAGTTGCTAGAAACAGAAAGCAGAAACTAAAAGGTTAAGGCTGTGTGACATTTTATGTATTTTTATTGGTGTTGATATGTATTCCTTCATAAATGAATAAATAAATATCCATAAATAGATGACATCTACCGTATTTGAACTGTGTAGTTGTCAGAATGCAGTGTTAAAAACAGAGGTATTTATTTTTAATTTTCGATATCCAGACTCATTGGTTTCATTCAGAAGGAGTTCTTTTGTTAGTAAGAATCCCAGTATTTAACTAGAAATGCCTTTCAAGGAATAAAAGTTTTGGCTTCATCCCCAGAATGCTCAATCAATCATCTATAATCACAGTAATCACTCATTTCTCAGATGTAAAAAAGTAGTCCTCTGCTTTTTACTTTGTAACAAAATGCAAGAATCCTAAAAGACCAGTCTTGAAGAAAGAAATTGCAAGCTGAGCATCAAATGAGATAGAAATGTACTCTTTTCTTTAACCAATCAGGGACCTTTCGTTCAAAAGGAAAATTATGAAATCATGGTTAAGCATTCTTAAGAATTTTTTTAAAAAAATTGTAACAACTTAATTTGTCGGTTTCTTAATATTCCACTGTAGTGTTTTTCAAGCTTTATTCCATTCTAACTCTTAAGCATGTAAATTTAATATTGTTTCTTCCTACTTGCAGATTGCTCTTGGAACAGTGACAAATGTCGAGGAAGCAGTAAAGTGGATAAGTTACACTTACCTTTATGTGCGGATGAGAGCAAACCCATTAGTATATGGCATCAGTCACAAGGCTTATCAGGTAGAAAATATATTTTTAAAAAGTAGTCTCCTTTCTGGCTCTGTAATCCTTTCTTGATGGGAGATTAAATATTTGCTATTGGTGGTTTCCTGACTTCAGCAACTCCAAGGTGCTTTAAAATATGGAAGACATTCTATGCTACAAAATGTGAAAAAAAAAGCAGTTTTTCTTTTTTAAATTATTTCTCCTGATTCATCCTAAGAAGTGAAATTTTCAACAGTCTTGCAAAACATGTGAAATAAATTAAAATTATTCACTTCATATGTTGTGTGTGCAGATCAGCTGTAGTTTGCTAAGCAGGAGCTTTGCAAACTAAAAATGAGTAGTCCAATCAAATATTTCAGATTACATATGATAAAATTGTGTATGTAGGTGTGTGTGTGTGAGAGAGAGAGGTTCAAAAAAACCCATTTGTGCATTTATGAAATTGATTTTTAGAGGAAAAACTGTTGATTCTATTGCAGCAGAAGCTGCACAAGAATCCTATGGCACCTTAGTAACCAATGTATTTTATCGCTTGAGCTTACTCAGTATAGTCCACTTTCATATACAGTGACATGCATCATAGTGTGTAGCTGTAGGCTAATTCTTCCTTTGCAGTGCCTGCATTATTTAATAATAGTGAGAAAGGGACTGCATGTTTTTATTATATGACTACTAGGAGATGTGATCAACTGGTCTTTTTCTTCTTTGTCTAGCCCAGATATAAAACTGGCAAAATGAAGCCACCATTTGGTGAGTTCATTCTGCAGTTCCCTTCGCCTGACCTAGTGGGAGAAAGATTAGCCAGCAACACAAGATTGCTGTTACCAGAGTATGCTTGATTGTGGTTGAAAAATACCACAAATCTTTGGGGAGGCTCTTTCTTTGTATCCCTGGTCAACTGGCATGTTGGCATTATTAGATTGTTGTTATTGGAGTATATTCTTGCTAAACTTTCTGTTAAACACACACATAGACAACAAAGACCAGTGATATGAATCAGTAGTTCCTCAACTGAATTTCACCAGTGCCATGGCTTAGTGGTTAAGATGCTGAACTTGACTGAAAGGTCGGCAGGTCAGCAGTTTGAGACATGAGTGCTGCACGATGGAGTGAGCTCCCATCTCTGTCCCAGCTCCTGACAATCTAGCAATTTGAAATCAAGAAATTGCAAGTAGATAAATAGGTACCACTTCAGTGGGAGGTAAATAGCATTCTTTGTCTAATCATACCTGCTGCATATCCAAGGAAATGTCTACAGATGCAGAGAGCACTGTCTCTTTGGCTGTAAATGGAGATGAACACTGAACCCTATGTTCATATAGGACTGACTTTTTGAGCAAGGGTGACAGGGACAGACTCAGTAATCTTATGCCACTGTACATAAATTGAAATTCAGATTCAATGACTGAAACTTTGTTACACAGCTTTACACTGTATAAGGCTAAAAATGTATTTATCCATAACAATTTTTTTGAAATCCCCCCCCCCCAAGTGTTCCAATGCTCTACTTAGTATCTTGTTAAAAACTTTTGCTTTATTTCATGGGTAATTTTTTTTTCATGTAATAGAAAAAGACCATAATAGATCTAAGCAGTGCTTAGAATTAGATCAAGGTATCCATTTAAAAAGTCCTCCTACACAAAGATGGATTTATCTATTGATCTTTATTTTTCCTTTTAATAAGGCTTACAATTTAGAAATACTGAAAACAGAAGTATTCTTTGTTGCAGTATCCAGCATGTTGGGGGCAAAAGGCTAATTACCTTGTGAATCTCCCAGAGAGTACACTAAGCACTATGGGGCAGTATATACATGTACAGTCAAACCTCGCATAAAGAGCACCTTGCTTAAAGAGCAGCATTTTCTCTGAAAGTTCTCTTTGCTTAACAAATAAAACCAACCAAAAACTCCCTTAACAACTAAATCTGGGTTCACAATCCCCCACACACACACCAGAAGTCACAGTTGGTCACTTACAATGGTTTTTCACTTAAAGAGCAAACTCGCTTAAAGAGCAATCCTGTGGAACGCATTATGCTCTTTAAGTGAGGTACAAGTGTAATTGTTGTTGCTATTGCCTTTTGCCGGCTTGAGGACAGTCAGTTCCCCCCTGTAATTAGTAAACAAAAATAAGCCATGTGACCATGCATAAAATGTATGGTCACACGGCTGATTTTATATATGGTCACACAGCTTATTTTTGCTTACTGAACTGCTGAGGATACCACAAAGAGCAGCATCTTCAACAGGAACTTTGAACACCACCACAGCAAGACCACTGAAATGACAAACTTCCACTAGGTAATATTCCTAATTGCCTCTGATTTGGACTGATCTGGACTAATTTGGCATGTCTAGTGGTGAAGTAAAAATTTTACCCAATTCTGGAGAACACTGGGTTTGAATTGCACCCCATCCCACTCCCGGCCACAAAGAAGGCTTGCTGGCTTGACAGAGGGCCATATGGGAGAAGGTAATATGCAGATTCCTAGCTTCCTGTTTTTGAAATTGTAAAAAGATGCTGCTCATTTTCCCATGGAACATCTAACATCTAAGAATCAAACCTTGCTTTGGACAGCATGCCATGAAAGTGCCTGATGAAGTAACCTTTGAATTATGAGCACTTGCAAAGTTTTGAATTTTTATGGTGACCTATAAACGGTATTGTCTTTCCCCTGCATTTGTTTGATTTCTTTTTTTAAAAAAATTATTAAAGTTTTTTAACAAAAAAGAAATATTAAAAGAGAAAAAGCAACAAATTACAAAATGACATGACTTAGTAAACAAGAAAAAAGAAATAACAATTGTAACAAAAATTTGATTTCTGCCCCTGTATTAAATCATAGTTTAATTTATTTATTTTATTTATTTACTCCAATTTCTATACCGCCCTACTCGGCTGGGCCGACTCAGGGCGGTTCACAAGCAAAGAGTAAACAGTAAATTCATAGACACATCACATAAATATACAATATATAACTCAACATCGTTCCATCACAAAAGTTCAGTAAGCATCAATCTCAACAACAATAAAACTACAAAATTCATCAAATATGCACAAAAAATTTAACAATTGTCGAAAGTCCTGGCACCGCCGCAGCCCTTGAACATAGCCTCCGGAAGAGGTGGAGGGAGTCCCGGCTGGGCACGGCGGTAGTCTCTTCCCCCGGCCGCAGGTGTGTTCCGTGGCGGCGGGGCGAGAAATGCTCTGCCGGGGGAAGTCCTGCCGCTACCGCGGCCAGGGAGGCTCCTTTTTCCTTCCTTCCTCCCGGCCGGTGACGAGGGCCGGGAGGGCGCGGCAGCAGCAGCAGCAGCGGCGGCGTTTTCGGGCTTCCCTCGCCTAGGGAAGCCCCTTTTATCTTCCTCCCGGCCGGTGACGAGGGCCGGGAGGGCGCGGCAGCAGCAGCAGCAGCGGTGGCGTTTTCGGGCTTCCCTCGCCATGAAGTCACTAATAATTGGAATCTAATTAAACATAGATGACAAATTAGTCTGTATTTGGAATCTAAAAGTAGCAAAGGTACTATCTTTGGAACAAGTCTCAAATGACTTACATTTGGTAAGCACAGCTTCCAGGACAGAAACTGGTATACTGTCAAGTTAATTAGAAATTGCTTAGGTTTATGCAAAAATAAGAGCAAAAGGCCTGCAAGCATAGGACAAAGTTTTATTGGAATTACCTTCATGTAAACAGTCATAATATGCCTTCAGTTTTTAATGTTCAAAAAAGTATTTATGTAGAATCAAAAGTCTATTTTCTGCATTCATCTTGTATAGCTGTTAAATCTAAAATGTTTTTTGTTTCAAAATAAACATTTAAATCTGCTATAAGGATTTTAGATAACTGAATAGACGATGAAAATTAAAATGGAGTTCACATGTAGTACACTGAGAAACAAAATCTGTTTAATATAGTCTTAGGCTTTAAAATGTGATACCAGGTGTTCAGCCAACCTTTATAATAGTCACCTCTTGCATCAGTGTGGATGATTACATGAAAATTCCGCTCTGAACTCAGGATTAATTAACCACCACCTTATAGCTTTGCTTGAATATGTTCACTTTTTATCTTGCTTATAATGTTGAATTCAGGGAATGCTTTTAGGAAGAAAAAGATGGAGTGCTTGTACAACCCTAGTACTGAAGATCATAAACAATTATGGGAGGAAAAAAGGAGGGATAGATAGATAGATGGAAAGAGAGAGAAGGAAAAAGAAGAGAGATTTAAACAGGGAATAATACTGCATACATCTCACTATATTTTAGATGGATCCAAGTTTAGAGAAGCATAGAGAACAGCTGGTGATTGAAGTTGGCCGAAAGCTGGACAAGGCCCGGATGATTCGTTTTGAAGAGAGAACTGGATTCTTTTCTTCCACAGATCTAGGCAGAACTGCTAGCCATTACTACATTAAATATAATACAATCGAGGTAAAGTTTATTACTATTCTGCAGAATTTCTAATACCTTGAAATAAAATATTAAGTTACATTTAATTCTCATCTCAGGTGTTTAGTCTAATCTGGTGATTTTATTTAATATGGGTTGCATCTTTTTTAACACGCTGACTCTCCCTCATGTAATTTAGCATACATTAAGTGTTGTTCTTATAGTTAAATATGTCCACTTTTCAATCTAAAATGCACTTTATTGATACCAGTTTTTCAGGTGAAAGCTACTTTCTGTTTGTTAGGCAGACAACAGATCTTTTGCTTAAAGGATGCAAAGACTATGCATCATTTTTCAGAGAAATCACAATGTGGAGGAATTATTGGGTAGCTTTGCTACTGAATGCCCTTCCCCATGCAAGGATTAGATTATAGTACAATATAACTGTTTAAAACAACAGATCAACACCTATTTTCTCTGCAGACTTTCAATGAACTGTTTGATGCTCATAAGACAGAAGGTGACATTCTTGCTGTAGTATCTAAAGCAGAGGAATTCGAACAGATCAAGGTAAGAATGTGCTACAGTTTTTTGTGTTATTTTTTAAAAAAACTCATTCTATGAGAATCTTTTAAATTATATAAAGACCATCTAGTACAGAAGTTCCCAACCTTTTCAAGCCATGGGCCGGGTCACACTCTCTCAGTCAGCTTCAAGGGCCGGATGGCCATTTTGCCCTGCCTGCACAATGGGGGTGGCCATTTTGTCCCAACAGCTTCAAAGGGGGGCATTTTGTTTCTCAAATGTCCTTGGAAGGGTGGGAGCCACAAGAAATGGCGCTATGGGCTGCATGCAGCCCGCAGGCCTTAGGTTGGGAACCCCTGATCTAGTATATTACATTCTTTGGTGCACTTTTAGTGATGCACAGCTTGTAATTTATTCATTAGTTGCATTAGTATAGTAATTTCTTAGACTCTACCCAGACAAATTTTGTACACAATAAGAAGACTAATGTCTGTCTTTGGAATTCTCTGTGTAGTTCTGTATCAGAGCCAGCTTGCAATCCCCACCCCCAACCCCGGTAATCAAGGGGCAGATCCTGAGTCTATAGTAAATGTCAACGCCTGTGTTAGCAAGGGCTTCTGAGTCTGATCCTGATGTCTTAAGCCAACACTGAGCTTCCTTCAGCCCAGAAAGTATTTCATCAGTGGAGGGTGATAATTTTCTATTGCACAGAAATGTGATGGTTAGAATGTGGCCTGAACGTGCATTGTGAGTCTGTAATAGAGATTTCCAAGTGTGTGTGTGTGTGTGGGGGGGAGAGTTAGGGTGCATTCCAGAGAAGGATTGATAGTCAAAACATGCTAGCCTTATGGTTTGGAAGAAATGAAACTTAAAGTTTGATAGACATGTGGTACTGTGCGGTCATTGGCTGGATTCCTTTAGGACCGGAGTTCTCAACCTTTTTAAGCCAGGGGCTGGGTCATGCTCCCTCAGAAGCTTCAGGGGGCGGGTGGCAATTTTGCCCTCCCTCCACCACATGGCACTTCCTGGTGTGGTGGAGATGTTGGGGGCCACATGAAATGGTGCCATGGGCTGTAGGTGGAAAATCCCTGCTTTGCTTTAGGGGAATGGCAAGAGAGTGGAACATGTGTGAGGAGATTAAACCCAGATGGAAGGGGAAAAACTTTCTCTTGGTCCAGCACTCAACGCTGAGTAAGTCATCTAGGGGCTTTTAAGCTAAAAGGGACCCCCAGGCATTCCCCCAGTAGATAGTCTTTCATTGTTTTAATGTGCTTTCTGGACTTTTGATACTAAGAATTCTTTGCTTCCTAAAACTTTGTTCTGTAACTTACTTTGACTACAATATACTTTTAAAAGACAAGATGATGAGTGTTTACTTGGCTATGCACTACCTTACTTACTACCTAGATTTAGGTCAGGAGATGTGAGAAGCCAAGTTTAAAATCCTGCATTCAGGTGCAATCCCACCTATGTGTAGACTAGAAAGTTCTACTTGTGAGTAATGGATTTTTACAAGAAACGAATCATGTTTACCTGCCTAAACCTGCTTTGATCTACATGTAGCCTGTGTAATAGAAGGGGCCCCTTTTAAAAAGGTCCTTTTCTGTTAGCTTTGTACCCACTTAATTGCGTTTTAGTACACTTAAAATGGCGATTCTGGATCTGGGGGAGAAAGAAGAATTCAAAACAATTGAACCTCATGGAATTGCAAAAATGAAAGTGAATATGTGATTGACATGCCTTGCTGTTAGATCATGGGCTAGAATCCCTAAGGAGGTGTAACCCAGAGGTGTAACCCTGTGACGCAGACACACACACACAAACAGCATTTCCTTTCCCTGGAATGCTGGCAGCCATTATGCAAAATGTGAGACTTGTGGAAGGAGGGGGGGGGGGCTGAGTGCTTTCCCTGGAACATTTAATGGTTAATTTCAGCTTTGAAATGCTTGCTGATCTTTTGATGAACTGTATCCTGTATGTTACAATGCTTTCGATATATTTCTTGAAGAATTTTGGAGTGGTTATTTGGCCTAATGCTACCTTTTCAAGACACATCCAAGGCCTGGGTTGTCCAGCCAGGGATCTGCAACCCAGAAGAACGTTGGGGCCTACCTGAGAGGCAGGTCACTTCTGTTACAGCCTGCATAGTAGGTCGGATAGTAGGCAGGAATTTTCCTCTTCCTACTAACCCAGGGGTGCCCAAACTACGGGCCATGGGCCGGATCCATCCCCCCATCACCAATTCATCCGGTCCGTGCCACCCTTGCTGTTTCTGGAAGTGGAAGTAAAATGCACCCATATGTCATTTGGGCACCCCTGATTTAAGCAGAGAAAATTGTAGCCTAAAATTCTATCTCATCCTGTTGCAAAACAGATTGCAAGGCACATTTTACTTCCGCTTCCAGTGAGAGGAACGAAAAGTTTGGGCACCCGTGTACTAGCCCCTTTATTCATTTAAGTGCTGCATGCAGCTATGAATGTCAAAAGAGGCCTGATGTGAACAAATGGTTTATTCGAAACAGAATTGGGGTTTCTTGAAATAAATTAATTATAGAATGATTGAAAAGTCTTGCAACCCGGTCAAGCGATAGTTGTGACTTTTCAGCTCTGCCTTCATGCTGAATGAACTGGTTAGAGCTTGCTGGAAGCTGCCTTCAGGTAGTTCCCTGCAGGTGCCAAACATTTACCCTCTTTAAGTAAGTTTTAGACTAATAGACTTTCAGCAAATCAAAGAATATGGAGATTTATGCTCTGTTTTGCCAGTATTGGTGTGAATTTGAAATGCTATGCATTATTCAAACTGCAGATATGAATATTTCTTTACTTGTATTAAGACTTAATCTTATTAACAGTGAAAACCTTAATACCATGAATCATAGTACTTCAGAGTTTTGAGCAAAGAACATAATATGCCACATGCAAACTATGATTTTAATGAACACATTTAATGGTAATTCAAGTTTGCTGTAATCCAGTAGGACGGAGGTCAAATAAAAAGGGAAATTTCATCAGGTGGAGAATGGCATGGTCAGAAGCTATAATTTTTGAGGCATATCACATTTTTATGTGTCAATGGCAACCTTAATGAAAGGTGATGCATAATGAAATGCAATTGTGTCATTATTAAGATAGTTTCAATTAAGTTCTATTAAATGCAGTGCTGGGAGACTTGTTTTTCAGAAACTGTAGAATGTTTAAAAACACATTTATTGAGAAATAATTGACATTTAATTTTCATGTGGAAGATTTAGCCAGTTGTTACAGCCTTTTCAAAGTCTACTAATTTTTAATTCAGGTGAGAGAAGAAGAAATTGAGGAATTGGAAGCCCTACTGAGTGATTTCTGTGAACTTCCTGCTCCTGGTGGTGTGGAGAATAATTATGGGAAAATAAATATCCTTCTGCAAACATATATTAGCCGAGGAGAGATGGATAGTTTTTCTCTTATTTCAGATTCTGCTTATGTTGCACAGGTAAAATTTGTATATTCATCTGTTGATCATTTTTCTATCAGTGATATATTTTAAATGCATCAGATTCCATGATTAGCAGTTTTTTACTCATATACAGTTATTACAGTGTACAGTTTACATTTAGAAATCTGGATTAGTTTTTTGCTTCTTTGGCCTGTAATGAAATCGTGATTTCCAAATTTTTACCCACAAACAACCTTTTTCACATTGTTTAGTATTTTGAGGACTCAAATGGATCTGGCATGAAACGGCTAAGTTTTGCAGAAGATCAGAGTACATTTCTCTTGATTCAGAGACCTCCTTGGAGCATGATAATTGTTACTTGTAAATTAGAAATTGTGAAATACTCTTCTCTAGTAATTTATTATAAGGGAAACCTTTTTTTAAATGTCTATATTATAGCCAAACGATTCTCCTTTTAGAGCTTTATACATTCATCTTTATTCAAAAAATCTCAGAGTCTCCTTTCAATTTGGAACATTTTAGCATCTGAGAAGATGTACAGGTACACTAAACAATTTAAATAATCAACCCTCATAATAACAGTTTTTTAGAGATTTTTGGAGTACTATAGTACAGAGTACAGTAGCAACAAATACAAAATCTTACAATACAAATACAAATATAAAAAGTTTGTTTTGCAATTATTTGCAATAGGGCCAGGCTTTGCAGCAAGTTTGAATCATAACAGGGTATTTTGTCAGTTGTAAAAAGCTACAATTTTACTGTGCTGTTAGGCTAGCCAATTATTCTGTGTCTATGTACCTGATGTAGGTATAAATTGATGCCATGAGGTGTCACTCTTATGTCTGATGAAGAGTTGCTGGCCTTCAGAAACCTGGTTAGCGCAGCGGGCGTGGAGTGCTGCCGGTGTAAATAAAAATAAAATAAATAAGTGGACTTGGTCTACAAAAGCTCACATTTAAATACAGGAGTTAGCCTTTAAGGCAAGGTTTCTCAACATTTTTCTGCCACAGCCCGGACCACACCCTCTCAGGCAGCTGTGCAGGCTGGAGGTGTGGCTCCCTCTTGCTTCTGCCACTTTTGGTGGCAGCGGCAGGTACATTCACAGCATGGTTTTGGATTTTTCTGCCACTTCCCATAGTGGTAGGAACAAGGGCACCATGTTTTTGCTGCTTTTTGGTGCGGTTTTGGCATGTTTTTGCCAGTTTTCATGGGTTTTCCATGCTTCTGGTACAGCTTAGATGCATTTTGCCGCTTCCGGCATGGTTTGGGCATGTTTTTTGCTGCTTCTGGCACAGTTTGGGTATCTTTTTGCCACTTCCAGTGCAGTTTGGGCGCTTCTAGTGGGGGAGCCAGGGTCCTCAATTTGGGCTGGATTAATTGCAACGTGGGCCAGACCCAGCCCGTGGGCCGGAGATTGTGAATCCCTGATTTGAGGTGCCACAACATTCTTTGTCTTTTTGTGCTGTTCTGTTTTGTTTACTCTCAGATATTCTTGCACAGACTAATACAGCTACTACTTCAAAATCTTAGCAAGTGTCTGTTGCATTACAGAGCAAAATAAATTTCAGCTGGTTTTAGTTAACAAAAGTGCCAACTGATATTTCCAGAGGAGTTTTGATATTGTGGGTACCACAGCGAAGAAAATCTCAATCAGCAGCCATCATTCTGTATCTGACTGGTGTGTGCTGTGATGAATAAAGAAGAGACATAATACAACGTACCATCTATATTCTTTCTGCAGAATGCGGCACGTATTGTTCGAGCCCTTTTTGAAATAGCCCTCCGTAAACGCTGGCCTGCAATGACCTACCGGCTACTGAACCTCAGCAAAGTTATTGACAAGCGATTGTGGGGTTGGGTCAGTCCTTTGCGACAATTTTCAGAACTGCCACCACACATCCTTGTCAAACTGGAACAAAAGAATCTCACCATTGATATGCTGAAGGACATGAGGAAAGATGAAATAGGTAAGCTGTATAAGGAAATGCCTAATGCGTCTCAGGTACACTATTTAGAATCTGTCTTTGCTCTGTTTTATTTTAGTCGTCTTAGATCTTGCACTATCCAGGGGTTTCAGAAGCATTAATTTCTCACAGCTGGAAATACTTCTGTATCACAGAAGCTCAGAATCAAGATTTGTATTAGTACAAAGTGAGCAAGAAAAAGATATTTGTTCTTAGAGGCCTAGGAATCTGCCATGGAAGCTGGGTTGAAATGATAGATTATATGGTATCAAGTAATGATAAATATTTAACCCATTATTAACAGCTAAAAGAAGTTTAAAAGAAGGCTTTCTGAGTGCTAAAATATCAATTCAAATTTTTCATTACTTTATGCCATATCAAACATTAAGCCCATTCGTACAATAGGAATGCCCTTTAGATTCTTTTTGGTTCATTTTTTCTGTCTCAACCCCCATCCTTCACAATATATTTGGACTCCACATGAATGTATAAAATCTGTACCCCTCATGATGTCAATTTCAATGGCAGATGACACAGACCTCTTTGGCTGAAACTCCCCATTGATTCAGTGGGCCTATTCTAGTTGGGGTTTAGTGCACAAAGCAATGGAATGTCAGCTCCCCCCCCCCAACATTGAAGTTAGGAAAGTCACTTCATTTACCGCATTATAAGAGATAAGCAAGTACTAAGATGACTCTGTCTAGATCTGTTTAAAAGTTCATGAGGCATTTGGCAAAGCACATTTGTTTCACATTTCACATTTACCTTGCAGGTCATATGCTCCATCATGTAAATATTGGATTAAAGGTTAAACAGTGTGTCCATCAAATTCCTTCCATTATAATGGAAGCAACCATTCAGCCAATTACACGTACCGTGCTGAGAGTTAGGTTGAACATTACTTCTGATTTTAAGTGGAACGATCAGGTAAGATTATATAGAAATGAAATCCAACGAACATGTGGAACATTTTTGGTTCCTTTAGTTCTCAAAATACCTGCCAATAAATATTTTTTAAAGTATTGTAATTGCTCCTACCTCTTCCAAGCAGATGAACTTTATATAAAATAACACATAAATTCTTATCATACAGTACCTTCATGCATTTCACTAAGATGATACCGAGTAGACTTAATGATGGCGGAGGGACTACACTTATAAGTTTCACCTTTGTGTTTTCACAAGTACACTACTGGTTTCAAATGTAGAAAGGGTATTTTAAACAGTTTAGATCTGACTTGGAATGGGGACATTTGGTGACACTGGGTAGTGGCTTGTAGCCTCATTCGGACGTTCCCTGAGCAGAATTTCTCCAGGATAAATCCTTTCAACCCAGAGTAATTTCTGACATGAAATTTATTATTTATCTGTATTGTTAAGTTCAGACTCGTTCACCAATGGCGATACGGTGTTAACAGTTGCTTCTGGAAATTCTAACCAAAATTGAAATGTTCATTATCTGTAGCTTCCATTACATACAGTGTTTGCAAGAAAAGTGCAGTCAAATGTACTGTTTCCATTCAAACTTGCCTGCAAAAAATATGTGTTTCTAACACTGAATGCACTGACATAACAAACCAAATTTTACTAGAGTATCAACATTTTCTTCTCTCTGTTAAATAATCTTTGTGTCAATTTGCTGTAGCTCTTTAGAGAGCTACCATGTAATTTTAATTAGTAAATATTTTATTTTCACCTAGGTACATGGAACAGGCGGAGAGCCCTGGTGGATTTGGGTGGAAGATCCTACCAATGATCATATTTACCATTCAGAATATCTTATTATTCAAAAGAAACAGGTACAGTCAGATCTTGCACAAAGAGCACCCTGCTTAGAGAGTAACTCGCTTAAAGAGCAGAATTTTCTCTGAATGTTCGCTTCGCTTAACAACTAAAACCAGCCAAAAACTCGCTTAACAAATAAACCAGAAGTCACAATTGGTCACTTACAATGGTGTTTCACTTAAAGAGCAAACTCGCTTAAAGAACAATCCTGTGGAATGCATTATGCTCTTTACACAAGGTACCACTGTATATTTAACCTACAGAATAATGTAAACCACATGTATCATTTAAACTGATCAGAAACATCTTCATAGTATCAGTTTAACATAACAGGTTAATATTAGGTGTATTTAGTGTTTGCCTGGATTTCATAATTTACATGTTAAAATTGGCTTTCTATACAATTTTTCATGGCATTTAAAAAAAAGTCACAGAAAGGATTTTGTGTGTTATGAAAGAAGAATTTCTAGCAGATTTTTTAAAATGTGATTATTCTATTATATTTGTCAGTACAGATTATTGCTAACCTCCATTTCTTCAGGGAAAAAAATCATTTAATAATCAAGAATTCAGTCCAGTCTTTGAAACTCAACTGGATCTAAAAAAAATTTTAACTGGGTGATTTATAAAGTAAGCTCTCGTTATAGTTATAAAACATCCTGTAAAACAAATAAATTCAGTTGGGTTTCAAAAACTGGATTAAACTTTTGATTATTAAGTGATTTTTCTTTGGGTTTTCTTTGAATGATTTTTATTTGTTTTGGGGGTGTTTTTTTTTGTGCATATGCATGGGAGGAAAGTGTAATATGATTCTAGCAAACAACAGTAAGTTTATGTTTTATTCTCTTTAGGTCATTGCAAAAGAAAATCTACTCCTTGTATTCACAATTCCAATTTTTGAACCCTTACCATCTCAGTACTATATCCGGGCTGTGTCTGATAGATGGTTAGGCGCTGAAGCTGTATGTATCATCAATTTTCAACATCTGATCCTTCCAGAGAGACATCCACCCCATACAGGTAACAGTCTGTGTAACTTAGCTGCAGTTATACACAATCGCATAGGTACCTTTGGTTACTAAAGAGATTATTTGTTCAAAATTGTTTTGTGGACTACTGCAGCATTTATTTTCTTTTGCCTGTTAGCACTTTACGTCATCTGTAATAATTGTGAGCTTTATTAACTAGTAAGATTTGTTAACTAGTCTACAGTGAACTTTTGGAACTTCTGTCTTGACCCCTGGGAGATGGATCGTAGAACCAGCAGAATTTTTTTTTTAGTTTTTATTGTCTAACAAAAAGGAGAGAAGATTCATTAAGTGGGAGGAGAGGATTAATATTTAGCTTCACCTTGTCATTCTCCACACTACAGAGCCATGAATACAAAGACAATTAACTCGTGAGCTTGTTTGCATCTTCTAGTTCACTAAACAGCTATACATCAGTAGGCCTTTTTTTTATAAGTCTCAGTTGTTGCTGTCCCTGTCTGATTTAAAATTCAGCATATTGCATGCATTCAAAATTCAGAAATGTGCATGTCTGGAGCTGTGTGTTCCTTTTGTTTTTAACATATATAGATTCATACATGTATGTGATGTATTTGGCCATTGTTGTACGAAGCCTAAGCTGTCTGGTGAAACACGTGTATCCTATTTATCTAATTGACTGATCAATGGGCACTGTTCAAAAGAAACAAAAATGTATTTGCACATCGGGAGATAAGGGACCTTCAGAATTTATGCTAATTGACTGCCATTCCCATCTGGTTCCTCTGAAACAATGAAGTATACTGCGGCCCTGCTAGACAAAGATCAAGAAAAGGCCCTTTCTCCCTCTGAGAGATCCCAAGAAATCACATCATTAACAGATGATGAAAGACTTCTGAAGTATCGTTGAAGCCTCAGCAAATTTTATGAGTCTTCAGCCGTACCTTATAGTGTAGTAATCGTAAAAGGGGCACTGAGATCTTGAGTTAAATAAAACTCCAAAGGAAACATCAGTATAACAAAATCAAGCCAAATCCCTGCTAGTTTGATAGAAGTTGAATCTAGTCTAGTTACAGTTGTACCTCGCTTAAAGAGCATAATGTGTTCCACAGGATTGCTCTTTAAGTGAGTTTGCTCTTTAAGCGAAACACCATTGTAAGTGACCAGTTGTGGGGGGAATTGCGAACCCCAATTTATTTGTTAAGCGAGTTTTTGATTGGTTTTATTTGTTAAGCGAAGCGAACAGTCAGAGAAAATTCTGCTCTTTAAATGAGATGCTCTTTATGCGAGGTTTGACTGTATATTTGTATTTCCACTTCCTTCACTCCAAGTTCCTCACTAGTTTTTTGGCAAGCAGACACTTGCGGAATGTTGCATACAGTCCCGATACTGAAGAATTCTTGATTTTTTTAATAGATTAATTACATTAAAACTTAATCTAAGGATAAAGGCAGCTGTCTCTCAGTTTCCACCAATGTAATTTTCTGTGATTCCACAGACTTTTCCCTGCTATTACAACAAACTTAACGAACAGTCTTTACCCGTACAGTAAAACCTCGCATAAAGAGCAGAATTTTCTCTGAATGGTCACCTTGCTTAACAACTAAAACCAACCAAAAACTCGCTTAACAACTAAATCGGGGTTCTCAATCCCCCTCACCAGAAGTCACAATTGGTCACTTACTATGGTGTTTCGCTTAAAGAACAAACTCGCTTAAAGAGCAATCTCATGGAACACATTTTACTCTTTAAGCAAGGTACCACTGTACTTACATTACAGTCTTAGTTTGGCCCCAGTTCACGGTACAGTAGTTCACCCTTTTGAACTAGCAACATAGCCCTTTTGAGGAGCAACATACAGTCAAACCTCATATAACACTAAAACCTGGTTCCACAAGTCTTGATGTTATATGATTTTTAGTGTTATCTGATCCTCTGGGATCCATAGAGATACATTGTAACCACACAGGCTTTCGCGGTTGTTATCTGAAGCATCCCATAGGATCTTAATGTTATCCGATGCAATTCTTCCCCTCAGATTCCTTAATGTTATGCGATTTTCGTGTTATTTGATACTAATGTTATATGAGGTATTACTGTATATATAAATTCAGGTCTTTAAGGCCAATACAAAACATAGAAATATCCCAGTGTACCTCCTGCAGAAAGGCATTCTGTAGACACAACCACCATATTGCAACTCCTGAACTCAGCAACCAGAATGGTAAAACAAGTTTCAACTGGCGCAAATAGTCTATCCAGTAACTTGCTCCAATCTATTAAAAATTTATTGCTGTTCAGAAACAGATTAAATTGGGATTAGAAGTGCCTTTACAACAAGTGGACTTGGTACAGTCACTATTATAGATACCAGTTTGCTTAACCTCTACAAGCAAATTACCACTTGAAGCTTCCAAAGCTTCTTTACAGGCAGCCTTAATAAAAACTTATCATTATATATAATTGAGACAGTAACTAGGATGCCCATCTTTCTGTGAGTGTATAGCCTAGTCCAGTAGCAACTGCATCTCTCCATCCAGCTCAATATATTCTGTTATCCATAGTTCTCCTTCGTGTTGTTTGTGAATGCACACAGATGGGTTCTGCGCTTGCGCGGGAGCCATGTCGGAGCTGGAAAGCTGATTGGATAAATTTGAATGGTTAGTACCACCCACCATCTCCACCCGACCTTTGCGCCATTTTGCGCTTTCCGCCTCAGTTCTTGTTTTTCCGCTGCTACAGCAGGAGCCTGATCGAGAGCTCTCCCGTTTTCCCTCACTACCGAATTGCTCGGTTGTTTTATCCGGGATAGTTTTCTGAACCTATACATCTGGTTTATCCAGTACCCTCTTTTGTTGTTTTTAAAAAAAAAGAAGAAGAAGAAGAAAAGAAAGTAGAAGAGCCGCGAAGGGGACCCCCCCTTCTAACCCTTCGCCACCCCACTGTGGATGGCATCGGCGGCGGCCTTCAAAAAGTGCCTTTCGTGTTCGGCCAAGATCCCGAGCACCGACAACCACTCTTAAGTGCCTGATCTGCCTGGGCGAAGATCATCCGGTGCACTCGTGCTCAGCCTGTAAGAAGTTCTCCAAGGTTGCCTTAAAGAACCGGAGGAACCGACTGCAGGCCCACCTCATGGAGTCCGCCCTAGCACCACAAGGCCCTAGCCGCCCAATGGAGGCCCGCTAAGAGACGTCCTCTTCGGCACTGCCAGCCACCAAGAAGCTCACCACCGTCGAGCTCTTCAGGAAGAAGAAGAACAAGGAGGAACGGAAGAAGGAGGAAAAGAAAAAACATAAGAAACACTCTTCCTCCTTACCTCCCACACCTCGAGCACACCAGCCGTCCCCTTCTGCTTCCCCGGCCTCCGCCGTCTTCGTGGCCTCCATTACATCGCCGCCACCATCACCTCCACGTGCGTCGCAGCCAGAGTCAGAAGGTATTCCGCCGCACCAGGAGACCCCCCCGGCTCCACCTCGCATCTCTACTTCCTGACGAGAGAGGGGATGAACGGGGATCGGAGACCGCCGCACAGCCCTTCCTCACCCTGGAGATGCTGTCCCCGCTCTTGGAGGCCATGACGGAGAAAATTACCGACAAGGTACTCGCCACCATTGCACCCGATCCTACATCGCGGGCTGCCTCCAAACGGAAGGCCGATCACGCATCCGTGGCCTCCAAACGGCGCCGAGCCCAATCCGTGGCTTCCCAACCGCTGCCGCCACCACCGCCATCTGTATCCGGGGAGGAACCGAGTTCAGCCAGGCCTTACTGGTCTGATTCGGACCCCGAGGCCTCACTGCCACCCCCATCCCTTACCGGGGTGTCTAGAGGCTCGGACGATTCGTCCGAGGGAGAAGGCGAGGAGGAAGACATGGATGATCTTCCTCCGGTCGATGCCGAAAAGTCCCCGGTGGAACAAATCGGCGCCAAGGAACGCCTGCAGCCGGAGGATCAGAAATCCTTCACCACTCTCCTGACCCGCATGGGCCCGATATTGAACATTAGGGCAGAACACCCGCCGGCTCCGTTCGTGGACGAGGTGTGCGGTCTGGCGGACACTAAGAAGATCCTTCCAGTCCATCTGCCCTTCCTTCCGGCCGTCGCCCATTCGGCCAAGACGGTTTGGAGCAGGCCGGTCTCATCCCACGTCGTCTCCAATCGACTGAATGGCATCTACAAGCTCCTTGGGGAGGAGGGTGAGTTCCTCCATTCGCACCCCACGCCGAATTCGAGGGTAGTTAAGGCCACCCAACACCGCACCGCCGTGCACAGTGTACCGGTTCCAGCCACGAAGGAGGGAAAGAAACTAGACGCCATCGGAAGGAGGGTCTACGCCGCTTCCTCCCTCTCTACCCGCGCGGCGAACTACGAGGCAGCCATGGCAACCTACAACATTAAACTTTGGGGCAAGGTGGAAGCCTCCCTGAACAGGCTACCCCCCGATCGCCGCGCCGAGTTTGAGACCCTGTCCGAGGAAGGGATCCAACTCAGCCAACAACAGCTCCGAACCGCACGCCACATCTGCGACTCAGGGGCTAAGACCGTAGCGGCCGCGATACAGCTGCGTCGCCATGCATGGCTCAGATCGGCCGACCTACATGATGACACGAAGAGGCTCATCGAGGAGCTCCCTTTCGACGGCAAGGGATTGTTCGCCGAAGACACGGACAATGCCCTTAATGAGCTTCACAAGGACATTACAACGTCCAACAGACTTCGGCTTGGCTCGACCAGCGGATATCAACGCAGGTCCTCCTCGGGATACAGCCAGGACTACCGCAACCGCCAGTCCTTTCGATCCCAAGACCAAACCAAGCAACACTTCTTCAAGCCGCGCAGACAATACAACCGCTCGCGCTTCCAAAACCAAGGCCAGAACACCATGCGCTCTGACCGGAGGCAAAAACAACAGCCTTGACTCCCTCCGAACCGAAGATCCTCCCTCGTCCCATCCGTTGCCGTACATACCGCTCCGGAACTTCCTTGCCACTTGGAACTCAATAACTACCGATCGGTGGGTACTTTGAATCTTAGACGTTGGCTACGCCATCGAATTCGAGAGATGGCCAACCTTAGGTCACATTCGCACCACCAACCCGTCCCCCCAGCTGCAAGAAGAACTCTCAGCACTTCTACTCAAGGGGGCAATAGAACCGGTCGCCCCAACATCTCTCTGCGACAGATTCTATTCCAGGTATTTCATAGTCAGCAAGAAAGACGGAGGACTCAGACCCATCATTGACCTCCGTCGCCTCAACAAACACATACGAGTGGCGAAGTTCCGCATGGTCACGCTCCAGACCATTCTCCCTCTCCTGAAGACCGGAGACTGGTTCGCAGTAATCGACCTCAAGGATGCGTATTTCCACATCTCAATACGCCAAGATCACCGCAAATTCCTCAGATTTTGCATCGGGGAACAAACCTTCCAGTACACGTGCTTACCGTTCGGTCTCTCCACCGCACGGAGAGTCTTCACGAAATGCATGGCACCGGTAGCGGCATACCTACGGACCCGGGGCATCCAAGTATTTCCCTACATAGACGACTGGCTGATAACGGCGCCGTCTGCAGAACAAGCACGGAGGGACGTGCGATTCACCCTCAAAATCATGGAGGATCTCGGTCTTCGGATCAATGTAAAGAAATCACGCCTAGAACCGGCCCAGGAGATGGATTACATCGGGGCGATCCTGGACGCCACGAAGGCAAGAGCATTCGCCCCTCCCCAGCGCCTAGCACACATCGGATCGCTGGTACACCAGTTCCAGAGAAGCCGCACGGTGAGTGCCAAATCGGCACAGAGACTCCTAGGCCTCATGGCCTCCACCACGGCGGTCATACCATTCGCCAAATTAAAGATGAGATTGCTCCAGTCATGGTTCCTACACCTCTTCAACCCAGTGTTGGACGATCTGGGCAAACGGCTCATACCAACCCGCGAACTCAAACAGCAACTACAGTGGTGGACCAACCACGAATTCGTGGCCATCGGGAGACCCTTCCTACCCCCCACACCGTCAACCCAGATCTCCACGGATGCGAGCACACTCGGATGGGGAGCATGCTGCGGATCCCTGGAGATAAGCGGCAAGTGGACTCGGCAGGAACGAGCACACCACATAAACTTCCTGGAACTACTCGCGATTTGGAAGGCCATGAAGACCTTCCAATCCAACCTCCGAGGAACGGCGGTTCAGGTCGCCTCGGACAATACCACAGCCCTATCCTACCTCAATCGGCAAGGAGGGACTCACTCACCATCCCTACTCTACCTGGCAGTCCAACTCTGGGAGTGGTGCCTCCAGAACCATATCTTACCAATCGGAGTGCACATCCAAGGGACACTCAACAAAACCACGGACGACCTCAGCCGCAAGACCTCGGACATTCACGAATGGGAGCTCAACGCATCGGTCTTCGAGATCCTGTGCAACCGATGGGGCCGACCACAAGTGGACCTCTTCGCATCCCAGACCAACACAAAGTGCAACCTGTTCTGCACGAGAGCCGGAGTGGGACGAGACTCCATGGGGGATGCCTTCATGGTCCCCTGGCATGGAAGTCTCCTCTACGCCTTTCCACCCTTCCCACTCATCCAGAGGGTCCTAGTCCGCCTTCGCCAGGAGAGGGCCCGAGCCATTCTAATTGCACCAGCATGGCCCAGGCAACACTGGTACCCACTGCTCAAGGAACTAGCGACGGACTCAATCACCCTCCCAGACGACCCGTCGCTCCTCCACATGGAACGGGGCCAGATGTTCCACGCAGACCTACCGAGTCTCCACCTCACGGCCTGGCTCATAATCCCAGGATAAGTAGGATCCTGGAGCAGAGCAGGAAACCCTCCACATCTAAGTCCTACAAGAACAAGGTGGAGAGGTTCAACACATTCCTCAGGGACCGGGACAAGGAACTGACCACAGCCTCCCTAGAGGATCTGATGGACTACCTGCTCCACCTGGCTGAAACCGGCCTGGCACACTCCTCCATACGTGTGCACTTAGCTGCAGTTGTCGCCCATGCTTCACCTCGCGCTACCCTCTCTTCGGCCTTCCGAGACCACACCATGAAGAGGTTCCTCAAGGGCCTGAAGAATGTTTTTTCCCCCACACGACTACCCACACCGCAATGGTCACTGTCTACCGTCTTGGAAGCTCTGATGAGGCCGCCCTTCGAGCCGCTGGCAAAAGCCGAGATCCACCTGCTCTCGTGGAAGACTGCGTTCCTGGTGGCCATCACCTCAGCCCGCAGAGTAGGGGAACTGACAGCCCTCAGGAATGATCCCCCATTCCTCAAGTTTTTCCATGACAGAGTGGTCATGCACCCGGACCTCTCCTTCCTCCCTAAGGTGATCACAGAATTCCACCTATCCCAGGTCATCACCTTACCTGCCTTCTTTCCCAACCCTTCCAGTACCCAGGAAAGAAGCTGGCACTCCTTGGACGTACGAAGAGCACTGCTCTTTTACACACAACGTACCAGAGATTTTAGACAATCTAATAGACTATTTATCGCCTACGGCGGGAGATCCAAAGGCCACACGCTCTCTGCCCAACGCCTTTCCAAATGGATCTGCGAGACAATCTACTTGGCCTACCGCCTGACATCGAGGGAACCACCACCCCACGTCAGGGCTCACTCCACCAGATCCATGGCCACCTCCACGGCCTTCTTGGAGGGAATCCCCATGGAAGACATCTGCAAAGTCGCAACGTGGTCCAGGCCACTCACCTTTGTCAACCACTACAGACGGGACACCAGAGCCATCCCCGACTCCAGGCTGGGACGCTCGGTCTTGACAGCAGGTCTTCGCGCTTCAATGCCATGATGACATCCTGACCCTTGAGTGTATCCTGAGACCAGACCACATCTCCACCAGGCGGCACATCTCACTACAGCACCAGCTACCCACCATCCAGGTAAGAGAGCTTGCTAGTCACCCATCAGTGTGCATTCACAAACAACACGAAGGAGAAGGACAGGTTGCACTTACCTGTAACTGTCGTTCTTCGAGTATGTTGTTTGTGAATTCACACAACCCATCCGTCCTTCCCCTCTCACTGCTGCAGGGATGAGATGCTTTATCCTCTGTACAGCTTTAATATTAACTGAGGCGGAAAGCGCGAAATGGCGCAAAGGGCTGGTGGAGATGGTGGGTGGTACTAACCATTCAAATTTATCCAATCAGCTTTCCAGCTCCGACATGGCTCCCGCGCAAGCACAGAACCCATCAGTGTGAATTCACAAACAACATACTCGAAGAACGACAGTTACAGGTAAGTGCAACCTGTCCTTTCTCTTCTTCTGTGAATTATATCTCAGCTTGTTTACCTTCATCTATTTTAAACTACTTGTTTAAAGTTTCTGAAGCTTCTGTACAAATGAATCGCAGTAAGTGTTCAGGGAATTCCGTATGATCGCTTAAACTTGTACTGTGAATCTCTGTCTGAAACGCTGCTGCATTGTTGTGTGTGTGAAAGGCAAGTAGTGTAACACTCACTTGTTTCTACCTGACAATTTAACAGATCCTCAGTTGGATTCTCAAGCACACACCAAACTGGTAGGTGCAAGCACCCCCACGAATCACAATAGCAACTTGTTAATTGCGAGCTCAAAGTGAATGACTATTAGGCCATTTGCTTTTTACAATTTGGGATCAAAATTGCTGGAAGAAACATCAACAATTTGAGATATGCAGATGATACCACCCTAATGGCAGAAAGTGAGGAGGACCTAAAGAAGCTCCTGATTAGGTTGAAAGAAGAAAGTGAAAAAGCTGGCTTGAGACTCAATATCAAGAAAACCAAGATAATGGCAACAGGCCCTATCAGTCCCTGGAAAATAGATGGGGAAGAAGTAGAAGCAGTGACAGATTTTACTTTCCTAGGATCAAAGCTCACTGCAGATGGTGATTGCAGCCATGAAATAAAAAGGCGACTGATTCTTGGGAGGCAAGTGATGAGAAACCTGGGGAGCATAGTGAAAAGTAGAGACATCACATTGCAAACAAAGATTCGCATAGTCAAAGCAATGGTATTCCCTATGGCAATGTGTGGTTGTGAGAGCTGGACCATTAGGAAAGCTGAGCACAGAAGAATAGACGCCTTTGAGATGTGGTGTTGGAGAAGGGTTTTGAGAGTCCCCTGGACAGCGAGGAGAATAAATAGGTCAATCTTAGAAGAAATCAACTCTGACTGCTCCTTAGAAGGTCAAATAATAAAGATGAAGCTAAAGTACTTTGGACATCAAATGAGAAGAGAGGATTCACTTGAGAAAGCCTTGATGCTTGGAAGGGTCGAGGGCAAAAGAAGAAGGGGACGGCCCAAGATGAGATGGGTAGATGGTATTGTAGAGACAATGGGCACAGAGCTGAGCGAGTTGAGGGGGATAGTGGAGGACAGGAGTGCCTGGCTGACAGTGGTCCATGGGGTCGCAGAGGGTCGGAAGTGACTGTGCGACCGAACAACAAAAAGGAAGCAAAAGAATTTCAGATACTTATTTACTGAGGGAAGGCAATTTCAAACTGTGGCTTGTTTAAATAAAGCAAAGAAAATCACTGCTTACATATGTGTTTGAACTAGGCCAGTTACAATGCCCAAGAACACCTGGAGTGCCAAGGTTCACCATCACTGTACTTTAGCATCCAGAATCCCCCAACCAGTTGCCATGGTGTCCACAACAGTAATATTTTCAAATTCTGCTGCATGTCATATCTAATCCAGGACATATTTTTTACTTAATCAATTACTCAAGGTACAGATATCTTACTCCAAGCAAAGTTGATGATGCTGTAGTGATTGTGGCTGCTTGCAGGAGAATTGTTAGACAAATCTTGAGCATAGTATTTTTCATTGCTCCTGGTGGAGACTGAAGATTTGCAGGGTCAGAATGGTTGGAAATGGAAAATAAAGATGAAAAGCTGTCCTGCATTATTTGTGATTATTGTTCCAAGAATGGTACACACTGTTTCTTTGTTTTGGTATATGTCAGGTAAACTTTTGAGTTGAACTCTCATGATTTTTGTTGTCAAAATGTTTAAATGGAGCCATCAGTATAACAACATGTGGGAATCTTAGGCTGATTGACTGAGTGAGGTATAAATGGGCAAGTGGCTTACCCTGGAAGTGAGGCTACTAGTTCTGAGAATTAATATGTGCCTTTAGCCTCAGGGAAAAATGTTTTCAGAAGCATGCCAGTATTACCCTGACCCGCTTAAGTTTATCTCCATAACTGTGAAGTCTGAATTCTCAGTTTTTTAAAAAAGAAAACCGTTCCGACATTAAAACTTTGTAGAACTAGCAGCCAGACAAAATGTCATGCTTCTTTATCTTATGTTGTGCCTATTTGTGAATCCCCTCATCAAGGTTTTATTTTTAGCCTTTTGCCCCAGTGGAATGGAGATTATATAAACAGGCCCCTTTAAAGGCTCAGTGTCCTTTTCTTGGGCTATGATGTTCTCTGAGTTGGTTTCTTTATCTTCACCCCTGATAATTACAAGGCATATTTGCTTTGATATGATGGATTAAGACACAGTAAGTTTGGAAAGATAATGGCCTCTTATTAAAAAGTCTGTCTGTGCAAAGTTTGGCCACAAGCGACATCATATCTTTAACTGTCCGGTTTGATATATATCAAGATATATAAAATCAGCTTCTCAGTTTTCCTTATTGTATGCCACTGGGGGGCGGGGAGGAGGGATGCCAGAAAATATATATTTCATCTTTAAAATGTAATATGTTCATCATTTTTAATAACATTGTGTTTCCCATTATTTTCTAGGCTGGTGTTAGAAGAATCCTATTTTACTTTTTTATACATTTATTGTTGTTGTTTATTGTTAGTTCATTATTTATTGTTTGTTCATTTATTGTTGTTAATTCCACCTATTTCCATTTAAAGATGTACTAATGAGATTACTTCTCAAATTTTAGAATTACTGGATCTCCAACCATTACCTGTCACAGCTTTGGGACATCCTGAATATGAAGCCCTGTACAAGTTCACTCATTTCAACCCTGTTCAGACCCAGATATTCCATACGTTGTATCATACGGATTGCAATGTTCTTCTTGGAGCTCCCACCGGCTCTGGAAAGACGGTTGCAGCAGAATTAGCTATCTTTAGAGTTTTCAACAAGTACCCCACATCAAAGGTTTGCAAAATCATTATTTGCTTGAGAAGTGTGCCTTCCTTTATTCTGGTTTTTATTAGTCCTGAATTTATCAATCCGAGTAGGCAGCAGTAGTATGTATGTTTTCTAAGCTATGTCTCATTGTGTTTTGCCATGTTGAACAAATGCTGCATTTGTTCAACATGGTTTTTAAATTGGTTTTCTCAGTTTAAAAACTAAGGTGTTTTTGAGACATGCAGTCCTCTATACAGATGTGATGGGAGTTCATTTATTGATTTTACAACATTTCTCTAGCACCTCTTCACAAAATAATTTCTGAGTGGTTTAAGAGTAAGTTAAATTCTTCTTCGTGTTGTCTGTGAATCCCCACTTTTGGGTTCTGCGCATACGCAGAGCCGTTATTGGCTCTTCAAAGTTCAAGTTCAAAGGATTTCAATGTTTTGATGTTAGGACCGCCCACCACACTGCCCACCATTAGGTGCCATTTTGCGTTCAGTTCTCTTCTTTCTGCTGCAGCAGCAGGAGTCCCCTTGAGAGCTGTTCAATTTTTTCCCTTGCTTCACCACTCGAAAGCAACCATTTCTCAAAAATTTTCTTGATGATCTTGTCCTTTGGGCAGGATTACCACACCTGACTGTTCTCCCTTGCAGGGGAACAGTTTTGGCAATTTTTCCTTTGCTCTTCTTCCTTTGCAGGAGGAACGGCACAAAAAAAATTAGGCTACTCTTTCCTTGTGGAGGAGCAGCACAAATCAATTTTTTTTCTGAGCTTGCTCTTTCTGTGTGAGAAGAGCAACACTTCCAGTGAATTTTTTCTTCTTTAGTCTTCCCTCGTGGGAGGACCAGCACAGCACACAGTCGTCTTCCTAGTTGGTGGACGATCGTATGAAGATCTTGCACCAAAATTTGATGGCCTCTGCCACAGCCTTCAAACACTGCACTGTATGCAATTAAAAACACCATCCAGTGATGGTCACAGTGAGTGCCTAATTTGTCTTGGTGAAAATCATCAGGTCCAGACTTGCAGACATTGTAAAAAATTTACAAAGTTGCCCATCAAAAATCATCAGAATCACCTCAAAGTTCACCTCATGGCTCAGGCCTTGTTATCTTCTAAAGCAGCCCAGGCCTCTCAGGTTCCTGCTGAAATGCTCCCAAGATGGCATCCAGGGTGGTGGAGAAGAAGATGGCGCCAAGAAGAAGAAGAAGGACAAGACAGGGGAGAAGAAAAAAATCCAAGAAACCTGGCAGGGGTCACCATTCACTTCACTCCACACCGAGACCAAATCAATCCCCTCAGCCTTCGGCCTCCTTCTTCTGCCATCTTTGGTGACCATTTCTCATCTTAGGGGTCTCCTTCCAAGGTCTCCAGAGGCCATCTGTCAGACGCTCCACCTCCTCCTCCAGTCCCAACACACTGTTCTGTTTCATCTCCACCTCAAAGCATGTCTCTTCAAAATCTGTTTTCGGTTTTTGCCTCCCAGTGAACTTTCCACAGCCCGAGCCCAGGAAAGTGGCTTCGTTTTGATGCTGCAGCTCCAGTGGGACTTTTAGGCCCCTCTACTGGAGTCAATGGTCAAAAAGATTGGGGAGCAACTCCTCACAGCTACAGTAGGCATCGCTTCCTCGAGGCACCACTCATGTCAGGCTTCCAGGGACCTTCACCCCAGGTCCACACGACTTTCAAGGAACTTTCATTCCAGGCCAGAATGCAGTTATTATTGTTATTTACTGTACCCTTGCCTCATATCATTTGGTGAGAAGGTGAATGGGAAAGGGTGATGTTAGGAAGGTAGTTTTATGATCCTTTGTGATAGCACAAGTCATCTAGACAAGAGCTCTCAACGTTACTATTAGTACTTTAAACCTGACCTAGAAATCAATTGCAATGAGCAAAGATTATAAAGCACTTCTGTAGGATTATATTATATGACGGGTTCTCAACTTATGGCCCATGGGACAGACCCAGCCCACGGTACCATTTCTCGTGGCCCGCATCGTCATCACCACCAGAAGTGGACATGTTTACGACAGCCATATATGTGCCTGTGGCTGTCGTAAATGTGTTTACAACAGCTGCAGACATGTTTTGTGGCAGCATTTACAGCATGGAGAACCACCAGTCCAGCCGGCTCAGCTGTCTGAAGGGACGTGGTCCGGCCCATGGCTTTAAAAGGTTGAGAACCCCTGCTATATGTTATAGAATGTAACATGGAATCAGACAGCCAGTGCGGTTTGGTGGATAGAGTGTTGAAATAGGGCCAAGGACAGCTGTTCAGATCCCCACTTAGCCATGAAACAGTGAGGAATGGCACTAGAATCACTCATCTACAAACCTGGACAACTCAATTAATGTTACCATGTTGGATATAACTTGATGGGGGGAAACAGTGCTAGTCAGTCCCAGTTACCTATTTAGCAGGCTGAAATTTACTGCCCATTTTGAAAGTCAGCCCTGTAAATATTTTCACTGAAGTAATCCGGTCAGGAGGCTACCAGATTGTGGGGGAATGGTAACAACATTGTCTTTGTCCAGACAGAATTCCAATCAATACATCAGACTAAGCTGATAAAATAATCCAAACTATAAAGGGCACTTGTGTTTCAAGAGATGGTGTTAGTTGTTCAAGAGCACCCCAAAATTACTTAGCCAATTCTTAGGGACAACACAGTGATCTCTAAAGCAGGTGAACTGAGCCAATAAACCAACTCATGAACAGCAGCTTCATCTTGTCTAGATTGAATCTCAGTTTATTGGTTCATATCCAGTCTATTGTAGCACTCAAGCATTGGTTTTATTTGGTACATTTTGTACTTGATACGTTTTGAACTAATTTTATTTTTAAAGTGTGGAGCATTGAGCAATTTTAGATCTGATTTAATATGTACAGTCAACAGGTCACAAGTTTGGGAAAAAATACTAGCTGAACACTTATTCTTTAGGTAAGATCACCTTACCATATGCTCCTGTTCACTCTTCATCCTCGGCAGAAGAGACTTTCTTCCGGAGCACACCAGTATAATATCATGAGAGAAAGCCTCCTCATTGACATTTAAGCTATGGAATCCCATTTTAAGGAAGGAGCCTATCCCCCCCCCCTTTCTCTCACAGATTTCACTTTCCAGATCCTTAAAGAACCAGAAGATGTTAATTCAAAAGACAATTCAGGAATACTTTTTCTACACACAGACACACATTTTTGTAACATTCTATATGTACTTCATCATATATCTTGACATTTTGACTGTATTTAAATCCATATATTTGTTTTAAGAATAAAGAGATGTCTGAACGTACAAGGAGCATTTCTGAATTTGAAGCTAGATACGGACAACTAGATTTTGTTTTATGGATAAAATGGTTCAAATTTTGGTAATATTGCTAAAGATTTTACAAAATCATTTAGTAATATCATATTCTTATACTGTGCCTTTTCTTTCTCCTCCTTTTATATTTTATCTTAAAGGCAGTGTACATTGCTCCTCTAAAAGCTCTCGTACGGGAGAGAATTGAAGACTGGAAAATTAGATTTGAAGAAAAACTTGGTAAAAAGTGAGTATTTGAAAAATCTTTGAGGAGGGTCAATTTTTAAAGAACCCCCAGTAATATTCAGTACACAACTTAGGCTATGTTGTATGCCATACAAGAGGTTTTTGCACCTAATGAATCACACAGGATTATTACTGACTGTCTGAAACGTACACCGACACAAAAAGAAGTACCCTATATACTCGAGTATAAGCCGACCTGAATATAAGCCGAGGTATCTAATTTTACCTGAGAAACCAGGAAAAGTGATTGATTCAAGTATAAGCCTAGGGTGGGAAATGCAACAGCTACTAGTGGGGTTCAATAATAAAAATAAACCCGCCTCATATGACCAGCATTTTTGTTTTAGTTCAAGATTACCAATTTCTAGTGAGAGGCAAAATAGAGCCCGGTAAGTGCTGTGGGCACCAGGGGATTCTTCAGCCACTCTGCTCACTTCTACATGAAATCCCATTGCTGCCAGAAAAAAAAATAAGATCATTGCTGCAGCCATGATCCAGATCTAGCCACTTCCTGACCAGGACATTTATGTTTAGCGGTCAGGAAGTGGTTAACATTCAAAGGGATAATCACATTGTGCTGGTGCTCATCAGTTCTATAAATCACAGCATCAGATGGTCTCAAATGTGCAGATCTCCCACACAGCCAGGAAAATAGAGCAGATGACTTGAATATAAGCAGAATCTGTTTTTTCCCAGCATTTTTGGTGCTGACAAAATCAGCCTGTACTCTAGTATATACGGGTATCTTATTTGGCTGGCATTGCCCCTCTGGAATTAGAGTAAAGTAAGGTACATAATTCAGCACTGAACTCACCCATTTTGTGGACATTGGCAATCTGTCATGCATTACCTAGGTCTTGAACTGCCGACTTGCCATCCTTCCAGCTAACAAGGTGAGCTTCTTAACCACTGAGCCACCTCAGCCTCTATATTTACAACTAAAATTGAGGAAACATTTTCTGCACACCTTTCAACTTCTAAATATCAAATCAGCAGAGGCTTGGCTAAACCTATGGAGAGCAAGGAGGGGGAAAAAATATTAGTCAGTGTCTGTTGAGTTGAGAATTAACTGAACTTTTATCTGTTGATCAATAGCATATGTTTTTAGGAACAACTGGATAGCTCAGTGGTTTAGGGTTGGGACTTTGATTCCCTGCTGCGTGCCCTTGACCAGGGCTTGATGATTCATAGTCTCTTCCAGCTCTGTAGTTCCGTTGTTGTTTTTGTTGTTGTTAGAATAATGGCTTTGTATTCATGGGACCTCTATCATTCTTGCCTTTCCTCTCAACTCCAAGCACTGATCTTTCCTATACAAAGAGCTTCTACAATTAGGAGGGAGATCTGCTATTATTTTCTGTATGAGAAGAGTAAACAGGAATCAAACTCTGTATTGGGTGCTGTTATGGACTAAGTGTTAAATTCTGACATGATAGTATTATTTGTCATGCTTGTATTAAAGGTTAATATTCTGGACCTAAGATCTACTACAAAATAGATAAGAATGTTTGTTGTATCACTTTACAATGACCATTTGACTCCCTTTACAGAATTGTGGAGTTGACAGGGGATGTAACTCCTGACATGAGGTCAATTGCCCAAGCTGACCTTATTGTTACTACTCCAGAGAAGTGGGATGGGGTCAGCCGAAGCTGGCAAAACAGAAGCTATGTTCAGAAAGTTTCCATTCTCATCATCGATGAAATCCATCTGCTAGGTGAGTGTCTTTTTTACCATCTTTGTTGCTGGAATTAAAGTGTACTCTGACATTGCTAGTTGAACTTGAAAAAATATTTATCTATGTTTTTCCTCCATTTTCTTTTCTAGGGGATGAGAGGGGTCCTGTACTAGAAGTTATTGTGTCTCGGACTAACTTCATCTCATCTCACACAGAAAAACCAGTCAGAGTGGTTGGTCTGTCAACTGCATTGGCTAATGCCAGGGATCTAGCTGACTGGCTAAATATAAATGAGGTATGAAAAAAACATCAATGTCATGAAGGTGGAGCTACCACTAGGTAGATGGAGTAGAAAATTTCCCTTATAATTGTCAGATAGCACTTTGGGGATATAATAAAAGAGACCAGATTGTTAGTTATTTTTTTTTATTATTATTGCATTTTACTGCTGTTTTCAAGAATGCAGAGATGCTGTTATTGGAGCTTTCTGCCTCATGTGCCAAAACAGCTTTGCAAGTTTGGGGCTATATGCAGTTGAATAGTATGTCCGGAGTAGTGCTCAAGTGGTTAAGACACCAAACTTGACAACTGGAAGGTTGCCAGGTTAGCAGTTCGAGACCCGAGTGCTGCACGACAGAGTGAGCTTCCCTCTCTGTCCCAGCTCCTGTCAATCTGGCATTTTGAAAGCAAGAAATTGCAAGCAGATAAATAGGTACTACTTCAGTAGGAAGGTGAACAGTGTTCCATGCACTCCGGTGTCGAGGCATGGAAACATCTGCAGATGCAGACAGCGCTGGCTCTTTGGTTGTAAACAGTGATGAGCACCAAATCCTAGAGTCAGATACAACTGGCTTTCAAGCAAGGGCAACCTTTACTAGTATGACCGGGGACTGCCATTTATTGTTCTTAATCAGATAGCAAAACATATTGAACTCTTGCTCTGTGTCCATTTATTTTTGAGAGTCGCAAAATATCAGAAACGTTTTAGATATACGGTTTTATTTTTTTAAGAAACAAAAGCAACCATAAGCATGAATAAAGAAACAGTTTATGTCATCTTTTTTAGATGGGGCTTTTCAACTTCAGGCCATCGGTGCGTCCAGTTCCATTAGAAGTACACATTCAAGGCTTTCCAGGCCAGCACTATTGTCCCCGTATGGCTAGCATGAACAAACCAGCCTTTCAGGGTATGCAGTCCTAACAAAAGAAAAACAAACTTCAGTTGTAAATCCCATGTTAGACAAATGCTACTCTCTGTCTTGTTGATTTGCCTTAAAATAGATGTATTTTAATCTAGCTTCGGGCCTTGTAATTAACTACTCACGCTAATATATGTCAATGGAAACTACACATGTTTCCGTATAGTTGAAATCAGTGTTAATAACTAACAGGATGAAAGTATGTTTGTATTCATATTTTATTATTTACAACATTTGAAGCCTTTTTTTGTATTAATTCAATATTTACATTGTGTCCAAATATGTCTTTGTTTTCAGTTTTTTATTCTTAAACTGACAACTAGGATAGATTTAAGAACTATTTTCATATTTTTGAAACATGTTCTGTGTAGGTTTCATAAGGAATATTTATTATATCAATTATAAAGAAGTCCCTAAATAAATTTTGTAATGTGAACTGCTGTTGATTGTAAACCAACAGTTGTGAGGTGACTTTTTAGCTGATCTAATTAGCCTTATGACAGAAGCAAAGTATTGATTGGAGACTGGAGACCAATCTTGGCAGTTCAGATTATTTACACCTCAAGAAGGATCATTGTAGAAAAACACTAATGAACAATAAATCTGTCTAGAGCTGTTCAGCCACACCTGTTCCAGAGGCAACAAAAATTCATTAGCTGTCAAGTTTTCTTTAAGAAATAGATGTACAGTATTGATTTCTGTGTGAAGATACAATAATGACATGGTCCTTTTGTCAAATTCATGTGTATATGCATTGGTTTCCACAAAAATGTGCTGTCACATTTTATTGTAAATAGTTAATTTTATTTTCAATTGTTATATAAAGTAATATATACCAATTAATAATAAAATGGTACAGTTTACATAACTACATCTGTTAAAATTATCAAAGCATTTTAAATTTAAAACATGTTTTACATCTATATGAGAAAGCAGTTTGATTCTGTTGATATTTCTGACCTAATTGCTATAGAAATGTGATTTACAGTGGCTTTCTTTTGCCATTGTTTAATAGTCATTAATGTGCCAGCATTTTCTATTTTAATTTTCCTTTCTCAGCCCATAACAGTTTGCTGTAAACTGAAACTTTTCACATGCAGCAAGAAAATTCTCTAAAATACAAGTGGCTTGAATATTATACATTTCTCTTTTAAGGCAAAAAAGTCTATCAATTTAACTTGCTGGAAATTTCATGCAAATGGCCCCAAGAATGCTGTAAGAAAACTGCATGGGGAAATGGCTAGCTCAGACAAAGGCATTACATTGTTTCTTATTTTTCATTTCTAAACAGCTATTAGGAGCCATTCTCCAGCCAAGCCAGTTCTGATCTTTGTGTCATCGAGACGTCAAACTAGACTCACTGCTTTGGAGCTGATTGCTTTTTTGGCGACCGAGGATGATCCAAAACAGTGGCTGAATATGGATGAAAGAGAGGTAAATCCATTCATTGTATATCAGTTGTACCAGATAAATTTGGTTCCTGCCAAATTTAAAGGGAATTATCTTACAGCTGGATAGTATTTCAACTTTCCTCCTGTTAAACTATTGACATAGACTTGGCACCCATAATTAATTTTTATTGGTTATGTGTGATTAAGCATTTGGGAATGGGCCTCGTGGTCACAGATTTCTTTACCCCCATTCTCTTCCTTCTGTAATGCTAATTCCTTTACCTTTGTTACTGAACCCTAAGATAAGCGTTATATCGCCAGCTTCTTCTGCTGCTGCTGTATCTGAATCCGAATATTAGCAATTCTTATGGCGATCAGCCATGAAGACTGTCCTGAGAATATAATGCAGTGGGCTTTCATCTGCCTTCTGCATCACAGCATGTCATCCGTACCACTGATCCAGTTCCGTGAGTCACTTTTTGGTCCTGAGCCCTTTTGGCATGCAAAGTCCTCATTAGCCCCAGGCCAGTATTGATGAAGCTGCTTCCCTCCATCAGGATGAATTCAAGTGGGATTTAATCCACTTGACAACCATCACCCTTCTCTGTGGACTTTGCCACCCAGGGCCATTAGTCCTCAGTGTTTTCAGGCTAGTTAATCACTGCCTAACACTGGCAATATGGTCTACTCTATTACCATAGCAGGATAACCTGGCCAGACTAACTATTTAAAGCTAATAGGACTTCCATCTTTAGAATGGGCTGAAACCAGAGTTTTAAATCTGAGGGGGAAAAGAAAAGAAGAGGAGGAATTAGACTCTAGGAAGGAGGGGCTGAGAGAGGAGGGTTTTAGTTTTAGGAATATTAAAAAGGCTGTCATGTTCAACATTACCTTCACACAGTGGCCAAACAGCTGCTTGTGGGAAGGCCACAAGCAAACAAAAAGGCTACAATCCTGCCTGCCATGTGATACATAGCTTTCATGACGGTCCTTCCGATTCAGATTCCTAGTTGTCAGCCACAGTACTACACAGAGGTCTATGTGACCATAGCTGCCAGCATCACAATTGTAAAATCTGTCTGTGACACTGGAGTAATGTCATTGTGATTCCAGAGTTACTGTACCTCAAAGAGCACCGTTATCCTTGTTAGCTATTTCATAAAACATTCAGGTGGAGAAAAATAACATGAGTATCATTCTTCATATGGAGCCAGTTAAAAGACACTACTATTCAGGAAGTGTTGAGTTTTAGAATCTTGTGAAGAAATTATGAACACTTGAATCCAAGGTTCTAATATTTGTGTGACTCACAACATGACACAGTCTTGTATAATATGAGATAAGGATGTAAATCTATTCTTATTTTGTTCATGCAAGTAGGAGTGAAAAATTCAAATTTACTCCTCAGTGAACAAGATAGCAAGATGTTTTGTGCATTCTAGCACTCTTTCTGAAGCAAAGTGGAAGGAGGAGGGGAATTTTGAGTTTACATGAAATAAAAGATTTTATACAAAAAGCTTTTTTAAAAACATGCATGTTTTTCAATACAAAATGTAAGTTATTTACATAAAACAAAATTCTTCCTTCCTTCCTGTTCCAGTTAATGCTTCTATAGCCAAAAAAAGTACCGTGGTTTTGCAAACAATTGTTAATTATCCAAATAAAAATTGGAGTAAACTATTCAGTGTGATGAGAGACTTCAATTGATTGTCAAGACAGCATTGCAAGAGATGTTGCTACTTACATTTCCAGTACAGGAAAAGCTGTTTGGCAGGCCGTGTCATGCACTGAAGTTGATTATACTGAATCCAAACAGTTAGCACAGTACAGTGCAGCAAGCTAAGAACTCTCCATAGATACTATCTGTTGCATACTGAGTCACATAACTTGGCATGCAAGAGATAATGTCTATGGAGATTTATAAGCTCAATGTAATTTGCTATCCAGATTCTGTAGAATTTCATCAAGTCTAATCTGGTTAAGACACTGAACTTGGAAACTGGAAGCTCAGCAGGTCAGCAGTTCAAGACCTGAGTACTGCACAGCTAGAGATGTAAAATTCCCGGGAATTTTGAAAGGAGGGGAAAAAACCTGGGAATTGGGGGGGGGGGGGTTTGGGAAAATACTATTTCTTTGTAATTTCTGCAAGTTACGTTCAGATTGTTTATGTGTATAAACAGTACAAGAAATGCATACTTCATAAAGATTAATATGTAATAAAATGATTTTTTCATATATAAGAAACTAAAAAATACTTTTAGCAGCCATGAAACATGCATGGAATATCATTCACAAAAAAATTGCACTAGTGAAAATATTTGGTTGTCCAGCACATGGTTTACATTTGCTATTTCATGACATAATGAAGTTAAAGGCAATGGAAGATCTTCAGTCAGATAAGAAGAAAATTATCAAATTTGTTAAGAAACATCACATCATTCAACAAACATTCATGAGCATTCAAAAGGAGAAAAGGGTCTCAGAAGAATTCTGCAAGAACACTGAAACTGCCATCTGTTACCAGATGGGGAGGAATAACGATAATGCTGAAAAATCTCCTGGATGGAAAGGAAGCTGTACAAGCAACTTTTATTCAAGATGGTTTACTACTTGATAAACAAATAAGGAAAATTGTTTGGACAATGATTTACAGTAAAACCCCAGCATACGACTGCCCTGGGTTACGTTTGCCACAGTTTACAACGACAACTTTTATTAAAATAATTCCCCAGGTTATGACTGATTTTTGGTTTACAACTGAAAATTGCATGATTTTGAACTCTAAAATGATGGCTGCCGCCATTTTCGAGTTCAGAATGGTGCTTGCCCTCTCCGCAATCCAGCGCTTACCTCTACGGAGGTGCCATTGTCAGTGGCTGTAGCATTCTTTCTGCCACAGTTTCCTGACTGTCCACTGCCCCTGCTGGCACCAGGAGAATCTGGGGACCTTATCCGCTTGGTTTCCACCTTCCTCCGAGCTCTCTGGGCAGCGCTGCAGCCAAAAACGCACACTTCCCCCAGGTGCACACCTAGGGGAGAGGCACGTTTTTTGCTGTGGCGCTGCCCAGGGAGCTCAGAGGAAGGTGGGATCTGAGTGGATAAGGTCCCTGGACTCTCCCGGTGCTGGCAGGGGAAGAAACTGGGCTCAATGTGTGCCTCCCCCAGGTCCGAATGGAGCAGATAAGGTCCCCAAAAGGCATGGAAAAGGTAGCGAGATAGCATCATTTTTTTTTTTTGGGGGGGGGGTGAGGGACAATCACACCTGACATTTTTGGCCCTTTTTGTATACTGTATATATTTTTTGTCCAGTCGAGATTGTTTCCCTTTGGGAGGGGGTGGGACAATCATGTTTGGCATTTTTTGGATTCCTTTGGTGGTCTTTTGGATTTTAAATACTATTTTTGGTCCAGTTGGGACTTTTTAAAAATTTTCAGTGCATTCCTATGGGAAAATGTGCTTTGGGTTACAAGTTTTTCATGCTATGACAGAGGCTGTTGGAACAAACCTCTGTCATAACCAGAGTGTTTACTGTATTCTGGGCTCCTGTAGAATCTACAGCTGCTCTTCTGAAACCCGTAATTACTGCTATAGCAATTACTTTGTAATCCTCTACTTACTCACTGCATTTTGTTAGTCTAAAATTTCCAATTATAATTATTCCATTAGTTCAGTTAAATGGATTATTGTATTTTTTTTTAGTAAAAAAAACTTTTTTACTTCATTAATGGTAAACCTCATTTTGTAACATAAGTTCTGGAATTTATTTATTTTATTTATTTATTATTCAAATTTCTACATCGCCCTCCTCACCGAGGTGACTCAGGACGGTTTGACATCACATAAAAACAATTCAGGTTAAAATATTTAAAAGGTTTTTAAAGATTAAAAAAAAAAACAAATTAAACTAAAAAGTTTCCAAGTTAAAGGATTAAAAGGAAGAATGGGTTTAAATGATTTTGGGAACTACTATCTGAAATAAAATTCAAAGGAATAAAAAGGATGATACTTTTGGAAAAAATATTTTTTTAAATGCATTTATTTTTTCTTGCACACTCAACATGCTTTACTTGTGCAACCTTCCTTCCTTTCAAAATTCCCGGAAGGCTTACATCTCTAGCAGGTGACTAATGTGAGTTTACAGTGCTCTGTGCGATGTGGAATTATATTCTCCCAGCCTGCTAAAGGCTTTTCTTTCAAAATAACTCACACCCATGAACTGTAGAAGCATCGATTGCATTTTCCCCAATTTTCCCATCCCCCCCAGTCAATTTTCCCTTCCCAATTTTCCCGGGGGGGGGGGGGAGAGGGAAACCAATTTTCCTGGGTTTCCCCCACCACCACCTTTACCTCTCTATGCACAACTGAATGAGCTCCCATCTCTGTCCTAGCTCCTGCCAACCTAGTAATTTGAAAGCAAAAAATTGCAAGTAAATAAATAGTTATCACTTTGGTGGAAAGGTAGACAACATTTAATGCACTCCAGTGTATAGTTATGCCTGCCGCATGTCCACGGAAATGTCTGCAGATGCAGACAGCGCTGGCTCTTTGCCTATAAACAGAGATGAGCACTGAACCTTTTGGATGCCAGTTTTGGGGCATATGTAAGATGTGGCCAACAAGTTGCATCCAACTTTTATTCACAGTTCTTGACAAGTGTTCTGAGTCTGATCTTTGTAGTACCTCTTCATAAGTAACATGATCATGATATGAGACATGAAGGATTCTTCTCATTTAACTGTTTAATCATTTTGGTTGTGCACTTCTATGTATCACACATGTATATTGCATTTGATAAGACACTGCTCTTGAACTGTTTCATCTTTGTGGTAATACCTGTGGCTGCTGTAGACCAAATTGAGTGCATGCATTGAAACTCTGCTAACACCATTCCAATTTGGCAATTGATGTCTTTGCCTGTGCCTCCATGAGGAGGCTGCCAAATAGGTAAATTGTTGGACTTTCTCTATAATCTGGCCATGAACTATTATAGATGTACTATCCTGGACACTTCCAACCTGCATAAACATGGTCTTCTAAATATTTATACGTAAGCCAATCTTGCTGGCTTCATTATATAAATTTGTGGTCATTTGATACAAGCATGCCTTTGTTTCACCAAGCAATAGGATGTTGCCCACATAATCTAATGTGGAATGTCAAAGTTAAGGAATGTCAAAGTTAAGGTTATCCAATGCTTTACTCATAACATAGTCTATGGAAAGGAAAAACAAGAATGGCGACCAAATACATCTGTCTTATTCCTGTACTGATGAAGTGGACTTAATCCACAAAATATCACATTTAAATACAGGAGTTAGTCTTTAAGGTGCCACAACTTTTTTGTTGTTTTGTTTACTCTGGTATCCTGTATTGATGTTGAAGAAGTCTGTGTTGCCAGATTCCGTTTGTACACAGTAGCTAGAATTAACATACAGGCTCTTGATGATGTTGATAAAAGCATTGAGGAATGCCATAGTTCAATGTTGGCAAACCTTGACACTCCAGCTATTTATGGACTTCAATTCCCAGAAGCCCAAGTCCCTGTGAATCCTCACAAATGGGTTTACTGCACATATGCACAGTAAACCCATTTGTGTGGATTCACAGAGACTTGGGCTTCTGGGAATTGAAGTCCAAGAACAGCTGGAATGCCAAGGTTCGCCACCATTGTTATAGGTCTTTACAATATTCTTAGTGATTTTTTATTAATTGAGTCAAGGGCCTTTTTGAAATCAGTAAAATTGAATACCATTGGCTTCTGGAATTCTGTTTGATAATGTTTCTTAAGCTCAGGATCAGGTGTTTCAAGAGCATCCTTTCCTGAACTCCTCTTGTTCTTCACACAAGTATACATCCACTTGATGCTACATTCATCTGAACAACACAAGGCATAACACTTTTCCAGGGATTGATAGTAGCTTTATGCCTCTCCAGTTGTTACAATCACTAAGGTTCTCTTTCTTTGGTGCTTTAATAATTACTCCTCACCTCCAATTCTCCATTACTTGTTCCTGTTGCTAGCAGTTGTTTAATAAGATAGTAAACTCTTGTACCAATCTATCTCCTCCATGTTTTAGAAGCTCTCAAGATATCTGGTTTGCTATTTTTAACAAGTGCATTGCATGTACTCATGTACTCATAGCACATAATACGCAACAATTTTATTTTTTCCCCTCCTATTTATTTTTTTTAAAAAATTCAAAAATAGGGTTTTTTATTTCAATGCATGTCTGACTCCAAGGTTGAAGTTCAATACAATGTCCACTGCTGTATTGAGCTTTAATACTTAGGAAGTCTTTAAGAAGTAGCACAGCAAGAACTGTGCCTACACATGTGTAGAGACTGAATTGTTTGCAGGAAGAGGATAGCATCTTGCTCAATATTTTCAGTACATTATCCTTCTTGGTGTTGTGTGTTGTCACTAAAACACCATTTTACCTTAACACAGCAGTACTTTAACCTCACTTAACATCTGTGCCAGATGTGAAATGTGTAATTATGTTTTGTTTTAAGACTTCATAAACTTTCCTGATTCTTTTGTTCAGCCCATCTTTCTTCACCAGCCATTTAAGACGATCGATAAGTGTTATGCAGTGTCATATGGTCTGAGTCTGATGTGCTTTGAAAAGGATACAGAGTACTCATAATGAGGATTCTGCGAAAATGGGAAAACCAGGGCGGCAGATACGCTTTGAGAAAGTATGACGGGGGGTTAGCATCTTGAAACAATATATCACACTCAAAGGGACAGAACTGGGCTTCACAATCTGTTAGCTCATTCTTGTCCAATCTGGTCTCCTCCTTTCTTTTGGAGCCTGTGTTGTCATCGGCTTGCTGAATTATACCCTGGCTGGAATGAATTTCAGACCTAGGGTAATGTATCTACTTAAATGGAATTTTATCTTTCCACCAAAGCTTTTTAGGTATAATTTTAAAAATATATAAAACCCACCTTGCTTACATTAAATTGGTCAGAATTTTACATACATAGAAGAACAGAGGGGGACAAGTCTACCTATCAGTTGAAGAACAATCTTGCTGTTGATATACCTTTTATTTCTTCCCCTTGCAACAGTTTCTAAAGTAGAAATATTATGTTGCTAAAGATATCTCAATTTTCAAAGATAGTAGTAAAATGGAAAGTTCATCATAATCTGATAGCTAGTTGTTTTTAACTGTTTTTGAAAAATCAATGTGTTAATATCAATTTTTATTGTTTGATATAATAATTATTTAGGATGGACCAGATCTCATATAACTTTAATATTAAAGTTGCAATCTATCCACTTCAACTTGTAGTTTAAGGAGCTAATCTTTATCTAACTTTTTTTCAAAGTATGCATCAGAAAAATTCAAGCAGCCACTTTATGGCAACACATGCCATGAAGAGCTGTTAAAGAAATGTAATGTTTTAATGCATTGCTTTAAGAGATTTTCCTTTGGCAATGGTGTCTTGAGTAAGGTTAGGAAAATAATTAGCAACACAGTCATGAACGTTCTTAAGAAAGTCCCAATGAGTTAGTGGAGTTTACTGTTGTAGTCTAAATAGCACTTCATACAACAGATGGGACTACACATCTTAGCCATCTCCCAGACATCAGTAGGGTTGTCTGAACATAGATAGTCTGACAGTCATCCTTCTAATACAGTGGAACCCTGCATAACAAATGCTTCATATAACAAAAAATTCGTACAACGAAGCGTTCATGTGCTCCGCACGATACCCTGCATAACGAAACATTTTTTTTTTGTTATATGGGTTTTCGTTAAGCAGGGTATAACTCGATTAACGAAACTCCGCATAACAACCTTTTTTTTCCGTTATGCAGTGTATCACCCATTTAATCTGCATAGTGGGGGGAAACACATAGCAAAGAGTTCTGTGTAACGGAGCTTTTTCATTATGTGGGGTTCTAATGTATAGTCTTTTTCAATTTTACTGGGTAAATGTAACAATTATTCAAAACTTGACAACTAAAATAGTTTTCTGCAAATTATAATTATCAGCCTGTTGGAATCCTAAAATGTGACTGTGGGGGAAAATATGTTCATTTTATTTTCTGCCCTGATTTATGTGAAAATGAGTTCTACTAGAAATAACTTAAGATTTCCTGCTGCTAGAATGACAGGCTAGCAGCGCATATGCTAGCACTCCCACTATGGGTCCTTTAGTTTTACTGTGTTGGTTTACACAGTTTCTGCAGGTATTACTAACAGCACCACAGGACATTGCTGTAGTACAGAGGGCAGTAGACAGATTGGGGTGTGGATAGCACATCACAGCCACTGGTAAGAATGTCTTCTGAATAAATGCCTAGCAGTGAAAGGAGGAATGAAGATATTTTGTGTAAAAGATTGTTAACGAAATGTTATTATAAGTAGATTCTCCAGAATAAAGAAGGAAATGGTTTGAGTTTTCAGCTCATTTGAAAAAGTGGATTGTTATCCATGAAAGCTCATGTTAAAAAAAGAAAACTGAAATACCAATATAGCTGTGTTGCCAGAGGTTTTGCAATGTGAGCTGATGATAAATGCTATGAAGAAGTGTAGTATGTATACATGGACTTTTTAATATCATTGCTACTAGTTTGTTTCAGTGAATAGCTTTATGCTTTACTTACACAACAAAATAAGTAGGTTCTTTAACTTTTTTGTTGTTTGTTTTCTGGTTAAAAGATTGTTTAAAAACAAACGCTTTTTAAACTAACTCATTGCTTGATTAACTGTTGCAAAACTTACCGGTACATGGGCCACGTTTGTTTTACCCATCCACTTGGGCTTTATAAATACACTGCTTTCTTGTGTGTCCAACATCTACACACAACACAGTATAACACAGCAAGTTTTCATTTTACAGTCTTAATTTTTATTGCCTGTCAAAAGCACTACACAGCAACATCTATCTTTTTCCTGAGTGAGGGCAAATCTAGAAACTTCCCTTAGATTACTTAGATCAAAGATATATTTTTAGTTTTTAATAAACTATTTCCCCACCATTAGTAAATATGCAGTAATATAGATGTCAGAAGTATATATTGTTATTTACATGATGAAATATATACTTTGCCTTGTTTTAGTTATGTTTTTATGTGCTTTGAAGTTAAGAGTTTTCTGATAATATGTGTTTACTTGTATTTGCTGGACTATATGTGAAAAATGGGAAAAAATAGCCACTATTCAACATCAGTTTTTGCACAGCTATCTTTTTATTAGGTCTGTAGTTTGCAATTATTGGTTGTTGGAATATGAGCAAAATACTGTCACATAAATTTGCACCTAGCCTTATTTAATTCCAGAAACGTTTAATCTATATTAATTAAAAGCTTTTTATCCTGCCCAGTTTAGGCACCAAGGCTTCTGAGGGTTCCATTTGCCCTGGGACACCCTTTGAGAGCCTCATGATTTAGGGGGAGCCTTTAAAAACCCAAACTCACCATCCGGTTACTGCCACCAGAAACAGGACCATCAATGGTGGCAATCCCAATTCTGGCAGCAATGATTTCACAGTGATTTTTGACTTTTCATTATGTATATTAAATTCTACCGTTATACTTTCCCTTACTTTGTGCAGTGTAACTTCACTTAACAAACAGTTTGGTTAATGTAATATTCTGTTAGCGAAAGGAAATCCAGAGAAAATAGTGGCTCAGTTAACAGATTTATTTCACATAATGAAGCTTTTTTGGGCTGCTTGGGCACACCCTGCTGATTTCCACAGTGATGGGAGGGTATTCAGATCATTTCTGCTTTGTTTCTGGAATTTTTGGTACACTTTGTCAGCTTAAAAGCAGTGTTCGGCACATCCAGGGTGGTGGTGGAACTAACAGCTGACTGTCGAGTCATTGCCAGAGCTGACCACTAGAGGGCGCAAAGCATGGTTTCCCATAGGAATGTATTGGAAACCAATTTCATCTGTTCCGAAAGTCAGAGCAAAAGCCCCTATTTTTTCTGTTCAAAACTTTTCATAAAATGCACTTTGGAATTTTTCACCTCTTTATAAAAAGTTTTGAACAGAAAAAAATAGGGGTTTTTTTTTGGGGGGGGGGTTCTGACATCTGGAACGGATTAATTGGTTTTCAATGCATTCCTATGGGAATCCACATTTTGGTTAAAGTAATTTTCACTGTAAGAAATGTCCCATGGAACACATTAATTACACTGTACTCGGATTTCTCTTCAGAGTGTATAAATCTTTCACCTTACTTAGTAATTTGCTTGCTTGCTTTGTAAAATGTAATTTGCTTGTTTGCACTTCTTAATGAATGGATTGTTCTTTCCATCTATTTAGAACAAGCAAACTGTAGCATGTTGATTTTTTTCTACAACCATCAGTCTTTTGTTACTGATAGTGTTTCTGCAAGAAACTTTAATGAATCAATTTTTTACTGTTATTTGTTACAGATGAATGTCATCATAGGAACAATCAGAGAGTCTAACCTCAAATTGACCCTTGCTTTCGGAATAGGCATTCACCATGCCGGTCTGCATGAACGAGACAGAAAAACAGTTGAAGAGTTGTTTGTGAATTGCAAAATTCAGGTACAGTACACTCTATCTGTAATAACAAAGCTGGAATATACTGCTGGGGAAAAATAACTTTTCAAAGCTGTGTTAATTTTCCCATTTTTTTTCCTTTTAGGTTCTTATTGCCACTAGCACATTAGCCTGGGGTGTCAATTTTCCAGCACATTTAGTCATTGTTAAAGGAACTGAATTTTATGATGGCAAGACCAGGCGCTATGTTGATTATCCAATTACAGGTATTGTCAAATCCCACCAATCTATTTCTATAATATGTATCATACTACCTTGAAAATAACATAATGTATTGATATAGTCTTAGACATGAAATGGAACAAAGCTGATTTGGGTTTTTCAGATGTTCTGTTCATATTCTTCAGTAATACTAAACCATAGTTCTTATGCTTTTTGTTTTGCTCCTATTACAAAAATACTTAATCCAACAAGTGGACATTTCAAAGACAGTGAAAGCAAGAATTATCCTTATTTTTTTTTAAAGAAAATTATGCAGCAGATCTCTTACAGTCCTTGCAATAAATAGTGTTTTTACACAAGTGAGTAAGAAACTGGTAGTAATTTTTCTTATCTACTACATTATTTCACTTACACGCCTATAATATCACAGCTGTAACAGGAAATGCATGTTACAGTATTTGTTAAGCATTTTTGTTGATTTGATTTTAGTTCAGTTAAAAAAAAATCAGTAAAATTGGATCCAAATGGAAATGCAAAAATATTCCAGAAGAAAACAAACTAGAACAGTATGTTTCACAGAGCAGAAGGCACATTTTCTTTCAGGTGCCATTGAAATGAATCATGGGAAACAGCTCTGTTTATTTGTTATGCCATAACATATAAAGAGTGAAGTTTCATTATATCTAACATAGTCATCAACTGACTTTTATAGATGTTCTTCAGATGATGGGACGCGCCGGTAGACCTCAATTTGATGATCAAGGCAAAGCTGTGATTCTGGTGCATGACATCAAGAAAGACTTCTATAAAAAATTTCTTTATGAACCATTTCCAGTAGAATCAAGGTAAAAGTCAAGACATCTTTTATGGAGAACTTAATTCCTTAATGCACTATGTTCCTTAGATTTACACACTGGACATTTTACTGTCTTCAGATAGACCAAATTCCAGTCCTTCTTTCTGTGCTGGCTTCTCATGTAATGTTACCAAAATGTATTACCTTGAACAGAACTTCATTACTTTTTTTGTCTAAAATGTATATATATATATCTGTCACTATCTGTGGCACGATCTCAGCCCTACAAACATGCACTAGAGAAACAGAATGAGCAAAAACAACTTTGTTTACAATCAACCTTTTTTATGCATGAATTTCTGGTGGCCTCAGTTTTCATAGTACCCCCAGGTTAAGAGATCAACAACAATGCCATGTTTAAGCCAAGATAGGTCTTATCTATCAGAGTAATAGCTGATACACAAACAATATCAGTGTCCTACTCAAATTACCATTCCACCATTTCAAATTTTATGTGCCCATTTGTTCAGTTATAGTAACTGTAATCTGATTTTGCAGATTTAACAACTGGAGCTAGATGTTAAGGCTCCTTATCTGGTAAATTAAAATGAGTATTTTGTATATGTAATAGCTTTAGAATATTATTGGGTGTGCTTTTTATGGTTTATTTATTTTTATTTAGTTTGCTGGACGTTCTGTCTGATCACCTAAATGCTGAAATTGCAGCTGGGACCATATCATCAAAACAGGATGCAATGGATTATATTACATGGACCTACTTCTTTCGTCGACTTATGATGAATCCTAGGTGAGCTGTTAAGAAATTGCAAGCTAGTGTAGTAAGCAAGGAATCTAGAAGGCTTTTGTTCAAATCATATTTAGCTGAATTCTCATCAAATACATTTCTACCAAGCTATTTTCATATGTAAATTGGGAGTATTATACCTGCAGAGGTACACTGCAAATATACCATAGATGTGCAATAACAAGAAAAATCACAGTTTATATTGCTGCTCCCATTTTTTTAGAGTTTTTAAAATATATTATTTATTAAAGAGAGGCGCAGGACAAAAAAGAGAGACATTTCCTCTTTTATCCTTTCTATGTTATATTCCCACCCACCCCCACCCCATGCTTTCTTGCCTAGTCCAGCTACGAATTTATGGAACTATTCTATCTTGGTCAGACCACTTGTTGAATCAAGAACAAGAAACCTAAATCAGGTATAAAGGTAAAGGTCTCCATTGCTCAAAAGCCATTTGTCCAACTATAAGGGAAGGTGCTCATCTCTGTTTGCAGCCAAAGAGCCAGCACTGCCTGTGTCTGCAAACATTTCCATGGGCATGTGGCAGTCATGACATGGAACATTGTCACCTTTGCCACTGAAGTGGTACCTATTTATCTACTTGCGATTTCTTGCTTTCGAACTGCTGGATTGGCAGGAGCTGAGACAGACGATGGGCACTCACTCTGTCATGCAGCACTTGGGTCTTGACCTGGTGTTCTTCTGGTTGTCAAGCTTAGTGTCTTGCATCTGAGTAAAATAAATATCTACCCATGGTCCACTGAACACACTGAGATGCATAATCTGGATTTACTGTATATCCATGTGCACATTCCACTGCAAGCAATGCAATGCAGATCAACTGTGTCTAAACTCTAGTGCTTATCTGGATGTGTTTCATGAGAATGTCTATTGGGAGAGGAAGACCTCAGGCACCTGAGGATTGAAATTTGACGCAGACCTCCTCCTTTGAAAAAGTTGGAGAGATTCCCTCTCTCTAATGTGCCGCCCATCATGCTCACAACTAATTTAGCTTTTCCAAATAGAGTGCTGGGTGACTGTGGGCATGGTTCAAGGCTCCAGATGTGCATGAGGCTGCTGTTACCAACTTGGCAATCTTAGATTCCAAGAAATCCAAGATTTATCTCTTTTTACTGTGTGATATTTACAAGGAAATCACTAGTTATTTTTGCCTTATTTTTATACTTAATAATCCAGAGAAGAAGCCATTGAAAACTTTTGAGGGCCTGTAGTTCTTCAGAAGATGAAGGCGAATAGCTATACTTTCTTTAATATAGGAAATACAATACAGTAAAACCTCGGGTTACGGTGGAGGTCTGTTCCAACAGCCTCCGTTGTAACCCAAAAAAATTGTAAACTGAAACATCCATAGGCATGCACTGGGGAAAAAGCAATCCTGAATTGATTGTTGGAAAAAAAAACCATTAAAAATTTGTAAACGAGGATGGCATTTCCATAGGATTTGCCACTGTAAACTACAGCAAACTTAAACTGAGGCAGTTGTAACCTGGGGTTTTACTGTAATTTACTCTATAGAAAGTTTGGCATATTTTTCTTTGCATTCTACTTTTAATTAATTGAATATTCTGCTTGCTTCCTGTCATCATGTAGCACAACTTAATGAGTAGTATAATATCACTGAACCATACATTTCTCTAGTTCCATCTCATAGTTGACTGACTGGATTGTAGACTCACAATGCATTGAATTTAGAATTATAGTTTCTGCCAGATCAAAACCTTTTTATGACAGAAGGTGCCCTTCAGTTCATTTAAACAACCTTTTCTTTGATCATAGAATTGTGACTATTCCAGGTATTTTGTGAAATGTCTAGTTCCATTCAAATATTTCAGTTTGAAATAGTTCTACACTGTGTAGCAGTACTTATCCTTGCCTAGAGAATACAGACCTGCAAGCTATACTTAAGCATCTCTGAACTTTTCAGAGAAAAGCAAGTTACATATGTAAATTAGTAGATAATAATAATTTCATGTCAAAGATTACTCTGGGGTGAAAGGATTTTTGTTGGTAAAACTCCGCTCAGGGGATGTCCGAATGAGGCTCCTTTCATGTCCTTTCATGTCCTCAAGTGCAGTCCTCAGATATCGAAACCTGAACTTCCAGTCTCCAAGCTCAGGATCTTAACCACTAAGCCATTGGGGGAGCTGCAATTAGTAAATGAAAGCCTCTGATTTAGACAAAGGGCATAAATTTCAGTACCTAAGTATTCAACATGATTTTCTATTCCTGGATCTATTGTAGATTTATTACTAATGAATTTTATTCTGTAGATCTACCATTTTGGGATGTAGCTTAAGTAATTCTTTCATGTGTGGTTTTGTTTCTTTACTTACAGTGAGTGGTATATATTATTCTCAAATGAGAATTTATAAATAGCTGTTTAATTTCCTCCCTTATAACAAGGCCTGTTTTTTTTTTAAACTAATTATTCTGAGTGGTAAAACAGCCCACACACATTGGTCCAAATCCAAATGCTTTAGTTAGCGTAGCTTGTTTTTAAGCTTGCCAAATTGTTATACCTCCTGGATGATATCCAGATAACTGCTTATTTTCACAACAGAGGCTTTCATTAGCCCAGTAAATAATCTCAGCACAAACTGCTTTTGAAGAACCACCAATTTAAAAAGAAGTGGAGATACAAATTTTCTAATTTGAGAAAAACAAAAGTTATTGGGCTTATTAAACAACTTTCATGATATTTTGGGCATCATTTATAAATCTGAAATAATTGTCTGAATTCTTACAAAAAGTGACTCATTTCATTGAAACACCCCTCTTTCATGCTAAGTTTCAAACTGAGTGCTTATCACAACAATGGGAATTGAATACAGTATTTTAAATCACAGCTTTTGGAGCATTTCTACTAATACTAGTAGAATTACTCTGAGGGTTAGAAACAACTAAATAGGCAACCAGAATACCAGAAAGCTATGTTCACTCAACTTTCTCATTGGAAGATCTTTCTATAAATTGGGGGGGGGGGGGTGTTTGTTTGTTAAATCACTCTGTGCTTTTATATGTGTTGATGTGAAGTTTAATGTTGTGTTTTTATTTGATATATTGTCATGAGGGTTTGCAGAATTTTTTGGTTTTGTTTTTACCCCTGGGAGAAGGCCTAGTCTGTTTATTCCTGGACAAGCTGCAGTGCCCTAGAGCAGTGGTGGTGAACCTATGGCACATGTGCCAGAGGTTGCACTCAGAGCCCTCTCTGTGGGCACCTGTGCAGTCAACCCAGCACAGCATTTATCCCGCCCCTCTGCCCAGCAGCCCAATAGGAGCGCTTCCTCCCTCCCCCAGCACAGCATTCACCCTGCCCCTCTGCCTAGCAGCTCAATGGGAGCATTTCCTTCCTCCTCTGTTCATGTGTTGGCACTTTGTGATAAATAAGTGGGTTTGTGGTTGCAGTTTGGGCACTCAGTCTCTAAAAGGTTTGCCATCACTGCCCTAGCGTACCCACAGAAAGAGGAAATTGTAGTCCATTTCTGAATATTCTATACCTTGAAAATCTTGGAAATGGTTATAGATGATTGGTTGGTTGGTTGGTTGATGTTGTTTTGCTGGCTTAAAAAAACACTAAAAATAATTGCCTATCTGAAAACGTTTACTAGGAAGTTTGAAAGAGCTTCTTCAAAGATTGTAGCATTTTTTAACCACAATCAAGTGTACCCCGGGCAATAGCAACGTTGTCGTCCCGGCTAATCTTTCTCATGCTAGGTTAGCCAAAAGGAACTACAGAATGAATTCATCAAAAGGACACTTCATTTTGGCAGTTTAACATCTGACCTAGACACGAACAAAGAAGACTAGCCCGAGTTCAGATAATGTTAGCTCTGCCTAAGTCATTGTGAATCAGTGCAATTTAAATTAGGTAAAGGTTGCCCTTGTTTGAAAGCCAGTCATATCTGACTCTAGGGTTCGGTGCTCATCTATGTTTATAGCCAAAGAACCAGCATTGTCTGTGTCTGCAAACATTTCTGTGGACATGTGGCAGACATAACTAGACAACGGAGTGCACAGAATGCTGTTACCTTTCTACCAAAGTGGTACCTATTTATCTACTTGCAATTTCTTGCTTTCAGTCTGCTAGGTTGGCAGGAACTGGAATAGACAATGGGAGTTCACTCCGTCGTGCAGTGTCTAGTAATGCCTGCCACATGACTCTGGAAACGTCTGCAGACAGCACTGGCTCTTTGGCTGTAAAAAGAGATGAGCACCAAAATCTAGAGTAGAATATGGCTGGTTTTTGAACAAGGGGGACCTTTACCTAACCTACCCACAAAAAAGTAGCAGTACAAATGAAATGGCTAGATGACAGTAACAAAAAGGCAACTTGTCAATTTGGCATTTTATTTTTACACACAGAGCTATTTGGTAGTGAAGTGACAGAGTGACCATTCATTAATGATACTAAGGCTGTGGCTTTACACATACAGTAATATCTCGGATAACGATTGCATTGGATAACGCTGAAATCGCATAACTGCAAAATTTTAAAAAAATTGCTTCAGATAACGATCTGTTAGTGTTATCCAATACAATCGTTCCTAGCAGCAGGATGGCTGGAAAGCTGAACGGGGGCTCTCCATTTGGCTTCCAAGCCACCCTACAGCTGCGGAGGCAGGGGCAGGGTGGCTGGAAAGTTGACAGGGAGTCCCCTTAGGCTTCCCCAGCCACCCCGCAGCTGTGGATCGGGTCCCCCGACCTCCCCAGAGCTGGCAGTGGTGCCAGAGAGCCGGAAATGGGTGAAAGGGGAGATCGGGGAACATCAGGAACAGCGTGGATTGGGTCCCTCAACCTCTCCAGAGGTGGCAGAGGGGCTGGAGAGCCCAAAAGAGCGCAAAAATGGAAGTTTTTTTGACCTACCCAGGCAGTGTGCGATCGGCGCTTGGGTTGGGGGGGGTTGAACGGACACGCGCCCAGTTCAGCCACCAACCCAAGCAGTTGATGCCATGCTGCGACCCGCCTGCTTCTTTGGAAAGGGCAGTGTGTATTCTACTCTTGGAATCCCCTCTGCCCTTTCCAAAAAGGCAGGCGAATTGCGCGCTCCCCCTCCCCCGTTTCCTTTCCTCTTCGGAAAGGGAACAGAGCTTTTTCTAACGTTGTGCGATCGATGCATCGCACAATGTTAAAAACCGGATAACGACGAGACTTGTGGAACCAAGACTCATTGTTTATCCGAGGTACTAGTGTACTTAAACCCTTATAAAACCGAGTAGGACATATTTCCCCATGAACATGCATTGGAATGTGGTGTAAGTAACTTGTATGGCTGTTGTCTGATATTGCATTCTTGCTATCCAGCATTATTCTCAAATTCCGCAGATTAAGGGCTCAATCAAATGAGGCCTTTGTCCTGCAGCTTATTGCACTGTGAGGATGTGTTGGTTCACTCCCCCCCCCTCCAGTAATCTGATGAGGTAGTCGCTAGAGTGAACCAGTCTATCCCCTGGATGCTACTGACACCTTTCTGAGCCCCTGTCAGGAGATTCTACTTTTTTGGGAGCAGGTAGGTTTGCTCTGCTTGGTCCAGTTCTAGCATATGTGATTACTGGAAACAGATCAAGAAGCCAGTCTTAAGTTGTCAAGGCTCCTTCCACTGACAAATTCCAGTATTGTAAAGTGTCTGGGAAGCAGAAGGTCAGCAGTTCGATTCCCCAGTACTGCAGGACGGAATGAGCTCCCATCTCTGTCCCAGCTCCTGCCAACCTAGCAGTTCGAAAGCAAGAAATTGCAAGTAGATAAATAGGAACCACTTTGGTGGGAAGGTAACAGCGTTCCATGCGCTCCGGTGTCTAGTCATGCCTGCCACATGACCATGGAAACGTCTGCAGAAGCAGACAGCGCTGGCTTTTCGGCTTAGAAACAGAGATGAGCACTGACCCCTACAGTCGGATACGACTGGCTTTCGAGCAAGGGAAACCTTTACTAAAGTGTCTTAATAAAAAAACAATTTCAGGATACCAGCAAATTGAACAGTCTCTCTGTTCCTCAGCTGAGGGAACAACAAATATTGTTTATTTATTTATTTTTGCCTTATCTGAAGCACTTACTGAGAAACTGCCTGCAGCTGAAACCGTGGTTGTAGGCAGTTTCTTGATCCACACTTCACATAAAGCAATGAAAATACATTTTATTTATTCTAAGTGATGCAGCAGATTTAACAGAGTCAAAAAATAATAATTTCACTTTCCTTCTCTCTCTACCGAGGAACAGGGGAAATGTTCTATTTGCTCATATTCTGAAGTGGCTCACTTACTAAGCCATCTCATGATATCAGAAGGTGCAAATAAGATCACTGAGCTCTGATAAGCCATTTGAATGTGAGTATCGCACCAGTAGGCATATTGCCTGTCTCCTAGATCTGAAGCAACCCTATTTAGACCACACCAGATTGTTCCAAAAGGGCCACTGTAGTTGAGCCCTAATTTTATAAGTAAATATGATGCATTACCTATAGAAATTTACAGAAAATCTTTTACTGATTCTTATGAATCAGTGTATGATTTGCTGTACCAGTCTGCTATCAGCTTTGTTGCTTCTAATATTTAATACCAGCTGTCATCCTTGCTCGAAAGCCAGTCGTGTCTGACTCTAGGGTTCAGTGCTCCGCTCCACTTACAGTCAAAGAGCCAGCGCTGTCTGAGTCTGCAGACATTTCTGTGGTCATGTGACAAGCATGACTAGACATGGAACACTGTTACCTTTCCACCAAAAGCAAGCAATTTGTTGCTTTCTAACTGCTGGCCTGCCGACCTTCCAGTTGTCAGGTTCATCGTCTTTACCACTAAACCACCGCAGTCCCAATCCCAGCTGTAGCAGTGAACTGGCTATGTAAGGCACAGGGTAATTAAGGTTTAGATATAGAAATTTTGCTGATGCATTCTTAATTTGAGAATGGCAGGCGGAGTTATGGCTTTGGAGAGTTGCATGTGGGATTACAGAATCTCCAGTTTTGATAGTACCCTTTTTAGTACTGTCCATGGGATTGGAAAGGCATATTACTCTCTGTCATTCGTATCTATCCCCTTTACTTATTTATTCCCTAAGTCTGGATTCAGATATCCCCTTCTGCAAACAGAAAAGCTTGTTCGTTTCACAGAAAAGTACAAGATCCAGGTGAGGTTTCTGCGGAACAAAAAGGGAAATGCAGTTTTAGCAAATTCCCTTTGCCAACCTTGATCTCATAGCACTCAGTTGCCTGGAGCAACAATTGGACTATGTAGATGACTGCAATAGAAAGGGGAAATCAGAGAAATCGTATTCATTCCCCTTCCTCCAGCAAGAACACCCTATATGTGGAATTCAACTCTTAGTGAGTTTGGTTCACTTTGATTATTTAAAATATAACTTAATAATAGAAATCTTCATTTTCTTGCAAATTAAGCGACTTTCCAGGGAGTATCTTATTCCTTTTTCACTAAGGCATTTTGATCCATATTTCTTGGATTAAATCCAGGGGGCAAATATGTTGATTGGGTCATCTTTCCAGTGTATGATCTATTAGAAATATGACTAAAATAATAAATATCCCCTATGATGTCCTAAGCCTCATGTCCCTGTCCAAGGTTAAGAAATTTCACTTCAGGCAAGGCACCTGAGTTGTAGCACAACTTGCAGTGAATAAAATGAGACTTCTTTTATGAGAATAACTATTAATGTCTGTTTTATATTCTAAATCTTTTTTCCTGTTCAGAATAATATATATATTTTAAATACTCATGAGATGAATTTTTGTGTCCTGCCTGGAAGAAATGTTTTGAATATAGATAAAAGTGTTTCTTAATAGTCTTTTTCAGCTGGGTTTGAAATACGCTTTCATTATCTTTGTTATAATTCCTGCCATATAATCTGAACATTTTTTTAAAAATGATGGTTGTAACAAGTGACTTCACAGGCCTGACAGTTACAGCAACACCATTTCAAAGTTAATGAAACATTTCCCCGGGAGTTAAGTTTACATAAACTAAACGAGAAGCAATTGTCACTACAATCCATTTAAAACTCAAAATGGTCTCTTAACTTCATATACATTTTATGTCACTGCATGCCTCTGTCTTTCTTGGCTGCTGAAATTCCACACTCAGATTAGAAAAATAAGCTCATGTTTTTTTATTATAATGTTCTTCTAGATATATTCTCAGCTATAGTTATTGTTGCAGGGAAAGGGGAGGGTGTGTGTGTGCTATAAATTATTTAAAAGACCGTTTTAAAAGTTAGTTCCTTCCCTGTTTTGATTGTTTAAACATTATGGACTTTGTACATTTTTATAGCACCTAGGGATTTGTTACTGCTTTTTTCCCAAAGGGCTACTAATGGAAGTTAGCCTGTCTACCCCATGTGCTAGATGCTGTTAGTATAAAACTGCCTTTGACTTTCACACCTCTCAGGGGACGAGTAATTGTTGTGTTCAAACAGCCTGTAATTGTGATCCCGCTGGCTTTCTCAGTACGCTTCTGGCTATTAGAATCATTAAACAACTCAGCACCTGTTAACAGCATTGTAAATATTCAACCTTGCTTGTGCGCAGGTTGAGCCGAATATAGGAGAAGGCTTACGGAACCCAGCCTCATAAATTAGAGCTCCTGACAAGTCAATTATTGTGAAACTGGGTTTCACTGTGAAATAAATGAAATGGTGTGCTGACAAAAAGGTGGGCTGTCTGTTTGCAGCAGAAGGGAAATAATGACTAGATGATTCAATGCAGTGCCTGTGAAACGACGCTATCTTTATTCTTTATCTACAACGAAATAGATGATCATAGTTACACAGAAAAACAGTTGGGGGGAATTGCACGTCTGGTTATCTGAAATTATTATCTGTAAGTTTTTTTAACATTAAGCTATTTATATGATCCTTTTAAAAAAGTATATAAGTATTTCACTTGAGATCACATGGATGTGGTTTGAGATCCTATGTTTACATTTAATTCTGTCCATGTTTAATCAAAAGCAAGTCCCACCGTAGGGTTTTATCAACTGAGAGGTGTGATTAAGATTAAAGCCTAAAATTCCTGAATAAAAAAGACTATTTTATTTTATTTTTGTTGTTATTTTCTAACTAGTTTTTTATTTTTCTAGTGGGAAGCTATTTTTTATATTGCATTACTTGTATGGCTGTGATTGTCCAACTGTGATGTCAGCTGGCCTGTGTCAGGTCTAAAAACCTGAGTGGGTGGCATATAAATGCAAAAATTAAATTAAATTTTCATTCTACTTACGACAATCAATTATACTTGCTAAAATTGTAGCTATATTTTCTAAAAATTAAACAGTCCAGTTTCACATTTTTATTCTTAATTTGGCCTTTATATTCAGAGATTCCTGAGGGAATTGTATTATTTGTATTATGTAATATCTACAACTGCATTCTTATTATATAAGCCCTTTTGCAGATAAAGACTGAAGTTTTGAAATTTGTCTGAGATTGCAGCCAAAAATCTTGATTTCTAGTAAAACAAATTTAAAAGCTATGTATTTATCATCACTTTATTTATAGAATAATTTAATTCCCTAAATAAATTGTTCACTAAATATTGTGGTGATAATAGGTTTTCACAAAATATCTTATACTAGTGATAAATATTTTCATGCAACACTATTTAACTAATTATGATTCTAATCATTGTTATCTTCATTTCTATTCAGAAATAGGTTCATTAGAGTCCAAAAGTAATAGTGTATATACTCAAGTATAAGCCAAGTTTTTTAGCCTCAAAGTGAGCCCTAAAAGGGGGACATAGCTTATACTCGGGCAAATGACCACGGATAAAATCATACAGATATGAACACTAAATAAATGTCTGCAGATGCAGACAACTCAGGCTCTTTGGCAATAAACAGAGATGAGCATTGAACCCTAGAGTCAGATATGACTGGCTTTTGAGCAGGGGTGACCTTTACCATAATCAGAGAAATGTAGTATTTGAAATAATATTCAGCTTTTACCCCAAAGATTATCATTCTGCTTGGAGTCATGTTCTTCACTGTTACATGATATCCTTATGTGTCATCAATGTATAAAAAAGGAATTTTGCATATTATTTTATCTCTTCTGCAGTTACTATAATCTAGATGATGTCAGCCATGACAACATGAACAAATTCCTGTCAAACCTTGTTGAAAAATCACTTATTGATCTAGAATACTCTTACTGCATTAAAATAGGGGAGGTAAGACTAATCTATATTTTGTTCAACATTTGAAAAGAAAAACTTGGCTATTATAATATTTGTTAGAGATTACCCCTCATCCTTTTGTTTGTTGTGTTATGAAATATACATAGGCTGCTGTAGAACCTCCTGTTATATTTCAGTTACTTGGGCATTTAAATGGATAACACGCTGTTCAAAGGTATTTGTGAGTCAGATCTTGCTGTTATCAGTTTTAAAATGTAATACCTCCATTAGAATACTATATAAATGTGTTCAGCTGCAGAAGACTACTTGACTTGTTGTAGTATATGTACATTATATAACCATGAAGTCACTAATAATTGAAATCTAATTAAGCTTAGATGACCAATTTGTCTATATTTGGAATCTAAAGGTAGCAAAGGTACTATCTTTGGAACAAGTCTCAAATAACTTACATTTGGTAAGCACAGCTTCCTGGACAGAAGCCGGTATACTATCAAGTGAATTAAAAATTTCTTAGCTTTATGCAAAGCAAAAGGGCTGCAAGCATAGGACAAAGTTTGTCAGAACTGCCTTCATAAAAACAGTCATCATATGCCTTCAACTTTTAATGTTCAAAAAAGTATGTGGAATCCAAAGTCTATTTCTTGCACTCATCTTGTATAGCTGTTAATTCTAAAATGTTTTTGTTTCTAAATTAAACCTTTAAATATGCTGTAAATATTTAATAAATAAGAATTTTGTATAACTGATTAGACTCGAAAATTGAAATGAAGTTCACATGTAAGTACAGTAATACCTCAGATAACGCTAAGACTTGGTTCCACAAGTCTTGGTGTTATCCGATTTTTAGTGTTATCCGATGCATGTTAAAATCCTATGGGATATATTGGATAACGTTAAAGCTCCATAGAGATACATTGTAACCGCACAGGCTTTAGCGGTTGTTATCCGATACATCCCATAGGACCTTAACGTTATTCGATCCAGTCCTCCTCCCCAGATTACTTAATGTTATGCGATTATAGCGTTATCCGAGGTAAACGTTAACTGAGGTATTACTGTACTGTACAGTGAGAAACAAAATCTTTTTAATATAGTCTTAAGGTTTATAATAGTCACCTCCTACATCAGTGTGGATGAATGCATGGAGATTCAGCTCTGAGCTCAGGATTAATTAGCCACCACCTTATTGCTTTGCTTGGATATGTTCTCTCTTTATCATGCTTGTAATGTTGGATTCAGGGAATACCTTTAGGAAGGAAAAGATGGAGTACTTGTACCTTAACCCTTGCATTTAAAATCATAATCTCTTCCTATGTGTAATAGGATGACCGCAGCATTGAACCTCTAACTCATGGACGCATTGCATCATATTACTACTTGAAGCATCCAACTGTCAGAATGTTCAAGGATCGTTTAAAACCAGAATGTAATATTGAAGAACTACTCTCAATTCTGACAGTAAGTTACCTTGCTTTATTTGTTAAGATGAAAATTTCCTCTTAATTAAATGACTTTCTCCACAACCACATCAGCAACATTAATATTAAATGGGACACATGCTGTAAAATACAGGTGTTAACTCCTTCAATCATCTTGCCTTATCTAATGTAAACATTAGTGATCTAGCAAAAGCTTCAAAACTTATATATTTCATAGGACCATCTTGTTTTCTCAAAATCTTGCCTCATTTTCTCAAAAGCCCTCCATAAACATGACCACAGGTAGTGAATTTCCTTTGTCATCTCATAGGTCAGTGGTGGCGAAGCTATGGCACGTGTGCCAGAGGTGGCACTCGAAGACCTCTCTGTGGGCACCCGTGCAGTCACGCCAGCAAAGAGTTTGCCCCGCTCCTCTGCCCAGCAGCCCAATGGGAGTGTTTTCTTCCTCTCCTGTTGCTGTGTTGGCACTTTGAGATAAATAAGTGGGTTTTGGGTTGCAGTTTGGGCACTCAGTCTCTAAAAGGTTCACCATCACTGTCATAGGCCTAAATCCAGTATTTTCTTCTTCCCTGTCAAGGCCAGATTTGAAACTGCTAAAATGAAACCACCCTTTGGTGAGTTCATTCTGCAGTTCTTTTTGCCTGACCTACTGTGCGAAAGTTTAGCCTGCACAAGGTGGCCATTGCCTAGGGTACACCCAATTGTGGTTCAGAAATCCAGGATAACATTGGCACTCAGTATCAGTGTGACATAACTTTCTTCCCCACTGACCCACCACAGCCCTTTGCTTGGAAATGAGTCCCAGGAGCTCTCCCAGCTATCAAAACATTTTAGGGTTACAGGGTGCAGCCGTGACTTTTACTTTGACTGACGAACAGATTCCATCAGTCAATGAACCATCATAGTACGTTATCTGCTTTAGGAGCACTGCTCAACATCTGTGCTCACATACAGTCTATCCTGTATGTTTTGGGTCCTAGGGAATATAAAGTAATAATGTTTATTGTAAGTTTATTGTAAGTTTATTGTGAGGCTGAAAATGTTTTCAATAATTATAATTTGGAAAATATTTCTAAATGAACCCTAAGCTTTCTTACTGACTTTCTTCCTAGCAAGGAGGTGTGGATGCTGAAAATCAGCTATTGTTTTCTTCGGATAATAGTGCTGAAAATTCTTTTGTTTAAGAGCAATCAGCACTTTTTTATATTGTTATAAATTGTTCTGTAATGTTGTGAAGTTCATTTATGGTTTTAATTTTATACTCATTTCATGCCAGCTAAATCTATTGTCTGGCAGTCACAAGCAGCTGTTATAGTAGATGAAAAGCACGTTATACAGTAGCATAATTTCCTATTATTAAAACAGACTGAAATATGTGATCAAAAATCCAGAGAACTACGTTGGACATCATTTTTTTTTCCTTTTCTCCTTTGATCAATAGCCCTCCTATTTGAGATCACAAACTACTTTTAAAAGCTCCCTCAATATCAAAAGATGTTTGGTAAATGGCATGTCAGGTTACCGGCCGTCTTGCCCTGCTCTGGGATCTTCCCACGCCCTTTCTGAAGCTCTCTCAGGACTTCCCCAAAGTGACCCAGCAAAAGAGCTGCCCTGCTAATTCCAGCTAAAAAAAACCTTAGCTGCAACTCCATTCTGGTCCCATCCAAAACCATGGATGACCATTGGAGTAATTATATAAAGTTAGGGAGATATTTGGTAGCGTGTTCTGTGTGTGTTTCTTCTGAGTTACCTCTTACCCACAAAAGAGTCATTCTTGAAGCAAAACGTAGTTTATTAATTAAGTTTCTTAAGCATAGTCCATTAGCATAGTCCATAAAAAAGCGTAGATAAAGTTCAGTTGCATAGAATCAGTCCAAAAGCAAAACCATAGGCCTAGATAATCATTTTGAAACAAAAAGCAATATCCCCATGCATGTTAATCCATAGACATCCAAAACAGAACTGAGAACTTCTGCCTCCAAAATGGAGTTCGCTGACCCACGTGGTACTCTCTGATCCAATCAGAGTCTCTTCTGCTTTTCTAGGAGAACTTTCCCACAGCCTGAAATTGTTTACACACCTGCAAAGCCATAGCTCTGTGGTTAGCCAAAACAAGGGCCTCTGCTACTAGCGAGAGATAGAGAAAGGAATTTCTCCTTCGTGTTGTTTGGGGATGCACACTGATGGGTTCTGCGCCTGCGCTGAATCCGGAGCGGAGCTGGAAAGCTGATTGGATAAAGAGTTTTGAATGTGGGACCGCCCACCATTCCCAACCCCTTTAGGCGCCATTTCGCGCTCTCCCCTCAGTTTGCTTTTTTCCGCTGCGCAAGCAGGAGCCTGGAAAAAAAGCTGTGAGTACTTTGCTGAGATTGTCTCAGAATCTTCCAATTTTTCCTACTTTACAATTTTTCTCGGACTAGGGGACTTGTTCCCTTGGTCCTCGTGTGGCTGGGGCTCGCCCTCAGCCGCCGTTTAAAAAAAAAAAAAAAAAGACCAACATCTCGTGTCGGGGCCTCCCGGCCGGGATAATTTTTTCTCTTCGGCCATCTACTTCGGTGGATGGCCTCAGCGGCAGCGTTCAAGCAGTGTCCGTCCTGCAAGAGAAAGTTCCCTAGCTCGGACGGGCACGTGCGTTGTCTTCGCTGCCTCGGGGAGAGTCACCAGGTCCAGACCTGCGAAGTCTGTCGCGGCTTCTCGAAGGCCGCCATCAAGAACCGCCAGTACCGCCTTCAAGCCTACCTCATGGAGGCCGCACTGGCACCACCGGCTCCCCCAGCTCCAGAGCAGGCCGCTTCCACGTCTGCTCCTTCAACCTCCGCTTCTTCTTCCAGGCCCTCGGCCTCTGAACTGTTCAGGCGGAAGAAGGAGCAGGAGAAGAAGAAGAAGGACAAAAAAGAGAAAAAGAAGCGCCGTAGCTCTTCGTCTTCTCTTCCTCCGACCCCGGCACCGGCTCAACTTTCGCCGCCACGCTCCCTAGCATCCGCCCCGGTCGCAGCTCCACCTACGCCGGGTAGGATGTCGACCGAGGCCCGGGACGCCACGCCGGAGAGGGCCCACAGCCCTCCACCGCCGCCGGAGACTCCTCCACCTGTACCACCGCACAGGTCTTCCTCCCTCCGCAGTCCTTCCGTGGTTCCTGGTCCGGCTACCGAACCGCCGCCCCAGTTGAGCCTCATCGCCCCGTACATCGAGGCGATGGTGCGGAAACTGCACACCGAGCTCTACGGCCCGCAGACGACACCGTGGGAGCGCCCTCTGCCCTCACCACCAGCCACGGAAGCACCACCGCTCCGTGAGGAGGGCCCCGCACCGAAGCGGCAGAGGGTGGAACAGGCGCGGTCGGAGGCCTCTCTCCCTCCGTACCAGCTGCCTTTGCCGGGGAGCGATCCGAGATCCGCCAGGCCGTACTGGTCGGACTCGGACCCCGAGGTCTACCTGCCACCGCCCAGCGTCTCGGCGCGGTCAGGAGACTCCGACTCGTCGGATCAGGAGGAGGAGCAGCATCAGCCACCGCCGGTTGCGGTCGACAAGTCCCCGGACGACAACATCGGCGCCGTCCACGGATCCCAGCCGGAGGATTTGAAGACCTACACCGGACTGATCACTCGCCTCGGATCCACACTTGGGATTCGGGCGGAGGCTCCCCCGGACGACTGTGAGGACGTCGTCTGCGGCTTGGCCGACCGCAAGGAGTTGGTCCCCGTCCGCCTCGGACTGCTCCCTAAGATTGCGAAAGCGGCCAAGGAGGTGTGGAAGAAGCCGGTCTCTTCGCACTCCGTATCCAACAGAGTGGACTCTATGTACAGACTGCTGGACGATTCCAACTTTCTGCACATTCACCCGGCACCGAACTCCCGAGTGGTCAAGGGCTCCCAACACCGGACGCCGATCAGCAGCACTCCCATCCCGTCGACCCAAGAGGGGAAGAAGCTGGACGCACTGGGCAGGAGGGTCTACGCCAATGCCTCCTTGTCCTTCCGTGCGTCCAACTACGCGACGGCCATGGGAGGCTACCAGTGTCGACTCTGGGAGCAAGCGGAGTCGTTCAAGTCCCTACTGCCACCTGATCGACAAGCGGACTTTGAAAAACTCTGCATGGAGGGCAACCACCTCTCCCTCCAGCAAATCCGCACCGGCCGCCACGTCACCGAGTCGGAGGCAAAAAACTTGGCCTCCGCCATCCAGCTCCGTCGCCACGCCTGGCTCCGTTCGGCTAACCTGCAGGACGATGTCAAGCGGCTCGTGGAGGAGCTCCCCTTCGATGGCGAGGGCCTCTTCGCCAAGGAGACCGACACCTCCTTGGGAGAGCTGAAAGGGGACTACGCCACAATAAAACAGCTCCGCCCTCCACACCGTGGGTCCGGCCGTTACCATCAGGACCAGCCGTCGACGTCTCAGGCGGGCCCATCCTATCAACCTCGCCCGCCACAGAGACAAGGGGACTACTCCCGGTACCAGCCCTACCGGCAGCGCCAACAACCCAACCGTCCACGCTACCAGCAACGGCCTCAGACTGGCAAGCGTACGGAACGGAAGGGCAAACAACGTGTTTGACTCTTCCGTGACCGAGACTCTACCCTACCGCCCCCTTTCCGACTACCTATCGGCGTGGTCTGCCATCACCACAGACCGATGGGTTTTAACCATCTTAGACTCTGGCTACGCGATCGAGTTCGAGAGATGCCCTACTGTCGGACGGATCCGCATCACCGATCCATCCCCACCGCTCCAGGAGGAACTAACAGCTCTCCTAGAGAAGGGCGCCATAGAGCCGGTCGCAGCGTCGGAGTCTCACGAAGGGTTCTTCTCCCGATACTTCCTTGTGGACAAAAAAGACGGGGGGGCACGTCCCATCCTGGACCTCCGTCTTCTCAACAACCATATCGACGCGAGGAAGTTCCGGATGGTAACCCTTCACTCCATCCTCCCGCTGATCAACCACGGGGACTGGTTCACCGTCATCGACCTGAAGGACGCCTACTTTCACGTGTCCATCAGGAGGGAACATCGTCGTTTCCTCCGATTCCAGGTGGGCGGCAACATCTACCAGTACACATGCCTACCCTTCGGCCTCTCCACCGCTCCGAGGGTATTCACGAAGTGCATGGCACCGGTGGCTGCTCATCTGCGACTGCAAGGCGTCCAGGTGTTCCCGTACATAGACGATTGGTTGATCTGCTCCCCGACCCAACAAAAAGCCAAGGACGACGTTGCACATTGCCTCGCCCTTATGCAGAGCCTCGGTCTGCGGGTCAACTTCAAGAAATCCCAGTTGACCCCCACTCAACGAATAGAATACATCGGAGCCGTTCTAGACTCTCTGGCTCTAAGAGCCTACGCCCCAACCAAACGTCTGCTCGACATCCGCACAGTGGTGGCACGGATCCAGGGCAGACGTCGGGTCCGTGCGAGGGACGCCCTCCGTTTGCTAGGACTCATGGCGTCGACCACGGCGGTGGTCTCGCACGCCAAACTCAAGATGCGCTCCCTCCAGTCGTGGTTCCTCTCCTCCTTCAACGGCACCCACGACAACCTCGGGAAGTGGCTCACACCGACTCCCGAACTCCGAGACCAGTTAAACTGGTGGACAATGGACCAGAATGTGACCGCGGGGAGACTCTTCACCCTTCCCGCACCGTCCATCCAAGTCACCACCGACGCGAGCACCCACGGATGGGGTGCGTGCTGCCGCGGACTACGGATTCACGGCATATGGACACCCGAGGAAGCCGACCACCATATCAACTTCCTCGAGCTGCTAGCGGTGTGGAAGGCGATGAGGTCCTTCAGACCGTCGATCGCGGGCAGTGTGGTGCAGATCGCCTCGGACAACACCACGACACTAGCCTATCTCAACCGGCAAGGAGGGACCAAGTCTCTCTCCCTCCTCTACCTGACCGTCCAGATGTGGGAGTGGTGCCTGAAGGTACATGTGTTCCCCATAGGTGTCCACATCCAGGGCACCCTGAACTCCGATGCAGACTCCCTGAGCCGCAAAGGGACGGCGATGCACGAGTGGGAACTGGACGAATCGGTGTTCGACCGCCTGTGCCGACGGTGGGGCACACCGACCCTAGACGTTTTCGCGTCACAGACCAACTCCAAGTGCCGCCGTTACTGCTCCCGAGCGGGGATCGGCCACGGATCGGAGGGCGATGCCTTCATGGTGCCGTGGCACCAGGAACTGCTGTACATGTTTCCACCGATCCCTCTCATCCAACGGGTCCTGATACGGATCCGTGCGGAGAACGCCTGGACGATCCTGGTTGCCCCGTCCTGGCCGCGCCAGCCGTGGTTCCCACTACTCCAAACCCTGGCTTGCGATCGTCTCCGCCTACCCACCGATCCGAATCTCCTCCGCATGGAAGACGGTCGGATCCTTCACTCCGATCTGCCGAGCCTACACCTGACGGCCTGGCTTATCCGCCCAACATAGCACGGATCCTTGATCTGTCAAGGAAACCTTCCACACGGAAGTCCTACGATGCCAAGTACCGTCGCTTCACTGACTTCCTAGCATCCAGCGACCGCACCGTGGACTCCGCATCCCTGCAGGATGTCATGTCCTACCTCCTGCACCTCGCCGAGTTGGGATCCGCACATTCATCATTAAAGGTCCACCTAGCTGCTGTGGTCGCCAAGGCCCCACCTTCTTCAGTATTGTCCTCCGCCTTCAGAGACAAAACTGTTAAAAGGTTCCTTCAAGGGCTACGCAACGCCTATCCTCCAGTGAAGATACCACCCCCTCAGTGGTCCCTCACTACAGTGCTCACCGCACTCACAAAGGCACCCTTTGAACCCATGGCTTCGGTGGACATTAAATTTGTCTCCTACAAGACTGCTTTCCTTGTAGCTATCACTTCTGCCCGACGGGCAGGGGAGCTGGCAGCCCTTCGGTCTGACCCTCCTTTTCTCAAGTTCTACCCTGACAGGGCAGTATTGCACCCAGATCTGACATTCCTGCCCAAGGTCCTGACTGAATTTCACCTGGCCCAAGCCATCACGCTTCCAGCATTCTTCCTGAATCCCTCGTCTCCACAAGAGAGAGTGTGGCACTCGTTGGATGTCAGGAGGGCTTTGCTGTTTTACACCCAGAGGACTGCGTCCTTCAGGAGAGCAAAACAACTGTTTGTGGCTTATGGTGGCAAGACTAAGGGACAGCCTCTGTCTGCCCAGAGACTATCTAAATGGATCTCAGGTACCATTTACCTGGCCTATCAGATGTCATCCCTGCCACCTCCGCCTCATGTCCGGGCTCACTCCACCAGGACACTGGCTTCCTCCACTGCATTCCTAGAGGGCATCCCGATGGAGGATATCTGCAAGGCTGCCACTTGGTCCAGGTCCTCCACCTTCATCACCCACTACCGGGTTGATACAAGGTCCGCCCCTGATGTCAGACGGGGCAGGTCCATCCTGACGGCTGGTCTCCGATCCTCTTCGCTGATGACCGCCCATCCATGATGCCATCGCGCTCTCCTACATCTCAGGACGCCGGCTGCCCACCATCCAAGTAAGTGAGCTTGTTAGTCACCCATCAGTGTGCATCCCCAAACAACACGAAGGAGAAGGACAGGTTTCACTTACCAGTAACTGTCGTTCTCCGAGTATGTTGTTTGGGGATTCACACAACCCAACCCTGCCTCCCCTCAGGGCTGCCGGCCTGAGATGGCCTTAGGCTTAGCGGGCAGCTTTAATATCAAACTGAGGGGAGAGCGCGAAATGGCGCCTAAAGGGGTTGGGCATGGTGGGCGGTCCCACATTCAAAACTCTTTATCCAATCAGCTTTCCAGCTCCGCTCCGGATTCAGCGCAGGCGCAGAACCCATCAGTGTGAATCCCCAAACAACATACTCGGAGAACGACAGTTACTGGTAAGTGAAACCTGTCCTTCACTGTACTGAAAAACAACCAGTGTATTTGACACAGAGAAGAAATGATTTTTGGAGCCTAGTAAGAAAACCAGGACTCCTCCATTTGGGGCACGTTAGGGAATAGGGTCTTCCCATGACATGGCATGTTGGGGAGAAAACTGTTTGGAACACACTTTCAGAATGAACTTTCTGGAAAAGCAGAACTAGTTTAGTGACTATTTTGATTCAGACCATAGATTAGAGACCCGTGCTTATAGCAATTTCTCAGTATAATATTTCTTCTTTTTTCCCTATCACAGGGGTGCCCAAACTAGGGCCCGCAGGCTGTATCTGGATTGTGGCACCTAATAATTCAGCTCATGCCACCTGCACCGGAAGCGGAAGTAAAACGTACATGCACAAAATGCTGCCATAAATGCATCTGTGGCTCTCATACATTTGTTTACAGCAGCCGCAGGTGCACTTAGAGCAGTGTTTTGTGCATTTTACTTAAGCTTCCAGTGGGAGGAACCACGTGACCATCCCGCTCAACCACGTGACCAGCCTGCATCCTAAAAAGTTTGGGCACCCCGCCCTATCATATGGTGAAGTATCATAGAGATTTTTTTCTTTAATTACCTGACTTTGTTCTTTGCTTGATATGCACTCAGTTTCTACCTTGATTTAGGGGAGTTGTGCAAATGGAGGACTTGGTCTTTGAAGAAGAATCAAATAGTTAAACTAAATTATCCTTTTGTCCATTACAACAGTGTGAGTCTGTTTCTGTTGTGAGTGTCAAGTTACTGAGACTGCCCTGTACAAGGATAGTACAGCCATCTGCAAAAGATTGTGTCCACACATGATAGTATGTAAACACTACATGACAATATTAAACTTAAGTGACAATAATGATTGGTGGCCTTTGCACCGTAAGTCAACAAATGTGTAACAGTTATATTCATAAATAATTGATTTTAAGTTATTTAGCTCCAGGGTCATATGAATGCCATTATCATATTGCTATGCTTTTCTTTAAGAAGAAAATAATGGACTACATCCAATTGTTGGTCTCAGCTAAACTAGACCAACTGATTGAGTGCAATGAATTAACTCAATACTGAAGTAAGTTTCATTGATTTGCTATTTACTCTAGATGGAACTAATAATTTGATATAACTCCATGTTTCTAAAAAATGAGCCAGTAAAATATTTGAGTTAATCTTCCGCCCATTCAATAAATGTTTTCAAGTAATGCACCAAAATATAGTACAGTATTCAGTTGTTGTGTTTGGTTGCATTGAAACCTGAACTTACTGCTACAGTAAAACCCTGGCATACGACTGCCCTGGGTTACACTTGTTGTGGATTACAACCTCACATTTAATTTTTAAAAATTTCCAGGGTTACAACCTGTTTTCGGTTTACAGTCAGACACTATGCTACAATAATTTAAACTCTTAAGATGATAGCAATCTCCCTACCTTTTCCATGCCATTTGGGGACCTTATCCAAAGACGGCACCTCTGCAGCAGTAAAGCACTGTATTGTGACTTTCGGTGGAGGGGTGGTGGCCATTTTGAATCCTAACATGGTGGTGGCCATTTTGGAGTTCAGGACTACATCTCCCAGAAATCTTGGCAAGCATTTTGGAGTTCAAAATGGCTACACCACCATGTTAGGATTCAAAATTGCCCCCTCCACCTGAAGTCACAATGCAGTGCTTACTGCTATGGAGGTGCCGTCGTTGTCGTCAGATAAGGTCTCCAAATGTCAGGGAAGAGGTAGGGAGATTGCTCTGTTGCTTTTGATGGGGTGGAGGATGATCATATCTAGCATTATTATTATTTTTTGGTGCTCTTTTATATATTTTTAATATTTTCCAGTTGTGACCTTTTTTATTTTCAATGCATCCTATGGGAAAATGTGCTTCGGGTTATGTTGTTTTGGGTTACAACGGAGGCTGTTGGAACGGACCTCCATCATAACTCGAGGTTTTACTGTATTTAGTTATACTGTCCTTCATACATTGTCTCTGAAAGTCCAACCCAGTGTCCACAGGTAGTAACAGGACAAACTTAGGGATTGCTCATATGTCAGACCTGTCCCATTACAAAACTGTAGTTGTGAAATAAGTAAGGCTAAATTTCAAATAGACATGTAATACCTCATTGTTATAAATATAAGTAATAGCTTTATGGGAAGTTCTCTGTATGCTATGGATGTGTAGTTTTACAAAATTGTACTTTTCTTTTTAGCTTGGTTTTCATAACTGTTAGTTGAAATATTATCCCAGCTTTTTTAACTGCAGGTGCTGATTAAACATTTTTATTGTACATGTATGCTATGTTGAAAGTATTAGGCATTTTAACAGAATTATCATTAAGGTACACTCACAAAAATACATGTATTCATACAGAGGATGCACTAATGAGCTTTATAATTAAGGGAATCACTTCACACTTCTTTTGTTAACCAGTGGCATTGCATCTGCCTTGCTCCATTGATGCCCTTCTCACTTACTTAGTGAAGCATTTAACAGTTTTGGCAACAGGGGATTACATGGTATGGAGTAAGTAGTCTAATTAGATGCAAGTGAAAGTCCTTGGGGAGAAGGATATTTAAAATGTAATTTGAAGAATCTCTTAATAATGCTGGCAGTGAAAGCTGTGGGCCAGTGTGTAAAAAACCATGTCAACATTGCAAAGCATAGTTGCAGCCGTGGTTGTTCTATACGGTTATTTATTTATACAAAATTAGACTATTCAGTAGTTTTTATTTAGAAATATAGTAGCTAGTTAAGTACAGTTGTACCTCGCTTAAAGAGCATAATGCGTTCCACAGGATTGCTCTTTAAGCGAGTTTGCTCTTTAAGTGAAACACCATTGTAAATGACTAATTGTGGGAGGGATTGCGAACCCCGGTTTATTTGTTAAGCGAGTTTTTGGTTGATTTTATTTCTTAAGCGAAGCGAACATTCAGAGGAAATTCTGCTCTTTAAGCGAGTTACTCTTTAAGCGAGGCGCTCTTTATGCGAGGTTTGACTGTATGGTCGTTTTATGTTAATGTTGGAAAGCTTACATAACACAGATAAATCTTCTTGCTGTAGTGCTAAGTAAACAAGGAAATTTGTTTTCCCCTCCAAAATGGGAGAGTGGAGTCAGCCATTTCTCACATAACTGTGGCTTGTGACAGAAAAAAGTGCCAGTGGTTTAGAAGAAATAAGAGACTTTTGTCTCTTCTGCATAAAAAGCCGGGGCACTAAGAATTGCTCCTACCTCTTCCAAGCTACGCTGTACATATCGACTAGCATGGAATTCTTCACTCACTGCAAGGGTGGACACATCTTATGGACCTTCAGGTGTCATCAAACAGCAAATCCCATCAGCTATAAGGCAGAATAAACAACAGAGAACAGTGGTGAGAGCTGAAGTCCCAACAGCATCTAAAGAGCCACACAGCCACAATACTTCCAATTCAGTACCACAAGAGGATGTCTCTGGTTCTTGAGGGTTGCTGAAAGTTCTAAGAGCAGCAGAGTTTGCTCATGTGCTTGTTAGTTCCTTGGAGAAGTGCCCAAAAGGACACTTGTTGAGTTCATTGTAATTGTGTTGTTTCAACAGTGGCAGAACATGATAATGCCTAGTTTCTATATTTATATGCACTTTATGAAAGCACATCTCACAAGGAAATTTGTGCCACTTTTCCCCCACAATGTACTGAATCCAAGTTCAGAATTTAAAAAACAATGGAGTTGTGATTTAATTTATGCTCCCTGTCTTTCTCCTCCTCCCAACATTATCCTTTCTTGAGATTTTTATATATTCAGAAAGAAAAGTGCCAAAATGTTAGTCTTGAAGTCCAAGGACTGCTTCTACAAAGAGCCCCAACCCCACAACTATTGTGGTTGAATGCACTGGGGAGCAATCTTAGAGGCTACAAAGATAAAACACAGGAGTAGGAAACATTTGCTCCTTCTTGTGGTTGGGACTACAGATCTCCTTCATTGGCCATACGGGCGTGTGCTTCTGGGAGCCTAAGCCTAAAACATCTGGAGAGAAGAGGGCCATTGGCAAATTATTTGCACCCAGTGGGCTGCCCATGGTTCTGCAATATTTAGACTTTGTCCTCTACATTTTATTCTTTTTAATGCTGAACTCTAGACCTGTATCAGCAGTCTCTCTCTGGTGGTAGATATAAGATTGAAGTTACCTTGTTCATCCTAACCCAGAGCTGTTACTCTAGACTGTTGACTGTTTGTTTGTTTGTTTGTTTGTTTGTTTAGATTTATATCACCACCCTCTCACCATGGCGACTCAGGGCAGCTTACAATCAGTAAAACAACAGTCACAGTATAAAACCAAATCACAGTACATTAGTACCCTGGATAACGTTATCCGGTTTTTAACGTTGTGCAATACATTGATCACACAATGTTAAAAACAGTCCTGTTTCCCTGGAGGCTGCAGCAAGCCAGTACGTCAGGATTTGAATCCTGACATTTTGGCTTGCTGCAGCTTCCAGGGAGGTGGGGGAACTTTGGAAACAGCTTGGATCCGGTCTCCACACCTCCCTGGACCTGGCCCGGGGGGGGGGGGTCAGAGCCCCCAAAATTGGTAAAAAAAAGTCCTTTTTTTACCAATTTTGGGGTCTCTGACCCCCCCGCTGGGTCCAGGGAGGTGTGGAGACCCAATCCAAGTTGTTTCTGGGTTTCCCCGACATCCTCAGCCAGTGAAGCAAGCCAGAATGTCGGGATTCGAACTCTGACATTCTGGCTTGCAACACTGGCTGAGGACGTCGGGGAAGCCCAGAAACAGCTTAGATCGGGTCTCCACACCTCCCTGGACCCGGCGGGAGGGGGGTCAGAGACCCCAAAATTGGTAAAAAACACGGACATTTTTTACCAATTTTGGGGTCTCTGACCCCTCCTCCCGATGGGTCTAGGGAGCTGGGGAGACCCGATCCAAGCTGTTTCTGGGCTTCCCCGACGTCCTCAGCCAGTGCAGCAAGCCAGAATGTCGGTTCGAATCCCGACATTCTGGCTTGCTGCACTGGCTGAGGACGTCGGGGAAGCCCAGAAACAGCTTGGATCGAGTCCCCTGCCTGCTCCAGAGAGATCAGAGGACCCGATCTACAGCTGCAGGGTGGCTGGGGAAGCTGACGGGGACTCCCTGTTGGCTTCCCTAGCCACCCGCCCTTGCCTCCGCAGCTGTGGGGTGGCTGGGGAAGCCGACAGGGGAGCCCCCCGTCAGCTTTCCAGCCTCCCCACCCCTGCCTCCATAGCTGCAGGGTGGCTGGGAAGTTGAACGGAGAACCCCGTTCAGCTTTCCAGCCACCCTGCTGCTAAGAATGACTGTATCGGATAACGTTAAAAATCGCGTTATTCGATACAAGATTTTTCTGAAAATCTTGTAACGTTATGCGGTTTTCACGCTATACAGTACTCGCGTTATCCGGGGTATTACTGTACTATGATTAAAATCAGTAAACTTAAACAGCTAAAATACACCTTGTTAAAAACATATTTAGACGATTAAACTAAAATCCCCAAATGGCGGGTTATTTAGAATAGTCATATGAGCCAGCAGGGGGAGGGTGCTGCTCCTATCACAGCACCCCACACCCACTGGGCCAGCCAGGTCTTCAGGCCTTTTCTGAATGTTAGCAATTCTGATTGGAGGCGGAGGTCAGTCAGCATGAGGTTCCAAAGAGCCAGAGCAGATATCGAAAAGGTCCTCCGTCTAGTGCTAGAGAGGCGAGCTTCTTTAGCAGTTGGTACTCTTAGAGAGCCCCTCCGATCCGCTCTAGTGGGACAGGCTGATATCCTTGGGGTGACGCAGTCTCTTAAGTAACCTGGCCCACTACCATGTAGGGCTTAAAAGGTAATAACCAGCACCCAGAGGCACACCAGTAGCCAATGCAGCTCTCGCAACAAGGGTGAGGCATGGTCATAATGACCACACCCTATCATCACACATTCTGCACCCTCCGAATGGTCATCAAGGGCAGCCCCATGTAGGAGTCTCGGTCCAGGAATGGGCGTAACTAGCTAATCATTTGAACTTAAGCAAATGCCCTTCTGGCCATGACTGCTACCTGCTCCTTGACCAGGAGTCATGAGTCCAGGAGAACCCCCAGATTACACACCAGGTCTGTCTAGGGCCCCGAGTGCTGCATGACAGAGTGAGCTCCCAGCTGTCCCAGCTTCTGCCAACCTAGCAGTTCGAAAACAAGAAATCACAAGTAGATAAATAAGTAGAGTAAAACCTCGCATAAAGAGCTGAGTTGCTTAGAGACTAACTCGCTTAAAGAGCAGAATTTTCTCCGAACGGTCAGTTCACTTAACAACTAAAATCAACCAAAAACTCACTTAACAACTAAATCGGGGTTGCCAATCCTCCCCCGAAATCACACTTGGTCACTTACAATGGTGTTTTGCTTAAAGAGCAAACTCGCTTAAATAGCGATCCCGTGGAATGCATTATACTCTTTAAGCGAGTTACCACTGTATCATTTTGGCAGGAAACGTAACAGTGTTCCATGCACTTCAACATCTAGTCATGCCTGCCACATGACCACTGAAATGCCTGCAGACAAAGACAATGCTGGCTCTTTGGCTGTAAACGGAGATGAACACCAGACCCCAGAGTCGACTGACTTTCAAGCAAGAGAGACCTTTACTATAAACCAAATAAATAAATAATCAACGAATCAATCTGTTAATTAGTGGCAGTGGTGGGCATCAGCAAGTTCACATCAGTTCACCAGAACCAGTAGCAGAAATTCTGGCTGGCCCCACCCATCCAAGTTTTGAAATAAAGTGGTCCTAATTTGGGTGCAATGCAGGGCTTTCCCATAGTGTGGTAGTAAAAAATTTTGGAGCCCACCACAGGTCAGCAATGTGCATATGTGGAATGCATACTGTATTAGAACATTGAAGGAGAACATCTCCAATTATGTTCTAACTGTTAAAAGGAGGAGGAATGGAAAAGAGCTGCTGTGTTTGAAACTGGCCTTTTTTGCATATTCAGTCAGTGTAGTGGTTTGGATGGCTACAATATCTATCAGAGGAATATTCTTTTGTGGCATTGTCTGCTGCAAAACTTTTCATGTTAAGCCTTCCCTGACTGGAACTTTGTAACTCCCATTGTCTACTTCTCTCTTCTATAGGTTAACCAATGGTTTGACAGCCAATTCTTGTCTTCTGCTTTTTCTGTGTTTTTTTCTCAGTGTCACACATTCAGTATCATATTCCACAAGAGGGAACTCGCAGGATCTTTGCTATCTTTTTGTTCTTGATATTTTAATTTATATACAGGTGGCCTCCTCCTCTCCCTACTTCTCATCAGGTATTTTCTAGACAGTGGGAAACAAATCACCTACCAGACAGTGGTGGGCTCCAAAAAGAATTACCACTACACTGTGCGCATAGTATGGTGGGTGTGGCCAGGGGGAAAGCCCTGCGTTGCACCCGAATTAACACTACTTTATTTCAAAACATTGCTGGATGGGGCCAGCCAGAATTTCTGCTACCAGTTCTAGCAAACTGGTGCGAACCTGCTGATGCCCCCCACTGCTTCCAGGTCTTTTAAACTGCAGCTTTCAGAAGTCTCCTTGTTAACATGGTCAAAGGAATGAGGACATGGAAGGTCTAATGCTCCTCCATCCCATTATAGAAGCTTGTTACTTTGAAAGTTGTTATTTAAATCCAGCTGTACTGAAAGAATATTGTTAGAGAGGTGCTTTAAAAGGATCTTCCTGAAACTTTACAATTGGTTTGGATGCTTCAGCCTTCTTTTCACCATGACCACCCCCTTTTTTCTTTCAGAACTAACTAGGATGCCATCCTTTGGCTCTGTCCATGCTATTGTTAACCTTAGTTAGTTCAACTTGAATTTTAAAACCCATTTCTAACCAAAATTTCAACCCTGACATTAAGTTAATCCTTATTAGAACTAATATTGGTATTGGCTAAATCTGAAAACAGAAGAGAGGCAGAGAATCACACACAGAAACATGGAAGAACAAACAGAAATGAGCCAGTGGAGCAGTTGGATTTGCACTCTAGTTAATTGACCAAGATCAACTGGCTGCCTATTATTTGACTTGGTCAAATAATGCCTTCATTCAGTAAAGAGAAGAATGTTGATGTGTAGATGGCAGCTTGTCTCCTTATTTCACTAATAATATTGATATTATGTATTGATATAATTTGTTAGCAAAAGCACAAGGTGACTTCTGCTTGACTCTCAGTCCTGTAGTAAGGAGAGAAAAACAATTTTTTTATTTAAAAAAAACCCTATTCATTTAATTACTGGGAGTCACATCCCTGGGTTTCTCCAGTAATATTATCACTTACAGTTTTTTAATTTCATATTTTAAAATTATGTGTTTGGAAAATTATTTAATTTTACAGCAACAATGAAAATAATTTATCTTATAATTAGTATGCGGAAAAGATTTTATTGGTTTTTTTTAATAAAGTGCATTTTTTAATTGTGTCAGAAGCACACAAAGGTGCTTTCTGGGTTGAAAGGATTTTTGCTGGAGGAACTCTGCTCAGGGGATGCCCAGATGAGGCTCCTTTCATGTCCCCAAGATGTTTTCCCGCCTAAGTGGTCCCTATTTATCTACTTGCAATTTCTGGTTTTCAGACTTCAAGGTTGGCAGGAGCTGGGACAGACAGGCACTCATTCCATCATACAGTACTCAGGTCGTGAACTGCTGACTTGCCAGCCTTCCAGCTAACAAGGCAGGCTTCTTAACCACTGAACCACCACAGTCAATAAAGTGAATGTTTTACAAATTTTGATTTGATCAGTTAGAGGCATTCTTAATCCCAAATTTACTATCACCTAATCCCTATACAGTAATACCTCATATAACATTAGTATCGAATAACACTAAAATCGCATAACATTAAGGAATCTGGGGGGAAGAATTGCATCAGATAACATTAAGATCCTATGGGATGCTTCAGATAACAACCGCTAAAGCCTGTGTGGTTACAATGTATCTCGATGGATCCCATAGAGGATCAGATAACACTAAAAATCATATAACACCAAGACTTGTGGAACCAAGTTTTAGTGTTATATGAGGTTTTACTGTAGTTACATCAAGAAAAATAATGTATCATTAATTTCTATTTTCTACAGTTGCTGGCAGGCATTTTGTTTAGCTTATTTATTTATTTTTTAAAGAACCCTTGTTCCTTTGGTTAGGAGACAAGGCCAATTCCTCAAAGAGGAATAAGTGTGTCCTTATTCTTTCAAAGTCCCATCTTTCATTTTTTATTACCAGATCTAGCTTTCAAGTTGGTCAACCCTGACAAAATTGTGACCAATGATCTGAATACCATAAGAGAAGTCTCTAATCCATTGCAAAATGCAGCCTCTGAACCAGTTTGCATAGCTTTTCGGCTGCTCTAGAGCTTATTCTATCTGTGCCAAATTTCGTATTGATATATTCACAGAGAAGAATAACATTTCTTCTGTTTGCATCTCTGTATGTCTGTTTGCAGATATATCAGACCAAACCATTTCTTAAACCATTGCAGCTACATAAATCACTGGGATTGTAGTCAGCAGCCTATTGACTGGAATGAATAATTAGCATTGGCATAATATAGAACTATGAATACTGCTTAACTATAAATGCTGCAATTCAGCTGGGTTGTAGCTGAGAAGTGACTGTGTAATCCGAGTAGATGGAGCAATTTTATGAGTTGCAAAATCATTTTTCTAAAATATGGTGGCACTGTATATTTTTCAGTGCATGCATTCCATGATCCCATGACCTTAATTCAGAGTATCTCCCCAGACACAAGTAATTCTATCATTGATTTTTCCGCCCTCTTAGTTCTAAAGCTAAATTTAAACTAAAACCACCTGGTGCTCTCTGTTGTTCTGGCAAAGAACAGTCAGTAGGTAAATCAAGATGACAAAGCTCACCACTCATTGCTGACTGAATGTGGCATATCGTATTTTTCATGCAATACACAGTTAGGGAGGAGAGACAGGGAAGAGAAGAACCAAGTTCAAAAGCACACACACAAAATGAGATTGGGCAAGGGGAGTTAGATCTTCTAAGCTTCTTCACAGAGGGTAAAAAAATGTTTACATTTTTATTACACTGCTGCAATCTTTAAATAAATTAGTTGAAATTTAAAGGTAAATGAGTTACAGTAAGAACTAAAGGTTTCACACTGAAATGTCTGGGCCATCTATTTCATAGCTTCTGGTGGTGGGAACCAAGAAAGACCATTAGCTTCTTTATAGCTGGTTTTTGCCCTCTGTCTACCATTACTGTTACGATGATTAAATGTAAGTTTAATCTCTGTAACTGAAACATAAAAAAATGTACAGTTTTACCTCGCTTAAAGAGCATAATGTGTTCCACAGGATTGCTCTTTAAGCGAAACACCATTGTAAGTGACCAATTGTTGGGGGGATTGCGAACCCCGATTTATTTGTTAAGCGAGTTTTTGGTTGGTTTTATTTGTTAAGCGAAGTGAACATTCAGAGAAAATTCTGCTCTTTAAGCAAGTTACTCTTTAAGCGAAGCGCTCTTCATGTGAGGTTTGACTGTACAGTAATACCCCGGATAACGATTGTATCGGATAACGATAGAATCGGATAACGATGCAAGTTTTTTGGATTCTGGATAATGATTCTTAGCGTTATCCGATGCAATGGTCTGCGGGTGTGGGGTGGTTTGGGTAGAACAACCCAATCCACCCCCCACCCGCAGTGGTCTCTGCGACTGCAGTAGGGTCAGGAAAAAGCACCCTCCTTTCCCCTGACCCTACTGCAGTCGCAGAGACTCCTTGTCTCTTTCCCTCCCTATATTTAAAGTACAGGGAAGAGGGAAAGAGAGAGACGTGATTGGTTCTCTAGATGCAAACGCGATCGCGTCTTTTTTCCTCCCTGTATTTAAACTACAGGGAGAGAGAGAACTGCTTTGTCTTTCCCTCCCTGTATTTAAACTACAGGGAGGGGGAAAGAAAAAGATGTGATTGGTTCGCTAGAGAACCAATCATGTCTCTCTCTTTCCCCCTTCCCTGTACTTTAAATACAGGGAGGGAAAGAGACAAGGAGTCTCTGCGACTGCAGTAGGGTCAGGGGAAAGGCGTTTTCCCCAACCCTACTGCAGTCGCAGAGACCGCTGCGCGTGGGGGGTGGCTTTAAAGGCAGGGAGGTCTCTTTCTTTCCTTGCCTGCCTTTAAAGCGGGTGTCCCTGAAGTTAGGGCTTTTTTTAGTGTTGTTGGATGCATGCATCGGACAATGCTAAAAATCGGATAACGTCATGACTTGTGGAACCAAGTCATAACGCTATCCAGGGTATTACTGTACAGTAATACCCCAGATAACGCGAGTACCGTATAGCATGTAACGGACGTGGTTTTTTTTTTACCAATTTTGGGGTCTCGGACCACCCCTCCCCGCCGGATCCAGGGAGGTGGGGAGACCCGATCCAAGCTGTTTCTGGGCTTCCCCGACATCCTCAGCCAGTGCAGCAAGCCAGAATGTCAGGATTCAAACTCTGACATTCTGGCTTGCTGCACTGGCTGATGACGTCGGGGAAGCCCAGAAACAGCTTGGATCGGGTCTCCACACCTCCCTGGACCCAGCGGGGGGGTCAGAGACCCCAAAATTGGTAAAAAAAAAATGGGACGTGTTTTTTACCAATTTTGGAGTCTCGGACCCCCCCCCCCCCCCCGCCGGGTCCAGGGAGGTGGGGAGACCCGATCCAAGCTGTTTCCAAAGTTCCCCCACCTCCCTGGAGGCTGCAGCAAGCCAAAATGTCAGGATTCAAATCCCGACGTTCTGACTTGCTGCAGCCTCCAGGGAAACAGGGCTTTTTTTAACATTGTGTGATCAATGTATCACACAACGTTAAAAACCGGATAACGACGGGACTTGTGGAAACAAGTCATAACGTTATCCCGGTACTATTGTATTTGGTTTTGTTTCCAAAGGGACTGCAGTGGCTCAAGTGGTTAAGACACTGAACTTGCTGACTGGAAAGTCAGCAAGTCAGCGTTTGAGACCCGTGTGCTGATTGATGGAATGAGCTCCTGTCTCTGTCCCAGCTCCTGCCAACCTAACAGTTCAAAAGCAAGAAATTGCAAGTAAATAAATAGGTACTTCCTTGGTGGGGTGGTAAATAGCATTTCACACCCTCCGGTGTCTATTCATGCATGCCACATGTCCATGGAAAAGTGTGCAGACGCAGACAGCGCTGGCTCTTTGGCTGGAAACAGAGACAAGCACTGAACCCTAGAGTCAGATATGACTTGCTTTCGAGCAAGGGCAACCTTTACCTTTGTTTCCAAATACAGTACCCCAATTCCTCTGCTGTTAGGGCAAATGTCTCTCAAGATACTGTGCGAGGTAAAAGTAGAAAATAGTGTTTAAAATTTGCTTAATTTAAGAACAACATTAAAACAGTCTGCAAGCTTCTTTCTACGAAAAGAGAGTTATTTATGAAATTATTTGATAATTCTACAGCACTCATTAGTAACGTGGCTTCTTTTGCCCCTTTCCAATGATGAAGTTCTGATGTCAGGAAAAGAACTAGTTTTGTGGTGGTTAGATCTGCCTTGTCTAGGGTGAAACACGTCTGTCCTTGATGTGTATGATCCAAACAATCCTGGGGCTGATGAGATGCTTTTCAAGAGCCATAGAATTGATGTCTTACAGGTTGTCCCAAAGAAAGATTGTTGAGCCTCTTAAAACTAGGGTTTTGTACTGCAGGGGCAAAGGCAGTCAGACAGTAAACAGCAATCACCTCAGCTGTGCAGTCTTTTGGTACAGCTACCCTATGTGGTGTACTGAACAGTGGGGCAGACTAGGCCTCAGGAGACTTAGTTTAAAATCTCTTCCCAGCCATTGAAGCTCATGAATGGTTAGAACTGATAAAGGTAAAGGTCGCCCTTGGTTGAAAGCCAGTTGTATCTGACTCTAGGGTTCGGTGCTCATCTCTATTAACAGCCAAAGAGCCAGCACTGTCTGTGTCTGAAGACGTTTCCATGGACATGTGGCAGGCATAACTAGATGCCGAAGCACACAGAACACTATTTACCTTCCCACCAAAGTGGCACTTATTAATCTACTTGCAATTTCTTGCTTTCCAATTGCTTAGTTGGAAGGAGCTGGGATAGAGATGGAAGCTCACTCTTGTCATGCAGCACTCAGGCCTCAAACTGCTGACTTGCTGATCTTCCCGTCATCAAGTTCAGTGTCTTAACCACTAAGCCAGCACAGTTCCCTTTCTAGTGGGACTCAATAATTAATTATGTGCTGTCAAATCAATTCTGATTTATGGAGACCTTTTCTAGGTTTTTCTGGGTAGAGAATACTTAGAATTGGTTGCAGTTCCCTTCTTCTGGGGCACCAGGATACCGTACAAATTGCCCAAGGCTACATAACCTGGCTTTCTATATATATTTATGATATGTATTATATATAAGATAGATAGATATAAAGGGTGGAGTATAAATGTGAATAAATAAATTTTCTCTTGGAGGCACAGTGAAGAATTGAACTGCCAACCTCTGGCTTTGCAGCTACAAACCTAAACTAGCCAGTTAAAGGTACTGAAGGTGCTCACAAATGATTTCAAAACATAAATGATTACAAATAATTAAAGTAATAAAAAATAGTTAAACTTATTCACAATTAAAGTGTACTAAACAAAATCTCTTTCCAGCAATTTGAAAATATGCATTTAAAATGATAAAAAGACCTCCTCACTTAAAAGCTGTTCCTCTACAGTAGTTATCATGCTATATGCCTGAAAAGAAAAAAAAATCTTCACCTGCCAGCAGAAGGATAGCAGAGAAGGGTCAGCTCTTGCTCACATAGGAGGAAGTTCTAAACCCTGGGGCCAGTCACAAAAAAGGCTTCCCCTTTTTTCCACACCAAGCATACATGTCAAAGTGCTGGAAATGAGAGAAAAGCCTCCTTGAAGATCTGTAAACCCAATGGAAGTGATATGGAGAGGTACAAGCCTTCAAATGTTTATGCTTTATTTATCCTTGTGGATATTGTCTGTGCTTTTCTCAGAGGATTTACTCCACGATAAGGATACTTAGAATTGTCCTTTTGGACATAACTAAAATTAGAATACATGTAAGATGTTGCCAGTTTAATATGTGTGCATTACACTCGGCTTCTGGTGGTATACCCAGCATGCAAGTGTTGTTGTCCAGTCCATGATTTGGAAGGTAGGGCTCACTCTTAATCCACTATATTATGCCAGAACAGTGCAATTTTAATTAGTATAGTGATATAGGAAATAGATAGGAAATTGCAGTCTTGTACCAATGTTTAGTTGGTTAGTAGAACTGGCTTCCGAGAAGTCAAGATTGTCCAGTAAGTCACCTAACTCTTTGTTTAAGCTAGTGGGCTCTAAAAGGTTTTAATTGTGAATACTGTGTGAGCGGTAAGAATGCATCGCTTGCCTTCTCTTGCTTTGCACAGAGCAGATGGATGCTTGACTGCCTGCTAATCCACAGCTGGAATAGTTTCAGCATTTTCCACGTTGCTGGGTTAGAGTGGCTTTTCTAGTGGACTGAGAGGGCAGCAAAAGAGGGATATCATTATTCATCAGTATCCCAGTGGGATTGCTGCCAGCAGAGATTAATTTTTTCTCTTATGCTTGTAAAACAAGCTCAGGTGGAGTTTCTAATCCTCAGGGCACGGGTGGCAGATCAAGGAAGATGCTACAAAGCTAGTTAATTTTCAGATTCTAGGGGAAACAGAAGCTCTGTTAGATGTATAAATACATGATTGCAAATTTAAGTAGCTCAAATCCAAATGGGATCTTCCTAGACATCTGGTCCTGAAAATCTCCATTCATCTTTGTTGTTTTTAAATAGAAGTTCTTGCAAGTTTGAATCACAACAAAAGTAGTTCTTCTCAGATGTCTTTGTCTTATCGTTCATAGCAGACTATAGTTCGCTGTTTTTCCAGGTGGTAGATACAAATGTAAGCTACACAGAAATATAGCATTTACAGATATTTTCACAAACGAGTAACGTGAGACCTGTTACAAAATTTCCATTTCTGCTCCAAATAAAAAATATCCCCTCTCCCCTCAGACAGGTGTTAATGCCATTCATTAAGAAGCAGTGGCTCAACAGAAACATGCTGTACTCTTAACAGCTCAAAGAAACATCCACATTGGGTTAATTAAATGTTTCAAAATGTATTCTTTACTTAAAGAGAATTATATTTTCTTTAAAAGGTTAACCTAGTGTCGTGACTCATTGCCAATATTTTCCATTTACAGTGAAGCAATAAGTTGCTTTAGGCTCCACAAAAGAGTGGCCAAAACTATTGTCTGCTTTTAAACTAAGGTGGTTTTGTAAATGAAATGAGTGAATTAAAAGTTGCACTACGATGGATACCTCTTGAAGGAAATCAGAAACAACACCCTCTTGGAGTTTATGGATGTGGGATGTCATACTTCTGTATTCATGATTCAAAATGCTAAGGAAATAGTGTGATATTACTACACAGATATATAAAGGATGCCAAGCCTTACATAGTAAAGGGCAGTCAGAATGTTGACAACACCAAAAGCACCAGTCAAAATGGCCTACGTTCACATGGATACATCAAGCAAGAGGAAAATCCCAGAAGCTGATTATGACTGGGACGTGACTCTAGTTTCTGTGCCAAAAAAATTGAAGGGCTGTTTTAGACTTATTGATATGGTGAAGCATGAAATGTGAGTAAGTGCAACATGTACAATAGAGAAATAGACATACGCTTTAATCTCTCAGATAAATTTATTTTGCTATGCCTGCTCCATAGAAGCAGACTATAGAGTTATGTTCTAATTTCCAAACCCTTTCCTTGGGTTATGAACCTGAGGGGGGAAGGCTATATCAGACTAAAGCTCTGCAAGCATGTTGTGTACATGTTTTCCAAAAGATACCGATTCACTTTTTGAAATAAAAAAAAAAAAGAATGGAGGACTGGGAGTTAACAATGATTGTAACTGGAGACCAACATCAAAATGATTCATATTTTCTAAAAGTAGGACAGAGAAGAAAGGAAAGATTGAGAGAGGGGATCAAGTCATTTAAAATGTGGTGTTGGGAGTGAGTCTTACAGATACCATAGACAGAAAAGTGGGTGCTCAATTAAATCAAGCCTGAATTCTCACTGGAGCATAATAACAACAACAACAACAACAACAACAACAATAAACTTGAGTTATCTTTCTGCATGGATATAATGGAAATACAAAACTGACCCAAAAGGACAATGTTACTGGGAAAGGGGTGGGGGCAAAAGGAAAAGAGCAAGCCCTAATCTGAAATAGGTTGACTCAGTAAAGGAATCCACAGCTGCTAGTTTGCAAGACTTGAGGAAGCTTACTGGAAAATACAATATTGCCAGGAAGGGAGGGATGTAGGAAGAGACAGCAACCTAACATGAAATGCTGTTGGTTTGCAAAATCTAATCAGAGCTGTTAGTAATGGAACATTTTGGAGATCATAACTCATATAGTCACCACATATCAGAAGTGATTTGATGGCACATATCACGTTTGGCTTTTTAAAAAAATTACCAAATAATTGGGTAGTGACAAGATGGGTGGAAGAGGCACCAAAGATCTGCTTACATCAAATAAGATCTTCAGCCACAAAGCAAAAAAATAATGTCTTCGCTTAAACAAGTGATTGTCTGAATATTCTCTATACCAGTGATGGCAAACCTTTTAGAGACCAAGTTCCCGAAATGCAATCCAAAAAACACTTATTGCAAAGTGCCAACATAGCAACAGGGGAGGAAATTGACACTCCTTTTGGGCTGCTGGGCAGAAAGGGGGGGTGAACTTTGTGCTGGGGGAGGGAGGAAGTGCTCCCATTGGACTGCTGGGTAGAGGGGCTGGACAAACTCTGTGCTGGGGTGAATTCACTTTGCCCAGCAGTCCAATGGGAACGTTTCCTTCCTCCCCTGTTGCTGTGATGGCACTTTGCGATAAATAAGTGGGTTGTGGGTTGCAGTTTGGGCACTCGGTCTCTAAAAAGTTCATCATCACTGATCTACAGATATGGGGAGACTTCATTGAATATGTGTTTTAAAAATTTAAAAGATTTAAGCCAGGTAAGGAAAGTATTAGTTTTTGGAAATACGGAAGGGTATAAAAATTAAAGCAGATAATTAAAATATGTAGAGTAGAAGAAAAGGTCCTAAAGGTGGAGGGTGCACTTGTCAGGTGTTAAATGTTATACTCGTTTTATGAAATATAAACAAGGATGACTAATTAATACGAATCTTGTAATAAGCCATATATCGATTATTGTTTTTCTTATAGTTTTGCTTTTTATATTTTATGTGTATATTTTAATGTGTTTTGAAAATTAAAATATTAATAAATAAATAAAAAGCAAGCAGGAAAATAAAGAATTTATGCCAGTATTCTCCCCTTCCTCCTCCCACCCCCCACCCCAAAAACATGTGTCTTTTGGAAGACAATTGTAAGACCATGATGGTATTTTTTAAGTTTTGCAAAGAGCTTAGTTAAATGAGAGGATTTAATACTGTTTAAATTGTTCACACTTTGTTCTAAAATATTTTACAGGTATAGTGTTTTATTTACTATGCTTTGTTTTAGCAGTAAAAAGGGGGCACTCTAATTGTTGTCACTTTGCTCTTCTCCCATCACTTACCCACGTATCAGAGCTGGTTTCTAGTACATTTGTACTATATCCCAGTTTTGCTGTGCCATAAGGTTCATCATGCTATGGCAGTTTAAGTTCACAACTCTGAAGAATTCTGAATTTTTGATCAGTCTGCCTTACTTTTAACTACATCTGACCTTCAGTGCTCTTTGACACAGGGAAAGATAATTTGTATTCCTGATCCCTTGTTGGCCACAGTTTGCAGTGTGCACACTGAGACAGACAAAAGTTAAAAACAAAACAAACATTTAGCGTTTTGAAATGGCAGTCAGTTGTTTTGTTATGCACAAATGTGCCTCTCAGGAGTGTTTTCCTTTTTTTTAAAATGGTTTTAATAATAACCATAGCTCAGATCATTTAAGAGGGTACCAAATTATGGTGTTTTTTTAATGTAGTCATGGTGCTTTTTAAAAAAGTATATTTTACTTGCTAAACCACCATTTCATAGCTTGGTACCCTCTTAAATGTTTTGAGCTACAGCTGTTATTAGTCTTTGCAGCGTAATCAGTGACAAGGTTTATAGTCCAAAATATCTGAAGAGTTCCACAGATTTATTCCCAATAACATAACATGTAACTATAAAACACAACTGGAGCTTTATGGGTTTATTTGTTTGTATGTGTCATGTACCACTATAAACTCTGTGCTCATTGTACATTTGTACAGTGATAGGCGGGAGCAGTACCAAAAAACAAAACATCACATGAAACTTAATCTAAATGTGATTAAGACAAACTGACAGATAAATAATCCATATTCTGTAATGTCCATAATGATAGTCCAATTCATTAAAAAAAATCTCCTTGAAAGAAAAGTGTAGACACTTCTGTTTCAGAGTAGTGAACTGGCATAACCTGACTTTTACTAATAGTACTTCATTTTGAAATTTTGGAAATCTATAAGTAAAACTATGCTAAAAAAATCTTCTCACCTATTCTTTCCTTTCAGTTTGAAAGAGAGAAATAGAGTTGGAAGTGAATTTTAGTTCTAGGGTTTATGAAATGGGATTGCGTCTGGAAAAGCAGGTTGATTTGAGGGACACAGAGAGAAAAGTAAAGAAGCAGGTATTGAGAGAAGAACAAGATCTCTCCTTCCTTGTCTCTGGCTCTGCTAGTCTTCAAACTCGAAAGTTTTGGCTTCCATATAATAATTGTTTCAAATACTGTAGTTGCTTTTGGCTTTTCCCGTTTAACCACCTCATTATTGCTGCTCTACTGCTCATCCTCACAGGTTTTTCACCTCCTGCAGTTTCAATTCTGCTGATAAGTTTCCATCACCTATTCTAATCTAATTAATGCTGCTTGTGCATGTGTGTATGTGAATAGGAAATATGGTCCAGTACATATCGTTGGACTTGACTTCTTTTATGCCCTTAGGGCATTTCATTATGATGCAGTCTAAGATAAACTGCTCAACAGAGGATACACGACCTTTCCCATGCCCATTTCCACACACCCAAAATACAATATTTTCCCATAAGCAAAGATTGAGGGAGGGGGGGGGAGATGCCATTCAACTAGATGAAACACTAGCAAAAGCCCCTGAGATTTGGTGGGTAGGTGTGGGGAAGAGAAAGAATAGTGTTTCCTTCTTTACTGCCCTAATGCTTGCTCACTGCTGACATGATTGCAGTTTCAAATGTGGATATATGTGCACCCCTGATCAGGGGTTGCTAGCAGGAATAGAATTATCATGATTCAAGGGAATAGCCTGGAACACCCTCTCCTCATTGTTTCTCTCACATGGAAAGTGACTATTCATGTATTAGCAGGAATGAGTAGCAGATTCATTGCTGCATCTGCAGACGCATCACTTTTTAAGTGGATAAAGCAATGGCAGAGAAAGAAAGGGAAGGGCTAGGTACTTCTCACTGTTCTGATTCCATTTGTTTACTTTATTTTATTGATTTATTTTATTAGATTTATACCCCACCCATCTGTGAAATGTCCCCACTCTAGACAGCTTACAACAATAAAAACAATTGCCTCTAGTTTCCAACCCCCACCCTTTGTGCTTCCCTTTTTTACTTCAGAAAACCTAGGCAACTTTTTTAAGCCCCTTTTATTTTCCCATACCTTTTATTTCTTTTTATTTCCAATTGTATTCCCATTTTAGCTCAGGAATCGCAGCCCCTTTCAACCCTCGGGTGGCCTAACACTTGAATAGAATTGGAGTCACAGGCACAACAGATAACTTTGCAGTCTGCTTCATCCACAATGGAATATGTATTTAGTTCGACTTTTTAAAACGATCAAGTAGCAAACTGTAGTACTGCAGCCAACCCTGCAAGTGTTGTGAGTTCCATCCTGAGAGGCTCCAGATTGGTAAACTAAGCACTGAGTAAGTTGGGGGGGGGATGCTAATTACCTTGTGAACTATACATAGAGTGCTGTAAGAGCTATGGGGTGGTATATAAGTGTACAGTAATTGCTATTGCTACCTCTTGTCCCTTAAAAGAGTTCACTGTAACAGCCTTTCATTTACATTGAGCATCATGTTGTTATCCCTTAAGAGAGGGCTCAGTTATAAATACCAGTCCATGTGTTACACTCTGGACAATTAACTCAATGTAACCTTCTCATAGGAGCATAATAAATGAATGGTGCTGTGTTTGTTTAGCTGTATTACCTTCATTGACATTCCATATGTTACTGGAAATAATGAAGATTTAAAATAGTAGACAAGAAAAATACTGCTTCCAACTAAAGTATTACTATGTCCCCTCCATGCCTGGAAGGAAGAACTGGGTTGGGAATTTTTCTGAGCAAGCACTGAAATGACTTTGTTCGTGCAAAGAGAATTTTAGTCACCCTAAAAGTATAAACAGCCATTGTCTTATACAGTATATTCAAAGCAGTAGAACGTTCATGACATTTACATTTGTCCCTTCAAATCTTTACATATACATGGCACATGCCCATCTGCCCTCCTTTGGGGAAATTCCTCTGCACTTAAGTATCTACCAGAGAACACAAAAATTCATTTATATTTTTCTGAAAAATTAAAAACCGTGTAACTTGCAAAGCAAGGGTGGAAATTAAATCCTTTTGATAGACTAGAAATAAACTTCTATAAATAGAAAGTTCTTAAGAGGAATAAGTAATACAGAGCTAATTTTAACTGTTAGGCACCATTAGAAGAGAAGCATTTTCATATGATTTGTTTGCGACTTAAAAATCTAGGTTTAACTATTTAATATGCTGTACAAAACTTTAATTGTGCACATTGTTTAGTAATATGAGCATATTCTTTTTAGATAGGAGTTTATCTGATATGTTTAAATTATCTGCCTTGATGCTAATTTTGGAAACAGCAGGACAACAAATAAAAGCTTTGTTTTTCAGTCATCTTAAGTGATGTGACAAAACTCTTGATTGATCATAGCACCTACCACAAAATCTGTTCTGTCTGCTTAGGGATTGTTCTGAGGGATGTGAAAATATGACAGTCTAAATCTTGTTGCTTTTCGATGAATTCCACCTGGATTCTTATCCCAATTTTGTTCATGTCAGTTTCTGTGCTTTTCGTTCCCCCTCCCTCTCCAGCGGCAATTGTTGTGTAGTGACTGGATTTCAGTGTGGCCCAAATCCTCTTATCTAGCTAATGGCCAAAATGAGAGTAGGGGTGATGAATTGCTCCAAGTTTAGAAATCACTGTAGACTTTAGGAGTTGTGCACTGAGCCACACAACTCAATATGCAACTGATCATATGTACAGTGATTTCTTAACTTGATGCAATTCTATATAAGTTAAATCACACAGGTCTGCAACCAAAAAACTGCATAGGATTTTTTTTACTGTTTCTTATACATTTTTACTTAGTGAAACCGAGAAAAATACTTTTAAAAAAACCATCTCATCAAGTTTTATTGCAAAACTTGTGTTTTTAGTTTAATTTAGCATGAAGTTTGCCTTTAACCCAAAATCTGATATCCTATTCTTGATTCTAAAAACCCTATCCAAAATTTATTTCTTACTTTCATTTAATATTTATTAGAGCTAGAATCAAGAATAATGCAAAGAGAAAATAAGAGGAGGAGGAGGCTCACTGGTGGGTACCAGCAGGTTCACACCAGTTTGCCAGACCCGGTAGAAGAAATTCTGGCTGGCCGCGCCTATTCAAGTTTTGAAATTAAGTACAGTAATACCTTGGATATTGCATCACATAACATTAAAATCCTATGGGATGCATCGGACAACATTTGCTAAAGCCTGTGCCGGTTACAATGTATCTCTATGGAGTTTTAACATTATATGGTGCATCCGATAAGATTTTAACGTTATCCAATGCGTGCATCGGATAACATTAAAAATTGGATAACACTAAAGACTTGTGGAACCAAGTTTTAGCGTTATCTGAGGTTTTACTGTAGTCCTAATCCAGGTGCAACTCAGGGCTTTTCCCCTGGCCACAACCACCATACCACACCCACAGTGTGGTAGTAAAAAATTTTGGGACCCACCACTAGGCGTATTGTAGTTTTAGTGGTGTGAGAAAACTCAGAGGATCATGTCCCAACAGGTTTATTTTGTCTGTAGCAAAAGGTGGACATATCCAGGAATCTTACTGGCTGGGTTGAGCATGTTTTGACATGTTCTCTGGGGTATTATAAATGAGTATAAACACGCCTACTGTCAGATTTGATCATGTTTCAACATGCTAAATAAGTTCAGGATCTTGGTTGCTGTATGAGCCACACTCAGTTTACATCCTGCATTCAAATGTGACTGTGCTTGTTGTTAGTTCTGTATTATTGCTCCAAGAGGTTGTATTATTTCTCCGGACAACTTTTGTTTTATTTGTGGTGAAAACACTATTAAAAGTCAACAAAGAAACATAAGTGATTTTGTGAAGAAAGTGTATTTTGCTTACTTCAAGTTGAAACTTGGGGATCAAGACAAAGCACGGGCTCCTCATAAGGTGTGTAGAAGGTGCGAAGAAGATGTTCATATGTGGTTTAAAGGTAAGAAAACCTCATTTCGTTTTGACATTCCTATGATGTGGCGTGAACAGAAAAACTACACTAACGACTGCTATTTCTGTTCGGTAGATGTGAAAGGCTTTAATACAAAAATAAAAAGATATTTTACCCAAACCTTAATTCAGCTATTCGTCCAGTGCTTCATAGCTCTGAAATACCAGTTCCACACCCACCTTCCAGTTTGGATAATATCCTGAGCGATTTAGAGGACCGAGGCACATTGCCTTCCCAGGACGAATCTAGCTCAGATTTTTCTATTGATAAGGTACTTCAACTTTTTTCTCAGAGTGAACTTAATGGTCTAGTTAGAGATTTAGGCCTTTCCAAAGATTCAGCCGAATTTATTTATTTATTTGTTTGTTTGTTTGTTTGTTTATATTTGTTTATCACCCTCCTGCCCGAAGGGACCCAGGGCGATTTCCAACAATTTTAAAAACACTTTAAAAAATTAAAAACTTTAAAAAGCTTAAAAACTTAATTAAAAGCTAGGTATTATAACTTGGAATTGCTGGTAATAAATAAAAATCTGCTGTCACCTGGAGCATCATTTTTGTGGTACAGGCACCGAGATAAAGAATTCACTCAGTTTTTCTCCATAGATGGAAATCTCATTTATTGTAGTTATGTTCAAGGGCTAATGAAGTGCTTTGAAATAGAATATGATTCATCTGAGTGGCGCCTATTCATTAATTCGTCTAAAACAAGCCTCAAAGCAATCTTGCTGCATAATGAAAATACATTTGCATCACTTCCTATAGGACACTCAGTGCATTTGGATGAAAACTATAATGATTTAACTGATTCTTGACAAAAATCAAATATCAAGAACATTGCTTGATTGTTCTTTGGTGACTTTAAAATACTCACCATGTTGTTAGGTCAGCAGGCAGGTTATACAAAATATCCCTGCTACCTATGTTTGTGGGACAGTCGGGCCATTGACCTCCATTGGACAAAAACTGACTGGCCACTTTGGAACATAGATATCTGAAACATTCCCCATCTTTAGGCAGTAATTTAACAAACTGCTTCATAAGCACTAATTTAATATGAAGAGGTGGCAACAAAACCTTATCTGTTGGAACCAAGGTTGTATTAATGTCATTTCAACTGCCAGGAGAGAAAGAAGCCAGGGCAGGTTGAGGACATCGCCACCCCTCATAAAAATTTATTTATTTATTTATTTATTAGTTCAAATTTATATTGCCGCCCACTCACCGTGGTGACTCAGGGCGGCTGACAAACAATACATTACATTACATTACATTACAATATGTTAGTATGGGCACAGGGGGAGGGGCATCAAAGTCCTCAACCTGCCCTGGCTTCTTCCTCCCCTGGCAGTTGGTGTAGGTGCAGGGGGAGGGTCGGTGAGGTCCTCAACCGGCCCTGGCTTCTTCCTCCCCTGGCAGTTGGTGTAGGTGCAGGGGGAGGGGTGGCGAGGTCCTCAACCTGCCCTGGCTTCATCCTTCCCTGGCAGTTGGTGTAGGTGCAGGGGGAGGGGCGGTGAGGTCCTCAACCTGCCCTGGTTTCTTCCTCCCCTGGCATTGGTGTAGGCACAGGGGGGAGGGGCATCAAAGTCCTCAACCTGCCCTGGCTTCTTCCTCCCCTGGCAGTTGGTGTAGGTGCAGGGGGAGGGGCGGTGAGGTCCTCAACCTGCCCTGGCTTCATCCTCCCCTGGCAGTTGGTGTAGGTGCAGGGGGAGGGGCGGCGAGGTCCTCAACCTGCCCTGGCTTCATCCTTCCCTGGCAGTTGGTGTAGGTGCAGGGGGAGGGGCGGTGAGGTCCTCAACCTGCCCTGGTTTCTTCCTCCCCTGGCAGTGGTGTAGGCACAGGGGGAGGGGCATCAAAGTCCTCAACCTGCCCTGGCTTCTTCCTCCCCTGGCAGTTGGTGTAGGTGCAGGGGGAGGGTCAGCGAGGTACTCAACCTGCCCTGGCTTCATCCTCCCCTGGCAGTTGGTGTAGGTGCAGGGGGAGGGGCGGTGAGGTCCTCAACCTGCCCTGGCTTCATTCTCCCCTGGCAGTTGGTGTAGGTGCAGGGGGAGGGGCAGCGAGGTACTCAACCTGCCCTGGCTTCATCCTCCCCTGGCAGTTGGTGTAGGTGCAGGGGGAGGGGCGGCGAGGTCCTCAACCTGCCCTGGCTTCATCCTTCCCTGGCAGTGGTGTAGGCACAGGGGGAGGGGCATCAAAGTCCTCAACCTGCCCTGGCTTCTTCCTCCCCTGGCAGTCTGTGTAGGTGCAAGGGGAGGGGCAGTGAGGTCCTCAACCTGCCCTGGCTTCTTCCTCCCCTCGCAGTTGGTGTAGGTGCAGGGGGAGGGGTGGCGATGTCCTCAACCTGCCCTGGCTTCTTCCTCTCTTGGCAGTTGAAATGACATTAATACAACCTTGGTTCCAACAGATAAGGTTTTGTTGCCACCTCTTCATATTAAATTAGTGCTTATGAAGCAATTTGTTAAATTACTGTCTAAAGATGGGGAATGTTTCAGATATCTATGTTCCAAGTTCCCAAAACTGTCTGAAGCCAAGTTGAAAGAGGGAGTTTTTACTGGCCCCAACATACTTGTTCCTCTGCAAGTGGATTCTAGAAGGCTTGTTCTTTATACCTGTCTGCACATCAAAGCTTCTCTGGTATGACTTTTTTTGTTCTTGAAAGAAAAAGGTCATAATATATACTAGTGCTCTTGACAGACCTGATGTTTTCTACCCTCATAATTGTTTGCTCTGTTAAGGGTAGGTCAGTCTGTTTCAATTATGCTAAGTCCAGGGTTTCAATAATAGATAACATGTGTTTCTAAGATTACATAATGTTTGTGGATGTTTCTTTCCTGGCTCTGTTTCTGAACTGAGTGTTTAATCAGGAGTTCCCTTGTAGTTGCAGAATTATGGTCCATTCAGATGTTCCTGCTGAATGTATACTGAATCTCCGCCAATAATTTGTGTAGCCATTTAGTAAGAGATCTTTACAGTAATACCTCGGATAACGCTAAAATCGCATAACGTTAAGTAATCTGGGGAGGAGAATTGGATCGAATAATGTTAAGGTCCTATGGGATGGATCAGATAACAACCGCTAAAGCCTGTGCGGGTACAATGTATCTCTATGGAGCTTTAACGTTATCGGATCCATCCCATAGGATTTTAACATGGATCGGATAACACCAAGAATTGTGTAACCAAGCCTTAGCGTTATCCGAGGTATTACTGTACTTTATAAAGAGGCATATGCTTTAGTCCCAAAGCTAATCCAGTTCAGTTAAATATCTCAGTAATTATCCATGCATTAGAAAGGCAAGAAGGGGTACATTGCTGGTGCCTTTTCTCCTCAAGAGTAATTTTTTTAATGTGCTGTGTCCTTGGATGAATTTTGTTTTATACATGGTAACACTTACCTTAGTGGCTGGATAGCTCAATGAGTTAGGCATCTGGCTATGTAGCCAGTGGTTGGGAGGTTGATACTGTGCATCTTGGGAGAATAGCCAGCCTATGTAGCCTTGGGCAAGTTGAATGTTTCCAGGACATTCCAGGAGAAGGGAATGGTAAGCCACTTCTGTTTACTCGATACCTTGAAAATCCTGAGAAGGATCACCATAAATTAAAATCAGCTTGAAGGCATGTAATCTAATTCAAGACTTTTTTTTGTCCTCTTACAGACATTTAACTCTCCTGGATATTTTTCTCCCTCAAAATTTATCACTGAATTTATGAGGCATCATACACTGTCAAAGTAAAACTACCAAAATAATATGTATAAAAGATGTATGTGTAACTATGGAATCTTGTACAAGAACATTTGTCAAGTTCTGTTGGCTCATCACATTCCGGGGGGGGGGGGGACAAGTATCCATTATGAATTAAGTAGATTTGGAACCTTAAACACCACTGAGAGCAATATCCTGCTTTAATGAAGAACAGTTAACAGTAAACCCCTTTCATGTGTTCAGTGGTGCTTTTTATGAGCAATTATACTGCAAACCCAAATATATCCTTTGGAAGTACCAGTCTCAAATTCTACTCTGACTTCTCTAAGTGAAAACCAGTTTACATTCGTCTTTTGCTCAAGAAGATGCTTGTGCATTTAGGTTTTGGGGGAAATGTCCAGGAATGTAAGAGACTAATTTGGATTGGTGTTACAAATTAATCAGTTTGGTTCAAGAGGTCTAGAACTCATTAACTTTAAAGCCTTTTCCTGGTTCTCATGATTGAACTTAAGTGTTAACATAAATAAGTCTTTCTTTCTTCACCAGCGTCTGTCACATTATCCCACATCTCTTATTTGTACCTCAGTCCAATGTTTATATTTGTTTAGAACTATGACTGAATTCACTGCAGTCTTAAACTTGTTTGGAAGCATTTATCATGTATTCAGTAGGGTTTATGCTCAGCCAAGTGTGACTAAGACAGGAACCTTAGTTTCCTATTATATGTTTTTTTATATATATATTTTATATATAAAATTTCATTTCATAAAGAACAGAAGCAACATTGGCAAAATGACATTAAACATACAAACAAAAACTGAAATTTTCCCCCGTGCTATACAATGGAATTTGTAACTATGTATGTGGCTCAAGTCACTAAGACGCTGACTGGGAGGCGGAAGGTCAGCAGTTCGATTCCCGAGTACTGCAGGACAGAATGAGCTCCCGTCTCTGTCCCAGCTCCTGTCAACCTAGCAGTTCGAAAGCAAGAAATTGCAAGTAGATAAATGTAATAATGTAAGGGACCACTTCAGTGGGAAGGTAACAGTGTTCCATGTGCCCCGGTGCTAATTGCCATACTTCATTATACCAAACTGTTTCTATTAATCGTCACTTTGTCTAGTCATGCCTGCCACATGACCATGGAAACGTCTGCAGAAGCAGACAGCGCTGGCTCTTCGGCTTAGAAACAGAGATGAGCACTGACCCCTAGAGTCGGATACGACTGGCTTTCGAGCAAGGGAAACCTTCACCTTCACCATGTTTTAAATTCTCCTCCTATTTCTTCAATTTACCAACAATTTACTCATTTCAGAGTCTGGTTTTATACCATTCTCATTTGTCAAAGCATACTGTATAAAAGTACCCCAAATTTCCCCAAAACCTTTTTTACATTTATATCCTTTTTTTATATTCAATTCCATGGTCAATTTCTCGTTTAGTGCTAATTGCCATACTTCATTATACCAAACTGTTTCTATTAATCGTCACTTTGTCCTTCCAGTGTTTTGCTAACAATTGTCTTGTTACTCTCAATAATGTAAGTAACAACTCTTTTCTGTTGCTGTCAATTACTAACTCATCCGTTTCTCCCAATAAAGTATTTTTGGTGTCAATTTAATGGTCCTGTTCATAATTCTTTCCAATTCTACTTGTACCATATCCCATAATTTTTTAGTGTGATGACATCCCCACCACATGTGCAAATAAGAACCACATATCTGATATCGTGTCGTTTATTTGATGCAATTTAACTGGTGTCATATACCACCTCCATAAAAGTTTGCAATTATGTTTCTTTTCCTTAATAGATTACGATCTCATGATCCTTTGGTTCCATTTCTTATTCCAATTATTTTCTTTTATTACTATACCTAGTTCTACTTCCTAATGTTGCCTCAATAATTTCTGTATTCCCGATTTATAATTAAGTTCTTGGTATAGTCTACTTATTATTCCCTGTATTTTTTTCTGCCCATTTCTTATCTCATATATAAGTTCTTCCATTGTTGTCCATTGATTTTCTATTGTTGTAGTATTCTTTATTTTTTATCCCATTTATTCATTTGTATCTTCTGAAACCAATTTAAATCCAATTTATTATATATATCTGTTTTTACCAGTATGTCGCTACATCTTATTTTCCATTCTTCTATTAACAATATTTTATTTTGTAATAGGGTATCTCTAATTTCTTTCGAATATTTCAGGGGACAGTCCTTCAAATCTAAAATTTCCATAATAGGTGATCTGTGTGATACTAGATTATCATTTAACATTTTCCTATTAAATGTTGAGTTACCTGAATATAGTGTTATTATTTAGGAGCTAATGTGGAATATAAATTTGCATTAGGTGATTCATTTCTTGCTGTAATTTTCTACTTGAAAAAAATCCACATGTGGAATTTTGATAAAATGAATAATAGCATACAGGGAATACTGATTATTTAAAACAGTTTCATACAGTTTTCAGGATCTTTTTTCCAATGTTTGCATGAGCCATTTGATTGCTGTCCTTTTGAAAGAGTATCTCTCCTTTTTATGTTTTTTGTTGGTAGGCATGGGTGAAAATCTCTGTATGTAATATTTGCATGACTGTAACTTAAAATTGATTTCATTAAGGTATTTCAGGACAGTCTTTTAGTTAGTATTTTTTATCAAATTCAGTGTGGACATCTGTCCATCCCACCAGAGCAGACCGGAGAGGCGCTCTGGTTGTACCATCAGCTAGAGAGGTGCACCTCTCTAGCACAAGGAGCAGGACCTTCTCTGTGTCTGCTCCAGCCCTATGGAACCTCTTGCCAAGTGAACTGCGTCTCCAGATGGAGTTGCTGCCCTTTAGGAAGGGGGTCAAGATCTGGCTGGCAGAGCATGTGTGGGGTATGGGCCAGACAGATGCCCCAGTCTGTTGGCTCATTTAAACCCCCTCTCTCTGTTTGTCTTGCTTTAGCTTTTTTAAATTTTTAATCTTTTAATCTTGATTTTATATTATGTTTTTATTGTGTTTTAGGTTGTTGAGAGTTGTGTCAGCCGCCCTGGGTCTTTTTGAGGCGGACAGCATAAAAGTTTGCTTAAATAAATAAACTAGATATTAGGGATGTTTAAGGAAAAACTGGTGTAAAGACTGTAAAGCTAGAATTTTAGAAATCAAATGATACCTGGCCATTATTATCTTTACTGAGATTCCCTTGGCATCTTCATTATGACTTTCTCACTCTATGATCCATACTTAAATTCTTTTTTGTCTGCTTTGATCCAACTAATCTTGTTTAATTTCAGGATAAATAGATGTGTCGTTGTTGCTGCTGTTATTGTTGTTTTTAAGTGCAATAGAGTAAATTTTGGGACCCTTTTAGGAGTTTACTAGGAACTGGTTTAGTCGTCTCTTCTTCTGTGGCTTCCTGAGACTGTGCAGCTTACCCAGGATGTTACAAAGGCTGGGTCTTCTCCCAAAAGGCACAGTGGAGAACTAAACATCTGACTTCTGGGTCAATAACCAGCCAGTACATTGATGAGTAGAAGTAGTGTGCCGTTGTCAGCAATCAACAAATATCATTTTTAAATGCCTTGGAATGAACCTGAAAATGTTTGGATAAGTATTACTTTTGGCTGCTGAAAACTGCAAAGTACTTCCTCTTCATCACACTAACATGCCAGCAAGTCAGCCTGTTCCATAGTGATTAGAAGTACAGTGAAACTCCGTATAACGATTTTAATTTGTTCCAATGGGTCCATCGTTATACGAAAAAAATCACCGTACAATACATGTATAGCGATTTTCCCTATGGGAAGATTCATACAACAACAAATAGCAACCCTGCGCTTTTAGCGAGAGGCTTCCCCCCCCCCCCGCTGAAACAACGGGGGGCCAGCAAGACTCCCTCTCACTATCAGTGCTGGGTGGCCTTTGGTTGGAGAAGCCCTTTCCCAAGTGTACACGCTGTCACTCCAAGGAAGCCAGTGGCCCAAGGCTCAGACCTGAGGCTTGGACCGGTGGCTTCCTTGGGGTGACAGCATTCAGGCTCTCACCCCAAGGAAGCTGGAAGTCTGAGCCTTGGGCTGCCGGTTAGCGAGAGGGATTTTCTCTGGGGGCCCTGCTGTTTCTGCAAGGGGATCAGCGAGAATCATTTTCACTAACAGCTCTGTACTGCTTTCCCCCTGGGAAAGTACTTCCCAGAAGGAAAGCAGCCCAGCACTGCCAGTTCACAAAGGGACTTGGGGGAGCAGGGGAAGGCTCCCCCACGCCACCTCAAAGCCACCTGGCTTTTGCATTTATTTTTTTTAATGTATCGTTCAACAATGAAAATTGCTGTACAATACAATTTTTTTTAAAAAAGGCACTCGTACGATTCCATCGCTGTATGATGCAATCATTGTATGGGGTTCCACTGTATAGGAATGAATAAGAAAATATCTGGGAAAGTAAGCACAAAAAGATGTGTAACCTTGGGAAAGTGTGCATAGAAATGCTTTATTCAGCAAAAAAAAAAAAAACCCACCCACATTTGCAGAGATTATGTACATTTGGTAAAAGTGGGTGTAAACAGTGTACAATTTTAGAAATGCATATGAAAACTATTTTAATGAGCATTCACTAGAATTTTTTAAAAAGAAAAAATTAGAGCAAAGATGAGTTTCAACTCTAGGGAGTTCGAAGTGACAGCTATTATGTTGGTGAGTTAAAGAGTGTCGCATTAGTCGAGCAATGAAGTGGTGGTTTGAGTGACCTATGTGCTGTAAGTGATTATCTTTTTTACACAGTTTTAAATGCGTGATTAGCAATTTTAAAACAAGAATTTATTCACCCTCTCAAGAAAGGAAACAGAAACATTGGTTAGAATCCAGAAAAAGTAGGAACGGTGCTATTTACCTTTATTCGGCTGCGTAACTCTTCTACTATAGCAATTCCTTTGACTGAAAGAAGAAAGTGTAGGGGAATTATAAAAAAACAATTCCAAATATCTTGGTTTACCAACTTATATTTTAGGAGATAGTCTTTGGGAATCGTGCCTTGCAAAGTCTCAAATACAATACACCTTTTTTTAATTAGAATTTTACATTAGTAGACAATGCCTGAAGGTGATTGGGGCTTAGATGAGTGAGAAAAGGCTGAGGTTAATCTTGACAAGATGGAACTCCTGTTAGTTAGGGCAGATTCCTAACAGTTGAGTGGAAGCTTCTCTAAGCTGGACACAGTCACTGTTTCACTTAAGAGATAAGGTGTGAAATCTGGGTGTTCCTTTTTGATCAGTTTTTATCTTGGATTGCCAGATTTCTGCCATGGCCAAGGCTTCTTTTTACCAATTGCAATGGATAGCCCAGCTCCACACATAAGTGGACAAGAGATTCCCAACTACCTTATTCTATACATTGGTAAAAAAAATAAGAATGATTACTATGATGTCGTGTAAGTGGAGCTGCCCTTGAGGCTGGCACAGTAACTTCAACAGATCCAAAATGTGGCTGCTGGCCTAATAAATACAACCTTTTATCTCCAGGTCTGGTATACCTGCACCAGTTCACCTGTTGCCCACAGCATTCCATGCCAGATTCAAGGTTCTTTTACTGCTGTACAAAGCCCTACATAGTTGGGAACCTAATTCCCTGACAGAGTTACTCTCCTAGAAGTTAGAAGGACTGACGCTCAGAAGAGAGCTTTCTCAGTGGTGACCTCTTCACTCTGAAATGATCTCCCAGTTGAGATCCAGCAGGCCTCTTCTCTTTAGGCTTTTATAAAGAGGCCTTTTGAGAAATTCTCCCTCAGTGTTGTTGTTGTTCAGTCGCACAGTCGATTCCGACTCTTTGCGACCCCATGGACCACTGTCCGCCAGGCACTTCTGTCCTCCACCATCCTCCTCAACTCGCTCAGCTTTGTGTCCATTGTATCTACAATACCCTCTAGCAATCTCATTTTTGGCTGCCCCCTTCTTCTTTTGCCCTCCACCCTTCCCAGCATTAAGGCTTTCTCAAGTGAATCCTCTCTTCTCATTTGATGTCCAAAGTACTTTAGCTTCATCTTTACTATTTGACCTTCTAAGGAGCAGTCAGGGTTAATTTCTTCTAAGATTGACCTATTTGTTCTCCTCAATGTCCAGGGGACTCTCAAAAAACTCCTCCAACACCACAGCTCATAGGCATCTATGCTTCTGCGCTCAGATTTCCTAATGGTCCAGCTCTCACAACCATACATTGCCACCAGAAATACCATTGCTTTGACTATACGAATTTTTGTTTGCAATGTGATGTCTCTACTTTTCATTATGTTCCCCAGGTTTTTCATTGCTTGCCTCCCAAGAATCAGTCGCCTTTTTATTTCATGGCTGAAATAATTTAGAGTATTATTTATCCTTTCCTGTCTGTACTTGTAAATTCATACTATAATTTTTGATTAATGATTTGTTTATTAACATGTTTTTAAAAATAGATAGTGAAAGAGCAGACCATTAGGACAAATGAATAACAGAGAAAATGAGGAAACATATGTGCATTGATAGTTTCCCCAAAATGTAAGCTTGATGCAGCCATTTATGAAATTCTGCAGCAGTGTTTTTCAGCTTCTTTTGGAAATCAAGGTAATAAGAAAACAAAGAATACAACACAAAATATTTTTGTGCATATATTGGGATTACAGAGTCCACTGCATTTGCAGAGTAAGATTTGTGCTGAAAAGGGAAACGAAAATGGAAAACATTGAATGAACAGCAGGGCCTATTTGATTTGATTATGAAGGATGTTTCTTTATTCTGTCTGTCTTTGTGCAATCTGAAAACAGTAGCAGGGGGTTACAAGCAGAGTTCATCATAGAGTTGTCAATCACTGTCATTTAACATTTGCAATGGAAGATGTCTTTATTCAAGGACAGCTGGGCAAATCAGAAGCACAGATTTGCAGTTAGTAGTCTGTCCTGCCTACACTAAACAAACAGGAACATGGCAGACAGACCGGCCTCTCACATAAAAAATATAATGGACTCTGCTGACCTTAGTGCCCTCCATTCAGCTTCATTCCCAGCTGCATAAAAGCTCTAGTGCCCATTCTCAATTTCCTTTAATTACTTACATGATGCAGATAAGAAAATGAACTTCACTTACAATCATCCATGACACAGAGGAAATGAAGTAGGCAAGTTATTTGAAATAAGAGGAGTGTTTTGGAAGTAAATAAAACAGGTTGTGTTGAAGTGGTCGAAAAGGAGAGAAAGTATGGCATGTTTTCTTTTCTAGAAATACCAGTAAAGTTGCAGCTACTCAGTTGACCTGACTCTTTTTCTAGCCCCCCTCCCCAGCCTGTCTGCTCCTTATAGCTGCTAGGCCCTATTGGGTAAAAGAAGAAAAATCTCCTTGGTAAATATTCTTTAAAATATCCTTAAAAGGATGTGAGTTAAATAAGAGTGAGGTAAACATGCAGAATTCTATAGGGCTTAAAATGGTGATGACCTTTCAGTTCAGAATATAAATGACCAGTTTTCACAAGGGATCTGGCAGAGGCATCAAGGATTAGTTAGCAGTTGTCTTCAATCAGTCTTTTTTTTTAAAAAAAAAAACCCTCTATCTCACACACACACTACTCTAAGAGCATGGAAATCTTTACCAGCATGGAAGTTGGTTTTGTTAAATTGTTGAAAAATCATTAGATTTTTTTACAATCACATTGCTATGATACATGTTTTATCTATACTGTAGTTCAAAAGTTAAAAGGTAAATAACTTTTTTGTTCTTTATAGCTTTTGTTTGGGAGAATAATTAAAGCAATATGTGCATCATCACTTAATTGGTATAGATTTGTGGGAAACAGCAAAATGTACAGTTCCAGGAAATGTATAAAATCAGACTACTATATGTGAATTTTAATGTGCCCAAATTCACAATTAAAAAGAACATTCCATTTTGGAAATGCAACATTACTATTTCTAAAAGTCTCACTTGCATCTGCTCCTTAAAGGAGCCTGCTTGCTTTGGTGGATTTCAAAATAATTATACAGACACTCAACTGCTATCTGAGCAGAGCAAAAGGGATGGTTGGAATATATGTGACTGAATACCAGAGGTATTATTATGCTACATCTATGTCAAAGACATTTGCAGTCTGATCAGGACTTTGTAACAGTGTTCAGCTGAACATGCTTATAAATTCACTGTTAGATTTCTTATATTCCCTAATTTCTGAGGAGAAATAATAAGCCTTTGATCACAAAACACCCACTTGATGAGATTTTTTAAGGCCAGAACCTGTTTCAGTAATGATAAACACCATTAGGTACTTCTATCTGAGAAGATTACAAAACATAGAGACTAAGCATCGGGACGTCCAAAACTTATTTATTTATTATGCTTTTACATATCAGACAATTGTTCAATTTATAAAATGGGCATATATGAAATATAAATAAAATGCAAACAAATTAAAATGTTAAAACAATCAATTTTTTTATTTAGAAGCAGACTACTTCAGTAGTATTATGTAGCTAGCCCATTTTCTTGATTTTCTTTTGTACAAGTTGCATATGCATAAATGTTGCATTGATTTTTCCCTCCACATTCATAGAAATTTGTCCTTTATCTAAGTAGCCCCATTATACTTTATTCTTCTTTTGATCTTCCAACTTCATTTTGAAGTCTACTACGTGACTTGCAGATGGTCCAGCCAGAATATTTTCTAGTAGGACACAGTCTTTGGCATTCCATCTAGTCAGCAAGATGTGTTGTTTTTGCTCTCCGTAGGTTTAGCCTAGCTCAGGGGAGGGGAACCTGCAGCCATAAGGCCACATATGGCCTTCTAGGTCCTTAAGTGCGGCCGTTTGCTTGAATCCACATTTTACACAGCAAATCTTTTTATTTTTATTAATAGATTTGTTAGTCTTTTATACTTTTATTTTAGTAACTTTTTTAAAAAAATAATTATTAAGTACATGCGGCCTTCCAACAGGAAAAGGTTCTTCACCCCTGGCCCTGGCCCAGTGATGGCAAACCTTTTAGAAACCGAGTGCCCAAACTGCAACCCAAAACCCACTTATTTATTACAAAGTGCCAACACAGCAACAGGAGAGGAAGGAAACGCTCCCACTGGTCTGCTGAGCAGAATGAACTCTGCTGGGGGGGGGGGAGGAAGTGCTCCTATTGGGCTGCTGGGCAGAGGAGTGGAGTGAACTCTGTGCTGGGATGACTGCATGGTTGCCCACAGACAGGGCTCCAAGTGCCACCTCTGGTACGTGTGCCATAGGTTCACCACCACTGCCCTAGCCTCTTATGGTTTGATTATTCAAACTTGGGAAGTGTGCAAAATGTTTCTTCATTTTAGCTGTCATCTATGGAATTGGTGTACATGAACAGAATGGGCTTGGTACTGCATTACCTTATTTGATTTGTTATTTGCTACCATGTCTTGATGTACTTCCACAGAGGCACTGCCAGCCAAATAATAGTCATTTTCCACAGAGGTAGGCAGCCAGTAATAATCTTGTTTGATTCATTATGGGCTACATCTGCTTGTTTGGCATGTGCTGATTCATGCCATGTGGCAATAGCATATTCTCTGTGGAGTTGCACAAGGTCAACGTTTTTGTTCTTATTGTTAGTCAATGTGTGAACCAGCTAGATTCCTAAACACACTAGAACCTCGGATAACGATAAGACTTGGTTCCACAAGTCTTGTTGTTATCCGGTTTTTAATGTTGTGCGATGCAGAGGGGGGTGATCAGCCTACCTCTTTGGAAAGGGCAGCAGGGATTCCATGAGTGGAATCCCCCTCTACCCTTTCCAAGGGGGTCAGAGAGCCCGAAATGGGAGAAAAAACATCAATTTTTCACCCATTTTGGTCTCCCTGACCCCCCTGCCGGCTCCAGAGGGGCGGGGGACCCGATCCACACTATTTCTGAAGTTTTCCCACCTCTCTGACTGCTGCAGTAAGCCAAAACATTGGGATTCAAATCCCGACGTTTTGGTTTGCTGCAGCCTCTAGGGAGGTGGGGGAACTTCAGAAATAGCGCAGATCGGGTCCCCCGACCTCCCCGGAGCCGGCAGGGAGGTCAGAGAGCCCGAAATGGGTTTTAAAAGTCTGGTTTTTTTCACCCATTTTGGGCTTCCTGACCCTCCTGCCGGCTTCGGGGGGGTCAGGGGACCCGATCCACATCTGTGGGGTGGCTGGGAAAGCCGACGGGGGAACCCCCCATCAACTTTCCAGCCACCCCACTCCTGCCTCTGCAGCTGCAGGGTGGCTGGGAAGCCGAACGGAGAACCCCATTCAGCTTTCCAGCCACCCTGCTGCTACGAACGACTGCATCGTATAACGCTAACAGATCGTTATCCGATGCAAAATTTCTTTAGAAATTTTGCATCGTTACTCGATTTTAGCATTATACGATGCAGTCGTTATCCAAAGTATTACTGTATGTTATTTCTGGTGGCAATTTTTTGTTTTGTGTTTAGGAATGTGTTTTTTTCCCCCAGTCAGGGTTCAACACAGAGTGGTGCCCAGATACTATGGGTTAAGACAGGGGTCCCCAACCTTTGGTTTTTGAACTTCAATTCCCAGAAGCCTAAATCAATTCACCAAAGCACTGACCAGCAATGTACTGACTTAAGCTTCTAGAAATTAAATTCCAAAAAACAAACGTTGGGGACCTCTGGGTTAGGGAACTGCCAAGATCTTGCCTTCCCTGCCAACCCAGATCTTCCTAGATAACAACATAACCATCAAAGAAGCCATGAAAGTAATAGAGGAGAACACACACACACACACACACACACACACACACACACACACACACACACACACACACACACACACACACACACACACACACACACACACACACACACACACACACACACACACACACACACACACTCAATACCCACAGAAGATATGTTCTGAGATCTTCTACATGAAACCATGGTTAACAGTAAACCCTATATTTAACACGTACACTTGAGTCAGAAATGGAAAAGAGGTTTCAAATGCCTTTGTCTTTCTACATGAGAGTTACTCAAATGTATGCTTCTGTTCCTTGTAAAAATTATATTGTAGACAATCGTCTCTAGTGGCCAGTTCTGATAATGTAGCATATAAATGACTATACATTTTGTATTTCAGGGATTTTTATTGAATACATTTAGGCTCCTGGATAATGGAAACCATGGACACTGAACTCATAGATATTAAGGGGAAGGTGGAAACTTCTAATGTGAATTTGTAAGAATCCCCAGGTTGTTAATACACAAAGATGATTTAGAGAATATTTATCAGTTTGAAAGCAAGAAATTGCAAGTAGATAAATAAGTACCACTTTGGTGGGAAGATAAACAGTGTTCCGTGCACTCTGGTGTCTAGGCATGTCTGCCATATGTCCATGGAAATGTCTGCAGACACAGACAGCGCTGGCTCTTTGGCTATAAACAGAGATGAGCACTGGACCTTAGAGTTGAATATGACTGGCTTTCGAGCAAGGGTGACCTTTACCTTATGTCTTGAATGTCAAGATTATATACAGTAGAACCCCATATAACTAATGCCTCCTATAGCAAAAACATTGTACAACGAAGAGGATTTGAAAAAACTATTGTCCCCTGTATAACAAAAAATTTTGTTATACAATGCAATGCATCTCTATGGGGAAAATCATACAATGAAAATCTCTATGGGGAAAATCGTACAACAAAAAAATTTCATTGTACATTTTTTCCCATAGAGATTTTCATTATATGATGCATCCAATAGGGATTTTCGTTAAATGAAGCATGCTTCGTATAATGAAAAAAAATCATATAATGAAAAGTCCCGCAGAATGAATTATTTTCAGTGTCTTTGGGCAGTAAGTAGTTTTCTGCCCATATTTTGGAGCTGGTTGTCCATAAGTATATTATATACTTGACATAATAAAAATGGTACAAAAATGAGATTTAGATAATAGTCATGATTCATTTTCCATGATGGAAAATTACCAGCATGCTAGCCTGATTAAACCTGAAAAGCTATTGTAATCATGTTGGTGGGTATGAAATATGTATTGTGTTGTTTTATAGCTGAGTCTTTTGTCAACTACAAAAATAATTATATTTTATTGTATTTATGTTCTTGATGATGAAGAGCAAATAATCCTGGTCTCAGTGTACGTGCTACATTCCAGTAACAGAATATTTATTCTGAGTACTGTTTTTTGTGAATATACCTGTATATGCTATTTTAAATCCCTAGTGTATTACCAATAAATAACAGTAAGTATATTTTTAGATAAAATTTTAATAAAGACATAATTCTTATCTGCCTATGTGGGAAGAATTTTAGGGACATTGATGGAATCTTCTGCTCAGTATTTTTTTTCATGCATGAGCTCTTGCAGTATATCAAATGTTATCTTGGAAAGCCCTCTACGCTTGATGAATATTTTATTGGGTGAATACAATGGTTTGCTCTCTTTCTTCATGTCAGACCACTGCACAATTTAAAATTATGGATGTATATAAAATGTAGGTAAAATTCAAAACAAATTAGAATGTTAAAATGATTAGACTGTTTTTGACTTGAAGTGGGCTACTTCAATAATATTATCTCAGCTACTTATTAGATCTTCACTTGTACTATGGTGGGACATATATTGTGTGCATATAAATATTAGATCAATGCAATGGATGTGATGAAAGGAAAGGTTAAAATGGAAAATCTTCAGAAACAAGCTCAGTTCTAGCCATTTTGCTTTTTACAATAAAAATGTCTCTATTCTTTTAAGGATGCCGAAGAGTATGCAGATCTTCCAGTGCGGCACAATGAAGATCAGATGAACAGTGAGCTGGCCAAACTCGTCCCTTTTGAAGTGAATCCTCATTCTTTTGACAGTTCACATACAAAAACCCATCTTCTGATGCAAGCTCACTTTGAACATGCTGTGCTACCATGCCCAGATTATGTCACTGACACCAAGACAGTGCTGGACCAGTCAATTAGAATATGTCAGGTATGTTAATAATTTCCCATGTTCAGTTACCTGGTTTAGTAATGTACCCTAGAATGTGCTTCAGTTGTTATGGTGACAATGGAAAGTGTAGCAATCTCACCCTATTTTTTTTTAATGTCAGTGCCTACGTACAGTGAATTCCAGTTAGAGTTAGACTCACTGAATCAAGGTAGCTTGTTTCGACAACCAAGTTCTCATTGACTTGTAGGTCTACTCTAGTTACAGTTAACAATTGGATGTATGTCCTGCTGATTCATTGTGTTTTATTTTGCCTTTTTAAAAGAATAAAATGAAACAATCTTTACTGCATCAGGAGCATCCAATACAGTGAACAGCAGAGTGGTCATAAAATTGCAATAATCCACACTGCATCTATTGCAACATAGTGTAATATCGCATTGTAATAAAACTGTAACAATTAATAGAACTAAATAATAGTATACTGTAATTCAGTCAGCATAAGATTTCAGCAGTTTGGGTATTGTAACTTGTCTGGGGTACTTAATATGATAAGGCACCTGCAGTGTAGTACAGCAGGGGATGTTCTGTCACTTCATTCTGACTTACGTGTAAGCCATGCTCAAACTAAGGATTCATAAGATGAGAATTCCTGAGAGCTAAAGGAAGGTGTTTAGGTTTGTGTACACTTGATTTAAATTCTTGGACTGTGGCAAAAGTGCTATTGGTGATTATCTAAGGTTTGCATAATTTGCCACCGCTAGTTAACAAGATGCAAATAATGCAAGTAAAATCCCATTTTATCCCAGTTTCTAACATTAGAATATATGGAAGTTGAAATATATGAAATCAGTTGTTCCTACTTCCCGTCCTATATTTCTTTACTGGCATTGCAGTAATTAGTTCTCCTTCTACTGTTTGAAAGTGCCTGAATTGTATTAACTGAAACAGGTAATTGAAGTACTAATATTTTTTCTCTCCTACTCAGAGGGCAATCTTTTTTTTCCAGTGAAATAATCTGACTATGGCAAATTTTGCATTTCGATTGGCCAGGAGCTGCCACTTGAGATGATATTTTAGGTTTGCAAAATAGTCAGACTGCCAGGGCACTTGGCTTTAACCTTCTGAAGAGTGTTTACCTATGGATGTGTTAAGCACATCTCAGTAGGGTGTCTACATTGAGATGACACAGGTCTCAATTCTTATGATCTCATTTCTTCCTGCTTTCTGTGAAAGTGGTATTCTTGGCATGACTTGCTATATGATTTGCACTACTAACAACCTCCTTTTTCTCGCTGTCACATGCCTTACCCTGGCAAAGACTTCCTATGAGGCTTGAAGCAAGCCATTTAGCTTTCTCTGCATTTAAACCTTGGATGAAAATGTATAATTTTATTATTCTTTGATTTTGTGTCTAGACTGGAAATGACTTGTTTATTGTAAAACCAAGGAATTCCACATTTGTTATGGTATCCATCACAGTAATAACAACCAATAAGAGTGGGGTTCTTTGTTGATATCTTCAATAGAGAATCAGTATTGTTCAAGTCACATTGATATTGAACTAGACAAAGAAATATTTAGATTAGCTATTCACTTGAAGAAAACCCTCTCAGTTGTAAGGGACACTTCTGAATAGAAATACTTGTGTAGTTCTTTATAAAAGAAAACAGTTAGTTCTTTCTTTTCTTTCTATATTGTGACATTTATGTACCTTAAAGTACAGTTGATGTTCTAGCAAGCATGCCTCTTAAGTGGTGGAATACTTCTTTATTTTATGTTTGGATATCTGTATTTTATTACACTACAGTAAAACCTCATATAAAGAGTGCCTCGCTTAGAGACTAACTCGCTTAAAGAGCAGAATTTTCTCTGAATAGTCACTTCACTTAACAACTAAATCAGGGTTCGCAATCATCCCCCCTCCCCGCCAGAAGTCACAATTGGTCACTTACAATGGTGTTTTGCTTAAAGAGCAGACTCGCTTAAAGAGCAATTCCATGGAATGCATTATGCTCTTTAAGCGAGGTACAACTGTACTTTATATGAAAGAAGAAGCCACATTTATCCAGATGAACTTTAGACGGTACTCATATCCATTGTACGAAATTTAATATTAAGCTAAGCAGTAAGTGGGAAGTCATACTTTTGTGAAGCACTACAACATATGTTGAGATTGGAGCATCCATACTGGTTTATTAATCCTATGATCATCTGCTTCTACTAAGACTTAGGTTAAGCATTAGTGACCATTGTGTAGTTTACAGGCTCAGCTAGACCAAATTAGTACACATGTCATCTATAACTCTGTCTTTAAAAAGCAATTAAAAACTCTTTTTCAAGGAGGCTTTTCAGGGTGTTGTCTCTTTAGTGATAAATTGGTCAGTCAGGTTGAGTTCCTATGCCCTCAGATGCCAGTTGCTTTAGTTTAGTTTTGTTTAGTTTGTGACTTATTTGTTGTTTGTTTGTTTTGATTTGCTGTGTGTTCTGTTGCTATTTGATATCTATTTGTTCACCACCCAGAGTGGGATACTACCCAAATGAGTGGTATAGAAATTAAATAAATAAATTCCTCTATTTAGAATAAAACAAAAAGACAAAAATTTAGAAGTGGCTTTATAATTGCTGCAGATTCTTGTCAAGGAGAGCTCTTAGAGCAGTGATGGTGAACCTTTTAGAGACTGAGTGCTATACAGAAGGGCAGGGTAGACTCTATGTTGGGGGAGGAAGCACTCCCATTGAAAAAGCATTATTATTGTTGTTGTTGTTGTTGTTAATATATCACCCTACTCGGTAAAAACCGACTCAGGTATATAGTCCTCCTGGACTCACAACTACTGCTCAAAGAGCAGGTGGCAGTCGTGGCCAGGAGGGCTTTTGCACAACTTTGTGTGATATGTCAGTTATGCCTGCTCCTACATCAGGACTCCGTGCTCATGATCACACATGCTTTGGTCACCTCCAGACTTGACTATTGTAATGCACTCTACATGGGGCTGCCCTTGCTGACCATTCGGAGGCTGCAACTGGTCCAGAATGCAGCTGCCCAGGTCATGATGGGGTGCGGGCGTTATGCTTGTGCCTCACCATTGCTCCGGGAATTGCACTGGTTGCCATTTTGCCTCCAAGTGCAGTTCAAGATGCTGGTTATTACCTTTAAAGTCCTACATGGTAATGGGCCAGGATACTTAAGAGACCGCATCACCCCAAGAGTATCTGTCCATCCCACCAGAGCAGACTGGAGAGGTTCTTTGGTGGTGCCATCGGCTAGAGAGGCGCACCTTTGTAGAATTAGGAAGAGGGCCTTCTCTGTGTCCGCTCCGGCCCTATGGAACTTCCTGCCAATTGAGCTACGTCTCCAGTCAGAGTTGCTGCCCTTGGGGATGGGAGTTAGACCTGGCTGGCGGGACAGGTATAGGATCTGGGTCAGATAGTTGCATCGGCTTCTTGGCTCATTTGACCCCTCCCTCTCTCTCATTGTATGAATTTTTGTTTAATCTTTTAACTTGTTTAGTTTTAATATTTTAATAATTTTTAAATTGGATTTTATATTATGTTTTTATGTATCTTTTTAAGCTTTTGTTAGCCGCCCTGAGTCTCTTTGAAGAGGGCGGCATATAAGTCTGTAAAATAATAAATAAATAAATTTAGGAAGGGTGTTAAGACCTGGCTGGCTGGACAGGTATGGGGTCTAGGCCAGATGGTCACTCAGGCCGGTTGGCTCATTTGACTCCCTATCAACCCCCCCCCCCTGTGTTTTTAGCTGTATTTTAATTTTTGCTTTTTAATTTTTACTGTTTTTAAATGTTAACTTTTTATTATCTTTTGTGATAATATTGTTTATATTGTGGGATTGTATAATTGTTATGTTTTATCTGTTGTCAGCCGCCCTGAGTCATTCATGAGGAGGGCAGCATAGAAGTATGATGATTAAAAAAAACAGTCTCAGGTAATATAGTCATGAAAACGTCTTATCAAAGCTCTTCAGGTTCTGCTGCTGCTTGAGAAAGCTATCGAGCACAGGGAAACCTTTTTTAAAATTAATAAACCTAACTTCATTTGCTAACTTACTAATAAGAATAGGTTTGTTGCATCTCAAATATAATATGGTTGTTAAATAGTTGTTTGTTGTAAAAGAGCAATCCTTCTGATTTAGCGTTAATTCCCACAAAACAGAAAAGCTTAGAAATTTGGAAAAGAAAGTGTTTCTGCCCAAAGGAGGCATTATGTAAGACAGAAACATTTCTATTACTCACCAGGATCTATGTTTCCTTCTGCTTTCTACCCATTTAGCTGCCTGTTATCCTCAAAAGCCACTTCTAAAGATTGATTAATTGATTTGCAGTTCTACCTTGAGATTGAAACAAATACATTAGTGTGGCTTATTACATGCTTCCTTATATGAGTCAACATTGGCATCATATTTTCAAATATAAGAAGGATTTTGTAATATCATGTAGCACGCGCACACACACAAAGAGAATTAATAATAATGGCAAAAGTATTGGGGATTTGTTCTCTGTCCTTCTGTAGAAATAGTTGTAGGGCTAATTGTCCATATGGAATTTCTTTCACTTTTTCTTGATGTAGCATTTATTTTGGATGTATGTGATCTAATCCATGACTGCTCTTTCTAACACATCAGGTAGCCATAAGAACTGTCACGTGATAGCATACATAGTGGCAGTCTGATGATACAAACTTCCCCCTCCCCATATGACAAACCTTTTCCCAGTTGCCGCTGAAGGAAATAACTAATGCTTAACCCATTTGTGTGATCAATTCACTTAAGCAGCTACTGTGAAATGTTAATCACAACTTTAATTTGTACTGCATTAGCATTTTGATTAACTTGTAGGCTTGCTAGCACACTTGAAGCACTTTTACTCATAGTTACTGCTCGGAAATGACTTTTTGATTAATTAAGTTTGTTAGATAGCAGCTGAGCTTCCTGAATGCTAACCTTATGGGGCTAAAAGTTCAGGAGAAAGTTATTGTGAACAACTGTTGCTGTTGAAACAAATCCTTGAAAACATGCTTCAAATATTTAATTATTTACCCCAAAAAATGAACATTATGAGGAAATTGACCTTAACTCTCCAATCTGAATTTTCTGCATAAGTCTTAGTGTGTGGACAGATACAGGATATTCCTGATGTCACAAATATTCCTGATATACAGTATTGGGATAAAATACGTTATACAGTGGCTGAAATCCTGTTGTCACAGCTCTTCATGTGGAGTTATAATGACTGTGGCCTTTTATTGCAAATTCAAAATTTCTGTATAGCCACTCATTCTCAGACATTTATCCCAGGGAAACCTTTGCAAGGTTTTGTGACTTGAGACAAATCTTTAATGTTTGGAAATTACCACTGTTTCTCCTGGTCCTGATGGCTGGAGCAGCGCTGGTAATATTCCCAAGAAGGAAAGACAGGATTTTTCAGTTAACAATAAAAGGCTGCAACTGATGATGCAACAACAGGATTTTAGCCATTATATTATGTTTTGCTTCAGATGCTTCACAGTGATCATTGTTATCATGTGTTCTGTATTAACAATAAATATGAATGAGCAAAAAGATATGAGCGAAGTGGGAGGGAGGGTCCATCTTGTCTGATTAAAATTCACATAAGGACTCAAATTATTTTGAACTTAATTGTTATAACTTAAAAATAATAGAATCAAAACAAAATATAGTGTCAAGTAGCAATCTTTCCAAGAATCCAGTTTGCTGTCTCCTAGACTGAAAATTCTGCTATTGTGCTTAAGTGGTTAACCTATGACTGCCCTACAGGTGGTGCTATTGCGTTAAAACAAAATAATGTGGCTGCCTGAGGTGGCTGTTTTGGGGCATTACGAAAGAACATTTTGTCAGAAAGGCACCACTCTGGTTTTCCATCATTTTGCTAAAAAAAAACTTACTTCAACTCTGCTCTCTTCCTTCCCGATTCTTTACTGCTATCTCAGTATCAAACAGTACCAAAACATTCAGAATTGATACTGCTATGTAACAGTACAAATAAAAACTAATGTTTTTGCTGATAATATTTCTGCTTTCATTATTGGCTAGCCTGCCTATAATGTCAATTGCTTTAAAACTTGCTCTGGGCTCTTTTGTTTTCCAAGAAGTTAAGATCAAGAAGGCAATATCCGGAATGGATACGGCACCTGAGGAAGATATTATATTCTCTCTGCACAAGTCTCCACATTTTCAATAGTTTGGCCTGATCTTGCAAAGTTTAATTTAGCATTATGTGCAATGTAGAATAAAGTAAAGAAAAATTGAAACATTTTTTTTAAAATGCTGTGGGAGGGAATTAGTTTTATCCAAGAGAGAGATAATGGATTGGATGTCTCAAACCTGATAAGCAGTTGACCCTATTATGGTGAGGACTGCATACAAAGAACCAGTACTTTGAAAATGGAGCATATCTGTTAAATATGTTCTCCACTTAGTTGCTCCCAGTATACCTGTGCCTGAGTTGGCGAGAGCGAGCAGAATGACTCAATTTGGTATATTGAGTAGTTGCAGGAGTTTCAATTTCCATAGATGTGTCAAGCATTTGTACCTTTTGCACTTAGTTAATGAATGAAAATGTGAGTAGTATTCCAAGTAGCAAATGGAAGAAGCAAGTCTTGTCATGGATTTGATTTCTTCACAATGTCTGTCCTGGATTTCACACCAGCATAGATATGCAATGAATAAATATTATGTCCAGAGAGCACAAAATAAGGTAGGCGGGGAAATGATTTGTTTTTGTTCTCTTTGCATTGTATGGCGTGCACAATCAAGCTTTTTAAAATTATTATTATTATTCCTTACTGAATACGAGCAAACTACTTTCAGTTTTTGCAGAGCTTCTCATGTATCAGAATATCCCATAACAGACTTCAGTTGCTAACAGATGGTAGTTTGCTTGCTCAGGTCCCTATTCTTGGAACCTGATTCAGTAGAAAACAAACAAATACTTCCAGTTGAAAAGCTTATGTAGCTCGTACTTTCTCCTCAAGTTCTGCAAATACAGTGGTACCTCATACAACAATTTAAATCCATTCCATAGGGCTGTTTGTTATAGGAAACAATTGTCATATGATGCATGCATCGAATAGCGGTTTTCCCTATGGACTGCATCATACAACAATTTTTTTTTCGCTAAGTGGTTTTTCCCATTGAAAAAATATTGTACAATTTTTTCCCATAGGGAAAATTGTTATGCTAGACACTATTTCCCCCCAAAACCTAATTGTTATATGATTTCATTGCTATACAGAGCGATTGTTGTATGAGGTTCCACTGTAGTCCTGGTGCGTAAGGTTTAAGAAGGCATAAAGGAGTGAATACTTCACTATTTAAGTAATGATGCCAATGAATGTTGAAAGAAAAAAAGGATAGCATGAGGAAATGGCAAAAAGAAGCAGAGGGGATGAATATTTCGAATATGCCTAGAGTGAAAAATTACATTGATTATGCTCATTCAAAGAATCTGCACTGCCTATTGTAGAAACAGTCACTCTTAAACCCAAGTATGTGTATGTATGATAGCTGGTTATGTTTTTAAATTTATGGCATGAGGCACAATGGAAAACATTACTTGTAAATAGCATAACATTTTCCTCTTGAACATCTCAGCTTGTAGTGAAATTGCTGACCAAGCAGTACTGTATGTGCTTCCTACATTTGCTTTGCAGTGGCATATGCTGTTTCAATAGGAATAACATTGTGTACTGGTTGTATCAACAAAGCAATCAACCAGTGGCCTGGACAAAATATATTTACATGTGTACCTAAAAGGGAGGCAAAGACTGGAAACTACTCTCACTATAAAATATAATATTTACCTTCTGTTTAAGAAACATGATTTTATGAGGTGATTGTAGCACTAGCTTTGGATCATTGGACCTATGGATCATTTGTCCACAAAAGATATACAGGACACATTAGCCTTAGTCCATTTTTGAAAATAGTTGTGAGCATCAGTATTTACTTTACACCTCAGTCAGAAAGACAACCTGTTGAAATGAAAGCGTACTTCTCTATATTTAAGCTGAGTCTCTCATCCATAGCTGAAATCAGCTTTGTGTACCTTTTTAAACTCAACATTTCTCCTGGATCAGTGTAATTTAATTGAAATAGCACTGCATGTGTAAACAACTCCTTTGTTTAAGGAAGATTCCACTGTTTAGTTTGCCTTAAGTAAATGCTGCCTTTTGTTTGTCTGTAAAACATTTGATTAAATGTGCTGGCTAATATAGACAGCTTAGCATTCCTCTGGTGAGACGTAGGATAAGTTTGAAGTATACATTCTAGCATCAAAATGCAGACTAGATTCTTGAAAAAGAAAAACCAGAACATTAGAGTTTGTTAATGGAACGGAGAACTTCTATCAATGCTCTCAGGGTCTTAATACCTTTCTAGGTTTATTTGCATTAGCATTCTTAGCTTTATGCCATTTTATAACTTCTTAATTCAATTGGTTTGTAAGCTACCTTCTTGGCTATTTATTCACACTGCCATCCTTAGCTCTAGATATGCTTTCTATGGCTCAGTAAGAATTGCATTCTGACGGTTTCATTATTTGTTGAGAACCTTCCAAAATGTGTTTGTAATAAAGAAAAGAAAAAAATAACCTTTCAAAATTTGCCATTTTCCTTATAAATGGGAAGGAAAGATGTTAAGCTTTAAAATATTTTACAATTAAAATAATATACAAGAAAGCAAAACTGAGAAATTTGTCTACCCCTACTGCTAAGGTAAAGCATATGATTCTACTTTAAATTAATTATAAAGTATACTTTAATTAATAGTTTAATGGTTTCCTACTTTAGTGTGCTTTTCAAATGGTTATCAGACTTGTTATAAAAGCCTAGTGTTCTTAGAACAGGGCAAACACACAAGTTGTGTGTACATCACAAAACATGATCAATAAAAATAAATGTCTGGGGACATAATTGAACCCGTTACATATTCCTTCCCTATTCTACTTCCTCTTCTTTTGTTGTTTGTTTCTTGTATTTAATTCTAGATGGTAACCTCCATACGGCAAGTAACTCTTCTAGTCTACTAAGTAGCTAGTGAGCTGATGGCACTCTGAAAATATCAGTGAAATAATAATTAAATTCTCACATTCACTCACAGTTTGCTCATAAGCAGGAAAAGTTTAGTAATATAAATCCAATGTAAGGCAAGGAAGGAGACCTGTTGTATGGTCTATCACTGGGCCACTGATATTGGCAGGATGTACAAAAGTGACCTAGCAAAATAGTCTGGCTTCTATGGTAGGGTTTTTTAAGGTGTCCTGTTGAGCTTCATCATTAATTAATCCCCAATATTAAATGAACTCCATTTCCCAGGTAGCTCTGAACAATAGCTTCACATGAAATCTGTGCTTGGGTTGATGAGTCTGGATGTGAAACATAAAATTTCCCTTTTCATACTGCCCAATGGCTTAAATCTTGTCCATGAAAGTTCCATGGCATAGAGCTAATGATATAATCTGCCTTGACAATTTTCTGAAATTAAAAATGGCCTCATTCCATCCTGACACCCCTTTGGGTTCTAATAATCCCTTTCATCATCAGGAATCCATGTGTATATATTTTGCTCATCTGGAGCATTTTGGCCAGTGAATCATAGTATTTGTAGATATCATACCACCAATGTTCTAGGAAGGTCTGGAAACAAATCAGTATTATTACTGACACTCTTTCTCGATGGCCTGATACAGAAAATTATCCAAACCATAATTAAGGAATGAGACCTAAGATGTTTTGAAGACTTCTCTTTGCAATGCTTATTTTTAAAAATTAAAATCAGTTTGCTTTTATATATATGAATGCAGAAGACAATGAAGCCATTGAAGCCAGAAATTCCTATAGGTAATGATAGGGGGAAATGCTCCTAAAATAGCAAAGGGCATTTTATTTTATTTTCATTTGAGAAATCTTTTTTTTTTATTCCAGGCAATGCTAGATGTTGCTGCAAACCAGGCCTGGCTGGTGACTGCTCTGAATATAACCAGTTTGATACAGATGCTGATTCAAGGACGATGGATCAATGACTCCTCTTTACTTACTATACCAAACATAGAATATCATCATCTTCATCTTTTCAGGTAAGCATTTGTCTTAACGTTGATATTTAATACAGTTGTAATATAAGGTATTATTGATTTTTACTGTTCGATTTTGTTCTTGCAATATTTTGTAAGATTCATTCACCATCTTAACAACCCAAACACTTTAGGAGGCATTTTCTTCCCATAGTTGACATTACAAAAGCATGTGGTTCATTAAGACCCTAATGTCCCTTTTAGAGACCAAGTGTCCAAGGAGGAAGAGGAGGCATGTGAGCAGTCACCATGTATGCCCACACCCATGTGACATCACCAGCATGCCTCCAGAACAGTCATGTGGATACCGGGGGGGGGGGATGGGTGCTAGCCACCCCCTTGCAGGTGCACCCAACTCACTTCACCCTGCCATTGCCTTCTGGGCAGGATTTCAGCCTCCCGTCTCCTCCCCATTGGTAGAGGGGAAGCGGTGCTGCCTTTGGTGCCTGCCAGGCTGGGTGGGGCTTCCCCTCAAGAGCACATGTGCCAACAGAGAGGCCTCTGCCTGCCACCTCTGGCACGCGTGTTATAGGTTCGCCACCACTGCCCTATAGCAGCAGTGGGGACCAGGGAACACGGGTTCCCATACTAAGTGGCTTACTTAGGGAGTGCCACTTTGGATCTGGACCAGGGGGATACTGGCGTGTAGTTTGCACTGTTTTTACTTCAAATAATTTTAGATAATCTTTTAAACTTCATGATTTTATATGTTTTTATCTTTTACCTCTGTTTTATGACGATGTAAGCCGCCCAGAGTCGGGTTCTCCCGAGTGGGGCGGGGTAATAAATTCAATAAATAAATAAATAATAAATAAATAAAAACTATAACCCCAGGTAGCTGGAGGTAGCTGCAGGGTCAGAGATCAAGTGTACAATACAGTTTGCCTCTTGGGAAAAGAGCTAGTCTATGTTGCTGCAGAAAACAGCACTGGTAAACCACTTGTGAGTATTTTAATCTGACAAACCTTGAAAAGGGTTACCATATTAGCATTGACTTAATAGCACACAAATAGTTTGTTATAGCTCAGTTGTTTTTGTATACGTTGAAAAGGGAGATAAGCAGGGGTGGGGGTGGGGATACAAGACCCAGATAGATCAGTGAAATACACATCTATGCAAGTACTGGTCCCTGTTAATACAGCATGAACTTTTCTGTGTAGTTGTGTGTTCAAAATTCCACACCATTAAAAAAGGTTATAGAATAGAATGATAGATGCATGTGCTATGTAAGTCAATGGAAATATTTGCTCAATGTGTAGCTTCTGCTGGGAAAAAAATATGCAAATTCCATGTTGGGGATCAGTTTTATAAATGCCATGATGTAAATCAGTAGAAACAGTTCAAGGTACTCTGAAGATAACATTGAAAGAATTTAGTTTTGATCATGTCCATCAGAAAACTCACTCAAAACCAAACTCCCGGGTTAAAAAAAAAAGCAGTCAAGCAAGGGGCTGAAGAGTTTAAAATAAAAAGAATCAAAGGAAGAGAGAAGCAAGAAAACAAGGCTATAACATCTTGATGGCCAATAAGCCCAGGATGATTTAACCTGCCCTCACTGCTTTGGTATCTTCTGGGCCTATATTGGACTTGCTAGTTACCTAGTGGTGGGCATTTTTTTAAAAAAAAAAAAAATTGCTACCACACTGTGGGCATGGCCATATGACTGGGTGGGTGTGGCCTGTTGGCCATGTGACTGCTCTTCATTATAGAGCTATGAAAATAGAAGCCTCTTCTATTTTCATCGCTCTATGGCGAACCTCTGAAGCCATTTCCCCCTTCGTCCAAGGCTTTTCTGGGGTTCTGTTCAGGGGCGTAGCTACCGCCGTATCTGCCGTATCAATTATACGGGAGCCACGGGGGCCCCCAATGTGCGTAAGCAAAACAAATCTTTACCCTTCCTAAGGGCCCCCAAACAAATTTTTATACGGGGCCCCGCCAAGGCACGCTACGCTTCTGGTTCTGTTTCACCCCAAAGCACCTCCCCAGCCGCTCCAGAATGGCTGGGGATGGGAAATGGATCCAGCCCCCTCCGAAGCCATTTTCCCTTTTCTCCGAGGCCTTTTCTGTGCTCTGTTTCGCCCCAGAATGGCTGGGGATGCGCTTTGGGGTGAAACAGAGCCCAGGAAAAGCCTTGGGCAAAGGGGGAAATGGAGCGGTTCACCTCTGAAGTCTCTTCTAGGAGGAGGAGGTGGGCAGGGAAGGAGGTGGGCGGAGCCAGCCATTTTTACTACCGGTACACGTGTACTGGTCTGATCTGGCTGGTGCCCATCACTGTAGTTACCTCTGTGTCTACCAGAGTGCTACTGTTCAACCTTAACTGCTTTTTCTTCTTCTTCTTCTTCTTCTTCTACTCCTCCTCCTACTACTACTACTACTCCTACTACCCCCACACTAAATTGTGAATCTGAATCTGATGGAGATGGCCTTATTCAAAAATAAATTATGATCAATACTACTATATTTGGAATATCCTCTTAACCATAGTCATCAGTCAGCTGGAGGAACTCCCCTATGATGAATATTTGGACCTTTCAGATTTTTGTGCTGAGTGAATATGAGTGGATGTAATATTGGTGTATAAAACTAGGCACAGTGTGGAGAGTGAAGATAAAAGTTTTTCTCCCTTTGTCATATGGTTATCCGCTGTAACTGATATTTAGACAGCAAAGGGCTGAATGGCAGTCATGAGTCCCAACTAGAATAAACCCATTAAATGAATGAGATGTACATAAGTGTTACTACTTCCCATTCATTCAGTATATCTACTCTACTTGGGACTAGCATTTGAATTTGGCTCAACGGGAAGTATTTCTTAACAAGGATATCTAACTACCACTCAGTACCTGCAAGATGTTCTTCCTATATGATATAGTAATAGCTGCCACTTTGATGGGCTTTAAAAGAGGATTAGACAACCATGGATAATGAAGTTACATGTGGCTGGTTAATGATGATGGTCATTTACTATATTACTTCCAGTATTGTCAGCAATGTACTTCTCAATATCAATTTCTAGAAAGTGGTGTCATGATCATATTCTGCTGATGCCCTCTTCCCAGTGATTTACTTGATCTCTGTGGAAGCAGAATATTAGGCTGCAAAGGCCCTTCATTTAATCCTACCAAGTTCTTCTTACATTCTTATTACCAAATAATGTGCTAATTATGTACATATAAGTGTGCTTATATTAAGGAGAGTAAACAGACTACCACACTTATCTTACTTGTGAATCCGTAAGAATATGTGAAGCAGATTGTCATCATGCTAATTTTAAAATAGTACAGTGAAATCAGTACCATTAATCTACATCAGGAGTTCTCAACCTTTTTAAGCCGGGGACCTGACTGCCATTTTGCCCTTCCTCCACCACCTGTCACGTCTGGGTGTGGTGGAGGCGGTGAGGGCACATGAAATGGCATCGCAGGCCGCATCCGGCCCATGGGCCGCAAGTTAAAAATCCCTGATCTACATAGTAAAAATATTTCCTTCCTTGTTGAAAAGGCTTAAAGCAAAAATGGGTGAGTGCTTCATGGTGTCTGTCCCTAAACTGTGACACAAAAAGTATCATCATTCTGCAGGCTTTTTAGCCGTGGATTTGCAGGATGGTCATGTTAAGAGCAGTTTTAGTTTTTATAACCAAAATGCTATTGACATGAACTCTCTTGACCAACCTCCGATTAAAATTTTAGTTTTCACTGTTCTTCCTTTCCATTTGTAATCCAATAGTTACATTGTCTGTTTTTACATCTTATTATTACACTGTCATTTTTGTTTTGTTTTTGCTTCCCAGCTTAACTGCATATATGGTGTTTGTTTGTTTGTTTTGTTTCATTGTTCTAGGAAATGGAATGAAGGGAAGAAAAAGGGAAGTTACCAAGGGCCTATTGAATGCCTTCCTGAATTGTTAGCTGCTTGTGATGGAAAAGAGAGTACTTTTATCTCCATGGTTGAGCGTGATTTCCATACTGCGCAGGTAACATTTTCCTCCCTGTACTCCCGTGGGGTCCTGAGAGGCACTGGTTGTGACAGAGTACTGTATATGATGTAATTGTCCACAACTCCCTCTCCACAGCATCTGTCACCTCTCACACAGAACCATTAACTCACCAAGTCACAAGGAGTGTGGTTGTTCCAATAGTAGCATGGTTAAAGCAGTAGCAGTGTGGTAGAAGCAGAGAGCAGAATGCCAAGCTATGCCGAAGTAGAAGACAAACTCAGAAAGTTGTAAAAGTCCCAAACAGAACTTTATTTTTCAAGATGTAAATCCATAAAGCAAAAAAGTAAACCTGTAAAGGAAAAAAAATCCATGTTCCTGTAGAAAATGTTTTTAAAAACCCAAAATCCATGAAATGCTGCTATGAAATGACTGCATCAGATAACGCTAACAGATCTTTATCCGATGCAAAATTTCTTTAGAGGAAAGGGGGGAAATACAGAGATGTGATTGGTTCTCTAGATCAGCTGATCTAGAAAACCAATCACATCTCTGTATTTTTTTTAATTCAGGAAGTAAAGCAAGAACAGCTTCCCCCCCCTTTCCCTGCAATTTAAAAAAACCAAGCCTTTTGCAATCAGCTGGGAGTTGGAGAAGGAAAGGAAGGTAAGCAGAGGGAACCCTGCAGTAGCGTCGGGGAAAAGGCAGGTGGGCGCTGGGGAGGGGGTTGGATTGGGTAGATGTTCTGCCCAATCCAACTCCCCCCCACCCACACACTAAAAATCGCGTTATCTGATGCAAGATTTTTCCAAAAATCTTGCAACGTTATGCGGTTTTAGCGCTATCAGGTACAATCGTTATCCGGGGTATTACTGTATATCCCCCAAATGCACCCATCCCCTCTTCCCTTCCCTCACCAGTGTCACCCTCACCCATTCCCCGCAATTCCCTTCTTAATTCCGACCATTCCTGTGTTCCCTCTTTAATCAAGCTATTTTACACAGATATTCCATAGGATCCATTTTTTCAAATATCATATGCATCTTTTTTTCATACAGAAATCTCAGTTGTAAAGGGAACCTCCAATTGTAAACAATACCTCTTCCCCTTAAAATTTTAGTCACCGGTTTCATCCTGTATCGCCACGTCCGCTCCTCCACAGCAATGTCATTGTAGATTTCTATATCATTACCATCAATTTTTAAAATGCCAGATTCAGATTGTTTTATAAAATTCATAAGTTTTAATTTATCCCCCAAATTAGCAAATTTCACCAAAACGTTCTTTGTACTCCTTCCTTTCCTTCCCCCAATCTATAAACACTCACAATGTCTTCAGACACAAAATCTTTACCCTTTTTTAAACTGTTCAGCCAATCAATAATTCTTTTTTTCATTCTGTCTGGCGTTTTTTCCACCAATTTACGAATTATAATGTTATGTTTTCTCAACAATTCTTCAACCATGTCTACTCTGCCTTTTTGAATTTCAGTTTTAAATTTCAACTCGTTTACTTCTTCACAAACCACATTCAAATCATTCTGCATCGACTTTGAATCTTTTTGCACAACTTTTATAGCCTCCTCATAGTTTACAAAATTTTTGTTAGCTTGTTTGGTGAAATCAGTGAACATGGTAACCAAATTCTTTTGAGTTACTGCCATTTCTTCCCTCTCTTTCTTAATTTCTTTTTTGATTTCTTCACTAACCACTTGAAACCCCCTTGAGAGTTCAGCATTCATTACTTTTGAAATCTCGGATTGTATTATTCTCCCCATCTCAGCTTTATCTTGTACTCTTATCTGTTCCATTTTGTCCATTTTCTTCATTATTTTTCCTAATTCTATCATAATTTGTGTTTGATCCATTGCAGTTTCCATTGTCAGTGCAGGCTTGTCTTTCTGTTCCTTCTTCTCTTTTTCTCTCTTGGAGTCTGCCCTCTTTGGTTTCACCACCTCCTCTTCATTTTTCCTCCTCTGACCCTTCCATCTTGGTTGTTTCAAAACGAGTGTGGTGGTATTTTTGCAGAAGATTAACCAAGTCCAAATTCAATTGTTTTTAATCAGCTAATAACAATTCCCTTCTCCTTCCCTTCCCCCAATATTCTTTTTGATTACACTTGACTTTAATTTATTATTTTATTTTTCTTATTTCCCAGTTCCCCAAATCAAACAGTTACTAACCCTTCCAATTCAATCCAACCTTCCCAAACAAGTCCCTTGTCTCTCTGTTAATACCCTTTATTTCACCCTCCCCCACCCAACAAAGGAAAGGGATAAGGGGGTGAGATGGGAGACAGAAAAGCACAATACAACACAATTATATAGAAAAGGGAAAAACGAGGACAGCAAAAGGAAATAAACAAAGGAAAAGAAAAATCTTCTTTCTGTTCAATTTACTTATTTAAGTATAAAAATTTTAAATCAAAGGTGGAGAAAGAAAAAAATTATCATCCCCAGAATATAAAAAAGGTACGTGTAAAAAGAAAAATCAGGCGGCAACTTTGGGGGCCGCCCCTCCTCGTCCTTATGCCCAAACCTCCTCTTCTCCGCTTTTCCCAGCTCACACAAAGTTCCTTCTCTTTCTTCTTCCCAAAAACCTTCTAAAAAACCCTTCAAAACAACTCCTGTCACCTTTCTTTCACTCTCTCTTGCCTTCCGTTTCTCCCCTCCTCCAATCTCTTTCTTCTCCACTTCTCGCAACTTTCCTTCCTCCCTCTTAACTTTCGATTCTGCTCACCAACTCCGCCGCCATTCCGTCCTTCTCCCTCTTACTCCTGACTTCCTCCAACCTTCTACACTTCCTTTCTCCAGCAATGGGCACACAAACCGTCCTGGCCCCTTCGTCCGCCTCTACCGCCTTCTCCAAAGCCACGATCTCCCCACTTCTTCCAGCTTCTTCTCCCTTTCTGGGTCCCACCGAGCTGCATGGCTGGTTTGGCTGCAGCTTTCACCGCTTACCTCGTCAGCTGCTTCTGCTGCTCCCTGGCTCTGACCCTCAGGAACTCGATCTGCCAACTCAGCTTTCTTTTTCGGATCGCGGTAGGGCACCAAATGCAACCTCTTTCACCTTTGTCCTCCTTTGTAACTCATTAGAGTGTCTCTTTTGATTTTTAATCACATTTTTGTGTGTTAACCCTGTGCCATCTTAACCACACACACCATTTCTCAATTTTTTAAACACACTTCTGTCAACTTAACTAAACATTTTACAGAGAGAGAAGTGCAGCATAGACACTGCTTAGCATCCCCTATGTCAAGTTGAATGTTCTTGGGGAAGTTAAACTACATAAAACAAATTCCCTCAATATTTTTTCTTTGAATAACATTAGATTTTTCATGAATGGAGATAAAGATAAAGAAAATAAAAATATTTCAGCAACTGAAATAGGGAGAAAGAGAGTTGTTGTTTCAGTCTCATGCTGAGTATGTCCCTCCAACCACCATTAATGTGGTCCAGAAATTCAGTGTTGGAATGTTAATGTTATTGCGCAAGCCATTCATGTTTGGCTTGGCAACAAGTTCAAACATACAAACAGTGAGTAGATTGGCTTGTCCTACCACAATTTCTATACACCATTTGTATCAACCATGTTTCTCAAATGTTGTAACCTTCAGGAGGCTTGCCTCATCATGCAACATGTCTCCTTTTTTTCTGCAGTCTTTGGGGAATAGGAAGGGAAGTTTTTAATAGCATTCCCACCACACATCCAGCTGGACTATATGTAAGATAGGTTCTAATGTTTGTTCCTTTGAATATTATTTATTTAGTTTATATTTTACCTTTCTCAGAAGAACAAGTCACATTCTGATTTATGTCCATAATGAAACAGAATAGGTAACTATTGAAACGTAACATGAGTAAAAGTATAAAAACATTTTTTTAAAAAAGCACTATTTTTTTTAAAAAAAATTAGAACCTATACATTTTAAAGCTCATTCTACAGCCAGCAAAGTTAATTGACTAAAGGCCTCCCTGAATTGAATGGTCTTTACTTATCAGCAGAAAAGCAATAGAAAGGGAGCAAATCCAAGCTTCCTCATTAGAAATTCAAAAGATGGAAGCAGCCCCAGAGAAAACTAATCTTTCATGTTCCTTCATATTAATTACTAGCATATACAAGATGTCCCAAAAGTCACCATACATAGAGAAAATTGGAACTCGTAGCTAAATGTACCTTTATTAACAAAATATTCATTACAAAATATTTACAAAATATCCTTTACGTGTTGGCCACCTCTTTCTACATACACACATAAAGTCTTCTCTTCCCCCAACCCTTTATTGTGAACATGTTCCAAGATATCAGTTGTTATACAATTTTGCCTATGCATGGTGACTTGGGACACCCTGTATTTAACTACAAATCAAAATCACAACTAAAAAGATTGGGATATGTCTTGTCTGTCAGGTAACAAAAATAAATATATTAAGGATTAAGATATTGTCACTCCCACTGTATTTGTCAACAAAGAATCTTTGCTTGCAACAGATTTGGTATGATAAGAAATAACAGAAGTTTCAGATTAATATAGATGGGAGGGCAACTTCCCCCTCTCTGCTGTAAGTGGTGCTCCCATGTCTTACATTTATATGTCTGCATACCTTTTTGGTACACAGTGCATACATGTAAGATAAAAGTGCTGCAACATAAAAGAGTCACTCAAATTAATTTGGAATTGTTCCACTTTTCAAGCACACAAACAACTCAAAACTAAAAAGAACCACACCCTGGAATTTGTTGGAAAGTTTCCTTAAATGGAAGAAATCTACTGTCACTCTATTTTTCATTGTGGAAATGGGGATTTAAGCAAAATGTGTGCTGTTGAAACATAGTGTAATATTTTAGGATTGTCACAAACTGAATAATTTTCTGTCAAGTTAAAAGTCACATGTGAATGTTAGAACAGGCACACCTTTTTCAAGTGATTTTAATAAATATATTCATTGTGCTTTTCTCTGTAATGTCTAGTAAGCTGAAATTTGGCTGCCAAGCAAAAGTTAAGTACAGTGGAACACCGCATAACGAATGCTTTGTATAACAAAAAAATCGCATAACGAAGCATTCGTTATGCAAGAGCAATACCCTGCATAATGAAAAAATTGTTCGTTATGCACGATTTTCAGTAGCCGGGGTATGCCTGCTCAGTGGGAACCTTGGTTAACGAGCTTTTTCTCCGTTATGCAGGGTACCGCCAATAGTGTTTCGCATAATGAAAAAAATCCACATAACAAAGAGCTCCATGAAATGGAGTTTTTTCATTATATGGGGTTCTACTGTATTTATATAGATAAGTACCTCTGTATTTAAATATTAAAAAATACTAAAACTGTGGATGGAGGCGCATTTCAGTGGAAACAACCCCTTCTTTAACAGTTGACTTCAGTCCAAGTTATAGATGCATTGAAAAATTAGAACATTGTTATAATTAGTTCAGGGAAAACTCAGAAGTAAACTAACTTAATTTATTTGCATAAATTGCTGTTCTGTTATCTTTAAAACCAAATGCAAATTGGTTCCGTCTGATACGATGACAGTTATTTGGCTCAAAAGTGCTTCAATTTGCGTAGCAATCTGGTGTCATCTCTGCTGTGAGACGATCTCAGGTAACATACAAATCCTGAATTATTCCAGAAATTAGTATGTTTAAAGCATCAATTTAAGTGCTAATTGCAGTAGTAATGAGAAAAAGCAGTACTACTGTGAGATTTGCATCTACTTCCCCATCAGTATGCCTGGAACAGCGGCTGACTGGCAGAGGATTTGGCTGCTAATTAAATAATTGTATGCATGGTAGTGTTCACATCTGATTCAATAGATGAAGATTAATCCTCAGATAAATATGTTTGGCCGGTATTGAAATGTCTTAGCAGTTTCTTCAAAAATAGATTTTGTGTATGTGGTGCGTCCATATCCTTCATGTATCTGTTTTAATATGTCAATAACATTAACAGTGCTTACTTTACACATCTAAATTTGTGTCAGTGTAAATAAAAGATTATATGCTGCAATATAGAAGAAAAACACTAAAATGTGTTTACAGTACCCATATACTTTGCATAGGAAACTTAGGAACATAATTTGCTCTTGAATTTGTCATTTTTCTTCGATGCATATACATTCCACTGGCTGTATCGCTCAGTGATTTAAGCCTCTGACTGTGGATCCAGAGATTGAGAATTCAGTTCTCCCAGTTTGAATCCCAGAAGAACCAGGCTGTGTGGCCTTGGGCAAGCTCCAGTGTCCAGGGTGCCCCCAGAAGAAGGGAAGGGCAAATCACTTCTGTGTATTCTGTATTTAGAAATCCCTGGAAGGGATTGTCATAAGTCAGACATGAGGTGGACAGCATGCAATTATTATTATTTATGCTTTCCACATAATTTTAAAATAGAAACTATCACCCAAATATGTTGCAAAGTTTGATTGAATTTAAATTAAACCTGTTAAATAAAATATCGAGAGAAAAAAGAATCACCTGTGAAAACAAATCCCACTTCAGTCAGCATAATAAATTTTTCACACTGGTGGAGCACCTATGAGAGAAAGATTCTAATAGCATGTAATGTCCCCATTTCTTCTCCTGCTACTAGTACGCCAAGCAGGCACAGTTAGAAGGAATAAAACACCGTTGTTTATCCAACACACAAAGTGACACATTCTCCTTAATGCCCTGTGGTGCAGCCCATGTACAGTGCCATGTAGTTGCCAGGAGCTTGAATTCAAATCCCTATTCAGTCATAAAACTCACTAGGCCATCACACTGTCTACATTTGACTATCTGCACAGGATTGTTGAGAAGATAACATGGGGTGGAGGAAAAGCAAGGTCCAAAGGTAATAATTAAAGAAAGTAGGAGAATAGAGCTTGAGATCTTCTTTGATCAGGTACTGAATCCATGGAACTAAATCATGTGCACTGTTCTTTTGTACTATTTTTTAAACCAGAATGACTGAACTGGCCACAATTTTCAAGCAAGATACTCTTTTCTATCTTGAAAAGTTTGAATGTCATCTGTTTTTCAGTGAGGCCAATCACTTGAAAATTTCAGTAAACTGTCCTTCTGTAGGATGTTCAGTATTATCTATGTACTCGTATGTTGCAGGAATATGAGTTGACATGGATATATGTACTTCAGCTTGGAAAAGTTACTTTTTAGATAATTCCTTATATATTGTGTGCTGGCTAAAATCTAGGATAGTGATGGCAAACCTTTTAGACACCTAGTGCCCAAGGAGGAGGAGGAGGCATGCAGCCAGGCACCACCAGTGCCCACACGCCCATGTGATGTTGCTGGCATGTGTCTGGCAATGTCACGTGTGTGCATGCATGTGCGAGCTGCTTGAGGCTGCCAGCAACACCACATGTGCGCCTGCCCTGTCCCACAGGTGCTCTCCACACCCCTGCAGGGCTTCCCCACCCCCACAAGTGCTCCCCGCCTCCCCATGGAACCTTCCCACCCCATGAGTGCTCCCCACCTTACCTTGCCCAGCTACAGCCTCCTGACCAGGATTTCACCCTCCCCTCTTGCCTCCTCTTTGGCGAAAGAAGAGGGGTGGTGGGGAAGTAGGGTGGATCTTCCCCTCAGTGACCCACATACCAGAAGAAATGCCTCTGCATGCCACTTCTGGCACACGTGCCATAGGTTTGTCACCAGGACTCTAGAGGTTCTAATCCAATAAAGTAACTTTTTTCAGGCTTTGGTATATATAGTTTTGAATATGGTCAGCTATGATTGAGCCTCAACTCATAAGGGTGTTTACAGTAACATTGATGAGCAAATAAAAATAGACAGCATAGGAATAGGCCTATATTAAAAGACACATGATCATCTTTTTTCACATCCAGGCTTAAGAAAGTACATTTTATAGTACTTTTTATACTACATAATGAGCATTTCTCTTGAAAGCTATCTGTGGCTGCAGTTCTGTTGATGGAGCTGCATCATGAAGCTAGAATGATGTCATCAGAAAGATGTCTAGAGCAGTCCCAATGTGGGCCCCATGCCCCACAGGGGGATTTCAATTCCCAGAAGCCTAAGTTAGTACATTGGCTGATCAGTGCTTTGGGAAATTATCTTAGCCTTCCAGGAATTGAAGTCCAACCTCCTGGTGAGATAGATCAACCAAAAAAAACAAAGTGAAAAAATACAGAGCACACAGTAAAAGGGAATAAACGACGAAGCTAAGTTCCCTACCTTTTCCATGCTGGTCATCTTCCTGAGGGTCGGTGATAAACAGGAGAGTTTTGTCTGGCCGCTGGGGGAGCCCATGCAACAGCAGCAATGATTTTTCCCCAAGGCATATTCATCACATTTCCATCACCACCATCTAGTGGCCAGCCCTGATAATTGCAGGAGAAGTCCCTGCTAACAGCTGATCAGAGGTGGGTAGAATTTCCCACACTTCCTGGTTGCGGAGAGAGCTTATGCTGTAGCCAACGAAAAATTTCAAAAACAGAGGGGGAATGCTCCAAACACCTTCCCAACACCCTGGGAAGTGTCAGAATACAAAAAAAAAACACCTTTACATATCATGAGGTTATTCTGTAAATCAGGTCGCCATTTCCTCAGAATTTCCTTCCATAAGTCAAGTTTTCTGTTACCCAAGGTGTCTGTAATCTGGGGTTTTACTGTATTCTGTGTTTAGAAAAGCCTGGAGAAGATAGTCATAAGTCAGCTGTGAGATGGACAGCATGTAAAAGTCTCTTTAACCCTTTCCCATTTTGCCAGAAATAGTAATAGAAGCTGTATCCAAATTCCCCCTTATATCCCTCAGCTATCCCATTGGAAGCAAATCAAAAATGAAGAGACAAAAGTAAAAAAATCTGATTGAATTTATTTTCCTGATTATATTGAACTAGTTTAGAAGGGTGGAGGGCAAAAGAAGTAGGGGGCGGCCCAAAATGAGATGGCTAGATGGTATTGTAGACACAATGGGCACAGAACTGAGCAAGTTGAGGAGGATGGTGGAGGACAGAAGTGCCTGGCGGACAGTGGTCCATGGGGTCGCAAAGGGTCGGAATCGACTGTGTGACTGAACAACAACAACAACAAGAGTTACTAGCTCTGACCTGTCAGACGTTTTAGTAGATATTGGGATTTTTTTTAAAGAAGTGGATGGTAGAAGAAATAGCAGAGCTAAAAGAGAAACAAATGGAAAAATTAAAAAGGTGTTAAATACAGTAAGCTACAAAATAATATTTAGATAAAATTAGGAAAGCTGAAGAATATTGTAATTCTGAACAACATAAATATAAAATCTAGACAAAATTCCTATCACCTTTAATGTATATAAACATTTCCAGAATGTAGTAGGTATATTTTAAAATGTTCACTATTGTTGAATAGAAATAAGTATTTAATATTTAACATGGAGGTTAGTGTGGCATGACTACTTTAAAGACCTGTTTGAATGATCCCTGGTGGTGCAGTGGTTAAACTGCTGTACTGCAGCCAAAACATTGTTAGTTTGATCCTGACAGGGATCAAGATTGACTCAGCCTTCCAGCCTTCTGCACCCAGCATATTACAGGCAAAATGCTAATTAACTTGTGAACTGCCCAGAGAGTGCACTAAGCACTATGGAGCTGTATAGAATTGTGCTTTGCCTTGCCTTGCCTTGCCTTGCCTTGCCTTGCCTTGCCTTGCTTTGCTTTGCTTTGCTTTGCTTTGCTTTGCTTTGCTTTGCTTTGCTTTGCTTTGCTTTGCTTTGAATATCCAGACTGACTAATTTTTTTACACCAAATATTGATTAACATGAGTAGCAATACTGTACTTAAATCTGAAATCAGAAATGCAATATGAGCTAATAAACCCTAGGATGCAAATAAATGCTTCACGCTTATATTAAAAGTAATATAAGATAACCTGTATTACAATAGCTTGAAAAGAGTGTGGTATAGCTTGTAGTGACTACAAAATGATAATCTTAATGAACAATGTGCATGAAATCACCTTGTAAATAATATGTGGTGAAATTTACAAGCAATATTAGTTAGAATTGATTTGACAGCATACAGTTATATTAAGAAGAAGGGGCAGAAAACATACTGTTTGGATTTAAATTGGAAGCAGTTCTTGGTGTTACCCTAGGAAATAAAATGAATGTTGCTTCAAGTATAATATGCTGCAGCTAGACCAGGAGTTTTCAATGTTTTCATGCCACGGGCCTGACCACACGCCCTCAGACAGTTAGTTGGGTGAGACAGACACATGCCCCCCCCCCCGGCTGTAAACGCTGCCATAAAACACATCCACAACATTTACAACAGCTGCAGGTGCATTTATGGTGCATTTTTTGCTTCTTTCACCGCTTCTGGCACCAGCAGCGACAGCGAGGGTGGTGCATTTTTTGCTGTTTTCACTGCTTCCGGTGTAGAGTAGACCCATTCACTCAGTGGAGATTTGGTAAGTCAACATCTATGTGTTCCTCTGATTTAGTGGGCCTATTGTCAATGTGATTTATTACTGGATTTTCTTTATTTTATTTTTAATTTTTTATTAGTTTTAATAACATAATACATAATGCACATAATACATAAGGAAAAAACAAACCATATACAGTTGTACCTCGCTTAAAGAGCATAATGTGTTCCACAGGATTGCTCTTTAAGCGAGTTTGCTCTTTAAGCAAAACACCATTGTAAATGACCAATTGTGGGAGGGATTGCGAACCCTGATTTATTTGTTAAGCGAGTTTTAGGTTGATTTTATTTGTTAAGCGAAGCGAACATTCAGAGAAAATTCTGCTCTTTAAGCGAGTTACTCTTTAAGTGAAGCGCTCTTTATCCGAGGTTTGACTGTATATCCAAATACAAAATACGGTATTACTCTTATATTAATGCCCCTTATCCATCTTAAAAATCTATTATTTCTAAACATTTTCTTCAATTACATATTTTGCTGTTGTTCAGTCGCACAGTCGATTCTGACCCTTTGCGACCCTGTGGATGATTGCCCGCCAGGCCCCTCTGTCTTCCACCATCCTCCTCAGCCCATCCAAATTTGTGCCCATTGCATCTACAATACCATCTAGCCATCTCATTTTTGGCTGCTCCCTTCTTCTTTTGCCCTCCACCTTTCCCAGCATCAAGGCTTTCTCAAGTGAATCCTCTCTTCTCATTTGATGTCCAAAGTACTTTAGCTTCATCTTTACTATTTGACCTTCTAAGGAGCAGTCAGGGTTGATTTCTTCTAGAATTGACCTATTTGTTCTCCTCTCTGTCCAGGGTAGTCCCAAAACTCTCCTCCAACACCACATTTGAAAGGCATCTATTCTTCTGCGTTCAGCTTTCCTAACGGTCCAGCTCTCACAACCATACATTACCACTGGGAATAACATTGCTTTGACTATGTGAAATTTTGTTTGCAAGGTGATGTCTCTACTTTTAACTATGTTCCCAGGTTTCTGATAGCTTGTCTTCCAGGAATCAGTCACCTTTTTATTTCATGGCTGCAATCACCATCTGCAGTGATCTTGGATCCTAAGAAAGAAAAATCTGTCACTGCTTCTACTTCTTCCCCATCTATTTTCCAGGGACTAATAGGGCCAATTGCCATTATCTTGGTGTTCTTGATGTTGAGTCTCAAGCCAGCTTTTGCATATAAAAACCTATTACTCATATTACCCATTCTCATTTCTTAATATCTCATGTTAACACAAAATAAATAATAAACAGTTTCACGCAAGTGCTATCTACAATGCTCCAGAACCGTGTATGGGCGCGTTTTACTTCCACTCCCGGGAGTGACGAGGGCTTCACGGGCCGGATGAATTGGCGTCAAGGGCTGGATTCGGCCCCTGGGCCGTAGTTTGGGCACCCTTGTTCCATATATTTGCTCTAAGACCCTCTTGTTTGTCTTTCTGGCAATTTAGGATATCCTAGGTATCATAGGTTTGGAGTTTACATAGTAATAAATATGATTCCAGTTATTCAACACTTATTTGTTTTAAAAACTGTTAGAAAAAAACAGTCTTAAAGAACACCTGAAAACTTCCAAATAGAAGTAAAGGTCACTAAAAATTCATGGCAATTCATTACAATAAGAAACTTAAGGATGTGGGTAACTTTACATCAGAATTTGAACTTTTGGGTAATTATGTGAACTGATTCTCTGAACTCTCTGTGGCTTGCCTTATCACTAATTAGCACTTCAGTGACTCACTCATTATGGATTATGTTGGAAAGATTTAATTCAGAATGTAATTATAAGTAGTTTTCAGGGGCTTATAGAAGAATACTTTAATCAGTAGGGGTTAGCTTTTTTTACTTTGGATATAAAATCATCTTTGTAAATCATGTGTAGTACTCTTGAGGGGTTTCATATTTGCTTTGTTTGTACAGAAGTAGTTAAATAAGAGGACAAGTTGTGAAATATTTATGATAAGAACTCTGCCCATTATGTCAAAACAAATAGATGGAGGGGAACCTTGTTCCTGTGCATTGGAGACCACATGGGGTATTCATAGGAAGGGATTCACGCATGATTTACTTTTGAGCATAAACAACAAAGAATCATGTAGCACTTTAAATATTAACAAATTTATTATAGCCACGCTTTAATGGTCTTTAGGCCACCAATGGATATATAAAGTATTATTCAAAATTTCAGATGTCCACCACACATTTTGAGACTGGTTTGTACAAGTAAATTGCTGAATGCAGTGACAGTAACAATTACTGTACACTTTTAACATTAGCTATTCTTAAACTCACTGCTGAAAACACAGAAATTCTGGTGCACCAATTAGTAAACAACAAGAAAGAGTTATCTTGATTCAGATTTCTGATGATACATGGTGGTCCATAAGTCCCTACCCATCCATATGTATTATTAGTATTTTTTCAGAGAAATATGGACAATTTAAGCCCATGTACACTTGAAGATCATATTGTGACAAGTACGTGGGTACATGAGTGCAAGAATACTGGTGACACCCTAGATACAATAAGTGGCAAATGTAGAGAAAGATACAATAGGGATTTACAGGCCACCCTGTAGATTGGTATAGCCTGATGAATTCATTAAATCCTTTGATGATAGATTGTTAAAGCCTGGTGAACTCATCAACATTGTTTATTTTCTAACTGCTGGGGCAATTGGGGATTGTGTAGCATTTAGCCAGACCTTTGTCTGGAAGAAGCCTGTCCACAGCCCAGAGAACATCAATCTGTAGGATTGGTCAACTTAGTGGGTACCAGAAGTATGTTGCACAGAGAGCCCGTGGCCATAATCCTTTTGGATATTTACATAGACACAGAAGAAATCATGCAAGTTATCATAGCTGATTGAGCCATATATTGGGGGGGGGGGGCTTTTGACGAGTGAGGATCCCTTGTCAATTAGTGTAAATATCCAATCGAATTCTGGTCACTGTTGAGCATAGAGGAGGATAATACTGTGCATATCGATTTGGCTCATCTAATGAGATTAAGAAAAAGAATGGTGAATGGAACTTTGCTTGAGAGATCATTTTTGTGTAAATTTGATGATTTCTGTAATTTCTTATTGTTGTTGAAATTGATACCTATTGAATTTTGATTATGTAATGATGTTGAGATGTTTTGTGGTGTTGATACAGTGCTGATTATTATTTTTTCCTATATTTACATGTTGTGTTTATAAATTTGTTGTTTCTCTGTGCTTGTGAACCGCCCTGAGTCGGCCCAATCCGAGTAGGGCGGTATAATAATAATAATAATAATAATAATAATAATAATAATAATAATAATAATAATAATAATAATAATAATAATAATAATAATAATAATAATAATAATAATTTGCAAAATGTGCATTGCAAAATACACTGGCAAACCATGAGTTGGCTTATGGGTTGCATCTAGCATGATCAGTGATGTTCTCTGTTACTTGCTCTACCTAATGTTTTCTTCTGGCAACCTTAGAAGTGATCCAGGTGACTTGTTACCAGTATTAGTGATTTGGTTTAGTAAGAAGAACAAAAATGTTGTAAAGCTGGAAGCCAAAGGAAGTGGGCTGAAATCAAAGTAAAGTTACAAGGGATAAAACAGCACCTAAGGAAAGATGAGAAAGCAAGAAAATTATTAAAGCATCTGTGGGAATTCAGTGCTGCAGTGAGAATAATTAGCATGAATAGACAGTTATCTCACACTAAGATGTAGCTGTGACACTGAAATATCACTTAAACTAGTATCTAAGTGGTGCATACATGTAGATAACAAACCTGACCAAAACTTGTTTACTCCTAATTTAACTGTAGTCTTTTCCTCCTGGAGAATAACAAGCCTAACTCTGCAACAACATCTTGACCTACAAGGTCGTCCTCAATTTCTTCATTTTATTTGTTTCCCCTCAGATTCCAGAACTACCCATTATACCTATAGGACTAATTAATAAGGTTGCAAACTTTAATCAGCTGTCATGCTTTATATCACTCCATTGAGAGAGAGAACAGATAACGTTCAGATATCTGATACAGTACTTGACATTTAGAAGTGCTATTCAGATGCAACACAAAGAACAACTCAAATTTAACCTGCTGTCCAAAACTGAGGAAAAGAGACCTCTTTACCTGTTCCCTTTCTAATTGTCTAATAACTCAGCCCCATGGGTTCTGTTTTCTAAGGAGAATTGAACAGTTGGCAACAATTGTACTCTGTGTACACTTAATAAAATACAATTTGACCCGACACCTACAAATCATCTGAAGTCTGCTCTGATGAATAGTACAGCAACAAAATACCGTAGGTGTTCAATTGGTTGGAACAGATTAAATTAGATTCTACTTGGCTGTCCTGTGGAAATAATGGAAAACAGTTAAAAATATATCTGAATGTTTAGAATGAATAACATAGTTGCGTAACAAGATGTGTATGGTCTCCCCCACACACACACAATGTAAATAATGACAGAATGTTAATTGAAGTTGGACATTACTTATTTGTCTCCATTTCTTCTATAGGCCTGGCATTTTTTGTCCCATTTGCCAGTGATAGAAGTTAATATGGTCATTAAAGGTTGTTGTGATGATCCAGTTCAAGAACTACCTGTCCCAGTGTTGGCAACAAGCACCCGAGATGACACAAAGTGGATACAGATATATGCAGATCAAGAATATATGCTCCAAATTAACTTGCAGAGATTGCGTTTTTGTTACCCCAAGGTACAGTATTGATTGCTTAGGAGGTTTTTTCCCAAGTTCCATTCATACTTTCCTAATGATATGTTTTTTTATGTTGCTCTGGGAAGGAGGGGATACTATCCAAATTCAAAGATGCACAGGCTGTGATGTGTGTGGAATGGAGAGATGCCTTTTGTGACAGCACAACTGCCCTTGTGTCAGCACAGCCCTATTATAGTGGCTAATCCTGGCTCTGTTGGCACAACTGCTGGAATCAGCCAGAAAAAGAGCCAGAAAAAAGGGGGGGCTAAGTTACACCAAATCCAACCCAAGGCAAGGGTCAGCAGTCTTCAGTAATTTTCAACATCCCCAGGCTGTTTGGATTCAGCACAGCTTTAACTGGCTTAGTGTTAACTCATTTATTTTGGTCAGTTATGGTTGTGCTCTTACTCTCTTTGGTGTATCTTAGTTAAATCAATTTCATATGATTACTACTTTATTGAAATTTCACGTGGTGAGAGCTAGCATTTAGTATGTAGTAAATGCTAGTTTTTCTACGTTCACTACAGATGGCTGCAAATATACAAAGGCCAGGGGGCCAGGTTTGTAGCAAACTGTTAGCCATATAAAATGAAAAAAAGAACATGAAAATAAATCAGTACATTTTACAGATATGTTTGAAGCGGTAACTGTGTTAGTCTGTACAAGCATAGCAGAGTGTAAACAAAACAAAAGAGCAAAAAAAGACAAAAAAAAGTTGTGGTGCCTTAAAGGTTAACTCCTGTATTTAAATGTGAGCTTCCATGGACAAGTGGGTTTGGTCCACGAAAGCTCACATTTAAATGCAGGAGTTAGTCTTTAAGGCACCACAACATTTTTTTTTCTTTTCTTTTCGTTTTGCTCTTTTGTTTTGTTTACTCTTTTACAGTTATGTTTCTGTACTTTGCATTTTGATATCACACTGAAGATTTATATGGCATACCAAGTTGGAAGGTGTAAACTTCCCTGGAGAAACCACTTCTGCCAGTGTAACCACAAGGGGAACAGTCTCCTCACCCCACAGCCTCTCCTGTGCCTTCAAGATCTACTTTAATCTGCAATTAACACATACATTTCTTTCTTCAGGGTAAGCAAGACAGCAAAGCAGTTGCACCTCGGTTCCCCAAAATGAAGGATGAAGGATGGTTCTTGATCCTCGGAGAAGTGGACAAAAAAGAGCTCCTTGCTCTGAAAAGAGTCGGATATGTCAGAAAGCAGAATGTGGCTTCACTTGCTTTTTATACCCCAGAAACTCCTGGAAAGTAAGATACTGTAATCGAAAATGATGCTTGGTGCTAGTGGTTTTCGGAAATAGGTCTTCTTTTTATTTATTTTCTTTTATTTTTTGAAAAAGAAACTCATCTCTGTTCTTTTGTCTTACAGGTGTATCTACACGTTGTATTTAATAAGCGATAGTTATCTTGGGATGGACCAACAGTATGACATTTACCTGAATATCTTACCAAAAAGCACTTCACCACACATCAGCACAGAAATCTCCGATGCCTTAAATGACACAGGTCCATAATAGCAAGGCCTGTGTACTCTCTTGGGGTTGCATGCTCATACTGGGGAAAAGAAACCTGCCTTAGTGCATTCAGCCCAACTTTGACACCCACAAAATTGAACATGACTGCTTTATTGATTCTGATACTACAGAGTTAGCCACAGTGGCCTTTTACCCGATAAATGGGGTGCATTTTTAAAGATTTGATTTTGTAGGTTTCTTATTAACTGACTTTTGCCACCCTCTATTAACATGTGTGCCACACCTTGGGTTTTGGGGGGAAATCAGTAAATGAAAGGATCATTTATTTTAATTTGCAAAAACAAACATTTCTGTTAATGTTCATGAAAACATTACTGTAACCAGTTTCCATGATCCAGAGGCACCATTTTCAAGTGTCATTCAGATAGCTTTATGGACAACCGGATATTTCTCTCTGGTAGTGTTGCACTCATGAAGATTGAACAGTGCTCCAGAAAAAAGCAGCACCTCTGTGTGGATAGTCTCTTCACACTTTAATTTATGAGACATAGGAAAAAGTAATGTTGCTAAGGTCTATTGCAAGGTTTTGTACTGAAAGCAAATATTTGCAACAGAATTTTCTTTGTGGAATGTATTGTACACAGTAATAAAGATCAGCACTTAAGCACATCAAATCTTTGAAAAATCATTACTGAAGCCTTTCATTTCCCCCCAGAAATAATAGACTCTAGTGTGCAAGTTATTTAAAAAGGATCCTGCTTGAAATTGGGAATGTAAAAGAGCAGTTTGTTTTATTTTTGATTTATTATTTATTTAAGTTATTTCCAACCTTTCTTTCACAAGACTTTTCCCTTGACAAGACCGTTGACAAAAAGAGTGCAATATGCAAAATGTACTAAACAGAAAACAAAATCCTTTTTCAAAATCATTAATTATGCTAGTAATGTTATTGTATGGCAGAGCAGTTCCTGAAAATTCGCTTTAAAAATCCCCTCATTTCTTTTTTCTTTTTTTTTTTTTGGGGGGGGGATCCCCTTTCCATTCCACCCCTATCCCACCATTATCTCATACCGCTGGACCTTGTGATTATCAGTGGTGTTTTAGCATGTTAGAATTAATTATTCAGTGTTTTTTTTTCTGGATGGATTTCCTTAAAATGTTGAGTGTATGGCAAAGAATACAGCATATGGAGCAGGCTCAGTCTTGAGCAAAGCCTTCTAGCCCAAGCTATGAGATTAAATGGACTCTAGCAATGGAGATCCATGGAGATCCTTGAAAGAAAAATCACATTGAATCACTATTTGCATTCTCCCAACTACTCTCTAATTTGCAAATAATGAAAAAGGAAAACCCCCAACCTTTCACCTGGTCATTGGGGTGGCAGAGACATAGAGCTCAGTGTTGACAGACTGCCCCCCCCACCTCCTGATGATGTCCAAGAGTCTCTTGAACAAACTGTCCAATCACCTAATAATTAGAATGGTGTCTCGTGGAGTGGTTGAGGGCAGAGAAAGGTGCCTAAGGTGAGAATTTGAGAAAGGAGCACTATGTCCAACAAAGTCAGCATCACACCTCTGCCACTGATTTATTGGCTAGCCTTCAACTTAGCATTTATATTCTCAGTTCTAGGAGGAGAACTATAGATGACTTTGCCACCCCAAAAAAAAATTGTAAGTAGGAGATATCACTACACAGGCTACCTCATTGGGTTGTTGTGGGGGCCATGGGTCAGGCCTTTGTCAGATCAGAGAGTCTGACATTTGATCATTGCCCCAGAGTCCTTTTTAGTTTGAAGCAATCTATATAGTGACAGGATGCCTCAAACCTACGCCAGTTGAGAAAATATATCCCTTGTTGGTATTGCTCCATCTAAGATAAGGAGAGAAGTAATGGCAGACACCAAGAGAACTAAACCCTTGGCATCACCTGAATGGATATGTGCTTCAAGTCTGCCAGCTCAGACCCAGGAAGAGTTTTATGAAAAGAGTGAAACCAAATTAGAAGATGGAGGAAAGAGCTCACTGGACGAATAATAACAAGGAGGATATAACTGAGGAACTCAACCTTCTGTATGTCACTTGAGGGACCCTGAACAGGCTGAGGGTTAGAGTGCCTAAACGTAAGTCCAACATGCTCAAGTAGGGACTGCTGGAAAGTAACACATGTTCTATTAACATGGAGAGATAAAGAACCCAGCTCATTTACTGGTCTGCCAACGACTACCAGAAAGAAGCAATGAAGACTTAATTTTGGCCAACAACAAAGCCAAGAAAGTGGCTTCATTTTGACATTCCAAAGTTTGATGTGGACATGAGAGAAGAAGAAGAATGAGTCTACTTTTTCATTTTATCTTTTTTCATTGTTTAGTAAGAAACAAGAGTACAGTACAAATTATTTTCACCTTAGTTACCTGCAACATCATTATACCCAAGGATATTTTCTTGTCCAAAAGCAATGTAGTAGTGGGAGGGGGTGATGAATGGGCAGGGAATGGAATCAGACTGAAGCAGTGGGTTGCAACTTTGAGAGGGGAAATGATTGGTTCCCACCATGAATCTGTCTCTGCAAATCAGATGGCTACTACAGAAGCTGCCTTAACAAGATACAAACAAGTGCTGACTGGCAATTTCCTCCTCTCGTTCCTTTTTAAACATTGGTTTCCTAAGTGTGTTGGTGAAACTAAAGCACAGACATGAAATCTTTTTTTTAATGGTTTGGAAACACCTTATTTGAGGAGAAGGGATGCCTCTTCAAGTGCCCCATTATTTTAACACCACTGTGCTAGCCCCACCCCCTGTTGCTTTTCTACATTGGCACAAAAAAACCCACTCATGAACTAATTCTAATTAGCTTGCAGAAAAAGTAAAAGCCCTAGCTAGGACTGGAAGCAAATAGTACAGTATATATTAGAAGAGGGAAAGTCCATGCTGATTTGTATTGATCTGTACATTGTGTAGCAAATGAGAAATACTATGGATCTAACTGTGCAAATCCTGAACAATTGCTTTACTATTTGTCAATGTAGTCTCCCCTAAGAGGCAGTGCTCTGAGGTCTCAAGTAATTAATTGCATTCCAGAATTGTTTCTGAGCTCAACAAAGAAGGAAGTCCATATGGGATGAGAGTTTCTTAAGGTGAGATATTGAAGACACAATGTCAAACAAGAAAATAACATGAGACAAATCAAGAAACCAGGATGGCTACATAAGAATTGTTCAGATGAACTAAGAAGTACAGGGGACATCTACTGCTAAAAGACATAGTAACAATACCTGATGAATAAATTAAGGGAGGGTGGCCATGTTGCACATACAAGTGGCAATAGAGTGCCAGAATAATGAATTGGTATCTGAGAGATTGCAAAAGACCCAGTGGGAGGCCACCTCACAGATGGAAAGATTTTTTTTCAAGAAAAGTGTTGGACCAACATGGAGAAGAACTTCTAGGGACAGGTCATTATGGACAGAAGTTGTGTGGAATATCATTGTGGAGATGTCTACTCACTGAATAACAACTCCAAGGTATCCAAGGTTCAGTACAAAATAAATTGAATTCACCTGCTTTACAAGCAAAGCATATCCCACACTTTTTGATGGTGCACTCCAGGCTCTAAGATAAGAACTTATCTTTTGAGCATATACAACATACTGATTATTTTGTTGTTGTTTTAATCTCTAGTGTTTGTTTTGTTATAAAATAAAAACATTTTTAAATATACAGTCTTTATTTTACAGTATGACTGGTTGCTTGACCATAGTTCAACTAAACGAGGATTGTAAATAAAAGCTGAACTATCCAAAAGGTAGAAGAAGAAGGTGACACCTTTTTTATCACTAAACAAAAAATTCATTGCAAGCTTTCATGATTCAAGATCACGTCTTCAGGCATGCAAGGGTAGGGAAATCATCAATGAAAGTCCAAATGTTCATGGCATGATGGTCTGTTAGCCAGGCTCTGTTCTGAAAAATAAATATGAAGTAGCAATCCATTTTATACCCCTCCCCTATTTGACAAACACAGGAAACTTATTGCTCTCTCCGGATGGCTCTATTGAGGCTGTAGGCTCCTTCTTTGGCAAGGTTAAAGCAATGCAAATTCCAGTAACCTCCATCTGGGGGGTGGGGGGTGGAGATTTGGTTTACACAGTAGGTATTCCAATTGTAACCAACTCAGGAAGAGTGATCTGGCAGAAGCCACCCAGTGTGAGATGCCAGTCCCAAAGGCTCCACCCCCACCTTCCCAGAAGGAGAAAGCATCTAGGGAAGAGAGATCTGGCAGAAGGATCCAGGGAGTGAAGAGTAAAGAAGAACATCAGCCAAACACCACCAAGAGCACAAGGACAGTTGCCATCGTCCAGCTCACACCCAGGATGAGCTGAATAAAAACACAGACTCCTTGCTGTTTTATCAGAGACTCCAAGCTGCATACATGCATGTGATAGGTAACTGAATTACCGCATCACTAGTTAGTTGAATTCTTTATAATTGACTTGATATAGTGGATTATTATTTTTATACCAAGGTTTTCCTTTTCATATTTTTGAAATGACTAATGAAATACTTTTAACTTCTGACTAAATATATACCGTATTGGCCGGCGTATAAGACAACTGGGCGTATAAGACGACCCCCCAACATTTCCACTCAAAATATAGCGTTTTTTATATACTCGCCGTATAAGACTACCCCCTCTTCCGCACACCTTCCACACACCAAATAAAACGTAAAAGAACATCAGATTTGATTTCAACATGTTAATTTATATTCAAGTGCTTATGACATGCAGAAAAACTGTCACAAGGCTGTATGTTATCAAACATGTACAGTAAACATAAAACAGTGCAAGTGCAAAGTGGTACTTATTTATCTACCATATATACATGAATATAAGCCGATCCAAATAGAACCCAAGGTACCTAATTTTGACCTTGAAACCCAGGAAAATAGATTGACCCAACTATAAGCCAAGAGTGGGAAATGTAGCAACTGCTAGTGAGTTTCAGTAATTAAAATACAGTAATATTAATTATTTTATTGATTTTTTTAGAACTGTACTTGCACCACCCACCAGTGGTGGCGCTGCAGGTAAAGTGGGTGGGCAGGTTAATTGCACTGAGGCAGGAAGTGTTGCTCTAGCCTAGCCTCTTGTTTCCCCTGCAAGCATGGCTTTTCCTCCATTTTGGGCAGAGCAGAGAGACAAGGGCAGAAGGTACCAGCAAGTGAAACCCTTTCTTTTTCCCCACCAGTTTGAAAGGGAGACACAATTGTAATGTAGAGCTTCTTTCTTCATCTGGATGGCATGTAGAATGTGGTGGGTGAGCATTGGGAGGCCACTATGGGCAGCTATGTCTATCCCAGCTGAAGTGCACCCGGCGTATAAGACGACCCCCCCAATTGGAGGCATGTTTTTCAGGGTGAAAAAGTCATATTATAAACCAGCAAATACGGTAACTTCTTATTTCATATATCCAGTACTAACCAACTCAACTTTTTAGTCTGTTACTTTGTGTTAAATTGTGATAAAATGTATGATAGGAAAATACTGGCGTAGAAACCAGCTAACCACATCAGGAATTTAGCCAAGAAAGCCCCATGGACAGGGACAAAAGGGAGAACAAAAAGGCAAAATAGATGGAACAGGATGTTGAGCCCATCAGGTTGGAAGATGGGGGAGGGGATAGGATGGTGGGAAGAGAAATAAGATGTTGCAAAGAACAATACTGTATAGGATGGAACTTGGAACGTAAGATCTATGAATCAAGGCAAGCTGGAAGTGGTAAAAAAGGAAATGGAAAGAATAAGTATTGACATATTGGGAATCAATGAGTTGAAATGAACAGGGATGGGCGAATTCAGCTCTGGAAACCATATCTACTACTGCGGGCAAAAAAATCTAAGAAGAAATGGAGTGGAGACAATAGTTAATAAAACAGTGAGAAAAGCAGTAATGGGATACAATCTTAAAAATGACAGAATGATTTCAGTCCAAATCAAAGAAAAACCATTCAATATCACTATGCACCAACCACTGGTGCAGATGAAGCCACAGTTGACCAGTACTATGAGGACCTACAACACCTCATAGAACAGACACCAAGAAATGATGTCCACATTATCATAGGAGATTGGAATGCAGAAGCAGGAAATCAAAAAGTAAATGGAATAACAGGCAAGTTTGGTCTTGGAGCACAGAATGAAGCAGGACAAAGATTGATAGAGTTCTACTAAGATAACACACTGGTCATAGCAAACACCCTCTTCCAGCAACACAAGAGGCGACTTTACACATGGACATCACCAGATGGCCAACATCGAAACCAGATTGATTACATACTCTGCAGCCAAAGATGGAGAATTAAATTAAATTAGACTTATATGCCGCTCTACTTGCCTCGCTGAGGCGACTCAGAGTGGCTCACATAACATAAGTAACATATACAGTATCACAATCTCAAATATAAATACAGCATAATATAAAAATATAACAACAGATGCAGCACAGATAATGCAATCAATAAATTTTACATAAAAATACAATAAAATGCAGTGTAAAAAATACAGTACAGTCAAGAGAGGCAGCAGTCTTCGGCCAGCTGGCCAGTTCACACAGCTGGCCCTCATTCTCCCTGTCTGACGGACAGGGAGAGTTCTGTGATGTTCCTGGGGTGGTTGTGGAGGCAGCAGCAGCAGCAGCAAGATCTTTTATGTCTGGGCTAGCCAGTCCACACAGCTGGCCCTCATTCCCCCTGCCCGACATGCAGGGAGAGTTCTGGGAACCTCCATACAGTCAGCAAAAATGAGACCTGTAGCAGACTGTGGCTCGGATCATAATCTACTGATTGCAAAATTCAGGCTTAGACTAAAGAAAATAGGGAAAACAATTAGGCCAGACAGGTATGGCCGTCCTAGACAACATCCCTAAGGAATACACAGTGGAGGTGTGGAACAGATTTAATGGCTTAGACTTGATAGACAGAGTGCCAGAAGAATTATGGACAGAGGTGTGGGATATCAGACAGGAGGCAGCAAGGAAAACCATTCCAAAATAAAAGAAGTGTAAGAAAGCAAAGTGGTTGATGAGGCTCTTAAAATAGAGGAAAGAAGGAATGCAAAAGGCAAAGGAGAAAGGAAAAAATTCAACCAATTGAATATAGAATTTCAAAGAAAAGGAAGGAGAGATAAGAAAACCTACCTAAATGAAGAGTGGAAAGAAATAGAGGAAAACAACATAAGGGGTAGGACTAGAGATCTTTTCAAAAAAAATATGGGGAAATCAAGGGAACTTTTAAAGCAAAAATGACCATGATAGGGGGGAAATGGCAAGGAGTTAGTTGATGCAGAAGATATAAAGAAAAGATGGCAAGAGTACACAGAGGAACTATACAAAAAGGACCACACCACCCCTGATAATCACAATGATGAGAACATTGAACTTGAGCCAGACATCCTAAAGAGTGAAGTCAGGAAAGGCCCTAAAAAGCACTCCAAACAACAAAGCTAATGGAGATGATGGTATCCAGTGGTGGGATGTCAAAAATTTTACTACCCCACCGTGATGTCATCATGATGTTGTGGGTGGAGCCAAATAAAAATAAAAATAATTTAAAAATAAAATAAAAATAAGCACACAAACACACACACCCCTCAACCCACCCACCCACAACACAAACCCGTAAATAAATAAATAAATAAAATAAAAAATACATTAAGATACACCAACCCACCCAGAAACCCACCCACCGCAAACAGAAATCAACCAGAGCTTTTAAACCAGAGTATAAAGCTTATTCTGGCTAATCTTTCTCACACTAGGTCAGATGGAAGAAACTACAGAATGAACTCACCACAAGATGGCTTCATTTTGGCACTTTTCAACAGTTAAAGAAGTTAGGTAATAAGTCTCTGCCTAACCAGTTCACTAGGATAATATGCCTTAATGTAAATGTAAAACAGCTGTACCTCCTTAAGGGTTCTCCAATTAGAACAGCAATTGGAACAGCACAGGTGTAGCTTATTAATGAGATAACTCCAAGACTTTGCTTTAAAATCTCAAGCCAGGCCGGCAGGCCTTTTTAGGAACTGTGATAGTACGTCAATATAGGTAAAGGTATTAAATTAACATTAAAATACACACAGACACACCACATCCAAAGGTGAGTCACTTACCCTGGGGAGCAGGCTATAGGGAGCTTCAGGCTAGCAGCTTCTCTTCCTCCTCCCCATTTGGGAGGACAGCAAGGAGGCCATGCATACATGCCAAGCACTGTAGACATGCATGCACACACGGTGGGGTAGTAAAAATTTTGACATCCCACCTCTGAATGTAGTGATAATATGGCAATATTTTTTCAAGCTGTGTTGGCTGATAATGATATTTATCTCATTGAAATGTTCACAGCTATCAATGTAGCCATATAAGATACATACATACAAACAAACAAACCAGAAATGATAACTTCATTGAAAACACATGATAGATAGTGCTATGAGACCCAATGCCAAAATACTTTTTCATCATATAATTTATGAATCCTCATAATTATATTCTTGTGATGAGAACCACATTAGAAAACATTGCTTTTTAAATGCTCAATAGTAGCAAGAATCTCTACACAGAGAGAGAGAGTTCTCATTTCAAAGGCAGTTTTGAATTACTGTATATGTTACAGTACTTTGTATGATAGCAGAAAGTGAAACTAAGAAGAAGCATTGTTCAGCATCTGAGCATGTACTGTACTTTGTAAGCAGAAAGTCTTTCTAAGTTTTAACTGGAAATGGTGAGTCCTAGGATGTCCGTGGGATGGACATGGTTGAGGAATTCTTGGCCTCTGGAATCCACAGGGGATGCCCCATTTCATCATAAACTTGGGTTTCTTGAACTCTGATTCCTGCTAGATAAAAACAAGCTAGAAAATATCCCCTTTCCTCCATTTTGATGCATGATTGAAGCAGCAATTCTTGCCCCACATCCTTTTGGGTGGAGGCATTTTGGGGTTCAGGAGCTACACAAAAAGCTATTGGTGGTCCATGGTCACATGCTATCCACTTATAACTGAAAGCATTTCATCACATTAAAAAAATCAGCCTAAATTCATGGAAATCCACCTACTGTCAGAATGGACAATGCTGGAGTAGGAGGACAGAAGTGCCTGGGTGACAGTAGTCCATGGGGTCGCAAAGGGTCGGAATCAACTGTGCAACTGAACAACAACAAAGGCAGACAAATAGTCTGAGTTGGTATAAGGGAACTTTCTCAGAATCAGATCAGATCAAAGTATAAAACACAAAGCATGGCAGGAAAACTGGAGTGTTGTCTCGGTTTCCACCAAATAGACACATTAATTATAAAGAAATGGTTGAAGTAAGGTTTGATTGTAAAGCATTTATGGATGAGACCCAATTGATTCTACAAGCAGAAGTTCATGAAAATGGTCTGGCATTCTCCTCTTCCAGGATACTAATTTTAGCTCTTACTCTTTTTGGTTACAAATGTATTATTCAACCAAAGGTGGACCATTCTCACACTTCCATTGGATGTGCAGAAAAATAATGGCATTCATAGCATCTGCATCAAAGACAAGATTGTTACTCTTGTCTTCAGCACTCATCCTTCAGAAATTTAGTAGCTGAGAGACCATGGGGAAGACAGTACCCTGCAAAGAATAAAAGCTATACCTCAACCAAAAGTTCTAAAAAAATCAATTTTTCTTGGGAAAACCTTACAACTGTTATTTTTCTAACCTACTTTGTAGAAGATTCTCTAAATTTATCCGGGCTTTTTTTAATGGCATCTGCCTTCTCATTCATTTTCCACCCCTTTGGTCTAATGGAACACTGCAAACAATCAGCCATTATGAAAGATACAAAATATTGGCCTCAATGCCGCTTCAAGTGATGACACAAAAATTAAAACCTGATAATGATGAGTCTTCTATTTCAAAAACCAAATCTCTTCTTTCCTGGTAAAATGTCCCTTTGATTTTTATGTCCATGAGTAGATGAACAAATTTTGTGAGGCTTTTTGTGCATTGCTTTTTCTGTTCTAAAGACAAGAAAACTGGGTTGTTCTAGCATGGATTTTCCTGTGCCATCAGCTGGTTACTAAAGCCATATGTAAAAACACAATACTGTATTCCATTCTTGTTCCATGGCGCTTCTCAAATACTTCATTTTTCTGCTGCTACAAAACTGTGTTGATTTATAGAAGTTAAATTCAGTGCATTTCTCAACTTGCACCTTAAAAAATCATAGCAATGTGTTATTTTATTTTTAAGAACCCAGTTTTCAGAGATGGCAACTTAAATGTGTCTTCTGAGATAGACACACACTTTCTCTGGTATTTATTCATGTGGATGGTGTGAAATTCTTAGCATGTCTGGCTTCAAACAAGGAAAGCCACCACATAAAGGCCTGCTCTAGGGCAGAAGATAATGCAGGCAATTTCCAGCATAGAGGTTTGTTATGCAATGTCATGCAGAGTCAGGAGTTGCCATGGAATCCATTTGCTTCTAAACCAGCTCCTCCTGCTGGAATACTTTCTCATTATCATTTCTGCCAGGAACACCAAAGGGAACAGCAGAAAAGAAGGGCTATCATAGGGCAAAGTCCGTTCCATATCTGGAATAAGTCTAGAAGACTGAAATCTACATTCAAAATACCTCTCAATACCAGGTTAGGAGAATGCAAATTACGGTATATTGGTAGGTAATTTTAAAAAAAAAACTTGTTATTATATTGCAGTTTTTATTTCTCAGCATTGCTAGTGCATGGGGGTGGATCAAAAGGTCAAACCTAAAAATTAGAAGTCAGGTGCTAAAGACTTGTGGCATGTTTGCAAATTGACAGATCTTTAAATATCAGAAAGGAAATTAGCAGCATTGACAACTGTTTTGGACTGGTGACCAAAAAATTTGGACCTACTTTCATTACTACAGTAATACCCCGGATAACGTTATTACTTTGTATTACTTTGAACATATAATAACAAACAACATAAACAATAGTTTGTGTTGGATGAAGCCTGTGTGGCCTCAAAAGCATTCTCTTAAATAAAGGCTCAGATTGTTGTTCCCATTTTAGAGCTGGAAAACAGAGCAGGAAGTACTGATATGCATAGAAAGGGCACAGTAAGTCCCGTGAGGACCTGGGTCTCTCCTATGAATTTACAGTGGTACATCATACAATGATTTTAATCTGTTCCATGGGGCTCGTTGTTGTATGAAATAATTGCTATATGATATTCCCTATGGGGTGCATCCTACAACGATTTTTTTTTTTTTTTGCTAAGTGGTTTTTCCCATTGAAAAATTGTTGTATTTTTTTTTCCATAGAGAAAATTGTTATGTGGGATGTCATTCCCCCCCCCAAAAAAAAAAAAAAACCTAATTGTTATGCAATTTCGTTGTTATACAGGGCAATTGTTGTATGAGGTTCCACTGTATTTTGTACTGGATACATTCAACACTGTTTCAGTGGAATTAAATTTCACTTGTGTTCATATCCTAGTGACATGATCATGAGAGTAAAAGCTGGCTGGCTGGCTAGCTCCATAGTGTAGGCACCTAGCTGCAGAGCTAGAAGTTGGGAAATCATTTCTCCTCTATGCCTCCTGGGAGAAGAGCCAGCCTGTGTAGCCATGGGCAAGCTGCACAGTCCCAGGGTGGCCCCAGAAGAAGGAACCGATAAACCACTTCTGTGTATTCTCTACCTAGAAAACCCTGGATAGGGTGGCCATAAATCAGAACTGAATTGGCAACACAACATTATCAATAAGAATGAACTATAGCAGTGGTGGAGAACCTATGGCACATATGCCAGAAGGGGCTCTCAGAGCCCTCTCTGTTGGCACGTGCACAGTTGCCCCAGCACAGAGTTCACCCCGTTCAGTGGTGGGATGTCAAAATTTTTACTACCCCACCATGACATCATCATGGTGTGGGCGGAGCTAACATCATGGGCGGAGCCAATGTCATGACATCATGGTGTGGGTGGGGCCAAAGAAAACAAATTAAAAAATAATAAAATAAAAATAAGCACATACACACACACACCTCAACCCACCTACCCAGTGGTGGGATGTCAAAAATTTTACTACCCCACCGTGATATCATCACAGTGTGGGTGGAGCTAACGTCATGATGTCATGGGCAGGGCCAAATAAATATAATAATAAAATAAAATAAAAATAAGCACACACACACACCCCTCACCGCACACACACACACTTGCAGGTGTGCATGCACACCAAGTGCTTGGTGTGCATGAGCAGTGGGGGAACCTATGAAAAGGTGAAAAACCCCAAGGTGGTTCCCCCCCCCCAAAAAAAAAAAAAAAGCTGCTACCGGTTCTCCGGGACACTGGGAAAGGTTACTACCGGTTCTGGCGAACTGGTGAGAACCTGTTACATCCCATCACTGCACCTACCCACCCACCCACAACACAAACCTGTAAATAAATTAAATTTTAAAAATACATTAAAATACACCTACCCACCCACAACACAAATCAACCAGAGCTTTTAAACCAGAGCTTAAAGCTTATTTTGGCTAATCTTTCTTACACTAGGTCAGATGGAAGGAACTACAGAATGAACTCACCACAAGATGGCTTCATTTTGGCACTTTTCAACTTTTCAACAGTTAAAGAAGTTAGGGTACTAAGTCTTTGCCTAACCAGTTCTCTAGGATATCTAGGGGAGCAGGCTATAGGGAGCTTCAAGTTAGCAGCTTCTCTTCCTCCTCCCCGCTTGGGAGGACAGCAAGGAGGCCATGCATACGCGCCAAGCACTGTAGGCGTGCATGCACACCAAGTGCTTGATGCACATGTGCAGTGGAGGAACCAGTGAAAAGCCCCAAAGGTGATTCCCCCCAAAAGCTGCAACCAGTTCTCCAGGACACTGGGAAAAGTTACTACCGGTTCTGGAGAACTGGTGAGAACCTGTTACATCCCATCACTCCCTGTTCCTCTGCCTGGCAGCCCAATGGACGTGCTTCCTCCCTCCCCTTAGCACCCAGTTCACCCCGTTCCTCTGCCCAGCAGCCTAATTGAAGTGCTTCCTCCCTCCCCCTAGCACCCAATTTACCCCACCCTCTGCCCAGCAGCCCAATGGAAGTGCTTCTTCCCTCCCCCTAGCACCCAGTTCACCCCACCCCTCTGCTCAGCAGCCCAGTGGGAGCACTTCCTCCTTCCTTCCAGCACAGAATTCGCCACACACACACCCTTTGGGCTCTCCGTCTCTAAAAGGTTCACTATCACTGAACTAAAGGGAATCAGAGGGCCCTTATGATCCCCCTGCAATGTAGTATGGATAGTTGCATTGTGCCCAAGGTCATCCACTGAATTTTGCACACAAGTAGCAACTTGAAGCCATGTGTCTTCTTCATTGTCAGTCCCACTCTTATTCCACCACGATTCTTTCCCCTTTTTTTAGGTGCTACAAGACTCTCAAGGGGCTGGAGGCATTCCCATCTCTGAAGAGACATCAATTTATTCATACTCTTCAAATGGCTTCTGTGGAGAAAATGTTGTGTAAGGGAAATGTTGAATGTTGAAATGCTTTGCCTTTGAATAAACAACTGATCAAAGAAAGTGAAATAAAATGAAGGAAATTGTACCCTTTACTGGTGACTGGAATCAAAAGAGAGTTATAATTAGGACTGCAAAGATCACCCAAATAACTTTGTAGACTTTCTAAATCTATCCTCATTCAGTTAAGAAGAATTTGTGTCCATCTGATTCTCTTTGTTAGTTAAAATATTGGAAAACCAATACAGTAATACCTCATATAACATTAGTATCGAATAACACTAAAATCGCATAACATCAAGGAATCTGGGGGGAAGAATTGCATCAGATAACATTAAGATCCTATGGGATGCTTCAGATAACAACCGCGAAAGCCTGTGTGGTTACAATGTATCTCTATGGATCCCATAGAGGATCAGATAACACTAAAAATCATATAACACCAAGACTTGTGGAACCAGGTTTTAGTGTTATATGAGGTTTTACTGTACTTTTGTGTGTGTCTGTCTATCTTGCTGTCTCTCTGTATTTCTATCTCTATATCTATATATAGAGATATGACAATATAGATATATACACACACACACACAAATATATAATGATATATATTGTAAGCTGCCCTGAGTGGTGTTGCATCAAAAGGCTGGGGCATAAATGTCAATAAATAAATTAAACCACCACCACCACCACCACCACCACCACCTTCTTCTTCTTCTTCTTCTTCTTCTTCTTCTTCTTCTTCTTCTTCTTCTTCTTCTTCTTCTTCTTCTTCTTCTTCTTCTTCTTCTTCTTCTTCTTCTTCTTCTGTTTTGTTGCTCTGATGACAACTGGAATGCTGACTGGAAAAGCAGTTAAAGAACAGAGTACTGCACAATGGAGTGAGTTCCTCTCCTTTGTCCCAGCTCATGCCAACCTAGCAGTTTGAAAGCAAGAGGTTGCAAGTGGATAAATAGGCACCACTTCATCTAGTCATGCCTGCCACATGACCACAGTAACAACTGCAGATGCAGACAGCGCTGGCTGTTTGGTTATAAATGGAGATGAGCATCAAACCCTAGAGTTGGATACAACTGGTTATTGAGCAAGGCAGGGCCAGAATTTCCTATAGGCTAACTAGGCTTCACCCTAGGGTCTCAAGATCAAGAGGGGCCTATATATTGATCTATATCACAGTAATGATGTATTTTATTATCTCTCATGTAATTTACAAACTTAAAAATGGGAGGTGAAAGGGCCACATAAGTGGAATAGCCTAGGGCCTCTTTTCATGTAAATCCGGCCTTGGAGCAAGGGCAACCTTTACTTTACATGAAACTAGAAGCATGGTCCCATAGGGAGACATCAATTCCCAGAAACCTACGTCAGTACATTGGCTGATCAGTGCTTTGGGGAATTGACTTAGGCTTCTGGGAAATGAAGTCCAAAAACCAAAGCATGGAAAACACTGTGATAGACCCAGAAGGATAGAGCAACCATGCCAAATTTCAGACAATTGGCTTCTGTATTCATATACAAGATATTTCAAAGTTCCCCCATGTGATTTGATTTCTACTCCAAACACAAATTAATTTGTAAATTCAGTTCATATTGCTCTAGAACAGGATTTCTCAAACTTGGCTCTCCAGGTATTCTTGGACTTCAATTACCAGAAGCATAAGTCAGCACACCCGCTGATCAGGGCTTCTGAGAATTGAAGGCCAAGAACATCTGGAGAGCCAAATTTGAGGAACCCTGTTCTAGAATATTCAATTTCAATCCCCACCTCATATAAACCAGTCCCAATCAGGTCATTTAATCTTTAATTTTTCTGAATCTGATGCACAACTTTGGTTAGAATATTTAAATATCCATTAAACTGCCTAGAAATGGGATATCAGATCACAATCCCTGCTTTGTATTACAGATACAGTAGGTGGAAACCTTCTCCCGACAGAGTTGCGCCTGCAGGCGGAGCTCCTCCCCTTTCGGAAGGGCTTGAAGACATGGCTGGCGGGCCAAGTGTGGGGACACAGCAATGTAGGTTCCCACCCAGGATGGCTAATTTAAGAGCAGCCATCCCCCCCAATCTGATATTTGTATCAGTTATTATGTGTTTATTTGCTTTTATTGTTGAATGTTTTAAATTTTTTATGAATTTTATGAATTTTTAAGGCTTTTATATTATGATTCAGGATGTAAGCCGCCCAGAGTCGGGTTTACCCGATTGGGGCGGGATATCAAGTATGAACAATAAATAAATAAATAAATAAATAAATTCTATTATAATTGCTTATAATGAGAATTTTGGAGGACATGGAAGGAACCTCCCTGAAGAATGTAAGGACCGTGGAAACCTTCAAGCATCCTGGGTCAACAGCAGTACCCAGTTGGTTGATTCTTCTACTCTGGAAACAGCCCTGGATTACTTTCGATGCAGATGAAGAAGGTGGGAACACTCCCAGTTAGTCAATTGGTCTTCACTGGTAAATCAGTAGAGGGAAAGTCAGATTATATCCATTAAGTAACTGACAAGCTGAAGGATCTGGGTTTTGCTCTTCTTCCTCCTAGAAGTGCCTCTACATATTTTGGTTATGGCAGCTCTAAATTCTGATGTCATATTGCATCATCTGACTCATTCTTTATTTCTTCTCTTTCCTGCACTTCTTCCCCCCAACTGATTTTTCCTGAATGATCAACTGCAACCAACTTTCCATTTCTAATTACATGACTCAGTGTTCTCAGTTTCTACATTGATCCTTGCTAGTTCTTAATCTTTATTTGATTATTCTTATTAGTCATCTCCATCCAAAAAGTTCATAACTTCCTGAGATAAATTCCCATCTTCAGCACGTCTATTTCTTTAAAAAATAATAACGTGTGTTAAAGGCCATGATTTTCTGATGTACACCCAAATAAACAGTGTATGAAAGCAGTTCTGCACTGAGTGAGGACATTATGTCAAGGGAAAGATGACCTAAGCCTAGCGGAAGAAGAAACCAGAAATAAATCTGTCATTTTACTTGAACACACCCTTCTCCCTTTGACCCCTGAATTTGGTGTATAAAAACCATGCCTGTAAATTTCATTCCTTGTCTGAAGAAGTGGACTTGATCCACGAAAGCTAACAATAAAAATATAGCAGTTAGTCTTTAAAGCACTACAGTGTTGTTTATTTTGTTTTGTTTTGTTTTCTGATATTCATTAACCAAATTTTCAAAATGTGTGTATATTGGTAGTTGAGTGGGGCTGTGTTTTAACAATAAGTTCTGGTTTATAATGACCCTTCCTGGGGTTCTCTTCGCAGGAAGAATTCAGAGTTTCTGCTTATGCAGGAGCTAGCCCAATACAGTACTACATAGCCTGGCTTTTCTCCCAGGAAGCATAATGGGGAATCTTCATTCAGTGAAGCTTTGTTGTTCAGTCATACAGCCGAGTCCAACCTTTGCGACCCCATGGACCATGGCACACCAGGCTCCTCTGTCATCTGCCATCCTCCATAATCCATCCAGATCTACACCCACCATCTCAGTGCTGCCATCTAGCCATCTCATCCTCTGCCACCCCTTCTCCTATTGCCTTCAATCTTTCCTAGCATAGGGGCCTTTCCCACTGAGTTCTCTCTTCTCATTTGGTGGCCAAAGTACATGAGCTTCAGCTTCAGTATTTGTTCCTCAAAGAAGCAGTCAGGATTTATTTCCTCTAGGATTGACTGATTTGATCTATTTCTAGTTCAGGCAACTCTCAAGAGTCTCCTCCAGCACCACAGTTCAAAGAGGTCTATTCTTCTGTTCTCTGCCTTCTTTATGGTCCAGCTCTCACAGCCATACATTACTACTGGGAAGACCATTGCTTTAACTATGCAGACTTTTGCTACCTAGGTTATGCTACCTAGGTTTGCCATAGCTTGCCTCCCAAGAAGTAAGTGTCTTTTTATTGCATGGCTGCAGTCACCACCTGCAGTGATCTTAGGTCCTAAGATGGTGAAGTCTGTCACTGCTTCCATTTCCTCACCTTCTATTTGCCAGGGAATGATGGGACTGGATGCCATGATCTTGGCTTTTTTATGTTGAGTTTCAGGCCAGCTTTTGCATTCTCCTCTTTCACCCTAATCAAGAGGTTATTTAGGTCTTCTTCACTTTCTGCCATTAGGGTGGTATCATCTTCATATCTCAGGTTGTTGATGTTTCTCCCAGCAATCTTAACCCCAGCCTGTGCTTCTTCCAGCCCTGCATTATGCATGATGTATTCTGCATATAAGTTAAATAAGCAGGGTGATAATATTTATTTGTTTGTTTATTTATTTATTTGGCACATGAAGCTTACTCCTCAGTGAAGCGTACTGCTAGGAAAGTATGTGTTTTACTTCAGCGTAAGAGTGTTGTCCTAGACAGACTTCACCCCAGGGCAAGTGGACTGTAGGTTTAATTCCTAGACCAAGCTGATGATACTCATGAGAAGGCTAATAGAGTAGTTCCGTGGAAGTAGCCTTTTGATCGATCAGGTGAGACACAGCCTGAGGGTGGTATCAGACAAAGCTGATATCTAGTATTTGTGCTTTGGCTGACGTTTGAAAAGTGGAAAACAGAAAATCAGAGAGAACTGTAGGTGTTGTAATATGGCTGCCAAGAGTGCAATCATCCCTACTCAAACTGTTCTAGTTCCTGCCTCTTCTAGGAGCACCATCTACTGCTGTTTTTATTTATTTATTTATTTATTTATGTATGTATTAAATTTATATTCCGCCCTACTCACACAGGTGACTCAGAGAGGCTCACAATCGACATACAATAAACAGTTAAAACTCTAAAAAAACAAAGTAAAAGATTAAAAACCAATTTAAAACAACCTCTCATTCAGGAAACAGCAACAGTGTCTCTTCTGGTCCCAGTGTTTGTTTGCTTGCTTGCTTGCTTGCTTGTTTGCTTCTTTCTTTCTTTAATAGTTTTATTTATTTATTTATTTATTTAAAATTTGTTTATCGCCCTCCTCCCAAAAGGGACCCAGGGCGATTTACAACAATTATAAAATCATTTTTAAAAAATTAAAAACTCTAAAAACTTTTAGTTCACAGGGTGCTCAATTGCCCTCGGCAGCTGCACACAGGTTCCCACCAGCGCTACAGCCGCTGCAATCTCTGTTCCAGGGACACAACAGCCCAGTTCCTGCTTGCCATGGGGCCAAATGGTTACAACCTCAACCCCACAGTCTGGCAGAGGGAGAAATGGGCCCTAGCCAAGCCCTTGCTTCTGAAGATGCATGCAGAAGTCGCTCTGGTAAGGGCCCATTTTATGTCGCCCACGCCCACGGAGGAAACTACTACCTGGGAGAGACCCTCAAAAATAATACACACCTCCAACCTTGTTCGACGAGAGGTGCTAAACGGGGCGAGAAACCAGCAGGGAACCCAGCCTGAAACTTCAGCCTGAGCCGCCTCCTGACAACCCCTGGAGACGCGACGGGATCCACGCCTTAGGCAACCCATAGGGACGAGACACCGGACCCCCGGTAGCCGAAGAGGGCCGAATTCAGGAGGCTGAGTGGCTGCCAGAGGCTACCAGTGGGTTCAAAAGGAGCCCACGGGAAGTTCTCCCCCTCCCTCAGGCGCTTCTCTTGTATTATTATTATTATTATTAGCAAAATTAAAACTCACGGGTAAGAGATCGGTTGCACTCTGGTGCAAAGAGGCGCCCACACACACACGCTCTAGGTTCCGAGCAGAATGTAGTTCTGAGGGACTGCGGTGGTTTAGTGGTTAAGACGCTGAACTTGACGACTAGAAAGTCGATAGGCCAGCAGTTCGAGACCCTAGTGCTGCACGTCGGAGTGAGCTCCCCTCCTTTGTCCCAGATCCTGCCAAACTAGCAGTTCGAAAGTAAGGAACTGCAAGTAGATAAATAGTACCGCTCCGGCGGGAAAGTTAACAGCGTTTCGTGCACTCTGCCGTCTTGTCATACCTGCCACATGACCACGGAAACGTCTGCAGAGGCAGACAGCGCTGGCTCTTTGGCTGTCAATGGAAATGAGCGCCGAACCCTAGAGTACTCTGGATTAGGCCATTTGAATCTCACACAAACACACACCACACGCAGCGACGCCTCCTACAGATTGTAAAAAAAGTGTTTGTTGAGAGCAAGGCCTGGCTGGAAAATGGGAGAAAGAGAGAGAAGAAGAAGAAGAAGCCTCTATCCAGGGCAGATGGCCACCATCACAGAGAGGAGAAATGGGGCCAGAGGGGACGAGACATTTTTGGGAGGTTGGTTGGGGGTGGGGGTTGTCAGATAGTTATTCTTACCGCAAAGGCATCTTCTCTTCAAATCCGTTTATTTGGAGCAGGGGTGCCCAAACTTTTAGAGTTGGGGGCCAGTCATGTGGTTCAGGGAGCCAGTCACTATGGCCTGGGGGCTGGATCTAGCCCCCCGACGCCAATTCATCTGGCCCGCAAAGTCCTCGTCGCTCCTGGAAGCGGAAGTAAAATGCTCCCGTGTTTCGTGATCCAGATAAATTGGCATCAAGGCTGGATCTGGGCCCCAGGCCGTAGTTTGGGCACCCCATTTGGCGATTTCGTCCAGGCTCCTCGATAGCTCTTCTGCCCATCCCCATCCCCGTCTCTCTCTCCTAACCCAGAGTGACAACAAGCAAAGCCACCTCGCACTGGGTGTCATGTGGAAGGGGGAACGACGACACTGAAGGCTTTGTTAATGTTTTGCTTTCTCAACGTACTTCTGCCTAAGGAAAGTCATATCCATGATCAGCTGTTTTGAACGAAGGCCGAGCCTACTGCCAGAAACACGCGGCCAGGGGGACTTGAGTTTGGCCAACGCCAAAACCAGGAAGGTGGCTTCGTTTGAGTACTCCAGGGTTTGATCGGGACACGAAATAAAATAAATTGGGCCGTTATCCTCCGATTAATACTTCTGGTCAGAGTTTTCTAGCGACAAAGTAGTCAAATGTGTCTCCCTCTCCTCTAGACATTAAACACCCCACCTCTGCATCCGAAGCCAGATATTTAAATTGCGAAGGCTTACAACCTGCTTCCTTCTTGTTGGAGGGCTAGGAAGAAGAACCTGCTTCCGTTAGGATGGGAGGTAAATCGAGAACATGCAGGTTGTTTACTGGGAGGCATTAGGGAGAAGCGCATCGCCCTTTGGGCGCCCTGGGTGAGTGGCACCATCTCCCATTCACTCTGTTCTAAAGCATGGGCAGTAGCTCCTTGTGAGGAGGAGGCGGGGAGGATGATGATGATGATGATGGTTATATTTGTGTGTGTTTCGTGTCAGAGATTACTCTGGGTTGAAAGGATTTTTGCCCGAATGAGGCTCCTTTCATGTCCCCTATCGTGCAGCTCTCGGGAAATCGAACCTGTGCTTTCGGTCTCCAAGTACAATGCTTTTACCCGCTGAGCCACCAGGGAACTGTAGTTTATACTTTTAAAAAGAAGACAAGAAAGTGAATGTTGGAAGAATCTTTGCGACGCATCACCTTTCTATCACTTCTTCCCACGGAAGCCTAATAGGGGTATTCGGGAACTAATTATCTCTTTCTCCATCTCAAAATAAGGCATACAATTTCCTTTCTCCTCCTTTCTAGTCCTTCTTAACCTTCAGGCTGTGAATATATCATCTGTCAAGGGTGTGTTCTGGTCATGAGGCATTTTCTTTTTAATATCTAGTTTAGGAGAGGGTTTTCCTATGAAATATATTTTATAAATACATCTTGTTAATCTTCTATTTAAAGCTGGTCCTTTGCCTGGTTTATTGCTCCAGAGAACAGAACAATTAGGTGGGTATTTAAAACTCATGGGGCGGGCGGATGAGCGGGCAGGCGGGAACACAGCGACTGTTTTCCTCTGCTAACAAAGGGATCTCTGAACACATTTAATAATCTGAGTAAAAAAGTAAAACAATTAATAAGTCTGGGAGGGGCTATCTTATTTTCCTTACATTTAGGGTAGGCTCTCCTGTAGATTTCAAGGTCCTCTAAATTTTGATGCATTGAGGAACCCAAATTAGTTGCTCCACCCTAGCGATAGCCCTCTCACACTCAGATTGCATGCTAAAAACCCACTCCCATAGGTGCTTTGCTGCTAAGACGCTGACTGGTCGGTGGACGGTCAGCAGTTCGATTCCCGAGTACTGCAGGACAGAATGAGCTTCTGTCTTTGTTCCAGGTCCTGCCAACCTAGCAGTTCAAAAGCAAGAAATTGCAAGTAGATAAATAGGGACCACTTCAGTGGGAAGGTAACAGGATTCTATGTGCTCTGGTGTCTAGTCATGCCTGCCACATGACCACAGAAACGTCTGCAGAAGCAGACAGCACTGGCTTTTCAGCTTTGAAACAGAGATGAGCACTGAACCCTAGAGTTGGACACAACTGGCCTCTGAGCAAGGGAAACCTTTACCTTTACTATCTACAGAATCTAGATTTCTGTTTGTGTTGATGATAATGATATGCAGCAGCATATCATCATCATCATCTCATCATCATCATTGGGAACATAAAGTAGAGAAAGTTTTTTAGGAAATGAGAGAGTCAATATCTTCTGGGACTTTAAAATTCAAACAGATAGACATCTGCCTCAGCAAAAATTATGGAATACCATTTTTCAAATACTGGTGGGAACACAAACCTGAAAACGTCGTTGATAATGAGGATAAGATGGTTAAGATCTTGTGAGACTTTAAGATCCAGTCTGATAAGATTGAACACAACACTCCAGACATTACTGCGGTTGAGGGAAAAAATGTTTAAGCTGATTGATGCGGCAATTCCAGGTGATGGTCAGGTGGAAGAAAAAGAGATTTGAAAAGATCATGAGATATCAGGTTTTCAAACTGAAGTACAAAGTCTGTAGGAGAAAAGAGCAACAGTGATATCAATACTGGTAGGAGTGCTGAGTACAACCCCAAAAGGGTTGAAATTGTTTTTGAGTGCAATTGATATTGATAAAATCACGATAGAGCAGTTGCATGGAATAGCATTACTAGGTACTGTATCAGCTACATTACTAGGCAATACCTCACTGACTCTTATTGAAGAAGAAGAAGAAGAAGAAGAAGAAGAAGAAGAAGAAGAAGAAGAAGAAGAAGAAGAAGAAGAAGAAGAAGAAGAAGAAGAAGAAGAAGAAGAAGAAGAAGAAGAAGAAGAAGAAGAAGAAGAAGAAGAAGAAGAAGAAGAAGAAGAAGAAGAAGAAGAAGAAGAAGGTAGCAATAGCAATTACACATATATACCACCCTATAGCACATGGTGCACTCTCTGGGCGGTTCACAAATTTTTATTTACAAGGTATTTACTTAAACGAGAGCAAATCGTGTGCGTGTCAACGCGCATGCTTATGTGTGCATCTGCAATTTGTAGTTTTAGATTGTCATCTTTATATGTTACACTCATTTTTCTTCTCTTCCCCAGCCCCGCCCTGCTGGTATTTATTCGTTCAGGGATGGAAATGTGGAGGGAGAGGCTGTCTTGGCGAAAGGGAATGAAAACCCCGGCTTGGCGAAAACATTTTATTAAAGGGGGTTTGGTTATTCGTATTCTTTTTCCCCAAGGCAAGGGAAATATTTCAGACTCCGATCCTGCACCTTGACTCAGGAATAAATCCCATCAGGCTTCATGGGACTTCTCTGTTACCTAAGCATCTTAAGAGGAGACACACATACACACCTCGTTCCACCGAACTGACGCCTGTTTTCCTGTCCACAGACAGGTTAGAGTTGATTTCCGTCTCTTCCCCCACCCCCCAAATAAAAACCCCGTCCAAAAGCGGCGGATTTAAGCACGCCTGAGTGCATCAGTCCAGCAAACTACCTGCCGCTGGAATCGGCGAGGGAGGTTTTCAGCTAAAGAGTCTTAAGGAGGGTTGCGAAGATCTTAAAAACCATTCCTGCCAATTTCTCTGTTCCCAGAGGAGGCTCACTTTCGGCTGTCTACACATAAAGGCGGTTCTGTGAACATTGGCGGAAAGGGATGGACATCAGAGGGGGAGAACAGTTCCCAGCGTTGAGGATCGGGACCATGCCTTCCGCTCTCCATCACTGTTTACTTTCAGCTCCGGTCTTGGGTGGGAGGAAAAACCCCGCAGAGACCCACGACGTCCCACAACGAAATATTATCAGAGAGTAAACAGAACTAAACAACAACATAAAGACCAAAAAAAATTGTTGTGGCACTTTGAAAGACTAACTTCTCTGTTTCAATGTGAGCTTTCGTGGATCAAGTCCACTTCGTCAGACGTAAAAGTGAGACCTCTCATGGCATGAATTTAGACAGATCAGGACAACGACGCTACGATTCCTCGTATTGAGTTGGCTGGGCCAGGGGTGGGGTTAGGGTACTTTCCACTCCGCCTCTGGCTCCCTACTCATCGGACACTGCGAGGTGCATACCCGCGTCCTCGTTCACACGCACAAACACTCCGTGCGGGCTTGAAACGGCTCGCGGACAGCAGAAACCACCCTGGTCCTTTTTTTTTGGGGGGGGGGGGTGTCCTGGAAGACCCCCAAGACCCACGCGGTGGGGGACTGGGGTCACGGACGCCCCCTCCCCCCCAGTTCTTCCTCCCAGCCGAGAGCACAGCCATCTAATCCCGATCGGGCTTCCTCCGCGGTCCACTCCTTCAGCGCCAAGAGGTCACACACTGGATCCAGCGCTGTCGGTCTCCGGGCCTCGCAAGGCGGAGGGGAGGAGGGAGGGGGGAGGAGGAAAGGGGTGTGTCCGGAATGCGGTGACGTCACCGGGCCTCCCAGCCAGTGAGAGGGCGGCCTTTCGGAGCCGGGTTCCAATAGGAAGCGAGTGGGCTCCGTGAGTGGCATTAAGGCCGGGCTGAAGGCACGCCAGGGCTGAAGGCATGAAGTTGCGCTCCAAAGCCCTTTTGGCCGTCGAGGCATTTCATTAGGCATGTCTCCGCCTGAACAATTAAGGGGTCTTCATGAATAGCCGCTGCAGAGGCTGCCAGGGAGGAACCGGGATGGGCGACCAGGAAACTCCCGCCCCTGCGGCGGGGAAAGACAACTTCCCCACCTTTGGCGGATCCTCCTGAATCTCCCGAAAGCCTCGAGATCGTCGCGCCGGGGCAACAGGTAAATGACCCCAGGAGACACCGCAGGGGGGGGGGAGGAAAGGAATGGCCCTGAGCCTTCAGGACGGGGTGGGGTGGCGATCGGTGGGCACTGCTTCGCCTGAGCCAAATCTCGACCACCACCACCCCGTTCGCCTCTGTCCTCTGCGCGCACCCTGGAAGGTCCCCTTGGAAGTTGTTGCCTTCCGGTTCTTGTCCAGGGAAGAGGGCCCCCGAGGTGTAGGCAGAATACCTGCTTTCAAAGTCACACTGCTCAGCACTGGAAATCAATGTTAACGTTTTACTCGGAAGGAAGCACAGGCCAGGATGCGATCCGTTGCACGCTGGGGTTGATCGGCTCTTGAGGCAGAGGGTCAGGGCGAAGTCGGTGGAGGAAGGGCAAGGGACCGGCCGGTGTCCTTATCCGGAGAGGTCGGCATCCTCAAAGTCTGGAGAGCCTTTGGAGCAGATCCCTTGCAGTGGGCGGGGTGGTGGTAGTGGTGGTTCGTGCAAGACGGAAATCTGCCTTTAGCAAAAGATTCCAGACTAACCTGTTTGGGGATCGGAAGCGGGCAAATGCCGGCGTGTGCCTGACAAATTAAAGCATAAGGAAGTATTTGCTATAATGTGTTTTTAAAAAAGGGGGCCCAATTTATCCTGGAATTCCTGCTTGGAAACCTCCCTTCATGCTAGAGGGAAACCGTTTAGATAAGCTCTAAGAGAGAGAAGGCCTTCGTGGTGGCTCTTGATTCAGTTGTGAAAAGTCCGGCCTGGATAAACTAATAAGGAAATCCAGGGCGTTTTCTTTCCTCCGTGGTGACGGATTCCCGGGAGGGAAAAAGGCGGCTTTGGAAGAAGTGGGCCTTCTTCAGAGGCAGCTCATTTCCCCTGGTCCTCCAAGAGTCCTTTCTTTTCAGTCCAAGTCGTCTGGTGCTTTCCCAGATGTTGTGGGGACAAAACCCCACACCGAGGGTAGGGTAGACTCCGACTCTGGAAAGGTTCTGCAAGTTTTGCACTCCTGTAAGTGTGACAGAAAGGACTGCGGTGGCTTAGTGGTTAGGACGCTGAACTTGACAACTGGGAGGTCAGCAGGTCAGCAGTTCGAGAAATGAGTGCTGCTCAATGGCGTGAGCTCTCATCTCTGTCCCAGGTCCTGCCAACCAAGCAGTTGGAAAGTAAGAAATTGCAGGTACATAAATAGGTAAGTGATTTGGTGGGAAGGTAAAGAGCGTTCTGTGTACTGTGGTGTCCTCATGCCTGCCAAGTGAAAAGTTGGCTCTTTGGCTATGAACGGAGATGAGCACCGACCCCCTAGATAGCACTGGCTTCCAAGCAAGGGAGGCCTGTGTCTAAGAGTGACCAAATTTCAAGGGTTGGGCTGAGTCCAGTCCCTCTTGACCCTGAAGTGTCAGTGGGGCCTTCCTTGCTTCTTCCCACCAGCAGGCCTTCTGTCCCATGCACAAGCCTTAGGCAGCGGCACCACCCAAGCCGAGAAGTGGCCTGCGTTGCGCCTCCTTGGAAGCTCGTGGCCAAGGCACGCAGCACCCCAGGCGGCTCCCGCGAACCCGGTTTTAGGCTGGAAGCTTTGCTCGAGGGAGCGCTTGGCGTTTCCTCCTGCCTCACCCTCCCGTCCCCTTCCTCTGTTGTCTTCGCAGTTGCCGAAAGGACCAGGCCTGGACCTTGGCTGGGCCGCTTCCTGAAGGGCCGGCTGGCAGCAGCTGAAAGGCCCGCCGCTGGTGTGGGCCTCTGGTGGGCCTGGCAGCGGAAGAGCCCGAAAGAGAGGAGCGGTCATGGCTCTTTCCTTGCGAGGAGCGACCCGTGCTACACTCCGGGGAAGAGCGCCTGAAGGACCCCTTGGGGTGGATTGCTGAGATCCCCGTCGGCCTTCGAACTCCACTGGTGGATTCTCTGGGCTTGGATTCTCAACTTTAGCACCTCCAGACGCGACCCGCGCCTTTTCTTTGGCCTCTTCGCCCCTCCTCCCCCCCCTTTTAATCCCCCCCCCCCCAACCGACGCCTCTCTTGCTATTCCCTACTTCACCTTCTGAAGGCGGAAGGTTTGTTCCCCTGCCTTTCGGAAGCCACCGCGGAGGTTCCCCCCAACACGACTTTGGCGATTCAAACCCAAACGCAACCCCTCGCCCCAACCCGGCCCCTGCCCATCCGCCATGCTTTGCTGGAACTGACGCGCCGCTTCCCTCTTTTGGATGCCGCTGCGGAGTTTACCTTGTCACGAGGAAGGGGGACGAAAACACCATGAAAGAGAAGTCCAAAAATGCTGCCCGGACTAGACGGGAGAAAGAGAACAGCGAGTTTTATGAACTGGCTAAGCTCCTGCCTCTGCCGTCGGCCATCACCTCGCAGCTGGACAAGGCTTCCATCATCCGACTCACCACTAGCTATCTCAAAATGCGCATTGTTTTCCCAGAAGGTAAGTGGCATCGGCAGAACACGCCTCCCCGCCTACAGCTTGGCGGAGAAGAGGGGTTTCAAAAATCTATTGTTCTTATGGCTATTGTAGTCCTGAAGGCGCCAGATGTTAACCTGGGGTGATTCATCGCTACCTCCTCTGGCCTAAGGGAGGGAAGAATAGAATCTCCATTGCCCTAGACGTGAAATCTGTCAATTTCGCTGAAAGTCCTCTGGAACATTCCTTCCTTCCTTCCTTCCTTTCTCCCCTCCTTAAACACATTCCCTTCTGGTACGTCGGATGTCTTTGGTTGGGAGAAATCAAGGGTGACTTTTGTCAACACGTCGAGGCGGGGAGATCAGCTGCCTGTGTGGCTAGAACAAACAGTGCCTTCCCACTCACCCACCCGCCCATCCACCTCTGGCTAAGCCACATGTATTGCCTGAAAGGGCAATTTTTCTCATATTTATTATAGGTAAAGGAGGGAGACAGAAGGAAATGAGCTAATGCTCAACTAAATATTTACATAGATCTACACACAGCTCCGTCTTTTGGGCCTAGAAAGATGCCACATTTGGGTGTGGGTGTGTGTGCAGTGTGGATAAAGGGGGAAGAAACAATCAAATTAAATTCATATCTTGAATATGTATGAACTTGGCTCATCTGGATCTGATGCCCACCAGTTCCACCTTGATGGAGTGTCAGTCACACCCACTATCGTGCCTGACACTCCCACCCACACGTTAAAATTCTTCTCTCCCCCCTTTCATGATTATGAAAGAACAATATTTTTCCAAAAAGAAAGCTCTTGATACAGTATTAGTTATCATCGCCTGGCCTGATGTGAAAACTTGAAGAAGAAAAAACCCAGCTGGCACCTTATTAAGATATGGACAATCCAAAATGAGAAAGTGACCAACGTGCTACCAAACAGTGTCTTACCCAAAGCTGGATTCGTATGTAGTCTGTCTTTAATTTTACAATAATTCTTTGGGAGTTTTGAAAAGTCAGGTCTATGCAAAGTTAAAGAAAAGGATTTTCTTATGTGGAAACTTCAGCCATAACTATTGTTGGAGATGAAATTCGACATACCCATAAATGGGAAGAAATCCTTTCAATTCAGAGGAAAGGGCTTGGAACAGATAAATTGACGTGGTCTCCCAAATATGCTCTACTGAAACCAAGTGGCCAGGTAAATCCGTACAAGATCGGGATACTTGGAGATTCCCCTGAGTCACTTTAGTAAAGGAGAAAGTAAAGGGTCTCTTTCTCACAGTTTTTTTAAACTTCAAAACAAGAAGATATAAAAGCCCTCCAAAATAATCTTAATCTGAAGATTTTTGAAATGGTAGCTGTGTGTTAGTTCATATTTCAAACATATCAGAGACTAAACAAAACAAGACAAAACAAAAACAAAAAAAAGATGTAGCACTTTAAAGACTAACTGCTGTACTTTAATGCTAGTGTGAAGAGTAAACAGAAACTTACAGTCATAGGAGGGGGGATTTTGTGGATGATAACCGGAAATTAAGGAAAAGAAACTATCAAAATTGGTAACATAGTATGCATGTAACCTTATAGGCAAAAATGGAGTGATTGGATATTTTTGTTGTTATAAAAGGGAGAGAGGACAACGTCAATATATTTGATTTCACCTTTGAAAATCAAAATGAAATTTTAACAAATTCATTTTATGTTCCTGTTATTCTAGAGAAAGCTAATCCCAATTGTGTTCACTTGGATTTAAATCTAATCCATTGAAATAGAATGTGCTACCAAATAAATTTTGTATTTCGAAAAGTATTTACCTAAAAGTAAATTCATTTGAAATCAGCGTGATATCAAAATATCCAGGCCTCAATTTTTTTTGGGTAGACTGGGGTTATTGTTATGCTTTTTATTAATGATCAGTATGTTTAGCAATATGTAAATTACCCTGCTTAACTTGTTTCATATACAATTAAAACGCGATCCAAGGCATTTTATTTAAGCTTCATGGGCAGCGGATCTAAATGTAGCCAGAAAGTGAGAGTGCAAAGGGAAAAACAAAGGAAGTGTGGGATTTAATTTGGGTTGAATCCAGGCAATTCAATGTGGTTGTTATCTCCGTAGACCTGCCATAGGTAGAGGGGGATCAGGATTTATTCTTGCTTCACCATTCTGCAGTTTTTATTTCTTCGTCTCGAAAATCCTGTGATAAATCCGGAGGAATCCATGGAATTCTTAAAACAGCCACTTGTCGGCAATCAAAATATCTTGATGTCAACAGGGCTAAATTTACTGTTACTTGTCAACACGATCCAGGTAAAGGAAAGCACTTTCTCAGCAAATTTCCACCGGAGACTCAACGTGCGACTCCTTCTGCCACACCCGACGGGTGGATCGTGTTCTGTGCTTTTTAATAAAACAAACAACACCTGATTGCAGTGATGTTCTTTCAGTATACAGGATAGTAATAACTCGGAGGAGATGAGCAGGCAATTAACACAACTTTTTGATACCAGCCCGTTGCTTTATGGAGAGCTTTCCGAATGGCGACCGCTCTATTTGGCATAAGGAGAGATAGGTTTTTTTTTCTTTTTAAGATCCCCTTCCTCTTCTTGGCGGTGCATGTGGATGGGGTCGAAGGGGACCCGCAAGGCCGGGGTTCGTTTGTCTCCGTGGGCTACCGTGGGCGCGTGCTTTGACGCCGGTCTGGCCAACTTACCGGCGCCTCCCTCGTGGGCTTGTCTGATCAGCAGAAACATATGGTGTGCCTTGTAGGCTGCGAGTAATCAGAGCTGGAGAAGACGAGCTGATCCTTCGGCCCAGCTCCGCCTGCCTTGTCAAGGAGCCCAACGTCTGGCAAGGAGGAGGAGGAGGAGGAGAGAGGGAGAGAGATTAAGCCACCCGGGGATTGCGTGGCCAAGTCCAAAGCGAGCCAGATTCGCTCTTATGCGCTGGCAAAAAGCATATGCCCCAGTTGGGACCCGCATGGAAGCAGAAGGCGACCAGGGGGAGCCTGGATCTGCGCCAAGAGTTTCCACAACCCCCTCCGGGAAGATGTTGTTGTATGAGCCCAATGGGCTCAATATTAATCCTCGATCTTCTTCTTCTTCTTTCGTGTCTAGGCCAGACGTGAAACTGCCAAAATGAAGCCACCTTTTGTGTGAGTTTACTCTGTAGTTCCTTTCGCCTGACCTAGTGTGAGAAAGATCTGCCGGCAACAAAAAGTGGCGGTTGCCTGGGTTGCATCCGATTGTGATTCAAAAATCACCACAATCTTCAAGGAGGGTCTTCCTGTGTACCCCACCCTCGATCTAAAACACCCTGGGTACAAAGCCAACCCGAAGGGGCGTTAAAACCGGTTGAAATGCCTTCCCCTCAATCTTTACGAAAGAAAAATTCAGATAGTAAGAAGTCCTCGTGGAGTCCGTGGGTCCAACGACGGACAGGATCTATACCTTTTCCCACGTCCCATCTCCTCTTCCCTTCTGTTCTTCTATGTTTGCCCAATCTCTGGGCGGTTGCTTATACCAGTACAGTACTCCCAAGCCAGTAGGTAGGATCATAGCCCTGTCACCCCACGAGAACTATGTTTACTCAGCGCTTAGTGTCGTGATTCTAAGGAGGCCTTTTTGTAAATGAACTCTCAAGAGGTCTTTAGCCACCGTTGCCTTACACATGGAAGCATTACAATTCGCCTTATTCCAGTGAAAGACTGCCTGGGTGCTCTAGAATAAAGACGTTCTGGACTGGCCTGTCAATCCGAGAGGGAGAGTGGCAAAAACCGTCCAGGAGGCGATCCACAAATCCAGATCAGCATATTTGGATTCTTAACGGTTCTAGAGGCCTTCAACTGACACGACAGTCAGCTTCTATCAAATGCCACCAGGCTCACTTAATTTGGAGATCTCAACACCTTTGCCTCCATTTCCCCCATAGTATATATACACTGTATACTGTATACGGACACGGATAGACCTATTGGTACTCAGAAAGTGGGGCCCAGTCCTGAGCTATGTGGCACAACTGAAAACCCCCAGGATTACCTCATAGCAATTCTGAGCCTTGACAAAGATTTTAAGAATAACAACGGTGTGCCATCGAGTCAGTTCTTGCTTATGTGACCCTTTCCAGTGTATTCTAGTTAAAGAACATGCAGATATGGTTTATTATAGTACCATTCCCATCTTTTAAGACCAGTCAGCTGTGAGGAAGACTTACCCATATAACAGTGGTTCTCAGCCTTGGGCCCCCATATGTTCTTGGACTACAGTTCCCAGAAATCATGGCCAGGATTCAAGAACATCTGGAGCCCCAAGGTTGGGAACTGCTGCTATATAATATAGGTAAAAGTAAAGGTAAAGGTCACTCTTGCTAAGGATCAGTGCTCATCTTTGTTTATAGCCAAAAAGCCAGCACCGTCTGCATCTGCAGATGTTTCCTTGATCATGTGGCAGGCATGGCTAGATGCTGGAGTGCACAGAATGATGTTTACCTTACCACCAAAGCAGTACCAATTTATTTGCTTGAAATTTCTTGTTTTGAGCTGCTAGGTTGGTATGAGCTGGAACAGGGACGGGAGCTCATTTCATCGTGCAGCACTCGGGTCTTGAACTACTAAGCCACCACAGTCGCTATATAATATAAACCATCTCAAATCTGAAGGAAGCCCCATAGAACTCAATGGAACTTACTCCCAGGAAAAATATTATAGAATGACAGTATTGATGGGCTCTCTTTCTATCAGTTCATTGGACTGAAGTCTTGACATCTAGGTGGGCATGCTAGGGCTGCGGGGTGGTGGTGGTGCAAATTGTAGCCTCTATTCAGCTCCCGGAGCCTCCCGGAACACCAAATACCACGCGCCAAATGCGTGAAGTTTCCAGAGCTTCCTCTCGTGTTCGATGCTCCGAGTTCGGCAGGTTTTGTTGTTTTAGCTCGAAGTGACAACGCTTAGAAATGAAACTACTAGGTGGATAGTAAATGTTGTGAGAAAGGCAGCAGAATTCGAGGTCTCCCTCCTCACCCTCAATTTCCCAGAGATCCGACTCAATCCGGATTAGATGACTGGCTCGGGCTTCGATCTGCCCAGAGAAAGCTAATTCGTGAGAGTGAATTCAAGCTGGAAATGGTCTGGCAAGTCTTGCGGAAAGGAAAGAGCAATTTAAGGGGGAGAACCGAGTTCTACCTCGGCGCCTTTCTCGAGGATCTGATTCTCACCTGGCTGGGGCGTGTTACGTATCCAAGGGCGAATCGGATCCCGATCTAACAAAGGGAAGAAACAATTTAACAGAGACAGAGCGCAAAGCGGTGTGTGTGTGTGTGTGTGTGTGTGTGTGTGTTGGTAATCAAAGAGAGAAAGACACCCGAACTCCATGTTTCCAAGTTGATTCCCTTCTTCAACCTATTATTATTATTATTATTATTATTATTATTATTATTATTATTATTATTATTATTATTATTATTATTATTATTATTATTATTATTATTATTATTATTATTATTATTATTAATAATAATAATAATAATAATAATAATAATAATAATAATAATAATAATAATAATAATAATAATAATAATAATAATAATAATAACTGTTCTTTACCACGGTGAAGCCACGCTACAAAATGTAATACAGTATATTAACGTTCAGCCTATAGCAAGGGATGACTCAGTGATTTAGATATCTGTGCCGTCCATCTCTCAACCGCTCAACAGAATATTTACTAAGCATTGTTTATATTCATATAATTGTTCTTTGGTCTTATCGTGTAGATGTCCATTTCACACCTGTGTATCAAGGCAGACAGGTCTCTCGCACCCCATAAGTAAATATTTGCACACCAAAGGTTACACACATTTCTGGAAACTCTCATGACCGCTGTGCTGTTTCAAGGTGCCTGTTGCGCCCTTCTGAGCTGGGTTTCCTTTACAAGCACCAATGTGGGTTTCCCCCCCCACCCAGGAGAAAATGAAGAAGGCACTTTCAAGAATATAGGCTCAGGTTTATTCTAGGCATAGGCCTAGATGGGCCTCTAATTGGAGGGGCCCTTGGGATCCCGGCAGGCAGTAGAACAGGGAAGGAGGGAGGTCTAAGCAGGAGCTGCTGGCTAGACCTTCGATGCTAGGAGTGGGATTTAAAACAAAAATTGAAGGTCCCTATGTCCTGTTTTGTCGTGTTCACGAAGAGACTTTGTCGGGAGATGCCTTTCTCACTCCCAGGCCTCATGTTATTGTCACAAGCCAGGGGGAAAATGCTAGAAATATTCAGCTTGGGCTTCCTTGTTTTTTTTTTTTTAACAGGGTGAAGATTTGGTATTTCCTTTGATAGTCAGGAAGGAGAGGAGTCCCAGACTTCTTTCCAACTCATTTAATGCTCTATTGATTACTGCCAGAAACATACACAAATGAGGAATTACATTTTGCTAACGACAAAGGCAAGGAAGTGGCTTCATTTTGGCAGACCAGGGTTTGATCGGGATAAGGAAGCAGAAAAACCTTCTTTTTCTCCTGTCCCCCCTCCCAGATGCATTGGATGACAAATCCCATAAACTTCTCAGTGAGGGATTGTGGGGATTGTTGTGCCAGTCTGGCCAGGTTACCCTGCTATAGGAATAGAGTAGACCATACTGCCAGTGACTCAACGCCGAGAGTCAGGTGGTGGTTAACTAACCTGACCACCCTGAGGACTAACAGCCTTGGGAGGCTAAATCCAGAGGAAAGGGTGATGGCCACCAAATGGATTAAATCCCATTTGAATCCATTTTGATGAAGGGCAGCAGCTTCATCAATACTGGCCTGGGGCTGAGGAGGACTTTGTGTGCCAAAAGGGCTCAGGACCAGAAAGTGACTCACGGGAGGAGGAGGACCTCTGGAAGGGTGCAAGGCAGGGAAAGAATCTCAGGAGATCTTGGCAGACAGTTTTTAAATTAAAACGGGGGGAAAGGAGTCGCGTTGGGCTCTAGCCTAGGCCAGTCCTTCAAGAAGAAAAAACAAAATATCCCTTTTGCAGAGGGCAGCCGGACGTTGAAGGAGGGGAATAGTTGTGACCCAGGTCGAGACCTTTCCCTTTTTAGGTTTTCTTCCCTCTCTCAAGCAAGGGCGGGCAGAAAACGCCGTATTTCTTGGCGGTTTGCAGCCGATTGGCGAGAATTCCTGACTCCCAATTGCTTCACCAGCCGCGCCGCTTTGCCTGCCCGCCCGTCGTAACTGTCCTGGCCCTGCGGCGAGAAAGTAGGCAGAAGAAGATTGCTCTGCTCCTTCCTGGGACGTGAAATATATGCTTCTTGGGCACACACACAAAATATTCCCTTGCACCTCGTCCTGGTTGGTGGCTCGCAAGATTGCGCCGGACGCCTCCGGTTCTAAAACAAACCCGTGTAAAGATCGCTGGAGTTTACTGAGATGACGCCCTGTATTGATCAGACCCCGTACCGGCAGCTTTCTTTCATTTGCCTTTTTAATTTTGGTGATCTTTCGTGAACATAAAAATGAAGTAATGCAATTTAAAACAACAGAACTGTGAAGGGATTTTTCGGGGAAATCTCCACCCTCTTGAACATTCAAAGTCCTCCTATGCCGGCAGTGTGGTAAATAGAGCGGACTTTTAGCGCTGTTCTTACCCAAAAAGTATTCAAAATTACTACCAGAATATTCGCCCACGTAACAGTTGAGTAGGCGCTTTACACCATTCTTAATTAAAATGGAAGTGGTGGGAGCCGAACTGGGAGGAAACAATATATGCACCACTTGCACCTCTGTACTAGAGTTGTTCGTGTAGCTTACTCCCGAGTAAGGATGCATAGAATTGCATTCTTAGTCTCTTACCAATTTTTTTTTTAAATAAAATTTACCAGTTTTGGTAAGTGATTGCTTCGCTTTTGCTTTAAGTTAAAATTCGGAAATGCCCAGGTCTACTCTTTATCCATTTTGTTTTTGCTTTCTAAAAGAAATAGATGCAAATTTTAAACTGTCTTAGTATTTCAGTACTGAATCCCAGGAGCCAATTTTACTTCCAAGGGTAGAAAACAATTGGGGAGGGGCCTTTGTTTCCCACGTGGGCCGGTGATTTAGTGGTGTTTTTCTTGCTGTTAAGGGAAATGATTGAGCATTGGGTTTCAATGTTTATTTTCCTACAGACGTTTTTCTCATTTAAAAGCCTTTAAACTACCTCCCTTTGTTTGATTCCAGTTTTGATGTGGACTTGAAATGTGAAGTGCAGAACGAAAGCGCTCGCATAACTGCTCCCATACCAGATTTATGGCCGAGGGAAAAAAGCAAATCAGGCTGATTGGCAAAATGATAATTTCTCGGGGAAAAATAATCTCTATCGCCAGCGTAAAACCATGAATAGTAATAACAATAATAGGAATTTGTTATTATTAGGTCCAGATGCTTTATGGCCCAGCTGTCAATTAACACATGGTGAAATAACACATCCTTTCTCTCTTGGTGCTTGTTTGGCCGAACTGTGAAAATTTCTGTCCCTCTGTTGTTCTTAGCAGGGGGAGAAAAACCCTGAAGAGTCATAAGGTTTTATAGTCTGGTTAAATCGGGGTCCGCGTTTTCTTGGTAAAATACGATTGTGTTCTAATGATGAATCCATCTTGGTTTCCTCCTCTGATTCTACTCCTGGGGATTCACTTGCATAAAACGGATTTTACATAAATATAAAAACGAGGTTATTATTTGTTCACTTACTTTTGGAAAAAGCACCACACGTTCAACTAATGGTTTCAACCGATTTCTAGGCACAGGAAAAATCGAGTAACGTTGTCCGGATGAAATTTATTTTTTATGTAAAACCAAATTGACACACACACACCCTCCCTCCCAAGACGATGCACCCCCCCCCCCCGTTGAGGTGGGTGGGTGGGAGCGCAATCGGATTGCGAGATTTTAGATGTCAGTAAAAGCAGCAGACAGGACTGTGGTGGCTTAGTGATTAAGACGCTGAACTTGACGGCTGGAAGGTTGGCAGGTCAGCAGTTCGAGATCCGAATGCTGCACGACGGAGTGAGCTCCTGTCTCTGTCCCAGCTCCTGCCAACCTCGCAGATTGAAACAAAAAAAAAATTGAAACTAGAATAAACAGGTACCGATTTGGTGGGAAGGTAAAGAGCGTCCCGTGTATTCCGGTGTCTAGTCATGCCTGCCACATGTCCATAGAAACGTCTGCAGACGCAGACAGCGCTGGCTCTTTGGCTATAAACAGAGATGAGCACCGCCCCCTAGAGTCGGACACGGCTGGCTTTCGAGCCAGGGCGACCTTTGCCTAAAAGTGGCAGGTTTTGCCAGCGCACGTGGGAGCCGAACCTTTCGGGGCAGCTCTGGAGGAAATGGCCACAGGAATAGTTTAGAAATCAGCAGAGAAAGAGGGGCGAGGTGTGAGTTCAGGTCCCGCTCTGCAGAATCGGAGTTCTCCCTGCCCCTCCCCCTGCCTAACGCCGTCTGAACCGGTCCTAATGGAGCGGCACCTGACTGCCCCTTTGAACATGCCAGGTCTTAAATATAGGGATGTCTGAATGTCCTTGGGGTGGCTTGCAATCCCCGATGCGATGAGAAGGAGGCCCAGCTCCTCCACCCAAGTGGGCCGCGTGAGATTCCATAGCAAGGAGGGAGGTGGGCTTGGGGTCCGCCGAAACATCTCCCCCCACCCCGCATTCCTTAGACGTGTCTGCTTGACAACCGCACATTAGAACGACCCGCCCAGCTGGTAGGGGGGAAAAGGCAAATCCCGACGGAGAGACGCGACTTGCCACACGAAAGGGAGGCTGTAAGTTTAGCCCCCCCCTTTTACCTGACCCCCCCTCGGAAGCTGGAGGGGTGCCCTTTGAAGGAGAAAGAGAGGGGGTGACTAAGTCGTGCACATGTGCCATCCGGAGGTGGGAGGAGGGGAGGGAGAAACCTCACCGGAGACAAGTCCTTGCGCCTTCGGAGAAGTTGCCTTGGGTGCCCTTCGGCTCTCTCTCCTCCCCCCCCCCCCTTTGTAGGCGCGGACGGTACAGCGCGGCTTTTTATACCTGGATTTATTTATTTATTTTGGGGGGGAGACTAATCGGGTGGCAAAACAGCAGCCTTCGGAACTGCACAGAAAGGCGTATTTAGGAAAGATTCCTTCCTGCCTCTGTTTCCTGTTATTATCCTGGCAACAGAAACATAATCTGAATCAGGCAGGCAGGCAGACAGACACGCAGCTAAGTTTGTACTCAGACACGTTGTTTTAAGGGTTCACTGCGGAATTCTCTCATTTCCAAAAAGATGCAAGAAAACATGAGTTTGAGCTAGGTTTGAGCTTAGAAAGTGAGACTAGTCAGACCGGAGGCCTCCTTAGCCCCGCCGACTGCGCCCACCAGAGCCGGGCAGACGGAAGTCTCCGGGAAACAAGACCCAACCATAACAGCAACTTCGCCTCGTGTTTCCTAGCAACTAGTGTCCCGAAGCATCCAGTCTCTGACAGCCGAGGGTAAATGGGCAGTGGTCATGAGGAGGAGGTGCCACGAACCTTTCCTTCCCTGAATTTGACGAGTCCTCCTTAACGCCCCCTCCTGTCCGTGTGTGTGTGTGTGTGTGTGTGTGTGTGTGTGTGTGTGTGTGTGTGTGTGTGTGTGTGTGTGAGAGAGAGAGAGAGAGAGAGAGAGAGAGAGAGAGAGAGAGAGAGAGAGAGAGAGAGATCATAATAAGCATGCTTAGAGTGTTGACCTCGGGGAACCAGGAGAACAAAACTTCAGGGGATTTACTCTTCAGTAAGTCTTTCCAGAATGGATGTCTCAGATATGTTGGCTGCCAAGAGAATGGCCTTCTCGGTGGTGACTCCTGGACTCTTTACCATGGACGGGAGGCAGCAAGATTAATTTCCTCTTTATTGTACTTTCGCTGGCAGGCAAATATGCACTTTATTCAAGGAGGATTTTAGTTTGGACAGAATTTAACTATCAGTTCTATTGCTACACCCCCCCCCTCCCGTGTTTCTCTAAGTATGGCTATGTTTAATAGAATGACGTTTTATCTGTACAGTATTTTATTATTCCTCCCTACCTTGGGAGCTATCTTGCATGGAACAGTAGGGTGTGAAATCAATGCAAAAGAGAATAAAGCAATCTGGTTTGTGAGTCACTTGAACAAAATCTGAACCTAAACCATGAAATGTTTGGTACGGAATTAATCCAGCCATGGGTGCTGATACCGAAAAATGTTTTCAGATGGCTCCAGCTCTAAATGGTGATGCATGTAAACACTCTCATCAAAGCAGACGAGAGGGACCGTTTAGGAAGTTCTTTGTTTGATTCAACTCATTCCCAAAACCACAGTAAACTAGTGCAGAGGCGTTGAGTTCGAAATGGGCTGCACTGAATCCTTTCTTGATTGTCCAAGCAGAAACAATTCAGTTGGAAGCACTACAATGGAGGTTTTATGCAACCATAGAGTTGCCAGACCAGAGCTGTTACTTGCTTGAAACATGGTAAGTTTTCTGAGGAAAATCCCCTGAATCCTCTGCCCACATGCTAGGAATTTGGGGAAGTATGGTTAAAATAAGGGCAAGTGTTTTTAAAATTGGATTGGGAGGTAGAAAGAGTAGACTTCCTTTGAATCAGCACGAGGACAGTTCTATATGTTGTTGTTCAGCCGCACAGTCGAGTCTGACCCTTTGCGACCCTTTGCAACCCCATGGACCACCGCATTCCAGACTCATCTGCCATCTCCCCAGATCTACCCCCACTGTGTTAATGATTCCATTTAATCCTCTGCTGCCCCCTTCTCCTTTTGTCTTCCATCTTTCCCAGCATCAGGGCCTTCTTGAGTGAGGCCTCCATTCTCATTTGGTGGCCAAAGTACTTGAGCTTCAGCTGCAGTATTTGTCCTTCTAAGAAGCAATCAGGGATGATTGATTTGGTCTCCTTACAATCCAGGGGAATCTCAAGAGTCTTCTCCAGTGCCACAGTTCCAAGACACAGTTCTTCTGTGCTCAGCCTTCCATCCATACATTACTACTCAGCTCTCACAACCATACATTAGTACTGGGAAGACTATTGCTTGGACTATGCAGACTTTTGTTGCCAGGGTGATGTCTCTACTTTTTATTATGCTACCTAGGTTTCTCATAGCTTGCCTCCCAAGAAGTAAGCATCTTTTTATTTCATGGCTGCAGTCACCACCTGCAGTAATTTTAGATCCTAAGAAGGTGAAGTCTGTCACTCCTTCCATTTCCTCACCTTCTATTTGCCAAAGAGTGATGGGGCCAGATGCTATGATCTTGTTTTTTTTGATGTTGACTTTCAGGTCAGCTTTTACTCTCTCCTCTTTCACCCTAATCAAGAAGCTCTTTAGATCTTCTTTACTTTCTGCCATTATCATCTGCATATCTCAGGTTGTTGAAGTTTCTCCCAGCAATCTTAATTCCAGTTAGTACTTCATCCAGCCCTGCATTACACATTTATTTATTTATTTATTTATTTAGTTAAAATGATATTGCCACCCGGCAATCGACTCTGGGCAGCTCACAACATCAAAGTCATTCATACATAAAATTACCTTCTAAAAACATTACAACCATTAAAAACGCTAAACATGCCCACCCACCCCCGCCAGTATACTGTATGAGCCTTCCTTATATGCATGATGAATATATTTAACTTATATGCAAAGTTCATAGTGCATATAAGGGCCACAATATACAGCTGGACTCAGAGTCATGAGGCTGGAGGTGGCTTCGGCCAGGCTAGTCAACCCAGGTGTCTCCTGCTGCAAAAGCTGTTCGACAGCTAGCTGGCTGCCATTTTGAAGAATAGGAGAGAAACCTATGTTACTTTGATCTCCAGTTGCAGGGATATCCAGGGTTTGGTGATTTCTTCCTTATTCCAACTGAGATTGGCATTTGAGGCCTGGGTTTGATCTCTCTCGCCTGCTGTAGCCCTTGTTTCAAGGGGAATTCCACAACCAGTTTTAAAAAGAAAAACGAAAGGAGAAGGTTGTTTTTCGGTAAGGTGGGGCTCCAACATTTTGGACTACGACTGGAAGGTCAACTGATTGCTTCTCTCTGAAGAAAAAAAGAAAGAAAGAAAGAAAGAGAAAAAGAAAGGAAGGAAGGAAGGAAGGAAAGAGGCTTTTTGTCCCTAACGAAGAGCGATTTTATCACAGAGCAGATTAGTTGTTGTTTTCATTCCAGCGTCCCACTTTCTAGAGCCAACACATTTTCCTAGTTTTATGGTGAGTGTTGTTAAGAGATCCCCTCCTGAGTCCCTCCTGAGAACTAAGGCCGTAACCAGGAAGGATGAAACGAGCCAGGTCTAAGATTTTAGTAAGTGCGACAGATCAAGAAAAATGAACACCCCTGACTGGTGAGCTGCTTACCTGACTGGTGAGCTGGGTTTTTTTTCACGGAATGTTTTCTGTTTGGAGTGACAGATTGATGACAACAACCTCTAGATCCCCCCCCACCACCACCGCCATGCCCTTTCGTTTAAGCTTGGTAAATTTTAGTTCAAATACACCCCCCCCCGCAACATTCCTCCTCTATTGTTTGTTTTACACTGTAGTTCAGGGGTGCCAAAACTTTTCTGGCTGTGGGCTGGTCACATGGCTCAGAGGGCTAGTCACTATGCCCCATGGGCCAGATATGCTCTCTGATACCAATTCATCTGGGCCTGTGAACCCCTCCTCACTTCCGGAAGAGGAAGAACGGGTGTGTTTTACTTCCACTTCCGGGAGCAATGAGGGCTTTGTGGGCTGGATGAATTGGCATGGGGGGGGGGCAGATCCAGTCCATGGGCCATAGTTTGAGCACCCCTGCTATAGGCCCTTTGAGGACTGAGACTGCTTTGCTGATGAAACGCCCACACACCCTGGTTTCCCCTGCAGGAGAAGCAGCCATATAAGTAGTAATTAATTAGATAAAATATAGTGAATTGTTGTAAGGGAAAAGGAATGGGAAGAGCCAAAAGTGTCAAAGAAGCTGTGCAGTTGTTTCTAGGGTAGGAAAAACACATAAACATTTCCTCTAAAATCTGGCGGATCTCCCAACTAGTTCAGCTTCACTTGGAAGCCGCTATGAAAACCATTCCCGCAAATGAAAGAACGCAGAACTATATCATTGGTCCTTTCCTTTTGCCCAGCTGTTTCCCCATGTTATAGTTACCTTTTCTTTCTTTGTTCATGCCAAACCCACCACTAGCATATAACATACAAAGCTAAAATTAATACATCTAAAACCAAATAAAATTAAAAAGGGCTAGATGACATCTGCCCAATATTGGGCCACATCAACAGCATTTCCTTTTGCCAACATAAGGACTTTCTCAGTGAACATTGAGGGGCATCATGTGCATTGCACCATGTTGGAGATAGTTTGTTCTTCTCCACAGCCACACAGGCTGTCATCTACAGGGAAACTCAACTTTTATAGTTACCTATTCTCATGGCTTTTTAAAACCTCACTGCGTTTGGTGTCCACATAAGTCAAGAGCGTGTTTCTCTAACTCATAACATTTGTGCCCACTGGGGAAATCACATCATTATCACAAGCCTGGAGATTCCGTGAAAATTATTCGCTTACATTTGCCATCATTTGGATAAAGCCAATCAAGCAACATATGAGTCTCTACGCAAGAAAGAGGTGCTCATGGGACGAATTGGGACAAAACCAGCAACCACACGTCTTTTTCTCAGGGTGACTTCGGATTAAATTTAGCCTCAGATAGGCGGTCAGTTTGTGGCTGGTGCTATCACACAGTAGGAGAGGGTGACAGTCAAGAGACCTGAAGGGAGGGGCCCACACTGCTCACCTGTGCTCTGGGTTGTGGGTGTGTGACCTTTGCCTCCCTACAGTTGAATGGGTGAGCAGATCCGCCAGAGAAGGGCCCATGAAACCTTGGAATGGTCCATGAGTTCCGTGAGACACTTTCTAGTCCTTAGTCCTTTTGGCACTCAAATTCCTCATCAGCCAGAGTACAGTATTGATGAAGGCACTGCTCTCCATCTAGATGGATTTGAGTGAGATTTAATCCAATTCGGGACCATTACCCTTTTCTGTGGATGTTGCTGCTGAAAGCCGCTAGTCCTGAGGGTGGTCAGGTTAGTTAACCGCTGCCTGCCTGGCCAATGGCATTGAGTTGCTGGCAGTAGGATCTACTGGGTTACACAGAAAATAACCTCCTCAAAGATTGTAGGTGGGTTTTTTTTTTGAACCACACTCAGGCATGCCCGGTAATGGCTACCTCTTGTTGCCAGCTAATCTTACTCCTCCTCCTCCTCTCTATTACCATCGCAGGATAACCTGGCCAGACTACATTCTTCTTCTTACTTAGACTTAACTAAATTCGGTGTAAGGACATTGAAGCCAAGGGTTCTAGGACTGTCCAAAAGCACTTAGTGAGAATCCGAGTTTCTGACCCTCTCTCCTGGAGTGGACTTTGTGGAAGCGAGACACGCAGAGACCTCCTCCCTCGCTCCCTGAGTGTTGACACATCATAAACCCTCCTCCTCTCTGCTGGTTGTGGCCCTGCCTTCCTGGAGCCAGGGGGAAAGGCCCGCCAGGAGGCCCCCCATTCCACCCCATTCTTGCCGAGCCCTTTCGAGCCTCCCTCTAGGCGTGTTTCTCCCACGACCTTCCAGACCAGCGAGCGGCTTTCTAAGACAGGGAGTAGACACGGAGTAGCCCCATGTTGAGGGATCCACCTTGTTCAACATTGACTCCAAGGCTGGGGGGAATTCTTGAGGGGCTGGAGACGTTTTCTCCCGCTCCCCTCCCAGCCCCGACGGTCATGTCCCGCATCCCTTCTTTTTCCCGAAGTGAGAAAGGGTGGCAAAAGCGCGATCGATGCTCTCTCTCTCTCTCTCTCTCTTTCCTAGCGAGCGCAGGCGGCAGCTGTCGGGGGCCAAGAGGTGGCCGGTTCCCGCCCGACGTCCCGCCTGCCTCGTCAACAGTGCCGGTGGGATTAGGCCCACTAGAGTGGCTCTCCTCCGCCTCATTTGGTTACTAATTGGTTTCTTGTTTTCGAAATCGAAATCTCATTCGGGAGGAAATTGCCAAGCCTCCGAAGGCACCGGCCGTGAAGGTAATCCGGGGGAGGGGAGAGGGAGGGGGGGAGAGTCCTGTTTTTACATGGAAATTGGAAGCCAAGCGCCGGGGCCACTTCGCCCGCCTTTTCAAGGGAAATGTGAGCAGCTTAAATCCGTAATAGATCTGTCCCCTTCCATCACCACCGCGGCCCAGCCCCGCTTCGAGGGCTGTGGCTATAAATGGGATAAGCCCGGCTTGGCTTTGCAAAGGAGAAGCGGAAAACATTTATTTTTGCTCTAGAAAAGTTAATGTAGAGTAGCGAGGAAGGCTCCCCAAGCAGGTTTCAGAGAAATCTCTCTCTCTCTCTCTCTCTCTCTGATGTCTCCAACCACTTTAGTCGACTATTAAATCTCCCTTCAAACTCCAGGCTCTTGAATTCCTTTCGCCTCCCCCCGGCCAGATTTCAGGAGAACCCTTTACATCTCGGACCGGCCTAATCCCAAAAGTTGAAGCAAAAGGGAAGAAGCTCTCTCTCTCTCTCTGGTTCTCTTTTGATCAGCTGCCTTTGAAAGAAAAAGGCAGTTAGAGGTTTGGTTAAAAAAATTGGCTGCCGTAGGTCAAGTGCAAGGAGAGAAGGGGGAAAAAATGAATTTCTTTCTTCACTCATTACATCGAACCAGGGAAACAAAGAGAGAGAGAGAGAGAGAGAGAGAGAGAGGTTTGGAGAAAGGAGAGGTCGAAGCACGAGGGCCTCTGAGGTCGCCATTTTGCTCGTGCTCACTTGCCTTGGGTTATTATTATTATTATTATTATTATTATTATTATTATTATTATTATTATTATTATTATTATTATTATTATTTCAATTTCTATACCGCCCTACTCGGTGGGACCGACTCAGGGCGGTTCACAACATATACAAAGTTACAAAGTTCACAACATATACAAGTTCATAAAACAACATATAAATATCAATCAGTATCAGACCACAAATCATCACAATATCACATCACAGCAAAAAGTATCACATTACAGTAAAAAAGTATCACATTACAGTAAAAAGATTCAATAAACATCAACATCAATAATAACATCAATAATCAAAAGTATCCATCTCTCTTTCAAGTCTGCAAAAAGAAACTAACAAAACAAAGTACCAGTAATTGCTAAGTGTTACAACAAATGACAAGCCTCTCCACCCAAGCCGCAGGACTTTTGTTGCTCAGTAAAATGCACAGAAGAGTCGGATGGAAACCTTGCGAATCAAGTCCACCCTACGGCGTGGGCAGCAAGCAAGTACAGTACCTTGATTTCGAAGGGACAGGTGGGAAGTACAGAGTACGTATTTAGGTTTCTGTACCCAGTACAGCTCTATATTTGTATTTCCAAAAAAACCCCACCGGGTCCAATGGATCTTATTTCGCAAGTAAGGTCGCTTAGGATTGTTTATAATTAGAGGGAGACTCCAAACATTGTTGCCTAAAGCTCTGGCTCTATTGTCTCTTAGTAAAGGTAAAAGCCTCCCTTGCTCGAAAGCCAGTCGTATCTGGCTCTAGGGTTCAGCCTTCATCTCCGTTTACAGCCAAAGAGCCAGTGCTGTCTGCCTTTGCGGACGTTTCCATGGTCATGTGGTAGGCACGACTAGACACAGGAGTGCACGGAACACTCTTTACCTTCCCACCGAAGTGGTACCTATTTATCTACTTGCAATCTCTTGTTTTCAAACGGCTAGGTTGGCAGGAGCTGGGACAGAACTGCTGACATGCCGACCTTCCGGCCGTCAAATTCAGCGTCTTAACCACTAAGCCAGTACAGTCCCTGGCACATTTACTCCCCAGTACATCTTTCCTACCTTTTAAGGCTACAGTTCTGTACCCACTTGCCTTGGAAGGAGCCCCACTGAACTCAGCGGGGTAGAATTGGGCGTTAACACATAAAGGCTTGAATTATGTGCGCAGAATAAAATCCCTCTGAACCAGAAGGGAGATACTTCGAAGGATACATCCGCAGGACTGGAGAGTTAGGTGGAGATCAATCAAACGGGGCTTATTTATTTAGTTCAAGACAGAGAGCTATCCCATATCGAGGGACTTGTTCACATGGCAGTGAGCATAGGACAGCGGTCTGAAGGCACTTCCATTTCGTGGGGATGGGCGCGTCGGCGTCGTGTGATTTGGAAACAGCCTGAAAGGCGTCTTGTTTAGGAAATTTCTCCCCTTCCTTCCCACCAAGTCAAGGAAAGAGTTCCAGGGTTTCAAGAGCGCAAAGGATTAGAAGACACAGTCAGATGGCCCTCGGAAGATCGCAAAGTGCTGGCCCGTGGGAAGGTCTTCTAGGACAGTGATGGTCAACCTCGGCACTCCATCTGTTCTTGAACTTCAATTCCCAGAAGCCCTGATCTGCAGGAGTGCCGACTTCGGCTTCTGGGAATTGAAGTCCAGGAACACCTGGCGTGCCAAGGTTCGCCATCACTGTTCGAGGACCTCTGCCAGCCCCTAAGGTCCCTCTCACCCCGAAGGACAACCGTCAGCTCTTTCCCGGTTCTCCCAGGGCAGGGCTGAAGCGTTAAGCAAAGCATGTGTTTGATGAAACATTAACTGGGCCCAAACGGCCTGCGACGAAGGTGGCTCCCGTCACCTGCCGAAGATGGGAACTCGGCATTGGGGGCCCGAAAGACGATGGCATCTGGCCTCGAGTTAACCTGTAATGTAGCCCAGCAGTTCATTAACTCGCCAGGGCAGGAGCAGAAGCTTCGCTTTTGCTGGCGGTCCGAGCAGAAGGCACCTGCCTGCCCCCTCCCCACACCTGCGCTCCCCTCTCCGCCCACCTGGGGGTTAATCAATAACTGGTAAAGGCCCGGTGTGGGGGCGGGAGGGGGTAGAAGCATCACCGCACTTGGAAGGGCGGGCGGGGGCGGGCGGGGGGCTTTTGGATTGGCGAGAGACAGCCAACTCCCTGGGAGACCCTCGCATCTCCGATCCAGATTAATCCAAGTGACGTTTAATTGTCCTGATGTGTTAACCTGTATTGTGGGCAAGAAGCGGCCGTTAGGACAGAGTATGCAGAGACAGAATGGTCTCCTGTAGGCAATTATGTGTTCTTTGTTGCTGAGTTGTTGTCATTGTTATTGTTTTTTAATTGGGGTGATCATGCTTCTTCTTGTTGATATTTATAATGTATTCAATTTGTTTAATTTTTATTGTGAAGATTTTAAAAAATATGTTTTATAAGCCACCCGGAGTGGGAAAATATCCCAGATATAAATGTAATAAATAAATAAAATAGAGGCAAAGGGTTCCGAAAAGAGTGCATTTGATCCCTTGAGCTGTTCAGTATGTACTGAAGAAACGGGTGTGAGAATCACATCCTCTGACCCCGACTCCGAGGGCTGTCGCCAGACGTTCCTCCCCGGGGGGAGGGGTCCTTCAAGAGGGGGCTGCTGTGGCTTATTGATTAAGATGCTGAACTTGACGACTGGAAGGTCGTCAGATTCAGCAGTTCGAGACCCGAGTGCTGCACGACGGAGTGAGCTCCCGTCATCTGTCCCCGCTCCTGCCAACCTAGCCGTTTGAAAGCAAGACTCTAGGGTTCAGTGCTCATCTCCATTTACAGCCAAAGAGCCAGCATCTGCAGACGTTTCCGTGGCCATGTGGCAGGCATGACTACACAACGGAGTTCACGGAACGCTGTTACCTTCCCACCAAAGTGGTCCCTATTTATCTACTTGCAATTTCTTGCTTTCGAACTGCTAGGTTGGCAGGAGCTGGGACAGAGGCTCCAAAGTGCAGCATTCGGGTCTCAAACTGCTGACCTGCCGACCTTCCAGTTATCAAGTTCAGCGTCTTAACCACTAAGCCATCACAGTCCCTTCAAATACCATTCCAGCGACAATCCGCTCCTAGTTGCCCCCTAAGCCTCCAGTAGCCGGGCCGAGTGGGGAGCGGACAGTAGAAAACTATTTTCTGAGATTGCTGCTCTCCTCAAAAAAATATATCTGGGGAGAGCCGGATCCTTCCAGCTCTGCTGCGTGAAAAGGTCATTGCAGGGCTGGAGTCGGGCTGTAGCTAAGTTTAGCTGAGCAATACAGGATCTAGCATCTCTAACAAAACACAGTCAGGACTGGCTTGCAGTGTTGTGCTCAGCTTCCTCAACTCTTTAAGTCAGGGGTGCCCAAACTTTGTGGTTTAGGGGGCTGTTTACAATGGCCCGGGGGCCAGATCCTGCCCCAATGCCAATTCACCTGGCTGGGCACCCTGGCTCTAAGTTGACATGAAAAACCTTTGCAGGTGTTGTGGTTGGCACGTGCCAAATTCTTGTATTGTGGACAAGAATCTACCATTAGAATGGGGAGGCAGAATGGTTTTCTATAGGCAAAAAGTGTCAGACAAAGGTGCATTTTATCCCCTTATCTGTTCAGTCTGCACACAGAACATATTATACAGGAAGCCAGACTAGGTCCAGATGAAGGAGGAGTAAAGCAAAAAGCAACCACACTAATATATCGCCCTATCGTGCTTAGTGCACTCTCTGGACTGTTCACAAGTTAATTAGCATTTTGCCCCCAACATGCTGGGTACTCATTTTACTGACCTCAGAAGAATGGAAAGCTGAGTAAGCCTTGAATTCTGGTCAGGATTGATCTCACAACCTTATGATTGCAGTATAGCAGTTTAACTACTGCACCACCAGTGCTCCTCTAAGAGTCAAATTTGGTGGAGAAAGAATTGAAGATATGCAGATGACACCACCTTACTGGCAGAAAGCAGCAATGAGTTGAAATAACTTTTAGTGAAAGCAAAAGCAGAACATGTCAATGAAAGCCTGTATTCCTTGGAATCACCTTTTGGGGGGATTGGAAAGTACTGTATGTTGAATGTTGCCAGGGCTACTGTTTTGTCTTCCATATTTGTTGGCATATTCTTGTTAAGATTTTGACAGATTCAGTGTATGTGGACTGAAATGGTTCTATATATATATCATGTACTAATGTGACTTATTTCTTCCTAGTGTTTTCAGAGCAGCTTTCATTTTATTTTCTAGAATTAGTGTTCTTCATCATAGGATTCTTCTTCAAATGAATCTGCTGTCCTTTTAACTCTTCTGTATAGGTTTTCAGTATACTGTTTCCAACATTGATTTCTTCCATCTTCTGATGGAAATATCTTGTTTTGCCTCCTTTCTTGTTCTTTATTTCTTTGCACTTGTTATTGTAATACAGAAAGTCGACCATATGGCAGGGGATAGGTTTCAAGAACGACTGTACAGTACCTCGATAGCAATTAATTCTGTATATACTGTACTGTAGTTCTGGTTCTCTCTAGTGGCCACTTCTGGTAATACACCTTGGAAATGCATATGTATTATGCATTTCTGGGATTATCTATTTAATATATTCAGGCGTGGAAAACCGAAACTGTAGATACTGACTGCATAGATACTGCAGACCTTCTGTAGTTCTCCTTGCCTCTTCATTTCTGCTTCGTTTATTTTAGTTAGTTTCATTTATACCCCACCCTTTTGATGCATGCAACAGTGATATGATGCAGTCAATTATCTCAACAACATTTGGTTTTGCTTTGTTTCTATTTTTGGGTTCCAGTCACCTATGATTATAAGAATGGTGTATGATCAATTTCCCCTTCAGTACTTGCATAAAAGCTTTCAATTTCATCTTCTTCAGCATTGGTAGTTGATAGATTTTCCATGAAGTCTGATTGATATTACTTGACCAGACTGCATTATAGCCCCTAACTGCTTGTGCTATATCTTGCCACAATGTTAGAACCAATCCATTACTTTTGATCTGGCCATTCCCAGAGGAGGAGACTTTATAGCTGTCTGACTGAAAAATATCTCATTCCAATTCACTTTAGTTCACTGACATCATGCACTGTTTATACTTTCCATTTCTTGCTTTATGGTTTTGTTTATCTTGATTCATACTTTCTCTTGTTCCAATTGTATGTGTTCTGCTGCATCAGACTTTCCTTCCACTTCTGTGTGCATCATCCAGAAGACATCCTTTTGTCTTCAAACTTTTGGTGAGTTATTTCTGCAGTTCCAGCTTATGCTTTGTGTGCAGGTGATTGTATACCACCTCTGGGGAAGTGGGGTGGAGGACAGACAGGAAAGAGTCTTGTTAGGAACTTTGGACTCTGGCTACCAATCAGCATGGAGATACAGTAGGTGTATTGCTCCCCCCTTTCTGTTGAGCCTGTGGTCGTTTCCCATCCTCTTCTATTCCTTGCAGTGACCCAGTGAGGAAAGTTAAGCTGATGGGCAGTGACTATCAGAAGGGCAGGGAAATTGGTACTTTCCAGCTGTGATGGATTTCGCTCCCATAGGCTTTTTCCAATATACTGTACAGTACTGTATTGTGTTTCCAAACATGGAGGTCTTTGATAGTTGCAGTCCATAGGGTCAGGGAAGTTAGAGATTGCCACTTTTGCACTAAGTCATCCAGTGAATTCTATGGCTGATCAGAGATCTCACCCTGGGTGTCTTTGCTCCTGCAATGACCCCAGATTAACCACAACCTTGCAGGCCAGCCTACCAGCAGCTTCCTTCTTGTTTCAGTCTAAACGTCTTCCTCTTTTCTTCTGGCCCTTTCCCATGGCTCTTAATCCTCCTCCCATGCTGGAAATCCAGAGCCAAATAGAATCATAGAATCATCAGATTTTATTTTGATCTGTTAAATATATATATAACTGGTGCATGCATCAAAAGGGTGGGGTATAAATGTAACTAACAAACTAAAATAAATCAGAAATGAAGGTGAGGAGACTTGTAGGTTGAAGGGGAATTTTTACTGCATGGTTAGAGCTACTGTCTTTGGTCTTGTGGCAAAATAAAATAAGACCACTGTCACTGTCTGGCATGGGGGAAATGGTACTTTTGAGTGGTGAAGGCAGAATGATCATGGAGGAGCATTCCTTCAGAAACAGTGGAAAGTAAAGATTCAGCAGTACAGTACCTCTCTCTGAACTCCAGGCAGAGGCTGCAGTTGAATATTTGGTGGTCCCTGGATGGGTATCCTTGCCTTCAGGAAAACAAGAAGGAGCTACCAAGGCCAAGGGAGTTGTGCTGTTTTACCTCATGACCCTGATGCACCATTCCCTGAAACCGAACTAAATCTAGGGCATGGTAAGTTCTAGGGCAGACAGATTGGGTCTCTCTGTGTGTCTCCTCAGAAGAACGCGCCCATTTAAATTCAAAGAGATGTCCTCATAGGAAAATGTGTCTCGCTGGAGAAGGCCAAGCAGTATTCTCTTGCTGGTTTGACCTACAACTCCCATCTGCCATAACACAGCCAGTGATAAGAGATTGTCACCCAACATCACTGGACAACCCAGAGCAGCCTCTCTTTGGTGTGTAAGACTGCAATCTATCGCTGTAACCTTCTTCCTTCCTTCCTTCCTTCCTTCCGCACCAGGAATAACTGTACAGTACATGGAATGCTTGAAGGAAAAGGAAACACCAGTCAGGTTGCTGGTCTGCTTTCATTGATATACAGAGACACACGCAGAGAGAAACAGCGAAAAGGCTTCCATGTAAAATCCGAGCGTCGTTTCTTTTGCTGCCCCGCTTGCTTTCCTGCCGCTCCACTGGAGCGCCGAAGTGAACATTTAATTGTCAGCTCGGTTTAGGGAAGGCGATTCTCACGTGCTCGTAGAAATGAGTGAACCCAAAGAAATGCGAGGCTCGGTGATGAAGGCACGAGTTGTCAGTAGCAGGAGGGGGTGGGGGTGGGGGTGGGGGTGAGAGCTCTTTCGGCTTTTATTTCCAGTTCTAAATCCACTTCTTGGTCATCAACGGAGCTTCAGCTTCCCAGAAAATGCCTCCCCGACGCCAGGCGTGAGGGCGCCTGAACCACCGGCAGCGGCGGAGCTCCTGCGCCTATGTGCCTCCGCTGCCCCATTGTGCTTGGCTAGAGCCCCGCTCCAGTTCAGCCGGTGCTCTTTGGGGTTCCCACTCGGCTTGGTCACCCGCGACGCTTCCAGGCATTTCCCGCGGGACGCGTGTCCTCCCAGAAAGGTCCTCCTGGGTTTGTCTTTGGTGCGGTGGAAGTCCTGCCAAGGTTCAAAAACGACAGGCAGACACCTGTCCTCAGGTAGCAGCAGGAAGACTGACGGGGGGGGGGGGAACAACCCTATCTGTAGCCAAGCGCCTCTGGAATGGTTTCGTTTTCAGAGCAGAGGCTGGCTTCTATCATCGAACCCACGGTTTTTAGAATCTCGGGTCAAACCCAAGTACAGGACTCCTATTTGACGGGGTTCCTCGAAGATTTTTAGGATAGGGAAAAGATTTTGGGTGCCTATGGAAACCGCGGGGGTAAAAAACTCTGTTTTCCGGAAAAGGTGCTGCTTGGCGAGGTGTGTGTGTGTGTGTGTGTGTGTGTGTGTGTGTGTGTGTGTGTATGGATGTCATTGGCAAGACCTGTGTGTGGATCCTTCTGCCCTTGCGAGCGAGAGTAGCTGTTCTTAAACTCCCTTGGGTTGCAGGTTGGAGGGGGAAAGGGTGTGCGTGTTCCAATGGAACGATCTAGTCACAATTGTACAGGAAGTAAATTACTGTAGATCCAATATGCTAAGCGTGGAAGTGGCTGGGCAGCTAGTCATAATCTGATGGCAGACGGATGCTGTGGTCGTCATTCATTCATTCATTCATTCATTCATTCATTCATAGGTAAAGGTAGAGGCCTCCCTTGCTCGAAAGCCAGTCCTATCTGACTCTAGGGTTCGGTGCTCATCTCCATTTACAGTCAAAGAGCCAGATTTCCATGGACAGGCATGATTAGATGCTGGAGCGCATGCATGTGTGCGTGTGCGCGTGCATGCATACATACCATCTGACAGGTTTCCCCAGACTGGGCTGTTTACAACATTAGCATAACAATACAAAGCAAGCACGATATGATCATAACCCACCTTCCAATGGTGACATATGGAAGAAAAACTAATATAAGTTAAATTTAAAAAAACCTACAAAATATTTTTTAAAAAGTTGTAACTACTACGTAGTTGGTGTTAGGCAGGATGTTTTGAAAAGCCTCTTTAAAACTGTCTTTGATGTATGCCCAGGGATGGCACAGGCTTTTCGGGTGTTCCAGAGTGGGTGGTGCCACCACTGAGAAGACCCAGTCCTCCTTTCCAAGGTCTTCCTCAGCCGTTCTCAGTGACCATTTGGAGTTGAGCTGTTTGAGATGAACGAGTGATTTCAAATAAGTCTGTGTGTGTGTGTGAGAGAGAGAAAGACACTGGCAGATAGTAAAGGTCTCCTTTGCTCGAAAGCCTGTCGCATCCAACTCTAGGGTTCAGTGCTCATCTCTGTTTCATAGCCGAAGAGCCAGCACTGTCAGATAACAAAGTTCCCAAAAAGTTCTTTACCATCATAGGTCGCTGCCCCAAAGTTAATTGACATTTGGAGCCCCCTTAGGATGCTGAACTTGACAACTGGAAGGTCAGCAGGTCAGTAGTTCGAGACCCAAAAGCTGCACGTTGGAGCTCCCGTCCTTGTCCCAGCTCCTGCCAACCTAACAGTTCGAAAGCAAGAAATTGCAAGTAGATAAACAGGTACCACTTGGGCGGGAAGGTAAACAGTGTTCTGTGCACTCTGGCCTGCCACATGGCCACAGAAACGTCTGCAGACACAGACAGCGCTGGCTCTTTGGCTGTAAATGGAGATGAACACCAACCTCTAGAGTCGGATACAACTGGCTTTCGAGAAAGGAAGAACTTTACCTTTACTCTCTATTTCGAATAAAATTTCCTGACAACATGGGGTGGTACTCGGGAAGCAGGAAATCTCAGGCCCAGCCCAAAGAGAACTCTGGTTGAAGGGAAATGTATCCCTAGCACTTATTTCCCCACCGTGGAAATGGCGACGTCGAAGGTGATGGACGGAATAGCCATAGTCGGGACATGTGTGCCAAGAGGAACTGGAGATTTGTTACCTTTGGACACATGCCTCCTTGTGCCAGATTGAAAGTCATTTGTGGCCTTCACTCTCCTCGGGGTTTCTGTCTTCCCAGGGCGTCCTAAGAGAGAGAAGGGGGGGGTTTTCTGCTATTGGTTGGGCACTTTTTCTGCAGAGAAACTTAGTATTTGAATGCCAAAAACTGTATCGCGTAGGCAGGGCCGGATTTTCCTATAGGCTAACTAGGCTTCAGCCTAGGGCCTCAAGATCAAGAGGGGCCTATATATTGATATATATCATAGTAATGATGTATTTTATTATCTCTCATGTAATTTACAAACTTAAAAATGGGAGGTGAGAGGGCCACATAAGTGGAATAGTCTAGAGCCTCTTTTCATGTAAATCCGGCCCTGCACGTAGGTTGATAATTCATCGGACGCAGGATAAGTATACAGAACTTAAAGCCGAATGGGTCAATTTCAGAGTGTTTTATATATAAAACAATCCTTATCTGTGAAAAGAGATGACTCTAGGGCCCAACTAAAACAAAAAGAAAATGCACTTCGCCACTCCTCACCCCCACTTAAAAATTCACTCAAGGTCATGATCTGAAGCAGATCACGCATCCAGTTCTGTTCAACTTACTTCCACACCCTCCGTGTAGAAAGGGAAGGAACAGAGTGAGACCTCATGGCATCGATTTCTACACATCAGGTACAGATTGTGTGCCGCCGCACCTGGATGTGTATAAATGGATGCCATGAAGTCTCACTCTTATGTCTGAGGAAGAGGACTTGATCTACAAAAGCGCACCTTAAAATACAGGAGTAAGTCTTTAAGGTGCCGCTTGTGTTTTGTCTTGTCTGTTCTTGGGTCCTCCTGGGATCTTCCCGACCTGTGACGCTCCAGCGGAACCCCTTTAACTCTCCTCGCCCACCTTCCTTTGCAGGACTCGGAGACGCCTGGGGCCAGCCCAGCCGGACCAGCGCTCTGGACAACATGGGCCGCGAGTTGGGCTCCCACCTTCTGCAGGTATGACCCGAGGAAGCGGGGGTCCCCCCACCCAACCCAAACCCCACCAGTGGCTTGACACGATGCTATCCACAAGGCAGAGGACAGGGACAAACTGGAGATGGAAATCGGCCTGGCCCTGCAAGAAGCCAGACAAACTCCTTCGTTTATTAGAAATAAATGGGACCAGATATTATTAGAATAAATAAATTTCCTTTGCCCTTCTCCCCCCCCTCCGCAGCTGACAGGGGACTGCAGTTCCTAGTGGCTATAGCAAAAAGAGCCCTGGTGGCGCAATCCTGCAGCCAGAACGTTGTGAGTTCAATCCTGACTAGGGCTCAAGGTTGATTCAGCCTTCCATCTTTCTGAGGTTGGTAAAATGAGTAGCCAACATGTTGAGGGTAAAAATGCTAATTAACTTGTGACCCGCCCAGAGAGTACACTAAGCGCTATGGGGCAGTATAGAAGTGTAATTGCTTTGCTTCGCTTTAGCCCAACAGTGAAGGCTGATGGGTTCTGCAGTCCAAATATAAGGAGCAGCCTTAGTTTTCGATCGCGGATTCATGGGCGGAAGCAGGCAGAGGATTCCACTCCATGTGTCTGTGGAAGTGGATTGTAATCCACCAAAGATCAAGTTGAAATCTATCCGCTGGTCTTTGTGATGCAATCTGGCTACAGTATTTCTATTTTTGTTTCAGCATTTATTATTACTAGCAGGCTCAGTCTTTATGCCCACCTAAAAGGAACAGAATGGTAGGCAAAGGGACAGGGAATGCCCTCTTCTGGAAACCCTAGAAAGCCTCTGTCATGAGGTCTTACCAGTCAGGATTCCTGGGCAAAATGGCTAAATGTTCTGACATCCTGCGGGTAAACATCTTCTGCTCTGTAGGGAAAATGGAAGCCCTGCAGGAAAAGGGCCAGTAGTAATTATTCTGATGAATGCATAGGTGTAATAAAATTCAGAAGCACAGCATTCAAGTTGCTAATTAGGAGAAATGTACTGGTGCCACCTGAGCTTGGAAAAGTCTCCCTCTTTTTCCCACTAGAATTCCCAGAATTTCACAACCAGTGTCTTTTGTAGAGTATACAAGCAAATGAGAGTAACATATACAGGTATGGTCCATCTGAAAACTGCTGTTATTCTACTTGAGTGTTTTTAATCAACTTTGGTTTAAGTAGGTGTAGGGTGAACCTATACCTAACTAGAAACATGGTTGGATTTATACCGGTAATCTCTTTCACAGCTATCCAGAAAGTAAATAAGACCCATTCACTTTGTTGGAATGGAATATCAGGGAACACAATGTAAGATTGCTGTTATGTGATAATAACCCATTCCTTAATTGCAAAGTCACCTACATGTTCCTTAACAGAGGCAGTGTCCCTTCCACTATTTCCACCTTCTTGCTCCACCAAACCATAGTCAGATTCATAAAGGTCCCCCTCCCCTCATACACACTTCTCTGTGTTGCTAGTGTAATCTGCTAGTCCCCCCTTTTTTTGTTAAACTAGGGATGGGACGAGGGTGACAGATTTCATGGGTTCTTTCTTGTTTGTATCGTTTTCCTTGTAGACCTTGGATGGTTTCATATTTGTGGTGGCCCCAGATGGCAAGATCATGTATATCTCTGAGACGGCCTCTGTTCATTTGGGTTTGTCACAGGTATGTTTTGGAGCCTTCAACTGAAGGTGGGGTGGGGGGAGACACAAGAAGATGAAAGGGCAAGAAGTGGATTTGGTGCATAGAATTAACAGTTAGAGTTCAAAGACACAAGATTTTTAACATGATGCCAAAAGAAGTCTGAGATCAGGAGAGTGAAATCTGTTGCTCAAATCTTTGTCCTGTTTATTTGTTTGGAAGCTTAAATCCAGGAAATGACCCCCACTAAAAATAGGGGGACTTACTTCTGAGTAAGCATACAGAGGATTGTGTTGTCTATTCTCATTCGTGTCAAGGAGTATGATTTCTAAGCCAAGGAGTATGATTTCTAAGCCATAGGACACAAGGATATTTGTATGTATGGTGCACAGAACCCACTTAAGACTTCAGAGTAAAAATGTATGGGATAGTCCCATTGAAACTGATTTACATGTGCAAGGTTTCAGAAGATAAGGCTCAAGACGCACATTCCCAGAAGTCTTCTGACGCTATAGACCGGGGTGGCCAAATTTTTTGAGCCACGGGCCATTAACATGGTTGAGCAGGCCGGCCATACGGTTCCTCCCATTGGAAGTGGAAGTAAAATGCATCCACACATGCACAAAACGGTGCCATAAATGCACCCACGGCTGTCATAAAGGCATTTATGACAGATGTGGGTGCATTTGTGGCAGCATTTTGTGCATCCATGAGCGTGTTTTACTTTTGATTCTTGGAATGGCAAGGGCAGAATGGGCTGGATGATTTGGCATCATGGACCAAATCTGGACCGTGGGATGTAGTTTGGGCACTCCTGCTATATACCTTTACTTCCATATAAGTCACTTGAATTCTGAGGAAATGTCCCAAATGCATCTACTGTAGATTGAAACACTATGGGGGAGTTTCAGATTTCTTTCCTCCACCTTAAAAATGTTAATTTCCATATAAAAATTAATTGGGGGTGGGTGGGGAGATGGGTTCTAGGAAGGGAAGAGAAAAGTTGTTCTTTTAGTCTGCAATTCTGAGAATAACTCCTGGCCAGGCTTGTCAGAATACTGTATTCTATAACCTGCAGTTTCAAAAGGGACCATTCCCCACCTTTAGGTAGTCTACTTTTCCTTCTTCCGTCTTAGTTTTGGAGGTGCAGGCATCTGTACTTTGCCAAGGAGAAACCACCCCCACCCTCACAACTGAAAGTGGTAAAGCCACACTCATTCATGGGGAATGAGTAGCCTTCCAGATGTTGCTGAACTTCAGTGCCTGTCAACACTGAGGTAGTGTAGCCAATTTTAGGATGGGAGTTTTAGTTTAGGAGACTGGAAACTCTATGAGGAAAGACTGAAAGAACTGGGCATGTTTAGCCTTGAGAAAAAGAAACAGATGAGATGTGATAGCACTTTTCAAATACTTGACATATAGTCATATAAAAGAGAAGAAGGATCTGTCCTCGATTGCCCCAGAGTGCAGGATGCACAATAATGGTCTCAAACTACAGGAAATCAGACATAGGCAGAATATGAAGAAAAGCCTCTGAAATGTTAGAACAGTTCAATGATGGAACCAATTGCCTCTGGAGGTAGTGAGTTCTCCAATGCTGGAGGCATTCTCATTCGTGTCAAGGAGTATAGGTCCCTCCCAAATCAATTATTCTATAAATTTTGATTTTGTCAGTAGCCAGTGGGCCACACTCCAGATATCTACTCTTAACTTAAACAAAGGTTAACCACCACAGGGAGTGCTAGGCCTTTTGATTAAACAGGCATGGTTGCAGGTCAAGGAGAATTAGACTGGAAACAAATCCAGCTTAGATTTTTATTACCCACTTACTTAATGAGTACACTACCCCTCCCTCTTAGACATAGCTCCTGCTATTTCATGTTCCTTTGCATGACAAGAACACTAGAAAATTTAGCAAGTGGTGTTTGGACACACGACTTGGGCATGAAAAACAAATACACAAGGCAGAGGGTAAATACAGGCAGAGGGTAAATACAAGCAGGACATATACACCCCACAATTAAGGCTAATAAATGTGGCATAATTGTAGGTTTTCTATTTACAACACATCTTAAGAAAGCTTCTGTTGTATATATATATACTGCCATGTCCAGAAGGAGATGTTCCTCATAATGTTCTCAGTCTTCACTCTAAGGAAGGAGACAAGGACTTTTTATACTCCAGTTGTTTAGGACATCATAAGATATTGCAAGAGCTGTAGCCTCAAAACCTCTGGAAGCCCATAGATTCCCTACCCTAAGTTCTCCAAGCGAACTGCCCTGCCATGTAGGCCAGTTCTCAGTTGGACGAGAAAATGTCAGGAGAATGCAGGCAGACTAAGGGAGATTTTACTTCTTTCCTGCCCAGATCAAACCCTAGACTGCCAAAATGAAGCCTTTGGCCAAACCCAAGTCCTCATCACAGCATGCTTCTGGCAGTAATTGACAGACCAGTAAATGAGCCGCATTCTGTCTCTCTCCACAATCACACAGCAGGTTGGTCTGCCAGCAGCCCCCACTTGAGCATGTTGCTCTTGCATTTGGGCACTTCAACCCTCAGCCTATTCAGGGTCCTCTATGTGACTCAGGAGAGGTTGAGTTCCTCAACCATATCCTCCTTCAATGTTGTTCCTTCCATCTTCTAATTTGATTTTCCTCTTGCGGCCCCTGATGCCAATTCATCTGGCCCACTAAGCCCTCATCACTCCTGGAAGCAGAAGTAAAACATGCCCGTATGGCACGTTTCAGAAGTGATGAGGGCTTCATGGGCTGGATGAATTGGCATCGGGGGCCACATCCAGCCCCCGGGCTGTAGTTTGGGCACCCATGTCTTAGATGCTACTTCTCTCCTTAACTAAGGAAGATGGATGCATGGGATCACCCTGCACTTGTCTCCCATGAGCTCTTCCCAGTGTATAGAATCGCTTGCATGCCTCGCATCCCTCCGTTGCTTCAATGGGGATCCACCCTCCTTTGATAATCTTCTGGTCTTAATCCTTCATGAGCTTCAAATATGAGGCAAGGGTGGTAGAGAGAGATATTTCATCACTATCTGCTGCTGAGATTGCCTAAGCACCATTATTACTTACTTACTTAATTAACATTTATATTTATAACATTTATCTGGGATATTTCTCCACACTCTGGGTGGCTTACAAAATATGAAAAAACAAAAACACTACCATATTGAGCCTGGGGAGGTGGGGGGGGGGAGAGTCAGTGCCCTTCTTTCCAATGCCCATCTCCACTCTTTTCTCTCTCTTGCAGGTCGAGCTAACTGGCAACAGCATTTATGAATATATCCACCCGGCCGACCATGACGAGATGACTGCTGTCCTCACTGCCCACCAGCCCTACCACTCTCACTTTGTTCAGGGTAAAGCTAACCGGGTAAACCTGTGGGTTGGAAGGAAGGAGGGAAGCGGCAGAGACCCGGTCCCACCTCCCCTGATACGCATCCTGTGTTTCTCGTTTGTCTCCTAGAGTACGAGATTGAGCGCTCCTTCTTCTTGAGGATGAAATGCGTCTTGGCCAAGAGGAATGCGGGCCTGACTTGTGGAGGCTACAAGGTGGGTGGACACACGGGAGCCAACTAGTGGCCGGCCGGAGAACTGCATGTCTCCTTCACCAGCAGAAATGCCCGGCCATCTTAGGTAGCTATTAAAGAGCCCCAATGACATAGTGGTTAAACTGTGGTACTGCAGCCAAAATGTGCTTGGCCCTTGCATTTTGATATTGTGTAAATTGCCTAGAGATGGACTAAGTCAGGTGACAAAGGCCTTCATACTTAAGGACATAGTTCTATCAGGCTTTTTTAAAAAAGTGAATTCTATGAACGTCTTATGTTTCGGTTGGGTGGTCTGACAGCTCTTGTAATGTAACGAAAATAATGTACTTTTGCCAAGCTGCAACACCCACGAAAATAAGGGTTATGTCATTTGAAAGATCATCTCAGCAACTTTAAGAATTGGTAGAAACCAAAAGCCAAAAATGCAAAGCAATGACATCATTGCTTTCGGAATAGCATCAGAAGTTTGCTGGGGGTTTGGTTGTTTGGGGTCCTGTGAAAAAACTACCCAACCAATTCAGATGATCCAAAGTGTGTTTGAAATAGGAAAGACGACCCTTTCTGGGGACACTGTCAGATTTGGAATTGCACTTCAGAAATATAATCTATGAAGTGTTTTACAAAAAACCACTAAAAAGAGGTCACACAAACTCCCCAAAAGGAGGGAAAACCAATTTCAAAAGTGAATATGACAACTTCCTGAGGTGGATACAGTTCATACAACATGTGGAGAAAAATGACACCAAAGCAGGAATCCACAAAAAAGATTTTGAAGAAAATCATGACATTTCCATGTGGGAGGGATGTTTGGTGGTGATCCAACAAAAAAAAAACCCCAATTGACTGATCAAAGTGATCTAAAGTGCACTTGAAAGAGTGCAGAATAACTTTTCTTTTGATACTTATGCAATTTGGGTCAGACTTCAGAAACATTTTCTATGAAGGTTTAAAACAAAAAAAACACATTTTCTTTCTAACCCCTTTTCCTTCAAAAAAAGAATCTCTCCACTCCAGAATAGATACATTGGAGTGAGAATGGATCCACTGTAGGAAGTTTCTCCTTTAAGTCATAACCAGTTTCCTTTTTGGCTTTCCCAATTATTGAAGAACTGCTTTCAAGGAATCGTGAAGGAAAAACCCTTTTTCTTTGCAGTTTGACTATTGAAATATTTATTAAAAATAGATCCTTTGCCATTATTCACCTGTGTTTTTATATATAAAAACACAAATGAAATTGGGATTTCTGGTTTTGGGTTAAAACAACGTAGCAGTTCAAAAACAAGAAATTGCAAGAAGATAAACAGGAACCAATTTGGTGGGAAGGTAAGCAGTATTCCATGCCTGCCACATGTCCATGAAAATGTCTGTAGACACTGACAGCTCTGGCTCTTTGACTATAAACAGAGATGAGCACTGAAACATAGAGTCGGATATGACTGGCTTTTGATCAAGGATGACCTTTACCTTAGCTCAGAAAACCATAGATTTTATGAACATTTTATGAAAACCTTAATTTTATGAACATAATGTCTTTATTTTCCCCCATTTGAAACATCACCCTTAAAAGAAGGTGAATGAACTAATGAGCGTAGTTCAACACATCAAATTCGCGCACTAAATCCCTGACAGTATTGTCCTAAGACTCTACCTGCCACTTTTTTTTGCTTTAAATCTCATTGTACGCCTCGTGACTCAGTGGTTAAACTGTTGTAGGTTGTGAGTTCAATCCAGACCAAGGCTCAAGGTTGACTTAGCCTTCCATCCTTCTGAGATCGGTAAAATGTTGGGGACAAAATGCAAATTACAGGTACCTGTAAACCGCCCAAAGAGTGAAATAAGCACTATAAGTCTAATTGCTATTGCTAAAACTCCCTTCAACACATTTATACCCCAATTTGATAGGCATTTACGTGAAAATCTTATCTCATTTTTCTGCACAGATTTAATTCCAATCAAAATTAAAACTGTCCACAGTTTGCAAGAAAGGTCCTTCAGATGTTTTGGACTTCAACTGTCAGAATCCATATAGAGTAGACTATATTACCCAACCAACCATAAAAGAGTCTGGGAATTGTAGTCCATGAAATCTGGAGAGTCAAAGATTTGCCACTTTTGAGGGGGCTAAGTAAATATGTGGAGGCTTGCAGTGTAAGTGTCACTCTATCCACAAGGATCACTGATTCTTGGGAGGAAACATCCATACACACTGTCTTGGCAATAAGTTCCTCTATTCCTCTATCTATCTATCTATCTATCTATCTATCTATCTATCTATCTATCTATCTATCTATCTATCTATCTATCTATCTATCTATCTATCTATCTATCTATCTATCTATCTAGTCTGGCCAGTTTATCCTGCTATGGTAATGGAGTAGATCCTACTGCCAGCAACTCAACACCAACTCTGAGGATTAGTGGCTTTGAATGGTGAAGTCCACAGGGAAGGGTGGAGGTCCCCAAGTGGATTAAATCCCACTTGAATCCATCTTGATGGAGGGCAACAGCTTCATCAATACTGGACTGGGGCCGATGAGGACTTTGTGTGCCAAAAGGGCTGAGGACCAGAAAGTGACTCATGGAACTGGATCAGTGGTATGGGTGTCACATTGCAATGCAGAACACAAATGGAAGGCTACTGCATTAAATTGCTCCCAGGACAACGTTCATGGCTGATCTCCATGATGATCACCAACATTCGGAATTGAATATGGCACAAGAAGAAGAAAATCTTCAACTTCTTGGCCACATTTTGATATGATACTTCAAATAAATATTTAAAAAAATGAAGTTATAGATCAGCTGAGAGAAAGGGTTCATCTATTCACCTGGTCCCCTTGTCTGGTGCAACAGTAGATTGCCATGGCCATTGGCAGAGATAACCCAGCTGATGGTGAGGGGGAAAAATTACCAACACACAAGGGATGCATGTCCCCAACAATGCATTTTGCATTAATACAAGTTCTGTATCGTTGTACTCTGGTGGGTAGTTCAAAATGACCCACTTTCAGTTAGAATAATGTGGGCTTACCTGTGCTCTGTTCATGTCAGAAATTATTCTGGGTTGAAAGGATTTTTGCTGGAGGAACTCCACTCAGGGGATTCCCGAATAAGGCTCCTTTCATGTCAGCAAGATCTTTTCCCACCCAAGTGGTCCTTATTTATCTACTTTCAATTTCTTGCTTTCGAACTGCTAGGTCGGCAGGAGCTGGGACAGAGATGGGTGGTCATACCATCATGCAGTACCTGGGTCTCGAACTGCCGACTTGCCAGCCTTCCAGCTAACAAGGCAAGCTTCTTAACCACTGAGTCACCACAGCCTCTTACCTGTGCACTGTGTGATTGCTTTAAAGATAAGCCAAATTCCACGCAAGTTCCCAATTCTTCTGGTAGCCAAGCTAAAGATTACACAGACCAGAGCTTAAAGTGAAAAGTAAAATAAAATTTATTCTTTACATATGCTCAGAAATTACATGTCTTGATACAGTGGCATCAGGAGAGGTAGTTAAAAAATAGGGAACTATGGCTTTCTTCTGCTCCCCATGTGACAGAGAAGACGGAGACATTGATAAAAGCATCTGTCCTCTTAGAAGGCAAACAAGTAACTGACTGGAACAAGGAAAGGTCACAAGATATGAAAGTTAGACCAAGTAATTACTGGTGGTAAGGCAGGGGCATTTCAAATACAGTAGCTGGTTACATATACAGACAAAACAATCAAGTTAGTTGTGCCTAGAAGGAAGTCTTCCCTGTATCATGACTAATTGTGTTAATATTCACAAATGCTTCGTCTTAACGTGTTCTTCATGGGATATAGCTTGTCTCCTTAGAAAAACAGAAAGATCAGATCTGTGTCTAATTCTGTTTAGAACAGAACCAATGTCATTTTGGTCCTTCAGATGTTTTGAACTAGGACTCCCATAATTCTTTACCAGAGGTTGAAAGCATTTTTTTTGAGGTAGGGTCACCAGTTCTAGTCTGGAATGTCTTTCTACAGAGAGTCAGAAATTTTGACTTGCCTCCATCCTCCCAGTTGTAATGTAGCCTGGCAGAAATGCCTAGGACACCCAATGGATGGTTTTCCATAACCACATCTTCTTAGATGACTGTGTGCTGTTCCTCCTGATAAAGCCCTGTATCAATCTAAGATGGGTGCACACAGACTAACTGCACAACACTTTGTGCATGTTTAAAGGGTGGTACCACTTAATTCAGCAGGATTCATTCCCAGCTCAGCAACTGAATAGGACATTGGTGTGGGAGGCATTTAGTGTGGTTTAATCCTGAGACAGTCCAGACATGTACATACCTCACTAAGTCCTGATAGGGTTGAGAATAACTAGCAACTGAGTTGTCATCTGACATCACCCAAAAGGTCTTGATGATTTGATACTTCCTAAGCCAGTGATGGTGAACTTTGGCACTCCAGCTGTCCTTGAACTTCAATTCCCAGAAGCCCAAGTCTCTGAATCCACACAAATTAGTTTACATTCACAGTAAACCCATTCACATGGATTTACAGAGACTTGGGCTTCTAGGAAATGATGTCCATGAACAGCTGGAGTGAAAAGGTTCACCACCACAGTCCTAAGCTAATTACATTAGGGGAATGCCTTCATTTACGTGCCAACTAAAATGCCACACTGCAGCATGCAAGTGGATATCATTCAGAAATCAGTAAGTGCCTGTTTAGATGCACAAGTCATCATCTAGCATTGTGCTTAGCCCATAAGTATAAAGGTGTGAAGAGAGCTTATGTTGGATTTTCCCCATGAATCTTCTGAAGCTGGCCTTTGTGCCAAACTGGATGTTTTGTTTGTTTGCAGTGGTCTTTTCAGTGATTTCTACCTGCTCACCTTGCAGTCAAGGCTTGTCCTACCATTAGACAGAGAGAAAGGCTGAGGCTAAGAATACAGATTTTAGATGAGAGGAAAGGGCAGTAGGGCCATAGCCAGAATTCTAGATTTGGGCTAGTGGTGGATGGGCTGTTAGCTCAGGAGGGTTCCCACCACCACCTCCACTTCAGCTACGGCCCTGAAGGGCAATGAGTAACTAATTGTTTAGTTTGCTGTCACTAAGGTGGTGTTACCGTTAGCCAGAAAGAAAGAAGTTTAGGGCAGGGATTCTCAACCTGCAACCCGCGGCACAATTTCATGTGGTCCTCCACCACCTCCACCACACCAGGAAGTGCCATGTGGTGGAGGTAGGGCAAAATGCCCACCTTGCCCCCGAGCCCCAGCTTTAAAAGGTTGAGAATTTCTGGTTTAGGAGATTTTCTGTTCTATGAACCAAAATTCCTCATCCGGTTTTGAGTACTTTGACTCTTGGCTTTGGGAATGGGAGAGGGTCTCTCCTCCCCCCTAAAATATCACCCTCCTAGCAGACCACGGGCTGCTTGGCAAGTGGGCCAGGTGACTGACGGGGTGGTATCCCTGTACCCTCCCTTCCCTCGCCTGCTCAGGTCATTCACTGCAGTGGCTACCTAAAGATCCGCCAGTACAGCCTGGACATGTCTCCCTTTGACGGCTGCTACCAGAACGTCGGCTTGGTGGCCGTGGGCCACTCCCTGCCCCCCAGCGCCGTGACGGAGATCAAGCTGCACAGCAATATGTTCATGTTCCGAGCCAGCCTGGATATGAAACTCATCTTCCTTGATTCAAGGTAGGCCTGCGCAAAGGTTAAACTGCTGTGCTGCAGCCCAAACGCTGTGAGTTCCATCCTGATGAGGAACGCAAGGTGGACTCAGTCTTCCTTTCTTCCGAGGTCGGTAAAATGGGTACTCTACTCAGCATGTTGTGGGCAAAAAAAAGTGCTAATTAATTTGTGACCCGCCCAGAGAGTGCACTAAGCGCTATGGGGCGGCAAGGCAAAGGTCGCCCTTGCTCGAAAGCCAGTCGTATCCGACTCTAGCCGCAACCAACCGAGACTCCCCCTTTCTCCCTCCCCCCCCTCCCGTCTTACAGGGTCGCCGAACTCACTGGCTACGAGCCGCAGGACCTGATCGAGAAGACGCTCTACCACCATGTCCACGGCTGCGACACCTTCCACCTGCGCTGCGCTCACCACCTGCGTAAGGAGCCTCCTCCCCTCCCTCCCCTCCGCGGCCCTTCCTCTCTACCAGTGGAGAGGGGGCTTTAACAGCGAGGGTCCCTCTCGTCTCCTTCGGGTGTGTGCGTAGTGTGCCTTTCAGCAGCCCATCCCGTGTGGCTAAAGGGTCCTTTCTCCTCTATACCAGGGGTGCCCAAACTGGTCACTATGGCCCAGGGGCCGGATCTGACCCCCAACGCCAATCCATCCAGCCTGCAAAGCCCTCATCGCTCCTGGAAGCTGAAGTAAAACACACCCGTGTCATGTTTTATTTCAGCTTCCAGGAGCAACGAGGGCTTTGTGGGCCAGATGAATTGGCATCAGGGGACGGATCAGGCCCCTGGGCTGTAGTTTAGACACCCCTGCTCCATGCTGTTGAGAAGATAATGAGCTGCTTCTTCTTTTGTGTCCTGATCAAATTAGAAAAGAAGATTTTTTTAAAGGGTCCTGTCATTGCTGGAACACAAGTTTAAACATTTGAATCAAAAATTTCTTCTTCTGTGTCTTGATCAAACCCTGAACTGCCAAAATCAAGCCACTTTCTTGGCTTTGTCATTGGCCAAACTTAAGTCTACATCGCTGTTGGCCAAACTTAAGTCTACATCGCTGCATGTTTCTGGCAGTAATCGACAGACCAGTAAATGAGTCAATGGATTCTGTATCTCTCCACAACCACATCCACACAGTGTGTTGTTGTTTGCCCGCAGCTCCCATTTGAGCATGTTGGTCAGTGAGCTTGCAGCTGGGTGGGGGAGGCTAGGTTGCCCCCTCCCCAGAAATCCGAAGTTGTGCTTGACGCGAGAAAGAAGCCCAGATTACTCCTTGTTTGTTTTAGGAGTGGAGATACCCTTGAAATCGGGTCTGAGTGACTATCCTTGTCGCTGTTTCGACCACCGTCCCCTAAGATCTGCTGTTATTTCAGAAGGTGGCTTCTTCTAGCCAAAGGACATGGTTTCTGCCTGGAATGAAAACATGTGAGCTTCAGTCTTCAGGATGGGTTGAAAACAATGCTAGAATAGTGATTGGTAGATCTTCAAACCCAACAATTGCTGATTCATGCTGATTTACAGGTCATCTGCTGCCTATGCTTGCATCAGTTCAGTAAGGTCACTGTTAGTTTACAGACACCACAAAATGACCCACCCTTGTGAGCAAAAAAAAAATCATTTCCAAAACTGCTGCTGAAATGAAGAAATCCAGATGGATTTTTGTGTAGAAGGGTCTATGAGTTGCACTCAGTTTTGTCCAGTTGTGAGCTCAAATTTTCTTCTGTGTTTAGGCCAGATGTGAATGGCCAAAATGAAGCCACCTTTTGGTGAATTAATTATGTAGTTCCTTCCACCTGACCTACTATGAGAAAGATTAGCCAGTACAACAAGGTTGTCATTGTATGCCTGATTGTGGTTCAAAAATACCACAACTTTTGAGGAGGCTCTTTCTCTGGATCCCTGTGAACTCAATGAATTCTTGGATTCTGCACTTCAATAAATAAATAAATTCAAAAGCATAAAATCCTGTAGATATCTACTCAGAACTAAATCTCTTTGAAATTAAGGGGACTCCCCTGGCAGAGACAGAATGGAAGCATACACACGCCTTACTAAGCCAGCAGAGGACAACTACACCCTTTCTCAAATATTGTTGGATTCCAAAGTCCATAATTATTAATGCAGTCCAATAAGGGCACTGGGTGTGTGTGTGTTCCACTTATCTGCATCCTGTTGCCTGTGGTTGCTGGATCTCAAACCAAGGGGGTAAAACCCATAAACAAAAAGAAAGTACAGTAGTGTAGATCTTTCTAGTTTGAAACTTAGACTCCACTATATTGTACACATTTACTTGGGAATAAGCTGTCCTGAAGTGTATGTCTCTTACTCCAGAGTAGACATGTAAAAGAGAGAGGGGGAATTGACCAAAGGCAGGATAATGGAAACAGTGGTTAGTGCCAGATAGTGATCCCTCTGAAGCACTGTAGGAAAATTTAGTGGACCTACAACCACCTGGTTTGGTGTGAATCAGATGTATAGGAGTGAAGATGGCCCTCTGATTGTCCAGGGAAAGCAGAAAATTAACCTCTACACATTCAGAGACAACATCTTGTTACTAGTTATTAGAATCAGTTTACTATTTAGAGAGCTGGCCAGAGACTTGGAAGATCCCAGCTTTACTTGCCACCTGAGACAGGTCTGTGTGTTTATGGAGTTTTTAGGAAAAGGGAAGAGGAGAGCAATTTGCACTGCTTTGATCTCATTGGACGAAAGGCAGAATACAAAAACAACAGCAACAGACACACATATTCTGGGGTTGAGTTGCAGATCTGGAAGGAAGTCCTTTAGAGACCAGCAGGATTTCTAGTCTGATCCCATTTTTGTTCATTAAGGACAACCTATAGTGAGACAGACAAAGAGAGAACTCATTCCACTCCAATAATTCCTCCTGAGTGCAAGGGGTAGCCTGGTGGATTGCAGACCCAGTGCCAGATAATTTGCTTTCTGGATAATCCACATAATTTTTTTTAGTATAACTGAAGATACATGGGGATTGTGTTTCCAAAATGTTTTCCAAAAGAATCTCATGCCTGTTAAGGTAATAAGATACAGAACTCGGAGCCCCACCCCTCAAAAATGTTTTATTTTAGAAAGCCTCCCACTACTGAATGGCTTTATGATGTGCTAAGTGATGGGTGGTGGAAGAGATCTGCCAAGGGTCAGTGACCTGGTTTGGATGCTGGCTGATATGGGATCTCCTGGTGTGAGTGGGAAATTCCCACCAGTGGAATCCTTGGGGTTTAAACCCAGAGCCACTCGCGTCAGCAAAAATGGCACATGTCATAGTTATGTGGATCCCAAAGGTTGCTGCATTCTTCATGTCACTCGCAATGACATACAAGAGCTAAAATTTGGTCTCTGACCAGAGCTATGTTTCCATGGCTGTTCTATGGACTTCCACTTAATTTCCCCAGCCAATAAGCTTAGGGTAGAATTTCTATCAGATCTTTAGATGACAGCTGATTGGAAAATGTATTAATTTTATGGTTTCCCTAACCCTCTTCCCTACAGACAGAAATTCACCAGGTATAATAATGATAATTTCATGTCAGAAATTATTCTGGGTTGAAAGTTTTTTTTGCAGAAGAAGCTCCACTTAGGGGATGCCTGAATGAGGCTCCATTCATGTCCCCAAGAGCTGAGACAGAAATGGGTGCTCAATCCGTCATGCAGTACCCGGGTTTCAAACTGCCTACTTGCCAACCTAAACCTTTTCTAAGCCTTCTTGTGATTAAGAGGGCTTTCCTGGCACTCCAAGCTCAGAAAAGCTGTGCTGCTAATGGCAGAAAATGTCTAATGAAAGAAATGAAACAAAAAACAATGACAAATGGATAGTCCTATTTTATAGGTGAGTAGAAGGTAGATGAGAAGCTACTGGTGCATCTGAGAAGTGTGTGTGGGGAGTGTTCAGCTCCCTGAGGCTGAGAAACAAGGGAGTATAACAAGGGAGAAACAAGGGAGTATGGCCCTTTCTTTTGGGGAAACTGGAGCAGATGAGCCTTCAAATGGATTTGGTTTTGAGCTCCATTTGTTCTACTGAAAATGGACTTGCAGACTCATCATCTGCACAGAACCCCATTTTCCCCTAAATTCTGGGCTCCTTCCTGAGCTGTCAGACCTAAAACAGTTCCCACTCCAGTATACCCATTTTTGTGTTTTAGCTGTAAATTCCTGATATTCTGCACACACGTACAGTGCTTGAAACGCTTAAACAAATAAGGGTGAGATTAACATACCAAAGATCTTATGATAATTTTAGCTCCTTCAAGTCTCCTACTTGGATACCACAAAAGAGTAATTTGGATCCTTACATTTTAACCATATTTAGATGGGGATGTGTTAACAGTAACCATATTACAAAATGTAAGATACTAGTAGTAAATATGTTTGAAGTGGTAGCTGTGTTAATGTGTGGAAGCATAGCAGAGAGGAAACTAAACAAAACAGCAAAAAAAGAAGAAGAAGAAAGAAGAAGACAAAAAACATTATGGCACCTTAAAGACTCTTGTATTTAAATGTGAGTTTTCATGGGTGGATCATGTCTGATGATGTGAAGTTGATTTTTGTCCCTCCCCCATCTTGTTTGCTCTCTGCTATAGTGGACTTATTGCTGAGAGGTTTTGGATGCTTACTGAAGGACTGTGACATAGTCACTGCACTTATAATAATTTCGTGTCAGAAATTATTCTGAGTTCAAGGAACGCCCAAATGAGGCTCCTTTCATGTCCCCAAGAGCTGATGCTTGACAGGGAATGACATGGGAACCTCATATAAGTTTTTTTTAAAAATCTTGCTGCCTTCAGCCTCTTTCACCCACAGTCTGGTATCTTCACAGAACACTTTCAGAATAACTATGAAACTGACTGCCATCTGTCCATGAAAACCTACACCGAATAAAATGTCCTTATCTTGAAGGTGCTGCAAGACTCCCAGTTAAGGTTACAGTTTTAACCGAAGTTAAGAGGAAGTACAGAGGGTTTGGAAAAACTAGTTTTTTCATGTTCTGGAAGCAGATTTTTGAAGGGTGTTGCTCCAAACTTTTTATATGTGTGTATATGCACCATATGTGTACACACACACACAGACAGAAAGACTAACAAATGGTTAAATCACCATGACAGAATAAATGGATTTAAATGAACTGGAGTGCTATCTTAATATTCCTCCATGAGAACATCAAAGAAATAGGAACATTCACTGTCTAAACAAATCTATCGCTCTCTTTTCAGTGCTCGTCAAGGGACAAGTGACCACAAAATACTATCGCTTCCTCGCCAAGCAAGGTGGTTGGGTCTGGGTGCAGAGTTATGCCACTATTGTCCACAACAGCCGGTCTTCACGGCCTCACTGCATCGTCAGCGTCAATTATGTGCTCACGTAAGTTCATAATCCACAGGGTTGCTTGCAACCTTCCAAAGGAGAGGTGATGTTTCTTAGGCCATTGTATACCAACGTTCTGTGAATACACAAGTCTTGCGTAAGGGGATGTTGCAGGGTGGAGGGAATGGAAATGCTGGATGTATTCAGTGGTGGGATTCAGCAGGTTCGCACCAGTTCACCAGAAATTCTAGATGGCCCCTCTGCCCATCCAAGTTTTGAATTAAAGCAGTCCTAATTTGGGAGCAACGCAGGGCTTTCCCTCTGGCCACGCCCACCATACCACGCCCACAGAGTAGGTAGTAAAAAATAAATAAATCCCACCACTGGATGGATTGCTTCAAAGTGCTCTTTTTTTAATTTACCTGTCATTGAGGCACTTTAACAGGGGCTTTTTAAAAAGGGTCAATATTACAGACCTGCCACACCGCCGCCCCCCCCCCAATCTACCATCTTTGGCTCAAAGCCTTAGCTGACAAGATTTTTCCTCCTCCAAAGTTTTGTAGGAATCTATGGAGTCCTTTCATCTGACAGAGAGCTTTCCTCTCCTGTTTTCTTCTGTTTCCCTAGAGGGAAAGGAACAAGATTTGTGGCTTTGTCACCCCTTCAGATTGCTCCTTCTCTGCCTTCTTATAGCTGATGGAAACACCCTACATTAAAAAAGTTTTATGCAGCATAAAAGAAAGGTTTCAACGTACGGAGTTATTTATACTTAACAAACAGGACATCTGTTTTCCCTTTTCTCCTCAAAAGGGGGAAAACTTCTGGGAGTTTGTTCTTAATTTTATCCAGAGTTTCTATCAAGACCCCATAATTTCTTTCTTGTTCAAAGAGATGGAGCCTTCCTCAGTAAAAGAGCGAGTAGAAGAGAGAAATAGGGAAAGTCAGAGAGGGGAGAAGCTTAGAGTGATCACAAAATAAAGGTGAAAAACTGGAGTAAGTGGGACAGAGCAATGAAATTACTGATTTTCGATCTCAACTCTCTTTAATCCAATTAAGGTTGGTATTTTGATACTCCCCAAGATGGGCATATGAATGGGCATATACATGTAATTACATACTTAGGATGAGTGAATGTCCTAACAACATTGACTAGATAGCACACAATTGCTGCTGGTGGTTTGTTGCTGTTGGCCCAGTGTGTCACACAAACTTAACAAGTTTTGACTTGGAAGGAAGGCACACTGCAGATGTTGCTGCATTAAAGCTTCCTGAGTCTATGATTATTGACCATTGTGGATGGGTCTTCTGTTAGTTGGAGTACAGCAACATCCAGGTGTTCAAATCTGTGTACCATTGTTTTTTAGGACAGGGGTTGGAATTGTGTTGTAGGACTGTAATTTCAGCCCTAGTTAGCACAACCAAGAGCCATGGGAGATGCAGCTCAGCAACATCTGGAGGGACACATGTACACACATGGGTTTAAGGACCAAATCAAATATACTTTCTGCACTGTGAAACTTACCTCCTTCTATCCTTATGTCATGTTAACCAAAACCCCCAATATGGCCTGTAAGATCCTGTCATGCACACATATAAGAAAGGAGAACTAATCAATCTTAATTAGGACTTACTTTTGAATAAGCATGCATTAGGATATGGAGAAGACACTCTGGCAATATTATGCATGATGGTTGAGGGTTTCCAGGCCAATTAGGTTTAGACTTAGGGCTAGATGAATGAAAGTCCTGTATATGATTTAGAAAGCAGATCCTACCAGCCAAGGCCAGCAGTCCAGAATGATGGCAGAACAATGCACAAATTGCAGCTACTCTTCCAGATCTGGAAACAACTTTTGAGGAACTTCTATGTTGCCTGTTATTCTTTTCAGTTCCCTGTCTTGATCTGCTTTCCTGGGCCTTGGGGATGAGAGGAGTCAACAAAAAGTGCTCAGATGCATGTGGTGCTTTATCTTGTCCTCCCTAACTTGCCTAGGTGTTGTCGGCACCTTCCCTGAAGGTGACCCAGTTGGTCAGCCTAGCTTGTTGAAGGAGCGTATGTGTGTTTCCATGACTCTGCTTCAAAGAAGCAGACATGAAAGTGCCAAAATGAAGCCCCCTTTTGGTGAAGTCATTCTGCAGTTCCTTTCGCCTGACTTAGTGTGATAAAGATTAGCCAGCACAAGGTTGCTGTTACCTGGGGGTTTGCCCAACTGTGGTTTAAAAATACCACAATCCTGGAGGAGGCTCTTTCTGTGTACCCCTTCAGAGAACCTGAGAGATAGCAGTGGCCAAGAAGAATGAGGAGTCACTGCCATTGAAGGGTCAGAGTGAGCAGCAGTCCCTTCTTCGTCAAGGTATTGTCAGAGTGGGCGGTGGGACCTCCTTGATATGCATCTGAATGAGTACCAGCAAGAGAGGAGAAAAGCTCATGTGGGTAGGAAGAGGCATGGTATATTTCAGGTGGGTGGGTGCTCTATGCCCCTTTTTTTGCAACCCTCTTAAGGGGGTGGTGATGGGGGAGTGCTCTGGCTTTTCCGATGATCTAGATCATCTCTGGAAGTCAACATTTCCTCCCTTCGAGCACTTTCACCGGGGGGGCAAAGGCTTTAATGGACAGGGTAAGTAAGAACATTCCAATACTTCATGTATTTCTGTTTGTTTCCCTTCTGCTGGCCTTTATGCTTCCTGATAGCGACTGGTGTGATTTTGTACCTGAAACTCTAGAAAGCTCCAGGGTGGCCTGATCTGTATTAGGCATTCTCCCACACCTCTTAAACTCAGTAACTGTGAAAGATCTTAGCCATTCCTCATGGTAGCTGGCAATGTTATTGCTGTGGTGGCTGAAAGCAGCCCAGCCTGAGCTGTGAAGACACATGTCAAACACAGCGAGCCTCCAGGACCTGTCTTTCATATTGGATCAGCTTGGTATGGGTTTCTCTAGGGCAGTGGTTTCCAACGTGGGGCCCATGCCCCACAGGAAGACTTCAATTCCCAGAAGTCTAAGTCAATACATTGGCTGATCAGGATAGGCTTCTGGGAATTGAAGTCCAAAAACCAACAGTTGGGAAACACTGTTCTAAGGTGAGTGTGGGTGAGCTTGTAAACCTGTCAGGGTCAAGTGGGAGGTTCCTTTTCCTCCACAGTTATGCAGATCAGCTTGCATTGTTTGGGAATTAACATAAAGACAGGATTCCTTTGAAGTCTGGTTTTGCAAACAGGGAAAGTCTGCCTGTCATCTCTTGCTTCTGTTTGAAACAGTCTTCTGGGAGTCTCTCTCTCTCTCTCTCTCTCATAGAAGGTCTGGAAGTTGATCTGATAGGACAGGTGGCAATCTGAACATACCTACAGCAGTTCAGTTTATTGGTCAGCTTGTCTAAAAATCAGAACCTTGGAAAGTTAATTTTTTGAGCTTCCAGTATCCCCTAGCTGGCATGGCAAGTGATGGTCGCCCTAAAATAATGCTTTCAAATTTTGAAAAGCCCATATCATGCTGTGGTGGTTTTTTGTTGTTGACAATGGCTCATTTATGGACTTGAACCATGTGGTTTTCTTGAAGTTTTGCCTAATAACTGATAAATACCCCTGTTTCCTTATTCTTCTGCTTAGCAGGCAGACCCACTGCTGATTTCTCAGTTTACACTATTTCCCTGTTTCCCCTCCACAAAACGCCAGTTTGGTTCATAATAACAATGGCATGACATGTATTTTGATTCAAAGATCAAACCCCAGATTTGTTTTATCCATTTGAATGAGGGTACTGAATGTATATTTAGTCAAGCGTTACAGCATCAAGGGCTTAAACAGATTAGAAGTGAAAAAATCCAATTAAAGACCATGTCTGTGAAATTTGATGGGTCATCGGTGTGAATGAACTGTTTGCACAGTAACTACGGTATTTTTTTTTTTAAAAAAATAATGATTAGCAATTTATCAGAAAATTAATCAAGGATCAAATATATAAGATGGAAAGAAAATATTAAGGTGAAATACCAAAGACTTTGAATACAGTATTATCTTTTCCTTGAGGCTTGTATTTCCATGATATGTTCCAAGAAGTATAGTGTCACATGAGTAATTTTAGCTTCTAGTGTGACTTCAGGCTTAAATTGATCTGGCCCACTTATTTGTTTTTTTGGTAGTCAGTGATATATATTTAAAGCTTTTCTTCAATACCAAATTTAAAATGAATTGTATTTCTCCTACCAGTTTTCTTTCTTGTCCAGCTTCCATATCTGCAGCCATAACATTCAATAAAATAATAATTTCTTACGTGCAACTTTTTCTAGGGTTTTCCCAGTGGCGTAGTGTGGGTTTCAGCCACCCCGGGGCATAGGACAAATTCACTGCCCCCTGGGTGGGGGCCAGGATGTGGGTTTCAGCTGTCCGGGGCATAAGCCAAATTTGCTGCCCCCTGGGCAGGGCCCAAAGCGCTGGTGCCCATCCCCACAGTGGCCTCTTTGCCTTGGCTGCTAGTAAGTCCCGGGGTGGCGGCAGCAAAGTCCTGCCACCGTAGCAGCTTATTTATAGTGAAATTTTGCTGCCCCCCAAAAGTGCCGCCCAGGGCAGGCCTGCTATGCCACTGGGTTTCAAGTCTAGAGCCCTCAGAAATAATTTAAAAACATACATTTTTCTTCATGAGAATCCTTTCCATTTCTCGATGTTTTCCCCAAATAATAGCCTCTTTTCTATAATACTACTTGATTTGTAATGTAGAACACAGACTGGTTTCTTCTGAAATTCTTTGTTAGACTCTATTAGCTAAAGTATACTAGTGATACAGTGGCTCAAGTGGTTAAGACGCTGACTGGAAGGCAGAAGGTCAGCAGTTCAAAACCCAAGTACTGCACGATGGAATGAGCTCCTGTCTCTGTCCCAACTCTTGTTAACCTACCAGTTCAAAAGCAAGAAATTGTAAGTAGGGACCTCTTCAGTGGGAAGGTAAACAGCACTCTGTGCACTTCAGTGTCTAGGCATGCCTGCTACATGTCCATGGAAACATCTGCAAGTGCTGACAGCGTTGGCTCTTCGGCTATAAAACAGAGATGAGCACTGAACCCTAGTGTCAGATATGATTGTCTTTTAAGCAAGGGTGACCTTTACGTTTACCTTACTAGGGATATGATTCCTATTCTTTTCTGAATCCAGCTTCTGTTTCTTTATTTTCTTTATTTATTTTCTTTATTTATTCATGTTTATTTTCTTTAAATAATATATATAACATTGCTTAGTTTGCTTGTTCAGAATATACTGAACATTACTATTCTTTAAGTCATTGTTTTGCTTTTTATACTTGTTGGCATGTTCTTTTTATGAGTTTGATAATTTCAGTGTACCTTCAGTGTACAAATAGTACCTTGAAATAACCATACAGTACTACTATCCTAACCAATTCTTGATGATTTTATTCTTCCAATTGCTCTGAAAGCAGTTTTCACTTGGCTTTCTAAAACTTTAGTTTTTTCATTAAATAATTCTTTGAAGGACTCTGTCATCCATGTATCTCTTCTGTATAATTCTTCAGTATATTGTTTCCCCTTTCTTTTTATTTCTTTACCAAACCTTTGAATTCTTCAGGGATGTTGCTTAAACAATATTTTAGCACTATGATTGTTTTAGTACTGGTGTACATAGCATTGAGGTAGGTGACTTAGAAAAGCCACTTTTTTATTTTTAGTAATATTGATATTATTCCCATAACCCTGTCTGCTTTTCATCTAACCAAGAACTTCCTTCCTTCCTTCCACTCACAAGGTCCAGTCATAATTCATTGTAATCAAAGATGCCTCTTGTATGATGTAGAGTAGGGCCCTAAAGGGGGCCATGGTTATCAGCAGCAAATTGTCATGTTCTGTTAGTTTGGTTGTTGTTTTTCAATTTCAGTGGCATTTTTTATTGTATGTCTCATCAGAAGTTTGAAGTATCTTGGTATGTTATATGGCAAGTGCATCCTGAATTCCAAGTAAGCGGTGGGTTGTCATTTTTTTTACTACCCCACTGTGATATCATGACATCATGGGCGGAGCCAAATAAAATAAAATAAAATATTTTTTTAAAAAATATCAATAAAAATTAAATAAAAATACATGTTAACATTAAAATAATCAACCCACCCACCCCAAACACAAATCAACCCAGCCAGCCACCCCAAACACAAACCTGTCACTTACCTAGGCAGGCAGCAGACAGGCAGGCAGGCAGGCAGGAATCGCGGCACCACTGCAGTAAACCTCCACTTAGCCATGGCGGCCTGGCAGCGCAGCGAGGAAAGGCCGCCGCTGCCACCACCACCACTTCTAGAGGTGCTCCCTGAGCCCTTCCTTTCTGGGCAGCCAAAATGGCTGCCCAGAACTGCGCATGCGTCAAACCTCCATTTGACACATGCACAGTTCTATTTTTTTCCATGGAGAACAACTGAACTGAGGTTTTAGCAAATTCTTCCTGGCAAAATTAAGCCAGCAAGTCTCTCTCACTTTTAAAATATAAACCTATCATTCCTTAAGTGATCTATAAATTGGACATCTAACTCTGACCCACTTAGACATATTTGCCTTTCTGCAAAATTAATGCATTTCAAGTGAACTGGCTGTGATCTTGGCTGTATCCATTTAACCTAAAAGTAAAAGTTATATTTTGAGATGCTTTAGTTAAGTGGTTAAGATGCTGGATTTGATGACTGGAAGGTTGGCAGGTCAGCAGTTCGAGATCTGAGTATTGCATGATGGAATGAGCTCCTGTCTCTGTCCCAGCGCCTGCCAGCCTAGCAGTTTGAAAGCAAACAATTGCAAGTAGATAAATAGGTACCACTTTGGTGTGAAGGTAAACAGTGTTCTGTGCTCTCCGGTGTTTAGAAATGCCTGCCACATGTCCATGAAAACGTTTGCAACACTGGCTGTAAACAGAGATGATCACTGAACCCTAGACTAAGATATGACTGGCTTTTGGACAAAGGTGACCTTTACCTATATTTACTGCCTCTTAGCTGAAGCTGCTGGACAAGCTCATGCCTAAGATTTTGATAACAATAAAACTGCACCGTCCAGTTGTCTGGTGGGTTCCTTTGTGTCAGGTGAATTGGTAAAAATTCCACCAGAAGGTTTAACCATCCTCTCCAGGTTAGCTTCAAGTGAAGTATCCTGAAAATCTCATACAGAATTGACAATGCCTAGATTATCTGAGATTCTTATCACAATAGAATGAAAAATTGAGCTTGGTGCTCAATTCAATATCATTGGCATTAATGGTTTTATTCCCCCCGCCCTCACCCATCATTTGTAAAAAAAGATTGCATTGAAGATTGAGGGTGAAATATCTAGTCTGGAAAACAGTTAGGGGTCTCTATTAACTTTGCACATAATGGGGGATTTTCTTCTTGGCGTGTGAGGATTTTACATTTCTATGCTATTAATATAAATAAGAGATACTGTTTATGCATAAATGTTCAGATATTAAAGTGGAAATGTAGTGCAAAGGCTGGCTTTGGGAAGATGCATCCTTCCAGGGAGGGGATATGCGGGGAGAAACAAGATTTTCCTCTCCCATTTAATAGGATTTCAGCCCATTCACAGCAGATCCACTGCTAAAAAGCACCGGTGAATTTAAAGTCCAGTAATGGAAACAATGAAATCAAAACTAAATCAACACCCTAAACATGACCAGTATTTATGGTACAGGATTGTGAAAAACTGTAGAATTTAAAATTGATTTAAGTGTCTCTCTTTATATCTTTGGTGCCTATCCAGGGTGTTGTTGAATGTTCCCATGGTGCTTTTCAGACAGCTTCCATCTCAGCCAACTTTCCCATTATGCCTTTTTGTGAGTTATTGCCAAGGGCACATTTCTCCCATGTTCACATGGTTGTTGCATTTGTGAGAAGCATGGGTTAGCAATACAAGGCAAAACAATAAGATATCACAGTTGGCATAATTTTTAAAAAAAATTCCATGTGAAGGCTAATGTCTATCCCACTGTAATTCAAATGCTTGAAAACTGCCTTTTTAGTACTGTACTCCATTCCAAGGGTTGGGAGATAATGCTGTTATGCTATGGCAGATAGGTGGCTATGACCATTTTTTCTCCTTCCAATGCATGTAATAATTCTTGCCTTGTGTTATGATGTCTTGCAGTTGCTGACCTCTGTTCCATCTCACTAGCTGTAGCTTATGAGAGGAAGGAAACACAGCCATATAATATCAGAAAATGGTGGCTGCTTATTAAAAAGCTGGAGGTTGAATGTTTCTCGTAAGACAGATCTGGAACCATAAGGCAACTTCTATGGTACTAATGTAATGTCAATCCAATATCAATTTGTTATCACTTATCTATTTAAGCCCAGTCAACCAAACTCCAAAATTTTAATATCCTTTGCCTTCTGTTTCTATCTCTGGCCCAAAAGCTTTCCCATTGGCTCATCCCATTGTTTTCAGGGTGTATCTAGTGGTCTTTTGTGGTCCCTTGGTATCCAATCTGTTAGCTGACAGATCCATCTGTCATCTTTTAGGTGGGTAATATGGCCTGCCCGTCTTCTTTTTTGCCACATCTAGTTCATCGACCACATCACACAGTCTGGTTCTTTGGCGTAATTCCTTATTACTGACCATATTTCTGATTGTTACTCCACACATCCATCTTTCCATTGCTCTTTGGATTACCATCAGTTTTTCTTCCTCTGATTTTGTTATTGCCCATGTTTCAGATGGATATAACATTGCACTGTTGTATCGAATACATTTGCTCTGATATTAATTGTCAGACTCTCATCTGTTAACACTGTTTGGTTTATATTAAAGACAGTCCAATTCAATAGGAATCTAATATAACTGATGACATTAGTTTAGCATCACTAGCATCAACTCATTTCCTGAAGTTACATCATTTTGTCATCTTTTTTTTTTTGTTGGACCAGGGATAGATGAGACCGGATTGGTCATTAAGCCTAAAATGCCAGACAAACAGGCTAACAATGGTCTATAAATGATTATTTTAGCAATACAGTGGTACCTCACTTAAAGAGCATAATGTGTTGCACAGGATTGCTCTTTAAACGAGTTTGCTCTTTAAGTGAAACACCATTGTAAATGACCAATTGTGTTTTCTGGTGGGAAGGATTGTGAACTCCGATTTAGTTGTTAAGCGAGTTTTTGGTTGGTTTTAGTTGTTAAGTGAGGTGACCATTCAGAGAAAATTCTCCTCTTTAAGCAAGTTACTCTCTAAGGGAGGTGCTCTTAATGCGAGGTTTTATTGTATTAAGACTGTGTTGGGTCAACCCAAAAACTCATCTGCTGTGTTAGCAGTCAGTTAAGGAAATCCACAGTAGTCTATGGGTCAATAACACCCTCCTGCTTATCTGCCTTAGCAACTGGTATTCAAGGCATACTGCTTCTGATATAAAGTATATCACCACCGTGCCCGCTAACTTCTGATATCAAATGAACTGTATGGTTCTGGAAAATAAGATTTAAAGTTGCTCATTAAATTAGGCTTAAAGAGCAGAATTTTCCCTGAATGGTCGCTTTGCTTAACAAATAAAAGCAACCAAAAACTCGCTTAACAACTAATTTGGGGGTTGCAACCCCCCCCGCCAGTGTTTCACTTAAAGAGCAAACTTGCTTAAAGAGCAATCCTGTGGAATGCATTATGCTCTTTAAGCGAGGTACAACTGTACTAGAAAGCACAGGACATTTCCTGGAGAATCATGGAAAATGTAGGGAAAGAGAAGGAATAACAGGGATTTTAGCCATTTAAGACTCCCTTTCCATTGTGCTGTCTCAAAAACGTCTTCCCTGGGTCCACAGGGAACCAAAGGGAGCATAAGAAGGGTGGGTGGGATGAATGAATAAGAAACTTTTGATTAACAAAATATGTCCACCCCTGATGACATCATGAGGCTTACATGACATAACTTTACATTACCGGATTTCAGCCAATTACTTAATTCGTTGACATGATCATGAGATGCAGATGTAGATATAAATACAAAACCATATGTATACTATAATGTCTTCTTTAGAAGAAGCTAATGTAATGGAATGGAGGCTGTGACATAAGTAGGAAATGAAAGCAAAGGCAGTGACTTAGCTGACGTGAAAGATTGTTACAGAAATTGTCAGCCTCCAGTTTGTCTGTCAAATATGTTTTTGTGAACCAAACCCAAACCTAACCATTATTGTTATGGTTGTAATATATTTATATTTTAATAATAAAAATATTAAAAATATATTTTAGGAAAAGATGGTCATGTGAATGTTTGAAACAAAGACTGTGGAATGCAAGAAGAAGATATTTATAAAGGGAATAACAACTATCACTATGTTTAAGAGTCTCATAAGAGATGCTGAATAATATAGCAAGAAGAAATCTTTATTGATTTATTTAATTTATAGAATCCCTGTTTACATGAATGGTTTTCAAAATGCAAATATTAAAACAATTACAAAATGTAAAAATAGTCTTACTAAAAATAGTAACTACTAAAGGCAGAATATAAAAAAATCTTACTAAAATGAGTTGAAACTCCATCATTTTAAGAGCATAAATAATAATAATAATAATAATAATAATAATAATAATAATAATAATAATAATAATTATTATTATTATTATTATTATTATTATTATTATTATTATTATTATTATTATTATTATTATTATTATTATTATTATTATTATTATTATTATTATTATTATTATTATTATTATTAATTCGATTTCCCCCTTAAATTTGTTTCTCAGCAGCAGTTTACATACTTCATCTGTTAAAAGTGTGTGTGAAAATAGGATCATTTTCTGCCCCTGGAAGAAACACAAGGAGAGGGCCAGTCTGATCTTCAATACCCATTTGCTTGAAGGAATGATCTGTCCCTCAGAATATCACACTTTCTCATTTTCTGAGCTTAGTTATTAGGCCAGGGGTTCTCTTCCTTTCTGTGCCATAGGCTGGACCGTGTCCCCTCAGACAGCCGAGCAGGCCAGACACGTGGTTTTCCCATGCTATAAAGGCTGCCATAAACTGCGTTGTGCACGCTTGCACAGGCATGGGCATGTTAATGGCTGTCGTAAATGCATCCGGTTCTGCTTCCAGGGTTGTCGCCACGGGCTGGATGGTTTACCACAATGGCCAAAGGCTGTAGGTTGCAAACCCCTGTATTAGGCAATGAACACAGTTAAAATGGACACTAAAAGTAGAAAGGCTCAGTGCTGACTCTGAGAACAGCTGATTTTGGATGACATGAAAAGGCCAAAAAAAGAAAAGAAAGAAAGGATTAGAATAAGGACTATTAATGAACTTTTGACATTTCCTGCTTCACTTTCCAGAATGAGTTGGTCAGATTTGGTACTGTGCAGACTGATTTGGGTTGTCAGTTACCATTTCCTACTGGTTACCATTTCCTACTCTGGCTCAGGCAGCAAAATGTCATGTTCTGCCACTAGGAAGAGTGTGCCAACAGGATGAACTCTTGGTTGGGCAAGGGAGCAGTGGCTTGAGTGCATGATGATTTTGTATGAAAGATTGAGGTGACATTTATATTTATTGTTGACAAATTGTTAGCCCCTAAAATTCATGCAAAAAAAACAAACAAACACATTTCAGCTCTAGCAGTTAAATACTCTGATCCACTGGTATATCTAGCAGCTCATATGCTTAAATTTACATTTCAGGTTTTCTTCTTGAAATTGGACCTTTGGTATCTGTAATTCTAACATATTTTCTAATCTCTGGAAAGCTGAAAGGACTGTTAGTGGAAAGATTATCTGAACTAGAAATATTGTAATCTATATTCTTTCTTCTCTGACATCTGTCTGATATTACATCACAGTGCTTGTAACTTACCAGCTGTCTTGGGTCCCTGGCAATTATGTATTCCACTAAGAAAATATAGCTGTCTGTTGGGTGATTCAGCAAAGCTTCAGTTATGTCTTTTTTGCCATCTCATTTAACCATTGTGTCCTTTCACATCTCAATACTTTTCAGTGGCTCCTTTCTTGACATATCAAGTTCTGGTTGTGGAGGTTTTAGTAAACATATTTGTCACAATATCTGAAAGGCTTTCTCTGTGTGAGTGGTGGGCATTCCTGAGCGTACACATCAAACATTCTATTTCATAGAGAGGAGAACTGCACAGATGCTCTTATTCTTGCTACATGCTGTCAATTCACTTCCAACAAGATCCTACAGGATGTTCATAATCCTATAGGATGTAAGCTGTTAAAGCAGTGGTTTTATCATCTTCCTCATGAGTTGCCATGTCTCAGCAAGGATTTGAACACTGGTCTTCTAAGTCTAATTGTTCTCTATTAAGGACAGCCGATTTCTGATGTTTCTGTTGTGTTGATCTGCCTTTGCAAATAATTTTAGTCATAGTCTGAAGCAATACTGATGAATATCTTTGAGGAAAATTAGGCTCAAATCAGACATTATTTTTTGGTTAACAGACTGAATGGAGTGGATCCAGACCACAGCTTGGAAATCTTTTTCTCTTGTACCACTTTCCCCAACATTCCCCATTCATCCTGCCTTGTGTCCATACTGTCTGGGAGATCCTAGAACAGTGATGGTAAACCTTGGCACTCCAGGTATTCTTGGACTTCAATTCCCAGAGGTCCTGATCAGCAGGAGCCTGGGCTTCTGGTAATTGAAGTCCAAAAACACTTGGAGTGCCAAGGTTGGCCATCACTGTCCTAGAAGTTTCAATCCTAGAAGTTGCAATCTAGCTCTGGCCCTCAGGCCAGGTTTCAGCTGCTGGATATTTGGGACTGAAACATTTAAACCTGATTCAGAGTCAGGAGTGAGGAGTGAGATATTTGCATTTACTGTTATTACCAATTTACTTAGGAACAGATTTCAAAGAATGCCAAAAAGATATCTTCAAATTGAAGGAATGAACATCAAATGAGATTCAGAGTAAACAAAAATAAAGAGAGGTACACAGAGGGTTTTTTTTTATTTTAAAACTCCCAGCTTCACATTTGGATTCTTGGAATTTAGGTGGCAATGACTGATCCAGAAACACTTTTTGGGATTGAGGTAGATTGTTTGGCTCACTGTGAGGCTGCCATATAATTAGAAAATAAATAAAATCCCCAGCATTGTTCTTCCCTTAAGCAAATTTATGGTGTCCCCACATTTGGATTACTGTGTACAGTTCTGGTCCTTGCACCTGAGAGAGGATATCATAGAGATGGAAAGTGTGCAGACAATGGGCCCTCAAATGATCAAACAGCTGAAGCAAAAAGATGCAACATTTAAGGTGGTTTAGTTTAGAAAAAGAAAAGTAAAGTGAGACAAGATAGAAGGGAATAAAAATGAATGACATGGAAAAGTGGATATGGAAAAGCTTTTCTTTCTCTCTTGTAGTACTAGAACTTGGAACTGTCCACTGAAGCTGAATAATGAACTATTCAGGACAGATAAAGCAGAATATTTGCTCACACTGTGCAAACGAGCTGTGGAATTCACTTACATAGAATGTAGTGATTTCAGTTATCTTCTACCTTTTTAGCATATAAAACTGGAAGAATTCTTAAGCAATGTGTGTATGAGTGGCTAATATTCATGATTGCTATATAATCCCTTCAGTACCAAAGTTGGTGTGTCTCAATGTATCAGTTGCTAGAATGTATGATAGTGAAAATGATGCTGAATTAATGTGATACTTTTCTAAAAGTATCTAGCTTGACATTGTGAGAAAAGATTGCAGAACTAGATAAGTATTAAGTCTGCTTCAGCATGGTTCTTACATTCTGAAGTCATTAAGGTCTTCCTTCCTTCCTTCCACACTGCTGTCTTCCTTTCCTTTTTTCTGCTGTCCAGAAAAAAAACATGCACCTTTATTACAGGATAGACAACATAAGCTACTGGGATGGAATTTAATTACATTTTTTGTTTTTCGTTCAGGGATACAGAATACAAAGGATTGCAGCTATCACTGGATCAAGTTTCAGCTACGAAGCCATCATTCCCATATGCAAACTCAACTCCAACTATATCTGACAATAGAAAAGGAAGCAAATCCCGTCTCTCAAGCACAAAGGCAAAATCTAGGACATCACCATACCCACAGGTAGGGACAAACAGATCCCTCCCTTATTTGTACTTGTCTTTGATTTGTTTATATATCAGAAATGTGTAAAATATTGCCAATTGACTTTTAAGGATGCTTTAAGATGTTGCAGCAGCTTAGACAAGCCAGGTGATCAACTCATCCTATAGGGCCATTTTTATGGGAAGTTTGAAAGTACTGTACAACTTGTCTATCTTTTCCTATTGATGACATGCAGAAGTTCCAGATGTGTCTCAAATTCATGTAGATCACTTGGAGACATACACATGTTCTTCCTTTAAATATTACACATGCACACACTGAGACAATATATCCTTCTTTAGTTATATTCTCCAACTGTTGACATTGCCCTTGAACCCTTGAACCAAGAGTCAGCAACTTCTGAGCCTCCAAATGCTCTTGGACTATAATTCACTCTAGCTCTCCCAGTGACTATTCTGACAAGCACTGGCTACAACAACATGTGAAGGATGACAAGTTGTTTTGCCTTAAATGAGGGGGTAATTCCAAGTGTTCATTCCAAAATATTTACTGAAGTGGAGTTCTATTTATGGAGTAGATCAGGGATTCTCAACCTGCAACCTGCAGCACCATTTAATGTGGCCCCCAACCACCTCCACCACACTAGGAAGTGCCATGTGGTGGAGGAAGGGCAAAATGGCCATCCGGCCCCTGAAGCTGTCTGAGGGAACATGACCTGGCCCCCAACTTTAAAAGGTTGAGAACTCCTGTAGCAGATGTACTCTAGTTAGGATTAATAGTTGCATTTATCCCCAGTGATCAGAGGAATACTGATAATATGTTCCACTGAAGCAAAGGAACGCCAAGAAAAATATTCAGTATCAATGTTTGGATTGTTATAATATTAATCAATGAATTCATATTTACAGCTTAATAAAAGAGGGGGAAAGGAACTGCAGTAGCTTAGTGGTTAAGATGCTGAATTTGATGCCTGGGTGGTTGGCAAGTCAGCAATTCGAGACCCGAATGCAGCATGATGAAGTGAGTTCCCATCTCTGTCATATCTCCTGCCAACCTAGCAGCTCGAAAGCAAGATATTGCAAGTAGATAAATAGATAACAATTCAGTGGGAAGGTAAACAGCATTCGGTGTTTAGTTATCCCTGCCGCATGACCACAGAAATGTCTGCAGATGCAGGCAGCGCTGGCTCTTTGGCTATATACCAAGATAAGCACCAAACCTTATGGTCAGATACAACTGGCTTTCGAGCAAGGACAACCCTAAAAGAGAGAAAAGTTGAAGTTTGCATCTCTCTGTTTCTCAGTAGTCTAACACAAAGGCTACTTTTAAAAAAAATGTGTCGCACATTTTTATACTGCCAGGAACTGAGATTAGTCTGAAAATGTTTACCTTGGTTTTTATTGAATTAGATTTTGATGTTCATCTCATTTTATTCTTTTTAGCCATTGATATTAAAGCAGTGATGGGCAGCCAAAATTTTTACTACCACACTGTGGGTGGAGCTGATGTCTTGGGAAGATCAAATGTCATGACATCATGGGTAGAGCCAACGACATAGGTGGAGCCAAAGTTTAAAAATACATAAAAATACATTACACATAAAAATGCAAATTAAATACACATGAAAACACATAAAAATACAAATTAAAACACACGTTAAATAGACATAAAAACACATAAATACACATTAAATACAAATTAAATAGACATAAAAACACACAAAAGCACACACTAAATACATAATGCACTCACCCACCCACCCCAAACATGAACCCAAACTCGAGTCACTTACTCTGGGGAGCAGAGCAGGCAGCAACAGTGGTGTGGTGCAGCCTGGCCTGGCAGCGCAGCCTGGTCTGGCCCGGCCCAGCAGCATGGCCTGGGTTGGTGGTGATGCAGCCTGGCCTGACCAGGCGCAGCCCAGCGGTGTGCTGCGGCCTGGCCTGGCACAACGGCGCGTGTCGGTGACAAGCGTTGGCATCGGGTGTTGGCATCGGGCGTCCGGGATTGGCGTTGGGCGGCAGCAGTGGTGAGTGGCAGCAGTGATGAGTGGCGGTGTGTGGCGGTGGCATGGCAGTGCAGGGTGGCAGCATGGTGTGGCGGCATGGCACAGGGCAACTCGAGTGACGGCCGCCACCACTGCCGTACCTCTGAGGAGGCTGCTGAGGGCCTCCCCGGCTGCCCAAGTGCAGCCCAAATGTGCGCTGAGTACTGAAGGTACACATGTGTCAATTGGTGTTTTAACACATGCGCACTCACCAGCAGCCATTTTTGGGCTGCAGAGTGGGACAGCCGAATCAGTTGCCTCAAAAAAAAGGTAACCACCCGGGTGATCTCCCGGGAAGGTTAGTTCCCCCCCCCCCCGAGACCACCCGGAATTGTGACCTGGCCCATGACCACCACTCTATTAAAGTTCTTTTTGCCTTAATATTAATATTATTTTTGCTTTTATATTTTAGTATTCTTACTGGTTAGACTGTAAGCCGCCTGGAGTCATCTCGGTGAGGGGACGGCAATAAATATATATATATAATAGAATTATGTAAACAAATGTTATCTTATGTTATTTATTTATTTCAAACATTTGTATACCTCCCCACTGGTAAACAGCTCTCTGGGCTGCATACAACCATTAAAAACATGAAACAATAGTGGATAATAAAAGAAAACAATAATAAATCAATAGAACAGTAGAACATAGCACTCAGGCATCAGAGCATCATTAAAACAGCTAGGACAAGTAGCAAAACCATCTCCACAAATGAACACAGCAATGAAGTAAGTGATAATTGGCAGATTAAAAAGGGAAGATTTACAGAAGAAGAAAAAATAAAGGGAAAAAAATCAGGTGTCATACTTGAAGAATATCATCATCATCATCATCATCATCATCATCATCATCATCATCATCATCATCATCATCATCATCATCATCATCATCTTCTTCTTCTTCTTCTTCTTCTTCTTCTTCTTCTTCTTCTTCTTCTTCTTCTTCTTCTTCTTCTTCTTCTTCTTCTTCCATATCCAAATCTGAATATTGGCAATCCTCATGACAATCAGCCATGGAGACTGTCCTGAGAATATAATGCAATGGCCTTCCATTTGGCTTCCGCATCGCAGCCTAGCACTCATACCACAAGTCACTTTCTGGTCCTGAGTTCTTTTGGCACAAAAAGTCCACCTCAGCCCCAGGCCAGTATTGATGAAGCTGCTTCCCTCCATCAAGATGGATTTAAGTGGGATTTAATCCACTCAGGGACCATCACCCTTCCCTGTGGGCTTCGGCATCCAAAACCATTAGTCCTCAAGGTTGTCAGGTTAGTTAACTACTGCCTGACACTCGCTGTTGAGTCACTGGCAGTAGGGTCTACTACCACAGCAGGATAACCTGGCCAGGAGTCACTACTGCGAGAAATTGGAGCTTGTTTATAAAAGAAAAAACTTGCTTTTATTGCCCATGGAAGTGTGCCGGTGGCAAAGGGCAATTTTTTGGTAATTATTTTTTTTTGTCCCATGGCTTATCTGACTCCCACATAATTCACTTCATTGCATGAAAGACATGGGATCCAAGGTGTAGAAAGAGGTCAGTTTCTAGATTTTCACTCTATAGTTAGTAAAATGTGATGTGCATTACTTCCTTTTCCTAGAAGAGGAATTAGCCTGGATATACTGTATTTCTAAAACTGAGGACAAACCCAAGTCAGTCCTTAAATAGGTTTAAGCAGGGTCCAGCACCACTTAATTTTGTCTGTAGCCATTAGTTACTGTCAAAGTAGTTTACATGGTCTCTGTGTCATTATTTTCATCTTGCTAGAGGCACTTAAATTACTTTTGAAGCATATTCATTTAAATTGTACAAAAGAAACAGCAAGAACACAGACAAGCACTGTTATTGATCCTGATCATCTGAGTTTAATCTTTCTTTATAATAACTTAATAATAAAAAGTGCCCTTTGCATAACAAAAATCTCCAGTAAGGATTTGGCTCAAACTTTTGAACTTCCACATTTTAGCTTTCTTGCAAAATTAGATTTAATTCAATGGTTGGGATTTTATTTGTCGCTAAAATAACGCCAAATATATTTACTGTAATTAATACTCTTCACTGAAATTTTTGCTCAAGTTGCTGTGTAATAAATATTGAGATGCCATGTCTTCTTCTTCCATGTCTAGGCCAGATGTAAAACTGCCAAAATGAAGGCACCTTTTGGTGAATTCATTCTGCAGTTCCTTTCGCCTGACCTCTAGTATGAGAAAGATTAGCCAGCAACACAAGGGTGCCATTACCACAATTTTTGAGGAGGCTCTTTCTGTGGTTTTCTCTTTTCCACTCAAAAAGGCACCACCTAGAGACATTCTGCAGCTTGTTTCTTTAATTTAATTGTATCTCTCTTTTATTGAAAAAACTGTATAATTAACATAGACTGGCTGGATCACTCAGTGGTTTACAAAGGTTGGGAGTTTATTCCTCACTGTGGTGTCTGGGAGAAGAGCCAGCACTGTCTAGTCTTAGGCACACTGCATAGTCCCCAGTAGAAGGTTGTGGTAAACCACTTCTGTGCATCCTCTACCTAGAATATTCAGGAAAGGGTTGCCATAAATCAGAATTTACTTGAGGTCATGTAGTTATATTATTGTTATATGTAATAGACTAGCTTTGATAACCACAAACTCAATAGAAAAGCAGCCCTTTTGTAACAGATGTGACCTGAAAACTGACTCACCAGCAACTGAGATAATTTTAGTGGCCACATTTTACTGTATTATTTTAATTTAAACCCTTTGCCAATGAAACAGTGAAATCAAAAAGAACATAGTTCATATTTCAGATTACTTTAATAAAAAGATAAAAAGATATTTTAAAGCAGGCATATATTTTCTGTAGATTGTATCTGTGATCACTCTCCTGTTTGAGACATACATCAAGATTAAAACTGTGAATTCTCAATGTTGCAAAAGTTTCTGATAATTAGGCATTCTCCTGAGAAAGGGCGTCTTTTGTATGATGATGGTATCTTATCAGATAAATGTCATCATATATATTTTAACTACATTTTCAGGATGGGGAGATATGTGGTTTGTTACCGGGGGTGGGGGTGGGGTAGTTTGTGGCATCTGGAAGACTAACAAGATTTATTTTGCCTTATTTAGGGACTCCAGTCCACTTCATTAGACATATCTGGTGAAATAGGCTGCAGTCCCTGAAAACTGGCATGTGAATTAAACCAGGGCTGGTGCTGTCAATCACATCTTTCAGACTTTGCAACTGGTGTCCTGGGCTGGTGACTAACACTCTCCATTGGGCAATGCAACTAGTGATCTCCCCTTTGAAGGACTCTCCTGTCATCTGTTCTTTGACTTATGAAATATATCCACAGGCTTTGCCCCACCCTGCCCCAGCCAGAATTTCAGTTGTCAATGCAAATATAATGTCTTTCTTTTTAAGTGCTCTTTCCTGAACACGTGGGCAAATTAAACCAAAAGGCTATTTAGAGACGCTTCCTAGTAAAGTATCATAGAGCAAAGGTACTCTAAGTACTTTCTTAAGTAGGATGTGTGTTGAAATCAACAAGCTAATATTGAAATCTGATATACACAGTTTGAAAGCTGCTGTTGAAAGTTCACCCAGTCTGTTGATGTACAATGACTTAATAAAGTTAGAAATGAGCAGTTACTTAAGTACAGTATCATGCTTAAGTTCTATTGAAATTGACTGAGTGTGGCAGCCGAAGCTTTTCAGCCTCTTTTCTTAATCTAAGTGTTACATAGCTAGGTAAGTTGATAGGTTCTGCTGAATCAGTTCTTGTTGTCAGAGACTGAGAGCATAAGCTGTAGAGCTCTTTCAACAAGCGAAGGAGGTGGAAGGGCTAGGCACTCATAAAATGTATCAACGTTCCCATTTTGTCTCCATGTTTATATGAAACTTTGGGTAAGGAGAGACACCTTGAAAAACTTGAGCTCATTCTTGGCTGCAGTCTGGTGCCGAGAAGACTCACGTGACCAATTAGTTCATTGCAAGGGGACACTTTGTACTAGCCACCCTCGCTGAGGTAATTTATAAAGAACCTGATATGGAAAAAGGAACCATTTCAATCAAAATGTCTATTTCCAAGTATGGCGAATGCCTCCCACACTTTTATACACATCAGAAACCCTTTTCAGAAGCCTTTACAGTACTTAGCTTTTCATTTAGCTTTAAAACAAGCATGGCTTTTGAGATGCTTTGCAGAAACTGGTGAGTCCTGACCTACTTTGGGACAAGGTGCCACCAGGAAGAGGGGGGATGCTTTTGCTCCATCTGGATAACCCCTAAGGAGGATAGAAGAGTCACAACTTCTTCCTCTGTCTTAGGCAGCAAAATGTTTTGGGCCAGCTCTGTTGGGGTTTCAGAGAGGAAGCTCTTAGTGTCCTGCCTGATAGACTACAGTGAATAGCATGTGCTCTCTAGATCAGTGGTTCCCAACATGAGGCGCATGCCATACAGGAGGACTTCAGTTCCCAGAAACCTAAGTCAGTACATTGGCTGATCAGTGCTTTGGGGGATTGAAGTCCAAAAACCAAATGTTGGGAACCACTGCTCCAGATGCTAAAATAAATTTGTGATATGCAATATTAATTCACAAGACTGGGGACCTCTCAATTGGTGTGGCCCAAAATCTTAGGGATGAACTACTTTTATACTTTTAACTTAATTACTACACTCCTCTGTCCTAAATCTCAGGGTGAGTACATCCAGAGGAGGAGAATATATGAATTCTTTACCCTTTCCACTGACCTGGGTTCCCTGGGTCAGTGCCAAAGTGTTTGCAAATGTGTTGTGCTTTTTGTCATCCCTATCCTTGCCTTTGTGATGATACAAGGATCCACCCTCTGAGCATTAGTTTTAACCTTGAAATCTCAGGAATGGGATGCTACCAACCTGGGTTTGAGAGTTTAACATTCAAAAACTAATTATTGCAATGATAGTTCAAAGGCCACCAACATCAGTTAGTAACCATAATGATTACAATTTTTTTAAAAAGTAACTCTCCTTTTCACCAGAAATAATTAAAATATATGCTATTTCATGTTACTTTAAAAAAACCTGATTGGTACAAGCTCTAAAGTATAGCCAACAATGTTATGGGATGCAATTCTAGACTAAGAAAATACATCTATTGTAAATGGTCACTTCTAAGCCCTGACCTCTGTTTCTTACTCAAATTCTCAGTGCTTGCTGCAATCCTTGCCTTAGTGAGAACACAACCTCTAGAACAAACTTTTCCATAAACTCACATGGCAGAACTTGGACATTTGCTGTCTGTGGTTGGCTGACACTACCAAATGAACTTATCAAAAAGTCTGCTTTGGATACCACCTTCCTTACAACAAACATAAATAGCAGTGTGGTTCTATGGTTCTTTAGGGGTGATCTGTTCTTTCTGGTTTTTAGTTCCATGCTCTCCTCCTTCACAACTTCAAGCATGGCTGAAATGAATTGTTGCAAACAAAGGCCTTGCTAGCATATACAGTAAAATCCTGGATAATGCTAAAGCTTGATTCTACATGTATTAGTGTTATCTGATTTTTAATGTTATCCAATGCATAACATTAAAATCCTATGGGATGCATTGGATAATGTTAAAACTCCATAGAGATATACTGTAACCGGCACAGGCTTTCGTGAAAGTTATCCTATGCATCCCATAGGATTTTAACATTATGCAATGCAAAACATTTTCCAGATTGCTTAATGTTATGCGGTTTTAGCGTCATCTGATGCAAACGTTATCTAACGTATTACTGTACAAGCAAAACTGAAAGGGAAAAAAGTCTTATGGCATCTTTTAAGACAGACAGATTGATATTTTTCATTTAAAAACCATTTAAAGATGTTTGTTTAACTTGGTTACACTTTTTTCAGGAAGAAAAGCAAATTTGGGCATTGATCTAGAATGCACTCTTGGTCTAGGCTGGGAACCCTGCAGAGTTTTCCTGGTAGAAACCAACTCCCCCAGTGATGCTCTTTGCCCCCATGAGCAGCCAGGAAAGGCAAGAGTTTTAGCAGAAATTTGACAGGACACAGGTTGGTTGAGGAGCACGTACCACAGCAGGGCCTCACAGCTGCTTTCTGTTCCAAACAAAAGCAAACCAGTTCAGAACATTTGTTTGAAGAGGTGACTAGGGACACTTGCAATTTGCCCTGAGGGCCTTTGTTTTTGTGGGGCTGGGTTTTGGGGCAAAGATTGGAAAGGATGCCTTTCCCCCCACTTCAGCTGGAACAGACTTATTGACTCTGTTGGCTGATGGATTCTGGGCATTCTACTCCCAAGAGACAGCATTCCTTCATTCTGCTCGGGAACTGCAAACTGCCATTTATATGCACCAAATCAACCATAGTGACTTTTGTTGCAGTATTGTTGCAAAATGTACATGCACAGGTAAGGTGTCAAACAACAACAACAACAACGAAACCACCCCTCTGCTCCCCTGTCTGTTCCTTATACAGTGGAACCTCAGTTAACGTAATTAATGCGTTCTCTGGGACATTTCTTACAGCAGAAATTACTTTAACCAAATTTCCCACAGGAATGCATTGAATGCAATTTCCCATAGGAATGAATTGAAAACCAAAATACATTAACCGAAATGCTATTTTCCATAGGAATGCACTGAAAAGCAATTGATTCATTCAGAAAAAAATCTGTAAACCGAGCCATTATTTTCTATGGATTTCCTTTTGTTATGCGATTTTTATGTTAACCAAACTGTTTGTCAAGTGAGGTTCCACTATATATCTTTTCTGAAGATAAAGCAACTCTATTAATGCCTTCCTTGGTCAATGTTGCTTTGCTGGCTCACTGGCTGAAATGTCGGCTGTCCTTGTCAGAGTCTAGCGGAATGTACTGAGATGACTACAGAGGGTCAGAAATAGATTGTACAAACTCTCTGGTGCGCCTCCAATGGCAGTAGGCCTTTTCATTTTGGAAAGTGGTGATTGATTTCAGGCAGGAATCCAGCCAAACAAGCTCTTAGTGTTTGTCTCAACCTTCATCTTGTAATTTCACTGGACTGGCCACACTGGAAACTAAGAGAGTGGACATGAGGAAATGAGGAGAGGCAATGTCCATATATGGTTGGAATAGCTCTCTTGTCTCCATTGATCCTGCTTTGCAGATGGCAGCTGAAGCTCCATTGGCATCTAAGTGTGCTTTTCTCTTGCTCAGGAAAGCTCAGGAAAACTGCCTTCTATATGGCACTTTTTCTTCTCTTTGAATATAATGTAATTTCCTCTTCCAAATTTAGCATGGTCTCACCCTTCTGCAACCTACTTCCACCTTCTTAAGGAAAGAAGGCATCAAGATCTTATGATTCATTATTGGTCACAAACCCAAATACCATACAATATTTTTGAATGGTTCCATTTATTTCAGAGAGCCTTTGAGAAGCACATGATCCCAATAGATCTTACATATTCCCATCAATGGCTGTGCAAAAGACCAGTGCTAGAAACAGGTCCTTTTCAGTGACCTGTTGGAATTGTGCTTCCATCTCATATTTGTCCTGTCTCAGTCTTGCTTACACTTTGAAAGTTGACCAAAACTGAATTATATAAGGAAGCATTTAATATCTTGCTGCCACAAAATCAATTCTTTTCTCCACCCAGGTTATTTTTGTTTTATTTGTTTTAATGATCATTCATTTATGTATTTAGCTGCTTATATTTTTATGGGCTCACTATTGTGGATTGTCTTTTTGGTGGAGTTTTGTTTGGTCAGCTCAGGGATTCTCAACAAGACAATGTTCCATTGCAATAATGAATACTGCAGCAGTAAGTGGCTGCAAAGATAAATAACTAAGTCAAGAGTGGAGAAATCATTGTTGAAAACATGTTGAGTATTCCTGAGCATAAGCAGAATATTTGTACACACTACCAAGCAGCTGCACCCTCAGGCTTACAACCCAGTAAGAGTCAGGGTGTATGGCTGAGAGTGGAAATCCAATATCCGTGCAAAGTGGGAGTCCCTCACATTAGCATGGCTATGCTTACAAAAACTGAGTGGTAATTTCTCTGATTACATCTCTGTGTAGGCAACTCCAGTGTTCTCGTTCTACTTCTTGTCAGAGAATTTAAAGCAAAAGAGCCTCCCCATCTGCTGCTGCTGCTATGATCAGCTCTCCTCCTCCTCTGGAGCTCAAACTCTTTCTGTCTTCTTGCTGCTACTTTTAGCCCTGGCAAAACAGATGTCGTAATCTAAAACCATTAAAGCTATTACAATGGTGGATAAATATTAAGTTAATGAGGACCCAATAAAGCTAAGTCACCAGGTTAATGGCATTTGCCCCACATTGTGTTAATAGTTACTAGATCACCCTAATTAATTAAAATAGTCAGATTATCCTGAGCTCTGCTAATATTAGGGAGGCAGGGAAAGCGGAGCAGATATGACAGCCATGAGTAGAGCAATTTGGCAGAGTCACGAAGAGTGGAGGAAGAAAACAGGATTTTGTTAACCCCTCTGTGTTCATGTAGAAATACTGAGGCTGAATAGGAAAGGATGGTGTTGCCTATCTATCTATCTATCTATCTATCTATCTATCTATCTATCTATCTATCTATCTATCTATCTATCTATCTATCTATCTATCTATCTATCTATCTATCTATCTATCTATCTATCTATCTAATCAGAACAAATAATAAAGTGTCAAAAGATTTAAATGCTTCACTGCAAGCACAAGAAGAAATACCACCCAGGCTGTTAGATCACCTTTAGCTGCAGTCTAGCTGACATCTCAGAGATCTGTATGAGTAAAAATGTGTCGTTGGCTGGTGGAAAGACAACACAGAGATAACAGCTTAGACTTCCTTTACATGGAATGCTGTGTATAATTCTGTGTTGCCTAATTGTCTTGGAACAGTTTCCTAGAACTGAACTGTTTTTCTTTGCTCATATTTTTTCATAGCCTTTCCATTAATTTTATAGGCTTATAGGCAGCTAGAAATAAACATGTGCAGAATTTCAAAAATGGGTACTTTCTCATGATATAGTTTCAGTTTCCCTCATTAAACAAAGGAGGGAAGGAGTTTAATATTGGAATAGTAGTTGTGAAAGAGAGAGTGAACATCCTATCAGCAATCCCTAGATACATTTCTTGTGAGTAAGCCTGTGTAGGCTATGAATACTGGGATTACTTATAGTATGGCAAGTGGAAATTGGGGAATGATCAATTTGCAGATGGCATAGGGCAGGGATGATGGTCAAAAATCTTAAAGTGTGTATTCGAAACAATAATCTTTTAACACAGGGATTCTCAACCTGCGGCCCATGGCCCAGATGCAGCCTGTGGTGCCATTTTATTTGTTTATTTATTTATTTATTTACTTAGTTTTTGAATTTCTATTCTGCCCTACTTGCATGGGCAACTCAGGGCGGATTACAAACCAATCATGTAAAACATAAAATACAATTAAAAATCTAAAAACAGTTTAAAACAGCATCTCGTTCCTTTACATAAAGAAGAGAGAGGGTGGGTATAAGACAGGGGTCTGCAAACTTGGCTCTCCAGGTGTTCTTGGACTTCAATTCCCAGAAGCCCAAGTCAGCACTCCTGCTGATCAAGGCTTCTGGGAACTGAAGTCCAAGAACACCTGGAGAGCCAAGTTTGCTGACCGCTGGTATAAGATGTTAAATAAGCCAGCGGGAAGGGGTCAGTGAACCATCACTATCCCACACCAGTCCCACCAGCCAAGTCTTCACTCCCTTCCTAAAAGCAAGCCGCTCCGTCTGGAGACATAACTCTAGAGGAAGGGGATTCTGCAGGGCCAGAGCAGACACAGAGAAGGCCCTCCTTCTAGTGCCAGAGAGTCAAGCTTCTCTAGCTGATGGCACAGCTAGGGAGCCTCTCCGGTCCGCTCTGGTGGGATGGACAGATAACCTTGGGGAGATGCGGTCTCTTAAGTATCCTGGCCCACTACCATAGAAGTGCCATGTGGTGGAGGAAGGGCAAAATGGCTGTCCAGACCCTGAAGCTGTCTGAGGGAGTGTGACACAGCCTCCGGCTTAAAAAGGTTGAGAACTCCTGTTTTAACACCTAGAACTCATGTTTATGAGCTGCTGAAGCAACGCATAAGAATTTTGGACCTGCTGAAGTTTCTATGAGGGAAGTCCTGCTTAGAAAGCATTGCAGTAGTCTATTTTGAGATTACTGATGCATGAAGCAGTGTTATTAGACATATCCTGGCCAGGTAGGGGGCCATTTGGGCAATCAAATGAAGCACATGAAAGGCATTCCTGGCTATGGCTGATGTTTTAAGCCTACATAGACAATGCTGACGGTAAACCCAATCTTTCAGGGGGAGTATAACCTTGTCCAGGGCAGGTCAATTTCCTCCTAGCTGGTCAGATGAGCCTTCCAACAACAAAATCTCCATTTTGTCTAGATTCAGTTTTAATTTATTGGCCCACTATCAGTGCCAGATTGTGCTCAAGGACCTGAACAACAGCCTCTGCCAATGAAACAAAGGAGAGAATGCCACCCCAGAATTCCAAATGAGTTCTCTAGATCATTGTTCTCCAACCTTTTGGATTTCAGTTCCCAGAAGCCTAAGTCAGTACATTGGCTGGTCAGTGCTCTGGGGGAAATGACTTAGGCTTCTGGGAATTGAAGTCCAAAACCCAATGGTTGGGGAACACAGGTCTAGAGCAAGAGTTCTCAACCTTTTAAAGCCAGGGGCCAGGTCACACTCCCTCAGACAGCTTCAGGGGCTGGATGGCCATTTTGCCCTTCCTCCAACACATGGCACTTCCTGGTGTGGTGGAGGGGGCAACATGAAATGGTGCATGGTCTGCATCTGGCTCATGGGGTGCAGGTTATCCCTGCTCTAGAGGCTTCATATAGATGTTGAAAATCCCAAACTGAAGGTCCCAAGTGGTCAAGACAGCATCTCCAAGCTATGCTATCTGGGTTTGGCCATCAAGGAAAGATTGGAACTATTGGAACACCATGTCCCCAAACCAACATGAGGCTGCAGACAACTTAAAAGAGCTCTCTCTCTCTCTGATGATTAGATACATTGTTTAAACCATTTTGCCTCTCACTCTGTGGCTTCCAATGACTGCCCCAAAATGAAAGTGATTCCCTAGGAACCCTTCAAACTTTGGAGAGTCTCTAGGAAATTTTTATTGTCCTGAAATGCTCTTGCCTCACCTATTTAACATCTATGAATCCCCTGGGTAAGGTCATCTGTTCCCATGGGGTGAAGTACCATCAGTATGCAGATGACACTCAGCTGTATATCTTGGCCTGTGGGAACCCTGGTGATGCAGTCAAAGTCCTATCCAGGTGCCTGGAGGCTGTGAGGGTCTGGATGGGGGAGAACGGGTTACAACTGAATCCTGGCAAGACTGAGTGGCTATGGGTCGGGGGTCCCATGTTAACTAAGGAGTTACCATCTTTGGTTCTGGATGGGGCTAGTTTGCCCCAAACAGACACGGTGCACAATTTGGAGTCCTCCTGGACTCACGACTCCTGCTCAGCTTTGTGTAATATGCCAGTTGTGCCCACTCCTTGACAGGGACTCCTTACTCATTATCACACATGCTCTGGTCACCTCCAGATTGGATTATTGCAATGTACTCTACATGGGGCTGCCCTTGATGACCATTCGGAGACTGCAGCTGGTCCAGAATGTGGCTGCCCAGATGGTGTTGGGCTGTGGGCATTATTCCCATGCATCCCCACTGCTCTGGGAGTTGCACTGGTTACCAGTTTGTCTCCTGGTGCAATTCAAGGTGATGGTTATTACCTTTCAAGCCTTATATAGTAGTGGGCCAGGATACTTAAGAGACCGCCTCTCCCCAAGGTTATCTGTCTGTCCCACCAAAGCAGACCAGAGAGGCTCCCTAGTGGTTCCATCAGCTAAGGAAACTTGCCTCTCTGGCACTAGATGGAGGGCCTTCTCCATGTCTACTCCAGCCCTTTGGAACCACCTGCCCCTAGAGCTGTGTCTCCAGATGGATCTACTGGCCTTTAGGAAGTGTGTGAAGACCTGGCTGGCGGGACAAGTGTGGGCTAGTGATAGCACACTAACCCCTCCCCGCTGGCTTATTTAATAACTTAAGCCACCCCCTCTCTATTTTATGAATGAATAGTTGTTTTACACTGTTTTTAGACTATTAAAAATTGTATTTGAATTTGTGATTTTATATATTTTTATATGATGTGCTTTGTAATCTGCCCTGGGTTGTCTCAGCGAGTAGGGCGGAATAGAAATCTAATAAATAAATAAATAAATAAAAATAATACAACCGATGACATCATTCTCATTTTGGGATGTAAAGTTGTGCCACATGATCATCCAACATGTTTAGAGATGAATGCTGTAAACCTGGTGTGTTTTTAATCTGTTTTTAATCTTTTTTAGATTTTAATTTTAAATTTTAACAGTTTTAAGGTTTTTAGATGGAAGCTTCCACTTCCTAATCCTGGGCCCTACCTGCCCAGGGAAGGATAAGACTAACGTCCTCTGGCTGGGAGGAGGAATGGATTTTAGCTGTTTGTGCTGTGTGTTTTGTTTATCTTTTTTTTTTTGACTTTTTTTTCTGAGTTGCCATGGCGAGTGAGCAGTGATATAAATGTAAATAAATAATAATAAATAATAAAAGAAAATATAATTTAGAACCACATATTTTTGAATGATCACTTCAAAAATATATTTAACTATTAATTAATTAGTTTTAAAAGTTGCAGATTACTGCAAAATCGAGACAGGATGAATGTATGAGTTTGGAAATAATATGTTGCAAACAATATAGTTACTTAGAATAAATTACTTTTTCAGCAATTGGAGAGCAACAATATATTTATTTATTTATTTATTAATCACATTTATATTTATCACAAAGTTACATTGTAAATGAAATATACCCAATGGAAATAATGTTAGGGTTTAAAAAAAAATAAAAATAAAAGAGGTGTAATAATTAATTTTTAGAAATATTTTTAGTAGAATTGAATCTACAATTTGGCTGGCTGTCTTTAAAAAGGCAACTTTTTAAAGGTACAGTCAAACCTCGCATAATGAGCATTTTGCTTAGCGAAAAACTCGCATAACGAGCAAGTTTTTCTCTAAGCGGTCTGACTCACATAACGAATTTTTCGCTATGCGTCGGACTTTTCCCAATGGAAAAACTCGCATAACGAGCGTTTCTATGGGGAAAACTCACATAATGAATTTTTTCGCTATGCGAGTTTCCCCATAGAAATGCTCGTTATGCGAGTTTTTCCATAGGGAAAAGTCCGACTTGCATAGCAAAAAATTCGTTATACGAGTCAGACTCGCATAGCGAATTTTTTGCATAGCAAGCAACCTCTCAGAACACATTAAATTTGTTCTGCGAGGTATGACTGTAAAAGTAAACCCATACTGTAATATTTTTTTAAAATGATTGATTTATTCATTATAGTTACCTTAAAGAAACTGGGGGGAAACTAATGGCAATGAATGACTTTGTGGGGCTTTGTAACAGTTTATATTATTCATTATTTTAAAAAGTAGCTTTCCAATCTCTTTTTAGAATAATGAATTTAAAAAAAATCTCTGATCCAAACTAAGCAGGACAGGCCATATTTGGTACATATGTTTTGAGGGGGTGGGGATTTCCGGAATGAATTGTGTTGTCACTCCCTAGACAGAAGAATCCTTTGTGAATTTCAGATCCTCTGGTTTGTGGGCTGAAGTCAAATTATCAGTGGATCAAATTGCATGTCACATGTCCTCCCACCCCAACATCTTTTTCTTTTTATACTGCAGTATTCTGGATTTCATACTGAAAGATCTGAGTCTGACCATGAAAGCCAGTGGGGTGGAAGCCCACTGACTGACACCGCGTCTCCTCAGTTAATGGATCCCTCCGAAAGACCCAGCTCCCAGAATCATGACGTTTCCTGTGCCTATAGACAATACTCAGACCGTGGTACTCTCTGCTATGGTCTGGCGCTTGACCATTCCAGGATGGCTGATGACAGACACTTCCATAGCCAAGCCTGTGATGGGGGCAGGTGTGAGGCGGGTCGGTATTTCCTCGGCACACCACAGTCTGGAAGGGAGATGTGGTGGGGTTCTCGACCTGGCCTTCCACTCACCAAATCTTCTCCTGAGAGCAGAGAAGCCTACGAAAACAACAGCATGCCTCACATCACGTCTGTTCACCAGATACATGGTAGGTTGTAAAACCAAATAACAACTCCCTGGAGACGGGCAGTGTTTCTAAAACTGGAGGTTAAAAGTTCTGTATAGAGTTTTTTTCAGATAACCTTAAGTATTTTCAAATTTTCAAAAGCTAAGCAGGGCCAGCATGGGTAATGCTTGGATGGGAGGCCACTTGGATTCACTGAGTGAAGGTAGCCTGCCTGAAATCCTGAAGCACTGTTGTTAGTCAGAGCCCACCATACTGGGCAAGATGGACCAATATAGGTCAACGTCCTGTGTTTTCCTGATTTTCCTACCCTACAGTGAAGCTAATGTCTGTTTCTTGACCTGCTGCTGACATACAAAGAGGGCTTCTAATCCTTTGCCAGAATTGACATAAAACATCTCCTGCTTCCAGCTACTGCAGATTGAGCAAGGCCATCTAGATATAGCTTTTATTACTGATTCCCAATTTATCCCTTCTGACTGATTTTCTCTGCCTCTTTCTGGCAGAACACAGACAAACAACTCCAGCTCATCTAGCCAGGCTTATTATGAACAAGCAAACAACCAAATAACCCCTGATTAAATTTTGTTAGCACTGATTTGCATGTCTTGTTCTGAATAAAGACAATGCCTTTCTTTATGCTCCATTATTTTCTTTGAGAATTCTGTTCTCTAAAAATGATAATTAGGAACTGTTTGCTCCCTCTGTGGCAGTCACAGATATACAGTCAAACCTCGCATAATGAGCATTTTGCTTAGCGAAAAACTCGCATAACGAGCAAGTTTTTCTCTAAGCGGTCTGACTCGCATAACGAATTTTTCGCTATGCGAGTCGAACTTTTCCCTATGGAAAAACTCGCATAACAAGCGTTTCTATGGGGAAAACTTGCATAACGATTTTTTTCGCTATGTGAGTTTTCCCCATAGAAATGCTCGTTATGCTAGTTTTTCCATAGGGAAAAGTTGGACTCGCATAGCAAAAAATTCGTTATACGAGTCAAACTCGCATAGCAAATTTTTCGCATAGCAAGCAACCTCGCAGAACGCATTAAATTCGTTCTGCGAGGTATGACTGTATAGCGAATAATGCAGTCATTGTAAGTGGTCATTATTAGATTACTTTCCAGAAACAAATCATCTTAATATAAATGGAGGATGTTTTGAATCTGTATTCTCTCAAAGATTAACTAATAGTAGATCTTGATTTTAATTCCCACTGATTCAGAAAAAGTTACTCTCCTTGAGTAATTGCCAACTCAATTTTGCCTCTCAGGGAAGGAAAAATCAAGTAGATCACAGCCTGTGCATGTTATAGTTTTGAACAACAAAAATCAAAAGTGTCCCTGCCAGTTTTGTAGTCAAAAAGGTAACATTTCTCAGTTGTGGAACGTGACTGTGGATTATAATTCAAGCACATCTAAACTGTTGTATTGTTACAGGATCACCAAATACAGGGGTAACATCAGCCTAATTTGGAAGCACTAGCTTTCACCAGTTCTAAGTAGACTCAGTTTAGGAGCATTTCCTCCTGTTAAGTATTTGCTTAGATCAGGGGTGCCCAAACTTTTTGGGCTGGAGGCCAATCATGTGGTTCAAGAAGCCCATCACTAAGGCCCGGGGGCTGGGTGCACCCCCAATGCCAATTCATCCAGCCTGCAAAGCCCTCATCGCTCCTGGAAGCAGAAGTAAAATGTGCCCGTATGTGCACGTTTTACTTCCGCTTCCAGGACTGACAAGGACTTCGTGGACCAGATGAATTGGTGTTGGGAGCTGCACCTGGCCCCCGCGCCTTAGTTTGGGCACCACTGGCTTAGATTAAAGAGCATACTCACTGAAATTAATGGGATCTCAACTTCTAAATTACTGTAGCCGTTCAGTTTTGGAAATCAAGTGGAGCAAGAGAAAACCACATTCAAAACAGAACTGGACAGCATAGTTCACTGGACAAACTAGATATCCAGATACTCCTTGCCTAACATTGACTTTGAAGTCGATCATGAGTTTGATTGTAGTAGGCAAAACATTTCTATTTTATTCGGGTTGAAAATCTCTCTCTCTCTCTATTGGCAAGATTAATTGAATCTCAGAAGCTGTTGAAATTTTTTTTAATTAGAACTGGATGAGAAACCACTTTTGCACTTCCTTTATGTGGACATTTTCTGTTCTCAACTTCATATTCAAATATCTAGTTCTTCTTTTGTGTGTGAATCTTATGAGCCCAATTTGGGTGTTAGAAAGTGTGCAGACTACTCATGCAATGAGAGGATTGTTCTAGCCCAGTGTTTCCCAACCTTTGGTTTTTGGACTTCAGTTCCCCAAAGCTCTGATCAGCCAATGTACTGACTTAAGCTTCTGGGAATTGAAGACCCCTGTGGGGCATGGGCCCCACATTGGGAGCCACTGTTCTAGTCTCACTTCCCTTTGTCACTATTTTATTTATTATTTATTAGTTCAAATTTATATTGCCGCCCACTCGCCGTGGCAACTTAGGGTGGCTTACAAAAAACACATTACAATACAATATGTTGGTGTGGGCTCAGGGGGAGGGGCGGTGAAGTCCTGAACCTGCCCTGGCATCTTCCTCCCCAGCAGTTGGTGTGGGCACAGGAGGAGGGGTGGCAAGGTCCTCAACCTGCCCTGGCTTCTTCCTCCACTATGTCCCTAGCTTCTCTACATTCGAAAGATCAGAATTCTGACCCATGTGGAGAGCTCCCCCTTGTCACCCCATGTATAAAATAGTGATGAAATCAGGGATGGAGGTGTGGGGTGGGATATAAACTCTCTTCTTTATGTGAGTTTTCAACACATTTTACAATAAATATCTTGATCCATTACGTTTAACATGATATTTTCTGGATCTAATATCAAAGCACATTATACTTTTGGCAAACCATTCCTGTATGGACATTTTCTGCATTTTTAGATTTGGCATTATAACTCTGAAACTGTAAGACAAGAACTGTGCTGTAAAAAGGCGAATAAGGGCTTAATGGGAACAATATTAAAACCTCGCATAAAGATAGCCTCGCTTAGAGAGTAACTTGCTTAAAGAGCAGAATTTTCTCTGAATGTTCGCTTCGCTTAACAACTAAAACCAACCAAAAACTCACTTAACAAATAAATTGGGGTTCACAATCCCACCCCCATCAGAAGTCACAATTGGCCACTTACAATGGTGTTTCACTTAAAGAGCAAACTCGCTTAAAGAGCAATCCTGTGGAACTCATTATGCTCTTTAAGTGAGGTACAACTGTACATGAATAAAATGCTTAGATAATAGAGGTCCCTTTGAACTGGTGGGTTCATCAGAGGCATGGAATAGAAGGAAAATCTGGGACAGCCTGTGCATTTGTTTAAATTATAGACAAATAATTGACATCTACCATGCATATCATTTTGTATTTTGGAGATGAGCATTCTGACATGGAATGCCTGAACATTCAGTACATTCAGATGAAAGGAAAATAATCATTTTGTAGCCCTCTTCTTCAAATATCAATTATGGAAGAGGGTACAAGTTGAGGGCCGGAAAGATGTTTCTGGACTTAGGGAATGTGACCGCTTAAAAGAAGGGACAGAGTGAGCAATGGACTGAGAAAAGAGCCCAAAGGAAGAGTTTCTGGATGCTTGAGCTTAGTTAGGAGGTTGAAGTAAAGGACAAAATCAAGAAGGAAACTATCAGCACAATCTTTAAGAAATCCAGAATGATTCACTGTGATGGGCAAAAGGAAAAAGGAATGGTAGGGACCTTGGTAAGATCTTCAAAGGAGGCCTTTGTCTTGGTCCCACCACCCTCACAAGGACCTTTGATGGTGATACAGGAAGAAGGCCTTCTCCTAAGCTCTGGAACTCCCTCCCATCTTTGCTGTTGTTTTCCCTTCAGGCAATTCTTTTCTTAGTGTTTGAGTTGCCAAGAGGGTTGTTAAAAACAAGAATGGTTTCTTTTTCTTGAATTTAATTTGCTTTTAAAATCATTTTTATCTACTTGTTTATTCCCATTTTTTAAATATTTGTTTACGGTAATTATTTTAATATACTGTAGTAATTCAATGCACTTAGTTTTTAACACTGGCCCCTCCTACTGTAAGCCACCTTGGGTTCTTTCTAGGAGAAGGCAATATTTTAAACTAACTAACTAACTAACTAACTAACTAACTAACTAACTAACTAACTAACTAACTAACTAACTAACTAACTAACTAACTAACTAACTAACTAACTAACTAACCAACCAACCAACCAACCAACCAACCAACCAACCAACCAACCAACCAACCAACCAACCAACTTTGCCATCAGCCCTAGACAGCATAGCCAAAAGTAAGGGATGGCAAGGCTTGCAGTCAAGCAACATCTAGAAGTTACCCACAGTTCCACTAGCTAAGAGAAAGAAGAGTAGGGGGGCAAAAGAGAGGAAATGACAGGTGGCAGAAGAATAGAGATGAAGACAGGAGATGCTAAGAAAAGAAGACTTTGACAAAATAAATAGGACTCTGAGACAGGAACAGTCAATGCATATTGAAGCCCACCCTATGTGCATGATTGTTAGACTTCCTTGCCTTGGAGAGAGTCAGGTGGCACAGGTGGGGTGCTGAGTTCCAGAGCAAGAAATAAAGATTGCAGACAGTTTGTGGACCAGAATCTCACTCCAGAATGCTGCAGAAGGCAGTAGCAATAGCAATTACATTTGTATATCACCCCATAATGCTTTGTGCACACTCTGGGCAGTTCAAAAGGTAACTAGCATTTTGCCCCCAACATGCTGGGTACTTATTTTACCAACCTCTGAAGGATGGAAGGTCGAGTCAACCTTGATCCTCATCTGGACTGAACTCACATTGTCAGCAGTTTTGGCTGCAGTACAGCCATTTAACCAATGCTCCACCAGAGCATCCCTTGCTCCTATCACAAGCTGCCTTCAATGCTGCCTTCCAGATGTTCCTGGACACCAACTCTCCTCTTTACCTGTAGCTGTGCTGTCTAAGGCTGAAGAGAGATACAGCCAACAGAATCTCAATAGGCCTGCTTTTCCTACCTCTATCGGACTTAGAGTCGACTGACGGGGAGGGACTTTTCCCACTGTCAAGTACTATGGAGTTTGGTCTGGCTAAGGCAGGGATTCTCAACCTTTGGCCCATGGGCTGGATACAGCCCGTGGCACCATTTCATGTGCCCCTCCACTGCCTCCACCACACCAGGAAGTGCCATGTGGTGGAGGAAGGGCAAAATGACCATTTGGCCCCCAAAAGCTGTCTGAGGGAGCATGACCTGGCCCCTGGCTTAAAAGATTCAGAACTCCTGGGTTAAGGAGAAGGCGTTATAGATGCAATTCTTACCTTGATTCAGCATGACATGAGATGAAAACATTTTTTTCTCATATAGGCACTTGCCTGCCACACTTGTGTTATGTTCCTGGTGTCATTTGTGTAATAGGCAAACAGAACAGGGAGAGGAGTGGATAAGCCTTGGGAATGAAGTGAAAGACCCCAGGAGATTCTGGACATCCAGCCTGAGAATGTTGAGCTCTGCATTTTGTTTGTGGACTGAAGGTTCCTCATGTCTGGTCTTGACCTTTTGCCAGTTGTGCCTTTGTGCAGGATTGTGAGCTGACTGTCATAAAAGGGGAAGGGCTACCCAAAGAAACAGTGCTTGGAAATATTACCTTTTTGGGCTACAATTGGCAGCTGGCCATCCTGGCTGGTGACTCTGGGATTCTTTATCCAAAATGATAGCTTTTCTAAGGTCTGAATGGAACAATATGGGCTTGAGCTGTCTATGGTGGCAGAAAGTTTATGGGATGGAATAGTTTCGGTTCCCATTGGCAAAGCATAAGTTCTGAATGTTTTCCTCTACTCTGTATATAGCCTGCATATATATCTGATTGCTCCTTTCTTTTGGTTTGCTTGCCTTCTAGGAAGAGGGCACTGGGATGAAGAAAGTGTGGTCAGTTCCCCAGACCCTGGTTCTGCTAGTGAGTCAGGGGACCGATACCACTCTGAACCCTATCAGGGCAGCCCGCATGAGCCCAGCAAAATTGAAACTCTCATCAGGGCAACTCAGCAAATGATTAAAGAAGAGGAGAACAGGCTGCAGTTACGGAAATCGACTCCCGATCAGCTGGTTTCCATTAACGGAGCAGGGAAGAAACACACTGTTTGTTTTGCAAACTACCACCAGCCACAACAGATGAGAGGAGAAGCCTGCCGGGCTCCCAATATCTCAAACACATCTCCTTGTGATCACACACCGCAGCGCGATGGGAAGATGATGAGTCCTCGTGAGAATGACTATGACAATAGCCCCACAACACTCTCAAGAATAAGCAGCCCCCATTCTGACCACATTTCAAAATCAAGTCTGATCCTAACTAAGGACTACCTTCACTCTGAAGTGTCTCCTCATCAAACTCCAGGGGATACTAATAACCCTACAAGTTCTCCAAACTATTACACTTCCCATAGGCAGTACTTTGATAAACATGCATACACGTTGACAGGCTATGCTCTGGAGCACCTTTATGACAGCGAAACCATTAGAAACTATTCTTTGGGCTGCAATGGATCGCACTTTGATGTGGCTTCTCACCTACGGATGCAGCAAGATCCTGCACAGGGGCATAAGGGGACATCTGTTATAATAACCAATGGAAGCTGATGGGTGGTTCCCTCTTCCTCTTTTTTCTTTTTCTTCTTTTTTACTGTTTGTGCTAGGAAAGAAATATTTGCAGTAACATAACTGCAGGTGCACAATTAAAATGCCCGTGTTGTTACCAGCATTTGATAAACTGCAATGCACTAGAAGAACCCTTATAAGGCAGAGGGGAGATTTTAGTTTGCCCACTGTTCCTCTTCAAATTATGCACTGGCATCAAAAGTGAAAGGAGGTGGAACTTAATGAAATAGCAAAGTTAGCACCACATTGTGGAGGAGATCTAATCTTTGGTATTCCAGGTGAGCAGTTTGCACCCCATGTGTAGGGAATGTTCAAGGAAGTGGTTGAGAACAGCATTTCTTGGCTGGTGGATCCCATTCAGCCGTAGTGAAACAAGTCTGTTATGCACTTTTTACATACAGGAGGGGGAGTGGAAAGGCACACAATCATACAAAACAGCTGGCATTGTTTGTACACCTCTGGCTCACTAATTGCTGTAAGGAATGGGTACCTCACAGCTATTTGCTGGGGTAATAACAATTATAGAAATGTTGGTGTTGGAGGCACATATGTGTCTGAAATGGTCAAGAAGAGGGGTAGGAAAGCAAAGACATTAGCTTGATTTTTATAACAGAAGAGAGAACTGCATGGATGAAGAGTAGAGGAGCACTTTGAATTGTGATCACATCTGTGAACAATGGATATGAACTGGAGAAGAACACAGAAATAGATAAGAAGGAAATGGCAGGATGCTCAAGCCTAATTCAGTTCCCAGGGCTGGGAGCAGTGGCTGAATTCAGTCTAAAGAGTGTGTTGGAGGTGGGTGGAAGTTTTGTCTCTCACTAAACAAACAACTAGGAGGATATTCTAATCAAGTTGGGGCTAGACAGGTGAGATGGTCAGAGATTGAGGTGTAATAAAAAGATATGAAAAACAGTATTTTGAATGGAAAAATGAGAGAACAGGAAAAGGCCACAGATGATAAATGTTTGGTCTGTTTAGTTTCAGAATAATCTGAAAATGCAGCAAAAGAAGAATTAAAAAAGACATGTCAGTGGAAGTTGAAGGACACTGATTTTTAACAAGGCCTTTAGACAGAGAAATTTGTTCCCTTCCTAGGCAAATATTTGGAGGCTAAATGGCGCAGTGGTGGCTAAATGTAGGCAGATCCAAATATTTCCCCTTTTAAGGTTTTTTTGTTTTGTTCCAGAGCTACAGCACATTATTTCCCCAGGTTTAAATAATAATGGTCTTTCTTTTCTTTCTGCAAAAAAGCATTAATTCCTGTTCCAACATGGAATTACGAATGGTGTATCAGTGCTAGTAACAAGGCAACAGGTTACAATATGAATGTAACAGGAATATAATTGTCCTTTGTAACAATGTTTCTCAGTTTACTCAAGGATTGCAGCCCTCAGTTTGGGTTAGTTTTTTAAATGCTTCTGAAGTAAGAATGTGCAATGTGCAGTGTGCCAAATGGTTTAAGTACTATGGCTTTCATCATTGCTAGCCTGTATGACCAATAGTGAAAGGATGCAATCAGTTGCATTGGTGACGCTGTCTAGTGCTGATGGGAGCCAGAGGACCACACAATTCCCACCCCTGCTCTAAAGGGATTTTAAAAAGTCTCTAAGCAATCACTTTGAGAGAAAAGAAGACTTGCCCAGGTTTCGCTGGAATTTGGTGAGAAATACCTAAGAGGCCAGAGCACTCAGTAAATTTATGTTTTGAAAAGCTTGGACCTAGATCTAGCTATTCCTATCTAGAGCAGATCCACTGAATCAGTTGTTGAGTGGTCAGTCAATACTTGTATAAATCTCTTGATTCAATAGTAGGATGCTAGCTGGGATTGCCAGTAGAACTCTAGCCTTGATAATAGAGACACAAAACAGAGCACAATGAAAATAAAATAATGTCTAACAGAGATACAGTAATACCCCGGATAACCCCCTGCCTGGATTGCTAAGGGGTTTAGCAATCCAGGGTGTGTATGCATTTCTGAAGATAGGCTGGGGACCCTCTTCCTGGCCTCTCTTCAGAACCCCCCCTCCCCGGCCTGGATTGCTAAACCACTGTGTGTGTGTATGTTTCTAAAGATAGGCTGGAGAAACTTTTCCCCAACCTCTCTTCAGAAACCCCTGCCTGGATTGTTTAGGGGCTTAGTGATACAGATGTGTGTGTGTGTGTTTCTGAAGAGAGGCTGGGGACCCTTTTCCCAGTCTCTCTTCAGACCCCTCTCCCAGGCCTGGGTCACTAAGCCTGTTAGCAATCTGGATCATACAACATTAACGTTGTGCAGTGCAAAAGTTTCCCTCAAATTTCCTGATGTTATCCGGTTTTAATGTTGTGTGGTGCACATGTTAACCAGGATATTACTGTATATGGAAAAGAACATTGTTATGATTAGTGCATCCAGATTTGATAAAGAACTCTGGTTGAAGTTCTTTTCTTGTGAAATTAAGTAACACCTTGACAGTAATATGTACAAATGTACAACATACCATGTGTTGTAATGTTCAAAACTGTTCAGGGAAAGTGAGTGTGACTGCTGTCATCTTAAGCCACTAGGTTCAAAGCATTCTTCATTGAAATCAATGAGATCTAAATGCCAGTAAACATGTTTACAATTGAATTAGCAGCCTAATGGAGACAGTTAAACAAGTGTTATGTAATCTGATAAACATGTAGTTTGCTCAGCAGAGAACATAATCAATCAGATTAGAAATCAGGAAAAATACATATCTGTAGTTGTTGAGGTCATTAACTAGCAAGTTGAAGGGTATATTTCCTTCTTAGCCATCTTTCATTAAAAATAAATAAAGCAGAAATATTCTTTGTATGCTTCTTCCATTATAACAGATCAAGTCCCAGAATTTCTGTTTTAGTGGGATTAGCTTTCTGACTAGGAAGGCTTTTCCTGTTTAAATATGGGTTTCACAAATTCTTTATCAGAGAAAGCTGGCTTTGAGAAACATTTAGTGGAGCTTTTATTAGCTTAGTTGCACAACTTCAACAGATACCAGGTATAATCCAGACATTTGGCTGCCTGAGGTGAAGGACAAAGCATTGTAATAATCTGAAATTACTGTAACACATCTGAAGACAAGAGAACAGATGATTTGGAGACCAGGCTATAGGGCCCAGACAGATCTGCCCTTTGATGCCTTCCCATTTCTTATCAGCCCACTGCATATGAAGCAACTGTATGGTTGATTCCATTTACCTGTCCCTGTTCTATTAATGGTTATAATAATGTTGGTTTAAGACAGGCATAGTCAACTTTTCCTGCATCCAGGATGCAGGGTCACTCCCCATCCTATATGATTCTATAACAGGACTGGGGTTCCTGTGACCTTCCAAGTGCTAATGACCTCCCAAGCGCAAATACAGATGCAGTTGGACTAATTTAGTCAGGTCATATATCATATACCATAGCCAGTATGCTTCTCAGTACTGGTAGTTGGTGAGTCTGAGCTAGTGAGTGTTGGAGCAGTCATGCCAGTTCAAGATCTGAATGTTTCACGACGAAATGAACTTCCATCTCTGTCCCAGCTCCTGCCAATCTAGCAGTTTTAAAGCAAGACAATGCAAGTAGATAAATAGGTACCACTTTGGTGGGAAGGTGTTCTGTGCACTCTGGTATTTAGTCATGCCTGCCACATGTCAATGGAAACATCTTCAAATGCAGACAGCGCTGCCTCTTTGGATATAAACAGAGATGAGCACTGAACTCTAGAATCAGATATGGCTGGCATTTGAGCAAGGGCAATCTTCACCTTTACCTATATAAGGCTCATCACAAATGTGTTGCATATATAGAAAAAAAGGTTGCAAACTGGTCAAGAGCAATCTGCCTAGTCTCAGGCTGCCTCTGAAAGAAGGGTATAGTCAATCATTTTTGAGCACTCTTTACCTAGAAAATGTTGAAAAAGATCACTATAAGCCAGAATTGACTTTATGGCACACAATTATTATTATTATTAAGAGTGGGAAATATCATGAATGATTGCCTTTTGGCTCCTGAATACTTGATATCATCCAGTCAAGGTGCACAGTCCAAATAAAGGAGGCGCAGGCTGGTTGTAGGGCAATGGCAGAACAAACAATTCTCATTCAGACCATAAACTATCTGTGATACCTTCACATTTCAAAGACTACCAATTACCCAAAGAATGAGACCCACAGCTAATGGAAATAATGTTAGAGAGGAGAATAAAAGACAATTATTTACCCATTATGTGGTATCTACAGTTAGTTTAACCAATGGCTGGCTTTGAAACTGCACTGTAGCAGGAGTCCAGTTAAGATCAGCTAAAACTTTTCATATGTTGTATCTAAGAATGGGTAAATGTGGGTTAGTTCATTCCAGTCTTTCCCCTTAAGAACATATTAAAATCCACAAATGTCCTCACAAAAGGATGAAGAGAAGTTGAGAGTGAAATAATCAGCTGTGGAAGAGGATGAGACTGATAGAGGCATCTATTCCAAGGAAAAGATTTTGAATAGTTACCTCTTAAAATCTATGTCTTTTAATATTTGACATTCATTTTAGGCGATGAATGAGAGTTTGCTTTGAATTTCCTTTTTTCATGTGCCAGTATGCATGGGTGTGCACTGGGTCCAGTGTTTTAGAGTGTCTGAAGGAATATTCTTCATAATGGGGCTGACTCTACCATTGGGCCCTGTGGATAAGGCTCTATCTTTATTTGTATTGCAGATGGTTAAAAATTACCTTGAGCCAGTCTTTTTCCTAAATGTTTGAACAGGAAAATTATACAAACCTAATCTATTACCCACACGCCTAAGTGAATGCATTTAGGATTGTGAAACTTCAGAGATCCCCCTCCCCACAAAAAAAGCTGAAATGCTGAGGTTCCCAACATGAAAATGACATGCTTAATTTCAAGTCTGATAACATGAGGCATGAGAAGAAATCCATTTAGTGTAGTTATTTAAGCCAGAAAGCTCATTCACCAAAACCTCGGCCAGATCTCCTCACAGTGAAAGATTCATAAAATCTCCAGTTAAAGACTACCAACTATGAATCTGAAATAGTTCTGCTATTCTGTCTAATCTGAAATGCATAGTGCATGGAACTATATTTTTTCTTCTTGCAAAATACATGTAGGTTGTCTTGGCAGAAATACTTTGGTCTTGTTCTCAGAACTTTTATTTATTTCTGTTTGTATACCTGATAGGATATTTTTCATAAATTCAAAATGTGGGCAATAGTTTGGATGAAGATTTTACTTCTTTGTTCTGGAGCACTTAAATCTTTTATAAAATAGTTGTACTCATGATGTCTTTACTCATGTCAATGATTTCCAAAGGGATGTTTAGAGCAGATACAAAATTAAATACAGTATTTGACTTTTGAATATTTCCTTTCACTTAAGTAAATAGGGTTTTTTTGCTGTCATTTGAACATTGATACAATGTACTTACTAAATCTAAAATCTGTTACTACAGATACAGATGCACTTAGTACTAATAATACAAAAGTCAGATATAAACGTTCTGTGTGTTTTGAAGTACACAGATGAATTGTTCTCACTACCACCATTTTCACTTTGAGTTATCATTTTCCTGTTTTTCCATCATTGAGATCAACTATTTCTGATGGATCATCAATAGTTATTCCATTCATATGCAAAGGTTACTAATCTTGGCTTCAGGTGGGACAATTTTGGCTTCAGGTGGTTCATTTGTCACTCCTGTAGTGTAATCATATACATATATATTCAGAAGTACTCAGTATATTCAGTGTTGTTTACCCAAGATAGGCATACAGTGAATCACAACCACGATGTCGTATTCTTCACAGACTAAATGGCAGATTTTACACTGTTGACCAATACTTGGATCCAAAGGGAACAGTTTTTAAAAGGTTTCCTACCCCTGTTTCTGCTGCAGCCTGCCTTTCCCACATACATATTGTAATGACCTCTGGGGAAATGTGCATTTCTTAGGTCTGCAAAAGGTAATGGGTTTGAGTCAAAGATCTGGATCCAATCCATGGTATGTGCACCAAAATCATTGAAATGAACAGCCTTTGGTGAATCTAACATTCATAGGAATGAATGGGGGGGGGGGGATACCTTTCAGAACCCTAAATTGGCTATGTTGTCTTAGATATATTGGGAGCTGTATGCCAAAACCAGAACATTAGTTATATGCTTCAGTTCTTTCTGCTATCACACTCTCTTTCTAACAGCAAAAGCAAGTATGTCAAATTATTATTGTAGTCATTTAAATGTTTTTTTAAAAAACTATTATTTAATTTTAATGCATGTGACTTAGTTTTCAAATGGAATAATATTCTAAAAACAAACACATATGCCAGTTATAAAAGAGCAGTGTTTTACATTTTGAAAAAAAGACATTATGCACAATTATCTTTATGTTATGTATTGACATTTTTTCATTTCCTTCTAAGCTGTAAGGAGAAGTCTAAAACATGTTACTGTACTTCAGAATATCCTCTCTCCTCTGATAATTATATATTTTATGCTTGCTTTTTGACTGACATACTCACAGCCTGCTCCTAAATGAATTGACATTCAAGCAGGGCCCATGAATTCTAAATAAATTATTTTCAAATAAGCATGCTTAGGATCTGTTTGTAGGGACATTGCTCTGAAATTGTTTATTCGGAAATAAATCCCACAGAAATCAGTAGATCTTCCCACCTGCTATAATGTGTCTAGACATGGGGTTCTGTGAGTGTTCTGATCTGCACATTAGACTGTCACAACCGTTGGCCATGCTGGTTGGGGACGGTGGTATTTTTAGTCCAGCACATTGGGAAAGAGTGGCAGAACTGGACGGACAGTCAATGTAAAGGAGTGCATGCTTGCAACATTGAGATGAATAGAGAAATCCCTTTGAGCAGTTCAGAGCTTCTGTGCAACTTTCATGTGACTGGAAGAAATACATTTTGTAGGTAGGGCAGAGGAAAAAATGAATATGGATGAGTAGCAAGAGTGCTCAAGTGCCAGCAGCATAAATCCCATGACTTACAATGTTCAGATCCCAGTGACATTGTAGCATAACATCTGTAACTTGATGTTTTCCTTTGGAATGTAATGTAGGAAACTCACCTTCGTTGCCAATACCTTGGAGAAACAATGTTCCCATTTCTAATTATTTATATTGTACATAGATTTCTGAAGTAAATTTGAAGTCAATGTGTATAAGATGTATTTATTATGTGAGATTTCTTTTCTTTAAAAAAATACACCTACCAACATACAGTCTCATTCTGGTTTCTTAAGTCTGCTTGTAGTTATGTTTTTGACTTCTTGCATAGAGGTGGATTGCCTTCTTTGCTTGTAGCTCTTCATGAACCACTGGGCTGTCTAAAGATTTAGGCAAACTCTTGACTTGGATCTAGACATATCTAGTTGTCAGTGAAAAGCATTTCCTTTCTCCTGGCAGCCCTCCATGACCTTTTGGAATTCAATCCAAAGGACTGCTGGAAATGTCTTCTTAATGTTTAGTCAACTCTATTTTTTTTCCTAATTTGAAACCATTATTTTGGGTCCTACTCTCTGAATCTACACAAAACTAGCTTTCTCTGCCTTCTGTGCAGTAGTCCTTCAAATATTTGTAAGATAAAGGTAAAAATTGCCCTTGCTTGAAAGCCAGTCATATCTGACTCTAGGGTTCACTGCTCATCCCTGTTTATAGCCAAAGAGTCAGCGCTGTCTGTGTTTGCAGATGTTTCTGTGGACATCTGGCAGGCATGACTGAACACCGGAGTGCATGAAATACTGTTTACCTTCCCTCCAAAGTGGTACCTGTTTTATCTACTTGCAATTTCTTGCTTTCGAACTGCTAGATTGATAGGAGCTGGGACAGAGACGGGAGCTCACTCTGTCATGCAGCACTCAGACTGCTGACCTTCCGGTCATCAAGTTCAGCGTCTTAACCTGTAGGCACTCAGTCTTCTCTTCTCCAGGATAAACATATCCAGCACTTTCCATTGCCTCTTATTATCTTGCTTGCTCTCCTCTGGACACATTATTTCTTGTTAGTAATCTTCTTAAACTGCAGTTAAGAGTGATCCTTACAATTAAGATGCTGCTATCTGGAGATGTGGCTACAGGAGTGAAGCACACTTGAAATGCATTAATTGGTACATGTGAGTATCTCCTTGGACACAAATGATCCTTCCTGTACATGTGAGCCTCCTATGATGGTGGAGTAATATATGCCCAACTTATTTCCTGAAAGCTGGGTCCTGGAGTTTCCTGGGACATGCATTGTTGACAGAGGCAATGCCTTACCCAGGCTACAGGGACACAGTCAGTTTCTCAACAGAGAGTTCCTTGTGGCTGCTGCTGGAAGGTGCTGGAGTGTATGAGAAGGGAGGTTTGCAATGGCCGACCCATTGGCTGTTGAGATTGGGAGAAGTGGGGAAGTAGGATGGTAGATTGTTGGGTTGAGTCATCATGGCACATCACTTGTGGGTATAAAGTGATAGGTATCAAACTTCCTCCTCTTGGCTCTTTGGATGCTCTGTTCTGTGCAAATGGGGTTCACCTCTGGGACTGGGACTTGGACAAACGGTTGCAGGCCATCAGTTCAGCCATTGATAGATTAGTTGCAGCTGCAGTTCTTGGGCAGGAGTTGAGCCTTGCATAGCTTTCATAGCTGTTTGGAGCATTTGGGACAGATCAAGACAGTGGAACGACAGCAGGCAGGACCTGCAAGCCATGGTTTAGAGTGATATCCGCTTATGGGAGCTAGAGGGCAGGGCCATGACCTGGTCTAGCTCAGAGGCCAGGAACCTTGCAGTGCTCCTTGAGTGTCAGGGAGTCATTGAATAGTGTACACCCAGATGGTCTCCAAGGGACTGGTATTATTGGGTTGCCCTCCAGTTGGTATCTGGAGGAGATGGTGGTTGACATTGTGAACTTTAGCTCTCCTCCATCCAATCAACATCTCGAAGCTCTACTCAAATGTCCCCACAATTAGTGCCTAACGTGATGTCTGTCTAGGTTTCAGATAGCTGGCATCAGGATTAGATGAAGAAATTCTGCTGCCTAAGGAATAACTTGCAATTCCTCTTCCATCTATAGACGCAGGCCAGGTTGGCAGGTGAATCTTACTTTAACATCACTGATGGGACAGAATTCACCCCTGACTCTTGAAGGGCGGAGGTCAAGAGCATTTGGTTCTGTCATGAAACAGAAAAGAATGGCTGTGGCCATTGGCTCTGCTGTCTCACCTAGCAGTTACTGCCTACATAACAATTGGGCTGTCTCTGCTTAGCACGATCACACAGCACATAAGGTAAGGTAACCCAGTTCAGATATAACTCTGGGTAGGTTGGTGGATTCTTGCTTTTGAATGTCAACACTGAGGCATTTAAAATAGACGTTTGAGGTAAACACCTATGAGGAAAATCAATGGTAAATAAATTAATATCCTGTCCAGAGAAGTCTTCTCATAGTGCTGGTTAGTATTGGGTTTAGCAAACAACAACCTTAGTCATTGGGTTTTTTCTTCAACTTGTTATCACTAGTAAATCTGAACATGGGTCAAAAGTCCTTTTAGTGACAGCTGGATATGCCAAAGGCTAATAGGATCCCATTTAGGTGCCCCAATGTGCATCTCAGATGTATTTTTGCTGCAAAACAAAAGTCTAGATTATCCTCAGGTTGATTAGACAGGCTGTCCTTTGGAAACACAGCTGATTCTGAGTTTTTAAAACATAAGAGCCTTGTGATCAGTCATTCAAGGTACAGTAGTAAATATGCTAAACTCTAGAGGCCAATTACAAGCTTTAAGGCTGCCAGACTCCACATGACAAAGTATGCTTCTAATTTTTAGCCAAAGTAGGCAGCCAAAAGAACCTTTCTATGGTTCTTAATTATGAATGAGTATGGATGATGTTTACTATTGGAACCTAATACCATGTAGGAGGGGGGGCACTTACTGTATCATTGGTGGAAGAAGTCATTGGATAACAACCCTTTTCTCATACAATTTTTGTTCCAGGGCCAAGTTGCCACCAGGAGTAATTCCATATGGCAGCTTGACTTGAGCTTCTTCCAAAGTTAACTTTAAAATGGAACTTGGCAAAAGTACAGTGTCCCATCAGGAAAGCATTTTCAGTTTATAGCAAAGGTTTCCGGTAGCTTTCCTTTACAATGTTTCCCTGTTTCATTTTTTTTTAAAAATCCATACACCGTGCCTTCAAATTTCACCTGGTAATAAGTAAAAGCAAATTTCTTGGAAGTTGTATTTTGTTCAGAACTGACAGAATCTTAGGGATATCTCAAGGACATTTCGGGCCATTAGTTGTCAGATATTCCTCTCCTTCTCTCAATACACATTGTTTATGATTACAAAGATAAAGTTCACTAAATATGTGTACACTCAAACCTCGCATAAAGAGCATTTCGCTTAAAGAGCAACTCGCTTAAAGAGCAGAATTTTCTCTGAATGTTTGCTTTGCTTAACAAATAAAACCAACCAAAAACTCACTTAACAAATAAATCTGGGTTCACAATCCCCCCCACAATTGGTCATTATGCTCTTTAAGCGAGGTATAACTGTATTATGCAAGTGTGCTCTTGAAGGAGTTATAATTTGCTTCAACTCCAGTCTGAGTTTAAACTCCATGGCAACCCATGGTGCATTTAATTTAGAAAAAACAAACCTAAGTGTCCCTATCCTGGAGGTTTAAGACTGTGTACCATCCTTGATACTGTACTGTACATCAGTATATAACTGTTCAGAAATGTTTTTAGATAGATTCTCATTGCTCACAGCAAAGGTCAGCAACTTCTTAGGGTTTGTCGGTCTACAGTGGGAACCCCAGAATTTCTAAGGTCTGCTTGCTTGGTGTGCCATACCCAATTACAGTGCAGGAGAGGAGAATGCAAATGTGTCTTCTTGTACCACAGAGTCTTGTGAGATCTTGGATCAGATTTTCATATATTTTGTCTTGTTTTCTTTATTGCTGAAAGCGAACCCCTTAAAAAGGGGTGCCCAAACTACGGCCTGTGGTCTGGATGCTGCCCACGGCACCAAATCATCTGACCCCTGCTGCCCTTGCTGCTCCCAGAAGTGAAAGTAAAATGCACATGCATGTTTTAGTTCCGCTTTTGGCGGTAGCAGCCACGTGACTGGCCCATGGTCCAAAAAGTTTGGGTACCACTGTTCTAAAACATAACGGAGAGTAAACAAAACAGCCAAAAAAAAAAACCTGCTTCAAAGCCCAGCCTCCTGTTGCAAATGGTTGCAAAACAGATAACAGGGGGTTTTGTCAGCTGAAAAAAAAAAGATACAATGCTACTACTCTGTTAAGCTGGCCAATTATTGTGTGCATGCATTGATTTAATGTGTGTATAAATGGATGCCATGAGGTCTCACTCTTATGAAGTGGACTTGGTCCATGAAAGCTCACATTTAAATACAGAAGTTAGTCTTTAAGGTGCCACATGTTTTGTCTTTTTTTGCTGTTCTGTTCTGTTTACTCTCAGATATGCTCAGTGGTGGCATTCAGCAGGTTCACCCCAGTTTGCCAGAACTGGTAGCAGAAATTCTGGCTGGCCCCGTCCACCCATGTTTTGAAATAAAGTAGTCGTAATTCGGGTGCAATGCAGGGCTTCCCCCTGGCCACGCCCACAGAATAGGTAGTAAAAAATTTGAATCCCACCATTGGATATGCTTGCACAGACTAGCACGGCGAACATTTCAAACATTTCTAAAACATAAATGATGTATATACACAAAAGAGCAGTCCTCAAAAGCTTTCGTTTGGGAGAAAAAGCTGTATGTATTATTAATTTTTGCTATTTTCTCTTGCATGTGCATGTTGGTAAGTACTATTTGACTGATTTTTTTAAAACAAGTATTATTTGGTTAGTTTATTCTATTTATTTCTTCTGTTGCAGGCATACATTTTCATAGACTTTTTTACTGTCTTGTTTACTTTTGTGGGTAGGTTTGGGCAGGGGGATGAGATTTGTGTCTGTGTCAGTGTGTGACTGGACTGTGTGGTGTTATTGGTAATAATTTGTTCCACTTTCAGAGCAGATTGATTTTCTGTTGCATTGTCTACATTCTTTGAGTACATTTTAATGATTCGTTTGGGCTTTTAGAGTGACAGAAAACATGAATTTTCTATCTCTATAAAAAATGATCTGAGGCTGTATTTCTTTTGTGTGTAAAGTGAAACAACCAGCACACAAAAAATAGGGAAACAGGAGGGGCATCACTTAAAAGAATGTAAAACAAAACAATATGAAAAATTTCACCATTCATATTCCTGCTAACAGGGTTCCAAAATGGAGGATTGAGGGTGGATGAAAATGAGGGTTTTGTATTTGGGATGAGGGAGTGACAATATGAAAAGAATGAAAGTGCAATGTTGTTGGTTTCTGTTTTGGCACTACTGGTTTCACATATCAATTTTGATGGTGTTGTCAACAATAGCGCTGCTGATTTTGTGGCATCATGGCAGTAGTATTGCAACAGCATCAGGTTGGGGTCTCAAGTGCCCCACTGGCAATGTGTTACCCAACCCTCCCTGATACCTCAGAAACATCTGAGTTTATAATATTCTGTAAGTAATTGCAAAGGCAACACAATATTTTTTTAAAAAAAATAACATCTAGTTTTAAAAAGCCCAGTTGATAATATCATGTAAACGATCAACTAAAAATGAAAAAACCATGCAAAAAAAATATGGAGACTTGTCAGCCACTCACTTTTCCATAGTAAATCATAGAATGCCATTTACGATAATAACTTTCCACTAATTTATATACCATTAAATTAATTCTGATTCAGTACAGCCCAAATTCTCAGCCAAACTAAAGCTTCACTGTTAAGGTGACCACAGTAAATGACACAATGGAGGTGAGCTATTGGTGCCATTTTAGAAAATCATTTATTCTTCTTTTCCCTTGAACATTTCTAATTGAATTAATATATTTCAGGAATACAAAAGCAGGGCTTTACTTTGTTTTCTAGATTCTAATCAAATTGTTTGTTGCAGTTTAATTGCTCCCAGACCCTATGCCAGGAAACTGTGTTTTATAACTCTTATGGAGATCTGAGATCTGAAATAAGTGAAGTAATGAAAAGCGTGTTGCTGATTTGAAAAGATATAAAAGCAACACAGATCCCTTTGTATTGCTGGGTAAGGATTACCTTCCCCCCCCCATTTGAAGAGCAGCTTTTGGGGTCTTCCCCTGTAAAGTGTCTCCAAAATCCCATGGTCTTGTTCTTAGAGAGAGAGATTGGATGCCTCAAATGTTACCTACAGCTGAAACCCAAGAACTTGGCTCCCCAGGTAGCTGACCCTGCATTTTGACACATGTGTATATAGAACATCTCCCAGGACCCATCAGCACATCAAGAAGTGATCTTTTATTTAAAGGGCAAGAAAATAATACAAATGGATTGCTAGACATTCTCACAACTTTAAATTGTGAAAACCACAATCATATCCCTAGGAATCTGAGCTACAACAAATCAGGGGAAATAGCTGCTTATACCAGCAAGTCCTCAAAAGACTAAAATGGATATCTCAAGTGTATCTTTGCCTGGAAATACATGTCTCCGAACACACATGGAATTGCCTGTTTCACTTGTCCTCCTTTAATGTTGCTCCTTGCATTAAAATAGGGCTGGGAACAGCCATTGGTTACTGCTAGAAAGCTTCCTGCTACTACTGACAGAGCCATGGTCAGGGCAGCAGCTCACCTACTTGAAATAGAAGGGGGAGAAGAGCCAGCCAGCCAGTATCAATCTGACTAGGAAGCCTACCCAGAACTGGCCCAGTAGTGATACTGTTCTTGCCTATTGTGCAGATCCAGTAGCTCTGGTTTTGGCACATGTCGGGCCCAGATCCCACCACTCAGTAGCTGAAAAGCCTCAGAGCACTGGCGAGCAGTGATGGAAGCCCATCACCAATGTGTAATTGTTAAAATAAAATAAAAAATGGTACCAGGCAAACACATTATATTCACAGGATGGGTAGGCAAAGATCTCATAGCCATACTGTGTGGCACAGTAGAAGGAGCAGGAAATTCATTGCACATTCTGCTGTAAGTGTAGTTGAAGTCTATGTACACATCCCAGATATTCATAACAGTGTTGGCTTCCATCAAATGTCTTTTTGAAGGCTGGTTTGTATGAGAGACAGGGTTCCCTGGATGCTGTTGCTTTTCAGATGGACACAGCAAGAAAGGGAAATCCTGAATGACTCATCATATCCTCTTGGGCTTTTTCCAATTCCTTCCCGTTTACACGCTTGGACTCACCTCTGAAGGATTAAAGAGAAGAAATGTGGGCTTGTTGACTAATAAAGATTTCTAACCACATGGTGTTAGTTGCCCCACACACTTTCACTACAGTTCCAATGAGTTCAGTGCAGGTACCTCCCAGGTTCCTCCTCCTCCTCCTCTTCTTCCCATTCCCTATCTGGTGTTGAGGGAGATACAAGGTTCTTGTTCTGGAATTTCTAACAGCCTCCACTGGTATTATTTAGTGTTCTTATGTTGATGTTGTGAGCTGCCCTGAGTCGGTTTTCAACGAGTAGGGCGGAATATAAATCGAAGAAATGAAATGAAATGTTATATCTACATCTTCCTCTGGGTCTGCCTCATGGTCTTTGTCCTTCTTATCTTTCCACACATACCTTATAAGGTATGGAATCCCAAGACAGTTGCCACTACTGTGATAATTTCAATTGAATTTGGGAGAATAAAATGAAGACAGGTACTGACTTTGCCATGTATAAATAAATGTAGAAATATCCAATAAACTGTATATAACTGAAAAACCATGTTTTATTTTAAAAATCCCTGCTAAAATAAAAGAAATAAACATATGTTAAAATCCCTGTCCAGTCATTTAACAGAATGGTTTTAAATAATAAGGGGAAGCCAGTCATGCAAGTGTGGCTTTAAGACAGCCAGTGTGTCAAGGTTATTTCTGAAATGACACCCTTAGGAAAACTGCAGATTTAAACTGTGGTGCTACTGAAACTCAAAATTAGTCTCAAATCTGGCCTTTTAAAAAATTATTATTGAATATATAGCAAGTTTGGACTAAAATGCAAGAAACTTATAAAAATGCTCATGACTATTTGTATTTCCTGCAGATTAGATGGTGTTTAAAGAAAATTAGAGACACTGATACAATCATAGAACTCTAGAGCTGAGATCATTGAATCCATCCCTCTGCCAAAAGAGGAAATCCACAGCTAAACCTTTCCTAAGAGATGAACATTCAATCTCAGTCTAACAACATTCAGTCCACCACCTTCCAATGTAAAGTGTTCTACTGTTAAACAGTTTGTATTGTCAGACAGTTCTTCCTAACATTTTGTCAAAATCTCATTTCTTATTATTTCATTCCATTAGCCAGGTCTACCCTCTGGAGCCACAAAGAACAAGTTTGCTCTATCTTCCACGTGACTCCCTTTCAAATATTTGAAGATAGCTGTTATATCACATGTCAGCCTTCTCTTCAACACAATAAATGTACCCAGCTTCCTTCACTGTCTTCTCAGCACTTTGTTTCCAGACCTTTTCGGTCATAATCACCTTTCTCTGGAATCTTTCCAATGTACTGGTGCTACCTTAAACTCTAGCACTGAGAACAGGACACAATAGTTTAGGGAGTTTGACCAAAAAAGAATAGGAAATACTGACCTGGTTTTGGACACTATAGATTTATTGATGCAGCCTAGTACCACATTTCTTGTTTTTGTCACTGTCGTGTTGATGGTGGTTTAGTAAGACCCCGGAGAGTTTTCAGTACCAGTGCTAAGTCAGATATCACTCATCATAATTTGGGAATCTATTTTTTCCTTTTTAGATGGAAAACTTTATATTTTTGCTGTTGAAGTTTGTTTTCTTTTAGTCCTGATTTTCCAATCTATTATATTCATCTTGAATTATGATTCTGTCTTCTGGAACTATTCCTCTGAATTTGGCGTCATGTGAGAATTTAAAGGGGCTTCCCTTTATGATTAGATTTCATTCCCTTTTGAATGAAAAACCATTGGTGAGTAGTCTTTCTGGCTATGGCCCATCAACCTTTTACAAGAAAAAGTATGCAAAACAAATACCTTCTCTATCTATCTATCTATCTATCTATCTATCTATCTATCTATCTATCTATCTATCTATCTATCTATCTATCTATCTATCTATCTATCTATCTACTTAAACTTCCACTTTAAAAAGCCAGGAAATTCAATCACAACCCACCTTGATTTATGAATATATGATATTATGTTTTTGTATCCACAATTTAAAACATTAGGAAATGGCACAATATTGCTGCACAATATTGTGCCATACTGCCAGCAGGAAAAAGGGTTGCAAAACATTACATAGCAAAATATAGTCCAAATCAGTGGTGGGATTCAGCAGATTTACATCAGTTCACCAGAACTGGTAGCATAAATTCTGGCTGGCTGGTTTTGAATAAAGTCCTAATTTAGGTGCAATGCAGGGCTTTCTCCCTCACCATGCCCACCATACCACACCCACAGAGTAGGTAGTAAAAAACAAGTGACAGATAGAGTCTAAGGACACTGCTGTCAGGGATTTAGTTCATTAATTTGATGTGTTGAACTATGCTCATTAGTTCATTTATTTCTTTTATTTCATTCAGATCAAAAGAAAGAAATAAACTAATGAGCATAATTCAACACATCAAATTCACGAGTTAAATCCTTGACGGTAGTGTCCTTAGACTCTACCTGCCACATTTTTTGAAGGAAGGAAGGTTAGAAAGAGTGTGTGTGGTGTGTGTGTGTGTGTGTGTGTGTGTGTGTGTGTGTGTGTGTGTGTGTGCGCGCGCGCGCGCACGCGCTTGCGCTTCAGTGTCATTCTTCTCCACATGTTGTATTTTAATTGTATCCACCTTGGGAAGTTATCATATTCAGTTTTTAACATGTTTCCCCTTTTTATTTTTGTTTTTTGTGACCTCATTTGAGTGGTGTTTTGTAAAACGTTTCATAGTCCCCCCCCCCCAAGTCCAATTGAAATGTAATAATGTCACCACTAAGGTTATTCTTTCCTCTTTCAAACACACTTTGGGTTACCTGAATCGGTTGTGTGGTTTGGTTGCTGGGCCTCCGAAAACAGACACACACACCCTGTGAAGATTGCATTTTTTCAAAGTCAACTTTAGGAAGCAATGATGTCATCATTTTGTATTTTTGGCCAATAGCTCTTTACATTTCTGAAAGTTGCTGAGACAAGCTTTCAGTTGTAACCATTATTTTCCTGGGTGCTTTAGTTTTGTGGTGGCAGCTCATCGAAAGTACATGATTTTCGTTACATCACAAAAGCTGCCAGACCACCCAAATGAAATGTAAGACATTCATCAAATTCACATCAAAAATTTGAATCCCAGCACTGGTCTGAATGTTTATAACAACAATGTCAGCAGACAAGATGGTCCACAGGATGCTCTCTTGAGCTTATCACCATTCACATCTGTCAAAAAACAAAAACAAAAAACCAGCCATGATAATTGTTTTGTGTTTAGGTAAGGAGTAAGTTAACTGATAGGAGAAGAAGCCAGCTTCTGGATTTTCCCTTGCTTGGTATCTCTATATAAATAGTACTATGAGAATGGTACTATTCTCTATTTGAATGATGATTGAACCAACATATAAAAATAATATATTTTTATAAATGATGCAGAACATCAGCAACAATCTATATATAGTTAAAATAACTAACTTCCCCTGCCCTCTGCTAAGCAGAGAAAGTGCTTAATTTACCATTATCCTGAAGTGGCTTTGTTTATTAAGCCAGCTCATTATATTGGCAGGAGCCATTTCCATGAGAACAGTAATGTTTGAATCAATTGTTCAAATGAAGTCCAACTGTTCCCAAGTAGCCTGCAGTAGCTCACTCCTTGATGCTAGTGTAGCCATACCCTAAGAGTGTCTGTGGGGATTTCTGTAGAAGGGGGCTTACACACATCCCTAGGTGAAAGCTTACACAAATCCACACCTACACCTTCTTCCTGCTAGATTCTTGCCTCTAGTTCATGGTTTAGAGACCCACATTTGCCAAAATACCCTACACTGCAAAGGGTCCTTAACAGCACAGTCTTATGGAGATGCATGTGAAATGAATGTTGTGTGACTGATACAGTAGTAAATGTACCTAGAATGGAGGCCAAAATCAGTTTAACAGGAAGCAAGTCAATTCAGTGTGCTTGCATGCTACCTAGCAAACAGCTGAGCTTGAGAACACAAGGAAACAGAAATACCTTGTTCTGCAAATGTTGGTTCCTCTTGTGTTTTTGTAGTGATGCTGCAAAACATATGATTCCTTTGCCTTTACATCAAAGCAGTAGCTTTAAAAATTGCTGACCCAAACAACTTAGGTATCAGGGTTTCTTGTATCTGACTAAAATGGAATGGAATAGGATGATAGTGAATTGGCCTCACCTTTGTTAATATGCTGACAATATTGAGTTGTATGTGGAGGTGCAGAGTGTCTGTGTAAGTCTAGGCATGGTCTTACAAATGTTTGGTTTTTCCGATGACATAAAATTCAGTGATTCAACATGTGGAATGCTATTCCTACCCATCAAATTAGTTGTGTGTGTATTGCTTCCCATTAAACAATTAAACAGACATTCCCAATGTCTATAATTCAGCAATACTTACTTTTTGTTGTCTGGGATTTTTTTTGAGCAGTCTGTAACAGGACAGAGGCCTACTGTTTAGTTCTTTGTATGTTTCTCTGAGAAACAATTTCTGCTAGATTCAGTTGGCTTTATTCTCAAGTCAAACATTTCAGGTTTTCATCCTAGGCATGCCTAACAATGCTCACGAGGCAATTAGCATTTTGCTCCAAAAATTCTAGGTCAAGGGTTTGCAACCTCCAGCCCGTGGGCTGAATCTGGCCCATGGCACCAAAAAATCCAGTCCCCAATGTTGCTCCAGCCACAGCCAACACATAAACATGCTTACTACAACTGTAAATGAGTCTGCAGCCATCATAAATGCACTTATGACAGCCACGGATGTGTTTTATGGCACCAGTCCAGCCCGCTCAACTGTCTGAGGTGGCATGGTCCAGCCCAAAAACATTGAAAAGCCCTGTTTTAGATACTCATTTTACTGGCCTTAAATGATGAAAGGCTGAATCAACCTTGTTTCTTTTTACATTGCTTTTGGCTAAGTTGATTAAAAGGAAATCTAAAATACTTAAAACTACCAGCTTCATAATATGTTTTTTTTTTAAAACTTCTTTTCAGTAGGGAAGGCAAATGAGGACATTGTAGAAAAGGACAGCAGGATTTTTATTTAAACATTTTAGCTTGTTTTTGCTATTATTTGCCAGACACTGCACTTAATGTATTTGTTTTAGTGTTGTAATCAAGGGTGCTATAACATTGCCCTCATAAGCTTACCCAAGCACCAGAATCCAAATGTAATTAGCACAAAGTTATTCATGGTGTACACCAACAGACGTTATTGCAACAGCAACATAAATTCAGCTGAATGATGTATAACCTAGGAATAAAGCTGGAAATTCATCACATCATGATGCTTTTGCAATATGGATTGCACTTGTCTTTTTATTTTCTACAGATAGCACAAGTTGTGTCTAACAGCATAGGACTCCATGTACTTTAGCATCTGTGCTATACTATAAATCACAGTAAAACCCTGACTTACATATGCCTCGACTTACATAATGATTTTGTGCTAAAACCATGTCCCGATTTACATGATTTCCAATGGGTTTGCTTCAAGTTACATAAAGATTCATTTCCCTATGGGGTTGCTTCGATTTAGATAAAAATTTTATTTTCCCTATGGGTTTGCTTTGAGTGATGTAAAAAAATAGCTTTTCCTATGGGTTTGCTTCGAATTACATAAAAAACTGATTTAAGCAAAAGCCTATCGAATGGACTCCCCCCCCCTTAAATAGGTGTTTTACTGTACAGCATTACCAAGGTCAAAATACACTTGGAGGAAATGAGACACATTCATCTCAATGATTTGACATGAAAAGGAAAGCTACATCAATATTTTTCAACTCAAGATGGACTGAACCTAAGAGGCCAAGGATTTCTGGGCTGAGCAGGTAGAATTCTTCCTATTTTCTCAATTACACAATCATTCTGCCCTCGGCTTTCAAATGAAAGCATATAAAATCTGACTTTGGATTCTAGCCTGTGTGCACAATATTATCCACAATCAGCACAATCCAATATTTAGAAGCCTATAACTTCTTGTGCCCTAACTATAATCAGTAAGCATTGATAAGAGTCTATTGATTCCCTTTTAACCTATCCATGTTGGCTGTCATCATTAAATTTTCTGATAGTACATTCCACAGATTACATGCATAGTGTAAAGAAGTACTTCCTTTTATTCTTCTGAGGATGTTTTCTGTCAAAACAGGTGCAAAACTATGCTGTTTCTCATGAACAGTACAAACTAGAGTGTGAACATTAATAAGAATTGCATTTCAAAAAGTACATTGCAATTATAAGTCAGTCCCAAGTCTCTTGTTACTTTGAGACCTTTGGTCTGAATTTTATTCAATATATATGTGAATGGAATTTCAATTGTAGAAGTTGCATGCAAAATCTGATCCGATGCCAAATGTGTACCCAGTTGTCTGTGACCAGCACCCTACCAGACCATTAGGTAGATCTGAATGTGTATAAATGCTGAACAGGATACTGTACTTGCCTCTAAATCTAGTCTCTTCTTCTTGGTTTATTCATTCTCTTATCAGAGCTCCAATAATGGAAAAAAATTGGTTACTTAGCCTGTACAATAATTGCTTGAATGTAGTTCAGATACCAAAGATATGGAGGAAGGCTCAGGTGATAGCTATACTTGAATCAGGCAAGCCACTAGAAAAAGCTACAGGCCTATATCTCTTCATAGCTACCTATATAAGATACAGTAAAACCTCATATAACACTAAAACCTGGTTCCACAAGTCTTCATGTTATATGATTTTTAGTGTTATCTGATCCTCTATGGGATCCATAGAGATACATTGTAACCACACAGGCTTTCGCGGTTGTTATCTGAAGCATCCCATAGGATCTTAATGTTATCTGATGCAATTCTTCCCCCCAGATTCCTTGATGTTATGCGATTTTAGTGTTATTCGATACTAATGTTATATGAGGTATTACTGTATATGAATGTTTATTATGAACCTACTGTTTGCAGTAGTAGAACACTTGCTTATACCACAGCAAGCTGGTTTCAGACCTGGCAAAGATTGTACATCACAAATTCTTAACCTAACACAGCATATAGAAGATGGTTTTGAACGGAAGGAAATCACAGGTGCAGTGTTGATAGATCTCACTGCAGCTTATGACACAGTCAGCCATGCAGCCCTTCTGAAGAAAGTATCCTACATTACAAAGGATTTTAAATTCACAAAAATCACAGGCTGTTATTGGAAAACCATAGATTTTTCGTCAATTTCCAAGGACAACACAGCCGTTGGAGAAATCAAAGAAATGGTCTCCCACAGGGCAGTGTGCTAGCCCCCCTTTAACATATATACTAATGCTCAATGGCTGCCAGAAGCCACTAGGAGCTTTCTCTATGCCGACAACTTTGTAATTGTTGCACAGTGCACAACCTTTGAGGCTGTTGAGAAAAAACTGATTGAAATTCAACTCTGTGCTTTTCATCTGAAAAACCACAAGGCATCAAGAAAGTTGCAGGTGAACTGGAATGGAATCAGGCTTGACACTGCAACACCCCCCAAATACCTGGGAGTCACCCTGGATCGAACTTTTACCTTCAAGACCCACTGCCTAAATACGAAACAGAAATTTTTTTGCCAAAAACAATCTTTTAAGGAAAATAACAGGCACAAGTTGGGGTGCCCAACCACACACATCAAGACATTCTGCTCTAGATTTATGTTATTCTGCAGGAGAGTATGCTAGTCCAGTGTGATACAGAGCAATGCATACAAAGCAGGTGGATGTGGTCCTAAATGAAACAGCAAGATTGGTCGCAGGATGCCTAAAACCAACCCAGTACAAAAAGTGCATTACTTAGCTGGCATCCCTCGATCGAAATTCCACCGAGAAAATGCTGCTCATAAAAAATGGGTCAAAGCAAGTACCTTGGAAACACACCTGCCATTTGATCACCAATCACCAAAGCAGAGACTGAAATCAAGGCATAACTTCCTCACAACTTCTGCCCCACCAAACAACCAGCCCCCACAGACCACCTTAGAACTATGGAAGGTGAGCAAGGAGCTAACTGGCCAGAACCACATGACTCTCTACCACCTGGCCAAGAACAACCTTGGCCTGTATATAGAAAGCTCTAAACAGACTGCATGCAAGGGTAGGAAGATCAAGGGCTAATCTGAGAAAGTGGGGTTTCCCTGTAGACAACAGTCAGTGTAAATGCGAAGAAGAACAAACCATCGTTCATACAATACAATGCACACAATGCTTCTCAACGTGCACTGAGAAGGACCCAGGGTGGCATGTTATGCATATGCTTGTGGACATGGATAAAGAAAGAAAGATCATAGCTCCATCTGATCCCCTTCTATATAAATAAATGCCAGCAGTAGCCTGTGGGTCATGTAGGGGATGTTATCTTCTTAAATGCCCTCCAACTCAGACAATGACATCCCACACACATACACACACTGAGATCCATCTTTGCCATGTGCTTCCGTATTAATAAAATGCCATGAACAATTAAAATATATTATGTTGCTGAGTCACGATGCCACATGAAAGGATTTAATAATACTTTCCATAATGTATAGAGATTATTCAATAAAGTGGTGAATATAGAACTGAAGAAAAGACTCTTTTGTAGGAAAGAGTATACAGTAAAACCCCGACTTACATATGTGTCGAGTTACATAAAATTCGACTTACATAATGATTTTTGCACTGAAACCATGTCCCGATTTACACAAATGTCCCAATTTACATTAACACAATTTCCTATTGGTTTGATTCGAGTTACATAAATGGGTTTGCTTTGAGTTAAGTAAATTTTTTTTTACATAAAAGCCTATATTTACATAAAAGATTTTTTACGTAAGTAGGGGTTTTACTATACAGTGGAATCCCGTATAATGATTGCATTGTACAACTATGGAATCATACAAGTGCCTTTTTTAAAAACAAAATTGTATCGTACAATGATTTTCATCTTTGTACAATACAATTTTTTTTAAAAGGCAAAAGCTGGTTGGCATTAGGGTGGCGTGGGGGAGCATGTCAAGCCCCATAGATAGCACAAGCACTGCCCTTAGCCCTTGCCATTTTGAAATGGTCCATGGATCTGTTTCGCTAAGAGGGCTGGGCAAAAGCAGTCCAGTCTTAGCGAAACAGATCCACAAACTCCTTGCCATTTTGAATGGATCTCTTTCGCTAAAAGGGCTGGGCTGCTTTTCCCCAGGGAGGTCGGGGAAGACATCTATGGAGGTCCCCTTGCTTCGAAACAGATGCCTTCCCCGACCCCACCCCACCCCCACCCCCCTCGGCAGGGCTGCCTTTGCCCTGGGAATATGCTTCCCCGGGGAAAAGCAGGGGAAAAAATCATTGTATGAATAATCCCATAGGGAAAAATCGCTATACTATATATCAGTGGTTCCCAACAAGGGGTACACAGCCCACTAGTGGACTTGGGAAACACTGCTATATATGTATTGTACAGTGATTTTTCCATACAAAGATGGATCCTTTGGGACCAATTAAAATCGTTATACAAGGTTCCACTGTATAGCTAAAGTCTTCCACAAAAGTTGAATGGAATTTTTCTTTGAGATACTGAGTGGTTTAGGATTTTTAATTTCCACTTCTTATTGTTGACCTTGAAAAGAAATATCAAAATACCACACAAAATGGTCTTCTACAGTATTTCCAGCAAGGAAAGGAAATACCAAATACTGTAGTCTAGAACAGTCTCCAGTTTGTAGTTAGTCTATTGGATGTGTTTCATGTTTAAAAAATAATAATTAGTGGGACTGAGAGTTGAAGAACAACTGATAAAATAATCTTGGCCCAGTTCATTCATAAAGAAATCAACTGTATTCTGATGGCTTACATTTTTGAAGGACAAGTTACATGGGCATGGGGTCAAATTACACAGTAAGGTGTTTCATCTGGTAAGGCCTGCTGATGGATCCTGGGGCTTGGTGCTTTTGCACATTTGACAAAGCCTCCTGGATTTTATTGAAATATTGTTATATTCTTACATAAGCAATGACTAGCCAGGATGAACAATTTTACAGTTCAAACAGTCTTTTGATTCAGAACTATAAAAACATGATAACAAAAACTATATTCTTCAAAGTGACAGATTGTCAGACTTGTGTTTATAATGAGAAATTCCATCAATATAGCAACTACATTAGCCACACCACAGAAGCTTATTGTGGAAAGAACGTAATGAACGCACTAGATCTATCATTGAGGGAGCACATCTTCTGCATCTTTTACAACATTTGACTTAGAATTGTACTGTATATGCTCAGAGTCACATGTTTTCACTTACTGGTGGACTTTTGTGTGTAGAAACAATGTAAATAACTAAAGTTTATAGAAATAGGCAAGCTGATATTGTGTGGAATCATTCCAAGGTAACCTTTACTTTGATACTCAGATGAATATTTATATGATTTACATAGTTATCCTGTTCACACTAGAATTAACCCTCTCTAGGACCACCACAGACTTAGATTACTAAGGAGTGTTATAAAATTTTATAATGCCCTTAGATCATTGCTAGAATATTATGTTAGAATGTGATATAATCATGAAAATAATTAATTACTACATAATATTTTAAAATGAACACTGCAGAATTTTTCTCCTTCAAAGAATTTGTCTACCATATAATGTGTCTGCCACACAATTTTGGCTTCTATATTGGTTATAAGCCCATAACAAAATAAACCCTGTCTTGAAGGAGGGAGAAACCTACTCCAGAATATAGTTAAACCTTGCATAAAGAGTGCTTCGCTTAAAGAGTAACTCGCTTAAAGAGCAGAATTTTCTCTGAATGTTTGCTTCGCTTAACAAATAAAACCAACCAAAAGCTCGCTTAACAAATAAATCGGGGTACACAATCCCACCCACAAATGGTCACTTGCAATGGTGTTTCGCTTAAAGAGCAAACTCGCTTAAAGAGCAACCCTGTGGAACGCATTATGCTCTTTAAGCAAGGTACAACTGTACATGGATTTTGTCAATGTTGTTACCAAGAAAAAGCCATTGAGTCCAAGCCTCTGCTCAATGCAGGAATCCAAATTAAAGCAGACCAAATTAAAGCAGATCTGACACTTGATTGCCCAATTTTCTCTTGACTGTCTCCATCTCTGACACGTTCACCACCTTCCAGCATAGCTGGTTCCATTGTTGTACTGCTCTACAAGTTAAGATGTTTTTCCTGATAATCAACAGAAATCTGGTCTTCTGTAACATGAAGCCATTATTACATGTCCTGAACACTGGGGTGATTGAGAACAGATTCTACCCCTCTTTTTGACTATCTTTCAAATTTTTGAAAAGTGCTATAATATACCCCTTTATTGTCCTTTTCTCAAGGCTAAGCCTAATTCCTTCAGTCTTTCTTCATAGGCCCTGACCATCCTTGTTGCCCTCCCCTGAACTAGTTCCAGTTTGTCGGCATCCTTCTTAAAGTGTGATATCCAGAACTGGACAGAGTACTCTAGATGAGGGCTAATTAGTGTCAAATAGAGGGAGACTAGTAACTCACAGGTTTTGGAGACTTTACTTCTGTTAATGCATCCTAAAATAGCATTTGCCTTTTTTTTTTTTTTTGCAGCCACATCACACTGTTGGTTCATATTCAACTTGTGATCTACAAAAAATTTCAAACCCCCTCTCATTCCTAGTATTTCTAAGCCAAGTACAGTAGAACCTTGCATAATGAAAAACCTCTGTTATGCGGATTATTTTTGTTATGCAAAGCACTCTTGGCGGTACCCCGCATAACAAAAAAGTTCAATAACTGGGGTTCCCATTGAGCAGGTATACCCCGGCTACTGAAAACCCCGCAAAACAAACGGTTCCCCCCCATTATGCGGGGTATTGCCCTTGTATAACAAACCCTTCATTATGTGAATTTTTCGCTATGCGAAGCATTCATTATGCAGGGTATCCCTGTACTCCTCCCATCTTGTAACTGCACATTTGGTTTTTCTTCCCCCAGGTGTAGAACTTTGCAGTTATCTTTGTTAATTTCATTCTGTTGTTTTCACCCCAATATTCAAGCCTATCAAGATCTTTTCGAACTTTGTTCTTGTCTTCCAAGGTATTTGTCATTCACAGATTTATTAAATATTACCTGCGCTCCCTCAGCCAAGTCATTAATTAAAATGTTGAATCACCATTGTGATACCCCACTTGTTACACTCTTCCCAGTTGGAGAAGGAGCCACTGATAAGCAATCTCTGAGTATAATTTTTAACCAACTGTACATCCACCTGCCACTTGTGCTATCCAGTCCACAGCTTGTTAGCTTGCTAATCAGAGTATTTGGGGGCAGTTTATTAAAGGCTTTGCTGAAGTCAAGATATACTATAGCATTCCCACTGTCTACCACGAAAGTTATCTGATAATTTTTGTAGATAAGATAGGATTTGTTAGCAGGACACCATTGTAGAAAAGAAAGCTCCCATGCTAGGTAGGTTGGGCCTATCCCAAATTTTAAGTCCTTAAGTGTGTATCTGGGAATCAGTCCAAGAACTCTCAGTGGGCAGATAATGTATTATTATTATTATTATTATTATTATTATTATTATTATTATTATTATTATTATTATTATTATTATTATTATTATTATTATTATTATTATTATTATTATTATTTCAATGTCTATACCACCCTACTTGGTAGAACCAACTCAGGGCAGTTCACACACATGTAAAGTTACAAGTTCATAAACACAACATGTCAATAAATCATAAATAATCAATATTAAAGAACATCAAAATAACAATATCATTACAGTAACAAAAAGTAACATCAAAAAGTAACAAAAAGATTCAATCAACATCAATATCAAGTTATAGTCAAAAATTTAAAGTACTATTACACAATTTTACTTCTCTGTCATCATTTGTGGCTGTAGCATGCAGTTAGACCACGGAAAGAGCTTTTCTTCACTTGTGTTTGTGTCTTACTGTCAAGTTTTCCAGCCATTTCTTTTCACATAATGTTTGCCCTTTCTATGAGCTTGCTAAGACAGGTGGCTGCCATTTGTAACATAATCAGTCCCTCTGCCAGTTTAAAAAGACCCATTATTTATGTACGTCCCTGGTTATTCTCCTTTTTTTCATTTGGACAAGAGGCGCTACAAAACATTTCAGATAGCTTGAGATAAAGGTTAAACATAAAGATCACATGTGATCATGCACAGCTTCAAAATAAATGGGTTAAATCTGTTTCAATACAAAACTGGTTCAAAATGGTGCCTTTAATGTGCATTTGATTTGGGCCACTCTTTCAGATGTGAAAATGTAAGGCAAGCTTTTTTTGGGGGGGTGGGGACCGGGGGAGAGCCAGACTAAACCCTGTGGCCCATAAATCAAATCATCTGCAGTAGGTTAAAAAGTGCACAATGTGTCTCCCCACTTTGGTGTTATTGACAACCATACAGGTCTTTAAAACCTTTTTTTAAAAAACCTAACAACTCCGGGCTACATACATATTTTCTTAACCAGATATCCTTGTGGGATTTTTTTCACTAAGAGGTGTGATTATTGAGAGTTGCATATTTGTCTCATATATGCATTGTATACATTTTTGATGTTTCCTGCTAGAATTAATGACTGGTTCACAGCCTTTGTTACAAACTATAAATTATCACCTTGAGACTTGCCATAGAAAGGATTACTTAACCATTCATTCACTGTTAGCTGTCCAATATGCTCCAGATGTTGCATATGAGGTTTTGCAAATTTTTACTGGCACACTACCAAGTTAATCTGTTGTTTAGGACACCAAAGGAATTGTTAACTGTCTACTAAACTTTACAGGAGCCCAGATCTTTGTTTAGATTATCAAGGAGGTGTGTGGGGGAAATTTCTCCCTCTAATCCAGTGATACCTCTTAAACAATGCTCCACTGTTGCATTGCTATTGTCTTTGCTACTGCATAATTTTATGCTAATCCTCGTGGAGCTGTTGAAGGGGCATTTACTTTCTTGGTCACATGAGTTAAATTCTTTTGCTGAAGCTAGCTGTCAGATGGTTCTCACCTATGATTTGCTATTTAAAACCAGTTCTTTGACTCTTTTGAAGTGAGAGTTCTCATTTCTTCACTCTACTGTATATATATATATATATATATATATATCATGCATATAATGCAGTTGATGGAAGAAATGGGCTTTATGCCCAGATAATGGATTTGAAAGCAGCTAAAAGGGAAGACAATTATGTTACCTTAAATCCTAGTTCAAATAATCTCAGGCTTTATGCCAAAAAGCAAATGTTGATCTGGGGGGAGGGGGGAGGATCCCTACACAACCTTCAGCACAGCCCTTAAAGCTTTGAAAACACTCCCAGCATATTTCTGAAAAGATTTTGAGGAGGCTAAGATGTTGGTAAAATATCTTTTCGTTGCCATTAGTTTTGCTTAAATCCTGTGGAAGTATTCCAAGCTTCCACAGCATACTCAATGCTTTGGTGAAATTGCTCATCACCCCATCTTAACTCCAGCTGCACGATTGCTTGTGTACTTTAGCCCCTGCTTATTTTTCCTAGTTCACCATCAGACTAGACAGTTCTGTCAACTAAAAAAAGACATTCTTTTTTCAAACTATTGATCTCTGTTGCTCTTCCAAATCCTTTAGTATTGGCCCTTAGGATTAACTATAATGCTATAATCATTTTGTTAAGCATTCAGATCCATGGTAGACTAAAAATGGTAACATCAAAAGGATTGAAATGCCCTTGAAGAAATCAATTTTTGTTCATCAAATACAAATGCTGAGAGGTTGCTTTCAGCTAATAATTTATAACTGAATTAATGACACATGGCTTCCTTCTGTAATGGCTTTTCTTCCTCCTTTTCTGCCTCCCCCTTCTTCTCACCCCTCCCTCTGGGAACTTTTTGCTCTGTGATCTGATTTTATATTCTGTGAAAGAAAATCCAAATGCTAAAGAATGTAATAGTAATTCTGTGATGTGAAGTGCTTTTGAGTCATCTCAGTCTTTCCCCCTTCCTGCCCTGCTAAAATGCTACTTCGGAAAATGGAATACTTAAAATGGAATACTTAAAGATATGTATAAATTGATAGCATTGGTAATCTATAGCAGATATTCTCAACTTGTGGCCCGTGGGCTGAACGTAGCCCACAGCACCATTTCATGTGCCCCCCACTGTTTCACCACACCAGGAAGTGTCATGTGGTGGAGGAAGGGCAAAATGGCCATCTGGCCCCCAAAGCTGTCTGAGGGAGCATGACCAGGCCCCCGGCTTCAAAAGGTTGAGAACTCCTGATCTATAGCATTCACTGTTATTCTTTTCCAGCCTGATGAAATTGCTTTCATTTCATTGAGTTTTAAATCAAATCAACATGTACTTTTTCTTCCTTTAAGTCTTTCTGAAGATCAATGGATCCTGTGAACAAATAGATGGCAACAACTGATCCCGTGAACAAATGTTGGTATAAAAGAATTCTAGGTTATGTAATACGTTTATTGGATCACCAAAGTTATATAAACATAAGACAAACTTTTGATTTCTCTAGAACTCTTCTTCACGGTTAGTGTGGAATTTTCAAAACTCAGAACTCAAAAGAAGCAGTCAGTCCGAAAGTTTGTGAGATGTTATAGCCAATGTTCTTGTAGGTGAAATATTATATTGGATGGAGAACAAAGGTACAGTATTGAGGTATTATTTTATAGTCTTTCCTATCTCTGCAGACAAAAGGCTGGCTGCAATGCTGGGGAGCCAGCATGGTGTAGTGAAAAGGAGTGTTAGTTCAGATCTCTGCTTGGCTGTGAAAGTTCAATGTGGTGGTGGCAATGGCAAACCACAAATGATATATTAAGGTTGCTATAATGTAGATGCAATATGATGACATATATAAAGAAAAACCATCCTTAAGGCACAAATGGAGTGGAGCCAGGGTTTTTTTTTTTTTTTGGGGGGGGGGAGGCTGGTTGTCCACAAATCCTTTGCATGGTCTTAGAAGAGAAGTATGCAACCAACATATCATACTTTGTGTCAGCAAAACTGGAGATTATCCCTAGACCTTATAAAAGATACTTGCAGCGATGGCAGCTCCACCTTCAGCGGCAACAGCGTGCAGAAGGGTGGGAACTGAGACCGGTGGTTATTGCGGTCAGCACCTGCAGCTGGAGCAGTGTCAGCTAGGCCTTGCCGGGGGGGGGGGTGTCCTCCACTTCTGGGAGTGACAAGGGTTGAACTAGCCCACAGGCTGTAGTTTTGGCACCCATGAAACACATGACTGGCCCGTGGCCTGAAAGGTTTGGGCACCCCTGCTGTTAGCTTTTAAAATGGATTCCTGTGCATATGGCTCCAGATGACCACTTTGCATGATGGTAAATGTTGGCATCTATTTTGGATCCTGGAGTGCCCAAACTATGGCATTTGGTCCAATTCATCTGGCCCACTTCACCCTCGTCACTCCCAGAAGCAGAAGTAAAACTCACCTGACTTCTGCTTCTGGGAGCGATGAGGGTGGTGTGGGCTGGATGAATTGACATTGGGGGCCAGATCCTGGGAAAAAGGGGGTGCCATCCCTCTATCTCCCAAGGAAGCACACTGAGGATCACAGCATCTGATCCTCATTGTGCCACCTTGGGAGAAAGAGAACAGGCAGCCTCCTTTTTCTCCCAAGGCATGTTTGTGAGTCCCAGCCATGCCTCAGGGAATTTGAGGCAAACGTTTATGTTAAAGTTGTGCGATGCAAATGGTTGCCTCAAATTCCCTGTTTTCCGATTTTAGCCTTATCTGATGCAAACGTTATCCAAGGTATCACTGTACTTATTCATTTTTAAATGTTACAACCAACATGGTACAAATAGTTTCAATGAACAGAAACTCAAAAGTCCATGATGTCAAGTTTTCTATGAATGTATCCTTCTTGTTATTGTTTTCTTTGCTTCCGGCACACATTTTAATGTTGCCATTGAGGCAAGATCACACATCTTTGTTCTCCATCCATTCGTAATAGATATTCTATTTATTTTATCTCAAAAATACTTAAGTCTAAATGTAAAGTGATGCTTGGGGTTGGATTGGGATTTGGGTGCTTTTTCTCTTCTCACCCATAACCCTTCCCAGTGCCAAAAACCTGTTCTGGAGAGCAGATGGGGCAGGGGCTGCAAAGAGGAAAGACCATTTCCATCTGTTTAGAGTTGCTGAGTTTCTCCACCCCATTCATGAAGACAGTAACAGCGTTGGAGGCAGCATACTGCACCTTCATTAAAACAGAAAATAATTTCAGCACAGCAACACAAAAATCAACAGTATAGCAAGAACAAAAAGAGCATGGGTGTGTGTTTACATTAAAAGCCAATTCCTCCATCCAGACCAAAGCAAAGACAACACCTCCAAAGCCTTGCCTGGCTCTGATGCTAGGAAGAGACAGAGTTGAGTGTTGCCAGCAAACTGATCACACCTTGCTTCAAATTGTTAGATTGCCTCACCCAGAAACATGGGCTAGATGAGTGGTGGCATACCTATGGCACATGTGCCAGAGGTGGCACTCGGAGCCATTTCTGTGGGCACCCATGCAGTCACCCCAGGACAAAGTTCACCCCACCCATCTGCCCAGCAGCCCAATGGGAGCGCTTCCTCTCTCTCCCCCCAGCATAGAGTTCACCCTGCCCCTCTGCCCAGCAGCCCAATGGGAGCGCTTCCTCTCTCTCCCCCCAGCACAGAGTTCACCCCGCCCCTATGCCCAGCAGCCCAATGGGAATGTTTCATTCCTCCTCTGTTGTTGTGTTGGCACTTTGCAATAAATAAGTGGGTTTTGGGTTGAAGTTTGGGCACTTGGTTTCTAAAAGGTTCATCATCACTGGTTTAGATCTACAAATCCTGGGGGTTGAATAACATTTCCATTTCTGCATCTACTACCTGGAACCACACTCAATAGCTTGCTCAATGGACAGGAGATGTCAAAATCTACAGAGAAATGGAGAATTGCACTTCTCCAGCTAGATTTCTTCTTTCTGGTCAGGGTGATTCATCAAGCTGACTAGCATAATCTCAATACCATAGCTCTTGCAGAGATATAGCCACTTCTGTTCAAAACCTCCTGTCCCAAAGAAGCTATGTATAGCCCACTTCATATGCTATGGCTACACCAGACTCTTGTAATTTCAGGTCTTGTGAAGATTTCTTAAAATTGGTTTAGTGACTACCCTTTTTGTACACAAAGAGGTTTTCCAAGCTAATAGCCTCCCACTTAGCTTTCCTCAGGATCCCTAGCAGCAGGGCCGTCAAAAAATAGATTTGACTGCTGGGGCTTCGTTGGTAGTTCCATTGTCAATCTACTTATCCTATAGTGTTTCTTCTTTTCCTACTGTTATACCTTCAGTCCTGCTAGGGTGAACATATGAAATTCATTGGTGTGGCTGGTGATTTTTCCTATCTTGCGTTATCCTGCCATTAGACAGAAAAGGTAGAAATATCCCTGATTTCATCTGTTTTGGAGTTCTTTCCCACATCCTTACTTAAACTCAGTGGGCCAAGTGCTGAAAGGTTTTACATCTTTTTTTCAAATCATCTTTTAACACTTTTTTAAAAATTATAAATTATTACTAAAATCTCTAATAATATTAAACTTTAAGCTCTGTAGAAACTCAGTATACACCATTTTGATGGTCTGAGAGGAACATAGAATATTTTAAAAAATTATCTAATGCATTTCAAATTATTCCAAATTGGAGATACAAAAAAGCTAAACAATTAGAAGGAAAATGGGCCATTAAAAAGCTTTTAGACTAATTGAAAACATCATAACATTAACCTCTATAACCACCATAGTTTTCCTTCTCTCCTTTAAAAAAGAAGCCAAACATGCAGAGTTTGGCAAGCAACTTTGATTTCAAAATCTTCCCCCACCCAACAATTTAATGTCTTCCAAATGTTTTCCCTGTCTTTGTTCCTTCTCAACAAAGAGTTTTCATGCATTATTGTAGAAGGCTCTCCTTGTCCTCAGTTTCAGGATGTGTAAATATCTAACTTTGCATGAAGTGACTTCTACTTGCACAGAAAAAAAATTAAAAAATAAATAAAAATAAAAACATGCAGTCATTTCCTTTTTGCTAAAGTTGTCCAGTGACCAGAAGTCTGTTCTGGACAGATTCCCCATCTTTTGAAGCAGATTTGGAGTGAGGGTGGGATGGGGTTATGAGTGGAATCAGCTGCACTGTTGGATACCATTCTGTCAAAAGGCACAGTTACATTTTACTCCAAATGGCTCATGGAAAGATGCAGCTGGGGGGGGGGGGGATTTCTCAAAACATAGACATTTTTACAAGAATCCAACCACATTTTTATCTCTCTCTTTAAAAAAAACCCTCCAACAATGAACCCCCTCCAGACTGTTATTTCTAAACCTATTTGATTAGAACAGGGGTTCTCAACCTTTTAAAGCTGAGGGCTGGATCATACCTCCTTAGACTGTAGAGGGCTGGTGGCAGCAGCAGGACCACCCTGAGCCCCCACCATTCCCCCCGCACCCTGCTGCTTCCACTGCCAACACTCCTCTACACGCCATCAGTCTGGCCCACAAACACTCTCCCCGACAATAAAGCTTCCCTGCTTACTGGCCTGCCTTGGGTGAAGGAGGGGGTCCTGTTTGTCCTGCCCATGCTGGGCCAGAGTGGCACCCATGAAGGATGCATGCAGCTGTGTGTGTCTTCCATTTCCATCACTGTCACTGCCATCCTTTCCCCCTCCACCTGGCTTGGTGTATCCCTAACATTGATCTGTAGCAGAGTGGATGTTGTAAGCCTTCTTACAACATCCACCCTGCTATGGAGTGGTGTTAGGGACATGCCAAGCCAGATGGAGGGTAAAAGGACAGCAGCAATGGCAGAGGGAGTGAGGGCATGGGCCAGATGGAATGGTGCTGTGGGCTGGTTCTGGCTCATGGGCCAAAAGTTGAGAATCCCTGGATTAGAGGCCAAGTAATGTTTTCAATGTACTGTACTCAAGGGTCAGGATCTATTCTCAATCATCCCAGAGTTCAGGACATGTAATAATGGGCTCAAGTTACAAGAAGCCAGATTTAAGCTTAATATCAGGGGGGAAACTTCTTAACTATTAGAGTAGTGTGACAATGGAACCATTTAGGTGTCATGCAAGAGGAAACTGGACAACCATCTGTCAGATCTGCTTTGATTTGGATTCCTGCATTGAGCAGGGGATTGGACTTGATGGCTTCATAGACCCCTTCCAACTCAATTGTTTGGTGTTTCTATGCCAAGATCATTCCTCTTAAGAAATGAACCTGACACTTCAAATACTACAAACATCTAGTGCTTGACTCAAGTGTTAAGCCAGTATTTTCTCTCTGCTGCCTATATGGTTGATTCCCACTGTTGTAAGGCAGCTTCTTAAATGATGAGCATAGCAGGAATTTAAGTGGCAACATGCACACCATTCATCTGGAGACACTAGCCTCATTCAACCAATTGGTTTTCATATTTTCATCCATGCAAAAAGGTGGTGGGAAGGGGAGAAGATTGTTGCTGATTCCATTTCCATCTGCTATGACTACTTCCTTTACTGTTCCAAGAACTGGTAAAGTAGAAAGAATGGCAGAGGGTTGGTGAAATGCACAGCAGCCAATAGAAGGTGGAGTGAGAGGCAACCAAGTGCAGTGGCTGCCTCCTCCTCCTCCCCTTTCCTTTTCCCTTACATATGCTGATTCAGAGTGTGTGAGACTGGGATTGCAGTCAGAGGGTAGTACAGATGGACCCTTCTCCCATGCCCCAGCCCCCATGCCTTGGCTAATAGTCAGAGAGGGAGGCAAGAAGAAGTGGGCTGAATGGGCATAGGCATAGCATCTAAGGTACAACAGTACCTTATTTATCTTAATGCACTGACTGGAGAGTCTTCCAAGCATTTTGAACATATTTTAGGGTACCACCGCTCTCCCTAGATGGAGAAGGGATTGACAAATCCAGCAGGATTCATCTAGTAGATCAGACAGAAAAGGACACTTTCATTCTTGGGAGGCAAATTCTGGAAGGAACCTGTAGCCTGTTTAGAAGTATGACCTTTCTATAGGTCTGCTTGCAATTCTGCTTACTTAATGTAACTGCAGGCAAATTATCTCCAATATATATAAAGAGGTATAGAAAGAGATAGAAATTGCAATTTTGCTCATTCCACAGTGAATAAGTGGCTGTTTTGCTTATCCTACACTGACATCTGGACATTGCCCTGCCTCAGATGCACTGTAGAAGTAGATCATTTAAAAGGGGTAAAGCAAAATGAAAGATAGACAAGCCCCCCTGCAACTCCTGAGAGCAAAATGTCAGGTTCATACTTAGGATATCTGATAAACTGGGTGTGGGGAGTTGAGAGGGAGCTTTGCTTCCCACCCCCATGAATGTGCTTGTAAAGTTTATCCTCAAACTTCTGGTGTATCCTTACTTTCCATGGGAAAGAGTGGAACAAAATGTACCATGCAGAGTAAGGCTTGCATTGAAAGAAAAAGAGGGAGAGCCACAGAGGGAACCTATCTTCTGGGAGAAAAGTTAAAAGTTGTGACCACATATGTTTCTCCTCAACGTACATTTTCCAAGGATACAAAGATATGTGGCTGGGGTCTGTGTTGTGTACACAGGTGGCAACCAGCAGCATGGTAGGGATTTGCAAGAGCAAAGGTGTACTCATGAAACAGCATATTCTCTGGAACTGATCTTCAAAAAATAAAGTAAAATAAAATAAAGCACGGAAATCTATGTGATTGGCTTAAATTTTTTTAAGGGACATAACATATTTTTGTGAATTTAAGTTGGCCTAGCTAAGACAATCTTGTGTATAAATTATTTTTAATGGATTTCAAATGAACAACTAGATTGATTTACAGTGTCAGTACACATCCTGACAAGCAACATGACCCAGTGGTCCTTTTTAGAACCACAATTGACCATAATTTCTATGAATATACAGACTATTTCTTCATCTAAAAAGGACCTCTTCACTTCTCCATGAATGGAAATATGCAGCCTTTGTGTCTAAGAAACTCACAGAGGAACATATCAGCGTCAACCAAATTTTCCTGGGATAGTCTTGGTCCTAAGAGGTCACACAAATAATATGGAAGCACCATTTTTGTAAGATCAGGTATAAACATCCTTGCAATGAACCACACTGAAGAAGACAACATAGAAATCGTGTCACTCAAACTGGCCACATATATTTATTGACTGATTGATTTATCAATCAATTTATAAGCCACCTAATATTTTGATTTATAAGCCACCTAATATACCATTCTGCTTTAAGAAGCCATTTAACATGGAAAACCAAAACACTTACTTTCTACTTGGAGATTTCAACAGCCAGAGCAACATTTGGTCTATGAACATGAGACTATGGCAAAGCCATTGTAAAATGAGCAGAGTCCCATTCATCATGCCATTTAACATGATTTTAAACTACCCAGTTCATTTAAAAGTGGCAGGTGACAGAGAAGGTACAGTTTTGTTAATAAGCCTATAGTTTAACATTATGACTGTAGGTGATCCAATCTCAAACACACATCCCAGGCCAATTTTATGTCAGATCTGCTCAGCCATCCAACCACAATAAAACTAACCAGGGAAAAGTTGACAACAAGGTTAGTTGCAACTGGGCTTCAGATTACCTCTGGACCAGAGAACTATGTTCAGTTTGTAACTTCCATTTTGGAATGTTCTCATATTACCATTCCAAGAGAGTCTCGGACCAACAACATCCCAGGTTTCATCTCAGAAACACATGCCCAAAACCAAGATTATATTTCATACTTTGAAAAAAAATATTTTACTGAACATATGATAAAAGCTGAGATGTAATTGATCTTGATTCTTGCAGTAAGAGAAAAAAAGAGGTGGCTGAATAGATCCTATAACAAAACTGGACATGGCAAGAAGCAGGCAGAAAGCATGGAGACTACAAATAAGACTGGAAAATGATCCAAACAAAAGGACAGTGAAGGCAAGTTGCACACCAACTACTTTTGGCAGGGAAGATGGACCAATTTATAATAAAAATGACATATCAAAGGCCTATTCAGAGTGAATCCCATAAACTTTCTACTGCTTTCATATTGAAAGAACTAGAAGAAGCTGTAAGAAGATATAGGACTGGCAATGCTGTGAGACGTGATGGTATCTGGATTGAGCGAGTTAAACCTTTTGGCAAAACACAAAGGAATGACTCCCTAAATTGTTTAATAACAGCTAGATGAGAAAAGAAATCCCAAAAATATGGAGGAAGATGAAAGTACTCAGTATAATGAAACCAGGCAAAGAAACATCAGATCCCCAAAACTACAGGCCAGTCTCTCTACTATGTCACTTACAGAGAAAGTGTGAATAATATTAAATTGCCAAGCCCCTAAACCAAACCTCTTCTTATTCCAGAACAGACAGGCTATAGACCAGAGTTTCCCAATGTGGGGTACAGGCCCTACAGGGAGACTTCAATTCCCAGAAACCTAAGTCAGTACACTGGCTGATCAGTGCTTTGGGGAATTGACTTAGGCTTCAGGGAAATGAAGTCCAAAAACCAAAGGTTGGGAAACACTGCTCTAGACCTTACAATAGGTGTACAACTCAAATCTTAAATTTAACCCATCTTGTAAAAGAAGGTTTTGAAACACATAATTGTAGTAGAATTTGCCAGGAATGCAGCACTGTCCATCATCAATTGCTGCTCAAAAAGCTCTACTTCTTTATGAAAGAACATGCACTAACAGAAACAGTCACTATTGTACAGTAAAACCCTGGGTTACAGAATTAATCAATCCCATGGGGTTTTCCTTATAGTGAAAATTCCTTATCACGAAGTGCCCATAGGAATGCACTGGGTGATTTCTCATAGGAATATGTTTTTTTTTTTTTTTAAATAGCCCTGTTTTTTCAAATTTCTTTTATAATCTCTGTGAAAAGTAAAATTGCATCCCTACCCTTCTCTTATAAGGAAATTGCTCCAGTGGATGTGAAATTGGCACATCTTTTTTGACTTTGGTCAAATCTTTCCCATGTATCCCATCCCCCAGCCATTAAATCATGGAAATCTTTCCCATCTTACAGCCACATGTTTCTCATGTGATATTTATCTAGCTGTGATAGCTACACTGCTGACATTTCTAAAACAATCTGAGATCTTCAAGCTACATTCGTGAAGGTGCCAAATTTCTTATCTTAGAGGAGGTTAGAACTGGCAGATGATGTCAATATTTAGCTACTGCTGGTCCCTCATGCTAGCCAACAAGGCTGTGGTGGCTCAGTGGTTAAAAAGCTCGCCTTGTTAGCTGAAAGGCCAGCAAGTCAGCAGTTTGAGAACCAGGTTCTGCATGACAGATTGAGTACCTGTTTTTGTCCCAGCTCTTGGAGACATGAAAGGAGCCTCATTCAGGTGTCCCCTGAGCAGAGTTTCTCCAGCAAAAAATCCTTTCAACCTGGAGTAATTTCTGACACGAAATTATTACAGTGGTATCTCACTTAAAGAGCATAATGCATTCCATGGGATTGCTCTTTAAGCGAAACACCATTGTAAAAGACCAATTGTGACCTGGCAGGGGGATTGTGAAACCCAATTTAGTTGTTAAGGGAGTTTTTGTTTGGTTTTATTTGTTAAGCGAGATGACCATTCAGAGAAAATGCTGCTCTTTAAGCGAGTTACTCTCTAAGCGAGGCACTCTTTATGCAAGGTTTTACTGTATTATTATGCTAGCCAACCAGTTACAAATAAAGTGGGTATGTCAGCATTGTCTTCTTTTTTATCTTGGAAGTACTGATTAACAGCTGACTACATAGTTCTAGTATGCAAAACCTATAGCTTTTAAGATAATGGGATGAAATTCTGAAAACCACAAATATATATATATATCTCAATTTGTCACTATCCCAACCTTTTTCATATATAAATTCTCAAGATCTTCAGACCTCTTTCCTGGGCAAAATGTTATAGCAATTGAAGTTAGTTGAGAGGAGGAGAGGAAGCAAATGTGACTTGGTCTTTTCATGATTCATAGAAGAGGAAATAGAAGAGGAAGGGCCCCTGAAACATTCAGATAAAACACAAGCACATTTCAGTTTCTTTCAGATTAATTCAGGGAAGGAACTGTTAGGATGAAAGCAATTTTGCATGCACTAACAATGAGCTTTAGTAGGAGGGTACTTTACAACCTAATATAATTCTCCTTTCTCCCTCCTCTGGCATTTGAGTCAAATTTTTACCCCTCTTCCTGTTTGTTTCCTTGCTTTCCTTGTTTTATTGATAATCCCTTCTTTCCTCATCTGACATTCCTCCAAACACAAGCATGGAAGGCTTCTGTTTACTAGAGACTCAATTTTTCTTCTTGTTTTTCTTCTGACTGAAACTGCTGACTGTAAATAAGTAAAGATACTTTTTTCTACTTTAAATGCCTCTGGAGTGATTTTATTATACAAAGTGCTAGTTTGTGTGCAAAACACTGAAAGGCAAGCTGATGAGAGTGAGCTGATTTCTCCACATTTCTGTGTTGTCCTTTTTTCTGCCTTATAGTCTACTACCGTCCACTAGGTGAGAGCCTTGTTGGGACTTGGGGGCTTGAGCAGTCTAACTAGGTGGTGTTGCCCATCTCTTGCCAATAATGTTAGGCCAGGACTAAAATTTATCAAGCGTCCTCCATCGGCTCATTTGGGCACAGTGAAAGCAGATGGCACACATCATAGTCCGCCTAGCCAGTGAATGATGTGACATCCAAATGGCTAAAAACCTGCATGCAAACAGACTTGATTTCTCAAGTCCGTTTGCATGTTCAGAATGTCATCATGGAGATGTCTACCAATGTACAGATTCCTTGCTGAATAATGACTCCAAGTTATCCAAAGTATAGTCTATTAACTAGAGAGAATAACCAAAGAAGAAGAAGAAGATAACCAAAGAAGAAGAAGAAGCCCCAATATTAACACCTCCTAGGAACATTGTCAGAAAAAGAAATCAGAAAGGCTTAATTTCCCATTTCCAAAAATATAACATCAAAAGTAAATGAGAACTAACTCCATTCTTGGCAAGGCATTCAGTTACTTTATCAGTCCCATAAAAATTTTTTGTTACATTATCTCTTCTTTGGCATAACAATCAGAATCTCAGAAAGGCCCTGTGTTTTGAGGCCTTAGCATTTTCAAAAACAATTTAGATGTGACCTGATATTCCCCTATCTCCCTTAATATTTTTAATCCTAACATGAACATTATTAATCTACATCCTTCACCTGCAATGTTGAATCATTCTGTAACAAGACAAACCTTCCCCTATATAGTAACAGGATATTATATTAGTTGAATTTACTATAACTATATCCACAAATATTTATATCCAGAGACTATTACTATGTGTCTGAGTTATTTGCAGCTGGATAAATTCAATATTCCGTTATAAGAATGATTAGGTCTTATTAAAACCAGCAGAACCAAACGGGCTTACATCCATGTTTTTCAGCTTCATTTAATGGTGGGCAGGGCTGCTGTTTTGGAAGATTCCATAAAGGAAAAAAATGTATACATGTATGTACCTGTTTACCTGACCTAGAAGCTAGACCACAAAATCATTAGCAGGATTCTGTCATGGGAAAACCAAAAGAGAGAGAAAGAGAGAATTATTATTTTTAAAGGTCAACTTCAATTCTGGGAGAAAATAATCTATTTTAAAGAATGGCAACTGGCCATTTTGGCAAAACTTTGAAATATCCGGTCAAAGTACTTCCACTCTTTAAAAGCAGTTCACCCCCACCCCCCAAGTCAGAAATGTACTCATATACTATCTCTGGGCAAATCCTCAAGAAGGACTTTAAATATAGCAAGCAATTAAGAGCCTCAGTGGAGCAGTATAAGGTGATACTCTGACAAACAGATTGGGAAATTTCAGCCATGACAAGCACTGAGGGAATTGCTGTTAGGAATTGTGATGGAATGGCCATTAGTTACAAAGCCAGAACCAGAGGCAACATAAATGTTGAAATAAGCTTGTGTGAGTTAGATACTGTATTAGTAGGAGGATGCAAATGGGAATAACTTTACCCATGGAGCAAGGCCAGAGGAGGGGCTGCTAGCTGAAGACAATAAAAGGGTATTTTATATATTGGTTTGGATGTGTATCCTGCCATTTTCCAAGACTAAATATAAAACAAGCAGCTGCTACTTCTACTTTATCTCATTTTTGTTCAGTCTTCCTGTGTGCAGCTTTCTCACCTATTGCTCCTAGAGCATGAGAAAGTAATTTTTTTAGTTGAGTTAACTCCATAGCTATCAACCAATCAACCATTTGCAAGCTCTGATTTTCCAGATTTAATTGTTTCCAGTTATGGATGTTTCTATTTATTTAGCCAGAGATATGAATATATAATATAATCAACATTAAACACTTTAATGTCTGACTGATTTCATTGTGATTGTCCTGATTAATTATTGCACAACTCCTACCAAAATCAGTGGCAACTACAAGGGAAATCATTATTTGAAAATAGAAATGAGCACATAACTTTTTTCCAATACAAACATATTTACAAAATCCAATTTACAGGGTGCATCATGAGAAGGCAGGACTCTCTGTCAAGGGCAGTAAAGCTGGAAAGGGGGAAAGGAGCAGGCAAAGAGGAACCCACAGTGTGAGATGGATTGACTCTTCAAAGGAATCCATAGATTTGAATGTGCAAGAAGAAGGTTTTGGAGGACAGGGAGATCATTTATTCATAGGGTTGCTACATTGGGCACATCACTAGAGAAGTGGTTCTTACTCTTTAGCTGCTTTTGACCCCAAGTCATATTGATTATGACATCTGGAGCTTCTGGGGGCAGAAATCTTACACATGTAGACACTAAAGGTTGAGATCGACTGATCTACAGCTATCGGTAAACCATAAGCCTAACATGAGTTAATAGTGGAAAGTGGTGGGAAGAAAAGGCAATGTAGAAACTGAAGTAAAGTATTCAAATTACAAGAAAGGTGATGATTTTGGCTAAACATTAGGAAGAATTTCCTGGCAGTAAGAACAGTCTAACAGTGGAAATGGGCTACCATGGAGAGTGGTGGACTCTCCTTCATTCTGCACTTTTAAATTAAGAACCTCTGCCTGGAATGCATCATCTGTGGATTCCCTGATTCTGCAGGGTATTAGACACGACACATTTGGCATAGAATTGCTTTCACAATTCTATAATTCTATGAATCTAGTTCATGGCAGCAGCACAAATGTGAATTATTAAATTAAATTAAATTAATTTCCCCAAGACGAAGAGAATAATAAATCACTACAGAGTATTCTGTACATAGAAAATCCTGGAGAGGGTCACCATAAATTAGAATTGACTTGATGGCATATAATTACTAGTACTGTTGTATTCTATTAATATTATTTTATTTTCTAAAAAGAGCCCCGTAGAACCTGACATTTTAATGCCAGCTAGATGATTTTAAATCCAATCAGATGAAGTTTAATTCACATTCAGTGGCATATACTTATTTGCTAATCCACGTACTTCCAAAACAGAATAACATCTGATCCTAGCCATGTTATTCTGTGTAATTAAAAATACTGAGAGACTTAGGGCAGCTTTAAGAATGCTAGATTTACTTCAACATATGTTCTCACCAAACACTTTATCAAATGCTAGTTACTTGTGTGTATATGAGTTACATATGTGTGAAAACATATGAAATATTTTCCTTATGTCTGTAAAATATAATGTGTGAATTGACCTTTGTCTGGTGTTTAGACATTCTTGCTGTTTGTTTTTGAAAACACTCAGCATTACCATACTAACAACATCTTGGTTTCCAGTTTTTGAAACAGGAATTTGTTAAACACGAACTCTCACTGGCTGTCATTCAGCTACTGTTTTAGTATTCTGAAGATCTGCAAAAACTAAGCCAGAAAATTTGTTCTCACAGGGATATCTCTGTGGTTTTCTGCCATGGGAAGTAACCAAACATCTCTGATACAATAGCTCCATTCCAGCTACAGTCACTGAAATCAGTGAGTGAAGACAGTTGTAACTAACTTTAGAATGATGGAATCGAGTGGTTTTTGCATGTTTAATTTTAGTTAGTGGTGCTTGACTGTCAGTGTTCAGAATACATGAATTACATTCTGTAGCCTATTGGTTCTTTGTTGGTTATATCCTAATGTGGTTATACTGTATCCTAATCCAACTTGAAACCACTGCCCCCTACTGGAAAGCACACAGAGTTTTGTATTTCCTTTGTCTGGACTCAACAGGAAGCTATTGCTTCAGGGGACCACATAGAGAGAAATAAGCGTCTAGCTTCCTGTGGATGTGAGGAGGTTGAAAACACGAAGAAGCTTTTTGCAGATGCTGCTCAACATGCTTTCCTAAGATTTGTCCCTGGCAAGACACCATACCATGCCCGATGAAGAGATTTTGGATCTCGAAAGTTTGCATCATTTTAATTTTTCAGTGATCTAAAAAGGAATTGCCTTTCCTGCATTTTTTGCATTTTTATAATTTGAATATAGCTAATCTTCTTTGTTATCCTAATGTGCATACTTCTTCTTCCATGTCTAGGCCAGACATGAAACTGCCAAAATGAAGAGACCTTTTGTTGAGTTAATTCTGCAGTTCCTTTTGCCTGACCTAGTATGAGAAAAATTAGTTGGCAACATAAGTTTGTCATTACCAGGGTATGCCTGATTGTGGGTCAAAAATACCACAGTCTTCGAGAAGACTCTTTCTGTGTACCCAGCAAATCACAAGATAGAATCACAGTCTTTTTCCAGTGCTGAAATAATCTTTCTCTCTAATTTTTAGGCCCACTATTTCCATTCTGTAGTCTCTGCAGCCATTTTTTATGTGAAATTCAAATTTGTAAGGTAAGTGAAATGTGTCAGGCTTTGTCTGGAACACATTTGAAAGCACTACCATTGGAATTCATTTCAGATTACAGTAATACCTCGGATAACGTTTACCTCGGATAACGCTAAAAGCGCATAACGTTAAGTAATCTGGGGAGGAGAACTGGATCGAATAATGTTAAGGTCCTATGGGATGGATCGGATAACAACCGCTAAAGCCTGTGCGGTTACAATGTATCTCTATGGAACTTTAACATTATCCGATCCATCCCATAGGATTTTAACATGCATCGGATAACACTAAAAATCGGATAACACCAAGACTTGTGGAACCAAGTCTTAGCGTTATCTGAGGTATTACTGTATCAGTAAAAGCACAGCACTGTAGTGGCTTAGTGGTTAAGATGCTGAGCTTGGAGACTAGAAGTTTGGGGTTTGATACCCAAGTGCTGCATGATGGCTCTTGGAGATATGAAAGGAGCCTCATTCGGCCGTTCCCTGAGTGGAGTTTCTCCAGCAAAAATCCTTTCAACCCAGAGTAATTTCTGACACAAAATTTATTTATCAGTAAAAGCATGAAGTGTAACTACTCTTACTCTCAACCTCACTTCTCCTTAACTCTACCTTCAGATGCTGAATATTGGTATAGATACGAAATGGGCCATTTATGATCTTCCAGTAATGTTTGAATACAGTTCCTATCATCCCTCACCATTAGCAGTGTTGGCTAGGGTTAACAGTAATTGCAATCAAGCAAATCTGAGAGGCTTTATCTTCCCCACTCTTGCTACAGAAATTTATAGACTTCCAAGGAAAAATCAAAAACCTGTTTTCATCACAATTGGCATTTAACCCCAAAGTGTAAGTCAAGTATAACCCAGAGGAATATTCTGTACCTTTGACAACTCACTGTCTATCCTAACCACCCTAATGGCAGAAAATGAAGAAGATCTAAAGAGCCTTTTGATGAGGGTGAAAAGGAGACTGCAAAAGTCTAATACAGTAATACCTCGGATAACGTTTACCTCGGATAATGCTAAAACCGCATAATATTAAGTAATCGGGGGGGGGGGAGAATTGCATCGAATAATGTTAAGATCCTTTGGGATGCATCAGATAACAACCGCTAAAGCCTGTGCAGTTACAATGTATCTCTATGGAGCTTTAACGTTATCCGATGCATCCCATAGGATTTTAACATGCATCGGATAACGCTAAAAATCGGATAACACCAAGACTTGTGGAACCAAGTTTTAGTGTTATCTCAGGTTTTACTGTATACAAAACTTTAAATAAGCATAGCATCTTCTTTTATAAACCTTCCATTGAAATTCTACTGTTTGAGTTCTGGGTCAAATTTTCTTGTCTAAAAGATATGCTTTATTGAACGAATTACTAAAATATTAATGGTGGTTTTTTTTTTCACGAGCATTTATGGACAATGCCATAATTTGGCGTTACTGTAGCTTGGCAGTAACAAATGACTTCTGCCAAAACAATATATTGTATGATGCTGAAATAAGACCAACGATCCAAACTTAAATTGTCATAGCAGCAGAAGATGCATCTAGCATTTCTTTGTAGTAGATTAATAAAATTAAAGACCAGACACAATTTAAGACAAGCTCTGCTGGAGCAGACTGATATGCTGTCTGTTCCAGCATTCAGTTTACTTAGTGGCAAAGACATGAGGATAACCCCAACGTGCCATGATCTCCCACCGTTCAAAGCCTCCTCTACAGTTAAGAGGTACAGGGAGGTGGCTCACTTCTCTAATATTCCAATCTGTAATTTTGCATGACTTTCACCATGCTGTGTTTTCATTGGACATTGTATTCAAATGCAGTCATCAGTTTCTGGAGAATATTAGTTAGAAATGCTACAATCAGATTGTGAATGTATGTTTACATTTATGTTTACATGTACTTTTCTTTTCTCTTAGACAGAGCTGTTGCAAGCTTTCGAAATGGGGAATCGTGGCACTGTAATTCTTGTATACTTGCCTTGATGTAACAAACGAGATCTGTGGCTGTCATTGTTTATCTTTTAGTTATATATTTCATTTTCCCTTCAACGATTTCAAGGTGACATACCTGCTGTTCTTTTCCCCAGTTTGTCATCATAACAACTTTTAAAAAGTTGGTTTGGCTGAGAAACAGTAACTGTCCCAAGTACCTGAGTCATTAAGTTTCATGATTTCCATAAGAATTCAGCTTTTAAAATCCCAGTCATACCACATACCAGTCATGAGCAGGTGCACTGGTATCATGATGCACATGTTTTTTCACTGAAACTGATGACCATACCTAATGTAAATGGGGTCTTTCACTTACTGCACAAAGTGACACATGCCAGCTAAATCTGAGTTTGTTTTTCCACTGGTTTCCATTGGCTTCCATGGAATATATGCACAAGGACAGAAATTACAGATTTAGGAATGCTCTGATATTAGCAGTATTTCTTCTCCAAGTTGCTCTCATATTGTAGACTGAACAATGAGCATCATTATGATTATTCTGACCTTGGAAGCAGCAGCTATAAAAAACTCCAGTGTGTTGCAACTAAGCCATGCTCTCAGATTCTCCAGCCAAGACATTTTTTTCTTTTTGCCACATCCATTTAGTTTTTCCTGAATGATCAGCTATAAAAATGTTCTTTTTTTTACCCTTTGTATGAGTAAAGTATTCCTGCTTTTTTCCTTTCTGGGTTTTATGACTTCTTGGTGTTTGTTTAGTAGGATTTGCCCATATATAACAGACTGAATCCATCTGTATGTTAAGGTTTTCCTACTGCTTGCTGTCAAATGCATCTTTCGTCTTCATCAGCCAATAATGAAACTTGAGAACTGTGGGTAATGTGTTTAGGATTGGACTATAAAAATATTTGCATTAGTGTCCAATCTAGAAGCCATTTAGGTATAAACCAATTAAGTCTAACTGAAGTCAATAATGCTAATGGCCCAGTCCTCAACAAAGTATGTAGAAATGCAATCATTTTCAACCTTTAAATAATGCAATGAGGAACAGGTGCCAAATGGTTTAAATCCAAGTACCTTGGTTCTTAAGTAGCTTCACGAGCAGACTGTTAGTTAACACCCCTTGCTGGCTCACAATTTTACTTTGCCCAGTGCAAAATTCATGCTGGCATATGGAAAGACACTAGCCTCATATCAGTTTAAATAGTTCTACATACATGGAATTGGACAAGACTGTCCTATCTCAAGCTATAGCTTTCCGGTGGTCAAAGAAGCATTTTCCTCACCTTACCTAAAAAGTAAATGTAGAATTTTCTACACGAAAACCACTTAATATACTTTCATGTTATACCCTCCCACTCAGGGACCTTCCGCAGAAAGGAAATTGATAAGAAGAACAATGTTTTACAGTACATATTGTCTGTACTTCAGCAGGATATCAGTATAAGTTGTTTAATAATGCTTATACTGTGAGAGCCTCAGTAGAATATATAGTGTGGGTTTTTTTTAATGACAATCCCAAAAGATTAATCAAAACAAAATAAAGTTATGTTCTTCTAGAACTGAAATAATTGGTAACAATTTTACAATTTTTTAATATTTGTATCTAAATTTATTTCTGTTTGATAGAAATCTTCGTAACCATCCTTAAAAGTTAATATCTGCTGTTGTAATATTACCATTACGTTTTCCTTAATTCTTATAAAACCAATTGCTTTTGAGCTTTCCTTTTTATTGCACATGATTACAATTTTGACTTTTTATTACAATATTCGTAATAGTTCCTCTTTAAATACCTCATTGCTCTTTGAGTTCTACTTGAATCTAATTCTAATTCTGCTTTAGTCATTGTTAGTAAGTCCCAGCAGAATATATCTGCTTAGTAGGATTGCCTATACCAGTGACACCCAAACTATGGTTCGCGGGCCCAATTAGGCCCATGCATATCATTACTGTAGCCCACGCTGAGTACCCAGGCTCTCCCAGGACTGCACTCACCTGCCCCCACTGCCTGATGTCACTGGTGGTGGTGGTGGCGATTGTGCTTTGTCCCTGCTGCTCTGAGCAGCCTCTGGCTTCGTCCCATCATTTCAGTAGCCTTTGGCAGTGTGTATCGCCGCATTGGGGACATTTTCTGAGCCTTCCTCATTTCAAAATCCATGGTGCTAGGAAAGCCCCTTCGTGCGCCTGGGATGACGTCAGCCTTGGCATGCCAAGGGGTTCTCCTAGCATAGTGGATTTTGAAATGGGGAAGGCTCCGAAAAATTTCCCCAACGCAGCGACACATGTTGCCAAAGGCTGCTGAAGCGATGGGACCAAGCCAGAGGCTGCTCGGAGCAGTGGGGACAAAGCACAATTGCTGCTGCTGCCATGGCTGATGTCGGAACTGTCAGCAGAGGGAGCAGCCCGCCTCTGGCCCCTGCACCTGCATGTCAGGAGTGGGACCGGCCCAGCAAAAATAAACTTTGGGCACCACTAGCCTATACTGTAGTGTAATTGGAAGCATTCAATAGGTAAATAGTAGTGTAAGGGGTGCACTTAGGAGTCAAAACACTCATCATGATTATCCCCAAGGAGAGCCCAAAGATACAAGTACAGTAATACCCCGGATAATGATTGCACTGGATAATGCTAAAACCGCATAACGATAACAAATTTGGGGGGATGATTTGCACCGGAGAACGTTCTTTTTAGCATTATCCGATACAGTCGTTCTTAGCAGCAGGGTGGCTGGAAAGCTGAACGGGGTTCTCCGTTCAGCTTCCCAGCCACCCTGAAGCTACGGAGGCAGGGGTGGGGTGGCTCGAAAGCTGACAGGGGGTCCCCTGTCAGCTTCCCCAGCCACCCCACAGTTGCGGAGGCAAGGGTGGGTGGCTAGGGAAGCCGACAGGGAGTCCCCGTCAGCTTCCCCAGCCACCCTGCAGCTGTAGATTGGGTCCTCTGATCTCTCTGGAGCAGGCAGGGGACCCGATCTACAGCTGTTACTGGGCTTCCCCGATGTCCCCAGCCAGTGGAACAAGCCAAAACGTCAGAGTTCGAACCCTGACATTTTGGCTTGCTGCACTTGCTGAGGACTTCGGGGAAGCCCAGAAACAGCTTGGATCAGGTCTTCCCACCTCCCTGGACCTGGCAGGGGTGTCAGGGAGGCCAAAATTGGTAAAAAAAAAAAAAAAAAAAAAAGGAGTCCAAAATTGGTAAAAAAAAGTCCATTTTTTAAAAACCAATTTTGGGCTCCCTGACACCCCTGCCGGGTCCAGGGAGGTGGGAAGACCCAACCCAAGCTCTTTCTGGGCTTCCCCGACGTCCTCAGCAAGTGTAGCAAGCCAAAACATCAGGATTCAAATCCCGACGTTCTGGCTTGCTGCAGCCTCCAGGAAAACAGGGCTGTTTTTAACATTGTGCGATACATTGATCGCACAACCTTAAAAAAAGCCCTGTTTCCCTGGAGACGTGTGGAACCAAGTCTCATCGTTATCCGAGGTACTAGTGTACTGTAGTTCTTTTGGTCAATATTGTCAATACCAGTTCTAATTGTTCTGATCTCTATCAGGAGGTCTTTTGTAAGTGCTAGTTCCCCATTCAAGAACAAGGCATTACCCAATGTTTTGATAACAACAGGAAGAGCTTTCTGGGCCAATTAATTTTCTTTCCAGCTTTTGTGAATGTTGTAATTAAGCTCAGTTTCTCTCCTTGTTTTCACACAGCATGATATTCTAGGCCACTTTTCTGCTCTAGCAACTGCTGTTAATGTGAAAGAGATAAAATTTAATTCATTACAAAACCTCCAGTTTATGGGGAAAGGATGCCATAGAAAAGGGTAGCCTAAATGTTGATAATACCAATGGTAGCAATCAAGATGGACTTCATTTACATGGAAAAGAGTACCATTCACACAGAAAAATCAAATAAGGAGAAAACCCGGAAGCTGACTCCTGGCTTTTTAAAATGGAAGTTTAAGTATGCATACATTATACATAAATTCTAAAATAAACTTCTGCCACATAGAGGTTTTTACATGCTAGAAGATGAACACATGATCTGTATTGTGGTTTCCTTTTGTTAGGCAACTTGAAGAAGAAAAACTATGATACCAAAAAAAAAAGAAAAAGAAAAAAGAAAGCCACATGAACTGCATGGACTTTTTAACATCAGGATAGCAGCACTACAAATTGAAGCACTAGGTAATATTTTTAATTGACTTTGAATTGGAACACCTTGGATGTAAACCAAATCCTCCCACCCCTTCCCTTCCCTGATGGGATTTGCATTGCTTTAACCTGGCCAGAGAAAGGGGCTACAGCCTCAATAAAGCCATTTGGAGTGAGCAATCAACAGAGGACTGGTTTCCTGTGTTTGTCAAATGGGGGTGCTGCTTTTCCACATTCATTTTTAAGAACACTGCCTGGCAAAACAGACCATGATGCCATGAACATTTGGACTTTCATTGATAACTTCCCTGCCTTACCCCAGTAGTGTGTGTAGCACTGATTTCAGCCACCCGGGGCATAAGCCAAATTTGCCACCCCCTGGTGGATGCCAGCGCCCACTAGGGCTTCTGGGAATTATAGTCCAAGAATACCCATTTTACAATTTACAATTTAACCATGTTTTAATACTGGTTGATGAGTTACATATATGGCATATTTTCTATTGAAGTGTGCCTTTATGCTATATAGGTGGAGCAATGCTGTCCCCTGCGTTATCTTGGCATTACATACATTTGGGCTTAAACAGAAATGCACACTCGTGTGAACCAACTCCCAATCTTGAACAGACCTTCTCCACCTAGATAAGTGACACAGGATTTTTGTATAACTGGCTTTTTTATAAAATGGCTTTTTCCAGGCCACACTATAGATCAGCACAAATTATTATTTAAAATGGTTATGCAAGCTTCATTGTGCTCTTAACTGCACTTAGCTTATTTTGTCAAGGGAAAAAAGGTTAATAATTTCAGTTTATAGTAGGAAACAACCTAATATGAAATGCTGTTATTTTGCAAGATTTGAATGGACATCAGAAATGGCTTGATGGCACATAGCATCTTTGATGCTTTTTTCTTAATTACCAAACAACCATTTAAGGATAATAGGCACCCATACTCTGCTGACATTAAGTAAGACCATCCACAGCCACAAATTAAAAAAAAAACCCAATAAATTCACAACTTAATTAAGTGAGCTTCCAAATATTGTTTTAATATTTTTAAAAACATATTTTAAAAATTTGACAACAGGAAATAGAATACCTTTTAAAGGCCTTTTAAATCTAGGAAGGAGCTAAACGTTTTCTTCATGAATGTCAGATAATTAGCTCTGGACTAGCTGAGTCAACAGTTTAGATTGCCTCAGAGCTCTGCCAACTTGCAACAATGTATCTATACCTTGGAAGGTTATGTGTCTGGTTTCTTTTCTTCTGTGTGAAGGCCAGATGTAAAACTGTCAAAACAAAGGCACCTTTTGGTGAGTTCATTTTGCAGTTCCTTTTGCCTTACCTAGTGTGAGAAAGATTAGCCAACAACACAACATTGCCATTACCAGGGTATGCCCAATTGTGGTTCAAAAATATCACAATCTTTAAGGAGGCTCTTTCTGTGTACCCAAGCCTCTTCAAAACAGATTATAACAGTTATTGTCTACTCTTTTGAGAGGTCTTTTATAATGCTCAGTATTTCAAACCCTAGAGCCAGGATCAACCATTTCCCTTCAAAAATAAGTAAGATTGGTCTTTTCACCTTATTTGATCTATTATAAATCTTGTGACATAAAAAGGTCAATTGTTTCTGCACAGGAGGGTTAAACAGTTTTTAAAAGATCGTAATTTGAAAACCTTTGCTCCAACTTCCCCAACTGTAACACAGAGCAAGAACGGACAGTCTTCTACATCGGTGAAAAGGTAGGTGCTGATCCAAAGACCAGTTTCAGAGTTACAATTTTTTTTGTTTGGGTTGCCCCCATTTTTAGATTTTAAACCAGAAAAGATACAGTAAGAAACACAACTAGTAGGACTCATCTAGAAAAAGCTTAAAATTTAAAAATGGAAGTAAATACTCTGGGAGTTGGTGGAAGTTCCATTAAGGTGGTCTGGTTTTTTCTTTTTTGTTTGTTTCTTTTTTTGTTTTTTCTCCTTTCATTTCATTTCCTTTTCTTTCTTTCTTAAATAAACTAGTTTTAGTTTAAATAAAAAACTCATTCTTGATTTCCCCTTTTTTCTTTTCTTCTTTATTTTCTTTTTGAATGTCAGCAGATATTTATGTTATTCAACTGAATTTATACAAAGGATGTGACTAATGTGCCTTTGTTATTGTACTATTGTTATATATTTCTTCTTTTTAATGCTTTTTTGTTTGTTGTCAATAAGATTTTAAAAAAACAAAAATGAAAAGAATTGCCTTGTAGAACTTTGTTTTGCTATGCTGCCAAAATATATAATCTAGCATTGAAGCTAGAAGGGATGAGAGAGGTGCCATTGTCCTAATAATCCAAATACCCAGAGATTTGACCATGCAAACCTGGGTTCCACCACAGTATTACAGGTCAAGTGTCCAAGGGTCCCTCATTTCTCTGTCTTATTGGTGGAAAATATGTTCAGTGTTTAATTTGTGCTTGTTTTAAACCTATTTAAAGCCATAGGAATATTCCCAGAACCAAAAGAGACATTCTGCTTGAATTCACTCTTTTGTCCTGATTAGGAGTTTTTGCTCTTGCAGAAAAGTGCTCCAGAGTGTAGCGTTACAGAAAAGCAATGTGAAGGGAAGGAGAAAAACAAATATTTTAGGGAACAATGTATCCAGACATTCATCAAACACATTCTTTGTCAAACACCCAAAGAATTTTGATTTATTAGGACTTGCCACTAGGCCATTTTCAGCCGTTCTGAATAGGCTGGATAAAATACACATCATGCCTGCCACCTAATATTATCTTGAAATGCAAATTTTTCCTGGTTAGTTTGCTTTTTTGATTAGGCACATTCAGTTCCAACAACCCCGACCAACCTATAGTTTTGTTTGCTCTGGATTCAGTCTGTTCTGCTGGTAAGATATAGCAAAGCAACCAGCTATTCAATTGCAATTTTGCTTTGTCTTGTTTTCTCACTGCTACTTTCCCCTCCAATACTCTCCCCACCACCACCTCTCTCTTTCTACTGAACCATATTGTTTGCCATACAGAAAACAGTAAGTAGGAGGGAGTGACATTTTCTTTCCAAGCAGCCCTGTAAGACGTGGAGACAAAAATTACATCTAATGTTATTTTTTTCTTTTCCTTCTGAGATACAGTTTACTATGGAGTAGCAATTTCTTTAAGCTTTGAATGCTATAGTTTTCTCTAGATAAAATACACTATCCATATTTGTTCTTATGTTTGCAAAATATTAAGTAAGGGAAACAAGAGGAGATTACAAACTAGACAAAGAAACTGAAGGAGACTATCCCGAAGGCTGAACTATGTACGGACCTGCATATATTTACTGGCTAAAATCCCTTTGCTAACTGTAGTAAACTGCATTAGAGTAGTTCTATTGAATCAATAGGGACTTGGTGCAGCTACCCCAGTGGCTTAGTGGTTAAGGAGCTGAGCTGGAGACTGGAATGTTGGGTTTTGATACCTGAGAGCTGCACTTGGAGTCATCTCTGACAAGAAATTATTATTAGGGACTTGGTGAATCAACTCCTCCATAAATTTCACTGATTTAAATAGGCCCACACTTCTTTATTGCAACATAGAAAACTGCAGTTAGATTATGCCTATTTAAACAAATGGAATTTATGAAGAAGTTGACTCACCAAATCCTCATTGATCCAGTGGGCCTACTCTAATGGGATTTCCTATGATAGGAACAGGATTTTGGCTACTGACACATGGCAAATTTGCAATGGTAATTTCCACACAATACTTTATGCTTAAAGCTCTCCTAGGGAGGCAAGGAGTTACATGAATATTTTGGAAGAAAATGTTCCCCTGGTTATTTGGCCAATCTCTCCCCACACTATTTTGCGGGAGTGTATCAAAAGAGTCAAAGTTTCACCCTTAATCACAGGGTTTGCATTCACCATCAATGAGCTTAATTACTTCTCATTAAAGATACATAGTACATTTTGTTGTCTACTTTGTAATATTACACGTGTTCACCTCTGTGACTGACTCTTTCAATTGCTTCTGGAGTGCTTTTCCTCACTGTGATCCCACAAACCATGGGATGTCATGGTTTACATCCAGTGGTGGGATGTCAAAAATAATCACAGTGTGGGCGGAGCTAACATCATGATGTCATGATGTCATGGGCAGGGCCAAATAAAAAATACAAAATAATAAAAATAAAATAAAAAAGTAAGCACACACACATCCTTCAACCCACCCACCCACAACACAAACTCGTAAATAAATTAAATAAATAAATAAAATAAAAATGCATTAAAATACATCCACCCACCCCAAACACAAATCAACCAGAGCTTTTAAACCAGAGCTTAAAGCTTATTCTGGCTCATCTTTCTCACACTAGGTCAGATGGAAGGAACTACAGAATGAACTCACCACAAGATGGCTTCATTTTGGCACTTTTCAACTTTTCAACAGTTAAAGAAGTTAGGTACTAAGTCTTTGCCTAACCAGTTCTCTAGAATAATATGCCTTAATGTAAATGTAAAACAGCTGTACCTCCTTAAGGGTTCTCCAATTGGAACAGCACTTGGAACAGCACAGGTGTAGCTTATTGATGAGGTAACTCCAAAGCTTTGCTTAAAAACCCCAAGCCAGGCCGCCAGGTCTTTTTAGGAACTGTGGTAGTACGTCAATATAGGTAAAATACACACTTTAAAATACACACAGACACACCACATCCAAAGGGAGCTTCAGGCTATAGGGAGCTTCAGGCTAGCAGCTTCTCTTCCTCCTCCCCGCTTGGGAGGACAGCAAGGAGGCCGTGCATACGCACCAAGCACTGTAGGTGTGCATGCACACCAAGTCTGCATGCTGTATGTCTTGGGTGGCTGCTTATCCTCCCAGTACTCACTTGACTGCTTGGAAAACTTTGCTCTTCTCTTTTACTTTCACTGAACTCCCCTGCACATGTGTATTTTTTGAAGTGGTAGCTGTGTTAGTCCGTGCAAGCATATCAGATAGTAAATTAAAAAACAAAGAAAAAACATAAAGACTAACTACTACATTTTAATGTAAGCTTTTGTGGACTTGATCCCTGAAAGCTAACACTGAAATGTAGTACAGGTAGTTAGTTTTTAAAGTACCACAACATTTTTGTCCTTTTTGACTTCATACATAAAGTGTTTATTTACTTATTAGATGGTAAAAAAGCTCATTCTCCACAAGATACTTCTTCCTGTTACTCCAATTTGATGGGTTATGGAGTACCCTGAGTCCATGTTCTGAGGAAGATAGACAAATTACACCAGCTGTCACAACTTTATGGTTTTATTGAAAATCTGAAGATGTACAATTAGGGTTTCACCATCTTAAGAGCGAAGGATGGATCATTTTACAGATTCAAAGAACATGGTTTTAGAACATGAAGAAATAGGAAACAAGCATGAGGAATAAGGTATTGGTTACATGATTCTGTTAGCTAAGAAGCTGAAAATAGTTAGACTTTTGTGATTTGACATTTCAGCTTAGAGCTTTATCTTTTTTCTTTTTCGTTCTTTCACACTTCCCTAGCAAGGAACAAACTGGCCCTAAGTTATTTTGTTCAACTTCTTCTGGTTTGGAATTTAAGCAAGTTTTCTAGCACAGAGGTTATTAACTCTTAAAATTCCATGTCCCACCAATGCTATCTTCAATGCAGGCTTGACTTCTCTTCACTTCTCTTCACCCACCTTTTCCATAGGTAACTTTCCTCCCTCTTGTAACAATCTACTGACCATTGCTTTTATGTGTGTTGTTATAAAGATAATAGGACGACACATGCAACACCATTAATTTTTCATCTCTAAGTGCAGGTCTCAGAAGACACTTAACTGTTCTTTGTAACACTAGGGTACTAACTGAACTCAACAATATGCAACAATTTTCATAACTATGAAGAGAATAATACATGTAACTAATTGCTTAAGCCAACTTGAGTCTGGGAGCCATAACTAATTTAAACCCTTGTCCTTTGTGATATGTGAGGCTAGCTCATTTAGATTACATGTGTGATGGCAATTGATCTTAAATAGTCAGAAATATTGAAATAACATCCCCTCATCTGTTCACAACTCATAAGGTGTATAAGAGGCCAATTTCTCTGTCAGGTTTAATTGAAGTCACAATATTATCTTTTCTCCTGCAGCCAAATCTAGGTTGGTGCCATTTAATCATTGCAATATTACTCAATTTAATAGTAGGGACCAGCTTATGCTGTTTGAAAGCCATGGGATGCATACATTGACCAGTTACTAGAGTTTGCCTAATACTGTAAAATGGTTAGCACATTCATAGCTCACACCAGTTAATAACATTCTGTACCTTTTTATCTTAGCCTGAGTTCAAATCCAGCTTTTCACTATGTCCAGTACTCCATCAGCAGTTTACTGTATTTCCAAGGTTTAATTCCTCCAACCCTTCTGGAGGAAGGTGTCCATCTGGAGATATCTAGATAATGATGTGTATCCACCCATTCACACAGCTGATATATTTTATATTGTACTTGGTTGTCCTAAAGTCCAACCTTTAGCAGTTTTTGTATCTCCCCCCCCCCTTTTACCCCCAATGGTAATGATACAGGCATTCTCCAGCAGGACCAGGGACTTGGAGTATGAATGATGGATATCAGACTATTACTCATACGCTAAATCCTGGGTTTGAGAGAAGTCTGTCTAAACAGGACTCTTAGTCTATCAAGTTCCTCTATTGACTTTCTTATTATTATTCCTCCCTCTGAACTTCTCCTAGACTCAGAATGGCAATGAAGAATCCTTCACCAGCAGCTTAGTTAGTTGATAGTTATAAACTACATCCATGGAGCTTTAAACTGATCATTTTTATCTAACTTGGATAGAGAAGCAAAATCTGTATCTCCATTTTCCACAACTCAGTGGGTGACATTAACCTCCATGTTTCTGAGTCTTGGCTTGGATCCAGGACCCAAACCGAAGCAGACTAGCTCTTACTGTCCATTCAGAAACAACCCATTTCCCAAGATATTGAGCTAAATCATATCCAGGGAATGATGCCCATTCCTAACATATTCTTGTATTATAGAAAAAGAAAATGACTTGTTTCTGCTGTTCAGTTTCAAAGTGTGTTTAATGTAAAATCTGAAAATACCTTGGGGAGGTAGGATGGGGTGAGGAGAGAAGGTGATAATCTCAGGGCCTTTACTTGACTATGAGGGGATCTGATGCCCACACTCGTGGCAATGGAGAGAGTGAAAGAAGAGATGGCTTTCATGCGGCAATGTGTTCATAGAGGAAGCCTTTGGAACTCTGGCTGCCTGCCAAGGTGTGGATATTTCTAGACAGGCAACAGCAGGCACAGCAGGACTCAAAAAACTACAGCTCTCCTGCTGCATTTATCAGTGGCTTATGATGGGATTAACTTGAATCAAGGTTTCGTTCTGCCAATTGTTTTCAGTTAACGCTCAGCCCCAGAAGACCTTTGACATTATAGTTAAAAAGGGGGTGGGTGGAAATACTAGTGAGCATGTACAGACGGCATTTTCCTTGACAATAGGGTATCAATATATGGAGCAATGTCACACAATGGAAAAGCTGTACACCTAGTGGCTGCAATTTGCAAGATTACAGTATTCCTTGGAGGAGTTCTGTGATAGCACAAATCATGACACTAACCTGGTACTTTTCCAGTATAACTGCCCATCCCAAAACTGGAAGGACTTGATTTTTTGGAAACTGCCAATGCTGGGAGCTGAAGTCTCAAAAGTCTCCCTGCCCCTGAGTTATGGGTCAGCCATCTTCTGAATAGCCACAAAATATTAGTTGAAATCCTTATGCATGAATTTATGCCACATTAACTGGACAACATCATCAGCAGTCAATGGGACATTTAATTTAAATTAATTGGAAATTTCATATTCCCCTCCCCCATCACTTTTAGGTTCCAAGGCCCTCAGAGCTACTTTGTCATAAGGTTGGGGAGGGAGACCAGTTAATATTCCAGTGACAATCCACTGCCACAATCAGGGATGCTAGTGGTGGCACAGCTGCTATTTTTTGGATATTAAAGATTTCCTTCTCATTTTGAGGATCCCAAAGGCTTTCCCATGGTTTGAATGATGTAACCTTACAACAGCAGAATTTTAGCCTTTATCTATCAATCTGCATAAATTGATGTCATACAATCCAAGCAAAAAAGTCACGAAAGAGACCATAGTTTGTCACAAACATCTTAGCTACATGTTATTTCTATTATTAATATAGTTTCTATTAGCATAGTAATACACTATGACATGAATTCTTCATTGTACAACAGAGAAATTTATTTTAAAAATACTTTGGACCTGTGATGGGATGTTACCGGTTCGGACCGGTTCGCCCGAACCAGTAGCACCCCATCAGGAGGGGTCGCCGGGTGGTGGTGATGGTGGTAAAACCCCAGGCAACCGGTTCGGTCGCATCTCCGGCCCCCTCCAAAAATGTATTTCCGGGCAGCCCTGAACTGCGCATGCATCAAGCCTCTGTTTGACGCATGCACAGTTCTATTTTTTAGTGTGCATGCATCAAATAGAGGGTTGATGCATGGACACAAAAAAAAGAACTGTGCATGCATTAAACGGAGGTTTGATGCATGCACAAACATTTTTTTAAAAAAAATTTTGCTCCGTCCATGACATCATGATGTCATGACATCAGCTCCGCCCACGACATCCATGACGTCATGGTGGGGTAGTGGGAATTTTGACAACCCACCACTGCTTTGGGCCAAATATAGTTTGAAATAATATGGTGGCGTAAACACAGTTGTAAATTTATTTCTAGCATAGCCACAAGGCAGAGATAACTCAATGTGCTGTGTCTGTAGGGTGTCATGCTCTGCAATAATTAACAAGATTCTGGTCAGATTTAAAGCACTTGTCACAAGATTAACTCTTGAATTGTTTTGTTTTATCTATTTAGCTCAATTAATCTATTTAACTGACTCCTTTCCTTATTGTTTCAGAGTGAATCAAGGGCATTAAAAAATTATTGTTTATCATCATCCTCATCTTCATCACTGGTTTTACAATTACTGTACTGTTGTGTCTGCTGCTTTTGCTGCTGCTTTCTCCACATACCCTGCCCCCCGCCTGAGGATTGCACTGGTACATTGTGCAGGTTTCCTATTCAGAGCACCATCTTATCAGTGCAAGCAGCTTCTTTCATTCCCAGTTTTTTTCTTTGTCAGTGAGTGGCCTGATTCTCATCTCCACAGATAAGGGCCAAAGCAGTTCAATTTTCTCTTTCTCTTTTTCTCTTTCTATGCCTTTCCTTGGCAGTCAATAAGTCAATGAGCAACACATGACTTGGCACTGACATTAAAAAAAAGAAAGAGCATACGAGAGGTCAGGTGGTACAGATGGAGAAAAGCATCACCAGCACATGTACCTGCTTTCTTTCTTTCCATCCCACATGAATGAAGGCATTTCTCTTTCATTCCGTGGACACTGGCAGGATAGCACAAGAATGAAAGAACAAAAGAAAGAAAGAGCTTTTGATTTGGAAGGAACTGCCAGACTACACCTGAAGTACAATTCAGTACAATATTAATCAAGTGTTTTGGGATGGTTAAGAAGGTGTGGAAACTCACAGCAAAAAACAACCTCTACAACCTGAGACAAGACCAATGTCTTCTGAAAATTGAAATAATTTCATGCTTCATGGAGGAGGCAAATAGGTATAAATGCTCAATGTGCCAGAACCTGAAGTCAAGTTTCATTTGCAGCAAATTGTTGCAGATCTGCTGACTCTACTCTTCTATCCCCTCTGACTTCTGTTTCCCATTGCAAGGCAATTTTGACAGAGACCCTTTTGCTCCAGGGTTGTTTTTTTAAAAATCTATCAGCTCTGTGTGATATCTGTGTGAACAAAGACAACTCAAAAGATAGACTTTCATTATTGTATTTGCTTTGCTCAGCTGATGGCTAGGCTGGAAAACTGAAATCTGATTGCTTATCTCTAGCAGAAAAGCATTTGGGCTATTTCCACACTGATAACCCTTCCTCCCCATTGCATTTGTCATGTGCAGGTGTCAACAATTAGAACTAACCAGGCAAAGAGATTTCCCACTAACACTTTAGTTTCTATTTTTAACTACAGAATCTAAATTAAAAAGAGAGGGGGAAAACAGGCCCAAGTTTATTTTATTATTCATTAATGTTTGCCTCCTTATAGAATTCCCATTGACAGGACAGGTACTGCTATATACAGAAATATCACTACCCCCTATTAATTAGATGTGGTTGATACATTTGGCTATATGGAGATAATATTTTTTATAGAAAGTGGCATTCTGGTCAAAGACAAAATATTTTTTAAAACTGTCTGAACATTAGACCTGAACATTAATTGTTTTGGATTAGCATGGTATACAAACTGTCAGGGATTTCCCTTAGCGATATGCGTGTAAGGGTACCAGAGTAGCACTTTAAGCTGTTGCACAGCAAAAGCTTCAGGTGCAATGACACACACACATATAGCTTCAGTGAAAGGTGCAGTTTACTTGTGAGTGAGGGGAAGACAACATACACAGAACTATATACAAAGGTACCAGTCTGTCTCCAAACCCCACAGTTGCAGCTGAGCTTGGAATCCTCTGATGGCTCCAATCCCAAGAGCATGTACAGAGTCCTTGTAGCAGAGCACTGACTGCAGGATGGCAAAGTCAGTGTGCTACTTCTCAGTGTTATAAGGTACCTGTCAGTTCTCAGAGAAACAGAGCTTCATGCAGCACATCTTCTCCCTCTTGAGTCAGTGGTCAGTCTGTCAGCAGTTCTTCCTTCTCAGTAGAATACTCTCTTCCACAGTTTAACCCTCCTCAGTATAACCTTCCCCAGTAGGCCATAGTTACACTGTGGTGTTGCTATACTATTCCTCTAATCAGCCACAGCTGAGCTGTTGCTGAGGCACGCACACCAGGTAGGCACAGCTGTGCAATCAGTCTGTGCCTCAATCCTAAACACCTGTGTTTAAGGCTCTTGCAGGGCCTTAAAGCTGTACTAACACACTGGGCAGAAATCTTTGTACAATACCACACAAAATGACCTAACACAAACAAATACCAAGAATCTCCAGGAAAGAAGCCATGGCAATTAAAAGTGGTATCAAATTGCTATTGTAGTGTATACAGAGTACACCTTCATTTTAAACCACAGAAAGTAATCATGCAGCAATCAACCCTATGAGCCTGCAGACAGGACCCTGTTTAATTTCCCCCTCAAAACTGTCTTCTTGCAAATATTATGTAAATAATTTTAGAAAAAGAATGATACAAAATAACTGTACAGGAATTTTGCACTCTGTATGTGTCAGTACTATGTAGCCAATTATCTGTCTGTAAAAAACTGAAACCAGCTCAATATATAACTGTTTTTATTTATTTATTTATTTATTTATTTATTTAGATTTATTATCCCACCCCAATCAGGTGAACCTGACTCTAGGTGGCTTACAGAAAAAGAGAAAGATTATACATCACGAGTACAAAACAAGCTAAACAATCCTACTATACCCCTACAAGTTTAAAAATTGAAACCCTAAAGTTCAAAATTAATTTAAAAAAATTAAACTATAAATTTACAAAAAAAAAAACCCTCTCAAAAATGTAAAAGATTTAAAAGGTTAAAAGGTTTAAAAAGTTTAAAAGAGAGGGAGTGGCTATCCCATCAGATCAGCCACCCAACATGGGACCCCGTATTACTGGATCTCCACACCTGCCCTGCCAGCCAGGTTTATAGGTCCTTCCAAAAGGGCAGTAGCTCTGTCTATTGTAGATACTGTCTCCCTTGGTTCTTATGCTTGTTCAATTTAGGCTGTAGGTCCACACTAAAGGAAGCTCACACCCTGTCAACAGATGTGTGTGTGTATAAGGATCTGAATGAGTCACTTATGATAACATAACTGTTTACACAAGCCCACCTTGCATGACTTTTTAACTTTGCTCTGTTAGGGCTAAAGTATGAGTTAAAGGCATGTTCGTGAAATAATAATTTTAGCAGACAACTGATCTTGTGGACTGTCTTGAGGAACATTTGCTGAAAATAGCTTTCCAAGCATCAATAATGCAAAGCCTTTAAAACAAATAGTTGACTACAAAATTCAATTCACTGAACAATTGCATGAAGCATTTACAAAATAAGAAAAAAACTTCAGTGTCAATGAGAGAAATTTGCAGGCACTGGTAAAAACCATCATTGCTTATCTTTTGAGAATAACATTTTCAAATATCATTTTCAAGAATGTAGGGGGAAAACATTGTCTATACATTTCTTGTTCTAAGCAACCTTAGGGGTAAGCTTAAGAGCAAGACAAAGTCTTCCCATCACCTGACAGAACCTTTTTTCAATGTGCACAAATCCTTCTACCCTACATTGTTCGAAAGCAAGACATTGCAAGTAGATAAATAGGGACAACTTCGGTGGAAAGGTAAACAGTGTTGAAGCATGCCTGCAGAAATGTCTGCAGACACAGATAGCACTGGCTCTTTGGCTATAAACAGAGATGAGCAATGAACCCTAGAGTCAGATACAACTGGCTTTCGAGAAAGGGCGATCTCTACTTTTACCTTTATGCAGAGTTCACAGGTTGGACATCCAATTTGCCCTTTTCCCAATGTACCTTCTTTACCACACTTTTTGCAACATTTTGCCCATGTAGATTTCCATGACCTTTAAGTTGACATAAGAGGCATTATGCTAACAAGGATTTTACTATCTTTTAAAAAGGGTTTTCAGATACAGAAAAGATACAAAAATACAAACTTCCCTTCTCCCTGTTTTCAGACTGTTTTGGCAGTGTCAAAGTCCTACTTTTCATGGTGCTAGCCATGTTACTCTCTGCAGACATATCAGACAAAAAACAAACCAAAATTAAAACTAGAAAATATGCTAGATATCCATCTCAATTGACTAAATATTAGTCAAGGGGACTTAAGCTATCTCCAAATTTAAAACACCACAGTTTGCTGTTTCCTGTTATTATTTTCCCCCAACCCATATTCCTTCCCAAGTTACCATTGCCTCTTTTTTAACAAGCATCCAAGGATTATTCTTAATTGAAAAGGGAATTTGATATCTTGAGATATGACTAGATGGAATGTCCACACTGACTCACATAATTTGTATCTGTGTTTTTGTCTATAGCCCGAGGTTCCTGCACCCACTGAACTAATCTCCATTGGAAAAGGACTCAATACCATACAGAGGTCTAATGTATATACAATAGAACCCCGAACAACGTGATGACGTGGTTCCACAAGTCATGACGTTGTTCGGTTTTTAATGTTGTTTGATACATTGATCGAACAATGCTAAAAAAAAAGCCCTGACGTCAGGGACAAACCACGCCAAGGCAAGGCTCGGCATTCCCCCCACACACACACCAGGTAGGCACGCGATCGCATGTCGTTCGGGGTTAGGGCAAGGTACGGGAAAGACCCCCGTCTCCTGCCCTAACCCCGAACAACATGCCCGCGCACGCCCGAAGTTGCAAACGGGTAAGGATCTTTACCCTTTTGCAACCTCGGGCAGCATGGAGGCTTGCGCGGTGGGGCGGGGGTGACGGGAGGATGCGAGAAGGTCCCTTGCATCTTCCCATCACCCCCGCCACACCGCGCGCACACGCTCGAAGTTGCAAACGGGTAAGGATCTTTACCCTTTTGCAACCTCGGGCAGCACGGAGGCTAGCGTGGCAGGGCGGGGGTGACGGGAGGATGCGGGAAGGTCCCTCGCATCTTCCCGTCACCGCCGCCGCACCGCGCGTGCACGCCCGCGGTTCCGAAGGGATACCCCTTTCCGGACCTCGGACGTGCACGCGTAGCTCTGCGGGGGTTAGCCGGGCATCCGAGGGAATCCCTCGGATGCCTGGCTAACCCCCGCAGAGCCGCACTGTCCTCCAAGCCGCCCGAGGTGCGGAAAGGGTAAAGGTAAGATCCTTACCCTTCCGGACCTCGGACGTGCACGTGCGGCTCTGCAGGGGTTAGCTGGGCTCCCTCGGATGCCCGGCTAACCCCCGCGGAGCCGCACTGTCCTCCAAGCCGCCCGAGGTCCGGAAAGGGTAAAAGTAAGATCCTTACCCTTCCGGACCTCGGACGTGCACGCGTGGCTCTGCGGGGGTTAGTCGGGCATCCGAGGGAATGCCCGTCTAACCCCCGCAGAGCCACGCTGTCCTCCAAGCCGCCCAAGGTCCGGAAAGGGTAAAGGTAAGATCCTTACCCTTCCGGACCTCGGACGTGCACGCGCGGCTCTGCGGGGGTTAGCTGGGCATCCGAGGGAATCCCTCGGATGCCCGGCTAACCCCCGCAGAGCCGCGCTGTCCTCCAAGCCGCCCGAGGTCCGGAAAGGGTAAAGGTAAGATCCTTTCCCTTCCGGACCTCAGACGTGCACGCACGGCTCTGCGGGGGTTAGCTGGGCATCCGAAGGAATCCCTCGGATGCCCAGCTAACCCCCGCGGAGCCGTGCTGTCCTCCAAGCCGCCCGAGGTCCGGAAAGGGTAAAAGTAAGATCCTTACCCTTCCGGACCTCGGACGTGCATGCGCGGCTCTGCGGGGGTTAGTCGGGCATCCGAGGGAATGCCCGTCTAACCCCCGCAGAGCCACGTTGTCCTCCAAGCCGCCCGAGGTCCGGAAAGGGTAAAGGTAAGATCCTTACCCTTCCGAACCTCGGACGTGCACGCGCGGCTCTGCAGGGGTTAGCCGGGCATCTGAGGGAATCCCTCAGATGCCCGGCTAACCCCCACAGATCCGTGCTGTCCTCCAAGCCACCCAAGGTCCGGAAAGGGTAAGGATCTTACCCCTTTCCGAACTTCGGGCGGCGGGCGGGCACGGGGGGTTGGACTGGGTAGATATTCTACCCAGTCCAACCCCCCCCACGCACACGCTTGTTCCATATAACGTTAAAATCACGTTATTTGATACAAGATTTTTCCAAAAATCTTGTCACGTTATACGGTTTTAGCGCTATATGATACTCGCGTTATACGGGGTATTACTGTAAATGATTGCCATGCAGCCCCATTCTTATATCTAAGGAAGTGGACTTGATCCACAAAAGCTCACGTAAAAATGCAGCAGTTAGTGCCACAACAGGTGTATCTCTCTTTTTGTTTATGTTTTGGTTTATTTATGTATTTATTACTTCAATTTATACCCCTCCCATCTAACTATATAGTTACTCTGTATGGTTAACAAATGCATGTATAAAATAATACATGCTGAAAAAATGCAAAAATAAAATAAACAATAACATAAAAAGACACAACAATAATAATTAGACAACTGGATAGGAATCAACAATGTGATTACAGCAATCTAGTACTTATGTATTTATTTTTTGTTTCTCATCTGAGAGTTCTACTTCTCACTGAAGTTCAATTGCTCAGTATGTGATTTGCAACTAAGCTTTCTTTTCTTTTTGACTCTGAAATACTTCTTGCAAACTTTTGATATGGCCTTTCCAGTTATGTTCCTGGGGGTACCATAGTGTCCATTGTGGCTGATGGGGCAGAAAGCACAGCCAGGATCACAGAGTGAAGGTAAAAAGTGGGTACTCACGAACACATGCTTACCTAAAGACAAATTAACACACAGAGGCATTTATCAATACCAATGCATAGGCTTTCTGCCCCAAGTATGGAGCAGTCAGAATTGGGATGCCTTAAGGTAGTGCCCTAGTTACTCTAATGAGCAAGCCACCAATGCCTCTGGGGGCAAGAAATTTAGTGAGAGGAAACAGCTGGGTAGAAGATTTAAGTCCACCCTCTCATGCACAATTGATATGTTTCTATTGTGGCCAGACATGCTTGCTTTGCCATAACACAGGATGTAAAGCTAAGCTGTACATTATGCATAAAACATAAGAAAGGGTTGTGAAGTAGTTGTAGGTGGCCTGTGAGTAGCAACGCTGTCACCAAATTTTGAGATGATGACTCCTCCATCCATGAGGCACTCTTGCCTGTAGTTTAAAATGGAAAAGTGGTGCCTGAGCTGCATTGATCAATCCAAAAACAGCTTTAACACAGGTTAACCATGACGGTGATACTAGGTCAAGGCTGAGATGTCTAAGGCAAATTAAAAGGCAAATTCAAGCCCAACATTTGATGTCTGGACATTCTTTCATGTTACTGTGTTGAGGGAAGCTGTGTTCAAGGCCTCTTGGATTGAATGGTCTGTCTCAGGCAAGCCAACAATCTGACTGAACATGAAACACCTTGCTATGTAAGTAGGCAATCTGAATGAGCTTTAGTTACTTTCTTTGGGATTTTATGTGTCTAATTTTTGCTTTTTATTGTTCATGTTTATTGTCCATGTTTTTGCCAATGTGACTTCTTTTTATTGTCTTAGCATTTAACTATTTTTTTAAAAAAAGAATTTATCAAGCTTTCTTCACATGCAGGAATAAGAGATTGCTTGTATTTTAAGGGTATTTCACAAGCCTTCAGTACTCACTTTCCCCTGGTTGAAGAAGAACATCTAAAGCACTTAACTTTCCTGCTGCCCCCCCCACCCCCAAGTTGGACTGTGGTCTCTGTCAATGAACGATAGAAACATTAAAAGCAACGGGACAGCTTAGAGTCCTAGATGATTCAAACACACATTAGGCAGTGTGGCAAACTACTAGCAATTCTTTTGTGGAGTCAGATCATTGTAAGGAAGGAATCCACCAGTAGGGAGAGTTATCTGCCCTCCTTTTAGATCTGTAATGGTTTCACAAGAATTTCATGGGTGAGCACAGATATGAACATGAGTCTCTCTGATTCTCACCTGCTGCTTTAATTGCTATGCCTCACTTGTTCTGTGTCACCTTTAACATGTAGAGAATATAATGAACAGCAACTGGAAGAAATATTTGCTGTACTGTCTCTTTTACCAGCATAACTGCTTAAGATCTTTCTAAATATCCACTTTTGCAAATTTAGGAATACAGGGAAACAGTGTGAATGACTTTCAGTGAACTAAATATATATATGATGAGTTCTGTGTCATTTTCAGAAAGCAATTGCTACTAGATTAAAAATAAATTAGGATAGGGTAGTGAAAGCTATCTCAAATAAAAAGTACTGTATATACTCAAGTATAAACTGAGTTTTTTAGTCCCAAAAATGAGCCCCAAAAAAGGAGACTCAGCTTATACTTGGTCCAATGACCACGAGGGTCCCAAGACCACACTGGATTGAGATGTGCCAACAATTTAATTATTTTTACCATATTTTCATGTATTTTGATTATTGAAACTCAATAGCAGTTGCTGCATTTCCCACCCTCAGTTTATACTCAGGTCAATCTATTTTCCTGGGGTTTCTGGTCAAAATTAGGTACCTCGGCTTATATTTGAGTCAGCTTATACTCGAGTATATACGACAAGTAGTTTGGCTAGCTGTTAAGTTTTGATTGTTAAATGCAGCTGAGGGTGTTTTTGTGAACATTTGGTATTATGACAGTGATGTAATTTCCTTAATGGTTCTATGATGAAAATTAGATAAGCTACAACCTCTCTTTGTTTTCAGAGATTTTATTTTCATATTTCAAGTTTGAATACACTTCATCTGAGGCCAGAAACAAACATTAGAGACAGCCAACAATTAGAACCGAAAAGCACATTAATGTTGCAGAGAGGTGACTGAGGCAGTCTTTCCATGTTTGTGAAATCAGACTTCAAAGGAATCCTCTGCTTAAATGCTGAAGACTAGTCATCAAACAAAGCCAGTTGATTTGCACAAAACCAGGAGTGATATTAGCTTATGCTGTGGCACTCCAACACTGTCATCAGTTAAGAATTTCATTCTTCCAGTTATGGGCTATTGTTAGCATTTGTTTCCTGTTTAAATGGGTGGATTTCTTCAACACAAATATACCTTCAGAAGAAATATCCCCAAGGTCCAAAATACTGTTGTTTAGCCAAATGGGGAGTAGGTGACCCCAGTCAGGGGACTGTCACCCCCAACACCAGACTGACCAGAGTTTCCAACATCTGGTTCCTAGTAGATTGGTGCAGCAATCTGTCATAGGGTGCAGCTGCAGGAGAAAGGGAGTACAGGGAATCAATCCAGGAGGAGATGTAGGGGGCTCAAGGGTGGAAGCCCAGAGAACATGGGATTTAGGGGGTATAAAAGGGGCATCAGAGGATGAAATTTCAGATTCCAGGGAAAATGGAGACAGGGGAGTTTGAGGGAGAAGTGGGAAGGCACGCCTGAGCCTGTAGAGATGACTAAATGCACAGACAATTCCCACCTTGAGCCAGCCAAACAACCTGGACAGTGGCATAGTTTTGCCTTCCACCTGAGGAAATCCTTCTGCAGGATAGGGGTCAATTACTAGCCCAAACTTTCTGCTGTTTGGTTCAGGTAAAGAGGCTACCCAGGTAAAGCAGCCTCTCCCTTTTTGGATAGTTGTGTTTCTGTGATTGAAGCTATGTTGGGACCGCAAGCTCCCCATAACATGTATGGGCTCCCCATATTTTAAAATACATTTGAACTTTACCCTAAACTGTGAAACTGGCCCTCTTTTCCCAAAGTAAATTTGTTGAAGATTGTGGAAAAGCAGATAGTTTTATATTTCTCAATTTATCTGTGTACCAGTTTCCTACGAAACTGACTGCTATTATAAAAGTTTACTGGGATATCTACTGATTCCAGGTAGATAGGTAAAGTAAAGTAACCACCACCCCCAGCTTGCTTATTTAAGGGAAGCGCTCACATTTTTAATTAGAATTTTTAATCAGTGGGGGCCAGGGAGTAGTTTTAGTGTTTTAAGGGGTTTTAAGGGGTTTTATAGTTTTAAGGTGGGTGTTTTTGTGTGTTTTACGATGTAAGTGTTGTATGCCGCCCAAAGTCTCTTGCCGATTGGGCAGCAATATAAATGTGACAAATAAATAAATAAATAAATAAATAAATAAATAAATAAATAAATAAATAAATAAATAAAGATAATTTTTGCCTCCACAGACTTTCAGTCTAGGGAAGTGGTGGGAAACCTATGGCACACGTGACAGAGGAAGCACTCGGAGCCCTCTCTGTGGGCATGCGTGCCATCGCCAGAGTACACACTTCCTTCCTCCCCTCAGCATAGAGTTTGCCCCACCGTGTTGGCACTTTGCAATAAATAAGTGGTTTTGGGTTGCAGTTTGGGCACTCAGTCTCTAAAAGGTTGACCATCACTGGTCTAGGGTATAAGGCCAGTTAATGTGGAATGCAAGGAAAAACAGTTCACTATAATAAATACATCTGTGGTCTTTCTTTCTTTCTTTTTCTTTCTTTTTCTTTCTTTTTCTTTCTTTCTTTTCTTTCTTTCTTTCTTTTCTTCCTTTCTTCCTTCCTTTTTTCTTTCTTTCTCGTGTACTTTGATTCATGCGAGTTCCACAATTTTGGATCCACAGCCAGTAAGAATGTGCAATTTGGCAGCAAAAAGGCTGGCAAGGTTTAGGGTGGGAAAGCTCTACAAATTGTCTGCTCACCTCTGAGCTCTAGCATGGATTATAGGATCAAAAGTCATTAAAATGGAATGGTTTGTTTGCCATTGCATGAATTGGAATGCTATGTTTACTGTGCAGAACATTTTGTGGCTGAATTTCATAATGGAATCAAAGCAGACAATTTGTATTGGGGTGTTACAATGGCAGAGAGTTGGAATTGTTTTGGAAATGCTATGCTCTGGGATTGTGTTAATGCACACGATGTGTGTGTGTTTATTCCTTGGAGGAAGAAAATGTAAAACATTAGGAAACATGATGGAGTCTATAACTCACAGCCCTGGCTTTTCCATGCTTTACTTTCTATTATGCACTTCAGGCCTCTATATAATAATTCTTCCTCAGCTTTTCAGAATGGATTTGCTTAGATGCTGATGTCCTTGCCAACAAAAGCTGTGCTAATAAATTCTAATACATAGTCCTTTCTCCACAGGTTTATGACCTTCTAGCAGTAGGGGGTTCCATGTAACACTTCATTCCTAGCCCCTCCCTCACTTCTGACTCTAGTTATTTCTTTGGCCATTAGTCAGTGTCCTTGATTTATGGGTGGGCCACTAGTGTACAACTCACCTGCAAAAATAGTTCACACAGTGTTGTTTATTGTATTAAGTAGGCTTCATGCTGGTTGAGGGATTTTCCGAAGGGAAAGAGCTGCTGTCAGATCTTCTCTCATCATAACAAAATTGGCACCAATGCCCTCTCAAATTTCAAGAGGAAATCCAGGAAAAAGATGCCAAAATAAGTTACGGTTCTTCTTTGCCCCCCCCCCCAAAAAAAAAAAACCTTGGCAGGGGGCATAAGATGAAAACCCCCTGCTAACAGAATCACTCTCTGGCTTACCTAGAAATATTTCCAGGAGAAACATATCTTCTTTGTTCTAGTCCCTGCCATTTTCTGCCTCATTGTTCTTTCATTGTGTGCTACCTTAAACACATTTATTCCAGTTCTACCAAATTAACATTCCTTCGTATGATTATAATTAAGACCAAAATATTGGTTTGAGACATTTATTACTCATGCAGCAGGCATATCTCACCCTCTCTGCTTCCCTACCTTATATATATACTAACTCTGAAATAAGCTCATTTTGTTCCTTTACTAAAAGAAACTTTACTTTACTTGCTGGGCTTCATTCAAAACATTCATAGTTCAAAATAAACAAATACAACTGATATGGATCCTGTATTTACTGGCTAAGAAATGGCCTGGATCTAGCAAAATAATAAATTATATTGATGATTGTATTAATGTATGTTTTTAATTTGTTGAGGAATTCCATTTTGATCACAATCTTCTTATTCTTTAACTGCCTAATTCTCTCCAGTTACATTGTTAAAGCAGCAATTGTTTCATTCCTGCTTCCTCCCCACATACAATTTTTCACTTTATTTCAGTCTCATATTCTTAAGGGGCGGCGGCGGCGGCGATAAAGCACTAGAAAATAATAGTTGATTTCCTCTGTTTAGACATAATGCCATCTATAGTAGGAATGTGAAACAGCCAACAGCTAAGCTCTCTCCTACATTTCCCCTCCTCCATTACACCCCTGGCATTTTCGGATTGTCAGAGACTACAATATCATTGCTGTCTCCTGTGTTCCTTATTTCCTCTCAGTTTAGCTGCAGTCCTTGCAATAGTTGGGAGAAAGGGAGAAATAGGTTTTCCCAGGAGCAGACTATTATTGAACCTGTTCCTATTGAATGGGTAGTACAGAGCCATTAAATGTACACAGGATCTGCTCCAGACTTGTTGAAATAGAGCTGTGATGGTGAACCTTGGCACTCCAGGTGTTCTTGGACTTCATCTACCAGAAGCCCAAGCCAGCACTCCTGCTGATCAGGGCTTCTAGGAATTGAAATTCAAGAACATCTGGAGTGCTAAAGTTTGCCATCACTGATATAGAGCAATATAGCTGTCAGTATTTTGAGATTCCCCTTGAGATAATGGGGGTTTGGTGTTGGTTATGAGTATATCTATAATCTGCAAAATTACCATCAAACCAGTTCACTACATATTTCATATCCCCTCTGGACATTTTATTTTTCCTATAACCAAAATAAACAAGTGTCCCGATGACTATATCAGCTATGCTTTTTCACTGTCTGTCAAATCTTTGTAAACCACACAAATAGTGACTGGTATAATCCCTTCAGGACTGGTGATTAAATAGATCTTTCTACCTTTTGTAATTCCTGCCAACCTGGTAGTTCGAAAGCAAGACATTGCAAGTAGATAAATAGGTACCACTTCAGTGGAATGGTAAATAGTGTTCCATGCACTCTGGTGTCTAGGCATGTTTGCCACATGTCCATGGAAACATCTGCAAACTCAGACAGTGCTGTCTCTGGCTGTAAGCAGAGATGAACACTGAACCCTAGAGGCAGATATGAGTGGCTTTTGAGCAAGGGCAACCTTTACCTATAGCATTATGCAATACCTTTACCTTTTTACTTTACCTTTTGTAAAGAAAGCTGCATATCAATGCTCCAGGATAGCTAGGGAATGTCTCTTTGAGAGAAAAAACCTTGGTGATTTCTAGAGGTCAAACTGGACATTATATTTTCTTGTGTTTTTTTAGAAGAGGTGTGTTGCCTCAAGTTTTTCATATTATATAATTTTCCTTAACTGTATATCTCACTTTTCAAGTGCTTTATTTCTTGTTGTCTTTTTCTCTCTCTTGTTAATTAGGCATAGAAAGGCAAGCACAGGCTTAATTTACATGGCTGATCGCCAAGATGCTTATTTCTGAAGTAACATTGTGGAAGGGGGAAAAGTTAATTAGCCAAAATAAGCATTCATTTGTTGTCCAGTTTGACCCTTGGTCCCTCTGCAATGTGAAACCCACCAGAGCCTGGCAGAGTGAGTCATCCTTCCCTCTTCCACCAGCACAGGGGTCTTGGAAATATTACTTTTTGAACTGTGTATCTGAGAAGCTCCTCACCAGCATGTCAGGTGGCAGATTCTGGGATCAGTGTCCTAAGAATAAGTAACTTTACCCAATGCTGCTTTTTAACACCTATATAATGGGGGAAACTGCAATTTGAAGTCAAAGCTAGAAGGAGTCTAGATGTGAGCTGTCACTATTTAACCGAGCACCCTCATCTGTGTGAATCTGCCTGTCCTGTGCCTCATGCCACAATGTTCTTTGCCTGCCCTTTTGTCCTGCCTTTATGCATCAGGAAAACAGAAATGTCATCCCTCCTTGAAAAATGAAGCAGAACATTGGTAGCACTGAGTCTGGACCTCTCACCACTTCAGGAGAATGGGGAGCATGAAACAGCACAACAATACTGACAAATATAGGGTGACCTTGATGTATTGAGGTACATATATCTCCATTCCTGCTCCACTGATGAAAGTACCCCAGTGATCTCCCACATAGAGAAGGCGATCAGGCTACCAATACAATCTCTACAAGTATTGAATTGACAACTTCCATTTATTCATTGGGTCTGCTGTAGTTGGGATAGCAACTGGATGGAATCTAATACATTTATGCAATGCAACATGAAGAGATTAAATTCCTCAAACCCGCTTACAACATGCACCCAATATGATGAGGATAATCACTTGGAAAAGCCAAATATCCAATGTCCTAGCTTTTCCACTTGTTGCGCTGTCATACAAGATCTGCTGCTCACAGATGTGGCTATTCAGCAAGCCCTGAGTGCTGACCAGGCACCTGTGCACATAAATCAACCGAATGTCTCAATTTACAATGGGCCTTATTAAGTGCATATAATACATTTGTTATGACTTAGGAGCACTTATGGCAATGTGATAATTAGACTCGTCTCTGCCCCCATCTTCATCCAACAGAAAAAAATTGCTGTGTATTTAATGCCAATTTACCAATGGCAGACAATTGAAAGAGGACCATTGTTCCAACCATTTTCCTTCAGAAAAGGAGATTTTTGCCTGCTTAGGTGTCACTTGGCAGTTTAATCAGCAATTTTTTTTCTCTTCTGTTTTTGTCATAATAGATAGATAAGAGCGCACTAGTGGAACCACCGATATTTAAAACCCATCAGATTTGAAAATCTACATATTATTTACTATAATTGCTAAGAGATCATAGCAATATCCAAGACTGGAGCCTGGCTGGCAGATAGCCATCTCTAGTGCAGTACCGAGGAAATTGTTTCACTGGTATTTGTCAATCATTGCTTCCCATTTGGTTCTCCAGGGAATAGTTTCTCTTCGCCCACCCACTTCTTACTACTGAGAAATAGAATTCCTGATTTACAAAGTAGTGTCTCTTACAACCTGTAGTCAACAAAGATGACAACTTAAATTTGATCACATGAGGCCATGCAGAACATCATAGGTAGCATCTAGATTTAAATGCTGGACTGGTAGAAGAAGACTTTCTTCTTTCCCTCCAGCCAAGTGCAAATATTGCAGAGAAGATGGAAGGAATCTGCAGACTTACATGAAATTAGCACTAAGGGTATCCCTAAAAATTTTATGGTGGTGTTTTCCATGAATTGCAGCTCTTCCATCCTAAGAGGGCACATTCTGGATTCAGGTCTAAAGTGTTTCATGTGTGTGTGTTTTAAACACACCAGGGTTTAATAACTAAGATCTCATAACCTCGCATAAAGAGTGTTTCGCTTAAAGAGTAACTCACTTAAAGACCAGAATTTTCTCTGAATGTTCGCTTCGCTTAACAAATAAAACCAACCAAAAACTCACTTAACAAATAAATTGGGGTTTGCAGAACCCCCCACAATTGGTCATTTACAATGGTGTTTCACTTAAAGAGCAAACTCGCTTAAAAAGCAATCCTGTGGAACGCATTATGCTCTTTAAGTGAGGTACCACTGTAATGTATAGTTTGGCTCTCAGATGTGAATCTTGCTAATTTCAATAGAACTTACATCCTTGTATCTGGATCTAATTCTGCACCCTTAACCGTACATAGGTCCTGCTAATCAGAGGTGGGGTCAATCCTGAATAGAGTGTCAAACTGATATCAATGTACCTAAGCACCCAAACAACTTCGATCTGTGGTTCCCAACAGGGGCACACCACCCACAGGGGGACAGTTTGATTTTAAGGGGGGCAATTCAAGAATGAGTTATTAACAGTTAATGATATTTTAGGCTTCCTCCACATGAATAGGAGTTCACGTTCTGAATAATAAGAATTATACGTCACCCGGGGGGGGGGGCATCAAAGATGCTTAGGTGGGCCATGGCCAAAAAAAGGCCTTGAATTAAACAATCCAGGTGTTGTATTATTGTATTGAAAGATGAGGCTGGCCCTACCATTAAGCAGAGTGAGGCAAATGCCCTAGGCTTAGGCAACAAATTTCATCTTGAAAGGTCAGCAGACTGTAAATTATTAATAGCATTAAATTTTTTACTGGCAAGATTATGGAGATTTTCTGTGTTGATTGCCAAAATAACTTCACTGGTTTTTGGTACTGGGCAATTTGATTTGGATCAGTTGGTGGGGCATCATTTGCTGATCAGTTTCAGACCACAAAATGTCTTAGACTGCTTCAGATTTAAGATATTTGTTATATTTTATAGGTGTTGGGAGGAAAATAGCTCCTGTTAGAGTTTTAGCCTTCTTTAAATAGTTGTGGCAAAGAAATAGTGAGCTACATCTTTCACTGTTGGGTTTGCCTTTGCAATGTAGTGTGTTTATATGTGAATTATAAACATGAAAAGAGCCTCATTCAGGTGTCCCCTGAGTAGAGTTTCTCCAGCAGAAAATCTTTTCAACCCAGAATAATTTCTGACATGAAATTATTATTATTATTATTATTATTATTATTATTATTATTATTATTATTATTATTATTATTATTATTATTATTATTATTATTATTATTATTATTATTATTATTATTATTAGAATTAGAATTAGAATTAGAATTAGAATTAGAATTATAGTTGTGGGTATCTCACAAATGGGTTCAAGCTGTCCAAGGGACTATTTTTCTTTATGAGCCTGGCTGGACTTTTACATATTTAGATGAGGCCATTGTCTCAATCTTGCCATCTTTCAAAGCATGTTTCTTGGGATCACGGGTGATGGGTTTCTTGACAGCTGCTCCCACACTGTGGAACTAGATTCCAAGAGAGGTAAGATTGACCTCTTCACTGTTGTCCCTATCCTGGTGGACAGATTATTAGCAACTGAAATGTTTCAGAGGAAGATGTTTTAAAAATAAATGTTGTATTTTCCCTACTGCTGTGATTTTAATTGCTTTGGATTCAACTGAATTATAACATTATATGTCTAAATCCTGTTGCTCATTATATTCTGTAATGACTTTGCAGAAGCAATAGGAAGCATTTTGTCAGCAATCCATGGTTCAAGCAATTGTGCTATGATTGTGCAATTGTGTGACTGTATAGTACAGGGATTCTCAACCTGCAGCCCATGGGCCGGATCTGGCCTGCAATACAATTTCATGTGTCCCACCACCACCTCCAGCACACCATGAAGTGCCATGTGGTGGAGAAAGGGTAAAATGACCATCCGCCCCCTGAAGCTGTCTGAGGGAGCATGACCCAGCCACTGGCTTTAAAAGGTTGAGAACTCCTGGTATAGTGAGACCATAAGGCACATGACTGGATATAAAACCAAAATGCAACACACCCACCCCTTCCTTTCTATCCTTACATGTGTGGTTGCCTCATTATAGCTTTAGCAACAATTTGTTAAAATGTGGCTGGTACTGATGGTGGTACTGATGATGACCTTATCTTTACATCTTGTAGTAAGCCACTTTATTTCTCTGTTTGTAGTATAAAGTGGAATATAAATAGACTGCAATGCTATGTACTATGAATGAAGCCATCTGCAGAGTGCCGCACTGGCCCTTGCCCAATATAAAAAAGGTTTTATGTTTGCAAGTTCAGCTAGAAATGTTAGTAATTGTTTTCATCTAAGAGAGGTAAAAGGAAAGAAAACCATTATGGAAGCAATTTTATTCCTTGAGTTTTTCTGCCTCTGCATTGCCAATTATTCTTTCCTGATAGCTGATATTCTTAAGTGCATACTACTTCAAAACTCAGCTATACCAGCTTTTGTATGTTTTCAAATACATCAGAGCACTTAATATCACCTTTTGCAGCTTGCAGAAAGCTGGGAAATAAATCTTTAGCTGGAAGCTGACCAAGAACTCTAAATAGAGAGATGGGCGTAATAGAAATAAGCAAGAAACATCCAACCTAGGTATTTCTATTAGCTCCTAAAGTGTTCCTTATGAGACAGGGGCTGAACAAGTTCTTATAATGTCCTAGGACAGGAATTCACAGTCTATGGCCCATGGGCTGACCTGGCCCCTGACATCATTCCATCTGGCCCTCCATGTCATTTGTCATGTTTTCCACAGCTTAAAAGCAGCCTATTTTCAGGTTGGGGGGAGAATTGCCTGTCATTACCAGAGATGGCCACTAGGGACGCAAAGTGCGAATTGCCATAGGAATGCACTGAAAACCAATTTCAAATCGAGGCAAGCTCAGGCAGCCAGGAAGGAAGGATCTTTTTATTTACCTCTGTGACTTATTCTCCATACTAGCATACCACTGGCCTTTAAGGGGAGTCATTACAAAATCTGGAGTGTTTGTTTCTTGGGCCTCCTGGAAAGTATTGCCTTCTGCATAGTCCTGAGAGATTTTAGCAGGTCTGGAATTTAACAAAAGTGCTTTCTTAAAAGCTTCCCTTTTTCTTCTTCCACAGGGAATGTATTTGTTTGCGTGTTCTGTTTTTGATTTGTTGTGTGTGGTTTTTTTTAAATTATCTGATATTGTGAGTACACATCCCAGAGTGGGAAATTTATAAATAAAAATTATATTAAAAAACAACAACAATCTGGCCCCCTGAATAGTCTGTGGGAGCTTGGTCTGGCCCCCAGCTTAAAAAGGTTGAGAACACCTGTCCTAGGGGAATGCTAAAAGCAAAATACAGTCAAACCTTGCATAAAGAGCGCCTTGCTTAAAGAGTAACTCGCTTAAAGAGCAGACTTTTCTCTGAATGTTCGCTTCACTTAGCAAATAAAACCAACTAAAAACTCATGTAACAAATAAATCTGGGTTCGCAATTCCCTCTGCCAGAAGTCACAATTGGTCACTTACAATGGTGTTTCACTTAAAGAGCAAACTCGCTTAAAGAGCAATCCTATGGAATACATTATGCTCTTTAAGCCAGGTACCACTGTACTAATAATATCATTTACGTCCTCCAATAGTTACATATTATTACAGTTACATATAATCTGTAAAATGAGAACGTTCATGAATTACTTCACAGGGTTGCTACAATCAATATTATGACACTCAAAGATAATCTACAAGGGAGAATCTCTACCCCCCAAAAAAGTAGTCTTAATGAATGAGTCAATTGGGATTTTATTATGATAAACCTAATGGATTTTGAATGTGTTTTACATGTGGAATCTGTAGTTCTCAGTGTATTTTGTTTTCAGAACATATATGCAAGGGACTGCATTGCAAAATGCTGTTGAAATTAAGATTAATGTAATTAATAGCTCACTTGCCATCTCAGTGGCATAGAGAAGAAAGACTCAGATACCAGCAATCGGGGTTTAAACACTCCAGTTTTATTTATAATACACAAGTGTGAGAACTGATGAAGGTAAACACAGTCATGCTTAAGGAGATTTCATGTCCCAACCAAATGATTTCAGTAAGCTCTGTCATAGATCTCACCATCTGGATAAGGCCAGATCTCTTTACTTCAATTCTAGCATAGTGTCACAGGCAAAGAAGTTATTTGGGGCCAGATTATTCTTCAGTTTTACTAGGTTCACTTTGGTTTTGCCAACTCCAGTCCATAGCATATAAATGTCTTCCAAATAACCAAGTTCTCCATATGACTGAGGGCTAAACTCACTTAGGGTTCTACACAGTGGTGGGCTGTCAAATTTTTTACTACCCCACTGTAACGTCATGACGTCATGGGCAGAGCCAACGTCATGAAGTCATGACATCATGATGTCGTGGGCGGAGCCAATGTCATGACATCATGATGTCGTGGGCGGAGCCAAATAAAATAAAATAAAATAATTAAATAAATTTTAAAAAATTAAATAAAAATTAAATAAAAATACATATTAACATTAAAATAATCAACCCACCCACCCCAAACACACATCAACCCACCCACCCACCCCAAACACAAACCCATCACTTACCTAGGCAGTCAGCAGGCACGCAGGAACTGTGGCGGCGTGGCGGCACACTGCCGCTGCAGCAAACCGCTGGAGCAGCAAACTGCCGCAGCGGCACGGCAACCTGGCGGTGCGGCGCGGCAAGGAAAGGCCACTGCCACTGCTGCTTCTAGAGGCACTGCCTGCGCCCTTCCTTTCCGGGCAGCCAAAATGGCTGCCTGGAACTGCGCATGCATCAAACCTCCATTTGATTCATGTGCAGTTCCATTTTTAGTATGCATGCATCAAATAGAGCTTTGATGCATGCGCAGCTCCAGGCAGCCATTTTGGCTGCCCGGAATTACACTTCCAGAGGGGGCCCAGAGAGGCGACCGAACCGGTCGCCCGGGGGTTTACCACCCCCACCCCGGGAACCCACTCCTGATGGGTGCTACTGGTTCAGGCGAACCGGTCTGAACCGGTAACAACCCATCACTGGTTCCACCCATGATAACAGGCAAATGCTTCTTTCTCTGCCCAGTACAGTCCTGGCATAGTCTCTACTATGCCTCAAGGTTCACAGATCCTCTGGGATGGTACCTGAAGAGAGCATGCATATTTGATATAAATATTGTTAGTTTTTCACTATTAGCAATATTTCTCTCCATATGTCACTTGGTACAATGTCTACTAGATAATTGCTTTCATCAGTAGGGCTTGGTTTCAGACATTGGTAATGATTCTATGGCTTTCCTTGAGTACTATTCTACTTGTTTTTTCAATGAACTAATGTAATACTTTCTGGCTCTCTGTCTGTCTGTCTGTGTATCTATCGCACATACAAATATCACAAAAAAAATTTTTTTGTATTCTTATATAACAAACAATAATAGTCTTATAACAAAACTAGATGTTACCATGTGTACATTCTGAGTTTTTTCATTAGCACCAGAGCAGCATTTGCTTGAAGAATTAAGGAAGAATTCAAATATTTCTTTGTAACAAAAAAAAGAACAAGTATGAGTTCCCTCTTCCAGTCTCCAGGGTTCCTACCATCAGACTTCCCATGGACAATCTTCTATCAAATTGGCACATCCCTGGTCTACTGGAGAGCTCACTGTGCAGAATTCCATGTGCCCCAGATGGCCTGCCGACAGGAGTACCTATGCCTCTTTCACTGTCCTCCCACTCCCACTGGAGGAACCCAAGGTGGTTCACAAATACTGTGTTAAAATCATGCACCATCTTTAAATTAGACTTAAAAACAAATTAACATTTAATAATAGTAAAACTGCAATTTAATAGTAGTAAAAATACATGCATAGCAATAGCAAGTACACTTATATATCATTCCATAGTGTTTAGTGCACTCTTTGGACAGTTGACAAGTTAATTAGCATTTTGCCCCTAACGTGCTGGGTATTCATTTTACCCACCTTGGAAGTCAACCTTGAATTCCTGTCAGGAGAGAACTCACAATGTTTTGGCTGCAGTACAACAGTTTAACCACTGCACCACCAGGGGTCCTGGGATCATAAGATCAAAGGGGGTGAACAATCCCAAAATAAAACATGTCCAAATTAATTAAAATAAAAGCTATACATCTTGGCAACAAAGAAGGATGAGGAAAACAGTAGCGTAAAATCTGTTGCCAAAATGGTAATACTTCAACTTCTCAAATATTATTCAGTAGCTAAAGTATTAGCTTCCTTCAATATATATTAGTATGAGCCAACACATATCCATTTAATTTCAATCACATATATATTGATTTGGTATTTTATTGGTTTGGGGAATTGCATCTGCATGATCTTCACTTTTATTAGTTAACGTTTGTATAAACAGTATTAACTCATCATTGGTTGCAACTTGTATCCAAGAATGCATTTTTTCCTGAAGCAGGAAAAATGCCATTGACGTGAATTTGTTTAAGGTGGATCCCAGCTTGCCATGAAGTGACAAACACACCACAGAGCCATCTCCTGTGGCACGTATGAAATGAGGCATGCAGGATTTAGCACCGTGACTGCAATGGACTGCCACAGCCTTGAGGATATTTACAAGATGCACCTTTACAGTCAGTCCATCTGGCATGGCCTCTTCCGCCTCCATGACCACTGGGAATCAGAATAGGGAAGTGGTTCCTCCGTTCATTTTTCCATTGGGCCCAATATGATGGTTTCCAGTGGCATTTCCTCCAGTGAGGAGACCATTAGCCCACCTAAAAGGGCTCATCCACCCATAGCCTTTGGCTCCTTTAGGGAGTCAGGTTATTTATCACCACCCAACACTCGACATTGAGTACTAAGTGCTATGAATAAAAAAGGAAATTCTTAAAGTATGAGATGATACATGGAATAAGAATTAATTTGCTTAAAATTAGATTAAGGTCTTGGTAATTCTTGTTTCCTCATGGCCATAATTAGAGTTAAATTATCAGCTTATACAGGCTGTTAGATACTTATTTTGTCAATACAACCATACATGCACATTATCATAGAAGGGGAGGAATTATTTGAGGATATCACTAGTTCATGCAAAATTAGAAACAAAATAAGATAAATGTGGGTTTGTATGTGGTAAATGCAGTCCTTAAACAGACGGAAGTAACTGATTCTTAGAAGGAAATACATTCTCCAATGATGGTAATAATTTTTACCTAAACTTGTTAAATAATCAATCAGGTACACATCTTCAAAAAATGCCTTTACCTAGAAATTCCTGAAAAATCAGTGTTTTCTGGAATGTTACATGTGGAGGGCAGATTACATTATGAAAAATTTTGATTTGATGGACAAAAATTACTTATAATATAATCCTACCTGTCTATTCAGGTAAACACATCTAAGTGTCAAAAATATTTTACCTATTAAATATAAAAAGTAGTTATTCCATTAGTACCACTTGTATATAAAAATTTAGCTAGGTATTATAGCCCAGTGAGTTGAATCTAGACTTGTTCATCTTTAGAGTAAATCCACTAAAATCAGCAAGGCTTAAATTAATCATGAGTAAATTAAATTTTAGTATGTTTTGTCTGAGCACAGCCAAGAATGGTTCCTACTTGTTGAGCTCAAAGAAACTGTGATCCTAGCCTGGGATTCACCAGCAACATACATCTAAAAGATACGAAGCATGTATTATTGGAGACAGTCAAGCTAAAGCTTCAGGTACTCTGGCACGTGGGCAGCTGAACTGATACATATTCAAGCAGAGTAGAAGACATCCAATGATTGTCTCTTCCTTGTCAAGACTCACTGTATCCAAAAGAAAAAAAGAAAAGAAAAGGATGGTTCCTCTTGTCACGTGCATTGACTGCTTCATCATTTAGCACAGCAGTCAGGCTCTGTGTCTCCTCCTACTCCTTGCGAGAAGGGCACCCTGCCTGATTTGGAAGCTCTGGCAAAAAGCCTGAGCTCATTGATTACAGATCACTGTTAATAAAGAGCATTTGTAATGCAGCAGTGGTGCTACCCATCTCCACACGCCGGTTCATGATGGCCCTTCAGTCTCCACAATTAAGTTGTCCAGCAGGCCTGGCCCCTGTTGCAGCTGCTCTGTCAATCTCATTTTGTAGTACAAATGATCTTAGACCCAGTGTTTGACATGGGGGTTTAACACCAAAGAAGGCAATTCTGCAACTTCAAATGAGCCTAATTGGTTGTGCGCTCAGCCGTTCACTCAAGCTGCTTCAGTCCATCAGAGAAAGATTTCCAACTAATTGAACAGCTCAGAGGGAAAAGAACCACAGAAATCACAATGAGATGAGCTATCGGAGAGGGGGTTGTTCAAAATACAATAACACAGCTTCAAAATCTTTTTTTTTTTCCCCTGTGGAAAAGAAACCAGCCACCTGTGATTCTGGATGTATATCACCCTTTCAGAGTGAAAAAGCACTTGGACTGGAATGTTTCCAAATATTTAAAGAAAGGCAATGATATATGCCTGTGACTGTTTTCTTTGTATCTGTAATGTAGGATGTGAATGAGTCTTGTGTATGAAAATAGTTAGAGATAGGTCCTCACCATTCATGCAGCATAACTGAATTCATTTCAATACCTCGCATAAAGAGCGCCTCGCTTAAAGAGCGCCTCGCTTAAAGAGTAACTCGCTTAAAGAGCAGAATTTTCTCTGAATGTTCACTTTGCTTAACAAATAAAACCAACCAAAAACTTGCTTAATCAGGGTTCACAATCCCCCCCTGCCAGAAGTCACAATTGATCACTTACAATGGTGTTTCACTTAAAGAGCAAACTCGCTTAAAGAGCAATCCTATGGAACATATTATGCTCTTTAAGCGAGGTACCACTGTATCTATTGTTGGATTATGTATTTTATATTGAATCATCATCATCATCATCATCATCATCATCATCATCATCATCATCAATTTTGTAAAACATTAGAGCATAGTTCAGCCTATGTGTGTGTGAGAGAGATCCAAGGATTGGCGGGTGGGAGTCCTAGACATAAATGTTGCAATTAAATGGGAATAAAAATGTGACAGGGGTGATTGAAACCACTTCTTTACTTCACTTTAGAGCAGGGGTGCCCAAACTATGTCCTGTGGGCCGGATCAGACTCCAACGCCAATTCATCTGGTCCGGACCACCCTTGTTGGTCATCTGGTCCGCACCACCCTCGTCTGGCAGGCGTGTTTTACTTCCACTTCTGGGAGTGACAAGGGCAGTGCGGGCTGGATGTATTGGCATTGGGGACCAGATCCAGCCCACGGGCCATAGTTTGGGCACCCCTGCTTTTAGGGGAATAAAATTTAAGGAGGTGGGAAATATCACCTACCAGCACCATTGATTCTGCAGCCAGTGAACTGCAAGCCAGTTACTATTTTTATTTTGTCCAAGTGACATGGCATTGTTCTGGAGCAGGCCTTCCATCCTTCTGAGTACCCAGCACATTGGGGGCAAAAATGCTAATTACTCTGTGAATTGTTCAGAGAGTCCACTAAGCTCTATGGGGTGGTATATAAGTTTAATTGCTATAATGTACAGTGGTACCTCATACAACAATTTTAATCCGTTCCACGGGGCTCATTGTTGTATGAAACAATTGCTATACGGTGCATGCATCGTATAGCGATTTTCCCTACGGGATGCATCGTACAACGATTTTATTAACTAAGTGGTTTTTCCCATTGAAAATTTGTTGCACGATTTTTTTCCATAGGGAAAATTGTTATGCAGGATGCCATTCCCCCCTTCCAAAAAAACCCCTCTAATTGTTATGCGATTTTGTTGCTATATGGGGCAATTGTTGTATGAGATTCCACTGTATTCTTTACCTGAGCAGCTACCATCATATGCACCTTGTATACAATATAGATCAACATAGGAATACAGGTGGTAGCTTCTTTAAAAGTAGAGCAAGCTGAAAAGCACAACTTGACATATGACTGATGCCACTAAGGAACTGATCATGAAATCTGGTTGCTTAGCCATGCTAGCCTTTGAGACATACATCTGCATGGGAACAAATAATTCATAATCAATCATGCAATCAGATTACAAAAAATACTATATTTATTTCGGTCAGTCAGGCTTGTTGCACAATTAATAAATATTAATCTATTAGATTAATGAACTGACTAAATGTTGAGTTGTAGCAGCTCATTAATAAGGCATCCAGATTCAGGTGTATTTACCTGGATTGTTGGACGAGGACTTCTACACTTTCTTCAGCTCCATGACAAATCTGCACAGAGGATTGAAGGAATTTACTGCACCAGGCTACTCCATAAGGTACCCATGAATGTCAGGCCTGGCCACCTAAGGCAGCAAAAATGACTGTGCACTTAGAACAAAAGACTGGGAAACTGGTGGAAAGGAAACATTTAGCTGTGTGAATGGAGCTCTCTTTCTATTGTGTTTTAATAGACCAAAACAACTCAGCACAGGGCATGTTTGAAACAGGACCACATCATCGTTGCCACTTGGTTGATATCCGTTCCACATCAGTTGTTCAGCTTTCCTGTGTTAGTTTGCTTCAGCTGTGCTTCAGCCAAACAGTCCTCTTGGGGGCAGTAGGGCTGGATTCAGTTTGGTTTCAACTTGCACAGCTAATGTGTGTGGTGGGCTGGCAAACATGAAACAGATCACATGGAATGATTATCATGCCAAGGACACTTTCAAGCTCTTTCCATGTGGTGGTCCTGACAAGTGTTCCATGTCAGCCTTTAAACTGGCATAGACAAGTCCTCAGAAGTTCTGATTTTAACTGTATCATTGGTAGAAAGACCTTAATTTTTAAACAGCCTTGTATGAACATATAACCATGCTTTTAGCTTCACTGATCCGTTAGCCACGCAGTATTAAAAGGAAAAGCATGGAATGACAATCAATCATTGATCAACAATTAAATGTTATGACAGCCATAGATGTCTGTACTCCTTTTCCCTCCTCTAGGTTTATCTTTATTTATCATCTCTCTTCTGCTAACAATATAGTTGCTATAGCAACAGCAACCATTGGCTGTAGAAATAATGAAAACCACAGTCAGCTCTCCTGCAGTGAAATCCCTCATGCTGACAAATCCAGCTTCTATTATCTCTGTCTAGTGTTTTCCATTACCCAGCAGAATGACCTATTTATCAGGATATACAAGATATCAACTAATTACTTCTGAAATAAATAGACTAATGGAAGCAAGGCCACAGGCTTCATTTTATACCTAAAAGTAAAACCTCTGCATGTTGTATATCTGCCTTAAAACACATAAAGCAATCACCTAAACTGCTTATGTCTTATCTTAAAATGGAAAACTTAATCACAAAAAGGGAAAAAAATATTTCCTCTTCAGTTAAAAATTCTGGTTCTCTGGGTAAAATCCAGCACACCATCTGCCAAGAGGTAGTGTCCTCTATTGTGATTGTAACTTGTAAGCAGGTTGTTGATATTGGTATCTGCCCCACCACAACTAAAAGCTGGTTGTATGCATTGGTTGGGGCCGCAGTGGGTTAGTGGTTAAGGCACTGAGCTTGAAGACTAAAAGGTCAGCAGTTTGTGACCCAAATACTGTGGGACAGAGTGAGCTCCTGTTGTCTGTCCCAGCTCCCGCCAATCTTGCACTTTAAAAGCAAAAACTTTTAAGTAAATAAATAGGTGCCATTTTGGTGAGAAAGGTAACAGTACTCCATCCACTTTGCCACCTAGTCATGCCTGCCACTGCCACATAACCACAGAAACATTATCAAATGCAGACGATGCTGGCTCTTTGGCTGTAAACACAAATGAGCACTGCCCCCTCAAGTCAGATTTGACTGGTTTTCAAGCAAGGAAGACCATTGCTATTACTATACATTGATCACCTACCCTATTACTACCATAAGCTAGTGTCTGTATTCGGAACATATCCCACTGGAATTATAAGCTGTGACTGTGTTGGAATATTTAACCACATTGCAGTTTCTGCTCAAAAATCTGTAAGAAAAGTAATTGAATTTTCAATACCAGATAAGAGAAAAATGTATTTTCTGTGTAGAATGTTGAAATCACTTTACCTGAATCATTTTAGTGGTGAGACACTAATTGAATGTTGGTTGCGTGCTTAATTATGCACTTGGTTAGTTGGTTAGCTAACAGCACCATGTTTGTTAGTTGTCACAAATTCTACAACTTCACTTTCAAACACAGTAAAAAGCAATAGGACTCTGGTCTTTGAACTAATTGGACAATATTATATGTGATTGTTGTAATTCTACTGAAAGAAAAAAAACACTCTACTTTTGACAGCCAAGAAGCTGCAATTCAGTTGTTGGTCCCAACACTTGTTGGCCTTAATGACTTTTCTTTTAGGAAAATGGGCTGAGTTCCCTTAAGATTCTTTGTCACCCATGGGCTGAAATACTGTTGCATAGTCATGCCAAAGAAGATACTTTTTGAAGTGAATTGCTGTAAATCCAGAATGGCCGCATCATGTGAATTAACATGTGCATGTGTTTTGCCGCCCATCCGCCCCAGGGGGCAGTCACCCAGAGGCCTCGGTGTTTCGGGGAGGAGCCTATGCTCTATAAGAGTGTGACTTCTTCCCACATCGCCCTCTCTCTTCTTCATAATCTGACAAAAGCATGTGCATCTGAGCTTCCTTGTGTGACACATGTGGAATAAATCTCTATGAAGAGAGAGCCTTGGAACGATGGTGCCTAAGCGTTGCACTTCTTCTGCTTCAGGCATGGGTGCAGAGAAGAAAACTTCTCCACGCCCTGCACGGGATTCTCTGGTACCCATGGCCTTGGCCACACCAGATCTGACAGATTTGGTGGCCAGGATAACGGCCCTCAAGTGCGCTACTGCCCTAAGTCTGGCAACACTTCCACAAACCCCAGTGATGAGATGTCAAGGGACCCTGGCAGACGACGCCATGACCTGGAAAGAGATTGCCCAGGCCCTCCAGAAGCGTGTGGATGCTCTGGAGGCGGTGGCAGCATCCTGGGAAATGGATGCGCCAGCAGGGTGCCTTCGACATAGTCTGCACAGGATGTGGAAGTTGAAAAATCTGCCCAAGCGTCCGGTGCTTCCGTGGTGACTGAACCTGAGAGCATTGTGGCAGTGGTGTCATCTACTCCTGGGCCGAGATTAGGTGAGTGTGTGGAACCAGGGAGTGCAACTCGGTGAAGGACCCTGGTGCCTCATTCTTTGCCTACCTAGCCGCCTTCATGGCCTTGGCCTTGGTCTAGCCCCGTGCAAGCTACTAACTTCGCAGATAGGCAGTTAGCCGCTATGGTTCCATGGACGGCCTCTTATTCACCTCTGGAGGTGATTCCCCTACCCTGCAAAGTTCCAGGATTAATGCACAGGTTGGGTTTTCGGCTACGTCAACCATTGCAACTGTGCCTGCATCTGTGTCGCCTTTCGGTGACCAGTCCCTACCATTGGGCGACCATCTTCTCCCGGTCACGAGGGATAAGTGTGAGGTGAATATGTCAATATATTTTCCCCTGCTTAACAGGGATTTGGACAAGCTAGAGAAAGATATGGATGAGAAGGACAAGGAGTCCGCCAGGAGGAAGAAGCCTCCTCAGACCTGGGCTAATTGGCTCACTGCTTATCTGATCTATGATGGGGGGCAGTACGTGCCTGGCAACAGCTCGCATTGCCATTAATTCAATACTTGGACATTATTTACAGCACTTACATAAACTTCCCAGGACAGGCACGGATTCTTTATGATGAGAATTTCCTCATCATGTGGCCATCTGGCCGACCATGCGTTGGGATGAGCTGCATGCCTCATTGTGGATCCAATTCATGACCCTTTTTGCCCAGACTCTGGTGATTGTTATGATTGTTGGTGCCTGGTGCAGCACCCCATGCCAGTATCTCCTGCCCCTCAGTTGCCAGGCTGGGTTGGTTTGCTGGGAGTTCGCGGGCCAGGGGCGTTGTTCCAGGAAAGCCTGCAAATACTGTCACGAGTGCACCACATGAGGAGGCAGCCACCCAGCCTCCTCCTGCACAAAAAGCGGGCCACAGAGGCATAAGGGACATGATTCCTGGGTTGCAAAAAGAGTCAACTTTGAGCTGCAGCAGCCTGCAAAAGGCATCCAGCCCAATCAAGCTTGATACATTAGTTTCCTGGCTTGCAGGTTACCCAGTGGAGGCAGCACACTATTTGCAGGAAGGTTTCACTTTTGGTTTCTGGATCCCTGCCTTGGGGGCCCTTTTTCCGCAAATGACTCCAAACCTCCATTTGGTAATTGGATTAGAGAACATGGTCAGACAGAGTATTGAGAAGGAGCTGGCTGTGGGATGGGTGACCAGCTTGTTTGACCGGCCACCCTTCCATAATTTAAAAGTGTCCCTCCTGGGTTTGGTTCCCAAGAAGGGTTCCAGGGAATTCCGTTTGATCCACCATTTATCTTACCTGATGGGTGAGTCAGTAAATGATTCAATACTACATGAGCTATGTACTGTTAAGTATTCCTCTTTTGATCAAGTGGTCTGAATGGTCCGATTGTGTGGAAAGGATGCCCTTATGGCAAAGTGCGATATTAAATCCGTTTTCTGCCTATTGCCTGTGCACCCACAGGACTTCAAACTGCTTGGTTTTTCCTTTGATGGTCAATATTTTGTAGACAAGGTCATGCTTTTCAGCTGTTCTGTTTCTTGTGCAGTCTTTGAGCGCTTTAGCACTTTTTTGGATTGGGCATTTCGCCAACGCACTGGATCCAGCCATGTATTCCATTATTTGGACAATTTTCTCTTTTGTGGCCCTGCACAATCTTTTCAATTTGCCATCCTCCTGCAGGAGCTTCAGGTCCTCAAAGTAGAGTCCACTTGGCAGATGACAAAACGGAGGGACCGACCACTTCCCTCGTTTTTGTAGGGGTCCTGCTAGACACCTCAAGACAGCAGTCTCATCTCCTCCATGATAAGCTGTCACAGTTACAAAACAAACTGAGTAATATGTTGTTGAGATGCAAAGTGACACTGAAAGAGCTGCAGGTTTTGCATAGTCACTTAAACTTTGCTTGCAAGGTGGTCACACTGGGCAGGGCCTTTGCTTGCTGCCTCTGTGATGCCATGAAAGGGCTTACCAAGCCATTTCACCGAGCCAGGGCCACCCGAACTTTGAGTGAAGACATCCAGCTATGGCTGAAATTTTTGTCATGATACAATGGCACCTCTTTTTGGCATTCCAAAATTATGGCTGAGGTGCAAATGGTGGTGTTCACCGATGCCTCGGGCAGTTGTGGTTTCAGTTTATATCACCGTGACCATTGGTGCCATGGCACATGACCTGCACATTGGAGAGCATCGGGCTTTGTGAAAGACCTTACATTTTTGAATTATTCCCTGTGGTTGGGACTGTATTTTTATGGGGCAAGACCTAGGCAAACTCCACAGTAAAATTTTGGGTGGGCAATTTGGCCATAGTTCATATTGTCAACACCATGACGTCCTAATCCCTGAGGGTCATGTGTTTAGTTCACAAATTAGTTTTAAAATGTCTAGAGTACAATATAGCATTCAAAGCCTAACATGTCCCTGGCATAGATAACCAAGTTGCCGATGCTTTATCCCAGGGGCAGATGCAATGGTTTCACACCCTCAATCCAGACACTGCAATAGACCCGGACTTACTGCTGATGGAGATATGGAACCTTGGCGGATTGAGATAGACTGTGCCATAGGCACAGCCATTGCACCTAGAACCCGCCGCGGCTATGCCACACCTGTTTCACAATTCTGTGGGTTCTGTCTCACCCGGCTGTTGCAGCCAGACTGGCCCACACCTGCGGAGCACATTTTGCAGTTTATGGTTCACTTGGATGAATAATAGGACATCATCAGAAAAGCACTTGAAGCTTAAATCAGCAATTAACTGGACAATCAGATGTAACTAAAAGCTACAGAATCCTTTGTAGACATCCTTCCTGGTGGAGAGGCTTCATTTTAGCCTCATTTCCCTTTTTATTTGATGTATTATCCCCCAAATCTTTACTTATTTTGGGCATTTATGTTTGCAATGATTTGCTACTAGTGGTTGGGTAGGTTTGTACTGTTTGTTAATTTGTTATAATTTGCATCTAATTTTATGTATACCTGTGCTTATTAATGTGTTGGAAACAGCTCTGCCCTGAGTGTTTGGACTAAGTTGGGCAGTATCATAAGTATCATCAGTACATAAATATCATCAAACAAGCAAACAAGCAAGCAAACCAACCAACCAAGACACCAACCAACCAACCAACCAACCAACCAACCAACCAACCAACCAACCAACCAACCAACCAACCAACCAACCAACAAACAAACAAACAAACAAACAAACAAACAAACAAACAAACAAACAAACAAACAAACAAACAAACAAACAAACAAAGAGAGAGAATGTATTGCCTTTTAGCTAATCCAGAGCTTTATTTCTGCTTCCCTATTCTTTAAGTGGAAGGCATATACCTGGGTCTTCAAAATATTTGGCTTTCAGCTGGTTGATTTTACAATACTGTAAAAAGGAAATATGTTCTATGTCAGAAATTAGCTGGTGCTCCATGGACTCAAAGGCTGGCCTCCGGACTGTCAAGGCAAGATCAGCAGCTTAGATGAAACTCCGGGCATATTGGAAGGTTGGTTATTTATTTGTGTAAATATTTAAATATATTGCTGCCAGGATACTATTTATTTTGTTCAGATTTATATTGCCGCCCACTCGCCAAGGCAACTCAGAGCGGCTTATGGTTAAAACAGCAACAGTACAGTAACAATCATAAAATACAACCTCACAAAACAACCAAAGCAGAACACAGACTAACTCCCCTCAGGCTGTTGTTGGGGGCCCAGAGGTGCGGACAAGGTCCTCAGCCTCCTGCCAGGCCATGGCGTCTTCTCCCTCAGGCCATTGGTGTGGGCCCAGAGGTGGGGGTGAGGTCTATATACTATATACAGACTTTACCTTCTTGGGATCTGAGATCACTGCAGATGGTGACTGCAGCCATTAAATAAAAATACACTTACTTCTTGGGAAGCAAGTTGTGAGAAACCTGGGCAGCATAATAAAAAGTAGAGACATTATCCTGTCAACAAAAGTCTGCATAGTCAAAGCAATGGTATTCCCAGTAGTAATGCATGGTTGTGAGAGCTGGACCACAAGGAAGGCTGAGTGCAGAAGAATAGGTGCCTTTGATTTGTGGTGCTGGAGGAGACATTTGAGAGTACCCTGGATAGCAAGGAGATCAAATCAGACAATGCTTAAGGAATCAACCATGACTGCTCCTTGGAAGGACAAATACTGAAGATGAAGCTCAATTACTTTGGCCACCAGATGAGAAGAGAGGACTCACTTGAAAAGGTCTTGATGCTGGGAAAGATCAAAGGCAAAAGGAGAAGGGGGCAGCAGAGGATGAGGTGGCTAGAGCAGGGCTGTAGCCAGGGGGCAGGGGAAAGCAACCCTCCTGAGCTAACAGCCTGTCCCCCACCCCACCTCATGGTGCCAATGTTATATATATGAGTGTGACATTGTCACCCCTCCTGAAAAGTCCCTCCTCCCCTGAAAGATATATTTAGAATCCTGGCTATGGCCCTGGGCTAGATGGCATTGTTGACACAATAGACATAGAACTGAAAGGGCTGTGGAGAATGGCAGAGGATAGGGGAGAATGGCAGAGCACAGGGGAACCTGGTGTGTGATGGTCCATGGGGTCACAAAGGGTCAGACTCAACTGTGCAACTGAACAACAACAAATACAAATATTGCTCCAGTTTTTTTTAATGTGTTCCAAAACTGTCTTTTGTATGCTGGGTTAAATTTAAGATTTGAATTCTACAGCTCTTCTCAGGTCTAAAGCCCACCTGTTCTGGAATGAGAAGGCTTGTCCAGCAGTCATTTAAAAGTAGAAGGAACTATTCCAAAGTGTTGAGTTTACTCAATCCACATACCATAAAGTCTTGCCACATTCCTACATCTTCTTACGATATGACACTTCTGGATAGGGAGGCTGCACACCATTGCCCAGGGGACCCTAGAGTGTACTTGCAATACTTTTCACTCTTTGAGGAGGGTCCTTCTATTTCACCCCACAGGTGCAATACCGCAATGTCATATATGTTACAATGCCATACCAAGCATTCATTCCCTAGTAATTTTATTTTCTAGTTGTGAGAACAGACAAGAACAAGCTGGTATTTTCACTGGGATGCTTTCAGTGCTTTAATGGCTAGACTTTAGGGAAAGAATTGGAAACCTCTGGAATCCATAGATGTCTATTTCTAATACAAGTAGTAATTTGGGAAAAGATCTCCTTTTAGGAATAATGGAGCACAGCATACTATCCACAACATCCATGCCACCACCAGCTTTTCAACTGTATAAATAACCCTTTGCACTTCAAGAGTCATTAAATCATGAGTTTGTAATACAATTATAGTCAGCAGTCTGGTCTTTGGGCTGCTTGGTAATTTGCTTGTTAATATATTAGCACAATGCATTGATCAAGTGGTTAATCCAATCACGCATCTCTTATTGATCCATGTTCACTTTTTTCCCTTTAGGCACAGTCAATAGCAAATGCCAAAAAGCTTCTCTCACAGCTAATTAGCTTATGAAACAACCCAAACATTTTCGTTTGCCCTGAAGGCTAGGATCAATGGAACACTTTTAGACCTGAATTCAGATGATTTTTTTTTTCATCAACTCCTTTCCTCCCTCCCTCCCTCCTCTTTCTGCAAGCATTCAGGTTCACATGGAAATGAACTCTCTGAAAGACTTTCCGATTTGAAGACATCTGAAAAGCAGCTGCCATGTCTAAAATGCTAGAACAGCTGTAAACAATCAATCACAAGGGTGAGGAATTCTGGTCTGTACATTGGCATGTGGTCTGTCAGACTAAAAAAAAATAGAGACATAAAAGATCAAGAGGTCAGAGGTACCTAAAGTCTGTGAAATGGAACATACACTATATTTCATCTGCAAAGGTCCTAATTGTGTAGAGCAGCCTTTCTCATCCTGGTGCCCTCCAGATGTGTTGGACTTCAACTCCCATCATCCATAGCCAATAAAAATTTTTTGACTTGGCACACAGTCAGGCAAGCATTTTTCTTGCTGTTTGTCCTGTGTCTGTCACTGATCATTTTGATATTTTCTGTGATAATCAGATTTTTTTTTGTTACTCCTGAGTAGATCCTATCTCTTTATGTGAGCATCTGGTATATTTTGTTCAGCAACTTGGTTCTCCCCTCCCAACTCCCCTCACCCTTTCCCCCTTTTATTCCTGTGATCCCCACCCCACCCCGTCCCCTACACCCTCATCTCTCTGGAACTTTGCTGGCTGTGTCTTGAGAACATAAATCAAAACATGCACAGCAAAGTAAGGTATTAAGAACAAACACTTTTGCCTCATCCTTCCCACTGGTTGTAATCATTACTAAATAACAATAACTCTTTAATTTTCTTTTAAAAGAACTTACAATGATTCTAACACTATATCAATCAACAGTTTAAATAAATTTTCTTCTGTACTAGCATACTGATAAATCATTTCAGCACATTCTTTTCAGTTAAATTTTTTTGCATTATATTGATATACTACTAAACCGCTCCAGCTGTGTTCAATAAGAACAGAAAATACATTTACAAAATATTTGGGGGACAAATCCATGTCTCCAAAACTTGTCATTTATATTCACTTTTACAATAGGACATGCAATGGATGGGGTGAAATAAACTAAATAAAACATAGGATAAAGGGTAGAGAAAGGGTGACAATATTGACCAAGGCTCCGTGGTTATTCTCCACCAGATGAGCTGAAGGCAAACCTGAAATGGCATGTTCATTATATTCCCATCAATCCTCTCTCTTGTATTAGTAAAGTAAAGGTTGGCCTTGCTCAAAAGCCAGTCGTATCCAATTCTAGGGTTTGGTGCTCATCTCCATTTATAGCAAAAGAACCAGCACTGTCTGTGTCTCTAGATGTTTCTGTGGCCATGTGGCAGGCATGAATAGATACTAGAGTGCATGGAATGCTGTTTACCGTCCCACCAAAGTGATATCTATTTTTCAAACCCAACCCACATGATAAGGAGACAAGACAACAATATTTGAAGAAAAGCATGGGCCGCATTTATTAAAATTTCACCCTAACCTGCAGCGAGCCTGGTAGTGCAAAAACTGGATCCCGAGCAAGGGGAGCTATACTGCCCCTTTCAGGTCCTATCTGGCAAATCCTTGTCACAGAGCAGTGCCAATCCTTGTCAGCTACTGCCCCAGGCTGGTAGCTAATTGGGGGGACATCCAAAAGGCTGATACCAACTTAGTTCACAGGAATCCATCACTACAAAAGGGGGGAGAGCCCTGCTGTAGTTCAAAAACAAGGAGGGGTCCAGCCTTCTGCCAGCCACACCTTATGACTTGGGCAGTGAGGTATCACACTGCACACAGGCAGGGGGCAGAGCCTCACCATAGTTAAGCAATGTGGAAGAGGGGCTCGGCCACCTGCCTATCTGCTGTTTCTGAAGCCTGTGTTCTTGCTCCGTTCACCGGGCAGACCCAGTGGAGCACATTGAGGGTAGAAGGCTGCCATCAGGGCTCCCAGTGCCACCCCCATCCACTTCTGCCTGGTTCAGGACAGCCCGTGGCCTGGTATGGGTGTGCAGCCTGGTGGTTGGGGACCCCTGCCCTAAAGGATTCACCATTAACCCCTTCCACCCAGCACTACCCACCACTAAATGTGATCTGCTTATTAAGCCACACCCTCTGATACTAATGGCAATTCCTAAACCAGAGTAGGATAGGAAAAAAACTACCCAGCTCCCTAAGGCCAATTTGGGACCCTAGGTTAAAAATTCCTATCTGGCCTTTCAATGGTGAAACTGTTAAGTACTCTGATTAAAGGGAGGGTGGGTGAGCCATTGTTGATCTGCACAGCCAAAAAGGCTGATGGAGAAATATGGCCAGGTTATAAAGGCTTGACCCGACCTGTCTCCTTGCTGTGGGTAATGAATCTCCAGCCTGCGTGCCAGCCTCTCTTCTGCTTCCCGGTAGGGAAAAGCACCTCTTCTACTACCAGGTAAACTTGGAGCTTCATGGGTGCATGATCTACTTGCAATTACAGTAAAACCTCATATAACACTAAAACCTGGTTCCACAAGTCTTGGTGTTATATGATTTTTAGTGTTATCTGATCCTCTATGGGATCCATAGAGATACATTGTAACCACACAGGCTTTAGCGGTTGTTATCTGAAGCATCCCATAGGATCTTAATGTTATCTGATGCAATTCTTCCCCCCAGATTCCTTAATGTTATGCGATTTTAGTGTTATTCGATACTAATGTTATATGAGGTATTACTGTACTTGCATTCGAACTGCTAGATTGGCAGAAGCTGGGACAGAGACAGGAACTCACTCCATCATGCAGCACTCAGGACTCGAACTGCTGACCTGCCTACCTTCCAGTTATCAAGTTCAGTGTCTTATCCACTAAGCCACTGCAGTCCAGAGACACTAATTGTGCATTGCAGTCCAAACAAGTTTTCTATCCTGATGTAGTTCCACAGACATTTCCTCCTGTCCCTTTATATGGGTTTCCTTAACTTCAGGGGCCCACTTGGAGAAGGGAGACATAGGGTTTTAACAAAGGGAGGAGTCAGGGAAGTTCTATTATCTAGAAAAACTTCCCTTCTGTTGATATTACTGAGTGGCTACAAAACATGGTAATATCATCCTGTTCATGGAAAGATTCCTCATTGTCTAAGACTCCAATATGAGTAATCCAGAGAAAAGCAAGAAGAAACCAGGGCAGGATATGTGCATGAGTACCTTTCATGTCTTAGGCACTGCTATGTTGAGTGAATGACATTTGGGAATGGCAGGGGAATAATAATAGAATTTGTATGTGCTGTCTCCTTGCAGTTTAATGAATGCCTCCACTGCATTGTGTGGTCCACAAATAGCCCCCCGTTGTGCCATCTATGAATTGTAGATCCAGCTGTCCATCTTTCAAGAAAGGTTTTTCGCCATCTGTGTACAATTCATGTTTTGAATGGTTATTTTTCCATTTAGTTAGAGGTGTAGCAGGAGCAGAGCAATGGCACAGTATTGGTTGATGATGCTAGTTAATTAAAAAAAAGGGAGATCTCAGCTTTCCTTGTATCCATTTATTCCTGTCAGAACCATTGCACATTCTTAAATGAAATCCCCTCAACCATTCAATCAATTTTATTCCATGAACTTGTTAAAACTGTTGAGCTTTCCATTTTCCTTATTATCCTACTAACTTTAAATTACTTGAAAATACAATTGAATATAAACCATGAATTGCATAGAGTCTACATATGCATTAATAGATTGATAAGGTAAAAGCATACTTGTTTTAGAAAGCAAATATGCTTAAATGGAAACAATAATAATAGAAATATTTTTCTAAATATGTTTTGCCTTGCTGTTCTGCTCAATATTATTTTTAAAAGTAGAGAGAAATGAAGAGGGGGGGAGTAGTAGAAGGATATAATTTAGGGTGCACATTTTTAGTTCCTAAGAATGTATGCAAAGGTCATACTCATACGAGGTTTCAGAGTTCCCTCCAAATGTGAAGCAAGGAAGGTGTACAAGTGGAAATCCTTCTTTGATTAGTCACAGAATGATCTACCATTACACCTGCCCTACTGATGCTGTTTCCCAGGCACTCTGAGTAGGAGTGCATTCTGGGGACATGTTAAAAGTAGGTTAGGTGAAATAGGATGCAAAGTTCCTGCTAATTTAAGCCAAAGGATTCATGATAGTTTGGAGGGCCATTTGATGATTTAGATTCAGCTCACTTTGGTTCAAGTTGACTTGACCCACTTCAACTGTAAATGTAAATAGTAATTCTGATGTTCAAATTTTTAATACCATTCTTTGGCATACACTGGGAAACAATATTTTTTTTGCACATATATGGTTGAAATTTGGATTCTTAGCTCCAATGGTTTTAAACTTGCTATGTTTCACATCATAAAATATGTTTCACATATTTATGCTAGCTACTTTTCACATTTGGCATTCTAAACAGTCATAACATTTTTGTTTTGTTCACATAAATATGTGAAAGTTGGAAGCACAACCAGTGGGGGGCATCAGCAGGTTCGCACCACTTTGCCAGAACCGGTAGCAGAAATTCTGGCTGGCCCTTTTGCCCATCCAAGTTTTGAAATAAAGTACTGTAGTCCTAATTCAGATTCAACACAGGGCTTTCCCCCTAACCACACCCACCATACCACGTCCACAGTGTGGTAGTAAATTTTTTTGGAGCCCACCACTGAGTACAACACCACCTCCAAATGGATCAATTTACCCAAATTTCACACAGATAGTCCCAATGTTTCAAGATTTGGTTTAATATAGTAAAGGTAAGTTCACCTTGCTTGAAAGTCAGTCGTATCTGACTCTACGGTTCAGTGCTCATCTCTGTTTCCAAGCCAAAGAGCCAGCACTGTCTGCTTCAGCAGATGTTTCCGTGGTCAAGTGGCAGCCATGACTAGACACTGGAGCACATAGAACGCTATTTACCTTCCCCCTCAAAGTAGTCCCTATTTATCTACTAGCAATTTCTTGCTTTCAAACTGCTAGGTTGGCAGGAGCTGGGACAAAGAAGGGAGCTAATTCCATCCTGCAGTGCTCGGGAATTGAACTGCTGACCTCCCACCTTCCAGTCAGCGTCTTAGCCACTTGAGCCACTGCAGTCCCCTGTTTGGTTGCATTTGCTAACATATACTGTTTTCAGCAGACTGAAAAGAAGATCAGATTGGCCTTATAAAATAAGGCCAGATCCGGGGAGGGGATAAGAGAAATGCTGCTGCCTAATTAAATCACTACTACTATTGGAACAAAATGGAGATCAAGGCATTCACTCATTCAATTAATGTATATTTATAATAACAAATACAGAGAATCAAAAATATGACATTGGATTAGGAAAGCATTAGACTCCAAGAAACCTTTTCCAAAAACTGTTGCAAAACTTTTCTGAAACTCTGTTTTTAATTTGTTAGATCTTTTTGTTGTCATGTGTTTAGTACAATGACAACAATGAATACCTACTACCACTACTGGTACTGATGGTGGTGGTGGGAGACAGTATTCTGGACACCTCATTTCAGCAAGAATGGAAGGAAGAGATGATTTAAAGCTGACAAGGAATAGAGAAAAGAGATAATTTGTAGAAGCAAGAGACAGAGCTTCCTCTTCTTCCATGCCTAAGATAGATGTGAAACTGCTGAAACGAAGGCACCCTTTGGTGAGTTCATTCTGCAGTTCGAAAGATTAGACAGCAACACAAAGTTGACATTACCAAGGTACTCCCTATTGTGGTTCAAAAATGCCACAATCTTTGAGGAGGCTCTTAGATGCAGAGCTGTAAGTGGTGAATGGAAGCAAACACCAAAGCTTAATTTAATATGAAGATGGCAACTAGGATATCATAGTGATTTATCCTCTGTTGGCTATCATGAAACTATTTCCAGGGGTTGGACTGGTCTCAGTTTGTCTTATAAAGAAATGAATTTGTCATAGTAACATGGATATTTGTGCAAATTTCAAAATAATGCCACTTTGAATGGTTTAGTTTCCTTAAGTGGTGAAAGCTTGTTTTATCTCCCTATCTCATTTTCTTTGTCTAACATGAAGACGGATCTTACTCGATCCAGAGCTCCATATAAATTTATATGGCAGGCATGAAGAGCTCATCTATCTGTGGACTTTCCTGTTGTTCATTTTGATGGGAACAGCCATTGCCACAGTGAAATCAATTCTGGACTTACAGTTTGTTTAAAGTCATTTTATGAGAGTCACTGGGGGAAGTGGGGGGTATTTGCCAGAAAAATCTGGGATTAGGCACCTGGACAGCAATGAAGCTCCCTGGGTAGTTCAGGTAATCAAATGTGGTCTTTTACAGAGCACATTCCTCTCTTTGAAGAGCTGCAAGAGGACAATTCTAGTTTTGTAGATGTCTTCAGTTGGAAAGGTTCTCCAGTGCAAGTCTGATTTAAAGTGAAGGAATTTTAGAGAGAAATTGGTGAACTGGAAGTTACCCATCAGTACCTGAAAACTCAGCAACTAAGTAGGTTACCTAGTTACAGACTTCCTCAATGTGGAAAATGGCACTATGTAATCTGGTTAAAATTATGAAAATCATATTGAATTATGTATTTGTACATGAGACTCAACATACACAACTTGTCCAAATCAATGTCTTCTTATGTCTTCTTTTTCAACAAGGTATGCTCTCCTTCATGCTGATGTGTAAGTGATCATTCTGAGATGCACATGCCAAATACAGTACCTGAAACTCAAGTATCCAGAAGCCCTGGCCAATACAGTCAGTGGTTGCAATGGAAGTTGCAATGGACAATATACTGTACCTGCACAGGTGTCTGAACCCAGATCTTCCTGGCAAGTACTACACCATGGAGGCTCTTGTAAATTGACTTTAAATAAATTGTAAATTCAGAATTGATTTCACTGTGCTAAGCAGTGGTGGGTTGTCAAAAAATTTGCTACCCCACCGTGGCATCATCACAGTGTGGGCGGAGCTAACGTCATGACATCATGACATGGGTGGGGCCAAAGAAAAAATAAAAAATGAAATAAAAATAAGCACACACACACGCGCACACACACACACATACACACACACACACCTCAACCCACCCACCCACAACACAAAACCGTAAAATAAATAAATAAATAAAAATTACATTAAAATACACCCAAACACCCACCCACCCCAAACACAAATCAATCCACCCATCCCAAACACAAACCTGTCATTTACCTGTTAGTATAAGTTCCTGGGCAGCACCATGTTGCAAGATGGATATGGTCATCATACCAGTTTTCTAGGATAATATGCCTTAATGTAACTGTAAAACAGCTGTACCTCCTTAAGGGTTCTCCAATTGGAACAGCAGTTGGAACAGCACAGGTGTAGCTTATTGAAGAGGTAACTCCAAGACTTTGCTTAAAAACCCCAAGCCAGGCCGCCAGGCCTGCTGGATGCCAGGCCTTTTTAGGAACTGTGGTAGTACGTCAATATAGGTAAAGGTATTAAATACACATCAAAATACACACAGACACACCACATCCAAAGGTGAGTCACTTACCCTGGGGAGCAGGCTATACGGAGCTTCAGGCTAGCAGCTTCTCTTCCTCCTCCCCGCTTGGGAGGACAGCAAGGAGGCCGTGCATATGCACCAAGTGGTGTAGGCGTGCATGCACACCAAGTGCTTGGCACACATGTGCAGTGGGGGAACCAGTGAAAAGGTAAGCCCCAAAGGTGGTTCCCCCCAAGTGCTGCTACTAGTTCTCCAGGACACTGGGAAAAGTTACTACCATTTCTGGCGAACTGGTGCGGACCTGTTGCATCCCATCACAGGTGCTAAGGATTTTTTCCCCTTCGAAATGAATGGGGAAGTCCACTTGTAGATGGGCTCTTTCAACCTGCCAGACAGATTTATGGAGCTACAGATAAAGCAAAACTGATCAGGAACAACTGGCCTCACTCTCTGAGTGATAATTTCCTAAATCACTGCCTCAACGTTTTTTTAGGATCATGTTCATTCCTGCCATGAAAATGAAACAGCTGCTTCAGGCAGCAATCTTGGGGAATCATGTAATGGTGGCAAATAGTAAGATATTTATTTCTTTATGACTGCATCTTTTAAATCAATGAAGAAAAGGTGTTTACTGTATTTTCTACCTTAAGAATCAAAATACAGTCAAACCTCGCATAAAGACCACCTCGCTTAAAGAGTAACTCGCTTAAAGAGCAGAATTTTCTCTGAATTTTCGCTTCACTTAACAAATAAAACCAACCAAAAACTCACTTAACAAATAAATTGGTGTTCGCAATCCCCCCCACCAGAAGTCACAATCGGTCACTTCCAATGGTGTTTCACTTAAAGAGCAAACTTGCTTAAAGAGCAATCATGTGGAACACATTATGCTCTTTAAGCGAGGTACAACTGTAATCTGAGTAGCTAGCATATTCTGCACTGGCTGTTGGAGAGGTGTAATTTTCTGCTTGAGTTTAGACAGCAAATGGCCTGAGAACATCTCTCCTTGGGTTATTTCTATTTATTCTTTGAAGAAAGGGAAACTGAGGTCATGAGAAATACATTCTGATTTTATTTTGACTTGTGAAATTTGCTTCCGTCCCAAGAGCAGAGGTAGGTTTAACCGGCTACTTTCAGCTAGCCACATTTTCTGGGGAAAGAGGGAAAATATTACAGGAGGTTGTCCAGAATGTTTGCGAAGCTGAGCATGTTTCCCTCCCTTCCCTCCAAGCTCCTCTCCACTCCTGAGGGAAGCTAAAATGATCACACTGAATTCTCATATGTTATTTGCAGAAGGTGGGGAGGAGGGGAGATCTCAAGAGCATTGAATGCTTGTTGCTATACTGAGCAGTGAAGGCTGAGCTCTGTAGCAACCCAAACAGCCTGTGAGGCAAAAAGGACGGCACATGGATCCCTGCCGTGTCCAGAATCCCTATTCAGACTGTCAAGCCACAGCCTGATGGTCTGGCTGTCGTGAAAGGAACAGCTGAGAAAACAACCCGCCTGGCTGCTATATTTGGAGTCCAGCTGAACGGAAAAGGGAACACTGTCAATCAACACCTGCACATGTACAGTATGAAACCTAATCACTGGTGATGTTGATTTTTAAGGAATAATGGTTGCCATAAGTCAGAACCAATTATTATTATTATATTGTTATTATTATGCTTGTGATTGATACTTGTCAGTTCTTGCTGACCTTAAAGATGACAGTTTGGCCTTGCACTCCCAAATGGAAAGTGCAATTACATGCTTAAAAAGTAACACATTTGTATCAGACTTGACACTGGTGAATTCCATTCAAATTTACCGTTTTACATGACACTCATGTATTCTCAGGGACTGTGGTGGCTCAAGTGGTTAAAACGCTGAACTTGAAGACTGGAAGGTTGGAGTTTGACACCCGAGTACTGCATGATGGAGTGAGCTCCCATTGTCCCTTTACCATGTATTCTCACATTATATACCTCTAACATGAGTTATCTGAAATGGTTTTGAGGAGGTTCTTTATTTTAAACTGATATTTGTGTTGTGCTAAGTTGTACTGAATTTGTGCATGTGCAAAATCAGTGCAATTTAGGTAAATCAGTGTATATTTCCTTTCAGTATTTTGAAATTAATTAACCAAGGAACAAGTTTGTTTCAACATCAGGAGGCACATGTGAATTTCTCATGCAGGAGATAAAAGAGAACCAAATGAATAATGCATTCAAAATTGGTTTTAAAAGAAACAATTTGCAAAGCAGTGTAGTCACACAGACTGGTATATAGCTATGAAAATGTTTACAAGACTTCATCATGGATCCAAACATTGATTCATATTCCACATGACCATAAATGGGTTTGGAAAAAAATACAAAATTTTGAAACTAGGTGTTAATTTTAGTCATCTAACTGAAGTCAAAAGACCAAATGAAGATGTATGTGTGTTACAATAGACACACACACAAAGGTGCATGAATGCACACATGAAACATCTTCATTCATTTTGCTCAGCTTAGTGGTTGATCTATTGTTCAGTCAGAGTCAGTAAAAATACTCTGTTGTATAAATAGATTTCTTACATCATAAAAACTCCACTATACAGTATCTGCATTAAAGGTAACACTCACTATTTGGTAAGGAAGTCACAGTTAATTATGGGCTTCTTCTGAGGGTAAAGTATCTGTTATAGACAAAATATCAATACTTTTTTCATTCAAAAACTTCACATAGTAAAATTATAATGGCAATATTTCATACAAGAGGAACATTAAGTATATTTCGGGGGGTGCGGTGGATATCCAAAACTATTCCTGAGGTAGTAGTCTAATTTTTCTGCTAACCTTTTCTTATGCCATTATTCATTCAAAATATTTGTTCTACACACATTCACTGCCATTTTCTAGTTCAAAATTGCTGCTTCTTATAGTCTGACTCTCTTTAACATAGTGAGCTGAATGTTATAAGGAAAAAAAACCCTATACTGTATATCCAACACCATGTTTATATACTGATTACAAAGCATTCATAGGAAGACAATTGTAACTTTCAACGTTGTAGCCTGGGTTGTTGAAATACACATACAGTATATATTTGGCCAACACTCCCATGTCTGATGAAGTGGCCTTGATCCATGAAAGCTCACATTAAAATTTAACAGTTAGTCTTCAAGATGCTATAATGTTGTTTGTTTGTTTTGTTTTGTTTATTCTCTGATGTCCTAGGTCCATGATGGCAAACCTTGCCACTCTATGTGTTCTTGGACTTCAATTCCCAGAAGCCCAAGCCTCTGTTAATCCAATTCATGTGGATTCACAGAAACTTGGGCTTCTGGGAATTGAAGTCCAAGAACACCTGGAGTTCCAAGGTTCACCATCACTGTCCTAGGTTGTAGCTTTCTTCCAGTAATAAAGCCGGTGGCAGCAATCTTTCCTTTCCACCTACATATTCAGACACCTTAAGGAAGACCCCATATATTGATACATGTGTGGACAATCCCTCCATGCAATGGAAGGCCCTGAGTAAGCTAAAGTCCACTTTCTTGTGAAACAGATCCATTCACACCAACCGCATCTTTTTTTTTTGCACATTTAAGTCATAATTTGATACTACAGTGAAGAACTTCTATATGTGTTGTTTGACTCACAATCTCTCATGTCAGTCTACCCAGTGGTGAGCATTAGCAGGTTCGCAGCAGTTCACCAGAACTGGTAGCAGAAATTCTGGCTGGCCCTGCCCACCCAAGTTTTGAAATACTGTAAAGTCATCCTAATTTGGGTTCAATGCAGGCTTTCCCCCTGGCCACACCCACCATACCACACCCACAGAATAGGTAGTAAAAAAAATGAATCCCACCACTGAGTCTACCTCTCAGGATAATTGCACTGGACTGTACTATATAGATGTGGCTGGAAGCCAGCCCCATTAAATTTAATAAGGCTTGTTTCTGAATTATTAAATTATTATTAAATTAAATTCACTCTTTTGAATAAATGTGGTGGTTTTGATTTTTGTTTATTTAAATTTGGGTCTCTAATCCTGTGCACACTTATTGAATCTTATGGACCTTACTTCTGAGTCAAAACAGAAAGGAATGGTTTGTGCACACTTAGAAATTGAACACCATTGAATAAAACTGGAGTCATTTCTAGGGAAAAGAAAAGCTCAGATAGTAATTTTTGAATCTGCTGATGTGTTGTTGAATAAGTGGCACAAAGAGAACACATGCAACAGGCTTTTTCTCCAGAGGTTTATTTTAAAATGAGATTTAAGTATAGGTTTGAGAGTTTTGGTGGTGGTTGCATATGGTTTTGTTTTCCTTTATAAACCGCTCTGCCCCCACCCACATAATTAGTCCTGTTGCTGGTCTTGCACTTGCTCGAAAGCCTGTTGTATCCAACTGTAGGGTTTGGAGCTCATCTCCATTTATAGCCAAAGAGCCAGTGCTGTCTGTGTCTGCATATGTTTCTGTGGTCATGGCTAGACACCAGAGGATACAGAACACTGTTGTCTTCCCACTAATGCAGTACCTATTTATCTACTTGCAATTTCTTGCTTTCAAACTGCTAGGTTGGCAGGAGCTGGGACATATGACAGGAACTCACTCCGTCATGCAGCACTCAAGTCCATCGGCTAGGGAGGCTCGCCTCATGAGCACTAGGAAGAGAGCCTTCTCTGTGTTCGCCCCGGCCCTTTGGAACCTCCTTCCCACAGAGCTGCGCCTGCAGACGAAGCTCCTGCCCTTTCGGAAGGGCTTAAAGACCTGGCTGGTGGGTCAAGTGTGGGGACACAGTAACGCAGGTTCCCATCTAGGATGGCTGATTTAAGGGTAGCCATCCCTCCCCCCCACATGGTATCTGTATCTGTTTTTATCTGTTTTTATCTGTTTTTATCTGTTTTTATCTGCTTTGCGGTTTTAATGTTTTAAATTTTTATGAATTTTTATGAATTTTTAAAGTTCTATATATTGTTATGTCCTATGACGGTAATGCATGCTGTAAGCCGCCCAGAGTCGGGTCTACCCGATTGGGGCGGGATACTAAATGTGAACAATAAATAAATAAATAAATAAATAAATAAATAAATGTCTCAAACTGCTGGCCTGCAAACCTTCCAGTCATCAAGTTCAGTGTCTTAACCATGAAGTCACCATAACCCCGTTGCTTGTATAGTTAAAATATAATTTTTAAATGTACATATATATTTAGATCATTATATGCAAATGACTTTTTTGCATGTCTGGGAAAAGTTCCATTCTTGTTATGAATTATTTTTTGGTTCTGAAGTTTCACTCCATCATACAATTTGGAACTGGGTAGCTAGGGCAAGCAGAACTTAAAGTTACCATTTTCCACAATTAATACTTCATAAAAAATTAAAATAATAGTGATTAGTAGGCATCAAAGACAATGGACTGTATCAGCTAGATATCATTGAGGTTTAACTGGAGTTGCCAAGCAAACTATCACTATTGTTAAGTGCATGAAATTCATAAGAGAGACTTTATGTACACCATATACTTTAAAAAGCTGACCTCCATCCTTTGATCAACTAGTATGGAACTTTGCCTTAATGTACTGACAGTCTGAAGCAATAAAGTCTAGTCATTTTAATGCAGAGTTAACTTGAAAAATCACATGCAGCTTCTAAAGAAAAAAATAGGTTTTGGGCTTTTTTCTTTTCATTTTGATTTACAGTACAATAAAAACACAGGTGCATTACAAAATACTGTAAACTTAATAAGTTACTATTTTGAAAACAGTGCAAAACCAATGTGTAATCTTTGTTTATTTAATGAAGACACAAACACAGAAATGTATGCCACTGGTACATACTTTGTAATGGTTATCTTATGCTGCTTCTGTTCATGGGAATTTCTGATGGATCAAAAACCTCCTAAGGGAAAGATAACTCTGGTTGTGCATACTGTTTCCACCTCTACTACCACCAGTTCTTGATCTTAAAGGAAAGATGTACGTACAGTACTTCAAAGCACAAGCCGTATTCTAGCCTTATGCTTGAATCCAAGTAGAGCTAAAAACAGGTTGGGAACATTTTCAGGAAGCGCTCCAGGTTTTCACTCCACCCAGAAGACAGACTTTTGCTGAGATCCAAAGTAAAGTTGATAAGTATGTTTAAATGAACATGCTTACAGTACTTCCAGGATAAAAGCTCAGCCTTATCCCAGTCAGGATGTGGAGCTTACCTGAGCACCATTGTCTCAACCACACTTTTAACCCTACCTGCATTTTAGCTCAAAACCTACAGAGAAAGGGAAAAGCAAAATACTGTATGGCTTATCAACTCATGTTGAAATTACCAAAACAGATTGTGGTTTATAAGGAACATAGCCAGATAAAATTGCAAATGAAAGAAACTCTGTGTTTGCTAAACATTCTCACCAACCAAATGCCCAGAGATTGTCAAAGACATTTGGCTTCTTGAGACAGAACATGAAATTATTAACAAAGTTAATGTACAAAGTCAGCAAGTTTGTCTTGCACATAAGCCACAATATCCTGAATATCAGGAAAAAAAAATCTCTGAAATGTTAGAGCAGTACAACAGTGGAACCAGTTACCTCAGGAAGTAAGCAGTGGACCAGTGGTAGTTTTCAAAAGAAAGTTGCACAAACACTTGTCAGATCTGCTTTGATTTGGATTCCTACATCTGGATTCCTACATTGAGCAGGAGGTTGACTTACTGGCTTCTTAGGCCCCTTCCAATGCAGTTATTCTATACGATTTTACTCTTAAATACAGTTCATTGGGCCCTTGAGATTTGAAGTCATTTAATGTAATGAAGTATATTTTGATTTTTCTGTGAGTCACAAGTTGCTGTCTTGTCTATTCCACTTTTACTTCATATTTGCTGGAGGGATAATATACTATATTTGGGGAGAAATCTGATTTCTCTTTCTTCATGGGGAAAAATCTGAACTAGGAATTAAACACTTTTGCTTTTTCCCGTCCACCTTGAGTAGCTGAGCCACTGTTTCTTTTCTGTCTTTTACTAGGTGCATACGAGAAGGATGCTTTTCTGTTGCTTTTAGCATCTCTTATTAACCTCCAGCTCATTCTCAGCTTTTGCCTTCCTAATACCATCCCTGCAATTCTTTTCTGTGTGTATTCTTCCTTTATGGTTTGACCTTCCTTCCATTTTCTTTGTGTGTCTGTTTTTGTTTTCAGCTCCTCTCTCATTTTCCTCTCACTGTAACTTTTCTACCAAGTCATCTCTATGAGTTAGAATAAATTCTGAATAGCTAACCCCTCTAGTTTCTTCCTCTACTTTCTGAGGCAGATCTCAGCAACACAAGGCAATAATTTCTTCGGAGGGCCATGTTTAGCAGAATGTGCCTCACAACAGATATCAGAATACCTGAAGTCTCACATTACTAATACATTGTACCTCATTGAAGTTCTTACAATTTGTTTTTCAAAGGTTTCCTCTACAATTTCTCCTTGGGACTGGCCACAGTTTTGACTTTTCCACAAATTTAATTTTTTATTCATTTTCATTTCTAGGTTTGGGATTATGTTTCGGAATAAAGTTTAAAACACAGGAGTTGTTCTTTACCCTGATATTTAGCATGTGGAACTTCCATGGTGGTGAAGATCTGGGTGCAGACTCCACCCCACCTGAAATAGTGCAGCCCTTTCGTGTTCACTGCAAATGTTCCCATAGGCTTTCATCTGAATGTACTAACAGTGTTTCTTATGAGGACTAATGATTACAGAAACACTGTAAATGCATTTGGGTGAATGCACCTATGCAAACTTTCATGCTAAGTACACCAAAGTCTACATGACCTTTGGTGGGTTAGGGACAGGATGCGGGACGTATCTATATTCCCACATCACCACCACCCTTTGACTCCACCATGCTTTATGATTTAACAACATCATGTAGAGCAAGCCCACTCAAATTGGTGAGACTTCCATTAATATGTCTTAGCCATTATTAAGATTAATTTAAAGCACATTAATTTCAGTGACACTGCTGAAACCATGAAAAAGCCTAGGTTCATCCCAACAATGTTAAGAGGAATGAATATTGTAGCAAGAACAACAAAGAGATTTGTTGCATTTTAAAGACTGAGAGCTTATGCCTTAATGAGTCTTGAAGTACTATGTGAGTCTTGCTATCTTTGCTTACCACAATCCTGAATTTATTCTGGATATATTTATAGGATGACAGGAGTGAAAAGGTTTAAGAGAAGCTCAGAAACTGTTCAGTGAGTGTGGAAATGTAGGCTGGGTAGCTAAATCATTGTCGGAAAGAACTGGTATCAGAGTAAAACCTTTGGGAAAAGAAAGTATTATGTAAAGCTCTTAATCAATTATTATCTGCCTGGTTTAACAAAATTTGAAAAAACCTTATAAACTGGCTGAATAGTCATGGAATAATCACCTGATGACTCAGTTTGCCTAACAATTCACAGGGAGGACTCCAGTCTTTTGCAGCATCTGTTTTGGAAAAATAAAGGGGAACATGATTGCAAAACTAGCCAACCTTTTCCCCCCTGCTGAGTTTATGAATCGCTTTCCGTCTTTATTTCTATTTACTTATTTGCTTATTTCTAGGCTATTTTTCCATTTTGTTAACCACCTAAAATCCTTTTTCAGTGCTGGATCAATATCTTAGGCTACAATTTAAACTGAAGGGAGAAGGGAATGAAGCATCTTTAATTTATGAAAACTGAAGTAGACTTATCTAAACATCTCTAGGGCTTTAATGGGGGATAGCTATAATTCTCTGAATTGTATTCCTTTCACAGTGATATTTTGTAATTCCATTCTATTACCCTTGCTTAACATTAATGAGATAAAAAGATCACATTATGGCGATTGATGTTCTTCAAATTAAATGCGCGTTTCCATGTACAAAGCTGGCTGCTAATTTAAAAAACATAGCATGTAACATAGACTCATGACCACGGTCATCACTCAGATGGGATCGGATCGCATTTTTTATCTATTCATTGGATTTAACAAGGCGTGAGATGGAAGCAGAATACAAAGTGTGGCTAGATTATCCCACATACCCCCTTTTGGCCACTTCTTGGCACTCTCAGCAAGGAAACTGAGGCTTCGCATTGCCATGGCAATAAACCTCAAGGTCAAAGGGGCATATGGAAGGTCAAGCAATGACAAAGGAACATCTGAGAGGCCATCTGGATGAGTGACCTGACATAATTAGTCATTAATCCCACTCTTGGGAACAATAGAGTTAGCAGGGAATGTGTTTGGACTTTGATCGTGGTCAGGGTGATCTCATGGGGAAAGAGGAGAGAAAGCTCCCCTCAGTAGCTAAGCAGATTACACCAGCATTCTGTTCAGGAACAGAAAAGCAGGCAGAAGTGGGCAATGGGATATGCATTTTATATGTTGGATGTTTTCCCTTTGGTCACTACAAGGCCTCTCTCTGGAGCCATGTGGCTCTGAGATTAGCTGTGGGGTAGATTTTTCTTTTTTCTTTGTTTTCTTTCTCTCTTCTTCTTTTTTTTTACAGTGTTCAATGAAAAGAGAGCAATAGTTTACTTAAAATTCTCAGGCAACAGATGGGCAGAAAAAGCAGAGAGCCAGAGGCACCAGGCGGCTTGGTTTACAGGTGTCAATATTTACTAAGCAGACTTTTGCCAAGGATCCCTTTTGGGAGAATTGTTAATCAGTAAAACAATAGCAATCAGGCCTGTTCTCAAAAATGGAATGGTTAGAATTAAAAGATGACTGAGTGAATGGAGAGAATTCCTGATCAGCATCTGTCTTCTCCTCCCTCCACCTCTTACCCTCTGCTCCCCAGCCGCCCACCCTCCTTGCCTGTCATGTTTTATTACAGAGTCAAGGCTTTGATCAGATGATAACCGCCTCACATAGCTTTGCCTTGAAAAGTTGTTGATGTGTCATGATGGATCACCTGCAAAAAAAAATTGTAGAATGCAAATATGATAATGGTTGGTGTTAAATGGTGTTAAATCTGTGCAAGTGCAGGGCTGCCGAATAATTTCTTCCCTCATCCCCGCCCACAGCAAGCAAATTATTGCCTTGCATCAACAAAACTAACCTGAGGAACAGTAGAAATGAAATAAGAAAGGCAGAAGAAATGCAGGATGATCATAAAGGAAAACTAAGGATATAGGATGTAGTTTATTATTTGTTTACATTTGAGGACTGGATGCTAACCCCAATTTATATGATACATATTTTATATATTTTTTAATTAAATCTGAAAGAAAGCTAGGTGAAAAGACAAAGTATCTGTCTGTTTTACATATACAGTACAGTAAAATCTCACATAAAGAGTGCCTCGCTTAAAGAGCAGAATTTTCTCGGAATGGTCGCTTCATTTAACAAATAAAACAAACAAAAAACTCGCTTAACAAATAAATCAGGGTTCACAATCCCCCCTTCAGAAGTCACAAATGGTCACTTACAACGGTGTTTCGCTTAAAGAGCAAACTCTCTTAAAGAGCATTCCTGTGGAACGCATTATGCTCTTTAAGTGAGGTACAACTGTACTGTATACACATTTTAAAGAGCTCAAACTGTTTCAGTCAGGAAGATGTATGAAGAAATTTGCATATGCTGCTGCATTACCAAAAATGAACTGATCAAATTCTCCCACACCTGCACCAGCCAAATTCAACAGGTGCAGATGTTTTCAGCATGGGAGAGACCACATTGCAGTGGCTTGCTTGTAGCATTTAATGAGGAGAAACCTGTCAAAAAAGGAAATAGGTGACAACTTTAGTTTAACATCACAAACCTGGCTAAATACACAGTGACTAAAAGTCAGACTTCTAAGAACTAATCACTCAAAGATCTCTTTCTTGGTTAAAACAGCCCCCCCCCTCACATTCACATCTTACACAATAGGATTGCCATCATCATGCTTAAAAAATGACAATGCAATTTCTTAGTCTAAGATGTGGTAATCTAGAAACAGACAAAAGGAAGATAACTGAAGAAGCATCAGGTGTTGATGGGAAGACCTAGGGCTACTTTGGCTTTGTTACACTGAATGGCCTTTCCCAACTTTGTGTTTGCGGGTGTTGGATTACTGTTCTTATCATTCCAAGCCAAGATGATAAACAATCAGGTGCAGACCTCAGACCAACAATATCTGAGGGCTTAGCACTGGAAAAAGGTATAATAAGGTGGGAAGTCATAACAAGGCAGCTGTGACATAAGCTTTAAAATGGTGATTCATGATCTGAAGGAAAACCTTTTGGGCATGTGGTTCTAAACCTTCACCTTTTCTATGGTGACCCCAGTATCTTGGTGGGAGACTGTACCTTTCTACAGCCTTGCCGACAGAAGTCCATTTACTTTGTACATTGTTGCAATCGTTATCCCCAAGTAGATGGGCCTTATTAAATCAACCCTTAAGTATGACCTGTTGATTCAGTGGGTCAGCTCCAATTCAGTTTAATAAGGGAGTTTATCTAGATGTGTACAAACACAGTCTGCTTTTAGTAAATCCAAATTATTTATCTTACAATTGGCATCCAATTCACTTCAAGCCAATTTGTAGTCTTTTCTATTTGCTTGTATGTTTCTGATATACAAAACAAATTAAAAAAAACATGAAAATTGGCACAAAAAAAGGCTATTACCTGAATTCCTCTAATCAGATTCAGTGTTCTTTAAAAGATCCACTTCTTCCATGTCTAAGCCAGACGTGAAACTGCCAAAATGAAGGCACCTTTTGGTGAGTTCATTCTGCAAGTCCTTTCACCTGACCTAGTGTGACAAAGATTAGCTGGCAACACAAGGTTGCCATTACCAGGGTACACCCGATTGTGGTTCAAAAATACCACAATCTTCGAGGAGGTTATTTCTGTATACCCCAAAAGATCCACTGAAAAACATAGCTTTGTTTATGTGTGATAGACAATACATTCACTCAATAAATCCACCTGCATCTACAATTGCACAGTAAGAAGTCTACGTACAGTAAAGAATCTAAAGATATAAGAAATGGACTGGACCAAAACATTTTCTTTTCTGTGGTGGCCAACCAGCTGTCTAGCAAACTATACATGAAATTAAGGGGAATGTCAAGGCCAGTTTTTCATAATATTTCATAATATTTAAAAAAATCTTTTTAATCTCTGTAATTTTTAATCTTGATTTTATACTCTGTTTTAATTGTGTTTTAAGTGTTTTTAAAGTCTGTTAGCTACCCTGAGTCCTTATGAGAAGGGCAACATAAAAGTTTGATCAAATAAATAAATAAATATTGTGACAGGACATGAAGATTAGTTGATCAAGGAGCAAAAAGCCAGCTTTGACAAAGCTGTGCTTGTAGAACATTCTGACAGAACTTAACCCATCAATATGTTAATATTGCTTGCCAATGCTATAGAATCTCTGCTTCAAATAAAGCTATCTTATACTGTACTAAGGTCTGATTCCATTTTAAAGCACATGAGTACAGTATTTCCTCTTGTTACAATATTACCTTTCTAGTAAAGCAAATCTTTCAGAGCCATGTGCCTGAGGTATCAAACATAAAAGAAATCTGTGTTTATCTGCTAATTTGCCAAATGAAAACTGAAGCAAACTTGTGTTAGAGCAAACAAAATTCTCCTCTTAAGAAAGCTTCACTTTTAATGACGTGTAAACTATATTGTCTAGTTTGGCCTTTGGATTATTTGTCCCAATAGTAATGCCCTCTACGTGGTGGGGTTTTTCAAGTTCACTATATCATGTGATTCAGGTTTCAGGATCAGAACTTCAGCATAACTGTGTAGTATAAGTACATTACCCAAGACTTGCTCATCTAAAGCCAAAATAGACCGATAAAGTACTCTACACAGATGCAAAGATCAATAAAATTTAAAAGAGATTATGCAAATGACTACGTGATTCACATATGTTTCTAAACTGTGAATCATGCAGTAAATTTTTTCACAGATTTAAAGATCCAGGAAATTTAAGAGATTATGCAAACTACTACACAGTTCACATATGTTGCTAAAATATGAATAATGCAGTAATCTGCATAATCTCTTTTAAATTTTCTGTAGTGTACTGTACTGGTCAGTATTGGTTTTTGATGAAAGATTTTGAGGAATGTAGTTATACTTGACATTTATGGCAAAGTTCTGATATTCAAAATTGAATCATATTTCTAACACATCTATCTAAACAGCATCATTTCCCTTTGACAGTGTATTCGGGACAGTTCATTTGTCTCAACGTCACCATCAGGTGCTGGCTGGGGATACACAAACACACCAGGCAGACAAGTGGTATTTCTTGTTTAACCTGTATGTGTGTGAGAGAAGGGCAAGCACCTTAATATAATGGCTGCTTCTGCTAATTTTCATTTCATCATTTTTATGGTAAAATTTACTCATGAACAAGTTTACCTAGTACAGTATATTCATCACTATGCAGTCTGGCCAGGTTATCCTGCTATAGTAATAGAGTACACCTTACTGCCAGCGACTCAATGCTGAGTGTCAGGCAGTGGTTAACTAACCTGACAACCCTGAGGACTAATGGCCTTGGGTAGCAAAGTCCACAGGGAAGGGTGATGGTCCCCAACTGGATTAAATCCCACTTGAATCCATCTTGATGGAGGGCAGCAGCTTCCTCAATACTGGCCTGGGGCCAATGAGGACTTTGTGTGCCAAAAAGGCTCAGGACCAGAAAACGACTCCCGGAATGGGATCAGTGGTACTGGTGTCATGCTCTGAAGGCAAATGGAAGGCCACTGCATTATATTGTCCCCAGGACAACCTTGATGGCTGATCGCCATCAGGATGGCCAATATTCAGAATCGGATATGGCACTTGAAGAAGAAGAAGAAGAAGAAGAAGAAGAAGAAGAAGAAGAAGAAGAAGAAGAAGAAGAAGAAGAAGAAGAAGAAGAAGAAGAAGAAGAAGAAGAAGAAGAAGAAGAAGAAGAAGAAGAGTCAATAAGGAGACAGCAGCAATAGCAGTGGAGGACAGCATTGCAACTTTCCTCTTTTTGATAAAATGCTGACCTAGTGATAGAATAATGTGTCTACTTAGCAATGTGTGTAATTTTATATCTATAACTGTAATACGTTGGTTATGGAAATATTTTTGAAAGATGAAATAAAGAGGATTTTCTCTGTCTTCCATTTTAATGTCATAACCCATTATATATATTACAGGGTTGTCAGCTCAAATAACACTGCCTACAGATCCACTTAGGTTACACAGCTGCAAAAAACATTGAAGCCCTGTTGTTGTGCCTGAAAAAAGAGCACAACAATTTAGAAAAGAGAAGCATAGAGCTCTCTGCAGAAAAAACAAATATGGACATCAAACCTTTGAGCAAACTCACAGATATACAACTAGCAAGTTGCATGCTCAGGTAAAAGTAGAAGAAAGCTAGCACTATTGCACTTTTCTAATCCTACTGAGCTGTAATGATGATAACTATTAAAAGTGCTGTGGTGGAAGGAATATTGGAATCTCTTCTACTCAAATTATGGTTCCAGCTTTGATCAGGCCTCCCTGTCAATACTTTTAAGTTCAAAAAATAATAAATAATATTACCAAAGAGAACAAGTTTACTAGGGTCGTTGGCAGCTTCCTTCAGAACCATAGATTCCATGTTACAATGAATGGAAAGAACAGCAGACGGAGGCTGACCCATTTTGTCAGAGATCTTCCAGTACCATATTTCCTCCTTCATTCAGTATCCCATTTCTCCATTTGCATTTTTTTCAGCCAGCTTAGTTTTAATATTTGAAAGGATATGAGCCTCAAGTCCAGCTGCTCAGATCCAGGAATAGCTTTATTGCAAATAAAAACACTCTTGGGGGTACACATGAGCAAAACCAAATTAGAAGATGGAGGGAAGAACTCACTGGACAAGGAACAGCATTAAAGGAGGTATAGCTGAGGAACTCAACCTCCCCTATGTCACTTGGAGGACCCTGAATAGGCTGAGGGTTGGAGTCAGTGATGGGATGTCACCGGTTCCAGACGGATCTCTGGAACCGGTAAGACCAATCCCGGAGGGTTCTCCGTGAGGGGAAGTCCACTTTTGGGGCGTCCGGTTCCGGACGCCTGACCGAAAGAAAAAAAAAAATTAAAATCGGAGCGAAAATGGCTCTAATTGACTGCGCATGCGCAGAAACTCAATCTGACGCATTGCACATGCGTCAGATTGAGTTTCTGCGCATGCGCAGTCAATTAGAGCCATTTTCGCTCCGATTTTCAAAACATTTAGAACTTTCAGGGCAGCGGCGGCAGCAGCAGCCCTCTGAGGGGGGCGCCTCCCCGCGGCACGTTGAGGGCTGCCTCGGCCGTCCGCTGCTGACAAGCCCCATGCCCTGGGGACGCCCGGCGGGGTACACCGCTGCCGCCGCCTCCGCCGGGCGCCTGTGGGCCGGGTGCCTGCACCCGCCGTCCACAGCCGCCGCCCGCCGCCGCCGGAGCTGCCGCTGCCTGAATCCCTGTGGACTCCTTCTTGGGTCGGTCCCTTTTGAGCTCGGCTGCCGCGCGCTGCGGAGGAGGAAGCTGTAGGCGGCGGCGGTGCGGCATGGGGACGGCCCAGGGAGACGCGGCAGCCGCGGCTGCCCGTCGCCCCTCGCCATGGCCGGAGCCGGGCTAAAAAGGTACCGGCCCAAGGAGGACGCCACAGGGGTGCAGGCAGCTCCGGCGGCGGCGGCGGCTGTGGACAGCAATCGGGGTGCCGGGTCCCAAGAAAGGTAAGCGAGGGGTTTTTATTTGGGGTGGGTGGGTAATTTATTTGTGTTTTGGGTGGGTGGTTGTTTTTATTTTATTTATTTATTTGTGTCTGGGTGGGTGGGCTGAGAGGGAGGGGTGTGTGTGTATGTTTATTTTTATTTTTTATTTATTTTTATTTTGGCCCCGCCCACAACGTCATGATGGCATGACGTCGACCGTGACGTCATGACGTCATGCCATTGGCCACGCCCATGACGTCCGTGACGTCATGGCGTGGTAGTAGAATTTTTGTCATCCCATCACTGGTTGGAGTCCCTAAATGCAAGACCAACATGCTCAAGTGGGGACTGCTGATGGACAACAACATGCTGTGTGACTGTGGAGAGATACAGAATCTAGCTTATATACTGATCTGCCAACTACTACCAGAAACATGCACCGATGAGGACTTAAGTTTGGCTAACAACAAAGCGAAAAAAAGTGGCTTCATTTTGGTAGTCCAGGGTTTGATTGGGACACAAAAGAAGTTTTTTTAAAAAATGAATTTATGGAAGTACAAACTACTGCTTTAAATTCATTTGTTAGTACCAACTAGAGTAGAACCTCTGAGTCAATGGGATGTGCCCAGTTGTTGGACTCTGTGGAACTTGCCTGTTTTATTCTGAGTTGTATGCTATGCAGGTGGATTTCATCCAGTAATTGATTCCATTATAGTTGGGACTCAAGTCTATGTATCTATCATAGTGTATAATCTTCCAGTTCCTAAACCTCCAAAAATTGGTGGCTATATTCACTGGGGGAATTCTGGGAACTTTTTTCTAAAAGGAATTCCTTCAAGACAGACCTTTACCCCAAGCAATCCTGCCAAGCAAACCTTTTAGCCTGAGATATCTCAAAATGAAACCAAAGCCTTTCATTTGTAGTGCTTGTGCTCCTCCACAGACCTGTGGCATACTTCCTTCCTCACCACAGAATTACGATTCAAAAAATCAAGGAAACCTTAGTGTACACCATAAATGAAGAAGACGGATGTTACTGCAAATGTTAGGAAAAAATATAATTAATTTGCAAATGTTATTTCTGGAAAACTAAATGGCATTTCACTATAACGAATATTCTTCTAAAGGTAACATAACTCTTGAAAGTGAATATGAAAGGGGGAGGAAGAAAATAATTTAAAGCTGTGTAAACAGAACACTGCCTAGTGATATGTAATAGCTTTTAATACAAAAAGTAAAATCATTTTTAGACTCACATAAGAAATCTAAATAAAGATAATGATTTCTATAATTTATGTGAGTATCAGCAGACAGTATTTGAATACTAGAGTTTGCTTCATTTTTATATCTTAAATTAGGGTTCCGAATAGTTTATTGTTTTACTAGAAAGATACATAAACAGGATCCGTTGTCTATTTTTAAAAGGAAATTATTGGAATAGGTGATGTTATTTCTGGTGTTCACTAAATCTAAATAAGTAAAAATGGCATTCCATCTACCCACTGCCACTAGATCTGCTAAGAGAAAGTCTCTAAGAGCAGACTTTTGCATGATGTAATGGTAGCACATGGTCCGTAATGAAAATCTATGTGGGGCTATATTTTTAAAACTTCTTTCAGTTACCCTTTGTATGTTATTCTTATTGTTGCTGGCCTCAAATCCCCATTCTGAATTAGAAGAAACAAAAACAACTTCTAATCACTTTCATTCCAACAGGAATAAAATGTCACCACCCAACTGCCCCAATCATCAGAAAGTCTGAGAAGATGAGTGAATCATGAAGACTTTTTTCTTTCATTTGAAAGAAAGTTCTCTTCCAACCTTTCCTCTCAACCCAGGCCAAGACACTTTGATGCCTGATCTACCGGTATAGTAACATAAGGGGATTCAACCAACTTAACAAGACAACTTTCCAAGTACAATGAAACAGACAAATTATTTTGCTGCTTAAGATTCAAATTCCTACAAGTGTCCTTCTAGCAGTTTCTGATGAATATGTGCCTCAAGTCCACCAACTCAGATCCAGGAAGTACTGTATGGGAAGAACAAACATTCTTGAGAGTACACAAGAACAAAATTAAATTAGAAGATGGAGAAAAGGGCCAGTGGTGGGCTGTCAAAAATTTTACTACCATACTGTGGGTGGAGCTGATGTCATGGGTGGAGCCAACATCATGATGTCATGATGTCATGATGTCATGGGCGGAGCCAACGTCATGACATCATGATGTTGTGAGCAGAGCCAAAGTAAACAAATAAAAAATAAAAAATACAGTACATATAAAAGTAGAAATAAAAAACACATTAAAATACAAATTAAAATAGACATTAAATAGAAATAAAAACATAAAAATACAAATTTAAATAGAATACACATAAAAACACACTACATAAAACACACACACACCTCAAACTAACCGAACCACCCACCTCAAACACAAACCCGTCACTCACCCTGGTCCAAGAACAGCTGGAGTGCCATGGTTTGCCATCACGGGTATAGTTAAATATTTTCTCTGAAGAACAACAATGTCTGCAGTTGGTCCCACACTTGTATCTTATTTTTAATTTTTTTATTAGTCACACTTTTATGCCGCCCTCCTCACAAATGACTCAGGGCGGCAAACAACAGTTAAAAACACAATCAACAATAAAACCCATGATAAAATGCCCATCCATCTCCAAAAGGTAAACTTTAAAGGTTAAAAATTAAAAAGAGATTAAAAGTTAAAATTCACCAATTGAAATTATGAGAGAGAGGGGAGAACAGTCAGATTAGCCAGCCAGCTGGGGTAGCTGACTGGCCTGAACCCCATACCTGTCCTGCCAGTCAGGTCTTTACTCCCTTTCTGAAGGGCAGCAGCTCTGTCTGGAGGCGCAGTTCACTTGGCAGGAGGTTCCATAGGGCCAGGGCAAACACAGAAAAGACTCTCCTTCTAGTGTTAGAGAGGTGAGCCCGTCTAGCTGATGGCACGACCAGAGAGCCTCTCTGGTCCACTCTGGTGAGACGGACAGATGTCCTTGGGGTGATGTGGTCTCTTCAGTATCCTGGCCCACTACCATGTAGGGCTTTAAGGTCATTACCAGCACCTTGAATTGCACTTGGAGGCAAACCAGCACCCAGTCCAACTCCAGGAGAAGTGGTGAGGCACAAGCATAATGCCATCATGATCCGAGCAGCCGCATTCTGGACCAGTTGCAGCCCTCCGAACGGTCACCAAGGGCAGCCCCATGTAGAGCGCATTACAATAATAAAGTCTGGAGGTGACCAAAGCATGTGTGATCATGAGCAAGGAGTCCTGATCTAGGAGCAGGGATAACTGGCATATAACACGAAGTTGTGCAAAAGCCCTCCTGGCCACAACTACCACCTGCTTTTTGAGCAGGAGTTGTGAGTCCAGGAGGACCCCCAGATTACACGCCAGGTTTGTTTGGGTAAAAACTGCCCCATCCAGAACCAAAGATGATAGCCCCCAGGATAATGCAGGACCCCTGACCCACAACCACTCAGTCTTGCCAGGATTCAGTTGTAGCCCATTGTCCCCCATCCAGGCCCCAACAGCCTCTAGGCACCTGGAAAGGACTTCCACTGCATCGCCTGGGTCTCCACGGGCCGAGATCTACAGTTGGGTATCATCTGCATATTGGTGATACCTCACCCCATGGAAATGGATGATGTCACCCAGTGGTTTCATGTAGATGTTAAATAGGAGAGGCGAGAGCACCAAGCCCTGAGGCACCCCATATTGGAGCAGCCTAGGGCTGGATCTCTCGCTCTCCAACCACACTGGTGACTGCCTCAAGGAGCTCAGGCATGGAATCTGGTACCTTGCAGGGAGGCAGGTACAAGAGCAAGATTCCCAACTGACCCTTAGGGCCCAAACACAGGAGCACGACCTCATAACCCGGAACTTGCAGAGCTGTGGCTCTGGCGACTCCCAATGACTTCCTAGCAACAATGGCGACGCCACTGCCCCTCCCCTCCAACCTAGGCTGGTGCCAAATACCAAACCCTGCTGGACACAGTTCTGATAGAGGCAAGCCGTCCTCAGGTTCCAGCCAGGTTTCGGTGATGCATGCCAGGTCAGACTGCTCCTCCAAAATCGAATCTAAAATCGGGGGGTGGAGATTATTACAAACTGACCTGGCATTCAGCAGCAGCAGCCTAAGGGAGGGGTCACTCTGGACCAGCTGCACAGGAACCTGAGATGTAATCCAGGGGCCAGAACAGGGGACAGCAATTAGACCTGTCCTGCATTCCCCGAATGCGGCCCGCCCCCTGGCTCCCACAGTATTGCCCCATGCCCATCACTACACCAATTTGGGCCCCAAGAAGCCCCTTCCCACTACAGACAAAGCACTGTCCCCTTCCCTAGCTGGCAGAACCCTCCCTCCCCACCCCACCCCATTCCCATCAGCCATAACACCACCACAACATAGCTGCACCAGCTGCAAATAAAGTCCATGAAGGAGCGGAGGTTCCATTGTACCTCCTGCTGCCAGAGCGGCTTTTTCTGCCCTGGCCAGGGGGTGGGGCTCTGGGCGCTGGTGCTGGAGAGGTCCAGGCACCAGGCCGCAGCGGTTGTCTCCCCTGGTAAGAGTTCTGAGGTGACATTGCCTTCTGCCACCAGAGCAGCCTTTTCTGCCCTGGCCAGGAGGGAGGGCTCCAGGTGCCCGGTGATTTTGAGGTAGTTGCACAGCATTCCCTCCCTGACTGGACCTGCATGGGAAAGAAGTCAATGGAGGTGGTAAGGGTCTGGCGTCTGGCAGCCTTGCCTTTTGAGCAGGGGCGTAGCTACCGCCGTATCTGCCGTATCAATTATACAGGCCCCCCGGGCCACGGGGGCCCCCAATGTGCATAAGCAAAAATTAATAAAAAATTCCCAAATTTTAATTATGATTAATAAATATTTCTTTTAATTTTATGCATTTTTTTTTTCTTTTGTGAGAAATCTTTACCCTTCCTAAGGGCCCCCAAACAAATTTTTATACGGGGCCCCGCCAAGGCACACTACGCTTCTGCTTTTGAGGCAGCCGAGGTCCACAGCTGTGAGGCCTTCACTCCCCAGCCTCCCCGGCCTGGGAAGGGAGTCGACAGAGATGGTAAGTGTCTGGCAGGCTTGCCTTTTGAGGCAGCCAAGATCCACAGCTGTAAGGCCTTCCCTCCCAAGGCGGTCCGGCCTGGGAAGGAAGTCGACAGATATCTCTTTAGATCATACCAGTGTGAAGTGAATGCATCAGATATCATGTATAATCTGAAGCTATGAATGACTAGGCCTGATTAGTACTTAGGTGGCTTAGTGGTTAAGACGCTGAACTCGGTGACTGGAAGGTCAGCAGGTCAGCAATTCAAGACCTGAGTGCCGCATGACAGGGTGAACTTCCATCTCTTCCCAGCTCCTGCCAACCTAGCAGTTCGAAAAAAAGAAATTGCAAGTAAATAAATAGGTACCACTTTGGTGGGAAGGTAAACAGTGTTCAGTGCACCCTGGTGATTAGTCATGCCTGCCACATGTCCATTGAAACATCTGTACATGCCGACAGTGCTGGCTTTGGCTATAAACAGAGATGAGTATCCTAGAGTCAGATACGACTGGCTTTCAAGCAAGGGCAAACTTTACTTTTACCTATTTGCCCACCAGGGAACTCTAGGTACTTTTTATCCCACCCCCTTTTTTTCCCTATCTTCTTTTTTTTATGCTTGTTATGGGCCCGTCTGTACTGGCCCACCCAGTGCAGGATGTGCCAATTTTGACTGGGTCACTTCGGGTCGGGGGAAGGAGCTAAATGATATTTAGGCTGCTTTTCCCATCTACACAGCACTGGGCTATTGCAGCTGACTGGCAGCTCTGTAGCTGTTGCTTCACTCCCATCTCCAGCATGCACGTATGATGGGAATGACCTTAAAATACAACACAGCAAAATGGTAGACCTCTTTGCAAGGAATTCAAAAAGGGTTGCTTTGCTCCAACAAGTGTAGAATGTAAGAAGAAAAATAAAGGGAGAAATCAATCCCAAAGTGGCCAAAAGAGCAGACAGGTGAAAATGTAGATAATCTCTGTGGCTCTGCATCATTTTTGTCTCTGAAAGACCACTGCAGGCATTAACATTTATTAATTATGTCTATGTTGCAGCTGGTTGTAACTTTGGTATTGAACTATGACAGCCAATGAGTTTAGAGAGAGGCTCACATAGCAAAGTCTCTCTCAGAGCTACCAAGGACTAATCATAGTGAGTGCAGGCTCTGTTTCAACCTCTTAAGTTTGTGTTGATGGAAGCGTCAAGCCATTAATTTGCTTCCCACATCCTAAGAATACTGTAAGGCACAGCCCCCTTTTTCCTAACTCATATTTCATGATCGCATTTCACAGAAGCTTAAACAATGTCCAAATAACTTCTGTTGGTGTCAGCGATAAACTAAAATCATTTCTGTAGAAGGTAATTAATTTTTAAGTGTTTTTCTTTCAATTTTCACACCATAGAGAACATGAATAAAGTTCTTCATGGGATATAAATTTAAATACGGTAATTACCAAATGAAAGGCAGAAGCAGGTGCACATTGAAGCCCCTATAAAACATTGTCCCACTTGCATTTTTCCAAAGTGCAGCATTGGGTTGCAGCCTTCTCTTTTATTGCATTGAACCTCTTGACACAAATACTTTGGGCTTATAAAAATCATCCCGACTGTTCTGACAAGAAGATAAATATGTTGTTTTTTGAATGAAAACACAAAATAATCTTGTCTCTGGCATTTCATCTCAAGATTATGGTGTTGTTGTTTTGTAACAGCAATAACATAATAAACAAGACAAAAACAAACTTATACAGTTATTGCTAATGAATATGGACATTGTCATTGTCCATAGAGAACAGAGCCATTCTTCCATTATGACTCATGAGAGAGTCAGAAGGTGTTCTAATGGTAAGAACAAGTCAGTTAATTCTCTTCCTTCCAGAAAGAAAGACGTTTAGGGTCAATAAATCTGCAAAAGTGATAGTTACAAAGGAAAGGTTCTAGGCTGGGACTATACCTCAATGAGAGGACACATCCTTTGCATGTAGAAGGCCCAGGTTTGATCACTGGTAAATCCTGGTGAGGCTATGAAATAACTCTACTCCTCCATCCTAGAGACCTACAGCAGGTCCCTATTAACAACTGTTGGTTAGACTTGACCCATGTTGTCTTCATCCAGGCTAAAACATCTCCCTACATTTCTAGAAGAATCTGTAGAAGGATGGCAGAGAATCTCTTTCAGCCAAAGGGTCAAATTCAGTTTCAGAAAAGTACTTGAGAACTACATTCCATTAGTACAGTGTTTCCCAACCTTTGGTTCTTGGACTTCAGTTCCCAGAAGCCTAAGTCAATTTCCAAAAGCACTGATCAGTCAGTGTACTGACTTAGGCTTCTGGGAATTGTAGTCCAAAATCCAAAGTTTGGGAAACACTGCATTAGTAGATGGAATAAAAATCAATGAATGGGACAAAACCATTCTAATATGTTTTAGCTTAAAGTTCTTTGGGACGTAGACCTGCTAGAAGAGCTAGATTCACCCTAGGACATAGAGCTACCAGAAGAGCTAGATTCACCCTGGGGGGTCTGAAGTTTCTTCAACCAGAGAGGTGGTAATATTTCAATTTACACTTGATGATTCAATGAAATTCTTCTTTCTGGTTGTACGGAGTATCTAGGCCTTGTTCAGAATTTGAGAAAGTACTTTTAAAATTATTATTCTGGAATTTAGTCCAAGAAAGCAAGTTTTTCAAACTCTCATCTAATTCAGATATCTATTAAAGCAGCAATTATTTTTGCATGTTGGAAGAGTGAGTATACTACCCACTTCATCAGGTGTATAGTGTTGCTCTATCCACTACACATTCAGAGGGAAAAGTGATTATAGGTCTACTACACTAGTGAACAGAACTAGGAATTTGTGGGGTTTATACCAATGTGTTTCCCAGTTTCTACAATAATTCTATAGATCATTATCAATTCTTCCTTCTGATTGTTCTGTGAAAGGAAGAATAGAAAAGGACAATTAAAATATATGCTACAACATGATTTGCTATACATCTTACCTTGGAGTGTGGCAAAATCATCCTTAAAATTTGACAGTGACAGAAATGTCAAAACAATCCAAGAATGAAATGAAGTTTACACTGAGTTGGCCTTTCTGTTTCTGGTTGACTGGATGACTACTAATTTGACCAAAGAGCAACTCAGACTACAAAGAAGGAAGGAAGGAAGTGTGAAAAAATTATCTTGGTCTTTCTACTCCAACAATGAATTTTGTATCTTAGTTAAAACATGAGTATTTCTTAATTGATTATACAATCAATCTGCCAACAAAGAGCCCAAGTAACATGTGGATTATATACAGTTGTACCTTGCTTAAAGAGCATAATGTGTTCCACAGGATTGCTCTTTAAACAAGTTTGCTCTTTAAGCGAAACACCATTGTAAGTGACCAATTGTGACTTCTGGCAGGGAAGAATTGCGACCCCCGCTTTATTTGTTAAGCGAATTTTTGTTTCGTTTTATTTGTTAAGCAAAACGACCAGAGAAAATTCTGCTCCTTAAGCGAGTTACTCTCTAAGTGAGGTGCTCTTTATGCGAGGTTTTACTGTATTTGCCTTTTTTTAAATATGATACTTAACTTACAGCGTTCAGTGAAGCTAAATTGGTTTTCCATTCTATTGTATATGTATAACTCTTGCTAAACTAAATCCCACATATGCTTTGCTGTCTACTGATAGACATTTTGTTGTCTTTAGGCCAGTAAGACGGCTTTCTATTTTATTGATGAATTGGTACTGACAGTCCTGACAAACATATGGGTAGTAACACTATTGCCAGCAGGATGCTTATCTGGTTTACTGGTTCAGAAGGGCCTGATTGATGGGAAAGCCCAAGGTCTCCACAAAGATAATTTAGCTATTTCCATACAGTTTCAGGCTGTGTTAGTTGTATCCTGCGGGGGACTCCCAGGGGATGGGGGGTTGTCTGACCTTCCTTCTAAAAGGTAACACATAGGAGATTCCTAAAGGAGCCATCATCTTAAAAAGACTAATGGTGACTTCCATGCCTATTATCATTCAGAGGCATAGAAAGAGACTTTAGAAATGCACTACCACATTCCTCCCTTGATGTTTCGCATGATCTATTAAGGCATTAGATGCCAGATAAATTAATCATTAAAAACTTACAGTTAAGTCCTTACAAATAATAACCAGATGTACACTGATTATCTTTGATCTTGAGATATATGTTGTTTTTTTCTGTCAGTAAAAAACCAGGCAGTTTGCTTGCCAAACAACTAATAGCTGGCTAAAGTTCAGGGAATGGTGTTAGAACCTTCTGGTTTTGGATGCAGAAAAAATCAGATGGATTAACATGGAACATCAGTTTTTTGTTCAGCTGAACCTTCTGATTTGTAGATCATTTTTCTTTGTCTGTAGTTCTGTGTTCTTGTAATGTGCCCCTTATACAGTAAAACCTCGCATAAAGAGTGCTTCGCTTAGAGACTAACTCACTTAAAGAGCAGAATTTTCTCTGAATAGACACTTCACTTAACAACTAAAACCAACCAAAAACCCACTTAACAAATAAATCGGGGTTAGAAATCCCCCCCCCCCGCCAGAAGACACAATTGGTCACTTTCAATGGTGTTTCGCTTAAAGAGCAAACTTGCTAAAAGAGCAATCCTATGGAACGCATTATGCTCTTTAAGCAAGGTACAACTGTACTTTGTTTTTAAAAGTATTTATTTCATCTGCGCAAAGATGGACAGATCTATTTCTCTAAGACTTTCATTTCTGCAGCTTCCTTTTTCTTTCATCAGACTTCCCTGTCCATTTGCAATTTTTAAAAACTGAAGAAAATGTGTATATTTTTTGTGCACCTTTCTCATAACATGCATTTTAGTATACATTTTTTTTTGTAATACGACCATTTTTGGATGGACATTCTGGCCTTTATTCTCAATAATATATGTAGTTCACATACACATTTAATTTAATTTAATTGTTTGATTTTTATGCCCCCCCCCCACTTGTCTAAGCGACTCTGGGCGGCTAACAACAATACAAAAAGAATACAAAATATACAGTTACAATTAAATTAGCATAATGCACAAAACATTTCAGAACTTTCAAAAAATCCCACTTACAAACTAGTACCCCACAAACCCAGAAACCAAATCAACTTCAAAAAAAAATTTAACTATATATTTACAAAAAAACCCTCAAAGATTTAAAAGTTTAAAAGGTTTAAAAAGTTTAAAAGAGGGAGATAAGGGTGGCTATCCCATCAGATCAGCCACCCAACGTGGGACCCCGTATTACTTGAGCTCCACACCTGCCCTGCGAGCCAGGTTTTTAGGCCTTTCTGAAAGGGCAGGAGCTCTGTCTGTAGGCGTAACTCAGTTAGCAGGAGGTTCCAAAGGGCCGGGCCGGACACAGAGAAGGCCCTCCTTCTGGTGCGCCTCTCTAGCTGATAGAATGATAAAAGAGACTCTCCGATCCATCCTGGTGGGACGGACAGATGCTCTTGGGGTGACGCGGTCTCTTAAGTATCCTGGCCCACTACCATGGCCCACTACCATCCTCTTTCTGTCCACATTTCCCCCCTAAACATGATTTTTACTACAAATTTTAGAAAACTGTGAATATTGAAGTGAAAATGTGTTTTAATTTACCTTTTGGTTCAAGTAACATAGCATGTAGCTGTGTCACTCTGCTCTTGCAACAGGGGTTTCCAACCCACAGCCTGTGGGCTGGTCCTGGCCTGTGGAACCATTCCATCTGGCCTGTCACTGCCTCCACCGCACCTGGAAGTGGAAGCAGATGTGTTTATGCATGTGCGGGTGCATCTTACGTCAGCCATAATATGCACACACAAATGTGTAAATGTGCACACAACCAGGGACATGTTGGCTATGCCAAAAGGGCAGTGGACGAGGGGAGGGGCGAACCTATGGGGGTACTGCATGATATCACTGCCTGCACAGCTCAGGAGCCCATTTCCTCAGGGGCGCTCCCTGAAGCCACCCATTCTGGCCCAGGTTGCTCTGCTTTCCCTCATTTCCAGCAGGGTTTTGCCTCCTCTCAGCTGTGCCCACCGCTGATGTTGCAGCTCCAGCACCAGGTGCTGGTTTGGAGGAGGAGCTTGGGCAGAAATCGACTTGCAACATTGTGTAGCTGCCCGGCGTCATACTTCTGCTGTCCGGGTGGCATGCTGAGGCCCACAGTGGAAAAAGATTGGGAACCCCTGTCATAAAATATGCCAAAATAGTCATGTAGTACCTATAACTAGCTAGGTTTTTTAAAAAAAATCTCTTGTGTGTACATTTATTTAGAACGGGGGTTCCCAACCTATGGCCCCGGGCCATGGAACCATTTCATGTGGCCCACATTGCTGCCACCACCACACTGGAAGGTTTAGAAGAATGGCTTAGAACAGTGGTTCCCAACAAGGGGTACACAGCCCACAGGTGGACTTCAATTCCCAGAAGCCTAAGTCAGTACATTGGCTGATCAGTGCTTTGGGGAAATGACTTAGGCTTCTGGGAATTGAAGTCCAAACACCAGCATTTGGGAAACACTGGAAGCCTTAGAAGAATGGAGTGGTCATGTCTTTGAGTAGAGTATAAAGCTGCTGGCACCTTGAAACCATTGGTAATAGCTCTAAGCTGCTCCTTGCCAATAGTTTAAAATGGGAACTTTAACAGACAATAGAAAGTGATTGGTTCAGGAATCACAACTTGCATAACAATGAACTGCAAACTAATATTTCCCCATTACTAGCTATGAAATGTGTTAGTTGGGCGAGAAACTTGAATGATTGTTTCATTCCCAAAACTAATTTCTGGTAGATTGTTTAGTTAGTATATTGATCTGTCTAACAATTTCTTCAAATAAAGGAACAAAATCCAGATTACTACCAAACAAAAATCTTCATGATCCCTGTGATGGCAGAAGAGAATCTTGCTTCTGCGTCAACAAGGGTGAAATTGCCTGCAGCCAGAGAACTGGGAGAAATGGAAGGCTGCCTTCAGACAACAGTTTCCTGTACTGCTGGTTGAGTAATTCAGCCCTAAACCACAAATCTATTAAACAGAGCAGTAAAAAGAAAGAAAGAAAGAAAAGTAAAAATTACAGAATTATTTTGGATTTATAGTACTGTATCTAGGAAATGTCACCCACTAGAGCCACCTGATATGTTGAGAAGGATAGGCAGATAAGTAAAACAGGCACAAGGCATTCCCACTAAAATGCTGGTGCTACCCAAAAGGTTTCCAGTCTACAAGGAATTGTCTTGCCACAAAGGATACATGCCTAGATCTCAAAAAAAGTACAGCATTTGCTTGCTGAGCCTATGCACTGGCATCCTGCCTTCCAGGTGCAATTCAATATGCAAGGCCTGACCTTTAAAAACCTTAATCCTTTATTGACAGCTGAACTGCAAAGTCACCTACTTTTCTATGCCTGGTGACAATCTCCAAGATGAAACAAGTGCATTTTATAGCTTTAAACGTAAAAGACATTTTCTCTGTGGCTGCCTAACAATTCTGCAACTCCCTAGTGGCAAAGATTGACTCACTTACGGTATATGGTTTTGTTACTCACTTAAAATATACATACCACCAGTCCCAACTGAAAAAATCTCAGGGCAATTTACAAGAAGTTAGAAAGATAAATTAAAGCAAACAATAACCATTTATAGAAACAATAATAAAAACAGCCAGCTAACAGGAAGACCACCAAGAACATACATTTAAAGTGCTTCAAATGAAAATTTGTTGTTCAGTCGCACAGTCGATTCCAACCCTTTGTGGCCCAATGGACCATTGTCCTCCAGGCACCTCTGTCTTCCACCATCCTCCTTAGCCCACCCAGCTCTGTGCCCACTGCATCCACAATACCATCTACCCATCTCATTTTTGACCGCCCCCTTCTTTTGTTGCCTTCTCAAGAGAAGAGTGAATCTTCTCTTCTCATTTGATGTCCAAAGTACTTCAGCTTATGCACATTGCTAAATAGGCATTGGGAATGAAGATATTCCTGCCTGATTAGTAATGATAGCAATATCATTACCTAGAAAATTTCCTCATAGTGGGAAGTGAGCAAGTTCTACCAATCAAACATCAAAATGAGCCACTAATAGACGTCTTTTTTCATGTGTCTTAGTCTTTGGTTTACTGTCAAAAGGACAAGGTTCTTGGGGGTCTTTAAATGGCAAATGTATCAAGTACCTGTCCTGGTAGACATTTTTGCAAGGTTAGTTTACCACTGGATGGCAAAAAGGAGACCTCCAAATGTTATTGGACTGTAACTCCCATCATTCTGAGCCAGCCTAACTAATGATGGGAAATGCTGTGATCTGATGCAATTAAGAATATTTGAATTGTGTACAAGGACTGTGTTGGCTTAGTGGTTAAGATACTGAACTTGATGACTGGAAGGTTGGCTGGTCAGCAGTTCAAGACCCAAGTGCTGCATAATGGAGTGAGCTCCCGTCTCTGTCCCAGCTCTTGCCAAACTAACAGTTCGAAAGCAAGAAATTGCAAGTAGGTAAGTAGGTACCACTTCAGTGGGAAGGTAAACAGCATTCCATGCATTCTGGTATCTAGGCATGCCTGCCACATGTCCACATAAATGCCTGCAGATGCAGATAGCGCTGGCTCTTTGGCTATAAACAGAGATGAACACTGAACCTTAGAGTTGGATATGACTGACTTTCGAGCAAGGGCACCCTTTACCTTACAGGGAGCCCACAGCTTCCCACTCCTTTTGTTTGATTGGATTTATTGGATTGGATTTATTTATACCCTCTCATGACTTACTATATAGCCCTCATATATCTCACTCTCATTTCTGAGCAATTTTAAAATGAACTGGAAACATTTCTACATCTTATGCAAATCTCGCAGCTGTCTCTTTTTTTTCTTAAATATAATACAGTACAAAACAAAACTCACACACACCTTGTACTATCTCATCTAAAACTAAGGTTAGCCAAGATTCCATGAGACTATGAATATTCACATAAAATGGAATGTGAGGATATTTTAGTACCCTTTAATTACAGCAGTTTCAAACCAATAGATATGTATAACATAGATGGAGCCTTCTATATTGCACTATTCCACTGTATTTTCAAGTGTGTGGGTAAATTTACAAACACTTTGGAATGGCCCATTGGGCAACTGGGACTCAGCCTGGGGCACCCCCCAGGCCCCCAGTATCACTTGGATGCCAATCCAAAGAGCCAATCCAAGCTGTAATGCCCGGAATGATTGAGCAAGCAAGCAGGGCTCTGTGTTCCTATGCCTGCCTTCCTCCTCCTGTGCTGCCAAAAGTAAGATTTCTAAAGCAATTCCATTGACAGCAGAGCCACTGTGGCTTAGAGGTTGCAATTTTGCCTTGTAAGCAGGAGGTTGTTGGTTTGAATCCCCAGAGGGGAGTTGAAAGTGGAAGGCAAGTGGGAACATTTGAAAGTGAATTACCATAATTAAGTACTCACTGCAGGCATTATTTGTTGAATACTGAATCATGCAGCTCAGCATGCAACAGAAAACGTCTATGTTAATTTAAAAAAAAAACATGTCAATTCACTTATTTTATATTACTGCACAACAGAATTTCAGTCATGGGATTTACCCAAATGTTGATCTTTATTTCAGTTACTGATTCAATGAATCTATATTAATTTGGTTTATTTAGGCATCTATGGTATTTTGGGAGTATTTTGGGAGGGGAGTCAAACAAGGAAATATGAACCTGTTGCTATTTGATTAATAGTGCAGCGGTGAGTGGTAACCTTTTGTCTTTTTTCATGCTCTCCATAGTAAAGGGTACTTTATATGGATTAGTTAAGCCTTTCTCTTTCAGACATGCTCCACCTTCAAAGGTTAGAAGGTGAAAGGTCCAGTTCATTGGTAAGGCAATCAGGATTGGCTAGTGTGCTAGTATTTTGAATTTCCTTTTGCATGTAGAACATCAAACTTTGTGAACACAATAAAGATATGCTTGTGAGGTGAACACAAGGAAGCCCATTCACCATCCAGCCTTTAAGTCATTTCAGACTTCAAGATGGGTCACTGTGCTTAAGACTTTACAAAATAATGGCACAAGTCCTATTGATAAGAGCAACTTGCTTCTTCCCCATTGTAATGAGTGAGCCCTGCAAGGCAATTCAAGAAGTAAACCCACACTGAGCTTGTTGTAGGAATTTATAGGATGAGAACGTGAAAGAATATTAACTTTGCCTTACTCATGCTTGGAGTTACTTCTGATGCTATGTGAGTGAACTTTTGCCCTTGCAGCTGGATTTCCCACCCCCTCGATTTCCTGCAGACACCACTTATGAAACCCCAAAACTGCTCTAGACACTTCCCCATCCTGTTATGGCATTTCACAGAAGGAGGGGATAGGAAATAGATTCTGCCAATAGTGTCTGTTCCACTGGCAGATGGTTTAGTACAACCTCTCGCATTTTACTGACCTACAGGATGCAATGAAATATGAACTGCAAATTCTTAACTGTTGTAGTTAGTTCTAGCTTCATGGCAGAGTGGTGGAGCAAATCCCATTTCTTTCTACACTGAGGGAAATCTGTAAGAGAAGACATTTCTCCTTTCCTGGATAGTCATTTTGTATTTCTTCTGAAATCTTCTGCTTCTGAGACAGAACAGATTCAGCCTCCTCCTCTCTTAGATTTCCCCCATTTCCTGTTAACCAACCAGCCACAGTGATTCATTCTTTCTAGTTCATTCCTCCCAATGACTCCAACATCAGGTTCACTTGAACACTCACCAGAACACAAGAGAGAAAGATGGCATGAGATCCATAGTCTAAAATAGGGGAAAGAAACCACATTTTGAATTAAAACTACAAACACTGCTTAGACCTGCTAGATCTTTTATCTGACTTAATAAATATTTTTGCCAAAAGAAACTGCAGAAATTGAGAAATTAAGATAAGAACTCCAGCAAAGTCTATCAGGGGGAAAACACATTTCCTGTTAAGCTGCAGGAGGTCACTCATTATATTTTGAATTGATAAAACAAAGCCAATTTGGGCCTTTCTCACTTTTTCACTCAAATTTTCACAGATTATCATGAAACTGACTTCCCTTGCCATATTTCAGATCAAACCACTGAGCCATTTTTTTTAGTATAAGAACTACAAGTTTTTTGTTATTATGGCAGCATATGCCGAATCTGCATAGTGTTTTACTATTATAAAATTAATCTTAAATAGTCATTTCAGCATTTATATAGTGTCAAACTGGCAAATAGTTTACAAATATTAAAATAAAATGATCAATCAAATCACAATGAAAGCAAATAAATCAGCCAAATGAGTATTAAAATGTTTAAATATCTAGAACAGTGATGGTGAACCTTGGCACTCCAGGTGTTCTTGGACATCAATTACCAGAAGCCAAAGTGCCAAGGTTTGCCATCACTGATCAAGGATGTTAAGATCCAGCCTAGCATTTATGTATATTAAAAAGAATAAAACTGAAAATGAAGGACTGCCTGCCTGCCAGATGAGGAAGGTCTTACCCTAAATCTAAAGGCTACTAATGAGGATGCCAGGTGAGGTTTCTCCCATGGGAAGACATTCCACAGATGGAGAAATTGAATCTTTATTATCTCTCTGTCCAATGCTTGATAGATCTTTTCAACTAGAACATCCAGTAGAATTGCACTTGAATAATAGTAATTATTGACAATGTGTACCAAGGACCTGGTTTATTGAATCTTTATTTTCTCACAGAGCCTCGTGACATTTCATGTGCTTTGCATTCTAGACACAAGATAGCAATTTCTTCTCTGCTAATGTTCTAGTGTATAGTTTTTGTGGATGATTTTCTTTTCTCTGCATCTACTACCCCAACCTATCTGGCCTTAGGATCCTAACCGCAATAGCAGGTCAATGGGTGAATCAATGGCTTCTGAATCATCCTTCCAAATATAAAACTTTGCACTCAAAAACCCTCCTTAAATCCTTAAATCAACTCCTCCAAAGTAATTAAAAATATCATCAGCTAGATGTAACACCAAACCAAAACTGGCAAATGATTTGGGTTGCTCCAGAAATAATACAGCTCAACTTCTGCAAATCATCCAAGTATAAAAGAGTTTCTTGACCTCTGTGAGTAAATATTGACTATAGAAGCATCTCTCGTCATGCCTTTCTTAGATTCTGCATATTTTGGAAAGTGCTATTAGACATGCACATATTTACATAAACATCTGGAAGGAAACGTATTTGATGGCAAGCTTTTAAACTCTTTACATTTTCCTTTCAGTTGATTCCAGGTCTGTATTTTCCCACTCATATTTCATGGCAGATCTAGCTGTCAGATAAATAAACAGGGTAATAGAGGATGCTCTGATTTACTCATCCTTGTGTTTAATAAAGACACCTCATTGTTTTCCTTGGACTACGATAACTGGATTTGAATTACATGCTCTATAAAATTTCCCCTTTGAGTGACCCTTGCTCCTTCTTGATCTCCATTTATGTTAAACTTCCTTCCTTCCATTTATCTTACTGAAAGAGCTATTATTTTTATTCCTGAATACCATTTCTACTGGCTCTTCCATTTTGCTGAAGGCTGCTGTAGTACACCAGATATTTAGGGCTATGTGAAATCCTGATTCTCTGAAAATATTTTCTTCTCTTTTTAACTACCAATCTGTCAACATGCTTCCTGTTATCTGGATCTGGGGGGAGGTTATGTGCTTATAAAATTGGGATGCAGGGACAGGTCTCATATATACTGTTTTGAACTACTGTACCTCATTTGAGAGCTTGAAAATCCAAGCATGTATCATGTGTGTGCTAAAGCAATTTTCCTACTCAAGAGTTTCCTGTACATGTTGCAATGTTTATATTCAAATCTTTTAAGTAGAGATGTCTGCAGGGGGGAAGGTATTTTCCCTACCCCTTACATCATTAATGTACACAGACAATGCCAAGTGTTTTAGTGCACACAAATTATTAGAATGATGAGAACTATATAGTTCCACTACCTCAAGGAAAAAGTTAGAAAAATCCCTGCAGGAACACTGGCTTTGGGTAGAAGGCATCTCCATCCATCCATTCCCTTGCAGGCATGGGCCACTGCCCTCTGTATGAACTGAATAAATCTTGGGCATATTTATTTATTTATTTATTTATAACATGAAAGGACATGAAAGGCACCTCATTCAGGCATCCCCTAAAAATTCTTTCAACCCAGAGTAATCTCTGACATGAAATAATAATAATAATAATAATAATAATAATAATAATAATAATAATAATAATAATAATAATAATAATAATAATAATAATAATAATAATAATAATAATAATAATAATAATCATCATCATCATCATCATCATCATCATCATCATCATCATCATCATCATCATCAACAACAACAACAACAACAACAACAACAACAACAACAACAACAACAACAACAACAACAACAACAACAACAACAACAACTGTATGATAAAAAATGTAAACAAATTGAATAAAATTATAAATGTCAAGAAAGCAAACATAACATCCACACATTAAAAAAAAGTCAGCAGCAACAACAAAAAGAGCCCATTGGCAATGGAAAAGTTAATCCCAACCTAACGCTCAACCATTGGCAGTACAGTTGTACCTCGCATAAAGAGCATAATGCGTTCCATGGGATTGCTCTTTAAGAGAGTTTGCTCTTTAAGCAAAACAACATTGTAAGTCACCAATTGTGACTTCTGGTTGTGGGTGGTGGAAATTGTGAACCCCAATTATTTGTTAGGTGAGTTTCTGGTTGGTTTTAGTTGTTAAGCGAAGCAAACATTCAGAGAAAATTCTACTCTTTAAGCGAGTTAGTCTCTTAGTGAGGTGCTTTTTATGCAAAGTTTCACTGTATATCCATAAAGGCCTCTTGAAAAAGGAATTATTTTAGTTGTTTTTTTAAATATAGGCAGAGATGGAATGTGGCACAGGTCAACTGGAAGAGAGTTCCACAAAGCAGGTGAAGGCAGATCTTTCTACAGAACCACTTTGTTGGCTACAGTTACATGTATCACTTACAGTTACTTGTGCCAGTAATGTATTTTCACCACTTTAAGAAAGTGAAATGGCACTGAATGGGCATAAGCGAAAGTATTGTGGCACCTGAAAGACTAGCTGATTTATTTCATTAAGAGTTTTTATGGGTTTCAATCCATTTCTTCAGACACATGAAGCCAAAAGAAGGTGACTGAGGAAGTAGGTAATTACTCATGAAAGCTCACAGTAAAATAAATCTGTGACATTTTTAAAACTAGCAAGTTTAATTTGGCATAAGAGTCCATGGAAAGCAACCTGCTTCCTCAAATGTATGAGTTCTATCCATGCTATTTTTAAAGGTGCCAGAAGGCTCTTGGCTGCTTTAACACAGCTACCTCTTTGTAACACACTGTGTAAACCTTAAGGTACCACAAGGCTTCTTGTTTTCATTATTGTTATACATGTTGAAACAGACTAACATGGCCATCCCTTTATAAACTACTCTACAGATGTTTGTACTAGGGGAGGGAGTTGGGAGCTCCTCAGATTCTCCCTAGGTCAGATGCAGGCTGTCCACAGATCACATTAGGCTCACTGGTACCCCTCACCTGTCATAGATACAGATAACTGAGAATGATTAATCTGTGGATTCCTTTTTCCTGCATAAATGTTCATTGTTTCACATACAACATTTAACTGGTTCCAATTAATCAGAGTGGAGCAGTTTTGCCAGGCCTGGGGGCTAATGGTTTATTCACTGCCACCCTTCTATGGGACACGCCAGTCCAGAATAGTTACAAATTCTCAAAAGAGGAGAGTTAAAACGGGAAATGACTGAACACTAGCATTTGATCTCTTGAGTTGGGAGAACATTTGGAGGCTGAGAGCTCTGTTATCCTGTCTGCTATGAAAACTGTTGCTCAGGAAGGCAGCCAGGAGCAGAGTCACACTCCCACCCCCTTAGTAATTTCAATTTACATGTGAGGGTATTCAAGGGACTCTGTGGTATCTGGGGCTTCACAAATAGTGTTTGAAAAGGTACTTGGCACACCTCTGTCATAGATGGTATTGAAATGGAAATTCCACTGCAGAATGATGACTCAAGCCTTTTTCTCCACTACCACCACCTTCTGAGTATGTGACTACTTTTATTTGCAATCATTTTACATGAGTTGAATAGTAGCAAGAGACATGTTGAATTAACTGACCTTCAGGTTACTTCCAGACCCAACATTTTTATATATTTGTGATTTCCTGTGTAAATGTCCTGGTCTTTTGAGACATTTATCAAAAACATTTCCCATTAAAAGTACCCTCAGTACATAAACAAACTGTTCATTAAATGGCTGCCATGTGTTAGAAATCTCAATTTTTTTAAATTAATCATGGCACAGATGCTTGTGAATATTCAGGAAAAGATGGAAAAGAAAGCACATTAGCATTCCTACATCTGAATTTCTGGGATGGTCTGGTGGATGAATTATTTAATGAATTAAAGAAATGCCCCAAACTGGCAAATTTTTGCAGCTATTCTTTGCTAGCATTACAGAAAAACATTTTGTTCATGTGTCAGACACATGGGCCAGAAAGAAATCAAGAGGTGTATTATAGTGTCTACATTTTCAGAAGTTCAAGGAAAATTAATGGCTGGCCAGAAATATACATGTTAGAATCCCTTGTCATAGAGAATACTGGGTTGCAACTCCCAAGTCAGATAGAACCTTGTAGCTTCCCAAAGAATACTTAGAGTACAGATCATGTGGTACAGCTAATTTATGACAAGGGTTCTACAATTGGCACTGTGTTCGTGGGCGGTCAATTATAAAACAATGCATACAGAAGAAAAAAATATACTTCTCTCCGACTGTTCCCAGACAACCATACAGCTGAACAACAGTATCAATTGTTTACTTCACAGCTATTGCCTATGATCATAGCAAAGTAAACACTTCCCCTGTTTCAATGATCATCTGACGAACTTAAGGGAGGGAAATTATACTTCCCCTGGTTATCCTTAGCAAACCAGGAAGTGTTTACTTTGCTCCAATCATAGGCAATAGCTGCAAAATAAACAATTCGTGTTGTTGCTTTGACTGTACAATTGCAGCAGATTAAACACTTCCCAATTGTCGGAAATATATTTCAGGGAAAGTATATGCTGTTAGGACATAGGGATCAGGCCAAATGGCATTTTGCTCCTACTCCCACACACCTTTTTCCTGTACCACACTACTCTAAGGTCAGACTGTGTAGTCAGACTTTAAGGCTGCAACTGCACTGGCTGTTTGGGTGCAGGCTGTTGCAGTTGAAATAAGGTCACTTAGCAGAGGGGCAAGGGAATTGAAATAATAACTTGCCTCTGCTAAACCATTGCTGATGCACTGGATCACTTAAATTGTTTTTTTTCCCCCTTTGCCTTGTTCATAGTGTTAATTGAGAAACTACTCACAGCCATAGCTTTTGTCAACACTTCACATAAAGTCAAAGAAATACTTTTTGTTCAATCGAAGTGATTCAGTGCAACAGTGATGGCTTAACAGAACCAGTTTTTTTGGGGGAGAGGGAAATTATTTCCTCTGCTCCTCCATGGAGAAGCAGTGAAATGTTCAATTTGCTGGTAATAATAATAATTTAGTGTCAGAAAGTACATATTCCGGGCTAAAAGGATTTTTGCGGAAGAAGCTCCACTCAGGGAACATCCAAATGAGGCTCCTTTCATGTCCCCAAGAGTTGGGACAGAGACGGGTGCTCAATCCGTCATGCAGTACCCTGGTATCGAACTGCCAACTTGCCATCCTTCCAGCTAGCAAGGTGAGCTTATTAACCACTGAGCCACCACAGCTGGTGTTGTGAAATGACTTGTTTATTAAGCTACTTCACAATACTAGAAATTTACAGCAAAAAGAGCCTTGGTAACTTTGCTAGCTGTAATGCTCAAATTTGATCAATTCCTGGTGATCACATGCACTTGGAATGGACTAAACTAGAGCACACTAACCCACATCTCATAAAGTAAGAGATCCAGACAGGGGCTCAGAAAGGTGTGAGTAGAGGTATTTTGGGGACAAAGTGGTCCTTTCCAGTAATTATGTTGTGTGCTCAGTGAGCACACAACAGTGTGCACTGCTCACTGGAAAAAAGAGCAGACCAATCCACACTCACAGCACACTAAGCAGAAGGATGAATGATCACACCTTAAGCTGCTGAGAGTGCATCTGCCATGAGCAACAAGAGGCTTTGTCATTTTATTCTACCAAGACAGCGCCCTGTGGAGCTTAAACCTACACTTTTGTAAATTCAGCAGCACTCTTCTCTGGCCCCACTCTTTTGAGATGACTTCCCATTGAAGCTTCTGGACAGGCTAGGATGGCACCATTGTGAAATAAAGGAGAAAATACATTGGAAAGTACACTTGTGGATGAGCCTTGCCCTGTTTAGAGTCACAGGATCATCATAGTGACAGAAGCAAACTTTGCAAACTGAATTCCCCCCCCCCCCAACCAAAAGGTTTTGCAGGCAAAACATTCTTTCTAGATAATTGTTTAGCTTTCACATAAACATTTCCAAAAAAAAAAGAGCAAATCCCCTCCAAAGCTTAGAATGCCGCCGCCAACCCCAGGCCCCTATCCATGGCCAGGGTTGACGAGCCAGTGTGGCCGCAGGCAGCAGAAGACACCAACACCAACCCGGGCCCCACCCATGGCCAGGGTTTGGCTGTTTGGTGCCAGGGACTTGGCCATTGGGGCAGGGGGGGCAGACATCGCCCCCTGGCCAATCTAGGCCTTGGATTCCTCTGTGGTCAACTTTGAATTTCTTGGATGAATGACTTTTTTAATGTTTTATGATGGTAATTATTTGTGATGCTTTGACATACTGTGATTTATTTCTATTATTGTATGCTATTTGTATTTTATTTTATTGTAGTGCGATTTTATTGTATTGTGATATATGTGTAGTGTATTAAATGGGTACTGTTGTGAGCCTCCCTGAGTCACATTGTTGAGTGGGCAGCATACAACTGTAGTATTAGTACCAGCAGCACCAGCAGCAAGATCTAAAAGACAGGTTCAATCTTCTTAAGTTCAAAAGACCTGCTGTATTAAAGCAAGATTGGCCTGCCTAAATGATCATGAAGTGCAGGCGAGATACATAAAGTTCAGCTTGGTTGCAGTAGTGGGAGGAACGTGTGCCTATAGGGTGAAGTAAATGCTCCAAAATTCAACTGACATTGCAGTTGGTTTCTCTAGCTTGCATAGAGGATACAGTATTTTGCCTCAGTCAGAAAAACGTCACTGGTTGATGTTGTTCAGTCGCACAGTAGAGTCCAACCCTTTGGGACCCCATGGACCACAGCACATCAGGCTCCTCTGTCCTCTGCCATCCTCTGGTCCACCCAGATCTACACCCATTTTGCCAATGATGCCATCTAGCCATCTCATCCTCTGCCGCCCTCTTCTCTTTTTGCCTTCAATCTTTCCCAGCATCAGGGCCTTCTCCAGTGAGTCCTTTCTTCTTGTTTGGTGGACAAAGTACTTGAGCTTCAGCTTCAGTATTTGTCCTTCTAAGGAGCAGCCAGGGTTGATTTCCTTTAGTATTGACTAGTTTTAAACTCCTTTCAGTCTTCTCCAGCACCACAGTTCAAAGGCATCTATTTTCCTGCGCTTAGCCTTCCTTATGGTCCAGTTCTCACAGTCATACATTACTACTGGGAAGACTATTGCTTCTCATGTCACTGGAGGGTCACCTTATCTATATGTTTTCTCGTTCTGTGTATTCTAATCAACTTGGGATGTCTTTATTATGAACACTCACCAACAGAAGTGGACAGGCCTTTTCCATTGCGACACCAGTTCTATAGTTTGCTTTCCCATGGGAAGTACATTAGAATTTTCAGAGAGGCTGCAATGGAAAAGATCTCCACCGATGTCTAAAATCTATTTTTATCCGTTTTTAAAATGTATTATTATTATTTTTTTTATTATCGCCTTTCCCAACCTGCATCCTTACAGATGCTTGGGACTCCAGCTTCCATCATTGTAGATCATTAGCCACCATGGTTAAAGGCTGATGGATTTTGTAACCACCTAGAAAAAACCAGAGAGGGTAGTCTGCTCTACCTATTGCTGATTATTTTCTTATATGCTCTTAAGAATAAATGACTGCACTCATACCTTAGTTGAACAATCTGGAAGAGGATAAATCACTCTTGCAACTGTTTCAAGAAAGGACAAATTCCTCACATGGTGAATTGTATGTGATAGTTTCTCATGTGAACCATTTTCCCTTAATAAGCACAGATACAATGGTTGGAAGTAAAAAGTAAACATTTATGAGAGCATAAATATCTTAGTGTGTCATATATGTGTTCCAAAGTTATAAATTGTTGTCATTAAAAGGAACACTATACAACAGCATTTGTGACTTAATTTTTAATGGCACTCAAAAGTACTTAAAAATTAAGCTAGACTTCTGCTAGATTTTAGAGAAATCAAGTGGCTGGCTGTTCTATTGATTTCAATACGAAGCTTAACTGGCACTTAAAATGATGCCTTTATCAACATTTCTCCATAACAGACATGGAGTCTAAAGAGGGAAACATAATCCCATTAATGCAAGAAACAAAATAATCATTAAGGCTAAGGATATGTAAAGTAAGACTTAAATTGATTTTGATGTGTTTACTTAATGTGTTTATTTTCAGATATACTATTTGTCCCATAAAAGTGTAACGATGGAGATTTTCATTATAACTTTTCCTTTGGATTTTCTGAAATATTAAAAATGGATTAAATTTAGACAGGCAAACTTTCAAACAGGCATATTTGCTAACTGATTATCAAATAAAATCTTATTTATTTATTTTATGTAGAATACAAGGAAAGTGACATTAAATAAATCTTTTTTCCCTTTGATTTTGTTCAAACTATAATCTCAATCTATTACTCAAATTGATACTGGGCAATATGATTAACATAGATTTAGGTATTCCTGCAAGTAGTGAAAGAGCATTTTGTGTGTGCATGATTAGTCATTGAAATTAGAAGGAAAAACATTCCCCTTGGTGTTTGGTTTGACATTTTAATATATCACTGTACTGTAAAATATGGTGCTAGTCTTCTTTTGGTTCTTCAGTCCTAGCATACCCAAGGCATTTTGGTAGTTTGAATGACATGACAAGACAAAATGCAAGCATGACAATGACTCATAGAAGTAGTTACACAATGGCCAGTAGTTATGCATGGCCAGAGAATTGGGCAACGGTTCTCTGGCCAGGACTTGTTTGATACTGTATAGGATAATTCTGTTCAGCCACAACAGCAGTTATTGTTTGGGTGGCTAAGCCAGGGCATTTTGAGGCATTGTTTCTGATTCAATTTTTAAAAATTAGGTTTGAAGTAAATAATGATCTAGTTAGTCATAGTGAGCAACCCCAGCATGCTGAAAAAGAAAACTGGCCAACACAAAACAAATTCTTTTTTCTTCACAGTCTTTAAGAAAATATTTAATCCAAATGCTTGAACAGAATAAAAATGCAATAAAATAAATGAAAAGGCATGTACCAGTTGATAATGTGGAACTGAACCAAGAACAGGGCAGGATGGAGGAATAAAGAAGATAACTTAATAAGGCCTTGGCAGTGCTAGGTGGGTGCCCAAGGGAGAGCTCTGTGGAAGACTTTACACTTTTACAGTCAAGTGGAAGGTGTTTTGCATGTACCTGTACTCTGTAAAATTAATAATAGCAAGAGCTAGAGAAAACAGAGAGTTACTTGTAAGAAAGTAAGGCCAGATAAGAAAGAGCAGTGGGCAAGAAATCTTTGTGGTGAGTCCAACAGAACTCCTAAAAATGTAAGAAGTAAATGAAAGCAAAAGAATTTACAATGCATCCTTGTTACGCAGCATTCTACAACACTCAATGGAGCTTTCCCAGGAAAGTGAGCATAGGGTTGAAGTCATAGAGGCGAACTGAACAGACATCATGGACACATTGAGTCTCTTCAGCCCACCACAACTGACATTCTGAATTTTTTACACTGCTCTAAAGTGCTGGGGAGTTAGTTTCCAAAGCAAGTCCAGGGAATGTAGAAAGTAGAGACACCACCCCGACAACAAAGTCTGCATAGTTAAAGCAATTGTCTCCCCAGTAGTAATGTATGGCTATGAGAGCTGGACCATAAGGATATCTTAGCACAGAAGAATAGACACCTTTGTGCTGTAGTGTTGGAGGAGACTCTTGAGAGCTGCCTGGACTGCAAGGAGATCAAATCAGTCAATCCTTAAGGAAATAAATCCTGACTGCTCCTTGGAAGGACAAATACTGAAGCTGAAGCTAAAGTACTTTGGTCACCAAATAAGAAGAGATGATTCACTTGAGAAGGCCCTGATGCTAGGAAAGATCAAAGGCAAAAGGAGAAGGGGGCAGGAGAGGATGAGATGACTAGATAGCATCATCGACACAGTGGGCATAGATCTGGGTGGGCTATGGAGGATGGCAGAGGATAGAGGATCTTGGCTTTCAGTGGTCCATGGGGTCTCAAAGGGTCAGACTCGACTGTGCGACTGAACAACAACTCTTGCTTAATGTTGAGTGTAGTCCATAGAGTGCAACGAGATATCTATCTACTTAAAAGTAAGTCCTACTGAGATCAATGGGACTTTCTTCCAAATAAATAAGTGTAAAAGTGTCACTTATAAAAGCTAAGTAAACATTTTTTTAAAAAAAATGAGTGCTTTATATGCAGGATTTCTCTTAAAATATTAGATGAGTACTTCTACTCTGGATATGCAGAGAGTAAACAAACAGCCTCTAAAGACCAGAACCACAGAACATAAAATGAAAAATAAATTTACTTGCATACATTCAGTAAGTGTTGGCAGCATGCCATGCAGATGGCGGTTGCATCGTTAAACAATCATTGCATCTCTCTCTCTCTCTCTCTCTCTCTCTCTCTCTCTCTCTCACACACACACACACACACACACACACACCAGATTGATGAATCAGTCAAATTTCAGAGGCAATATAAATCTGAACAAATAAATAAATAAATAAACCCCAGTTGATACTGTTATGGGCTTGTTGTGGTGAAGCCTTTGATGACAAGTGGCTGATCAAGGGTGATGCATGAGATTGTACTCACAAACTTACCAGATACACAGGGTGCATAGCTATCATGATAGTCATTGTCCTAATCTTGTCAGGGAGATTACAGTTTTGGCTGGCTGCAAGAAGCACAACAGCCAGTGATGTGAATAGCCACTGGTGAGAGGCATTGCTGAGAGAAAGTAGGAATGTATACCCACACCACATCTCCCTTTATGAGTCTACCAGAATTTTAGGGGTGGCCTTTATCTTGGTCCCAAAGTTCTTACAGGTGCATTTCATGGAAACATGGAAGAGGGGAAGGTGATATTTAAAGATTTTAAATGAATAAAAATATACACAAGCATCAATTCATGTGAACAAATATACACAAATTGAAGACAAACAACTGGAGAAAATCACAAAATATTGTGATTTGCAAATTGAAGTTGAGCATCTATGGAGGAAGAAATCTGTTGTTGTTCCCATAGTGATCAGAGCCCTTGGAGCAATAACTAAAGGATTCCCTAGATATTTGGAAATTTTGGATTTATCGGACTTGAACATCCTAACTCTCCAAAAAAAACAACTCTACTAAGAACTGCATATATACTCAGATGTTACCTTAATAGTTCGTAGGTCCTTGATTTGGACTAGAACTGTTAATTTTTCCCCAGTCCTTGACTGTGAACCAAATGGTTGATTTGTATCCAATAATAAAAACCTTTATAATTGAAAAAATTGTAAACAGATTGAATAACATTATGAATATAAAAAAAGCAAAAATAACACCCACACATTTTTAAAAAACCTATTGGCGACGGATATTCCCCCACTCTGGGTGGAATAAAGCAAATTAAAAGATTTTTACAATTAACAACATAAAATTAAACATAAAAGATAAACCAGACAGAATAAGTTATTGGGAAAAACAATAAACAATAAAAATGTCCCAACAAAGGAAGAATATATGTTGGAATAACCACATTTCGAAAGTACCCATTCATTTTCCTGACATAAGCAGACAGAATGCTTTTCTTGACAAATCATTTCACTAGTATTTTACCATGCCCCACCTAAGCATCTCTAAAATCCTGACACACACACCCCGTGTGACATGTAATTCTTACTATTCAAAAAAGTAAACTATACATTTGGTGAAAGCCTAACAAGCCATTTATTGTTAATAGCTTATTCTCGAATTGTCCCCCAAAAAATCAAATTGCCCCCCTGTGGCGTATGTGTCCCACATTGGGAACCTAGGGCCTAAAGCTTTTAAAAAAATAGGGAAAGTCTGTGAAATAAACTAGTTGGTGTTTGTAAGATTTTTAACAAAAGAAAGGCAAGCAGTTGATACAAGTTTGTTTACCTGTCCTAAACTGCAATGGAAATTAAGAGTATTATTTTGTGTTTTTAGATGTGAAATTTGTTATTGAAAAATGAGAAAGATAAATATGGCTAGGTCTGACAACTTTGAGGAAACTCATTTGTGGGAGGGGAGGTGATAACTTTCATAGCAAAATACTGTACATTACATTCTTGAATTCTGAGAAGATGCTGCCATCTAGTGATTTTATTTCCAAGTAACTCATTCCATGTATGCATTTATTTAAAAAAAAATTGGTGAGGCTCTTTGTCTGATATGATATTAGGAAGTCTACAGTTTACAGGTATTGTGATACCATAAAGCAGGGGTAGCCAACCTTTTAAAGCCACGGGCCTGACCACCCCCCTGGACAGCTGAGCGGGTACATTTACAGCTGTCATAAATGCACCCATTTCCACTTCCAGGTGCAGTGGAGGCAGTGACGGGCCAGATGGAACAGCATGTGACAATGAAGAACAATGCAAAGATCTACCACAGTATTGTATTCTTAATCACTATTTTAATTTTATTTATTTATTTGTATTTATACCTCATCCTATATATATATGGTACTTGCACCAAAGGACAGGGTATAATTGCAAATAAATAAATTAAATTAAAATAGTGAAACAGATCGACTCTCTACAGCAGTGGTTCCCGACCATTTTTTTGCCCATGCCACACCTAAGCATCTCTAAAAACCCTTCTCCCTTCTCCCCACCCACCCCTATGACATATAATTCTTACTATTCAAAAATTGAACTTCTATTCACATGGAGGAAGCCTAGAATGCCATTTAAAATACTGTTAATAACTCATTCTTGAATTGCCCTCCTTAAAAATCAGCCCGCCCGCCCTGGTGTGTGTGTGTGCCCCACACTGGGCACCATAATTCTAAAGGAAGCCAGAGGTATGAGTTTATAAGAGCTGAGCAGGTCTGTTGATTATTCTGAAGACAAGTTATTCAAGTTGTTTCCCTCATGTCATTAGTTGTTTCATTCTTCAGAATGAGGATCATGATTGTGGATGGTAGTTTGGTGATGTACTAAACTGGGAATTATGTTCTGGCCAGTGGGAACACCAAGTCCTGTGATCTTGCTCCCTAATTGCCCCAATATTTTTTTAAAGCCATCTACCAAGTATAGTATACCATCTTATCACTGCATTGATACAATAGTTTAGTGCTAGATCACCTCTGGATGGACAATAAAAAGATAAAAATCATTATGAAATAGAAACAACTTCAATGATCTACAGCAGAATACTATGTTTTCTTTTTATGTGTGTATGTACATTGTACACTGTGGAGAACTTTGCCTCACACAATGACCGAGCGCCGCAGGCAGCTCCCAGCGGCGCTCGCTTTGCCCTGACAACCCAGAAAGGAACAGAGTGCTGTCGACAGCAAGGCGATGGAGGCCTTGCCGCCTCTTTTGAAATCGAATCGGGCGCTGTTGCCCACCCTCCCTCCCTTAAGCAGCAGTGTGATTGTTTTGGTCGCTTCGGGGCCGGGTGGGAATTTTTGCTTGAAACTTGTGTTACGACATTTTTCATTTGGGGGTATTGTACAAAGATTGCTGCCCAGTGGAATAGTATAACTTTAAGGCCCTCCATGTGTTTTGAACACAGGTGTCCATAATAGAGCCTCAAACTGATGGCCAGACTGTGCATGCCTTGTCCATGTGCTCCTGTAACAGCCCAGCTGTGGCTGATTAGAGAATCTGCCCAGCAACAGTAGGGTATAACTGTGGCCCTCTGGGAAGGGTCTATGAAGGAGGTTTTTATACTGGAGGAGGCTATTATTCTGGAGGAGGCTATCTGTGAGGAGGTTGTTATTCTGAAGGAGTCTATATACTGAGAAGGACTGAGACACTGAAGGAGGTGATGGTGTTCAGAGTTTTTCTTCAACTGAGAAGAAAGAACTGCTAAAGGATCACCAGGACTTTTTGAGTGCTCCTGGAGTTGGAGCCAACAGAGGACTCCAAGCTGTCTACCTACTGTGGGGCTTGGAGAGAGTGAGAGACTGTTGTAAATAGTCCTGTGTATGTCTGTCTTCCCCTCACTGTAAGTAAAGCGCACTTTTCCACTGAAGGCATATGTGTGTGTGTTATTGCACTAAGGCTTTCGCTGCGTAAGAGCTTAAAAGTGCTACTCTGCTATCCAGCCACACATATTGCTAGGGGAATCCCTGATAACGGGTTATGGGCCCAGGGTGCGCCTAACAGCTACGCCCGACGCCCTAATTGCGCCCGTGAGTCTTCGCCTGTCAAGCCCGGAAGTGCTGTGAGCCTGGACTGGAGCTGTGGAGCCCTGATCAGCGTTCGGAGGAGCCGCGTTCCCTGGAGGACTCATCGCCTGCAGGACAGCGCCCCAACGCAACCAGACGCCCCAACAGAGGTCCAGAAGACGTCCACTTTGCTTCGAGAGTTCCTGCCAGCTGCATGTTTCGTGAGTCTGCAAGTGAGGGAAGAATGGCTGTTTCCACTCTCTCACTGGTGCCCCTGCTTGATGGCACCAACTACCAGACGTGGTCAACCAAGTGCAGTCTGCTTCTGCGCAAGGAAGGGCTCTGGGACATTGTTGAGAATCCCCAGAAGCTGGAAGCCTTGGATGAAGAGGACACTGACAAAAGGGACAGACTTGAGTATGATAATCAAAGGGCTTTGGCAATAATTGGGTTAACTGTAGCTGAGAGTCAGTTAACATATCTGAGAGGGGAGAAGTCTGCTGCTGCATGTTGGCAGAGGTTTAAGGAATTATATGTAAGGGACTCAGTCGGTTCCCAAATATCTCTCACCAGACGTTTGTTTAGGTTACGCCTCCAGCCTGGTGGAGATATGGCTCAGCACCACCATTCAGTTAGTGATTTGCTCCAGCGTCTTGCTGAAACAAACTTGTTCTTTACTGAAGAACAAAAGGCATATATTCTCCTTTCGTCTTTGTCGGAAGAATATGATGGTTATGTTTCGTCCTTGGACATTTTGCCCAGGAGTGAGTTAAATTTCCAGGGGGTCCAACGTCGCTTACTGGAGCAAAATAGATTAAGGGGTTCTCTGAAAGAGTTCAGAAAACCAGAACCTCATACTGGAAGAGGTAGAAGCAAATCACCCCCTCCTCCCACTGCGTGTGTAGCAAAGAGATGTTTTAGATGTCAGAAGTCTGGGCATATTGCCAAGTTCTGTAAGGCAAGGTCAAGCCCAGATAAGGACAAAACATGTAGAAAAGCTAATCTCTCTGTTGCTGCTTTTACTGATGTTGAACCTGGCACCTGGTTAATTGATTCTGGTGCATCTTTTTCCATTTGTAAAAATAGGAAAATGTTTACTGAAATGTCCAAAACAAGCCAGACTGTCACCTTAGCTAATGGGTCAAGAGTCCATGCACTGGGTAAAGGCCAGGTAAGATGTGAAGTTTTGGGTGAAGAGCTAGAAATGCTTTATATCCCTGACATGAAGTATAACTTGCTGTCTGTTAGGACCCTACTGAAAATGGGTTACTCAGTGACATTCCAGGGGAAGGAATGTGTCATTAAGGGACAAGAAAAGGAGTTAACTGTTCCACTACACAATGATCTGTTTATGTTAGGCTCCCGTGCACTGAGTGGGAATCTGGCTGATAAAGGATTTAGCAACAAGCTCCCCCATGACAAATGCATACACTTAATGCACAGACGGTTGGGACATGTAAATTTCAGAGACTTGAGAAGGACCATTGATTTGACTGAAGGCATAGCAGTGAAACCATGCAGCAGATTTCTGAGCTGTAAACCTTGTAATGAGGAGAAGTCCATGGTCACTCCTGCAAGCAGAGTGGGTGGTTTTAGCACTACCCAGCCCTTAGAGGTGGTGTCTGCTGAATTAATAGGTCCTATGAGCCCAAGCCCTGGTGGCTCAAGGTATGCCCTGAGCATTGTTGATCACCACACAAGTTATGGGTTTGTGTATTTGCTAAGGTGCAAGGGTGAGATCTGCTCAACTTTAACCAGATGGGTAAGGTTCGCCCAGAACAAGGCAAACACACAGGTAAAGACCCTGATCACTGATGGGACACTGTTCTCAAATAAAGCCAGTTCTGATTTCCTGGCGAAGCATGGGATAGTCCACCACAGACCTCAGCATAACTCAACTGTAGAGGGAAGAGGTCAAACTCTCCAGGCCATGACAAGGGCTATGCTAAGTGATGCAGGTCTCCCTTGCACACTCTGGGCAGAGGCTATGAAGTGTGCAAACCATCTGCTAAACAACGTTTATCACTCTGGGATTGGAGACATCCCTGCAAGCAGGTGGCATGGAAGGAAGCCAAACTTGGGCTACCTTCGAGTCTTTGGCTCTCCTGCCCTGGTACGCATCCCAGGGCAGCCTCGCCCTCGCAAACTGATCTTCATAGGGTATGAGGCGAACCATAGGGAGTATAGGTTTTGGACGCCAGGATCCAACCAAGTTACAAGAAGTAAGAGTGCCAAGTTCCTGGAGCACTCCCGGTGGGAGCATGTGGAAAGTGTCCACATTCCTGGACTCCTGTTTGAGGAGGAGGAGGCACAGCAGCCTGTCTTACAACCCAGCGAGCTTGTTAGCAAAAGTCCCACTGATGGGGAAGCTGGGGATAAAGAAGAGATAAAAGGTGAGTCAGAGGAGTCTGACATTTCTGGGGAGTCTGGGGGAGATACCACTGATATAGTCTTGCCTCATAGGTCCAGTCGGACTAGAAGGCCACCTGATAGATATCAGGCCACTGTGGCGTTAATGGATAAAGCAAAGCCAGAAACCCCTACTGAGGTAACTGCATTGCCAGGTGCAAAGTCGGGTGCACGGCAAGCAGAGACAGACAGGGAAGTACTCCCACCTCGGGACCTGTCTGTGTGTATGCCAGAATCTGAAAGGCATAGGGTGTGTAGGTCTAGGAGACCAAGGTATTTCAAAGGTGCAAAGAAAGGTAATAAACTGTTTCCTCCTAACGTCAAGAGGCATGTGAAGAGTGTAAGCTGATGTTGTAAATACTGAAACTGATTGTACTGTAAAGAAAGCTGTACTGTAACTGTGTATATGTATATATTGCTTATGTATTCTGACCTGTACATTGTGGCATCCATCTTGTACAATAGGAGGAGCATGTTAGGACATTTTTCATTTGGGGGTATTGTACAAAGATTGCTGCCCAGTGGAATAGTATAACTTTAAGGCCCTCCATGTGTTTTGAACACAGGTGTCCATAATAGAGCCTCAAACTGATGGCCAGACTGTGCATGCCTTGTCCATGTGCTCCTGTAACAGCCCAGCTGTGGCTGATTAGAGAATCTGCCCAGCAACAGTAGGGTATAACTGTGGCCCTCTGGGAAGGGTCTATGAAGGAGGTTTTCATACTGGAGGAGGTATTCATTCTGGAGGAGATTATCTGTGAGGAGGTTGTTATTCTGAAGGAGTCTATATACTGAGAAGGACTGAGACACTGAAGGAGGTGATGGTGTTCAGAGTTTTTCTTCAACTGAGAAGAAAGAACTGCTAAAGGATCACCAGGACTTTTTGAGTGCTCCTGGAGTTGGAGCCAACAGAGGACTCCAAGCTGTCTACCTACTGTGGGGCTTGGAGAGAGTGAGAGACTGTTGTAAATAGTCCTGTGTATGTCTGTCATCCCCTCACTGTAAGTAAAGTGCACCTTTCCACTGAAGGCATATGTGTGTGTGTTATTGCACTAAGGCTTTTGCTGCGTAAGAGCTTAAAAGCGCTACTCTGCTATCCAGCCACACATATCGCTAGGGGAATCCCTGATAACCTGATTGGCTCCTTGGTTTCTTGTAGTTTTCCCCCACCCCACACTGTTCTGTATGGTTGAGATATGGAGGTACCCCGTTTTTGGATTTGGTCACTGGCGGGTAGCACTGGTAAGGAAATGATGCAGATCCCTATAGCATCGGGTCGGGATGCATTTCACCAGTCAGGGTGGTGGACAGCCTAGAAATAAAGATACCCTGGATTGGTTGAAATGCGGAACAGGAACAAGGGGCTGCCATGCTTGGCAGCTGGCAGTCCCATACAATCGTTAGCCCGATTGTGGTGTCAGAAGGAATACCAGGTGAAGGTCACTTCTGACAAGGGGATCTAGAAAAATTGTTCAGTATTCAAAGTGATAAGTTAAGCCTAAGGTTAATGGAATAGATTATTCCAACAGGCATCCTTACCAGTGCTACGTCGGCCTGCTGCAGAGCAGCCTAAACAAGTTAAGACGTTCAACAAGTTAAGATCGTCAGCAGTTAATAAAGTGGCCCGATTTTTCAACCAACTAGATTGTGTCTGTCTTCTTATTCCGGGGGGGGGGGGGGGGGGGGGCAATAGTTTTTTGTAAAATTCTCCTGAATGGCACATACTTTTTGCTATCAGATCAAAACACATACACACACACACACACACACACACACACACACACACTCCTATAGATCCATGAGAAGATCAGAGTCTCTAAATTCAAATCTGTCATCTAATTTTAAATCTGAAGGTTGTTTTTATTCAGCATGACTCCACCCATCAGTTAATAATGGCATTATTTTTTAAATTGGAATTATTTTTTAATTCAGTGTTTCCTGTATCAAGGGCAAGATGTCTGCACTGTAGTTTAGGTATCTGGCTACAAAGCCAGATACTGGGAGTTTGATTCCCTACTGTGCTCCTGGGAACCAGTCTATGTAGTCATGAGCAAAGCTGCATAGAATGCCCCAAGAAGAAGGGAATGGTAAATCTTTTCTGAATGATCTCTACCTAGAAAGCCCTGAAAGCCACATCATCATCGTTATCATAGCCGCCACCACCATTGCCACCGCCACCATTGTTATACAAATCTACCACTCAATTCACAGTCACGGACTGGTATAAAGTTAACAGTTTAAGCCCTAACCAAGGACCTAACAATTGATAAGGTAATGTTGTTGTTTCAAGAGCAATGTGGTTGGCTTGGGAGTTTATTATAAGTATTATATTTGACATACTGTATATTAGTAAATTATGTTGGGTTTATGGGCTACCAATGAGCCAATTTGTGAAATAAAGACTTCTTCTATGGAAGTTGGTATATAGTAAAAGCAAATGAGTTCATGTGTCACTTTGAAGCTGCAAATACTGAAAGAACCCTGGTACATGTTTGTGGTTGATACATTTCATAAACAGCAACCAATTTAACATTTGGAAAAGTAATTCCAAAACTGTAGCACAGAAATTTAAGGTACAAAGCAACGTTTAGAAATAAAGTTCTCAGAACTCATTACAACGTATGTATACATGACTGCAAATGCACACACATGTACACTGCAGTTCTTTTTTCCAAAGTATATGTGGGACATTCAAATAATTCAGACCATAAACAGGTTTGGATAAATGGCAGACATTCTCTGTGCAGGATGATGTTGTAATGGGATAAGTAAAGAAAGCTCAGTGAATTCAGATCAGCCAGAATTTTCAATAACTGTGATTTAAAATAGTACAGAACTGTTACATTTATATCGAGACACGTTTAGTTCATATTTCTCCTAGTTACTGGGATATTTATTCCATGTTACAACAATTTTATGGTTTACTAATAGCGCTGACATTCAGGAAGACTAGAGTCCATGGTATTTTGAAAGCAGAGATTTATACGATTTCATTATATGCTGTCCTCTTGTAGATCTTATATACAATATGAATTATAGTGCTTTTGCTGTGCCTGACATTGCTTGGAAGACAAGGACGAGGTAACTACAGCCTTTACCTCTTGCATTTCTTTCTGAAATATGGATGTATTTTGCCTTAAATCTAGATGATGCCTTTCTGTCCATTGCTTTCTCCTGATATTATTTAGACTGCTTCTGTTTCTAGATGGTAAACAATAAAATAGAGAGTTCACTAAACACATTGTGAAACAGGAAAACACAAAATGAAAGTCTCTAATCCCAACACACATTGTGCAAGCTTTGTATGTTAAATTTTAATTATCACGCTTGCATTTTTTGTAATAGTAGCCATGTTAGTCTGTGTCTCAGGCATATCAGAGAATAAACAAAACAAAACAAACATGCTGTAGCACTTTAAAGACTAACTGTTATATTTCAATATTAGCTTTTGTGGATCAAGTCCACTTCATCAGACTCTCTTGCAGAGACTTTTGTCAAGTTCTATAACTTTTACTTTAAGAAAAAATAAGAGTGGACTTTTGTTTCATTGGGGCTGAAAATTGATTAGGGATCTACTTGTTTGAAGGAGACTCCAGCTCAGTATTATAATCCAACCCATAAAAGGTTCCAGTTTCAATCCACAGCACCTCCAGAGAAAGCTGGGAAAACTCCTGTCTCAAATCCTGGTGAGCTGTTACTAACAGTACTAGTTCAACTAGTACTAGTTCAACTAGCACCTTTTTCTGTTTATATCTCTAATAAGTAATCTCTACTATAGCATCTATAATTGGCCCAAATCCCTATGGTGTTTGTGTAAATGTTGTGTAATTTGCTGTGGCAAATTGTGGCTTATGGATTTGGAGCTGTAGCATGTCTGGGTCGTATGTCTGATCACATGCCCTTTTGTACAAGCAAAATGGATCCTGGAACCTCATCAATTAACTACTTTTAGCTGTGACAAGTTGAGCAAATTTTATGCAAATACCAATGGGATTTCAGTCAATGATTGATAAACATTTTTATTTCTTGTTAAAAAATAGACACTCGGTTGAATGTTATTCTTTAGGAAACTATGCTTACTGTAAGCCTTCCATTGGCAGTGAACAATGTCAATAAATTTATCTAGATAGTACATCAACATGTATATGTTGCAACAACATAAACATTCAACTGAGACTCAGGGTGGCAGCTCAATAGATATACATAAGGTTTGTGGAGTTAATCTGCTAATTTGTAAACTGAATAAAAATATTTTGGTTGGCTGAAAAATTGGTTCCTCATTTATTTTCTCAAAACAACGTACAGATTCTTTAAAATTCATATTTTTTATGCCCAATTTAGATCTAACCAGTGGTGGGGTCCAAAAAACCTTACTACCACACTGTGGGCATGGTATGGTGGGTGTGGCCAGGGGAAAAACCCTGCGTTGCACCTGAATTAGGACTACATTATTTCAAAACTTGGATGGGTGGGGCCAACTAGAATTTCTGATACTGGTTCTGGTGAACTGGTGCAAACCTGCTGATGCCCACCACTGGATCTAATCATATGTACTTTCATGATACACAAAGGGAACATGCTTGCATTTAAACAGATTGAAATCAACAGTGGTTTCATGGTGCCACAGTAATGCCAAGATCGTGGAGCACACTGAAAACTATAGTGTCAGGAAAGTCTACCTAAATTTACAGCAGCCAGTTTTCACCACACCAAGATAAAATTATTCCCCTGTAATTTTTTAAAAAGAAAAGACTAGGTAGGCAGGCAGATGGATGGATCCACTTGGATATATATATATAACAAAAAGTGGATCCAGAAAAAAATCTGACAGGGCCGTAGATTGTAGAGTACTGCAGAATTCTCTCAACTCTGTCTCTGATCATAAATTTTTACCATCAGCTGGTTTTCACAGTGTGTGGCAAGCTTTCATAGTCTTCATCTGGCTTTGCTTGCATTAAACTCCTAACTTTGTGGGTTCAGATAAGAGAAATGCCACCAGTTTCTGCAACACCATCCTGGTCTTCAAGCACATGACACGGAAATGGGCTGATCTATGTTTATCAGCAACTGTTCATCAATAAAGAAAACCAAGGAGTGGGTTTTTTCCCTTCTACTTCCTATCCTGACTAGTCAGAGCTCAGAAGGATGGAGGTTCTAGACCTTCAAGGTCTCTTGATTTCTAAGTTTGTTTGGTTTTTTTTTTAATGTTAATTTTCATAACTCTGTGAGCAGAAAGGAAATCATTGGCAGTGACAAACTGCCTCTAATTAAAAGAGCTCCTACTCTAAATTCAGGTTGCGCATGACTTGAGCACAATGAGATCTGCCACTGATGTCCTGACCTAAGTGTCCTGTGGGAATGATGAGAAAGTTCATATTATGTGCACAAAAGTTTTTCTGCGATAGCATTATCCCTCAAATACTGGTAGTTGTAGGGGAGTGGAATCCTATATATCAGGCTATACAAATTAAGTGACAAAAATGTTACTTCATGTTAAAAGATATAGCTATGATACATGTGTGAAGTGATGTGTGGACTGCTACTATGCTAAAGGTTGCTTTATCTCACAGCTGGAGTCTGACAGCATTCTCATGTCACCTGCTCCACCAGGGAGACAAATATCAGGGTGGAGTCTACTGGAGGACAGAATCTGATTTTATTATGTGTGGTGGCTATTTTCCCGCCCAGTTTATATCATGCAATCTCAACTGGATTCCTACATAGTCTGTCCCATTCCATTGTGGGATATGTATACATCCACACTTACATAGAAACATATTATTTTGCTATCTCTTCACAACCCGTCTACTTCCTGTGACATCACAAGGGTCTATCCTCTGTGATTTCACAAGGCTCTTATCTGATTTTAGGTTTCAGCTCTAAAATTGCCCAAGTTAAAAACTACTGACTTGGGAACCTCAACAATTGTTAAATAGATGACCCAACTGTAAGTACCACAAACTGGTCCTGATTAGACACAGCCTGGCGCATCAACCCCAATAGCTTCCAGCTTGACCTGGTCTCTTGTCTCCAATGGTTGAAGGCAAAACCTCTACCACTCTTGAAGCCCTCCAGGTAACTTGAAGTTGGAATAAACCTGCCTTAATGTAACAGACTGCAGAGCGCAAACATGCTTTGTTGCCCTGAGAGAAACACCTGATTCCCAACTAGGGATATTCAAGAATGCCAAGGAACATTGAGCTTGTTTGTAAATGCAAACATTTGAAAAAGACTTCACTTGAAAGCTCACTAAATTGCAATTTAAAAGAAAGCTTTTCAGGCAGGCCAAGGTTATTTTGTTTTCAATCCTTATGTATGAAGTGCTTTGAAATTTTCTAGAGTTACCTAGTGGCTGTTATAACCATGGAAACAAGAGCACAGCGCTAAGGTACTCTGGAGGAAAGGATTTTCCTTGTAATATATGTTGTGGCTATTGCTCTGCTCTCCTGTTTTTGTTCTACTGTTTTCATTTCCCAGGTCAGGGCTAAGACTTCTAAAGCGGCTTTGCCATTTGACCCTAAGCTGCATCCTGACTATTGATTTCAACTGCTTTCCTATGCTCCTGCTTCATTCATATTTCTTTACTACATTTGTTGCTAGTGACAGAGATATGAAGCTATATATTCTCTGAGATATACATTGAAAACATATATACTAATATACAGTACTGTACTTCCCATTAATGGAAGGCCCCGATCCATCCTCAGAGTAGAAGTTGAAAGTTATCAGTTTATCTCATTCATCCAATTCTCTCCTTGTCCAATATATTTCAAAATTCTCCAACGAGCATTTTGTTGATGTTATGTTTTAAAACATATTCATTCATTTTTACATTGTAAACATGTCCCCTTTCTAGTAATATATATTTTCAAATGCTGCAAATATTTTTTTAAAAATATACAATGACCAAACCTAGTTCTTAGCTTTGTAATGCCTAGGCCCATGATGGCAAATCTTGGCACTCCAGGTGTTCTTGGACTTCAATTACCAGAAGCCCAAGTCAGTGGTCCTGCTGATCAGGGCTTCTGGGAATTTAAGTTCAAGAACATCTGGAGTGCCTTGGTTTGCCATCACTGGCCTAGGCAATGCAGACTGCACATAACCAGACACATGGTTGGCAACAATGCAACATTTATTTATTTATTTATTTATTTATTTATTCTATTGCCACCCAACTCCGAAGACTCTGGGCGGCTCACAGAAAATAAAACCAGTCAAATTTTTAAAACCAATAAAAACCTCATTAAAACTGCCACCAAAAATTACTCTGACCACTACAGATTAAAAGAGATTAAAAGAGGGAGAGAGTGTTCTTACTGAATCAGCCAGCAGGCAGGGGTCACCACATTGCTGGTACCCCACACCTGCTTTGCCAGCCAGTTTTTTAGCCCTTTCCTGAAGGGCAGCAACTCTGTCTGGAGATGCAGTTCAATTGGCAGGAGGTTCCATAGGGCCGGAGCAGGTACAGAGAAGGCCCTCCTTCTGGTGCTAGAGAGACTAGCCTCCCTAGCAGATGACACAATGAGAAAGCCTCTCCAGTCTGCTCTGGTGGGACGGAGAGATGTTCTCTAAGGGATGAGGACTTTCCCTATTGCTTTGTACTGTATATCCATGATTGTTTTTGTATTTCTTTGACTGTACTGTATTTATATATATATATTATTATTTTTTATGAAGGTCTTGTCGACCACATTGATTGTATTATACTTGTTATATTGTATGTATATTATGTTTTCTATTGTAACATTGTTAGCCGCTCTGGGTTGCTTCGGCAAGGAGAGTGGCATATAAATTTGAATTTAATAATTTAATAATAATGATGTGGTCACTTAAGTATCCTGGACCACTACCATGTAGGGTTTTAAAGGTCATTACCAACACCTTGAATTGCACCCGGAGGCACACTGGCAACTAGTGCAGCTCCCGAAGCAGTTGTGAGGCATGGATATATCACCTGCATCCCATCACCACCTGAGCAGCAGCATTCTGGACCAGTTGCAGCTTCAGAATGGTCATCAAGGGCAGCCACATGTAGAGTGCATTACAATAGTCCAGTCTGGAGGTGACCAGAGTGTGCGTGACCATGAACAAGGAGTCCCAATCTAGGAGTGGGCATAACTGGTGTATAACACGAAGTTGTGCAAAAGCCTTCCTGGCCACGACTGCCACCTGCTCATCAAGCAGGGGTCGCAAGTCCAGGAGGACTCCCAGATTACGCACCGGGTCTGTTTGGGGCAAAATAGTCTCATCCAGAACCAAAGATGGTAACTTCCAAGATAATGGGGGGGGGGGGGCGACCCATAGCCACTCAATTTTGCCGGGATTCAGTTGTAGCCCGTTGTACCCCATCCAGACCCCAACAGCCTCCAGATACCCAGATAGGACTCTGACTGCATTGCTTGGATCACCACGTGCCAGCTGAGTATCATCAACTTACTAATGATACCTCACTCCATGGGAACGGATGATCTCTCCTAACGGTTTCGTGTAGATGTTAAATAGGAGAGGTGAGAGCACCGAGCCCTGAGGCACCCGATACTGGAGAGGCCTAGGGCTGGACATCCCATCCTCCAACCACATGTCGGTGGAAATATTTTGTGGAGAGTGCTTTTGTAGTTGCTATGCATGTGACATCAAGTTACACCCACATAGCTTACAGAGCAGGTTTTCATCCAATCAGCCAAGGAAAATATTTTTCTCTTTCCTTTTTTTTTCACTATAGAAAGGATAAGAGTTTTTCCAGGAGCTTTTCCAGACCTGGGTAAGTGATACCTGTATTAGGTCACTTCAAAATCACAAACAAATGGTAGCTTTGAACTCATACTGATTTTCATCAGGCTTTGTTGACCTGTATGGATCAAAAGCTAGCATGTGTTTGTTATCTAATAAAGGCATCACTCACCTTTGTTTTTTAATTATGTTCAAGGACCACCAACCTTTTTTCTTGTTTCTCAGTCCTGTTGTTAATAAGACAACAATGACATCCAGTGGTTGTTAAGCTGATCAGCAGTTTCTTCCTTCTCTTCTTTTCTTCCTCTTTTACCCTTTAGGCGGGTGTCAAGGGAGATACATGGGTTTCTTCCTTTATTTACTATAATAAATATATACAATGGAGCAGATGGATTTGTTGTAAAAATTGTCATTTTTCTTTTAACCTCACAGATTAAGACAAGATCTCAAAATGCTACCTTGAGCAACATGACATATATTTCAGTTCAGCTACAGTAAGTGTTTATAAAGATGTTGAAGTTATGTGGCTCTGTTAGTCAAAGAAGGGCCAACGAACTCACAGCACTTTGGGCAGATGCACCTTTTACCAAGTTCTACAATGATCGGGTAGTGCTTCACCCTGACATCACGTCCCTCCCTAAAGTTGTCTCCCCTTTCCACCTGGGACAGTTGATATCATTGCCAACTTTCTTTCCCAACCTGACCACTGATCAAGAAAGGGCATGGCACTCGCTGGATGTGAAATGGACTTTATTGTTTTACGTCAACAGAACAAGGGAGTTCAGGAAAACACTATGCCTCTTCATGGCTTATGGGGGAAAGTCCAAAGGTGAACCCATCACATCCCAGAGGTAAATGGGAGATTATTCTTCTGACATATGCACTTAAAGCAACTGCAGCTGACCTAAAGAGGAGAAATAAAAAGAGAGTTATGAAGGGATGGGACAGGAAAAGGGGTGGCATTGATAAGGTTAGTCTATGATCCCAGGGAGATTTAGTGGTTAAGACGCTGAACTTGATGGCTTGAAAGTTGGTAGGTCAGCAGTTCAAGACCTGAGTATTGCATGACGGAGTGAGCTCCCGTCTTTGTCCCATCTCCTACCAAACTAGCAGTTCAAAATCAAGAAATTGCAAGTAGATAAATAGATACCACTTCAGTGGGAAGGTAAACAGCATTCTATGCACTCTAGTCATGCCTGCCACATGTCCACAAAAACATCTGCAGATGCAGACAGTGCTGGCTCTTTGGCTATAAACAGAGATGAGTCAGATACGACTGGCTTTTAAATAAGGGTGACCTTTACCTTTACCTATGATCCCAGGGGATAGTGAACAAATAGGGAAGTGTAGTGTGGATTTTTGCAGTGGGTTAATTTATCTTACTGGTGTGGACAGCTAGTGATTTTGGCAGCCAAAGCTACTACAGTTTAAAAAACTGTGATCCAGGCCAATTTAATCTGCTTTCAATTAAGGAGAAGCAGGATAATTCAACTGCAGGTCAGATTGTACATTGGGGAAATGCAGGCCATTAATAGGTGATAGAAATGGTTTATAATTAGAGCAAGAAATGCAGTAATGTTGCAAAGAAGTGATTAAGGAAGTCTTTCTATGTTCATGAAATCAGACTTTGAAGAAATAAGGGATTAAGTCTTGAAAATTAATCACCAGATGAAACAATCTAATTTGCTACATCCCGAAGGTAAGAGAAGTTCTGCTTCTCAGACACATTAGTTAAGAATTTCCCACTTCCAATCACACAATATCTCTAACAACATCCTCTGGCTGCAGAGATGAGGGAAGGCTGTGTTAATTTGAGAATATAATTTGAACAATGTTCATGTGGAGATGGGGGGGGGGGAATCTTTCACAGTTTGAAGCCTGATGGTCGCCCAATAGCATGACAAATATCCTAACCCAGTGCAGAAGATGTGCCCCCCAGATGTTATTGGACTCTAATTTCCATTTACTCCATCTAACATGGCCAGTGGTAAGTGATGGTAGAAGTTGTAACTCATCAACACCTGGAAAGCCACAAGTTCTTCAAGCGTGGCCTAACCAATGGTACAAAACTCTGAGTTCTTATTGAAGCACAATATATAATCTAGTCTGCAAGTTAAGCTCCTTCTCTCTTTCCCCTGCTACTGTAATGCTTAGTATCTGAGAAATCAAGTAAATGTACAGTTGTCAAGACAGCCAAACAGCCAGATTAATGTCAATGCAAGGTTACTTTCTATGTGGTACACATTCAGACATAAATATCTCCAATCCATTCAATATTCCCTGTATTACTGCATCCCATATTATGAATACACTGAGCTAGCTCTGTTCCTTCCACTGCTGTTTTGTCCACACATGGGACAAAACAGGGATGTAAGCAGTGGTGGGATGTCAAAAATTTTACTACCCCACCGTGATGTCATCACAGTGTGGGTGGAGCTAACATCATGACATCATGATGTCATGGGCAGGGCCAAAGAAAAAAATAAAATAATAAAATAAAATAAAAATAAGCACACACACACACACACCCCTCAACCCACCCACCCACCCACAACACAAAACCGTAAATAAATTAAAGAAATACATAAATAAAATAAAAATTACATTAAAATACACCCGGCCACCCAAAAACCCACCCCAAACATAAATCAACCCACCCACTCCAAACACAAACCCGTCACTTACCTGTTAGTATAAGTGCTTGGGCAGCACCATGTTGCAAGATGGATATGGTCATCGTACCAGTTCTCTAGGAAAATATACCTTAATGTAAATGTAAAACAGCTGTATCTCCTTAAGGGTTCTCCAATTGGAACAGCAACTGGAACAGCACAGGTGTAGCTTATTGATGAGGTAACTCCAAGACTTTGCTTAAAAACCCCAAGCCAGGGCACCAGACCTACTGGCCGCCAGGCTTTTTTAGGAACTGTGATAGTACATCAATATAAGTAAAGGTATTAAATACATATTAAAATACACACAGACACACCACATCCAAAGGTGAGTCACTTACCCTAGGGAGCAGGCTATATGGAGCTTCAGGCTAGCAGCTTCTCTTTCTCCTCCCTGCTTGGGAGGACAGCAAGGAGGCCGTGCATACGTGCCAAGCACTGTAGGTGTGCATGCACACCAAGTGTTTGGCGCGCATGTGCAGTGGGAGAACCAGTGAAAAGGTAAGCCCCGAAGGTGGTTCCCCCCAAAAGCTGCTACCGGACCTCTGGGACACTGGGAAAAGTTGATACCGGTTCTGGCGAACGGGTCAAGCCTATTACATTCCATCACTGGATGTAAGTAAGTCTAGGCTAGAAATTCTCTTTAACCATGTCAGAGAGTAAACAAAACAAAAGACAAAAAATGTTGTGGCACCTTAAAGACTAGCTCCTGTATTTTAATGTTAGTGTTTGTGGAGTAAGTCCACATTGAAAACACTGAATTCCTGAGTAAATCGGTAATTACAGCAGCATTTCCCAATCAACACAGGAAGAGAGTGAGGTGTAAGATAACACAAAGCAACTTCAGTTTTACTTGTTCGTCACAGCTTACATTTTGAAGTCATGAGATCTAAAAGAGCAATACTTACAATATTGCCAGGATATATCGTGTCAGGCAGATGCATCGCTGTTTTGCTATGTCACATTATTTTATTTTTAAAAAGTCATTGTACTTTGTACATCAAATGAGAAGAGAAGACTCACTTGAGAAGGCCTTGATGCTTGGAAAGACTGAAGGCAAAAGAAGAAGGGAGTGGCCAAGGATGAGACGGCTAGATGGTATTGTGGATGCAATGGGCACAGAGCTGAGCGAGTTGAGGGGGATGGTGGAGGACAGGCATGCCTGGAGGACAGTGGTCCATGGGGTCGCGAAGGGTCGGAATTGACTGTGTGACTGAACAACAACAAAAAAAAAGTCATTGTATCACACTGTCTGCCAAAAGAGGTGAGGAAGAGGTTATGAAGTGGAATTTCTGTCACTGGAGGGGGAGCAAATTGAAGTGATCCATAGAGTAGTGTAGATTCTTATCATGGGAGAATAAACATCTCCAGTGAAGACAGAAGGGATGCTCAAGCGAGAAATAAAATGTATCACAGTACAGATAAGAAGCTTATCAACACAAAACCAAATGCTTCATAATCTCCCCCAAAAAAATGTGTTGTTCAGTCACACAATCGATTCTGACCCTTTGTGACCCTATTGACCATTGCCCTCCAGGCACTTCTGTCCTCCACCATCCTCTTCAACTCGCCCAGCTCTGTGCCCATTGTGTCTACAATACCATCTAGCCATCTCATTTTTTGGCTGCCCCCTTCTTCTTTTGCCCTCCACCTTTCCCAGCATCAAGGCTTTCTCAAGCGAATCCTCTCTTCTCATTTGATGTCCAAAGTACTTCTAAGGAGCAGTCAGGGTTAATTTCTTCTAAGATTATTAGGCAGGCCCATGTATACAATTACTTCAGTACACAGAAAGAGCTCCTCAAAGATTCTGATATTTTTAAACTACAATTGGGCGTGCCCTGCGCAATGGCAACCTTGTTGTGCCGGCTAATCTTTCCCACACTAGGGCAGGCGAAGGGAACGGCAGAATGAATTCACCAAAAGGTGACTTCATTTTGGCAGTTTAAAGTCTAAACTAGACACAAAAGATGAAGAACCAGCACATACTGATGGAAGCCTGCGTAGTTTCACTAAATGACACAGATTCTGAATGATAGAATGGTTGAATGGACAGGCCATGTCAACATATCTCAGTATTATTTACCAAGTTAAAAATAATTCCACATTAGATGGCACCATAATTTGACATTGCCAAAATATTAAGCATAAAAACCCCACAGTCCAAAGAAGGACATCAGGAGATTTAATTCAGAGACTCTTCAGGGAACACCCAAACTATGGCCCGGGGGCTGGATCTGGGCTCTAACATCAATTCATCCAGCCTGCAAAGCCCTTATTGTGCCCAGGAGCAGGTAAAACGTGCCCAGAAGTAGAAGTAAAACACGTTTTACTTCCACTTCTGGGAGTGACGAGGGCTTCATGGGCCGGATGAATTGGTATTGGGGCTGGTTCCGGCCCCTGGGCCATAGTAACCAGCTCTTTGAACCACATGACCAGCCTGTGGCCCAAAAAGTTTGAGCACCCCACTTTACATCATGAGCAATTGCAGAGGCATAACAAGAAGCCACCTTCTTTGGAGAAGGCATCTGCAGCCTGGGGTTGCAGTAAATTCCTGGAGCCATGACTTTTGTCAGGAAAAAAAGCTGTGGGTTAGTAGCATGTGTACAAATGGATTGCAAAGTATCTCATCTGCCAACTTTCCAGACTATGCCCATTTCCTGAAGGAACCCCCCCCCCCCCCAAGTAAAAGGATTTAATAGGTTCAGAGATTTATAAAACATTTACATAAATGCATTACATTTCATAGAGAAATCTGCAAGTTATGCTGGCGCAGTTTAAGCTCCATTTAATTCAATGAGATTTGGGCTGAAAACCCCTTGTGCAATTGTGCTGGGCATAAAAGGGGAGGATATCACTGCTTGGTGCTGTTAATTCTTATTTTAATTTAATTTAACATGTCCTATCCCTCTCCTTGACAGGTTCTAAGGCTCCCTAGAGATCACTTTAATCCTAGGGATCTCTTTAAGAGCCTCAGGTGGGGGAGAAGTCTTTATCATCTGAAAAACACAAAAGAACAGATCTCCTCTGTTATTGTGCATTATTGTTTAATGTATAATTACTGTGGAAATCTTTTTCCTTTCTGTCAATAGAGAAGAAACTAGAAAAAGAAAGTATTTCTACAGTATTTCTGCTTTAACCATGATACACTATGTAGCAGGAGAATAATGGCCTTCTCATTAGCATGGAGAAATTAGCCATTTTTATTTTACTGTGAGATGCATTATCCCTGTCATAATTCACAATTGGCTTGCCAGATGTTTTGCAATGGTAACATTAACAGTTCTCATGTGCCACCAGATCAAATCCCCCCAAATCCCTTTATCCCAAAATGATCCCACTAGTTGTCATGTTGAATAGCAAGTGCTTTGGGGAGACAGGATCTACAAATCATACAGCCTGTTCCAAAGCTTGGCTCTAACTACAATGCTATAGGCATATCAGAAAACAAAACAAAATAAACAAAATAAAATAAAAAACACTGTAGCACTTTAAAGACTAACTGCTATATTTTATTGTTAGCTTTCGTGGATCAAGTCCACTTCTTCAGACAAAGAGTGAAACTTACAGGCATGGTTTTTATACACCAAATTCAGGGGCTCAAAGGGAGAATGGTGTGGTTAAGCAAGATGACAGACAAGCAAGCACAACAATACAGCTTCACACAGCCATTAGCAACAATAGATTATTCAGATTAGCTCTAAATGACTCCTTTTCAATCTCAAGGTTGCTGAGAAAGCCCATTCTGGTCTCTGATCAACCTTTGACCTGCATGCCAGAAAACAAACAAAAACACTGTACCTGGTTACTTTCTGTTTTGCTAAAGAGAATTAGCAGGAAGGTTGTAATATAATATATAAAATCATATAGCAATCTGTGTATCAAATTTGATAATGTCCCAGAAACCCTTCTCTAATATTTAGTACCCTGCGATGGGTGTCTAACAAATGGTTGTATTTGATTTCTACTGTCTCCCTTGGAAGTGTTCCAAAGACACATTTTACAGTGTGATCAGTCCTGGAATGAGGTCTGGTTTAAATTCTTTTCTTTATTAAAAAAAATAATAATAAAAAAATTCAAATTCAGAGTCTAAATCTAAAATCCCAAATGTCAGCAAGTGTAATATAATTATGTGTTTCAAAGTTTTTGACTTTTGTCAGGGTCAAAGTGTCATATGTCAGAAAGTGTCAGATGCATTCAAATCCTAAATATCTGCTTAAATCTCTTTAGAAAGGTTGAAAAGACACAGAAATGCTAAATACTATTTCACCTAATTAATCTTGCACAATATTAAGCAATGAGAAAAACTAAGGACTGAGTGGTACAAGGCATGAGTAAGTTATATGTTAATGCTACTAAGCACCAAAAAGGGGGTAGACTTACTAAAGTATATCATAAAGTATGTGCTATAAGCTTGGGGTAAACTTGGGCCTAGTCCCCATCATCCTGCAGGTTGCTTTTTTTGTACCTCAGGGGTAAGTTTTCAAATTACAGTAATACCCCGGATAACGATTGCATCGGATAAGACTAGAATCGGATAACTATGCAAGATTTTTGGAAAAATCTTGCATTGGATAATGCAATTTTTAGTGTTATCCAAGCCAATCGTGTGTGGGAGGGTGTTGGATTGGGTAGACCATCTACCCAATTCACCACAACCACCACCACCCCCCAGCGATGGATCGCTCATACTGAACTAGGGTCGGGGGAAAGGCACGAGGTGGGATGTCAAAAATTTACTACCCCACTGTGACATCATCAGTGTGGGCGGAGCTAACATCATGATGTCATGATGTTGTGGGTGGGGCCAAAGAAAAAAATTAAAAATACAAAATAATAATAAAATAAAATAAAAATAATCACACACACATATACAGACACACACACCTCAACCCACCCACCCACCCATAACACAAATCTGTAAATAAATTAAATAAATAAATAAATACATTAAAATACACCCACTCAGTGGGGGAACCAGTGAAAAGGTAAGCCCCGAAGTTGGTTCCCCACAAAAGCTGCTACCGGTTCTCCGGGACACTGGGGAAAGTTACTACTGGTTCTGGCGAACTGGTGAGAACCTGTTACATCCCATCACTGACCCCGACCCTAGTTCAGCCTGAGCAATCGCTGGACAAAGCCTAGCGGCGTCTGGGCTAGCTAGCCCAAGCACCGCTAGGCTTTGTCAACAGCCCATTTGGGCTGTTTGAAGCCTAGTGGCTTCGGACACAGCCCGCACTGGCTGCGGAAGAAGGCTAGCCCAGCTGGGCTGGGCTAGCCTTCTCCCGAAGCCCTTCTGCGCTGTTTCCCTGGGATCTCCCTGCGCTCTTAGCAAACTGCCTTGTCTTGCCACCCAACACGAACCTTAGCTGTCAGGTGGCAAGACAAGGCAGCCGCTCGCTGCCTGTTTCCCGCACCGCACTGGCCCCTTACCACTTGCTAAAGGGCCAGTGCAGTGCAGGAAACAGGCAGCCACTGGCGAGCAACAAAGTGCATGAGCAGCTGCCTTGTCTCACCACCTGACGGGTGGCAAGACAAGGCAGCTGCTCGTGCGATCTGTTGTGCGCCAGCGGCTGCCTGTTTCCCACACCGCACTGGCCCCTTAGCAAGCAGTAAGGGGCCAGTGCAGTGTGGGAAACAGGCAGGGCTCGGCTTGTCCGAAATCCCCCCCCCCCGAGGGCGGGGGAATTTTGGACAACCCTTGCCTTGCCTCAGCGTGGTTTGTCCCTGACGTCAGGGCTTTTTTTTTTAGCGTTGTTCGATGTCTGCATCAGACAACACTAAAAACCGGATAACGACATGACTTGTGGAACCAAGTCATAACGTTATCCAGGGTATTACTGTACTCCTTCTGTACCACATTGAACACACAGTGCTGTCAACCATAAATCACAAATTCTGTTGAGAGTATGATGGATGTTTGAAATATCTACATTGGCCTAGAAATTATAACTTTGTGTATATTTAAGAAGGAGTTCTATACACACTGCTATTTGGACGTGTAATTGAAATGCCTAAATGCTACCTGTTATGTGATGGTACATAACAAACAAAACAAGTCAATTTGTATTAATCTCACTGAATCAAAAGGTGTTCTGTCATCAGGATGAGTAATAGGGTGTTAACCAGAATTGTCTGAATGTCTTCAGAGAACCAAAGGTGTAACAGGAAGCATGAAAACTAATCAGATGTAAATTGTAGATGGTGATACTCCAGTGTCTTTCCATTACATACCCTTAGGAGAGTTTCAACTGCTTTGAAATGTCTACTTATACCACTTTAACACACATTTTCTTACAGGAGACACTTACAGTTATAATAATTTTGTGTCAGAAATTATTTGGGGTTGAAAGGATTTTTTGTGGAAGAAAATCCACTCAGGGAATGCCCAAATGAGGCTCCTTTCATGTCCCCAAGAGCTAGGACAAAGACAGGCACTCAATCCATCATGCAATATCCAGGTCTCGAACTGCTGACTTACCAGCCTTCCAGCTAACAAAACAAGCTTCTTAACCACTGAGCCACTGCAGCCCACACACATTCAGTTAGAACTCCATTTTTTATTTTCTGATCAGATTTTGCAAAGCTCTTTTTGAACTACAATGCCTGAAAACCTCTAGGCACCAGCTATACTGGCTAAGTGATTTGGGGGCCTATTAAAATCCACAACAGTTTCTTTCCCACATCTTCGTTTTGGTGGCCCACTGCTTTGAAAGATGAATTGATATTCTTTTGGTCATCTTGCTATCCTAAAAGACATTTTCTTGATAAAGCCAATTACTTTATTTTATTTTAGTTTAGTTCAAATTATGGCATATTTGTCAGTTGTTTGTTTTGATCTGCTGTGTGTTATTATTATTTGTTATCTACACCCAATTTTGTTATACTGCACCCAAATGTGCAGTATAGAAATACAATAAATAAATAATAAATAAATTGAAGCAATCCAGCTTGTTTCAAGAGAGCAAAAATAGCCTATTTATTGGAGATCATAGTGTTGGTATTGTTTCCCTGCCCCCATTTTGCCAACCAAAAGCTAGAGGCTATATTTGTTCAGAAAACACCACAGGGAGCCTAGCAAATGCACCAGAGGCCTTCTTTCCAAATATTACCATCAATAGTGCCAGAAAAGTAATAGCTTTGTGTGATGGGATTTTCATCAGATTCCCTTTCCAATAAGAAAAAGGAAAAGTCATCTGAATGAGAGCATGAAGCAATGAGATATTCCTGGTTGCTCTTTCAAGCTATAATTGGGGTGTGTAACACCCTCACTGTGTAACTATTGATAAAAGGGCCTGAGAGGGATTCTGTCATAACATAGCAGCACAGATGGCATCTTCACCCAGGGCTCCTCAACCAGGCATATACATACACACTGCTATTCAGTCATAAAGGTCTGGTTTGGCTGCAACAGCAACATGAGTGATAATTTACATTTCTGCTGCTGAAGCACTGTATTGGGCAAACAGGTTAGAGGCACCCAATTTTGCCCTCTTTTTCTTAAAAACTTTGGAGAATATTTTTATAGCTTTATCTCCTTTTAAAGCAATAGTCCCTAATCAATAGAAGCACTGGATACTCAGTTCTTCAAAAGCTGGTGAGCCTCTATGCCTGTTATTGTGTGTGCTTGCCCTTGCAAGGTCGGGAAAGCTGGCTAGAAGCACTGCACAGGGAGGGAGGGAGGGTTAGCTGTGTTCCCTGTCATGTGTTGCCACAAAATGCTATTTAACATCTATGTGAGTCCGCTGGAGGGGTCATGAAGTACGCTGTCACCAATATGCAGATGACACACAACTCTATCTCCATTTACATCATCTGCAGTGGATGCGGTCCGGTGCCTGGATGACTGCCTGGACCAAAGCTAACAAGTTGAGACTACACCCAGGTAAGACCGAGGTGCTGGTGTTGGAAAGTCCATCTGCCTGACTAGGGGCTCTGATCCCAATGCTAGATGGGATGGTCTTGTCTCCTAAAGACCAAGTATGCATCTTGGGGTTCATATTAGATTGTCATCTGACCCTGGAAGCTCAAATTGCAGCAGTGTGTAAAGCTGTTTTCTTCCATCTTTACCAAATAGCTCAGTTGCATCCCTACTTGGAGAGACGGCCCCTCATAACACTAGCTATCTTGCTGGTAATCTCTTATATCTATTACAGTAATGATCTCTACATGGGGCTCCCCATGTGCCTGATACGGAAACTTCAAACGGTACAGGATGCGGCTGCCAGGCTGGTTACTGGGGTGAGAAAATTCATACATACCTCCCCAGACCTGGTGGAATTGCACTGGCTTCCTGTTGCGTTCCATGTCAGGTTCAAGGTGACTGTGGTGACTTTCAAAGCCCTAAATGGTTTGGGACCTTCCTACTTGGTGGAGCATCTACCCTTCAGAAATCAAGCCCGCTTCACCCACTCTTCTCTTACACCTCAACTCCAAGTACCGACTCCCAAGTTTGGTAGAAAGTCTGTTACTCATCGGATGGCTTTCTCAGTGGCAGCCCCGGCAAACTGGAATGCTCTACCTGGGGACCTGTTTTTTATTGACTCTTTAGGGTCCTTTAAGAAGCAACTGAAAACTTTTCTTTTTGAGGAGGCCTTTGGCAGCTTGTTGAAGTTTAAATAAGAGACCCTCCCATCGTGGCCACTTGGGCTAGTGGTCCTTGATGCTGATTGGACTGGGGGGGGGGCGTTTCTATGGTTTTATGGTGGTTGTACTGCTTTTTTAACATTGTGAGCCACATAGAGTGGGAGGGCATCCCAGATGGTCAGGGTATAAGTCAAACAAATAAATAAAAATAAAAATACCAGGTTTAATTTAGCTTTGGCTCCCATAAACTACAGCCCACTTCTATCTCTGAAAGTGGTGTGTAGTCCGCAATGCATTATGCCATGTAAAACTTAGTATCTAGGGCAGGGGTTCCCAACCTAAAGCCCATGGCACCATTTCATGTGGTCCCCCACTCCTCCAAGGACATTCAAGAAACAAAATGGCCACCCCTTAAAAGCTATTGGGGCAAAATGACTACCACCACCCCGTCGTGCAAAATGGTTGTCTGGCCCTCGAAGCTGTCTAAGAGAGCGTGACCCAGCCCCTGGCTTGAAAAGGTTGGGGACCCCTTCTCTAGGGTGCCACAAAACATTTAGTTGATTAATAACATTTAGATGATTTAGTAACATTTAATTGATTTAGTATGTGGAGGGCACATGTCATGGTCTGTCTAGCCAGTGGGTGGTGTGATAGCCAAATGGCTAAAACACTGCTTGATTTCTCAAGTCCATTTGCATGTGTGGAATGTTGTCGCAGAGACGTCTCTCAATGCACGGACTCCTCACTGAATAATGACTCCAAGGTATCCATTAATCTATATTCTTTATTAAATTATTTTTACAGTCTCACCAACAAGCTGACACTTTGTGTACAATTAACTACTGAAAGTTGCCCTAGCTTTCTAATTCAAAAGAAAATTGGGTTTTTTAAAGAAAAAAAATCTTATGGAACTATGCTTTCAATTATTAATTGCTGAAAACTCTGTCAGTGTTATTTGCACAATCATGCTGATTATTCTGCCTGGGTTTTGCTTTACAGGAATACACTATGACTCTCTAGCTATATCAAACTTTTTGTTCTGACTGCTGCTGATAATCGTGTGCTACGTTTTGATTCTGTGCTATGTTTGGGAACTGTATCTACAGAACAAGAAAGCAGGATGCTAAAATATTTTATTTTAGAAAGCAGATGGGTTATCAAGGGAAGGAAAAGCTTGTCTGCAATGTATCAAGAGCTCCCGCATGCCCCATTTCTGGAACAGATAGTTTATAAGCCAAACTATTGTTGGCCAGGCTCCAAAAGTGTACTCTTCCAGGATTGTACTGCTTCTGTCAGAATTAACTATCCCTTCCCCATCTTGTAGCTACTCTTTTTTAAAAAAAAACTGCCCTAGGGATCTTGGGAACCCTCCAGGGCATATTTTTTGGTGGAATGGATGACTTACAGAGGGAAGAGTGCCTTAATGCCCCTACTGTTGGATATGGACACACTCCACTGGATATAAGAAATAACACCATTGGATCTTAGCTATTGCTAGTTTGTCTAGATGTATTCAGTTATCTGGGTGATCTAAGAATTTGCAATGCTTAGAGCAGGACAACTGAAATCAATGGAACTTGAGTTAGTCATGACTATCCTATTCATTTCAGCTCGCTTGGCTTAAGTCTTATAAATATTGGATTCAACTCAAGGCTGTAGCCAAGGGTTGGCAGGGGTGGGCTTTGCCCACCTTGAGTTAGCACTTTGCCCACCCATGCAAAGCACGATTTCCCATAGGAATACATTGAAAAGAGGCTTTGTTGCCCATCCTGAAAAAATATTCACCCACCCACATTTATTTATTTATTTCTTCCAACTTGCTATCCCGCCCCAATCGGGTAAAAACCCAACTCTGGGTTTTCTCAAGTGAATCTTCTCTTCTCATTTGATGTCCAAAGTACTTTAGCTTCATCTTTACAATTTGACCTTCTAAGGACCTTCTAACAATTTCACCATAGCATTACATATTTCTTCGCATGTTTTATTACACTGCTTTCAAACAAAACTATTGGTAGCCTTGTGTTGAGCCCCAGAGACTCCAGCTCCCAATTAGTGGAGTCATCCCAAGCAATTGCCTTCCAACTATGTCAAACTACATATCTCAAAGCTGCCAATCAACATGTTCCCTGACTCAACAAATGATTCAGAAAGTGCAACAGTTTGTTGCAGTGCTACACATATTAAATAGGTAAACTTCCCTTGTCCCTTTTCTGTTTTCCTGTAGTCCTTCATCTTTTGCCCTGCTCTGATCCACAGGGCCAAAGGCTTCCCTTTTATAAATGCCCACTGGAAGGGGACTGCACTACAACAATCTTGGAAATCCTATTGTTTAAATATTAAGCTTTCAGCATGTATTGCTCTTTTAATGGACTGCACTTTAATTTTTAACAAGTGTGCCATAACGAACCTGCCTCCTCCTTCTTTGGAGTTTCAATACTGGCAATCCAAGGTAATATATCATGAAATGAACCAGAATGGTGCTTTTGCATACCTCCCATATATGCTGTATTGAAATATACATCTCTTATTCTCTGCAGACAGGCCTACTTTTGCTATGTTGTGAACAGTACTATCTTGAGACCAGTGGACTTGTGGGAATGTGTAGGCAATTCAGACTGAGTGTTTTAGAGGAATCCATTACTTGAAATACAGTCAAATAATGGTACTTTTGGCAGTAATGTTAAACTGTGGCTTTGCTGTGTTTTAATTGGATCATTTTATCGTTATACAATGATATATCATTATACAATGGAGGTACACCTTCATCCTATGCAACTGCTGAGCCCCACCTGAGAGTCCTGGGGCAGGTTCTGGACCATCCATCCACCTGGAGACCTGGGTGGCTTAACTATACAAGAACCAGCCCTTCTTCTCACAAGCTGCTTGGCTTCTGGTTTCTAGAAGACCTCCTGTTTTCTTCCTGCTCCTGAAGACTCCCTGCTTTGTTCCTTGATCCTGTGGGCTTTTGCTGTGCCTTGCCTGCATCCTGGCTCCTGGATGTCCATCCTAGCCTTGCTCTAGCCCATGAAGATACTCTGCCTTGTCTGTTCACCTGGAAATCTGTTCACCTGGAAATCTGTGGAAGTCTTCTTCCACACTCATGGCAACACATTCCAAGAAATCTATTGTTGTGTATGGTGACTTTTCGGATTCCCTGTATTAATAATTACATTGCCAGTACTCCTATCACAGTATATCTTGTGTTTTCCGACAGGCAGAAAGACAGCATAGAAATGCAACCAATCAAAGTAGAGACTGAGCATGCATGCATTCTCATGAGGACAAACAGATGGAAACATGGTTGCATACACAGTGAGTTAGCCATTGTATTCCAAAGGGGTTTTTCTGTCATCAGGTTCAAAAACTAATTTTTTTTAAATCCCAAACTTTAAAAGCTGAAGATTTTTTAATGAATCTGGACATGACTGCACTATAGCAATGACTTCCAACCTTTGGTCCCCAGGTGTTCTTGGACTAAAACTCCTAGAAGCTTTCACCATTGGCTGTGCTGGTCAAGATTTCTGGGAGCTGTTTAGGGACTCAAGGTTGGTAGCCATTGCTCTGTAGTCACCAGCCATGGGGTTGGGTGGCAAGCCAGGTGGAAAATGTCCATCTCTTGATGGTTGTCTTTCCATCAGCACCCTTCCAGCATTCTCTCCATTCTGCAGCGAGGAACCAACCCTTTGCTGAACCATTTAGACATACCACCCATCTTCAGCTCTCTTCTTTCCTTGAGAGTTCAAACACTACTTGGTAAGGTGACACAGTTAAGGTACACCTTTCTCATCAGTTCTTTGTGAGAACTATACCTGATTCAAATTGGGATTCCCAAAACACAAATTAGCTGTGCTTATCTATTATGAATTTTCTATTTGCTGCTGCTTTTTCAGAATTTAGTAGTAAAAAAAGAGTTCCTGATCTGAAATATTGTTGCTGGTTTTTTCCAGAGTGGCTAAATTATAAAATGTCCATTCAATATATCTTGGCTCAAATGGGAATACATCTGGCTCATTTGCGTAGGTCAACTGAAACTAAGTGTTACTGGTTAATTAGTGGAAACAGATGGATGGGCTGAATTTTAATTATGACAATTAATGTGCTGTGATTAACCTGAACAAGACAAGACTAATTAAACATACTATTCTCCTTATGCATGAGTTTTGAGGTGTTGGATTCAAAGTAAAAATAATACCTGGAATAATTTAAGTGGGTCTTCAAATCTATGCACTATAGTGTCATTTGAAAAGACTATGAATTAAGATACTTCTCCAGCTCCAAACAAGCATAAATCTAAGAAAGTTCCTATGAAACAAACTCTAATAGAGATTGAGTATCACCACCTGTTCCCATCTTGAGCCTCTATTTCACAGAATTGTCAGTCAGTTTCAGCATTCTCCCAACTGACAAAAATATTCTAAAAGGTCTTAAAGCTCTATTATGACAAAGACAGAACATTCACAGACAAAGCACCTTAAACCTTTGAAATTGCTAAGAAAACTTGTTCAACCTACTGTCCCTCCTAAGCACTACACTACACAATCACTGGATAAATCCTCTTCGTAACTTTTCTCTTCTTTAGATTTGAATCAACATCATGGGCATCACTGTGACTCTGCCATTTCTTCCTCAAAATTTGCACCCATAGTTACTTCACATGATTGCCCATTTCATATAGTTACATTTCATGATCGCAGTTCCCAGGAATGTCAAGGAAATAATCACCCCAAAATGTATGTATCCAATTGTCCTTATATGGCAAAGAGTACTACAAAAAAGAAATCTGATGCCTCAGCTCCCATAAATATGAATTGAATCTTGAGTAGACCTTTTTACAAACTATATGAACAGATAGTGATAGTCTGCATAGTTGCCTTATTATATCTAGAATTCATGTGTATGGAAATATATTGTGCAGCTAAAGGTACAATGCAGGATATTTTGACTCCAATTAGAAGAACCATGTGTTTGGAGCTATGCATGCTGTCAAGGGCCCATTGCCATACATAGGTTAAATCCCATTGTTAATCTCAAAACAGAATCCCCGTGGCACAGTGATTAAGCTACAATACTGCAGGGAAAATTTTGCTCATGACATAAATTCAGTGGTGGGATGTCAAAAATTTTACTACCCCACCGTGATGTCATCACAGTGTGGGAGGAGCTAACATCATGATGTCATGTCATGGGCGGGGCCAAAGAAAAAAAATACAAAATAATAAAAATAGGAAGCTTCAGGCTAGCAGCTTCTCTTCCTCCTCCCCGCTTGGGAGGACAGCAAGGAGGCCGTGCATATGTGCCAAGCACTAGGCGTGCATACACACCAAGTGCTTGGCATGTATGCGCGGGGGGGGGACCAGTGAAAAGGTAAGCCCCGAAGGTGGTTCCCCCCAAAAGCTACTACAGGTTCTCTGGGACACTGGGAAAAATTACTACCGGTTCTGGAGAACTGGTGAGAACCTGTTACATCCCATCACTGCATAAATTTGATACCACTGTGCATAAGGTTGACTCAGCCTTCCATCCTTCTAAGGTCAGTAAAATGTGTACCAGTTTATTGGAGGCAGAATGCTAATCACCTTGTAAACTGCCCAGATATTGTTCTAAATGCTATGGGGCAATATATAAGTATAATTGCTATTGCAATGATGGTGATGATGATGACAACGATGATTTGGCATGGAGGTAGCTGCGTAGGATGTCACAGGAGAGGAAGTGCCTCCTTGCCCTTCCCTGCAGACATTGAAAGGGTTTGTAAATTCAGCACTTACACAAATCCCATGGATTCACTGGGTTAACCTTATAGCTGACCATTTGCTTTAATTCTATGATTGTTGGATATCCCATGCACATATCAGCTACAAGCATATATGATAATTATTCAATTCGTGTATTGCAACATTTTTGTATACATTATGTATGCCATCTGTGTTGCTAGAATTGGCAATATATTAGTTATGCTCCAAATCAAGAAGAAACTTTGCAGCAGTAGAAATACTTCTAAATAAATGATTGAGGGCTTAAATATCTCACTTTAGGAAACACAGAATCATAGAATAACCAAGTTGGAAACGGCCTATGAGATCACTGTGTCCAACCTCCTGCTCGGGTACATAGAAAGAGCCTCCTCAAAGATTATGGTATTTTGGAACTACAATCGGGCATACCCTAGTAATGGCAACCTTGTGTTGGCTAATCTTTCTCACACTCGGTCAGGCGAAAAGAACTGCAGAATGAGCTCACCCAAAGGTCCCTTTATTTTGGCAGTTTCATGTCTGGCCTAGACACGGAAGAAGAAGAAGAATCCCCCCTGCTCATTGCAGGGATCCATATTGAAGCAGATCTGACAGATAGCTGTCCAAATTTCTCTTGAATTTATTTATTTATCTTATTTGTTTTGTCCAATTTATATAGCCGCCCAACTTAAAACGACTCTGGGCAGCTCACAAAGTTAAAATCAGCAACACAGTCTAAAACTTAAAACCCATAAGAACCCAATTAAAAGTACTACAAATATTATCCAACAGCTAAAAGAGCGAGGGAGCAATATTGCTATATTAGCCAGCGGTGGGAGTCACCACATCACCGGTGCCCCATACCTGCTTTGCCAGTACCAGCACTGGAGTGCTCACCATCTTCCATTGTCATACTGCTCTGACAGTTAAGAAGCATTTCCTGCATCTGGCTCCCTGAGGTTTCAACACATTATTACATGTCCTGCTGTCTAGGATAATCAAGAACAGATCCTACTGCACCTCTTTATAACTATCTTTCAAGTACTGTATTTCCTTTTCAGTCTCCTTTTCTCAAGGCTAAACATGCCCATTACCTTCAGTATTTCCTCCTATGTTTTGGTTTCCAGTCCCCTAATCATTCTTGTTGTCCTCCTCTGAACTTGTTCCAGTTTGTTAGCATCCTTCTTATACTGCATTGTCCAGAACTGGACATGGTATTCTAGATATGGTCTGAATAGTGCCAAATAGAGGGGGTAGCAGTATCTTTATTATAACATGTCTTCTCTGTTACATCATCTGGTTAGGCTTCTTCAAAAAATGTGGACAAAACATGCATAATAAAACAAAAAGTTTTTGAAAGAGAGGAAAGCAATTACTCCTAACAGCTGTCAAATAAAAGGGCAAAATAGTTAAGTAATTCCCTCCTGTCTTAGACCAGCTGCTGTTGCAAGCTAAAATAAATGCAGAGATAAAAGCAACGTTGCTGGAAGAAATCTATCAGACATGTTAATGGTAGGGAACAAGCTAACTATTCTGCCGCATAAACCACAACCATAGTGAGACAAAACACTACTTTTTAAAGCAGCATGTTTCTCTTGAGTTAAATAGAAATAAATCTGTCTACAGAGACAAAGTATTTCTATCTGTCACATCAGAAAATGGTGTATGTGTGAGAAAGACAATAAACAAATTTATGCTACACTCAAATGACTTGCTTTATTATTAAATGCACATACACATGGATCGAGTTTCTGAATGGCATTTAAAAAATACTAATTATAAACTATTTATGTATTTCAGATGTATCAATGATAAGTGTTGCTGGTAAAGTGATATAAAGGTTGCTCTTCATATCTGCAGTAGATACATTATGAGGTATATTACAGATATCTGAAACTATGGGAATTAGATAACCCCATATTTTATATTGCAGACAGTGGCTTCAAGTGGCCAGCTCTGGTAATGTACCTTAGAAATACATACATATTATGTACGTATTTTAGGATTTTTATTGATTATTTTTAGACTCACAGATAACTGATACCATGGATATTGAACCTATTGGGAGGGGGATACAAGTACAAAAAATGATGTACACAGAACCATATCTAAAAGCCTTTAATGGGAGAATCTTTTTAGGGTTTTTTTTTACATTTCTTGATCATTTTGTGCTTTATACAAAATTTCTGGTATAAATAAACCTTAAGTCAACAATAGTCAACCTGATGAGCTCCAGATGTTTTTATAACAAAACCCATAATCCCTAACTATTGGCTGTATCAACTTGGTCTTATGGAAGATATAGACTAAAATTTGTAGGAAATGGCAAGCTGACTATCCCCTATTACTATCAGGGAGAAACTAAAGGATAAACATACATTGTACTAGGCCCAAAGAGAACAATAGTCTTTATCAAAGGATTTGTTGCTTAGAAGGTAGGAATTTGGAAAACTCACATACGTGGATAACCCTGATAAATAAACCAAACTAATTGCTAGAGTATTAAGAGTTGCAAATATTTTGTAACATGTACAAAGGTGGATTTTCATCATAGCAGTAAAAGCTGGAGTAAGTAGATCTTCCTATCAAATGTACAAGTTCCAGATGATAGTACTATCATTGTCTACTAGACATAATAGATATACATTATATTATCACCAATATCCAAACCTCTTTAACTCTCAGTATCAGTTTTTGGAGCATGTGTACACAAGTAGATTACTATATCCATGTCCTCTTTATAGTAGTAGCACCTTGTGGACTAAACACCTCATGTCAGCATTTCTGAAAAGTGTTTTCTGTGCTTGGCCCATTAGCGCCCAATGCTTTAAGACTTTCCTACTGGAATCTAGTTGGCAACTAGAGAAAAGAATGTTAGACCAGATGTGCTTTTTGTTCTGATCCAGAAGAACACTCCTTATATTTTCATCTAATGTATCAGTGGATTCTGGGATCCTGTGATAATGATGGGGTGAAAACTCATGAATGAGGCATCAAACCAACTGATACTGTCAATCTTCAACATAGATCAGACCCTATTATTTCTATCTCCTCCCCATTTTTGCATCAGATGCCATTTTTGTCAAGCTTTAAATATACACATACAAACTCATGCTCTAGTCACTTCCAGACTAGATTATTATAACATGCTCTACATGGGGATGCCCTTTATGACCATTTGGAGGCTACAGCTGGTGCAAAATGTGGCTGCCCGTGTGGTGATGGGATGCGGTTGCTATGACCATGCTTCACCCCTATTGCAGGAGGTGCATTGGCTGCCAGTGTGCAATTCAAGGTGCTGGTAATGACCTTTAAAGCCTTTCATGGTAGTGGACCAGGATACTTAAGAGACCGCATCATGCCAAGTTTATCTGCCCATCCTACAAGATCAGACTGGAGGGGCTCCCTAGTGGTTTCATCTGCCAGAGAGGCTCATCTCTCTGGCACTAGAAGGAGGGCCTTCTCCGTATCTGCTCTGGCCTTGTGAAACCTCTTGCCAACTGAGTTGCACCTCCAGGCAGAGCTGCAGGCCTTCAGAAAGGGCCTTAAAACCTGGATAGCACAGCAGGTGTGGGATACTGCTGGTGTGGTAGCCCCACCCCATCCCCGGCCTATAAGGAGGGTGCTTTAATCTGGTTTAAATATTTTTAAAGTTTTTAATTGTTTTGTTCTGTATGATGGGGACTTTTTGTATTTTGAACTTTTGATACTGTTGTGAGCCGCCTGGATTCGCTTCAGCAAGAGAGGCAGCAATACAAACACAGTAAATAAAATAAAATAAATAAATAAACCCTTTATCTATAATATTTATTTATTTATTTATTTATTCATATTTATATTGCCGCCCACTCACCAAGGCGACTCAGGGCAGCAGATAGATATTGTAACTTCAATTCCAGGTCCAAATCAGGGAACATAAACTTTTTAAAATGAACTAAATTAGAAATAATTGTAAAAGTTGAACAAACCTATGTTCAAGAATGCACATGGAGAAGGAAATCTTACTATTCATGAACTAAAAATAGGCAGGCTGATATTTTTTGCATTCATTATTTGATAAAGACAATGCTGACCTCAATCTTTTAAAATTGAAACCTTTTGCATTTAATAGTAAAAGAGTTAGTGTAAATAGAGGTAAAGCACAGAAAGGAAGCACTAGAAGATCAAACATGGTTTAAAATATTTATATTGCAAAAGGTTAAGAAGGTATTAAACATTTGAGGAAGTTGGACAAAAAGTGAAGTAATGTGATATGTAGTGATGCTCTTGGATTTCCCACAGGAAGATTGATATTTTTGAAACATAATTAAAAAGTTTGAAATGGAAATCCATTAGAAAATCATGAGAGATTTTTCCCCACACTGAATACATACATATTTTTACATCTTTAGAAAATATAAATACTTCCTAGGCACACACATACACACATACACATATACATTGGCTAAATGATTGGATCTACGGACAGCTGCTAAGGATATCATGGATTGACCATGTGACTAATGTAGAAGTATTGCGCTGAATGGATAAAGAACAAGAACCCTTTAAGACCACTAAACAAAGAAAGCTCCAATACCTTGGCCATATCATGAGGAACAACATAAAATATAAAATATTTCAACTCACTCTGGAAGGAAAGATCTCTGGAAAGAGAGGCCTTGGATGTAGACAGACTTTATGTCTGAAGAACCTGGGAAACTGGTGTGGCATGTCATTGGAAGAACTGTTCTGAGGAGTTAAGAACAGGAAGACTATCGCCATGATGATAGCCAATATCTGGAATGGATATGGCACTTGAAGAAGAAATGATTGACAACTGCTTTTATTATTGATCTGATGCAACCAATATCTGTCTATTGTTTCAAATTCCACAAAATTGGAAACTGAAAGCTGAGGATGTTTCCTTAACAGACAGATCCCTGCTTTAAAAACATTGTTTTACAACTTCACAAAGTGTGTTTGAGTACAAAGTCCTTTCCATATACCCACATTTTGCCTTGGTCTTTCAGCTCTTAGTTGAGATTAGGAGGACGCAGTGCCTCAAATAATGAAAGATGCCCAATTTGGTCTTGATTCTTTATGGCCATGTGATGTATTTGATGGTTACTCCTCAGAGATATTTTCCTGTGGGTTGATCCATGGCTGTTTGTTGTCTGCATCAGTAAATAAGAGAAATGTTGTCAGATCTTATTAAATGCTGTACTAAAGTAAAGCAATAAGAAAGACCAGGTAAGTTAAATTTGACAAAAATGCTCAATTTTTACTGTATATGAAAGAAAGATGTGAACAAAGACGAAATGACCTTGAAACACCCAGATACTAATGTTTGTTATGCCTAGAATAGATAACCTTGATGGAGTGGGTGTTGTCTGTGGGTGAAGACGAGTTCCGTGGAAAGAAATACTGTTTATGTTCAAGATGTGTGAAAAGTATAGGTCAGGGTGAGCATGACTGTGTAGCTGAAAATCATCCTGTGAGAAACAGAAGGGAAAATAGTTTGTATGTTACATCTGAGTTAACTTGAAAGTGAGAAGGGAACCATTTTCTGATGTCAAATAAGAATCCCAAGAAGGATATAAATAGGATATCCCAAGATAGGGACACAAAAGTGAAGCAAAACAGGGGAGAGAGTATAGCACCATGTAGCAGCAAGAGGCAGCTGACTTCCCTTAAAGTCAGAACAAACATGAGCTTATCATCTGTAGGCTTTGATAGCCTCACTGGGGGAAGCCTAAATGTAATGTTTCTTTGTGCATTATTTTTTAAAATGCTTAAAGACTAAGAAATGCTTTTATCTTAAGTATTGTACTTGTAAGAACTTTATCGTTTTAAGAAGTGCTTTTCACTTTTAAAGTAATGCATTCTCTGCTGTTTTAAAGCAATTTTCTGACTATTTCTGCTCCTATATTCAACCTTCACATTTTAAAGGATTTTTAACTATTGGGTTCAGTTTGTGTTTGCAATAATTGCCTACAATAATTTTGAAATACTTTACATGTTGGATTTTTAGCCAAAGTATTTTTGTATTGTTGATTTTGTGCTCTTGGATTAAAGTTTCATATTTTTAAGCATATACCTGCAGTTTTCATGACTGTAAGATGATGTTATGATATACTGAACCACTTGCCTTGTATATGTTTTCAACAACTTTGAAGTACTTTAGAAGCAGGGTAGATAAATAAAAATTGTAGTAGAATAGTCGAAATGGATTGTCTTGCATTATTCCAACTATGATACCCAGCTACTGGACTGTAAAAGAACAGAACCCCTCAGGGTGCAACCATTAATAAAATAAGTTTGTCAGCTGAGAAAGAACCTAGGTTTCTGGATTGCTCCAGGAAGTCTTTGTGTCAGATACCTCATGAATTATGTGCAGAATGTCCCATTAAGAGATATGACATATGTCACTGATGTACAGGAATGGTTCGTGGGCTGGGAGAAGCAGGTGATCCAATCCAAAATTCCAACCATACACTTCCCATAGACATTGGACATATTTGCCAGACTACTATACCTATCAAATTTGGTTAAAGACAATTGTAAATCTGGAATGGCAGTTTGAGCAGTATGATACCCTCAATTCCATATGGACCAGGAAAACTGGACCTAGATCTGCCAATCAACTATCTAGCTCCAAAGCAGTGATCAAGTTGGAGGGAAGCATTATGTAGGACACCAGGCCACATCCAGAAATGCTTAAATAATATATCTTTCAAGGGTGTCACCCTTAATACCAGTTTATTTATCTATTTGTTAACACTTGTTCATCACCCTCCTCCCCGAAGCAACTCAGGGCGATTCACAACATATCATCCACAACAAACAGTTGTTCCTTGATCTCTTCGAATTTGTTAAGAGAAAGCCCTTAATTCAAAGATCTTGGGGACATGAAAGGAGCCTGATTTGGGTGTCCCCTGAGTGGAGTTCCTTCAGCAAAAATCCTTTCAACCCAGAATAATTTCTGACACAGAATTATTATTAACATTTAAGCCAAACAAGTATTTGTTGTTTTTAATTGAATAATAATGATAGGCATGGCTGATTTCTCTTACAAAAGCCGCAATTGAACAACTTCTTATCTTTTCTCTTTCATTTACCAGCATACATTTTAAATCAGGCTTGCATATCCAAATAATGAATGGCTAATATGGCAGCTGGCATGCTGCTAATGGTATGAGTTCTTTGCCTGTTTCTTCCCACTCTTCTATGGACCTTCTCCTTCCAAAAATAATACATTCCAGTTAAGCATGTTAAATATAATTTATTACAAGTTAACTTAGTATCCCATTGGGTATTTTCCTTATTCTAAGTCATCTAAAGATTTGCTATTGGGGAGGGAAAGACCCTAGCTCTGTAGTAAGAATTCGGGGGTGCAGGGGTGGGAGTGGGGTGCCTTGAAGGCCAGGACTGAGCTTTGTGGTGCCCCACTTGTAACTCCCTCCCATTTTGAGAATCACCTACCTTTTCATTATTATTAATTTTTTGCATCAACAACACAAGCTATTTGATTTTTCGTTGCTGTCTACTTCCTCATGTTATGTGGCAGCAAATCCAGATTTGCCTCCAAATATACGGTCCACGAAATGTACAAAGCATGTGTAATCCATATGTTCCCTAACATTTGTTTGGCTCATTCAAACTTTATATTTTTATAAGAAAGTTTAAACATTTGAAGATGTACGTCTTTATATTATTTAAACAGACCCAGCTAGATTCACTTTATAATGCTTTGAGTACTCTGATAATGATGTTCCCGATATTTTCATAACCCACAAACTCTGGTTTTGGCTTGCATTTAATCACGTATTTATCACCAGTCTGTATAATACAAGGCAGATTGGAAACAGGTTTGTTCCATTTGTATCCGTTTCATAGGGCAGAGAGTGTTCTGGTACAGTGTCAGTATTTTCTGGACTTCCTGAGATGCTGCAGTATCTCAGAAGAAGAGTATATCTCCAAGCTTATGATATAGAACAGAGAGCTGTAACTGAGCAGCCTTTATATTTAAAGTATCTAGATTTTCTGTATGTTCTTTCCTTTCAATTAAAGGAAGCACCCCAATGTATAGGCCTCTTTCAAAATATGAGCAAACACAGAATGAGGCCATGCACAGGCAATTTTAATCATATTTACAGTAAGGTCCAATTCATAAAACATTTTGTATTCTAAAACACACTGGAAAGAATCCAATTAATTACACCAGTGTTAAGTGCAATGGCATAAACTGGAATGGTGAATTGCTGCTAGTTAATGAGCTGCCACTGGTATCTCTCATCATGCAGCAATGTAACTGGTGAGTGATGTAGGGACAGAAACAACATCTTGTGAACTAGTAGCAATTCTCCCCTGCAGTTTATGCCTCTGCATTTCTCTGCATGCCACTGAGAGATAAGAACTGTACATAACATTCAAAATAAATATTGGAAATACAGGATGGATCTTCTCACAAGAGACACATTATACCCCTCCTGTCTCAGCTATCAAGACATCTTTCTATTTAATGGGGTAAAAGATATGAGCTAATGAAAAGGAGGTGGTAGTTTTCAGTGCAGCGATCTTTCAGAACTCCAGTCAAATGTGCTCTACATTTCCAGATTAGTGCTAGCCTGTTATTGTACTAAGTATCAGTTTAGAAGTAGTTTATTTTAGCACAGTGAGAGAGAGAGAAATACACTGCAGGTAAAGAAATACTGTACTGCATTGTTTGTTACTGCTGAGTTTTGGAAATTGACTGTAGAAAGTATAGCCTTCTACAAATCTGACTCAACAGAAGGACCTGTGGAGTAGAGAAGGATCATACACAAAAAGAGACAGAAAGCAGATAGGGAAAAGGGGGAAAGAGAAGAAAGAAGCTTATGAGCCTGTGTAAAAATGTTACTGCTTACTTCCACAATTGGAACAATAATACCAGAATATTGGAATAATTTACCACACAACATATGTATATATGTGCAGAACAATTGCTATCAATACCAACCATGAGAGAGTGGGATAGTTAGGTCATGTAAAAGATATCTATTGTGGATAAGAACCAATATATCAAAAACCAGAATCCACTTGTGCAGTGGGGCTTCATCCTTCTCTTCAGCCCTCCCTGAACTTACCCACAACTCCCCCAGAGTCAGAGAACCCCTGAGTCTTTGGAGAAGATGATGAGGGTGAGCAGCAAAAACCAGAATATTGGTAGAAAGATTAACTGTCTTTTTAAATTGTTAGTTAATTTGTCTTAACATAAGACTATGGGTTCCCAACCTAAGGCCTGTGGGCCAGATCTGGCCCATGGCACTATTTCATGTGGCCTCCCACCCCTCCAAGGGCATTCAAGAAACAGAATGGCAATCATTTTGAAGCTGTTGGGACAAAATGGCCACCACCACCCCATCATGCAGGCAGGACAAAATGGCCATCTGGCCCTTAAAACTGAGAGAGCATGACCCGGCCCCCAGCTTGAAAAGGTTGGGAACCCCTGCAATAGACCAAGGAAATTGCTATAGTATCCATATTAACACTTAAGCCATAGGAATAAAAATGAACCTGGCATCTAAAATGCTCATTAAATAACTTTTTCAGCATTTTAAGATTGTATATGGTTGAATAGCTGGTTTTTCCAGCATCTACAGAAATATTCTCAACAAACATGAGGACAATAGCCTTCCAAATTCTATTTCCAAAATGTACTGCTTTGAAAATGTAGGGGACTGTATTTTCAAAGAAAACATCTAATATCTGGTACTTGAGGGAACATAGAGCCATCAAACCAGTAGCCATTGTCTAAGTGTTTTATGAATAATAATTTTCATAAATTTGTTTTGAAATCTCTGGCAATCAATTTTACTGAGTGATTCCAAGTTCTGCTATTAAACGAAGACGGACTAAAGTTTATACCTATCATTTCCCCATATCATTCATAACTTCATGAATCCTAACCACATAACTTCTTTTTTTCTGCCAATATTGCATATGGGATGGTTCAGGATTTCCTTACAGTAAAAGTACTTAAGGAGAGCTGAATGCAATATTCAAAACATGATTTGGAAAAGTTACATTTTGGAACTGTAACTCTCTGTTGGCTAGGCTGGCTAGGAGATCCCAGAAACTGTAGCTCAGATAATCAACTTTTCCAAGTTCAAATTCTAAACATCACTACATAAAATATATTTTTATAAGGGCATTATGAAGCCATTTTATTTTCATCTTAACCAATACAGAAAGGCAACAGAAATAAATCTAAGAAGAGCACTTAATGGGAGGGTATCAAATCCAGATTGTTTCTAAGTAGCACTGGTAATGTGCCCAGAAAAAGGGGAAAACTGTGTGAGGAATAAATCCAGGGATCCTAGAGAACGATATTTCTCACAGCGAATTAAAATATCTTACTCCACCCTACCCCATGAAAATGAAAGATTTTCCCACAAGGCTAAATTCTGTAGCTAATGGATTGATTCTGTTTATAAGTCACTAAAATTTCATTTTACTTGCTCTACTTACAGCTTTTTTGGCAATATTTCTAACTTGGACACCAAAAATAAAAAGATTGGAAAAAATATATGATTGGGAAATATATATAATTTGAAATGCAGTTGTACCTCGCTTAAAGAGCATAATGTGTTCAACAGGCTTGCTCTTTAAGCAAGTTTGTTCTTTAAGCGAAACACCATTGTAAGTGACCAATTGTGACTTCTGGGGGCAGGGGATGGTGAACCCCTATTTAGTTGTTAAGTGAGTTTTTGGTTGGTTTTATTTGTTAAGCGAAGTGACTATTCACAGAAAATTCTGCTCTTTAAGCGAGTTACTCTTTAAGCGAGGTGCTCTTTATGCGAGGTTTGACTGTAAAATATATTGTTTAGCAAGAAAAATGGCTGCAGAACATCTGTTCTTTTGGACTGAGGATTTATTAGATTCTGCAATGTGAATTGTTATTTGTAATGTCAGCTGATGCTGTGAATGATATCTGTAATGATACTGGTGCTGTCAAAAACATAGAAAACATTTCTGAGGCAGAATTATAGATTTCTTCAGTCAGCAAGGGTACTAAATGAGGGGGGGAAATACTGTAGTTCACTTTTCAGCTTCCAATTTATTTATTTATTTATTACTGTATTTGTATTGCTTCCTCCCTCACCGAAGCGACTCCAGGCGGCTCACAACAGTATCAAAAGTTCAAAATACAAAACGTCCCCATCATACAGAACTAAACAATTAAAACTTTAAAAACCATTAAAACCAGATTACATTTATGTGTAAGGTTTTGCATATAAAATAATATGCACAAATATTAAGACTGTTGTTGTTTTTCTCTTTCACACTTGCTAATCAAAGATTAAGGTAAGATATCTGGCTAAAATGCACTTCAATGACCATGAGCTGGGGTTGATTTTTTTTTCTGAATAAAACAGCTGTTCCTAATATGTGAAATATGGTGGAGAAGCCATAAATCAGTTTTTAGCCATGAAAATTAAAAACCTTCCATAGTAAATGGTCCTGAAACTATGGGAAAGATCAATTCTATATGTCAAACATCTGCTATTACATTAACAACAGAGATACAATGCTTTTTATCCAGCACTTTAAAACGTCAGTACTGTAGAAAAGGCAATCATTTCTTGCCAATTTTATCAGGGGATTCTGAAAGCATTGCAAAGTGAATTCCAACATTCAGGGATGAGTAATGCCACCTCCCAGAAAAGTTCATTTGTCTGTGTGCCACATGTGCCATTAACAACTCTCATCCTCAAACCATATACTTAATATACTCTAAAACATACTCAGCACTTCACAGAAGGTATTAAAGGTTAGACCCCCAAGAAGAACTTACTATAATCTATAGCAGGGGTGCCCAAACTATGGCCTGTGGGTCAGATCTGGCCCATGGTACCTAATATTCCGGCCCATGCCACCCTCACTGCTCCCAGAAGCAGAAGTTAAATGCACCCGTGCATTGCAAAACACTGCTGTAAAACATAAAATGCATTTACGACAGCTGTGGGTACAATTATGGCAGCATTTAGCACATGCACAGATGCCTTTTACTTCCGCTTCTGGTGGGAGGAACCACAAGACTGGTCTGCTCAACCACATGACTGGCCCACAGCCTGAAAAGTTTGGGCACTCCTGATCTATAGAATCTAATTTAAAAAAAGAAAAGGTAACATTGCTGACAAATTGTTGTAGGAACAAAGCAAAGGACCTTTGCTTTCACAATGTATTAACTTCATTAATTATAACTGTAGAAATGCTGTATTTCCAGCTACCAGCCAGCATTGCTGGGCTATTAGATAACCAGAAAGAATTGGCCATCTTGGCTATTTTATCTTTCAGAGTTGCTTTTCTCCTTGGGTATTTCCCCCTTTTTATCAAGGATGCTGGCTGTTTGTTTTCCAACTTCAGCACTGGATAGGTAGCTTTCAACATACAGTAATACCTCGGATAAAGTTAAGACTTGGTTCTATAAGTCTTAACGTTATCTGATTTTTAGCCTTATCCGATGCATAACATTAAAATCCTATTCAGGTGGATCAGATAACGTTAACTCCATAGAGATAAGCAACAGAGGCTTCAAGGGAAAGTCATGGAAACATGCTGGAAACTTAAAGAACTTTAAGAAATAATTGTCTAAAGGGTAAATACATTACAAAAACATGCCAGACCACCCTGACTTTAGGGGAACAAAGCCATACAGCATTTTTAAATTTTTGAAAATTTTATAAAGTGTTGTTTTAAAAGATCTGAACAGAAGCTAGGAAAATGTTTTCATTTACAATTAGCCCACCTACCATTGCTGTAATAAAGGAAGTTCCCTCAGGGCTTTGCAGGGTGTGAAAAGCTTAATTGCTTTGTAGGTGAAAGGTTTCAGTCTGCTTGTTTTCCATTGACAATCCATGAGGCTTGTGGAGCTAGAATCTTGGGTTCAGGCTGTTCAGAATTTAAAGGGGAAACTCCATAAAGGTAATTGGGTCAAATTGTCTCTTTGCAATTATTTTTCTGCAAAGTGTTCTGGGTTACACTGGGGAAAGGGTCCTAAGCCTTTGCTTTGCTAAACTAGTCAGACTGGTTTTTGCAAGCCTTTGTTATTCAAATGTGGCAAGCTTGAGAGCAGGCAGCCCCTCCCTTTTTCCCAAGAGAAACTGGTGAGTCACAGCCACACCTCAGGGAATTTGAGGCAAAGGTTATCTGATGGATCAGATAACGTTAACATAATGGTTAACATAATGGTTAACATAATGGTTAACATAATGTTATCTGATCCAAATGTTTGCCTCAAATTCCCCAACGTTATGCGATTTTAGCGTTATCCGATCCAATCGTTATCCGGTGTTTTACTGTACCTGCACATGTAAAAGCCAACTGAACTCAAATGCCATTTCCCTAAAAATATTGTGAAATTCATAATATTTCCCTATTATAAAATCCACAATGTTTCTATTATTGAAAATCCATTCATTCATTCAGTTTGTATGTCAATGCAGTTACTTTGGGTGGTTAACAGACAAATAAAATCAATATATAAATGGGTGACCCAACCCAAAAAATAAATACCACAACATAGATAAATCCTACTATATTGATATGTAATGAATTAAGTTCGAATTGACACAATAATGGGAACAGAAGACCAAATAATAACATCAGTTGAAGGCAAGATTATTCTGGGGGCAGAATGTTCCTAATGCCCCCTTATACAGTTTAGCTTTTACGATCTTGAAGAAAATCTACAAAACTGGGGCCCATCAAACCTAAGATGATAGAGTGTTCTGTAAGGTTGGGACCACCACAGAAAAAGATTGATTTCTCATGGAAGTCTTTCGACATTTCCTCAGGGTGACCACAAATCAATCCTCATTCCTTGTCCAACAGTTCTTGTATGTGTGGATATTTGTTTCTCTGTGCCACATGTCCTTATTATGACAGACATTACTCCTTGCTTTAAAAATCCTTTAAATTAGAGCTGTGTGCCAGCATCTGATGAATTGGGTTAGCCACTGGATTGAACTGGGGATATCTGTACTGCTTTGGAGGTGCCCCAAATTATAGTAAACAATTCCACCTTTGCTCTCTTATGGATCAGGTAACGGTAAAGGTTCCCCTTGCTCAAAAGCCAGTCATATCCAACTCTAGGGTTTGGTGCTCATCTCTATTTGCATCCAAAGAGCCAGTGATGTCTGTGTTTGCAGATGTTTCAGTGGACATATGGCAGGCTGTTTATCTTCCCACCAAAGTGTTCCCTGTTTATCTACTTGCAATTTTCTTGCTTTTGAACTGCTAGGTTGGCAGAAGTTGGAACAGAGACTCACTCCATCATGTGGCACTCATGTCTCAAACTGCTGAGCTGTTGACCTTCCAGTCATCAAGTTCTGCCACTAAGCCAATGCAGTCCCCTTATGGATCAAGCCCACCTTGAATTGCACTGTGAAAATTCAGCATGATAAGCAGTAACAGTACACGCTAAATGCTCTTTTAAAAGAGGCAGTAAAACATGGGGGTAAGGGAAACAGAAAGTAATGCCATAAAACAGCCACTGAAATATGCCAAATGATGGAAACGGAAGGCAGTTTCAGAAATCTCCTTTGCTCCAAAGCCAATCATTTTCTATTTTCAGAAAACAGAAGAAAAGAGAGAAAACTAAAAAATTCCCACACTTACAACATACTGGAAATTGGAAGGAGTTTGTCCTCATTCTCCTACTTACGTTTTTAAACAAATTTGACAAGCACACTTCCTTGACAATACAACCCTCAAAACAAGGGGATGCACCTGCAAAGATAATTTTCCTTTCCTTTCCGGGAATGTCATTTGAAACAGAAGACTCATGCCAACCAGTGTTAATAGCGTAAGATACAGTGTAGATAGAGTGCAAAAGGACTGGATATGCAGTTTACACAAACCTCCCTTCAATAAGGACTAAGTGGTCCCTAATGAGGTTTCCCATCTGTCACAGTCTTTAATTACCATTCTCTTTCAGGTGATAAATGAGGACATTTATTGGCCGACAAGCACAAGCTGCTCTGGGAAGCAAAAGGGAGGGTAGATCTTTATGTTTAATCACACTTCTATCTCCTCCACTTTCTATGAAATAATGGAAATGCATTATTGTTCCTAGGATTTTTCTTGCAGTGGCTGCTTTGCTTTATGCCTTCAATCAAAGAGATTCCTCAGTATTCGGAAGTTTAAAAATGATGCCCCACTAGCATCCACATGTCAACAATTTCCACTCTTTTCCCCCTAGCAATCCACACTATCACCATCAACTATAAGCACTTTCAATATTATAATTATCCATCAAGTCCTAGAGTGCTTCCAGAAGAAGAAAATAGTAAACCACTTCTGAGTGCTCTATACTTAGAAAATCCTAAAAAGGTTTGACATAAGTCAAAACTGACTTGACAAGACACAATTATTATTGGATAAAATAATGCTTAGAAGTTAGGGTGATTTGCACTAAACCAAGGCTTTAAACTATTATCTACTGGTGTTGAGCAATTCCTCTCCACGGTTGGTGATACAACTCTGTACTGCAATATGTGTCAAGATGAATTATTTGCTTAGTTATGCAAAAATCTGGTGTAACAGTGGCAGTAACATTGGGATATTTTTCCATTTCCTCTCCTTCTTGAGAATATCCGTGACATGAAAACATGCTAAGATGGTGTTTCAGCCTTCCAGAGCAAGCTTTTTAAAATGTTCATGAGGTTGTAGTAAGGGAGAGAGATTACACTCTTCTGCCTTTTGATTGTATATAGGCAAATATTCAAAGTTGATGCAGTCCTGAATTGCAATGGCCAGTATCCAGATTAGTATTTATGCAGGTGGAGATCTGATGAGATTGTACATGGCTGCATGCTTCAGCATGTGACCCAGTTGTGCAAATAGACACTTGACCACATGTGGCTAGTACCACAACAAATCATTGCAGCAATTTTTATAAGAGTCTTTGTCTGCCAGCATAGGGAGATACCAGCTTATTCTCTCTTGGCAGTGGGTTCTACTGAGAGAGCCATATTTTGCATCCTCATGGCTGTGTGGATGGTAGGACAAAGGAAAGGGCTTTCCCTTCAGTTTTCAGAGCTAATGCAGTCTTGAATCAGACAGTACAGCCCTTGCAAGAAAAACAGCTTAAGGAACAGCAGTACAGGTATCTGTTTGGCACAAATTATGGCAAACAAAATTTGTTAGCCTGTGAGTGTGACAACACTCTCCAGTAGCCTTGAGAAGTCTCAGTGCAAAAAGCTAGGGTCTGAGAGAATTGCTGTTATTCTCCAGCTTTCCCGTCAAGAAGATGAATCTACACATTAGGTGCAATGGAGGAAGAAAAGTATTGATTTCAGTGTGAGATGTGTCTTTATAGCCAGGTCACTCAGCATTGCATTTTATATACCAGCTGAACTCAGGAGAGGGTGGGAGTGAGAAGATAGGTATCTTGAAAGTTCTTCATGCTTTATAATCCTGTGTCAATTTATTGACAGAATATTTCCTTCTATTTCTGTAGTTTGTCTGCCTTAGCAGACAAAAGCATGAGTGTCCTTCTGCCATTGAGTATCACTGAGGAGAATTTTTTAGGTTCACTAGTATTTGCATCAGATTCAGCACAAGAAGTATTTGCAAAGCTCATCACTGTGATGAAAGTCCACCATCTACTGGCTGAATCTATTATCACGCCAGAAAAGTTTACAACACATTGCATTACCTATGCAGCAGAAGATAAATGTAAGGACAGTGAATTCAGAAACAAGATCTACTGTTACCTTTGCTAGACTACTGAAATGCCACAGGTTCCTGTAGTGATAGTTTTGAGTCTTGCAGTACCTCAGCTGAGAAGCAGCCTCTCCATTGCCTTCAGGAGTTGAGTTCCCACCCAGGAGGCAGCCACTTGATGTTCTTCAGGACTAGAGCCCTCAGCAGGGAAACAGCAGCTCTAAGTCTTTCAGGACTGGAACCTTCAACTTGAAAACAACTGCTCTAATTCCTTCAGGACTGAAGCCCTCAGCTGAAAGCAACTGCTCTAACTCCTTTAAGAACAATTTGATAAAACTCTAAGGTTGTAATTTTTTAAAACAATAAAAATTAAATACAAACCAGGAGTGAAGAAAAAATTTCTGGTCAGGGAAAAGACATGTGATAGAGTTGCTTTGCCATGGAAATTTCCCATTCTATTTTCTTTGTTTCCAAGAATTTTAATTTCAACCTTAAATGATATATCCAGGTTTTAAAAAAAAAAAAACTCTTAGATTTACAGTAGAAAAACTGTGTATGTATCAATATCCATCAATACCATATACTGTACAGTAGGTACCCAAAGTCTATGGTGTTACCTTTTGAAAAGATAATTGTAAATTTATTTATTTATTTATTTGATCAGACTAATATGCTGACCTCCTCAAAAAGATCCAGGGCGGCTAACAAAGGTTTAAAAAGAGACATAAAACACAATATAAAATCTAGTTTAAAATTAATATTAAAAAATTAAAACTAAGCAATTTATTTGGATTTCTATTGCTGCCCCCTCACTGAAGTAACTCCAGGCAGCTCAAAATCACCATAAAAACATTCAGATATAAAACATTCCCATAACAATAAAATCACAAAAACATTTAACTTTTTAAAACCATTAAAATACTGTTAGTTTTTTGTGGATATATAGTTTTAAAACTTAAGCAGCAAAAAACTCACTGCCCAGGATACTGCTGTTTTTCTAAATCAGATAATGTATGAGTGCTGCAAATAAGTACATTTTTTAAAAAGCCCAAACATGGTACTGCAGTATCTGCATCCCTATGTAGAATGTTTTCCCTGGGTTACATGACAGCTATAGACAGACATGGAAAACATTACTTTTGAATCTACTTTTGCTAGAACATTCCTGTCAGCATGGCTAGTGGACCAAGGGGCAAAGACCCTAACTAGCAATTTGGTGTTGTTTGTTTTTGTGCCAGAGATTACTCTGGGTTTGGTACCCAAGGCAAACTGACTTGATGCATGGGTATGAACCCCACAAATAAAAAGAGAGTGTGTGACAATCTCCCCAAAAATTGTACAGAAAGAAAAGTAAATAGAGCAGGAGGTTTTTTTAAAACATTTATTGTTAGATGTACCTCTAGATTTTGGTGCCTTTTAAATGTGGTGCCTGTTTACTCTAACCTGTTACAGCTCTGCTAGTGAATATTCTGAGAGTTGCAATCCAAAAATTAATTTTTTTCAGCTTAATTTAAAGTTTATGAAAAATACAATCCCAAAAAAATGGGAAGGTACAAGTTCTTCACCCTTGCATTAAATATAGTCATAGTTTTGTGTTTTCTTTATAGTAGCAGAGATACTGGGCTGTAGAGTTTCAAATGTCAGAGGCTTTGCTAGAAATGTCACTACTGTAAGCCAAGCCAAAGATTAATCAAAATGCAACTTTGATCAGGTTATTTGCAATATACTGTATATCCTAGTACTGGAGGCCTCAGAGTAGAAAAGTCAGAGTAAAATCTTGCTCAGCTACAAAGTTCATTTGGGGGAAATCACTCAGCATTTATATCATTATCTTAATGCAGTGGCCTTCCACTTGCCTTCTGCAAGTTTGACACTCATACTTCTAATCCAGTTCCGTGAGTCACTTTCTGGTCCTGAGCCCTTTTGACAGCAAACTCTTCATCGGGCCCCAGGCCAGTATTGATGAACCTGCTGCCCTCCATCAATATGGATTCAAGTGGGATTTAATCCACTTGGGGACTATGACTCTTCCCTGTGGACTTTGCCACCCAAGTCCTCAGGGTTGTAATATTAGTTAATTGCTACCTGATTATCAGCTTAGAGATACTGGCAGTAAGTAGGGTCAACTCCAGGGGTAAAGAACCTGCTTCTTTAAGGCCACATGCAACCTTCTAGCTCCTGAAGTATGGGTGTTTGCCTGAATTCACATATTACAGAACAAATCCTTTTATTTTTATTAATACATTTTTGTTAATCTTTTATACTTTTATGTTAGTAAATTTAAAATTATGGTTTTTTTAAAAAAAATTATTAAGTACATGCGGCCTTCCAACAGTAAAACATTCCCCCACCCCTGGTTTATTCTATTACCATAGCAAGATAACCTGGCCAGATATGAAATGAATGAACTTGAATATCATTGTGCCCAATGATAGAATTCTCAAGAGTCACTATGAAACTAAACCTGTACCAGGTCAGATTATCCATCTATCTAGTACAAGACTGCAGTGGCTCAAGTGGCTAAGATGCTGACTGGAAGGGTGACAGGACAGCAGTTCGATACCCAAATACTGCAGGACGGAATGAGCATCCATCTTTGTCCCAGCCAGGGATGTGCAAGGCACCATGGGAAAGAGCTGGACAGGGAGTGGTGGGGGTGCCTATTTTGAGGGGGGATGTTGGGGGGAAATCCTATACATTGCTATTGGTGCCCCAGAGCACCAGAGGCGAGGGTGGGGTGGGACAAAGCCTGATTGCCCAATATACCAGCATGCGCCTGGTCCCAGCTCCTGCCAACCTAGCAGTTCAAAAGCAAGAAATTGAAAGTACTGTAGATAAATAGGGACCACTTTGGTGGGAAGGTAAACAGAGTCCCGTGTGCTCCGGTGTCAAGTTATGCCTGCCACATGACCACAGAAACGTTTGCAGAAGCAGACAGTGCTGGCTCTTCGGCTATAAAACAGAGGTGAACACTGAACCCTAGAGTCAGATATGACTGGCTTTCAAGCAAGGGTGACTTTCACCTTTACCTTAGTACAAGAAGGAACTCGTGACTGGGAGTGATCAATATTTTAGCATGAGCCCCATTTGCCTGGGCCACAAGCAGCCTCTATTTAGCCAAGATCACTGAGCCAGGTGTAGGGTGGGGGAATCTGAACTATGGTCACGTGGGTAAACAAAAGCACATGGCAATGACATCATCCGATTTTGACAGAAAGTAGGTCCGCTATACTACTTACCACTTCCAGAATCACCCAGCAAGCACATCCTGTGACCATGCTAGACAGTGAACTGTCAAAGCTGTTGCTCTGATCTGTTCCAGAATTGTTTAGTTTGAATGGCCTTAGATCTTCATGATAAGAGAAAAGAACCATCTCTTCCACCACTGGTCATCAGGACCTGCTAACTGAAAGTGCTACAAGTTGAACCTGGAAATCTTTTGTTCTGTGCCCTGACTTCAGAACTGGTAAAAATGTCACACATATACAGTCAGGTTTTGCAGCTACACTTGATTTAGTCTGATTTTTGTCTTACAAATCATAGCCAGCTGGGTTGTTTTTTTTTAGCCTGTTCAGTTCTGTCTTAGAATATCTCAAGGTATGTGTATGTATTTGTATTTGTCTGGATATCTTTTAAAAACCATGAAAAAAGGAGAAATTAAACAGTTCCAACCTGTGCCACCAACTACTGTTTGGTGTCCAATGTGCAGATAAAGCTTCTTCCCTCCCTTCCACCTACCCACCTGCTGGGTACTATGCAAGTTACTCAGATTTAATCATTGGATGATGGAGAAAGAATATCCCTGTTTAGTAGCTTTGTTTTCCAGTGGGTAGACCAGTGGTTTCCAACCTTTTCTCTCTCTCTCTCTTTTTGGCCTTGCCCATCCTAAACCTCTCTAAAATCCTGATTCCCACCCCCACCCCCATGATGTATATTTCTTACTATTCAAAAAGTGAACTCATATTCATGTGGAGGAAGCCTAAAAGGCCATTCACTGTTAATAACTCATTCTTGAATTGCCCCCTTACAAATCAAATTGCCCCCTTGTGGGGTGTGTGCTCCATGTTGGGAACCACAGGGGCAGACTCTCCAATGACCACCCAGTGGCCCTCAGCCTCCCCCATCGAGAACACTTACAGGCACCGCAGAAAAAGAAATCACCAAGGTGCTCCATCCTTAATAAACAGAGTCAGAAACTATCCACTCCCGTGATCTGAACATATTTCAAGAAGAACCTGAAAGGTGCTGAGTTTTGTTTAAAATGGAATACTTCCCACATGGCATCTGCAAAACAACAGCAGAGGGCGATATTCACCAGTTATTGCAGCAGCTTTCAAAAAAGTGGGGGTTTGGTGAAATACTACGTGGAGAAACAAGGATTTCAAGCAAGGATGGGAGCTTGATTTAATACACTAACAGAACTGGCAAGTGCTACAGTGTTTTATATTTTATTTTGTTTATTTTGTTTTGTTTTCTGATAGAACTGGCAAGGCAATGTCTTGGTTGCCTATTTCTGTAACAGTCCACTTTTTCCTGTTGTGGTTATATGCCGTCAAACTAGAACAAACTTATATTATTTATTATTATTCTTTATTTACATTTCTATACCGCCCTTCTCGCCGGGGCAGTGTACAACATCATAATAGCATAATAAAACCCAACCCAAACCCATTGTTAAAAAACTTCAAAATTACAATTATAAAATTTAAAAAGTTTTTAAAATTTATAAACAACCACAGGTCCCAATAATCATTTAAAGGTTAAAACTCAAAAACACAAGATTAAAAAGTTTAAAAGACCAGGAGGGAGAGGGAGCTCAAACAAGCCAGCGAGCTGGGGTCATGGTACCACCAGGACCCCATACCTGTCCCGCCAGCCATGTTTTTAAGTTCTTCCTAAAAGACAGCAAATCCATCTGAAGACGTAGCTCAGTTGGTAGGAGGTTCCATAGGGCTGGAGCGGACACAGAGAAGGCCCTCCTTCTAGTGACAGAGAGATGTGCCTCTCTGGCCGATGGAACAACTAGAGAGCCTCTCCGGTCCGCTCTGGTGGGACGGACAGATGTTCTTGGGGTGATGCGATCTCTTAAGTATCCTGGCCCACTACCATATAGGGCTTTAAAGGTGATAACCAGCACCTTGAATTGCACCAGGAAGCAAACTGGCAACCAGTGCAGCTCCCGAAGCAGAGGCGAGGCATGTGCATACTGCCCACACCCCATCACCACCCGGGCAGCCGCATTCTGGACCAGTTGAAGCCTCCGGATGGTCATCAAGGGCAGCCCCATGTAGAGCACATTACGATAATCTAGTCTGGAGGTGACCAGAGCGTGTGTGATCATGAGCAAGGAGTCCCGATCTAGGAGCGGGCGTAACTGGTGTATTACACGAAGTTGTGCAAAAGCCCTCCTGGCCACGACTGCCACCTGCTCTTCGAGCAGTAGTCGTGAGTCCAAAAGGATCTAACAGGGTTTCCAAGGTAGGTAAAATATTTGAGGGGTGGCTTTACCAGTTCCACTCCCCCACCACTGAGTTTCCATGACTAAACTGCGATTTTAAGCCAGGCCTTGTGAATCCTCATCTGTCACTGTATCCTATTGTTATTTTATGGAATGTTATTTTTGTGGGTTCTGTGAGCCACCCTGAGTTGGTTTTACCGAGTAGGGCAGCATACAAATCGAATAAATGAAATGAAATGAAAGTGTGTTAATGTTCTGATAAGAACTGCAAATGACACATAAGTCTGGAACATTAAGTACAAATAGTAGATTTGTGTTCAATGATTCATATGAGACTTACCTGTGAGTAAGTCTTTCTGTGGCTACTTCACTTCTAATCCAGTGGTTCCCAACCTTTTTGCGGGGCCATGCCCCACCTAAGCATCTCTAAAATAATTATTATCACCACCACCACCACCACCACCATCTGCAACGTTTAATTCTTATTTTTCAAAAACTGAACTATTTACATGGAAGAAGCCTAAAAGACCATTCACTGTTAATAATTCATGCTCGAATTACCCCCCTTGAAAAACAAATTCCTCCCTGTGGGGCATGTGCCCCATGTTGGGAAACATGGTTCTAATCAGTTAGTATCATCCTTGCCTCTCCTTTGCTACATTTGTTCTTGTTTCACATCTTACCTCAGACCTATGGTGACCCTCATGGGTTTTTTGCGTTATGTGAGATGTTCAAAAAATAGTTTATCACTGTCATTCTTCAGCAGATTTCCATGGCAAGGCAGGGATCTGAACCCTTGTTTCCTAGCCTGAGATCTATCTGCAACACCACACTAGCTTTTCATAATTAGGTAAAGGTAAAGGTAAAGATCGCCCTTGCTCAAAAGCCAGGGTTCAATGCTCATCTCTGTTTATAGCCAAAGAGCCAGCACTGTCTGCGTTTGCAGATGTTTCTGTGAACATGTGGCAGGCATGCCTCGACACTGGAGTGCACAGGACACTGTTTACCTTCCCACCGAAGTGGTATCTATTTATCTACTTGCAATTTCTTGCTTCTGAACTGCTAGGTTGGCAAGGGCTGAGACAGAGATGGGAATTCACTCCATTGTGCAGTACTCGGGTCTCAAACTGCTGACCTGCTGACCTTCCAGTCATCAAGTTCAGCATCCTAACCACTAAGCCACCACAGTTCCCTTTCATTGTTACAGTCTGACAAAGCAAAAACCAACAACATTTTGCCAGCCACTCAGAGCAACAAGTATGTTACTGACAAGCTGCCTCTTCTTCTATTTCTTTCCCTGGTATGAATCAAAAGGATCTGCAGTCATTTTGTTTCAGCAGATGTATCTGTTTCTCTCCTTTTTCTGTCTCTGTGGCAGATCTTCTTTCCAATAACTGCCAGATATACTGACAACAGTCCCTTTTGGTCTCGTCAACAAAAGTCACATTTATCAATAAACAAAGCATCTCTGCAAGGATTAGCCCTCAGACTCAAATGGTGCATCTGTTTGAGGAAGAAGTATACTTTTACATAACATCTTAATGTCATTCCTTACTTTAACCAAAGCTTCACCTTGGGTGTAGAGTGAGAATTTCATTTCTCTTTGGTAAGAATGTATCAACATTTAGGTAACGGGTAAAGGTTGCCCTTGCTCGAAAGCCAGTCATATCTGACCCTAGGGTTCTGTGCTCATCTCCATTTATAGCCAAAGAGCCAGCAATGTTTGCGTCTGCAGACATTTCCATGGACATGTGGCAGGCATGACTACAAAAAGCTGTTTATCTTCTCACCGAAGTGGTATCTATTTATCTACTTGCAATATCTTGCTTTCAAACTACTAGGTTGGCAGGAGCTGGGACAGAGACAGGAGCTCACTCCATTGTGCAGCACACAAGTTTCAAACTGTTGTCCTGCCGACCTTACAGTCGTCGAGTTCAGCATCTTAACCACTAAGCCACCAAAGACCCTTATCAACATTTGCAAATGTCTTAATCTTTCAGAAGGGAGGGTGGGTTGTCTCTATTTTGTTTTTGTTTTTATGATTATGCGGAAAACCCGGATTGATAGATTTGTGAACCCAGTCCCAGGGTTTTGAAGTCACGATCCTGTTCACTGCAGATGCAGTATAAGGTGTTACCCATGGGGTTCCTGTGATCTTTGGTTTGCTTTGCTATTACACAAACCAGGATCATTCCCATTGTTTTCAACAGGCCTTATGCTTGCATCAGGGGACATTGAATTTCTCCACATGCAACTGATGAGAAATCTCCAAACAGGATGGGATGGCCAATGTGCTTAACTCTTAAGAATCCTTCCTGTCTAATTTGGTTCAATCAATGCTGAGAGCTAGGCTTACCATTTATTTATTTATTTATTTATTTATTTATTTATTTGGGATATTTCTCATCTTTAGCACCAAAATGTTAAACAAATATACCATGGCCTTCCCTGTACTGAGGACAGCCATACCTATTGCATTTTGTCAGTAAAAATCAGGAAGAATTTCATTTCAGTTGAAATTTTTGAAAATTTTGTCAAAATTCCTGATTTTAATCATACTCAGTACAAAAACTGGAGCTGCGATGGCTCAATGGTTAAGAAGCTCGCTTTGTTAGCTGGAAGGCCAGCAAGTCAGCATTTCAAGACCCGGGTATCATTTAAGTACCGGTGTCTGTCCCAGTTCCTGCCAATCTAGCAGTTTGAAAGCAAGAAATAGCAAGTAGCTGAATAAGGACCACTTTGGTGGGGAAAGATCTTGGGGACATGAAGGGAGCCTTATTCAGGCAATCAAGAATAATTTCTGACATTTAGTATTTAGTACAAAAACTGAATTCTTTCTCTATCACTAGTCTTAGAAATTGATCCTGTAGTGCATTTTAGGGGTGAACTGAGGACAACGTAAAGAGCAGGCCTGGTTCATTAATAAAAAATGTTGTTGTTTTTCTTCACATGGAAAGGAGCTCAACATCAATCTTTGCTCACGGGTCTTTTGCCTGCCATTTTCCTCTCATGGTGACAGGCAGTGATCCTGGGCCTCAATGAAACATCTTTCTTGCGTTCTTGCAAGTTGTGAGCATTGGAGAGGTGATGGTCAGTGCCCACAATAAACAGATCAAGAAGTCCCATCCCCACCAACAGATGGAGGAAGACACTGGTAAGATGATTGATTTATTATTCAGAGGATTATGGCTTATGAATCATTGCTCCAATGGAGACAGAAATAGAAAACCTTTCCTTACATCATACCTGTTGCCAGGTTTGCTTTGAAGGCAACTATGGTACAGAGCATTAGAGAGAACCAGCTACATCAGGGACAGGTTAAACATCAGCTATAATGATTTTTTCTTTGCACTTATAACCCTGTTTTATACCCTACTGATGTATTCTGTATCCGTTATGTGCATTTGTATACAGACAATTTTATCCTCATGTTTATAACTATAAGTTTTAAACTTTTGATTTTATGTCAGATTTTAGAGATGTCATCTGTCCTATCCATATAATTCAGTGTTGTTTTATTCTTTTTAATTCAGATTCAAAGAGGTGCTGTTCCATTATCTAGCCCAAGTGTAGCACCAATTTTAAGAACTGATTTTATTCCATTTTATTTCAACTCAAGTAGATATGTTTGTGGTAGTACATTTTAATTGTATCTTGTGTACTTAAACCCTTTTTACTGTGCTGGGCAATGACAATAATAAAGTGATTTATTTATACTCAAGCCTGGTAGAATTGAACATTCTCTCAGGACTGAGGTGGTGGCTTTGCAAATGTTGAGGCAAAACTTTGCATGTTCCTATCTCAGGACAAAGGAGTTGGATGGAGTGACATCATTCTTCCTTTCAGGAGGACTAGTCCTAAGACCAGGAGTTCTTAACCTTTTTAAGTCAGGGCCTGGGTCACACTCCCTCAGACAGCTTTTGTCCTTGCTCCACCACATGGCACTTTCTGGTATGGTGGAGGCAGTGGGGAGCCACATGAAATGGTGCCACCGGCCACATCCGGCCCGTGGGCCACAGGTTGAGAATCCATGCCTAAGACAATAGCCTCAGGTAGCAGAATGCTGGAGGTGGTGGCTTTGCACTTGTTACCTGTGTCAGCTGCCTCATCTGGGCAACCCCTGTTTTTCCTTACCACCTCTGGAGTACAAACACTTATCACCCAGCGATCTGAATAATGTTTGCCAAAATGGGGGTCTTCGGGGCCAAAGCACTGTAGTGAATATAAACCAAGGCAATTTTATGGCACCTTTTCCATAGTGTCTTAATTTCAACAACTCCTGCTATACAGGTGGTGGAGAGAAAACAATGGGCCTCTAGAGTCAACAATTGCTCATCTGCTCCTCAGTTTGTTTTCCCATCAACAGGCAACCATTTTCACTAATGTATCCTCATATTTAACCATCATCAGTTGTCTCTTCCACCCCCTTTTCCCCTTTACTCCCTCCAACATTTCTTCCAACCCTTAGGGTGAGTGTTGCAATGCAACAGGGCAGCAGCTGTATCTGTACAGAAGGGCAGGAGGGTATATTCAGGGAGCAATAGCTCTTACACTGCCCTCCCTATAACCATCCCAGGTATCTTTAGGCATCAAGCCCATGTATTCCACTTCCAATTGATACCCACTTTGGAAGCTGTAGATGTTGCCTCAACATCAACCACACATGAAACAAGAAAAAGAAGTTTCAAGCACACATGAAAAAAGAAAAACAAAATCTTTTGGGTTTTTTAAGACTAAAACATCTATCTTACATTTGGACTCTTTTCACTTCTTCCATGGTTCACTTTTCATATCCACCAGCCTTCAGAGAGCATGTTTCCTTACCATGAGGCTGATGGCAGGACAGTACCATCTTAAGCACCCATTCCAATTCAACTCCAATTCCTGCCATTGTGCAAAACATTGCAGTTACTTGGCATTCTGTTTCCTTCTGAGATGATATTTAGAGAGGCACTCTACCACAGCTTACTGGGGGAAGCCATTTTATATTATCCTAATAAAAATATTGCCTGAACGTGTACTGAGGTTGGGATTTCACCCCAATGAAACAGCTTGTTTATCTTTGCTTTTAACCTTTGGCAAACTTCAGATTTGTCAGGGCTACTTCCACTTTCTGCACCTTGAGTGCAGATGTCTACTTCCAATACTCCAACCTTCTCTGATGGTTGTTTGGGTTATTTTAAGTTTACTTTCCAAAAGACAATTCACCTACCTGTGACTTATTTTGCTTCCACTGTCCTCAGCTGGACTTTCCCCTTAAGCTAAAAAAGAAGCAATACACCAGAGGAAATGCAGAGGAAAATGCCATTCCCATCAGCCTTCTCTGGCATACCCAACCATACTGAGCCAAGATGTTGGGTGAAATCCAACCATTTCCAGAGGAACACATGTTGCCCATGATATCCAGTGTGGTATGTGGTGTGATGGACAATGACTCAGAAGACATAAGTTCAAATCTCTCCTTGGCCATGGAAGCTCAGTTGGGAGGGGAAGCAATAATAAAACCACTTCTTAAATATCTTACTTATCTTGCAAGTTCTACTCGGATCACAATAAATCCAAACTTGACTGCTCATAAAACACACAACATATATTTTCTCCAGTCTTGAGGGGGTTGGTTACATATAATGTATTCATGTACAGTAATAAGAATTGAAGAACACTTTGTTCCCTATGACATGGTATAGAAATGATAAATAATAAAAGTCAACTTTCAAAATTAAGTACATCAGTGATCATTGTAAAACTATACAGTCATACCTCACATAATGAATTTAATTCATTCTGTGAGGCTGCTCGCCATGTGAGTTTTTCGCTATGTGAAACAAACTTGCATAGCAAAAATTCCTATGGAAAAACTCGCATAACGAGCTTTTTTAGGGGAAAACTCACATAGTGATTTTTTTCGTTATGCGAGTTTTCCCCATAGAAACGCTCATTATGCGAGGTTTTCATAGGGAAAGTCTGACTTGCATAGCGAATATTTTCACTATTGAGTCGGACTCGCATAGCGAAAAAAAATTCATTATGCGTGTTTTCCCCATAGAAATGCTCGCTATGCGAGCGTTTCCATAGGGAAAGTCTGACTCACATAGCAAAAAATTTTGTTATGTGAGTCAGACCGGTTAGCGAAAAACTTGCTTGTTATGCGAGTTTTTCGCTAAGTGAGTCACTCATTAAGCAAGGTTTGAGTGTACAGTCATACCTCGCATAACGAATTTAATGCGTTCTATGAGGCTACTCGCTATGCGAAAAATTATCTATGCGAATCGGACAGCTTAGCAAAAAACTTGTTCGTTATGCAAGGTTTGACTGTAGTTGTTTTTGCAATTAATTTATGCCCATTTAATTCAGAACAAATTCCATTTAATTCCATGGCAGTCTGATCAGTTTTAATTGGATAGATTTGTGTGTGTTTCATTTTTCTGATCAATCATTTCAAGTCCAAAGGTTTGGATCTAGATTCAGACATGGAGTATACCCAATGAAATAAAAGAGGCTTAAATTAGTGACACAGTGCTTTATATTTGGGTAGATATCAGCTATTTCTCTTTTCATCAGCATTTACAGTTCACTGTCAAAAAAATCTGGTTGAAAGTAAAAAAAGTATACAGTAATGAAAATTGATGTTGAATGATATTATTTAATACAAAAGCTAATTAAACTGATTTGTCTTTTTCAGATAGCTATGTATGCAGGACTCACTAAAGCACCAAGCTGTGTATGTGACATTACCCAAGCACCATTATTTCAAGCTCTGTGAAAAACACAAATATCTTCCCCACTCCACCCCCCAAAAGTATTGTGTCTCATTGCATTCTTGTGCCCTACCAGGAAAGACCAAGTATGGAATTAATACAATAAAATGACATATCATGGTCACAAAAGAATGAAAACTACAGCATTTTCCATCAGCCTTCAAAATGTTTGCGAGATAGATAGAGATGGGACACACAATCACATTTGTTATCATATTGGCTATAGGTGAATAAATGTATATCATATATATATATATATATATATATATATATATATATTCCCCCTGGAGTTACTATTTCAGAAATGGACTAAATGACCGATCAGTTCTAATGGTTCTTCAGTGCTATAAAATTGTGCAAGGCATATCTGCCAAAAGATATTGCAACATATTCAAAACCCTGTTATTACTTCCCTGTTAGGTCTTGAGGACAGACTAGTGTTCAGCTGGTTTTATCTAGTCCAGCTTTCTATTTACATTAGTTTATTATCTAAGACTTCATATCTCAGTAGATTATTTGTACTTATCTTCTAGAATTGTAGAATGGAAATAATAAAGTCCTTTTCTGAGACTCGTTAGTAGCAATGTATCATGTTGACTCATGTTAGACCAGAAATATTTCAAATTCATTTAAGATTATATATTTGCCCAGTTGAATTGAGGTCTACAAGTTGATAATCACAGGGTCTGACAGAAATTAAACAGAAGCAGGTACTAGCTCTAGCACAATTTTATTCCTTCCAACTGTGTAGTACTCATTTCCTCTCCAGATATTCGAAATATTACTGGTAATGATTTTGTGCTTATTTATATTGGAATGTCCTACATTTTAGAACACAAAAGCTATAAAGGTTCAACTAAAGCACACCAGCATTGCCTCACACAGATGGCTGGAGGGTAACTGAACTGAGTTAGAACTGAGGTCCACCCTTTGGCGATTAGCAGAGAGGAAAAAGAAGAGTTTGAGCTGTCTCTTGATGGTGGTTTCAGAGCTCTGGTACTAAAAATAAAGACTGTTTATGGAATTGACTAGGGAGAAGGGAAAACACTAGCTGAAGGCTCTGCAGGATGTAGTGTAGCTGTTGGAGACCCTGCAGGCTGTAACTTGAGTTGTTTCTCTTGGTTGCCTTAGGGGACTGGTAAGTCAGAAAGGGCTTTGAACTCCTTGCAATGGGCTCCGGAGCGGAATGTGCACTAGACCAAACCAACAAAAACACCCCAGAGATAAAGATACATAAATATAGTCAGTCACAGGCAATATCTTCAATATTAAATTCAGACCCAAAGATATCCTGAGATACAAAAGAGGGAATTCAGAAAGAACCCAATCCCTATAACAGATAGATAAATACAGTGGGTCCATTAATATAGTTACAATGCATCATTTTTCAACCCCATAAAACCAACTCACAAAGACTGCTTAGAATTCATACTTCAGGAAAAGTTAGGTTTTCATCAAACCACACTGTCAGATGCACAGTTAGGATTACAGTACTGTACTGTTGTTTTATCATTCTCTTTGTTTGAAATCTAAATCACTTTGTAAAGCCAAAGCAATTTTCCACCAAAAACTGGGTCCAATTGCTTGTCCATTGTGGGAATTGACAAAGTCACTGGCTGGATAGTTCAGTGGGTTGGTAATCTCGCTGCAGAGCCAGAGATTGGGAGTTTGAGTCCCCATCGTGATTCCTGGGGTGGGTGGGGTGGGGAACCAGTTTGTGTGCCTTTAGGCAAACTGCAGAGTCTCAGGTGACCCCAGAAGAAAGGAATGGGAACCCAATTCTGTGTATTCTTTACCTAGAAAACCTGGAAACAGTCATAATAAGTTGATAGCCCACAATTATTATTAACTGGGGCTGTGGTGGCTCAGTGGTTAAGAAGCTTGCCTTGTTATCTGGAAGGCTGGCAAGTTGGCAGTTCGAGACCTGAGTACTGCATGATGGATTGAGTGCCCATCTCTGTCCCAGCTCCTGCCAACCTAGCAGTTCGAAAGCAAGAAATTGCAAGTAGATAAATAGGGACTACTTCAGTGGGAAAACATCTTGGGGACATGAAAGGAGCCTCATTTGGGCTTCCACTGAGTGGAGTTTCTCAAGCAAAAATCCTTTCAACCTAGAATAATTTCTGACAAGAAATCATTATTATTAACTAACAAATGGCTTAAAGCCAGGATTCAATAAAACAGTTCAGGAGAAGGCCAGAAGTGAAGAAATCTTTAAGACACAAATATAATAATACCCACCCACATGTGTTCCCCAACAACTGTTATTGAGAGGCACATTGTATCTGATAACTGAAGTTTTTAAAAAAGGAGTCAAGATTTATAATCACTTAGAGCCAGGAGTGGGATTAAGCCGGTTTGCGCCGGTTCAGCAGTTGTTAAAATGACACTTGTAAAACACACACTTTTAAAATGTTCATTTGTGCAACAGCATATTCTAAGCACCCGTAGTAATGTTCATTCTGTCCATAGGTGTAAAAAATTAGCTAGAACTATGCTTGTAATATTTATTTAATCATTTCATACAATTCATTATACAGTAATACCTCGGATATCCGATTTTTAGCCTTATCCGATGCATGCACCAGATAACGTTAAAATCCTATTCAGGTGGATCAGATAACGTTAACTCCATAGAGATAAGCAACAGAGGCTTCAAGGGAAAGTCATGGAAACATGCTGGAAACTTAAAGAACTTTAAGAAATAATTGTCTAAAGGGTTAATTGTCTAAATACATTACAAAAGCATGCCAGACCACCCTGACTTTAGGGGAACAAAGCCATACAGCATTTTTAAATTTTTGAAAATTTTATAAAGTGCTGTTTTAAAAGATCTGAACAGAAGCTAGGAAAATGTTTTCGTTTAGAATCAGCCCACCTACCATTGCTGTAATAAAGGAAGTTCCCTCAGGGCTTTGCAGGGTGTGAAAAGCTTAATTGCTTTGTAGGTGAAAGGTTTCAGTCTGCTTGTTTTCCATTGACAATGCATGAGGCTTGCGGAGCTACAATCTTGGGTTCAGGCTGTTTAGAATTTAAAGGGGAAACTTCATAAAGGTAATTGGGTCAAATTGTCTCTTTGCAATTATTTTTCTGCAAAGTGTTATACTGGGTTATATTGGGGAAAGGGTCCTAAGCCTTTGCTTTGCTAAACTAGTCAGACTGGTTTTTGCAAGCCTTTGTTATTCAAATGTGGCAAGCTAGAGAGCAGGCAGCCCCTCCCTTTTTCCCAAGAGAAACTGGTGAGTCACAGCCACACCGCAGGGAATTTGAGGCAAAGGTTATCTGATGGATCGGATAAGGTTAACATAATGGTTAACATAATGGTTAACATAATGTTATCTGATTCAAACGTTTGCCTCAAATTCCCCAATGTTATCCGATCCAATCGTTATCCGATCCAATCGTTATCCGGTGTTTTACTGTACTTTTAGTGAATTACTACATTTTTATACCCTTACATTTGTTATTTCAGTAAACAAACATAAAACGTAAAGATAAAAAGTGCCAAACAACCAGGGGGTGACATGCTGTCATTCTGCTTTGCATTATGCCCAAAATTCCCATAAGATATTATGAGTGTGCTGGTGTTCCCCGATCAGTAAAAACAATAGGAGGCTAGGACCCAATGAACCAATAGAAATGTAGGTTGCAAGGGTTATCTTATTGCCCATTTCGGAAGCCATGACAGAATGTTCTTCTATGTTGGAATCCTCATGCCAGTGTGCACATGGTAATTAAGATGTTTATATCACAACTTCCAAGAGACAAATAGAATTGTCATACACAATAATCTATCATATTTAATCTGTATAGCCATTTATTAATTCAGCAAGACAGTTTCATTTAGTATCGATAAAATGAAGAAAGCATCTGACTGATGTTTATCAATAGTATAAGCACAGTGCTTTGTTTATAAAAGTTTCTGATACAATGACATTATGTCTTATAACATAAACTAGTTTTGTGTACCGTATATACTTGAGTATAAGCCGAGTTTTTTAGCCTCAAAAATGAGGTCCAAAAAGGTACTCAGTTTATACTCAGATCATAGAAGGGGGGGAGGGCAAAACTGCACTGGTCTGTTGTCATCCTGACTAACTAGCAATAAGATCCCAGGGAAAGCAGGTGGGCAGGTTTAAAAGTGGAAGCAGCAAGAAAAGAGTTTTTTCCATGTTGGTTTTAAACCCACCCACTTTCCTTCTGATCTTGTTGCTAGGAGGACAGAACGACAACAAACTGAGGGAAAGCAGGCAGGCAGGTTTAAAACCAGTATGGAGAAAACTCTTTCTTGCTGCTTCCACTTTTAAACATGATCACCTGCTTTCCCTCAGTCTGCTGTAGACAGGGGAAAGCAGGCACATCTAAAAATAGACGGAGAAATGGGCTTTACTTACCATACTGCTCCATGGTGACTTCCAAGCCAAACAGGGTAAAACCATGCTTCCTAGCAACGTGTACAAGAGGCTAGAGCAGTGGTGGCAAACCTATGGTACGCATGCCAGAGGTGGCACTCGGGGCCCTCTCTGTGGGCACCCATGAAGTCACCCCAGCACAGAGTTTGCCCCGCCCCTCTACCCAGCAGCCCAATGGGAGCACTTCCTCCCTCCCCCAGCACAGAGGTCTCCCCGCCCTTCTGCCCAGCAACCCAATCAACTGCTGGTAATTCGCACCTCAGCATGGGGCTGAACCCAATGGGAGCACTTCTTTCCTCCACTGCTGCAGTGTTGGGTTGCAGTTTGGGCACTCCAGCTCTAAAAGGTTTGCCATTACTGGGCTAGAGTGACGTTTCCTTCTTCCATGCTATCAACCCACCCACCCCCTTCCCAGTGGTGCCATTTCAAATACCGTACAGTAAAGCAAAATACACTACCATAATTATTGTACAATACACCCACACAAATGTGTAATTCTAATAAATTTTGCTGCATTTTCATGTATTTTGATTATTTAAACTCACTAATAGCTGCTGCATTTTCTACCCTTGGCTTATAATCAGGGCAATCTATTTTTCCATTTTTTAAAATCAAAATTAGGTACAGTAATACCTCAGATAACGCTAAGACTTGGTTCCACAAGTCTTGGTGTTATCCAATTTTTAGTGTTATCCGATGCATGTTAAAATCCTATGGGATGGATCGGATAACGTTAAAGCTCCATAGAGATACATTGTAACCGCACAGGCTTTAGCGGTTGTTATCTGATCCATCCCATAGGACCTTAACATTATTTGATCCAATTCTCTCCCCCAGATTACTTAACATTATGCGATTTTAGCATTATCTGAGGTAAACGTTATCTGAGGTATTACTGTACCTCGTCTTATATTTTGGTGGGCTTATAGTCAAGTATATACAGTACCTCTTTTATTGTTCTTATTTAAGTATTAACTGCATGAAATAGTAAACTATTTTTCAGTATATTTTTTTAATACTTAAAATGGTCATTAGGGCAGCAATCTGGTTGTTAAATTATTTGAATCCCACCACTGCTTAAAACAGGAGTTCTCAACCTTTTTAAGCCAGGGCTGGGTCACGCTCTCTCAGACAGCTTCAAAGACTGGATGGCCATTTTGCCCTCCCGGGTGTGGTGGAGGCAGTAGGGGGGCCACATGAAATTGTGCTGCAGGCCGCATCCAGCCCATGGGCTGCAGGTTAAGAATCCATGGATTAAATCCATTTTCTCTATGGGCTTGTCTGATCCTCTTTTAAAGAATTGAAGTTGACAGCCATCACAATCTTGTGGCAACAAGTTGTTAGTGCAACAGTGTGTTGCATGAACAAGCACTTTCTTTGATCTTTCCAAATTCCTGCCAATTAGTTTCATCAGATGATCCTGGATTCACTGTTTATGGAAGAGGGAGAAATCTTCTTTCCTATATTTTACACCCCAATATTATTCTATAAAATCCCCCTTACCTTTTCTTTTTCAAGCAAAATGGTCCCAAGAGTTGCCATATTTTCTCACAGAGAAGTTGATCTAGTATCTTGTACATTTTGACTATGGTTTTCTGCACCTTGTCTAGATTTGCAGTATCATTTTTGAGGTGTGGTAAGCAGGACTATACACTTCTTCTTTTTCTTATTTTGCTGTATCTGAATCTGAATATTGGCGATTCTCATTTATTTATTTATTTATTTTTCAGATTTCTATTGCCGCCCAGCTCGACACTGACTCTGGGCGGCTAATATGGTACGCCGCCGCCGCGCCCTCCTGGCCCCCGTCACCGGCCGGTGAGGTTAAAAGGAGCCTCCCTGGTTGAGGGAGGCTCGAAGATGCAGCCGCCGCCGCGCAAAGACGCCGTCGCCGCGTCCTCCTGGCACCCGTCACCGGCCGGTGAGGTTAAAAGGAGCCTCCCTGGTCAAGGGAGGCTTGAAGACGCGGACACCGCCGCGCGAAGACGACGACAACGCGCCCTCCTGGGCCCCGTCACCGGCCGGTGAGGTTAAAAGGAGCCTCCCTGGTCGAGGGAGGCTCGAAGACGCGGACGACGACGCGCGAAGACGACGACGCCGTGCCTTCCTGGCCCCTGTCACCGGCCGGTGAGGAAAAAAGGAGCTTGTTGGACTCTCCCTCGGCCAGCCGGCCTCGAAGGCAGAGAAACCTGGGGGTCTTGGCAGTGGCGTCGCGCAGTCTTCAGCCGCCTGGGGCAAAAAGCAAACTCGCCGCCCCCCCCCCCCCAGCTCGCCGCTGCCGCCACCCCTCCCCCCTCCCAAGGCAGAAGGCGCCCCCCTGCTGACTAGCGGCGCGCGCGCGATTGCGTGCGCGCCACACACACCTCCGTCCGCTCGCCCGCCAGGGGCCGTCCGCCACCACCCACCCCCGACGAGCGCACCTCCGTCCGCTCGCCCGCCAGGGGCCGTCCGCCACCACCCACCCCCGACGAGCGCACCTCCGGCAGATCGCTCGTCCGGCTGGCCGTCGGGGGCTCTCCGCGCGCCGCCTGCCGCTGGCAGCGGCTTTCAGGGGGCGGCAAATAATGTCCCCTCCCCACCCTTTTGCTGGCGAGCGTCCTGCGTGCGCTTCGCCGCTTGCAGGCGAGGAGGAGAAAAAGGGGTTTTTTTAAAGGCAGACAATTCAAGGAGGGACCCGCCCCGCCCGGCTGGCCGTCGGAGGCTCTCCTGGAGGGCGGCCCGCGTGCGCGCGCGCGCTGCCCACCTCCTCCTGCCCAGCCAGCTGCCAGGGGCTCCCCGCCACGGCGCCACCCACCCCAGACGAGCGCCCCGTCTCACAGCAAGTTGGGTGGGTGGCTGGGCGGGCGGAGGTGAGCAGCGTGCGCGCGCACGCGGGCCGCCCTCCAGGAGAGCCCCCGACGGCTAGCCGGGCCCCCTCCTTGAATTGTCCGCCTAAAAAAAAATCCTTTTTCTCCTCCTCGCCTGCAAGCGGCGAAGCGCACGCGGGGCGCTCGCCAGCAAAAGGGTGGGGAGGGGACATTTTGCCGCCCCCTGAAAGCCGCTGCCCGGGGCATCCGCCCCCCCCGCCCCCCCCACGCTACGCCACTGGGTCTTGGGCGGCAATAGAGGACTTGTATTGGGGGGGGTCTCTGGTGGGATATTGTTTTTGTGTATATTATGGAAGCCGCCTAGAGTCAGGTTCACCTGAGCAAGGCGGGGTATAAATTTGAAGAATAAATAAATAAATAAATAACATCATTAAAACAAATATTACCATCATAACTAAAACCCTTTAAAAACCCATAAAAATACCTACGAAGTTACTCACCCCACCCCATCAGTTGAAAGGGACAGGGAGCGATCTTGTTGTATGAGCCAGCAGGCAGGGGGTCACCACTCCTCTGGTGGCCCACACCTGCTTTGCCAGCTAGGTTTTTAGCTCCTTCCTGAAGGGCATCAGCGTGTGGTGATCCAAGCAATGTTGTCAAAGTTCTGTCCAGGTGTCTGGAGGCTGTGAGGGTCTAGATGGGGGACAACAGGCTACAACTGAATCCTGGCAAGACTGAATGGGGCTATTTTGCCCCAGACAGACCCAGTGCATAATTTGGGGGTCCTCCAGAACTCACAAATCCTGCTTGATGAGGAAATGGCAGTCGTGGCTAGGAGGGCTTTTGCACAACTTCATGTTATACGCCAATTACACCCACTCCTAGACAGGACTCCTTGCTCATGGTCACGCATGCTCTGGTCACCTCCAGACTGGACTATTGTAATGTGTTCTACATGGGGTTGCCCTTGATGACCATTCGGATGCTGCAACTGGTCCAGAATGCAGCTGCCTGGGTGGTGATGGGGTGCAGGCATTATACATGTGCCTCACCACTGCTTCGGGAGCTGCACTGGTTACCGGTATGCCTCCAGGTGCAATTCAGGGTGCTGGTAATGACCTTTAAAGCCTTACATGGCAATGTGCCAGGATATTTAAGAGACCACATCATCCCAAGAACATCTGTCCATCCCACCAGAGTGGACTGGAGGGACTCTCTAAATGTGCCATCTGCTAGAGAGGCTTGTCTCTCTAGCATAAGAAGGAGGGCCTTATCTGTGTCTGTGCCGGCCCTATGGAACCTCTTGCCAACCAAGTTGCAGCTACAGACGGAGTTGTTGAGATCAGCCATGAAGACTGTCCTGAGAATATAATGCAGTGGCCTTTCATCTGCCTTCCACATCACAACATGACACCCGTACTATTGATCCAGTTCCATGAGTCACTTTCTGGTCTTGAGCTTTTTGGCACACAAAGTCCTCCTCAGCCCCATGCCAGTATTGATGAAGCTGCTGACCTCCATCAAAATGGATCCAAGTGGGATTTAATCCACTTGGGGACCATTACCACTCCCTGTGGACTTAGGCACCCAAGACAGTTAGTCCGCAGGGTTGTCAGATTGGTTAACCACCTCCTGACACTTGGCATTGAGTTGCTGGCAGTCTACTCTATTACCATAGGAGGATAACCTGGCCAGACATCTAGAACTATACACAGTCACTGTACCCCATATTTCTTTGCAGTTTTAAAATAATGGTGAATTCATTTTTCCCTTTTTTCTAATGAGCCATTCACCTTCCCAAACTGCATTCTCAACAACAGCTGCAAAAAAGATCCTTTTTCTAGTCACAGAATCCATCCTTCATCCTGCTAATTATTGGAAAGGAAAAAATATTTTGGTGAACCCTCTTTTTCTATAGTTGGCAGAATATTAGACACAAAATAACAACTGTAGTTCAAGTTCTCATTAACCTGCCCCCTGCATAGCAGTTTACATAGTAGAAAGTATTATTCCAAAAGCATCTTAAATAGAAAAATAAGGTATCTAGTTACATTCAGAAGAATAACAAATGTCTGGAGTAAATGCAGTCTCTGACACATGGAAGAGACTCTGGCTCCATGCAACCACATGTTGATAAGGTAGAAAAGAAAGAGAGCAAACAAAATAAGCAAAAATAGTAAACAGAAATGGGAGACAGAGCTTTCCTTTGAATTCAAGAGGCAAAGAAGAACTTTACTAATCGATAGTGGCAAAAGTCAGACAGTTTACTTAGTGTGTTGCAGAATTTTGAAATTTGGCAAATTATTTTTGCAATTAAACAGCAGAAGTACAGAGAACATGAGGGGAAAAACAATAGCTACAAATCTCCCAGATTCTACCCCTTATCGCATCACACAGTTTAGACTAAAAGAATCACTCTATAAACGCATCTTGATTCAAAGGAATACATCTTTACTCCGTTTACTTGAAGTTGCATAAGAAGTGGGAATTTCCTCCCATATAGGTAGTAAAAATGCATCAAAGAAAGAAAGAAAAGTTTCAGTCCATCTTGGTAAAACAGGGAGAGACACGGACACTTGCAGGGTGCTCATAAGCAGGGAGGGAAGAGATGGAACAAAAGCAGGAACCACATGGAACAGGGAGAGAGGAAGAGGCAGGTCTTTTTTAATTCAAAGGCAGAAAGAAACTACAGCAATTGATTAGTACTGAAAGATAAACCATTATCATAGCCCTCTCAGTTACACCCATTGCTAGGATCATGTAAGGTTGTTAAACTTCAAAAAGTAGCATGCAATGTTGTTATTATCCAAGTAATAATACATCTTTCAGATATCTCTCAGTGTCTTTCCCACTTTGTCCCAAAGTCAAGCAGATTTTTAAAAGAACAAGGAAAGTTTGCCTTCTGAACTGGTTAAGAAGGTAGATGATAGAAAGCAGAGAACAATTTCACATCTTCCTAAAACATCATTTATTACTTCCTCCCTTTTGTCTTCAGTGTTTCTGTATTCTGTATCTCTCACTGGAAAAGCAGAGAAATGAAAAACTGTCTGTAGCTAAAAGATTAAGGTATGAAGGGAGGTACCTGCAATGAAGCAAAATCCAAAATGGCTGAAAGAGGTAATTGTGTCTACTTACCTTTTAAAACTTAGGTTTGAACTCAAATGTTTTGCTGGGCTGGGTTTACCAGGGAAACAGGACCCATGGTTAATCTATAGTCTCCAGTGGACTCAGGCACATGGGCAACAATGCTATCTGCACTACTATAAACATGGACATAGCCCTTTGAGTAGTTTTTGCCTTGTGGTTTTCTAGGTAAAAAGTACTCAGATGAGTTTCCCAGTACTGTCCCTCCTTTTGCAATGCTTCAGGACCATGCAGCTTGCCCTGAAGCTGAACAAGCTGAGTTTCCTCTGGAGATAAAGGATGAGAAATTAAATTACTGTCCCCCTGGTCTTCCAACCCACTGAGCTGTCTAATTAGTCAACCTAAATCAGAGGTGCCCAAACTTTTTGGGCTGTGGGCAGGTCATGTGGTTCAGCAGGCCGGTCACGTGGTTTAGCAGGCAGGTCACATGGTTCCTCCCACTGGAAGCAGAAGTAAAATGCACCTTGCTATCTGTTTTGCAACAGGATGAGATAGATTTTTTAGGCTGCCATTTTCTCTACTTGACCCAGGAGTGCCCAAACTACACCCCGTGGGCTGGATCCGACCACCAACACCAATTCAAGACACATTTTACTTCCACTTCTGGGAGCGACAAGGGTGGCACGGGCTGAATGAATTGGCATTGGGGGCCGGATTCGGCCCACAGGCAGTAGTTTGGGCACCCCTGGCCTAAATCCAACATTTTATGGGTGACTCTCTGCACTACTAGCCCCTCTCTTTAACTCTATGGGAAAAGCAGGCTGCTGCTTGCCAGACAGAAAGAAAAAGGCATTCAGTATGTGGTTTTGTTGCATTCTTGACTGTATATAAACAACAAACTGCCTCAAGTTCAATAGCACATTCTCCAGTAGATCATACAGCTACAACCTTATGATTCAAATTCAGCAATCTGTTAATGGTCATAACAGATTTTTCCTCCATTCCTCCTTTATGTTCTTCAACAACACCCAAAAAAACTGGCTCCAGAGCACCTCCTCCCAGTTTTCTTGGATCTTGCTCTTCGACTACCAGAACACCAATGCTTGTTATGTACAGTTTTCCATTGGTTTACTTTTAAAATAACATGAAGTGGAGGAAATGTTATTAGCTAAGTAAATTTGTGTCCCAAACCAAAAGCAGCATTTTTTTAATGAGCAAGAACAAAAAAAGTAGTCATGTTTCATACTCCAGATACGTTTACACTTCAAAACTATGAAATGAAAATTTGGGAGAGCATCTTTGCATAAAAATGGACTTTGAAGCTCACATGTGTTTCCATTTATTTGGTATCTACAGATTCCCAGTTGAAGGTGATTGCCTCTGATTACCTATGGCTATTGTAATAGCATTTCATCTGCAGCTTTTTAAAGAAAGGCTTATTATTCATTGTCTTTTGTTGACCACAACAACTGTAGCAAAGGCTTTGCAGTACATGCATAAGTGGCAGGTGTAATTGAAAAACAGACTAAATCTGTAGGATTTTTGTAATGCTGTGAACTATGAATAGGGAATAAAATGTCTTCAATGACTACAGATTTATTGTTACTTTGAAGCTTCCCTTAGCTACCACCACCGCTGGTTCTGACCAGAAGCTAAAACCCACTCTTTTAAATAATTATTGGATTAGATTTTCTCATTCAGTCTATTGTAAGCACTATCCCACTTGATATTATAATTAGTTCTCCAGAGATGGAGGGGTGGAGGGGCACTTTTTACAACACACAGGCTCTGTAATATCAGTTCTATGAAAACTAGGTTTAGTCAAGAGAAGACAACCATTTCTTTCATTGTCTCATATAATGGAGATAAAATTGCCATGTACTACAGTGTTGGCTGTTACACAAGAACAAATCTGATACAAAGCAGTGGTGAGTCATCCTTACCTGTTTATTAGTACAATTGCCAGCTAGGTTTTTGTTTTGCTCTAAATCTCCATCGCTCACTGTGGGGAAAGAATACCAAAGATGTTAGATCCTTCATTTGATAACAGGGGGACTTTTCTTCATGCTTTTATGATGTTACTTTCCCCCAATAATAAGAAAAAATAAGTGAAAAATGCCAGTGGTTTATCATATCCTCTTCTGAAATATGAATTATTTTTTCATTGTGACAAGAATTTTTCTCCTCTCTTTTTTACATCTCAGCATTTTTACCAATTATATCAAGCTAGTTAAACTATTAATGTATTTTTATCAATACCAGATTAAAAAGCAGATGATAGATTTTTACCCCACATCCAATCCTCTGTAGCTCATATCTGTGTCACATGTTTCTATCTTTCCCTGTCTACATGTTGTTAGTTGGTCACACATCACTATTAGAGCTAATTAGGTCACTTCAAATGGACTGTAATTGATCATGTCACTTTTACAGGTTCAGATTTTCACACACAAAAACTGAAATAAAAATTAACTACCAGCAATTTTGACAATTACGGTCAATTGAATTTGTCAGCTTGACATGTGATGTAAATACTCCATATGTAAAACTAAAACCTTGCTTCTTTTTTCCAAAGGTGCTTTAGTCCATGTGTAACCATTATTTGAGGGTAAAACAATAAAACCTGCCAATGCTTCTGCTCCTGCTGCTGCTGTGGTGGTGATGATCTTCATCCTTTTCTTTGTCATCCTCTTGCATATACTACCACTAAGAATGTCTACATGGGAAGTAAATTCCACTCTGATTAACTAACATTGTGACTCAATAACTGAATGTAGTAAGGACAGTAGTTATGTTATCAAAATTCACAATTTTCTGATTGAGATAAGGCATGTAGCACTTCTCATCAATCTGAGATGCTGTTGCTGTTATTATGAGACATTAGGATAGAGCCAACTTATAGAGACCCTCTTAGGGCTTTCCAGTTGAGTGTGATAGATAAGGAGTAGGTTTACCTTTGCCTTTTATGCTCCCAGTGAGCTTCCAGGGTTGAGCTTAGATTGGAACCCATGCCTCCTGAATCCCAGCCCATCCATTACACTACATTAGGTATGTGAGATGACCAATTAATTATTGATGTGATGTGTTAAATCAATACATGTACATCTCATTCATGTAATTTGTCTACACTCACTGGGACTAGCAGTTGAATTTAATCCATCAAGATCATTTCCATCATTCCCCTTTTACCACCCATGCATTCTTCTTCATATGGTACAAGAAGAGCAGGATGGAGTCCCTTCAGCCTTTCCCAGCAATATTCTCTTTTCCAAATTCCTTTGTCAGTTTCTTTCTTTTTGCCCCCAGAGATTGCTATGGCTTCATTTGCTCAGAGACTCATTTGTTAATCTTTCTTGAAATCCAGGGTAAGTGCATTTACTTTGCATCAAATGGGAGCTTGTGAGTAAAAAGCTAGCAAAATGTAGTTTCTAAGTAAATAAGCCAGGCTAGGCCAAGTAGCTAGAAAGGTTTTATTGTTTTAATATTTGGGATTGGTATTTTGCCATTATGTTCCTCTGCTTTAATCTTTTGAAACCTCTGTTTACTAAATAAATAATCATTTGAACCCAGAACCATTGTCTTTTGTTACTGCCAAGAACTAAGCTGGATGGAGGGAATCTGGTGCCTTAGCAACATTACCATAAGCAACTGAAGCTATTTTACTTTGAGCGGCCTGTCCTTCCTGTGCTGGCTGGTTTGCAAGCTCAAACAGCCACAGTCACTCTAGCCTAAAGCTAGGCTGTGGGTACCCAGAAGCCACACCAAGGGAGTGTGGGCTTGACCAGAGGGTGTGCAGGCTGCTGGAGGGCAGACAGAGTGATGTGGTAGGGGGTCAAAGCAAGAGGGGCTGAGACTGTTTTCACTCTTACACATTTCACATATTGCATAGCTTTAAAATTCATAAAAATGCATCCCTTTCTTGAAGGGAGGTACTTTCGATCCCCCTCATTCTAAAACAGGTATACTGTATGTTTATTATTATGTTAAAGAAGTATGTTAGCAAAGTCATGCAAATCTCATTAAAACAACACAGATGCACAGTGAAGGAGGGCTTCTGGAATTGAATTATTAAGATTGCACACTAATTAGACTTAACTGTGAAAAACACTCCCAAGTATATTTTTTTATTCAGATTAAGTTTGGATCAAATTAAATATTAAAGGGAACACACATTACACACAATTTATGCTTTCCTTCTAGCAACAAGATGTCTCACAACTGAGCGCCAAGCTTGCAATGAAAAGGAGCAAGGAAAAGCACCTTATAGAACAAACAAAAGTCACACTACATCTGGTTATTTATTAAGCATATTGTCTATTTAATACAACCCTTCAGCCCACTGAAATCAAATGAGGTTAAATTTTCATTACATTAGACAGGTTTTGGAACTTTTGGATGGGCAGGGTCCAGTTCCCCCAATTTTTTTGAGGAAGGACAAATTATCCATCAATTTCTCACAGGTGGGGCTCTACTTTAGCAACAGTCATAGCAGAGCTTTGTTCTTTCTCCTCCTAAGCATTTCATGTTTTTTTACAACTACTGTACTATATCAGACACCTGACCATTATTTTATTTTATTTACTTCACAGTTCCCTCCATCTATCATCTCTCCCGAGCATGGCGGTACTGGTGGTAGGGCAGAAGACACCAGAAGAAACAGTGGAGAAATGCTGGAAGTAATTATTCCAAACGGCTTCCTATTTTAGGGAAGAAAATGTAAAAATCACAGTACTGTATGTTTTCCCAGAAATATCTTCTAGGAAACGTTGATTCAACAGTTGTCATTAAACAGGGTTTAGCACCTTTCCCAGACCTTCCATATGTTATATGCAGAGCAGTCATTGTAAATACAGTGGTAGCTCGCTTTACAAATGCTTCAGTTAATGTAATTTTTGCTTTACAAATGAAAATCCATTGAAAATAATGCCTTGCTTTATAAAAAAAATTCTGAACGGATTAATTGGTTTTCAATGCATTCCTATGGGAAACTGCATTTCGCTTTTACAAAAAAAAGTGGAACAATTTTCAATGCAGTCCTATGGGAAAGCGCATTTTGCTTTATAAATTTTTCATAATACGAAATGTAACGTGGAACGCATTAAATTCATAAGCCAAGGTACCACTGTATATTTTCTTTGTATAACCAAGGAAAAGAAGTACTGTAAGTCTTTAAACAAGCTTGGGGAAAGGAGATTCTTATGTTTGACTCCCATAAAAACAAAAGCTAATCTAGCAGCATAGCTTTTCCTCTATTCTCCTAAACATTTTAATTCTTCAAGCAAGAGAATAAGGCCCTGAGAACAAAGTTGAGAACCAGAAAAGAGTTCTAGATCTGTTTGCTTCTTCCTGTTACACATCTTCTTGTCCTTCTTCCTGTGACAATTCCCCTTGGCTTCCTACACATATCTATCTCAAAGTCTCCTAAGGAAGGTTTACTTAGGACTTATCTGCCTGGACTTTTAACTGAAATATTGGAAGTTAGAGCAGAGGAAGGTTTGCAGCTACAATAGAGCTGATTGCATAATGAAAAACAAAACATGTACTTTCACTTCAGAGCCACCTCATAAGTAAAATAAAGATTAAAATTAAGCCGTGTTAATCTGTGTTTCAAGCATATCAGAGAGTAAACAAGTCTATGTCTCACAAAGTGGACTTGATCCACAAAAACTAACGCTGAAATATAGCAGTTAATTTTTAAAGTGCCACAATGATTTTTGTCTTTTTGTTTTGTTTATTCTCTGATCATTCAATAAATAAATAGGGTTAAAATCCTGAATCACATACATTAGTTTCTCCTCCCCTCCAAAAGTTACTGCTATATTAAAATTGTTTTGACAAGGAATTTGTTTTCTATAAAACTGAACAGGAATTGTCAAAATATTTGATGGGAGACATTTTCAGGACAGCACTAATCATGTTGATCAATTTGTCCAATGGATTACAATAGGATTAATTTACATTGCAGTACAAGACTTGTTTGCTCAGAGATAAACCACAGAGAGTTCAGTATGACTTGTTCCATGGTTAGTATGCATGGAATGACAATATGTATCCATATACAGAAGAAGTCTATACTTTGCAAAGCAAAATACTGTACAAATATTTCTCTGACATTCTTATGCAACCTGAATATTTAAATAAAATTATTGTTTACATGAATCTTTACACAACCTTCAATCTTCACACAATTTGAATTAAGCATTTACTGGTTATTTACTAAAAGAATCAGATATCAAATAGTCTGGGATTTTTTCTTTCTTTCCTTGTTTCAACAATTATCTAGTAACTGTTGTTGTTTTCTTAAAAGATAAACTGCAATGTTAAGCATTCATGATGGCCTTTAAAAACAATGACATGAATACAATCCAAGCAAATCATATGCCAAAGCACAGAAGTCAACATTATTCAAGAGCCACAGGGATTTTTGCATTTCTGTTGCTCTGAAGCAACAACCTCAGGTGGGCAGGTGTCTGAGGCAGCAACACTCCAACTGTTTTTCTTGAACTCCTAACTCTTCTGCTTTGTTGTGTGTTACATCCCACCTTGAACCTTTAAGCTGGCCTGCTAAATGGAAGACATCTTTAAGTACTAAAAGACATGTTTTCCCATTGACATTTATTCTCACTCCACTTCAGATCTTATCTCCCACAGAACACTGCTTAGTGTTTGGTCACTGGATGGTAAACACAAGCTACATTTGAAAGTCTAATGGTTGCGGTTTTTACTTCTTGGGGTAGCATGTTATAGGAGGAAAGACAGTTTGTCAGCTTCTACATGCAACCTGAGTGTCATGTCTAATTTCACCTGGATAAAGTGGTGTTACACATCTACCTAAATATCAGACTGTCAGTGTCTAAATACGTAGGACAGCCAATAAGAATGAAATGAAGAAATATTGGGAGGTCCAAAGCCTCCAGGAAAAAGAATGTACAGTATAGTACTTCTCTTTTAAGGAAAAGTGGTCAGCAGTGCATTTTTACCATAGGAAAGAAAGTAGGTTAAACCACAGTGTACTTAGAGATAACATTTGTTTGTTTGTTTGTATTTAATGTATATAATATTTAAAAAATTCCACTTTTGCTAGAGATTAAAGATCCATTCTTTGTATTTTAGTAACCATTATCATTAACATTCTTTTCTTCTCTTGGACACAAAGGAAATTTACAGACTTTGAGTGAATTTAATCCAAACACCATTTACCCAATGGGATTTTCCCCTTCTCGCTTTCCTCGACTGCTCCTACTACTATCCCTCTAAAATATGTTCCAACGTGTCCCCCAAGTCTTTTGAGCATATATTGAAGGGATGAGATTAGGTTGGGGGAGGAAATTTTCTCTAATCCTTATTCTATTCCAGCAACAGGAAGAGTTACTTTGAAACCCATTCCTACTGCCACCCTATGAATTTCATGGTCATGTGGTTCACTATCAACAAATGTTTTCTCTGTGCTTATATGTATACATAGCTGCTGGATGAGGAAAATACTTCATACAGTTGACAAATCTCAACTTTAGAAAAAATGTATGGCACCCTAAAATGCTTAATCTCTGCCACAGAACTGTACTTTTGTTATAAGAAACTAACAGGGCTATCTTTCTGGAATTGTTTATAATTTGCATCTACCCTTTTTGCTCAGTTCCAGTGCAATCCTTACCAGCTACTGAAAAGAAATAGTATCTAATGTTCTTAATCTTGGGAGGTAGCAGTGGAGGGGAAAGGATAGTAGATGAAGAACAGACCTCACCAGAGCTTTAAATTACCTGCTTACCATTCTCTCCCCACATTCTCCAGTACTATTATGACTTTGCAATCTTCATATGCAGCTCATAAAAGCCATTTCATATGGATCTTTTGTATAATCATTAATAATTTAATTGTAGAAAAGCATCTTTCTTCTGACTGGTTTCTTGGACCCCTTAAACAAGCATAATGAACAACACTCACAGGTCACTGTTCTGACATAAAGGAAAGAAGTCCCTCACAAAAGGTGTCACCATAGCTGGCCAGGTTTTGCCTCAGAAACATGTTTGTGTATTGTGGAGGTTCCTCATCCAATACAAACCTTCCTTTCCTTCATTCAATATTACTTACCTAGTGGAGCACACAAAGAAAGATGGGAGGTTTATCTGTCCTTCCTCTTCCTTCTCTAGTACCATGTACAGTACTACAAATGGAATTGATGACCCTTGGGAACTGCTGCTGAAAAACGAGAATCATCTTGGAAAAACTATGTCTCTCAAGGGTATTTTGCCATACCACTAAATAATCCTAAAAGGGATGGGGGGAGAAAGAGAGAGTTGGAAATTGGGTGGGGGGGGTTATGGATCTGGGTCAATTGAGCACAGGAAATTGGGTGTGGGGGTTATGGATCTGGATCAATTGAACACAGGATTGGAAGATAAACCACCCCTTCAAAAGTACTTTGAATACCTTAGCTTCCATACAAATCTGCTGTGAGTGGACAGGCAGTTTTCTATCAATAAGTAAACATTTATTTTAAAAGATAAAGGAGAGGAACATGGCAAATGAAAATTTGTCACTATCTAAGGAGTGTAGACATACTGCACATTTGGTTCCTAGATATTGGATGGTCAGGAACAAAAGATCTTCATGCTATATGCTTTTACACATTGAGCAGAACGGTCTATGTGCTGGTTACTTCTTTTAGATTGGGGAATAATATCTCTTCCTATCTTATCTCCAAACTCAGTGACTTCTTGTCCAAATGTTCATGAGTCAAGCACTTATTTTGTGGCACTGATCCTGGACTGAGCAAGAGATATGGGAGTTAACTGAATAGTAAATATAGAGCAATTAGCACAATTCCACTGAAATAAACAAAGAAACATAGAATCGAGGAGCTGTTTGGTTTGGTTTGGTTTCTTAAGAACTGAAACAACAGTTATCTTAATTATTTTTCTCCTATAATGGGTGTCAAAAACCCAGTTTTTAAAAGGATTTTGCAGTGTTATGGAAAACCATAATACGTCCCTGTAAGTGGAGGAAAACTTTAAAGATAGAAATATGTTCATGTATTTGTTGCATAATTTATCACTCTCCTTTCTATAGTTTTATATCAAATAAAATACTAAGAAATAATTTTCTAGATGAATAACTACAGTAAGTCATATCAGAAAACAAAATAAAAAACACTCTTTCTTGGAAGAAGTGGACGAAAGCTAACAATAAAAATATAGCAGTTAGTCTTTAAAGTGCTACAGTGTTTTTTATTTTGTTTTCTGATATGCCTGAACCACAGACTAACACAGCTACTATTCCAACAAATTAAAGTAATTAGTGTTATTTTTTGAAAATACCTTGAAAAAGAAATATTTCAAAATTGATTTGTATTTTAAACCTACTGGGTTGATCTTTTAAAACCAATCTATCATTATTTCTATCGTAATTTCTCTCTTAATAATGATTATAAAATAAGGAAGGATATCATTAATTGTTGGCGTAAAAACAAATCCATTCACATAAAATTTAGTATTTTTAATTAAAAAGAAATCTAGAAATATATCTTAAAAATTCTGGATGAAAATCATTAACACAAAAGATTTTATTTATTATGGGGTTTTTGCCTTTCTAATGCGAGTGCTCTATAAAATCCAGTTATCTCTATATAATGAGTGCTTTTAAACTGTGAAATAATATGACAATTATTATTTTCTGTTTGTAACACTTCATTATTATTATTTAGCAAAAGGCAATAATCAAATAACGTGATACGGCAACTGATGGAATCAACAACGAAATCCTTTTGAACAAAAGCTAATGTCTGCTTGGATGAAAATGGAAGATTTCATGTGAAGTTTAGGTCTATTTGCAGCATATGCTTCAGAGCTGGATATGCAACATTTTATCATACATAGAAGATTAGTATATAAAATATCATAATAAAAATAATTTTAGTTGGAGAACTGCAACTACAAGTCCTACTCTTACATGCCCGAAACGAGTTTAAGATTGAGTCTTTGGCGATAACTAGACATGAACAAACATTTTAGCCAGAATTTTTCCAAAATAGATATTGCAGAGATTAAAAAGGATGTCAAGGTTATCAAGCACAAATAAATAAATATTTTTTTAAAAAAAACAGGTTATACATTAAAAATCACAGTATTTTTACCAGACCCCTCTGTATAACACTTACCCCACACCTTAAATGTCCAGCATAGATTTCTTTTAGCACCTTTTATCAGTGAATGCTGCTGTAGATGAAGAACATATGCTCTGGCTGTGGTATTCTTTGTGTATGAAAACAGAACAAGCATTAAGGAAGGTCATACTAACAATGTAGATAAACTGTGGGTGATGGTTAGAATACCTTGTGGATCAAGCTCCTGCAAAGCATAAGTTATTAAATGAGTATCCTCTGGAATTCTGACTCCTGCTAAACAAAACTGAAGGCCTGTCAAGAAGTTGAAATGATACTTCTAAAAATTGATCAAATTAATATGTAGCATTATGAACCCTTTGTGCATAAAAAGGAGAGCTTGTGAGACATGCTGCTGTTTTTAATCCCTTTAATTAAAGATATTCTTCATGTGACCCATTGAAGTTTGGGGAGGGGGGTCATATTTCCAGAAAGGATTATTTAAATAATAATTTTCAGCATTCAAATGCAGTTTTTGCTTAACATACATATATTCATTAGTGCAGTGTTCCAATATAAACCAAGAAAAATCTAAATGCTGCCATGGATAATTATTAGTGCTTTAGCTGTCAGTTAGTCAAATCATCTAAAAGACCAATTATTCTGATGATACACAGGTTGAAAGGCGAGGTATAACAGAGTTTTTTTGTTGACATTAAGTCATGTTTAGCAAGTTGGGGCTCAGCAAGAAATGTTTTCCCCTATGACAATTATTATAATGAGGGTAGCTAACATTTAGACCTCTTATAGCTTTTCAGCATCTTCTGCATTTTTAACCTTCACTAATTCAGAGGATATCTTATAAATTTTTCTTGAAGAGCAAATCCATCCTGAAATCCAGTCTCATGGGATATTTCTACTGCATCAGGAATTCCCTGAAAATCCTCTCCAGGTGGGAAACCTCCAGAACTAAATGGTGCAGGAAGAGGTGGATGAATATTGTTCCTGCTCCGTCCATCATCTGGAACCTCCATGGGATCAGAGGCCCTTCCATGACTGGATAGTCAATTCAGGATCCACAGAAAAAAGTTAATTCAGACATGCATTTCCCTCCATGCAGACATGGAAAACTTGGAGTTTGATGACAGTACTGTAATTGCAGCAATCATGTTGCAATCATATGAATCAAGAGACTGTTCCATAAGTATTTTTGTTCAGGGGGTTCACTGTAGGCTAGATTGTCTCTCTCTCTTTCCCTCTTCATCTAACAGAAAAATCACAGTATCCTTAATAACTCTGTGCTTTTCTCATTATCATGTGTGGATGCTGGAAATGGAGTTTTGAGTGTACTTGTAGCAGGTATATATAGTTGTACCTCTCTTAAAGAGCATAATGTGTTCCATAGGATTGCTCTTTAACCAAGTTTGCTCTTTAAGAGAAACACCATTGTAAATGACCAAGGGGGGGGGGTTGCAAACCCCAATTTATTTGTTAAGCAAGTTTTTGGTTGGCTTTATTTTTTAAGCGAAGCAAACATTCAGAGAAAATTATACTCTATAAGCAAGTTACTCTTTAAGCGAGACACTCTTTATGCGAGGTATGACTGTACATCAATTGCCAAGAATAATGAAGAACATTACAACTAGGAAGAGAGCTTTCTCTTTGGCAGTACCCACTCTATGGAATAGCATATCAGTGGAGCTGCATTACACCCCCCCCCTCTCTTCTAGACTTATATATATAAGCCTATGGGAAAGTTAATGTGTCCTTATTTTTGCTGTTTTGTCTTATGTTTCTTTTGATCTACTGCTGTAAACCACCAAGAGTAGGGAATACTTTTTTCCAGATGGGCACTATACAAATGAGCTAAACAACTAAATAAATAGCTTTGCTGGGCTATGGGTTTATATTTACATTGAAAATGCTTAGCCTTTTCTATGTTATCTTCTTTCAACCTAATCAGGACCTTCTTTAGGTCCTCCTCACTTTCTGCCATTAGGGTGGTATCATCTGCATATCTCAAATTGTTGATGTTTCTTCCAGCAATTTTGATCCCAAATTGTGATTCCTCCATCCCTGCATTGCGCATTATGTGTTCTGTGTATAAGTTGAATAAGCAGGGTGACAAAATGCAGCCTTGTCTTACTCCTTTTCCTATTCCAAACCACTCCGTCATTCCATTTTCTGTCCTAACTGTTGCCTCTTGATTCATGTACAGATTTCTCATGAGGCCTATAAGGTGTTCCGGTATTCCCATCTCTTTAATTACTTGCCACATTTTGTTGTGGTCAACACAGTCAAAAGCCTTAGTGTAATCAATGAAACAGAAGTAGACTTGTTTCTGATATTCCTTTGTTTTTTCCATGATCCATCTTATGTTGAAAAAGCTGGCTTGAGACTCAATATCAAGAAAACCAAGATAATGGCAACAGGCCCTATCAGTCCCTAGAAAATAGATGGGGAAGAAGTAGAAGTAGTGACAGATTTTACTTTCTTAGGATCTAAGCTCACTGCAGATGGTGATTGCAGCCATGAAATAAAAAGGCGACTGATTCTTGGGAGGCAAGTGATGAGAAACCTGGGGAACATAGTGAAAAGTAGAGACATCACATTGAAAACAAAAATTCGCATAGTCAAAGCAATGGTATTCCCTGTGGCAATGTATGGTTGTGAGAGCTGGACCATTAGGAAAGCTGACCGCAGAAGAATAGACGCCTTTGAGATGTGGTGTTGGAGGAGAGTTTTGAGAATTCCCTGGACAGCGAGGAGAACAAATAGGTCAATCTTAGAAGAAATCACCCCTGACTGCTCCTTAGAAGGTCAAATAATAAAGATGAAGCTAAAGTACTTTGGACATCAAATGAGAAGAGAAGATTCACTTGAGAAAGCCTTGATCCTTGGAAGGGTCGAGGGCAAAAGAAGAAGGGGACGGCCCAAGATGAGATGGTATTGTAGAGACAATGGGCACAGAGCTGAGTGAGTTGAGAGGGATGGTGGAGGACAGGAGTGCCTGGTGGACAGTGGTTCATGGGGTCGCAGAGAGTCAGAATTGACTGTGCGACTGAACAACAACAAAATGTTATCTATGGACAAATCCATTCTATCTGAAGTTTATAGTTCTTGATTCAGGATAGAGTTGTACACTTCTGAGAATGGCTTTTTAAGTTACTCACATGGGAATGTGGAGGCCATATTTGTCAGATTCATTGTAACCATTCCTCAGTGATCCTGACAAGGTTGGACCAGAATTTCATCACTTTCACTGATGCTGAGAAATGTTTAACCTAGGGCCAGCCCTGTTGGAAGTTCTGGGCAAACTTCCCTTGCAACTCCTCTCACCCAAAGCTTGCTGTCTTCAAGTGGGCTGGGATATTGTCCCATACCAGTATTGTAGTAAGATTTGGCAACCAGTTAGCTCTTATAACTGGAAGCTGCAGGCCATAGATGCCACCTTGGCCTTCACTGAATGAAACAAAATGCCTTAGCCACATCCTTTTCTTGTTTGAGGAGAGACATACAAATATTATTTAGTCCTTCAAAGGAGTGTGTATATGTATCAAGTATATAAATAATACTTCATTTTTTAAAACTAAATGCCAGGATATTTGTAAAATCAATTATGCTTTTGCTAAACCTTGTCAACTGCCTAGGGCAGGGTTTCTCAACCTTGAGCCCCCAGATGTTCTTGGAATATAGTTCCCAGAAGTCTTGATCAGCAGGTGTGCTGACCTGGGCTTCTGGAAATTGAAGTCCAAGAACACCTGGACTGCCAAAGTTGGCCTACCCTAAGGAACTGGCTTGTGTGTGGAGAGAAATGGAAGCAGGATAGATTTGAAAGCTGCCTACATAACTGCACCCAAATCTAGTTTCATCTGGGACTGGATGTCCCAGAATTTCTCTACCCACAGTAGCTGGAGATAAGGAAATCATAACTTTTTATAAGATGGTGATTGTGTCTGTTGGCTGAAGTGGAGTGACAATTAAAGAATTGTGTTTGTGCAACTTGGGCCTTACCTTGCTAGACAAAAAGATTTCCTAATGAAGAGACTTAAAAGTAAGGATGGCATTTAACAGACTGGTGACATGAAAGGAATCTTGCCTGCATACATAGTGTATGCTAGCATGATAAGAGCAGTTTAGGTTGTAACATGCATTCTACTCATTCATGGCTACATAAATCAGATTGGCTCCAGAGATCATCATGTTTAGAACAGATTGATGAAAACTGATTGGAGATTAAGTGATCTATGACTGAATTTTCCCATTGATTTTATCAAGTACTTTCAACATAAGTAATCTCGATCCAGCCTAATAGCTTTGTTTTGTTTTTCAATTTTAAACATCCATATTGTTCCTTATTACCAAGTCAGTGCTTGTATATTTTGAAAGGTTTGCCACTGATGTTGTAAGCATTATGCTGTGTTTATTAAACTGCACTTCTCCTTCTTCTTCCATATCTAGGCCTGATGTGAAACTGCCAAAATGAAGGCACCTTTTGGTGAGTTCATTTTGCAGTTGCTTTCGCTTGACCTTGTGTGAGAAAGGGTACGCTCGATTGTGGTTCAAAAACACCACAATCTTCTAGGAGGTTTTTTCTGTGTACCCGATTAAACTGCACTAAGAACATCATATCTATTAAGGCTACTCACCAAGTCCAGTGTCTATCAGTGTATAAATAAAATCAAACAAATGGAAAAATACAAAGAGAGGAAGGAGAAAGCCTGATGTTTGATGGCTGTCCCCTCCATTGATGGTTGCCAGACCCTAAGAGCAGATCAGAGCCAATTTGGATATCTTTATTTATTTAAAAAAATCTTTTAACTGGCATATCACTATATGGAGAACAGATTTTTTTAAAAATTGTGGGTGCTTGTAAGAAAAAGTCTGAGAGCTGCGGTTGGAGCTGTGGCTGATGCCGCTTAAAATGCTTCTTCCAGCAGAGGCAGCTGTGTATGTTAACAATAACACATACATACATCTCAAACCAATTTAATAAACACCAATTCAGGAATCAGTCCAAATTAAATGATCCCTAGGGATGGTTTGAACTAACGTTTTTCTTCTTCTTCCATGTCTAGGCCAGACGTGAAACTGCCAAAATGAAAGGACCTTTTGGAGAGTTCATCCTGCAGTTCCTTTCACCTGACTTAGTGTAAGAAAGATTAGCTGGAAACACAAGGGTGTCATAATCAGGGTACAACCACCGAAGGTGGTTCCCCAAAAAAAAGCTGCTACTGGTTCTCCAGAACACTGGGGAAAGTTACTACCGGTTCTGGCGGACTGGTGCGGACCTGTTACATCCCATCACTGAGTGACAGCATGGGAGACATTTGTTTGGTTGGATGGTTGGGAGGAAGAAGAAGAAGAAGAAGAAGAAGAAGAAGAAGAAGAAGAAGAAGAAGAAGAAGAAGAAGAAGAAGAAGAAGAAGAAGAAGAAGAAGAAGAAGAAGAAGAAGAAGAAGAAGAAGAAGAAGAAGAAGAAGAAGAAGAAGAAGAAGAAGAAGAAGAAGAAGAAGAAGAAGAAGAAGAAGAAGAAGAAGAAGAAGAAGAAGAAGAAGAAGAAGAAGAAGAAGAAGAAGAAGAAGAAGAAGAAGAAGAAGAAGAAGAAGAAGAAGAAGAAGAAGAAGAAGAAGAAGAAGAAGAAGAAGAAGAAGAAGAAGAAGAAGAAGAAGAAGAAGAAGAAGAAGAAGAAGAAGAAGAAGAAGAAGAAGAAGAAGAAGAAGAAGAAGAAGAAGAAGAAGAAGAAGAAGAATGACCTCTTAAAGTTCAACAGGGAATGGTTTTGAACATACCTCCAAAGACAGAAAGTTAAAAGAAACTTATTTGTGTATCCCAGCATTCTGGCACCTGAAATGGCCACTTCCATTCATCTAATGTCCAACACAGCCCTGCTCATTGGGAAAAATCCTCAAAATTGTCACCCCAGTTTCACTGCCCAAAGGTACATTTTGGTGATATATATGTTCTCAGCTTTAAATTCAAGCCTAATTATTTTATATTTAAACTTAAAGCAACATATTTATACTCAATATCAAGCAAGAAAATAAAAATTTTAACATGTATTGTCCATATGTGTGAAGTCTTCTTAGGAACATTGATCTCTCTTCCAGTTCCTTTCATTTGTTAAAAAGTAACTGTCTAGCCCAGTGTTTCACAACCCTTGATTTTTGGACTTCAATTCCCAGAAGCCTAAATCAGTTGCCCAAAGCACTGATCAGCCAATGTACTAACTTAGGCTTCTGTGAATTAAAGTCCCCCTGTGGGGCATGAACTTCACATTGGGAACCACTGGTCTAGTTGTTTTGTTATGTGCTGTGTCAAGTAAGTCATTTCCAACTTGTGGCAACTCTATCCACTACGGCAAACTGGCTCTCCATGTTGTTTCACCTATGCAAAAGTAAGGGGGAAAGAGCTAGCTGTATTCTACCAAAATTCCTACTGAAAAGTAATACAATTATGGCTCCAACCCTGTACTCTCATACCTTTGAATTTACTCAGCAGACCTCAATGGGACTAATATCTAAGTAGATCTGTATAGATTTGCTGTTAACTGCAAAACAACCAGAAATTTGTAGGTACACTATACTGTATTTGTTCTTCAATATTGTTGGCTAAAGCCCTTGTGAAACAAATCTTGACAATTGCTTTTCATCATATGTATCTGTATCAGCCTATCAAAAAGATATAGATCAGTGATGGTGAACTTTGGCTCTCCAGGTGTTCTGGAACTTCAATTCCCAGAAGCCCTGATCAGCAGGAGTGCTGACTTAGACTTCTGGTAATTGAAGTCCAAGAACACCTGGAGTGCCAAGGTTCATCACCACTGGTATAGATATAGTAGATGTATTATTTTGGTAACAATATGCAAAACAATTATATTATCTTCCTTGGATTATATTTGAAGGATGTAGTGGAAGAAAATGATACATATATAATTAAAAATGCAAGAACCGTGCTGGCGTAATGCATACTTCACTACATCTAAGTTCATTTTCATTTGCAAAAGCACGATCTGTTCTGCTCATAGTAAGAGTATTCTGTTTAGGAACTTCATGACATTTATGGTCCCTGGTAAGAAGCAAAAGAACCCCATACAGCTTTTTAATTTTTTCTAATGTTTTAATAAACAGCTTTGAGAGAAATAAGAATTGAGTTTGTTCTTAAAATGTGGCCTGAAAATTCTCCTTCATCAAAGTACAGAATTCTTTGGCATGGGCAGCTTCAACACTGAGCAGGCAGGAGGGCACTTTCTCTCATCATTTGAGGATGTCATCCCCTTAGACCAATGATGGTGAACCTTGGCACTCCAGCTGTTCTTGGACTTCAATTCCAAGGAGCCCAAGTTACTGTGAATCCACATGAATGGATTTACTACATGCAGTAAACCCATTTATGTGGATTCACAGGGACTTGGGCTTCTGGGAATTGAAGAACAGCTAGAATGCCAAGGTTCGCCATCATGGCCTTAGACAATTCACATGAAATACCAGCATTATCCAAATAGTGTTTTCAAAATTCTCTGCACATTTGCTTCCTGAATTTGATATCCCATGCTAGTTGATTTCAATATTTGATAACTAGTCATCTTTCAAAGTTGAATATTTGATACACAATGGGTTTTAACAACTGGTAGTGCCAGCAGCTGATATACAGTGGTAAGTGGCAACTGTATTGTACCTCCAGAGAACACATTTGACTTTATTGAGGGGGTTTGCATTTCTGTGAGAGATGACACTGAAATCCAGGATGCAAATTCATTCAACATCAGACAGTTTAGAGAGTTCCCTTCCTGCTAGGAACTAGCCATGTTACCTACAAAATGTCTAATACTCCCTCATGACTGCACATCTTAGTCAGGTGGCCATTAATGCTTCTGTTCACAAGTCATACCTTCATTTGAAGACACCCTCTACCTCTATAAAGCTAAACATTAGAACAGAGAGCAGGTGGGTTGAAATTTTCTGTCAAGCTTTAGTGAATAGACACACAAATCACCTGATCAGTCTTCCTTACATGTTCAATGTATTTCTATTTAAATTATTGTATTTATTTCTAAATTTGCACTAATACAGTTGTATCTCACTTAAAGAGCATAATGCATACCACAGGATTGCTCATTAAGCGAGTTTGCTCTTTAAGCGAAACACCATTGTAAGTGACCAATTGTGACTTCTGGGGGGGATTGTGAACCCCGATTTATTTGTTAAATGAGTTTTTGGTTGGTTTTATTTGTTAAGCGAAGCGAACATTCAGAGAAAATTCTGCTCTTTAAGCAAGTTACTCTTTAAGCGAGGTGCTCTTTATGTGAGGTTTGACTGTACACATTAATTACCATGTCACACAAATTTTCAGTGCTCTTCTGTCCTCTTTCTGGAAAAGTGATGCATTTCCACATTTTCAGTGATGCACAAGAAACCACCTTTGCTAAACAACTGTACTGAGCAAGCTGTCTTGCAACTGTTCTTCCCAAGCATATATTCTAATAAGCTTCCAAGTTGTCTTTGAAAGATAGCTTATATTTGACAATATTTCAAAGTGTATACTAGTGAATGAACATGTGAGATACATAGTTCACAATATAATCTGTCAAATCTTAAACAGTAAAATATATGTTAATATGTCAACACACAAATAGTATGTAACATTACATATGCAAAGCAAATCTGTAACTGTGCATTTTATTTTATGAAATTTCACACAGTAAATACTAGCATTTAACTACTGACAATTCAAAATACTTCATATTTGGGCCTGTCAAAATAATGACACACAATGATGAAAAAATGTCCACAAATCCAAACCTTCCGGACTCCAGGTTACATTTTTTTTTACATTTCACCTTGTATATTTGAATTAGAACAAAATATTTTCATCTCACAAATTGATAGCTGAAGGTGGGAAAATTCTGAAGATTTCTGAATATTCATTTAGCATCTGGTAGATTATGTTGTTTTCCCGACCATTCTACACAACTGCAGGTTGTCATATTATTTGGTGAGCTGCAAATTACATTTTCAGTGTTATTCACTGTTTGGCGCTCTGCTAGAAATAATAAATAGAGACTGACCCACCCACCCACCCCAGCCTTCTAAATATGGTCTATTCATGTACTACCACAACACTCTAAGCACAAGTAAGCATTGTGAAAATATATATATCCTTGTTTAACATTTTTAAAAAAGAAGAAGGCAAGGGAGAGACTGATTTCTTACATGACTCAGGCTAAGTTTTCTTAAAGAGTAGACAATCAAGGGAGTTAAAGTAATTCTCCTTTCTCAATCACAAATTTATGTTAGAAATAACCTTGCAGAGTTTTTTTCTCGCAATTGTTTCTTATTGCCAGATAGTTTAGTATGTGTTAGAATTGCATAGTAATGAGTTGATTACTACAGTATTGCTTAAAGTTCCAAATAAGCAAACGTAGCATACTCATACTTACTTACTTGGAAATAAGCCTCACTGAATTCAGAGGGCTTTACTTTTGAGTAAATACTATGGGAGCGTACGGTAAGATAAATTCTGTCCTTGTTATGCTATGTATGTCATTGGAGCCAGTGGGAAGGAAAACATACCATATCACCACCAAACCGACGGCATTTTTTATGCAACCTAGTGTAAATTCTAAGCTTTCTGTGGCTGTCTGCCATGGATTTTAAAAAAAAAAACCTCCATAACTATTTTTAAATACATCAGGAGTACATGACCCCGTAAGTCAGAACTTCCCTTTCCTGACAGAGTGCCCATCTCACTTTTCTAAGTGTCAACAGTTTCTGGCTGGCTGCCTTGATACCAAAGGTTTCCTCTGTTTTCCTCCTAAAATGGCCATGTCATTCTTACACAACTTAATCAGGGGCTACATACAAGAAAGCCACACTGCAGCCTTTCTGATCATTTTAATGAGGACCCCTGGCTATTCAGTCATTGAAATATAATTGACTTGCTCTTCTCTTATTTTCATAATAGACACTCCAACCTCGACCACATTTATTTTGCTATAAGAAATGTCAAGAAAGATTGGAAGTTTTCAGAGTGTCCCCATTAAAACTGAAAAGATGCCACCCTGTCTTTTACATGAGCTGCAGTCATTTTATATTGGACTCATTATGCAGATAGGAGATGCAAATGCTTCAGCTACCGCACATGGAACCAAACTGCAAGTGCCAAGAAAATAAGCACACAAGAAATAATGTTCTCATTATGCCCCTGTATTTGTGCCGCACTCTGTGTGTGTTTGTGTCTGTGTGTCTGTGTATGTGTGCATGCATGCATGCACGCACGGGATGTGCTCATAAGGGTTTGCGCATGTATCTCTCTAAACGTATATAAATAGATTCCCAAAGCCTGGCACTCATTTGTATTATGCAGTCAACAGGAGCATGATGGCAGATTTGATCATTTCAAAGTAAATAGCAGGGTTATTTCTTTTAGAATCTGGTATATTGTCTCTTCCTAATAGCTAGTACATCTTCAACCTGGAAATGCCAAATGCTCCCAACTGGATATATCCTTGGATTACAAAGCAAGAAAACTCCCTGTTCTGCTTTTTCAGCTCTATTGTTTGCAATCGGTTTGTTTTTGTTTTTGTTGGGGAGAAGCTTTTAAAAAGACGTATCAACTATAAAAAATGCCACACCGTTTCTCAAATAGACTATGATTCAGACTAAAATGTCAACCAATTTTAAAATTGTGAGGTTAAAAACAGTGACTGGGATATAAATGCCACCAACTTTAATGCTACTTACTTCCAATTAGATGCACTGGGATCTTTAGGCTGTCATTATTAAACTACTTCTTATGTCAGAGTTTCATAAAAGGTCAAAGAGACTCAGAGTGAAATCTGATATATTAATGCATATAGGTATACACATGTTTTCGTTACATGTCATCAAATTGTTTTCAGCCTGCGGTGTCCCCCTGGCTTGATGATCTCCAAAAGGTTCTGTCATTAGCATCCTTCTTTGGTTTTACAAAATCAAGGCCACAGCTTAGGCCCGTGATGGTGAACCTTGGCACTCCAGATGTTCTTTGACTTCAATTCCCAGAAGCCCAAGACCCCATGAATCCGCATGAATGGGTTTACTGCGATTCATCTGGCCCGTGCCACCCTCATTGTTCCTGGAAGCGGAAGTAAATCACCCCTGAAAAGGGTTACACATGCTTACATGCATGCATGTAAAAGTATGTGTGGTTTAAATATCAATCAAGTAATTTTCTGAACCCTGACATCAAGGGGATTTGCTGTACTGTTCTATACCTTTCTACTCAGAAATAAATCTAACAGAGTACAATGGGATTAACTCCCAGCTATGAGAATATGGGATAGCAGGCTAAATCTGTTGCAGTCTTAAATATGGTGCCTGAGTTACAAAAATAAAAATAAAAAAATCATGCCTTAACTATGCATATCCATGGCCTTTTTCTATGCCCAACTGCCACATAGCAATTTTTCATCAATTCAGTGCATTTTCAAATGATGATTGAATTGTGGCATAATGGAGTTATTCTGTTGATATAAAAACCTTTGTCCCTCCTTGTGGACCACAATGTCATCTAAAGCCCCCATGAAATGCGGTGCGTGAGGCCTGGGGATGAATCCTCTTAAACTATCCACATCCTTCCTCTCCCTTCACATTTGCCACTGAATCTCAGCAGCCTCTTCCAGTCCCAGTCCTTCCTTTGGTTCGTCACTCAGGGTCAAACTAGACATTACAAGTAGCACAGTGTTAAACAAAGAAAACACATTAGTAAACACCAGCCTCCTGTCTTGGCCACTAAAATGCCAGTTAAGCCACTTTCTTATTTCAGATGGCAGATTACAAAACAAATTGAGACAAATATGATCTTCTTTCCTTATTGTTTGCAGTGAAGCACTATAGTGCAATGAAAGAGTAGCAAGGCTGGCCATCTATACTTGCCATCCTTCTGTCAGCTGGCTAAGTCCTTCTTATTAAGACCTGTTTATTAAGTCCTTCTTAATAAGCAACTGAGCACCTAATGGCTAAGGATCTGTGACTAGTGTGTTGAGTTTCCTATATTTTAATGTAAATTATGACTTGCCTAGTGTTTTAATTTTAATCGTATGTTACTGTTATAAAGGGTGTAATAATATTGTAATATTTGAATTTATTATGTTTTAGCAACACTTTAACTATATTATAAGCAGACAGGACACAGTCTTGGAAAGAAGGCATAAGATTCAAGGGAAGGCAACGAAATGCTTTTTTATTGTGCTTTCTGTTTTATTTCAATATGACTGTGAAATGTCTCTCTTTAATGAACTTGGCCCAGAGAACCAATTCTTCCCAAATGTGCAGACTATATTTGCCCACCCTGAGAGAAGCAGCAAGGCTTTCCACTAGAAACAGTGTGTTCTCTGTGGGGACACTGGTACTGTATTATGGAAATCCCTTTTACCTCAGGCCTGGTAGGGCACCATCCTGCTTTGTGTCCCACAAGCTGGGCCAAGGCGGAGCTTTTCCAAAAGGCATTTGTAAACATTGTGCCGCCTAATTCATTTTGATACTGCATTCAGTTATGAATTTTACTGCTGCAGTTTGTTTTCTTTCTTTCTGCTTGGGGATCATGTTCTTTCATGTTATAGGTGCATAGATACTCGGTGGTTGTTATTTAATTTGTATACATGTTTGTTCACCATACAGTGTGATACTTAGTCAAATGGACAGTATAGACATTAAATGAAATAAATAATTCTATAACAATAATTCTACTATTTCCCCCCCTTAACCTTTTTCTGTGGTATGACTTGCTCGCAGCTTTCAGTTACACAGAGTCTGTGTATAATTGTATTTATTTCTCTAGCACCCTCCCATCACAACACACTACTTTCAGCCACAACTTAAAATGTACTCTCATTGGTTTCCCTTAGAATCAGTGCTTCAAGGCAGAAAAACATTGGTTACAAAAGAATGCATAACTGACCTGTGAGGATCAGCACCAAACTCTTTTTCAACAAGGATCTCTGTCAAATGATGAGATATTTTGCATAATTACAGAATGGGCTTCTGCTTGAAATTCTGAAAGTTTAGGCCATTTGCAAGAGAGAAACATCTTTTACGTGAATGCAAGAATTCTCACCACAAAGCAAGGATATGCAATTGAATATGGTTGTAAAATAAGAATGGGCCTTAGATATTAGAAGCAGCATGTAAATGAACACAATTGAGTCATAATTGTGTGATTATGGGTAGGCTCCAAGAAAAGAACAGGAAGATTTTCCATCAACAACAGGTCTTTGGTAGAGTAAAAAGGTCTTTGGTAGGAGCCCAGGTGGCACAGTGGTTAAAGTGCTGTACTGAAAACGAAAGGTTGTGAGTTTGATCCTGACCAGACAAAAGGTTGACTCAGCCTTCCATCCTTCCAAGTTTGGTAAAAATTAGTACCTAGCATGTTTGGGGCAAAATGTTAATTAGCTTGTGAACCATCGAGAGAGTACACTAAGCACTCTGGGGTGGTATATAAGTGTGATTGCTTTGCTTTTTGCTTTGTGGAGCAAATACTTTTAGTTTTAATTTACAATTCAAAACTTTGCAGGCAACTGTGGCCTTTCCTCATTGCTCTGGCAAAGTGTTCCAGGTCACAAGAGAGGAATCAAACTCTCCCCCAATTGTTTGCATAACAACATGGTCCCAATACTTTGGAGTAAATAATAACTTCCAAATAATGATAAAATTTTGGACCTGATTTGGAAGTAAAAACAAATCGTTACTACTCTTGTCTCAGCCCCCATTTAAGACATTTTCGTACAATCATACATTACATAATATTTAACATCATACAGATACTGTGTTTATATATCTTTATGTATTTGACTGCATTCCTCCAAAGCCTTCAAGTCAACGTACACTTTAAGTCAATTATCCTTCCCATTATTATCCCTAAAGCTACTTTATGAGATATGTTAGTTTGAGAGATAACGGCTGAAATCCTGTTGTGCCAATGGTGTAACTTTTGGAAGCAAATTGCTATAAGTTAAGAAACCTCCTATAGACATTACCTGTAGCACACTAAATCATGTGATTCATTGTGCAAAAAACTCTGTTCAGATTTATTAACTGACAGACATCCTCTTCCAAATATTACACCTCTTGCATAACTGCATTACAGGATTTTGGCCAATGACTTGCCCAAAATTACTCGGTAAGCTTTACAGTCAAGTGGTGATTGACTAAAGTCTCTTCAATCCAGCACCCTAACTACTGGACACAGCAGCCATCTCAATACACTGATTAAATGCAGCCATATTTTTCTCTAACATACAGTGCTTCTGCAACACATTATTGACTCTCCCAAAAACAAACATGACTCTTTATCCCTCATTGGATCATATACACATGCCCATTTTCACCTTCTGGAGGGAATGTCTCTCTTCCCATGTTCAGAATGCAACTGCTGACCATTTTGCTCTATATGTAATATCCCCATGAAGGAAAATAGCACTCCACTTTCCCTTCACGATAGTTTTATTCTGTAGCATCGCAAATGACAACATTGTGCTGCTGCAAGGTCAACTGAACAATTCTGACAACTTACTAGCAAGCCTTAAATAGAAATTGAATTTTTACTCTCCCTTTATGGTGGCAATTTGGCGAGCCTCTCATTTTCAGCTTCTCGGATCAGAGTTTAGCTGGTCTGTACTATGGTTTGTACATCATATGGGTTTAAAATCATTGTTACCAATGCAACTTTCTGGTCTTGTTGCCAAAGGCACTAAATAAGGAAGATCAACTTATTATGAACTCTTGTACTAATAGATTACTCTTTCTGCTGGTTGTACATGTAGAGCACAGAACCCAGAGTCAGAGGAGCTCGTTTCTATTAATGGATCTGTCAAAGAGTTGCTCTACAACCTACAGCAAGCCCTTTCTGAAGCTAATTAACGTTTTTCCCTGTCTAACTTAATATGGGCTAAACATATCCCACGAAGAGTACCTAAATTTAGGCATATGAGTTTGAAATGTTTTGCCCCAGGACAGCCTCCTTCAAGCCTTCATCACCCTTCTTCAAGAAGCTCACACAACATTTTGCAAGCCTGCTGTTTATATGACTTCCCATTATACAAAGCCTGCACACCAACAAATTGATTGTGTGAGTCCACCCCATGCAACAGCATGCCAGCTTATCTAAACTGCTGCTTATACCAGCGCTCCCTTCAAGCTCCATGATTATTTGTAGCAGATTTCCACCACTGGCTGGGTTGGCCACGTGCCCTCTTTTAGGAAAGGCAGTCCTCCATTTGAAGGGTAGTTTCTTTTTTCTGCAAATGTCCTAGACTGGAAGGCTGTCCAATCCAAACTCTGTTTAAAAGATAAAGAGTTGTGGGAAGAAGGTTAAGAACCTTGCTGATGATGATCCACTATGAGCTAATCCACTATGAACACATGGACTCAGCAAGCACATAATTTACCTGGTGATAGTTTTCCTTATCAAGCATGACCCACTGTCAATCTGTTTAGATTATAAAAATCATAACTTTCCATCTGTACATATAAATCAGGGTACAGTATTCCATTTCATACAAATCAACGTCTTCATCTGTCTTCCTTTTTAGTGATGTTACATTCTTCATTTTGATGGTAGATACATAGGTTGCTGCCATAGTTATAGTATGGTGCTGGATTAGAAGACCTCAGAAGTAGTTTCCACATATGCAGTGGTATGTCTTCCAACTCTGTGGCCAAAACTTCTATTTTGTTTAATTGAAACTGCTCGGAAAATTTCTACTTCTAAGAATTAATGAGAGGTAAGGCATTCCCATTAAGCAGAATGAAACAACTGCTTTGTGTGACGGATTTTTAGTGTCATAACAGGACAGCAAACTGTTAGTTATTTAATCTGATTTTATTGCATTTTTTAGTTTTTGTTATTAAATTTTTAATATTAGAGATGAGGAGCAGGACAGATCCATGAGGAATTACCTGACTCTTGTGCCACAACAATTTTACATACTATTTCTGTTTATTGTGTTAAAAAACAGTGATTCACAATATTGGTAGATTAACACTTAGGCAAGAACTGATGAGTTTTAATTTTTACAAGATTCCTTCAAAGCGCTTATCCCTTGATCTGAGTATAATGTGAACTGAGGCAAGTTCTAGAACTGAAACTAAAGTTTATTTTCAAAATACTGGATGAAGAATGAAACTTACTGGTTGTTCTGGGGTAGTACTTAGTTCATAACAGGCACATGGATAAAATGTATCAACATGAAGTATGCACACGGCTTTTAAACCAACAAACCATCAACTATAAATCCAGTCTCTCTTAGGCTGATTTCCAGCTTTCAGTAACAGTATCAGAGTATTGTTGTAGGGCAGGCATGCCCAAACTATGGCCCGTGGCCCAATTATGGCCCCTGAAGCCATTCCATCAGGCCCATGATACCCTCCCAAAACCAAGAAGTGACTACGGATGCTTCTGTGCATGTGCATCCATGTCCGTATTCACTTTCTGGTTCGGCACAGACATGCTCAAACATGCATAGAAGCATCCACGCTGAACCAGGAAGTGAATACGGATGCTTCCACACATGTGCAGAAGTGTCCATGCCAAACCAGGAAGTGAATATGGATGCTTTCATGCATGTGCAGAAGCATCTGTGCCAAACCAGAAAGTGAATATAGATGTGCATGTGAATGAATGAATATTTATTAATTGATTAGTCTTTCGACCTTATCAATAATATAAGAGTTTAAAATCTGTACAATGCAATAATGCAATAAAGTGCGATAAAATACAATAAAAATACAATAAAAATACAATAAAAATACAATAAATACAATATATACATACCTGAACTACTTTTAAAGAATGTAAACTGGAGAAGGTCCCTAAATACAATTAATTCATGCACATTGATAGTCAGATAAGTGAATCTCCCTTGCAGGATAGCCCAATTTGATCGACATATTCGATTCTTTTAGCTGATGCCTTAATTATAAACTTGGCAGTTCTACACACAACGTGGATATTAGAGCCCAGAAGGAGATAAGACAGTTTGTTTTTTGAGTCCCAAAAAGTTGTTTTTTCCAATAGGGATGCAAGGTATTTAGATCTAATATCAGTGTACAACTGGCAATCTAATATAATATGAGAGCTATTTTCAACATTTGGAGACCCAGAGATACACGTTCTTTCGTGATATGGTAAGGGGTGAAAACGCCCATATCTATTCATGGAGTCTAATAGCTCGAATCTGGCTCTACAATATGCCCTTCTTAAAGGATAAGTGAGGCCCATCAAAACATATTTTTCAGTTTGAAATGTAATTTTGTTAGCTGCCAGCCACCTTAACGAACCATTTTGGGCCAGTAGTTCCAAGTCAGATTGTGCACTGATATCTAAGACTCTCTGTTTAAAAATTTCCTTGGCTTGAGTGGCCACTGAGAGCAAATACTGAACTGAGAACCCATGGTGAGAAATTACTTCGCAGAGTTGATTAACCCAGGACTTGGGATAATCCCACTTTATCTGTTCGGTTAAGCATAATTTGGGAAGCCTACTTGAGTCCATTGATTGGATCTTCAACCAATATGAGAATGTTTTAAATACTAAATGGCTATACAAGGAGTGGAAGCCCAATTCTGCTCTGACTGCAGGAGCAGACGTGTTGCTATCAGTTCCTAAAATACTTCTTAGGAACCGGGACTGTATTTGTTCCAGAAGTGGGGCTCTATTTAGACCCCACAATTCTGCCCCGTATGACAGCATTGGGACAATTTTTGCCCTGAACACTTTTAAAATTGGGGATGTGCATGTGCAAACTTGCCCTGTTCCAGGGGTATGGTCTGGCCCGCTCAGCCGTTCTGGGGGTGTGGTCAGGGCCCCAGTCCAAAAATTTTGGGCACCCTGTTGTAGAACTTTTTCTCAGATCCAGGAAAATAGCTCTGCTTGACCAAACATTTTTCAAGCTTAAACCTACCCGGGCTCTTCCCTAGCCAAGCCTATCTGTCTTCATGTAAAAGCTTTAACCAGCTTGTTTAATAATTGGCTTTTGTATTAACCCAGCACTTTTTAACTGCTTTGCTATCTAATAATGATCTAAACCCCATGTAGCTGTCAAGTTCTAGCTTTTACATTATAAATTTTGAGATCATACCAAAGCAGTCGTGACTTTGCCATGATGTAACTGCATAAGAAGACTTCAGGAGGCTGGACAATGAATCTGTCTGGTTCTCTTGTATCCTCATCATAATACTGAAGTCCTGCGGCAACGATGTTCCAACAAAGGGAATTTAAACCTAAAAGAGATTGTCATAGGCATGCCATCTATGTGCATTGGCTCTATTATGCAAAAATATCAGAGCTGAGGGTTCTAAAGCTGTTCTCAAATGACACAGAACACCAAAAACAGCAGGCAATTAAATTTCTTTTATGGCACCATAGACCAAACCTATGGGCTAAATTAGTAATCTAGCAATCCATCAGTGCTTGGTTTATGCAGTGTCATTTTGCATTAATCTGCTCAGTAGAGCTGATGAGCAATAGAGCAAGGAGATATGCAATTAAAGGCAAAGTGTATCTGTTTCATGTCAACTTCAGGAAACCCATAAAGGAATTAGCCTTATGCAAATTCAAGGCATAATTCTGCTATAAAAACTAGAACCAGAACACTGAACACCAGGCGGAACCATATTTAACATTACCAGCTGTATTCCAGTAGTTGCTGTCTTCCATAATTGAATTATATAATAAGTAGATGTTTAATTGCACAGATCATTTGACCACACATACTATGTTTCACTGAGGAATTAAATATCTTTATCTAGGTAGGCTGTACCACTGCAGTGAAAATGATAAGTACTGCAGCATTCATGTCAAAAGATATGTTAAAAGGGCCATTCCATACATACCAGTTCTAACCTCATGCTGAACAATTAATGAAATTAATATTAGTAGGACCTACTTGAGAGTCTGACCAGGTTATCCTGCCAGCGACTCAATGTAATAGAGTAGTCCGTACTGCCAGCGACTCAATGCCAAGTGTTAGGCGGTGGTTAACTAACCTGACCACCCTGAGGACTAACAATGCCAAAGTCCACAGGGAAGGGTGATGGTCCCCCAAGTAGATTAAATCCCACTTGAATCCATCTTGATGGAAGGCAGCAGCTTCATCAATAGTGGCCTGTGGTTGCTGATGACTTGTGTGCCAAAAGGGCTCAGGACCAGTAAGTGACTCATGGAACTGGATCAGTGGTACAGGTGTCACACTGCAAAGTGGAAGGCAGATGAAAGGCCACTGCATTATATTATCTGGACAGTCTTCACGGCTGATTGCCAATATTTGGATTCAGATACGGTCAGTGGTGGGCATGGGCTGGTTCGGGCCGGTTGAGTAGAACCAGTAGTAACAAACCCAAGTGGTCTCCCGGGGGGGTAGTAACCATCCCGGGAGACCACCCGGGGTGGTTACTTTTTTTGGAGGCGCCTGGTTCGGTCGCCTCTCCGGCCTCCCTTCACTGCAGCCCAAAATGGCTGCTGGTGAGTGTGCATGCATCAAAATACCAATTGATGCATGCGTGCCTCCAGTACTCAGCATACATGTGTCAATTGGTATTTTGATGCATGCGCACTCACCAGCAGCCATTTTGGGCTACAGTGAAGGGCACGGTGACTGGCTGTTGAGGCCCTCAGTAGCCTCTTTGGAGGTGCGGCGGCGGCCCTTGCTCAAGTTGCCCCGCGCCACCATGCCACGCTGCCACCTTGCACTGCCATGCTGCGCTGCCTCCCCTGTGCTACCGCTGTTCACCACCACCACCACCACCAAATGACGACGACGACGCTCGCCACCAACTCTGCCACCACTGCCAAACACCACTGCTGCTACTCACCGCTGACTCAGCTGATGATGATGCTCATCGGCAATGCTGCCAATGCCGAACGCTGACACTCACCAACACTCACCCCTCACTGCCACTGGCCACCGCAACACCATTGCGCCAGGCTGCAGCACACTGCCGGGCCATACTGGGCTGGGCTGGGCTGGGCTGCACCGCGCCACCGCGCCACCGCTGTTGCCGCCTGCTCCCCAGGGTAACTGACTCTGGTTTGTGTTTGGGGTGTGTGGGTGGAATATGTAGTGTGCTTTTATGTGTTTTTATGTGTAGTTTAATGTATATTTATGTATTTTATGTGTATTTTAATGTGTATTTATGTGTTTTTATGTCTATTTAATGTGTATTTTAATTTGTATTTTTATGTGTTTTTACGTCTCTTTAATGTCTAATTAATTTGTATTTTATGTGTTTTTAATGTGTATTTTTATGTGTACTATATTTTTATGTATTTTTTTTACTTTGGCTCCGGCCACGTCATTGGCTCTGCCCATGATGTCATGACGTCAGCTCTGCTCATGACATCATGATGTTGGCTCTGCCCATGACATCAGCTCCGCCCACAGTGTGGTAGTAAAATTTTTTGGCTGTCCTTCATTGGATACGGCAGAAGGAGGAAGAGGAACTACTTCCATGCTTAATAATTAAATACAGTCAAACCTTGCATAAAGAGCGTTTCGCTTAAAGAGTAACTCGCTTAAAGAGCAGAATTTTCTCTGAATGCTTGCTTCGCTTAACAAATAAAACCAACCAAAAACTCGCTTAACAAATAAATCAGGGTTTGCAATCCCCCCCACAATTGGTCATTTACAATGGTGTTTCGCTTAAAGAGCAAACTCGCTTAAAGAGCAATCCTGTGGGACGCATTATGCTCTTTAAGCGAGGTATAACTGCAATTGTGTGCCATCATTATGTGTATGATGGTTCAGTATTTTTAGCTATACAAATTCAGAAGTGGTTCTACCATTGCATTCTTCTTTGTATACTTGCCTAAACTCACACAGGTGTGCTAGTCTCCTACAAGGTACAGTAGGAAATCAAACACCAAAGCCCTGTTTCTGCAGCCAAATGCTCCAACTCACTCAGCCATCCATCCAGCTTAATATTAAGGAATATATGCATCATGACCTATGAATGAGAGATCGCCAGAATGTTCTGTCCTCAACAGTCCTGAAGGCTATGGTATCCTTTGGGGAGTCAATCCTTCTCATACTTGGCCTTCCTCTTTCACTGCTTCCTTCAGTCTTTCCCAGCATTATTTTCTTTTCCAGAGAAAGTTGTATTTTCATGGTGTATCCAAACTGGGAAAGTGTCAGGTTCATCCACTTTTGTCTCCAGAGATAGTTAGGTAAAGGTATAGGTCACCCTTGATTGAAAGCCAGTCATATCCAATTGTCTGTGGCAGGCATGACTAGACACCAGAGTGCACAGAATGCTGCTTAACTTCCCAGTGAAGTGGTACCTATTTATCTACTTGCAATTTCTTGCTTTCAAACTGCTAGGTTGGCAGGAGCTGGAACAGAGACAAGAGCTCATTCCGTCATGCAGTGCTTGGGTCTTGAACTGCTCACCTCCCAACCTTCCAGTCGTCAAGTTCAGCATCTTAACCACTAAGCCACCACAGTCCCAGATATTGTTAGTTCAGGCTTAATTTGCTCTAGGACCGACTTGTTCGTCTTTCTTGAAGTCCAGAGTATCCATGGAGCTCTCTTCCAGCACTATATTTCAAAAGAGTCATTTCCCCCCTGTCAGATTTCTTTACTGTATATTTAGCATATGGAAAACACTCAGAATTAACACAGAACAAAAACATCAGGAGAAGGAGGAGATTAAGTCTAAGAGATTTTTTAAAAGTAAAATAAAATTGCTGTAATGTAACAGCTGTCCATGTACAAAAATACCTTTTATCCAATACCTTTTGACTACCTAAATCCTGTCTGATGCATCAAATAGTATAGCGAAATAATGTAATTAATTCATTAAACTATACTTATCTTGCCACATGGCATACTTTTCTCAAGAAACCTAGAAAATCTGGAATGAGCCAGAAGGTAATGAACTTCAGTCTAGACACATGTCTGTGACAGTTGGGAGAGTGTTGTGGAATAGCTCTACACTGAGACATGCCTTCAGGCCATTTCTCTCACTCCTGTCTAAATAGATGGCATCTTCCTTTGTAACCCAAAATTGGGGGAATGGACCTTGAAGCCTTGTGCTTGCAATGAATCATGTAGGTCAGTGATGATGAAACATGGCACTCCAGGTGTTCTTGGACTTCAATTATCAGAAGTCCAAGTCAGCACTCCTGCTGATCAGGGCTTTTGGGAATTAAAGTTCAAGAACACCTTGAGTGCCAAGATTCACCATCACTTATGTAGGTCATCTGACTAAATTCCAGTATGATCCAAGCTGGTTTCCTTTTCCTTCGCAAGACTATGTGGCAAAGAAAGTCAATGTCAACTGAAAACTGTGTAAGGAAATTACTTCTTAAAAAATCTCTCCCCTGCCCTGCATGTGCCATGCCTTTCAAACAGATGGAGTTTCTTCTTCTTCCTTCTCTAGGCCAGACGTGAAACTGCCAAAATGAAGGCACCTTTTGGTGAGTTCATTCTGCAGTTCCCTTCTCCTGACCTAGTGTGAGAAAGATTAGCTGGCAACACAAGGTTGCCATTACCAAGGTACGCCCGATTGTGGTTCAAAAATATCACAATCTTTGGGGAGGCTCTTTTGACATGAATTCGATGAACATCTTATGTTTCGGTTGGGTGGTCTGGCAGCTTTTGCGATGTAATGAAAATCATGTACTTTCGAAAAGCTGCCACCACAAAACTAAAGCACCCATGGAAAAAATGGTTACATTGACTGAAAGCTTGTCTCGGTGATTTTCAGAAATGTAAAGAGCCATTGCCTAAAAAATACAAGTTGATGACATCATTGCTTCCAAAAGTTGCCTAGAAAAAATGCACTCTTCATGGGGGGCCTGTTTTCGGTGGCCCAGCAACCAAACCACACAACCGATTCTGGTGACCCAAAGTGTATTTGAAAGAGGAAAGAATAACCTTTGTGGCGACACTATTACATTTGAAATTGGACTTCGGAGGAAAAAACTATGAAGCATTTTACAAAAAAACACTCAAACAAAGTCACAAAAACACAAAAATAAAAGGGGGAAATGTGTTAGAAACTGAATATGACAAATTCCTGAGGAGGATACAATTTGAATACAACATGTGGAGAAGAATGACTCTGAAGCAGGAATCAATAACAAAGATATTTAGGAAAAACGTGAGTCATAAAATGACATTTTCAGGGAAGTCAGTTGGCAGTGAGCCAGCGACCATACCGATCTACCAATCAAAGTGATCCAAAGTATGATTGATAGAGAACATAATAACCTTTCTTATGACACTTATACAATTTGGATCAGACTTCAGAAACATTTTCTATGATGGTTTAAAACAAAAAAACACTTTCTTTCTAACCTTCCTTCCTTCAAAAAAAAAAGTATCTCTCCAACTCTCACCTTCTTGCTGGATGTGGAAGTAAACAGGCTGTCAATGTGTTCATTTCGTGAAGGAAGGAAGGTAAGAAAGAAAGGGGGGAATCAGGACCCACCCGGCAACGAAGAGGCGAGCAAGAACTTTAAAAAGTTCTCACTTGCGTCTGCTGCTTCTGGCTCGCCTCTTTGCTGCCGCCTCTTTGCCCCCTCACACACACACACTTTCTTTCTAACCTTCATTCCTTCAAAAAAAAGCAGCAGGTAGAGTCTAAGGACACTACTGTCAGGGATTTAGTTCGTGAATTCGAAGTGTTGAATTATGCTCTCCACCACCACATAAAAAACCCACAATTCTTCCCAGATAGGGCTAATTCTCTCACGCCAAACTGGGACAGCCAGATGACATCATTGCATTCTTCAAATTCTAAGACCCTGAGGAATCCCCATCCAGGACAGGCTGTAGTCAAGAGGCTGTTCCTTCATTTTTGAATATATTTTTTGGGGGGTCACTCTTGAAATTGCCCTTCATTTCCCTGAGGTCACCCCCACCCTCTCCTTCACTCCCCATTGAGTTGGGCTCACCCTCAAAAAACCCATGAGGATTGCTTGGAAGAAAGCTATAAAAAGAGGTCCAGAACGGAAATGCGGCACTTGGAGTCCCTGTTTCCTAGCCTAGTGGTACTTTTCTATAGCTGTTCTGTACTAAATGTTGTCTGGCAGAGGTTTACTTTCCTCTTTGTTTTTGCTATTGTCTAATTATTCTTCATTTTTCTCTGTCTATTTCAGAAAGTCTGTTAACATAAATGTTGCAACTTTATGTGAGTCTTATAGGCCTAATGTATCTAAAACAGGGATGCCCAAACTACGGCCCATGGGTTGAATCTGGCCCATGCCACCCACACCGCTCCCGGAAGCGGAAGTAAAATGTGCATGTGCGAGCATGTTTGGCACATGGCCATTTTACTTCCACTTCTGGGGGGGAAGAACCATGTGACTGACACGCTTGACCACATGACCGGCCCACAGCCCAAAAAAAAAAAAATAGACACCCCTGGTCTAAAAGCTCAAGTATCTTTTGTTTCTGACTCAGTGAGTATGAGCTAGCTGTCTCTTTTTCAGCCTTAAATCCTAAATCAGTGATGTCGAACCTTTTAGAGACCAAGTGCCCAAACTGCAGCCCAAAACCCACTTATTTATTGCAAAGTGCCAACACAGCAACAGAGAAGGAAGGAAACGCTCCCATTGGGCTGCTGGTCAGAGAGGCGGGATGAACTCTGTGCTGGGGGTATCTTTTCCATGAATTCTTTTTGGGGGGAGTATCCTCCTATGCTCAATTTGTTGAGCTACCCTTACATAGATCCCCTTCTCCCACACACTGACTTAAATATGTTTTCTGAAGGTCCTAGGAAATATATCTTAAAAAGTAACTTTTCCATTCTGAACAGAGTAGGGCTAGTTCATGCAGCCCTGCAGCGTTTCTCAAATATTATGTCAATGCATGTCATCTTGCCTAAATTGCTCTCACAAGATCTTCACATCCTAGTGCAGAAATATGTACAACCACCAGCTCGTACCTTCTACTCAGATAGTTAAGATTTTAAACTTCAAAATGCCTGTTGCCAGACAGGAATTTTAACTGTGGGATACAGGTAGGGTTACTATATCTCAGGATTTGTCCTGAGATTTCCTGCTCTTTAGAGCAGGAAATCTCAGGACAACTCCTGAGATATAGTAACCCTAGATACAGGGGATGTTGTCTACAGCAGGAAATTAATAAACCTATTGGCGTGAGCTGCATGAGATAAAATGGGCTGATTAGATTCTGTTTAGACAAAGGGAAGCTACTGCACAATGAAGGTAGGAACAATATCAGCTGCTCACCCATATTTATTGCTTATATAGTAATTGTAGAGGCTACAGAGAAAGGATTGTGTTACAGTTTATCAAACACACGTCTCCCCACTGCCACCACCTTAAAAAAACCTGACTCAAGGTAGCAGTACCAAAAATCATAAAAAATATTTTATTAAAAGATAAAATATAAATAAAGAATGAGAGTATATAAACCAATAATAATAATAATAATAATAATAATAATAATAATAATAATAATAATAATAATAATAATAATAATAATAATAATAATAATAATAATAATAATCTGTCCGAAATTACTCTGGGTTGAAAGGATTTTTGCTGGAGAAACTCTGTTCATAGGATGCCCAAATGAGGCTCCTTTCATGTCCCCAAGATCTGTCCTCCTCTGGTATCGAACCCCGACATTCCAGTCCCCAAGCTCAGTGTCTTAACCACTAAGCCACCAGGGAGCTACCATTTTATAATGCTAGCACATTAAAAATGCATCCTAATTTTGAATATAAGCTTTTATTGGCCATTTCTCTCTGAATTCTCAGATTATGTTATTGTAAATGTTAAGAAATGTACAAATATTTTAGGCTGTTCATTATTAATATTTCCCAGATATCTTACTAGACAAAAACACTCCAACCGCTACCCCCATACTGTCTGATCAAACTCACAGTAATGCAGTTCTCCTGTCCAGCTTCCCAAGACAGCATAGATTGTCTTCTGCCAAGAATGACATGTAAGGAGTAATAATTTTGATTCATTTAAAGTGTATATACAAAAAAAAAGAACAACTAATAGACCACAACCCACATATCGATACATACACACATATCATCCTAAAATAAAAGTTACAAAATCTTAAAAGCAGCAGAAAACAATTAAGTGGGATTAAAATATAATTGCGTCACAATGCAAACCTTAGAGGGTTTTGTTTCAATAAAGCTCACTGGCCAGAATCATACTAAGATAAACTGTGCAAATAAAAGCTAATCCTGCAGAAATCTTTTTCTCTAGAACAGTGGTTCCCAATTAGTGGTACGCATACCCCCAGGGGTACGCGAGATTGCATCAAGGGGTACGCGCAGCAATCTCTTAACTAAAATATTAAATCCTTAAAAAACAATAATGCAATAACAATTGCCAAAAAAAATTACAATTTAATTAAACGATCAGTAGGTAAGTCAATCGTATGCATCAAGAGCTTTCTCCCGTGGTGGCGGTTTTTCCCGCGCCTCCCGCGTCTCGCGTCACCCGATCGCGGGCACCCCCGTTCCCGCCTATTTGCTCGTTGTTGTCAATCAGTCAGTTCGGTTTATGTCGCGTGAGCATGTCGCTGTGCTCATTGTGTTGTTTTAATTGTGAATTAATAAATATCCGTCACACCGTGCCGCGTCGATCAGCCTTATATACCTACCTCGGTAAACGGTAAGATAATGTTTTAAAACTGTGTTTAAATTTGCACTTTCACTATAAACTGCAATACAATGTAATGATGTTTAGAAAATAAAATAATATTCAAGCTGCTTCAGTTGTAAGCATGTTCGCGGATTCTACTATGTACCTACTTTGAATACAGAAGGACAAATTCAATTTTTTGCCTGTTTGCAGTTTCTGTCAGATAATCTGAAAAACCACCAAATTCAACGCATTTTACAAAGCGATTACTTTGCCATACAACTTGATGAATCCACAGACATATCAAACTTGGCTCAATTTTTAACATATGTTCGTTATGCTCATTCCAAAAAGGTTCATGAAGAGTTCCTATTTTGTCGTGCCCTTCCGATTCATACTACTGGGGAGGACATATTTCACATGGTCAATGGTTTTATAAAACAAAACAAATTGGATTGGTCAAAATGTGTAGGAATATGCACTGACGGTGCCAGAGCAATGACTGGTCGTTTTTCAGGACTTGTGAAGCGAATACAAGATGTAGCCCCAGAAGCAAAATGGACCCATTGTGGTATTCATCGAGAGGCACTTGCTTGTAAAAAAATTCCAGCCTGCTTAGATAGTACTCTTAAAAATGCTGTGAAAAATTGTCAATTTAATCAAGGCCCGTGCCACAAACTCAAGAATTTTTACAGACATTTGTAAAGAGCCTGGCAGCGAGCACGAGACCCTGTTGTTACATACTGAAGTGCATTGGCTGTCCAGAGGAAGAGTTGTTTTGAGAATATTTGAGTTGAGACATGAAATTGAGTTATTTTTGACCGAGCAGGGACATGCCAAGTACAAACAAATGCTGATTGATCCTTTGTGGCTACAAAAATTGGCTTACTTGTCAGATATTTTTACAAAACTGAATGAGTTGAATTTGAGGCTTCAAGGCCAGGATACAACCATATTCACTATGCAGGAGAAGGTTGAGTCAACAATCAAAAAAATGTCTCTCTGGACATCTTTGATCGACAGATGTAAATATGATCAATTTCTGAATTTAAAACTTTTTTTGGAAACTACTTCTTCATCAATGAATGAAGATATAAAATCAGCCATAAAATGCCACTTGCAAAATTTGTCAACCACATTACGCACTTATTTCCCAGAAATATCGTCACAATGGAACTGGGTAAACAACCCCTTTGGAAACTGTCCCACTGATCACCTATCCATCTCTGATCAAGAGGAATTAATAGACATCTCATCCAACAGTAGACTCAAAAGTTGTTTTGCGGAGCAATCACTGGTTAATTTTTGGGCTGGTCTTAAAGACGTTTATCATGTCAGCAAAGTAGCAATAAAACATTTACTGCCATTTTGCACGACGTACCTTTGCGAGAGCGGGTTTTCCGCAATGACAAACTTAAAAACTAAACATCGTCACAGACTTCAACTCGAAGACGACTTGAGATTGAAGCTGATCAAAATGCAACCAGATTTTTCAGAGTTGTGCAAAGAAAAACGTGCACATTTGTCACATTAATGAAACATGTGTTCTCTGTCATTAGAATGCCTTTTGATGATAATAAATATAAAATACACCTGATTTCATTTTTTATTTAACATTCCTGCAATAAGGGGTACGCAAGTTTGAGGTCTTTCTTGAAGTGGTACGTAGAAAAAACTAATTGGGAACCACTGCTCTAGAAGCCCAGACACAAACACTCCATTGAAGGAGGAGGAGGCCACTCTCCACACTACCCGCCAAAGTGGTGACCTAACCGACACCACTTTCTGGCCAATTGCCCAATTGCTCAGTGCAGGACAGGCAAAAAAGACCCCATGACAGAGCCAATTACTTGTGATCAAAAAATTTCTGTCCAGCCCCCAAAGTGGGGCATCATTGGGGGGGCATCATTTTGTTTTTTGTTTACATATAATTGTATTCAGTTTGTTTATTCTTTAGGTTTATTGTAAAGATTTTTTTTCCATCTGTGGTAAACCACCCAAAGTGGGTGAATATTCCAGATGGGCAGGATATATAAATGCAAATAATAAATAAATAGGAGAGCTTCCTAGCTTCATGCAGCAAACTTTTGTGTGTGTGTGGTTCCAGAGAATAAGACCACAAGTAACAAATTACAATGGTAAGAAATGAGATGATGACTGAATATTGGGAGAACGTATTGAAGTAAGTTCTCTTGGCCAGGGGAGTGGAGCACCTCAGGTGGTGAGCTCTTCTTCATTGTAAGTTTACAAAGAAACTGAGTGGTCTTCTGTTATAAGGAATCTTTTGCTGTAGATTGCCTCCTTTAGCAGGGAGTTAGTTTCACTGACCTGAAGTCTCTTTCAGCTTTACAGTTCTATAATTCTATCTGTATATGTGTGTGTGCACAAAGGAGAAAATAATGCTAAATGAGATAGATTTACAGTTGTTAGTTCCAAATAACTTTTCTGTCTTTCCCCCCTCTTTTCTCATTTATGAACTAATGATCCAGTGTTTCCCAAATGCTGGTTTGTAGACTTCAATTCCCAGAAGCCTAAGTCATTTCCCCAAAGCACTGATCAGCCAATGTACTGACTTAGGTTTCTGGGAATTGGAGTCCACTTGTGGGCTGTGTACCCCCTGTTGGGAACCACTGAACTAATCTAATGTATCCAGCTTAGGGAAGTGAAGATCAGTTCAGCAGTGGATAAGGATACAAATTCACTTGCAAGTCTCTATTAACTTTATTGCATGTATACAGTCAGCTGGTATCATTCAATCTTCTGTATTCATTTCTTTCCCCCACATCAGCAATTATGACAATAGATTTCGGAATCATTTATTTTGTATATAATCAGCATCCTTTTGTTACATACTAATTGCACCTACAACCACACAGCTGTGCTTGCAAAGATTTTCAAAGAGAACTCTCACATGGCCAAAGTCCAAATACTGGCTTTGCTCATCTCTTACACCAGGCTTTGTAAAGATTTTATAATAAAGCAAACTGACAACTAAAATTGGGCTGAGCTGAGAGCAGATCAGGTTACTGTATTGCTGATTTGCAGCAGATCAGCAAAATTTATATTCTTACTATCAACTGTTTTTTAAAAAATTTAAATCAAATGCCCATTTGAATTCAGCTGCAAAAGTAAAGAAGGTGTTGGAAATAACCAGGAGTAAGATCTGTTCCATTCTGCTATTGAAAACATATTCCTGGGCTTAAAATATGCATAGACTTTGTGCCAGGAACTGACTGGGGGAATGTGTCCCTGTTGTTTCTGCTGGACCACTCAGCAGTTTTTAATACCATCAATCATGGTATCCTTCTGGGCTGTCTCTCTGTGATGGAACTTGGAGACCCTGTTTGTGGTGGCCAGGAGTATATTTGCGAAAATAGGGATTTGCGCCAACACAGTCTTCTGTGAATGTGGAGAAGAACAGGGTACTTCACACTTATGGCCCTCAACATAAGCCACCCAAAATATTCTTGATGTTGCCTGTTTTGGGGTGAAAATTACCTGATATGTTTATTTATTAATCTGTGGTGATGCTGGAGGAGAATTTTAAGAATACCCTGGACAGCGAGGAGAACAAATAGGTCGATCTTAGAAGAAATCAACCCTGACTACTCTTTGGAAAGTCAAATAGTGAAGATGAAGCTAAAGTACTTTGGGCATCAAATGAAAAGAGAGGATTCACTTCAGAAAACTTTGATGCTGGCATTGTTGATGCAATGGGCACAAAGCTGGGCAGGCTGAGGAGGGTGGTGTAGGATAGGGGTGCCTGGCTTGTAGTAGTCCATAGGGTCACAAAGGATCGGAATCGACTGTGCAACTGAACAACGACAAAAACTTCTGACACAAAGAAACAGATAGAAGCTTATGAAGTCTGATGCCAGGCAAGAATCCCTAGGTTGAGGGTTTAATGTGCCACAACAGAGGAGAGCCCTTTTCTCAGTTGTCTAGTCAATGATGACCTCTTCTAGAATATCAAAAGTTCCCTGATAATTTTCTCACTTGGACAGCCTCATGTGATAGGTAGTACTCTACTCTATATTCAAGAACAGACAGATATTGGAATTTGAACATTTCTTTTGTTCACTCAGTCTCAGAACAAACTCAAAAGAAGGGAGTCCTCTGTACCTGGAAATCCTGGAAAGAATCATTGTAAGTTAGAGTTGACTTGACAACCCAAAATTATTATTAATAGTATAGTGGGGGTATAATCAGATGGACATATAGCTTGTATTTTAGATCACTTGTGGCATGGTTCTGGTGTGAGCTTCTTTCTGTCAATCAGATGATCTACATCCATGGTTCCCAACATGGGTCACACCAGTGGTGGGCATCAGCAAGTTCACACCAGTTCTCCAGAACCGGTAGCAAAAATTCTGGCTGGCCCCACCCATCCAAGTTTTGAAATAAAGTAGTCCTAATTCGGGTACAACACAGGGCTTTCCCCCTGGCCACACCCACCATACCACACCCACAGTGTGGTAGTAAAAAGTTTTAGAGCCCACCACTGGGTCACACACCCCACAAGGGGGCAATTTGATTCAGGGGAGCAATTTGAAAATGAATTATTGACAGTGAATGGCCTTTTAGGCTTCCTTGACATGAATAAGAGTTCACTTTTTGAGTAATAAGATTTATATGTCTGGGGCTACAGGATTTTAAAGATGCTTAGGTGGGGCATGGTTAAAAAAAGGTTGGGAACCATTGATCTATAAGAAATTGTGAACCAGCCTAATCCTGCTCTGCACCCAGTTTGGACCTTTTTGGTCCAGTGGCAGGGCCACTACTCATTTTTTGAGTTGGGGTGGATCCACTTGTCTATGTATGGAAGGGCTGCTTCAAGGGAAATCATTCTCAGTGATGTGACCATTCCAAGTGTGATCAAAAAGGATCCTGTACTGGCAATTGGTAACATACTAAGTTCCATCAACATTAACAGCATCACCATCCAAGTAAAAATGTATTCAGCTTTTAGGTATCCTTCTGAAAACTTTCCAGAAACAGGCTTCCAGTTGTCCTGACTACAACTGAATGACTGTGGTGAATGATGGGAATTGTAGTCCCTCTTTTCGGAAGGCATCTAGTGGAGAAAATGACACTTTGAGAACATACAATCACATGAATCAAATGTTGCTTTAAGTCAACAGTGTGAAGGAAGAAAACCAGAAACAATTTTCTTTTTAATTTACATACATCAATATTCAGTTATTATTATTATTTAAGAACTGTGCTTAAAAGTTACATGGAAATATTAGTAAAAAAAAACCTCATTTGAATCAAAGTTTGTTTGTTTTAATTATTGATATTACCTCCTTTTACTGCTGCAGATAGTGTTTTAATTTGAATATTGATGTGGTTTTAGCACCACTGGGGGGGGGGGGGCTTACAATGTATATATTGTAAGCCCCCGAGTGATGCTTGCATCAAAAAGGCAGGGTATAAATGTGAATGAATAAATACATAAATATTTTTAATCAATAGACATCCATATTTATTTTTACTAGTGAAGTAAACATGATATAAACCAGCATCAAACCTTATAAAGAAGGAAAGAAAATGGGGGTGGGGGCTGTTAGGAATTATATCAACCGAGGGGACAAATCCTCTGTAGCAACCTGTGGCCTATCTACAAACCTTAATTAGTTAGAGAGATCATGATATAGAGCCTCTTGAAGGGAGAGTAAGAACAGTAGTTCTCTGCAGAGAAAGAGAACAACCCTTTGTACCCCGTAATTTAAGGAGCAGCAACAGGCTAATAGGCAGACAAGGGAGGGTGTAGCATGTGGTTTGGTTCTCAGCGGAACAGCAGGCTTCTAATGAGGCCTAGTAGTGGATAGCAGCTGGTAAACTCTGCACTCAAGTAGGAACCTTGGAGAGGCTTTATGCACTAACAAAAGGCTGCAAATTGCTCAAAGGCCTGAGTAGGGAATGAGAACATGTTCATATGGCCAGCTAGTATATACATATTTTTTTAAATGCTACAATACAGAAGTCTAGACTACCACGAAAAGATATACAGGTTCATGGTTTTTGTGCATTTTTTAAGAAGAAGCTGCGTATAACCTTAATATTAGTTTTTCACTAAGAACAGAGCCACCTGCTTCTCTAGATCACAATGGCGGCTGAAATATCTGAACAAAATCTTAGTATTGTGAAAGAATTGCAGCTCATCTCAGATAAGCATTGATTTCATAGCTTATAATAAGTACCATTTTATTTATGGGGAAAGTGTGGGTACAATCCACCAGAAACAATGAAGCTTTCAGGTGTGCCTCTTTGCAAAGGTAGGCAACTATGTGAAGACGCTATCCAACAAAACTGTCCCCATATTTGCCCCAGAGGTAGAAGTTCTATTTGGGTCTTCCCCCCCCCCCAATACAACCCCAAATCTTATGAATCAAGAAAGTTGGGCAAGGCTGCCTGGCCTAGGCCCTCTTTTGCATCCCCATTCATTGCCTGTCTCTACTACATTCCACATGTAATATTGTTGGGGTCCGGAAGCTATCCATTCAGACCAGGCTTGTGAGATATCAAACCAATAATCAATCAGACAAGGAGAGATCTCAATTACAATGACTTTATTTGGCCAATACACTTCATTATGGAACAGGAAAGTGCAGCCCAGCACCCTTTCATGCAAGGCTTTTTATACCTCCTCCTCAGGTTTCTCTCTTACTCCTCCCTAGATTTTCTACCCTCCAATCATTCTCTATGTAATTTCCATGTCCTAGAATTCTTCCATTCTTCTTCTGTTCTCACCCCCCCCCCAATCACATTCCATAGGGCTAGATTGAACTGTTATATTTCTAAGAGTATTAATGTGGTTACAAGCAATACCAACATTACATACAGATTGATTGATTGATTGATTGATTGATTGATTGATTGATTGATTGATTGATTGATTGATTGATTGATTGATTGATTGATTGATTGATTGATTGATTGATTGATTGATTGATTGATTGATTGGGCCCCACCATTATATTCTACATAGTTGTGACAGCTGGACCATTAGGAAAGCTGAGCGCAGAAGAATAGATGCCTTTGAGATGTGGTGTTGGAGGAGAGTTTTGAGAGTCCCCTGGACAGCAAGGAGAACAAATAGGTCAATCTTAGAAGAAATAAACCCAGAATGCTCCTTAGAAAGTCAAATTGTAAAGATGAAGCTAAAGTACTTTGGACATCAAATGAGAAGAGAGGATTCCTTTGAGAAAGCCTTGATGCTGGGAAGGGTGGAGGGAAAAAGAAAAAGGGGGCGGCCAAAAATGAGATGGATAGATAGTATTGTGGAGACAATGGGCACAGAGCTCAGTGAGTTGAGGGGGATGGTGGAGAACAGGAGTGCCTGGCGGGCAATGGTCCATGGGGTTGCAGAGGGTCGGAATCGACTGTGCGACTGAACAACAAAAGGCAATATGAGAACCAAGCTGCCAACCTCTTCCTTTACTCAGGCAACATGAGGATGTACTTTACTGCCTGTCAGCTGCTAAAAATGGACTTTCCTCCCCAGTTCTAGATTCCCATAATGACTGCTTAGCCCCATGTTACAGCACTTCTAAGCCCATTTGATCAGCTTTTCCCCATGCCAATTTGCCACAATCACCTTGCCCAGAAGTAGTTCTGATTCCCCTCCCAACCTCTGGCTGCTCCACCTTTATGACACCCACCTTTGGCCTCAGGTTCTGGTCCTGATTTCAAGACATTGGAAGTGCCAGGCTGAACCAACATGGTCCCACCACAAATCTAGAACGTTGTGGTGTTCTAAATTACACAAAAACCTGGACTCATGGAGCAAGTTTATTGCTTCAGCTTATGAAAGCCGCCAAGGGAGGAGTGCAGGGAATACTTATCAAAGTTGCAGAAAACACCAAATTGGGTGGAAATGACTAATACAGAATGTAAAACTATCTTGATAGGCTTGAACACTAGACTGAAAACAACAGGATGAAATTTAACAGGGATAAGTGCAAAGTTCTACACCCAGAGGGGGGCACCAAATGGCCAGTTATAAGATGGGGGATACTTGGCTGAATAATCCAACAAGTGAGAAAGATCTTGGAATTTTAGTAGATCACAAGCTGAATAGGAGTAAACAGTGCAATGTGGCTGCAAAAAAAGGCAAATGCTATTTTAAGTTACATTAACAGAAGTACAGTCTCCAAAATCTGTGATGTACTAGTCCCCCTCTATTTAGCACTAGTCAACTTACATCTAGTATTGTGTCTAATTCTGGACACTGCACTTTAAGAAGAATGCTAGCAATCTGGAACAAATTCAGAGGAGGACAACAAGGATGATTGGGAGACTGGAATCAAACCTTATAAGGAAAGACTGAAAGAACTGGGCATGTTTAGCCTTAAGAAAAGGAGACTGAAGAAAGATATGATAAAACTTTTCAAATACAGTCATACCTCGCATAACGAATTTAATTCATTTTGCAAGGTTGCTCGCTATGAGAAAAATTTGCTATAATGAATTTTTCACTATGCAAGTCGGACTTTTCCCTATGGAAAAACTCGCATAACAAGCATTTCTATGGGGAAAACTCGCATAGCGGGGAAAAATTGCTATGCGAGTTTTCCCCATAGAAATGCTCATTATATTAGTTTTTTCATAGGGAAAAGTCTGACTCGCATAGTGAAAAATTCGTTATGCGAGTCAGACTGCTTAGCGAAAAACTTGCTCATTATGCGAGTTTTTCGCTAAGTGAAACGGTTGTTATGAAAGGTTTGACTGTACTTGAAGGATAGTCATAAAGAGGAAGGACAGGGTCTGTTCTTGATCATCCCCGAGTGCAAGATATGTAATAACAGGCTGAAACTACTGGAAGTCATGTACAGTAAAACCTCGGATAACGTTAAAACCTGGTTCCACAAGTCTTGGTGTTATCCGATTTTTAGTGTTATCCGATGCATGTTAAAATCCTATGGGATCCATAGAGATACATTGTAACCACACAGGCTTTAGCGGTTGTTATCCGATGCATCCCGTAGGATCTTAATGTTATCCGATGCAATTCTCCCCCCCCCCCCAGATTGCTTAATGTTATGCGATTTTAGTGTTATCCGATACTAATGTTATCCGAGGTATTACTGTATAGGCTGAATATCAGGAAAATCTACTTAATTGTTAGAGCAGTACAACAATGGAACCAATTACTGTGGGATATGGTAAATGTTCCAATGCTGAAGGCATTCAAGAGAAAATTGAAAAACCATCTGTCAGATCTGTTTTGATTTGGATTCCTACATTCGACTCAATGGTCTCAAAAACTCCTTCCAACTTAGTTATTCTATGATTCCATGATTCTAGCTTTCTTTTATATAAAAAACCGCACTTTAACGTTGATAAACGTTGCTTAATAGTCCCCAGGCTTAATCTGTATATATTTTTGTGAGAGTTAATTTCACATTGGAAAAATCCTCCGGACCTAAACATTTTACTGACTTCAGAAGGACGGAAGGCTGTTAACATTGACCCCATCAGTATCAAACTCAAATTGTGAGCAGAGTTTTGGCTACTTAGTCACTGCACCACAGGGCTCATTGATGGAGGGTAAAAGGAAATAGTCCTTTCATACTAGTTTGCTAGTATGATGTTGGATTTAAGCCAAAGACATCTCAGATAGTGTCCTTCTCACAATGATACAGTTGTGGGCTTTTTCTCTCCAAGTATCACATAGATGTTATTACATTTGTACAACAAATAATCTGAGTCTGTATCAAGAATTTATGTCCAAATATTATGTACTTGATTGAAATGCAAAAATGCTAGTTGCTAAGCCAACCCTCGAAGGAAAGGAATGATAAATATGATTTGTCCAGCTAATTAAGTAATTTTAAAAATTAAGTGACAGGAAAATAATACAGAAAAATAACTACTTTGCTCCACAAATTGGAACAGATCTGGTTATAATTGTATACTCCTACATGATGCTTGGAAAGGTTGAAGCCAAAAGAAGAAGCGGGCGGCCACAGATGAGATGGCTAGATGTTATTGTGGGTGCAATGGGCACAGAGCTGAGCGAGTTGAGGGGGATGGAGGAGGACAGGAGTGCCTGGCGGACAGTGGTCCATGGGGTCGCAAAGGGTCGGAATCGACTGTGCAACTGAGCAACAACAAACATGATGATTTTCCTACATTTTCATTTGTGCCACTAGGGAATTTTTAAAAAGACTGACGTCTTCTTAGATACATGGAAATTATATGGTGAGAGGATTAATCCTTTCTCCCCTATCTGAATCCCCCCAACTCCCTCCCCCTTGAAATGCTGATTTACATCTCTAATTGTAGAAAATATTTGTGGAAGATATTATTTAAATCACTTTAAAATACTAAGCGCACAGGTACACTCGTATGTTCATTCTATACATAGTGTACTTGCACCAAAAGATAACTAAGTTTTAGAAGATTAATTTGGCATATTCATGTTCTGGTCTGATTTAGTGTACAGTTTACTGAACTGATACTTATAGATATCTTACTTTTAACTTCTATCAGTTTCACTCAGCTCAACACAGCCAATTCTGTAACATCAGGATTTTAAACCCAAAGTGTTTGATGGGTGTCAGATGGAGGGGAAATGCATTGATGCATACAGCAGAACCCCGGATAATGCTAAAACTTGGTTCCATGAGTCTTAGCGTTATCCGATTTTTAACTTTATGCAATACATAATGAATTGCATAATGTTAAAACTCCATAGAGATACATTGTAACCGGCACAGGCTTCAGCGAACATTATATGATACATCCCATACAATTTCAATGTTATGCGATGCAATTTTTTTCCAGATTGCTTAACCCTATGCGGTTTTAGCGTCATCTGGTGCAAACGTTATCCGAGGTATTAATGTATTTGCATTATCTTTTTTTTAAAAAAGCTCAAGAAAATATCATTGGTATGTTTTTTCTTTCCAAAAAGTCAGGCTGCTGCTGCTGCTGCTGCTGCTTGATATAATTTTGGGAACAATGTTTTAAAGCATAATCTTATTTGTTTATATCATTAATAATACACAGAAGGACTTATGGTTTCTTAAAATGACTATGTTCTGAAAGAGCAAGGTGGTGTCAAAGGATCTGACACATGTGTTTCCTTTAAACAATCAATAAACCAGCTTCAAGGAGTCTGATGTCAATCCTAAGCAGCTTTGTCTGTTTGCATGGTTGGTATTGCCAGCAGCAAGTCTGGAGGACCTGGCTACATTGAAATCTGTCACACTCAGGAGGAGCCTCTCAGGCCTGCTGTGGCACCGGCATCTGCTTTGTGTGTGTCCATGTGCAAGGAAGCTTAAGTAAGTGTGGGAAAGGAACAAGTGCAGACCAGGGATTGCCATAAGGCAGGACCGAACACGTCGTTCTTTCGGGTTCATCACAGACAGATGGAGCAACACATAATAGGCCTGGGCCACAGGTCCTCAGAGCTTTTCTGTTGCTGATGAATATACAACGAAACATTAGCCAAGAGTGAAGGGAAAACCACTTAGGAAGGAAATCTCTACTTCACTGCAGGGCCATTAGTTGCAAACTGTTTGAATTCAGATAATTTTTTTCCATTGCCTATGGTGGGGAAAAAGCACATGTTGTTTACTTTAGAGGCCCACCCTTTCATTTTCACATCTCATTATCCTGGGATCCACAATCACTAGGATGGAGGTCAAATGTTCACATGTGCATGGGACATGAATATCTTTTCATTCACATCATCATCATTGCCATAAGTTTTTTTAAAAAATTATCTACTCTCAGTAATGCGATCACCACCACAGTACTTTACAGACATGTTTCCTACAAGGGATATTTTCCAAAGAAACTGAAGATTCAGATTTCAGTTGTGGGAGTAAACAGAATTGTCATGTTTGTCAATCCGTGCTTTGAATGCAGCATGTTTTTCACAAAAGCAAGAGTGAACCTTAAAATGTTTCACATCCCCAGGCCACTGCATGCTATGGCCTGATGTAATGAAATAAGCCCCATTTTAAACGGTGCTTTTTTTCATTATCTTTTTGCCCACCTAAATGTGTTTTAGTACTTTCAAAATGGCAATTCCAAATCAGGGGGAGAGAGAAGAATGTAAACAATATATGCCTCATGGAATTGAAGAAATGAAACTTATTCTGTGATTGTCATGTCTTGCTGTAAGATCATTGGTTGGAATCCTGGACCCTGGGGGTGGAGATATAACTCAGAGGCACACACGCGCGCACACACTGGGCATTCTCTCTGGAATGCTCTGCTCTTAATCTGCCAAAATGTAGTGGCTTGAGAAAAGCCTTGGGGGGGAGGCGTGGTTTGGATGGAGTAGGAGAAGCAGCGGCTTGTCCTTCCTCCGCCATTAAGTGAGATTTCCAATGAGATTTTTATAGTTAAATAAGGCGGATTTTGGTGGAAAAAGGACTGCTGGAGTTGGCTAAAAGGGCTCCCGACCAGAGGTGGAAAAAAAAAAATAATAACAAAAGCGGCGGATCGGCGGATCGGCGTGAGCGGGTGAACGGGGCCTGGAGAGTTGCGCTCCGGTCGGCGAGGGGGTCTAGAGGCTAGAAAGAGCGTCGCGGTTCCCGTCGTCGCCCGTCGAGCCACCTCCGGTGCCGGAGTAGAATCCGGAGTGCGCCGCGGAGGATTGTAAAAGCCGCAAGAGGAGAGCAGTAACAGAGGTGGGAGATTTAATTAAAGAAGAAAGTCTTACTGGTGCCTGGGAGGAAAGCGCGTCCCCCGGAGTCTGCCCCGCGATTCTGATGACTGTGAGTGGTACTTTGGCGGTAGAGTTTTAGCGAGAGGGGAGACAGGGGGACGCGAAAAGAAGAGGACTCATGAGAGAGAGCTGGTCGGGAGAATCGAGAAGGCGGGGATTTGGAGAAGTGGAGAAGAAAAGACAAAGGGAAGAGATCGGAGGTCGGATAGTGCAGATGGTGGAGTTGCTTGGAGCGTAATTGCTATTAATAAAAAATTCTTGAACTGTGACTTTGAGGGAGTGAAAGAGAACTATGTTTGGTGGCCGGAATTGGGACAGAGGGTGAGTGAAAAAAGAAGCAACAACAATGGCGGAGTTAATCGAAACTTAACTCTGAGAGTGGAAACAAAACTAAGACCAGCAGCAGCGAAGCGAAGAAAAGAAGGACATTGTCTGATCTTCTCTTTGTTGGAATTTGATGGCTGATTTGTGACTTTTGACTTACGTCTTCTGGTCAGATTTCCCTTAGAGAGGAGATAATCAACCTGCCTATTTGAAGAAGAAAACTGCAGCGGTCTCAGTACTTTTATAATAGACTATCCTTCCCTCCCCCTTCCACTTTCCCCCCTCCTTGCTTTTTGGCTTGTATATAATAGACAATAAGAGTTCATCTTTCTGGTTTTTCTTTATATAATATATGACACTGGGATATTGCAAATTTGACAACTCTGAAATTAAGTTCTTGTTTTATATAAAGATTGATTTTAGTATTTAGGTATTAGAACCCTGCGCATAACTGGCTGTAGATACAATTGAACCAGAGTTAATTCAGGTGGTGAGATATTAAGCAAAATTTATAAATTTGAATTATTAAACTAAGCAGATAGGCTATGCAGGGAGGGGAGGAGGCAGTCAGGCCAAAAGGGAGGAGAGAGAAAAAAGAAAAAGATCAACAAGATAAGGAAAGGTACACACCGTCACCAACGATGGAGAGCACAACAGCAGCAATGGACTCTCAAGCAGGTACTGGAGGACGATTAGCGGACTTACCTGAAAGAATGGACAATATGTGTGCTATTTTACAACAATTGGTAAAAAATGGGAATGATAATCAGGTTGCAATGCAAAAATTGAATAAAATGGTGGAAAATAATTGTGAAGAGATGAAAAAAGACAGAGAACTGGCCAGGTTACAACATGAGAGCCTGGCCAGGACTCTGACTGATATGCAGAAAGAGGTTACAGAGAATACAAAAAAAATCAAAGTGATTACTGACACAATGCAAAAGGATTTAGAACAGGCAAAGATTTCTATGAATGAGTTGTTGATTCAAGAACATGTGATTGCTTCAAGAGTATCTGTTCAAGAGAAAAGGATGATGATGGTGGAGGAGGGGCAGAGAAAACAGAACATTGTGATACGTAAAATGGCTGAACGAACGCCAGACAAGCTTAGAGATAGAGTAGTGGATTGGCTGAACTCTTTGAAAATGGGAAAAGATTTTGTGGCAGAAGACATCGGAGCAGTGTATAGAGTGGGGGGAAGGCGAGATAGGAGATCACCAAGGAATGTTCTGGTCAAATTTGCAAACTGGGCGGATAAGTTAAAAGTGATGGCTTACATCAAACAAGCGGGGTCTGGCATTCTAAAGATTGAGGGGGCTGATGTGGAAATCTACAATGACATAGCACTGGAGGAAAGAAAATGGAAATACATGATGAAACCCGTGACGAAGTTGTTGATTTCAAAAGAGATTAAGTACAATTGGAGATTTCCACAACAGCTGAGATTTTTTTATGAAAAAAGATGGCATATTTTGGATGATAGAACAGATGTTATGGAGTACCTGACTCAACTTGGGTTCATTAAGGTGGCGAGTCCAGAATGGATTACCTTGAGAACTGATTTGTATGCAGTTGGGGCGATGGGCCCAGTTCTGAATAAAGAGGGAGAAGTGGAGGGTGCAGTGGGAGGAGCAGATGCGTCAGGAACATCAAGTGCTGAGTTATTTGAATGATTATCTTGCAGAAATAAAATTATAATGGTGGAGGGAGGGGGCCCCTAGAAGAACACAATGCTTTTTTTCCCCGGTCCCCCCTCCCCTCTTTGAGTGACAGAGGTGACATCTTGGAACAAGGTGTGGGGAGGGCAGCAGAAAATGGAAGAGTAGGTAAGTTTTCTTTTTTCTTTTTCGTAGTTGTTGTATTAAGTAATTTTTTCCAAGTATTTCATTTCATTGAGTTCTTCAGTAGTAAGAACTCTCAGTCTTTTTTTCTGTTCTTATATTGTTTTGATTTAATTGTTTTTTATCTTGGGTTCTTAGTAGGGGATGGAGATAGCACGTCCGGGGAGAAATGTAAAGGAGGGGAGAGTTTAGCAAATATAGATGGTTAAGAATCTAAGATTGATATCATGGAATGTGAAAGGAACAGGGAATGCTGTAAAGAGGAGGAGGTTGCAGATAGCGCTCAATAAATCTAAATCTGATGTCATCTTTCTACAGGAGACTCATCAAAAATCGGCAGACACCAATAAACTAGTTGTGAGAGGAGTTGATATTTATGAAATGGCTTATGGGACATCAAAAGCGAGAGGTGTTGCAACCCTTATCTTGGAAAAATTGGGCTTTAGTGTGTCACAATCTATAGCTGACCCAGAGGGGAGATATTTGATAATTAAGGGAAAGATTGAAGATGAAGAGATAACCTTGGTAAATATATATGCTCCAAACACTAATCAGGAAGAATTTTTAGAAAAACTGAGAATAATTTTAAATAATGAAGGAACGAGGAACATGATTATTGGGGGGGGGATTTTAACTTGTTAAGTTCTGAAATTGACACTACAAGTACCAAAAAGAAAAGTAAAAAGTATATTCTGAGTGATTGGGCAAAATCAATGGATATAAAGGATGTATGGAGGGAACTCAAAGGACAGGAAAGGGATTATACTTATTATTCTCAAATTCATGATATGTATTCAAGGATTGACTATATATTTGTTACACAAGGTTTATTGAAAACCATAGAGGATATTAAAATAGGGACGTTTAGAGAATCAGACCACGCTAAAATAAGTATAGACATAAAATTGGAAGAAAGCGATAGGAAAAAATATATTTGGAGATATGATTCAAAATTATATAAAGAGGAGAACACGAAAAAACAAATAATGGAGAAATGGGATGAATATTGGATATGGAATGATAATAAAGAGGTCAGCTCTGGAGTGGTATGGGACACAATGAAGGCAATTTTTAGAGGAGAATCCATAAAATTAAGTAGTTGGAAAAAGAAATGGAACATTAATAGAACTCAGGAATTGGAAACACAATTGAAACAACTTCACCGGAATTATATAAGGGACAAAGATCAGAGGGTATTACAACAGATACAGAAAATAAAGAAAGAACTAGAAGCCCAGGATATGGAAAAGGTAAAAAAAGATCTGATATTTTTAAAAAGAGAATACTTTGAGTATAGTAATAAAAACTCTAAGTTATTGGCAAAAGCAGCGAGGGACAAAAAGAATAAAGGCCAGGTAGGAGTTTTGGTTGATGTGAAGGGAAAGAGATGTAATAAAAGGAAAGAGAAAGTAGAAATAATAGAGGGCTTTTATAAAGATTTATATTCAAAGAAGCAGGTAAATCTGGGCAAATTGGAGGACTATTTTAAAAAGTATAACATATTATTAATAACAGAAGAACACAGAAATAGGATGGAGGAACAAATATTGGTAAAAGAAATTGAGGATGTAATTAAGAAATTAAAATTGGACAAAGCACCAGGAGAAGATGGGCTTCCTGCTGAATTTTATAAGGATTTCAAGCCTTGGATTGTTCCGAGATTACATAAATTATTTAATGGGATCTTAGAGGGAGAAGCAACACGGAGTCTTGGAATAGATCAATTATAGCATTAATCCCTAAGCCGGGTAAGGACTTACAGAAAATAGAATCATATAGGCCGATATCCTTAATTAACCAAGACGCCAAAAAATTTTCTACAATAATGGTGACTAGGCTAAATAGTTTCATAGCCAAATATATGAGATGATCAAGCAGGGTTTGTAAAGGGCAGGTATATGTCAGACCTTACAAGGAGGGTAGTGGATTTATTGGATACAGCTGAAAAGCAAAAAGATAAAGTAGGTTTTTTAGCCCTGGATATCTTTAAGGCATTTGATTCTTTGCAATGGGTCGCAATACATGAGGTAATCAGATTATACGGATTTGGTGACAAATTTCAAAAAGTTATTAAGAATCTATATAAACAGGGGAGAGCGATAGTGAAATTTAATGATAGTTATACAGGAGAAATAAAATTGGAGGCAGGAACTCGGCAGGGATGTCCTCTGTCACCCTCACTATTTGTATTGGCTATGGAACTACACTAGTACCCTGAATAACGTTATGACTTGGTTCCACAAGTCCCGTCGTTATCAGGTTTTTAACGTTGTGCGATACATTGAACACACAATGTTAAAAAAAGCCCTGTTTCCCTGGAGGCTGCAGGAAGCCAGAACGTCGGGATTTGAATCCTGACATTTTGGCTTGCTGCTGCCTCCAGGGAGGTGGGGGAACTTTGGAAACAGCTTGGAGCGGGTCTCCCCACCTCCCTGGACCCGGCGGGGGGGGGGGTCAGAGACCCCAAAATTGGTAAAAAAAACGTCCGTTTTTTTTTAACCAATTTTGGGGTTTCTGACCCCCCGCCGGGTCCAGGGAGGTGGGCAGACCTGATCCAAGCTGTTTCTGAGCTTCCCCGACGTCCTGAGCCAGTGCAGCAAGCCAGAATGTCAGAGTTCGAATCCCGACATTCTGGCTTGCTGCACTGGCTCAGGACGTCGGGGAAGCCCAGAAACACCTTGGATCGGGTCCCCACACCTCCCTGGACCCAGCGGGGGGGTCAGAAACCCCAAAATTGGTAAAAAAAAACGGACTTTTTTTTACCAATTTTGGGGTCTCTGACCCCCCCCCCCCGCCGGGTCCAGGGAGGTGTGGGGACCTGCTCCAAGCTGTTTCTGGGCTTCCCCGACATCCTGAGCCAGTGCAGCAAGCCAGAATGTCGGGATTCGAACTCTGACATTCTGGCTTGCTGCACTGGCTCAGGACGTCGGGGAAGCCCAGAAACACCTTGGATCGTGTCTGCCCACCTCCCTGGACCCGGCGGGGGGGTCAGAAACCCCAAAATTGGTAAAAAAAACGGACATTTTTTTTTACCAATTTTGGGGTGTCTGACCCCCCGCTGGGTCCAGGGAGGTGGGCAGACACGATCCAAGGTGTTTCTGGGCTTCCCCGATGTCCTCAACCAGTGCAGCAAGCCAGAATGTCGGGATTCGAACCCTGACATTCTGGCTTGCTGCACTGGCTCAGGACGTCGGGGAAGCCCAGAAACACCTTGGATCGTGTCCCCTGCCTGCTCCAGAGAGATCAGAGGACCCGATCTACAGCTGCAGGGTGGCTGGGGAAGCTGACAGGGACTCCCTGTCGGCTTCCCTAGCCACCCGCCCATGCCTCCGCAGCTGTGGCGTGGCTGGGGACGCCGACGGGGAAGCCCCCCATCAGCTTTCCAGCCTCCCCACCCCTGCCTCCGTAGCTGCAGGGTGGCTGGGAAGCTGAACGGAGAACCCCGTTCAGCTTTCCACCCACCCTGCTGCTAAGAACGACTGTATCGGATAACGTTAAAATCGTGTTATTCGATACAAGATTTTTCCGAAAATCTTGTAACGTTATGCGGTTTTAGCGCTATATGATACTCGCGTTATACGGGGTATTACTGTATTGCCGAATTTAATTCGGCAAGATAAAGACATATCCGGAATCGAAGGGAATAAAATAAGTTTATACGCCGATGATACATTAATTACAATTAAACAACCCATACAAGTAATTCCAAAGATTAACAAACATTTGAAAACCTTTGAGGAAATAACAGGATTAAGGGTGAACTGGGATAAATCTGAGCTGATTTTAGTCAATGGGAGTAAGAAGGATGAAGAAGAAATAAAGCAAAAATTTAACATTCAAACCCCGCATAAATTAAGATACTTAGGGGTAATACTTGCTAGAAAAACTGGGGAACTCAAAGAATTGAATTATGGTAAACAAATGAAAGAGATAGATAAGAAAATAACACAGTATAATAAGTTGAATCTATCGTGGTTTGGCAGGGTTGCAATGTGCAAAATGATGTTGTTACCTAAATTAAACTTTTTATTTGATGCCCTGCCAATAAAACATATAGATAAAGAATTGAAAAGGTATCAAAACACTATAAATAGATTCTGTAATGGGAAACGAGGAGCTAGAATACCTAAGATGCTGTGGTATGCATCGCAAAAAGAAGGGGGACTGGGTATTCCGAATGTTAGTAAGTATTACAGAGCTTTTCAATTACGAAATGCCATTAAATTATTAATTAGAGAAGAGCCAATATGGGGAAAATTAGAAACAAAAGAGTTTTCTAGAAAAGGGAAGGCATTATTTTTATGCGGGGATAAGGATAAAAAAATGAGAATACAGGGTAAGATGATAAGAGCAACAATAGAGGAATGGAATAAAGCAAGAAAGGATCTTATTCCAGGGATCTCAATGGTCACAGAATTAGAAGATTTTAATAATTTACCGATGAAAATAGATGGTAGGATTAAGGATATCTTATTAGAAAATGGGGTCTCTTTGTTGAAAGATTGGATCAAAGCTTGTAGGGATTTAGAGAGGAGAAATGAGCTTTATCGGCAACTGGAGTTGGATTGGTTCAAAATCCTCCAGATGGATAGCTGGAACAAGAGATTTTTTTTCGGAGATGGGACCAGACAGGGAGCTTACAGAATTTGAAACACTGCTGGTCAAATTAAGAAAAGGTGACATAGGACTAAAAGGGATAGTTAGTCAAATATACAAAATCTTAAATAAAGGGGGGAAGGCTCAACAAGTATTGAAAGATAGCTGGGAACAGGAATTGAACACGATAATCACTGAGAAAACAGGGGGGGGAATGTGGAGAAGACGAATTATGAGATCTATGTCGGTAAGAGTGAAGGAACACAATTATAAATTAATTTGGAGATGGTATAGAACCCCGGCGAGACTGCATCTAATGTACAAAGATTTGAGTGAGAACTGCTGGAGATGTAAAAAAGCTAGAGGTACATATGAGCATATGTGGTGGTCTTATGATGTTTTGAAAGACTTTTGGGGGAAAATTGAGGCTGATATCAAGGATATATTGGAATTGCAGTTTGAACTGGGGTTAGACACAGTTTTGTTAACTGAGGTGGACAAATACAAAATGAGTAAAGATAACAAGGAATTGATGGCAATAATGTTATCGGCGGCCAGACAGTGTATAGCGAGAAATTGGAAAAATAATGAAAAGCTAAAAAGAAGGGACTGGTATAAGGAAATGTGGGATTTGGCACTTAACGAAAAGCTCACCTGGGAGATAAATTTTAAAAAGGGTAAAGTAACTGGCAATAACTTCTGGAGGGTTTGGAAACCTTTTATTGAATATGCAATGGTTAAGAATAAAGGCATACCCCCTGTATCTGAGCAAAATGATTTCTGGAAAACATAAGGAAACATAAATCCCCAGACAATGTATATATCACAAGGGTGGTTTTAAAGTCAAAAAGGATAGTAGAGTTAGTGAACAACATATATTGGTCATGAGGAGATATATGGAGATACAGTTTATAACTTGAAGTATCAAATATTGGTTTATAACGAGGTAATAATACTTGATTGACGACACCAATGTAGAATTGTTGCTTATGTGAATTTCTATTTTCTTTTCTTATTTTTATATATATTCTAGAGTTATGTAATGTTTTTGTCTTATGTATTTTTTCTGATTTGTAATGTCTTATATACCTAATAAAATTTTTAAAAAAGAGAGAAAAGCCTTGGGCTTTTCCTGGAACCTATAGCATGCTTTATTTCTGTTTTGATGGACTGTATCCTGTATCTTACTATGCTTTCAACATATTTCTTGAAGAAGCTTGGAGTGGTTATTTGGCTTGTTGCTACCTTATCTACACACATCAGATGCCTGGGTTGTCCAGCGAGGGAGTTGCAACTCAGAAAAACAATAGGGCCTACTCAAGGGTAAGGCTGGTATTGTAACACTCGAGAATGGAGATATGACCATTGGGGGGGGGGTGAGTACAAATCCCAGAAGCCCCCAGCCAGCATGGCCTTTAGTTTGAATTTTAGCAATAAATCCAAGAGGTTTATCAAATTTCCACTCTGCCAATATGGGCCACTGGATATACAAAATTGACCTAAATATTACAAGAGTTAAGATCCCCAAAGAAATTTAAAATATATTAATGTGGGGCAGTGCCTAAAGAAGAGGGTCAACCTGGCACCCTTTACATGCTTTGGTCTACAGGTTTAAATCAGGTCCCAGAAAACATGCCCAATGATTAAAGATTATGAGGATCATAGGTCAAATCATCTGAAGAGGAGCATGCTAGCTAGCCCTCTTTATCTAAACTAGTGGTTCCCTATGTGGGGCCCGGGGCCCACAGAGGACTTCAATTTCCAGAAGCCTAAGTCAGTACATTGGCTGATCAGTGCTTTGGGGAATTGATTAAGGCTTCTGGGAATTGAAGTCCAAAAACCAAAGATTGGGAAACTGATCTAAACAGTTGGGCTAGAGCAGGAATGGACATCATGTGGCTTTCCAGATATTGCAGGGCAGCAAATCCCATCATTCCTCAACACTAACTACACCAGCTAGAGCTGATGAGAATTGCAGATAAAAAACATCTGAATGGCCAGAGCTGACCACCATTATTAGGCTTCAATTTAGGAAACATAGGATCAAATTGCCACCCAAATCCTGTTCCTTAGCTTAGTAAGTCAAACTAGAGTAAGGCCATTTAATTAATAGTCATTTGATGAGTCAACTGGCTCCATATCTTCTGTTCCTCTTCTTCTTTCATGCTCCGATCAAATCCTGGACTGCCAAAATGAAGCCACTCTCTTGGCTTTGTCATTGACCAAACTTAAGTCCTCATTGGTGCATGTTTCTGGCAGTCATCAGCAGACTAGTAAATGAGCCGGATTCTGTATCTCTCCACATTCATACTGCATGTTGTTGTCTGCCAGCAGCCCCCACTAGAGCATGTTGGTCTTACATCTCCAACCCTCAGCCTATTTGGGGTCCTCCAAGTGACATAGAGGAGGTTGAGTTCCTTCCTCCACCTTATAATTTGGTTTTGCTCTTGTGTACCCTCAAGAATGTTTGTTCTTGCCACAAAGCTGATCTGAGCAGGTGGACTTGAGGCTCATATCCATTCAGAGGGTGTTGAGCATCATTCTCTTGTTTAGTTCTCTCAGCATCCGCTGCTGTTTCTCTTCTGATCATGGGTGGAGTGATACCAACAAGAGAGTATATTTTCTCAACTGGTGTAGTCTTGAGGCATCCTGTCAATATACACATGGCTTCATTAACAGCGATGTCAACTTTTTGCATGTGTGGATGTGTTCCATACTGGAGCAGCATACTCTGCTGTAGGGATGCTCAGGGCCAAAGTTGACGTACACAGTGTGGATGGTTGAGTTCCCCATTTATAGTTTGTGAGTTTCCTGATGATGTTGTTCCTTGTACTAATTTTGGTTTTGATATTCAGGCAGTGTTGCTTAAAAGAGAGTGTCCTGTCAAGCATCACACTGAGGTATTTTGGTGCTGAATAATGCTGTAGTTGGTACCCTTGCCACATAACATCCAACCCTTGCCTCTCAGTTTCGAAGGTGGAAATCACACACTTGAGTCTTGCTTGGATTAGGCTTCAAATTGTTGGTGTTGTAATACTGTCCTAATTCTTCAAGTGTTCCAGTATGTTTTCCACTACCTCATCAAAACTTGAGCCTTGAATGACCTTCTGTTGATTCAAATGGGCCTACTCTAGTTATGGCTTACTATGCTAAGTAATAATATTTTAGCCACTGGATTACATTCATCTCACCTTTTACAGTGATTATGAAGACAGAGTGGGGAAAAATTATAATTTCTGCTCTGATCTTTATGAAGGAAGGATAGAATAACAGTTGAGCAATAACCAAAAAGGCAGTATTTATTTTGATCTGTTATGTGATAGGCAGCAGATCTTCCCCACTGATATGATTTTTCCCATTGATATGATTCCAGATTCTTGATTGGTAACAAAATGTAAAGAAGACTTTCTGTGGTGGCGATGACGTTCTTCTCATCATTTCAACCACAGGATCTTCAGAAAAAAGAGAAAGCAAATACAGTACTTGTAAACTCAACATACAGTATGTATGCACCCAAAACTGAAGTAAATATCTGTTGCAACAGCTACAATACATTTGGTACTTCAAGTAAGAGGGGGGGATACTCAAGAAAACTGAAGATTCAGATGAGCTTCTTCCACCTAACAAGCTATAATTTCTCTTCATGGAGAGAGGAGGGGAAAAGTTCAGCAAGGAAAATTTCCCATGGTAGTCCCTTTGCTCTGCCTGCGACGAGGAGTTCAAGATGATCTTTAGAATGCCACGAGACAAAAGCATCATTACCTATAATTACTGTCTTCCAATGCCCACAGATTGATGACAGGCTTATCTGCTAGTCTTATCCTGCCTTTATTAGAATAGATGATTACATTAATTAAGAAATCAAATTTCCTATATCACGTTGGGTGACTGACCTCTGGAACAATGATATCAGGCTAGTTAAATGTAAATGGATGATGTCCAAAGATGATCATAATCCAAGATTATTTGTTCAGGGGGAAAACAAAGAGACCAATATGGCTTGTTGTTCCACTATAAATTAATAAATATATTTCTAGTTCTACCGCATTATTGTTGTTCATCTCTCCCCACCCCCCACAATTTATATATTTTTATTATAGCAATATGAAATATGATACATATAATGTCATACATGCAAAAGGGAATTTTCCAGAGCTGTTAGTCTTTGTAGCAACACACAAAAAGAGCTAGTATCCTGTTCAACATTTGCTTGCATAGCGCTCCAATATAGTAAACTCCTCTGTTCTGTGTGTTTGTTAATCAACTTCCAGAGGTTTCTCTGCCCCTTCTCACCAGTAGACCTATTTGTTCTCTTCTGCTGTGGTGACCATTATATTTAATTTTAATTTTATAGATTTATATTACTCTTGAAGAGCTGAATGTATCTTTGTCTGATGTCTCAGCTATGGGTGATGCTGCTATAGGAGCTGAGGCTCATAATGGAGTTTCTCCCCCTAATGACATTGCTGTCTTCTTCTCTGACACACTCAGGCTTCCTCGCCACGTTAAAGTGTGCACCCAAGATGGGGAAAGTGCAGGTGGCATCCCAAGTTAAATTCTGTGCAAGGTTTCCTTGGTTTTTTGGAATAGTAGCCATGTTAGTCTGTGGTTCAGGCATATCAGAAAACAAAATAAAATAAACAAAATAAAATAAAATAAAAAACACTGTAGCACTTTAAAGACTAACTGCTATATTTTATTGTTAGCTTTCGTGGATCAAGTCCACTTCTTCAGACAAAGAGTGAAACTTACAGGCATGGTTTTTATACACCAAATTCAGGGGGTCAAAGAAAACACCAAGGGTTTCCTTGGTGTTTTCTTATCTCTCTCCTCACATGTTTTCTCCATTGGGGAGGATTCAAAAGTGATATGACAGAATCCTCATCACATCAGTCAGGATAATGATAAAATGATGGCTTATTGACCCCTCCCTGCTGGCTTATTTAACATCTTATTTAACACCTTATACTTATCCTCCCTCTCTTTTACTCTTTTACTCCTTTTACTCCTTTACTTAAAGGAATGAGAGGTTGTTTTAAATTGTTTTTAGAGTTTTAACTGTGTGTTGTATGTTTGTTGATTGGTTGTAATCCGCCCTGAGTTGCCTGTGCGAGTAGGGCGGAATATAAATTCAATCAAATAAATAAATAAATAAATAAAAGTTTGTAGGGTACAACTTAAAAGTGGCTAATGGTTAAGCACTATACTTCAGAGGAAAGGTCAGAAAGCTTGCTGCTTTGTAGAGAGGCAGTATAAAGAAGGGTTGAGGCTTACAAACATGTTCTTTTTGGAGATTTTTTTTTTCTTATTGGAAAGTTCTTTTGAAAGATTAGCACTCATGGGAAGAAGATAAGAACCTTGAATGAAAATTAAAACTTATTTTCAATTGCAGAGCATTTGGAAGATCCTTTGAAGCTGTTGATTTCACAACTGCATTCATGAGCTGACTTAATGTGCTACTATTGTTTTAATGCAATTTCAAGTGCTTCACTTTGTTCATGCTTGTTAGTGCTCTGTGTTATTGAAAACATGCCGCTCAAGTTATTCAAAACTTCATCAGTCTATGCTTCATCTTGAAAAGATGTCCTTGGAACAATGCCAGCATGTTAAATAGAAAACCACTTATTGCAAACCAGGTAGTCAGTCTTTTACCTGTGTGTTTTATCTTAAAATGCTGCGTATTATTTTCACTCTCTCTTGCATTCACAACTAAAAATGAAGCTGTTTCTATAGAACAAATGCAAGATGTCAAGAGACTTCAACTCTTTCCAGATGCATAATACTGTGACAGCTACGCTGTCCCCTTGTGAAAAGCCCACTATTTCAATAAAGCTTAATGTGACTTACCATGGACAATTAGCCCTAATTAATGAAAAACAAATGAAGCAGATCAACAGCTTCCTTGGAATGCAGCTCAAGTCATCTCACTCCATCTGGGTGAGAGCCAGAGTCCATGTCTGCAAGGTCTAACTGGCTTTTTACCGCTAGCCTAAACCAAGGGTGCCCAAACTATGGCCTGTTGGTGCATTTTACTTCTGCTTCTGGGAGCAATGAGGGTGGTGTGGATGGGCCAGATGACTCTGTGTCAGGGCTGGATCTGGCCCATGGGCCATAGTTTGGGCACCCCTGGTTTAAGCAGAGAAAATGGCAGCCTAAAATCTATCTCATCCTGATGCAAAACATATCAGTGCCAAAACAGATTGCAAAGCATGTTTTATTTCTGCTTCCAGTGGGAGGAACCATGTGACCGGTCCGCTGAACCTCGTGACCGCCCATTTGAACCACATGACCGGCCATGGCCTGAAAAGTTTAAGCACCCCTGGCCTAAAGCCTACCAACCAGAGTCTGCTGCAAAATATTTTCAGGTAGAATATAACTTTTCTGAGTGCCCAGTTTAATGGTTGTGGTGAAGGAGGTGCTAGACAATGCAATGAGGATTTTCAGATCCAACTGCTGTTTTGAATTGTGGTGAGTGGGAGTGGATTAACAATGAATACAACAGAACCAGGCAAAATAATATCTTGGATTATTTTGCAAGGGGGAGAAACTGGGGAGTGAGCAAGAGGATGGAAAGCAAAGAGAGAGAGAGAGAGGATGAGTAAACAGAAAGAGAAAAAGAGAATAGTATTTTTATTCCTGCTTGATCTGGAAAAATTTGTTTGCGACCTTTACCTTTACCTTTTAAAAATTGCTTCTTGATAATGCATATTATCAATAATTATATGACTAGGTAAAGGTCACTCTTGTTTGAAAGCCAGTTGTATCCGACTCTAGGGTTTAGTGCTCATCTCTGTTTCATAGGCGAAGAGCCAGCACTGTCTGCATTTGCAGACATTTCCTTGGCCATGTGGCAGGCATGACTAGACACCAGAGTGCACAGAATGCTGTTTACCTTCACACCAAAGTGGTCCCTATTTATCTACTTGCAATTTCTTGCTTTCAAACTGCTAGGTTGGCAGGAGCTGGGACAGAGACGGAAGCTCACTCCATCCTGCAGTAATCGGGTATCGAACTTCTGATTTGCCACCTTCCAGTCAGCATCTTAGCCACTTGAGCCACTGCAGCCCCTAATTAGATGAGTAGGAAATCTTTGATTACTTTATCTTTGAGGGACTCTTTTCTTGTCAAGGAGAAGTTAAGCAAGATTTCTTCTATAAATATAGTGTTACCTCGCTTAAAGAGCATAATGCATTCCACAGGATTGCTCTTTAAGCGAGTTTGCTCTTTAGGTGAAACACCATTGTAAGCAACCAATTTTGGCTGGGGGTGGGGGTGGATTGCAAACCCCGATTTAGTTGTTAAGCGAGTTTTTGGTTGGCTTTAATTGTTAAGCGAGGCAACCATTCAGAGAAAATTCTGCTCTTTAAGCGAGTTAGTTCCTAAGGGAGCCACCCTTTATGTGATGTTTGCTGTACCATAATGAGAAACAAATTGAGAATCGTCCTTAGCTTATTCTTTCCTAACATTTAGAACCATTTCTCCACCCAGTCTTTCCTACAAAGACCTCTTTATTGCCTTGAGCCACATGTACCCATGCTTGGGCTGTGTATAAAAGACTTGGAATACATGACCCAGCTGGTTTTCATGAGAATGTGTTTCTGCACATTGTAGAATGGCTGTGAGACATGTCAGAAAAACAGCTGCCTCTGTCTTTCCCAACCAGCCAAGAATAAGCTGAGGAAAACAATGCCTTAAATGAAAACACCTTGACTTTTCATGCAAGGACAAAAGATGGTCATTATGCATACCAGGAAGGTTCTTTTATCACCAGTAATTACATATAAATTGGGGAGTTGCAATTTCTTTTTCTTCTTCTTTTTAAATAATTCTTCATTTATTTAGAACACGGCTTCCGCAGTCATTATATAATTTCTGCTCTTTTTGAATGATGTTATTATGAAAAAAAATAAGCTTACAGTTTCTGAGATGATTAAAAAGATGTGAATACAAAAAGTTGTATCATGGAGCTGGTCTTTTAGTTTGTGGTAAATGAAAGGTGCCTTTTTTAAAAAAAAAATCCAGAAACATATTTTTTTTCCATTTGGAAGATAGGATCAATTCTTATCTTTTGGAGATTACAAAAAATTATCCCATTATCACTACTGTATTACATCAAGGTCTGTGTTTTCTTCTTCTTCTTTTCACATCCCTCCACCCAGAAAAACCCTTCCTGGGGAGGGGACCCTCCAGTGACAACAGATTTCAAGCACAGGCATAAAGAGTTTAAAGTGGGACAAAAGCCCCTACAATTGTAAAAGAATCTCCCAGCCACCTCTGTTTATTCTTCCCAGGGAGATATCAGCCCATTGAGAATTGGAAAGTGTTGCTATTCTATAAGAAGCAACAGTGAATTCATGTTCATAGCACCAAGTTGTCAAAAAGAAAACTTAAAAGTGGCTGAATTCAAAAGAGGAAAGAACAGACTTCTATTAAAATGAAGCATCCAAGCCAAGTGAGTCATGACATTTAACAGAGTGAGGTACTGTACTCCTCTTCAGCCAGGTGTGGTTTCTTTCAGGACATACTCAATTCTGGTTTCCCTTCACTCTGGTTTCCCATTTCCTATCCTCCGCTGACTCTCAAGTTCTCCACAGACACTGCAGAGCAGCCTCATTACTTGGGCTGTTTTGGGGTTGGGATAGAGGGTTTCCTCTGAAGATTGGCTTGAATTCTGAAGACTTCAAGACTTCGCCCAAGCATGTTTATAGGTAAAGGTAAAGGCTGCCCTTGCTCGAAAGCCAGTTGCATCTGACTCTAGGGTTCAGTGTTCATCTCTGTTTTTAGCCATAGAGCCAGCACTGTCTGTGTCTGCAGACGTTTCCGTGGGCATGTGGCAGGCATGATTAAACACTGGAGTGCACAGAATGCTGTTTAACTTCCCACCGAAGTGGTACCTATTTATCTACTTGCAATTTCTTGCTTTCAAACTGCTTTGTTGATAGGAAATGGGGCACAGAAGGGAACTCACTCCATTTTGCAGCACTCAGGTCTTGAACTACTTACCTGCCAACCCTCCACTCATCAAGTTCAGTGTGTTAATACATCAATTCAACACATGTGCCATTCAACACATGCGCACTGACAAAGAAGCCATTTTGGCTGCAATGTCGGGTGATGGTGAGGCCCTCAGCAACCTCCTCGGAGGGGCGGTGGCGGTGGAACTCGCTCAAGTCACCACATGCCACTGCCCTGCACAGCCATGTCACCACCACTCACCGCCACCACCGCCACTGTACACTGCCGGGCCAGGCCAGGCCAGGCCATGCCGCAGTGCCAGGCTGGGCCATGCCATGCTGCAGCGCCAGACCGCAGCGCAGCACTGGGCCGTGCCAGACCACACCACCGCTATTGCTGCCTGCACCCCTGGGGTGAGTGACTGGGTTTGTTTTATTTTTTTTATTAAGGTTTTTTTAACGGAAAGAAATATTTTTAAAAAAAGAAACAACAAAATACAAAATGACATGACATGCTACCGTAAGAAAAAAAAAGAAAAATAACAATTATAACAGGGTTTGGTTTGGGGATTGGAGTGGGTGGGTGGGTGGAATGTGTGTTTTATGTGTATTTTTATGTTTATTTTTATGTTTATTTTTATGTGTTTTTACGTCTATTTAATTTGTATGTTTATGTGTTTTTATGTGTATTTAATTTGTATTTTTATGTTTATTTTAAGAGTTTTTATGTGTATTTTTATGTGTACTTATTTTTATGTTATTTTTTACTTTGGCTCCGCCCACATCATTGACTCCACCCATGACATCATGACATCATGATGTTGGCTCCACCCATGATGTCAGCTCCAGCAACAATGTGGTAGTAGAAATTTTAGCTGCCCACCACTGATTCCAGGGGTTTGCAACCTACAGCCTGTAGGCTGGAGCTGGCCCTCGTTGCCATTTCATGTGGCCCATTGCTCTTGCTACCACTGCGGAAGTGGCAAAAACAGTGGAAAACACACTACTGCCAGTGGAAGCGGCGAAAACAGCCAAAATGCTGCCGTAAATGCAACAAACCCCCCCCCCCCCGATGTCATGAACATGTTTACAACAGCTGCGGTTGCATTTACAGCAGTGTTTATGGTGGAAGGAACCACGGGTCCAGACCACTCAGCTATCTGAGGAGGTGTAGTCCAGCTGGTGGCACGAAAAGGTTGAGAACCACTGCTCTGTTCCACTGCATCATACTGGCTGTGCACACAGACACAAAAATCCTCCTTGAACCCCTGGAAAGCTGCTGCCATTCAATATTAATGATACTGAGGTAGTTGGTCAATGGCATGACCCAGTGTAAAACTAAATAGCTAACAATGTATACCTGTGAGATAGAAATCTAAGTAATTTAAAAGACTAGATGTTATTATTTTAATCCTGTTTTATTGCTATTGCTACAACGATAACTGTTACTTATAATTACTATCTTGCAGGCATAATCCAGCCAGTGGGAGATTATTTAACTTTGGTTAGCTTTTGCTTGCAATAGTAGAAGATGAAATGCTACGTAGGTTCCTTCCTGCTCCAAATCCAAAAACATGTAGATTCTAAACAGACAAGAGAAAAAAGGAACTGGGAATGAGAAAGAATGAGGCCAGAACAAAAGCAGGCAAATAGTGGTATATACTCAACCATAAAATGACCAAAACAGCTTGGGGTGCAAAATATGATTAAGTTTTCCAATTATACAAAATCAGTCAATACTGGGAAATTAGAAGAAGGAGACAGCCAGGCAGATGGGAAGCACTTTTTGTGTGAGAGCTTCAGGGCACGTCCAGACAGCCATTTCCCACGCTTTCTATTCAGTGCTTGTTCACTAAACCAGAAATGGATGAAGTGGGAGAGAATAAGAGGCTTGAAAAAGTGGGTGCCCATTTCTAAGGCTACTGCAAGGGCAAATCTCACTGCCCCACTGGAACCTTCAGACATGGCAGCGCTTGGTGTCAGTGAGTGAAAGTGGCCCTGGGGCAAGACATGATTGGTCAGCCAAGAGCAAAGTGTTTTACTCTGGAGAGGACAAACTCCAAACAAGAGCTTGCTGTGTGAACAGGTGGAGGACCAGCTCAGGATGAAGTCACAACGGATCCATGTGCCTTATCCAGAATTATCATTCCTTGTGTTTTCAAAATTCAGAGCTGAGTGCTGGTCCCTTATGATCTCTTATGCAACCCAAAGAGCACCACCCAAGGACAGGAGGAGGGACAAGCAGGAGGAGGGAAAGCAGGAGGGGAAAGAGAGTGACGTGCTATTATAGATAGTTGCCCAACTAGAAGGCTAAACAGATGCACTCCAGACTCTGCCCCAGGCAATCCCAGACCCAGAAATGACTGGGTTTTGGCCATTTCAAATGCTCACATGCAGACCAACAACCAGGAAGTGCTTGGGAAAGCACCTTGGATATCATACAGTGGGGAGAACTTTAGAGGACTGTTCATAGTCCGCAGTGCAAATACTGTGGCTCTTGAAGGTCTATCCTTTGTAACAAGAAGAAACATTTTATTGGAGGAGGGGTGTTTAAAGTCCGTCCCTCCCATGACCCAGTCTGTGCATGAACAAAGGACACATAGGTCACAGACCATTTTGTGGCTTTCCAATGCAATCCTTGTCAGGGTCCTTCATGTACTTGACCATTTCTAGTACTATGATGGACTGCAGTGGCTTAGTGGTTAAGACAGTGAATTTGACATCTGGAAGGTCGGCAGGTTAGCAGTTTGAGACCTGGATACTGCATGACAGAGTGAGCTCCCTTCTCTATCCCAGCCCTTGCCAATCTAGCAGTTTGAAAGCAAGAAATTGCAAGTAGATAAATAGGTACCACTTCAGTGGGGAGGTATACAGTGTTCCATGCACTCTGGTCTCTAGTCATGCCTGCCACATGACCATGGAAACGTCCGCAGACGCAGGCAGTACTGGCTCTTTGGCTGTAAACAGAGATAAACACTGAATCATAGAGTCAGATACGACTGGCTTTCGAGCAAGGGTGACCTTTACTTTTATCTTTACCTTTACCAGTTCCATGATGAACTCATGCCTTTAAATGGTAGAACTGAAAGATCAAGGCTAGGCTGTATATACACTGATGGGTGCAGGCAGAGCAGAAGCACCCTAGCATCAGTCTGCAGGCCTGGGAGCTCTGCTTTAATTCTGCTCTTTTGGCTGGCTGCTAGACAAAAACTCCCATCCACTTCCTAAAACAGTCACAAAGAAGGGAGGGACTTTCAAAGGGCAATGGGCATACTCCTCTTCGATTCGTTCTTGAAACAGAATTAAGGATCCTGTTATTCCACCCTTTCTTCAATGCACATCTTACTGTGGTGAAGGGGTCTGTGTGTGTCAATAAGGTTTGGGGGACTATCATTAGGAGGTCAGACTCCATGACAAACCTGGACTCTTATCAGGGTCGGGGGGGGGGATTTGCAACTAGGACACTAAACTAAGATGCATCCACCCTCTTAAAGGTAATAACCACATCAGCAGAAGGGAATGGATATTTCCAATGGTGATAGAGTAGCAGCCACTGCACTGCAGTAATAGCTGAAGGTAACCCTGACAGAGGGAGCAACAATGGTGATGCTCAAGCTAACTTTGGTAGTTCTTCACAGAAGGTGACAAGAGTAAACCAATGCTGAACTTTTCTTACCATGTAAATCTTATAATGAAACACCTGTGGCTCCCAGGTTGGAATGCACTAAATCAGCTACTGGGAAAGAGCAAAGAACAAGTAAGAATAGTGCTGTCACTGATGATGCAAGTAGATTAGAACCATCAGGACATCTAGTGGCTGTCGTTCAAGGGGTGAAAGGAAAGTCTGATGCTGTACAACACATAACATTGGAACATAGAACATGAAAAGCATGAGTCAAGGCAAACTGGACACCGTAATGCAGGGATTCTCAACCTGCGGCCCACTGGCTGGATGTGGCCCATGGCACCATCTCATGTGGCCCACCACCACCTTCACCACACCAGGAAGTGCCATGTGGTGGAGGAAGGGCAAAATGGCCATCTGGCCCCCAAATCTGTCTGAGAGAGTGTAACCCTGCACCCGGCTTAAAATTATTGAGAGCTCCTAATGTAATGCAAGAAATGGAATCTTTAAACATTGTAGCGCCTGGTGTCAGTGAGCTAAAGTGGCCTGGGGTGGGACATTTTCAGTCAGACATGTGCAAAGTGTTTTACTCTGATACTGTAATGACTAATTCGAAAGAAGCAGAGTGGCTCTAACACTTAGGTACAATGTAGCACTGGCAGTTAGGGGGTTTAAAGCAATGTCTGACTGAATAACAATTAAACTCCCTTCTTCCAAATCCCTTCTTCTTCTTCTTCTTTTGTGTTTAGGCTAGATTTAAACTGCCAAAATGAAGCCACCGTTTGGTGAATTCACTCCACCGTTCCTTTCAATTAAACTCCATAGGAAATCTATCAACATAACCATCACTCACGTCTATGCTTCAAATACAGGTGCTGAAGAAGATGAGATGGAAGTATTTTGTGCAAGTATCCAGGAGGAAATTGACCACACACGAAAACAAGAGTAAAGCCAAGTTCATGCCATATGCTACCACACTTTCATACTCTCCATAGTATTGTCTGGCCTCTTGGTAATTAAGAGGAATCCCAGGTTGCTGCAAGGTAATTTTCAGGACGACTTATCAGCTGCTAGGTACTAAGAGTCTCAGGTGTTCCAAAGTGAGCTTGCCAACCTTGGAAGCTCAAGAGGAACCTGGACAGGCTTGAGGCAAGAGTAATAGTAGATGCATGTAGTCACAATTGGAACAAGCCGAGAGAGAGAGAGAGAGAGAGAGAGAGAGAGAGAGAAACCAAAAATGCAAAAGCAAACTTTACATACAAGCTTGGAGACATAGAGATTAGAAGCTTAGAAAACCTTGGTTCACATTGCTTTCAACCATGAATTCACTGAAGAAGTTTGGGTAAGTCACTCTGTCTTGATATAATGTAAGTATGTAATCTGAATGGGAAAAACTATGTACCCTGCCTTCCTACTCCTTGGGTATATGGTATAAAAGCAACAAAGATAGAAAAAGACCATGAAAATGGCACAAATTGAAAGTGTATCGCCTTCCTTTTTTCTCCATTTAGCAACAAATATGCCCATCATTTCCAATGGCACAATCCTTGCTCTATACAAGGTGAGTAAAGACCTTTCTTTATTTCTGGAATCAAGGACTTAGAATCATACAAATTACTCAAAGCAAATTAAACAGAGATGGATAGCAACTAGCAGTGGAAAAATAAGCTAGGAAAGCAGCAGGATGAGAAAAGAAAAGGAGCTGAGAACCAATTGATAGAAGGCCTTGAGAAAGACAAGGGACTTCAAAAGCCATTAAAAGCTACAGTGCTGTAAAGGTCTGTTACAATAACACAGAGCTCAGATGCCTTAATGTCAATGTTGATTAAATGTTCAGCATCCTGCTGAGAGGATGATTCAAGTGGTTAAACCCTCAACTCTTGCTTTCAAAGTGTTTTCTTAACCTTGTACTCGCTGAACAACTATATGGTTTTATTGCAACAAAGGTCTTCTTTGTTCATCCCTGCAGGAAACACCTTAGAAAGACAAATGCTGAGTGTCTTTGAAAAAGAGACACCAAATTCAATGGGACTCACCTGGTTCACGCAGGTACCCTAGCTCTAACGGTATGTAGTCTTCGCCTAAAATTGCCACAGGCAGCGGGGCTACCATTCAATGCATGTCACCAGAGAGAGCGGTCTCTTCACCCTGTGTTTATGTATGTATTTATTTATTTTAATGCAAGCAGACAGATAGACTACTCTGGAAAATGTTGAGTGTGATTTCTGAATCTGACTTGTATCAGATGTTGGCTCACTATACTGTTCTTGAGGAAAGTCCATTTCTCCTGCCAGTAGGTAACACAGACAAATGGTGCTTATTCTTATCTAGTTATTTGCTTCTGATATGGACACTCTGGAAACAGAAAAATAATATAAACTTGGTAAGATGTAACACTGCATTGATACATCCTTAGTTTTAGTGTGGCTTTTATACTAGCACACAAGCTTGCAATACTGTGGTCTCCAACCTTTCCTAAGTGCAGAATATTCTTTTCACGTGATTCAAGATACAAGGCAAAATGTGCAGCCACTATTCTGCCAACTCATTTTGTAAGTATTAAGTCAACTCTTACTTTCTGATAAAGATACTCCCACTTGCAATCTGAAGAGGGACCTTCAAGTGACATTTATCATTGTTATATTCATCTTGCAGGAGGTGGGGCTGTGCCTTGATTTGTACCAGTACTGCAAAGAAGCCCAGCATCGTTATAGCCATTTTGTTACCTGCAGTTTGTGTTATATGACAACCTTGCAGTGCAAACCAGTTTTATTATGAGTGGTGGGTCTGTTTGTTTTTTGATGTGCTGACTTTTTGTTGAGAAATATGGGAGTTCAGATTGTAGTGGCATTGAGGGAACTATGTTATACATGTGTGCTTATACCCAGAGAAGAGATATTAACCCTCCTCTCTCATTTCATTTTAAGATGTTGACCATACATCTACAGACTAGAGGACTTCGGCAACAAATCAGTCTTTTTCCTGGTGTTCTTCTGGTCCCTTTCTCATCTTAATCATAACATCTTCCCTGATAACTAAATCTAGTTATCTCAAAACATGAAGCATGCACAATTTAATGACCTTTGAGCTGTCATAATAAATGTATTGCTCTATATCAGGGGTAGCCAACCTACTGCTCATGGGCTGGACTCAGCCGTGGCACCATTTGGCCCATGACACCAATGCTGATGTACCAGAAGTGGACACATCCATGCCAGCCATAAAACATGCCCACTTATGTGCAAACGTGCCCGTAGCTGTCACAAATATGTTTTATAACAGCCACGGATGCATTCTACAGCAATGTTTATAGAGGAGGGAACCATGTGACTGGCCTGCTCAACTGTCTGGGGGCATGGTCAGGTCCATGGTGTAAAAAGGTTAGGAACCCCTGCTCTAGATCTACCACTATGGGAAACTGTCAAACATCAACAGAATTTCTTGCCGCACAACCAAATAAAACATGCAGTATAAAAGAACATTGTGGAACTCAGTATTCAAATAATATGAACATACTTTTAAGTTAGTGGTTGTAAAGGGTAACTGTGAAGAAGATGTAAAACTTCCCAAGCTTCTTCAGACCCTCACAACATCCTAAACACTCATGACCATTTCTCTTTTCTGTGAGAAAGGTAGTCTGAATGACCTCAATGCTACTCTCACAAAATGGTGGCCAGTGTTTCCAAGATGTGAAATATCATTCTAGAACCAGGGTTCTCAACCCTTTCAAGCAGAGGGCACTTTGGACATTCGTTTTAACACTGGCCCACACACTACTCTAAAGCTACAGACACACACAAAGGCACGCACATGCACACAATTTTTCCATGACCAAGAGTGCTTTTGTTTCTGACCAAGGAAAGATTTCTAAGCATTCTGTAATGCTTAGGATTTCTATGGAGAAACTGCCACTGATGTAGGAAGAAGCAAAGAGCAAAACAACAACTCCTCAACCTTTTATCTAATTAAGTGTGTGATGCCTGATGGGGTTTTTCTGCAGATGGAAAATCTTAATTTAAAAACACTTGCCATAAGTAGCAGTAACAGAAAGAAAATACTGTTGGAAATAGTCTTGCCACCACTGGCTTAATGAAATACAGCCCTGCCTTGCTTACCATAGGTTTCATTTTACGTTTCCTTCCTGTTTCTTTTTTGGGTTGACAAATCTATCACTGGATCTGCCTGAGATTCTTAACTTGGTCAATCTTGCCATTCTGACTGTCTTTCTATATCCCTGGCACACTTCTTTAGTCTTGAATCTGCAAGACAATTGTAAAAATGCAGAAGGAGCTTGTTACACCCTGAGCCATTCCAAGAACCATGCATGGTTAGCTCTGTGGCTCCTTTACCTTTAAAGGCAGTCACTTCACATCAAATCAGCATATCAGCAGGAAAAAGTGAGAGTGTTCATAATGCAAGTGCCTGCATTGTACAAATCTCTTAGATAAAAGAGCATCCGTTCACAAGACTATCCTTCTGCTTACTTTCTCATAACTTATGCTTAAATCGATGTTAAGACCACTATAGTTGAATTCCAGCTTTGCCATTTGATACAGGTTTAAGTGTTGGCAGTAACCCTAAAAAGCCCTGAGGAAAAAGACACTCTTGTGCAAAGACTAAGTATTGGATGAAGATAAAATAATAGCAGTGTGACTGAAGGGGAAACAGGGGGCTTTCTAAGAATTGTGCTATACAGTATTTACATGTGTCTTGTTTCCCATCATACATACATCTGTATAGAGAAAATTTGAGCTGACATGTAATTGCAGTACAGTACCATTCATTTCCAAAAATTGGAATGCATATTTTAAAAAATTATAGACAATTTCAGTCCTTAAAAAAATGCTACCATGACTATAATTTGCTAAATTTATTTTGTCTATAAAATCTGGCTTATTTTTCTAAAAGCTATATCCACTTTCACCTAGCTAAAAAGCCTAGTCAATAGAAAATGTCCCAACTATTTGGTGGAACATTCTACCACCAAACACAAATTTAACAATACCATTAAAGCCTTAGTGGGTAGATTATTACCAGATTTAATCCAACAGGTATGGAAACAGGCTTGTCTATGTGAAATGGGCCATGATTGGCCAATGATTCCCAAGTAGCTGCTTAAAGTTGATGTTGATCATAGTAGTCCTGAGAATGTGCTAACTTACCACCAGAAGCAACTAGGAATAATTTGGTCCAGGAGATTTGACAATGGAGCAGATCAACTTCTAGGTCATAATAACACAAGCTATATATACATGACGTACAGAGAAACCCTTCATGATGGAAATCACTAAATAAATGAATGAATGAATGAATGAATAAAAGAATTATAAACAATTCATTCCCTCAGCTAATTGCTGGATCACAATAAACTGTACATTTCCTTGATCTCTGTTTGGCTTATCAGTTTGTGTCTTATTGTAAAACACATACACTTATTCAATCCTTTTAAATGTGGTTTATTTTATTTTATTTTATTTTATTTTAGAAAGGAATTAAAAACATGGCAAGCTCACCCCACACCCATTAGTTGATATAAGGGCCATCTGGAGTGGGTTTTTTTATTTAGCTTCCTTACCCTAGTTCTAGCTAGCTTTAATGGGGAACTGGAGGTAGAGGACTTTTTACGGACTTTTTACGGTTTTAGTGAATTTAATCTGAGACTTTTTATGATTATTTCTATGTGGTTGTTTTTATGTTGGGTTTGTAATGTGTGTTGTAAGCCGCCCCAAGTTGCCCCAGTGAATGGGGCGGTGATACAAATCTAAGAAAATAAATACATTTTATTTTATTTTATTTTATTTTATTCATTCATATTTATACCCCACCCTTTTGGTGCAAGCATCACATATTTATGAATATGGATTATTGTTTTTTGTGTCTATAATTCAAAATACTAAGAAACAGTCCAACAGCGCCTTGCCCATGTTGCCAGTAGGGAAAAGGATGCTCTATCTGAATACCTGAGAAGTGAAAAATGAAAGAGAAGCAAAAGAAAATGTGTTCTCTCATTCTCTCTCTTCCTCCCTTCCTCTCTATTGCTCTATTATCTTCCTCACCTGTCTCTCTGTCCATGACTCCTCTCTCTCTCTCTCTCTCTCTCTCTCTCTCTCTCTCTCTCTCTCTCTCTCTCTCTCTCTCTCTGTGTGTGTGTTCACTCTCCTTCTGAGCATGTCCAGACTGCCCCTGGAGAATCTTGCCTTCCCATGATGTGCTCAAACAAGGACTGCCTCAGTTTCACCCCTGTGCACCTTCAATATATTGTTAATTCTTGCTTACATTGAAGGGACTGACTGTTGTAGCCATCATAATCAAGACAATATAATATACAGCGCAGTGGTGAACCTTGGCACTCCAACTGTTCTTGGATTTCAATTCCCAGAAGCCCTGATCAGCAGGTGTACTGACTTGGGCTTCTGGTAACTGAAGTCCAAGAACAGCTGGAGTGCCAAGGTTCACCACCACTGATATAGAGTATTTGGCACGTTACTCTTTTTAACCTCCCTGCAATTACTAAAAGTGCAGCAGTCAATGGATATGAGATTAAAAAAAGAAACTGATGGGCAGTGAGGTACTGTATGGGATTAAGAACCCATCCATTCAACCAACTTCCACTTTTGAAAAATATATTCTTATACAGTACAGTAATACCTCATATAACATTAGTATCGAATAACACGAAAATCGCATAACATTAAGGAATCTGGGGGGAAGAATTGCATCAGATAACATTAAGATCCTATGGGATGCTTCAGATAACAACCGCTAAAGCCTGTGTGGTTACAATGTATCTCTATGGATCCCATAGGATTTTAACATGCATCAGATAACACTAAAAATCATATAACACCAAGACTTGTGGAACCAGGTTTTAGTGTTATATGAGGTTTTACTGTATTTGATTTCAGTTCATCTCTAGGAACCTTGACACTCCAGGTGTTCTTGGACTGCAATTACCAGAAGTCCAAGTTGGCACTCCTGCCGATCAGGGCTTCTGGGAATTGAAGTTCCAGAACACCTGGAGTCCCAAGGTTTGCCATCACTAGCCTATAGGCAGAATGCTAGACTCTGGGGTACTTTAAATGGCCAATTATCTAGTTTTATATTTTAGCACTATGATGAAGGATGCTACTATGATTTTCAGCCTCAGTCACAGGTCCCAGAACTCTCACAAGATGCTCAAATGACTAGATTGAGACTCATTAGAATGGTAGTTTGGATGGCTTGAGAAACATACATTGGACAATAGAAGAAAAGGCACGTGGGAAAAGAGGACAAAGAGAGTAAAAGTAGAAGGCAGCAAAAAAAGAAACCTTTTGGAGCAATTAATTCACAAGGTTGCCATGAATCAGAAGTGACCTGATAGAACATAACACCAACAACTTGAAAGTTATAATGGTAGATCTGTGTAATCATCATTTTCCTCATGAATGCTATATATGAAAGATAGCACAAACTTAACATACTTTACCACAAGGATATCATTGTCCATCCCGCAGAGCATTATAACTCACTTTCAGATTATTAACTTTAAATACTTATGCTTCTATATAATGTACAGTATCTGCTAATGAAATTCCTTCCCTGTCTCTGTCCCTTGCCAAGAATTTCCTTCCTGTAAAGTCTTGCAAACCAGAAACAAGTGTACAGAATCCGACATGCTGCAGGAAACCATCTATGATTGGGTTGACTTTTGAACATACCTGAAAGCGTTTTTGTTGCTCCTAGAATTTATCTGATATGGTCCAGTGAACTCAAGTGCTATTGAACCTGACCTTGACATATTTTTGTATACCTTAAGGTGATTAACACAGAGACCATTGTGATTCAACTCTGACATCCTTATTGCTGGTGTGGTTGTGTGTGTGCATGAGTGTGCGTGCATGCACAGACATGCTGATCATCATATTTCCTGTCCTAACAAAGATAGCTGCTGGATTTGCTTTCCATCCGTATCTTCTGTCACAGAGGATGTTTTGACCTGAAGCTTTCTGGTGAACCCTTCAGACGCATTCATTTGTCACATTGTACATAAAATTATGCTTGCCAGTGTCAGTTTCCTGACTGTTTGCCCAGAAATAAATTTCATTGCTCTCAACAGGACTCACTTCCAAGTACTGTAACTGTGTTTGCTTCAGGTTGTCACCTGATTCAAGAGGATTCAAAATAAGAAGGCTACAAACATATAGATATTTTGCTAAGAGAGGGGTCTTATTGAATTCAGTGGAGCTTTCACCTAGTAGATTCATACAGGATACATGATTGCATGATACTTGAATTATACTGAAATTGCAATCCTGGCATTTTTTAATGTTGCCTGTTCATCATATCCAAAGTTCTTTTTCTTTACTAAGAAGAGTCAACAAGAGTTTTGCATATACATTTTATGAAAGCATACCTTTAAATATATGTGTTAAACATTAAAATTATTCTAATTTTATCTATGATGGTTAATGCAAGCAATATCCTCTTTCAATATTGTACAGGTCCAAGAGGCACAAAATTTGAACAAAACTGCACTTAGAAAAGAAGCAACTTTCATCTCCCCAAAGGTGTCTCATCTTCACTCATCTGAACTTCACAATTAGCAATTCACCCAATAGCAACATATAATCCACATTTAACAGAACAGATTATGAACATTTTAAAATTTAAGAATAAACATATTTTTAGCTTAAGATGCTACTTTCAAAAAGATGTTCCTTACTATAGCTGGTCCACCATCTTGTAAAAAATCAAGTAATGTATGTGATTAATGTGAAACAACTAAATTAAAGAACTTAATCTAACATATGTATCAGAATATTTTGTATTCTCTTTCTCCCACTCTCCCTCTCCCCCTCCCTCCTTCAGTCCCTAGTAAAATCTATGGGACTTGTTTTAACTTGTTTCACACATAAACTAGTGACACAATGGTTAAACTTCAGTACTGCCGTCAAAGCTCTGCTCATGATCTGAGTTCAATCTCAATAGGCTCATGGTTGACTCAACCTTCCATCCTTCTAGGAGGAGGATATAAAACTAGTACAGTACTTCCAAGAGTATATAAAATGAGTACCCAGCTTGTTGAGGGAAAATGATCATTTGCATATTTACTTTGTAAACCACCCAAAGAGTGCTTTAACACTATGGGATGGAATATGAGCATATATACCTAAGAAACATTGTGTACAACCTATGTACTTGTAAGACAGATGCTGTGTTCTGTTCATACAATGTTGTACACATATCAGTCTGTTGTTTTTCAACCTAGAAATGCTATGAGGTGAGTCATATCTTTATTAGATCTCATTTTTTAAATAAAAAATTACTAGCTTTTGATCTACACTAGTTTGCATCCGTCCATCCACTAGACTAGCCATTGGATAGTGTGGGGAAAACATAGTGAAGTTCCAAATGTTATGCCAGATATTCATGCCAGATTTGTATCTTAAAAGTGAGTTTCAAAATGCAGGCTGACACAAGTCAGGAGTGTAGATTTCAAATTCTACCCCGCGGTTTATTAAATTATCTCTCCCAACTCATCAAACAAAGGGCTGTCCATGTTGCAACCACAGAAGTCTCTAAAAAGATAATGAACAATAGTTTGAGCATATAATTTTGAATGTATTTAGTAAAGGTAAAGGTTTTCCTTGCTCGAAAGCCAGTCGTATCCGATTCTAGGGGTCAGTGCTCATCTCTGTTTCTAAGCTGAAGAGCCAGGGCTGTCTGCTTCTGCAGATGTTTCCATGGTCATGTGGCAGGCATGACTAGACACCGGAGTGCACAGAACGCTGTTACCTTCCCACCGAAGTGGTCCCTGTTTATCTACTTGCAATTTCTTCCTTTCGAACTGCTAGGTTGGCAGGAGCTGGGACAGAGACGGGCACTCATTCTGCTATAATATATCACACATTCTGTGGGGGTTTTGTTAATGTTTTAATGCCCAGTGCTTGCTCAGTGGACAACCACGGCACCCCTTATGGTTGGAATGCAATGGACAGCAACAACTGGGAGCACAGATTACCTACCTTTACAGAAGACTTCCATTGCCTTCTGATAGGCCTTAGTGCTGTCGTCTGGGAACCCTGGGCAATCACTGTGTTCCAGCTCCCTATGAGTAGGCTCATAAATGGTAGTCCCAGAGAAGGAAAAAAGCAACAGACAAGGATGGGGGGAAAGACTCCACACCAGGGGTTTAGAATATAAATTGTTGATATGTTTGTGACCAACTCTCAGCTGCACCAACCAACACAACCAGCCGTGGTTGCTCTATGCTACCCAGTTGCTTCCAACTTCCTGCAGTCTTATGAGCTAATGACCAGCACAAGATGAGATGTTTACAGCCCTGCTCAGGTCTTGTGAACCATGGCTACTTTCATTGATCCAATTCATGTCATGTTGGGTCTTCATCTTTTATTACTTCCTCAAACCCCTCCTAGCATTAATGCCTTGGCTAGTGACAAGGTATGGACAGTAGGAAAGGATTCTGGGAGTAACAGCCAAAACCATTGGGTAGATCACATTTCCCTCACTCCTGTTCCACTTGGCTCCTTACCTTTCTGCAAGATAGACCCCTTAGGGGAGCAGAAAAGCCTTCACTGGTAGTAGAAGCAGCAACGATCAGCTGTCCTAAATTAGAATGAAGAGCAAAAAGATTGGAAGAGGAATGGTTATTGAACACCTAGGAGCCATCAGCTTCTCCTTCTTCTTTTTCCGTGTCTAGGCCAGACTTTAAACTGCCAAAATGAAGGCACCTTTTCGTGAGTTCATGATGTAGTTCTCTTCGCCTGATCCATTGTAAGAAAGATTAGCTGTCAACACAAGGTTGCCATGTGGTTCAGAAATACCACCATCTTTGAGGATGTTCTTTCTGTGCACGCCAGCCAGCAGCTTATACCCAGGGGGACAGGCTTGGATAGTGGTTTTGCATTAGAGTCCCAGTTTATAGTGCCAATAGGCCCAATAAGAGTTATTTTCTTAAACTTTTTATCCTGTGGGCTTCTACTCCTATGTTAAGGAAGCACTTTGGATTACCTGGGATTGCAGTGAGTGAAATCTGGATAGGGTGTAATGGCTTCCTCCTTTGCTGGCATTTCAGAAAAGGAAATCAGAAGCTAGTCTTCGCAGGAGCAGAAATGAGGGCAACTGGTCTTGGCCTTTTTTTGACCAACTGGCCTCTGCAGTTCTCTTTGAGAGAAGCCCACCTCACCCTGGGTGCTTCTCCTGCCTTCTAGGACCACCCTCCCCACTGGTGGTGCAGTGGTTAAACTGTTGTACTGCAGCCAGAACGTTGTGAGTTCAATTCTGACCAGGCATCAAGGTTGACTCAGCCTTCATCCTTCAGAGATCGATAAAATGAGGACCCAGCAAGTTGGGGGCAAAATGCTAATTAACTTGTGACACCCACCCCCACCCCCCCACCCCCAATAGAGTGTACGACGCGCTATGGCGCAGCATATAAATCTAATTGCTGTTGCGAACACACCGACCCTAGAGAAAACGCTTCCCGCCGAAAGTTGTCCTCCTTTTCCTGGCTAGCAGCCGCCAGCTGTTGCCAGCAGGCTGGTTCGAGTCCCAGCCCGTACCTCGCTCGCTCCCTTTGGTCCCTGTTGTGTTGCGTCGGTTTTTGCATAGTATTGAGCTCCTCTTCCCGAGCTGACATCTGAAGGATTAGCATTTCAGGCTGGATAATCTGGTACAGGAGCCACGCAGCCTCGGGGCAGGCAGACGTGAAAGACACACTGGGAGCAACCCTGGCTTTCCCTCCATCTCAGTCTCTTCTCCCTCATCCTTTCTCCACCTCCAGCAATGCCATCCGAGGGGAGGACATTTGCAGAAGAAAGGGATGAGAGGGAAAGCCTCAGAGAAAGAGGTTGGACTACATTTACCTGTTTCGCTTCTTCCTGGAGGAGGGTGCCGTGGTCAAGTGGTTACCGTTTCCCTCCCAGAGCTCAGGAAAGTTATGTTTTGAACGAGACACCACAGGATCGCTCTCCAGTTAGGATATCTTTCGGGGGGGGGGGGAATGGATACCTCAGAAATAATTCTGGATTGAAAGGATTTTTGCGGGAGAAACTCCGCTCAGGGGACACCCGAATGAGTCTGCTTTCGTGTCCTCAAGAGCTGGGACAGAGACGGATGCTCAATCCGTTATGCAATACCCGGCTCTCGAATTGCCGACTTTCCAGCCTTCTAGCTAACAAGATGAGCTTCTTAACCACTGTCTTAGTCACCCAAAAAAGCGAGGAGGTCCGTGCTCTCCGCCCACTCCCCCCCCCCCAAAAAAAAAAAGATTCCACACATCTCACAATAGTTGATATTTTTGAAGTGGTCTCTGTGTTAGACTGTGCAAACATATCATAAAGTAAACAAAACAAAACCAAAAAAAGACCAAAAAAGTTGTGGCACCTTAAAGACTAACTCCTGTATTTAAATGTGAGCTTTCCTGGACCAAATCCACTTCGTCAAGCATAAGAGTGAGATTTCATGATATCAGTTTGTACATCTCAGGTACAGAGATACACCATGATTGGTTGGCATAACAGGTAAGTTTGCAAATCAGTGTGGGTTTTTTTACAACCAATAATAATGAAAGATCAATGTGGCTATTTAACAACAGTAATAACAGAAGATCCCTGATTGGGGTGAATTTAATTACAATTTAATTACCATTTAAATTTGATAATCTCCTAGAAATCCTTGACTAAAATTCAAACCTTTGAGATGAGTGTTCAGCATATGCATATATTTTATCCCCACTGTGTCTCTCTGGATCCATGTTTTGTAATTTCTCTGTGAGCTTTCATGGATCAAATTTAGATACAGAAGTTATTCTTTAAGGTGTCAAAACAGTTTTTGTCTTTTTGTTGTTTTGTTTCCTCTCTAATAGGCTCACACAATAGGATCTTATCTAATAAAATGGACTCAAGACCACAACAGCTCGCTCAAGAATGAGTCTCGAATGTGTTTTCCCAGGTGAACTTGTGCTCCCAAATTTAAGAGGAAACGAGTTCGTGTAATGTAAGAGTAGGCATTATGCTGAGGAAGAGAACTGGAGTCATGCGCAAATAATTGCACAGCCCACTATAGTCAATGGGTCTTCTGACCTACATGTAACTGGGATTCAGTCATAAAATCTGCTGGACTCAGCAGAGCAAGGTATTCGTGGGATACGTTTGGCTATACTCCTGTATATTTAAAGCACACAGTTATACGTGTCTACTCATGTGTATGTCCCTGCAATTGAATGACCGCTGCTCCCCTGGAAATTACACGATTGCAAACTTGGGCTATTAAACTGTATTGAAATTGATTATATATAGATAGAGGTGGAGATGGAGATGGAGAGAAGAGAGAGGAGCTTAAGCTTTTTTTGTGGCTTCATTTCCTGCACAGATAAACTTGAAATTCAGAGGTGTAGAAACGTGTGTTCTGTTGTGTTCCAAGATTTATATCCCAATCCTGAAAATATGCGCAGATATTTAAGATCCACAGTCCTTAGTGAAAGATCATTCGAAGTACCCTGGATAAAGCATTTAAATCCGTTTGAATCCATTGTTTCTACCTAAGAGGGCTTCGGTTACCCAGGTGAAGCATTCAGAAGGGCATTTCGATCACCAAAACCAAAAAATAATAATAACAAAATCTGACCAATAGTCGCTTGGTGAATTAGACAAACAGTAGTTTGTCTGTAACTTTATTTCATTTTATTTTCAAAAATCTCATGACAAACTGCAACCAAGACCATAATACTGTATTCATTGTACGTCATTCGTTATAAAACAAACAGACAACACATATGTAGCCTATGAAACCCTCAGAAAAGGATCTTCTTGAAAATGATACAGCGCGTGCGTTTATGATTCATGCTTTCGATATTTATTTTACACATGTTACTCAGTTACATTTTCTGTTATAAATAAGTGGCCGTTTAGGTGGTTATCCCGCTGGGATCCTACCCCTTCTTCATGGGGTGCAATCCTAGAGTTTATGCGAAAGCACTTCATACTAGGTTACAGTTACATTTCCCCAAAGTAACTGTCGTTGCGATCGCAACCTTTTCCGAAATGCTAGTCTCTTGAAACCCGCCGCCGCCGCCTCCACCTAACGCTGCTATCCCAGGTACCAGATCCCCTTGGACGCAACAGGACTTCCTTCTAGGTAAACAGGATTGCGTGAACAGAGCAATGGGCATCTTTAACATTGGGGTGAGGGTCAATTGTGGACTTCCACACTTTCGATGTCACACACCTGTTGTTGTTGTTGTTGTTTTCCCTTCCTCCCTGTGTGCCAGAAGTACAGCTATATTTCAGTGTGAAGAATACATGGCTGTAAAACTGGTGTGAATCACGACCTAGGAACCTCAGATCTGGCAAGAACACATGAGACATTTCCCTCCCCCTTTCCTCCAGCGACCACCCCGCATAAAGGCACGGTAGTAGTAGTAATAATAATAATATTAATAAAAATTTCGTGTCACAAATTATTCTGGATTGAAAGGCTTTTTGCTGGAGAAATTCCGCTCAGGGGACGCCTGAATAAGGCTCCTTTCATGTTCCCAAGAGCAGGGACAGAGTCGGGCGCTCAGACCGTCATGCAGTACCCGGGCTTCGAACTGCCGACTTGCTGGCCTTCCAGCTAACAAAGCGAGCTTCTTAACCACTGAGCCACCGCCACGGTTTCTTTCCTACAAATGTACAGTAGAAAAATGGGGCTGTAAAAAATGTCCTCGGTGCTTCATTTAGTAATTTAGTGCCTCCAGAGGATATTGATCCCAAACCGATTGCATGGTAGTCTGGGGCCGTACGGTGGCGCAGTGGTTCAACTGCTGTCCTGCAACCAAAAGGCGGTGAGTTCGATCCTGACCCAGAGATCAAAGTTGACTCAGCCTTCCATCCTTCTGAGGTCAGTAAAATGAGTACCCAGCATGTTTGGAGCAAAATGCTAATTAATTTGTGAACTGTCCAGAGAGTGCAGTAAGCGCTATGGGGGGGAGGGAGGCATTATATAAGTATGATTGCTTCGCTGTACTTCTAAGCCACATGCTTTTAGGATCGGGCACAAAAAGACCTCGCCGCTGATAGAAAGAGGAGCCCCACCCTAAAACGCTTCCTGGGAACCCCTCATGTAAAGACCCGGGCCTTGGTGTCAAATGGCATTCCGTTTATTCGGTTTTAACTCGAGCGCTGTCCAACCTAGCGGAGCTCACCTGCAAGATTGGCTACTCCTGAGGCTCAAATTCGGAGCAAACCGAAGCTCATAAGCCATCAGCAGGGCTTACATTTGAATAAATAGGGTTAGGGCTGCCAAGAACCGCATCAAGGCTAGCGCTCTGGAAAGAGACAAACGCCTCTACAAAAGCTTCTCCCAGGTAGCGCCGTCCACGTGTATAGGACCACTCCAACTCCCATCATCCCAGCCAGCATGCGGGGGGACGATGGAGTTCTGTTCGAACGTATCTGGAGAGCGACGTTTGGGGAATGGCGAGTCTAAGAGGTCGTCTAGACCAGTGTTCCCCAACCTTTGGCTTTAGGACTTCAGTTCCTAAGTCAGTACATTGGCTGATCGGTGCTTTGGGGAATTTGCTTAGGCTTCTGGGAATTGAAGTCCAAAAGCCAAAGGTTGGGATGCTCTGGTCTAGATAGAAGATTAGAGGTAAAGGTAAAGGTCTCCCTTGCTTGAAAGCTAGTCGTATCTGACTCCAGGGCTCGGTGCTCATCTCCGTTTACAACCAAAGAGCCAGCGCTGTCTGCGTCTGCGGACGTTTCCATGGAAATGTGGCAGGCATCACTAGACACTGAACGCTGTTTATCTTCCCACCGAAGTGGTACCTGTTCATCTACTTGCAATTTCTTGCTTTCGAACTGCTAGGTTGACATGAGCTGGGACAGAGATGGGACCTCACTCCGTCGTGCAGCACTCGGCACTCAAACTGCTGACCTGCCGACCTTCCAGTCGTCAAGTCCAGTGTCTTAACCACTAAGCCACCACAGTCCCTTAAGAGAGAAGATTACCTGATGCTGTGCTAGACAAAGGAGTAACGAACTCCTTTGTCGCCAGAGAGAGGTACCGACAGAACAAAGGGCGCCCAGGTCGAGGCCAGTTCTAGGCCCACTCAGTCCAGGGGAGGGGGGGGTTGGCGCGATTTCGATGGCAGGTAAAGAGCGAGGCCTCTCGAAGAAACAGGCAGTGGGTCCCGCAGTATATCCCAAGCAGGGACATTTGCTGGGGGGGGGGGGCAGAGATGAATCGTGATGTTCCTGAAGGGGGGCTTTTGAAAAAGGAGCCCCACGATCCGACAAGTGTGGGAAAGCCCCCTTGGTGGCGTCCCCTGCTTTTGGGCTCGGTCAGTCCCTGTTTGCCCATAGGAGAGGCAACGAGGGGGGGGACAAGTCCGTGACCCCGCTGGGCTCTTCTTCACGGCTGCTCTTTGGCCCGGCCGCCCCCGCCGCCCCCACTGCTGCTGCCGCCCGTGTCCTGGTCGCTTTGATCGTCCGTAAAGCAGACGTCCACGTCGCTCTCGTTGTCCGTCTTTGGCTCGGGCAGCTCGGGGCGCGCGTAGCCGAGGGCCACAGCCTCCGCCGCCGCGGCGACGCTCCCTCCGCCCTTGGGCAGGCTCTGGCCCGGGTGCCGGGACTTGACGTGCCTCTCGAGATCTCGGCGCCGGACCAGCACTTTGCCGCAGAACTCGCAGCGGTAGGGGGTGTTGCCCTCGGCGTGCAGGCGGATGTGCTTGTTGAGGTTGCTGGGGTCTCCGAAGGGCCTCAGGCAGACCTTGCACTTGAGCGGCTTGTAGCCCGTGTGGGTCCGCATATGGATCTTCAGGCCGTACTTGCGCGAGTAGAGCTTCCCGCAGTACAGGCACAGGTGTCCTGTCTTGGCCTTGCCAGCCGACGGCCCCGCCGCCGACGGCCCCGCCGCCGAGGGCGCCAGGCTCTCCAGCCGGGCCCTGCCTTTCTCGGCCGCAGCCATCTCCGACAGCTGCTGCGTGTGGAGGGCGATCTCCCGGTCCAGGCTGGCCAGCGAGCCCAGCTCGGCCGGGTTCAGCCCCGCAGCAGCGGCAGCCGCAGCAGCCGCGACCGCGGCCGCCGCGGCCGCCCCGTTGAAGTAGGAGACGGACTCCGGGTACTTGAGGAGGCTGCCGAAGTGGAACTTGAGCGGGTAGTAAGGGGCGCCGTAGAGCAGCTCGCCGTTGTAGACAGTGAAGGGCATGAAGGGCGGGAGGCTGCAGTCCCCAGCGGCGGCGGCGGCGGCGGCGTAGGAGGGCTTGAGGCCGTCGAAGGGCGGAGGCAGGGCCGCGGTGAAGCGCTCCAAGGGGAGTCCGGCCCCGCCGCCGGGCAGTGGAGGGAAGCGGCCTGCGGGCGGCGAGAGGGCAGCGTGGAGGCCCCGCTCCACCTGCTTGAAGGCCGAGCTCTCATCCAGGTGGGAGAGGAGCGGGAAGCTTCGGCCGCCGCCGACGGAGGAATAGGCTAGGCCGGACGCCGCCGTGGCTGCTGCTACTGCGGCCGCCGGAGGAGGGGCGGCGACGTGAGGGGCGTGAGGAACGGGGCCCTTGGTGGGGGGATGCTGGGGGTGAGGGTGGGGATGATGGACTCCGTGCCCGTGAGGGCCCAAAGCCCCTTCGCCGACGCCTCGGCCGGCCTTGAGGCTGCCCACCAGTTTGCCTCCCTCGCGGAAGGAAGGCGAGTCCGACCGGTGGGCTTTGGCCAGGCCGGTGGGCTTGAAAGCCGACCTCACGCCGCCGCCAGGGTAGAAAGACAAGCCCGACGAGGCGCTGCCCAGCAGGCCCAGGAAGTGGCCCGGGGCCCGCCCGGGGCCGAGGCTCATGTCTAAGGCCCGCTCCTGCTCCTCTTTGGCTGCCTTGCGACCCGACGACGACTCCCGCTTGAGGCTCTCTCGGGGGCCCGGGCAAGGGCTCCTCAGAGGCGCCGGCGCTCCGTGGGGCTTCAGGGCGAGGCCGAAGACATCAGTGGGCCGGACGGGCTCCGGTGAGCCCAGGAAAGCCCGGCCATGGTTCAGCACACAGTGGAAATGGACGTGGGCCTTGAGGCTGTTCGGGTAGCGGAAGGTTCGCCAGCAATACCAACAGATGTAGCGCTCCTCGCCTGGCAGAGAAACACAAAACAGACGGTCATTAGAATACGGGACACTTGTACGTGCCATCACTTTTACCTTCTTGGGATCTAAGGTCACTGCAGACGGCGACTGCAGCCACGAGATAAAAAGACGCTTACTCCTTGGGAGACAAGCTATGGCACACCTAGGCAGCATAATAAAAAGTGGAGACATCACCCTGCCAACAAAAGTCCGCATAGTCAAAGCAATGATATCCCCAGTAGTTATTTATGGCTGTGAGAGGTGGACCATAAGGAAGGCTGAGCTCAGAAGAATTTGAACGCCTTTGAACTGTGGTGCTGAGGGAGACTCTTGAGAGCCCCTGGGACTGTAAAGAGAATAAAACACTGCTTTGAAGTTGACCGCTCTGGTCTCATGAAATTTCACACGGCTTTGAAATGAGCCTCTGGTTCTGATGCGTTAAAGACTGAATGCTAAGATCGAAAAGCGAGGAACTGAGACGGGGTGGAAGAAGACCTCTCTTGAGGCCTCACTCCATGCGAAGCCTGTAGGACTGACCACAAGGCAACGTCTATGAATGTTGCCCACAGAAGAAGTCAGTCTATGCAACTGACATCCCACCCACCACCCACCCCCAGCCAGAAGGTGACAGGCACCTAGTTAGGTTTTGCTACATTTTATAGCAGGGGTGCCCAAACTACGGCCCGAGAGCCAGATCCGCCACGCCCCCCCCCATGCCAATTCATCTGGCCCACAAAGCCCTCGTTGCTCCTGGAAGCATTTTACTTCCGCTTCCAGGAGTGATCCGGATGAATTGGCATAGGGGGCAGATTTCCCCCCCCCTCCCCGCCAGCTCCCTGAACCACGTGAAGTTTGGGCACCCCATTTTAATCTTCTATTTTACATGCCAACTAATTTTGTATTCTGTCTGTGTTTTGTGATTCTCACTTTCTAGTGGCTCCCAGTGCAGAGAATTTTCACTTCACCCAAGAATAGAGGAAGGGAAAGAAGAGGAGGAGAAGCTTTAGTAAATTTATCTGGCCAGTTGTTTAACAGCGGCTTTATAAACTATAGACTGAGACAGGAAGAAGCGTGAGGGCATAAGATCATTCACACAGACATTATAGAATCATAGAACAATGGGGCTGGAAGGGGCCTCTAAGGTCATCAAGTCGAACCCCCTGCTCAATGCAGGAATCCAAATCAAAACAGATCTGACAGATGGTTGTCTGTCCCATCTATCTACCCAGGTATGCATGGATCAAGACAGATTGTTGCTGTCACAATTTCAGAAACAATATTTCTTTGGGGGGGTCTTTCCTTGTGCATGTCAGCAGCAAAGCCCCCAAGGTGGCTGCCATATACAGAAGATCATAATCCAGAGTGACTGAAGGGGCTGCCAGCATTTTACAATAGAACAGAATGGTTGCTTTTCCTCTGATTCTGAGCAACCATTTTATGGACCTCCAACACTTTGTCTGTCTGTAAAACTGTGTAATTATTTGGGATTACAACAAAAAGGGATTGCAAAGAATTTGGAAAGCATATACTGTATTTTCATGGCAAAGTGGTTTGGAGTAATAAAAATTTATTTATTTATTTATTTATTTATTTCTGCCCTGCTCATCTAGGAGATTTTCCAACTCTGGGTGGCTAACAGCTCAAACTCGCGCATTAAAAACAGTCAATGAAATGAAAAGAGAAAAGAAAAGTCACATCACAGGTTCACCTATATATGCATAGAATATAAAATGTTAATAACTGGCTACAAAAGAGATCTTTGGGTGATGAATATATCAGCTCTGTGCAAAAACTACGAGAAAGGCAAATTCCATGTTGGAGCAAATACAAGAGATATGAAAAATAAAATTGAGAACATCATAGGGGCTGCAGTGCCTCAAGTGACTAAGACACTGACTGGAAGGCGAAAAGTCAGCCGTTCAATACCCTAATATTGCAGGACGGTAGGAGCTCCCATCTTTGCCCCAGCCCCTGCCAACTGAGCAGGTCGAAAGTAAGAAATTGCAAGTAGATATAGGGACCACTTTGGTGGGAAGGTAAACAGCGTTCCGTGCTCTGCAATGTCTAGTCATGCCTGCCACATGACCACGGAAACAACTGCAGAAGCAGACAACGCTGACTCTTCGGCTATGAAGCAGGGATGAGCACTGAACCCTAGAGTCGGATATGAGCAAACGTGAGCTTTACCTTTACTGTTTTTATATACACCTATGGATTGGTCACGCTTGGAATAATACTGTGAGATGATAACCACCACACTTCAAAAAAGAGTACCGTGTAGGGCTCAGAAGGGAAACCAAAATAATCAGGGCTGGGGCTATTATCCTACACGGAAACAGTAGGGCATTTCTAGTTATTTGGGTGATTGAGAATTGATGAGGCAATGGTGTATGGAGTAAGGCATGCTGTTTTATTTTAATTGTGGTATTAGAATGCTGTATCATTCATTGACAATAACTGATGGGAAATTCAGGGCAGATGAAAGCAAATTCTCCCCCAGAAGGTGTTTACTAAAGCTGTGTAATGTTCTGCCGGAAACTGTAGAGATGGACCTTCTCCATGAAAAACTGCAGTAGACAAATCAATGGAAGAGTATTCCGTGGCTGTGCGCTATAATAGTTATATATTCCCTCCAATGAGATGCAGCTTCCTATCCCAATAATGTGCTCCAACCCCCCATTAGGATGTCTCTGATTTCCACTTTGTGGGGAACAAGACTAGGAGATTCATTTTAATTCCCATTCTGTTGAAGGATTGATATATATTATCTGGCCCACTGTATGCACAGGATGCTGAACTAGGTAAATGCTTTAGGGCTCTTTTTTAGGTATCTACCTCCACTACAGAAAACCAGGTTTCAAGGTGGCTCTGTTTCAGTGGTGGGCATCAGCAGGTTCACACCAGTTCTCCAGAACCAGTAGCAGAAATTCTGGCTGGCCCCGTCCATCCAAGTTTTGAAATAAAGTACTGTAGTCCTAATTCGGATGCAATGCAGGGCTTTTCCCCTGGCCATACCCACCATACCACGCCCACAGTGTGGTAGTAATTTTTTTTTGAGCCCAACACTGCTCTGTTCTACTTTTGTGCTATGTCCACAAAGGTCATGGTGTTAGAACAGACACTTGAAGTGATATATCTTGGGAGTTGTGTTGCAATCGTGTGTTGGAAGGTTAAAGATTATCCACTTGTGTACAGAAGACTTAACTAGTTGAGGTGTGAATGAGATAGTTTGTCTAAAGACTGCATAAAAATAAAGAATATTGTATCGTTTACAAATGATCAAATATGTTGTTGTTGTTCAGTCACATAGTCGAGTCTGACCCTTTGCGACCCCATGGACCACCACATGACAGGCACCCCTATCCTCCACCATCCTCCTCAAACCACCCAACTCTGTGTCCATTGTATCAACAATGCCATCTATTCATCTCATTCTCTGCCACTCCCTTCTTCTTTTGCCCTTGACCTTTCTCAGCATCAAGGCTTTCTCAAGTGAATCCTCTCTTCTCATTTTATGTCCAAAGTACTTTAACTTTAACTTCATCTTCAGTACTGTACTTGACCTTCCAGGGAGCAATCGAGGTTGATTTCTTTTAAGATTGACCTATTTGTTCTCTTTGCTGTCTGAGGTACTCTCAAAATTCTCCTCCAACACCACATTTCAAAGGGGCATATGCAAGACTTATAACAGAGGAAAATCGTGTGATATGGAGATTTTTTTTTCTTGGACAGGAGCCACAGCCCAGCCATCGCTTCCTACCAGGGGAGGAGGGGGGGTTGGTTTCCACGGAGAATGATCTGAGCACTACCTTCTGACGGCCCCACCAGCAAAGCCAGCTTGTTTGGATTTGAGCCAGTTCAGTAGCTGAGAAGTTACTAGAACTAAAGCCTCTTCATTCACATTCAAGTCTTTGACTGGGATTTGGGGATTTAAAAGGCCACCTATTACTCACCATTAAAAGTCATAGTGGGGCTGTTCTCTCCTTCTTTGTTCTTGATGGATTCCTATATATCTATGTATTTAAAATAAGAGAAGAATGGAGGGAAGAACAGAAGAGGGAGGCGTCTACATCCCAGCAAATTTTGGTTTCTAAGTCATCATAAAAACTGAAGCTTAGAATATCAGAGAGTAAACAAAACAGCAAAAAAGACAACAAATATTGTGACACCTTAAAGACTAACTCCTGTATTTAAATGTGAGCTTTCATGGATAAAGTCCACTTCATGAGACAGCGTCTGAAGCATCTCTGATTTGCCTTGTCTCCGTTATCACAAGACACACTGCTGTGCTGAGTACAAACTTCAACATGCTGATGTTATCATCAACACTGTTCATTCATTCATTCATTCATTCATTCATTCATTCATGATGGGTGTAGCTTTGCCATGCCTTTCAAATAATCATTACTAACAGAGAGAGAGTTGACAAATGAGAATGTGATTCCTTCTCTGAAGGATAGTTTAAGCCATGGTAATAGAGTTTAAGATAAATCGTTTAAATCATTGACCAGACTAGCACTCAGCAGTAGACGCCCGCACATTGACTCAGAAGCCCTATTATGCTTGGCTGCTGTTTTAAGGAGGGCTGCTTTGTATATTTGTGAGGTGGTACAGTGGCTTAGCAGTTAAGACTCAGGACCCAAAGGTCAGAAGATCAACAGTTCAAGCCCCCGAGTGCTGCATGATGGAGTGCGCGCCTGTCCTCCGTCCCAGCTTCTGTCAACCTAGCATTTCTAAAGCAAGAAATTCCGCTTCAGTGGAAAAGGTAACAGCGTTCTGTGCGCTCCAGTGTTTAGTCATGCCTGCCACATGGCCATGGAAACTTCTGGAGACCCAGACAGCACTGGCTCTTTAACTATAAGTGGAGAGGAGAGGAACACTGTCCCCTAGAGTCAGACAGGACTAGCTTTTGAGCAAGGGTGACCTTTACCTATACAGAGCCTAAGTCAAATGTTACAGGAGGCGACGGGGAAAGTTGAATCTGCTGCCTTGCAGTTCAGTTCCACAGGCAGTTTTTCCACGTAAACCCTAAAAACCAGTTTTTCTTTTTTTGAAGAGCTTTGCCTATTTTATGCTACGGAGCCCAAGCAGTGGAGCTGCGGTGCGGCCAGGCTGCCTCCGGCCTTCCAGAAGAGGCAAACCGAGCATCTGTTGCCTGAAGGCACGTCCATCTGTTGGGCATTTGCAGAAGAGGTGGCAGATATGGGGGGGGGGGGCTTTGCTCGACAAAAGCCAATCCGATAGTCATGAACTCCTCATTACAATCTCTTCCATCTATGGAGCCTTCCTTAATGGACTCCTTCCAAAGACAAAGGCCTTTCAGCCTCCTCCGCCCATCAACGCTTAGCATGACCTGAGGCGGAACTAAACTGAACTGCCCCCTTGTGTGACTTCCCACTTCGAGTTACTTCACTACATGTGGCGAGAAATGGAAAAGGAACGTAAAGCGATTAAAGAAAAAGGCAGCACCCAGAATTGACCCAAGAGGATTCCGTTAAGAGACCACAGTTTCAGCCTGGATAGAAAGCATGGGAAAAGAGGTTTCATTTCTCAATTCAAAGAGAGAATGAAAGCTCAAAGAAGAAGTCAGACATGGACGGCAAAATCTAACCTTGTTCCTAACTAGAGCACGTCCATTGAAATGGATGGGACTTCTTAACCACAGCAGATGTAAATCCCATTGATTCCAACATGTGTCTATTCTAAGCAAGACTGTGGTAAGATTTAGCCCCAAGAACTATTGCAACAACGCTGATGGAGAACGGAAAGATGGACTGTGAAGTGGCTTCCTAGGACAGATAATAAAAGCTGTTGTAGACCTTTGGGAATCTGTATTCATTTTCTAGACTCTCTCTCTCTCTCTCTCTCTCTCTCTCTCTCTCTCTCTCTCTCTCTCTCTCTCTCTCTCTCTCTCTCGGAGATGGAGTTTTTTGGTTTGTTTGTTTTTTGAAAAATGGAAAGTCAAAATGTATTATAACTTCTCTCAAATAAAACAGAAAATGGGAAATACGCATTTGTTCAACAATCCGCTTCTCAGAATGCCCCCTTCTTGTGGTTGGATGCTTACTATCCTTTCCCGACTTCAATATTGTAAATTGCTACAGAATATTACCAGGATATCGAACATTTTTTTTGTGATGGTGAGAATTCGTTCCAGGAGTAGAATTCAATGGCTTGTTTTTAAAATAAATTAATAATAAATAAGCCCACTACAAAAGGTACTACAAACCCTGGACTGCTAAGGCTAAAATTTCGCGGGGGGGGGGTCCCTACTCTGGCCACGAGCCATCGCTGGCTACATCTTTCTTTCTTTCTTTCTTTCTTTCTTTCTTTCTTTCTTTCTTTCTTTCTTTCTTTCTTTCTTTCTTTCTTTCTTTTTGCCACGGAATCTGCTGCGATACATTCCGGTTGTCTACAGAAAATAATGTCCTTTTCTGCTATGCCTTCGCTCGGATTTAACCATCCCTGCGTCTCCTATGGCCGTCGGGGGCAGGAGTGGTGGTCCGGCGAGATCTACGGACTCTGGGCTGGAAAGAGTCTTACTAAAAGCACAACTCATAATCTCTTCCCCACCCGCACCGCCCCTTCCTGTCACGCAGAGCCCCTTCTGGGCTTACGAGGCTTCTGCAGCGAAGGCGGCGGCCTTTGAGACGGCCACAGGCGGCAATCCGCGGGGGGGGGGGGGGGGGGGCGACGGCCAGGAGGAAAGGAGAAAGGCGAGGAGCGTGCCTTGTTGCTCGCCACCACCTTGAAGGGGCCTCTCCTCTCTCAAGATTAGGTCATTTAAAGCCGCTCCAGTAATCCTGTTACACGGGGCCCGACGGACTCCAGGAGAGGCCTTCGACGACACACCGTCATGGTGGGGTTAGAAGCCCCTGGTAAAAGGAAACCCAAAACTGCTGCTTATAGTAAAGAAAAAAGAAAAAAAGAGTCACCCTTGCTCGAAGGCCAGTCGTATCCGACTCTAGGGCGCGGTGCTGATCTCCATTGACAGCCAAAGAGCCGGTGTTGTCTGCATCTGCAGACGTTTCCGTGGTCATGTGGTAGGCATGACTAGATACCGGAGTGCACAGAACGCTGTTACCTTCCCACTGAAGTGGCACCTATTTATCCACTTGCAATTTCTTGCTTTCGAACTGCTAGGTTGGCAGGAACCGGGACAGAGATGGGAGGTCACTCTGTCGTGCAGCACTCTGACCTGCCGACCTTCCAGTCATCAAGTTCAGCGTCTTAACCACGAAGCCACTGCAGTCCACTTGCTTATAGTGCTGGCGTGTAAATCCGGCCCGTGAGACCATCCTTCCCCTCCCCCCAGAGACATTTTGTGGCAAGTCTTGGCCGGACGAAACAGACAGCCGCTAGAAACCGCCACCGCCTGATCGACCTCCCTGCTTGGATCTTGCCTCGCTGGCGGTTCCCTCCACAGGCTGCCCTTTCCAGTTTAGGGTAGTTTGCAAACAGTTAACGATCCCGAGATCCCTTGGTCGCCGCCAGATCGGCCCCTATTCTCCCCCCGCCCGCACGCCCCCCTCTACCTTCTGCTGCTAAAACCCGCGTATACTCAATCTGCAGCTAAATGGAGCGAGGCAAACACTTTTGTTCGAGCAAGACTACGTCGCTCTGCACTTTCTCTTTCCAAGCTTGAAAGCAGCCCCCACCCCAACCCGACCCCGTTATGGGTCAGACACAACTTTTTTTTTCTAAGGGCTTTATCAATAATATACTTGAACGCTTTTCTAACTGAGTTTAAAGCGATACAGCCCGAAGCGAAGTGTGTTAGACTCGCTCCCTTATGTTATGTGATGGAAAGAAGGCATATAGTACATATAGAATTTAGTCCTTAATCAGCACATCGTGTCACATGCAATTCCTAACACTTACTTGGGACAGACATTTATGTAACGATAACAGCAACACTTACGGTACCCAGTTGGACTCTTAAGAACCACTGAGCAACATTTCTTAGTATAGCATAACCTATTGGGACGGGGCTGTTGTATACGGTATCTAAAGGTGGGGGAGGGGGATTAGGTTTCTCATCAGATCAGTTGGCCTATTAAACATAGCTGTAGCTTTAAAAGCTGCAGTTTTATGAAGATGGATGGGATTGTAACTCCAGGTGTCGGCGTAGGAGCTGCCAAACTGCGATTCCCCCAGAGCCCAATTGGGATACCATTCAGATGTCTGGAACTGCAGCTCCCGCAATCTGTCACCTTTACCCGCGCAGGGTAGAATAGTTGGAAGTTGTCAGCCAAACCTGGTTTCTCATTCCCAAGGCAGAAATATCTTGGGAAGGACGCAGAGGATGAAAGGGGGGTTACCTGGACTGGGGGGGGGTGCTACCTGGACTAATGGCCTGATTCCATCCATGGCATAGTTTTAGGAGATTTTTATATTTAGGTTTTTTTCTCTTCACCTCACAGCATCTCTAAGGAAGGAGGATCACTGACTTTGCTGGCTGAGGAAGGAAGGAAGGAAGGACTTTTCTAAACTGTAGCCCATAGGCAAGTTTAGATGCTGGGGTAGCCCTACAGAGGAGTGTTTGTGTGTGTGTTTTCCACTGACCTTTAGTGAAAGTAGAACGTCACATTTCTTTACCTACAAAAAAACGACCTTCATTCAGAGAAACCACCCATTCCTTCAACACCAGTCCGCCCTAAAACGTAGCAAGAACAAGCCAGAGCAGAGAGAGGGAGGGAACCGGCCACCAACTGAGTGAACAGGGCAACCATTTGTCCATTCCGAGTCCACAGTAAGCCCCACTGAGTTGCCAAGATGGCAACGTGAATCGGATGGCCTCTGAGCTGAACAACCTAAAGTGAGCAAGGCTAAGCCTCAATTGGTGCGCTCAGCAACTGTCCAGATCTAATTCGGGAAAGCATCCAGCCCTGTCCCCGCCCCTCCACAGCCCATCATCCGAATTGTCTTCTAGTGTCCTTCTGTGATCAGGGCCGGATTTTCCTATAGGCTAACTAGGCTTCAGCCTAGGGCCTCAAAAGCAAGAGAGGCCTATAGTCAAATAAGTGTTCTCGACTTTTTTTTATTTATTATCTGTGCCACATTTTTTATAAAGGTTAGTACCAATCACAACATGTTTCATTTAACATATTGATATATATCACAGTAATGATGTATTTTATTATCTCTCCTGTAATTTACAAACTTAGAAATGGGAGGTGAAAGGGCCACATAAGTGGAATAGCCTAGGGCCTCTTTTCATGTAAATCCAGCCCTGGTTGAGATGCTAGTATTCTGCGGTGATTATTGATGTCATATGACAGTGATCTCTACTTAGCTCTGTTTTTGCTGCCAAATCATCGTTTCCCCTATAAGTTTGCACTTATTTCAAAACGCGATGCCCTTAAACTACTGGGTTTCCTATTGTTGTTTTTTCAATGAGGGATGCTGTGATCCTAATCAGGCAAGAAAAAAACTGGGTGAGAGTGCGTATCATCCTTTGCAAGCAGTAAAAGGGATTCTAGCACACCACCCGGTGCAAATGCCACTGTGAACTGTGGTGGTCTTCTCTAACCATTTCTAAAAGCAGCGTTTTCAGTTCCAGGGACTCGGAAGAAGCTACTCGCCTTCAATCTGGGAGGAATTGACTTAGAGTTTTCTTTTCTAAATCGGCCTTTGGAGCTCGGCTGCTATCAGCCCAACCCAGATGGCCAGTGGCCACGGATGCTGAGGCAATACCTCCGGAGGGCACCAAGCTGGAGCGAACTCCGTGGGTCACACATGCTTCATCTTAACTAAGGATGGTGCCGCCTGACCACTCCACCCAATCCGAGGTGGTGTTACACATAAACACAAGCGGATAAACCCACTGGAAGAATCAGAGCAAACCAAAGGCCAATCTAATCTACCCAAGCCAGCATCTTGGTTGCTGTTCTCAAAAAATTTGGCATCCAGTTTAAGACTCTGGAGGAGGAAGGATACTGACAACATATCTAACAGCCATTTAGCCCCATAGAGATAAAGGTCAAGGTTGCCCTTGCTCGGAAGCCAATCATATCCAACTATAGGGTTCGATGCTCATCTCTATTTATAACCAAAGAGCCAGCGCTGTCTGCATCTGCAGACCTTTCCATGGTCATGTGGCAGGCATGACTAGACACTGGAGCACACAGAACGCTGTTACCTTTCCCACCTAAGTGGTACCTATTTATCTACTCGCAATTTCTTCCTTTCAAAGTGCTAGGTTGGCAGGAGCTGGGATAGACTCGAATGCAGGACTTGGGTCTCGAACTGCTGACCTATCATTTTGTTTTTAACCGCTAAGCCACCGCAGTCCCCATTCAGCGCCACATCTCACATGAATTTGTCTAATCCATTTTCAAGCCCTCTAAACTGATGCCCTTATCAGTCTGAGGAAGTGAATTCCATATTTTGATCAAGTGAACGAACCGCTTTCCATGGACTTGTTCTGGTTCCTTAACATTCTCCCACACTCACCTGCTACCACAAGCACCACCACCCCGTCCCAGTAGACGAAATAGACACAATTTTGCAACCTTTCTTCTGCTCCTGATGCCTGATCTCAGCCGGCTATTCAGAAGTGCCACTGAGCTAAGAGCATGTGACTTTAGACTAAATGTATACAGGAAAGAAGGATTTATATTTAAATTGAATTTTTTCACCCCAAAGCTTTGCGAAGCTCTCCAAACTTGCAGAAGCTGAAATAGCTTCATATGAAGAAGAAAAAAAGCAGCAGGTCTTATTTGACAGACGTGAATGTGGAGAGATTCAGAATCCATTGGCTCATTTACTGGTCTGCCAATTACTGCCAGAAAAATGCACCGAAGAGAACTTACGTTTGGCCAATGACAAAGCCAAGAAAGAGGTTTCATTTTGGCAGTCCAGGGTTTGATCGGGACATGAAAGAAGAAGACTTGACATACCCTTTCTTGCCCATTTCTTCAGGTGCAAAAGCTGCTATCTTTTAGGCAGGGAACACAGGCAGACTTATTCCCGACTGGAATAATGAGATTGGATGCCAGTTCGTATCTGCTGTAAAACTGGGCAGTCAGAGTCACAGCCTAAGAGAGTGGAAATAAGATCTAAGACACTAACTAAACTCTTCATAGTTGATTGTTTTAATAGTAGCTGTGTTAGTCTGTGTTTTAAGCATATCAGAAAAAAAAAACACTGCAGCACTTTAAAGACTAACTGCTATATTTTAATGTGAGCTTTCATGGATCAAGTCCACTTCATCAGACATAGGAATAACACTTCAAGGCATAAACTTATATACACCAGATACAGAGGCATCGAGTGATTGATCAGCAGGAAAGATAAGTATGCAAATCAATACCTTCCTACCATGCCTTGAAGTCTTACTCCTATGTCTGATGCAGTGGACATGCTCACATTAAAAATATAACAGTTAGTCTTTAAAGTGCTGCAGCATTTTTTTGGTTTTGGAGACGTACTATTCTATCGCAGGAGCTGGCTTTGATTCCGGTCATTTTGTTTTCACTGTAAATGGGTTTAGTGTGATGTAGGCTGCCTGATATGCTACATAGCATGAGAGGATCCAAGTCTAAGGTCTAAGTGTGATGTAGTGCGAGACACAGTTTATGCTCTCCATCTTTCACTTGGAAATAAACGACCCTGGAAATAAGTTGATCAATGGGAGAGGGAGGGGGAGTAAAAGGTTTCGGGTCAGGCTCTCTGATGGCAGGTTCATTATTTTCCAGTCCAGTCAGAAATGAATACAGTATTTTAAGAATTACGTGAAATTACCGACAAGATTTCATACTAGGTTCTGCTGCTATGAAGTTGCCCTGAATATAGCAACTTATTTCTTCTGTACAGACTTTTTAACGTGTGAATCCAGGAGGAAGTGTTAAATGGAGAAAGTGGACTGTGCAATTAATTCATAACCATTTTTCGAGCTAACTGGTCTTAAATCAAAGTTCCTTTGGTCAACATACTATTTGTTGAAAAACAAAAGTTAAAGAGGGAGGAGTAACACCATACATCTGTATCTGGGTCTATATTTATCTGTTCCTTTTATACACATGAACACACACCATGCAGGAAACAACATGATATGATAACCAGGATGAAAAGGAGAACTGTTACTGGATAAAAACCACTCCTGCTTCTGAAAATGTGGATGCAAAATAAAATCAATCTTGAAATGGTCCCTATTGGTTCACAATAAAATTGTGGGTGCAGGGCAGGCTGAGTAGACCCCTGTGTTTAAAGATAGATCAAACTTTCCTCTAGGTTTTAAAATGGTCAAAGAGTAACCTTCTCTCTTTTGTCCAAGACATTCGAAAAGTGCTAATCACAGTTTTTCCTATGCCTTCAAATACAAAAACAGCTGGATGGCTCCCCAATGTCATGGAAATATGATTTGTACAGTTGCAATTCACATAAAGAGTGTAAGAAACAATAAAATAAGAACAAAACTATTGATCATTAGACAGACTTCTTACAACATGATTCTCTTCAAAAAAGAGCATCTTTTAGGGGGCAAATATGACTGTGCAAATTATATCCAAAGGGAATATGTTCACTCTTTTAAGAAAAGCTGATTAAAAATCTCGAGTGCAACAAACATAAGGGGAATAGTAACTATCATTTTTTCCTTGCGATTAACAGAATATTTATCCTGAAATGGTGCAGGCTTTTCACAATTATTATGGGACCTACTTTGGCTAATTACTGCATCTCTGCTGCACCTCCATTCACATTTCTGTTCAGATGGATACAAGACAGCCCTCTGCTTTCCTTAATGTACCCACCTACCCTCCGTCATTCACCACCTGCTGTTGATCTGGACGTGGGCTTCCCGTAATCAACCGTAAATAGGCAGTTCTATGCCTAATTCCCGTAGGAACAGAACTTTAGCAGTTCCAGGAGATCTTCCCACTTAACATAGCAAATGGGCAGAGGGGGAAGGGATTAGAACCCCTTTGTCTTACAAACAGGCACGACCCCATCAAAAACAACAACTCTTCCTGCATGAACCCCTTGGATAATTCATGGGATGCCTTTCCAAGTTCTTCTTCTTCTTGCGTGTCTAGGCCAGATATGAAACTGCCAAATTGAAGGCACCTATTGGTGAGTTCATTTTGCATTTCCTTTCACTTGACCTAGTGTGAGATAGATTGGCTGGCAACACAAGATTACCGGTACCTGTTTATGCCTGATTGTAGCTCTTTCTGTGTGATTCAGCTTCAAATAAAAGTTCATATTTAAGTGGTATGTGTTGGGTCCTTCCTCTGGGTTACAACCCATAGAGCAGATTGGGATTTACTGTCCTAACAGAAGCCAGCAAATGGGGCTGACTTCTCAGTGGTTGTGAGTAAGGTTGGGTTGCCTGAGAACAATCCTCCTTTCTCTGGGAATTACCTCTGACTGGAGCATTGCTGGTCCATAGGTTCTACATCATACCACCCCAACACACCAGGTCTCAGCTCACTTCACTTCACTAAATAGAATCAAACTTGGAATGAGAACCTGCTGGAGAATCTCTGGAATTTACAGATAGGGTTAGGAAAGAATCCTACCTGAACCAGTCGAGATGGGCAAAACTACGCTAGAAGGGACCAAGAGTCTGACTCAATGCCAAGCAGTGGGGTACATAGTGGGGGTACACAAAAAGAGCCTCCCAAAAGATGGTGGTATTTTTGAGCCACAATCAGGGGTACCCTGGTAACGGCCACTTTTTGATGCCAGCTAATCTTTCTCACATTAGGTCAGGCGAAAGAAACTGCAGAATGAACTCACCAAGAGTTGCCTTCATTTTGGCATTATGTCTAGCCTAGACAAGGAAGAAGAAGTTGTTCTCCAAGTACTGTCCTTGCGCTCTCTGGACAGTTTTTCCGCCTGTTGAGCAAGCCGCTGTCCAAGGTGCTGCAAAACACGTACCTTTCTCGTCGTGGGTCGGGGTGGCCGTGATCGGGATATCAAACCACTGCGCCAAGGGGTTGGAGTACCACACGGTAAACTCCTCTCCTGGCTGGACATCTCGAAGTGTCCGGTAGAAAATCTAGGGGGGAGAGAGAGATCCAGTCAGTGGCCAAGGCCACAAAGCAATCTCCGATTCTGGCGAAAAGTAAAAGAGGCAGTGGCCCTAGATAGCAGCGAGAAGAAGGTAGGTACCTGTCCGCCCGGCAGATCTGCAATAGCTTCCAAGGTCTGCTCCTGCGAGTGTCTGGCAGCACGGATTAACCCTATCCACTCCACAGCGGAGCCTCCTGCTTCGTCCACCAGTTCCCCTCTCACCATCCGCACCTGGAATACAGCACAACGCAGGAGGTCACGCCTATTGTGTAAGCAGTGCAACCTTCGCTTCTGCTCAGCTGACCAGATAAACACTGGTTATTTATAAACAAAAGGGATTTCTCAAGGCCAACACTTCCTGCCGGCCTGCCTTGCTATGTTTTGTCTTGTCCTGCCTGGTCCAATAGATCTCTCTTTTACTTTTAGACCTTCTCCGAGAGAAAAGGGTTCATGAGGCCCACACAGGGTGGGGTGGGGTGGGGTGGGGGACCAGGCCAGGAGCTGGGTTGTGGGTGTTACTAAGTAATTACCATTAATAGCATAATTATTTGTATGATAAATAATTCTCACCGAGTTCGGTGAGGTTTACTCCTACACAAATATCCAAGATTGCACCCGGGAAAGGACAACTGTCCACAACCATCACCACCGGAATAAAGCAGAACGTTTTCTCAAGGAAGCGAAAAGGCGGTGGCTTCTGAATTGACATCTCCTTTACAGAGAGGCAGTATTATTAACGCTTCTGCACACAACTGGATACTAATATTTACACAATCAGCAGTAAATCTATTCTGCCTCCAAGAGCGTATTACTCCCAAGTAGACATACTTAGGTCAGTAGCTTGAATCTGGTCTCATCCTATAATTCTGGTGTATTTCAATCGAATAGCCTTCCAAAAAAGTCTGCACAGAAGGGCCCCTACATTTTATGTATAAGTTGGAGGGGTTTGAGAGGAGTGAGGGGACAGTACTGGTCCTCCTACATATGGCTGGCACTCAGATCCTAAGCTCATACAATTGGATTTTGGAACCTCATTCGTTTCTAGGGAGCTCACATTTCTCTTCAGTATTATATATGACGGGGAGGAGGTAACCCCGTTAGTCTGCTGCCACTAAAACAGCAATGAGCCCTGCAAGACCTTACGAGGCTAAGGAATCTCGGCTTCATCACCCGAATCTAAAGAAGTGGCCCACAACGGGGAAGCATTTGCCAAATAATCCTTATTAATCTATAAAATGTCACGAGACTTATCAATCGACATAAGCAGTGCTCCGTACAGTCTGGCTTAGATGTTTATTTATTATTACATAAATAGTGCTGGAGATCGGGATAAAGAGATCTGTACACTGTTGCCATAGATAAGGGCTAGTTCAATCCCCTCCATCTATAGTCAGAAGTCGATCTCAATTTAAACATATTTAGTCCTGGGTAAGTGCAAATATGCACAGCATCAGGCCTTTTCTGTTTTCATAGGTCGGTTGAATCGAATGAGCCGTAGATCAATCAAACGAGACCCAGACTCCACAGGCGCTCCTTCTAAAACCAGTCCGCTCTGTCGAAAAACTTTTATTTCCCTTTTTCCTGTCCTGTGTTTACACCTCAGCTTGAAACATTGCTTGGGGCAACGGTTTTTAAAAAAATAAGTAATAGTCTTCATTAAAAATTTCCCATTCAGGCATGCAAATAGCTATTCCTACATTTCATCGCTCCTTACTCCTGAGGGACGGATTAATTAATGAAAAACATAATCGCTCTCTTCTCGAAACCGGCAGTGGAGGAGGAGGAAGAAGAGAAGGACAGGAGCCTAACTCTGTCTCTCATTATAATCTGCTTGGTCATAAAGAGAGAGAGAAAACACGAGAGGCTACCTCGTTGAATGACCAGGCAATAAAAGTCACTGTGACAAAGGCAGCCTAAAGGGAGAGACCAGCGGGGCCAGATGAGGAATAAATTTGAAAGGGCTGGCAGAGCTTTTAGAAACCATTAAAGGACATTCAGAAACTGAGCAGAACTTAATGACAGACCTCTGCGCTGGGGGAAGAGAGGAGACAAACGTCGCATTATGCCTAGTTAGACAGGGAAGGTGCAAAGAAAACTGGACAACTCTGGCCCACCCACCCCACTCTGCCCCATCTTTTCCTACTCTGAGATTCTTTAATAGGTGTCCCATCTAAGAGACAGCTTGGTTTTTCTCAATCCGTTTTGTGCAGTAAATATTTCGTATGAATTGAAATCCTCTCTATAACAATAGTTACTGCCATTGCCGTTATTGTCACAGAGATGAGCACTGACCCCTAGAGTCGGATACGACTGGCTTTCAAGCAAGGAAAACCTTTACCTTTACTTTAGTAGTAGTAGTAGTAGTAGTAGTAGTAGTAGTAGAAGAAGAAGAAGAAGAAGAAGAAGAAGAAGAAGAAGAAGAAGAAGAAGAAGAAGAAGAAGATGATGATGATGATGATGATGATGATGATGATGATGATGATGATGATTGTGGTATTTTAGAACCACAATCTGGTGTACCCTGGTAATAGCAACCTTGCGTTGCTGGCTAATTTTTCTCACACAAGGTCGGGCAAAAGGAACTGCAGAATGAATTCATCAAAAGATGCATTAATTTTGGCAGTTTCTCGTCTGGCCTAGACATGGAAGAAGAAGACTAAGTTGGGGAGGATTTAAAAGAGGTCGGATGTTTCAGAAATTACTTTCCGACATACTAGGAAAATATGTCAGGGTTGTTTCCAGCTGTTTCAATAATTATTTGAAGTACCCTGTGAGGTTACTTTCTCCATATTTCCTTCACTCCCTGATCCTGTACACCCTTTTTCTTTCTTTCTTTCTTTCTTTCTTTCTTTCTTTCTTTCTTTCTTTCTTTCTTTCTTTCTTTCTTTCTTTCTTTCTTTCTTTCTTTCTTTCTTTCTTCTTTTCTTCCTTCCTTCCTTCCTTCCTTTTCTTTTTTCTTGTACCCTATTGTCAGTATACTTGCTACTTTCCGGAATGCTTTAGAATTTTGAGGAAATTGTCTCAACGTCGTCTCAACGTTCAGCAGAAGAGTACGAGAAATCCGTTCATCTCCAAGGCACTTCTAGGTTTTGATGATTTCATTTCTAGCATCTTCCAACCATCCAGCCTTCTGGAGAGTTCTGCTAGAGGCTGATTTGGTTATCTGAGCGTTTCTGCTCACAGTGTGCTACAGGGAACATACATGGCTAGTTACTGTACTTTGCTCCCTTCCCCGCTCAAAGGCGAGCAAACAAGCAGAACTTCAACGAGGAAAGCCACAAACTACTAGGGCATCCAGCTAAAAGAAGTGGTGTGGTTCGAACATCGAGGGGCTGTGATTGGGACATGATTCGATACTATAATGTGTCAATTCCGATCCCGCTCTAATGATGACCTGAGATGGGTTGGGGAAATAAGCAGGAGGAAGGGATCCATTTGGAAAACCAGTGTATAACTCCGAAGGTGAGGGTGGGGAGGGGGAGAAAAAGTACCGGTAAGCCTGTTGACCCGCTGCCTTCACCCGCCCCCGCCTTGCCCCACCAGCCTTCTTCCAATCCATCCTGTAGGACAAAATAGCGGTTCCCCCACAAATCAGTGCTTCCAACACCACCTACCCTATCCTAAAGTCAACAATTTCTCCCGAAAAGAAGAGCAGACACCCAACCACCCTCGGAGTCTCTCCGTCTCTGGAAGACTAAAAGGGCCCCAGCTCTTCCTGCCAACACCCCAAACGTTGCGCCTGGAAAATACACAGAAAGCGCCTTCTCAAAGACGATGGGTTTCTGTTTTGTTTTTTAACCACAGCCTAGCGTGCCCTGGTAATGGCCACCTTGTATTGCTGGCTAATCTTTCTCACACTAGGTCAGGCAAAAGGAACTGCGGAATGAACTCACCCCAAAGATGCCTTCATTTGGGCAGTTTCGTGTCTGGCGAAGAAGCAGAAGCAGAAGCAGAAGCAGAAGATGAAGATGAAGATGAAGATGAAGATGAAGATGAAGATGAAGATGAAGAGGATAATACACCAAGATGCGGTCCCTTCTCCATTCCCCCCTCCTGCCCCGCCCTGCCCAGGTGCGGGAGCCCTACCTTTTTCTTGGGTCCGGGCTCCCTGCGATCCGACAGGTACTTGCCCAGTTTGAAGGCGCCGGGCACGGGGCCGAGGCGCAGGCCGGCCGGGACGGGGCTCTCGGCGGTGACGCTGAGGGCCGCCGGCGCGCGGCTGCCGTGCATCGCTGAGGCGCCGCGGCGGCGGCGGGGGCCGGGACTCTCGGCCCGGACGGCAGTGCGCGAGCGCTGGGCGGAGGGCTGAGCAGCGGTGGCGCCCGGGCCCCGCCGTCTCCGCCCGCCGAGTGACGCGTCCGGCGGTGCGCGCCGCCTTTTCACTGGGCGCGCCAGGGCGCTCGCTCCCCTTGGCACTTGCCGATGCCTGGTCGGGATGGTGAGAGAGTTGGCCTCAGAGAGCAGCTGCCCACTTCCCTCCGAGGAGGAGGAGGGTCACATGGAGCTTTTCCCGTGCTCCCCCCTCCTTCTTCCCCCTCCCTGCCCCCCTCCCGCCACCCCCCACGCATAACCGAGGGCTGCTGCTGCTTCTTTTCCTTGAAAGGGGGCCAGGCAACAATAGTCCAGGCGACCTTCCCATTCCTAAAAATCCAATTTGTCAAGGGCAAAGAAAAGGCGCTGCTGAATCAAAGGTCTAGAGGGACCATTAATCCTCAGCATGGGGGATTGTCCCAGCGACAGTTACGATATTTTAAGTGACAAATCCACGGCATAATTTCTCCATAAATTCCACTTCTGCCGATTGTCCCTGGACAAACCAGTTTTGGAAACGAAGGGAGTGTTTTACGTCTACTCGGCTGAGCCTTTTGTCTGCCCGAGGACTTCAAAGAGTTTTCGTTCTCTTCCCTTGGGTTGGATTGTAAAGGCGATTAAACAAAGAGATTGGGGCGGGGGGAGATTGCGTGGGGGGACTTGTTAACTTCTATTGATTCCTGGCGTGTGCCATACAGAAATTGGGCAGGTACTTGATGGGAAAACACCAGAAAATACCTACACTTTTTAAAAGGGGGAGAAGGGAGGAGAGAAAGGCAAATTCAGTGGGATGTTTTGCCCCCCAGAAAACAGTTATGGGGAATGGCTTCACTTCTCTTTCTCTTTTCTCCTGGCATAAACGAGGGAGTGAAAGATGTGCCATGAAAGAATCAAGCTTTACAACAGTAATAATGGTTTTATTTCATCCATGGAGAAAAGTGCTTTGTGTTGTTGGGGGTGGGGGGAGAACACAGTAAGCTAGCCAGTTTTAAAACACACACATTGCTGGGAGTGGATTCCTTCCCAGGACCCACCTCCCTAAACCAGGTCTCTGCAGAAATGTTTTTGTCTGTGAGATTCTTTTTATACGTCTTATTTTAAAACCATGAGCTGAAAAACATGCCAAAATAAGTGCAATTAAGTGCAAAATAAGTGGAATCTGAACCAAGTTCTAACCATGCCTATTGCAAGGATGGTCTACTCAAACTAAACCCTGCTTCAAACTAAACCCTTCCAAGGGCTAAACTTTTGTGCACAATTACCTGTAAAAGGCCCGACTGAACTCAGTGAAGAGGAAGACCTTCTGAATGAATTTGAGCTGCAGGTTACAGGACCATGAGCAGGGGGTGGAATCAATTCCCAGTAAACCTAGAGGACTTTCCCCACTCTGTGCTTGCCATGCTTAAATGGGAGTCCGTGTCACTGAAATAAGTGGAGCTAACTTTTGGATATGACAAATCAGACAGCAAAATGCACATGACACTAACTAGAATTTTGTCCTATTTTACTCAAAGGCACTGATTGTGCTGGGATCCCACTCAGGTACTCTCAGCTCTTTTTTATGTGTACATAAAGCATTCGCTTCGGATTCTGATAAGCCATGGAAATCTATGTCCAAGTGAAGTCAGAGATGAGAAGTAGGTTTGTGAGGAAGACTGAAGACTGGCTGGCTTCCATAGTGTTTATTTCTAGGCATGATTGAAGACCCCTGGGTAAAATGTTTGTGTAAGAGAAAAGCAATTTAATACAGTACGTTTATCAGGCAATTATTTTTATTTTATTTTTAGTACTAGTAAATAGTAAAAAGGGAGCTCACTGAAATCCGTAATCATCATTAACTTGTGAAGTACTGAGAGGTAAGCACCTCTCCTTCCGGTATACCCAGGCCTTCCAGACTTCTGTTTTGGATCCGATTGTAAACTATGCATCTGGCTTTCGTGAATGCTTAATCAGATCCCCTCCAATTCAATCCAGTATTGCCGAGGTAGGAGCGGGAAATCCTTCCACAGATATGGAAATACGGATGCAGCTCTGCGATGCTTGCAGACTTGAAAAATAAGCAAAGCGGGGTTTTTTTCTTAACAGAAGCCTAGCGTGCCTTGGCGGGGCCCCGTATAAAAATTTGTTTGGGGCCCCTTAGGAAGGGTAAAGATTTGTTTTGCTTACGCACGTTGGGGGCCCCCGTGGCCCGGGGCCCCCGTATAATTGATATGGCAGATACGGCGGTAGCTACGCCCCTGTTTCTTAATTACTTGAAAAGTAAGCTTCATTTTTGTTGGGACGGAAGTTTCGTTTCTTATTGGGACACCCAGCCCCAGTGTGGGCTCAGGTAAAATCTCTACAGACAGTTGCTTGTGGTAAAAGGTAAAGGTCACACTTGCTCGAAAGCCAGTTGTATCCGACTCTAGGGTTCAGTGCTCATTTCTGTTTATACCCAAAGAGTCAGCGCTGTCTGCTTCCGCAGACGTTTCCGTGGACATGTAGCAGGAATGCCTAGTATCTTCCTCTTTTCGTGGTTTCTAAGAGCCTTTGACGTTACCAGGGTAGAACAAGAGGAAAGAACGGGTTTTCTGCGCTTTTGCGTGCAAATTGTTGCACACTTCAGTGGCGTCGTTTCTAGGAGAGATGTAGATGATAGTGTTGAACAAGAAGGCTCAGCTGAATATAGTTCTGATCTTGGGTTTAAGACCGAACCAGAAGGAAGCCGGACGGGCAGAACCGGGAGGGGAGAGTGGATGGGAACCTTTTGCTTCCAGCCAAGGAGGCTCGCCCCCTTCTGCCCGTCCCCCGTCCCAAAATCCACTGGTTTGGAAGGACTATGGTTCCTTGTAGGCATCGCAGTCTCGTAGGCATGTCCTAAACAGAGGGGTACATAGAAAGATCCACCGCAAAGATGGTGGTGTTTTTGAACCACAATCGGGCACATCCTGGTGATGGCAACCTTGTGTTGCTGGCTAATCTTTCTCACGCCAGGAACTGCAGAATGAACTCACCAAAAGGTGCCTTCATTTTGGCAGTGTCACGTCTGGCCTAGACACGGAAGAAGAAATCCTAAACACATTCCTAGGAATATCGTTTCGACTGTAGCTGGTGGCACTTACTTTACTTTCACTTCACTTTTGACTCGGGCGGTAATCATCCCGAACTCAAAGGACAGGATCCGGTGGAAGCGCTTTCCTATCTCACCGACTTCACTTTCCTCATCCTTCGCTATCAAATCTTTGTTAACTAAAATTGTTAAATTTTGCCTGGATCGTATCCCGATTGCCTTAAACTAACTTGGAAGGAACGAAGACTTGGCTCTTACACAGGCTTTATTTCGAAGGAGTTCTCTTGCTCCCTTAGGCTTTCTTCCGAAAAAGCATCCCTTTACTTTAGGATTGCCGGCTGTAGTCTAAAACCTCTTTATCCGTGAGTAAACCCAGGGGAACTGAGTGAGGTTTGCTTGCAACTGAACAGGCATAATCCGTTGACTTTAGTGGAACTTCTAAGGAAAAGTAGTTTCTGGACTGGAATGTAAATCAGCTCCTAAGGTTTTTTTCTCTCCTCTCTTTCCACGGTTTGTAGATAGGGCAACAGTAAGTCTGGCGGTAACTCTTTTCACTTAATGAACACATTAACGTGACATTTGATTTGTTCAGGTTCCATTCAACTCCGTAGGATTCATTCAGCTTGGCTGCAGATAGTGCTTCAAACGCTGGAGTTGACTTTCATGCAAATACATTTGCTTTGTCCTGTAAATATTGCCTAAACGTTTGCCCGGTAGAAAGTCATTGTCGTTTGCTTCAAGGAAAAACTAAAGCAAGCGTTCTTGTTTAAAACTTAGGGAAGGCACAGCAACTGTTAAGGAATTTAAATGACACATAAAGAAAAGTTGACTGCCATATTCATTTGCTGATGTGGGTCACTGGAGAGTCAGTCTCCCTGAAGTTAACAGGACTTATTTTTACATAAGGCATTTATTTAAAAAATCCCCTTAGTTTATCTCCTTATGGAATCTTTGATCCCACGTGCTCTAAACAGAGCATGTGGTATTGAAGCTATACATTGAAGTCGCAATCCTAGCTGTGTTCACTTGGGGGTAAAGGCCATTAAGCTCAGTGAGATTTTGGAGTAAACAAACGTTGGCTCAGGATTCAAAGAAGTAGATGCCAAAATGCCTAACACGGTAGTGCTTATGTGTCTACTCTGAAATCAGCCCCACAGAGTTCCTGGGACGGGCTCCAAATAAGTGGGTGTGTGAAATTGCACGAAATCCAGCTTCAATGGGATCAAAGTAAACGAACTGGATTCAGCATCCAGGAGGTACGTAACTGTTTTATTTATATGTCCCAGACTGTTTCCAACCTAGGCATCCCTATCAATAAGAGACCCCCAAACAGTCCTTTCAATTACAGTTCCACCTAGGTCTTACAAACCCAAGACTGTGATTATGTGCTGTCCTGTTATCTCAGATCTATAGAAACCCTATGAAAGAGAGATCTTCAGAATGTCCTGTCCTCAACAGCTCTTCTCAGCTATAGTAAACTCAAACCTTTCATAGAGTCAATCCATCTCAAGTTTTGTCTTCCTCTTTTCCTGCTGCTTTCAACCTTTCCTGGCATTATTATCTCTCTTGATTTCTCATGGTGTGCCCAAAGTGGGACTGTCTCATCTTTAGCATTTTTGCCTCCAAAGACAGTTCAGTTGTTTTTACACTGAAATAAATGTTGTTGAATTCAGTGAAAATTATTTCTAGGTGTATATAATTCTTCTTCTGCGTCTAGGCTAGATGTGAAACTGCGAAAATGAAGATACCTTTTGGTGAGTTCATTCTGCAGTTCCTGGTGTGAGGAAGATTAGCCCACAACACAAAGTTGTAGTTATCAGGGTATGCCCAATGGTGGTTCAAAAATACCACACTCTTTGAGGAGGCTCTTCCAGTGTATACCCTAATTATAGTCACAATACATTTGCCAGCCAGTTCCTTAAAATGATAGAACTGTACCTCCACAACGACATTACTCGATGTTAAAAATAAATTTATGGACTCCATTTTCAGTGGTTTATTGCTTCGGTTGTTACAGTCTCAGTTTTGTAACTCTGTGTTGATTTAGGAGCAGGTAAAAGACTAGCAATTTTATGGCACTATAACTTCAGGATTGGCATTTCACAGAAGCAGACAATTAGCTGGTAAAGTCATTAGTCTTTTAGGTAATTCGGTATCCATTTTCCCCACAGGAGTAAGTCATCCACCCAGCACTTTTCACGGACACAGTCACTGTGAAGTTTGATATACTTGCGTTTACCTAAGACACTTTTTTTCCTTCATAGATGTTAACGTGGTTTCCAAATTTACAGGGCCCCTGCAATCTTACATGTGTCCTCAGAGCCTTCTAGTAACTGTGTTTAGGATAGGAAGTCCTGTATCCCAGTTCTGTGTCTGTAGGCCCTGCGGGTTTTTGGAATAATACACAATAAATATCTCTCCTAGACCAGCGCCCACTTAGAAATTCAAATTCTAGGGGAGAAAGGTTTAGTCTGGACAGGTTATCCTGCTACACTAATAGAGTAGACCATATTGCCAATGATTCAACACCAAGTGTCAGGCGGTGGTTAACTAACCTGACAACCCTGAGGACAAATGGGTGCCGAAGTCCACAGGGAAGAGTGATAGGTCCTCAAGTGGATCAAATCCCATTTGAATCCATCTTGACGGAGGGCAGCAGCTTCATCAATACTGGACTGGGATTGAGGAGGACTTTGCATGCCAAAAGGGCTCAGGACCTGAAAGTGACTCTTGGAACTGGATCAGTGGTGCAGGTGTCACATTGCGATGTGGAAAGCAGATGAAAGGCCACTGCATTATATTCTCAGGACAGTCTTCATGGCTGTATCGGATTCAGATATGGAAGAAGGAGGAGGAGGAGGAGGAGGAGGAGGAGGAGAAAGAAAGCGGGTAGTCTGTTTTGGTTTGTTTTCTTAGTAGTGATGCAAGATGATGTAACCTGGGGTGCCCAAACTCTTTGGGCCACTATGGCCTGTGGGCCAAATCCAGCCGCCGGCAACAATTCATCCAGCCCACAAAGCCCCCAGGAGCAACAAAGGCTTTACAGGCTGGATGAATTGGCACTGGGGGCTAGATTTGGCCCCTGGGCCATAGTTTGGGCATCCCTGATGTAATCCTTCTTTCTCCAGGTGGGATAGGATCAGAAGGAGCTGATTTGGATTTATTCCCAAATTACTCCCCGACTTTTGCTGAGGAGGTTTGGGGTCGGCCAGGAGGGCACAGAAGGTGACCTCTGTGATCCACATTCTGAATGGAGGGCAGAAGGGGAAACAAAAGGCAGAGGGCAATAAATCTAGGCCAAGAACAAGTCCGTCTAACCTCTGCCCTGCCGGCTTTGCAATGACACTGGCTTGAAATATCACCCCACCCATCTCAGAAGGACAAGCTCAGTCTTCTTCTTGTGCCGTACATATCCGATTTTGAATATTGGCTCTCCTCATGGTGATCAGCCATGAAGATTATCCTGGGAACAATATAATGCAGTGGCCTTCCATTTGCCTTCTGCATGGCAGCATGACATCCATACCACTGATCCAGCTCTGTGAGTCACTATCTGGTCCTGAACCCTTTTGACACACCAAGCCCTCCTCAGCCCAGGCCAGTATTAATGAAGCTGCTCCCTTCCATCAAGATGGATTCAAGTGGGATTTAATCCACCTGGGGACCATCACCCTTCCCTGTGGACTTTGACACCCAAGGCCTTTAGTCCTCAGAGTTGTCAGGTTAGTTAGCTGCCACCTGATGACCAACATTGGGTTTTCGGCAGTAGGATCTACTCCATGACAATAGCATGATAACCTGGCCAACACCACAGATGAGCCCACAATGGCTCCCTGCAAAGAGCCACACAAACTGCCCCATCACCAAAGGGGCTGGCCAAAGATTTTCAGTGTTTTGTACAACTGCACAACCAGTTGGACCTAATTCTCCTTACCTAGGGGGGAAAACGAAGATGGCACAATATTGACTCCAATTCTGTTTCAATTTTATTTAATTGTATTTCACTTTATTTTATTCTTTATTTGAATACCATGGGTAGTCGCCTGCAAGTTTCTTTTCATTGCAATAAATACTCCTCACCAAGCTATGGGGTGGGAAACAGTCACGTTTACTTTGATTTTCCTCCTCCGTCCCTAAAAAGGCAGGCTGAAATCGATCTAATGTGCCCACTGGAGCAAGCCAGGCCATGAAAGCCTGGGTATTAAAGAGGGGGGAAAAGTAAAGAGAAAAGTAAATGGAACCTTGAGAGCAAATGGGATGGAAAATTAAATGAAATTAAATAGCTTGAACGGCTTTATTGTCCCCTATTAAAAGGACACATTAATTACATGCTACTAGCTTTATTTCCAGACAATGTTGGGACTTGGAACATTCCACTCGGACCTTTTGAGGGCCTTTGGCTGGGTCCTTGGAATTAAGACCAGTTAAAGTTGGGGGGGTCATTTTTACCCTGCGTCCAAAAAGAGGCCTGACTCTTTCTCTCCTTCTGCCTCTCCCCCTTCACTCCCAGCACTGAACTGTCAACGCCCCCAGGGATGGTTCTGGCTCAAGTCTGGCTCTCTCTCTCAATCTTGGCTTGAACAGGTTGCCCCATAATGAGGCATGAATGTTAAGGAACAACAGGCATCCAAAGAGCCACAGTTGCGCCTAGCAATGTCCCACCAGGGAGCTCCATTCAAACCATCAAGCTGCTCCAGCGCTGAGAAGGTTCAACATTACATTCAAACCAGCATGAATGCCTGTATACAGGCCCAGCTCCATTATGTCGGAGGGACAGAAACACAGTAGATGCTGGAACAAAAAGAGAGGGAGAAGGGGGAGTGAAGAAAGAATGAATGAATGGAAGAGAGGGAGAGAGAAAAGAAATGTTGCAAGCTTTTTCAGTTGCCCAAATTCTCCCAGTATAGAACCTGGTCACTCCCCCCGCCTAAAAAAAAACCCTTCAAAACTCACTCCTGGGAGGAGGAAAATTAAAGAAAGGTGCATGCCAGCCACAATCTCTCTCCCACCCCAACAAAGCTAAAGTTTAGTTTCCAAAATTGGTCCCCTAAAGGCTCCCTACTTTCCTCCTAATCTCCTCCTTTTCCGGCATGAAGTCAAAAACAAGGAAATCGGTTTGTCTGGGCTGTAAATAAACTGTGCACATTAAAAGGAAGCAACTTTTCCACACACACCTCCTCCCTGCCAAGGAATGAAGAGCATGCCACCTGGCCGCTAATGTGTTCAACTGTTTAGATGCTGACCAGACTCAACTCTGGGCAACAGAGCTTCGATTCTCAGTCTCTGCCTGCCAAAGCCCCTTAAATGAGCAAGTTGAAGTAGAATTCTAGAGTACATTGGTAAAGGTAAAGCCAGTCGTATCAGACTTTAGGGTGCAGTGTTCATCTCCTTTTATCGCCAAACAGCCAGCGTTGTCTGCATCTACAGTTGCTATGGACATGTGGCAAGCATGACTAGATACCAGAGCGCAAAAAACACTTACCTTTCCACCAGAGTGATACCTATTTATCTACTTGCAACTTCTTGCTTTCGAACTGCTAGGCTGGCAAGAGCTGGGATAAAGACAGTAGCTCACTCCATCGTTCAGCATTGTCGATTCTCAAACTTCTGACTGCCAACCTTCCAGTCATCAAGTTCAGGGTCTACTAAGCCACCGCAGTCCCCTAGAGTACATAGCAGTGTACTATTGAATAACTAGACTGAACTGTTTGTTCCTAAACGAGGTTAGAACTGCGGCCTCAAGGTATTTCCCCAGTAGCAATAAGAAATATTCATTGGGGCAATTTCCCACACGGACCTTATAAATTGTGCAGGATTCAATTACCTCTGCTTGTTGTTGACTGTATGTTTATTGCTGTGAAACTCTAAAAGGAGACGGTTTGGTTTTGAAGCTTGCTAGAAGGCTAATGTGTTCCGACCTGGAGATCTTACCTTTCATCCCTGACACACATGGGCCAGAATCCTTTTGCTCCTGCCAGCTAAGAACAGACCCGTTGAATCAGTTGCTGAATGGTAAGTCAATGCTTGAACCAACAGGTCGACTTTAATAAGGTAAAGGTTACCCTTGCTCAAAAGGCAGTTGTATCTGACTCTAAGGTTCAGTGCTCATCTCCATTTACAGCCAAAGAGGCAGCGCTGTCTGTGTGTGCAGACATTTCCACGGACATGTGGCAGGCATAACTGGAGTGCATGGAACACTGTTACCTACCCACCAAAGCGCTACCTATTTATCTACTTGCAATTTCTTGCTTTCAAACTGCTAGGTTGGCAGGAGTACTGGGGTCTAGAACTGCTGACCTGCCGACTGTCCAGTCATCAAGTTCAGTGTCTCAACCACTAAGCCACCGCAGTCGACTTTAGTAGGAACTACCAATAGGATATAGCATAGCGCCTATCCCAGGGACTCTCTGGCAGATGAGAGGAAGATTCTCTGCACATATTCAAGGACGATGACATCTTGATTATCCCATTTGCAGCACTGAAAACATGTTCCACCTCTAAGCTCCTTCATTTGTCAAAATTCCAAGGAAAAGGAAGCCTGTAGGGGATGCCTTTCTGACCCCAAACCATTTTTCGTAATCTCTGATGCTATAAGCATGGTTACTGGGATGCCTTCTGAGTATATTCAGAAGAATGGTGATGCTTTTGACAGGAGACCTCCTGGCAGGAACGCAGGTTTGCCTGAAAGATATGTATCCCGAGATGCAGAAAAAGACTAGGCTTCACAAGAGCTAAAAGACACGCACTCTCCACATGTTTAGTAGCTTGGCTCAGGAGTCAGGACGGAAGACTAGTCTGGAAGCAGGAGAACCGACTGTGCCAGTTGAGAATTTTGTGTGGAGGAGGGGAAGTCGTATATTAAGCAGTTATCTGTAGAGAGAAATGGAAACACCTACGTAGGTCAAATAATTGCCCATAAAGACCTGCGAAATAGGCTGCTAGACCTCCTACCTCTGACAATTTTGTTTATTTTTATTGCAAAATGTATGCTGGGACAGACAGACACACACACACACACACACACACACACACACACACACACACACGGATTATATGCAGAGTCGGTCTCTTCCACGTGTACAGCCAGGCACTTAGAAATTGGACAGTTTATGTAAAACCCAGTGAACCAATGGGTCTACTTCAACTAGGACTAATACTGGGACAATAGATTGCAGATGTCAGAATTCGGAGCCAACCAAGTCCTCCAAAAAGCTGCGTTTTCGAACGTCTGTGTCCAACTCAGTCCTTGATCGGAGAACCTCCACCCGTCCAGTCTCTTTCAGTCCCAGTCCTTAGACAGGTTGTAATGGCCAGCTCAGTGGTTAACATGCTGAACTTGAAGGTTGGCAGTTCGAGACTAGTGCTGCACACCGGAGTGAGCTCTCGCCCCCAGCCTCCTGCCAACCTAGCAGTTCGAAAGAAAGAAATTGCAAGTAGATACATAGGTACTGCTTCCGCAGGAACGGTAACAGCATCCCATGCACTCCGGTGTCTAGCCATGCCTGCCACATGACCACGGAAACGTCTGCATGCGAAGACAGCGCTGGCTCTTTGGCTGTACACAGAGATGAGCACTGAACCCTACAATCGGATACGGATTACCTTTACCTAATGGCCAGAAACAGGGCCATAGCCAGGATTCTAGGTGTGGGAGGGCGAATATGTTTTCAGGACGGAGAACAAAGCCTCTTTTCAATGCATTCCTATGGGAAACCGCACTTTGCCAGGGTGGGCAAGGTGCTAACTCAGGGTGGGGCCAGACCTCCCTGGCCACCCCCTGGCTTCGGCCCTAGCAAGAAAATAGTTTCAGGGTTTTCTGTTTCCACCAAGGGTTCCGTGAGTGTGTTTCTGCCTTATCTAATCTATCTATCTATCTATCTATCTATCTATCTATCTATCTATCTATCTATCTATCTATCTATCTATCTATCCATCCATCCATCCATCCATCCATCCATCCATCCATCCATCCATCTATCTATCTATCTATCTATCTATCTATCTATCTATCTATCTATCTATCTATCTATCTATCTATCTAAGTGGGGGAGGGCTAGGTTTGTGGGGAGGGGGAGGGAACGGTGCCGGCCCTGCAAAGCGAGGGAGGTGGGTGGGATCGGGCTTGTTTGGTGGCAGGGCGAGGAAGACTCTCCGAGGGCCCCAACCAGCTGTGCGGGGCAGACGAAATGCGGGTGGGATATTGGAGCAGCTTCGGAATCGTAATTAGGCTTCTATGGGAAACCCGGCAGATGACACGATCTCGCCTCCTCGGCCTGCCTTGCCAATTTCCGTTGCGATCGGGATACCCAGCGCGCTCTGGGAGCCAGAGGAAAAGACTTTCCCGGCCTTTCCCCCTCCACGTACTCACATGCACACAGAGAGAGAGAGAGAGAGACACACACACACCCTCCTCCCGCAGTCCGTTGTGTGGCTGCTGCGCTGGAGGCGGCCCGGCGGAATGCCTGAAAGCGAGCGGACGCATTTCAAGGGCCGGCGCACTTTCAGCCCAAGGGGAGGAGGACCAGCCGCGGGCTCCGCATCACGTATTCAAAGTCTGCCGAGGACGACGTCGCCCTCCTCCCCCTCTCTCCCGTGGCCCACTTCTCTCGCCCGGCTCTTTCGGTTGACAGGGTGCAAAGAAAAGTCACCCGGCTGGCGGCTGAAAGGCAATGTTTCGCTGTACCTTATAAATTCATACCTTCTCTCCCGACCTCGCCTTACCCACCCACCCACCCTTCCCCGGCCTCAAATCCGATTTTCCTTGCTGCTGGGCCCATTTAGCGGCGCCTCTATGGGTGAAGTTCATTTCTAGGCAAATGTATTCAAGAGCCGGGCGGGATGAATAGGACCGTGTGTCAGCCGCCCCTAATTGGGATTAAAGCACTTCGGACCATATGCGGAGAGTGACAGAAATTCTCAGGTTTCATTGTCTCCGGCCTTCCACCCGCCTGGACACTCCCTCCTTGAGAGGAGATTTACAAAGCTACCCCAGAGAAGCATGAAAGAGAGGGAGGGGGTTAATGGATGCTCCCCCCTCCCCCCTCCCTCTCTTTCCCTCTCCTGTGAGACTTGCCAGACCAGCAAATGTTCGTGACAGCTTCTGAGAAGAAGTGGGAGTGGGAGTGGAAGGGGGGGAGGATGCTTAAAACAACAACGAAGGCAGTGACCTAATTAGACCCTGATAGGATGATAGCCAAAATAATTTCGCCTCGATTCTGCCTAGAAACAATGGAGAGGATTGCTTGTTAGACACAGAAACAGCCATGACTTTAAGCTTTATTACTGGGGTACATAGAAAGAGCCTCTTCGAAGATTGTGGTATTTTTTGGACCTTAGTAATGGCCACCTTGTGTTGCCAGCTAATCTTTCTCACACTAGGTCAAGTGAAAGGAACTGCAGAATGAACTCGCTGAGAGGTGTCTTCATTTTGGCAGTTTACTTCTGCCCTAGACTTGGAGGAGGAGGGGGGAGGAGCTTTTTTATTTTACTGTGGGTGGCTTCTTCTTCTTCTTCTTCTTCTTCTTCTTCTTCTTCTTCTTCTTCTTCTTCTTCTTCTTCTTCTTCTTCTTCTTCTTCTTCTTCTTCTTCTTCTTCTTCTTCTTCAAAGAAGCTTTATTTCTTAATTAGTAATGCTGCTACCCAGAGATCTACCACCACACCAAGCACTCCTTACTGCATATACTTAGACATGACTGAGAGTTCATTTTCCGAATGCTATTGATGAAATGGGGGGGGGGGGGAGATGGTCAGAAGACACTCCATTCAACCCCCCTCTTTATTATTCTTATGAGATCTGTGATAAAGTCATGTCGTAGTTTACTATAATTCCACCCACAGAGCTTTCCTGGCAGAGCATGGACTAGAACCTGTATTTTCTGAACACCAACATTGGCTCTGAGTCTTCCGGACTCAAAAGAAGTGCCTGGGATCTACCTGCTCTCTCTTTTGCACTGCAGATGGTGACTGCAGCCATGTAATAAAAAGACTCTTACTCCTTGGGAGGCAAGCTATGGCAAACCTAGGCAGCATAATAAAAAATAGAGACACCACCCTGCCAACAAAAGTCCACATAGTTAAAGCAATGGTCCTCCCAGTAGTAATGTATGGCTGTGAGAGCTGGGCCATAAGGAAGGCTGAGCACAGAAGAATAGATGCCTTTGATTTGTGGTGCTGGAAAATATTCTTGAGAGTCCCCTGGACTGCAAAGAGATCAAATCAATCAATCCTAAAGAAAATCAACCCTGACTGCTCATTGAAAGGACAAATGATGAAGCTGAAGCTTATGTACTTTGGTCACCAAATTAGAAGAGAGGACTCACTTGAGAAGGTCTTGATGCTAGGAAAGATCGAAGGCAAAAGAAGGGGCCAGCAGAGGATGAGATGGCTAGATGGCATCGTTGACACAATGGGTATAAATCTGGGCAGACTACAGAGGATGGCATATGAGAGAGGAACCTGGCGTGCAGTGGTCCATAGGGTTGCAAAGGATCAGACTTAACTGTGCGACTGAACAACAACAACTACTCTTTTGCATCCCAAGCTGGTCAGGGGCTTGCAAGCTGCTAACAAACAGGCCTGAAACCTGTCTTCTCATTCACCAGCTCTAATGATGTAGCAGACAGGAGGATGAGCAATTAGGCTCGGAAAGGCTGAGTCCATTCTCTGCTTTGTCTTCACAAAGTGCTCTTAGGTAACTCTGTCTTCTTTCTTTTCCTGATTCGAGTTTGAAATTGTCTCAAGAAAATAACTGACACCAGATAGGAAACAGTTCTCACATAGTGCATAATTCATGTACTGTATTAAAATTGTTCCTAAAATTAACAGCATTAATCATACTCATTAAAGACAGAACAATCAACAGCTATTATTATCACTAAATTGAGCCTTGCTATATATCTGGCTATCAATCATTGAGGGATAAACAAATTAACACCTTCCTGAAAGTTTCTGGCTGACCATTGCCACAATCAGAATGTGAAAATCTGTCTAATCAGTCTCTGGACTGTACTTATGTCATTTTTACTTATTCTCCCCATAGGAATTTGCAAGACAATTATTTTAACTGTTTCCTTGTTGTGACACAACACAATTTATTCCTGCAAGAGAAAAATGCAGAATGTGCTGAGCATGCATTAGGTTGGTTTGTGCTTCACTTTTGCTGACCCTTAATTTGAATGTAGTGGCCATGGTGGCTTCGTGGACAAGATGCTGAGCTTGATGACTGGAAGATCAGGAGGTCAGCAGTTCAAGACCCACGTGCTGTGTAACAGAATGAATGCCCATCTTCTGATCCAGCTCCTGCCAACCTAGCAGTTTGAAAGCAAAAAACTGTAAGTTGATAAATAGATAGTTTAAGTGGGAAAGGTAACAGCATTCCGTGCATTCCTGTATCTCATCATGGCTGCCACATGACTTCAGAAACGTCTGCAAACACAGACAGCGCTGGCTCTTTGTCTATAAACAGGAATGAGCACTGCCCCCTAGGGTTGGACACAACTGGCTTTCAAGCAAGGGAGACCTTTACTTTTATCTTTAATTTGAATGTCTTATTTGGCAGACTATATAGAGTATAAACTTTTGAATATGTCAGGACAGGAAAAATGGCCTCTCATATGTTGAATTATATTACAATCCAGGAATAATACAGTAGCCTATTGATACACAGATTGCTATATGATTTTATATTACAACTTTCCTGCCAATTCTCTTTAGTAAAACAGAAAGAAACCAGGTACAGGTGTTTGTTTGTCCCCCACATGCAGGTCACAAGTTGATCAGATACCATAATGGGCTTACTCAGCAACCTTGAGATTGAAAGGGAATCATTTAGAGTTTATCTGAATAATCTATTGTTGCTAATGGCTGTGTGAAACTGCAATCTTGTGCTTGCTTGTCTGTCGTCTTGCCCACACCCCTTCTGTTGCCCACACCCCTTCTGCCGTCTTGCCCACACCTTCTCCCTTTGAGCCCCTGAATTTTGTATATAAAGAACATGCCTGTAAGTTTCATTCTTTGTCTGATGAAGTGGACTTGATCCACGTAAGCTAACAATAAAAATATAGCACTTAGTCTTTAAAGTGCTACAGTGTTTTTTATTTTGTTTTGTTTTCACAGTAGCCTATGTGACACAAAGACTTCCTTCTAGAGAATACTAACTTGTTTGCTTATCTTGTTAACCTTTCTCACCATGGGACTTCTTGGCTCTAATTTGCACAACTTGTGACCTCTCTGTATTCTGGTCAGTTTTTTGTTTGCCTTCTACAAAGACAGTTCCTTTTGGCCACATGGCTGAAAGAGACAGCACCATCTTTACCTTTTAATAGCTCACCTGAATTTTCTTTCCCCTACATAAACAATCTGATGGCACCAGGTTAAAGCTTTTGAGCAAATGTAGTGAGCAAATATCATTCCCCTATTTATTTTAAACCTTTGTCTGCATTGTTATTAGTTTGTCTATTGAGATGGGAGGAATTTGGGGGGAATTTGCTTCAATTCTAAGCCTAATATCTGCAATACTGTACAGAATTTCAAGCTAGTTTCTTTCGTTGCCTTTCCTGTGGATGCTAGATATTGCACTTGGGATCCTCTACATGCAAAGTGTGGGCTGCACAAAAGGTAATTAATTTTCAGCAGAAAAATATGGCTACAAAAACAACAAGAGCAATACAGGGGGTGTGAGGATGTTTGATAACATATGGTTTTATTCCAGAAAGGAAAGGTTTTGTGCCCAAAAAGAATCATGCATAACTGGACAGAATCTATCAAACAATAAGCCCACTTCTAGTTCTCTTGAACTAATTACTCAGTGGAACACAAAAGTGCTCGATTTTGGGTGGATTCTTTCCCTTGAGTTAATGCCTTATCTTATTATTCCAGCATGTTTAAAATATCCTTTCCAATACCCTGTCCAGTGTGACAGCATCTAGGATACTTTCATTATAATCTGTTACATCTCTTTCTGTATGGGTGCAGTTTTTACATTTTATCACATGCCAAACCTTTTTTAACCCCTTTCTACATCTAACTATCACTTTGCATGTGCTCTGACAATGTGTGGCCCTGAATGAAATAGCAATTTGAAAGAACTGTTAAGTGCTCAGGCAGCTTTAAGAATGTAAGAGGTACAATGCAGGGAGTTACTACAAAACAGGCCATGCATGAGAGGGGGAGTTTACAAAGGCTTCCAACTTCAAATCACATATTGCCACTCCACTCAAAATAAAATGCGAGCATGCACACACACGTGTACACACACACACACACAACATCCAGGTCCTTTTACACAACAAAACTGCTGGCACATAGAAGGAAAGGCAGCACTGGAATCTGGACAAGCTGCTATTTTTCTGTGGCTAGCATATTTGGAGGCCTGCCAGCTTCTCAGATGTCATAGAACCTGGTGCGGAGGTATATAATGGTGTACCTGACACTCTAAATCTGTTACATTACAAATCCCTTAATCAGAGAAGTAGATTTTATGGTACATATTATATACATATATACATTTACATAAATATTTCAGGGTATAGTAAAAAGTCTTTGTGCTTATTGATATACAGTACAGTATATGATATATAAGCGCACACATGTTCATGCCATCAAGTCCATTCTAACTTATGTCAACCCTTTTCACAGTCTTCTAGGCAGAGAGCACACAAAAATAGTTTATCATTCCCTTCTTCTGGGGACACCCTGAGAGTGTAGCTTACCCAGGACTATACAGACTGGCTCTTCTCCTAAGAGGCACAGTGGGGAATCAAAATCCCAACCTCTGGCTCTACAGGCAGATACCTTAACCATTGATCTATCCAGCCAGCTTACTGATATACTAACTGTATTTTGGAGAAGAAAACAACTGGGAGAAATATTTTAATATACCCTTATATATATATATTGTTAAATGCAAATATAATAATGTGTGCTGTGAATTTAATTCTCACTTACAATGACCCTTTTCAGGTTTTTTTAAAGGTAAACAGTACTCAGAAGTGGTTACCATTCCCTTCTTCTGAGATCGCCTTGTGGTTGTGCAGCTTGCTCAAGGACATACTATCTTTTCACCCAGGAGGCAAAGTAGGGATTCAAATTCGCAACCTCTGGTTTTGCAGCCAGATACCAAAATTACTATAGTAGTATAGTTATCTGCTACAAGTGATTTGAAGTAGTAAAGAAGGTAATAGAATTACTTTGCAAAAGCAATATAACTATTAGAAGTAAAATAAAACTTTTAAAGGGGATTTTAAAGCATTTTTGGAAGACTTTGAAGAGGTTTCCAAATTTCATCATTCCTAAGGATTTCCCTCTTTCAGAATTAAATAAAAGAGAGAGAGATTAAAGACAAAGGAATGAACCACACAACAGATAATGTGATGATGAATCTATTCAACAAGGCAAGAAGTAACAATATATTATTTTCCAAAATCTATGTTAAGTCAAAGGAATAAAGTAATTTTAAACAGGAACTTTCCAAGCTCTCACACAGATGCACGCTATTCTTTATTAGAGATAGCATTGTCTACTAGGGCTCTAGGCATAGGATGCATTTCCAATTTGTCCAAGGTATATCTGCTCACTTCAGTGTTTTCATCCCAGCAGTTGTCATCCGCAAAGGTAGTAGACATTCTTCTGGCTGAAGTCCCAAAGGCCTTGCAGTCTCCCTAAAGGCCTAGCCCTTGGGTCCTGAGATTTCCTTTATTGCTCACATATGGGTGGAAGGGCTGTCAGGAAAGAGGTCAGAGTTTGGTGGCAGCCAGTTTTCATGGCATGCCAGTAAATTCTGTGTCAAAATGTTTCTTTGGTGAACTCTGCTTGCCAGCGCATTTGCTTCCAGTCTTTGGGTTTCTGCTTCATCTTGGAGAGGGATCTAGTGCAGCTGTGGGTGGAGAGATAATAGGTGCATGGCCACTGAACCAAGTATGCTGCCAGAAGGGGCTAGGATGGTGTACACATGCTGCTTGGGCCAGAAGCAGATAGACTCGCTCCAGCAATTAAGGCATCTCAAACATGTACATCTCGGGTGCTCTAAATCAAGCTTTGCTGGCAGTCCTTGAGTCAATGACACTGACCTTCCACCCTTCATGTGAAGTTGAGTTGTACACTTGTCCTGTTGCTTTTTAAGGGTACTGTACTGGTAAAAATGGGGAAAGAAACACAGCCACTTCTCTAAGGTCTGTCACTGAATGGATGCTTAGTAGCAAAGGCAAGCATGTCGCTTTGTAAAGCCAGATCTCTAGTGAATGTGAGGGCTTTCTCTAACATAAGGCAGGGTGAGTTGAGCATCTCAGACACCAGGTTTTAGGTGGCCTGAAAGAACATTGTTAAAATTTTATTATCAGTGGGTTTGATCACCAGGGCATAGAATATGTGTGTGCAACCCTCACAAAAACCTTCTGGCTTGTTTGAGCTCCCTCTCCCCCCTGGTCTTTTAATCTTTTTAATCTTATGTTTTTGAATTTTTAACTTTTAAATGATTATTGGGACCTGTGGATGTTTATAAATTTTAAAAACTTTTATAATTTTGAACTTTTTTAACAATGGGTTTGGGTTGGGTTTTATTATGTTTTTATAATGTTGTACACCACCCTGGGTCGCCCCAGCGAGAAGGGCGGTATTGAAATGTAAATAAATAAATAAATAAATACCATCTTTCCCATAGGAATTAATCAACATTCCCTGTGATGCTCTCTAGGTGTTCCTTAGCCAGCAACTCTTCTCTCCTTAACCTACCTCATATGATTGCTGTGAGGATAAAGTAGGTAAGAATCATGTGTGGTGCCTTTTATCCCTTGGAAGAAAGGGGGCAGTTAGGTTATTTATAACATTATTATAATACTGTACTTGCATGAAAAAACAGTGTTTTAAAAGTCATCAAATGGAACAAGAAAGATGTGGAGTGAGAAAAAAAATGCTTCAATTACTCATCAATAAGACTGCACTTCACAGTAAAGGATATAGGTGTCCATTGTATTCATGCAGCTCTATTCCTTGTGGAAGTAATATCTGAAAGAAGAGTTGAGTTTTAAGAGTGAAAACAACCCAGTGTTCCGTCTATGTTATCAGTATCAAAAATATTTTTATATGCTTTCATTTGAACATTAACAAACTTATCTCAGATGTTTAGCAAGCACTTCTCAAAGCTTTTCACAACTCTTCTGTTGTTTCTCTAATGTGCATATCATACTCAGAGCTCACAGAGAACAAGTCTAAAGTAAACTCTACTAGACCTGGAGAGAGGAGACTCCAATTTTGGTGTCCCATCCTGTAACATGGAAGGGATGCAGAGGCTTACTGGTTAAGACACTGAACTTGATGGCTGAAAGGTTGTCAGGTCAGCAGTTTGAGACCCGAGAGCTCCTGTCATCTGTCCTAGCTCCTGCCAACCTAGCAATTCAAAAGCAAGAAATAGCAATTTCAAATCTCCCTTAATCTTCATGGACACCAGAGCAATGTAGAAATGTAATTAAGACCAAGAAAAGCATCCAAGGGGTGCGGTGGAGGAGGAGATCAGAGAGAAATGATTGGAAATATATTCTTGAAGCAGCACTTCTCCATCACAAATGCCTAACAAAGGTGTTTGGAAGTATAGTACTATAACTTGGATCTGAACTGTCTCTTCTTCATCTCCCCCTCCCCCCCAAAAAAGAAAGACTTACCATTTTCTGTCCTCTTAAGTTAGACTTTTTACTACCTTCAAGTTGTTAACATCTTTCCCAAGGATAAGCTGTGTTAGGATATATACTGTACAGTATTTTGGAATTCAGTTATTCCCTTTTAGATAGCAGAATATCAGGCCCTAAACAGCACTTGCACAGAGAAAAGCATAAAAAGAGTAGCACAAATTATCAGTATTACCCCTTTTCTTTTCACAGTAGCTAGTATTTCACACAGCAAAATCACTCTAGAAGCAGTTCAAGTTAAAAATAAGACAACATTACAGTACAGTACTTACAATGCAGCGTCAGCCATTACAAACAGAAGAAGAAAAATGGATAAAAAAACAAACAAACAAACCAATGTCTACCCATGTAGAAACTTTCCATGCTGTTGCTACATACTACAGACAGCAGGTGGTGAGAAAGAGCCTAACTGAAAGTCAGAAGGGAAGAACAAATTAAAAGAGGAATTGTGGCATGCCTCGGATTATTAGGAAGGAAGAATTCCTCTAGGTCCTAAAAGCTGTCACTAATACCACTTGTTACAAATGCAAGCATGTAAGATCTCTCTCTCTCTCTCTCTCTCTCTCTCTCTCTCTCTCTCTCTCTCTCTCTCTCTCTCTCTCTCTCGTTTAGAATAGGCTTTCTTATCAAATGTGTTTTCTAAATAAATCTAGTCATTATTTTGCTTTAATCTTAGTCTTTGTCCAGTTTATTGCTCCAGGGTATGGAAATACCATTGCAACTTCACTAAGTTAAACAAAGAGGTCTCCTAACATGTTTTTTCCATCTCTTTAATTACGCTCCATCATTAATATAATGTGTATATAGTATAATAGGTAAAGGTAAATGTTGCCCTTGTTCAAGAACCAGTCATAGTTCAAGAATAGCTGGAGTGCCAAGTTAAAGAATAACTGGAGTGCCAAGTTAAAGAATAGCTGGTGTGCCAACCAAGATTCATCATCACTACCCTAGACTATGATTCTCTCAACCATAGTCTGGTTACTTAATTTAAACTCAAATTTCCATCTTCTAATCTAAACGGAATTTTTAAAAACAACCCATCAAAGTTTGAGCAACAAATTATGTTTGTATGCAAAACACTTCTCCCATTTTTATATACGGAATATATTTCTAGGTCATGGGAATGCAGTAGTCCAGAAAAGATGAATTTCAGAACTGATGTTGCTGGTAGAGATTTGGGCACAGTTCAGATTAAATTCAATTTCAATGGCACTTCATTCCCAGCCAAAGTTTAGAAAGTGACTAACAGAAATAAGACAATGAGACCATGCTGAGCTTCTTGCAAGCATATTGCAAAAAATGCTTTTAATTGTATACTTGGCTGATAAATTTATCAAGTCACCCATTTCTGCTCAAAGACAACATGTGTGCAGGATCTGAAATACATTCAACAGCAAATGTGACTGGAGGGGGGAATCACCGTAGGTGTCTACTCAGAAATAAGAATATCACTTAGATAAAGTTAAAGGTCGCCCTTGATCGAAAGCCAGTCATATCTGACTTTAGAGTTCGATGCTCATCTTCATTTACAGTGAAAGAGACAGTGCTGTCTGCATCTGCAGATGTTTCCATGGTCATGTAGAAGGCATGCCTAGATGCTGGAGTGCACAGAACACTGTTACCTTCTCACCGAAGTGATCCCTGTTTATCTACTTGCAATTTTTTGCTTTCAATCTGCTAGGTCGGCAGGAACTGGGACAGAGATGGGAGCTCACTTCGTCGTGCAGCTCTTGGGTGTCAAACTGCTGACCTGCCGACCTTCCAGTTGTCAAGTTCACATCTTACTCACTAAGCCACTGCAGTCCTTAGAATAGCACTTGCTCCTTAGTAAATAGGTATAGGAAAAACAGCAATAAAAGCATACAATGCAAAAACAAATCTTTCCTTCTTTTAAAATAAAGTAAAGGTAAAGGTTTCCCTTCCTTGAAAGCCAGTCGTATCTGACTCTAGGGTTCAGTGCTCATCTCTGTTTCAAAGCCGAAGAGCCAGCACTGTCTGCTTCTGCAGACGTTTCTGTGGTAATGTGGCAGGCATGGAATGCTGTTTACCTTCCCACCGAAGTGGTCCCTATTTATCTACTTGCAATTTCTTGCTTTCGAACTGCTAGGTTGGCAGGAGCTGGGTACTGTATAAGATATCTGAGCAAGTTATTAATGCCAGTGCTACAGATTAACAGAAAGATCTGCATTTACAATCTTTTTTTTTCCTGGTCTTGAAGCCCCCAAGGAGATGTAAGAGAGGCCAAAAAAAGGGTGTAAGGAACTAAAGACACATTTTGCCCACCTTAATTTAAACCAATTGTATTTCTTTTAGTTTTGTGAGGAGACATAGAATTACAGGGTACCTATCCCACTGTTTTTGCCATGTGATACCACTTCATGCCAATAATGAACCATCAAAGACCTGAAAGCAGTACATAAAAATGTTGGCAGAATTTTTTTCCTGGTCTGAGCAAAGTTGCATACAGTATCTTGATATGTTATCATAATTAGTGTGCCATGGAAACCCAGAGTATCTACTGTGGCACATTAAAATAATAAATTTTAAAATGAGTGTGCAAACTTTTGCCCTTGTCTCCCTAAACACAGGTCCTCAGAGCAGGAATGTCCCAAGAACAAATCCTTTAAAGAAAATTAAAAGGAAGGAACTCACCATGTGAATACAGTAGTTCCAAACTACAGTATGTTAAAAGTAAGGGGGAGGGAGAGAAATGCTCTCCAGAAGTGCCGTGATGTTTCTCTCAGTGCTATTTAATGTGCTTTCTGGTCTTATTTGGGAATATTTCTGTCGGTGTGGCTGGAGAGTGAGAAGTCCAGCCCTAGGTCCTTTCAATATGGGGTGCCTCAGGGCTCTCACCTCTCCTATTTAACATTTTATGAAGCCACTGGGTGAGATCATCCATTCCCACGGGGTGAGGTATCACCAATACGCAGATGACACCCAGCTGTATATCTCAGCCCGTGGAGATCCAATTGATGCAGTAGAAGTCCTTTCCAGGTACCTGGAGGCTGCTAGGGTCTGGATGGGGAAGAACGGGCTAAAACTGAATCCCAGCAAGACTGAGTGGCTATGAGTAAGGGGTCCTGAGCTATCTCAGGAGTTGCCATCTTTGGTTCTGGATGGGGCAACTTTGCCCCAAACAGACCCAGTGTGTAATCTGGGGGTCCTCTTGGACTCATGACTACTGCTTGAAGAGCAGGTGGCAGACGTGGCCAGGAGGGCTTTTGCACAACTTCGTGTAATACGCCAGTTATGCCCGCTCCTAGATCGGGACTCTTTGCTCATGATCTCACACATGCTTTGGTCACCTCCAGACTTGATTACTGTAATGCGCTCTACATGGGGCTGCCCTTGACGACCATTCGAAGGCTGCAGCTGGCCCAGAATGCAGCTGCTCAGGTAGTGATGGGGTGCGGGCGTTATGCTCGTGCCTCACCACTGCTTCGGGAGCTGCACTGGTTGCCAGTATGTCTCTGGGTGAAATTCAAGGTGCTGGTCATTACCTTTAAAGCCCTACATGGTAGTGGGCCAGGATACTTAAGAGACCGCGTCACCCCAAGAATATCTGTCCATCTCACCAGGGTGAGAGCCTCTCTTATCATTCCATCGGCTAGAGAGGCGCATCTCTCTAGCACCAGGAGGAGGGCCTTCTCCGTGGCTGCCCCGGCCCTTTGAAACTTCCTGCCAACTGAGTTACGTCTACAGACAGAGCTCCTGCCCTTTTGGAAGGACCTAAAAACCTGGCTGGCAGGGCAGGTGTGGGTCTCAAGTAATATGGGGTTCCATGTTGGGTGGTTGATCTGATGGGATAGCAACCCCTCTCTCGCACTTTTAAACTTTTTAAACCTTTTAAAATCTTTTAAATCTTTTTTTAGTATTTTGTAAATTTATAGTTTAATTTTTTAAATTAATTTTGAACCTTAAGGTTTTAAATTCTGAATTTGTAGGGGTATAGTGGGATTGTTTAGTTTGTTTTGCACCCATTATGTATAATCTTTCTCTTTTTTGTAAGCCGTCTAGAGTCAGGTTCGCCTGATTGGGGCGGGATAATAAATCTAAATAAAAAATATAGGCCGGAGTGGAACCTGGGCCTTATAGAACTTCCTCCTCCCTCTAAACCAGGGGTTTCCAACCTAAGGCCTGCAGGCTGGATCCGGCCTGTAGCACCATTTCATATGCCCCCACCCTTCCAAGAGTGTTTGAGAAACAAAATGGCCACCTCTTTGAAGCTGTTGGGATAAAATGGCCACCCCACCCCCATCGTGCAAGCAGGGCAAAATGGGTGTTTGGCCCTTGAAGCTAACTGAGAAAGTATGACCCAGGCCCCAGCTTTAAAAGGTTGGGAACCCCTGCTGCAAACTGTGCAAAAGGATATTAGAGTGTAAACAAAACAAGACAAAAACCGTTGTGGCACTTTAGTCTAACTGCTGAATTTTAGTGTGAGCTCTCGCAGATCTAATGCACTTTGTCAGACATAAGAGTGAAATTTAATGGCGTCAATTTACAGTACAGTACTGTATGTGCTAAAGGAGGCTCAGCCTCTTCCTTTTATTTTTCCTTTCCTCTATAACAGGGGTGCCAAACTTTTTGGGTGACACGACGGTCATGTGGCTCAGGGGGCTGGTCACTATGACTTGGGGCCCAGATATGGCTGATGCCAATTCATCCAGCTCACAAAGCCTGTTGCTCCCAGAAGCATTTTCTTCCCACTTCCTGGAGCGACAAGGGCAGGATGAATGGGCTTTGGGGGCCGGATCTGGCCCCCTGGGCTGTAGTTTGGGCACCTCTGCTCTATAACTTCCCAAAAAAAACCGAAGCAAGTCTGGCTCCAAAGAAGGAAGGTCGGAAGGTCAGGCGGCTCAGCATATTCTGGCCCCGCCATTCCCTCTCTATTCGCCTGGCTCTTACGCAAGGCGGCTTCTGAAAACGGTGCGCCAAAGAGGCGAGAAGGCACCAGGGAGAGAAGCGAGGGAGCGGGAGAGCCAAGCAAGGCCCTGCTTGGCGGCTGGCTGGTAGTCACCTCCACAGGAACGGGACTGGCAAAGAGGGAGGGAGCCGGGCTTGCTAATGCTGCGGAGAGGGGCATCTCTCCTCTTCTGTCTCGGCGGATACCCACAATGAAGGAGTCCAAATTGTATATGCATGCATGCATATATGCACACAGAAAGGGAGAACGTACTCCTAGCCAGCCAGCCAGTCAGAAAATGTTCCTTACACTCAGCTAAACATTCCCTCATGGTTAAACAACTTAAGGAGGCAGGGAAGGAGGATGGTGTGGATTCCGCACTGCTTCCCCGCCCTGCTCGTGTGCACACACACAGACGCCTTCGCCTCGCTTTCCTTCTTTTCAGGCTTGCTAAAGCTCGCCTAGGCATGAGGTGGGGGGCGGCTGGGCAGATGTTTGACAGGGAAGCGCTTCAACCACAGACAAGCACCCATCCCTGCAGTGCAGAGCACTTGGGCTCCGGATTCAAAGGATAACGTTAAGCTGAAACTGGTGGGCCCCTCCAGAGATCGATGGAGGGCGAGTTCCATCTTTAAAATACACTTGAATTTATCTTATTTTTGTAACCCTGATTTCACACTTGGAGGCTCAAAAAATATATAGACACTTTCTGTGTCTCTCTCCACCTCTGAGAAGCCCTGTTTCAGAGTTGTGGTTTCAGATAATCATAGGGACTGTTCATGGCTCAAGTGGTTAAGACGCTGAATTTGCTGACTGGAAGGTTGGAGTTCAATTCCTGGGTACTGCATGGAGTGAGCTCCTGTTTCTGTCCCAGGCAACCTAGCAGATCGAAAGGAAGAAATTGCAAGCAGATAAATAGGGACCTCTTCAGTGGGAAGGTAATAGCGTTCCGTGCACTCCGTGTCTAGTCATGGCTGCCACATGACCATGGAAACATCTGCAGATGCAGACATCGCTGGCAGTTTGGCTATAAACAGATGGGCACTAAACCCTAGAGTCGGACACCTTTTAATGTTGTTACCTCCAACTGAGAACAGCCCTCCTAATTGCAGTATAGATGTGTGTCTAGGTGGGAGAGCTTGTTATAGGGTCAGGAGAGTGCCCTCTTCTCCCCCACAAAAAAATATTTCAAGCAAATGTTCAATATAATCCTGTTCTGCTTAACCTTCTTGCATTTGCTGCTTCAATACTCCAACAGTAAGGCATAGCTTCTTCCCAGAAGAGTAGCGTGCCTTGGCGGGGCCCCGTATAAAAATTTGTTTGGGGGCCCTTAGGAAGGGTAAAGATTTGTTTTGCTTACGCACGTTGGGGGCCCCCGTGGCCCTGGGGCCCCGTATAATTGATACGGCAGATACGGCGGTAGCTACGCCTCTGCTTCTTCCTACTGATATACTTCAAACAGAAAATACAGTAATAGATTTTAGAATTCAAAGGAATGACCTACTCCAACACCTGCCAATGCAACAATCCAGATCAAAAGCAACTCAGACAGATGACCATCTAACCTATTTTCAAAAATCTCCAACAAAACAGAATTAGAATCCTGTTTCCTGTAATTTTAATACATCTGTTTGATTCAAAATCTCTGTAGCGACAGAAAACAAGCTTATTCTATCTTGCTATGCCATTAGTTGTTACTGTGGTTTCTGATGGATTTCTTCCACTTCCTATACTGTACTTACTTTTAGTATACAGTACTTAATTCCAAGGAGCCTTCATTCCTATTCCACACTCTAGGAACTTCGATTCTTCAAATTTGTCAGGTAGTTTGATTTAAAACAGGAGTTCTCTACCTTTTAAAGACTGGGGGTGGTGCATGCTCCCTCAGATAGTTTTGGGGGCTGGAAAGCCATTCTGCCCTTCCTCCACCACATAGCACTTCCTGGTGTGGTGGAGGTGGTGGTGGGCCACATGAAGTGACCCCTCAGGCTGCATCCGGCCCATGGGCTACAGGTTAAGAATCCCCGATTTAAAAACATTGCAATCACAGAAGTGTACTCCCATGTATGCATGTTTTTGTTATTTATACATCTTCCTTCATGCCCTATAATTGGTTGGCACTGAAAGAAGTTGCAGCTCAGCCACATCTAGAGGGCCACTTTTTCCACAAAGGTGGTGTATCTGAAAAATAAACTGATGATACACTTCTGCCAAGCAGTTCGGGTCTTCCCTGGTCCATGTTCCTCCTCCTAATTCCTTGGCCAGCTTCAGTTAAGGCCATTTACCTTTCTAAAGGATGGTCATTATAGAAACACATTATATTTCTTGCATCCGATCACATGAAGCCAGCACCCCGTATACATTACCTATTTTATCCCACATAAACCTTAGGAGGTGAAGCTTAAGGTGAGATTGACTCAAGGTCACTTAGTGAACTTCATCACTGAGCAGACATTGGACCCTATCTCCTTAGCTCTGGATAATAGTCCAACCCTCACACCCCTCTGCCTTTACATTTTTCTTGATACACATTATTCTTGGGACAATGTCACTTTGCCGAAGGAGAAAAGGTCAAGGTATCTGCAATCTGAATTACTTCCTAGGAGGCTGTCAATCACTTTTACAGGTACATTACTCGGTTACCAGAAGCACTATTTGGTCACATACATTGCAATCCAGCATGCAGTCTAACTTAACACAATTAGTCATGTGGTAGGAGCGAGCCCCTCATTAACTAACCTGCTTCCTTGAATGTCCCCCAAGCTGACTGAGAAGCATAAGCTCCCTCTTCCCATGCTGGCTTGTTTTATCCTAATTAGTACATTTTATGATCCTTTATCCTGGTCAGCCACTTGTTGCTTGCTTTCTAGGATGGATACTGTTTGAGCAGCTCCCTCCACTTAGCCACCTGGCTGAAAAAAGAATTTCATTTTTATCTTTTATTAGTTTTTCCTGTTTCCTCTACCAATCTTCAGTACTCTCCAGTGAAGTCTACAGAATGTGGTGAGTAAACATTGTCCTTTTTAAACCTTGAACTGATGTCTGAGTGATTATTATGCTGGTTGCTCCAAGGGGTAGATTGGACGGCTTGCTACTGAAATTCAAACATTTCATTGCTGCCCTTCAATTGTCCATCTCAGAGGAATTAAATATTTTCCTACTACTACAAACCCATCAAGAAAATAGGGAAGACAATTAGGCCAGACAGATATGACCTAGACAACATCCCTAAGGAATACACAGTGGAGGTGTGGAACAGATTCAATGGCTTGGACCAGATAAACAGAGTACCAGAAGAATTATGGACAGAGATGCGGGACATCATGCAGGAGGCAGCAAAGAAAACCATACCAAAAGAAAAGAAGCATAAGAAAGCTAAGTGGTTGTCCGATGAGGCTCTTAAAATAGCAGAGGAAAGAAGGAACGCAAAAGGCAAAGGAAAAAAGGAAAAATACAATCACTTGAATACAGAATTTCAAAGAAAAGCAAGGAGAGATAAGGAAACCTACCTGAATGAACAGTGCAAAGAAATAGAAGAAAACAACACAAAAGGTAGGACTAGAGATCTTTTCAAAAAAAAATGGAGAAATCAAGGGAACGTTTAAAGCAAAAATGACCATGATAAAGGACAAAGATGGCAAGGAGTTAGCTGATACAGAAGAGATAAAGAAAAGATGGAAATAGTACACAGAGGAACTCTACAAAAAGGACCTCAATACCCCTGATAATAACAATAATGAGGAAATTGAACATGAGCCAGACATCCTAGAGAGTGAAGTCAGAAAGGCCCTAAAAAACACTCCAAACAACAAAGCCAGCGGAGATGATGGTATCCAGGCTGAACTTTTCAAAGCCCTAAAAGATGATGGAATCAAATTATTACATTCTATATGCCAGCAGATTTGGAAAACACAACAATGGCCACAAGATTGGAAAAGATCAGTTCCAATCCCCAAAAAGGGAAATGCCAAAGAATGTTCAAATTATTGAACAATTGCGCTCATCCCTCACACTAGCAAGATGAGGCTCAAGATAATACAGGATAGACTGCAACAGCATGTGGAGAGAGAATTACCAGAAGTGCAGGCGGGGTTCAGAAGAGGCAGGGGAACTAGAGACCACATCACCAACATAAGATGGATTATGGAAAAAACAAAGGAATATCAGAAACAAGTCTACTTCTGTTTCATTGACTACACTAAGGCCTTTGACTGTGTAGACCACAACAAAATGTGGCAAATAATTAAAGAGATGGGAATACCAGAACACCTTACATGCCTCATGAGAAATCTGTACATGAATCAAGAAGCAACAGTTAGGACAGAATATGAAATGATGGAGTGGTTTGGAATAGGAAAAGGAGTAAGACAAGGCTGCATTTTGTCACCCTGCTTATTCAACCTATACACAGAGCACATAATGCGCAATGCAGGGATTGAGGAATCACAATTTGGGATCAAAATTGCTGGGGGAAACATCAACAATTTGAGATATGCAGATGATACCACCCTAATGGCAGAAAGTGAGGAGGACCTAAAGAAGCTCCTGATTAGGCTGAAAGAAGAAAGTGAAAAAGCTGGTTTGAGACTCAATATAAAGAAAACCAAGATCATGGCAACAGGCCCTATCAGTCCCTGGAAAATAGGTGGGAAAGAAGTAGAAGCAGTGACAGATTTTACTTTCTTGGGATCAAAACTCACTGCAGAAGGTCACTGCAGCCATGAAATAAAAAGGTGACTGATTCTTGGGAGGCAAGCGATGAGAAACCTGGGGAGCATAGTGAAAAGTAGAGACATCACATTGCAAACAAAAATTCGTATAGTCAAAGCAATGGTATTCTGTGTGGCAATGTATGGTTGTGAGAGCTGGACCATTAGTAAAGCTGAGCACAGAAGAATAGATGCCTTTGAGATGTGGTGTTGGAGGAGAGTTTTGAGAGTCCCCTGGACAGCGAGGAGAACAAATAGGTCAATCTTAGAAAAAATCAAACCTGACTGCTCCTTAGAAGGTCAAACAGTGAAGATGAAGCCTTGATGCTGGGAAAGGTGGAGGGCAAAAGAAAAAGGGGGCGGCCAAAGATGGTATTGTGGAGACAATGGGCACAGAGCTGAGTGGGTTGAGGGGGATGGTGGAGGACAGAAGTGCCTGGCGTGCAGTGGTCCATGGAGTCGCAGAGGGTCGGAGTCGACTGTGCGACTGAACAACAAAACAAACCCATCAGATGGCCTTTGGTTTATCCAAAAATAATAATAATGTGCTTATCCTGTGCTCTGAAAAGACATGAAACTCAAAATCTCATCTATATGCTGAAAAAAACTGAGCTGCAGTCCTATACAAATTAGGAAGCAAACACCATGGGTTTATGGAGGCTTATTTCTCTGAGATTTGGGGCTATGCTATAAAGTCCAGTGAGTATGGTCAATCTTGTTAGAGATGTAAAGACAACCCAGAGCATACATTAGGAGGACTAACAATTAGTCATGCGGCAGGAAAAGGCTCCCTTCTAGGCAAAACTAACTTGCTTGTTTTTTTGTGCCTAATCAACCAATTAGAAAAATTCCTGTGTTCATGCCATAGGAGTTACCTGGACCTGTTTGCATGTCCTGTGGTCTTTATTTTTTCTGGTGAACAGTTTTTTGTTTGCCTTGAAAGAGCAAATATGCTTCTATAAGTGTCTTCATCTTCCCATCCACATGACTAAGTAAAGGCCATTTTCCCTACCTTTTTAACTTGTTGTTCAGTTGCACGGTTAAGTCCATCCTTTGCAACCCCAGGGACCACATCATGCCAGGCTTCTTCTTTTGCCTTCAATCTTTTCTAACATCAGGACCTTCTCCAATCAGCCCTCTCTTTTCATTTGATGGCCAAATTACTTCAGCTTCAGTTTCCTTACTAAACTGATGCCACCCAATCAAGACTTCTTAGCACATGCTTTTTCTGAGCATGTTCATATAAGAAAATACTATTTGTCCTCTTTTGCCTCCAACTTTTGTCTGTCTAATCTGTATAAATCATTATAGCTTGCCTGTTGGTTGGAGCAAATTATTATTTTAAAAGGAGTTCTTGCTTTAACACAAAGTCTAATATAGAAAACAGGGCAGAATTAGACTTTCTGTTAAAGCAAGGCCTCGTTTTAAAATACAGTATATATATTTAAATATACACATATAGACATACCAAATAAGGTTACCTGGTGCGTAACTTGGGGGTCCTCCTGGATTTGCGACTACTGCTTGAAGAGCAGGTGGCAGTCGTGGCTAAGAGGGCTTTTGCACAACTTTGTGTGATTCGCCAGTTACGCCTGCTCCTAGATCGAGACTCCTTGTTCATGATCACATACGCTCTGGTCACCTCCAGACTTGATTACTGTAATGCGCTCTACATGTGGCTGCCCTTGACGACCATTCGGAGGCTTCAACTGGTCCAGAATGCGGCTGCCCAGGTTGTGATGGGGTGTGGGCAGTATGCACATGCCTCACCGCTGCTTCAGGAGTTGCACTGGTTGTCAGTATGTCTCCGGGTGCAATTCAAGGTGCTGGTTATTACCTTTAAAGCTCTACATGATAGTGGGCCAGGATACTTAAGAGACCGCCTCACTCCAAGAACATCTGCCCGTCCCACCAGAGTGGACTGGAGAGGCTCCCTAGTTGTTCCATCGGCCAGGGAGGCACATCTCTCTGGCACTAGAAGGAGGGCCTTCTCTGTGTCTGCTCCGGCCCTATGGAACCTCCTGCCAATGGAGCTACGTCTCCAGACAGAGCTGCTGCCCTTTAGGAAGAATCTAAAAACATGGCTGGCGGGACAGATGTGGGGTGCAGAAGGTATAATGACCCCAGCACATTGGATGATCTGAGCCCCTCTCTTTCTCTACTTTTTAAATTAGTAGTTGTAACATCTGGTGTGTTTTTAATCTGTTTTAATCTTTTTTAGATTTGAATTTTAAATTTTAACAGTTTTAAGGTTTTCAGATGGAAGCTTCCACTTCCTAATCCTGGGCTCTACCTGCCCAGGGAAGGATAAGACTAATGTCCTCTGGCTGGGAGGAGGAATGGATTTTAGCTGTTTGTGCTGTGTTTTTTTTTCCCTTTTCTTTTTCTTACTGTAAGTGGCCCTGAGTCGCCATGGCGAGTGGGCGGTGATATAAATATAAATAAATAAATAATCATAAATACCCAATAAACCATGCCACTGAATAAACCTACATAGGGTTGGGCTGTATGACTGCAAGGGTTCACATTACCTTGCCATTAAAAAACATTGAACTCAGAAGGATTTTTCTTCTACTTAACATGAACAGGTTCAAGCTGCAGAAGCCTGGTCTGTTTGGGAGACCAGATTTTCTCCGAGTTTTGTTTTGCTTTTGAACCATTGCACATAAGGCATTGGACTGCTTATGCATATCCTGGAAATAATGAGCCCAATCTGTCTCCAGAGATGATTTGCCAGTGGAAGAGTTTCTGCATTTGCATCACAAAACACCTGAAGCTGTCATGATTGGCTCAGTTATGCCAGGGGGGCCAAGTCAAATGTAGAGTACATGACCCTCATTTCACATAAATATCAAAATTATGGGCACTCACGATAACCGCAACAACGTCACAAACTCAGGCAAAAATTGAGTCACACTTCATTTGGCTTGTTTGTCTTTTCAAGTCAGACTGGGCTATAATACAGGGAACTGCTTGCTAGTGAGCAAGACATAAAAGACTGCCTGCATGTTGCACATGAAAAGGATGTATCAGTAGGAAGACTTTAGCTTACACTCAAATTGGTCCAAACATAGACCAGGTTCTACTGGTTATTTGATACAGAGTATGTGTAGATGTAACGGCCACCAAGGCCAAAATTCAAATAGAGAAAGACCACCCATGAAAGGGCAATGGTGAGATGGCCCATTCCCATGACTGTGTTCACATCTATGATGCTGCAAACAGTGTAAGATCATACATGAAAAGAATTCCTGTTAGAGCGAATGGGACACTTTTGCAAATAATTTCATGTGATCATGTAAGTACTGTAAATAGAATGCTGGCCTAAATGATGAAGTGTCTACAGTAACAATGTGTCCAGTGATAGTGTAGAACAGTTATGATTTGCAATGTTAGGTAGACTAGCTAGACATAAGAAAAATAGATCTCTAGGGTGTATGTTTGTGTGTGTTGTGTGCTAATCCATCAATTCTCCAGAAATTGGATAAATAGGAGCAGAATTATGTGAAGAGAGGTTGAGTTTGAGTTTTGTTCACTTCTGTACTTACACAAATTACTTCTACATTGGGCTTCTGTTAGTGGATCTATAGTTTGGAGCAGGGGTGCTCAAACTTTTTGGGCCTTGGGCCGATCATGTGGTTCAGGAAGCTGGTCACTAAGGCCCGCGAGCCGGGTATGGGCACATTTTACTTCCATTTCCAGGAGCGACGAGGGCTTTGCGGGCCGGATGAATTGGCCTCGGGGCTGCACCCGGCCCCCAGGCCTTAGTTTAGGCACCACTGGTTTGGAGGGAGAGTTTCTTTAAACTAAAGTTAATCCTGCAAACATGAAGTCTGTCCATATCTCTCACTTCATGATCCTGCAATAGTCAGTTTCTCAGATCAGAAACAGGTGTTAGAGACAGCTCATGAGAGAAACAGAGAAAATCTTGATTAATGTCTGAGTGTCACAGTATCAGCATCTCTTTGGATTCTTCTTCTTTAGGATTTAAATATGAATGTCCTCTGAAATCTGATTTCACAAAAAAGGAAAGACTGTTTTAATTTTCTGCAGCATGAACATACTTTCATCTCTACTGGTGGGTGGGCTATCTTAATATTTGTTTCTAGGCCTTAGGTTGCCATATCTCTTAATGTGAAGCTGAGATAAGGGATGAGAGGATCACATATGCTGCTTTTGAGCTCCTTGGAGGAAAACTGTGAGATAAATATAGTCAGTCAGTCAAGCAGACATGTAGATTTACTAGATGGCAAGATGATTTGAAAAGCAAATGTCCTATTCTGCCTCCAGTACAGTCTGAAATGGTTCCACTCAAAACCTGAATCTCCTCCCTTTTTGGATCCATCCTATTTGTACAGCACACCTATATTTAATTCACTCCCCATGGTAAGCAACACTAATATTTCTCTAAGAGGTAAGAACCAAAATGGCTGGGAAAGCAATTTTTCATCAGTTGACTGTGAATACAATGAGGTGCATGATGTTAGACCTATGATACAATCCCAGCTCACACAATTGGCTATGTCACACACAAAAAAACCTCCCTCCCAACCAAACTAATTTGCTTGTTTGTGTCTAACTAGCCTATTAGAAAAGACTTCCCGACTTTAGCTTAGCTGAGATTGATTAGCATGTTTTATGATTCTTCAAGGGGACTGTGGTGGCTCAAGTGGTTAAGATACTGAACTCGATAACTGGAAGGTCAGAGTTTGATTTCTGAGTATTGCATGATGGAGTGAACTCTTGTCTCTGTCCCAGCTCCTTCCAACCTAGCAGTTCAAAATAAAGAAGTTGCAAGTAGATAAATAGGTACCACTTTGGGAGGAAAGGTAACAATGTTCCATGCAGTCCGGTGTCTAGTCACACCTACAACATGTCCACGGAAATGTCTGCAGGTAAAGACAGTGCTGGCTCTTTGGCTATAAACAAATGAACACTGAACCCTAGATTCGGATACAACTGGCTTTTGAGCAAGGGCAACCTTACCAATAGCCTGATTACTCAGACCAAAATTTAAGGTAGAAAGAAAATAATGTTTACTCACAAGATGTACAGTTGTACCTCGCTTAAAGAGCATAATGCGTTCCACAGGATTGCTCTTTAAGCAACTTTTCTCTTTAAATGAAACACCATTGTAAGTGATCAATTGTGTGTGTTGGGGGGATTGTGAACCCTGATTTATTTGTTAAGCAAGTTTTTGGTTGGTTTTATTTGTTAAGCGAAGCGAACATTCAGAGAAAATTCTGCTCTTTCAGCGAGTTACTCTTTAAGCAATGCGCTCTTTGAAGTCTTAATAGGGTTATTAACACAGGAAGGGCATGAAAACAGGTAAAAGTGGTTTTCTTCTTGGTCATATGGTCAAGAGGATGAAGAGAATCTGTACTCTTAATTAGAAGGCAAACAAACAACTGACCAGAACAAAGCGGGATCATTTAACATGTTAATCGAAGTCAAAGTAACTAATTGACAGGTGGACAGGAAGTTTTCTAATTTTAAAAGTACAGTAGGTGTAAAGAATATGTAGAGTTTGTAAATTATGTTAAGTTTCGTAGCAGCTGCACAGCAAAGCTTTAGCCTTTTTAATGTTTGAGGCTGGGGTCTGTTCTCCTCTTCACCATGGTCAAAATGAAAATTCTCAGCTAACAGCAGCCAGAGTGGGGTGGATTTGATTATACTAGAAGATGTCTGTTAAAAGGGGCTGTTTCAAAGAAATGAAAAATTGCAGGTGAGTGCCGTGCCTTTAATGACAAATGGAGTACTGAGTGTTTCTTTGTTTTAACAAGGATAAAGTACTTTGTCTGATATGTCTTTAATACTGTTCCAGTATTGAAACTGTACACTGTTAAAATGTAATTTGAATCCTGTCAGAAGAGCTGCTCAATATATCAAGGAGAGGTGCAAGCGAACAAGATAAAGTCTCTTTTAAAAAAATCACTGTCTGTCTGAGAGTATTTGGAGATAAAGGGTGTGTACAAAGAAGTGTACAAGGGCCATGGTGGCTTAGTGGAAGGTCGGACAGTCAGCAGTTCAAGACCCAAGTGCTGTGCACTCCAGTGTCTAGTCATGCCTGCCACATGAACACAGAAATGTCTGCAGATGCAGACAGTGCTGGCTCTTTGACTGTAAACGGAGATGAGCACTGCACCCTAAAGTAACTGGCTTTTGAGCAAAGAAAACCTTTACCTTTAGATCTATTTGTGCACATGGTAATAAATGCAAATTGGGTTTAAAGATTAAGAGTTTTAAGAGATCTGATGGATTATGCTGCTAATTGCAAAGGCTACCCTACTTTGAATCCAAGCACAGAAGAAGAGAGCATGTATTTATTAATGTGTGTTCCCTCACCAGAAGAAAGGTGGCCTAGAAACAAATCAAATAAATAGATAAAATAAATAGTTAGCAAAGAGAAGAGGTCAAATGTATTTTTCATGCCTAATTTAGAAGAGGCTTCTCAAAACTAATAAAATTCCTTAGAGGCAGCAACCAGATGTTAAACGGTTTGTGAGTCCTGAAATGCCTCTGGAGCCTTCCCAAAACAGAAGGGGCAACAGAGGCTGGTCCTGAGCTTACCCAACCAAAAGGGGTGGCAGGAGGTGAAGCAGCTGTGCCAGAGCCAAGGTGGTACATCCACAAACACTGTGATATCCCATTAAACCCAAATGAGATACAGGATGCCTGCAACAGAAGCACAAAAGTGGAAAGGCTCTCCAGCTGAAGAGACAGAGACTTTAATAAAAACATAAGACCTGGGCACTTGAGGATTTGCCCTCTACCAAAAAAGCCACAGGGTGCAAAAAGGTCTTCAAGGTCAAACTTTATGAGAAAGGGGATGTCCAGCACTATCAGGCAAGGCTAGTAATAAAGGAAATACTCCTCCAAAATAGGGGGGGGGGGGATGAACTATGATGAAACATTTGAAGTGGTAGCCGTGTTAGTCTGTACAAGCATATCATAGAGTAAAAACAACAACAAAAAGTTGTGGCACCTTAAGGACTAACTCCTGTATTTAAATGAGAGCTTTTATGCCTACTGAATCAGACATAAGAGTGAGACCTCATGGCATCAATTTATACACATCAGGTGCAGAGGCACACAATGGTTGGCCAGCCTGACAGAAAAGTAACATTGCAGCTTTTTACAACTGACAGTAATGGAAAGACCCCAGTTATTCAATGATGAAACATGTTTCTGTTGGGTTTCTAGTAGTTGGTCAACTGTTGTCCACCCACCTTCCTCCATGGTGAAATCACTGTTCTGAGACACTTTTCTTGCACTTTTAATACAAAACAAGCTGTCTTAAAATAAGTTAATTATTTACGTTTGGCTAAGAGTGGCATCAAGGTGGAAGATCCTAAGAAATACATGCCACTGAGCTAGTAAGTCTACTTTTGAATTAACATGTCTACAGAGGATGATCCCTCAACATCAGAAGGGCTAAAAGAGGAAGTAAAGAAGACAGAGGATGATGTGGCTGCCTTCCTAAGTAATGCCAGATACATGTTCAAAAGATGGTAGCTATTTGTTTGGAATCTGAACATGTTTATTCAGATGTCTAATTTAACAGGACTTACTTCTAGGGAACCTGAATGCAAGAAAGTGCCTATAAACAACATTTCTTTGCTCGGTAATTCTGAGCCATGTTGGGTCAAGTGGTATGCAAACTGGTGTTTGTGATAAATTAGATATTGTTAAGTCAAGTCCTTTGATTTCTCTGGGTGAGTGGTAAGCATCAAGAACTGGATCCAATCTATCCTGAGTATATCTTGCAGCACAATAAAATTCTTCTTCTTCTTCTTCTTCTTCTTCTTCTTCTTCTTCTTCTTCTTCTTCTTCTTCTTCTTCTTCTTCTTCTTCTTCTTCTTCTTCTTCTTCTTCTTCTTCTTCTTCTTCTTCTTCTTCTTCTTCTTCTTCTTCTTCTTCTTCTTCTTCTTCTTCTTCATATCTGATTCCAAATATCCACTTGGGGACCATCACCCTTCCCTGTGGACTTCACAACCCAAGGCCGTTAGTCCTCAGGGTGGTCAGGTTAGTTAACTGCCACCTGACGACTGGTGTTGAGTCGCTGTCAGTAGGGTCTACTCCAGTGATGGCGAACCATTTAGAGAATGAGTGTCCCAAGAGGAGGAGGCAGTGTGTGCGCCCATGCACCCATGTGACAGCACCGGAGTGCCACTGGTGATGTCACATGAGCAGGCCCCCTGCAGGTACACAGGCCCTCTACCCCCCTCCCCCATGGGTTTGCAGGCCCCACATCTCCATGGGTTCACATGCCCCCCCTCCACAGGTCTGCATGCCCCCGATGAGTCCATCTCCACTGTGGGTGCACAGCATCCTGCTTCTCTGACTCCTAGGAGGTGTGGGTGGGTGGGTGTCTTGTCACCTCACCTCATTCCGGCTGCTGCCTCCCATTCAGCCCCCCTCTCCCTTCCCCATTGGCATAGGGAGAGGGGTGAATGGGGGAGTGGTGCTGGCAGCAAGGGGCGGGGCTTGCTGGTAGCATGGTGCAGCGTCCACATACCCCCTGTACGTCTGCATGCACCATGCCCCCTGTGCATCAGCAAGCCCCCATCCCTCCCCATGGTTGCACCGCCACCTCCTTTTCCTCTTCTGCCTCCTAGGAGGGGTGGGTGAGAGTGTCTCATTGCCTCACCTCGTTCCAGCTGCCATCTACTGTTCAGCCTCCCCTTTCTCCTCCCCATTGGCAGAGGGAGAGGGGTGAATGGGGAAGCTGCACCAGCAGCATGGGGCAAGGCTTGCCTGCAACGTCGCATGTGCCAACATAAAAGGCTGTGCATGCCACCTCTGGCACGTGTGCCATAGGTTCAGTGGTGGGCATCAGCAGGTTCACACCAGTTCACCAGAACCAGTAGCAGAAATTCTGGCTGGCCCCGCCCATCCAATTTTTGAAATAAAGTAGTTCTAATTCGGGTGCAATGCAGGGCTTTCCCCTTGGCCACACCCACCATACCATGCCCACAGTGTGATAGCTGGAGCCCACCACTGCATAGGTTCGCCTACACTGATCAACTCTATTACCATAGCAGAGCAATCTGGCCAGAAACTATAAAAAATTATTTGAGCTTCCTGAAAGCCTGTCTGGAAAATGGAAGCCTGGATGAAAAAGTAAAACAGTGGTTCGATCTGAAACAGTGCGGACAGATGACAGACAGCTTCCAAGATAGGTCGTTATTCATTTTTCTTCAAGCATGGGTTCTTTAAAGGCTGATTAAGAATACTTGAGGCCTTTGGCCCACCCTTCCTTTCTGTCACCTGGTCACCTTTTCTTTCCTTCAGAATTTCTCCTGCAAAAGGAACATTTTTAGTCAATTCACACTTTTCCTTCTGCCTTCACCAGTAAATGTTCTGGAAAGACAGGGTGTTCAGTCCTTTCAGGCTTCAACGTTAGCCGAGGTGACGTCTTGGAAGTCGCACCAATCACACTCACACACTCTCTCACACACATACACACAAACGCACAGGGCCAGAAGCTCACTCTCATGCGTGCTCTGGCATACACGAAATGCCTTGCGCGATGGATGATAATTAAACCAAGCAGAAAATAAACCTTGCCATTAAAGTCGGGAGAGGGCAGCCACTGAGGAGGGAAAACTGCACATGAAATTGCCTTTTAATCTCTTAATGGCAACCAAACAGGTTCAGAAAGCAGGGAGATGTGTGGCGGGGGGGGGGGCAAATGTCTTGAAAGATTTAGGCCTAGTCTGTCCTGAGGAAAAGGATCTGGAGAGAGAGAAAAAAAATGGCCTGGTGTTAATGAAGGGAACATGCTGGAGAAAAGGGCAGGCAAGCCAAAGAGGCTGGTGTGGGGAGGGTTGCAATTAGGCATGGATGGCACATGGCCTGCCTCTCTGGTCTCCGGAAATGGGAAGAGGAAGAGTAGAAAGAGGCTGCTCAACTGCCTCCCATCTTTTTAATTAACCTTTGCTTGCGAAGTATGAGATACCATGCTATTGCCTGGTAAATGGACATGGCAACGCAGCCATGCTGTCATTTTTAAGCTCTTCTTCAGTCATATACTCCACCCCAAAACTTGCTAAGGTAGTGTTACCAAGTGGCTAGAGCAGGGATTCTCAGCCTGCAGCACCATTTCCTGTGGGCCTCCACCGCCTCTACCACACCCGGAAGTGCCATGTGGTGGAGGAAGGGCAAAATGGCCATCTGGCCCCCAAAGCAGTCTGAGGGAGCAAGACCCGGGCCCTAGATTTAAAAGGTTGAGAACTCCTGGGCTAGAGTGTTAGAGTGGTCCTATAAGTCTTAGTATAAGATACTTATACTAGTACTGTATAGTATAAGGTACAGGTTCCTTACTGAGCCACGAAACATACTAGGTGGCCTTGAGGTCAGTCACTCTGGGTTTGCCTTTCTTTACAGGGTTTTTGTGTGGATAAAATGGAGGAGGACATCCATATAAGCAGCCCTGAGCACTTTGGAGGGAATATGAGCTTTATCTATATGTACATGTATGGGTTGATTCCTTCCTTGTTTTCACTTCAACCAGCCTTGTTTAGAAACTGACCCACTTTCAAACTCAGAACTTCCTCTTCCTTCAGTCTTGTCTTATACACATGGATGCTTATCTCTGTCTACTTCCCTCCATTCAAATCCAAATTTAATCATCTGCTAGGTGGCTTAGTGGTTCTCTGAACTTGATGGTTGGCAAGTCAGCAGTTCAAGACCTGATTGCTGCACAGAAGAGTGACCTCTCGTTGTCTGTCCCAGCTCCTGCCAACCTAGCAGTTTGAAAGCAAGAAATTGAAAGTACAGTAAATAAATAGGTACTGCTTTGGTGGGAAGGTAACAGAGTTCCTTACATCGCAGTGCCTAGTTATGCCTGCCACATGACCAGAGCAATGTCTGCAGATGCAGACAGTGCTGGCTCTTTGACTGTAAATGCAGATGAGCACTGGACACATCTGGCTTTCAATCAAGGGTGACCTGAAACCATGTTAATGACAAATACTGTAGGTCTTACAGAGAGGTTACTAGCCTGTCAGCAGTGAATACTCAAGAAGACCCAATGCAAGAAATTCCAGGTCAGGGGCAAGGTTACCATTTTCCCCATGTAAAGGCTCCCATGCTTGTTTAAGGTCAGAAATACAGATGGCCCAGCTTTTCTAGGCACAAAACTGAATTAAATGATATAGAAGGCTTTGCCTTTTTAGGGTCTGCCAAGTCTTGCAGCTATTTTAAATTCCAAGAGGTGGACAGTAACTCCAGGAAGGAAGGGATAAACAGCACAAGGAATAAATAGAACATTCCACTTTCAGAAAGTTTTCATTTCTCTAGTCCACATTTTTTAAATTTGTGTGCAACAAGTCTTGCTGACTTTGTCCTCCTGGATTTGGAGGTTTGGGATTGGATTCCTGCACCACCTAAGGAAGAAGAATTCCTTCGTTCCAATGCCTTCAATTTCTTCAAAAATTCTGGAGTAACTCTTTATAATCACCTGCAAGTGAACTGCTCTGAGCTAACTACAGTACTGTACTTACCAATGAAAAAAGCAGAGGCTTGTTTTGCAAGGGAAACAATATCTTGGTACATCAAACATAAAAATAAACCAACTGCCAGGGGAGGAAGAAGCCACGGCAGGATGAGGACCTTGCCGCCCCTCCCCCTGTGCTTATACCAACTGCCAGGGGAAGAAGAAGCCAGGGCAGGATGAGGACCTTGCCGCCCCTCCCCCTGTGCCTATACCAACTGCCAGGGTAGGAAGAAGCCAGGGCAGGATGAGGACCTTGCCGCCCCTCCCCCTGTGCCTATACCAACTGCCAGGGGAAGAAGAAGCCAGGGCAGGATGAGGACCTTGCTGCCCCTCCCCCTGTGCCCACCCCAACATATTGTATTGTAATGTAATGTAATGTATTGTCGGTAAGCCGCACTGAGTCGCCACGGCGAGTGGGCAGCAATATAAATTTGAACTAATAAAAAATAAATAAATAAATAAATATGCAAACTCCCAATATTTATATACAGTATATGCAGACATTTATTTAAATGTTTAACTCTATTGACATTGCTAAATCTTCATTTTGGGAATAGTTTAAAAGTCTGTGGAATAAAACAGCAAGTGGGATGTTTTCAGAAACAGAACTGGTTATGTCCCATTGTAGTGTAATGAGATAATAATTACCTGCTGTTCAATCAATTCTGACTTATGGCAACCCTTTTTGAGGGGGAGGGGGGTTCTAGTTAGAGAATACACAGAAGTGTTTACCATACAGCACAACCCTGAGACTATGCAGCTTGCTCAAGGCCATACAGACTAGTTCTTCTGGGAATTGAACTCCCACAGTTTGATCTATGCTTACTGAGCTATCCAGTCAGCTTTCTAAATAGAGAGTACTCAAAAATCACCAGTCTCTGGGTACCATGAAACAGTACAGCTTGCCCATGATGGTACAGGCTGGCACAGCGAGGAATTAAACTTCCAGCCTCTGTCTCCACAACCAGATACACAAACTCACTGAAGAAATGTAGCAATTAACAACTTCAAACTGCATTGAAACCAATGTGTGGAAGGGTAACAAAAAAAAAGGCTCATTTAACCAATGCTGATGTCAGTCAAGCCAACATTAACATGATTTAAACTTCAGTGACTACAATCAAGAAGATGCTAATGCCATCACTTCCATTAAAATTAACAGAATTTTAAGAAGATAAACTTTAATTAGGTGTATTTGCAGTTCTTCTTTGGAAAAGGTTAACTTGTGAGTTGCAATGGATTACACCACGACATGGAGAAAGGACTCCTTAAATTGTTAGATTTGCTACAAGGTTTATTTGCCTGACAATAAGAATAAGTTAGGGTTGGCAGCATTCTGGTGCATCAAATGGGAGCTATTCAGAGCTGCCCCAAGTAATTTTGTCCGCAAAATAAGAACAGCAAATATCAGACCCTTCCCATTAAGACAATTTACATTATCTTGGCTCACGAGGCATGAAAGCTCACAAGTGCCTTTCCTCCTCCGTAGCAGTAAAAATACCTTTAGTGTAAATAGAGTAAGTAACTATTTGTTGCTCATTCATGACACCTAGTATGAGTGTCTGTGCCATTGGCGTCAATCTCATTGATGGTAGGGCCAGCTCCTAATTGGTTAAATATCCTGAGCTGCGCTTCTTGATTTGGAGCAAAATATTTTAAAAGAAGGGGTGGTTAGAATCATAACATCTAACCACAAGGACTGCGATGGTTCAGTGGTTAAGAAGCTCGCCTTGTTAGCTGGACGGTCGGCAAGTCTGCAGTTCAAGACCCCGAATACTGCACGACGGAATGAGCGTATCTGTCGTCTGCCCCAGCTCCCGCCAACCTAGCAGTTCGAAAGCAAGAAATTCCAAGTAGATAAATAGGCACCACTTCGGTGGCGAAAAGATCTTGGGGGCATGAAAGGAGCCTCATTCGGGAGTCCCCTGAGTGGAATCCCTCCAGCAAAAATCCTTTCAACCCAGAAAGCACCTTTGTGAGCTTCTGGCGGGATTTTTTAAAACAAATATCTAACCGCAGGTAGACCTAGCCTACAGGCTCTTCAAGGGGCAAATCAAAATGCAGTAAATAGCAAAGAAGGAAGGAAAGCCACCTCTCCAGCTGTTGGAGGGGGGGGGGGAGTCTGAGTTACCTCGATTTGGATGGAAGGAGCTACATTTCAAGTGATTGAAGTCAATCACAGATCGTCAGTAGCCGTTTGCGTACAGGCTGATTACCCTTCGTTCCCCTAGGTCTCCCTTGCTTGAAAGCCAGGATGCGGTGCTAATCTCCGTTTACAGCCAAAGAGCCAGCGCTGTCTGACTTTGCAGACGTTTCCATGGACATGTGGCAGGCATGACTAGATGCTGTAGCGCACTGAACACTGTTACCTTTCCCGCTGAAGTGGTACCTACTTATCTGCTTGCAATTTCTTGCGTTGGAACTGCTATGTTGGCAGGAGCTGGGACAGCCTGATCAGGTTATCCTGCTATGGTAATAGAGTAGACCATACTGCCGGTGACTCAACGATCGTCAGGTGACAGCTAACTAACCTGACAAACCTGAAGACCAATGGACTTGGGTGGCAAAGTCCACAAAGAAGGATGATGGTCCCCAAGTGGAATAAATCCCACCTGAATCCATCTTGATGGAGACCAGCAGTTTTGTCATTACTGGCCTAGGGCTGATGGGGCTGTGGCAAAAGGACTGAGGACCAGAAAGTGACTCACGGAGTTTAGTGGTAGGAGTGTCACACTGCAATGTGGAAGGCAGGTGAAAGGCCACTGCATTATATTCTCAGGACAGTTTTCATGCCTGATCACCATAATGATCGCAGGAGCTGGGACGGAGACAGGAGCTCACTCCATCATGCAGCACTTGGGTCTCCAACTGCTGACCTGTCGAATTCTGGTCATCAACTTCAGTATCTTAACCACTAAGTCACCACAGTCCCTACTTTTCTGGTAATTGCTTCCGAAAATGACACCCATATCAGTACTGACTGTTGTAAAGGATACATATGGATTCATAGAATTCCCATGATTTTAATTCTATGGCACAGGAAATCAGAGAAAAGGAGGATGGCTCACCAGGGGACCTTTATACCTTAGATTGGGTTATTTGTATTTTTCTTCATTTAAAAATACCTGCTGGAGGACAAACTCTGAAAAAGAGGTTTGACATTGAATTCCACAGGAGACAGCAGAACACCTGGGACTCACTAATCCAAAAGTATCTAAATATGCTTTGTTTGTCTACCTTTTCCCATTATGATGTGTTTGATCTGTTTGTTAAAACAAGAGAGGGATGTACTGTATTAGAAATGGGTAGTGCCTAGTTACTTCACTTTTAGATGGGTATTCTTTGAAACCTGAGTTATGTTGGGAGCCAAAATCCAAAAAAGCTGCATAAATACATGTATCTTTATGTATCTAATGTTGCTCAATTGTTAGAAGGGTGGTTGACATGCTTTTGTGATCTCTAAGGTTCCCTTGCTGAGAATGGTATTTAAAATTTCTGTAATTCTGGTGATCTGAGCAGCTGCTAGCCTCAGTTTGTTTCTCTTATGGCTCACATAGAACTATATGTGTCTACTCTGAAGTCAATCTTTCTACATTCATGGGTCAGACTCCTATGTAAGAGTGAACAAGTTTGGGAATAGATATATCCCAGAATAAGAAGACAGAAATAATAGTCGTGGGGTGTGTGTGTGTGAATTATGATGTAACTGATGTTGCATTCTTCCAGAAAGCATGTAACATCAGTTATTACAACCCAGTTTAATCTCAATGGGGAAAGAACATGACCCGTTCTTCCACTGAAATCTATTGTTCACTGAGGAAGTAGTACCAACTTTAAGAAGCCTTTATCCCTGGCAATGTTTGGAACTGTAGCATCACTTTGACTGGAGCCTTTCCACTCTGAAAGTTTACTTTGTATTATGCACATGATTAACAGGGAAAATGTTCAGAATGCGGAACTATGTGTATACATATTCATGAGCAAAAGTGTCTCTGAACACAACACTGGGAAGCTGAAAATACTGCGGTCAAAATTGTCCCAAAATGTTTTGACTTAGGATGTTCAGATGGATTCAGTTATGGGAGAAACTTACAGATTGCCTTTTAACATGTTCCCAAGGAAATTATTCTGCATTTGCTCTTGTACTTAAAATACAGGTGGCCCAGTTCAAAATATATATCCCCGCTAGAGCTTCAGTAGTCAGCAGTAGCAGCATCTTACCCAGGTTGGTAAAGCTTGGCCTGCAAATTCTACTTCTTTGGGAATTTGCTTACAATAAGAAGCAACCACAATCTTCCCCAAATAAAGTATATTTACACCCCAGTGTTACTAAGGGATGCTTGTATCTCTTCTTTTCAGGTTGATGCCTGTTCAGACCATAAGTTCTAGCAGAATCAATTCAATTATTTCTGCTAAATAAAGTAGAAACATGGAATGAATGGGACTTTAAGAGGTCAATATTTAAGTACCAGTACAGTAAGTCCCACCGATTCAATAGGGTTTTAAAGGACTTCTTCCCAAGTTATGGTGTGTAGGATTGTAATCTAAAGGGGAAAATCTTTGGCTCAGTAATTGCCATTTAGAATGGTATTCCAGACATAAATGAATTAGGAGGAGCACCCATTGAAAGTCTAGCCTCTGGAGAAAGAATTTATTGCATTACCCTACCAAATGCATCTTTGGATTTCTGCTGTGCTCCAGAGCTTTGGCTATATATTAATTCATGTTAATAAAACAACCTCATCTTGTTATCTTCAAACCCTGTAAGACACTGACCTTTAGTTATTTCCCATTTACAGGAAACCAAAACTTTCCTTTGATTAGCATACTGAAATTTCGGTTAATGTACAAAAACTGGAATTCCGTCAGGTTCTTTACTGGTTTAAAACACAGGGTCACAAAGAGTTGCTGTTTCAATCCACATTCCCGTTCTCTCTCTTTCTTTCTCTCCCCACCCTCCCCTCAAAATATAGCCTAAAAGGCCACCATTACTGGAAACATCTCAGACGTCTGTCACATTACCTAACTGAGTGAAATCATAACAAAGGACTCCATGAGAAGTGACAGAACATAAGCTGGAAGGGCTTTTCAGATCCACTTACACTTCTTTTGCAATCCCTGATTTTCTCCATGAAATGTCTCACATTCGCCTTATATTTTTCGGGAGAAGCTTGACAAAAATCAAAAGAATCTAGTGTTGTACCGCTCGCCGGTTTCCTGAGGGGTGGGGGTGGGGATTGTGTAGGATATCGCAAACATGGATGTTTATTGTCAGATCTACCGGCGGGGTGGAGGGGTGGGGAGCTAGCTGAAGATGAGTGCGGGTAGATACCTTCAGAACAGTACGCCTTGCACAAGAGTACAGAACTGGGTCAAACTTCTTATCAGGTGGAACATGTTTATTTTTAAAATATCTGAGAAAGAGTACAGAGCAGTGGAACACGTACAGTAGTAATCTGAGCTCCACGAATCTATACTTGACCCTCGTTTTGTTCAGAGCTAACTAAAGGATGCCAAGGTCTGGAAGATGTTTTACCACCACCGACAGGATTGGCTGTAACCATCTATCTGTTCATTGTGCATTTTTGTGGTAGACCAAATGCTAGTGCTTTTAAGCCCTCACGCTCTCTCCACATTATCTTGTCTTTCTCTCCAGAGACATCCCTAGTTAGTGACCTTGCCCTACTATTTGCCTACATGTATGTGCAAAAGCATCTCTTTCTCCCTCCCTGTTTATTTCAAGAGACACACTCGTGAATCTATAGTAAATATGCTTGTCAGGACCAACGCTCCTCTTTGGAGAAGCCAAATATGACAGCTAATTTCACATTACAGATTCCATGAAGTCTAATTTTACCTGCAGGTTCTTAGCTTCGATTCCTTCATACTCTATCTAAGTGTCCCTCAGAGCAGAAGCCAGGTCTCTCTCTCTCTCTCTCTATTTCTCCCTCTTTCTCCGTCCCTCCCTCTTTCTCTCTCAATGGGAGAGAAAAGCACAGGCAACGACGCTGGGATTTTGCTTCATCACATCTTCGTCTTCTCTGTTGTGACAGAAACAGACAGACCGACGCGCACGGAACGCAATTGGCAAGACGCGATTCCTGAAGCAGTTCCGCAGCGACAGGCAATGGGGCGGGTTGCTTGGGGCAGGATTCGAACCGTCCCTATCTAGGGAGGGCGAGTGGGTCAGGTAACACAATCTCTCTCTTCCTATTTCCCCGACCTCTCGGAGCAGGCAAGGTGCTTCAGAGTGCTTCCACCCTCATCCTCCCATAAAATAAGCACATAGAGAACGAAAGTGGGAAAACACCTGAAGGAAGGAGCTCAGGCCGTCTGCGAAAGCCTTTAACACAAGCAAGCCGCCAATCCTATGCACTCATTTACTGTTGTCCAGTAAACATGCACAGGACTGCATGGTAAAAACTGATAGTTGTTTAGCGGCCAGGGAATACTTGACTATTGTTGCTGCCACGCCAAGCAAACAGGACTTATGGAGCACCCCCACGAAGGCAGGTAGCCTATAATTCCCATTGACCATCGACACCTCCACCACGAGGAGCCTTCTCCCATTTTAATTTCGGAGTGGGATCTGCTGTACGATCCAGCTGGCTATTTAAGCCAGTGTTGACCTCATAGGAGTCGAAAGGGCCCGATCGAATGGATCGTTAGTTCTAGGTCTGGAGAGAGAAGAGAGGTGTGAACTTAGGATACCGCTCCGACCGAAACTCTTTCCACATTCCATCCACATTCCATGCATCAATCGGAGTGGTAACCTAAGCTCACATCAAAGAAGAAAGTTGTGTTGCTAGAGACAATATCCGAGCTTCCCTGCTGCCAACATTTGTCCTAAGGTATTTAGGTTAAGGAACTATGATGGCTCAAGTGTTTAAGATGCTGAACTTGACCGCATATCCGCAGTTCTGCACGTCGGAGTGAACTCCCGTCTCTGTGCCAGCTCCTACCAACCTAGCAGTTCGAAAGCAAGACATTGCAAGTAGATAAATAGGTACCACTTAGGTGAGAAAGTAACACAGAGAAGGAAGAGAGTTTTGGAGCACAACAAAGAGTGGAGTTTGGTTTAAGTGGACGGGAAATTTAACTGTGTCCTCGGCACCCCCACCCCATCATGGGTTTAAAGGGACTTCCTTGTCCCTTATTTCCAAGAGCTGATGGCATGTGGCTCTAATTTTGTTATTTATTATATTTTGTTGTTTGCTTTATTATATTGCTGTTGTTTATTTGTTTGTACACCTCCCGGAGTGGTAAATATCTCAGATGGGCAGTATAAAAATGTAATAAATAAAATAAGTGGGATGAAAACAAAGCATGTTTCTCATGCCTGAACCACAGCGCTGGTTTAGGGCACGGTGTGAAGCGTAGGATTCCTTTTGTGGAGCCGCAAAAGGCGGAGGCAAAGCTGCGAGACTGCAAACCTTTTGTCTAACACAGGGGCGTCCAAACTACCGGCCTGTAGGCTGGATCCGAGGATGTCGGTGTGTGTGTGTGTGTGTGTGTGTGTGTGTGATAGTCTCTTGCTATATATTCAATTTCTTCTTCTTCTTCTTCTTCTTCTTCTTCTTCTTCTTCTTCTTCTTCTTCTTCTTCTTCTTCTTCTTCTTCTTCTTCTTCTTCTTCTTCTTCCGTGTCCCAATCAAACCCTTGACTGCCAAAATGAAGCCACTTGTCCCCATCGATGGATTATTCAAATGGACCTACTCAGTCACTTACTGAATCATTCCGTTTGGTTCAGTGAGTCTCGTCTAGTGCAGTTTATTATACTAAGAGCAGGGTTTCTTAGAACTCTAGAGTTACTAGAGAGCAAAAGTTTGCCCATGCGGGTTTGTAATGGGTTGGATCCAATAGTCACGGGCAGCGGGCACGTTTAGATTATACAGATGAACCGTTTGCGGGGGAAGTGGGGGCTTTGGCCAATTTACCTACCTATCAATGTCAGATAGTTTGTGAGGATGGAGGTTGCGGGCATCTCTAAACGTTGTGCTGGGAAGAATGACTTCCCACTCCTCCACCATCACTTCCTTGTCTTGCGTCTTCCTTCCAGGCTCATCCCAAATTTAAAATATACCGCTGTGCAGAAATTCTCTCTGCCTAACTTGACCGAGAGAGATCCCATAACTAAACTCTGGCCAGCCAGGAACACAGACTGGGAGGTCGCACCTATCTGGGAAGGCTAAGGCGCTTCGGCAAGGATGAGAAAGGAGGTCCCAGAAGCCGAGGCTGGATCGGAAGGCGTCGTCGTTTGCAGGGCCGTAGCCAGGATTCTAGATGTGGGTGGGCAAAAAAAAATTCAGGATGGGCAACAATGTCATATATGTGTGTCATATATATAAGCAACTGGTAGTTTCAGGGTGGGCAAACTGCTAACTCAGGGTGGGCGACCCTGGCTACGGCCCTGGTCGTTTGCCGTGGCTGCTGTGGTTTCTTGTACCGACATCTTAATGGCCAAAATGACCCTCAGTGTGTGCGGTGCGCAGAAATCGGAAAGCGACTTGGAAGAAGACCAAATTCCATAGCAGGGCATGCTGAAGCCATCCTTGTCTGGGCCATTGTAGGATATTGCCCTGGTTCCCGGAGCATCATCTTCCCATTGCTCAACTATAGATGCAACTATCACTCATCATCATCATCATCATCATCATCATCATCATCCTTTATTAACTGATTAGTCATCTGACCATATCAGGTTAAAATAAAATACATTAGATAAAATATGATTACATGAAACAGTATAAAAAAACAGGTTAAAAGTAGGATGATACAACCACAAGACTTTGGTTTCTCTTCAGATCGCATCAGTCATCAATATGTCGCGGTATTCCGCTTCAAATTAGCGTTCCGGGAGAGGGGAGTTAACCATTTGGTCTACCCGACTGTCCCCTTCTGGGTATCTCCTTCCGCTTCTCAGTTTGCGTTAAAACATGCTGGCTTCAGCCGATCATTTCCGACTACGGCGGAGGAGAAGGCTTGGAGGACCAAACCAGATCCGAAGCGAAAGGGATAGGAAGTTAAAGCCCCTCTTGCGCCTACTCTTTCAGCCCCGTGCCCCGTAAGCCTATCCTCGACTGTATCAGCGTTGAGAACAAAACCTTACACTGAAGTCTACAACTGTGCAAAACTATGCAAAACAGCAGCAGCACTATCTTCTTCATCAACAACAATAACGAGCATCTTGGGCTCTGAAAAGGAGCAAGCCGGTCTGTGACCAGGAACATATGGGTTCGAATCCTCATATGGCCCGTGAGACTGGTTTTTTTTAAAAAAAAAAAACCATCCACCTCAGACTATTTAAACTGCAAAAAAGTGGAGAAAGTGGCTTAAATGAACAAAGACTCAATGCACTCATAAAAGCAAAGATGATTATATAAATTAATATCCTAATTTCAGAGCATGTTGAAATCCAGGGTTAAAAATTTGCTCTGTGCATATATGCTAAAGAAGCAAGCAAGATGTGAAAACAGCATGTTTGTTTACAGTACAGTACTTTAAAGTAGGAATATTGTACCAGTGATTGATTTGCCAACAATCTTGTTTTTTAAAAAAATCTCTCTATCCCGGAATGAACTGGAAGGTTAACCCATAGCGCCATGGATAGTCTTGAAAACATCAAGAACAATCTCTGTCCATTAAGGTGTAACAAAATTAATGGCTTTTGTTGACAACGGTGGTCTTTTTCTCAAAGGGGGATGATCAGTTAATGATATGTGATATACTGTATAGGATATAATTAGTGCAAAGCTTATTCTACTATGCAAGGACATGCCATGCCCCTTTAGTTTCTTATTCGTGATTTTGATTTATTTATTTTTTAAAATGCTGAAATAAATGGAACTCTTTAAAGACAGCAGATGTAGCTACACATTGAGTGGGTACTGTAGGCAACTGCCACCTTAATTCCCTTTATTTCAGCCAACCAGGCATATACCACCTTTGTCTACTTCGTAAAAAAACAACTCCTGTGCTTTGTTCAGTTGGAGTTTCCCCTCTAATACTTTTCTCAACAATTGCACCCATAGTCAGTGAGAGATTGAGATATCAGAGTAAACCTAGGTTCTTCATCTGCTAAATCACTGCTAGAGCATAGCCAATATAATACAATGACTCGTATTAAATTGGGCATTTATTCTTGATGTATTTCCCTGTTGGTCCTTCATATTGTTTTCAGCTTTACTTCTTAATGGAATTGGATAGGTGGGGAAATCGGAAGGAAAAATCAAATACAGGACAATACTGTCAAAAGGATCTCATTATATTTCCTCTATAGAAAATCTGCTTTTATGTTACTGTTCCAGAATCAGAAGGTGTTTAAAGACTGACTCGTATCCTTCGCAGCACATTCCTATGACATGTTCATTCGTAAGGGAAATGGGCTGCAGTTCTCCTTCTGTTGCCCAACAAACATTTTCGAATAAGATCCTTATTCGCTTTGTCCGTTGATAATATATAGGGGGAAACATTATAGCAGTGAGTTCTCTTTTGCTCTCGGGCTTTTGATTGAGGCACTTGTCACAATGTTTTTCTCCATTTCAGCAAAAGGGTTGGTTGGCTGACTAAAGGAAGGAAACCGACCTTACATTCAAAATGAAAAATCATAATAACCGGTATACTAGTGTTTCCAGAAAATTACTATAAGACACCCATTGTTTCTTATCTCACTCCAAGAAAAGAAAAAGAAAAGGCTCGCCATGGGGAAAAACATCCCCGTGTAATTATTGTTCTTCTTCTTCCGTGTCTAGGCAAGATGTGACACTGTCAAAAAGGAAGTGAGTTCAATCTGCAGTTCCTTTCGCCTCACTTAGTGTGAGAAAGATTAGCCGGCAACACAAGGTTGCAATTGCCCAAGGTATGCCTGATTGTGGTTCAAAAACAACCTTCGAGGAAGCAATTTCTGTTGCTTCATTATTGGAAAGTCGCTTTGACACCAATGCCTCTGAAAGCAGGAAACGACTATACGGAGAAGGAACTACATCTTCCAACATCTGCTTCCAAGGCTGTCCGGCATGACTGTTTTTGCAGCCTCGCAGCCAGTGATGGGATGTAACAGGTTCTCACCAGTTCTCCAGAACCGGTAGTAACTTTTCCCAGTGTCCCGGAGAACTGGTAGCAGCTTTTGGGGGGAACCACCTTTGGGGCTTATCTTTTCACTGGTTCCCCCACTGCGCACGTGCGCCAAGCACTTGGTGTGCATGCACGCCTACAGTGCTTGGCGCATATGGACGGCCTCCTTGCAGTCCTCCCAAGCAGGGAGGAGGAAGAGAAGCTGCTAGCCTGAAGCTCCCCAAGGTAAGTGACTCACCTTTGGATGTGGTGTGTCTGTGTGTATTTTAATGTGTGTTTAATACCTTTACCTATATTGACGTACTACCACAGTTCCTAAAAAGACCTGGGGCCGGTTTGGGTGGGTGGGTGTATTTTAACGTAATTTTTATTTTATTTATTTAATTATTTAATTTAATTACGGATTTGTATTGTGGGTGGGTGGGTGGGTGGGCTGAGGTGTGTGTGTGTGTGTGTGTGTGATTATTTTTATTTTATTTTTAATTTTTTTCTTTGGCCCCACCCACGACATCATGACGTTAGCTCCGCCCACACTATGATGACATCACGGTGGGGGTAGTAAAATTTTTGACATCCCACCACTACTCGCAGCCCTCTCGTCACAAAGGCCAGTCTCAGCATCTCTCGCTGCTCCCGCGACAGGCGCAAGGAAAACGGACCAGCACAGCAAGCAAATGTCGGTCGCGTCCCCTTTAATTGCGCTCCGGCGAGGAGCCGCCGGGACTTCGGCAAGCTGGGGAGCAGAGCCACCCCTAGCCCCGCCTTCTCGCCTTTCTTAGCCACGCCCCGTCGCGTCTTTACTGGTCGGCGCTGAGAAGCCGTCGGGTGGCTGAGTCGGTCCTGGTGCCCGCCTGCTTTTCCCACTCAGTCGCTGCTCATTTGCTGCTGCTAGTGTGGAGCGTCTTGCTCGTCTGGCGCCGCAGGCGGAGAGGAGGTGGCCTGACTCTGAGCACCCGCCGCCCCGGCGTCACTGGGCGTGCTGCAAACGCGTCCCTTTCCCAGCTGCGACTCCTGCCGGCTTGTTGAGATACATGGCACCCAAGCAGTGGTGGGATGTCAAAAATTTTTACTACCCCACTGTGACATCATCACAGTGTGGGCGGAGCTAACATCATGATGTCATGATGTGGGCGGGGCCAAAAAATTAAAAATAAAATAAAATAATTAATTAAAATAAGCACACACACACACCTCAACCCACACACCCACAACACAAAACTGTAAATAAATTAATAAAATAAAATAAAAAATACATTAATACAGTGGGGGAACCCATGAAAAGATAAGCCCCAAAGGTGGTTCCCCCAAAAAGGTGCTACCAGTTCTCCAGGACACTGGGAAAAGTTACTACCGGTTCTGGAGAACTGGTGAGAACCTGTTACATCCCATCACTGCACCCAAGCCTGGGAAGCGAAAGGACGGGACAGGGAGGGAAGCGAGAGAAGCCGAATCCTGGGAAGGCAGGGCAGGCCAGTGCGCATTTAGCGCACTATCTATGTACACAGAATCAGATTACTGTATCTAAAAGTCACTCGTGGATTCGGATTAAGAGAGTTGTTTATTTATTGGAATAATATCCGTGTTAGTCTGTGGTTCAGGCATATCAGAAAACAAAAAATTAATAAAACAAAAACACTGTAGCACTTTAAAGACTAATAATAATAATAATAATAATAATAATAATAATAATAATAATAATAATAATAATAATAATAATAATAATAATAATGTCAGAAATTATTCTGTGTTGAAAGGGTTTTTGCTGGAGAAACTCTGCTCAGGGGATGCCCGGATGAGGCTCCGTTCATGTCCCCAATATGACATGATGGCTCTCCCACTGAAGTGGTCTCTATTTATCTACTTGCAATTTCTTGCTTTTGAACTGCTAGGTTGGCAGGAGCTGGGGCAGAGATGGGCGCTAAGTTGGGCACTCAATCTATCATGCAGCACCCAGGCCTCGAACTGCCAACTTGCTGGCATTCCAGCTAACAAGGCAAGCTTCTCAACCACTGAGCCACCACAGCCCCTAATCACCTAATAGTGTGCAATTTTTGGAGGTTTCTACTGCATATCTCTTTGATAGGCAAGATCTTTCAGCAACCTCTAGGTGAACATCTTTTCTCTCCTACTCTAAGAATGAGAAGAACCTCAGCAATACTAATGAACAAGGAGGGTTATATAAATCTGGTCATGGGTCTTGATATTGGGATTTAAGAAACATGACAGAAAGGTGTGGATTTAGCAAGGAGCAACTTACATTGTCCACATACCATCGGAGGCAGGTTCAAACATTCCATTAAAAATCAAAGGCCGTTTAAGTAATTTTGCCCAGATGGGTGTGAAACTATTTTTTTTATTGTAGTCTGCTTGGTGAGGATTTAGTGAAAGCTCAGCCTTTCAGTCTCCTCTGGAATATAATAGGAATATAAGAGCCTATCCTTTAGTCTCAAAGCATTTATAAGGTTGTTCTCAGATACAGTGGTACCTCGCTTCAAGAGCATAATGCTTTCCACGCCATTGCTCTTTAAGTGAGTTTGCTCTTTAAGCGAAACACTATTGTAAGTTACCAATTGTGACTTCTGGCAGGGGAGGATTGCACACCCTGATTTAGTTGTTAAGCGAGTTTTTTGTTAGTTTTAGTTGTTAAGTGGGGCAACCATTCAGAGAAAATTCTGCTCTTTAAGTGTGTTAGTCTTTAAGCGAGGCGCTCTTTATGCGAGGTTTTACTGTACACACAGTATTTTTCACTAAATGATAGATTATATACTCAAGTATAAGCCTAGTTTTTTAGTCCCAAAAATGAGCCTCCAAAAGGGGAAACAGCTTATACTTGGGTCAATGACCACAAGGATCCCAAGACCACGTTGGATTGAGATGTGCCAACAATTTAATTAATTTTACCATATTTTCATTATTTTTATTATTGAAACTCACTGTCAGTTGCTGCATTTCCCGCCCTTGGCTTATACTTGAGTCAATCTATTTTCCTGGGTTTTCAGGTCAAAATTAGGTACCTCAGCTTGTATTCAGGTCAGCTTATACTCGAGTATATATGGTATTACACAGTCATTTCACAACTACAAACATGCTTCTTTCAGCGTTAGCTATATGAACTGGGAATGAGCACATACATCTTCACGACATACATATGCATGTCCTGCCCTCATCATGTGATGCCATAATGTGCTGTGACAGGACTCAGAGGAACCTGCGGCAGTAAATACAAAAAATGATTTGCTGGGTTTTTTTTTTGTCTTTGCTGCCTAAACTCTAACACAAAAAGATGGTAAACTCAAAATAATGTGATTGTGCCTGTCTGGTTTTGTTTAAAAGAGACCAAGTTAAAACACTCATGTGTATTCTATTTGTAAAACCTTTAAAGAAAACAACCTTGCTCTGGATCTGTCTTGGGGTTAACACTAGCTATGCAGATGCTGTGCTCTTATTCAAGAAACAGGGAAAGAGTGGTCTTTTGGATATTTTTGGATTACAGCTACTGTAATTCAAAAATCCCTCATCAGGTGGCTGATTGGAGTTACAATTCAACAAATGATCTTGGTACCGACTTTATTCTTTTCCATTCTTCATTTGTAAATATTACAAAGACACTAATGTCCTACCTTTCTGTACAGTACATGCCTACTTGAGAATGTGCCATACTGAATTTAGCAGGTCTTAATTCTGAGAATATACAGTTAGAGTGACACTGTTCTCCAATTATTTCTATTTCAAAGGATATTTAGGTAAAGGTAAAGGTTGCCCTTGTTCAAAAGCCAGTTGTATCCAACTCTAGGGTTCAGTGCTCATCTCTGTTTATAGCCAAAGAGCCAGCTCTGTCTGCATCTGCAGACGTTTCCGTAGACATGTGGCAGGCATGACTAGACACTGGAGTGCAAGGAATGCTGTTTACCTTCCTACTGAAGTGGTAGGTATTTATTTACTTGCAATTTCTTGCTTTCGAACTTCAAGGCTGGCAGGAGCTGGGACAGAGAAGGAAGCTCACTCCATCACACAGCACTCAGGTCTTGAACTGTTGACCTTCCACTTATCAAGTTCAGTGTCTTAATCATTAAGCTATCGTTGTCCCTAAAGGGTATTTATCCCCCATCACATTATGCCTATTAGAAAACAAACCATAGTGAAAAAAATGTCTGGTTGGAAGCTGGCACATTATCAACATTATGTAATCCTAATATGATGTATTGTTTCCCATGCTTTATACCCAGGATGGGATGGAGTTAAATGGTATATTTGAAGTGCAGAATCTGTACCCCTCCAGTTCCCATCATGCCTGAATGTTTACCCCAATAGCTAGAGCTAACGGGATCTAGAGTCCAGCAACATCATACTGGAAGAGAGGAAGCCCTCCAGCTTGACAGTAGTAGGAGAGTCATGTGATCATTACACAACACAAATGCAGGATTATTGGATCACCAAAAAAAAAAAAATCAAACATTATGCAAGCTTTAGTGATTTATGATTATTTTTTCAGGCATACACCAATTTCTCGTAGATAGTACAGGAAAATTATTAATGAGAGTCCCAAAGGTTTGTGGCAAATGTTGTGCTAGGCCAGTGATGGCCAACCTTGGCACTCCAGATGTTCTTGGACTTCAATTACCAGAAGCCCAGGTCAGCACTCTTGCTGATCAGGGGTTCTGGGAGTTGAAGTCCAAGAACATCTGGAGTGCCAAGATTGGCCATCATTGGGCTAGGCTTTGTTTCTTAGAGGTGAGTTGCAAAAAAACAGCAAGGCTGCATCACACAGCTATTAGTTGGATATTATCCCTTGCTCCAGAAATACAAGGAACCAGGTATATGTATATTGTTCTTCATCACACAATTCCCCAACCTGATATCCTTGAGATGGATTCAAATTAGAGCTCTCATTATCACTGCCAGCATGTTAACTAGAAATTATGATACTCATAACCTACACATCTGGAAGGCACTGAACTGGAAAAGACTGTTTTGGTCAGGAATCTGTATCTAATCCTCCTAAAACTACTGTTGGTTTACCATTATTACCACCACCACCACCCCTATGAAATACAGATGTAATTAAACAAAAATAAGCCTTTGACCCATCCATAAATTCAAACAAATGCAGGAGGGAGATGACAGGTCACTTCAAAAATTCAAAACTTTGCAAGCTTGTACTTTGGACATCAATGAGAAGAGAGGATTTACTTGAGAAAGACTTGATGCTGGGAAAGGTGGGGGGCAAAAGAAGAAGGGGACAGCAGAAAATGAGATGGCTAGATGGCATTGTTGGTGCAATGGACACAAAGCTGGGCAGGCTGAGGAGGATGGTGGAGGATGGGGTGCCTGGCATGCAGTGGTCTATGGGGTCATGAAGGGTCGGAATCGACTGTGCAACTGAACAACAATAACAACATAAAAGGTATCACCTCCCTTCTGCTTTTGTTTAGATGTAATTAAGGTGCAAAGTCTACGTTCACAAGTGGAATTACAACTAAGGGTACACTAATGCTGTGTTATTATTTTTCCTCTTTAATGTTCAGTAGTACAGGCAGTAATTCTGTGGTCTCTCCCACACTTTTCTGCTTCTGTGTTGCATTAGGTACCTGGACTTCAGCTACTATGATTTCTGCAACTTACTTTCTGTTGACATGTGCTTTGGGAGTCTTAAAACATATTTTATTACTTGTTAACAGTTCAATCCATGCAATAAGCCATATTTATGAATCAAAAGAAATATACAATGATCTTCAGATAAAGGACAAAAGGAAATCTGATAGTGAGAGGAAGAACATAAAGTAATCTCCTAAATAATAGTAAATAACATCACACTGGACATATTGCATATTATATACTTTGGCTGAAATTTAATATTAGTTCCAATTAAAGTAGGCCTATTGAATCCATGGAGCTTCCATAGACATTGATTCACCAAATCAATGAATTGTTGTGATTTACTACAGGTTTTCAGCCACTATGTTATCTTACTAAGATGGAAACATATACCCAGATATTGTTGGAAAACAGACAAGGACTCAGGAGAATGTACACAGTCTTATTCCAGATTACAACATACAGATGTGAAAGCTGGACAATAAGGAAAGCTGACAGGAAAAGACTCATTTGAAATATAGAGATGGAGAGGACCTTTACGGATACCTTGAGCTGCTAGAAAGATTAACAAGTGGGCTCTGGAGCAAATCAAGCCCTCTCTGGAGGCAAAAATGATGAAATGGGCTGTCCTACTTTGAGAATGTCATGAGAAGGCAAGATTCTCTGGAAAAGTCAGTAATGCTGGGAAAGGTAGAAAGGTAGAAGGCAGCAGGAGAAGAAGACGAAGGCAAATAAGAGATGAACTGACTCCCTTAACTTTGTGAGGAAAAACTGGAGGAACTGGGCATGTTTATCCTTCAAAAAAAAGAGAGAGAGAGAGAATGAGAGGAGATATGATAGAACTTTTCAAATGCTGGAAAGATAGAGGAGAGGCAGAATCATTCCAGTGTGCAAGATATGAAATAATGGGCTGAAACTTCTAGGAGCCAGATATAGGCAGAATATCAGGAGAAACTTCTCAACTGTTAGAGCAGTATGACAATGGAACTAATTAATGCTGGAAGCATTAAATAGAAAATTGGACAACTGTCTGTCAAATCTTCTTTGATTTGGATTCCTGCATTGAGTAGAGGTTTGGACTAGATGGTCTCATAGGCCCCTTCCAACTCAGTCATTCTGTGATTCTGTGAAAACATTTACAGTAGAACCACAGTTAATGTAATTAATGCATTCTCCAGGACGTTTCTTACAACAAAAATTACTTTAACTTAATTTCCTATAGGAATGCATTCAGGGCCATAGCCAGAACGGGGCAAGGTGGGACAAAAATCCTCCTGAGCTAACAGCCTGCCCCCCACCCACCCCAGCATGCCAATGGTGTGTGTGTGTGTGTGTGTGTGTGTGTGTGTGTGTGTGTGTGTGTGTGTGTGATTGTTGCCCCTCCTGACACACACACCCCAATCTAGAATCCTGGCTACGACCCTCAATGCATTGAATATAATTTCCCATAGGAATGCATTGAAAACCAAAATACCTTAACTGAAATGTGGTTTCCCATAGGAATGCATTGAAAACCAATTAATCCATTCCAGAGTTTTAGTTATACAGTAGCTCCAATTGCTTGCACTACACCTTACCTCAGTATTAGAGTTACACCATTTTCCAGAATTTGAAATTCCCAAAGGAAAACTTTGTAATTGCCTGATGGAAAATTGGCTATTCTGGTGCACTCTACATTAAGCCTAATGCAGTACAAATGTTCTATTTCTTATTTTATGGTCTCGAGTGTACTTTGATTTATTTCTCATGTTCCATGTTTCAACTATCTGTATCGAACAACAGCAGACTTTTCCTTCACCTCTGTACATTGGCATCCAGATGTCCTTTCAGTCTGAATCTAATTGCTTCATTAGGGACAATTTGTGTATACTGTATCAGCTTTGACCCTGTGCTTCTGCAACAGAGTATGCTGCTGCAGTATGGAGCACATCCACACATGCAAAACAAGTTGACATCGCTGTTATTGAAACAATGTGTAGTGTGACAGGATGTCTCAAACCTACACCAGTTGAGAAAATATATCTTCTCCACCTAAGATAAGGAGAGAAGTAGCAGTGGACACCGAGAGAACTAAGCAGGAATGATCCCTGACGAATGGTGGGCAGCAACCGGTTTGCACCCCCAAGAGAGGGGGCAGCAAAATTGGGTGGCCTCTGGGCAGGGGTTTAGTGAAATTGGGTGGCCACGCCCACCTCCCTGCCCTGCCCTATCAGAGTTTGTCCCTGCAAGTGGTTCATGGTCTCCCTTGCTCAAAAGCCAGTCATATCCAACTCGAGGGTGCAGTGCTCATCTCCTTTTACAGCCAAAGAGCCAGTGCTGCCTGTGTTTGCAGATGTATACATGGCCATATAGCAGGCATGACTAGATAGCCCATGACGTAGGCTCCGCCCATGACATAGGCTCTGCCCACAGCATAGGCTTTGCCCACAGTGTGGTAGCGAATTTTTTTTTGCTGCCCGCCACTCCCCCTGACAGATCCAGGAAGAGCTTCATGACAAGAACAAACACTCTTGAGGGTACAGAAAATCAAAACCAAATTAGAAGATGGAGGAAGGAACTCACTGGACAAGGAACAACATTAAAGGAGGCAGACCCTGAATAGGCTGAGGGTTGGAGCCTCTAAATGTAAAATCAACATGATCAAGTGGAGGCTACTAGCAGATAACACACTGTGTGAATGTGGAAAGATACAGTCATTTGTTGCTCTGTTTCTGACTACCAGAAACATGTACCAATGAAGCTTTAATTTTGGGAGTCCTAAGTTTGATGTGAACACAAAAGAAATTAAGGGCAGTGCCATTGACTCTTGTCCTCTACTGGAAAAGTCACAAATAAAACAAGGCAAAACTCACTTCACACCAAGCTTGTAAAGTATTTCCCATTATTATCAATTATAGGTGGCTTAGTGGTTAAGAAGCTGAACTTGATGACTGGAATGTCGGCACGTCAGCAGTTTGAACCCCAAGTATTGCACAACAGAGCGAGCTTCCATTGTCTGCCCCAGCTCCTGCCAACCTAGCAGTTCGAAAGCAAGAAATTGCAAGTAGATGAATAGCTGCCACTTCAGTGGGAAGCAGAAGAGTAGCGTGCCTTGGCGGGGCCCCGTATAAAAATTTGTTTGGGGGCCCTTAGGAAGGGTAAAGATTTGTTTTGCTTACGCACGTTGGGGGTCCCCGTGGCCTGGGGCCCCCGTATAATTGATACGGCAGATACGGCGGTAGCTACGCCTCTGGTGGGAAGGTAAACAGCGTTCCATACACTCTTGTCTAGTCATGCCTGCCACATGACCACAGAAACATTTGCAGACACAGAGTCGGATACACCCGGCTTTTGAGTAAGGGCGACCTTGACCTTAAAAGCTAATGTTGTTTTTCTGTTAGGCTGGCCAACCGTTGTGTGCCTCTGCACCTGATGTCTACAAATGGATGCTGCCATGAGGTCTCACTCTTATGTCTGACCAAAGTGGACTTGATCCATGAAGGCTCACATGGAAATACAAAGTTAGTCTTTAAGGTGCCACAATGTTTTTTGTCTTCTGTGTGTGTGTGTGTGTGTGTGTGTGTGTGTGTGTGTGTGTGTGTGTGTGTGTGTGTGTGTGTGTGTGTGTGTGTGTGTGTGTGTGTGTGAAGGCTCACATGAAAATACAGAAGTTAGTCTTTAAGGTGCCACAATGATTTTTGTCTTCTCTGTGTGTGTGTGTGTGTGTGTGTGTGTGTGACTTGATCCATGAAGGCTCACATTAAAATACAGAAGTTAGTCTTTAAGGTGCCACAATGTTTTTTGTCTTCTGTGTGTGTGTGTGTGTGTGTGTGTGTGTGTGTGTGTGTGTGTGTTAAAATACAGAAGTTAGTCTTTAAGGTGCCACAATGTTTTGCCTCCTTCCCTCCCTCCCACAGGCAGAACTCGTCTGGCAGGGAACTCATCTGCGCGGCAGCGGCAAAGCTGCCGGACGAGAAAGGAGGGACACGCCGGGCAGGGAGTGCTTATGCCGCTTCGCATGAGCCCTGTGTCGCTTTTGCAGACTCCTTCCTGCTGCTGAAGCGGTTCCTGTTTCTGAACCGGTGGTGGTGGTGGGTGGGGGGGAAGAAGAACCGAAGGCGGCGGCTTCGGACACACACCGGGGCGGGCCACTCTCTGCTTGAGGAGGCAAATAAGAAGACGCCCCCCCCCCTGCCCCGAAGCCCCTCTCTCTACATGGCAGGGAATTTCTGGCAGAGCTCGCATTAGTGAGTCAGTTATTATGGTCCTTTTCTGGACGCCGGGGGTGTGGAAGTGTGGTTTTTCTGTGGATTGCATATCACAGGCTGGGGGGACAGTGAAGGCTGGCCATCGCATGCATATTTTTTTCTGCAACTCAGTCCCACTGAGCTTATTGCAGCTTGTTTCTCAAGAGGCAGGCATAGACATGTATTGTAGAAGACACAAGACAGCAAACCATGGGGCAAAGTTTGCTCAGTCTAGAAAACAGGGTATGGTGTGCATTGTGATATTTTTCCATGAATGGTGTGTGTGTCTGTCTAAAGTGCACTGAACACTGTTTACAGTGGGAAGGTTATCTACTTGCAGTGTCTTGCTTTCGAACTGCTAGGTTAGCAGGAGCTGAGACAGAGACAGGAGCTCACTCCGTCTTGTAGCACTTGGGTTTTGAACTGCTGACCTTCCAGTCGTCATATTCAGCCAGCGATGGGATGTAACAGGCTCTCACTAGTTCGCTAGAACCGGTAGTAAGTTTTCCCAGTGTCCCGGAGAACCAGTAGGAGCTTTTGTGGGGAACCACCTTCGGGGCTTACCTTTTCACTGTTTCCCCCACTGGGTGGGTTATTGTAATGTATTTATTTATTTAATTTATTTACGGGTTTGTGTTATGGGTGGGTGGGTGGGTTGAGGGGTGTGTGTGTGTGCTTTTTATTTTATTTTATTATTATTTTGTATTTTTTTTCTTTGGCCCCACCCACAACATCATGACATCATGATCTTAGCTCCATCCACACTGTGATGACATCACAGTGGGGTAGTAAAATTTTTGACATCCTACAACTGTATTCAGCGTCTTAAGCACTAAGCCACTGCAGCCCCTTTCCTGTTGTCAACCTCCAGCAAAAGAGAACTTGGCCAAGTATACTCTGTGTGTGTTTAAAAAAAAATAGGCCCTCCACACTCACATGCATTATGTGTGTTGCTCTTAAAATATCTGTGACGTTAGTAAGGCATCACATGTTATATAGGATCATGTGTTTTTGACTTAATATAAATGTGTTGCCACCTGCGTCATGCAGAACAATGTGCTGATCCCCACCAAGGAGAACCTGCTGGTAATGATAGCAGTTTGTTCAATAAAAAGGTTTTCCTATCGTACATATCTGGGATCATATGCAGCTTACACTATATGCACTGCTTTTGCTCAGCTCACTTCAACTTTTGCGCAGAAGAAAAATACAACAGTAGTTACTACATTTGCCTGCGGATATATATGATTTGAAATCTTGTTCTTCTGTACATCCTGATTTTTTGTATGAGGAAGGCAGTGTGTTTGAACCTACAATTTATCTTCATGCCTAGCATATTTAATACCTATGCAGTACATTGATTTTTTTGGACAATTTGTTTTTACATTTTACCCCATGTTTCTGTAACAACATGGTATACAGATGTGCTAAGAGACAATCGAGAACAACTGTAAAATCATCACAATAAAAATAGCTTAGAATATTACATTGAAAAGATATGTTATCACACCCTTTCTAAAAACAATGAGAATGGTGGGTGGAAAGGGCTTAGTTTCAAGGAGACTGTTGCTCTATTTCTGAACAAAAGTTTAAAAAAATAACTGGCTTATTTTACTCTCTTGCCTCTCTGAAGACATTTAAAGTAAATGAAGCATCCTGTTCTGATGCTGAAGAAACTTAAACAGATCACAAAATGGTGACTTTAAAAAAATCAAAGTGCACATGTTTCAGGGCACTATAAATTGGATCTACAAGCAGAAAATATTTGTGTTCTTTTTTATAATAATTATTATCATGATAGTTAGATTAATTATTCTTGTCATTTTTTGTGTTAAGTTTACTCTCTCTTGAATTCAAAATATATTTAACTGTAAGGAAGTCTGATTCTAAGAAGGGAACCTTTAGGTGTGGCTTTAATATTGATGTATAACTCAAAGCTGTGGTTCATAGCTTATTAATTTCCAGATTCCAATGTTTCCTTCAAGGATGGTATTTGCATGATTATGCAAATATATCATTGGAAAGTATGATGTTGCAAAGATAGCAATAGCAATTCTATTTATACAGGTGTTACTGGCAGAAAAAGAACATAATGTTTAGGACTAGCTTTGCATAGCTTTATTTAGAGAATATATGTTTCAACTATTAGCTAAGTTATTGGATTAGTTTATAGTGTTCAATAAAATGTGCAATAATTCTTGGGACTGGAAAAACAATATATGCAAGTTTTTCTATTGTAGTGGGACATTTCAAATCTAAGAATCTGAAGTTGAATTTCATGCTTTAAAATGCTGCATGTGAAATAATCCTAGTCTGCAGTTCAAAATTTGTACTTCACAGACTAGAATTTCTTAATGTTGTTATGGTCTCTTGTTAAAATGGAATAACACTTTGCTGTCAAAAGAGCAACTCCTGAATTAGTTTGAATACCTCTGCTTGAATAACCAGTACGCAGTTTAGACATCAGGCAGTGTAATCTTCTTTCATGTCTACGAAAGACGTTAAACTGCCAAAATGAAGCCACCTCTGGTAAATTCATTCTGTAGTTCCTTTCACCTGACCTAGTGTGAAAAAGATTAGCTGCACAACAAGGTTGCCATTGCCCAGGTACGCCCAGTTGTGGTTCAAAACTTCCACAATCTTCAAGGAAGCTTTCTGTATAATGAAAGTGGAAAAGTACAGTATGTTATTTCTTATTGGTTTGTGAGAAGGTGTCTTATTTGTATATAATAAATGAATATAATTTGAATGCAATAAAATTGTTCTGAAAGTTGTTCACATACTCTTTCTTCCTTTATAGCTTGCAATGGATTTTGGATAAACAAGATCTATTGAAAGAACGCCAAAAGGACTTAAAATTTTTGACAGAAGAAGAATATTGGAAACTGCAGATATTTTTTACAAATGGTAAAATGGTTTTCATTCTAACTTGGTCTATTATGTGTCTTCTGAGTAGCTGAGCTGTGTTCATCCACCAAATACACAGTAATTATAATAAATTAATTGTTAGAAGAAATGCTCTACAGTTTTTGAGCTTAAATATTCAGGTTATATATTGCGTTCTTCAAGATTGATGGTTGTCCTTTTGCTATGTTTAAGCATTTAGGGAGGAATCCAAGATCAAGTGAGTAGACATATTTTCCTGGAATGGCTTTTTCTTTCTCTGCAGTTCTCCTCTCTATTCAGTTCCCAAGGCCTCTCAGCCCACTGCATGAGATTTTGAGGGCATATGGTAGATGGAGAAGGCTAGAAGGGAAGAGGGGGGATTTTGCTATTTACTGTTGCCAGCAATGGAAGCTGTTCAGTGGAAGGATTTCACTAGATTCCACCTATATTTTCTTTCTGAGATTTTCCAGTGCACTTCAGGATCTTGTTGCTTTATATATGCTGTCTTAGACTTGCAAAACCACATAGAGGCACGAGAACACTATTTGGGGTACATATGAATGTGCATCCTATCTGAAATGATGACACTTTCAGAAAAGTTAACACCCAATCTGGATGTTGGGCTTGGACATATTCTCCTCTAGGTATGTCACTCTAGGAATCCATCTTTCTCATGTCTGACTGTAGTTCTGGACTTTGGTTGTGAAAATTATAAGCCCCCCCCCCCTTGAAATTTGATTCAGTTCTCAAAACAGTCTCTTCAGAAAGATTACTGATGATAAATAGAAGATTGAAGGCTAGAACGCAATTTCGAATATGGACCTGCATACTGTATTTGTGTTGCCCACTATTCCTGATGTCATAGGTGTTATCCATTTAGTACTCATGCCACTTATGCAGTGATATGTCAAACAATGTTGTGGCACAGATAGCAGTGAAATTATTGTGGCATGAATACTAGTAGAACAGATGAAGCACATTATCTAGGCACATTTCAATCTGATTTTAGGCCTGCTATGGGATGGAGACAGCTTTGGTTGCCTTGGTAGATGACCTATGCTGGATACTGGACAGAGGGAGTATGTATTTATTTGTTCTGCTAGATCTCTCAGTCGCTTTCTATACCATTAATCATGTGCTTTCTAAGATAAGACTTGATTTACAGTGGCTCTGGCCCTTCTTGAAAGGGAGAACTCAAAATGGTAGTGCTGGGGAGCTCTTGTTTGATGCCCTGGCTGTTGGCCTGTGGCACCTCCCAGGGTTCTGTTTTGTCCCCCATGTTTCTTTAACATACTGTATACGTGAAACTGCTGGAAGAGATTGTCTGCAGTTTTGGAGTTCGGAGTCCCCAGTACGCTGATGACTCCGGGCTCTCTCTCTCCTTCCCACCTAATTCCAAGGAAGCTCTCTTAGGTCTGAACCAATGCTTTGTGTTAATATGGGCTCAATGAGTGCAAACGGAGGTGCTCCCAGTCAATTAGAAGGCAGAAGAGGGAATAAAGATGCAACCCATGTTTGTTAGAGGTTACACTCCCCTTGAAAACTCAGGTTGGCACCTTGGGTGTACTCCTGGACTCAACCTTGAGCCTGGCTGACCAGGTTTCAGTGGTAGCCAGGAGTGCATTTGTATAGTCAAAAGTGGTGAACCTGTTCCATGAAATGGCTAATTTGGCTAGATTGGCACATGCCTTAGTTACATCCCGCTGGGATGACTGTAATGCAGTTTACATGGGCTGCTTCAAAGATGGTTCGAAAGCTTCAGCTAGTTCAAAAAGTAGTAGCCAGATTGCTGACTGGGGCCAGTAATAGGGAACCTTTAATGTCTCTGCTACAACAGTTGTCGTGACTGCTAGTCCATTTTTGGACCCAGTTCAAAGTGCTGGTCCTTACCTAGAAAGCCCTATATGGGTTGAATCCCAATTGAGTGAGGGTCTTCTCTGTGGTAGCTCCTAGCTTGTGGAATGTTCTCCCTTGGGATATTAGGTTGGCCTCCTTTTATCATTCTGCCAACAGTGGAAGACCCACTTCTTCAGGCAGGCTTTTAATAATCATAATTGAGCACCTGGATGCTCTTTTTTTTACCTGAGCGTCTGCTTTTAGTTTTAAATTATTTAAATTGTTACTGTAGTTTAATTGTTTCTAATGTATAAATTGTTGTAACTTTAAAATTTATTTATTTTTAACATGGGGGACCTCCGTACCCTGCGCTAACCCCCACCAACGCGCGCGCGCCTGCAAGCCACCCGAAGTTCCGAAAAGATAAGGATCTTTACCCTTTCGGAACTTCGGGAGGGGAGAGGCGCCTTTCCGTGGGGTCTCCCCAGCTTGGGAAAGAGGCGGCTTGGCCGAAATTCCCTTCCCCTGCGCGGGGGTGAGGATTTTGACCAAGCCGCCTCTTTCCCGGGCACGCTATAGCAATGCGGATCGCAAATCAAGGCAATTGCCTTGACTTGCGATCCGCGTTTCGCTCGCCTACGTGAAAATAACGTGAAAATCACGTTATTTGATACAAGATTTTTCCGAAAATCTTGTCACGTTATGCTGTTTTCACGCTATATGGTACTCGCGTTACCCGGGGTATTACTGTACTACTGTACAGTAAAACCTCATATAACGCTAAAACCTGGTTCCACAAGTCTTCGTGTTATATGATTTTTCGTGTTATCTGATCCTCTATGGGATCCATAGAGATACATTGTAACCACACAGGCTTTCGCGGTTGTTATCTGAAGCATCCCATAGGATCTTAATGTTATCTGATGCAATTCTTCCCCCCAGATTCCTTGATGTTATGCGATTTTCGTGTTATTCGATACTAATGTTATATGAGGTATTACTGTATTTCTCTTCCATTTGGCAATGGATAGATCACATTTGTAAGAGATGGTGGGTTTTTTTATAGTCCTTCTGTGTGTAGATTCCTTGCCATGATTGCCAACCTTGACACTCCAGGTATTCTTGGACTTCAATTCCCAGAAGCCTGAGTGAGCACACCTGCTGATCAGGGCTTCTGGGAATTGAAATCCAAGAACAGCTGGAGTGCCAAAGTTGGCCATCACTACCTTATCGTCTGTCAGCCTTTTTGATTCTGGGACGAAATGTATGAAATGGCAGGACTTGCCAGGCCGTTTGAAAGTTGCAGAAAAATGATATCACCCTGCCATATAGAGATTATGAATAGATGAGAGAATCCAGGAAAAATACCAAGTAGTCACCTTATGTTTCATTCCATCACTCTGTCCTTCCACCTCTGCTCAGTATCCCCAGCCGGGATGCTTTGAGCGTACTTGGCTCCTCTCCTTTGCCTGGGAGGCCAAATGAGATCTACCTGTGCAGCTGACACCAGGGTTGCTTCTTGGCCAACTGGCAGGCAGAGCTTGTGATAGAGCAGCTGATTACTCCTCTGGTCTCTCATCCCCCTGATGAACCTCACTCCCTTTCCCTAGACTGAATATGTCATCCTTCCAACACCTGCTGCCTCTTAAATCTAGGCACTATGTTGATACTAGGCAGCTCAGTGCGTTGGACAAATAGCATCTTTTCGTGATGGGTTTAAGCACTGCAGGGCGCCGATAGTATTGAGTGCACACAGTTTAGTTGTTTGGTCTGCGCTTTTGTCATTATTGGGGCTCAAGGGCAAGTGGCCTGATAATTTCACCTTCAGTACATTGAGGTGCTACCTACAGATACACCATATGCCCCTTCTGTCCTTCATGGAGGTGTCACTAATTTTATGGTACTGGCTTTAAAAACTGGAAATAAGTGCCATCTGTCTGAATATGAATTAGTGTGCCCTGATGGATGCTGTGCAATCCCATTACCTCAGTTTGCTTTTCTGCCTGCCATGTAATCACAGGTCTAGTTAGGGCATCTATTTCTTGGCTTCCAAAACCAGAGTTTAGCCATTGGGAACATCAATTGGGACTTAATGCGCCTCCTCTTCTTGATGTGCTCATCCTGGTGAGCTGCTTCTCTGCTCTGTCTAAAACAGTAAACCATAGTTTAATACAGGGGGTCTCAGTCTTTTCAAATCAGGGGCCTGGATATGCTCCCTCAAACAGTTGGTGGGCCAGACTGGTGCTCCAGCTGCTGCCACTGGAATCAACTGCAGACTCATTTATGGCTGTTTACAGCAGCCATAAATGAGTCTGTGACCAATTCCACTGCCGGCGGCTGGAGTGAGGGTGGGGGGCGGATTATTTGGTGCCATAGGTTGAGAACCCTTGGTATAATGTCAGGTTACATCTAAACTGTGCCATGATCTCCATTTCTACACCTATAAAACAAACATTATTGACATGTCTTCTAGGGTTCTTAAGCATATGGGTGCCATGCCTGTGACTTCAGCTTTCAATATTGCCATGAGTTATAGTGGAGTTTCTTCTGAATTAACTGGCGTAGGTTCAGATTGTAATTAATGTTACAGAAGTGTAGGGTAAATAATAATTTTACAACCCTGTGGGCCATTCTTTAATCACTTCTGATAAGATGCAAGTTCACACTTTTAAAATTTAACTCCGTTTTCTTTTGTTTGTAAGTTATCCAGGCTTTAGGTGAACACCTGAAGTTAAGACAACAAGTAATTGCCACTGCTACTGTCTATTTCAAGAGGTTCTATGCCAGGTAGGACCATGGGCTCTCTTAGCAGGAGAACAAGCCTTTTTCTTCCCTGGCAGTGTATTACTGCTTCTATTTTTGTGACATAAGCCTTTTACATTTCTGAAAAAGCTGAACTGTTGATGAACATTTATTTATGCCTGTAAAAACTATTATTTCTTTTCAGATATTCTCTAAAAAGTATAGATCCAGTCCTAATGGCTCCCACGTGTGTGTTTTTAGCATCTAAAGTAGAGGTAAGTAGAACCCCTTATTGGGTTTATTTTCAAATTCTTAAGGTTTAAAGAGGAATTTGGAGTTTTTAAGAATTTTTAATTTAGAAATTTAGGAATTTTAATTCCTAAAAATTCCAAACATTTTAATCACCATATATATTCAAGTACAGTCAAACCTCGCATAAAGAGTGCTTCACTTAAAGAGTAACTCGCTGAAAGAGCAGAATTTTCTCTGAATGTTCGCTTCGCTTAACAAATAAAACCAACCAAAAATTCGCTTAACAAATAAATCGGGGTTCGCAATCCCCCCCCCCATTGGTCACTTACAATGGTGTTTCGCTTAAAGAGCAAACTCGCTTAAAGAGCAATCCTGTGGAACGCATTATGCTCTTTAAGCGAGGTACATCTGTATAAGCCATTTTCCCCAGGACCAAAATGTGCTGAAAAAAGCAGATTTGGCTTATGCAGTACTTGAGTCATTTCCTGACCCACAGTGGCACTGGGGTTGGACCGGGTGAAATAGCTCCTTTTGGAGCGATTTTCCTCACCCAATCCTGTACAGTATTTAAACTACAGGGAGAGAGAGGCTTGTGTTTTAAATACAGGGAGGGGAAGAAAAAAACACAAGCCTCTCTCTTCCTGTAGTTTAAATACAGGAAGGAAAAAAGAACTGCTTCCGTCTTTCCCTCCCTTTCCCTCCCTGTATTTAAACTACAGGGAGGGGGAAAGAGAGAGATGTGATTGGTTCTCTAGAGAACCAATCACGTCTCTCTCTCTCCCCCTTCCCTGTAGTTTAAATACAGGGAAGGAAAGAGACAAGGAGGCTTTGCGACTGCAGTAGGGTCGAGGAAAGGTGGGTGCTTTCCCCCGACCCTACTGCAGTGGCAGAGACCGCTGCGGGTAGGGGGTGGATTGGGTAGTTCTACCCAAACCACCCCACACCCGCAGACCATTGCATTGGACAACACTAAAAGAATCGTTATCCGATGCAAGTTTTTTCCAAAAAACTTGCATCGTTATCCAATGCAATCGTTATCCGGGGTATTACTGTACCTCGGCTTATATTTGGGATCAGCTTGTGCTCAAGTATATATGGTAGGTGATCTGATGACTTTTCTTCCCTGTGGCCCTAGGATACTGGTACTATTAATAGTGGTTATTATCAGTTCTGATCTGTCATGGAATAAGTTGCTGGCTTCTCTGCTATCAGCCCTAATATATGTTGTTTAGCCTACTGCATTGCTCTTAATCTGGGGTTCCTATCATAACCTTTTCCCCTTCTACCATTCAGTCATAAGTAATTGGCTTGCTGGACGTAAATACAAGGCCTTTGATTGCACTGGATTTCTAGTGCTTTCCCAACATGTTTTTCTTGCCTTGTAAGTGCAGAATGTAGCATCAAAAGTGCTGCCCTGGCAGTAGTATCACTGGATCCTGTTGAAAGAGAAGGGTCCATACATTAGCAAAGTTATCATTGCAAAGTTGTCAGTTCCTTATGCTGAGCCTCCAATAAGTTTTTTTCTTCTTGTTCTAGGAATTTGGTGTTGTTTCAAACACAAGGTTGATATCTGCTGCTACTTCTGTATGTAAGTGTAGATTATACATTTCTAGGGGAAACAATTTTTTTCCATGGGAAGATGATGCCACGTTAATAACACTATTTTTAAAAAGATTGCAAGATTCGTGGTGAATGCTTCCGTGTGGGTAGATGATTTGGACACATAATGAACTTTTGGAAGCTGGTAAATATTTCTTAAAACTGCTTTGAATGTTATTAGTATGCTGGAAGAAGAAATAATAATGAGGATGAGGATGAGCTGGAGGTTTCCTTTTCTGCCTCAGCCTTTGTAGTGCTGTCCTATTACTCATGGTTTTTGACTGCTCATTGCTGTTGAACTTTGCTATCTTACCTTCTGAAATCCATATTCTCCAACAGATATAGTTTCCTGCTGTTCATATAGCCCTGTAGGGTCTGCAGTGGCTCAGTAGTTATGAAGCTTGCCTTGTTAGCTGGAGGGCCAGCAAGTCAGCAGACCCAGGTACTGCATGATGGATTGAGCACCTGTCTCTGTCCCAGCTCCTGCCAACCTAGCATTTTGAAAGCAAAAAATTGCAAGTAGGTCAATAGGGACCACTTTGGTGGGATAAGATCTTGGGGACATGAAAGGAGCCTCATTCAGGCATCACCTGAGCAGAGTTTCTCCAGCAAAAATCCTCAACCCAGAATAATTTCTGATGCAAAATAATAATAATAATAATAATAATAATAATAATAATAATAATAATAATAATAATAATAATAATAATAATAATAATAATAATAATAATAATTTTTATATTATTATTATTATTATTATTATTATTATTATTATTATTATTATTATTATTATTATTATTATTATTATTATTATTATTATTATTATTATTATTATTATTATTATTATTATTATTATATAGCCCAATCTGTTAGGGTTAAGAGAACTAGATATGTTGATGCAGTTTTTATTGAATTTCTTTTTGAAGTCTACTAACTTCTTTTCATTGCAGTGAAAACTAGGTTTTCGTATGCCTTTCCAAAGGAATTTCCTTATAGGATGAACCATGTAAGTATGCAGTGATCAGATGAATATTTTTGACCACTTGCACTTAGGCAAGCCATTGTCTGGAGGGATGTGGCTTATCATGGCACTTTTTTCAACAACACAACACTCACTGACAGTTCCCTCAGGACTATGAGACTTCCTACCCATGTTATTTTTAATAAAGATTTATGTATAAAAAAAATTTCCTTCAGGAGAATGGATATGTTTTGAAGCCTTGGCCTCCATTGCTGTCTTCCTGGAATGAAAGGAATGAATGTGAAGGATGGCTTGAGATTTGTGCATAGCAACATGTCTGGCCAGTGGCATTTTAAAAAGAGTGAATAAAGAAAGATCGTGTCATTTTATGCATGAATAGCTGAAAGGGTGTCAGAGCAACCCAATGGGATGAGTTGGGTGGCAGAGAAAGAGAGGGAACTTGGCTTCTTAACAATTTCCTGAAAGAGTAGAAAAATAAAGGTTTGGAAAGGTAGTTTTGTGTTTTACAGCTTATGCACCAACTCTCCCATGTACAGTACAGTAATACCCCGGATAATGATTGCACCGGATAACACTAAAACCGCATAACAACGACAAATTTGGGTGGAAGATTTGCACCGGAGAACGTTCTTTTTAGCGTTATCCGATACAGTCGTTCTTAGCAGCAAGGTGGCTGGAAAGCTGAACGGGGGGCTGAACCCTGCAGCTACGGAGACAGGGGTGGGGAGGCTGGAAAGCTGACGGGGGGCTCCCCCGTCGGCTTACCCAGCCACCCCACAGCTGCGGAGGCAAGGCCGGGTGGCTAGGGAAGCTGACAGGGAGTCCCTGTCAGCTTCCTCAGCCACCGTGCAGCTGTAGATCGGGTCCTCTGATCTCTCTGGAGCAGGCAGGGGACCCGATCTACAGCTGTTACTGGGCTTCCCCGATGTCCCCAGCCAGTGGAGCAAACCAAAATGTCAGGGTTCGAACCCTGACGTTTTGGCTTGCTGCACTTGCTGAGGACGTCGGGGAAGCCCAGAAACAGCTTGGATCGGGTCTTCCCACCTCCCTGGACCCGGCAGGGGGGTCAGGGAGCCCAAAATTGGTTAAAAAAAATGGACTTTTTTTAAAACCAATTTTGGGCTCCCTGACCCCCCTGCCGGGTCCAGGGAGGTGGGAAGACCCAATCCAAGCTATTTCCAAAGTTCTCCCACCCTCCTGAAGCCTGTAACAAGCCAAAACATCAGGATTCGAATCCTGACGTTTTGGTTTGTTGCAGCCTCCAGGAGGGTGGGGGAAGCTTCAAAATTCGCACGCATCGGGTCTCCCGACCTCCCTAGAGCCGATGCGTGCTATTTTTTAAGTTCCCCACCCTCTTGGAGGCTGCAACAAACCAAAACGTCAGGATTTGAATCCTGACATTTTGGCTTGTTGCAGCCTCAAGGAGAGTGGGGGAAACTTTGGGAACAGCTTGGATCAGGTCTTCTCACCTCCCTGGATCTGGCAGGGGGGGTCAGGGAGCCCAAAATTGGTAAAAAAAAGTCCATTTTTTTTTTTTACCAATTTTGGGCTCCCTGACCCCCCTGCCGGGTCCAGGGAGGTGGGAAGACCTGATCCAAGCTGTTTCTGGGCTTCCCCGATGTCCTCAGCAAGTGCAGCAAGCCAAAACATCAGGATTCAAATCCCGACGTTCTGGCTTGCTGCAGCCTCCAGGGAAACAGGGCTTTTTTTAACTTTGTGCGATCAATGCATCGCACAACGTTAAAAACCAGATAACGACATGACTTGTGGAACCAAGTCATAACGTTATCCGGGGTACTAGTGTATTCTGTTTCTTAGGCAGATTACTTTTTTTGTTGTTGTTGCAAGATTAAAATGTTTGAAAAGCAGTGCTATCTCTGGCACTTTAGTGACTAGCCATACATGATCTGAAATATCTGACTGTGGACCCAAGGGTTTGGAGTTTTATTACCCACTGTGACTTGTAGGAGAGCCAACCATTGTGTTTAGTAGACTAAACTGTTCTTAAAGCACCCTCAGAAGAAACATCATAAACTACTTCTCAGTACTCGATACCTACAAAATCTCACCATTAGTTGGAATCAGCTTAAACGGCTTGACAGAAGTGGAGCATTAACCAGTCAGGAAGTAAAACCATTGGCAGCCCTCATTCTAATTTTGGTGGCTCATAAGTAATGGAACAAGTGGCTGACAAGTAGTGGCATGGGCAGATGTGGCCTGTTGTCAAACCCCTTGCATTAAAGCTGATCGTCCTGACTTCACTCACATCTTGAGTTTCTCCTTTCATCTTCAGTGTGGTGAGGTGTAGAGGCCACATGCCAAAAATGTTATCCTTCCAGTATTTCTGGACCTGACTGTAGATAAAGTATAATCATTTAATATGTCATTTTATTTATTTATTTATTTACATTTATACCCCTCCCTACAGTTTGTTCCCTATATATCCTGAAGTTGTTTACAAACTTGCATTTCAGTATCTCAATTTTCAAGTCAGATGTTGCATTTTAAATAGGAGCCCTCCTGGTGCAGTGGTTAAATCGCTGTACTGCAGCCACAGCTGCTGATGTTGTGAGTTCGATCCTGACCAGGAATCAAAGTTGACTCAGCCTTCCTCCTTCTGAGGTCATTAAAATGAGTCCCCAGCATTTTGGGGACAAAATGCTAATTATCCTATGAACCGTTCAGAGAGTGCACTAAGTGCTATGGGGTGGCATATCAGTGTTATTGCTATTTTACATTTCTGTATCTCACCATTAGTGAAAATGAGTGCAAGGGTTAAGTCTGTCCTGTAGAATTGTGTCTTAAAATGTGCCACATGTCATTGTTATCACTGTTATCAATGCAAAAGTCTACTGTGTCTTCAAATAGGTAGGATTTGGATTGTTGTCCTCTTTATGTGTGATATACAATTGATCTGATTAGTTTATTTTTCTATCCTTGCAGATACTAGAATGTGAATTCTATCTCTTAGAATTAATGGTAAGGTTCTGTATTTATTTATATTTTATTTATTTGACTTTATTATCAAGGTGCACATTCACAGCCTGTCCATCTGGCATGGCCTCTTCCGCCTCCATAATATCCTCAGGACTGCAGCAGTCCATTGCAGTCCCAGTGTTAAATCCTGCATGTCTCATTTCATATGTGCCGCAGGAGATGGCTCCATGATCATAGTGTGTGGGTCACTTCATGGCAAGCTGGGATCCACCTTAAACAGATTCACACCACTGGCTTTTTCATGTTTGTCATTTGAAAATGACTTCCAGGGGGAAATGTATACTCAGATATGAGTAGCAGCCACTACTGATTTGACTTTATATATGTAAAGCTGATGCTTTCTGCTCTGGTACAATAGGAATTAGTGTATTGCTGCAGCACTGATATTTTGAAAAAAATAGGTAGAAAAATAAGAAGCACCCAACTTAATCTGAAGTTGAGTTTTTTGAATATGTGTGCTAGTGGCAACAAGTGTGGTTGGCACTGTATTTAATTTTAACCTGAATTTAAAAACACAATCTTTTCAGGACTGCTGTTTGATAGTGTATCATCCCTACAGACCTCTACTCCAATATGTGCAGGATATGGGCCAAGAAGATATGTTGCTGCCTCTTGCCTGGTAAAAATGATAACTCGTTTGTATTTGCCACAATAGGATTGTTTTATGCGATTGTTTTATATATACAGTATATATTAGCTGCCTGTACAGCTTTTTTTCTTGTAAACATCCAAGTTGAACAGATAGTCATTTGGCACTCTGATGAATAAGTTTACCTTTTTACATGCAAGAAGGCCACATGTCATGTAATTAAATACAGGCCTACAAGTTTGTAAATAAAATGTTTTGAATAAAATAGATTATAGAAATACATAGTGGCCAAAATCCTGTTTGGATTTTACACATGTACAACATAAACTGACAAAGGGCTGGGTCAGATGCCCATTATGCCCAGTGACACTCCCACTCGTGTGCCCAGCACATGCCAGGCAACACATCAGCTAGGTGAATTAGTTGTGGCAACTTGCATTATTGCTCTTGAATGTATGTAAAATCCTAACAAAATTTTGGCATCTATTTTAAACATATACATAATATATATGAGTCTGTGTATAAATATTTTTGGTTATTCTGTGTGCAAATTTTTAAATTAAAAATAAAACTTTGTCTCCAATATGATTTTATAGTGACCTCCTGCACTGAGGTTATGAATGACAGGTGTTGATCAATTCTTTTTGTCCATGTAGGAGAATAGTGAATGACACATATAGAACTGATCTCTGTCTACTGTATCCTCCTTTCATGATAGCTCTAGGTAAGTAACATGTGAAGTCCTTTATAACAATGTGAATGAAATGGATGGTGCAGAATTGCATCCACTACTATTTTATAGGGATTGCTGTGAGATATGTAGAGCTGTCCAATGCACCATCTTTCTGTTTTATTGAATCAGTTTCAACCTGTGATGCCTGATGACCTGAATAAGGCACTTACACAGTGCAAAGCCACAACTTCCTCTCTTGACTTTTGAGGCTTCTTAAAGAGGCCACGGTGGTAACACCCAAATGAGGCACATAGATAATTAATACATATCTTCAGGAGGGACATGTGCCTGCCATCTAGAAGCAAACTCTTGTGAGGCCCATTTTTAAGAAATATGTCCATGGCAGGTTTCAATAATTTCAGGCCAGTGGTTAATATCCAGTTCATGGTTAAGCTGGTGGAGAGGCCAACTGAATGCATTCTTGGAGGACATTGATAGTCTAAATCAGAGGTCAGCAAACTTGGTTCTCCTGATGTTCTTAGATTCATTCATTCATTCAATTTGTATAGCTGCCCCAATCGACGTGCAACTCTGGGCGGCGTACATGAAATCCCCAACATTTAAACTATAGAGACCCTTAAAACTCCTACCCACACCAATTAAAGATTTAGTTTAAAACTATTAAAAGCATGAGTGATCCTCCTCTAAATGATCGGGGGGGGGGGGGAGTGTTTTTTCTCCACCTCCCCACACTTGCCCTGCCAGCCAGGTTTCCAGCTATTTCCTGAAGGGCAGCAGCTGTGTCTGGAGACGCAATTCAACTGGCAGGAGGTTTCATAGGGCCAGAGTGGATACCGAAAAGGCTCTTCTTCTAGTTGGTATTTTTAAAGAGCCCCTCTGGTCTGCTCTAGTGGGATGGGCAGATGTCCTTGGGGTGATGCAGTCTCTTAAGTATTCTGGCCCACTACCATGTAGGGCTTTAAAGGTAACTACCAGCAACTTGAATTGCACCTGGGAGGACACTGGCAACCAATGCCGCTCCAGTAGCAGGGGTGAGACACAGGTATAATGCCCACACCCCATTACTAGACGGGCAGCTGCATTCTGAACCAGCTGCAGCCTCTGAATAGTCATCAAGGGCAGCCCCATGTAGATCCCATTACAATAATCCAGTCTGGAGGTGACCAGAGCATGTGTAACCATAAGCAAGGAGTCCTGGTCCAGGAGTGGGCGTAATTGGCAAATGACACAAAGTTATGCAAAAGCCCTAGCCACAACTGCCAGGAGTCATGAGTCCAGGAGGACCTCCAAATTATGCACCGGGTCTGTCTGCAGCAAAAAAGCCCCATCCAGCTGCAAAGATGGTAGCACCCGGGATAATTGGGGGGGGGGGCGCTGACCCACAACCACTCAGTCTTGCCAGGATTCAGTTGTAGCCTGTTGTCCCCCATCTAGACCCTTACAGCCTCCAGGCACCTGGATAGAACTTTCACTGCATTTCTTGGATCACCACGGGCCAAGATGTATAGCTCAGTATCATCTGCAAATTGATGATACCTCACCCCGTGGGAACTGATGATCTCCCCCAGAGGTTTCATGTAGATATTAAATAGGAGAGGCGAGAGCACCAAGCCCTGAGGCACCCCATATTGGAGGGGCCTAGGGTTGGACCTCTTGCTCTCCAACCACACCAACTGGGTCCAGCCCTTCAGAAATGAGGAAAACCAGGACCACACAGTGCCCTGGATCCCCAATCCTCAGAGCCTTTCCAGAAGGATACTGTGGCTGACAGTATCAAAGGCTGCTGAGAGGTCAAGAAGAGCAAGGATGGACGGATGACCTCTGTCCTGCTCTCACCAGAGCTCATCCAGCAGTGCAACCAATGCAGTCTCCATACTATATCCGGGCCTGAATCCTGACCAAAAAGGGTCCAGATAATCTGCTTCATCGAGGACCTCCTGTAACTGCCAAGCCACTGCCTTCCCCAAAACCTTCCCCAAGAAGGGCAGGTGGGATACAGGCCAATAGTTGGCTAATACTGCAGGGTAAAGCGATGACTTTTTCAGGAGGGGGCACACCAATGCATGTTTCAGTGCTGCTGGGAAGACCCCCTTTCGCAAAGAAGAGTTCACAATTACTCTGACCCAGCTGCCTGTTATCTCCCTGGTAGTTTTAACTAACCAGGTGGGGCATGGATCTAATGCACAAGCAATGGCACAAACTGATCCAAGGAGCCTGTCCACTTCCTCAGGGACAACTGGACCGAACTGATCCCAGATAACATGGCTAGACTGCGATCCAGTCAAGCCAAGCCCTATATTTTCCATCAGTAGGTGTACCGACTTGGGCTTCTGGCAATTGAAGTCCAAGAAACACCTGGTGAGCTAAGTTTGTTGACCCCTGGGCTAGATCCAATTCAGTTAGTTTCAAGTATGTCAAGGTGGTTTGGGGGCTGAGTTATTCCCCCCCCCCATCACTCCCTGAATTTCCCCCAAATAGCTGGTGCTGACCTAAAACTTACACAGTACTATATATGTTCTTTTATTGTGCCAGCTACCCAGAGTATCCAGTTTGTTAGATAAGTCGTATAGAAATTAAACAAATAAATGATGGTGATGGTATCATATCCTTACCATATTATTCTTCGTATTTAGCAACCTTAAAGCTTTTGATGATGTAGAGATCCAATTAAAAACATATTTTAAAAGTGAAAAACTAAACTTAAGACCTACATCTTAAATGAAATTCCTGACAGTGTGGAAAATAACTTTTGGTTCAGAAACTTTAGTACAGAGAATAGATTCAGGGAATGTGCTATATTTAATATTCTTTATACTTGCCCCTACTGGATTTATCAGTAACTATCCAACATATGCTTCTTTTTTTAGCTTGCCTACACGTGGCTTGTGTTGTCCAGCAAAAAGATGCTAGGCAGTGGTTTGCTGAGCTTTCTGTTGATATGGAGAAGGTAGTTACATTTCATTTACCTTTTACAGTTTTATTAAGTCATGGGAAAACCTGCATGCTACCTGTGAGTTTTTTATAGTTTGATATAATGGTACTCCCAGAGGGTTGAATAACATAGACCAGGGTCAGCAAATGTGGCTTTCCAGGAATTCTTGGACTTCGGTTCCCAGAAGTCCAAGTCGCTACATCTACTGAATAGGGCTTCTGGGAATTGAAGTCTAAGAACATATGGAGAGCCAAATTTGCTGACCTCTGATCTAGACTCACTAAAAACTAGAGTTGCTAGAGTTTCAACCTCTTGGTTGGAATTAACACCTCTTGTTCTTTCTCTCTTTCATTTGTGATTTGTGTTTCTTTTTAAAATTAGATCCTTGAAATAATTCTTGTCATCTCCATTTTTTTAGATCTTAGAAATAATCAGGGTTATTTTGAAACTGTACGAACAATGGAAGAACTTTGATGAAAGGAAAGAAATGGCTACTATTCTAAGTAAGATGCCTAAACCAAAACCACCCCCAAACAGGTGAGTGTCTTCAAAACTGTGTTGTTCTCTTCCCTCTCTGTGGCTGTGTAGCTTTGTGTTTTTAAAAATATGTAACTGTATAGAGTATTCTCAGATGTAAACGTAGCATTTGAACAGTATTCCAGCTGCAGGAAGTCAACTTCATACTACTAGAGTGTATTCCTAGTTAAAATGATATTCTCTAATGAGAATTACAGGTTCCACTTGGACCAAGGAATTTGTGTCAGATAGTAATTCCTTGCTTTATTTTGTAAAATGTAATGTATATGAATAAATGCTTGGACCGTGTAAGCATAGGTAGCTTTCTTGGGAGAATTCAGGGAGTGCCATAACCTGAGCCACAGGTTACCTCCATAGTTTCATGGCTGAATGAGAAAGGATTCTGAGGGTCTTGTGAGTCCAAAGCAAACTGCACCTTATTCTCTTAATAAAATAGCGATTCAACAAAGAGTCCTGTGGTCCAAATCTGTTACAGCAGGAATCTTTGAGGTGTGTGATTTTGCTGCAGCATGACATGATTATCCCTCTGGAAAATGTAAGCCTACTCATGGTTACCTCCAAAGCCAGACATTGGATGGTTTATTTGATTTGAGGAAGGGAAAGTATGATCCTTTTTGTTATTGTTGAATTTGTTGTTGTAAACGGCACCGAACGGGCAGTTTTTACTAGATGGTCAGTATAAAAATCAAACAAATGAATACAAAAAATTATCAGATCTTCCAAGGCTGTTTTGACAACCTCTGAACCCCTGCCCCGAATCCCCCGACTTTTATGGCCCCTCAGGGGGGGAAAGATTAAAAAAAGGTGAATCGCAGCTCCTGAAAGTCTCAAGGAACAGAGACTCATGGTTTAGATTCACTGGGACCCATGTTCAGTGGTATTTTTTTAATTCAAATTTTCAAAACTGGAAGTGAACTTCTGGAGACTTTCACGTTTCCTTGTGTGTGTTTATGTGTTGTTGTTTTATACTCTTTTTTTGTCTATGCAGCTCCTTAGGGCAGAAAATTCATCCCTGAATTTGTCAAAAGTCACCCCGCCCTGCATTAAATTGATCTTATGTGAGGTCTGACTGTTCACCTTGTATCTCTATGCACCTGCACATGTGTGTTATGCCTTAGCATTTTTGCTTTACTCAGTTATTTGCTCTGCAGGTATTTTGCTACAGTATACCTTGTCTTCTCGTAGCACATAATCCAGATTTGTACAGGTTTACCTGTGAAAGCTGATGACTGATTTGCTGTGACTTTTGAGAGGCTTTACATAAACTGTTGTCTCCTTACAATTTTAGGTGTGTTTTGAGCATGAACATACTCTGTGTACTGAATTCTGTTTCTAAATTATTTTATCTATGTTAGTGTGTGTTTCAGCTATATTATTTGTAAAACATAGTAATGCACAAATAGCCACACTTCTCTGTACACAAGGAGCAGGTAACATAAATAGGTGGAAGGATGAAGGGGGTGGGGAAGCAGCGAGTACTCACAATCCAGAGTCTCACCATCTCTGGCAGGGAATGGGAACCAAACTCCACCGCAGTCCCAGTCTAATCCATAACATTTGTTCAATTACACTTACTCAAAGCCCTGTTTCCGCAGAGAAGAGATGGGACAACTGATGGGATGTCTTCAGACAGCTTTTCTCCCCTGCATTGGGGTGGTGAGTGGGGAAGGAAGTTGGTCCTCCATGAAAACCCCAGTTAGAACAGCTCTGTTGAGGTTTTTGGGCAAGGAGGCAGTGTAGTAGTATGCTTGGATACCATCTAGTATATAAAGTGGATCAATGGATGGGAAATGTGGTTTCAATCAGTTATGTGTCTCTCAATTTGGAGGATTTTCAAAGTTTGAGACCATCCTTGTTGTTAATAGCTACATGCATTCCCACATGATTAAATTGTATTGAGATCCACAGGTGGTCTTTCAACAACTCCTGTGGATTTTTAAAGTTTCAGACCATGCTTTCATGATTATAAAACGCTACATGGCAAAGACTGTGATCTGCATGTATAAAGTGAGCTATCCTCATGGTTTGGGTTCAGAGATGTCATGCATAATAAGTTCAAATTTCTTTATTCTATACAGTGAAAGTGACCAGGGTCCAAATGGAAGTCAGAATTCTAGCTACAGCCAATCTTAAGACATTCCAAAGAAATGCACTGTGGACCACTTCGGATGATGACACCTTTGTATCTTTTCCTGCGAAGATAAACAGAAGAGTTCAAAAATGGCTTTTCAGGAAAACAAAGTAACCCATGAAGAATGTTTCTATCAAACTTTTTGGAAACTTCCTCTTAAATCAGGGGTACCCAGACTACGGCCTATGGGCCAGATCTGTCCCCTGATGCCAATTCATCCAGCCCACGAACCTCTCAACGCTCCCGGAAACGGAAGTAAAACATGCCTGTATGGGTGCGTTTTACTTCTTCCGGGAGCGACGAGGGCTTTGCGGGCAGGATGAATTGACATTGGGGGCCAGATCTGGCTCATAGGCCGTAGTGACTGCCCCCCTGAACCACGTGACTGGACCCGTGGCCCAAAAAAATTGGGCACCCCTGCCTTAAACACACATCAGTTTTAGACTGGCACAAACAAGTCTTCAGAGAAATCAAGCTCTGGATAAAGCTAGAAAAACATAGCATTCAATTCAAAGATTGAAGAGTTTAGTACTTCTGTTATTTTTTAATAGTGAAGAATTTAAGAAACCATGTTAACGTAAAAGCAGGGAAAGTGTAACTGGATATTTGTTGCCCCGATGCTAGTTTAATCACAGAAAGTGACTTGCAATGTTGGATTTGAAATCCTGAATTTCCAGGTGCATCCTCTAAATGCCAGTGGACATTGTACAACAAAGAACACACTTCTAGTAAATGACTGAAACTGCTTTAAAAAGAGAAAGGAAATATTGCATTCCTCATCTGAACTTTAAGGATATGCTCTCGGTACCTATAGCTTGAAAGTGGAACATGAAATCGGGCATATCTAAAAAATGTGCAATATGTATAATGCAAATTGTGGCTGTTATAAGAACATTTCACTTTTTACAAATGTTGGACTATTAAGTCTTGTACAAACTGCAAGTCAAATTTTGCAATCCAATCAAGTCGATAAATAAAGGAATGAATCTGTTTTGAGATTTTGATGGTGGGGTGCATTGTGTGCTAATCGTCTGCCTTCATTGCTAAGAGTGATTTGTAATGGCCTCTTTGTAACAGAGCCTCTTGAGAAAGCAACAATGTTCAGAGGAGAGATCTAGCTTAGTGGTATAATTATTGTAAGAATTGAGGGGCTGCAGTGGCTCAGTGGTTATGAAGCTCTCCTTGTTAGCTGGAAGGCCGGCAAGCCGGCAGTTTGAGACTCGGTTACTGCATGACAGATTGAGTGCCCATCTCTGTCCCAGCTCCTGCCAACTTACCAGATCAAAAGCAAGAAATTGCAAGTAGATAAACAGGGACCACTTTGGTGGGGAAAAGACCATGGGGACATAAAAGGAGCCTCATTCGGACGTCCCCTGAGCAGAGTTTCTCCAGCAAAAAAGCCTTTCAACCCAGAATAATTTCTGACACATTATTATTATTACTGTAGGAATTTAATTGGACAAGCATTGTTGCTGTTTTCAATCAGGGGGCCAGACCCTGTGTTCTTTACTCGGGAAGGCCTCCCATTGATTTGGTCTAAAACTCTAGGATTTTAATGAACAGACTGTGCCTTTCATGTTCATTTTGTTTGGTATTTTTTCCTGTGAAGATAGACAAAAGAGTTCAAAAATGACTTTTCAGGAAAACAAAACAACCCAGGAAGAATGTTTCTATCAAACTTATTGAAAACTTCCCCATAAACACACATCAGTTTTAGACTGTGGCACAAAGAAGTCGTCAGAGAAATAAAAGAAAGTAAGAAATTACTAGTTTTCAGTCTAAGATTTCTGTCCCCGAGATCAATATTATACTGCTATAAAAACTAAGGAGTATTGTTTGGAAGAGTCTTGTTACATGGTGATTGTTCTAAAACTTGATTTTTTTTTTAAAGCAGCAGTGCCTGCAGCTACTCTATCTGTCATTCAATTAAGTGTAACCAAAGTGTTTTGTATTAGGCTCTTTGCACTTAACTGTTGAAGTTATTTTTATAAAGGTGCTTGGATACTGACTTTCAAAAATATTTCTGTGAGTAGTGATGTGTTTCTGGGTTTTTCAAAGTCCCCTTATTTCTTGTACTGTATTTTGTTAACAACTGTGGTCATATACCACATTCTTGCTAACATGGCTGATTGAAGATACCCTGTCCACAGTATTATGAAAAGTTATTTTGCTCCCATAAGGGATTTACATTTCTTTGTAATGTGGACTAGCTGTGTGGGAATAAAGACAGAAGCAAATGGACAAGCTTGACTAGTTTTATTGTAGAGCTGAACACATTCATTATGACAAGATGACACTACATAGAGCAGAGTACTGTATATAAATACAGAATGGAACCCTTGTGCACTGAAATCAACAAAAATGTTTATTTAGAAGGAGATCATCCCTCAGTTTAATAAATTTGTGATAGTAGTAAGTGGTGGATTGTAGATGTAGTGTGTTTAAGTTTGTATTCTGACCACTTTTCACTGCCTGATCAAAGACAACATTCTGTTTGTGTTATGTGGTCAAATTGGATCTGACTAACAGTAATCCCAATAGGATCACTTTTAAGATAAGTGAGATCTTAAAGGAGTAGTTTTACTACTTCCACCCCGCCTTTAGTGAGCTTCCATGATTGAGTGGGATTTGAGCTCAGGAGCCCTAATCTGTCACTCTACCCACTACCCTTGTCAAAATTTCTGCACAGAGTTCTTTTGCTGCATCCAATTTTGAATATTAGAAATCCTCATGGCGATCAGTCATGAAGACTGTCCTAAGAATATAATGCAATGGCCTTTCATCTGCCTTTCGTTTCGCAGTGTAAAACCCGTACCACTGATCCAGTTCCGTGAGTCACTTTCTGGTCCTGAGCCCTTTTGGCACGCAAACTCCTAATCAGCCTCAGATCAGTATTGATGAAGCTGCTGCCCTCCATCAAGATGGATTTAATTTGTATTGTATTGTTGTTTTGACTGTAAGCCGCCCTGAGTCGCCTCGGCGAGTGGGTGGCAATATAAATCTAAATAAATAATAAATAAATAAATAAGTGGGATTTAATCCACTTGGGGACCATCACCCTTCCCTGTGGACTATGGTGCCCAAGGCCATTAATCCTCAGGGTAGTCAGGTTAGTTAACCATCGCCTGACACCCAGCATTGAGTCACTGGCAATAGGGTCTACTCTGTTACCATAGCAGGATAACCTGGCCAGACACAGATTTAAAACCACCTAAATATTGAAGGGCCATCAATCAGGATGCGGAATTGTTGAGTGGATTTCAGAAGTGAACAGTTATTCCAAAGAAACCCAATTCCTTCTTTATACTGACAAACCATTTCAGTTCCTTTTCATGTTCAGCAAAATTAGCAGAAAAACTAGCTACAGTTGTTCAAATGTTTTCTTGGTAACTCAGTGTTTGCCAGTTTTATAATATATCATTTTTATCTGACATGACTACTAAAGAAATACCTCACAAAATTAAAAATTATATTGCAAACTACTAAAAGGAAAAAAACCCTAATGAATGAATTATTACAATGATTCTTTGGAAATTTCTTAAGTGAAAATATGTTGTTTATTTAAGAGGAAATTTTCAAACATTTGAGTTGATCCAATAGCTTTTGAAAAATATTTCTATAATACTTAACCACCAGACTGATCACCAGAAGCAAGTTTCAGTTGTAACCCATATTTAACTATATATGTACCATTCCAAAATTATTTACAGATTTTTAGAAAAGTTACAGAATATTAGCTGTTCCTTGCACAGTTTTTAAGATGTGGAATGTTTTGTTGCTGACGTCACTTGTTTCCTAAAGATTCATATTCTGTCCATTCTTTGAAGCCACCAGGGTAATGCCCAGCTCTGAAAGCACAGACCTCAAGTTCTGTAAAACATTTCTCAACATGCATAATATCTTAAAGCAAGGAGTAGGCAAAGTACAGCTTTGGGCCACATATACCACCACTCCTGGGCTAGAGCATACCACACAGATCAAAGGGAGATCAAGTGATTTGCCCAGAGTATTCAGTTACCAGAGACCTGTTGCCAATTTACACTTGTAAAAGGGAAATCATGTAAGTTATAGTGGCAGATTGCCAGTTATTAAAAAGACACTGGTTTGCTCCTGGAATTCATCCAGCACCTTGTCAATGAGTGGCAATTTGCCACCAAAACTTAATATTACTACTACTTTACAAGCAAAAAATGGGAACAAGGTGCTGGCCAAATCATTCATAAATGTGCAGTATTTTTTACCTTTGACATACAGTATTTTCTCCCTCTGTGCCCTCCATGATTTCTATGGCTTTCCAGGGGGACTTGCATAATGCCTTGTACAGTACAAAATAAAACAATATTTTCCAAAGAACATATAGTATTATTTGGATAAATGTATTTTGAAATCATACTATTTTAATATTTCTGGGCTCCAGGTAAATGTTGTGAACAGCCGCTAAAGTTAAGACAAAGTTTCAATAACATGTCTATATGGAATAAGCACAATGTGACAAAGCAGAATAAAGTGGCTCATTTGGAGTCAGCAGGTGTGGGCAAAATAGGCTCATTTAAAGTCAAGTAGAGGTCTAAGATGTTGTCTGGTACTATCCTTGTATCCAAATGACATGTCATCTCAAACAACCCTATTTGCTCTGCCTGTCCATTGAAAACAGCAAAAATAAAACAAAAATTCCCTACATTGCACCCTCATAATTCTTCCCACTTCTAGGAGGAAGTTTTTTCTTTCCTTTTTCCATACATGGTGCATCAGTGCTGCCGTAATTATTTTTTTTTTTAAAAAAAACTTCTTAAATACTGTCCTTGGCTATGATGATTTGAGGATGATGGTGTGATTGAAATAAACTGGTACCTCTGCATGAATTCTTTTAAAGTCTAACTCAAACAAATTACCTGAGCCACTGTTATAAGGGCTTCTTCCATGTTTAGGCCAGATGTGAAACTGCCAAAAAGAAGGCACCTCCTGGTGAGTTCATTCTGCAGTTCCTTTCACCTGACCTAGTGTGAGAAAGATTAGTCGGCAACACAAAGTTGCTGTTACAGGGGTACACCCGACTGTGGTTCAAAAATATCACAATCTTTCTGTGTACCCTGTTATAAGGGCTGTGGACAAGCATCAAACAGACTGACACAGAATCTTTCTCTTTGCCATGATTGTGCATACCTGCACAAGGAAGGCCATCACAAAAATTAGGGATTCTTACATTTTTACTTTGTTCAAATGCAGTTAAATCATGATTTTGAGAATCATCTGAACTTGACTTCCTTTCAGCAAAAAAACTCCATGAGATGTCAATACTGGATTTCCCCAGCGTTTTGTTTTTATAAATCAGCTATGACTATATAGACCTGTTGGTATTTTAATGCATCATATTTGCTATCTGTCTACAAGTCTAAATCTCAATCATTTGTCTGGGTACAACATGTCTAGTTGGTCTTCCTTTATGATGTCTATTATTTTCAAGGCAGAGCACCCAGGCAATTTGCTACAAGCTATATATCTTTCTAAAACTGAACTGATCTCTGTAGTCTTCTGGATCCTTTTGCTCACCTGTTAAAACCCAGAGATTTTGCAGCAACTAGAGCTTGGTTGCTTCTTACTCCGGCCAGACAAGAAAATACTAAATAGTCAGCTTTAGAAGGCATGTCATGGCTGAATCTTTCTTTGAAATGTTTTTGGTTCATCTGTAAAGCTTCCATGACTTCACCCACTGCAAAAAAAAAGTGCATTATTGATTTAATCATAATTTCTTCTGTGACAAATTTGAAGTAAGAAAAAAAAAACACCAAAACATAGTAACATCTAGATTTGAATGAATCCTATCAATCTGTTATATACACAATTCTGTATTGGTGAAACACACAGTTAGTTTCCTTTTAGCCTGTCATCTCACTGCACTCCCCTCCTCCCATTGTTCAAGACAAGCAAGTGTAACTTACATGGAATGTTGACAGAACCGGGGATTTGTCCATATCTTGCAATTTCCCATTTCTCTCTAACATCAATAAGGAAAATGGACTTGGATTCCAGCAAGACTTTAAGTTCTTTATATGAAACATTACTATCAGCAGTGCAAAAGCAGCAAACTATTGGTTTTGCAGTTTTCAAAGCTGTTAAAAGACAAATTTTATTATAAGAAGTAGTTCTTTTGGACTAGGACAGTGGCGGTGGACCTATAGCATGCGTGCCAGACATGGCACTCCCAGCCCTCTCTTTTACCACACACTGTCACTCCAGCACAGAGTTTGCCCCCCTCTACCCAGCAGCCCAATGGGAGTGCTTCCTCCCTCTCCAGCACAGAGTTCAACCCACCCCTCTGCCCAGCAGCCCAATGGGAGCACTCCCCTCCCCTGGACAAAGTTTTCCCCGCCCCTCTTTTTGGGCACTTAGTCTCTAAAAGATTTGCCATTACTGGTCTAGGATTTCTCAGACACAAATACCATTAATGTATTTTATGATATTTTTATGGCACTGATTCCTACAGGGTAAGATACAGACTGCCACAGTTTAAAGTCTTTGCTCCACAGCAATGCTTAGAAAAGGTACATGGACTATAATCCTAAAATCTCCAAATAGCATACCCACTGGCCATATTATCTGGATATTGCAATTTTACTAGCTTTTCAAGATCTCTAGACAAGGCAGAATGTCCCTTGGATCCAACCTGTTCCCACAAGCCTGACTAATCGATTCAAACCTGAACAAAAAGATAATACAGTCAAACCTTGGATAAAGAGTGACTCGCTTAAAGAGCAACTCGCTTAAAGAGCAGCATTTTCTCTGAATGTTCGCTTCGCTTAACAAATAAAACCAACCAAAAACTTGCTTAACAAATAAATTGGGCCCCCGCCAGAAGTCACAATTGGTAACTTACAATGGTGTTTCGCTTAAAGAGCAACCCTGTGGAACACATTATGCTCTTTAAGCGAGGTACAACTGTACTGTAAAACCATTGTTCGCAGTCAACCACAGAATCTGGGATCTATTGTGTAGGTGGGCACTAAGAAATGCTTTGCTCATGCCTACAGGAGTGTGCTTTGTACGCATGTGCAAAGAGTGGATCAAGAAGCTTCATCCCCTGGAGGCTTGGGTGAAGCTAAGCAATTGTGAATTTCATCTTCACTATACAGTATTGGGAGCTGCACTTATGCTACATACAAAGTGATGAAGTACAGCATTAGTGTTAAGTGAGGGAAAACAATGTGTACACATACACCCATGGAATTAGAAGTTTGACTATTTGACCCATACCGAGATACTAGAGGTCAACAAGCTCGCTCCTGTCTATACTGTATGGCAAACAAAGGCAATCCATACAATCCCACCACTGGGGGTGCCCAAACATTTTGGGCTGCGGGCCGGTCACATGATTCAGGGGCCCGGTCACTATGGCTAATGGGCCAGATCCAGCCCCCAACGGCAATTCATCCAGCCCACAAAGCCCTTGTCACTCCTGGAAGCGGAAGTAAAACAGCCTGTATAGATAGGCGCATTTTACTTCTGCTTCTGGGAGCGACAAGGGCTTTGTGGGCCAGATGCATTGCCGTTGGGGGCCGGATCTGGCCCATAGGCCATAGTTTGAGCACCACTGGTTTATTGTTGTTGTTAGAGAGTAACATAGCAATACCATTTTCTCAGCTCCTGCTTCAGTAAATAGCAACCAAAAAATCAGAAGGGAAGGGGGCCTGCCCCCCAAAAGGGGAGGGGGGATATGCTGCGCCGAGATCTCTCCGTCCCCCTCTCCCCCGGTGGTGGAGCACTTACGTCCTGGGCTGCGGAGCGCTCCGTCTACCGGTGCGGCCGCCTGAAGTAGGGAACAGCGCCGGGGGTAGCTGCATGCCTGCCGGGTGACTCCTCGCCCGCCACCGCCCGCGCCTGCCCGCTGAGCAAACCCAGCACTAGTTGCCCGGCCCAGACGCCTCCAAGAGCCCCACATGATGACTCGGCAGAGAGAAGAGAGGGTCGGCCCCTGACGCCTGCAATGCCACCGCCTCCCCGCGTCCAGCTGCCCGTCTCCTTCCGGGGCTCCTGCCTGGTGGCTCCCGAAGGACTCCGCACCCGCGCCGGATTTCAACAATTTATCTTGTCTTCTCAGCTGCCCGATGCGGGTGCTGCTCCTATTGAGTCTGGTTTATTATTCCCCCTTCCCAGTTACTAGGATCTGGACACGGGAGAAGTGCTCAGAATTAAACGTTTACTGATTGTGATGTAACTAGTCATGCCCTCACTTGCCCTTTCCGCTTAGTTCAAATGTGATTTAATTTGTGTCATCAGATAAATGCAGTAACCAAGCTGAAATATCAGTAATCCAACTGCAGAGAGAGTTTCATACTTTAACCACCTTTAAAATGTGTGTCAGTTCCTGAAAAAGTGTAATTAACAAAAGTACTGTAATTGCATCCCAAATGTCTGGCTAGGACAGGGCCATACCCATGATTCTAGATGCGGGTGGGCGAATATTTTTTCAGGATGGCAGCAATGTCAAATATATACTGTATGTCATTATAAGCAGCCAGGAATTTGAGGTTGGGCAAACTGCTAACTCAGGGTGGGCAAACCCCCCGCCCCAGCCCCCCTGGCTGTGGCCCTGGGCCAGGTTATTCTACTATGGTTATGGAGTAGTCCAAGGATTCTCAACCTGCAGCCTGTGGGCCACATTTGGCCCACCACCACTTCCACCACACCAGGAAGTGCCATGTGGTGGAGGAAGGGCAAAAATGGCCATCCAGTCCCCCAAGCTGTCTGTGGGAGTGTGACCTGGCACCTGGCTTAAAAAGGTTGAGAACTCCTGAAGTAGACCCTACTGCCAGTGAGTCCACGCCAATTGACAGGGGGAAAGTTAACCTGACCACCCTGAGGACTAACAGCCTTGGGCGCCAAAATTCACAGGGAAGGGTGATGGTCCCCATGTGGATTAAATCCCATTTGAATCCACCTTGATGGAAGACAGCAGCTTCATCAATCCTGCCCTGGGGCTGATGAGGTCTTTGCGTGCCAAAAGAGCTCACGACCAGAAAATTACTTCCAGAGGTGGATCAGTGGTACAGGTGTCACACTGCGATGTGGAAGGCAAATGGAAGACAACTGCATTATACTGCTCCCAGGACAACATTCATGACTGATTGCCATTATGATAGCCAATATTCAGATTGGGATATGGCACATGAAGAAGAAGAAGAACCACACTGCTGGTTCTTTCTCCCAGAAGCCACAGTGGAGAATTGAACTCCCAGCCTCCGGCTAAACCATTGAGCCAGGCAGCAAACTGTGTAATTATCTTGCTTTGAACCTGGAATTTTAGAGAGTAGGATAAGGCCCAGGAGACACCTGCTTCTCTAGCTTTTCCCCTCACCTTAGAAAACCTCCTAAAATGATAAAAAGGAAAATAAATATGATGTCATGTAGCTGTGATGGTGAACCTTGGCACTCCAGATGTTCTTGGACTTCAATTCCCAGAAGCCCAAGCCCCCATGAATCCACATGAATGAGTTTGCTGCGATTCATCTGGCCCCCACCGCTCCCAGAAGTGGAAGTAAAACGTGCCCATATGGAGTGCCAAAGTTCGCCATCACGGTCATATAGTAAGCTGTGACTCACATTGCCTGTGTGGAAGTGCCAATATACCAGTCATGTTTTTATAACTAATGTGCCTGGAGTGAGACAGAATACACAAAATAATGTGTCACAATTATACAGGTAGATACAATGTGTCCATTTGACCTGAGTGTACAGACACAGACAGCACTGGCTCTTCGGCTATAAACAGAGATGGTCACTGAACCCTAGAGTTGGATACAACTGGCTTTCGAGCAAGGGTGACCTTTGCCTTTACCTTACTTGAAAAAATAGCTCTGGAAAAGCCTTATGATGATGGATAGGCTGCACATTATTCCATGTTGAGGAATGCTTCCTATAGGAAAGAAGATGAATGTATCATTGCTTCCTCCATTATGTTTAGCTTTATGTTGATGATCCTTAGCCTTCTCCTCCTCTGCTTTTTCTTCCTGTTTGTCCACCTCTAGTTTCTCCTTTGGCTGCTGCCACTTGAGAGGTCTAGCTCTATTCTCTTTATTTTACAGCCTGAAGGGTGGCCAGTCACTGCTCCACTTCTTTTGTATCCCACCCCCCACCCTTCCAGTAGTGCTCCCTGTTTGCACTTGCTACTTGTGTATGTTGCGTTGTGCTCAGGCACAAAGACCAACATGGCACACATTTTTCAGTTTACCACCACTGATGTGTCTTTCCCCTCCATAATCCCTGTTCCTTGTTATTTCCTTCTGTATGTCTATGAATGATTTTTTCTTATTCTGACTGCCTTGAAGGATGCTGGGGAAGTCCAGTAATATATAACCCTAATCCCCCACCATGCCCCCCCCCCATCAACTCCTTTTGGTTCTCCCTATTACTCGCTTCCTGGGATCTGTCTCAATGTTATTCTTCTACTATTCTTTTAGGAGTTATCCAACTGAAAGGCCCTCCTAGTACTGACAGCTGCTACTTTTTGCTCTCATTTAGTTCTAAGGACATGGTGGGGTACATAGAAAGAGTCTCCTCGAAGATTGTGGTATTTTTGAACCATAATCGGCCGTACCCTGGTAATGGCAACCTTGTATTGCCAGCTAATCTTTCTCACACTAGGTCAGGAGAAGGGAACTGCAAAATGAACTCCCCAAAATGTGCCTTCATTTTGGCAGTTTCATATCTGGCCTAGACGCAGAAGAAGAAGGACATGTTCTCTTAAACTGAGCAGGAATGGGAGATTCCAAGCGATTAACCTGGTTCACTTCCTGCTGTTACTCTCAATCTCTCATTTCTCTTCTCTTTATCTGTCCTTTTCTTTTGTCTCTTCCTCCAGTAGACCCTTTTCTTACTATCTTTCCTTACCATCCCCCCCCCAAACTCCTGTTAGCTGTATCCCTGGTTGCTTGCTGCAGGTGCTTGCTCTATCTCAGTTTTATCCCTCTGCTATGCTCTATTAGGACTCAGCAAACAAATAATTTCATCAGTGTGGATTGCTGAATGTTGAGAATGAATCAACAATGGTACATACCGAACATATATTTTTAAAACCAAAAAGAAGAGCTTGGAAAGTTACTTTATAAAGTATCATTGCTCAGTTATGGATTGCTTCAGCATGTCATTATACATGTCCCCCCCCCCCATTCCATCTCAAACACCTAAATATAATTTGTATTTTTAAAACTATTTATATATTAAAAAATTAAGTATTACTGTAGCTTTTGCAAATGCGAATAAGTGTAGGATTCAATATTTACCCTTTAGCTAACTGTGAGAGCAAAGATCACTTCTATATTTGGGACTTCCACATGGCGAGACTTGTGCTACCAGCTGAGACTACAGACTGGTGATTCACCCACCAGCATTATTACAAGATTTCTTATATTGAAATGTTTCAGACTTTGATGCTGTAAAATATATATGTTCATAAACATCTGAGTAGCTTTCATTCATATGAAGACCTGTGTACCAGCAGGTTTCCTATATGTAGTCATGACTACCATTCCTCTAGTGCCTTCCTATACATCCATAATGGAATATTGTATGTATTATTCCAAATAAGCAGTTCATAATATTTTGAAAGGCCTTTAGCAGCCGGCCTCATGGCATATGGTGGCTTTGCTTTTCCACATGCAAGACCTATCACTGGTACAAACCAGTCATGTCATATGATAGCTAGCTGCAGTATGGCATTTCATAAACTGTTATCTGAGCTCTAGCTGAAGAAACAGAAGGCAACATATTTAGAGATTAAAACCAACACCGAGAATTAGGACTGCTGGGCTGGGATTTACTAGTGTTTCTGCTCCTGAGTAGTCTCAGAAATAAATAACTTTACAACTGTAAACAAATACCTGTTCTTTCATTAGTAGTTGAATACATTTATATTTCTTTTCTGACAGGTGTTTGTTTTATTTGAAAGTTGCTTCATCCCTGGTCTGTCTTATCCCATTTATATACAGCCCTTGATGACCATTTGGAGGCTTCAGTTGGTCCAGAATGCGGCTGCCCAGGTGGTGTTGGGGTGTGGGCGGTATGCACATGCCTCACCACTGCTCTGGGAGCTGCACTGGTTGCCTATATGTCTCCGGGTGCAATTCAAGGTGCTGGTTATTACCTTTAAAGCCCTACATGGTAGTGGGCCAGAAATCTTAAGAGACCGCCTCACCCCAAGAACATCTGCCCATCCCACTAGAGTGGATTGGAGAGACTCTCTAGTTGTTCCTTCGGCCAGAGAGGCACGTCTCTCTGGCACAAGACAGAGGGCCTTCTCGGTGTCCGCCCTGGCCCTATGAAACCTCCTGCCAACGGAGTTACATCTCCAGATGGAGTTGCTGCCCTTTAGGACAAATTTTAAAACATGGTTGGCAGGGCAGGTATGGGGTGCAGGAGGGACTATGACCCCAGGCCGCTGGCTGATTTAAGCCCTGCTTGTCCTCAATTAGTTTTTAGATTTTGATTTTAAAGTTTTAAATTGAGGGGTTTTTAAGGAATGCTTTAAAGAGTGTTTTATTGTTTTTTTTTTATGAATTGTCAGCCGCCCTGGGTCACCTCGGTGAGGAGGGCGGTTGATAAGTATGAATGATAAATAAATAAATATTGTTGGTTTTTAATTTTTTAAAAATATATTATATATTGCATTGTGGTGTTAAACTATTGCAAGGTACCCTGAGTGATGCATGGATACAGTTATTTATTGTTAGTATTTTAAGACAGAGACAGCGTGGTTTTGTGCAGAGCGTGGGATTAGGACTCAAGAGACCTTAGTTCAAACTTCACTCAGTCATGGAAACTCATTGGGGAAGTGGGAAGAGATAATAATTGTAAAGCAGTCCTTGTATGTCTCACATATCTTGGGTCACATTAGGACAGAAACGACATGACAGCAGGTAGTAGGGATAATGTTCAAATAATCTATGATATAGTAGTACTGTACTGTATCTCTAAATACTGTACTATCATAGAAGTGTAGGCTACATTTTATATATGCGTATGAACACCAGCACAGGTTTAAGATTATAGTCATGGACTGTAACCTATAAACAGGTCTACCTACAAGCAGTGGTGGGCAGCAACAGGTTCACCCCCCCCCCCCAGGAGGGAGGTAGCAAAATTGGGTGACCTCTGGGCAGGGTGTGTTGTGAAATTGTGTGGCCACACCCAACTCCCTGCCCCACCCTATCAGATTTTGTCCCTGCAAGTGGTTCAAGGTCTCCCTTGCTCAAAAGCCAGTCATATCTGACTCTAGGGTGCAGTGCTCATCTCCATTTACAGCCAAAGAGCCAGTACTGCCTGTGTTTGCAGATGTATACATGGCCATATGGCAGGCATGACTAGATCGCCCACGATGTAGGCTCTGCCCATGACGTAGGCTCTGCCTATGATGTAGGCTCTGCCCATGACATAGGCTCCGCCCACAGTGTGGTAGCAATTTTTTTTGCTGCCCGCCACTGCCTACATGCCCTGTTAATTTACTTGAGATTTTTGTATCATCAGTAGTTTTGTACTTTTGTGATCCACTGGATATGAGACAAATGGTCTGATTCATTCTTGCTTGTACAGCAGCTTCTGTGCACACAAATGTATCCTACCTCCCCAAGATATTCCTAATTGTTTAAAAGAAACAAGGATGAGGACAAATTTCATGTATTTATGCAGTTGGACCCAAATACACAACATATTTGGCTCAGAATAAGTGACTAAATTTGGCGATGGGCATGGAATAGTTTCTTTTTTATATTGTTTCAACCAAGCATTAAAAGAATTTTGCTCATAATAATAATTTATTTTTTCACTTACACTGTTGCATTTTCAAGATATTTATTTCTTCTTGATTTAAATTAAAAAAATATTTCCAGATGGAAGCGTATGACAAATTTAAACTGGCATGTCAACTGGTTCACTAGTTGCTGGCTGCCAACCTATCCATATGGCATTCTTTTCTACAGATAGCTTGAAAATTGTCTTTTTACAACAGTATAATTTAAAAGAAAGATCTGAAATATTACAGAGAACTTTAAAGGGGATTAAACAAGTTCAGGGAGGAAAAGGCTATAGGTAATAACTAGCAATCATGATGTCTACATATTGCATCTTGTATTGAAGCAGCAAGTCAAACATGAACAGAAGGATGTTGCTAAATTCATATTCAGCTTGTGGGCTTCCAAGGGGCATTTGATTGGACATGGCAACAGAATTGCGATGGACTAAATCCATCGTATCCTTCTTCTAGTCTTAGAGATGACGATGACAACAACAGCATAAACGACAACACACACATAGCAAAAAAGGAATTAGAAGAGATCATTAAGTGTACAGATGCATTGCAGGGGACCAAGGCCAATATCATCCAGATTCTTCTTGTATTTCCAGTCACCATGTATGACTTTGAAAACTGGATGGTAAAGAAGCAGACAGGAAAAAATAATTTTATTGAAACATGATGGTGGGGGAGAGCTTTGTGGGTATACTGGACTGCCAGAAAGACAAATAAGTGGGTCCTAGAGCAAATTAAGCCTCAACTGTCCCTGAAGGCTAACATGATGAAATTGAGGCTGTCCTATTTCGGGCACATCATGAGAAGGAAAAATTATCTGGGAAAGAAAATAATGCTGCGAAAAGTTGAAGGCAGCAGAAAACAAGGGAGACCAAATGAGAGATGAAAGATTCTAAAGGAATCCACACCCTCCAGTTTACCAAAACTGAGGAGGGCTGTTCAGGCTTTTTGGCCAGCTCCCACTTATAGGATCAGTTATGCCTGATGAAGTGGACTTGATCCATGAAAGCTAACGTTAAAATACAGCAGTTAGTCTTTTAAAGTGCCTGAATGTTGTCTTTTTGTTTTGTTTAGTCTCTGATATGCTCAAAACACAGACTAGCAAGGCTAACATTTCAAAAATTTCTTTATTAACTATTATACTAACCCTTGTGTGCCTCTACCTGATGTGTATAAATGAATGCCATGAGGTCTCACCCTTCTGTCTGACGAAGTGGATTTGATCCAGCGATGGGATGTAACAGGTTCTCACCAGTTCGCCAGAACCGGTAGTAACTTTCCCCAGTGTCCCAGAGAACCGGTAGCAGCTTTTGGGGGGAACCACCTTCGGGGCTTACCTTTTCACTGGTTCCCCCACTGCGCATGTGCACCAAGCACTTGGTGTGCATGCATGTCTACAGTGCTTGGCGCATATGCACAGCCTCCTTGCTGTCCTTGTGTTGTGGGTGGGTTGAGGTGTGTGTGTGTGTGTGTGCGTGCTTATTTTTAGTTTATTTTATTATTTATTTATTTTCTTTGGCCCCGCCCACAATGTCATGATGTTGGCTCCTCCCACACTGATGACATCACGGTAGGGTAGTAAAAAATTTGACATCCCACCACTGATTTGATCCCCGAAAGCTCACCTTAAAATCCCGGAGTTAGTGTGTTCCCACAACGTTTTTGGTCTTTTTGTTTTGTTTAGTCTCCGATATGCTGAAAACACAAAATAACACGGCTACCCTTAACCCCCCACCCCATCCCATCAGGTACAGTCCGATCCACGCACACTGCTCTTCCAAGCCAGGTGTGCCAATTGGAAAGAGCGGAATCCCCAAACTCTAGCGTGACCAAGACGTGTGAATGCACGTGGCACGTGGGGCTTCCCCGGGGGCGACCTGAAACACCGGGTCTCAAAAGGTGCTAAAAGGGCTAGATGCTGTAAAGTTAAAGGTCATCCTTGCTCGAAAGCCAGTCGTATCCGACTCTAGGGTTCAGTGCTCATCTCTGTTTCATAGTTGTCTGCTTCTACAGACATTTCCATGGTCATGTGGCAGGCATGGCAAGACACCGGAGCGCACGGGACGCTGTGTGCCTTCCCACCGAGGTGGGCGCTGCCTTGGTGCATTGCTGTTTATGCGCGCAGGGCATAACGGGGCGGACCGGGTGAAAGGACGAGCCGAAGGGGAGAGGCCTCGGCGCGGCGCTTCCTGATCCTCCTCTTTCTGTCGCCGCTCCCGCTTGCAGGCTGTTCGAGGCAAAGCCTTGGCAGGGCCAGGTGAGTGTGGCCACGGGAGAAAGAGGAGCCAGATCGGGGCTTAAGGGCTCTCTGGTGTGTGCGTGTGTGTGATGTGCTTGTTTGTGTGCATGGAACGCGGAACTCTCTCCGGGGGATCAATGGGACTGATCAGTAGCAATCACACTTATATACCGCCCCATAGCGCTTAGTGCACTCTCTGGGCGGTTCACAAGGAAATTAGAATTTTGCCCCCAACATGTTGGGTACTAATTTTACCCACATCGGAAGGATGGAAGGTTTTGAGTCAACCTGGAATTGCTATAGTCAGGATCGAACTCGCAACGTTTTGGCTGCAGTGGGAGCTGGCTTGAGTCTTCCTCTTAACTTGGCCTGTTTTGAGTTTCCTCGGGGCTCTTCACTTCAGTCTGGGAGCAGAATCGAGAGGGGCAGCTGCTCCCAGCCTTTTTCAGCTTCCTCTTGTGCATGTGAAGAAGACAGCAAGGAAGAGCGTCTTGCGGAGTTTCCTGCCATAAGCCTCACTGAGCATTTTAGGGCAGGGGTGCCCAAACTATGGCCCGTGGGCCAGATCCGGCTTCTGACACCAATTCATCCGGCCCACAAAGCCCTCATTGCTCCCGGAAGCGGAAGTACAACATGCCCCCTGAACCACATGACCGGCCTGCTGCCTAAAAAGTTTAGTCACCCCTGTTTTAGGTGCTTTTGAGCAAAAATCATGCAGCCCAAGTACTTAATTGTAAAGATGGAAGATTTTTAAAATTCAGAACAATCCTGCCAGGTCCCTAGCTAAATAAAACTATCAGCACACAACATTATAGGCATAGCAGTAGTTGTAATACTAGTAATCTTAAGTACTAATTCTATTATTCCTTAAATCTGAGCAGAAATGCTCCTTTAAAAATATATTTTACATACCCTCTTCTCAACTTTTGTTTTGCTGCTATGCTGGTCTTAAACTGTAGTAAAGATTTGCTTTATAAATGACCTGTTTCCTTCAGTAGCAAGAATTGCTTTGGTGGGCAGTTGTTTCTGCCATCGGTGATTGGGTTTCTTTTGTGCTGATGCAAAGTTGCAAATGTAATAAGCTTGCACTGAGCTCTACTTGGTACAGTACAGTACTTGCCTACTAGCATAGCTTCAGTATGGTCTCGGAGCATACATGAAGTTCATCAGCATGAACTGAACATAAATCTCCTGAGAGGTAATTAAGCTGACAAAGTAATTTCTGCCCCCCTTTTCATATCGGAAACTTCATCTTTTGGACTGACTCTTCGAGATGCTTTACCGCCCTCCCAAAGATAAGGACACTTTCTGCCTGCTCTCCTCACACAAATAAAATCCCTTTTCCAATTAGCATGTACCTTTTGGCTTTGAAAGCTACTCTCAGGCTGATAACTGTTGGTGTTATGTTTTTTCATTCACTAACAAACATTTCCAGTTGTACTAGCTACAAAACCTAAACTCTCTAGAAGTGTACCAGAAAGCTATGACCTCTCTGTTTCCCAAGCTTTTGACACATGGTTTTTGACACTTGACCAAGAACTTGAATAACAGTCAGTGGTGTCTGATATCCTGAACTAAATACTTTGGAAAGTTGGTGTTAGTTACTTTAACTTAGCTTTTCAAAGATCATTATTTTGAGCTTCAAAACGAAGTCAGTTCTCCAGGTTGCAGCTTGTTAACTTCAGATGTTTCTTTATAAAGTACTGTACTTGATTTGTAAAGGTTTTGTCAGATTTCTTTAGGAAATATCGCAGAACTGGTATTTTGTAGATTTGTTTCCCCTTCAGTTGTTCAGTAGCACACAGTCTGTCGTTTGGACTTTACTGGTAGTATCCAGAGCAGAGCAGTTTGCCCTTGTTTGAGATTGACATATGTCAGAAAGAACAAACAGGGAAAATCTACTGTGTAAGAGAAAAATGTGATACTGTATAATGTTACACTATCAGTGTTTAGTTACTGGCTTCTTGGGAAACCGTACCAATCATTCCACTGCTTGACATTTTACTGCCCTGTCAAATACTATGAGTATCCCCTTTAGGGAGTAGTAGAACTATGTAGCTGAACCTATTATATTAGCAAAAATAGTCTTGATATTTGGCAGCTAGTGTGACATGCCTCCCCCCCCCCCAACAGATCTCTGCAAACTCCTATAATATAATTCTCAAAGAGAAATGCAGTGTCCGCTAATATTAACCATGAAAGTGCCAAGCAACCTTTTGTATGAGATGTTTTTGTGACTGGAACATGGACTATGTCTCTATTACAGAGTATAGTGGTTATGATACACTGAGGATTTCCAATGACAGTTGGGAATAAAAGACTGTGGCCACCACTACCAGTCTCAAGTTCTGGTTCTTTTACTGCTCCAGGAGGCATTAAGCGTTTGTATGTTTGAAAGCCTTTCAGAGCTGTCACTGTGCCGAAACCTTTGATCTGCTGATTGATGACATTGTCCAGTAGCTAGTCATGATGAATGTGGTCTTAACTAGTAATTGGATGACAGCTGATCTGGTTCTGGATATTCAGAATGCCACAGATAGTTACGAAATGCAAGTGAAAATGCCACACTAGCTGCCAAACATTTCATTTTTAGACAAGGAAAAAGCAATTTCTTCTCCCATTCATGGTTTGTGAATGGCAATCTAGCTTCGTCTTACGTTGCTAATGGAGCACAATATTTGTCAGATGTTTGATAAAATTATTTTATTTATAATATTTTAAGATATTGACAGTGGCATTGAGACAGTAGTGGAGAGAACATTGGATTTGATCTAGAGATGTCTGGATGTAAATTGTATGTGCCTATAAAATTAGCTTAGTGCGTCTGGCCTAGTCCCTCTTGTTCTGCCATCTCCTTTGTAGGAGAAATACCTTGCCAATATATCAATGACAGATGCCTACCATAGTTGTAGGGCAGTGGTTCCCAATGTGGGGCCCGCTCACCACAGGGGGACTTCCATTTCCCAGAAGTCTAAGTCAGTACATTGACTGATCAGTGCTTTGGGAAATTGACTTAGGCTTCTGGGAATTGAAGTCCAAAAATCAAAGGTTGGGAAACACTGTTGTAGGGTATTCTGCTATGAGGGTGTTGATTTTCCTGAAAAAGTCATGGGAAGTTCATGAGAAGCTATCATGCCAACAGACCACAACATTAATATAGTTTTAGACCTCATTTTCACTGCCCAGTGTGTTGGGATTTTAGTATAGCCCAAGCATGATTTATAATACATGATTGGGTGCCATTGCCTGTAAGGCAGCCCAAAGAGTTGCCGCTAGGAGACTTGTTGGTTTTTTATTACTTGTGACAGTTGAGCTGCTTCTATTACTTGCATGTCACTGTCAGGCAGAAATGTAAGAGTTGCTTATTTTAACCAAACTGTAGCATATTATCAATAGATGTCTCACTGATTCCTCTTTCAGCAAATAACAAATGCGGGTGAAAGATCCCTCAAAAACTATCCGTGACAAAACCAAGAGACACAGGAAGTCAGATCAGGTTCAGGATGAAGACTCTTCAGATGACATTGCTGGTAAGGAAGGTGTGTCACAGAAAGAGGCATCCTGAGTATTATTAGAGTAGCTACCCACATTTGTACATCTTGCATCTGTTGTGTTCTGACACTGATGAGTAGAGGCCAAGGAGATGCCATCATGCATGAAGGAGACATACCCTCACTTTTACTCCATTAACCTATATTAATGTGGGCTGCAAAAGCCTGCTTATGGTTGTGTCTGCAGGTGGTTGCTTTACCACAGGCAGAGATGTAACATATATTGTGATTTGGCTGGATTCTGAATAGCTACAAAATCCTTGAGAATGGAAGAAATAAAACCTTAGCCACCAAACTTTATTCACATAGCTTCAGCTGACTCGTAACATGGATATCTGTCAGTTTAAGCATGGTTAGTTTAATTGGAGGGCTTCTGCTCCAGAAATGGCTAGAAACAGAATTTACAGTCTGATGATATATGAAATGAGCGTAGCTTCATTTTTCTTATTTCAAGGAATTATATGCTGGTTGAACTGCCATTTTTTACGATAGAAATAAGAAGGGTGTGTGGGGTTAGAATACTTCTGATGACTTGTTATTGTTGCATGGGGAAGATAATTTTTGAGGAGGCGTAAAGATGAAACATGATGATGCGGTGACTTAGTGGTTAAGACGCTGAACTTGATGACTGGAAGGTTAGCAGGTCAGCAGTTTGAGACCTGAGTGCTGCATGACAGAGTGAGCTCCTGTCTCTGTCCCAGCTCCTGTCATCCTAGCAGTTCGAAAGCAAGAAATTGCAAGTAGATAAATGGGTACCATTCGGTGGGAAACAGCATTCCATGCACTCCAGTGTCTAGTCAAACCTGCCATGTGACCGTGGAAACATCTGCAGACACAGACAGCACTGGCTCTTTGGCTATAAAAGGAGAATAGCACTGACCCCTAGAGTCAGATAGGACTGGCTTTTGAGCAAGGGAGATCTTTACCTTTACCTAAAGATGAAAATGCATAAATGTTTTGGCTACAAGATCAGCTGTGGCTGCTATAGCTTCTGATGTTCTGTGGAGTACTGATGTGGGGGCAAACACGTTAAAATCTTTGGGAAACATTAAATTACGGTTGCATGGTGATGTGGTTTCTATTCTTTGTTCTCAAGTTACAGATATATCTTCATATCAGATGAATGTTCCAAGATCTAAATATCTATCTTAAACATTATCATTTTGAACATTTCTTTTGCAGGTCTGACCTGCCAGCATGTAAGCCAGGCAGTAGATGTGCATAATGTTAAGAAGGCAGTGGCTCAGAATGTCTGGAAAATATGTTCAGAGTGCTTAAAGGAGAGAAGAATATGTGATGGTGAGCCAGTCATGCCTTCTGACATATGGCTATGCCTTAAATGTGGCATGCAGGTAAATAAACATATGATTGTATAGCTACCATAATGCATTTCATTGTTTTGTGAAACCTAAGGTACCAATAAGAATCAGTCAGTTTGGAAGTTCCCTCTGTAGGATCTGCACAGTGACATTTTAGCTTATCAGTAAGGTCATTCGGCAGTTTGTTCTTCCTGAGCCTTTTGGCTTGGCTATTCTGAGGAACTGCCAGAACAGATCAATGTGCAGAAAGCTGTAGACTAGGAGCAAGCTGCTGGATGTTTCTTGGGTGATGCAGAAGTGGATTATAGTGGACTGAATGCCATGTTTGTGATGCTGTCACATGCAATATGGAAGTAATTCAGTGCAGAAGAAGAATATTTTGGGTTTGTGGGAAGTTTTCTCCTACTATTCTGTATGTGGTGGGGGCATGTTAGATAGTCAGGCAAAATAATAATAATAATAATAATAATAATAATAATAATAATAATAATAATAATAATAATAATAATAATAATAATAATAATAATAATAATAATAATAATAATAATAATAATAATAATAATAATAATAATAATAATAATAATAGAGTGGTCAGATCTTGCTTGATGAAATTTCTTGAAGTGTCTCTTTAAAAAATAACTACAATGTCTTTGGTTTTGTCTTGTAGAATAAAAGACATACAACATGTTTACAGAAGAGCTATGAGAATTTGGATAACTGTGTTTTAACATTTTATTAATGAACTTCAGGGCTGCAGTCAAAACTCAGAGGGCCAGCATTCCCTAAAACATTTCCAAACAACACGGGCAGAAACTCATTGCATTGTAATCAATCTCAGCACGTGGGTCGTATGGTAAGTTCGTTTGTGTTTTGAAGCGAGAGCTTTGAAAGTGAGAACTAAAAGCATTTATGTATGAAAATAGACATATGGTTTAGTAGTATGCTAGTGTGTATGCTTGCAATGCCTTATATTTTAGATATTTCTGTGCAATTTGAATTAAATACAAAACAGCACCTTGCAGGGTTTTTTCTTGAGGTAGTACTTACATTTATAAAATTTAACCTGTCGATTAAAAAGAAACTGATACCTCCAGCAGACCACGTAATAAATTGGCATGTAAAATTTGGTGGCATGAATTATGGACATCTGTAAGAATTATTTTCAAGGTAGTGTAGAAGAAACTTGCGGTGTTATGTTTGTACACACACTGTAACACACCTATGAAATGTCCTTTTGTGTGCTCAAACATGCTTTGTTCCTTAGAATCCTATTATACGACATGTAGAATTTCCACAACATAGGAGAAAATAATGGCAATTTGGTAGCATCTGTAATAAAACATCAGCCTCAACAAATTACAGCATGTTATTTATAGTGAGGGATGTTGGGAAACAAAAACAGATGAAGAGGAAGAACTAAAAAGAGATGTATAAATACAGTACAGCAGTCTTAAGACTGTATTGAGTATTTTCTGGCAAGACTACTATTGTCACAACACTGAAATAAGATGATATGCTAGGCAAAGAGCCCTTGTATTCAGTAGGGATTTCTACCATCATAGATAGTTCAGTGAACACTCTCTAGAGCCATGATGGCAAACCTTGGCACTCCAGATGTTCTTGGACTTCAATTCCCAGAAGCCCAAGCCCCCATAAATCCACACGAATGGGTTTACTGCGAGTCATCCAGCTCGCAGTAAACCCATTTGTGTGGATTCACAGGGGCTTGGGCTTCTGGGAATTGAAGTCCAAGAACATCTGGAATGCCAAGGTTCGCCATCATGGCTCTAGATGCAGTATTTTCCAATCTTTGTTTTTTTGGACTTCAGTTCTCAGAAGCCTAAGTCACTTCCCCGAAGCACTGATCAGCCAGTGATTAGGTTTCTGGGAATTGAAGTCTACCAGTGTTCCACGGAACATGGTTTGGGAAATGCTGCAAGAGTAACAATGGCATTTGCAAGTACTGTATTACCTTTGGCAGAAAAAGATTTCTATACTTGAACACAATTTGGAAGGGTCTGGACTAGAGATATAAAATCTCTAAACATCAGGAGCATTCATGTGATTTAAAAATAAGTTTTGTATAGTACAGTAATACCTCAGATAACGTTTACCTCAGATAACGCTAAAATTGCATAACATTAAGTAATCTGGGGAGGATAATTGGATTGAATAATGTTAAGGTCCTATGGGATGGATCGGATAACAACCGCTAAAGCCTGTGCGGTTACAACACTGGGGAACAAAAAAATTTTTTTCAACTGATTTCGAGCATTTTGGAGTGGCTGATTCCAAAAATGCCATCCATTTTGTTCTAGCAGCTCTAGTTCATGAGATATCGATGATGTCATTATACATTGCTCTTATGACTACACTTGTATTTGCCTCCCATTTGTAAATTGATTGTTTTAATAATACTTATTGATGTTGTTCAAGCTCTATTCCTGTTGTTGTTGCAAGTGTAATTTAACTAATCTGACCTTTTTTGTCATACTCTGTGCTCTCCTTTACTGTTGAGACTGGATGCTGTGCATCCCGAAACTAGTCCAACTCCGCAGCTGCTCCATGGATTGACCTAATGTGAATAAGCCATATCTAAAAAACTAGAGCTGATGGGGCATAACTGAAAGCATTTTTGGAACAGTGACCCAGATATAGCCAGAAATAGGTGAAAATTGTGAGGCACCAAAATCACTGTTCCCCAGTGCAATGTATCTCTATGGAGCATTAACGTTATCCGATCCATCCCACAGGATTTTAACATGCATTGGATAACACTAAAAATCAGAGAACACCAAGACTTGTGGAACCAAGTCTTAGCATTATCTGAGGTATTGCTATATAAGAATTAAGGATTTGCTCATCGCCTTAAGGTTACTTGCTAAGATATTTTAACATTTATTTTAGGTGTTATGAATGTAATGAAGAGTTGTCAACACACTGTAATAAGAAGGCTTTAGCACAGATAGTTGACTTCCTCCAAAGACATGTTACTCGGAATGAATCAAGTAAGTTACTTGAAGAAACTTTCCTGTGGGTCAAAATGTAATACGTATTTACGTAGATATTTTGGTCAGCATTCTATGGGATTTTCCTGCATTGAACTAATACTACACAAGTAGTTGCCCTGTTTGCTGAGGTGTCTGTAGCATGCACAACTAATACCACAAGCAGTTGCACTGTTTGGTGAGGAGTTTATGCAGCCAGTTTATGCAGCCAGCTAGATAAGCAGCTGCATAACAGTCATCTTGCCCAATAGTTGTATGCACAGAAGTCTTCAACAGGATATTTGTTATCAAGTACTGTAGGACATGAGATTTGGGACCTTAGCAGTTGCTTCAGGAATTCCCAGTGTGGCACAGAGCCTTGCAATTCAACATGGAATAGATGCTTGTATTCTCAGTAGATAAGAGATTGATTTGTTCATGACTTTCTACTAAGCATTGTTGTGGTTAACTTGTAAAATAGAGATGGGGAGGTCTTGAACTTGTGACATCTGGTTCAGAAGCCCTGACTTCCAGAGATCTGTACATTTGGTTTACTTTATAGTGAAGGAAATTGACTCAGAGCTATAACATAAACATTATCCAGCATTATCTTGTTTTTTCATTGTGTCAATGGCCAGAGGGTTATTGGGAATTTGTTTGTTTGTTTATATCCTGCCTAGCTGGGATATTCTCCCACTGTGGTTGGCATACAATAAATTATTATTTTTATGATAATAGTATAAAATTAAACCTAAAGAATAAACCAAATTGAATAAATCAGACTCTTCTCCCTTCATTTCTGCTCTCCTGCCAAGATGCATCAAGTTGAGAGAAACAAATGTTCCCAAACTGTGTTTTATAGTGGCAATTAGTTTGCTATCAGTTTTTTCCTTCCAAAAAGCAGGCCAGACATAACGGGAGAGCTGGCAAAGGGATGGGTGCTTTTTTATACTGGCATAAGTGAATTTATGTAAATTGTGGTGACAAATTACTGCTAATGAGCAAGTTTCAATTTGCACTCCTACTTGTATGTTATTCATGCTGTTACTTAATAACACTACTTGTTAATAAGTGGTGAGTTATTATTTAGTGTCAATTCACTACCACAGGTTTACACAATTACACTGGTACTGTACCTCAGTTTATGAATATACTGTGTTCTCTGGGATGTTTCCTATTGCAAAAAATGTGTAAACTGAATGCATGGGGACGGTGCATTTCCTATGGGAAACCACGTTGTGACTAAAGTATTTTGGTTTTCAGTGCATTCCTATGTGGAATTGCATTCAATGCATTCCTATGGGAAATTTGGCTAAATTAATTTTCGCTGTAAGAAACATCTAACACACCATGATCACAGAATCATCTCCTGTGGTACGTATGAATGAGACATGCAGGATTTAACACTGGAACTGCAATGGACTGCCGCAGCCTTGAGGATATAACAAGGTGCGCCTTTACAGCCAGTACACCTGGCATGGCCTCTTCTGCCTCCAGTTGTGAATTAAAAGAGTGAGGTGGTTCCTCTGCTCATTTTGCTGTTGGGCCCAATATGATGGTTTCCAGTGGCATTTCCTCCACTCAGGGGGCCATCACCCCACCCAAAGGGGCTCATCTGTCCATAGCTGTTGGCCTCTTTAGGGAGTCAGGTTATTTACCGCTGCACAACACTCGGCTGGATGTCCAGCCATACAAAATTAGCAATTCAGACAACAATTTGATGGGGATTTTGCTTGCCTGTGGCTCCATCTGTCCTTTTTGTTTATTTATATTTCTAGAGGTAGGCATTTGCGAATACCTTTGTCCTTATTGAGGAGGGTTTGGAGTTCTTTGGATTCGTAATCCTAGAATTCTCCAAGAATTCCAAGGAGATCCAGCCCATAGACTCATGTCTACAGACTCCTCTATTTCATTCATCTGTAGCAGGACCTAGTATTCCAAAATGGCATTTTAGGCCTTCAATTCCTTCCACTATGTTTCTTGGGAGGAAGCTGCCACAATCCTCTGTTTTGTCCACCCCACATATTCATCTTTTCTTGCAATGCATATTTTAGTTAATCCTAAATTGGGGCAATAGGCCATGCCTCACCTCTCACACTGGAGATATTGGTTATATTATATTTTAAGCAGACTTCCACATAATAATTGTATGCTAGTGGCAGCCATTGCCAAGTGAATGTGCATAGTCTGATAAAGCAAGAGATCATTAAAAAGAAAGGAGAAACAATATCCATTACGCATAAAAAAAGTAGAGATGTGTCATTTGGATTGTTTGGATTCCTAATTTCTCCAGGCAAAACAATGGAGGGTCTAGCCCACAGACCCATACCTTCAGACACTTGTGTTTTGTTAACCTAACATACAGCCTGTTAAGATGCATGGCATTCTAGGCCTTCTTAGTGTCCCGTGGTGCTTCCTCAAATAAAGTTGTTGCCATATTTCCTAGGCATTAGAGTTTTTCAGGAAGACCTTTCTATTAAGCCTAAAGGGCAGCAAAACTACAATTCCCAGGAGCACTGCCTTCAGTACTAATCAATGTGATTTTTCGCTTTTCATTAGTAGATAAAATATTTGTGTGGCAGTAGGAACCTTGTTTCTCCACTTAGCAGTCCACAAGATTTAATTTTAGCTTCAAAAATGTGCAAATTATGTTGCTTCTACATGACTGATCTAGAGAATTACATCAAGCAATTGAGATGAACCAAAGTGTGGGTTTCCCAAAAGAATACTGGCAGCTGTCTGGATTTATGATCTGATTTAGAGAGTCACCTTGCTGAGCTATGAGTGTGCTCTCCTTCCTGCCTCTTCTGATTTTTTTCTTGTCAAAGGTAAATTCTCTATTTGGTTGACAGGTAATGTTCATTTAAAGCTTGAGTTTCACTAGCAATAATTACTGAGCAGAAGCCAGTTGTAGGTTGTTAAACTGTCTTTGCAATGAAAGTGGATGCATTGTTGTAAAATGACACACTTGTGAGTTCACAGTGAACCTAACATATGTGTAGCACGCAGTAACCATGGTGAACTACAACAGTTTTAAACAACTGTTCTTTAGGAAAAAAGTTTGGAAATGAGGATCATCTGATTGCCGGAAACACTGCTTATGCAAATGATTTTACTTGCATCTTTTTCTTTCCTTTAATTAGAAGACTGACATTTGCCATTTCTGCAAAGCTCGCTATACCACTTGGAGTTTTGAGATTCTTAATATAGGCACTAAATAACAGCATTGTTCCAAAATATGTTGGCTTGTTTAATGGAATATTGACCGTCAGACATTGTAGACTTGTGTATGCATTGCATCTTCATTAGCATATTTAATTGTGTTCTTTCTTTTTTTTAATCGGTCTGTCCTTGCAGTAATTTCTGACTATTTATTTCTTAATTTACATTTACACCCTACCCTTCAGGTCCAGGCACCACTCCAGTGTTTCCCAAATGCTGGTTTTTGGACTTCAGTTCCCAGAAGCCTAAGTCATTTCCCCAAAGCACTGATCAGCCAATGTACTGACTTAGGCTTCTGGGAATTGAAGTCCACTAGTGGGCTATGTATCCCTTGTTGGGAACCACTGCACCACTCTATTACTTACTTACTTACTACCACACTGTGGGCGGAGCCTGTGACGTGAGTGAAGCCTACATCATGGGTGAAGCCTATATCGTGGGCAATCTAATCATGCCTGCCATATGGCCATGTATACATCTGCAAACACAGGCAGCGCTGGCTCTTTGGCTGTAAATGGAGATGAGCACTGCACCCTAGAGTCAGATATGACTGGCTTTTGAGCAAGGGAGACCTTGAACCACTTGCAGGGACAAAACCTGAGGGGGCAGGGCAGGGAGTTGGGTATGGCCACCCAATTTTGCTACCCCCCCCCTCCGGGGGGGTGCGAACCTGTTGCTGTCCACCACTGGTTACAATGCTCCCTGCATAGTGGGAAATCACCACTGATTAGGCTCTTGATCCAATGGCACTGCTGTAGAGGCGAGTTAATCTTAATGCATATGGGATGTAAACGTGTAACATGAAGAATTCCTTCCGATATGCAGACACCCGGGTTTCAATTATATACTTTGGTCTATGCACATTTTCTTAAGAAGTAAACAATACTAAATGTAGGTCACTTAAAAGTGGAGAATAAAGGTGGAAGTAATGCAGAATGAAGAGCTGCTGCTATATAAGATTTATCTTCTGATTGAGGTTATGCCAGTTTCATGGATTTTACCAGTATCTATCTATTCTGTTTTAATGGATGGGGTGAGTGGGTAATTTTTTTCAATTTTTAAATAGGGTTTTTTAAGGGTGTTAGTTTTGATGTTGCTTTTAATGGTTGCTAGCCACCCAGAGTTGTTGCTGAGTTGGGCGGGAATAGAAATTTTAAGAATAAATAAATAATAAATAATAATTCTTTCATAACCCTGCAAACAAATGGCAGTTTGCATTAAGGCAAGGTTGGGTTATGATACTAAGTGTAAAATTCATCATGTAAGGCTTAAAGCAACCATCTGGGGACAGAAAATAAGATGTAAAGTGTTCCAAAATAATTTTTTTGGGGGAGGTTTTTTATTAAATTGACTCAGATACACTATTCCTTTTTCTTCCTTCCTTCCTTTCCAAAACTGAGAAATGCTACTTCAATTTGTTGTTTATTTTTTTTCTTCAACAGAACAGCAGGCAATATATTTATTATCTAGATTGGCTTGTACAAAATGAAATAATTTTATTCATCTTTGCTTTTTACCATGTGGCTCTGCAGCTCAAGTATCAGAGGACTAAACAATGCAGAAGCCTGAACATGGTGTCCCTGGTGTCTCCCACGCTCTGTGCGTATAAAGGAACACAAATGTTTCCAAATGAAAGGGAAAGAGTGTATTTTTTTTTTTAAGTTGTGCATCATCTGTACACCCAATTAAATTTCTGTTTCAGGAAGGTTACAAAAATGTGTGCACTGTGTGCGTGCGTGCACAACTTTCTCTTTATGTGCACAGAGTTCTTTGTATAAGTAAATAATAAATAAATAAATAGTAAAGTGCTTCTGTGCCAGTTTTCAAGATAAAGGCTACCCGGGGCAGTTTACAGATTAAATGCAGACATCTCAGTCTTCTATATCTCTTGGTGTAAGAACAGAAAACAGTGTTAAATTGGCAACTTCTCTACCCAAGCAAATCTAAATGTAGAATGAAATATGAGAAATTAAAAGAAGGCAGTAAATTCTTTTGAGTTCAGTGTGACTGACTTCAAAATAGATTGCCTTGGTGCAGTTTTCTTTATGGCACTTCTTATAGTCCCCAAATTAATATCCCCATCTTAGGGATCTTGACATATAATAATAATAATAATAATAATAATAATAATAATAATAATAATAATAATAATAATAATAATAATAATAATAATAATAATAATAATAATAATAATAATAATATTTCCCACATCAGATGCTGTCAGTTGTTAATGATCAGTTATTGTTGTTGAATGTTATTGTTATATTAACTGTTATACACTGTCCAGAGTGGGAAATATCTCATCATTTTTGTCATTGTGTTCATAACCCCAAATGTTGCTATAGCTGTTGAAATCTGCTTCTAGAAAGTGAGTGTTTTTTTGTTCCATATTAGACAGAATGGCATATTAGATGGCTTGTAAATTAGTGTTATACATACAGCTAATTCAACTGTAAAGATTTCTGTGATATCCTCTCTGGTATAGTCCGCTGAGAGGACTTTGATACCTGGTTTTACAAAAATGGGCACTTTTGTATTGTTTGTGGTATTTCTTAGCAACTAGACAGATTTCAGGAACTTTTGGTTCAGGCTGATCAGTTCCTCTGTGAGTTTTTTGGACACAAAGGATGTCACATTTCCATTTGTGGCAAAGTGAAGTCAAGAGTTCTTCTTTGGATAAATATCAGAGTCAACAAAACAAAACAAAAAAAGACAAAAAAAACCACACTGTGGCACCTTAAAGACTGGCTCCTGTATTTTAATGTTAGCTTCCATGGATCAAGTCCACTTCATCAGACATAAGAGTGGATTTTCATGTTATACATTTATACATCCGAGTATTCAGAGTAGCTGGGAAAAGTTGGTTGTTCAGGAGATGGATATACAAATCAGTGACTTATTTACAACCAGTAATAACATGCAAACTGATTGCTAAACCAGGGGTTCCAAAATTTTTGGGCTGAAGGCTGGTTACATGTTTGAGTGAACCAGTCATGTGGCTTCTCCCACTGGACGCGGAAGTAAAACGCACCCACACATGTGCAAAATGCTGCCGTAAATGCACCTGCGGCTGTCGTAAACATGTTTACGACAGCTGCAGGTCATTTACAGCAGTGCTTTGGACATTCGCGGGCACATTTACTTTGCTTCCAAGAGCAGCGGGGGGAGGGGGGGGAGATTTTGCACCATGGGCTGAATCCAGCCAGTGGGGAACCTCTGTGCTAAACTGATGAACAAAAGTTCCATTTTCTCCCAGGGCTGTTGTATGAAAATTTTAGTTGTTTTTTTAAAAATAAGTCCCAATGAGTGTATTCATGCTTGTTCACAAGTAAGTTAGTTGACCTTGACATATTTCACCTTAGTTGACAACTCGGCCTTCTGCAGGTTTATTCAAAGGAAAATGCCACATATAGGGGCTTGGCCTGAGGAAAATGTCTTTAGGACTGAATTTTAAAGAGAGGTAATACTTTTGTGTATGTGAAATGTGCAGTCTCTTGGTGACTATTTAAACCAATGTGCTGTTCAGCTGTATAGCTTTTGTGAGTTCTGTAATTAGATGAGGGTTGAACTGTGGAAGTAAAACAGGCCTGTTTAGTTTTTATGTGGAGGATTTTGTTGTTTTTATCTCTCCTGGATAGCTCGAATTTGAGATTAAGTCAACAGGACCCCTTCCTACTTGTGTCAAGCTGTCATTTAACCATGAAATGAAATGCTTTTATTGAGTTTGCCCTCCAGATATGGTCTGCTGTGGCAATGCTGTCCATATTTGGTGGCTGTGCAAGGAGAGCCAGGTGGTGCTGCAAACCACAGCACAGTGAAGCGTGGACAGATCTAGGTTTGACATTTGTCATCCTGCACTGCTGAAGGGGAGGGAAAAATCTGCTTTTCCATATGCTTCTGCTTTGATTTTTGCCTGCAGTTTCGTCCAGATGGCCTTGTGAGCATTGTTTACTTTAAGATGTTGTCCCAGATGTTGTTGAATGCCGATGGATAAATGCAACAACCATGGCTTGGGCAAGATGCAAATTATGTACCGTGCACAATTTTGTCTTTCTTTTAAAGTAACCAATATAGTTGTACATTATTTTCTGCAAAATGCCGCCTTCTCTGATTCATTTTTTCAAAGGTGGGAAATAGTATGTAGGACTTAATCCATTTTTTCCTTCCGTGTCTAGGCCAGATGTAAAACTGGCAAAATGAAGCCCAATCTTTGAGGAGGCTCTTTCTGTTTACCCCACTTAATCCATTGTAGCCCTGATCAAATCTGTGCTGATCTGACAAGCTTGTCGGATGATATTGGGTTTATTTATTCCTTATGTCTGGCTGGACATCCCGCTATGGTAATGGAGTAGACTGTACAGCCAGTGACTCAGCGCCGGGTTTTGGGTGGTGGTAAATAGCCTGACTCCCTAAAGGAGCCACTGGAAACCATCATACTAGGCCCAACAGCAAAATGAGCAGAAGAGGAATCATTTGTTACTCTGATTCCCAACAGTCATGCCAGATGGACTGGCTGTGAAGGTGCACCTTGATAATATCCTCACGGCTGCAGCAGTCCATTGCAGTTCCAGTGTTAAATTCTGCATGTTTCACTTCATATGTGCTGCAGGAGATGTCTCTGAGATCACACTGTGTGGGTCACTTCATGGGAAGCTGGGATCCACCTTAAACAAAATCATGCCAGTGGCAATTTTTCCTGCTTGCCTCAGAAAGCGAAGGTGGCCCAGAAACAGCTGACCTCCAAGACCGGGCCTCCTGGTGCCCTGGGACAGGGGAAAAACAACATATACTCGGATCAGTTCATATCAATTCATTAAGCCACTGAGGTAGCTTAGTGGTTAAGATGCTGAACTTGACGACTGGAAGGTTGGCAGGTCAGCAGTTCAAGACCCAAGTACTACATGACAGAGTGAGCTCCAATAATCTGTCCCAGCTCCTGCCAACCTAGCAGTTTGAAAGCAAGAAATTGCAGGCATGTAGATAAATAGGTACCACTTTGGTGGGAAGGTAAACAGTGTTCTGTGCACTCTGGTGTCTAGTCTACCACATGCCCATGGAAACGTCTGCAGAAGCAGACAGCACTGGCTCTTTAGCTATAAACGGAGATGAGCACTGAACCCTAGAGTCAGATATGAATGGATTTTGAGCAAGGTTGACATTTACCTTTACCTGTATTTATACACACAATGACTAGGTCAGTAATGTGAAAAAATAGGTGAAGCAGCCTCCAGTTGTCTTGGCATGTCCAGCTTGGTTTTTCATTGGTTTATATTAGTGGACTCTGAGTGTTCCTATATCCTTGTAAGCGTGAAGTAGTGAGAGTGGATTGAAAATGGAATTGCAAACCCAGGCATAACACCGCCCCCCCCGCCCCCCCAATGTGTTTTGACTAGAGGACAGGAAAATTACACGAAAATTTTTGTGTCAGCTGTGATAGGTATTTTAAATCATGGTTGCATTCTTTCTTTCAGAATTTAAATACAGTTCTCCCCCACTTCCACTGTTTCAAGAGAAGATGCATGTCTCTAAGGTTAATGTATTAGAAATGTTTTGGCATGAAAATTCAATTAATGCAAATAGGTCTGTTTAGCTATTTTTCAAGAGCATTTAATGAGTCCTTAGTATGTAACTCATTAGAACAAATATATGAATTTGTATGTCAAAATGTAGATTACAGCACTGCAGCTCTTGGCATCCATTAAGTCCATAACTTGCTCACATTGACATGCATTGTTAATCAATATTTGAAATGCTGCAGATGTCAGTAATGTTCATATTTAGTACAGCAGCTGTGGCAGTATGAAAGTTGCTAGTAGAAATCTAGGCTAAAGAGTGTATCTCAAGTCTTCTCATTACCTCTAGGCTACAAGTTAATGGCTGTCTAACTTCAATGCCCTGTATCTGTTTTTAAGCAATAAGGCAAATAGGAAAATACAGTGATAGTGTGCTGGTAATAATGTTGTACTATGCTATATTAAATATATTTGTTTTATTAAATTGAATGCAAAAAAGCAATCTCCATAAGCCCTTTATTCAGGCTTTACAGATCCATTGCCCAATAGCAAATTTTGTGGTGTGGGCAGATAAGTGTATATCATACAGAACACCCATCAAGCTTTCAAATAAGGGCTAGAACTAGTTTGATCTACTGTATACTTGGTGGGCAGAAAGCAAAGCCTGTAGCCTTATATATTCTTAGCATTAGGTTTAATTGAACATAATGGGATTTACATCTTAGTAGACATGCATAGAGTTATGTTGTTTCAGCCTCATTAGTACCATCATTGGAATATTGTCTTTGTAAGATTGATGTTATAAATTACAGATATCCTTAACAACTACATCCTCTATAGTTGTGTAGCCAGATTTCCCTTCCACCTGGGATTCTTTGGAACCTGACTATAATATTTACGTAAGACAGAGCACGTACATATTGTATGCATTATATTATCTGAAGTGCATATTCTCACCATGGGATATTTTCTTTGTCAATTTAACTAAGAACTTTGCATCTTTTCATGGAAGAGGTCATCTCTAGGAATGTAATATCATTCTAAACTGGTTTTGTTCCCAGAAATGTTGATGTATTTTGTAGTAATACTTCAGCCAAGTTCATTTGATTTAATCTTTCCCTCCCCATTAAAGGTTCACCATCAAAAATTATTTGGATACATGAAGAAAACAATGAAGCTAGTGACCTATTAAAAGGGAAAGACATCAATTCCACTTGGGTATCTGTTCCAGTTAAAGGCATTATTAATTTGGGCAACACATGCTTCTTTAATGCTGTCATGCAGGTAAGGATAAAGACACCTGTCATATAAAGAAGGGAAAAATAAAGGTGAATGCCACTGGATGGTTAATTTCTGTGGGAACCAAGTGAGGTGGGAGAAGAGGAACCTCTACTTCTTCCCTGATGCAATGAAATTAATTAATCTCCCCCCCCTTACTATATTCCTTTAGTGTTTCCCTCTTTCTGCCTGAAAGAGGATGGTGATGAGTAGAGGGTTTCTTTAGCCCAGGCTGTAGTTTTCCAAATGGTCTTGCAGTTTTGCACACCTCTACCAGGCTCAGCACAAGTGAGAAGCATGGTTATCTTCCAAGCCTTCTTTGCCTTGCATGAAACTACAGTAGTACCTCGCTTAAAGAGCATAATGCGTTCCACAGGATTGCTCTTTAAGTAAGTTTGCTCTTTAAGCGAAACACCATTGTAAGTGACCAATTGTTACTTCTGGTGGTGGTGGGGGGTTTGCGAACCCCGATTTATTTAAGTGAGTTTTTGGTTGGTTTTATTTGTTAAGCGAAGCGAACATTCACAGAAAATTCTGCTCTTTAAGTGAGTTACTCTTTAAGCGAGGCGCTCTTTATGCAAGGTTTGACTGTACATAAATGTGAAGCAGAGAGAGGTCCTGCTGAGATCTGCAGAACCATTTGCTGTTTTCAAAGCTCTATGATTTCACATATCCTCGAGGAGTTTGGGACAAGATAGAATAGGTGTATAATTCCTTTATTTTATATAATTATTCTATTTTATGTAATTCGTTTATTTTAAGGGACTGCTGTGGCTTAGTGGTTAAGACACTGCTCTTGATGACTGGAAGGTCGGCAGGTCAGCAGTTTGAGACCCGAGCACTGCAAGATGAAGTGAGCTCCCATCTCTGTCCCATCTCCTGCCAACCTAGTAGTTCAAAAACAAGACATGACAAGTAGATAAATAGGTACCACTTCAGTGGGAAGGTAACCAGTGTTCCATGCACTCTGGTGTCTAGTCATGCTACCACATGTGCATGAAAACACATGCAAACGCAGACAGCGCTGGCTCTTTGGCTATAAACAGAGATGAGTATTGAACCCTAGAGTCGGATACAACTGACTTTCAAGCAAGGATGACCTTTACTTTTATTTATCTTTATTTTATTTATTTATTCGTATTTATATACCACCCTCCTCACCAGGGTGACTCAGGGTGGTTTACATATCATTAAACATAACAACAAAGAAATCAAAACATTCCCTAAAAACTTGAGATCTAAAAAATATAAAATATTTTAAATTTAAAAGTTTAAAAGTTTTTTTAAATGATCAACGAATTACAATGACAGATCAGATTAAAACTAAGTCTAGAAGATTAAGGGAGAGAGGGGGTTTAAACCAACCAGCGAGCTGGGGGCGTTGTGCAGCCAGTACCCTATACCTGCCCTGCCAGCCATGTTTTTATATTCTTCCTAAAGGCCAGCAACTCCATCTGGAGACGTAGCTCTGTTGGCAGGAGGTTCCATAGAGCCAGAGCGGACACAGAGAAGGCCCTCTCTCTGGTGCCAGAGAGATGTGCCTCTCTGGCTGATGGAACAACTAGAGAGCCTCTCCGGTCCACTCTGGTGGGATGGACAGATGTTCTTGGGGTGAGGAGGTCTCTTAAGTATCCCTTTACCTTTACTCCTTTATTTTATATCAGAGCTCCCAAAGCTTTGTAAAAAGCATTGTAATGTATTTATGCCTCAGTGTTTAAGTTGTTAAAGTGTGCAAAACAAAATATAAACATCTTCTTGCTATACAATGTGTTTAATCAGAAAAAGAATTTAAAGTGGCAAGAGTCAGCTGAAATTCAGGGGTACACAGAAAGAACCTCCTCGAAGATTGTGGTATTTTTGAACCACAATCGGGCATACTCTGGTAACGACAACCATGTGTTGCCAGCTAATCTTTCTCGCACTGGGTCAGGCGAAGAGAACTGCAGAATGAACTCACCAAAAGGTGCCTTCATTTTGGCAGTTTCACGTCTGGTCTAGGCACGGAAAAAGAAGAATGTGAAATTCAACTGGAGATACCAAGGTGATGTGTATTTGCTGGGTTATGCAGTTCTTCTTTTCTGTTGTTCTTCAGTCCTGGAAAACAAATTAGGATAAATAAGCTCCTAAAAGGAGTGCAAGGTGAGTAAGGCTGGTTTTGTGTGTGGGTGTGATCAGATAATGACATAATCTCTTTCACCTATAAACAAATGAGTGTACTGTAATTCAGAACTAAAGAACTAGTGTGGAAGCAGTCTTTTTTGTCACTCTCGCTCAGGAGTTCTCAACCTACAACCTGTGGGCCAAATCCGGCCCATGATGCCAAATAACCCGGCCCTCGCTCTAGCCACCCTTACTGCCGCTGGAATCGGCCATTGACTCATTTATGGCTATCGTAAATGCATTTACAACAGCCGTAAATGAGTCTGCGGCTGATTCCAACTGTTTGAGGGAGCACGAAACCAGCCGCTGAGTTGAAAAGGTTGAGTACCCCTGCTCTAGCTTGTCTGAGATGTACTGTGAGATCCATTGGAATGTTAACGTAAAAAAACACAGCAGCATCCTGACATTTGGAATTTCAAAGCTTGAAGAAGTTTCAAAACAGTTTGACTTGGGGTGCATGAGACTGTATACTTTCAAAGGTCAAAAACCTGACTGACAAACACATGTGTTTCAGGACACCTGAAGGAGTATTCTGAGTTAGGTCCAGGCTGTAGCCTTTAAACAGGAATGTTTAAACAAAGTGACTTTCAGTTAGAATTCATTGGTATTATCTGCTCATATATAAATATTATATACAGTACTGTATAGTCTTTTCTTTTTTTATTATTAGAACTTGGCACAAACACACATGTTAAACGAGCTAATGTCTGAAATGAAAGACAAAGGGACAAAGCTAAAGATTAGTTTGAGTCCAGCATCTCAACTGGTAAGCATTTAGAAAGCCTCTTAATGTTTTATTAAAATAGTTGAAGATTTTATCTGTGAGATTAATATTGATGGACATAAAATATGGTATAGCAGTTTTGTCTTATGTATCATGTTTTCCACTATTCACTGGTTGAAAAGCTGAATCATTGCAACTGTGCAAGCAACAGATAACGTTTACTATTATTTCTTAATTTACGGCAATTCCTTCCAACATTAATACTTTTGTGTAACTGCATAACAAGAAAGAAAATAGGAGATTTATCTTTTTCTTATCTCTTCTTGGGAAATTGTTTGAGAGCATTGACAGGCTAAGAGTAAATGGCAGAAAGGCTTTTATAAGTGAAGGAGAATCTTCCTCCAGTGGGATTATAGCCGAATCCTATTTTACTCACTACAAAAGTAGCTCTGTTGAAAAGAATGGGACTTGTTTGTTGACTAACAAGTTCCATTCATTTCTAGTTTTCTGTTCTAGTAGGACAAAATTGGATTTAGCCCTCAGTCTTCCCTGCTTGTAATTAAATCATGATCCTAGATTGGACTGTTAATAAAAAACAAAATTTCAAATGGCACATAACCTATTCTATTAACTATACAGTAATACCCCGGGTAGCGCGAGTACCGTATAGAGTGAAAACCGCATAACGTGACAAGATTTTCGGGAAAATCTTGTATCGAATAACACGATTTTCATGTTATTCGGAACAAGCGTATGCGTGGGGGGGAGTTGGATTGGGTAGAACATCTACCCAATCCAACCCCCCCCAGCGCCCGCCCCCACGATGTTTGGAAAGGGTACGGGGATCCTTACCCTTTTGAAACTTTGAGTTGCAAAAGTGTAAGGATCTTTACCCTTTCGCAACTTTGGGCGGCTTGGAGGCTTGCGCGCCTCGGCGGCGGTTAGGTGAGGATGCGGGGGTCTTTCCTGTATCCTCGCCTAACCGCCGCCGCGGCGCACGTGCACGCCCGCGGTTCCGAAGGGGTACCCTCTCGGAACTTCGGGCGGCTTGGAGGCTTGCGTGCTGCGGTGGCGGTTAGGTGAGGATGCGGGGGTCTTTCCCATGTGGAACCATGTCATAACGTTGTCCGGGGTTCTATTGTACTGTATCCGTAATTTGTTGTCGTGTGGTATATTTCATTCTTCCAGATAATACATTGCAAGGTGCAAATTTTTTTGCTTTACTCTTTTTTTGCACTCTCATAAAATGGTTACCAAGTAAATAATACTGAATTAAAATATTTCATTAACTGATGAGAAACTTGCAAATTCTTTTCTTTGCATGTTGAAGTCAAGACCTGGAAGGTTTTGGAGGGAACCCTCCCCCCACATCTCACTTTGGTTACAAATTAAACCAACTGCTTAGTTTATGTTCATAACTGCAAGCAAGTACTGTATGTGCATTATAATCTAGTGTTTATTTTGATCTTCAAGGACCCTTTGATAGTGAATCTTTCAAACCCTGGGTCATTGACTTCAGCTATGTTCCTGTTCCTTCACAACATGAAAGAAACCGGAAAAGGGCCTCTTTCTCCCAAAATTCTTTTCAGCCAGCTCTGTCAAAAGTAAGTAACTTCACGGCAATAGCAGCAGTGACCTACACATTAAATCTGATTTTTCAGGCCGTATAATTCATTGTTTTCAGTAGAAAATATATTGAGCTCTATGGTGTTAAAACAGTAGAGTATTTTTAAAAACAATTTTATGTTAATAGTTGGGTTACTAAAGAACATGAAAGTAATTGATTATTCTTTCTAAAGCAACTGTTTAGCGTCTGGTACTAATTCATCCACTGTTAATTTTGTTAGTGTTGCAGCTGTCAGACGTTTTGCTAAGACAGATTGTGTGCATAGCTACAGGGCCCTTCTGTTTGTTTTCCACTATTCTGAATATTAGGGATGCAGACTTTTGACTTATCTGGAGACTTAGTGGCTCACATAGCATTTATGTTCTAAGAGGACATGAATAATTCTTTTATTTATTATGGTTGAGTTATTTTATCAGTGGAAGAAATTGTGAAGCCAGGTATTATGGCAGTGTTCCTTCTATCGCAGAGATTTACAGATAATATGAAAGCGGTGATTCTCTTATGCTTGGTGTGCTCACAAAAATACAGTTAGTTGTTTTTATTGTTGTTGATCTGGTGTTTTATTTCTGGGCAAGATATTCTTCACAGTAATGTGATGTTAAGTATGCTGTAAATGTATCCACTTCCTATTCATTTAAAAATGCAGCAATTCTGAAGGGACAGTTTCTGAAATGATGAACAAGAATTTAACCAACATTGTGTTTTTTCTTTGAAGAATTGTCAAAGGATTTATCTACTTAAACAAAATTGGGGATTAGAATCAGTGATGGGATGTCACCGGTTCCAGACGGTTCCCTGGAACCGGTAAGAACAATTTCGGAGGGTTCTCCGAGAGGGTAATCTATTTTTAAGGCGTCCGGTTCCGGACGCCTGAAAAAAAGAAAAAAAATTTTTTTTAAATTGGAGTCAAAATGGCTCCAATTCAGTGCGCATGCGCAGAAGTCAATCTGACGCATGCGTGCTGCAATTTTAAATTGCGCATGCGTCAGATTCTGTTTCTGCGCATGCGCACTTGTTTTTGCCGGAGCCGGACCATTTTGAAGTGGCTCTGGCAGTGGCGGAGGGCTTAGGAGGAGGAGCCGTGCCTAGCCGGGCGGCCCACGCTCCCGGCCGCAACGCTCCACGGGCGCCCCAAGCCACACACCTCCGTCCGCTCGCACCTCCATCCGCTCGCTCACCCGGCTGGCCGTCGGGGGCTCTCCGCCGCCTGTTGCCCCTGGCAGCGGCTTTCAGGGGGAGGCAAAATGTCCCCTCCCCACCCTTTTGCTGGCGAGGAGGAGAAAAAGGCGGACAATTCAAGGAGGGGCACACCCGGTCGCCCGCCCAGCTCTCTCGTCGGGGGTGGGTGGCGCCGTGGCGGGGAGCCCCTGGGGGCTGGCTGGGCAGGAGGAGATGGGCAGCGTGTGCGCGCACGCGGGCCGCCCGCCAGGAGAGCCCCCGACCGACAGCCAGCCCGGCGGACGGGCCCCTCCTTGAATTGTCCGCCTAAAAAAAAACACTTTTTCTCCTCCTCGCCAGCAAAAGGGTGGGGAGGGGACATTTTGCCGCCCCCTGAAAGCCGCTGCCAGGGGCAACAGGCGGCGGAGAGCCCCCGACGGCCAGCCGGGCGGGCGAGCGGACGGAGGTGCGAGTGGTCGGGGCCGCCCATGGAGCGTTGCGGCCGGGAGCGTGGGCCGCCCGGCTAGGCACACCGCGGAGCACCGAGGGTCGGGGCCGCCCATGGAGCGTTGCGGCCGGGAGCGTGGGCCGCCCGGCTAGGCGCGGCGCCGGGCACCAAGGCTGGGGGCCAGCCCCAACGGTCCCCATTGTAAGTGGGGTTTGTGTTTGGGGTGGGTGGGTGTTTGGGTGTATTTTTATTTAATTATTATTTTATTTATTTATTTTATTAACGGTTTTGTGGGGGGGGGGTTGAGGGGTGTGTGTGTGTGTGTTTTATTTTTATTTTATTTATTTTATTTTTGGCCCCGCCTACAACGTCATGATGTCATGACGTTGGCTCCACCCATGACGTCATGACGTTGGCTCCGCCCCCACTGTGATGACGTCAGGGTGGGGTATAAAAATTTTTATCATCCCATCACTGATTAGAATCCCTCTTCATTTGCTCTGTACCTGAGAGTAAATTGCATTCATTTGAATAGGATTTCAGATCACACATTGGATTGCACTATAGATAGTTTAAGACAACTGCCGACTTGCTGGAAGATTGGCAAGTTGGCAGTTTGAGACCTGGGTACTGCATGCTCGTCTCTGTCCCAGCTCCTGTCAGCCAAGTAGTTCAAAAGCAAGAAATTGCAAGTAGATAAATAAGTACCACTTTGGTGGGAAAATATCTTGGGGACATGAAAGGAGCCTTTTCAAGCAGCCCGTGAGTGGCATTTCTCCAGCAAAAGTTATTTCAATCCAGAATTATTTCTGACATGAAATTATTATTAATAATGCTGCTATGATTCTCTATATTCTTACTCTACTCAGAAATGTGTACCACTTTGTTCAGTGGGACATTCTCCTTAACAATGGTCTTTAGCATTCTAGGCTGTGGTTTAAGTTGCAGTTCTATATTCATTCATCTGGGTGAGCTTATTTATATCTAGGCATTTGTAGGATCGCAGTGCTAGTAGCCTCTTCTTAAGACTGCTTTGTTTAGCCTCACCATAGGAGCTTTGTTGGATTCTGAACAAATGGATTGGGAAAGTTTTACGAATAGCCTATATGCTTATGTAAACTTGTATTAAATAAAATCAGTAGGTTGTGTCCAGCATTGCACGTGCAAATGTCCATTGGTATAATCAGGCCTTTCCTCCCCCTTTTTAGTCCTTTCACCTTAATCTGCTCCAGAAAGCTCCCCCCCCCGAAGAGTTGCATTACAAAGAAATTGGATTTGTCCAGTGGTGGGCTCCAAATTTTTTTTAGTACCACACTGTGGGCATGGTATGGTAGGCGTGGCCAGGGGGAAGCCCTGCGTTGCACTCGAACTAGGACTATTTTATTTCAAAACATGGATGGGCGGGGCCAGCCAGAATTTCTGCTACCAGTTCTGGCAAACTGGTGCGAACTTGCTGATGCCCACCACTGGATTTGTCCCAGTATAAATTCATTCATACAGAACTGTGTTACTTTTTAAATCTTTCTGATATTATGTTGGCTTTGCCAAAGTACGGCCTTCTTAAATTTTCAGTATAAGTCCTATTTTTAAAGAGTGATTTAATGTTAGTAGTTTAGTGGACCTACTTGCTGTCAAAATCGGATTCTGGAAGTGATGTCATTGCCATGTGCTTCTGTTTACCCCCCCCCCCGTGACTGGAAGTGACATCATACCATGTGCTTTTTGTTTGCCCATGTGACCAGAAGCGACGTTATCACCGCCATGTTTGTTTACCCACGTGGTTGAAAATGGCACCACGGCCATGTGCGCTGGAAGTGATGTAGTAGCAATGCACCCTGTTTACCCACGTGATCGGAAATGATGTTCATTGGTAGCCTCCATGACCGGAAGCGGTACAGCGAATGCCACAAGGTAGGAAAGGCCACCCTGAAGCGGAAATGGCCACCCTTAGGTATACCCCAGACCGGGAACGTGTGGTTTGCCATCCTGGGAATGAGGGCAGGGCAACCCTAGTGCAGATTGGCTGTGTAGGGTTATGTGATACCCTCTATAACCTATATGAACTTCCCAGTGAAAACCCTTTTGAAACAGGCTTAGTCTTTTTGCGTGTCTGGACAAGTTTTGAGGAGAAGCCATGGAGGACCAGCACTCCCAGCTGAGCTCTATACCGGATTCTGAATGGACACTGCTCTCACGGTCCAAACCACGAAAGTGGTTTGACTTCATTATTAGTGACAAAGTGATGGTCACCGTGTAGTTTTAGCAATTTCTTTGCAGACTGGTTTAGGAACCCACGACCACGGTCTGTTTGCAATTTTCCAGGCTTCCTATCATCTTGCCTGAAAAAAGTATTGAACGCTTGGGACACTTTTCTGCCTGTCTTGTCTTTTAGAGGTAAAGGCCAGGCATATTTAGACAGGATGTCTATCATTGTTAAAATATACTTGTAACCATTGTTGTACTTGGAAAAATGTTGCAAATCTACTAAATCAGCCTGCCACTGGGCATCTAGCCCAGAAACAGCAGTCTTGTTTCTTTTGAAAAGGATCCGGGCAGGTCTATCTAGTGTGATGTCACTTCTGGTCACGTAGGTAAACAAGTCGAAAATACAAATACAAATACAAAAGCACATGGCGATGACATCACTTCCAGAATCCGATTTTGACAGCAAATAGGTCCATTAAACTACTAATGTTGCAATCCAGCAGTACATTATAACAGATTTCAGAGGTGTTTCTTACTGTGCTCTCTTATGGGTAAATGCTTGTTCACTGTTATTGCCAAGGGTAGAACTGGTTTTTCTTCTTGTACATTTTATTTCTTATTGGGAGTAGATAATAGACTGTGCCATTTCAGTTCCCCATATGGTATCCGGCTAAGAACCAACTTTCTGCATCATATGATTATGAGCAGTCACTGAAGATTATTTATTTGACTGACTGAATAAAAGGAAGGGAAAGATAGGCCACATGTTTGTTATGCCTTAATGTGCTTTTCTCACAGATTGTGGAGTCTCTACAGAATTATTTTGATAGGATCCTACTAAGTCTTTCTTGAGGCATGCCTGATGCATCCTTTAGAAATTAATTAGTTAGAAACTACTGTGGTTTTTTAAAAGTTAATTCTGATTTGGTAGAATTTACATCATTATTCTGGCCCAGCATAGTGTTGGACTGCTGTTTCTTAATAGGATGTAGAGTTGCATGTAATTAGGCTATGTGAAGCTGCTTCAAAAGTATTATTAATCTTCAGATTTGATAAGAATAGTTGGGAAATAATGAAACAAAACTTGTTAATCTTCAGGATAGAACGAGACTCTTTTGTTTCAATTTTCATTATAAAAGTTGGCAATTTCAGTCCCCAAAGTCTGGTGAAAGAATCTTGGTAGCAGGATTTGGAAAACCCACTCTCCTAAGAGATGAGTGCAGATCACACAGTGCTGGGCTGTCAGACATGGAATAATTGCGTTCATATGGTTATCATAATCTGCAGTTTTCTCCCTTAGAGGTATAGTTGTACCCCCTTAAGAGGAGTAGAACATAACTATAATATGTCACCTGTCAATATGAAGAACAGAGGAATGGGAAATACTCATGCAAAGCATATTTCCTCCTATTTGTCCTATTTTTTTCTACTTGGGAAGTCTTGCACAGCCTTGAGCAGTGAGGCACAAACAAGGTGGCTACTGTCACCCTGCTTCAGATGTAAAGAACTCTGTTCAGATGTATGCCTTGCTTCTTATATTATTTGGTAGATCAGGAACTGGGAGAAATTCAGACATTTTAGTGTGTAATACTAAATCTCAGGAGTGCCCAAACTTTTTGGGCCATGGGCCGGTCATGTGGTTCAGTGGCCCGGTCACATGGTTCCTTCCACCGGAAGTGGAAATAAAACGCACCTTGCAATCTGTTTTGCAACAGGATGAGATAGATTTTGAGGCTGCCATTTTTTCTGCTTAAGCCAGGGGTACCCAAACTATAGCTCATGGGCCAGATCCTGCCCCCAACACCAATTCATCTGGCCCATGCTACCTGTACAGCTCCTGGGAGCAGAAGTAAAATGCCCCCGTAGTTTGGGCATCCCTGGTCTATCTGGACTGCATAGATTTCTAGTCATATTTCCCTTTGGCTTTTTGAATATACATATTGCTGAAAGTTAATAATCTAATGTTTGAGATCAGTTGGTGTACTTAGTTATTTAAAGATAAATGTGTTGGGGTGGTGGTGGTCTCTCAAGAAAAACTTTGGTTTATTAGTCCAATCAAATTAGAACCAGTTTTTAACTAGTGGAGAAAAGGTATAATTGCCAAGATAGTTGTTATTTTATTTATTTGTTGTATTTATAGGCCACTGTTTTTTCCCTGATGGGGGATTCAAGTAGCTCACAATGTTACAAAGTCAATTGATTTAATAATTTTGGCTATTGTGATTCCTTTGTATTCTTGTATATTAAAAAGGAGCATTAAAGATTGCCCTTCACTTGTAAGGAAAGGAAATTTTTCATCACAGTAAAAAACGAGTGTTAATTTTCAATGCAGTAAGCAAAAAGTTATCTTTTATTTATTTTGTTGGCTTTATGCTGATATTTTGGTAAAGTGACAATTTGTATTATATTAATCTGTTAGCAGTCATAACAAATACAGGTAAATGCCATGACCTTTGTGAGGGAACAAGTAGGTTTTTCACATTCTGATTTATCTTTTGCTGATTCTTTCAGAGCAAACATGTTAAAAATATGACATTTGAATAATGACCATGCTTTATAAACCAGTGTTAGCTGAACTGTATCTTGTTTGTTTTACAATGAAAAATACTTAAAGATTAATTAAATGTGTAGCTGGTGTTGAACAAGTATATTTTCCACTAACTTGGTCATAGAAATGATACAGTTGAGTAGCTGTGACATAGCTGTCAGAGTTGTCCTTCACTACTTATGGCCATTAACAGGAGTTCAACCTGTTCTGTCATTTATACTGCTGACACTGTACAACAGGTTGTAGCGCATTGGCACTGGCCTCCATATGTCAGCACATCTGTGAGCGGTCAGTTCAGCCAACCATCTTAGAGTCCTCCACTTTTGCCAAGGATCTTGCTTGGAGCATATTTTCAAGGAGAGAAGAACGCACATCTTTTAGTTGTCAAATCTGCACATATCACTGTAGATTATAGCTTCTATCCCTTTCTTTTTGTTAACATTTTACTGAAGGTTTCTTGAAGACTCTATTTCTTCCCCTACAACTCATGTTATTTCATTCAATTCATTTTATTGCTCTTTCAATTTCCAATACAATTTAAATTTTGTCTTATGCATAAACAGACAGTGTTAACATGTGGTGTTCAGAAGCCTTCAACAGCTAGTTAAAAATTGTGTATGTTTTAAACCTTTACATTTTTGCTGGTTTATATTTCAAAAATTTAGATACTAACTTAATTTTGTCATTTTGTAAAGACTGGCATATCATAATTATGGACTGATAGTTAAAAACAATAAAAAGTTTAATAGTAAAAAATGCAACACTAAAACTTTGTTTAGCTTCAGCAATAGATCAGAGAAAGATGATATAGGTAGCTGATAATAGAGCTGTTAATGTCAGACAGAGGTGACTGAGTTGATCTTTCAGGTTTATGAAGTCAGATTTCAAAGAAATCCTATGCTTAATCCTGAGACAAGTCTTCTTTTTTCATGTCCCAATCAAAGCCTGGTCTGTCAAAATGAAGCCACTTTCTTGGTTTTGTCATTGCCCAAACCCAAGTCTTCATCAGTACATGTCTCTGGCAGCAATCTAGAGACCAGTAAGACAAGTGAGCAAATTAAAGAAAGCTAATTTGCATACTCCTGGAGGAAAGAAAATATCTTGTGTCACACTCAGGATATTTCCACTAATTATTATCTTCTGATGATATTGTTTTGTATAATGTTTGTTTTTGCCTTGAGAAACTCTCAGAGCTACAGAAATAGCAGCAAATATTTCTTACTGATTTGTACAACTTTAGAATGTATTGAGTAGGTTACTTACATGAAATTAGGGTCAATAAAAATCAGTGATTTAAAAATATATCTGAAATTGCTTTTTAAAATTTAAAATGGATTTTTAAAAATCTAAATTTGGTTTTTTAATTTTTTAAAATATTTTTTAAATTGTGAGTTGCATGCTCTTGCTCTCTCTTTTGTGTCCTGATCAGACCCTGGGCTGCCAAAACGAAGCCACTTTCTTCACTTTGTTGTTGCACAAACACTACTCCTCATTGGTGCATGTCTCTGGCAGCAATTGGCTGACCAGTAAATGGGCCGGACTCTGTGTCTCTTCACATTCACACTGTGTGTTGTTGTCCACCAGCTGTCCCCACTTGAGCATGCTCGTCTTGCATTTAGGGACTCTAACCGTCAGCCTATTCATGGTCCTCCAGGTGACTTAAGGGAGACTGAGATCTTCAGCTATATCCACCTTTAATGATGTTTCTTTCCCAGTGAGCTCCTTCCTCCACCTTTTAATTTGGTTTTGCTCAAAGCAGGTCATTGGCAAGTACAGAGCTCAAAAAGGCTGAAGCCAAAAGCAAAGAAGAAAATCTCTCTCTCTATGTTCTTGCCTTTGCTCTATATCTCTTTTAGGTAAAGTAAAGGTAAAGGTTGCTCTTGCTTGAAAACCAGCCGTATCCAACTCTAGGGTTTGGTGCTCATTTCTGTTTACACCCAAAGAGCCAGTGCTGTCTGAATCTGCAGATATTTTCATGGACATAAAGCAGGCATGCCTAGACACTGGAGTGCATGGAATGCTGTTTACTTTCGCACCGAAGTAGTACCTATTTATCAACTTGTAATTTCTTGCTTTCGAACTGATAGGTTGTCAGGAGCTGGGACAGAGATGGGAGCTCATTCTGCCTTGCAATACTCAGGTCTCGAACTGCTGACCTGCCGACCTTCCAGTCATCAAGTTCAGTGTCTTAACCACTTGAGCCACTGCAGTCCCTGCATCTCTTTTGCCTTTGGTCTAAATTCACAGTTTGTGAAGAACTTTGGAAATTAATCTAGACATTTACATGACATTTACTCTGAGGCCTGCAGGTTACCTATTCCTGGACTATACAGTCCTTGAGAGCAATGCTGTGAGAATCAAAGGTGAGCCTTTCAGAGATCTTTTGGGCAATGGAAGTGGTGCTTGTTCTGTAACGTGGAGCTCATTTGGTCTACAGGATTTTCAGGCCATGCCTTGTTTCTACCTGTTTTACCTCTTGCATTCATTAATTTGTATATGTCTGAAAAGACCTTTCCTGGGGAAATGACAAATGAAGTTATTGTATATATGCATCCACCCACCCACCGGGCTTTAGGTGGAAATCATTTAAGTATTTTTGTTGGTTTTACCATACAGTATTTCACATACCCCTGTTCATCTCCCAAAAGAGATGCATTGGTTTTATACTTTTCCGGTTCAATAACACATAGTCCAAAAACACTGTTCAGATATCTTTAAATCTATTTTCTTTTATTAAACTTTTAAAAAACCTTAATTCACTTGCCAATTTATCATTTATCACAATATTCCAAGTCTCCTTATACCACTCATCAAGTGGAAAATCAAAATTAGCTTTCCAGTTTTTAGTTATAATTAATCTTGCCATGGTGGGCAATATAATAATAAGTTCTTGGACATATGTTGAAATTAATGGGTAATATTTCATTAATTTTGTTAATGGTTCTCCCTCTTTGCAGGGCCCCTCGGTTTAAGGGATTTCAACAGCAAGACAGCCAAGAGGTTCTTCATTATTTGTTGGATACAATGAGAATAGAAGAAACAAAGGTGAAACATTTATATTTCAAGTAAAACCTATTTATACCTATAATTTTTAAACTTTATGATTTTGTACTTAGAAATGGATTTGCTCTTTTTTATAGAATTATCTTGGTTTATTATATTTTAATCAGGTTAGTTGAAGAGTTTATCATTGCGTGGTCACTTAATCTAGTGAACAGCTGCCAAAAATTCATCTGACACAAACAAGTAATAGAGTTACATGAGTGTTAACCATGTCACCACGTGATTACTCTGAGATTTGGTTCTTACTCTACCAAAGATTTACTCTAATAATACTGCCTTGTGTTCATGGACTTTGCCAAGTTATTTCCTTACATTTTCCACTGCTGTCTTTTATTCTCATTTTGTAGTCGGTTGTTGAAGAAACATGATTTGAGCACTGCACTCACTAATGACTAATTTGAGCATAGCTTCACAAGAGAAAGTGATGGCCATAGATATGTTCAGCCTAGAACAGGGGTTCTCAACCTATGGCCGGTGGGCTAGATCTGGCCCAGGGCACCAAATAATCCAACCCCTGCCCTTGCTCCAGCCACAGCTGCTGCTGCTGGAATCGGCCACAGACTCATTTACAGCTGTCATAAATGCATTTACGACAGCTGCAGACTCATTTATGTCTGCCATAAACCGGGGGGGGGGGGAGAGGAGAAATAGTCCAGCCTCAACTGTTTTAGGGAGTGTGACCTGGCCCCTGACTTCAAAGGGTTGAGAACCCCTGGCCTAGAAGATAGTGTCTGTGAAGAAATCTGGCAGTCATTGCCTAGTATGTCTGCTGGTGTTTATAATGAATTGATTGTGGGTTCCATCAAATCCCAGAGATTTCCCAGTTTTAATAGTCTTCGTCATCAAAAGATATTGAAAGGTGGCATTTTGTCAGGACATGCATTCCTCAAAAACTTTAATTTCTGCTTAATGTTTATAGTGTGTTCTAATCTCTCATAGCTCTTGATAGGGAAACTATGTGGTTTGCAACTTGAATCAGGCCTATTTCTGGTTCCTCATGTGGTCCAAGATTACTAGGCCCTAGTTTTTAAAGCAGGCTCCAAACTTTTCTACTTGAGTGTTTAAAGTCAAGTTCTTTCATCATCTCAATCCACTTCTTTCTACATGCTTCAGGCTCTCCACTTTCAGTAAATTTTTGTACTCTTTCTTCAGAAATCTGCAAACAGGACATATAAGGTCCTCATTGTTTTCCATCTAGGTAGAGATCAAGCACATATCTGCTCAGCATATTAGATTTAGCTATTTGGTGGGCTATTTATTTGCTCTTGTGAAATCGTTTATTTGTAGCACGAGGTGCTAGTTGTCATTGTGCAGAAGAAATAGGGGAAAGGCTTATACATTGGTACCCGGATAACGTTATGACTTGGTTCCACAAGTCCCGTCGTTATCCGGTTTTTAACATTGTGCGATACATGGATCACACAATGTTAAAAAAAGCCCTGTTTCCCTGGAGGCTGCAGCAAGCCAGAACGTCGGGATTTGAATCCTGACATTTTGGCTTGCTGCAGCCTCCAGGGAGGTGGGGGAACTTTGGAAACAGCTTGGATCGGGTCTCCCCACCTCCCTGGACCTGGCGGGGGGGGGTCAAAGACCCCAAAATTGGTAAAAAAAAAAGGACTTTTTAAAAACAATTTTGGGGTCTGACCCCCCTGCTGGGTCCAGGGAGGTGAGGAGACACGATCCAAGCCGTTTCCAAAGTTCCCCCACCTTCCTGGAGGCTGCAGCAAGCCAAAATGTCAGGGTTCGAATCCCGATATTCTGGTTTGCTGCAGCCTCAAAGAGGGTGGGGGAACTTCAAAAATAGCGCGCATTGGCTCTAGGGAGTCGGGAAACCCCATGCACGCTAATTTTGAAGTACCCCCACCCTCTTTGAGGCTGCAGCAAGCCAGAATGTTGGGATTCGAACCCTGACATTTTGGCTTGCTGCAGCCTCCAGGGAGGTGGGTGAACTTTGGAAACGGCTTGGATCGGGTCACCCCACCTCCCTGGACCCGGCAGGGGGGTCAGAGACCCCAAAATTGGTAAAAAAAAGTCCATTTTTTAAAACCAATTTTGGGGTATCTGCCCCCCCCGGTCGGGTCCAGGGAGGTGTGGAGACCTGATCCAAGCTGTTTCTGGACTTCCCCGACGTCCTCAGCCAGTGCAGCAAGCCAGAATGTCGGGATTCGAATCCTGACGTTCTGGCTTGCTCCGCTGGCTGAGGATGTCGGGGAAGCCCAGAAACAGCTGTAGATCGGGTCCCCTGCCTGTTCCAGAGAGATCAGAGGACCCGATCTACAGCTGCAGAGTGTCTGGGGAAGCTGACGGGGACTCCCTGTCGGCTTCCCTAGCCACCCGCCCTTGCCTCCGCAGCTGTGGGGTGGCTGGGGAAGCCAAGGGGGGAGCCCCCCGTCAGCTTTCCATCTTCCCCACCCCTGCCTCCGTAGCTGCAGGGTGGCTGGGAAGCTGAACGGAGAACCCCGTTCAGCTTTCCAGCCACCCTGCTGCTAAGAACGACTGTATCAGATAACGTTAAAAATCGCGTTATTTGATACAAGATTTTTCCAAAAACCTTGTAACGTTATGCGGTTTTCACGCTATATGGTACTCGTGTTATCCGGGGTATTACTGTAATAAGAACTTACTGGAATGCAATGGGGTATTTTACACTTAGACTATCAGTAGAACAAATGGCTCAGTAGTTAAGAAGCTTGCCTTGTTGTCTGGAAGGTTGGAAAGTTGGCAGTTCAAGACCTGAGTAGTGCATGATGGAATGAGCGCCCATCTCTGTCCCAGCCCCTGCCAACCTAGCAGATCAAAAGCAAGAAATTGCAAGTTGATGACTAGGAACCACTTTGATGGGAAAAGATCTTGGGGACATGAAAGGAGCCTCACTCAGGCATCCTCTGAGCAGAGTTTCACCAGCAAAAATCCTTTCAACCCAGAATAATTTCTGACATGAAATTATTATAGTAGAACAAACATTACATAGAATGAATAATTCATTAATCTTTATCTTACATTTCAATGTTTTAATCTTTATCTCTAGAATTAACTCTAAGATTGATTGACCTGGTACATAAAAAATGAAATAGGATATAAATAGTCCTGGTTGGGTGTGACAAAAACATCACATTTGACTTTCATTCTGATCAGATCATAAATAGCAAACAAGATAGCTCATGATTTTTTTAAACCAAGTACAGTAGTTTGAATTTAGATATATATTGTTAGGGTATTGTAGTGTACTATGCAAAATCGCTATAATTCTTCCTTCCAAGATAAACGTACAAGTTGAACAATAAAGCCCAAGTTGCTATATGTGTATTTTCAATGTGTTAATACAGTACTTTACTTTTAGAATACAAGCTAAATACAGCAAACTACTCCCATCTACAGAATTGTGTCTGCCCTCAGTGGGAGGTCTTTTGATCCAGCTGAGCTTTTCTTCTGGCTAAATGATTTCTCCACTCCCTTCAAGTCTCCAGCGACCTAAAAAATCTGCAGTGGAGAGGACCCACCAGAATAGTGGGGGAAGTGGTGCTGGCATTAAATACTGCAAGAGGAAATACAATAAACCAAAATCACTCCCACCGTTCCCCACCAACCAAAGCTCCATTCATTTATTCATTCATTCCATTACGATGGAGATGGCTTTGGCTGTCTTAGCAGATGACTGTGCTGAGAACTGGATAGGGGATGTGTGTCTGTCCTTGTTCTTTAAGTCTCCGTGGTTTCCAATAGCAATGATTGTGATATCCTTCTGGGTTGGCTCTCTGAGATTGATGCTGTTTTCTTGTGGCTTCATCTTCACCAAAGCAGACCGGAGGGGCTCTCTAATGGTGCCATTTGCTAGAGAGGTGAGCCTCTCTAGCACTAGAAAGAGGGCCTTTTCGGTATCTGCTCCGGCCCTGTGGAACCTCCTTCCAGCTGAGCTGCACCTCAAGGCACAGCTATTGCCCTTCAGGAAAGATCTAAAAACCTGGCTGGGACAGCAGGGGTGGGGTACTGTTAGTGTGGTAGCCACCCCCCCCCTTTTCACTGGCTTATATGAAGGCCGTCTGGGCTTTTAGTTTTAATTTTAATTTGTGGTTGTTGGGATGGTATTTTAGCTGCTTTTAATGGTTTTAAAGTTTTAAGGTTGTTGTAATTTTTATGGTTGTGTGATGTTTTATATTTGTGAGCTGCCCAGAGTAGCTTTGGTGAGGGGACAGCAATATAAATTCAGTTAACAACAACAACAACAACAACAACAACAACAACAACAAAATTAGATTTATATACCACCCTACTTGGTAAACCTACTCACGGTGGTTCACAGAACAGCTGTATAAACAATACAATAATACAGTATACAAATTCAATAATATGAAGAATACAAAATCAACAATTACAAGTTCCAAGTACAACGTTACATTTACAAGTTACAAGTTCAAGTACAAGTTGCAGTACAATGCAACAATATCACAACCTCTCACCCTGGCCACAGCAATTCTCCGAGCGGCAGTGGCAGGTGGGAAGTCCTGGTGCTCCCGTCCGGAGCTCCTCTTCAGCCTGCCGGGCCAGTGTCCAAGGGGCAGTGGTGGTGAGTCCTGCTAAATGGCCACAACCGGGGGCTCTTGTAGCCCAGCGCGGGGCCAGGGAGGGCCTGGAGCAATAATCTCAGTAGTAGATGATGGGGAATTCCTGGTCTTTGATCTGTGGTATCCCTCCTGGTTTGCTCCTGTTTTCTGTCCCATTTAACATGTACATAAAATCACTGAGAGATGTTGTCTGGAGTTTGAGGGTTCAGTGCTATCATTATGCTGATGACACTAAGCTTTGTCACTAATGAGCTGCATGTGATCTTTATCCAAGTGCGACAGAAGTATTTGTGCTCAGTTGAAAAGACAATCAAGGATCAGGTTTTCAACCTGTGCTGGATAGAGTAACATTCCTCCTGAAAACTAAGTGTTCTGGATTCATCCCTGAGCGCAGATGTCCAGGTTTTGATAGTGTCCACAAGGACCTTCATGTTGATGCATAAATTTTGCCTCTTCCTTGAGATGTCTGAGCTGGTTATGTCTTAATTGTTTCCCACTTTGGTTATTGTAAAATGTTCTCTGTACATTTGAGTTTTAAGAATGTTTAGAATTTCAGTTGCTGCAAAATACAGCAGCTACTCTATTTGCTCTGGCTGGCTATAGGGAGTAAGTATATCTCTTCACTAATTGCTGATCCATTATGTGTCCTGATTTAAAGTGTTGGTCTTGACTTGTAAAGTCTTATATCTTTTGAGTCCAATCTATTGGAAGGACTCCATGTGCCCATATCAGTCCCCTCTTGTTGAAAGATCTTTGAGGAAGGGCTTTCTCTTGGCCCCACAGCCTTCACAAGCACCTTGAGTAAGGATTTTAAAGAGAGCCTTTTCAGTGTTTGCTTCCAGACTGTAGAACTCTTTTCCAGAGGAGGCTAGACTGGTCCTCTTCATCCTGTTCTTCTGCCAGCAGACAAAGAACTATATTTTCAGCCAGGTTTTTGGCCACTGATAGGGCTGCAGAAATAGCTTTTAGTGGGATGTGGAGTTCTTCTTTTCTTTTGTCCCCTCTTTTCTGCAATTCTTCTAAAAATTCTTTTAAATGTAACTGTCTTGCAATATTATCCATTTTATAGGATTTAAAATTAATTTTAATTTAATTCTCACACTTGTATGCCGCCCAATCAGGAAACCCAACTCAGGGCGGCTCACACAATACAGTCATACCTCACATAATGAATTTAATTCGTTCTGCAAGGCTGCTCTCTATGCGAGTTTTTTGCTATGCGATTTGGACTCGCATAGCGAAAATTCCTATGGAAAAACTCACATAACAAGCTTTTTTAGGGGGAAAACTTGCATAGCAATTTTTTTTCGTTATGTGAGTTTTCCCTGTAGAAACACTCATTATGCGAGTTTTCCATAGGGAAAGTCCGACTTGCATAGCGAATATTTTCATTATGTGAGTCGGATAGCTTTTTGAAAAACCAGCTTGTTATGCGTGTTTTTTACTAAGTGAGTTGCTAACTAAGCAAGGTTTGACTGTAATTATACAGTAAACACAATAATACAATATAGACAATAATTGTACCATATTCAACCTACAGAAGCACATATCATAATATACAATGATAACACAATACAATACTACAACGGCCTCTCCACTCTGGCTGCAGGCAAAGTCTGGGGATGGCGTCAGCGAAGTCCATAAAACATTACAAGGGGAAACATTTATTTAAAGTCCCCAATATTCAACCAACACATCCACACAAAGACAGAGTGGTCGCAGCATCTGGAGCAGCTGCTTCTCATCCACCCAGTATTGGTATGGCTGGGTGGGGGCAAGGGGTCCTGTGTCCACAGCATCTCTTCTATCCTCCTGGTGCAGGCGGGGTCAGGAGGGTGTGAATGCGGAGCAGCTGCCTCTCATCCACCCAGTGTTGGTGTGGCCGGGCGGGGGCAAGGAGTCCTCTGGGGCTTGTGGCCACAGCGTCCTCTTCCACCCTCCTGGTGCGGGCGGGCCAGGAGGGTGCTAGTGCAGAGCAGCTGCCTCTCATCCACCCAGCGTTGGTGTGTTATGGATGTGTTGTTCTCCTAACCTCTAGCCATTTTGTGAGCTGCCTCAAATCTTTGGGTTGAGAGAAAGATGAGACATAAATGAAATGGAAAAAATAAGTTGAGGGTCATTGTCATTGGTAGAAAGACACTTTAAGTTAAATCTTATTACTTAATGTAGTAAGTTGGACCAGAGTAGGCCTACTGAATCAGTGGGGATGTGGTGAATCAGTTCCTCTGTAAGTTTCACTGGTTCAAATGGGCCTACTTTAGTTGTGCCTTAGTATGCTAAACTCAGTCGCAATCAGTGCAGACCCATTTGAATCAATGGATGGAAAATTTGGGTTACCACATCCTCATTGATTCAGTGGGCTTACTCTTGTGCAACTTATTATTCTGGTTCAGCTCCACATCTCCAGCAAGGGAAGAAGCAGCAGCCACGGAGAGCCAGGAGGAAAGGCGGATCCGCTGAGCCGGAGGCGGTGGTGGTGGGATGGGCGATCAGGGCAGTGGAGCTGCCTTCTCCCCTGTCCCCAATGACCCACCGTGCCTGCCACCATCTCAGCACTTCCTAGCATGCCCCTTTCAAACTTAGGTCTTCTGCGCACCCTAAGGCACCAATCAACTATTGGCATGCCCTTGATGTAAGCTGTTACTATACAGCTTTTTCCTTAGTGCACCAATGAAGAGTTGCTTTGGTGCAAGGGGGCAGGCAGAAGAACTGAGTTTGAAAGGGGCCACTTGCCTTTGTTTTTTTTTTAAACGCCTGTCTGCCTCTTGGGGGCTCTAGTCAGTGAGGCACACTGGGACTTATCCCAGTGTCCCAAATGGCAACCATGGGCCTGATGGTATGAAGTTGCTTCAAACTTATGTGGACTCTCATAACCTCTCTGAGATATGTGGAACGTTGAAGATGTTATTTACCATTACCACTACCATCCTGTGAGTTTTTCATGGCTGAGCAGCAATTTGATCCTAGGTCTCCTGAGACCTACGTTGACACTCAGTTATACCATGCTGGCTCTCCACAAAATCATTTCTGATTTTTTAATTTTTCAACTCCAAATCGTTTGTGATCAGATTAACTAAAGAAATGTTTTTGCAGGTGATATTTTACCTAATTTGCAGGTATAATGTTATCTAACTAGTACAGTTAGATTGGTGAGTAGAATCAGGACTTTCTCAGTGATGACCTCTAAGTTTTGAAAATTCTTGTTGATTTGTGCCTTATCCCTTTAGTTCAGGCCTCCTGGAACTAAACTTTCAAAACTTTCATATTCAAAATGGTCATTGGGGAGCAGGGAGGTTGTAGTTCATACAAGAGTCTAACTCTCAACAATTGGAAACTTTAATTTTCATAATGATGATATTTCTGGTACTAATACCTGCATGTTTGCATCCAACCTCTTGTTGCCCACTTTGGGCAAATATATTTTTGAAAAGCAGGACATTATTGAATATTATGAGCAATATGGTATGAATTAATCAACCAGTTATTGATATGTAAAATTCTTGATTACTCTTTCTATATTTTGGTAGCAACAAACTGTTAGGTTGGGATAAACTAATCAAAATTAGCATAAAGAGTTGCTCTTTGCTTTTCTGAAAGCTTATTTTAATATTTGGTAGATTTTTTTCATTGCATGCTTATATTATTATATCCTATCTTTACTTGACCTAGAAGAAGAAAACCTGCTGAATGGTCCGTCACTTGCCTCATTTCTGTTTATGGGAAAGCAGAGGGTGATCCCATTCTGGGTAACAATTAAATCTATAGATTGCCATAATGGTACAATACTTTGAGCAGGGACTTAATCACCTCAGGCGTTACAGCAAGGGACATTACTAGTAAAAGCTGTAGGGTCCCCCTCCCCTTTTCCAGGTTTATAGATGGTGTGACAAACTGAGGCTGTCAGATTTGTGGGTCTGTTCAATCTCGTGAGCAGTGACAGTTGTGCCAGGCTGAAACAAGGAACATTGTCTGTCATGGGAACATTACATCTGTTAATCGTGTTATTGTTAGGGAGTGTCACAACCATGTGGGCATTTTTATTGGAGAAAGCCTACAGCACTCTGCCTGCCACCAGAATACTTTAAAAATGATTGTTGCCATTAACTTCCACTTTTCATGCTGCTTTTAATTTTTTCTCTGGAGCTTTTGCAAAATGACCACTAGCCAATTTCCCCCCACTTTTAGTTTATAATAAATGTTCTAGCACAGCTTTTTAATTTTTCTGTGTAACTTGAAAGAAACATACCTATGTATATTAAATACACCTGTCCCACCCTGATATTTAACTTCTTAAGAAGCACTTCCTTTTGTTCCTTAAGCGTATAAATAATATAAACAGTATGTTACTTAGGGAGTCTTCTGACTCAGAAATATCTACTTAATTGTGTGTGGGTTCTGTAAGATAGTTCTGTGAATTTGCTCATACGTCTATCCCAGTTATGGATTTTCTTATTTCTGATACTTAGTGTTTTTGCTTTGATTCTACTTTACATTAATAGATGTAAGGGAGCCTTTAAAAAAGGAAATAATCAATACCAGAATCAAAATTGCCCAGAGTCCCCTTTTTCCAGTATGGTGCCCTGGAAATGCTTCACACCAGGCTTGAAGTATTTGAACCCTGCTGCTAATTGATTAATGTCTGATGTCATTGTTAGCCGCACCCAAACCCTTCAAAGACTATGTCTTTCTTTGACCTAAATAAATGGTTCAACGCACTCATCCCGACAAAAAGAGGGGAGCTTATGGCCTTCAACCCATTTATGGTATCTAACTTGCTGAGTTATTTATTGATCAGCCCTCTTTAGTATACTGTTGGATTTAAGATGAACAAAGAGAAGCTTGAAGCACTAGGATTTAGTACACTGGGCAGGTCAGATGCTTGTGAAGTAGAAACCATCACTTGGTGCACTAGCTGTTGGGTTAATAATATCTTTCAAAATACCTAAATTGCAGTTGTCTTTATGTTGCTAATGTATAGGTAGAGTTGATATACTCGTAAATGTTTCAAAGATATGTGATTGTATTTTTAATGGTGATATTGGGAAATGTTAATCATAAGAACTTAATTTATGAAAATTTGTTTCTAGAATTTTGTTGCATATAGCATTTAAATCTAACGGCAGCAAAGCATTATTGACTATTATTGACATATTATTGGAAGATACATTACTTGGTATTAAATCTCTGGTTCCATATGAGAGTAACATGTTCTCCTTTAGTTCTGTGTTCACATATTGTATAACAGACTTTGTTCAAACTTCATTGTTGATTAAAAAAAAAAACACCGAAAAAATCTACAAGACATTTGATAAGGGCCTTAGTTTCAGCCATGAAGGCTGAAGCTCAAGATTTGCTGTGACCACATCTTCAATGGACTTCTTTAGTTTTCTCATAAGGGCAGGCCAAGGCAAAGATAATGATCCATTTTACAATATGATTTAAAAAAAAATTAAAATAATAAAGCTTAATGTGATCATACTTGACTCCAAACAGCTTTTCATTATTTACCTGCCACACAGTTTCGTTTTTCCTGACACAGTATCTGTCAACAAGTCTGAAGTGTTGCCCTTCAGAAAAGGACTCTTTTCTTGTTTTCCTCTTGACCTAAATATTGTGTTCTTTTTCCATGTACAGAGCTCCTGTTTCTTCCCTTCCCTTTTATTATTTTTAATGTCATCAACAGCCTCTGTGTGTGCTTCCATATGGCAAAACAGACACATCATAGCTTAATTCGGTCGGGCCCAAAATATCTTAGATATAATGTCATGCATGTCACCTATCTTATTAGTTTATCTCAATTATAGACATCAGGATTTTGATCATATAGCGTTTGTTGAGGGAAAGGGAAACCCACGTGCTCCTTCGCAGTGGAAATTCTCTCCAACCTATATATTTTTTTGCTAGTTCTGACAGGGTACACAGAAAGGGCCTCCTCAAAGATTGCGGTATTTTAGAACCACAATCGGTCATACCTTAGTAACGCCCACCTTGTGTTGCCAGCTAAGCTTTCTCAGGTGGAAGGAACTGCAGAATGAACTCCCCAAAAGGTGGCTTCATTTTGGCAGTTTCACTTCTGGCCTAGACACGGAAGAAGAACTAGTTCTGACAGGAAAGCTTGCTTTGAGTCTTTCCTGCTGGGCTGTTTAGGAACTTCAGTGGGTTGGTGAAAGATTAGTGACATTAAGAGTTAAATCTCCACACATCTCATTTTTGATTGATACTTCTTGCAGGTACTGTTTAGTACAGTAGAGGTGGAACCAAGATCTGTTAAACACATTCATATCTTTTTAATGCCACATCTAGTTTGACTTGTGTGCTGAATGGCCCCTATATCATCTTAGCGATTGATATTATCTGCTTGACAGCTGAAATCTTATTGCTTAACTTATCAAGTCACACTAGAATCAGTGGGGATTTAGTGAGTTAACTCCTCTGTGAAAGTAAAAGGTAAAGGTCACAATTGCTCGAAAGCCAGTCGTATCTGACTCTAGGGTGTGGTGCTAATCTCGGTTCACTGCCTGCATATGCAGACGTTTCCATGGCCATGTGGCAGGCATGACAAGGTGCGAGAACACACAAAATGCTGCCGACGACTGCATGATGGAGTGAGCGCTGCATGATGGAGTGAGCTCCCGTCAACTGTCCTAGCTCCTGCCAACCTAGCAGTTTGAAAGCAAGAAATTGCAAGGAGATAAATAGGTACCACTTCAGTGGGAAAGTAAACAGTGTTCCATGCACTCTGATGTCTAGTCATGCCTGCCACATGACCACAGAAACATCTGTAGACAGTGCTGGCTCTGTGGCTGTAAATGGAGATGAGCAACAAACCCTAGAGTCAGATACAAATGATTTTTGAGGAAATGTGACCTTTACTCCCATTCAAGTAGCCCTTTCCTGTGTGTTTAGGTACAGGCCTTTTGCAGCTGTGTGATCTTATCCTTACTGTACTAAAATAAGTTACAGTTAGAGTAAGTCCATTTGAATCAATAGGACTTACAGAAGAGTTGTCTCACCCAATATCCACTGATTTGGTGGATTTGCTGTCCTGCAGCTTACCACACTAACCAATAGGATTTCAGCCAGCATTGTAGAAGCTGAGTTATTAATGGACATACTTAACTAATCCTTATTTCTCAGGTCACTGACCTTTATGTTACAAAGCTGGCAGCAATTTATTTGAAAGAGTTGGTAAATATAGCAATATACTTCCATAAAAATGTTAAACCAGGGCTGCAGTTTTCCTGTCAGCTGCATACAGTTTCAAGGTTTCCACATCTTTTTCAATGGAGGGAAGAAAGCCTATCACTCTATAATTTTTTTATTGTTCTGGAACAGTATTTTAATGTTGCTGTCAAACTTTATATTTACATACTTTTATTTTGTAAATTGTAACAAGGAATTTTGCTTTGTACCTTAAGGCAGGATAAAATATTACAATAAATAAAATAAGCAAACACAATCTCTTTGAAGTATTGGTCCACATCCTGGTGGAGACATTTAGAATTTTAAGAGTGTTATAGAGTTAGGTACAGTATCTGGCTAGAGAGACAGAGGTTGAGAGTTCAATCCCCAGCTTTGCATCCCAGAAAAGCCAGTCTGTGTGGCCTTGAGAAAGCTGCACAGTCTCAGGGGAGGTAAAGGCCAACCTTGCTCGAAAGCCAGTCATATCTGACTCTAGGGTTCAGTGCTCATTTCTGTTTCATAGCCGAAGAACCAGTGCTTTCTGTCTCTGCAGATGTTTCCATGGTCATGTGGCAGGCATGACTAGACACACGGAACACTGTTTACCTTCCCACCAAAGTGGCCCCTATTTATCTACTTGCAATTTCTTGCTTTTGAACTCCTAGGTTGGCAGGAGCTGGGACAAAGATGGAAGTTCATTCCGTCCTGCAGTATTCAGGTATCGAACTGCCGACCTCCTGCCTTCCATTCAACATCTTAGCCACTTGAGCCATTGCAGTCCAGTCCCAGGAGAAGGGAATGATAAACCACTTTTGTCTACACCTTAGAAAACACAGGGGGTGAGGTAGGATGGGGTGGGTGGGTGGGTTGAGGGTCACCATAAGTCAGAATTGAGTTGATGACAGTCATCATCACCACCACCACCACATACAAAACGCAGTCAAAAATTGACTGATATTGTATAATAGATACACATTTTAACCAAAACCCTAAGTATAATAAACCATGGTGTATTACAATGTTCCTGAAAGTTTGGTTTTTGGACTTCAAATCCAAGAAGCCTAAGTCAGTTCCCCAAAGCACTGATCAGCCTTCTGGGAACTGAAGTCCATCAGTGTTCCATGGAACATAGTTTGGGAAACACTGGTGTATTATGCTGTTCCCAATATTACCATCTCTTGTACCTCTGATGGTCATACTATTTTATGAAATTCCTTGGCATTGTTCCCAGTGCGTCAGTGATTATTGGGACCACTGAAATGCATTTCACCCATAATAAAATTACTTCTTTTACCAGATCTCTTTCTTTTGTTAATTTTTCCCAATTCAATATCTTCAACACTGACATCCCCCTGGAATTGCAATTGCAATTATCCAGACATTTCTTCACTCTACTACTCTTATGTCTTCTGTATTATATTCAAAAGTATCTGCCAGTTTTATTCTGGAAATTCCACAATAGGTTGATCTGCTCATTTTTAACGCTTTCTCTACGTGAAGGTCCCATGGATTCTTGGCTGTTGTCTGATTATATTTTAACATAGAGACCACTGTATCAATTTTGCAACTCTATTGTGTCTTGCTTCATAGTACAACATCATCCATCCTTGTGTGTTCTTGTATGTATGGGCTAGCTTTGTAGATATTCTGAACTGCAGAAAGGACAAATAAATTGGTCTTTTTTTAAAAAAAATCAAATTTGAATTGTCTCCAGAGGCAAAAATGATGAAACCGAGGCTATCCTATTTTGGGAACATCACGAGAAAGCAAAATTCTCTGAAAAATACAACGATGCTGGGAAAGGTTGAAGGTAGCAGGACAAGAGGAAGACTAAATGTGAGATGGATTCATTCCATAAAGGAACTACAGGCTTGAATTTGGAAGAACTGAGCAGGGCTGTTGAGGACAGGACATTTTGGAGATCTCTCATTCGTAGGTTCACCATAAATTGTAAACAACTTGGGCTGATGACAAAATAAGTAGAAAGGCAGTGTCCCAAGTGCGTCTAAGCCTGGGGTACCCAAACTATTGCCCGTGGGCTGGATGCGGCCCCCAATGCCAATTCATTCAGCCCGCGAAGCCCTAGTTGCTCCTGGAAGAGGAAGTAAAATGTGCCCATACGAGGGCTTCACGGGCTGGATGAATTGGCATCGGGGGCCGCATCTGGCCCCTGGGCCATACTGACTGGTTCCTTGAACCACATGACCGGCCCACGGCCTGAAAAGTTTGGGCACCCCTGTTCTAAGCATTATCTGTTATTCAATATTTGTTATCTCCTTTTTCAAATGTACTTACAGCTGTAAAATTCTAAAAAACACAATACTGTATGTACCAAATGTTTTTACAGCGCATACAGTCTGCAATCCTAAAAGCATTCAATAACCCAACCGTCAAAACAGCAGATGAGGAGACCAAAAGAAATGTCAAAGGTATGCCAGCCCTTCAACAAAGCTCCATAATAGTATTTGCATAGAGTATGATTAATGTGAACTCACAGGTGACCACTCGAAACAGCTACAGGTAAGCAACCTGTTTTTTTTTTTTTTTGCAGATAAATTACTTCTGTGAAATGGTGGGTCCACAAATTTTGCATTTACTTTCAAAGTGAATCGCAGTTCAGCTGAGGTCTTGTAGCCCTTAGATAGGCTTTCTGTCTATTAGTCTGATGCCATCTAGTGTGCCAGGTCGGGTTACACAACAGTAACCTGATCTCCGGATGTCTCATGTTGAGATCAGTTAGGTTTCATGTGTTGACCTGCAGTCCTCTAGAACACTACATTGAGCAAGATATTGGTTTCCTACCTCAGTGCGCCTATTCTTTATACTAATGTTGAAGATCCAGGGAAAATGGAGGGAGCAATGAAGCAATTACGGCTTTAGTCTTGGGAGTAATATATATAATACTTGTGGGAAGGATTATGGGAGAGGACTCTTTAACTTCACTCACTAATAACCACCCTATTTTGTTTTTAAACTGTTGAAAATCATCTCCATTATGAAATCTTATTTGAGGCACACAAACAATTATGTTGTAAGATATACCTGTTAGAATATAAGTTTAAATATATTTACAGAACCAGTGTTCAGATAAAACCAGTAATACTAATCTAATAGCTGTATTCATTTTTTAAAAAAAATTTAATGTATTCACACAAATAAAGAGTTGGAATTGGGTTTTGGAATTACCCCATATATAAAGCTTTATTGCATAATTTTTTTTAAAAAAAGAATTGGCTCTGGACAGCTTATTGCAAATTATAAAAAAGGCTAGAACTGAGATGTTGAGTTCTAGAATGATAGGTTTCTTTCTGGACTATTCTCCCTTAAGAGTTGTTAACAAGAGTTGCTTATTTTGAAAGTTCTTTACTTCGACTTTCAGAAGAGAATCAAAGACTGAAGGTTAACCATGAATAATCTAGAATAATGTTGCAGTGATGAATGTAAACCATAGTTTCATTATTTACTTATAATATTTCAAAAGGTTACCTCTAGTACACTGAAATTTTTGGAGGGGGGAAAACTAAAATAAATTCTGTTGCATTTAGAATGGTTGGATTTCCATATTTTTGTAATTGCCTTTTTTCCTTTCAGCATATGGAAGAGAAGGTGTTAAAATGAACTTTATAGATAAGATCTTTGTTGGTGAACTGACAAGCACTATCATGTGTGAAGAATGTGAAAATGTAAGTACTGAATCCTGACTTATTTTAAGAAGAAAAACAGTTGACCTTACTGTGTTTTAGATGTCTTTCATTCCTACTTTGAGGCACTGTGGTAGCTCAGTGGTTAAGAAGTTTGCCTTGTTAGCTGGAAGGCTGGCAAGTTAGCAGCTCAAGACCCGGGTACTGCATGACGGATTGAGCACCCATCTCTTGGGGACATGAAAGGAGCCTCATTTGGGTATTCCCTGTGTGGAGTTTCTTCCACAAAATCCTTTCAACCTAGAATAATTTCTGACACGAAATTATTATTATTATTCATACTTTAGAAATAGAATGTCAGATTGTTTCCAAATATATATTCCTTTAAGTTCTGTTGCCTCATAGAGAGGGAAGTTGAATGTTTCAAGAGCCAACCCCGATATTCCACTTTGATAATTCTAGCTGGAGAATTGAATTTTGATAATGCAGACAAAGTGTCGCTTAAAATCATACTAACTCTTTTGAGAAGTAACACAATTCTTATCAGTTATGTGATATCCCTGACTGCGTTCTCACCTGCTTTACTGCTTGAAGAAAAATGAAATGTTCTTAGCACTGTTGTAGCTTTGTGACATTATCAGCAGGAAGGTTGAGGAGCAAGAGATATTTCTAGAAATTGGCGATGGATTTTTCCATATCCAATGATGCTAACCTGTCATGTGGTGTTTAGTTGATGGATGGCGAGCTGTTTAGCAATCTTCTTCTTCTGCTAGCTAGCACAGTGTCCTACCTTCCATAACTTAGGTTACATCCCATTAGAATCCCTCCCATGGTTTTCTTTGATTCAGTGGATGCTTCTACTGGGGTAAGCATAGACCTATGCTACCAGAAAATTACTGAATATGAGTTATACCGAGTACTTCAACAGCAGACTGTCATAGCACATGTCATTGCGCCAAAGCCATGCAAGCAGTTTGATCCATGCATATGGCTAGGATTGGGGTGCCAGAAGTATTAGCAATTTATTCTATATCATTGTGGCCTCATCGTTGCAATTGGGTTCATGCTGGTGTCAGGCATTTGCTAGCCTGGTAAACAGGTTTTCAGCTCAGATACACTTGCCAGCATTGGCAGGGACTAGTTACTGCAAGCCGGTGCCCTGAACTGCAAAATTTGGCTTGCATTTTGGACATGCAGAGCGCCTGCCCATGGGAAACAACAACACTAGATTCTTGCTGGCAGTCCCCCCACTTGCACAGATGTGGTTGGACCTTTGATTTTTAGATCCCTGCTTCTCGTCATTGGAAACACTTGTAGCGTCTTTGGGAACTCAACTTTCAGTGAAATATTGTCCACTCCTAAACTTAGAGGAGTCCCTTGACATTTAACATTTTATTTTGCATTTGTTTCATTCTGTTTATCCTACATATTTGTTGACATAAGCAAAAAAAAGTTCTGTTGTGCGATGCATAAAGAGATGATAGTGGGCAATGCATCTCAAATCATGGTGAAACCACGATAAACTTAAATATTAAAATTATATGATTATATTAAGCAGTTAACAACTTCATACAAATAGAAGATAAGTTCCAATTGTCCACAGGGACTGTGGTGACTTAGTAGTTAAGATGCTGAATTTGATGACTGGAAGGTTGGCAGGTCAGCAGTTCAAGACCTCAGTACTGCACAACAGAGTGTGCTTCTGTCTCTGTCCCAGCTCCTGCCAACCTAGCAGTTCGAAAGCAAGAAATTGCAAGTAGATAAATAGGTACCACTTCAGTGGGAAAGCAAACAGCGTTCTGTGCACTCTGGTGTCTAGTTGTGCTTGCCACATGTCTACAGAAACACCTGCAGATGCAGACAGTGCTGGCTCTTTGGCTATAAAGAGATGAGCACTGAACCATAGAGTCAGATACTACTGGCTTTTGAGCAAGGGCAGCCTTTACCTTTATTGCTTGGTAATTTCTTCACTGGTGTTTAAAAATTCCACAGGAAATTCAACAATGCTCAATTTTTGAACAGCATTTTTATAATGTTCTAATTGCATAAAGTAGGCCTAAGAAACCAATGAACCTAGAGATATTGTTGAACTCCTCTTGTCTTCAGCTAACATTTCCAGTGTAAGGAGCAATAATATACAGTATCAGTATTTGGTGCTCTTGCATAGTTTTTACACGTTAAATTTTAATAAACTGCCTCCTATTTATAACTTTAAATATATGATAGGATCTAAAAAAACCAACAACTTAATTTTGTGTATTCATTTTTGTATTCTTTTTCTAAGATTTCCACTGTAAAAGAACCTTTCATTGATCTTTCACTTCCCATAATTGAAGAGAGGGTAAGAAATTATTTATTTCATATATAATGGAAATTATTGCTTTCACTACAATCTGCAGTTTTAGAGGATCATTGAGTTAATGTTTGGACCAATTTGCCAGGAGATGTCTAGTAGTCATGTAGTACAGAGCTACATCTTTTCCAATTGTTGTGTATCTCTGTGCCTGATATGTAATATGTATATGGCATGAAGTCTCTCTCTTATGTCTGATGAAGTGGATTTGAAACACAAAAGCTCACATTTAAATACAAGAATTAGTCTTTAAGGTGCCACAATGGTTTTAAAAAAATCTTCTTGTTGTTGTTGTTTTGTTTACTCTAAAAAAATCTGTTCATCTGCAAATGTTTTACTGTAAAGAAATGAACAAAGGTATTCATATATTGAAGAAGTAATTTCTTCAGGTAAATCAGGTAGCAAATAGAATTTGGGGTAGGCATAGAATCCGTGCTGGCGCATGTTACACAGACATGGGACCAGAGCTGTTTCTGAAAGATGTTGTTTAGAAATAGTTGTTTAGAAATATCAGTTGCCTCATAAGTTTTGAATATCTTAAGTCAAACACACCCTCCCTTTCTATTTTGTAAAGACCTTCTCATATTTTAAATTGAGCTATTATGGTGGGGCAGTTCTTCCTTTCTCCCTCCATGAAAGTTCTCCCAGGAGATTAGCTACTGGGACAGGTTAGACTAGATGATATCTGGCAGTCCAATGTAAATCTGTTTTGCATTATATTCTGTGAATATAATGAATATAAAATGCACTTTTAGCCATTTTTGTTTCTAATATAAAGCTGTGATGTATTTGAAAGAAAGCTAGCATTTAATTTTAGCCAATCTGGCAAAGGAATTATCAATTTAAGATTCTGATGCTTAAAGTAAACTCCATTTTCAGTTATAAAGTTATCTAAACCTTTGCATTCATGAGTGACTCTGAATGTTTTGTGTGTGTGTGTGTGTGTGTGTGTGTGTGAGAGAGAGAGAGAGAGAGAGAATATAAACTGTCCTAATAAATTAATTGTTTCAATACTTGAATGTATTTGGCAAAGTTATGACTAGAACCTGTTCAGATACTGTTTTAGATGCTAGAGGTCTACTTTATTCTTGTACTAATTGATATGACACAGATGGGTTTAGGGTAGCTAGGAAAATCCACGAGGCACGAATTTACAATAATGATGTGTTACACCCTGAATAACCACACTCATCTTCCAGACCGCAAAACCTATTCCTTTTGGAAGGACAAATAAAGGTAAACACACACATGAAATGGATGCTGATCAATACACTTGTTCTTCTGCTACTTCTTTGAATCATCAACAATCACAACTATCTGGGAAGCATTCATTAACAAAGAATAAGGTGAGAAGGCAGACATGCGTGGCTGATCTCTACATTAGTTTCAAAGGAAGTGTATGTGCATATGCATCCTTTAAATTATAGGTTTAAATATTATCTTGCTTAAAAATACCAGCTACCAAAGCTACCAGGTTTACTCTATCGTCTGGCCAAGAACAACCTTGGCCTATGTGGAAAGCTTTAAACCACGGGTACCCAAACTTTTCAGGCCGTGGGCCAGTGACATGTTTCAGAGGGTGGTCACTATGCCTGGGGGCCAGATCCAGACCCCTGGGCTGTAGTTTGGGCACCCCTGCTTTAAACAGACTGTGTGCCGGGGTAGGAAGAGCAAGGGCTAATCTGAGAAAGGGGTTTTTTCCTGTATCTGTGTGAATGTGGGGAAGAACAAACTATCTCCCATATGGTACAATGCACACAATGCCCCTCAACATGCACTGAGAAGGACCTTATGTTGGCAAAAGGAAATGCTGTTGATGTGGCCTGATAAAGGGTGGATGTCATCTAGCCTGTTTAATTCTATTTTGTTTTAGATGTCTTAATTTTAGCTTTGTATGTTATATGCTTGTAGTGCCTCTGACATGAATAAAGACTTAAAAATATCTCTTCCTTGCTCCCTTCCTCTATGCCCTCCTTCCCCCTTTTTGTCCACTGCTATCCAAGTTTGCTTCTGGCTGCAATTGCAAGCCTAGCAGGGCTCGCCAAGAGAGCAGACAAGTCAGCATTAGTGCCATTTGGTAGATCAGTTGGCAGGGTGTGCTGCGGGAGGAGTGCAGCCAGCATGCTCTCCCTGGGGACTTGGAACAGGACTGGCATGATGTGCTTAACCTCCAGTGGCCCAAGGGCCTGGGAACTCCAGCCCAGGATCTTCACAGAGTTCTTCCCAGTGGTGGCACAGCATGCGGCATATGAGCAGGCTGCTAATGTCAACCGCACATGTTCTGCTATTTAATGATTTACAGAAATGCCACACTGTGTTTCCATATTTCATTACTGAAAAGATGTCCTACTTTAAGCCAATGCATGTTGTGGCAGCGTAAGAGTTGGGCAAGGGACTGCGATGGCTTGGTGGTTAAAACACTGAACTTGACGACTGGAAGGTGGGCAAGTCGATAGTTTGTGGCCAAATGCTGCACGACAGAGTGAGCCCCTGTCTCTGTCCCAGCTCCTGCTAACCTAGAAATCGAAAGCAAGGAATTGCAAGTAGAGAAATAGGTATTGCTTTGATGGGCTCAGGTAATAGTGTTCCGTGCTCTCTGGTATCTAGTCATGCCTGTTATGTGACCACGGAAATGTCTGTAGACACAGACAGCGATGGCTCTTTGGCTGTAAATGGAGATGAGCACCAACGCCTATAGCAGTGATGGCGAACCTTGGCACTCCAGCTGTTCTTGAATTTCAATTTCCTCAAGCTCTGATCCGCAGGAGTGCTGACTTGGACTTCTGGGAATTGAAGTCCAGGAACACCTGGAGTGCCAAGGTTTACCATCATGGCCCTAGAGCCTGACACAACTGATTTTCGAGCAAGGGCAACCTTTACCTAAGAGTTGGGCTGCTCTTCATTTTGTTTAATTTTAGTTATTTGCTTCTTTTCTTTACAGTTTGTTTCTAATATTGTTTGTTTTAAATTTTGTAATCTACTTTGGGTCCTATTGAGAAAAAAGGCAGGGTAAATAAGTTATGATGTAACAAATAAAAAACTGCCTTGTTAAGCAGCTGAATGGAAGCCACACTGCCCCATGGAGGCAGTCTGGTAACATTTCCTCTCTCTTACTTTGGATACCTTGGAGTTGTTATTCAACACACATTGGTAGATGTCTCTGCGATGACATTTTGGACACGCGAATGGACTTGAGAAGTCAAGTCCATCTGCATGCAGTTTTTTAGCCATTTGGATATCACGTCTCCCTCTGGCTAGGCAGACCATGACATGCGCCCTCCGCTTTCACCTGGCCCAAGGGATCTGACAGAGGACTCTTTGGTGAGTCTTAGTCCTGGCCTAATGACAAATGATGGGCAACACTGCCTAGTTTGACTGCTCAAGCCCCCGCGCCTCGATAAGGCTCTCACCTAGTGGGGGTCCTATCTTCGGAAGTCTTGGTACAGGGAGTGGTTACTTGGCCAGAGAAACATGCATTTGTACTGTGTTTCTGTTACTAAACTTACGTTTAGATTTGGAACATACTAAGGAAGTGTGACAGTGCCTAAATAAGAACCCTATTTTCTGTTAGAAGTTTGCCATTTGGGGGTGGGTGTTGTTGTTTTTGAGGAGGGGAGAGGTAGTGGTAGGGCTGCAACTCTCAGAATTCTCCAGAAATTCCCCAGGCAGATTTCTGGGAGTTTTAGCCCAAAAACACATATTTGGAGACACCTTCATTTTACCACTGAGGTCTCTTTTTTAGGACTTGTTCTGTGTCTTCATTTCCTGCTACACTGCTTCCTGAGGGTTGTAGACTTGTTGCCCTTTAAGCTTTATGGAGGCTGCTTCCTGAAGAATTAACACTCCCGAGGATCCTTGGAGCAGCATCTTTCCAGGAGGCTTTCCAGTAGGAGATGTAGAACTGGAAAGTATAGATCCGTGATGGCAAACCTTGGCACCCCAGATGTTCTTGGACTTCAATTTTCGGAAGCCCAAGCATCCTGTGAATCCACATGAATGGGTTTACTGAGATTCATCCAGACCGTGCTGCCCTCATCACTCCTGGAAGCGGAAGTAAAACACCCCGTACGGGAGTGACGAGGGCAGCGCTTCCAGGAACGACGAGGGTAGCGCAGGCCGGATGAATTGCAGTAAACCCATTTGTGTGGATTCACAGGGCCTTGGGCTTCTGGGAATTGAAAGTCCAAGAACATCTGGAGTGCCAAGGTTCACCATCACAGGTCTAGATAGAAGAAGAGACCATGGCCTTATCCAGATGAGGACTCTGGGACTTGCATTCCATAGGGTATAAAAGGAAAGAAAAAACAGTAGCACATATTTTCCACACCCATCTGTGTTAAGGCAAATGAGCAATGTTAGAAATATTTTAATTACGTTCAGAAGGCCAGTCTGGCCAGGTTATCCTATATGATTAATTGAGTAGACCATACTGCTAGCGACTCAACACCGAGTGTCAGGCAGCAATTAACTAACTTGACAACCCTGAGGACTAATGGCCTTGGGTGCCAAAGTCCACAGGGAAGGGTGATGGCCCCCAAGTGGATTAAATCCCACTTGAATCCATCTTGATGGAGGGCAGCAGCTTCATCAATACTGGCCTGTGGCTGAGCAGGACTTCGCGTGCCAAAAGGGCTCAGGACCAGAAAGTGGTCCATGTAACTGGATCGGTGGTACGGGGGTCATGCTGCGATGTGAAAGGCAAATGAAAGGCCACTGCATTATATTCTCAAGACAGTCTTCGTGGCTAATCACCATGAGGATCACCAAGATTAGAATATGGATACAGCAGAAGAAGATGTTCAGAAGGCAAAAGAGAAGAAGTAAATATATTGAGATAGTAGATGATAAATGACTTAAAGAAGTCTTTACTAACTAGTATTTGATTTTTCAATTTTCTGGTACCTAATTTTTTTGTTATTTTTTTTTTTGATACTGTAAAGTAAAAAAGCTTGCTTGGTTCTCCTGGTCTTAGACACATTAACTTCTAATGTGTGCTGTTGATTTCATTGAACTTCAAGGAAAGCAATTTAGGATGATCCTGTAAGAGCTGTTTGTTAGCTTTGTATTTTATAGAAACATTTATTCGGTTGGTTATTTGAAAGAATGGGCTTTCTGCTCCAAATGTATTGGATTCTATGTTCCAAGTTACATATGACTGAGCAGCTAGCTATAACTAAATATCCAAAAGGCATTTGGAAAAAATCCACAATCAGTTGGAAGGCAGGTTTTTAATATTCTTGTTGCCAAGCTTAATGCTTCTGTTAGTGAAAGTACATTTCATGATATGAAATTAATAAAACTGAGTTCATCTGTTAAAAATTATGATCCTGTAGTTATAAGAAGCAGCTGCTGCCTCATAGTTTTATTTTTTAATTGTGAAACTACACAGTTCTTTGTAACTAATGGCTTTTGTAGTTTTTGGACTTCTTACAATTCTAGTACTATACTCATAGATGAATTATTCTTAAGGGAAGACAACTGTAGCTGATTTGAGTGTGGTCAATAAAGTGGAGCTTGAAACCATAATATGAATTAACAGGAGTAACATAGCATACAGTGTTTTTAAAAATGTAATAAGTTCTTATTAAAACTCTACAATATTATTATTTTTAAAGTATCATGAACATACTTTTTGTTTACAAAATGTATTTATTTATTTATCCACGTTTGTGAATTAAACTTAGCAACAGGAATGTATAAACCTGCCTTCCAGTTGTTTGTTATTCTTTTTCAAAATGCCTTTGAAATCTTCTATTTCAGTTCTTGAAAAATAATAATAATAAAATTGAGTGGTTTGATTCCACGTTAGATTTTATCTTGATGCCTACTATTTCAATTCTTGTAAGCATTCAATTTTATTATTAAACTAAGATTTATGATCTAAAGATTTTAAACCCTAAATTAAAATTAATGTTGTAATTTACTTTAAGGCTTTAGTCCTATGCAAGGATTCTGCAATCTAAGCATAGAAGTTTTTGGAATTTTTCTGTGTCTTATTTGTTTTGTCTGACTTCTTTGCTTATCATTTAATTTCCCCCCTTCCCTCTGATATTTTGATGTTCTTATGGGAATACACAGAACCAAGTAAATTATGAAAAAAGACTGGCCAAGAAATCCTCTGGTGAAGAAGCAGTGGAAAGTCCTTTTATTATGCACAAAGAAAATACTAATGCTGATGGCAGAGCTGGTCTTCTATATCCAAAGGACGGCAATACAATCCTAGAGTCTGCAAATGGAAGTCAGACTGAAGTCAGTGAAAAAGAAGCCAGCCATTCTGAAAGTAGCATTGATGCAGACAGTGAGCCCTCTGAAAGTGAAAGTAGCTCAAAGCAAGCTGCTTCCAGCAGAACTTCTTGTACACCTGCCTCATACACTCATGGACGTAAACATATATCAGGAGCCATTAAACTACAGCACAACAAACCAGGCAATAGCAACACAGAAGTATTGACTAATGCCCTGTCAAAAGTCCACTTCAGAAACTCAGCCGATGGGAGTGAAGGGCCCCTCTCTAAGGATCCGCCCTCAAGTCTGTCGAACAACTTTGCATTTCTAGCAGAGGAACCCCCATTGTTACAGAATCCTCAAAGTGCTTTCCAGACCCTCTCTCACAGTTATACGACGAGTTCTAAAGAATGTTCCATTCAATCATGCCTCTACCAGTTTACATCTGTAGAGCTCTTAATGGGAAATAACAAGCTTTTGTGTGAGACCTGTACGGATCGGAAACCGAAACACCAGAAGAAAGCAAATTCTACAGGTAACACACTAGTGGTCCAATGGATTCTTTCCTTGACCTAAACATATAGGTACAGGAAATGGGATGGAGATGGTATATGTGTATCTGTATGCAGCACACTGTTTTGTTGTAGCCTGCTTTTGGAAGGGGGTTATGTACACTTTGTGATGTGTTCAAAGATAAAATGCAGACCACCTACTGGGCTTCCCTAACTTCTTGATCAAGCCTAAAGCCATTCTCTGGATTCTGTCTTATACTGAAAATGTATACGGTTGGGCAACAAACCCATACGATATAATAGGTAAACTGTGTCTTAGTAGCTGTAGAACAACATACAGTCAAATCTCGCATAACAAATGCCTCACATAGTGAAAAACTTGTATAACGAGTGGGCATTCCACAAACCTTTCCAACATGCATAACAAAAAATTTTCTCTATCCAAAACCGGCATTTCCTATGGAAAAACTCACATAACAAAAAGTTTTTCCATAGAAATTTTCGTTGTGCAAAAAAACTCACATAACGAAAAACTCACATAGCAAGCAGCCTTGCAGAACGAAATATTTTCGTTATGTGAGGTTTGACTGTATCCTCCTTTCGTGTGTGTGTCTTCCCATGCCTGTTCTCAGTCTTTCTCTCTGGCTTCTTTAAACTATAGGGCTCAGCGATGTTAAAATCAAGGAAGTGTGAATTTATTAATGCTTGAAAACTGAGAGTCGGGATATAAAACCAAGCTATAGGAAGCACTAGAAACAGTGTATTAAACAAATGAGAACTGGGTACCCAACATAGTTGTTTGAAAATAAAAGTGAGACAAAGGAGGATGAAGGGGGCACATATTTTTTTTCTTAGAGTGATAATTTAATTTAATTTAATTTTTTGATTTCTACCCCACCCAATCAGGGGAACCCAACTCAGGGCAGCATGCTTATTGGCTCGATAATGCATGCTTATTGGTTCAAAACTGTTACGTCAGAACCAGTTTGATATCTTGACCACTCAGCTGTATAACCAGTGCCATTTGCAACTCCCTGAAACAAGTGAAAAACTGCACAACTATGTTTTCCTAACTGCTTTCAAATGCTTTTCTATGCTCGTTTGGTGCTGAGGGCTAATTTTCTCTGAAAAACTAGGCAGAACTAAATCCTGGAGACTTTTTGTCCATATTTTTACCCACATGTTGAAATTATCGTTTACCCTGTATGAACTGCCATTTGTAAAATGAGAGTAATAGGAATGTGTTGGTGTACTTGGACTATGTGGATGTACTGCACTACATACAGTTATACTGTAGTAGTGTTTGTATAATAATAGTTCTTTTCTCTATATAGAAAAGAAGATAGAAGGTATATATACAAATGCCAGGAAGCAGCTATTGGTTTCTTCAGTGCCTGCCGTTCTAGTTCTCCATCTTAAAAGATTCCATCAGGTAAATACTCTTAAGATGGCTGGGGAACTATTAATGTTGTGAACAGTCAGGTGACAGCCCCCCCCCCCCTGGTAGATGACAAGATAAGTTGTGCTCTACCACAGACATCATTTAGACCGGAGAAGCTGGCTTTGCTAGGCCTGCATTCTCCCTGTATGAGAGGCGATAGGTAGCATGCTACAAAATCCGTGTTTGGTGATACTGACTTTTATCAACTGGGAAAATCCTCTCTGGAATGAGGTAACTCTAAACCAAGCTGAGGGCTTCTGGAGTGTTGAGTTTGCGTAACTTGCTATCAGCAACAGAGATCTAACCTGATCCTACAGACAGGCAGACAAGATAGTTTTTAAGACGTGGCCAAATCATTTATAGTAGCTGTAATCCTACTGATGCTCGCATACATTTGGCATAGCCTGCTGAAGCTAATTTTGGCAAATTGACAAGATGGCAAATTTGCTGTGGCAAATTACACAAGCCTTACCCGAGCATTAATAGGATTCAGACCTTTATAAAAATAGTTTACTCACTAATAAGATTTTGGCCAGGGAGTTATATAGTAAGTTCCTAATCACTGGGGGAGTTTTAAAAACTGTTACTGTATCTGTATTCCTTTTGATCCTCATCCTAGTTAAAGAACAATCCCCTACTGTGTTTGTCTTATATACAGTACAGTCAAACCTCGCTTAGCGAGCATTTTGCTTTGCGAAAAACTCGCATAACGAGCGGGTTTTTCAAAAAGCGATCCGACTCGCATAATGAAAATTTTTGCTATGCGAGTCAGACTTCCCCTATGGAAACGCTCGCATAGCGAGCATTTCTATGGGGGGAAAGTCGCATAACGAAAAAAATTCACTATGCAAGTTTCCCCCCTAAAACTTGTTATGCGAGTTTTTCCATTGGAATTTTTGATATGCAAGTCTGACTTGCATAGCGAAAAATTTGCATAGCGAGCAGCTTCGCAGAATAATTAAATTCGTTATACGAGGTATTACTGTATAGTTAATACAATTTAAGCAGGTATATCTTTTTGGAATGCTGCAGTTTGTCTTTCTGTAATGTCTCTTTTTATACTAGTGAATTTAGTAACTTTAATTACAGCCACAAGAAGATGAATTGTTTTGTAGGTGTGTGTCTGTCATCACTTTAGTAAATACTGTACTGATTTTTTTTTTGTATTTAAAACATTTCAAAAATGCTGTGCTTCTGCAGTACATTTGGATGAAAACATCAGTTATGCACAACTATTAAATATTCTTACTTCTTTTTAAGGCTGGTCTGAGTCTAAGGAAAGTAAACCGACATGTGGATTTCCCACTAATTTTAGACTTGGCTCCATTTTGTTCTGCATCCTGCGAGGTATGTCATACTAAAACCATCATTTCAAGCTACCCTTCTAAAGATAATTCTGTCATATGCAATTTTTATACTAGTCACTGCTTTCACCTTAATAACATTTAGAGTCATTACCCTGACCACAGGACCCTCTTCCAAGCAGATTTATTTAGTATTAGATAGAAATTTGAGGTTCTGATTTGTAGATACATGTCTTTGTACTATATGAGGATCATAGGATCCAACAGTTGATTAGTTTGGTCAGTAGTAACTGGTTTGGCTTAGTGGTTAAGATGCTGAGCTTGACAACTGGAAGGTTGGCAGGTCAGCAGTTCGAGACCCGAGTGCTGTGTGATGGAGTGAGTGCCTGGCATCTGTCCTAGGTCCAACCAACCTAGCAGTTCAAAAGCAAGATATTGCAAGTAGATAAATAGGTACTGTCTCGGTGGGAAAAGTACGGTGTTCCATTCACTCCAGCATCTAGTCATGCCTTCCACATGTCCATGGAAACATCTGAAGAGGTTCTTTGGCTATAAACAGAGATAAGCACCAAACCCTAGAGTCAGATACAACTAGCTTTCGAGTCAGATACAACTAGTTTTACCTTTTCCTAACTGCTTTCACATGAGTCCTACCTCCCAAAATGAATACACATTTTAATGCTCTCAAGCCAGAGTTTTGCATTGTACAGTAATACCTCGGATAACGACTGCATCGGATAACGCTAAAATCGGATGATGCAAAATTTCTAAAGAAATTTTGCATCGGATAATGATCTGTTAGCGTTATCTGATACAGTCGTTCTTAGCAGCAGGGTGGCTGGAAAGCTGAACGGGTTTCTCCGTTCAGCTTCCCAGCCACCCTGCAGCTACGGAAGCAGGGGTGGGGTGGCTGGAAAGCTGACGGGGGGCTCCCCTGTCGGCTTCCCCATCCACCCCACAGCTGCGGAGGCAAGGGCGGGTGGCTAGGGAAGCCGACAGGGAGTCCCCATCAGCTTCCCCAGCCACCTTGCAGCTGTAGATCGGGTCCTCTGATCTCCCTGGAGCAGGCAGGGGGATCTGAGATCCCGAAATGGGTTTTAAAAAGTCAATTTTTTAAAACCAATTTTGGGCTCTCTGACTTCCCTGCCTGCTCCAGGGAGACCAGAGGACCCGACCTACAGCTGTTACTGGGCTTCCCCGATGTCCCCAGCTAGTGGAGCAAGCCAAAACGTCAGGGTTCGAACCCTGACGTTTTGGCTTGTTGCACTGGCCGAGGACGTTGGGGAAGCCCAGAAACAGCTTGGATTGATTCCTCTGATCTCCCTAGAGCAGGCAGGGAAGTCAAAGAGCCCAAAATTGGTTTTTTTAAAAAACATCCTTTTTTTTTACTCATTTCAGGGTCTCACCTCCCTGCTTGCTCCAGGGAAATCAGAGGACCCGATCTAAGCTGTTTCTGGGCTTCCCCGACGTCCTCGGCAAGTGCAGCAAGCCAAAACGTCAGGGTTTGAACCCTGACGTTTTGGCTTGCTCCACTGGCTGGGGACGTCGGAGAAGCCCAGAAACAGCTTGGATTGGGTCCTCTGATTTCCCTGGAGCAGGCAGGGAAGTCAGAGAGCCCGAAATTGGTAAAAAAAAGGTCCAGTTTTTTTACCCACTTCAGGCTCTCTCACCTCCCTGCCTGCTCCAGGGAGATCAGAGGACCCAATCTAAGCTGTTTATGGGCTTCCCCACCTCCCTGGAGGCTGTAACAAGCCAAAACATCAGGATTTGAATCCTGACATTTTGGTTTGTTGCAGCCCCCAGGAGGGTGGGGGAACTTCAAAAATAGCGCACATCAGCTCTAGGGAGGTCGGGAGACCCGATGCGCGCGAATTTTGAAGTTCTCCCACTCTCCTGGAGGCTGCAACAAACCAAAACGTCAGGATTCGAATCCTGACATTTTGGCTTGTTACAGCCTCCAGGAGGGTGGGGGAACTTTGGAAACAGCTTGGATCGGGTCTTCCCACCTCCCTGGACCCGGCGGGAGTGTGTGTGTCAGAGAGCCCGAAATGGAGCCCCCCTGCCGGCTCCAGAGAGTCCGAAATGGAGCCCCCCTGCCGGCTCCAGAGAGGTTGGAAGACCTGATCCAAGCTGTTTCAAAGTTCCCCCACCTTCCTGGAAACTGCAGTAAGCCAAGACGTCAGGGTTCAAATCCCGACGTTCTGGGTTGCTGCAGCCTCCAGGGAAACAGGGCTCTTCTTAACGTTGTGTGATCAATGCATTGCACAACTTTAAAAACCGAATAATGATGAGACTTGTGGAACCAAGTCTCATCGTTATCCGAGGTACTACTGTATAAAGTTGCTTTACTCTGCCAAGTCAAAACAGTGATACTGTATTGGTTTCATAATATCCAAGGGGCCTTCCTGCTAACCTAATATACATATCAAATAATTTACATTCCATTTACCTTTATAATAGGTAATCTGCATCTAGTTAGTGTAATTTCTTATTGCCTTGAATACATTCACAGTACCTCCTGTGAAAAAAATAACATTTATCCTGCCTCTTTTCTCCTTTTCTTGTTTTTTTTACATAAGAATGTGATGGAGGGTGAAAAAGTTCTCTATGCGCTTTATGGAATAGTGGAGCACAGTGGCTCAATGCGAGGAGGTCATTATGCAGCCTATGTGAAAGTCAGACCACCAAACAAAAAGCTTTTAGAACACATTTCTTGCAATAAAAATGTTCAAGGTATGTATTTTTGAGTAAAATTGTTTATTATTAGGTCAAACACACTTGAAGTTTCTGATTTTTTTTAAAAAAAAAATCTTCACTTGTTACGGGCCAAATTGTGATTATGAAAAGCATACAAAAAGGCATAGTTTTTCATTTTTCAGAGGTGTAGAACTATGGTTTTTATTTTCTTGTGCTTGTAACAATTTTCCTCTTTCTGTTTTGCAAACTAGTGTTATAATGGTAATAACAAGTGAAGATTCATTTCTTTCACACTACATGTGATATGGCTTTTAATGTTATTCAGGACTCTGTATTCACCATGAATCTGGAAAAGACTCTGGTGACCTAAAAGTTGAGTTTGTATCATGTGTAATTTTTGTAGCTGTCAGCAAAGCTATTAGTAGAACCTAAAAACAAAGTTGGAAATGAATGCAGCAATACATCATCTGAATTATATCACCTTTGGCCGTGTTGTATTCTGTTCTTCTTTTTCATTGTGATTAATGTATAATTGTGTCTGTTTCTTTGCAGGTTTGAAGGAATCTGCAGGAGCAACTGTAGGGCAATGGGTATTTGTCAGCGATACCCATGTACAAGCAGTTCCAGAATCAAGAGTATTAAATTCACAAGCTTACCTACTTTTTTATGAAAAAGTGCTATAGTTACAGTCAATACTGATGTTATGGTAGTAATAACTATTATTCACACTTGTTTAAACACAGTGGAAAATTAGACTGCATAAAGATATTTTGTCTTTTTATGTTATTTAGTATAAAATGTAAGACAATTAAAATTTTTTTGGCTTGGATGCAGAAAAGCCCATGTTATTCACAACGGACTTTCGTTTATACACAGGCATGGTGGCAGCCACACATTTTACAAAGGAATATTCCTCCAGAAGTGCCTTGAGCTAGTTTAGATGCTTTTATGGCTGTTGTATTGGGATTGTCAACGGTCTTCATGCATAAATGGAAGTAAATTCAAGTTTTCCTAAATCCTAGCTGACTTTGTCATTTGAAATAATAGCATCTGAATACTGATGATTCAGCATGGGTTAGCAAAACTAACACACATAAAAAAAACTTTCATTGCAGAAAAGTTCTAGATATTGATAGCTTGATTTTTCTTTCAAGAAAAAGTGTTAAATGACCCAGATTGATTGTTATATAGCTTATTTGTGCACGAATACTCCTGAAATTATTTTTATATGGTAACCATAAATAAAATAAATGGGAATTAGCTGTTTCAATAAACAAATAGAACATTAGACAATGCTGGGATATACAGTAATACCTCGGATAATCAGCATGTTAAGTCACCACCACCACCACAAGTTAAGGAATGATGGCTAAAGAATCATATGGTGAGTTAGACCAAAAAGGAGCAATGAAGAAAATTAAAAAGATGAAGAGGAGTTAAAGCTGGAATGAAGAAAAATCATGTTTGAAGGTGAGGAGGAATAGAACAAGGACTAGGTAGAATGTGAAGACGCAAATGATGCCTGGAAAGTGCATCATTAAGAAAAAGTAAGGCAGGATTGGAAAAATTTGTGAGGAGGTCAGTAGAGATATTTCTTTCTCATTCCTTCCATCCTCCCTGCCCTTAAAAGGAAAAAAACCCACTCCCATCGTATGCAGTGAGGGTACCAGCCAATAATTTTCCACTTTCGTTTTCCTTAAATTTACTTTCAGTTTTAAGATTCTTCCCCATCTTCAAAGACAGGCACATACACCATCCTTCATTGTCAGCCACTGTCTATTACTCATCTCTGCTTTCCTGAAAGATCAATTGTTTTCAAAAACAGGTCCTAAGCGTAAACTTGTCTTTTTCCTATAACACTTTAGTGTGTTTTAGCTTGTGGTAATTCCATTTGTTCAATTACCAACATCTTGGTGACTTAGAAATGCAAGAGAAAATTATTAGGAATACAGTACTGTCAACCAAACAACAGTTCACGTAGCACCATCTTGTGCTTTGATTTTGGTACTGCATATTTAAAATTCCATTTTATTGAGAGAGACTACAAAGTAGCATTATTTACAGAAGTATCAGAAGGGATATTCCCATCCACCCATCACATTTTGTAATTATTGTAATAATACACATTCATAAGTTATTTGGAATAGTAGCCGTGTTAGTCTGTGGTTCAGGCATATCAGAAAACAAAGTAAAAAACACTGTAGCACTTTAAAGACTAACTGCTATATTTTTATTGTTAGTCTGAAGAAGTGGACTTGATCCACGAAAGCTAACAATAAAAATATAGCAGTTCATCTTTAAAGTGCTACAGTGTTTTTTATTTTGTTTTGTTTATTTTGTTTTGTTTTCTGATATTCATGTTAGTTAGCATTTTGCCCCCAATGTACTGGGTACTCACTTTACTGCCCGTGGAAAGATGGAAGGCTGAGTCAAGACATTGTTTTATTTGCAGATATTTTGGAAACTAGGATTGCCTATTAGGAAAAGGAGAAAGGTGAGGTCATCGTCTGTTAATCTGTTCATATTCCTGACAGGTGAACCAAATGAGTGCCAAGTGCTTTTGGTTCACCAGTCTGGAGTAGAATTTTGTTTGCTGCACACAAATGTACAGTTGAGGGTTCCCCCCCTGTCCATTGCATCATTCTCCCCACATTTGGGAGGCTTGGGTGCAACTTCAAATTAGTAGACTAAAAAGCAAAAACATTCCTTATGCTATTTATTAAATCAATAATCAACTGTTGGTTTAAACTTGTGACTTGTAAACATGTTGGCATGTTAGTTTCTAATTCAATGGAATACCAAAGTTTTTTTTTAGTTTTTTAAAATAACTATCAGTTCTTAAATTTTAAAATTTCACTCCTTTAGTACGATGACTGTAATTTCATATTTTCTTCAGCTGTTAATTTACAGTATAGAAGTCAAATTAGGGTTTTCTGAGACAGCTAATAATAAAATGAGCTTTAGAACACACTAAGATTTTTTTTTACTGAATTTCAGTTGGATTATAAGGTGAAGTATGATTGTATTTAATAAGAATGTACATGTATCTTCTTGTTGTGCCATACCTAATTCTGAATATTGGCGATCAACATGGCAATCAGCCATGAAGATTGTCCTGAGAATATAATGCAGTGGCTCTTCCATTTGCCTTCCGCAGCACAGTGTGACACCCATACTACTGATCCAGTTCTGCGAGTCACTTTCTGGTCCTGAGCCCTTTTGGCACGCGAAGTCCTCAGCCCCAGCTACTCCCTGTCCCTGTGGACTTCATCAAAGCTGCTAGTCCTCAGGGTTGTCAGGTTAGCTAACCGCTGCCTGACGCTCAACATTGAGTCGCTGGCAGTATGGTCTATTATTCCAGTGGTTCCCAACAAGGGGTACACAGCCCACTAGTGGACTTCAATTCCCAGAAGCCTCAGTCAGTACATTGGCTGATCAGTGCTTTGGGGAAATGACTTAGGCTTCTGGGAATTGAAGTCCAAAAACCAGCATTTGGGAAACACTGGTCTATTCTATTACCATAGCAGGTTAACCTGGCCAGACATGTACCTACAGTAAGTAAAATAAGGGATTGTAGAGGATAATCATTCTTTCCATAAGAATTAGCAGATATAGATGCAAAATAATTTACATTGTACATGGAATAAATGAACATATTAATGTATGTTTACGCATAGTGTGTACAAAATGTATATACATTTTTCAGTAGGGTATACACTTAATAAAATAAAGTGAACATATGGAGTTAACTGATGGATGGATTCCGTTATGAATTCAGATGCAAAACATTGTCTATTTTTGTTTTCTAAATAAAGTATCAAGTGAGTGCACATGTGTGTCTCATTAAATCTGTTAATGTTTTCATTTGAAGGACTGGTGTACGAGAAATGTCTCACTGAAATTTAGTGCCAAGTTCTGTTTTCTTGTCTTTTTTGATGCTGGCAGTGGTGAAAATCCTGCTGTTTGGCATAGTAAATTGCACTAGAATAGAACACTGGATGGAGATTTGGTGAATTAATTTCTTCCTGTTTCATTAATATGAATGAGCCTACCCTAACAGTAATTTACTTTGGCATAGTAAATCACAAAGTAAGCCCATTTGAATAAATAGAATAAATAAATAGAACTTGACTCACCAAATCCCCATAGATTCAAAAGGTCCACTCTAGAGAAATTTAGTACACTAAGTAACAAAATGTTGGCCTTAATTTTATTTATTTAAAATATTTATAGGCTGCCTTTGTCCTAAAAAGGATCCAAGGCAACTTACAGTATTAAAGGACAAAGTATACTGCTGGGTATCTCAATGATTTAGATATCTGGCTGTGGAGCCAGAGGTTAGGAGTTCAATTCCCCATAGTGCCTCCTTGACAGGGTCCATTCCAGCTCTGTAGTTCTAAGAATAAATGAAAGATTATTAAAAGCTAAAATTATAATTACTGTATTATAATCTTTAAAAAAGAATTTAACAAATATTCATCTTGGAGATAAGAATCTAAAATTGCTTTTCTACCAGTACTTTTCGCTACAGTTCCCTTTCAACATGTATTACAATGTTTAAATGTTCTTGTTCTGTCGTTTTTAGTTTGTTCAGCTTTTTTTTAAAGTAAACTCTTTGTAAACAGCCACCTTAGTGTTTTCATATGAGAAAAAAAGCAAAAACTGGATATAATTTTAGCGGTCGGACATATCAAACTTATTAGTCCTCCTAAGGCATTTTAAAACTACATACCACATGAGGGGGGAGGATTGTGCTAACCCTCTCACCCCCAAACTGGACAGTGACAGTCCAAAAAGAGCATCTGTTTATCCAAAAAGGCTCTCCATACAATTAAGAATTCTGATTCTCCTCTGCCTCCCAGGAGGATTGCAGACAGGCTGTACCAACAGCAGAAAAGTTCATCTACTGGTTGGCCAAACTATATACACTGTGAAAATAGAATATTCAGTACTGAAATGTCCTCCAGTGTACTGGAGGAAACTTTCACCTCCTTTGCTGTCTTCCCAATGATGAGAACCAAAAGTAGGTACAGTATATGAAAATCTCTTGGTCTTGATTTTGTTCTTTTTCTCCAACTCACATGTGCATTTCCTTGCCATTTTAATTTCTTACCAGAAATAGATTTCTTTCCATCTTTATTTTGAGTGTGTTTTTCTCTCTCTCTGCATGGAAATAGACATCTTTGCATAATTCCTAATACTGTATGTATATTTCTCTAGTTCAATCTAGTGCACATTTATTTATGCTTTTTAACTGATCTATGCGGTTTATCAACTACAGTGGCAAGTTGGCAGTTCAAGCCCCGGGCACTTGCATGATGGATTGAGCACTCATCTCTGTCCCAGCTCTTGGTGGCATGAAAGGAGCCTCATTTGGGCATTCCTTGAGCGGAGTTTCTTCCGCAAAAATCCTTTCAATCCAGAATAATTTCTGACACGAAATTATACTAAATAATGAAGTAGCCAGATGTGTGTATGGCATGTGGCCAGAATAGATTAGTTAAGAAACAAAGAGTCTCAAAAGGATTTCTTCAAACTAGTGTAACCAGAAGGAAAGGGTAAATTAATGGTAAGTTAGGGCAGGTAATTGTGGTTTTGCAGATACTTTTTTTTTACCAACAATTTCCATTAGTTCTAGCCAATATAGCCAGTAGTTGTGGATTTGCAGCTTCCTGTCCCTACCACAAATACCAAGAATTCAAATTTTGCATTTATTTATTTTCCACCCATCAGGGATATTCTCCTATTTTGGACAGCGTACAACATTAAATTTTTTTTACAGAAACAATATAAACTCAATCATAAAGCAAACAGGATAAAATTATAGGTAAAGATAATAAACATTACGGAGTGAGTGCCTGTCGACTGCCCCAGCTCCTGCCAACCTAGCGGTTCGAAGGCAAGAAATTGCAAGTAGATAAATGGGTACCACTTGGACGGGAAAGGTAACAGCATTTGGTGCACTCTGGCATCTAGTCATCCCGCCCCCATGAGCACAGAAACATCTGCAGACTCAGACAGCACAGGATTTTTGGCTATAAGTGGAGATGAGCACTGAACTCTAGAGTCAACACGACTGGCTTTTAAACAAGAGAGACCTTTATTCAAGTATTGCTGTGTGGAATCCCCTTCCCTTCTTAACTCCAAATGCATCTTCTTCGACTTTGTTTAAAATATGCCTTTATTTTTATTACAAACCTTCCCTGTGTATCTGGCGTATTAACTACCTGACTATTCTGTGTTAGTTTATGTATGGTGAATACCATGTAATTTTTGTAAACAAAGACAGCCATATTTTAATGTTTTTATGTAATTTTTATATTATTCGTGCGCAAGTTCAAAATTTTGGAAATAGTTTCAATATATTAGGAAATTAGTGTCTGCTACTAGGGAACTAACAGTTGGCTTCTGACTTTTTTGTGTACTGACACGTGAAGATGCAGTGCTTTGCGCCACTAATAGCCTCTATTATTCACTCGAGGGGAACTAAATTGGGCAAACCCTTGAACGGCCCGTTTCGCCCGCCCGCTGCGCATGCGCCAAAGAACGCGAGACGCGCTCGATGAGGGGAGGGGCTTAAGAACGCGGGAGAGCGTATGCCCTTTTTAAAAATGGCGCCCGCAAGGTGGAAGAGCGTCACTGCGGACCCTAAACAAACATGGTCTCCAAAGGCCGACTGTAAAGGGCTGCAGTAAAACCGGCAGTTACGCGGTGTTTCCCCTCCACAGGGGCAAACAGAGGGCCACGCAGATATAAGTTGCTCCTTTCTGGGGTTCTCTAACTGCTTTTTGTGTTAGGGATGTCAGCCCTCAAGATGTTTGAGGATCCCTTTGTTCACCCATACTTAAAAAGCATCCTCATGCGTGACGAAGCCCGCCCTTAACAAAGATGGCCGACGGAATCGTCGGGAAAGGCTTCTGCCCTCACCGGATCTCGTTGACGTCATTGTCCTTCCGGGAGAGTGGCAGCGGGCGCCATTTTGTATAGCTCCACGGGAAAAAAAAAAGCCAGCCGGGGGAGTCGGCCGGAAAGCTGCCGGTGGGAGCGGCTGGCAGGGAAGAAGCGGGGCGGGGGTGAGTAGCGGGGGGCATCGCGTGGAAGAGGCAGAGAGTCAGTCTAGGAGGGTAGAATCTCCTTTCCCGTCGCCGTCTAAGCGCCTCTCTTGGCCTGGGGGTCGCCGCTCTTTTCTGTGCAGCCGGCGCTGTTGAGGGAGGGGAGGGGCCGGGATAAACGAACATGGAGGGCAAGGTTCCCCCCCCTCCCCACACCCTTCCCTTCCCCAATCACCGCCTGTCAGGGATTCCTGTGTGTGTGTTTCGATCGCCCCCTGAGTCAAACGGGCGAACCTGTTTCTAATACCCCCCGCTCCAGTCCTGTTTTGCGCATGCGCTGTTAGCTGGAGTGTCGAAGGGGAGGATTTGGACTGGGCCCGTGGCGAGTCTCAGGTGCGCATGCGCCAGCCTTCCACAGGTGGGGCTGGGTGCAAGGCAACGAGTGGATACTGGTTCTGGTGCCCGGTGGGCGAGAAGGGGAGGCGGTGCCGGTGCCCAGTGGGCTTCCAACGTTATTATTCAAGGTTACTCATAAGTTCCTAGGGCGACTTTTCGAAAAAGAACCATAAAGAGGAAAAGCAGGATCTGTTCTCCATCATCCCAGAGGGCAGGACGTGCAATAAAGGGATGAAACTACTGGATGAAGACAGATATAGGCTGAATATCAGGGAAAACGTTTGAACGGTTAGAGCAGTACGACAGTGGAACCATCTGCCTCCAGTGGCGCTCCAACACTGGAAGCATTCAAGAGAACTGGACAACCATCTGTCAGATCTGCTTGGATTCTGCATTAAGCAGGGGGTTGGACTCGATGGTCAGTTACTCTGTGGTGTCTGAAGAAGGCTTTTCTAAAAAGTGTAGGGGTCTGGATTACCTTTTGCATGATGAAGGAAGGAGCAGTGGTTTTATTTCTGGAATCTACCTGTGTCTTCATCAGAAAGTTTCTCATAGCAGCTTATTTGTACAGTAATACCTCGGATAACATTAGTATCGGATAACACTAAAATCGCATAACATTAAGGAATCTGGGGGGAAGAATTGCATCAGATAACATTAAGATCCTATGGGATGCATCGGATAACAACCGCTAAAGTCTGTGTGGTTACAATGTATATCTATGGATCCTATAGGATTTTAACATGCATCGGATAACACTAAAAATCGGATAACACCAAGACTTGTGGAACCAGGTTTTAACGTTATCCGAGGTTTTACTGTACTTTGCTTGCTTGTGATATTTGATATGTGATACCATTGGTTGGAGGAGGAGTAGACAGCTAGAAGAGATTCCCTTCAAGCCATGACTATAGACTTCCTCTGCAGGACGTTGTAGGAAGAAGAATCCTGGACTAAATGGGGCTATGGTATGTTTTTACAGGATTCTCTTCAGGTTTTAATTTAAGTGTGGTTTTCCACCTGTCAGCAACTTGTATTAGCTCTCTAATGAAGACCTAAATATTCCTGCTTATAAAATTTCAAATACTGTATAGCTGAGAAAAGAGTTGAATTGACATAGTTCTGTAAAAACCTCATGATATTTCCCTCTTCTTTCAAGAAAGTAACATGGAGTAATTCTATTGAGTTACATTGGGTTGGTTGTATTTTGTGCTTTCAAACTTGCAGTTAAATACATACATAATTAACTGTAGTTTGGATCTTTCCTGTCACAGTCTGTACAGTAATACCCTGGATAATGTTTGCACTGCACAACATTAAAACTGCATAACGTTAAGGAATCCGAAGAACAAATATGCACCGCACAACGTTAAAATCCTATAGGATGTATCGCACAACATCCACTGAAGTCTGTGCTGGTTACAATGTATCGCTGTGGAGTATGACATTGTATGGTACATCCCATAGGGTTTTAACGTTGTGTGGTGCATGTATTGCACAACATTAAAAATTGCATAACGTTAAGACTCTTGGATCCAAGTTTTAATGTTATCCGGGGTATTACTGTATATAGTTAAATGATGGGTATGTGTCTATGCACAGATAGGATTGTTATAAGTTTTTGATGGTTTCTTGGACTTTGCTTTGAGATTTATTTTTATTTTGTGTGTGTGCATGTTTTACTGGTCTTAGCTTACCATCTGATTTAGATACATTTTGATTAGATTAACATGAGTTTTCTTTCCGGTTGGCAGTCATCAATGTTTCTATTGATTATAGTCTGCCAGAGAGATACGATGGCTAAAATCATATTACCGTATGTATTTCCATTGAGATAATACTAGAAATATAAATTGTAGCACTTCTTTTTTTGTGTCTAGGCCAGACATGAAACTGCCAAAATGAAGGCACCTTTTGGTGATGCAGTTCCTTTCACCTCACTGATTGTGGATCAAAAATTTATTATATTTAACCAGACTTATATGCCACCCTCCTCAAAGAGACCCAGGGCGGCTAACAAAGCTTCAAAAAGAGACATAAAACACAATATAAAATCATGTCTAAAATTAATATTAAAAGAGATTAAAACTAAGCAAAGTTAAAAGATTAAAAATTCATACATTGAGAGAGGGAGGGGTCAGATGAGCCAACAAGCTGACGCAACTGTCTGACCCAAACCTCCTTCCAACTACTGTATTTCGAGGAGGCTCTTTTTGTATACCCCACTTGCAGCACTTAATTGCTGCAAGTTAGAAAATCAGAGAGGGTATTTTGGTTACTCACTAAGTTTTGAAGTTTGTGTGTGATGATAATAATTTCGTGCCAGAAATTATTTTGGGTTGAAAGGATTTTTGCTGAAGATACTGCACTTCACTCAGGAGCTGCTCGAATGAGACTCCTTTCATGGGACAAAGACGGGTGCTCAAACTGTCATGCAGTACCCAGGTGTCGAACTGCTGACTTTCCAGCCTTCCAGCTAACAAGGCAAGCTTCTTAACCGCTGAGCCACCGCAGCCCCTATGATGTGTGATAGGAAGTGCCTATACTAAGTTGGGCCTAGCCTGACACAAAAACATAAGATTTTGCAGTGCATGAATAAACAGTTGTCTCTGAACTTGATAGCATGTCATGTTGTGTTTCAAAATTAAAAATTAAAATAATTAAATAAATGTTATTATGGCTTGAATGAGTGTGCTGACTGTTTTGTCTAGTGAAGTGCTCTGTCTTCAAGAACTGAAGCTTGTCAGTATTTGAATGCATGTAATTAAAGTATACGAGGGAAGGTTTCATATTGGTTAATAGAAGTCTTTATATGGCTTTGGTTACAGCATTTGGGTAGTTTTTACTGAGAGTTCTGTGATGTAGTGTGGCTTTATTCTCACTGGCTTCTTTCATGTCCTGATCAAACCCTAGACTGCCAAAATGAAGCCACTTTCTTCACTATGTCATTGGCCAAACTTAAGTCTTCATTGGTGCATTTTTCTGCCAGTAATCTGCAGACCATTAAATAAACCAGATTCTGTATCTCCACATTCACACAGTGTGTGGTTGTCCAACAGTAGCCCCCATTTGAGCATATTAGTCTTGCATTTAGGGACTCCAACTCTCATCCAAGTGACGTATGGGAGGTTGAGTTTCTCAGCTATAACGTCTTTTAAAGTTGTTCCTCATCCAGTGATCTCTTTCCTCCATCTTCTAATTTGCTTTTGTATACCCTCAGGAATGCTAGTTCTTGTCATAAAGCTCTTCCTAGATCTGGGCCAGTGCACTTGAGGCTCATATCCATTCAGAGGGTGTCAATTTTTTTGCTTAGTTCTCTCAGCATGTCACTGGCTGAGGGAATAGAGAGCAGGAAAGAAAATACTGTAATGGCTTGCCTTATATCACTGAGTTCCTGCCTGAGACAGTCAATCTTTTACCCTCTACTCATGATCAGACCAGGATGTGGATATAGTTTAATGGAAATTAAAGCCACACATAAAAATATGTATAAAATTTGTTTTAAATATTTGTAAGGCTTTTTTAAAACCTGCTCCTCTCAGCTGATAACTATAGAAGGCATGCAACCCTGAAGATTAGGGAAAGAGTTGGAGGTCTCATAGATTGCAGACTCCTTGGAGAAGGGACTTTTTTATTCTTTTTAAAGTTCTGTAAAGCACTGTTAATGTTGGTGCAACAGCAATGTTTTATATGTTAAGAGCCTCCTAAATGCTATCACTCCATTATACCATGTATATGTTGCCCGTGTTATGTTAGCCGCTCTGAGTTGCTTCAGCAAGTAGAGCGGCATACAAGTATTTATATGGAAACCTTTGAGACTGATTTGTTGTTGTTCAGTCGCACATTCGATTCCGACCCTCTGCGACCCCATGGACCACTGTCCGCCAGGCACTCCTGTCCTCCACCATCCCCCTCAACTCGCTCAGCTCTGTGCCCATTGTCTCTACAATACCATCTAGCCATCTCATCTTGGGCCGTCCCCTTCTTCTTTTGCCCTCAACCCTTCTAAGCATCAAGGCTTTCTCAAGTGAATCCTCTCTTACAGTTACCTTAATTATAGTATTAAAGCTTGTTTCCTGGTATTATTCATTCCTTGGGATGTGTTGGAATTTTTTTCAGAGGCACAGTATTAGTGTGTGTTCTAAATGTTGATTTACATTTTTTATTTTTTTTACTATAGTAACAATATAATACAGAAAGAAAAATTACACTTAGAAGTACAGTAATACTCCGTATAACGCGAGTACCGTATATCGTTAAATCCGCATAACGTTACAAGATTTTCGGAAACATCTTGTATCGAGTAACGCGATTTTAACGTTACACGAAACAGTCGTTCTTAGCAGCAGGGTGGGTGGAAAGCTGAATGGGGTTCTCCGTTCAGCTTCCCAGCCACCCTGCAGCTACGGAGGCAGGGGTGGGGTGGCTGGAAAGCTGACGGGGGGCTCCCCCATCGGCTTACCCAGCCACCCCACAGCTGCGGAGGCATGGGCGGGTGGCTAGGGAAGCCGACAGGGAGTCCCCGTCAGCTTCCCCAGCCACCCTGCAGCTGTAGATCGGGTCCTCTGATCTCTCTGGAGGTGTTTCTGGGCTTCCCCGACGTCCTGAGCCAGTGCAGCAAGCCAGAATGTCAGATTTCGAATCCCGATGTTCTGGCTTCCTGCACTGGCTCAGGACGTCGGGGAAGCCCAGAAACACCTTGGATCGGGTCCCCACACCTCCCTGGACCCAGCGGGGGGGTCAGAGCCCCCAAAATTGGTAAAAAAAACGTCCGTTTTTTTTACCAATTTTGGGGTTTCTGACCCCCCCGCCGGGTCCAGGGAGGTGGGCAGACCTGATCCAAGGTGTTTCTGGGCTTCCCCGACGTCCTGAGCCAGTGCAGGAAGCCAGAATGTCAGATTTCGAATCCCGATGTTCTGGCTTCCTGCACCGGCTCAGGACGTCGGGGAAGCCCAGAAACACCTTGGATCGGGTCCCCACACCTCCCAGGACCCAGCAGGGGGGTCAGAAACCCCAAAATTGGTAAAAAAAACGGACGTTTTTTTTACCAATTTTGGGGGCTCTGACCCCCCCGCCGGGTCCAGGGAGGTGTGGGGACCCGATCCAAGGTGTTTCTGGGCTTCCCCGACGTCCTGAGCCAGTGCAGGAAGCCAGAATGTCAGGATTCGAATCCCGACGTTCTCGCTTCCTGCAGCATAAAAGAGGGTGGGGGAAGTTCAAAATTAGCGCACATCAGCTCTAGGGAGGTCGGGAGACCCGATGCGCGCTAATTTTGAACTTCCCCCACCCTCTTTTATGCTGCAGGAAGCCAGAACATCGGGATTCGAAATCTGACATTCTGGCTTCCTGCACTGGCTCAGGACGTCGGGGAAGCGCAGAAACACCTTGGATCGGGTCCCCACACCTCCCTGGACCCAGCGGGGGGGTCAGAAACCCCAAAATTGGTAAAAAAAACGGACGGTTTTTTTTACCAATTTTGGGGGCTCTGACCCCCCCGCCGGGTCCAGGGAGGTGGGGAAACCCGCTCCAAGCTGTTTCCAAAGTTCTCCCACCTCCCTGGAGGCAGCAGCAAGCCAAAATGTCAGGATTCAAATCCCGATGTTCTCGCTTCCTGCAGCCTCCAGGGAAACAGGGCTTTTTTTAACATTGTGTGTTCAATGTATCGCACAACGTTAAAAACCGAATAACGACGGGACTTGTGGAACCAAGTCATAACGTTATTCGGGGTACTAGTGTAAAAGGAAAAAAACCACTATGTAACAATTTAATAATGTCATACTTCCCAGAAGCGCACTCTTCCTTGTAATAATCTTAATTCATATACAGTAATACCTCATATAACATTAGTATCAAATAACACTAAAATCGCATAACATTAAGGAATCTGAGGGGAAGAATTGCATCGAATAACATTAAGATCCTATGGGATGCTTCAGATAACAACCGCTAAAGCCTGTGTGGTTACAATGTATCTCTATGGATCCCATAGGATTTTAACATGCATCAGATAACACTAAAAATCATATAACACCAAGACTTGTGGAACCAGGTTTTAGTGTTATATGAGGTTTTACTGTACATGGCACTAGAATGGGCTCATTGAATCAGTAGTAATTTGGTGGACCAATTCCTGTATAAGTTCTGTTGATTCAAATGGGCCTATTTTAACTGACAATTTTAGCATAAGTTGTGCTTAGAGTAGGCACATTTGAATCAATGGAAAAAAACCTGTTCCTCCCATGTTTACAATTAGTTCATATGCATATATTACACCTACAGTCTCCCTCCCTCTTAGGCAGCCAACCATAGAAAGAAAACCTTTCTGAAGAGAAATATTTTTACTTGCTTGTGGAAGGACAACAAAGATAATTTTATAGTCTGGGAGCAGTGACAAAGAAGGTCCTTTTTCATATACAGTACAGTACTGACTGAGCACACTGAGAAGTGGCAGGCCAAGAGAGATACCTTCCCTGAAGATCTAAATACCTGGGTAGGCCTAAAAGTGAGGTACAGTTTTTGAGATATCTTGGATCCAAGCCCTTTAAGACTGTATAAACCAAAACTAACACTTTGAATTAGGCTTGGGCATGGACCTGCGGGCAACTGGGGAGTTATTTGATCCCTCTAACCGGCTCCAATTAACAATCTGGCTGTAGCATTTTGGACCCACTGAAGTTTCTGACACTTTCTAACAGCAGCCCCATGTAAAGTATGTTATCCAATTGGGATATATTACAGGCACATGTTGTGGCCAGATCAGACATGCCAAGGACTGGATACAGCAGGTGCACTAATTTTAACTCTGCAAATGGACTTGAAATCACTCCTGAAACCTGGGCAGCCAGGCTCTGGAATGAATCCAGAAGCACACTTAAGCTGTATATCTCTGTTTTCATGGAGAGTGTTACCATAGTCAGCATCCCTATCCCCTGATCTGCCTTTCAACTGACCAGGAGCATCTCTGTGTTGATTGGGTTAAGTTTCAGTTTATTTACCCTCATCCAGTCCATTATGGACACTAGACACCAATTAAGAACCAAAACAACTTTTTCAGATTTAGATGGAAAAGCCAAATAGAGTTGGCTGTCATTTTATTTGCTGATACTGAACCTCCAAATGCCAGACAACCTCTGGCAGTTTCATGTAGATGCTAAATAGAAGGAGAGAGAAAATAGGAGAACATTGCATGCCAATGGCCAGAGCAGTGAAGAGGAATGTCCAGCACTAAGTTCTCCAGGAAGGACTGGAATCGCTGTAAAACAATATATCCAACTCCCACTACAGAGAGACAGCCTTGTGATTGATGGTATCAAAAACCACAGAGAGGTCCAGCAGAATCAACAAGGACAGATTCCCCCTGTTCAATTCCTGGCATAGATCATCCACCAAGGAGACCAAATGGGTCTCTGTCCCAGAACCAGGTCTGAAGGCAGATTGAAATAAATTGAGAGAGTTATAGGCCTCTGTCTCTGTATGTACTACTGAGCATGAAGAGAAGAAGGTCTGCACTTAAGGCAATGCATGAAGAAGGGACAGGTCTTGTGCTGTTATTGTACTGTATGAATCTGGACTCTTGTTTAAATCCTTTCCCCTGGAAAATTGTACAGAGAATGGGTTCTCAACCTTTTTAAGCCTGGGGCCAGATCACGCCCCCTCAGACTGTTTGTGGGCCAGACTGGTGTCCTTACTGCCACAGGGACCACCCTAAGATAACCACACCCAAACACTGTATGGGTGTGTTTTACTTCCGCTTCCAGGAGCGATGAGGGCTGCATGGGCTGGATGAATCCTAGTAAATCCATTCATGTGGATTCACAGGGGCTTGGCTTTCTGGGAATTGAAGTCCAAGAACATCTGGAGTGCCAAGGTTCACCATCACGGACCTAGAGTATAGTAAATAGTTTCAACAATTAATCAGAACAATTTGATTATATGAATGCAGTACCTCATTGTTTGCTCTGATTCAGGATTTTGTAAAACTGGAGGTAAAAACATTTGAACATGCCTTTTTTAACAAGTGGAAGCCATTTCGGTTATATGAGAAGAGTAAAAATATATTCAAAGATGTTTTTCTGCTTGTACAAGAATTTCAGCTGAATTTTAAAACAATCTTGGACTCCTGAGGACAAACCCTTTGTTTGTACAGCAGTACATGAACCAATGAATGTATATTTGGGATTTAAAAAATATTCTGTTCAGGTTTTATTTTCCAAAAAGGTTGTGGTTCTTCCATTTGTGGATTGAGTTCTATGAAGTACCAGAGAGAATTCCCAAGAGAGTTTACATGTAATGCTTGCTAGCCCAGATTCAATAACTAATTATATGCAAATAGAGATAGTATATTGCATGAGTGTATGCACTGTGTAGTTCATCAATTTGTACATTTGTAGGCAAGAATGAATCCTGGGATTTGTTGCTGACTTTTTTTTTAATTTAACTAATTTTTTTTGTGTGTTAATTTTGGATAGAATACAGAGTGTTTAAGTTACAGCCAGTTTTTTCAAAATCAGCTAGGTGTGGTATGTTTGTGGACAAACCTTCATATTCAATCACCTCTGCTTTCATTCTGATTTGTTTATGAGCATGGGATACCATTACCAGATTTAGTGTTCCTTTTTTCTTGGTTAAAACTTGAAGATCTTCCAGAAACAATTGAAACCTATATAATTTATGAGCTTAGAATAGTGTGGATATCTAAATTATATGGTATATGAATGTTAGTCACTAGAATGTTTTATTTTGTCTTACTGTTCTGTCAACTCTTGAGATAGACATCACAGGTTTGTGTAATCTTTCCTGTGACATTCATAGACAGTCCTCATGCTGATTATTCTTGATCTGAAGTGCATTCTGTGCAGCTCTTTGTCTTCCTTGGCTACACATTGAGATGCTTTCAGGTGGTGACTTAATGATGGTGGTTCATGAGCTTGAACACAGATTACCAATCACAGTGTGGAGTTCTCTGTCATCAACAAGAAGTGATTCCATTTTAGAGTTACAGATGAACTTGGTTTTAAAATTACCAGGTAGTGTTCAGAAATGTCTGGAAGGAAGGCAGGAAAAGTTTTGAACCTGGTCTTTTAGAATATAATACAATCAGAACGTAAGTGGTTTTGCTTATTTGTTTAAATTATATATTAATAGTTTATTCTGCTTCTGGTCCCTCTTTAAAAACTGAAGTATGCTTTGAGAATATTTGACTTAGAACCTAGCTGTCATGAAAACAGTTATTTCCATTGTTGTCCTTTAGATGCTGCTTTGTTAACCCTGGACTTCTTTAAATAAAAAAAACCCCCACATTCATTCATTCATTAGATTTGTATGCTGCCTTACTCACCAAATGTGACTGTTATTTGGCCATTTCTTCTGGTGGGTATTTTTCTTGGTCACCACAAAGCCAGAGTTTATTTATTCTTTCAAATTTCTTTGTCTTGCCTTCTCACTGTTTCCTAGGATTTAGCTAGGGAAAATTTCAAATATTCAGGTAATTAAATCCTTTGCTCTCTGAATTTACCAGGAAAAGTGTACATTTCTATAAATGATATAAAGAGGTGCATGTATGTTTTTTTTGTGACAGTCCATTAAAGTGACATTGTTTAAACATACGTATTGGTATTTCCAGATACAGTAATACCTCATATAACATTAGTATCGAATAACACGAAAAACGCATAACATTAAGGAATCTGGGGGGAAGAATTGCATCAGATAACATTAAGATCCTATGGGATGCTTCAGATAACAACCGCTAAAGCCTGTGTGGTTACAATGTATCTCTATGGATCCCATAGGATTTTAACATGCATCAGATAACACTAAAAATCGTATAACACCAAGACTTGTAGAACCAGGTTTTAGTGTTATCTGAGGTTTTACTTGTACTAAGAATTGAAACTGCTACATAATATTCTTGAAATAACGTTTGGGTAAATATAATTTGTGTATCATCTGGATAGATTTTGAAGGATTTAAATATCACTGTGTATAGTAGAATGACTCAAACTTGAAATGTTATTTTTGATTAAATATAGAATTTATAAAGAACTAGAGATGTGGGATCAAGGTGGGCAGCCTTGGCAACAGTGGCCTTTGAATCAACAGCAGTGGATGCAGTCATTTCAGCACCAGCAAGATCCAAGTAAGTAAATAGCTGGAATGGGGGTCTCAAGGTGGAAGCCAGTTTAGTGAGTCATGTGTGAGTGTTTTACTTGTAACTCTGGTGCATTTTACTTGTAACTCTGGTGCATCCTCTCATTTGTGATGTGAAAGGTTAGAATTTATAATTTTTATTGTACTGTTGTTGTTTTGAGTGTAAGCCGCCCTGAGTCGCCTTGGCGAGTGGACGGCAGTATACATATAAATAAATAAATAAATAAATAAATAAATAAATAAATAAATAAATAAGTGATGAGTTACATAAGTCCCACCATTACAAATTCTGTAGCAAACCCGCTGCTTAGTGTTTGGCATCATAGATAGCCTCCTTGCTGTATTCAAACAGACTCTTAAATTGCCATTTCTAAAACATGGATTTTTAAATTACTATTTCTAAAGCATGGAAACTAAAGCCTGCTTGTGCTTTTGCAAACAGACTCTTAGTTTCTGGGGAGGGTGGGGCCTATAAAGGGAAATGCAAGTACAGTAATACCCCTGATAACGATTGCATTGGATAATGCTAGAATCGGATAACGATGCAAGTTTTTTGGAAAAAAACTTGCATCGGATAACGATTCTGGATAATGATTCTTAGCATTATCTGAGGCAATGGTCTGCGAGTGTGGGGTGGTTTGGGTAGAACTAACCAATCCACCCCCCACCCGTAACGGTCTCTGCGACTGCAGTAGGGTCGGGGAAAAGCACGCGCCTTTCCCCCGACCCTACTGCAATCGCAGAGACTGCTTGTGTCTCTTTCCCTCCCTGTATTTAAACTACAGGGAGGGGAAAAGAGAGAGACGTCGCTCTTTTCCCCCCTCCCTGTAGTTTAAATACAGGGAGGGAAAGAGACACAAGCAGTCTCTGTGACTGTAGTAGGGTCGGGGGAAAGGCGCGGCTTTCCCCAACCCTACTGCAGTCGCAGAGACCGCTGCAGGTGGGGGTGGCTTTAAAGGCAGGGAGGAAAAGAGACCTGATTGGGTCTCTTTCTTTCCCTGCCTGCCTTTAAAGCGGTTTGTCCCTGAAGTCAGGGCTTTTTTTTAGCGTTGTTCGATGCATGCATCGGACAATGCTAGAAATCGGATAACATCATGACTTGTGGAACCAAGTCATAACGTTATCCGGGGTATTGCTCTACAATATAACAAGCATTAATCAGTGCTGGATTAATTATTTACTGCAATGTGCCTCTAGTTGAAGGTATGGCAAAGCAGCTCTTGGTAGTACATTTGATGGTCCTGGTTTGATGCATGTTCTTCTATGTCCACCTACCAAGATTATTTGATCCACTGGTGTGTCGTGGAGGGCATTTAATGTATTTATTTGCAGTATTTACATATCGCCAGTCTAGTGCATACCACTAACTCAAGAAGGTTTACAAAGAAACCATAAACAGCCAAATACAACCCTTTAAAAAGAATTTAAAACACTACTTAGACACATATACCATTTATAACATAATATCGTGAGTAATAGAAGTTTCCTTGACATCGAATACATGCATGTCTACCAGGGTTTCCATTAGCAGAACATCCCTAACAATAGGTAGGGGTGAAGAGGGCTTGTTTAAAATCTCAAGTTTTTCATTATGACCTATCATGAACATAGAACCTGATTTAAATGCCTGTGTTTTTACCTGTATTTTTGTGTTTTTTGCTAATGAATGTTTTGTATCCCTTTAAAGTCATGTACAGTAAAACCTCGCATAATGAGCGCCTCGCTTAGAGACTAACTCACTTAAAGAGCAGAATTTTCTCTGAATGGTTGCCTCGCTTAACAATTAAAACCAACCCAAAACTCACCTAATAACTAAATTGGGGTTCACAATCCCCCCCCCCCCCCGAAGTCACAATTGGTCACTTAGAACGCATTATGTTCTTTAAACGAGGTAACACTGTATACACTTTTTAAAAAGTCAAAAACAGTTATGGTGGATCAGGTTGTGCTAGGAAAAATAATAAAATTATTGGTTGCAATAGACCCATTGCAGTTGGCATGCAGGGGTGTTTAATAGCAATACTGCAGAAGTTTCTGAGAGTGAGTTGAGGGTAGCTATATTACATTCTAGCAGTAAAAACAAAATACCAAACTGTCTTCTGACATCTGAAAGAGTACTGTATTTAAGATATTCTGGTGGTTTGCCCTTTGGTGGGGTATGGATTCCTTCACATAGGATTCTCTGCTGTATAAACAGCATTGGAATTTGCTAGCTACTGATTGCACTAGTGCAGCCCAATCCTGTATAATATTTTTTTGAAGAGCATTTTCTACTGAATTCAGAAATGCTGAAGTGTTCCTTAGTAAATGAATATAGAACTGCAGCTAGGATATTAGTACAGTGGTACCTCACTTAAGGAGCATAATGCGTTCCACGGGATTGCTCTTTCAGCAAGTTTGCTCTTTATTTATTCAGATTTATATTGCCGCCCACTTGCCGAGGCGACTCAGGGCGGCTTACAGTCAAAACAGCAACAGTACAATAAAAATTATAAAATATAACCTCACAAAATACAAAATTCAACCAAACCAGAACACAGACTAACTCCCCTCAGGCCTTTGTTGTTGGTCCAGAGGAGTAGGCAAGGTCCTCAGCCACCTGCCAGGCCATGGAGTCTTCTCCCTCAGGCCGTTGTTGTGGGCCCAGAAACACCATTGTAAGTGACCAATTGTGACTTCTGCCGGGGAGGGGATTACAAACCCTGATTTAATTGTTAAGTGAGTTTTGGGTTGTTTTTAGCTGTTAAGTGAGGCGACCATTCAGAGAAAATTCTGCTCTTTAGGTGAGTTAGTCTCTAAGCAAGGCACTCTTTATGCAAGGTTTTACTGTATTTTAGTAACAACATATATCAGATTTTCCTAAAACATAGCTGAGAAAGCTACTTTGTTTGAAAAGTGAATTGAGTGTTGGAAGCAAATGGAACAAGGAACTATTAAGTATTCTTTACAGTGTAATTGTCTGTTCAGGAATAAATCCCATTGTTGTTTGGCGCTTAAAGAGTATACAGTTGTACCTTGCTTAAAGAGCGTAATGCGTTCCACAGGATTGCTCTTTAAGTGAGTTTGCTCTTTAAGCGAAACACCATTGAAAGTGACCAATTGTGGGGGGAATTGCAAACCCTGATTTATTTGTTAAGCGAGTTTTTGGTTGGTTTTATTTGTTAAGCGAAGCGACCATTCAGAGAAAATTCTGCTCTTTAAGCGAGTTACTCTTTAAGCGAAATGCTCTTTATGCAAGGTTTGACTGTAATGCATTCCACGGGATTGCTCTTTAAGCAAATTTGCTATTTAAGCGAAACAACATTGTAAGTGACCGGTTGTGACTTCTGGTGGTGGTGGGGGGATTGCGAACCCCGATTTAGTTGTTAAGAAAGTTTTTGTTTGGTTTTAGTTGTTAAGCGAAGCGACCATTCAGAGAAAATTCTGCTCTTTAAGTGAGTTAGTCTCTTTGAGACATTCTTTATGCGAGGTTTTACTGTATCTTCATAGCCTTGTGCCCTACATCTAGAGATTATTTGTGTGATAATCTGCTATGAAATTGTCTGTCTGAATGGTCTATCAAGATTGTATACTTCATTTGTATAAAAAAAGCCAGTAAAGTGAAAAAATGAAACAGCATGCAAGAATAATACAGTGGTACCCTGTATAATGAACACTTTGTATAACAAAAATTCGTATAATGAAGTGTTTTTGTGCTATTGGTGATACCCTTCATAGCATTATACGGTATACCCCGCATAACGGAAAAAAATGTTCATTATTCGGGGTATAGCCCGCATAATGAAACAAAAGATTGTTATACAGGGTATATCCCATATAACAAACTAATTTTTTTCCATTATGTGGGTTATTGCCAATAGTGATTCTCATAACAAAAATAATTGTATAACGAAGAGCTCCGTGGAATGGAGCTTTTTCGTTATACAGGGTTCTACTGTATATTGAATCATTAGTTAATGTCTTTTTACAACAACATTTCCAAGTTGCTAAGAGATAGTAATACATTCGTACCTTGGATAACATTAAGACTTGGTTCCACAAGTCTTAATGTTATCTGGTTTTTAATGTTGTGTGATGCATTGATCCCACAATGTGATAAAATAGCTGGTTCAACCACCAACCAAAAGGCAGAGAGATCAGCCCTGCCTCCTCGCTGTTAGCCTTTGCCTTTTGCCTTTGGGTTGGTGGTAGAACATGGGCGCCTGTTCAACTCCCAACCCAAAGGCAAAGGCATCCCTGCAGGACAAATCCCTTGCTGTTAGTCTTTGCCCTTGGCCGGAGAAATGCAAACCTAACAGCAAGTGATCTCAAGGTTGGGGAATTTGAGGCAAATGTTTGCATTGCACGTTATGTTGTGCGATGCAAATGTTTGCCTCAAATTCCCCAATGTTATCCGATGCAAACGTTTCCTGAGGTAATGTTGTATCTATGACTAGACAATATCAACCCTCAGGCTTATGTTGTAAAAGGCAGGTCACAAAGAAAAAAGGATACAACATTATTCATGCATTTATTTATTTATTATTTAAGAGTGGGGAAAAATTAAGTTTCTAATGGCAAAGTTGTTATTGAGTATTGTTTCTGCCAATGCACAAACAACACTCAATAACAAGGTATTAGACTGTTCTGCCTTTTCTTCTTGAGAGCTTCTTGAGGAGAAGAAATAACTTTTAACTTCTGAGCAGGGGCAGACATCAGAATATGCGATGGTGTTGTTCTAAGACTATTAGGTAAACGATATGAAGAAGACCCCAGAATTTTGTCCCTAGAATTTGTAATACACTATTGTAAAGAAAGCTCCAATACCTTGACCACATCATGAGCAGCAACATAAAGTACAGTATCCTTCAACTCAGTCTGCAAGGAAAGATCCCTGGGAAGAGAGGCCCTGGATGTAGACGGACTTCATGGCTGAAGAACCTGAGAGACTGGTCTGGCATATCCTCAAAAGAACTGTTCTGAGGAGTTGAGAACAGGAAGACTATTGCCATAATGATCTCTGGAACGGATACGTCACCTGAAGAAGAAGAATTGTAAAGATGAATCATCTTTTTGCACTGTAAAAGAATAAGCAACTGAGAGGTCTGAATCAATGTGTGGCAAAAGTTTGTATGTGAATTAGATGCTTTTTTGATAGCCTCAATAAATGCATTTTCCTAATCGTGCTTTTAAATTTTATACAGTGGTACCTTGCTTAAAGAGCATAATGCATTCCACGGGATTGCTCTTTATGCGAAACACTTAGAAAAAGTGGTGCTGCTATTATTGTAAGTGGCCAATTGCAACTTCTGGCAGAGGGATTGTGAACCCCGATTTAGTTGTTAAGCGAGTTTTTGGTTGGTTTTAGTTGTTAAGCGAAACGACCATTCAGAGAAAATTCTGCTATTTAAGCGAGATAGTCTTTAAGTGAGGCACTCTTTATGTGAGGTTTTACTGTATATTGAAATCTAATTTTAATTCTAGGCCAGATTGACTGGGCTGCATTAGCTCAAGCATGGATTGCTCAGCGAGAAGCATCGGGTCAGCAGGTTGTGGTAGAACAACAACAACAAGGGATGATGCCAAATGGTCAGGAGATGACGGGGATGGAGCCAGGTCCAAACAGCCATGGGAATTTCCAGGGTGATCCAAACTTCAACAGAATGTGGCAGCCAGGTTAGTCGTTTTCTACTTACTTTCTGCTTTTGGATCTTAACCTCTTCATCCAGGAGCAATGTTGATACCTCATTGTTACCTCATATACCAGTGATGGCAAATCTTGGCATGCCAGATGTTCTTGAACTTCAATTTCCAGAAGCCGTGATCAGCAGGAGTACTGACTTCTCCAGGAGTGCTGACTTCGGCTTCTGGGAATTGAAGTCCAATAACACCTGCAGTGCCAAGGTTCGCCATTACTGTATATACAGTATTGTTGTGCAAAAGTCTTAGGCCACCACCGGCTTTGGATTTTTTTGTAGTATTTTCATGACCATCCACAAATACATTTGGTATAAATCTGGTATAAAAGACTTTGTCCACAGCAGTCATTTTGCCATGTAACACAGTGAAACCTTGGTAACGTAATTAATGTGTTCCCTGGGAGTTTCTTAAAGTGAAAATTACTTAAACTGAATTTTCTATAGGAATGCACTGTATGCAGTTTCTCATAGGAATGCATTCAAAACCAAAATATGTTAACCGAAACACGGCTTCCCATAGAAATGCATTGAAAACCAATTAATCCGTTCAAAACATTTTCTGTAGATTTCCTTTTGTTATGCAGTTTTTATGTTAACCGAGGTTCCACTATAGTAAGAAGCATACGGTAAAACCCTGGCTTACAGATGCCCCAAGTTACATAAAATTCGACTTACATAATGATTTTGTGCTTAAACCATGTCCCGATTTACACAAATGTCCCGATTTACATAAATTTATGTAACACGATTTCCTATGGGTTTGCTTCAAGTTACATAAAAAACTGATTTAAGCAAAAGTCTACGGAACGGACTTTTTGCATAAGTAGTTTTATTGTACTGGTGTTAGCAATGACACTAATTAGAGTTTAATTCCATTTAGGTTTACGGGAGTCATATGCTGGGGAGGTCACACTAAATACTTGGTACTTTAGCCTATAGAAGCTGAATTTTTTCTGATTTTTCCTGTTTTTTGAATACTGTATACAAATTTCCTTCAGTTTCTCGTAGTATTCTAATGAAGAGATGGAGGAATAATTATATGTGGTCATTATACAATTATTAAAACAACAAATGGCCTAATAATGTTGCACAGTACTGTACTTCCTTGATATTGTACAGGATTTCACAGAAATACCATTCCTTGTAGAGTACCAGCTGCATTAATTTGCTGCCACCTCTTTACTCTATAAATAAAAATGCTTTTTCTGTGTGTGTTTTCAGCATCTAGCTCGGGTAGCCTGTCGATTATACTACCTACTCCAGTGGTGGCAAATCTATGGCATGCGTGCCAGAGGTGGCACTCGGAGCCCTCTCTGTGAGCACCTGTGTGGACACCCCAGCACAGAGTTCATCCTGCTCCTCTGCCTAGCAGCCCAATGGGTCACTTCCTCCCTCTTGCCCCACCACTCAGCCCAGCAGCCCAATGGGAGCGCTTCCTCCCTCCCCTGATGCTGTGTTGGCACTTTGCGATAAATAAGTGGGTTTGGGGTAGCAGATTGGGCATACAGTTTCTAAAAGGTTCAATGCAAATGCTTTCTTGATAACTGTGTGTTCTCCTAAGGGTGTCTCACTACAGAAATTGCCAACCCTTCTATAGATAAGAGTGTTATGGTGAAGGAAGATCTTCTGTCAACCTTAGAGGCAGGAGAGGACTGAGAGAGCAGTGTATAGGGAAAGTCATTTGTTCTTTCCTGATAAGATCACAACAGGAGAGGGAGCTTGTCATCTCACCACCATCCCAGTGGTATTATTCTATATTTTGGTGGTGGATATAGGTAAACGTAAAGGTCACCTTTGCTTGAAAGCCAGTCGTCTCTGACTCTAGAGTTCAGTGCTCATCTCTGTTTACAGACAAAGTCAGCGCTGTCTGCATCTGCAGATGTTTCCGTGGACATGTGGCAGGCATGCCTAGAGTGCACGAAACACTGCTTATCTTCTCATCAAAGTGGTCCCTATTTATCTACTTGCAATTTTTTGTTTTTGAACTGCTAGGTTGCCAGCTGTGACAGAGATGGGAGCTCACTCCATCATATAGTACTCAGGTCTTGAACTACTGACCTGGCAGTCTTCTAGTTGTCAAGTTCAGTGTCTTAACCACTCAGACACTGTAGATCGATATTGGAGATCTTAAACAGCAAGTTGCAGTAGAAATTAGGCTGTTACAAAGAAAACCATCTGAAAAAGCAGCTACCGTGTTTCCCCAAAAATAAGACACCCGTCTTACATTTATTTTTCCTCAAGAAGACACACTATGGCTTATTTTCAGGGTCTTATTTTTATTATGCCACTAGCTGCCTGTCTTTTTTACCGCTCTGTGCCGGAACACTGCATAGTCACGCCTATCGCTATGTCTTATTTCCGGGGTATGGCTTATATTGTGCAACTGTTGAGAAATCCTGCTACAACTTATTTTATGGGTATGTCTTATTTTTGGGAAATCACGGTAGAGGTTTTTCCTCCTCTCACATGTTTTCTACTTGGATGCTTCCTACCAGCACAATTGAAGAGTGTGCTAAAGAAAGAAGATGCTCTGAGTGGATTATATTTCAGTAATGTCTAGCTGATATAAGTGACTGTCAGGATCTTTTCCCCAGCCCTCAACTAGCTCTTAGTATGCCTTTGGTGATACAACCTTTACTTCCATGATTAGTTGATGTATAAAAATTAAGCAATAATACTCAAGATCATCTGGTTGCAAAATTAGTACCAAGGATTTATCATAGCATATCATTATTCTTCATTTTGTAAGGTTTTCTACTGAACTTGACAACTGGAGGGTTCTTACACAAACCCCTGCATTTTTTGCCGCTTTTTCTGTGTGTTTTCGGTGCTTTCACCACTTGCGGCGACGGCGGCAGGAATGAGGGCAGAGGGCCACATGAAATAGCTCCGCTGGCCACAGGTTGTGAATGCCTGCCCAAGAGAAGACTTTTCTATTGGTTATTCAGATAAATCAACATTGGCAATCCATTGCATACTAGGGTTTCTCTAAAATACTCAACATGATCTACATTGAATAATTATTAAAGTAATACCTCTGATAACGTTTGCATCAGATAACGCTAAATTTGCATAACGTTAAGCAATCTTGGGGGGGGATTGCATCAAATAATGTTAAGATCCTATGGGATGCATCGGATAACAACCGCTAAAGCCTGTGCGGTTACAATATCTCTCTATGGAGCCTTAACGTTATCCGATGCATCCCATAGGATTTTAATATGCATCGGATAACACCAAGACTTGTGGAACCAAGTTTCAGTGTTATCCAAGGTTTTACTGTATTTGATTAGTCCTTCCAAACGAAAACAAAGACAATCTGACTGCTTAAAAGCATGCTGTTAACATTGTTGTGCTTAAATCCAAACAGAATGGAGCATGCCCCACCAACCCCCTCATCCACCTCCAGATCAGCCATGGATACCTCCCGCCCCAGGACCAATGGATATTGTTCCTCCATCTGAAGACAGTAACAGTCAGGACAGTGGGGAGTTTGCCCCTGACAACAGACATATATTTAATCAGAATAATCACAACTTTGGGGGACCACCACCTGATAACTTTGCAATGGGGCCCGTGAACCAGTTTGACTATCAGGTGAAACATTTGTTGCTTAAATGTTGTAAACATGCGGAGTTCTTTCCATGGAAGTGTTCCACTAAGTACCGGTTTTCAACAGAATCTACAACATACTTTATTCTTCGGTGTTTAAAATAGCTCCCTGTTGTCCAGTGCAGTATACTTTTATTAAAGTTAAGAGGACAAAATGTTCAAATGCATGAGCAAAATGTATTAAAAAAGGAGGTGTCTTTTCAAGAAGATAGTTCAGATGATATACTAGATCTGTCACTGCTTTGATTTTTGAATAAAAAAGAATGTTTAGCCAGTATTTTGTTCTTGGAAACAAATTGTGTAAAGAATATTTAAAGAATAACACAAGCATTTAGTTCGATCCTGCTCAGAGCTAGTTATGCTGAAGCCTTTCTAAAACTGCTATAAGTTAAAAATGTTGTGTGATGCAAAATGACATCTAGTGGTTTCAATTGAGTAATATGTCTTGGGTAAGAGGATGTTCCTGTGTTCAGGGACCCACTCTGGTCAAACATTTTCTTTGCTTTCAGCTGAGGAGGCATCATTGGACTGACTTTTTTGCAGATTGAAAGTAGCCAGCGAGGACTGCTGAGCACACAGCATCCACTTCCATCTCTGGGTGGCTGTGGACTTCTTAGTAGGACTCTTGTGTCTCTTACAAAGAAACAAAGTGTGGAAGGCTCCTTGCATATTGGTGGCACTTAGACGTGCCTACGTTTTTCTGAACTGCAGTTGTGAGCAATGTGTCAGCATTAAATGGGGCTTAAATCTGAACATGAAGTATACGGTAACCATTTTTGAGCCATTTTTCTGACAAATAAAGATCACTGAAGAAATCTGACTCTCCAAGGACTTTCCTTCCCCCCTTTTTCCTGTTATATTTTAAATCAACAAATGCTTAAGACATTGGCGTAAGTGTCATAAATTGCACTAGAGTAGGCCCATTGAATCAATGGGGATTTGGTGAGTCAGTTCCTCCATAGATTCTTCTCATTCAAATGGGCCTATTCTAACTGTGACTGACTTTATTGCAGCAAGTGATAACTAGAGTAGGCCCATATGAGTAAATTGAATTTACAGAGAAGCTAGCCCAGGAAATTCCCACTAATTCAGAGCCCCATTTTAGTGCATTTTTGCTATGGAAAGCAACAGGATTTTCTTCACTGTAACTTAAACTCTTTGATGGCCTTGTTTAATTTTGTTTTATATGTATATATAAATGAAGGCTGAAGGTAATAATGCATTTGGTGTGTTATTCAACTGAAGCTTTAAATGCAGGGCAATGTGCCTCTCAACTTGATAATTTTGAGATTGCACTCACATGTCAAAACCTAGTGCCAAGCATGTTATTTTTAAAAAAGAAAAATTTAAGGAAATTTAATATTTTGTCCTGAAGTCCAATTTGTAGGCCAGAACAGCAGCTGCAGTGACTTCCCCTCAATCCTAAAGCAATTGAAACTGACTATTTACCTCTCCAGTTTTTAATCCCAATAATTGTAGGACCTGTATTTGCCAATTTTAGTTTTGATGTATAGAGCAATATAAAAAATTCTAAAACTACTGTGTACTCTTTTACTGTTTATTATGACTGCTCTTTTCTGAAATAATATATTCAGGAGAAAGCGAGATGTTCAAATATATGAACAGTACCTCTGGCTAGATGTCTGTTTTTGAGATTTAAAGTCAAGTACTGTACAGTAATCCATTGACGGATGAAGCTAATCGTATAAAACTGATATTCACTGCTATCCTTATTCAGTTACTGTTTTACTAATGAAAGTAAGTCTCAGCAGGACTAGGCACTTGGATTAGTGACTCATCAGACACACACACACACCTTCCATGGGCCTTCTGTATTTGCAGCTTGCTGTTGGACCTCTACCAAATAGATGATTTTTTAAAACTCAATATTAAGTACTGTATATCAGTTAGTTACTGCCAAATGATTTGAATCTCAAACCATGTGTTGTGGCAACGCTTTTTTAAAAAACAAAATGGGTTCAATATATTTGATTAGAAATCATTTGACTGACAATTGAAACCCATGAACCTGTTTAGATTGTTTTTTTTTTTTGCTAGTGTGGGATGACCATCCATTTACATGACAAGGAGAGTATATGCTTTGCCTCTTAGAACTGTTCTCGCACCTCACCTTTTCCTTGTAGCTTACTAATGTGAAAAGGATAAAAAGCATAAGGAGTATTCTGATGGTCTGGAATTATTAAACATCTGGATCTAAAGAAACCCATGGGTGCTTTGGGCTCTCTCTCTCCTCCCCCCCACCCCCTTGACTACCAACCCCACTGCAGCATTATGGATTATGTTTTAATCTGAGTAGACTTTCAAAAGTCATCTTGTAATATGTACTGTGCAGATTTTAAAAAGGCAAACGTATGCTGATTATGCTTAAAATAGATTGTGGATCTGAGCCAGTGTTTCCAGATCCTAGTGTAGTGTTTTGTATTCCAGAACACAAAACACAGAGCTTTCTTTGAGATCCCAGGTCTTTCTGTGCGCTTGAATTCTTGTGCTTTCCTACCTTAAGTTTTGCAGAAAGGCAAAATGTTAAGGTTAGGGCATGGGCAGTATGATTTGAAGGAAAATGAATTCCATTCCTCTTTCAGCATGGGGCTTCTTTTGGTCCACCCCAAGGTGGGTTTCATCCACCTTACTGGCAGCCTGGACCACCAGGACCTCCGGGGCCTCCAGCCCCTCCAGCGCCACCTCAAAACCGAAGGGAACGGCCAGCATTTAGAGATCGCCAGCGTTCGCCTATCACGTTGCCTGTGAAACAGGAGCCACCTCAAATTGGTACGTCTTCACCATGTTTGCTTTACTCTCTGCAGCAGCCAGAACAGAACCTGTTTCGATGACATGTGCCAGCAGGCTTGTGAGAGTATAGCTTCTGATTTCTGAGCCCCAGTGGCAGGAGAGGTTATAAAAACATGAGCAGGATTTGGGAGTCTGTTTCATTTCAAATGGTACAGCGTCTACCCATGCATTCTGTAGGAGCTCAGCCACAGTCTCATATATATATATATATTAAATCAATATGATTCTTTAGATGCTGTTAAGCGTCGAACACTACCTGCTTGGATTCGGGAGGGTCTAGAGAAGATGGAGAGAGAAAAGCAGAAGAAGCTAGAGAAAGAAAGAATGGAGCAGCAACGTTCTCAGCTTTCTAAAAAGGAAAAGAAGGAAAATGCAGTAACAGGAGAAGAGGATGGTCCTCGGCTACCACAGAAAAGTAAATTTGTAAGTGGATATATTGCTTTATAATTTCTCTACATCATATACCAATTCCTGTTTACTATTGCTGTGGAAAGTTAAGATGTATTTTTATCTAACATTAGGAAAGGCAGCAGGCCATCCACAACCTTCTCAGTTTATTGTCAGTTCTCTAAAGCAAAGGTGAGATACTCACGACCATCTTAATGTTGTTGGAATCTGTTTTCCATTAACCCCAGCCAACGTAGCCAGTGGTTAGGATGAGATGGCGGCATAGTCTGACAGTTTATAGGTTGGTTCTCTGTACTTTCCTTTAAAAGTACTAATATACATGTAAGCAGTGGCTTAGTGGTTAAGACGCTGAACTTGATGACTGGAAGGTCAGCAGTTTGAGACCTGAGTGAGGACCTGTTGTCTGTCCCAGCTTTTGCCAACCTAGCAGTTCAAAATCAAGAAATTGCAAGTAGATGAATAGGTACTGCTTTGATGGGAAAGGTAACAGTTTTCTGTGCACTCTGGCATCAAGTAATGCTTGTCATATATCCATGGAAACATCCGCAGATGCAGACAGTACTGGTTCTTGGGTTGTAAACAGAGATGAGTATCACATCTCAGAGTTGGACAAGACTGGTTTTCGAGGACTACCTAAATGGTGGTAGGAACAGGTTGGTTCTGTTAGAATCATTGATTATAGGAACAGTGGAATGTGTTTCCTTTTTCCCTGTTTAATGATGCGTTATTTACATCATAAATATATGTTTAAATAAAAATTCTTGTGAGTAGACTTTGTGTCCTGAACTATTGCATGTTCTTCTTTTTTTAGGACAGTGATGATGAAGAGGAAGATCTTGATAATGTAGAAGCTACAAGTAGTGGAAAGCTTAGCAGGAGCCCATCTCCAGCTCCTCAAGAAGAGCAAAGTGAACCAGAAATGACGGAAGAAGAAAAGGAGTATCAGATGGTATGGATAAAAAATCGGGAATTATTTAATTGGCTTTGCCTGTCTGCGACCGGTTGTTGGAGCTATCAGTGTATTTAAAGAAATCCTACTCTGTCAATTGATTCTATGGAAATGCTATTGATTGAATGAAATTTATAGACGTATTGTTTTAGAAAACAACAGTTCTTGTTTGAAGAATGTGCATATATATAAATTGCACCTTAAATGACATTTTCCTTCATGGTGGATCCAAATGTGATACTTGCATTTTAAACAATGAATATTTTTATATATTTGTTTTACAGGAGATTTGATTGATGAATGATTTTCTGAAAAGGATTAATTTTAATCTAGGTACTGTATGTACCCCATTTTATTAGGAAAATTTTCTCCTAAACTATGTATATTATTCTTGTGAAGATGGCTAACAGACATGAGTAATTGTCTGATATGCTTCTACCGTAGCTGCATGTAGCTATTAAAGAGAGAGAAAAGGAGCTGCATGCACAGCCTGGCAGAAATCCCAAATCAAGTTAGATGTATAGCCACCTTAGGTAAAGGTTGCCCTTGCTCAAAAGCCAGTAGTATCCAAATCTAGGGTTCGGTGCTCATCTTCATTTAGAGCCAGAGAGCCTGCGCTGCCTGTTTCTGCAGATTTTTCCATGGACATGTGGCAGGCATGACTAGACACCGGAGTGCACAGAATGCTGTTTTACCTTCTTTCCAAAGTGGTTCCTATTTATCTACTTGCAAGTTCTTTTGAACTGCTAGGTTGTCAGGAGCTGAGACAGAGACTGGAGTTCACTCTGTCATGCTGCCCTCATGTCTTGAACTGCTGACCTGCCGACCTTCCAGTTGTCAAGTTCAGCATCTTAATCACTTGCATTGTAGTCTTTGTACTAAAATGAATCCCATAATTCTTCTTTTTTCCTTTCTGGGAGTCTTCCCCCTAGGCCCAGACCTCATAGGCACCTACATTCTCTTCACAAGGAGGGAAGGTCCAGCTTCCTGTTTGAAAAAGAAGCTGCCACATTGGTTACTGGGAAACTTCCTTTTCAAATAGGAAATTAGGCCTATCCAAGGTTTGAACCTGCAGGTAAGCACAATTTATGTGTCTGTGATGGCATGGTCCTCTGCCTGGGACTCCTAGAAAGGAGAGTTATACAGGGTTTGTCATTTCAAAAATCTGACTGCACATCCACAGCCAGTATCATGCTTTTATTGTTAACTTGGGAAGACTGACGAAAGCACCCACTGTTCGTTGTAAAACCAAGTAAGGTTTCAGTGTTCTCTTTAGTACAAGTTGATCAGTGACAAAAGGGAGCCAGTATATCTTTTAACTCAAAGATGCAAATGGCCTTACATAAGTACAGTTGAGAACAAAGTTGGAGCTATTTTTTGTTCACAATTGTTTAGATGTTGCTGACAAAAATGCTGCTGACAGAAATTCTCCTAGATGTCACAAATGAAGAAATTTATCACGTGGCTAAAGAGGCTCACCGCAAAGCAATAAAAGGTATGCTTAGATTTCCTAGTAGGTCCATTAAATATTCTTTTGCATGCCCCAGAACATTTTAATCCATAGTAGCAGCACCTATAAAAAGTATAAATGCAAGAGAGAGAAATTGCAAAACTAACAATCATATTCTGTTGTTGAGTGCTGTGTTGTTCTGTGCAATGTGCTGTTAGTTAACTTCAGTTATCTCATTTCTTTCATAAATAATTTTACTTTAGATTATTGTAATGTGTGTGTTTAAATAGCCAATATGCAACTTTCTATTTCAAATTTAGTTAAAGGAAAGTTAGGGCAAGCTTTGAATAATTTGCTTTGCTTCTATTTAGATGTGTTTAAATAACTTAATACTCTGTTTATTGCAGATGAAATTATTAACTTGGAACTATTTAATTATGAAAGGATTGCCTCTTGTTCTAATCTGTCAACTGTTGGTTCACAGTTTAAATTTCTAAACCTTCCTGGCCAGAAAGTTACTGGGCTGTCAATGGATGATACGTTTTTAATGGTGTTTTCTCTCCTCCACAAAACAGCAATAGTAGTAGATTTAACAATCCCCATAGACTCTCATGACTATGAAATCGTGGCTATTTGTGTTAACATGTTGTTCCTGTTGTTGATGTGATACAAAGCTCCTGCAAAACAGCTGGCGCAGTCCAGTGCATTGGCTTCCCTCACTGGACTTGGTAAGTATGTTCCTGATATTTGAGAGGGACTTAATGGGGAGATAGCCTTGCATTTCTAAATATGCTTTGAAACTAGACTGAAACTATTCGACATGCATTAGACAAGCATTTGATAATGTGTTTGTGACTTAGAAAGGGTTTACCTTGCATATATACCTATTGAAATCTTTGAAATACAATAGCATTCTTTCTCCTGTAAGCATAACGTAAGCCACTCCCCCTGAGTTGAGACTTTCTTTAAACTTTGGGCTGGCTAGCTAATACAATGAATTTAAATCAGTTTTTCTTATACAGTGGTACCTAATACAACGATTTTAATCCGTTCCATGGGGCTCGTTGTTGTACGAAACAATTGCTATTCGATACATGCAACGTAGTGTATAGCGATTTTCCCTATGGGATGCATCGTACAACAGGTTTTTTTGCTAAGTGGTTTTTCCCATTGAAAAATTGTTGTATGATTTTTTTTCCATAAGGAAAATTGTTATGCGGGACGCCATTTCCCCCCCAAACCTAATTGTTATGCGATTCCGTTGCTATACGGGGCGATTGTTGTATGAGGTTCCACTATATGTTCAGTTCAGCTTTGTTAGTCCAATATAATTTGAGAAAATAGCTACAATTTTGTCATGCCAAAAATTTCACACAGCAAATACATCTTTTGAATTTTCATAACTGGCACTTGGTCATGCTGGATAGGAAATTCAGAATTGCATTCTAAAAGCATTTGATAACATGTTTGTGACTTTGAAAGGGTTTTATCTTTAACATTGTTTGCATGTCAGTGTAACATCATTAATGCATTGTTTAATTATTTTGTAATATTAAATAAATAAATACGATGACCAGTAGTGATGAATTATTTCATAATAATGTATATGTATTTTGCAAATTATTTTAAAGCTTAAGTGAAAGAAATTAAAAAATGCTTCTGTATCAGATTTCAAGATCACGTTCTATCAGTGTATTATTTTTTGAGATTTATTTTTTGGGGGAAGAGAAGTCCATGCCTATTCTATATCTGTACATTTTCTATGTGCAGTCTTTTCTGAACATTAGAAACTTGATTGGCATTGGGGATTTTTATTAAAAACCCTGGATATTGAAGCTGGCTGAAATCATTGTAAAGATCTCTTCGGGGACAGGTCTTACGCAGTTCACTGCAGCTCTTGTTGATATATACTAAGCATTTGGTATTGGCTCTATTAAGAACTTTTTAACCCACACATTTGGGGGGGGGGGGGAGAATATGTAATCATGGCGATGGCTTGCTGGAAAACATGGCAGGCTGTCCCAGAAGATGTAAAACTACATAGTGAGCAAGAGTTCAGATATGTGGGCTTTGAACACTTCAGTCAACCAACATTGGCACTTCCTCCAGAATAAGTGTCTTCTTCAGTGAAGAAGTGAAAGATGGGGCAGTATGCTTTCTTCTTTGCCCTGCAGAAGTTTTAAGCACCAGGATTAATCTTTCCTCGTGATAGACTAGGCTTTATGCACGCAGGTGGACTGGGTGGTTATGGATCAGGAGACAGTGACGATGAGAGGACTGACAGAGGCTCTGAGTCATCCGATACTGATGATGAAGAACTGCGACACAGAATTAGACAAAAACAAGAAGCCTTTTGGAGGAAAGAGAGAGAACAGCAGTTGTTACTGGAAAAACAGCTGGAAGGTAGGCTATGTGTCCGATTCAAAATAAAATGTGGCGGGAGTCCTGGCCAGTCCTGCTGCCCACTTTGAATCTTAACTTGCAACATAGAATATGTTTACAAATAGAACAAGACATTTTAATTCTGAATCTAAGGTACTTAAGTTTATATGTAACCCACAAAGCAAAGCAATCTGCAGTAAGACATGTGGTAAAGTACCTTTAGGAATTGAATCCTCCGCTCCCCCCCCCCCCCCCGTACTTTTTTTTTGTGCTTCCATATTAGTTCACAACATCACACTTTCACATTTAAATAAAGGTGGCTTTATTTATGCCAGTAGCAGATTCTTTGTAAATAAAGGCCGTACCAAGAAATATCCATTAGTTCTTCTTTTGTGTCCTGATCAAACCCTGGGCTGCCAAAATGAAGCCATTTTCTTGGCTTTCTCATTGGCTAAACTTACATTGGGTGAATGCTTCTGGCAGAAATCAGCAGACCAGTAAACGAGCTGAATTCTGTATCTCTTCACGTTCACACCGTATTTTGTTGTCCGCCAGCAGCGCTTACTTGAGCATATTGGTCTTGCATTTAGGGACTCCAACCCTCAGCCTATTCAGGATCCTCCAAGTGATGTAGGAGAGGTTGAGATCTTCAGCTATATCCTCCTTTAATATTGTCCCTTGTCCAGTGAGCTCCTTCATCTTCTAATTTGGTTTTGCTCTTGTATACCCTCAAGGATGTTTGTTCTTACCATAAAGCTCTTCCTGGAGGCTCAGATCCATTCAGAGGTTGTCGAGTGTCTGAATGGGTATAAGCTTCAAGTCTGCCGGCTCAGATCCAGGAAAAGTTTATGGCAGGGGTTCCCAACCTTTCGCACCGTGGCAGGCTGGACCATGCCCCCTTGGTCATGTGGTTCCTCCCGCCGCAAATGGTGTCCGTAGCTGTTGTAAACACATTTATGACAGCTGCAGGTGCGTTTATGGCAGGTGCAGGTGTGTTTGCATGTGTGGGCATGTTTTACAGCTGTTGTAAATGCATCCAGTTCTGGTAGTGGTGATGGTGGGCCACATGAAATGTGAAAGAAGTGCAAAATTTGCCCCACATGTGGTGGAACATATTGTTTGTGCTGAGTAAGAAGCTCCTGGAGCTGACTAAGGCATCCAGCCTAGTTCTTGAACATGGCTTAAAGAAGTGCATTTGGGGTAACCAAGGTACATGTAAGGCTACTGTTCCAAGACCTTGAAAATGTGCAAGATGTAGTCAAGTCCTTCTGTCTTTAGTTATGAAAAATAATTGCAACAAATAGTGTTACTAACTAGGAGATGAGTGCCTTTGGCTGAAATACCCTTCTCATTTGATGGTTGTTGGAAATTACGTAGGACTACCCTTGCCCAGGCCCAGTTGTGTGCTAATTTTGTGCCTGTCTCTCTGAACTGGAGATTCAGAGAAGTAGTGGCTCAACTCCTACCTTTTTTTTTGCCCTCGTGTGCCTATTCCAGCCAACAAAGCAATTCTTTTGGCAGGCTGCTCTGTGGGATCTGCAAGAAAAGGAGCCCTTCCTTTGGCACAAAAAGCCTACATTGAATACGACAGGAAAAGAGGAAGACCAAATATGAGATGGATTGACTTCCTAAAGACACTACAGTATTTAGTTTTTAAGAGCTGATCAGAGCTCTTAATGATAGGACATGCTGATAGTCACTCATTCTTAGGGTTACCATAAATTGGAGGCAGCTTGGTGGCACTTAACAAATCCTGATCCCAATCCCTTGTGCTGATACATTTTTGAGTTAGAATTGCACTTTTAGTTTCTAGTAAGAGACACTGCCCATGTGGCTTAATCCATGCAGTTGGTCCATTAGTAGTTTTTGTTATAGACATGATTTTAAAATCACAAGAGGTTTTCTTGGTTAGTGGTTTTCATATGCTTCCAGCACCCTGTTGCTGCCTATTTTGCTGCTGTGTTAGATGCAGCAATCTCTTCTTTGGACATCATTCTTCTGTTTCATATCTGGAAAACCAGACACACGTTTCTGGCTTGTCTCTTCAGGAGTATTTCTGCTGTTTTATGAATATCTGTCTGAAATTTGCAAAAGAGGATAGGAGGTAGAGTCAAATGGCAGAAAATTAAACAGCATGTTATTCTGGTTCTTTGCTGTGGTTCATATAAACTGCTTTTTGCCATAAGATTGAAAAATGAAAGAGCAGTGGTTCTCAGTGACCTCACAGATAGTGCCTCTACCTGCCTTTGGGTTGTGAATCCCCAGTTGAAAGTCTGGGATTAATGTGTGCTTAAGGGGTATTGAATGTAATTTTATACATTTTTAGTTACTTGACTGGAAGAAAACATGAGTTACCGTTTGCTGCTATTACCAAAATGGACCACTAGAGGTCACTATACAGCAAATACCATATTTGCTGGCACACAAGACGCACTCCATTTGTCCTATTATTTCCATTTTAAGGGGGGAAGTGCGTCTTATACATGGGCAAATACAGTAATTTTAAAATTGATAAATATTAATGTTAATGTGTAGGCTCCATTACCATTTCTGTTTTTAACATTTCTTGAAAATTGGATTTGATTATGATTAGTGGACTAATGTATACTTATTTTGAAATCAAACCCTTCTGAATGTCAAATGTTCATTGTGATCATTGTGAAGTGATTGACAGTATTACAGTATGTTACGTTGTTGATACGCTGATCCATCGGTGCTTAGAAGTTAGTGAGAGGCTTGTGCTACATGGCTTGGGAAGGATTTTCATGTTTGTCTCTGTGTGTATTTTCAGAAGAAAAGCTTCAAAATGAGAAAATTGCAAAAGATACAAGCGAGCTCACCAGTAAAGAGCAAAGCAACAATTCACCTGCACAGGATGCAAAAGAGGAGGCGGAGGAGGAGGAAGAGGAGGAGGAGGATGTATTTAGTGAAAAGAAAAAAATCCCAAAGGAAGTGACACCAGATGCTGAACTCAAAAAAGAGGTTAAAGAAAAAGAGAGAACTGGAAGGAGTAGGTCAAAAAGTTCAAGCAGTGGTAGCTCAAGTGTCAACAGCAGAAGCAGCAGCAGCAGTAGCAGCAGCACAGCTTCAAGTTCATCCTATAGTAGTAGCTCTGGCACTAGTCAGAGTTCTTCCCATTCTTCTTCCCCTAAAAGGAAAAAAAGGCGCAGCCACAGCAGGTCACCTTCACATAAGGTTAGGCGCAGCCGAAGTAGGAGTTATTCCCATAGAACCAGGAGAGAAAGGAGTAGAAGCAGGGGCAAGGTAAGAGAAAGGCGGAGGTCTAGCAAGCACAGGAGTGGGGAAAGAGGGGAGAGAAGGCGAAACCGTAGCCCTTCCCATGATTGGAACTGGGAGAGGCGTAGAAGCGATAGTCACTCAAGGGACAGGTTGGCTGCCCACTCCACTCGCAGTGGGAGTCGAGACAGGCGTAAAAGCGAAGATCCCTATAGAAATGTAAGCGGGAATAGGCACAAGCACAGTCATGACAGTAAAATTCAGGAAAGGAAAAAAGAACGTAGCAGAAGCACAGAAAAAGATAAGAAGAAAAACAGAGAGAGGGAACGAGACCAGGAGAAGCGCAAAGAGAAACCGAGGAAGGATGAAAAAGATAGCAAAGCTGGCAATCAGGACGAAAGGTTAAAAAGGAAAAGAGAGAGTGAAAGGACTGTCTCACGCAGTGATTCAGTCTCTTCCAAAACATTGAGGCAGGATTCTAGGCAGGAAAGCAAGAGGCGTTCCACCAAAGATAGCAAAAAGCGTTCAGGTTCTGAATCTAGCACCAGAAGCAGTTCTGAGTCACCAGGCAGCAGCAAAGAGAAGAAGCCGAAGAAGTCAAAGCATAGTCGGTCTCGGTCTGTGGAAAAATCTCAAAGGTCTGGTAAGAAGGCAAGCCGCAAACACAAGTCTAAATCACGATCAAGGTAGTATTCTTTTAAGTATGTTGTTTGATTTATTTGTTTATATTTTTATTCATCATCAATGCCTGCAACATATATAAATATATATATATTTATACAAATTAAGCTAACTTCCTCAGAATCTTTTTTTGGTGGGAGGGTGGATGACTTGATAGCATTTTTTACCTTTAAAAAGTGAATATTATTAAGCCTAAAGCATACCTGGATTTAATTATGGTTTTGGCCTTTAATTCCTCTCCCTTTCTCTTTGTTTTTCAGATCAATGACTCCTCCTCGTCGTAAACGCTGAGGAATAGTATCGTAATAGTCATATGATTTAAAAATTCCATGAGTTTTAAGGAGCTTGTCTCATTATCGAGGCTCATTATAGAAGCTACTATTGTGGCTATGTAGGTGAAAGCTGAACCCCCTTTTTAAAAAAATCTGTAAATAGCTGTATTTTTTGGAAATGCTGCTCGGAGTTAAGTGCTTGCTAGGATTTATTTGTATTTTTTTTTTCAAAACAGTAGTAGTGCTTACTAAGACTATAAAATATGCCATTCTCTTTCAGCTGTAATGTTCTTAAATTGATATTGAATGTACTGTGATGTCAATAAAGTTCTTTAGTTCATTTTTGTTTAAATTCTTGCATTTTACTTTATTTTTAAAATTCTGAATATTTTTACACAACACTTTTGTTTTGTAAAATACTTAATTTATTTAATTTCAACATTCAGTTTCATTTTTGATTAAATCTAGGCTGATCCCCAGGTATGGGATGCGCTGAAAACAGCTATCTGGATCTGGGGGCTTTATTTTTTAAATATTCCTCTTCTATCATTATCCTACTGTGTGTGAATGAAATGTGGATAATTTTAACTGTTAAAATATTTGCAATACCAGCCAAGCACAAATAGCAGTAAAGTACCAATAACCATGGATGTAAAGCTTGAGTTTGTAAACTTTGGAACTTTATTCCTTAATGTATTTTAAAAGCACACTATTCATACAGTTAGAGAAACTGGCAATTATTTTCTTCTGTAACTATTAAGTTCAAATGAAGTTGATAAGTGTAACTACATCTTGTAGCTATTAGTAGAATTATGTTTGCACTACAAGATAAGAGTACTGTTTATGTTTTGGCATTAAGTTGATTAGAGTTTTAATCCACTTGAAAACTGCCCTAAAACACAGCTTCTTACAAATACAGGTGCAGTATTTGCAAATGAGTTTCTATTACCTGTTGCTTCCCCAAAGTGTCATCTACATCAATTTCTTCTGAATGTTTAAATGTCAGACAAGACATTGTGATAAAGAACCATTTACTGTATTTTCTGGCATGTAAGACACACTCCCCCCCCAACCCCAACCCCCCCACAAAAGAGTGCATCTTATACTCTGATATCTGAGAGTAAATAAAACAGAACAGCAAAAAAGACAATACAGTGAACCCCTGCTTTACGGATGGTTTGCTTACCGGAAAACTTGCTTCAGGAAGAGAAATCCATAGGAAATGACGGTCCGCTTCAAGGGAAAAAATCATTACACGGACAGGTTTTCTGGGGGTTTCCCGACAGCAGACTCAGCTGTGTTTGCTTCCATTGCTTGGTGCGCAGCAGCAGATGTATTTGCACCATTTTTTCCAGCTGTTTGGAATGTTCGGAGCATGTTCGCTCCGTTTTTGGAATCCTCTGTTGTGTCCTTGCTGCACCTGGGCAACTTGCAGTTGTGGGCAGAACTTCCGAGGGGCACCTGAGCTTCTGGGAATTGAAATCCAACCAACCACAAAACCCAGAAGTACAAAAACCGCCAGGTTTTAAGTTGCCCAGGTATGGCTAGTTCATTCCAAACAGCTTAATTTTTTGTTCAGTTTTAGCCACTTTTTGGGGTGGTGATGGGAGGACGGGAGACAGCTGACTGGTGGATCATTACCAGAGCTGACCACTAGAGGGCGCAAAGCACAGTTTCCTATAGGAATTCATTTAAAACTAATTTAATGTTCCCAAGTTCAAAAATAAGCTAAAGAAACCATTTTTTTCTGTTCAAAACTCATTATAAAGTGCACTTTGGATTTTTTTTGATGCGTTTATATAGAGCTTTGAACAGATAACAGACTTTTTGAATTTTTTTTCTGAGCTCTGGAATGCAAGATTTGGTTTTCAATGCATTCCTATGGAAAACCGCACTTCACTTTAAGGAAAAATTACTATAAGGAAAACCACACGGAACAGATTAATTCCTTAAAGCGGGGGTTCACTGTATGCTGGGATGAGTGGGATAACACCCAGATGGACAGTATAGAAATTCAATAAATATGCTGCAGTTTTGCCTGGGTCACTCAAACTATTGTCAATATATACTAACTCATTGGCAAATGTGTAATGCCACAATATTTTTTGCATCCACCCTTTGGATGTGATGCATCAGCTTGCGAGAGAAGTTTGTTTTGCAACCATTTGTAATGGGACAGGCTTTGAAGCAGGTTTGAATAATAACAGAATTTTGTTGGTTGAAAAAAGATACGTTACTATTCTGTGAGCCTGGCCAGTTATTGTGTGCCCATGTACCTGATGTGTGTATAAATTGATGCTATGAGGCCTCACTCTTTATGTCTGATGAAGAGGACTTGGTCCACGAAAGCTCACATTTAAATACAGGAGTTAGTCTTTTAAGGTTCAACAACATTTTTCATCTTTTTGATGTTCTGTTTCGTTTATTCTGATAAGCTTGCACAGACTAACACGGCTACCACTTCAAACATTTACACTCCAATGCATCTACTGTATTTACTTGTATATAAATGCACTCCCCCCCCCCCCTTTTAAAATACACCGGAAAAATGGAGTGCGTCTTATACTCTGATGCATCTTATGAGCTGGCAAATACAGTGTTGTTGTTTTTTAAGTGTAGGTGTGCAATATAACTTTACAGTATAGTATTTGTCCTTTTAGGATGAAGAATTGTAGCTAAGGTTGCAACCTTAACTACAGATATTTTGGGCCAGGCCCTACTTACTTAATTTCAGTGGGAGTTATCTTTCAGGTAGGCATATTTAGGGCTTCACCACTGAACTTGGTAGTCCAGCTGTACCTCTTCTGCCCATGAATTCAGTCTAGATTTTAGAGAAGAGACTAGTAAATTCTGAGGAACACAGATATACTACAGTAAAACATCGGATAACGTTAAAACTTGGTTCCTCAAGTCTTGGTGTTATCCGATTTTTAGTGTTCTCCGACCCATGTTAAAATCCTATGGGATGGATCAGATAATGTTAAAGCTCCATAGAGATACATTGTAACCGCACAGGCTTTAGCGGTTGTTATCCGATCCATCCCATAGGACCTTAACGTTATTCGATCCAATTCTCCCCAGATTAGTTAACGTTATGCGATTTTAGCATTATCCGATCCAATCGTTATCCGGTGTTTTACTGTACTTGACAAATAACTTTCTAGCAAAGAAAGAATCTTAGATGGGTTTTAGAAATCAAAACAGTCTTAAGTCTCTCCCCCATTCCCCAGAGAGCTCCCATTTGTTTTATAATTAACTGTTGAGGAATATAGCTTTTTCCATGATAATCTGCATTTCTTTCAACCCTAAATTTATATTAATCTGTTAAGATTGTGCATGAAATATTTATATATGCCAGCAGCTGGATTTGTCACTTCCTGTAACTAGAGATTCCATTCACTTTTCATACAAGTGCACTAATATGATCAATGACTGCGTGCCAATAAAAAGAGATTAGTCTTTTGCATTGGTGAATATGGCACTCACATCACAAACAAAATGTTGGAGCTAAACTGTTGCCACTTAACTACAATTTCAACTTAACTTGGCTGTTTCATTTTGAATGGAAAATATACGTAATGTGTGCTGTGCAACCTTTTATCTTTGTCAACAAGGCGTATACCCCATTTTCCACACAGTTTATTATATGTCATTCTACTGGAATAACTTTTTAAAATCCCTTAAATAAAGTTACAGTCTCTTTTATTGTAGCTTTTAAAAGTTCAACTGAATTCCATTTTTTTAAACCTCAAGCATAAAAACTTACTAGGAGTGAACAGAATGCAAAGAAGCACACAATAGAATTCTGTATGTGGAAGATGTCCCCTCCATCCCCGGGTTCCTTTCCAGTAGCCTTGTTTATCCGTTGTCACCCTTCCAACATTTCTTGTGGACCTTTGACTGAGAAGAGCCTGTTATATAAACAGAACCAATTTTTTAAAGTTCTATGGCCATGATGGCAAACCTTGGCACTCCAGGTGATTCTTGAACTGCAGTTCCTAGAAGTCCTTATCAGCAGGAATGCTGACTTCAGCTTCCAAAAGCACCTGGAGTGCCAAGATTCGCTATCACTTTTCTATGGCATGTCTTATGTGAAAAATGTTGAGGGTATGTATACAAAGCAGCATAGTTATAATCTAGGCAGGTAGCCTAGCTCAGGCGGTAACTACTTGAGTATATTAGCTGATCTAACGTAAACTAAATTGTTGTATGCCATCAAATCACATTCAACTTAAAATGATCCAATTAGGGGTTTCAAGGAATGCAAGATACTGTACTTGAGTAGTGATTTTATAGGTGCCACCCCACAGTGGCTGGCTGGATAGCTCAGTGAGTGAAGTATCTGATGGGATTTAGAAGTTGGGCATTCAATTCCCTATTACACATTCCAGATGAACCAGCCTATGTGGCCTTAGGCAAGCTGCATGGCCCCAGGATGCTCTCAGAAGAAGGGAATGGTGTAAACCACTTCTACTGTGCCTAGAAAACACTAAAAAGGACCACCATAAGCGATAAGTGACCTGATGTTACACAATTATTTTTGTATTACCCCACAGTGGGTTTCCATTGTTGAGCAAGAATTAGAATATTAGTGGTCAAGTGGCTCCTAGATCAAATCAAGCCTGGACTGTTTCTTTAAGTAATAATGACAAAACCGAGGCTGTCATACTTCAGACACATCATGCAAAGACAAGACTCTGAAAAAGACAGCAATGCCAAGATAAAATGAAAGCAGAAAGAAGACAAAGACCAAATTTGAGATGGATTAACTCCAAAATAAAAGCTATGGCTTTTTTTGAGGTTGGAAAAAAACTGAGCAAGACTACTTATGATAGGTTTTGGATGTCACTCATTCATTGGGTTGCCAGAAGTCAGAAGCAACAGCACATGGAGTCCTACTCCATCTCTTTCGTTACTACACCACACTGGGTGTCTTATCTTGAGCTAAATTAAGAAATAATTCTTAGTGAAGGTAGTAAAATGCAGCCTGAAGGAAAGTAAACTTGTCAGAAAAATCTCAAACTTTGAACTGTCCTATACTGTAGATCTTATACTCCGCTCTCATACTGGCTTCTAAAAAGAACAAGTTGAAAGAATTCTATGAAGTTTGAAAGCTGGTACAATGCCTTGCTTTGAAAGTTGACCCTAATAAAGATGTTAAATTGTAGAAATTTCCTTTTAAAAAAAAAAAACGTATTTGTACAGCAAAGGAGCTAAGGGAAACTGCTGGTTTAGTTGGCAGTTAAAGGTAGACCTCTGAATTTTATGGCTACACTGATTTTGAAGAGCTTGGTTCAGAAACGAAGAACTATTTATAATTTGAAAGCTGGAGAAGGATCATTCATTCCTGAATTCCTAGGAAGTCAATTTTGGCATACTTTTTCTGATAAAGGTAAATTGGAATGTGACTTCTATGTTGGCGGCATAATCAGTCATAGCTCACATATAGCTAAGTTTCCTCCTAATAGTGTTTAGAGGGTGAAAATATGAAGATGGGAAAAATAGGCAATTGTGCTTTATAACTAGGCAGGCATGAATCGTAGAATAAGTTGGTTCTACCACATAATTATGTAATGTCTTAATTAACTTGATGGTTTAATTTTTGCCAAAGGGAATGGAAAAATAATTCCGGTATCTTTAAAGCCATCATCCAGGGTGGGATGGGGTGAGGAAAACAAATGCTGGCTGAAATAAATTCTGGAGCCTCCTTGTAGTCATACTTTTCTATTGGGTCAAGACCTCACCATACAGGTAAGAATGGGGCAATCTGTTCCCAAATCTGCCATTTCACACAGAACAATAGCTGATGTGTATATATATGCTTAACAGACAGCAGGGAATGGCATTTGCTGCCTGGACATGCAACTGACACTTGAGAAAAATATTTTTCTTGACCATGAGTGGTGGAAATCAACCTAAAAATCTGCTATATGGATGCCAGATTATGTCAAATTAGCTATACTTTCTGATACATAAGCAAAGATGAGTTAGGTTAGATCTTGTCTGGAAAAAAAGAATTTGTTCTTGAAAAAATACCTTATACAGTACTAGTTTCAGTATTTCTGCTACAATTCAGACAAAACTGATTCAGTGTGATAAATTCTAGCCATAATTTCAAAGATCTACATAAAAAGACTTGCAGAAATGGAGTTCTTTAAAATACCACGTGGGTACAAATTCTGACCAGCCCCATAAACAACTAGATTGGATCTGGTGTGTGGCAGAACTTTGTCCGGAAAAACTTTGCACTGGGACTCGAGGGGAAATGTTCTCACCCAGAGTAAAGGGAACTATGCAGAAATCAAGGGTGGAAGGTAGGTCTTCCTTGCTCAAAAGCTCAGTCGTGGCCAGCTGTAAGGAGCGCTGTTCGTCTCCATTGATAAGCCAAAGAACCAGCGCTGTCTGCGTCTGTGGTCATGTGGCAGGCATGACAACACCTGAGTACATGAAACTTAACTTTTCCTGCCAAAGCAGTACCTATTTAGTTGCAATTTCTTGCTTTATATATATCTTATACTCAGTGGTGGGATTCAGCAGGTACGCCCCAGTTTATTTTTCAAATTTCTATTCCGCCCTACTCACCAGGGCGACTCAGGGCGGATTACCAGATTAATTGAAGGGACGCTGTGAGCGTGTAGACTGGAAGGTCGGAGTTTTTTTTACTCGAATGCTCCAAGACAAGAGTGAGCTCCCAGCTCTGTCCCAGCTAGCTCCTGCCAAACTAGCCGTTCGAAAGCAAGACATTGCAAGTAGATAAATAGGAACCAATCCGGCGGGAAGGTAAACAGCGTTCCGTGCACTCTGGTGTACTATGCATGCCTGCCACATGTCCACGGAAACGTCTGCAGACGCAGGCAAGCGCTGGCTCTTTGGCTGTAAACAGGGATGAGCACTGAAGCCCTAGAGTCGGATACGACTGGCTTTCGAACAAGGGCGACTTTTACCTCTTCTTTTTCTTCCGTGACTAGGCCAGACGTCAAAGTGCCAACATGGGTTGCAAAGAAAGCTCTGTCTGCAAGGGCTTGCTCATGGGGTAGCTGCTAGCCCCCCTCCGGCGGCTCGGAGACTTAACACCCCACCCGGCCCTTCCTTCTCCTGCGGGATCCCCATAAACAGCGCAGGAGGGCTACGGACGGAATGACTAGCTTCTGCCTGGCCGGAACCGCAGCCTGGGCGCAGCCTGTGACGGCGAACAGCGAGACCTATTGGGGCAGAAAGGAGGGACCCGGGGGCGGAGCGGGTGCCTGGGCGTCCTCCACGCGGAGCGAGCCCTCCTCCTCCTCCGCGAAAGGGTCACTGCCCGTGGGGTGCGATGGGGCCAGGCTGGGAGCTCTGCCGACGCGCCCTGCGCCTGCGGGCGCTCCCCGGTGAGTAAGCCGCTCCAACCCCGGTAGCCTGCCTTGACACCCCGGCGCTGCAACGCGTTGCTTTTGCAAACTCCGGTGGCTTCTCCGTTATGGCGGCTGGTGTTTCCTGCGAGGAAGCTTTGTTGTTCAAGGTCTTCCCTCTGGTCGCCCTTGGCAGTGATGGGATGTAACAGGTTCTCACCAGTTCTCCAGAACCAGTAGTAACTTTCCCCAGTGTCCAGGAGAACCCATCGCAGCTTTGGGGAGGAACCACCTTCGGGGCTTACCTTTTCACTGGTTCCCCATGCATGCCAAGCACTTGGTATGCATGCACGCCTAGTGCTTGGCACATATGCACGGCCTCCTTGCTGTCCTCCCAAACTGGGAGGAGGAAGAGAAGCTGCTAGCCTAAAGCTCCCTATTTTTATTATTTTGTATTTTTTTTCTTTGGCCCCGCCCATGACATGACATCATGATGTTAGCTCCGCCCACACTGTGATGACATCACGGTGGGGTAGTAAAAATTCTGACATCCCACCACTGCAAGCCAGTCGTTTCCGACTCTAGAGTTCAGCGCTCATCTCAGTTTATAGCCAAAGAGCCAGCGCTGTCTGCTTCTGCAGACATTTCTGTGGTCATGTGGCAGGCATGACTAGACACCGGAATGCTGTTTACCTTCCCATCAAAGCGGTACCTAGTTATCTTCTTGCAGTTTTTTTGCCTTTGAACTGCTAGGTTGGCAGGACCTGGGACAGAGACTGGAGTTCACTCCATCGTGCAGCAATCGCGTCTCGAACTGCTCAACCTCTGAACTTCCACTTGTCAAGTTCAGCGTCTTAACCACTAAGCCACTGCAGTCCCTCTGACCTTTTTTTTAATAAATGGGCTTCTCCGGTTAAGGCTCGCAAAGTCTACCTTTCTGTTTAGCCCTTCATTAGTCATTCCACTCCAGTGGCTCCATTCACATTCTTTTCATTCATTCATTCATTCATTTATTCGATTTGTATACCGCCCTACTAGGTGCAACCGACTCAGGGCATTATTATCAATTAATGAATTCACTTCTGACACAACTGTTAATGAGACTTTGTTACACCAAACTCAGTTTGCATTACTACCTTGACAGAGTCCACCTCACGTACATTTCAGCAGCATTCTCACTGCATATTTATTTTCACTTTAAAAAACCTACTTCGTAATCTAGTTACAGTACTGTATAGGCGGGTTAATGTGACAAATACTGCTGCTACACTTCCATTGTTGCAGTGGTGCATGGGGGGTGGGGTGGGAGACCAGAGATGGAGGTTACTAGTCCATCTATCATCTCAAATGTCAGTTACATTGGCCAGAAAACCTGTTTGAATCTCTGAAAATTGAGCCAAAGTTGGACTGCTATTTTATTTTCATCCACATCAACAACACTCTTGCCACTTTGCCAGACTGCATGGATACATAAGCCACAGAAGGAATCATACATATTTCTTGACTTCCAAGAAACTTGCAATCCAAACTGCAACATTTTCCATTCTGCTTTGGTATTGCGAGATGAAAGCCAGTTCAACTTATGTTGGGTGTCTTAAATAAAAAACAAACAAAAAACAACAACTTTGTGCCACCTTAAAGATTAACTCCTGTATTTTAATGTTACCGTAAATACTTGGATATAAGCCAAGTTTTTTAGCCCCCCAAAGGGTACATGGCTTATACTTGGATCAATGACCACGAGGGTCCAAAAACTGCACTGTATTGAGATGTGCCAACAATTTAATTAATTTTACCATATTTTCATGTATTTTGATTATTGAAACTCACTAGCAGCTGCTGCATTTCCCACCCTCAGTTTATACTCAGATCAGTCTATTTTTCTGGGTTTTCAGGTCAGAAATAGGTACCTCGGCTTATATTCGGTTTGGCTTATTCTCTAGTATATATAGTAGTTTTTGTGGATCAAGTTGGACTTGATAACATCATTTTAAAACTTGATAGGTATTTTTATGTGCCTTAAGCTTGGAAGTGAGTTATAGTGACTTTAACAAGGCATTCAAAGTAAGTGAGATATACCAGGAATAGTTTAATCATTTCTATTCCCCCAGTGAGTTTCTATGGCTGAGTGAGGATTCAAACCAGGTTTCCTGAGTCCCACTGTGTCTTCTACACTACACTGAGTATCCCAAATATCAAACTATTGGGACTTTAATGTTGCTTTTTCTTATTTCTTCAGTTAACTGCTGTGTTCAACTTCCTCAAATTGTCCATCGACCCTACTTTACGAAATTGAATTTTGGGATATTTGCTGATCTGCCCAAATTGAGGAACAAAATGTAAGTGAAAATCGGTTTAGGAGGCCATCCAATCTAGCAGAAGTAGTTAGATATTTCTGTGAAGTTCACAAGACAGGTAGAAAGATCACAGTCCTTTGTACTCTATATTAAAGAGTAAACAAAACAAAAGCACAAAAACCATTGTGGCACCTTAAAGACTAACTGCCGTATTTTAATGTTAGCTTTCGTGGATCAAATCCATTTCATCAGACTTGATCCATGAAAGCTAACATAAAAACACAGTAATTAGTCTTTCAGGTGCCACAGTGGTTTTTGTCTCTTTGTTTTGTTCTGTCTACACTCTGATTTGCTTGCACAGACTAATGTGGCTATATATATATATATTTTTTTTTAAAAAAAATAACTTTGTATTCTAGGAACTGGCCAGGTTCTCTTGCTGTGGTAATAGAGTAGACCATAGTGTCAGTGACTACTGAGTGTCAGGCAGGGGTTAATTAACCTGACAACCTTGAGGACTAATGGCCTTGGGTGGTGAAATCCACAGGGAAGGGTACTGGTCCCCAAGTGGATTAAATCTCACTTGAATCCATCTTGATGGACGGCAGAAGCTTCATCAATACTGGCCTGGGGTCGATGAGGACTTTATGTTCCAAAAGGGCTCAGGACCAGAAAGTGACTCACAGAATTGGATCAGTAGTACAGGTGTCACACAGCGATGCGGAAGGCAGATGAAAGGCCACTGCATTATATTCTCCAGACAGTCTTCATGGCTGATTGCTATGAGGATCGTCTAGATTCAGATTTGGATGCGGCAGAAGAAGATTCTAGGAACTGAAATTTACAAGTAGCCCCTTCCCTGAATGTGGGAATTCCAAGAAACTTTTTGTCTCAGTTGAATGTTAATAGCTTTATCATCCACTCACTCCATCCTCTTTTGAAGTTTTTAAATACAACTGGCTATTATGATTATTTAGCAAATTGCATCTGTTTATTCTGCATTGTCTCAAGTCCTGTCTGCCCTTTGTTCCCTGAAAAACTAAAAACCTGTGTGATCCTGGTACACAATCTGAAAGCAAGGGTGTGATGACTTTTGTTAGGTCAGTAAAGATTACAACCATAAGCTAGCTTTTGGCCAAGGAGCCTGACCAGTGATGGGATGTAACAGGTTCTCACCAGGTCGCCAGAACCGGTAGTAACTTTTCCCAGCGTCCCGGAGAACCGGTAGCAGCTTTTGGGGGGAACCACCTTCGGGGCTTACCTTTTCACTGTGCATGCGCGCCAAGCACTTGGTGTGCATGCATGCCTACAGTGCTTGGCGCGTATGCACGGCCTCCTTGCTGTCCTCCTTGCTGTCCTTGTGTTGTGGGTGGGTGGGTGGGTTGAGGGTGTGTGTGTGTATGCTTATTTTTATTTTTTTCTTTGGCTCCACCCACAATGTCATGATGTCATGATGTCAGCTCTGTCCACATGGTGATGACATCACGGTGGGGTAGTAAAATTTTTGACATCCCACCACTGAGCCTGACATACATTTCTGGCCATTGGTTTTTGGGACTTCTGTGTTTTTTGGTGTATCACCCACTGCTCTGCTGTGCTCAGCCTGAGGAAGACCCACACAGGATTGAAAGCTAACTTAGGGATGCAGTTCTTTAACAGCCTAAATAAAGATATCACCCACCCTTGCCTTTGATGTGTTTTTAGAGCACTATTGACCAGTTTCAGTATGACAATTAGTTTTGCGTGAGACAAACTTTAATTTGGTTATTCATAATTTTATATTTTGCAGTGATATTTCTCTTTAGTTGTCTTCTATCTTTTAAAAAGAAGCCAAAATATCTCCATTATTTCATCCTTTCTTCATATACTTACCAGTATATGTTATGGCCGACGGGCTGAAGTGAGAGTCAGCTAAATGGAAGCTTGCTTCAAGTATGTACTCGTTATGATTAGTACTAAGGAAGTTAATCTGTGGTGGTAGTATATATGTTTGTCAAATATCTCTTTTCCACAAGAGACATGTTATGTTGCATTTCTAAATCTGTATTTGTTCATAGAGTGCAGTTATGATTTAAGCTGCTTAATGTAGTGTATTCAACATTAGGTCGCTCACTGAACACTCGTACAGTAGCTGGCAAACAACCGTGGATCCAAAGGAGATGAAAAAATTCCAACTCCTGGCTCATAAATGGTGGGATGAAGAGGGACAATATGCAGCTCTTCACTCTATGAATGACCTTAGAGTGCCCTTCATCAGGTAATTTTCAAATGTGTCAGTCTTTACAAACTGCTGCAAGAAATCTCAATAGCAGTTAGACTTATAATTTGCCCCATTGCGCTTAATGCGTAGTTCACCGGTTAATTAGCATGCCCCCAAACATGCTGGGTACTCATTTTACCGACCTTGGAAGGATGGAAGGCTGAGTCAGTTTGGATCCCCATCAGGATCAAACTCACAATGTTTTGGCTGCAGCACAGCAGTTTAACCACTGCGCCACCAGGGCTCTTTTGAGAAGTGCCATGTGCTAGTCTTGAAGCATTTTGTTGTTACTGTTGCTGAGCTTTTATACTTATTGAGCAGTGAGCTATTATGATTAGAACTGTACATTTATTTGGTATGCTGCATCATATGCTGTATGATCCTGTACATGTCAACTTAGAAGTCAGTTCCCTTGTTGTCATTATTGTTTATTTCATACTGGTTAGGAATGCAGCCCTATTTAAAAAAACAGATCATTTTTCACACAGAGTGTGTTTTAACTAATGGAAGCTTAGGACAAGAGCATATTTATTTATTCTCAAACTAACACTATTTCTGGAGGATGCATGTATGCTAATAAGGAAGAAGAAGGAACACCCAGGATGGCTTTTCCTCCTGAAAATGAAAAAAAAAATCTTTTGTTTACTAAACTAAATTGTTAACTCAGGATCTCAAAAAAAGCATACCTATTGAGATTCAAGAAATGTGCAAATGCATGAAAATTTAGTTAATTAAAGAGTACAGTACTTGATAAACATTCCTTACTTGTGAACAGTCTTAATTAAAAGTAATTTGTTTTATATTTTGTGCAAGAGACACTATTTTAAATATGAAAAATGACCATCCACTAGAAAGCCCCCTCTCTGGCATGAATATCCTGGATGTTGGCTGTGGTGGTGGACTACTTACTGAGGTAAGAACGACACTTTCGATAATGCTGCAGACTGTGACCCCTGTGGTAATTTGTTCAAATCACAGGCGTTGAGTTGGGTGTATTTTCCCCCCTTCTGTAACTAGGAGTCTCCCTTACATTTGACACCAGTATGTTTGTTCAGATTTGAGATCATCTGATAATTCATATTTCTTACATGTAGCAGGGCATCCTGTTACTGTTGAATGTGCAGAATTAATATGAAAAGCTAAAATATGGGTAGAGGCATGCTTTGGCCAATGAGGCTCAGTCCTTCAGTGAAGTTCCTGCTTTCTGTCCTAACTGAAATTGTATCTGTGTTCAGCAGGCTTTTCTCAGAACTCAGTGAGGAGAAGACAATCTTCAGCACACTGTACTATTTCTATGTGATAATTCTGGCCTAGAATTTCTAAAAATCGGTTCTTTAATGTAATGGGCATTTCAAATATAGAATCATTGGCATATTTGTTCATTAAATGTCTCCTTCTTGTGCCGTATCCGATTCAGAATATTGGCAATCATCATGGTGATCAACCATGAAGATTGTCCTGCGAATATAATGCCGTGGGCTTTCACCTGCCTTCTGCATCACAGAGTGATGCAGTCACTTTCTGGTCCCGAGCCCTTCTGGCACGCAAACTCCTCCTCAGCCCCAGGCCAGTATGGATGAAGCTGCTGCCCTCCGTCAAGATGTATTCAAGTGGGATTTAATCCACTTGGGGAACGTCACCTTTCCCTGTGCATTTCGCCAAGGCCTCTAGTCCTCAGGGTTGTCAGGTTAGTTAACCACTGCCTGACACTCAGCGTTGAGTCACTGACAGTATGGTCTACTCTATTACCCTAGCAGGACAACCTGGTCAGATTTTCACTAAATATACTCACTAGTAATTCAGTTTGTGGTAATCCAATGTGTGGTTGCATGTTCCATGCCAGGATCGGTTTGTGGAGTCACCAGAGACACATCCACCAGCTGAAAAAATGACCTCCAGGAAAAATGTGTAACCAGATACGAGTAGCAGCCACCGCTGACGAATTCAGTTTAGGATTATATTCCTAAGTATTAATTAATCTAAAAAGATATGCAAAAAAAAAATGGGGGGGGGGGAATTCAGTCTTTTCATTATTCCTCTGTCAGACTAGACCAAGCATCCTCCTTTGAGAGAAAAATAGATCAGCTTTCAGAAAGAGATTCTGTCCCCAAAGATCTTTTACATCTTTTCCCACCCTAATCATATTGCAAAATCAGACTTTGGATAGAAAGTATACGCTCTGTCTGCTGCCACACACCTCCAACATGGGAGAAGATGAAGACAGGTTTGTCTGTTTCCTTCCTGTTACTAGCATGAAGAGGAAGTGTCTTTTCATGGTGGTGTGGGGAAAACAGTAGAAAGAGACAGCAAGTATTACTCCTCCTTTCTATCCTACTGGTAGAAAACCACTTAGGCCAGGGGTGGACAACCTTTTTGTGCTATGGGCCTGACCACGCCCCAGAAATGCTGAGCAAGTCGGACCACAGTCCCGGAAATTGAAGCGGGCACATTTACGGCAGGGCCATATCCAGGATTCTAGATGTGGGTGGGTGAATTTATAAACAAGCAGCTGGGAATTTAAGGGTGGGCAAGCTGCTAACTCAGGGTGGTCATTGCCCGCCCTGGCCACCCCCTGGCTACGTCCCTGATTTACGGCTGACGTAATTGCACCCACTTCTGCATTTACATCAGCCACAGGCACGTTTGTGCACGTGTGGGCTGATGTAAACATGCCCACTTTTACTTCTGGGTGTGGGGGGAGACAGCGATGGCCCAGTTGAAATGGCGTCACAGGCCAGGTCCGGCCCACGGGCCATAGGTTGGGAACCCTTGACTTGGGCCTCCAGCACAACAATACGGCTGCCCAGTTCAACTCTTTAGTAATTTCAGACAAGTGTTTCATGTAGTAGGAATTACATATTTGTCATGATTACATTTTTAGCCCCTAGGTAGACTCGGGGCATCAGTAACTGGAATTGACCCTCTGGAGAGCAACATTAGAACGGCAGAACTGCATACATCCTTTGATCCTGTCTTGGCAAAGAGAATCCAGTACAAATCCTGTGCACTGGAGGATATTGTGGAAGAGGCGTTGGAAACATTTGATATTGTTGTAGCTTCTGAAGTAGTAGAACATGTGGCTGATGTGGAAACATTCATCAGGTGTTGTGGTAAAGTGTTAAAAGTAAGTTCAGGTAAACAACTTTTAAGGGGGAGGAGTCAGTTGCTGGTGCAGGATAGTTTATTCTATCAAATCTATCAAATTCTAACAATTCTATCAAATTCTAATAAATCTGCTCATTTTCTTTATATATATATTTTCCTGAAATGATCAAAGGGAATAGTAAATTCTGTGCAGTCATGTAACTTAAACCCTAGATTCTAATGATCCAGAACTAAAGGAACAAAATCTTTAGTGTCTTTGTAAAATATGCACTCTTGTTTAGATGATACTGATTTATACAACAGTTGAATGCCAGGGATGTGGCTATTAAATAAGATTTTCAGTAAAGTAAATGATAAAATCTCATTTATTTAGTGTTCTAAACCTCAAGGCAAACTACTGTAGATTATTTGTCACAAACTAAATAGATAAATGCCATGCTTACAAAAAACAACAACACCCCAATAAGAATAAAAAGATTTGAGTGTCCTTAGTGCAAAAGTTGGGATTTGTTAAGTCTCTGAGAGAAAGAGGCAGGAGACAATTGACAAGAAGGAAATATCAAGTAAATGTAGGCATATACCAATCAATACTGAAAGGGGAAAATTCTAATTTCAAACAATAAAATGTGAATACCTTACTGAGTGAACAAACAAGATGAGAGATTGCTAGGTAGACTGTATCAATTTTGTGCTCCAAATGTGGTAGCAGAAAAATCCTTGAAAGCCTATTGTTTTAAAGTTCATATGATAAGAAGTACAGTAATACCCCGGATAACGCGAGTACCGGATAGCGCTAAAACCGCATAATGTTACAAGATTTTCAGAAAAATCTTGTATCGAATAACGCGATTTTTAACGTTATCCGATACAATCGTTCTTAGCAGCAGGGTGGCTGGAAAGCTGAACGGGGTTCTCCATTCAGCTTCTCAGCCACCCTGCAGCTACGGAGGCAGGAGTGGGGTGGCTGGAAAGCTGAGGGGGGCCTCCCCCGTCGGCTTCCCCAGCCACCCCACAGCTGCGGAGGCAAGGGCGGGTGGCTAGGGAAGCCGACAGGGAGTCCCCGTCAGCTTCCCCAGCCACCCTGCAGCTGTAGATCGGGTCCTCTGATCTCTCTGGAGCAGGCAGGGGACACGATCCAAGCTGTTTCTGGGCTTCCCCGACGTCCTCAGCCAGTGCAGCAAGCCAGAATGTCGGGATTCGAACCCTGACATTCTGGCTTGCTGCACTGGCTGAGGACGTCGGGGAAGCCCAGAAACAGCTTGGATCGGGTCTCCCCACCTCCCTAGATCCAAGCTGTTTCCAAATTTCCCCCACCTCCCTGGAGGCTGCAGCAAGGCAAAATGTCAGGATTCAAATCCCGACGTTCTGGCTTGCTGCAGCCTCCAGGGAAACAGGACTTTTTTTAACATTGTGTGATCAATGTATCGCACAACGTTAAAAACCGGATAACGACGGGACTTGTGGAACCAAGTCATAACGTTATCCGGGGTACTAGTGTACAGTAAAACCCTGACTTAAATATACCTTGAGTTACATAAAATTCAACTTACATAATGATTTTGTGCTAAAACCATGTCCAGATTTACCTAAATGTCCCAATTTATGTAACACGATGTCGTATGGGTTTGCTTTGAGTTACATAAAAATTTCATTTTTCCTATGGGTTTGCTTCAAGTTATATAAAAAACCGATTTAAGCAAAAGCCTACGGAATTGACTTTTTTTACATAAGTATGGGTTTTGCTGTACCATCTAATGGCCTTTGTGTATATTTAGAAGCTCAATCCAGTTTGGTGTATTTGAGGTGCTTCATTCATCCATACTACAGATCATACAGAATGGCTTCATAAGGGTTAAAGAGGGGGGAACAACTTAATGGAGGATATAGCTGAGTAACTCAACCTCCCCTACATCACTTGGAGGACCCTGAATAGGCTAAGGGGTGGAGTCCGTAAATGCAAGACCAACATGCTCAAGTGGGGGCTGCTGGTGGACAACAACACATGGTGTGACTGTGAAGAAAGACAGTCTGGCTCATTTACTGGTCTGTGGATTGCTGCCAGAGACATGCATTGAAGAGGACTTGGGTTTGGACAGTGGCAAAGCAAAGAAAGTGATTTCATTTTGGCAGTATAGGGTCTGATTGGGGCACAGAAGAAGAAGAGGAAGAGGGAACTAGGATGGCGGAATTGCTATTTTTTCATAGGGATAGCCATATTAATCTGTTGCAACAAATTCAAAGACTCTTGTAGCACCACTTAAACCAGGGGTTCCTAACCTAAAGCCTATGGGCCAGATCCGACCTGCAGCATCATTTCATGTGGCCTCCCACTCCTCCAAGGGCATTTGAGAAACAAAATGGCCACCCCTTTAAAGCTGTTGGGACAAAATTACCATCCCCCCCACCGTGCAGGCAGGGCAAAATGGCCATCCAACACTTGAAGCTGACTGAGAGAGCGTGACCCGGCCCCCGGCTTGAAAAGGTTGGGAACCCCTGACTTAAACTAACAAGCTTTATTTGATAGGATGTAGCCCGCTTTTTAGCAATAGGAATTACACATTTATACCTCCCCAAAGCATTTAGAGCTATCTGTGAAAGGTTCACAAGGTAATGTTTTGCCCTCAACAAGCTGGGGAATTATTTTACTGACCTCAGAAAAGTGGAAGGCTGAGTCAACCTTGTGTCCATAGGGATCAAACTCAGTTTGTGAACAGTTTTGGCTGTAGAACTGCACCAAAAAGGCTTTTTCATAAACATTTCCTCAGATCTGGGTAGAAAGGTTGGGAGGCAAGAAGGACTTTGGATCTTACAGGTTCTTGGTCTTTCACAGCATGTACATGCTCAGCTTGCTCTCTGGTCTCAGAGAAGTACTCTCTGAAGACCTTTCTGTAGTCTCCTGGAGGCATACCAATTTTGGTCTCCTTTTTTGAGGGCAGACTACTCTCTTTGCCATTAGATATCAACTTCCAAAAGAGCACCAATGGCTGATGGAATTGCAGCCTATTACTACTACTAAAATTGTTCTGAAGATGGCTGCAAATATATACATGTTAACATTAATGGGCAGCGGTATCTGTAAATAATGCTTATTTCATGTTATTTAAAACACTATCTTTTTGTTTACAATTTGCTCTTGCAACGAGATTGAAGGATACTTCAGAATCCACAATTTCTACCTCCCACCTTGCTTCTGCAGTCCTTTTGGCGCTATGCAGGTGCCAGAATTCTTCCCTGGAGAGCTTTTGCACTCTCTAGACCTGGCTTCTTAGGCTAGATGGCAGGAGGCACAAATGAGGAAAGGAGGAGGCACTATCATTTATTATGATGGAAGTGGTGGAATCCAATGGAAGTGCATTGTTGGATTCTGGCCAGAAACAAATTATACATTACTAAAAATAGAATGGTGTTAGCAAAAGCATGTGCAAACCATAAAAGCAATAGGAGGAGGATACACAGGATATTTTATTTTTCAGCAACAGAGGAGCAAAGTTAACTGGTTGATGCATTTTACTGAACTGTCCTAAAGTGCAGTCCATGAAAAACATATTTTAACCCAAACTGATGAGCACTGTTAACATTCGCTAAATTGGTTATTAATGTATTACCTAAAATCATTTCATTGTTTCAGTCTCAAAAGTGGTAATTTAAGTACACCTAGACCAGAAGCATAGCGTGCCTTGGTGGGGCCCCGTATAAAAATTTGTTTGGGGGCCCTTAGGAAGGGTAAAGATTTCTCACAAAAGAAAAAAATTGCATAAAATTAAAAGAAATATTTATTCATCGTATGTACATCGATTATTGTGGGATTCCCCCGTTGAAGTAAATGACTTAAACGGGGAAATCCTGTAGCCCGCGATAACCGATGTAGGGTGTTGCCAACTTTTGAACGCACGCTTTACGCGGGGAAAAAAGAAATGGCTTTTTTTGACTTTTGTCATTTGTGAAATAAAAAAAAATTGGGACGTTTTTATTAATTTTTGCTTACACACATTGGGGGCCCCCGTGGCCCGTGGCCCCCGTATAATTGATACGGCAGATACGGCAGTAGCTACGCCCCTGACCTAGACTTAGCTACAATTTTAAAAACCAGCCTTTCGGAAGTCTTCTGTGGAGAAATCCTAGGTACAAGAGATCTGAAACAGCAGTGTTGTCTGTTACACAAAATTCTCAGCATTCTGGATGAACTGTTAAATTGGTTTTAAAATGATAGTGTTAAAGAGACCTACGGTAATTCAAGTGTTGCTCAATAGCATCATGCTTTTGAATGGGGTTTTATGAATATATTTTAATTAGTGCAGTGATGCAGTGCTTTAATTGATTAGCATATTTAAGTGGCTATTCAATCTTAGGCATGTCTATTCAGAAGAAAGTCTCACTGAGTTCAGTGAGATTTCATCTGACATATAGTGATTTTATTCATAACAAAATGTGTGCATATTTAATATTAACCTATTGTTATATATAAATGACTGACTTGCAGACTAACTGACTTCTATTCTGCTTATAAGCCTGAAGGCTCACTGTTTGTTACTACAATCAACAAATCACAACTGTCCTACGTTTTTGGGATTGTGGTTGCTGAGAGAGTGTTGGGCATTGTTCCAGCAGGAACCCATGAATGGGAGAAGTTTATAGCACCTGAAGAGCTGGAGTGCCTCTTAGAGTCAAGTAAGTGTTAAAACCCAGTTAGTCATATGGTACATAGTGTTTTTCAGGTATGGCTAGGAATTTGATCCCATAAGTTTATTTATTAATTTTTATTTAGTACATTTATATACTGCCCACCTAAGGAAGATTCTTCACTCTAATCAGTTTAGGTAAAGGTAAAGGTCACCCTTGCTCGAAAGCTATTTGTATCTGACTCTAGGGTTCAGTGCTCATCTCTGTTTATAGCCAAAGAGCCAGCGCTGTCTGTGTCTGCAGACGTTTGCATGGACATGTGGCAGCCATGCCTCAACACAAACACAACACACAATGTTGTTTACCTTCGCACCGAAGTGGTACCTATTTATCTACTTGCAATTTCTTGCTTTCAAACTGTTAGGTTGGCAAGAGTTGGGACAGAGATGGGAGCTCACTCCATCATGCAGTACTCGGGAATCGAACTCCAACCTTCCAGTCTTTTAGTTCAGTGTCTTAACCACTTGAGCCACCGCAGTCTCTCCTTGGCAGTTTACACAGACACAATAAAATACAACACATAAAACAACCCCTCCCAGGCAGCAGCGACTATACATCAATAAAATATTCTAACCTAAGTTATCCTGAAAAAACAAGCATACAGTTATTGGGAGGAAGATAGATCTTTGCAAGCCTTCCTGGATAATTGTTTTAAAAATGCTTTTTGAATATGGCAATATTCAAATATTTAACAGACAGACTGTTCTAAAAGGAGTCACTGAGAAGAATCTCTTTCTAGCTAATACTTTCTTTGCCATTCTCAAAGTAGGCGTCTGAAACGGGGGGGGGGGGGCTTGGAAATTCCATTTGATACAGAAATTGCATAGAAAAAATATACTGTACTTTAATCACATAGTTTTGCCAACTGAAAAAATGGTGATTTCTACATGTCTTCTTCAATCTAATGCTCTGCCAGTTTCTTAAGTCAGTAGTCATTAAGATTAGGTTTAAATCATGGACTTCTACATAAAGACTTATAAAAGCTCAAAAGGTTTCACTTTAATTTTTATTGTTTGCCCTCCCTCATTAACTTCTTTTTCTGAGAAGAAGTGGCATGTGATGTCTTCAATACAAATTCACTGTTTCGAAAACTAGAACCAAGCATCTATGATAGAAAAAATGTCCAATAATTTTACAGAAACCGCTGGAAGAGTATGACATTGTGAATGGATTAATTTAATTTGTTTATATGAACAGTCTCATACTACATAATTAAAAATGATTCCTTATTTCTTGATGAATGGCCTTTGGATGATGATGTATCTTAAATAGAAAACTATCTTTAGATAGATTTTTCCCCTCAAAAAGCATTTTATTTAAAAAAATCCAATTTAAAAACCCAATTAATTATTTTTTTAAAAAAAATTGAATTTTTATTTTTAAAAATTAATGATTTTTATCCACCCTGGTTGGAAGTGAATGGGTGTAAGGTGGCTTAAGTTGAAGAAGATGTATGGCTTTGCATGGGAAGAGATGGTGTTGGGAAGAGAACTCCTTGGATCTTCTAGACTCAATTTCTGTCATGTTCTGAAGGGCCCCGGAGCCCTCCATATTGCCCAAAAATTTTAAACATTTCTTTTTACCACCAGCCAACACAAGGGGTCTTTTCCGATTTAAAAAGTCTACTTTTTAAATTAAGCTTATTTTTAGCCAACACACATTGTAGCAATCTTTCTATTACATAACTACAGCATTAAAAAAAACAGATTAGCCTCTCTGCCCACACACCCTTCTGTAGGCCCTAACTGAAAGTGCCGCTCTTAGACTGCTGGTAGATCTCAAGAATGTCTCTCCACACCACTGAGTTGTCTATCCCTACCTTAGATAGTAAGTGTAAAGCTACTAAGCCTTGCAAGCACACCTTTTCTCCTGCTACTCAATAGATTCAAAATGTTACAGTGCTCACATTGGAGTAATAAAAACTGCTTCCTTATATACGTGTTCCATATGGCTGCAGTCACATCCTAGAAGGACTTTACCACAGGTAACAACTATTTTTAAAGCAACTGCCTTTGGCACAAATGAATGGCTGATGGCCACAGTTGAAGATTTTCAGATGTCTTATAGAGAGTCACCATAAAGAGAAAGTTTAAACTTAGTTATGTAAAAATGTTTATGGTTTGGAACGTCCTTGGCTTCATGTGTATCATAACCTGAACATTTAATTGGTGTGTAAAGATAATTGATCAGTTAAATATTTACTTTAAGATTGTTAGCACTCATAATTCAGTAGGATGAGTTTTACTTGGTACAGTGGTACCTTGCTTAAAGAGCATAATGTGTTCAACAGGGTTGCTTTTTAAGTGAGTTTGCTCTTTAAGCAAAACACTATTGTAAATGACCAATTGTGACTTCCGGGGGGGGGGAGGGGATTATTAACCCCGATTTATTTGTCAAGTGTGTTTTTGGTTGGTTTTATTTGTTAAGCGAAGCGAACATTCAGAGAAAATTCTGCTCTTTAAGCGAGGCGCTCTTTATGCGAGGTTTGACTGTACAGTATAGGCATTTTTTAATAGTTTGATGGCATTAATGCTTGAAACCTATTGTTAGTGCTGTCTCGAGTAGCAAATTACTGTTTAGGATGGATCAGTCTCCCTTTTACCATGCATGTGATCTCTTTTTCAGTAGTCTTCATCTAAGCTCTCCCCAATCTCAATTTCTTTCTCATGCTCTTACAGATGGCTTTTCCGTCAAGACAGTAAAAGGGATGTTATACAATCCACTGTTTGGGTCTTGGAGCTGGATTGGAAGCACCAGCATTAACTACGCCCTCCATGCTGTGAAAGCAAGTGTGCAAGAATAGGTGGTCCCAAAGGAAGCCATTCTACAGAAGGGTAAAGAGGAACTCCAAACAGAAACCAGCATCAGAAGTGCTAGCTAGGATGTTGATGGGTGGAGTGGAAGGAGAAGGTTGGGAGGTGGGTTTGCATAAACTGCTGTAATGAACTGTTAAGGAACAAGCAGATGCTATATGTTTCTGGGTCTCACTTGAGATACAAGAATTGCTCATTCTTCATGACAGCAGATGTTTGAAAACTTCCCAAAATAGGCTTTCTTGAGTAAGAAGTCAATTGTGTGTCTGAAAGTTTAAGAATTGTGAGTTACTGGGAATGGCACAATTCTTTATAATATATTTCTTAAAATATATGTCATAAGTTTCCAAATAATAGTTTTTTCAGTGTTTAACCTTATTTATTTGAAGCGCAATCCTTTGAAATTGTAAAGTGCTTGAATTCATTCAGCTGACCTATTAAAAAATTCCTAAAAACCACAGACATCTGATTGTTTCTTGCTTGTCTGGAGTAAATATTGAATTTCACCTGTGGGAATATAGCAGGAATTTGCAGGCAACATGTGCCTGCATGAGCACCACAGCCTCTCACAGATTTATTTACATTTAGCACTGAATGAAAAACTCACATGCAAGTTATATTTTTAAAAAGGTATAGTAAAACAGAACAAATTCTGGGATATTTGGAAGCCATTTTTGAAATACACATTGGAAAATAATAAAGTTGACAAGCCAGTACCTGATGTAATGAGTTTCTGGGAAAAATAAGTAGAAGTACAAGAGAATTGGTGGATTTGGGTGAAATGGAAATAGTACATCTGGGAATACATTAAACATTTGAATAAGAGTAGTAATTATTTAGAGCTAATTTTAAGAAAGTTTGTCAGACATAAATTATAAGAAATAAGAGAGATGTATTGAACCTTTTGTATTGTTTAATTGGTCTTTATCATTTTTTTGTGTTTATTTTTTTATGTATGTTGTGAATCTTAAAATTTAGTAAACATTATTAAAAGAAAAAGGAGAATTACAACATACACCTCTTCACCTTCTTTTGGTTAAGAAAGGGGTTTTATAAATCCTCAAACTAGAAGTAGATTCTTTGACTAGTTTAATTTGGGGAGTGCAGTTTACAGTCCCTTCTAAATGGGAGATTAGCTGTTGAAACTCAGAATTTGCCAAGCCCTGCACTATAGTTACAGCCAATGAACGAGCACTAAGCTGCTGAGTACGCTTTCCTCTTTAAAAAATTGAGAGCATGGAAACAGGTATCTCAGGTGAGTATGTGTTGATGTGTGGTGTTATGTGTGCTGTGATGTTGCTTCCAACTTACCTGTGTCCATGTGACTTGATGACCTCTTGAAGGCCCTGCAGTCAGGTCTTCTTCATTGAGTCAATCGACTCCATTTTTGATCTTTTTCTTTTGCCTTCTATTCTTCCTACTATTATTGGCCAAAATCTTGTTATAAAAATCAAGCAGTACAGATTAAAGCAGCAAATTACCACTGATTAAGAGACGGATGCTTGGGTTCTTCATCACACATCACATGTTGCAACTGGTACATTACACGGAATATTAATGTGTGAGCTCTCTCTGGTTTTGGGTGGGTTAATGGGGGTACCAGTCTGGCCAGGGTATCTTGCTATGGAAATAGAGTAGACCATACTGTTAGTGACTCAACACCAAGTGTCAGGTGATGGTTAACTGATCTGACAATCCTGAGGACTACCAGCCTTGGGTGTTCAAGTCCACAGGGAAGGGTGATGGTCACCAGAACTCCACTTAAATCCATCTTGATGAAGGGCAGCAGCTTCAGCAATACTAGCTTGAGGCTGATGAGGACTTGGTGTGCCAAAAGGGCTCAGGACCAGAAAGTGACTTGTGGAACTGGTACGATGGGGATGGGTGTCACCCTGCGAAGCCGAAGGCAGATGGAAGGCCACTGCATTATATTCTTAGGACAGTCTTCATGGCTGATTGCCATGATGGTCACCTATATTTGGATTCAGATATGGCAGAAGAATGGGAGTGTCGTGATCTATACCTTGATCTATAGACAGCAACACAGTTAATTGAAACAGAACAGAGTTTATTGTCACAGAAGGGATTTAAAACTAAGTTGCTCTCAGCTGTGTCTGGGCTAGTTTTAGGCACTGCTTGGGTACCTGTGGTGAGGTTGACAGAGTCCAAATCTTTCTCCCAGTTACCTTCCCTGGGAGGGGTCCTAGACCTTTCTTAATGGGGATGTCCCTGCTAAACCAAGACAGGAGGTCTGTAGCAAAAATGGATGATGACCTGCCACACTGAGGGCAGTGGGGAAGATTTCTCCGTTCACTACCCTTTTATCCTGTTTGCTCCTGTGTCTGGTATGCTCCTTGATGCTGCTCTTTGCCTCCACCATCGTTTCTGCCATCAGGCTTTGTCTTCCTGAACCCAGCATGTCTTTTTTCAGTGTTCCTGCTCTCCCCAGTAATAGAAACGGGGCTTAAGACAGTGGACTACCTTGGATCAGACCCTCTGTCTTGGGGTCCTTCTTGTCTATGTACTCCCAGTCCCTCAATGGCTCAGGTCCTTCTGGGAGTGCCACTTCTGCCTGGTAATCCTTTTTCTTCTTCCATATATAGGGCAGAATGTGAAACTGCCAAAATGAAGCCACCTCTTGGTGAGTTCATTCTGCAGTGCCTTTCATATGCTCTAATGTGAGGCAGATTAGCCAGCAACACAAGGTTGCCATTACCAGGGTATGCCCCGTTGTGGTTCAAAAATACCACAATCTTCAAGGAGGCTTTCTGTGTACCCCAGCCCTCATTAGCCACTTCTTGGAAAATGCAACTGCTGCCTTCCTTGCTCTGTGTCATACACAAAATTAAATGCAGATACAGTACTCCCATCTTGTGGTGGAGGAAGGGGTGAGCAGGGGAAAAGAAAAGCCAACCTTTGAGGACCACTAATGTCAAGAGCAACTGAGTAGTGGCTGTTGAAATATCTCTTCATTGTTAAAACCAGATTTGGAACTTTATGCTTAAAAAAAAGTCAGTTCATTAGCTTTATTACTATTGGGGAGCATCACGACTTTTTTCTGCTGTATCCAAAATTGAATATAGGCTATCATAGTGATCAGCCATGTAGTCTGTCCTGAGAATATAATGCAGTGGCCTTCCATTTGCCTTCTGCATCGCAGTGTGACACCTGTACCACTGTCCAGTTCTACCAGTCACTTTCTGGTCTTGAGCCCTTTTGGCATGCAAAGTCCTCATCAACCCCAGGTCAGTATTGATGAAGCTGCTTCCCTCCATCGAGATGGATTCAAGTGGGATTTGATCCATTCAGGTACCATCACCCTTCCATGTGGACTTCAGCACCCAAAGCCATTAGTCAGGTTAGTTAACTGCCTCCTGACACTTGGCGTTGAGTCATTGGCAGTATGGTCTACTCCCATGATGGCGAACCTTGGCACTCCAGATGTTCTTGGACTTCAATCCCCAGAAGCCCAAGCCCCCATTAATCCACACGAATGGGTTTACTGTGACTCATCTGGCCTGTACTGCCCTTGTTGCTCCCATCATTGTTATAGATGGGAAGGAGGATCTGGATTGCCCCAAATAAAATACTGCATATATTCGCGCATAAGCCAACCTAAATATAAGCCGAGGTACCTAATTTTTACCTGTAAACCTAGGAAAATAGATTGACCTGAGTACAAGCCAAGGATGGGAAATGCAGTAGCTGCTAGTGAGTTCCAGTAATCAAAATACATGAAAATATGGTAAAATTAATTAAATTGTTGGCACATCTCAATTGGTGCAGTCTTGGGACCCTCATGGTCATTGACCCGAGAATAAGCCGTGTCCCCTTTTTGGGGCTCATTTATGGGACTAAAACACTCACCTTATACTCGAATCTATACGGTAGGTTAAATGACCACACATCAAAACCCAGTTGCAGACTTCTGGGCTAGGATCCTTGAGTGACCTTTCCACGATTTGCAAAGCACAGGCTGGTATATAGCATCTGTGGTCAAACATCTTGTCTATCAATCCATTTTTAAAGAACAGCCAATGATGAACTTTAAGGAAGGCTCGGAGAGAGGAGTTTTATGAAAGCACAAGTCTCCGTTTTGTTTACCAGACCAAGAAGGCCTCCCTTGTTTTCCTCCTTCCCCCAAAGATGCTGTTCTCCAACCTGAAGCTTGGCCACATGACATCCTCCAGGCTACATGGCATTAAAACGCACGGAACGAAGCCGGCCTTAAAGGAGGACCCGGAGAAGAAAGTAAAGGATTGCCCTCTGGGGCGGGGCCCCTGATGGAGGAGGCCTGGTGGCGCAGTGGTTAAACTGCTCTACTGCAACCAAAAGGTTAAGAGTTCTATCCTGACTAGACAAGGTTGACTCAGCCTTCCATTCCTTCGACGTCGGCAAAAATGCTAATTAAATTGTGAACCGCCTAGTAGAGAGTGTACACGAAGCAGCACATAAGTGTGATTGCTTTGCTTTCTCTCGGGAGCACTCAAAACTGTCCGCGTCCCCTGCCCCGAAGAGGCGCCCTGTGCTTGGGGGGCGGGGGCTTCCCTATTGCTTTGGATGGTGGCAAGTTTGGGGTGGGAGGAAGGTGGTGGAGCTGAACGGTAGGTGGGTGGGCAAGAAGGCAGTATTCCCCCACCCCCCAGTATTTTAGGTTAAGACGCTGAATTTGACGCCTGGAAGGTTGACAGGTCAGCAGTTCGAGATTCGAGTGCTGCACAACGAGTGCGCTCCCGTCTCTGTCCCAGCTCCTGCCCACCCTAGTACTGTAGTTCGAAAGCCAGAAACTGCAAGTGGATAAATAGGTACCGCTTCGGTGGGAAGGTAAACAGCCTCCCATGTCTACTCACAACTACCACATGACTATGGAAACGAGACAGCGCTGGTTCTCTGGCTGTATAATAATAACAAATTATTCTGGACTGAAAGGATTTTTGCTGGAGAAGCTCCGCTCAGGGGACGCCCGAATGAGGCTCCTTTCATGTCCCTAGGACCTTTCCCCACTGATGTGGTCCCTATTGATCTACATGCAATTGATTGCTTTCGAGGAGCTGGGACAGAGACGGGCGCTCAATCCGTCCTGCAGTACCGGGGCCTCGAACTGGCGGCTTGCCGGCCTTCCAGCTAACAAGGCGAGCTTCTTAACCATTGAGAGCCGGACACAACTGGCTTTTCGAGCAAGGGCGACCTATTTTAGGGGGTAGGGAGGAGAGTCGTGACATCATCGCCCCCTCTCTCCACCCTTCCCCTTCTGCCCAGCAGGGACACAAAGGCGAGAGGCAGCCGCAGAAGAACCGGTGGCCGCAGCCGAGGATGATGGGGCTGCGATCGCCAAGGATGAGACCCGGCGCAGGAGCAGCATCAGGGGCGGCGGCGGCGGCTCCTCCCTGCTTCCTTCCCGTCCTCCTCTTCCTCCTCCTCCGCTGCTAAGCTACCACTAGCCGCCGCTGCTGCCGCCACCTTGGCATCGCCGGCTGGTTCCCCCCCTCCCCCCCCAATGCAGACGGCCCTGGCCAGGCTCGGGCGGGGAACCGGGGACCGCGCATCGCCCGCGCCGCGCAGCATGCCCTGGGGGGTGGGCATCGCCTCGTCCAGGTCGTGCGTGGTGGACCTCAGCCGGAACCAGAGCCTGTGGTGCGCGGGATCCGACGAGCCCTTTCTTCCCCTGTATGGGGAGGTCATCGCTTTCCCCTTGCAGGACTACGGCGGGATCATGGCCGGGCTGGGCTCCGACTCGTGGTGGAAGAAGACCCTCTACCTGACCGGCGGAGCCTTGCTGGCCGCGGCTGCCTATCTTCTCCACGAACTCCTGGCCATCAGGTGAGCCGGCCGGTCTCTCTCTCTCTGTGGGTGCTTGGGTAGGAAGGACGTATGGTTTCCTCCACCTTCCTGGGTTGACTTTGGCCGGGGGGGGGGGGGACGAGCATTGTCTTCATTGGGATGCTCAGGCCATCATCTTCTCTTGAGCAACACTCCGCTCCCAGGATGGTAGGCCTTAACCTGGAGTGAGCTTCAGCAGCACTCCAACCTGCGCTCAGATTAACCAGGCAAAGGGTCCCTGAGCATATGCAGAGTGCCTTTCTGGCTCTGGGGAAAGGCACTCGGAGAACAGACTTCCTGGAATGATTGGCTTGCCAGACTTACCTTCCTTTGGCAAGGATCTCTGTCCCAGCTCCTGCCAACCTAGCAGTTCGAAAGCAAGAAATTGCAAGTAGATAAATAGGTACCTCTTCAGTGGGAAGGTAGCACTCCGGCATCTAGTCATGCCTGCCACATGTCATCAGAAATGTCTGAAGACTTGCTCTTTGGCTATAAACAGAGATGAGCATTGGGTTTTGAAGGGGAACCTTTATGTTTACAGGCACCTACCGGTAAATGCAGATCGCTGAACTTTGACTAGGAGCGAGACTCTTTGTCTATAGGCCAATGATGGTGAATCTTGGCACTCCAGATGTTCTTGGACTTCAATTCCCAGAAGCCTAAGGCCCCATGAATCTGCACGAATGGGTTTACTGCGATTAATCTGGCCCGCATCGCCCTTGTCGCTCCTGGAAATGGAAGTAAAATGTGCCTGTACGGTTAAGACTCTTCCGGGTTAACCCTTCCTCTGTATGGACACATTTTACTTCCGCTTCCAGTAAACCCATTCATGTGGATTCATGGAGGCTTGGGCTTCTGGGAATTGAAGTCCAAGAACATATGGAGTGCCAAAGTTTGTCATCACAGTTATAGGCCATCTGTGCTTTAAGGTCACAGATTATGTTAGAAACAACATCTCAGTTTGTATGTATGTAGCTGGCAAAAGACAGTACCAGACAAAATCCACCTTACAGGAAGTTGTGAGGGTGGCTAGAAAGTGCAATTTTCCTTTTGGCTTTACAATAATTGTTCCAAGTGCATAGTAATTGGGATGTGTTGTGTGTCGGATGCGAGGAGATTTGTGTGCCTTCCAGTGTTGTTGGACTGCCACCAATGTTGACACTAGTCAGAATGGCCTGTGGTCAGCCAAGCTGTGAGCTGTAGATCAGCAATATCTGGAAGGCCACATGCTGCCCTTCCAGGCCTTATATTATGCCCTTCTCTTGGCTGGTGGAAATCATGTTGAGCTCCCATAGCAACCATTACGAATAGCAGCCTTTGAGACTTCTCCATTATGCATGCCCACCTGTGTTGTTATTGTTTGATATTCCCCCCTCCGCCGCCCCCCGCCCCCCGTGGAGCAGAAGGACTGTCAGCAACTTTTCAAATACATAACTCAAGTTTAGATTTTAAAAAAAAATTTGGATGATGTAAGGTAAAAGGTGTGAATGAGAGTCAAGCCAGTATGACTGGCTCTTTATCTAGTAGTTAGTACCTAGAACTTATTCTTCTTTTGCCATAGCCGATTCTGAATATTAGTGATCCTCATGGTGATCAGCCATGAAGATTGTCCTAAGAATATAATGCAGTGGCCTTACATCCTTCTGTATCGCAGAGTGACACAAGTACCACTGATCCAGTTCTGCCAGTGACTTTCAGGTCCTGAGTCCTTTTGGCACACAAAGTCCTCATCTGCCCCAGGGCAGTATTGAGGAAGCTGCTGCCTTCCATCAAGATTGATTCAAATGGGATTTAATCCATTTGGGGACCATCACCCCTCCCTGTGGAGTTCGCCACCCAAGGCTGTTAGTCCTCAGAGTTGTCAGGTTAGTTAACCATCACCTGACAATCAACATTGAGTTTCTGGCAGTACAGTACAGTATTCTGTATTCTATTGTCATAGTAAGATAAGTTAGGCAGACTCTAAACTAGTCCAGGAATTCTTCATAAATTCTCAGATCTTGGCAGAGTTACCTTTGAAGCCTACAACTCCCCAAATATTCCAGACAGGATGTATAATAGTTGAGGGATTCTGAAAGATGTAGGAAGGGAGCAATAAGATAAACATGTTCCAAGCTGTAAAAAAGCAAGGTTAAGTTGTACAGATGAATCATGTAGGTTCAGCATCAGGGTTATATGTGTTGTGAGCCATCATCTGACTTATACATTTGAAATTTTTGAAACAGTAGCCGTGTAACAAGAATATCAGAGAGTAAACAAAACATAAAGACCAAAAACGTTGTGGCACTTTAAAGACTAACTGCTGTATTACATGTTACATGTTAGCAGAAGCGTAGCGTGCCTTGGCGGGGCCCCCGTATAAAAATTTGTTTGGGGGCCCTTAGGAAGGGTAAAGATTTCTCACAAAAGAAAAAAAAATTGCATAAAATTAAAAGAAATATTTATTCATCATAATTAAAATTTGGGAAGTTTTTATTAATTTTTGCTTACGCATGTTAGGGCCCCCCGTGGCCCGGGCCCCCCGTATAATTGATACGGCAGATACGGCGGTAGCTACGCCCCTGCATGTTAGCTTTCGTAGATCAAGTTTGATGAAGTGAACTTGACCCAAGAAAGTTAACATTAAAATGTAGCAGTTAGGCTTTAAAGTGCATCAACGTTTTTGGTCTTTTTGTCTTGTTTTGTTTACTCTCTGATTGACTTATGCAGTGACCCTAATAAGATTTTTAAAGTAAGTGACATGTTTAAGGAGTGGTTTTACCAGTGCTGCTCCCACAGAAATTTCCATGGCTTAGTAGTCTCTTGAGTCCTAGTCCATTACTCTTCCACTGACTATACTGGGTGCCCCTGGGCAAGGGTTGAGAGAGGCCTAAAGTGGATCTTTTTAGAGAGCTTAAAAGAGATGGAAGCAAAGAAAAAGAAAGCTACCTACTGCTGTCAGATGGGAGAAACTGCCTAAAAAGGCAGGGATACCTTTAGTACATTCTGGTACAGGCCCACTAAAGAAAGAAATCCCATTGTATGCAGTAGAGCAAAGTGAGCACAGGATGGCTGCCTTAATTTGAAACCATTTAAGGTATTTGCAGTGCTTCAGGGCTTTGTAGTCTGTTTGAAGCACATAATCCTTACATATTTAATAAAGACTCTTCAGAATGCACATACTGTATGTGTTTGTAGAGTAATTCCATAACTAATACTCTTAGTGTATAGTCATATACACTTTGTTTATAAATGTACTTATAGAAGACCCAGGAATGACCAACTCCTTCCCCAGCCAAACTTAGCCTACTATAAGGTTAAGTTGAAGTGGGATCTCCACTGCTAAATAGGCTGATAACAATGAAAAGGAACTAAGAAAAAAAATCCTCATCTCTAAAATGAAGAAGTTACCTGACCCTAAGGTTTTGCAAATAAATGTCCTAATCGAAAAGGACTTGAATTACGGTAAATAGAATGAGGGAAACTGAACTCAATTAGGCTTAACTGGAACACACTGGGTAGATTTATTTTATTTACAAGTACAGTACTGTGGTTCTCAGAAAAAAAATCACGTACATTGTTCCATTTTTGTGTGTGTTTCATCCTCAGAACTACCAACAAGTAAAAAGTAATGTCAGCCCAAATCATTCAGTGGTATTTATATTCTAAACTCTAAATTAAGACTTTATGGTTTGGGTTTTTTTTAGTGGCTGGTCCATTCTCTTGGTGTTAGAATGCATTTTGAAGACCAATAGCTGATATTTAATTGCAATAGCTGCCGTTTGATTCAGTTGATTACTACTGAAAAACTTTGGCCCATATAGTGGAATTTTTTGATGTAGGTAACAGTTCTAGCCCTGTTTGATTAGAAGTAAATCCCATTAGATTTGGTAGGTTGACTTTTAAAGAAAACGTGCCTAGGACTGAAATGATATTTCCTTAGTGGTAAATGATTGGTCATGCAACCAGCTTGCGACTTAATGACTAGGACCATTTGAAACACAAAATTGTTCATTTCAGGAATTGTCTTTTACATGTTAAGCCTTTATTTTTTTCTCATTTAATATTATTGTAACGGTTTTCTTTATGTCATATTTTATAGCAACCTATGAGGATTTTATTTTGCCTGCTTAAATCTGCAAGTGTGGCCTTTTGGAAGAGATTTACCAAACCATTTAAATCTGAACGGTAACTTGTAGGCTTTAAACCCAAGTACTGTACTGTAAAGTTTAAATCAGTACAGCTGTGCACATTTCCCTGAGACTATGCACTTGGTAGAATTTCCCATATGTCTAAGGTTGTACTATAGAAATAAACATGTAACTTAAATCAGTTTACTATTTCTGTATAGATGCAGCCCTATACTAGACTACAAATATTGGATTGGCTCCAGTATTGATGCACTATAAGGCAGGGGTGAAGGGAGGGGACTGGAGAAAGAGCCCATTATGGCATTTGGAGCAGTTCATCCCTGAGGTAAAAGTAAAGGTAAAGGTCTCCTTTGCTTGAAAGCCAATCGTATCCAACTCTCTGCAGCCAAAGAGTCAGCACTGTCTGCGCCTGCAGATATTTCTGTGGTCATGACTAGACACTGGACTGCATGGAACACTCTTACCTTCCTGCCAAAGTGGTACCTATTTATCTACTTGCAATTTTTTATTTCGAACGGCTAGGTTGGCAGGAGCTAGAACAGATGACATGAGTTCACTCGATTGTGCAGCACTCTGGTCTTGAACTTCTGACTGGCCGACCTGTCAGTCATCAAGTTTGGTGTCTTAACCACCAAGTCACTGCATCCCTAAACACCTTTACAATGAGCCAGTGAGTTCTAGCACCCACTGTCTGGGTAGAGTTTAAATACATTCCTCACATAAGTATAGAACATATCTTTTCTTCCATCCTGAGATTTGTTGCACTGTGTGGAGAGCTAGAGAAGCACAATAATTTCCTGAGAGCTGCCAACCTCATATCTAGATAGTAAACCCAAGAATAAACATTCAGAGATAATTCTAAACATGATTTTGAGTGGCAAAAGAACAGTCCTTGAGCTAAGCAGTCGTAAGTAAATAGCTATGATGCCAAAGGATGTTGTCCCTTGATGTGAAATAATATTCCAAATCAAACATTGCAATCTTACAATCGAATTACAGATGAGATTTGGAAATAAGTTTTCAGCCTAATACTGATAACTGATTGGCTCATTATTAATACTGTAACTGTTTCTTATAATTTTCTGTCCATTTTTGACTATTGTTGTTTTATACAATCCCATATGTGATGGTTTTAATTGTTGTAAGCCACCCAGGGTGGGAATATATCTCAGATGGATGGGTCAGTGGTGGGCATCAGCAGGTTTGCCCCAGTTCGCCAGAACAGGTAGCAGAAATTCTGGCTGGCCCCGCCCATCCAAGTTTTGAAATAAAGTAGTCCTAATTCAGGTGCAACACAGGGCTTTCCCCCTGGCCACACCCACCATACCACACCCACAGAGCAGGTAGTAATTTTTTAAAAATCCCACCACTGGGTGGGACACAAACAAACAAACAAACAAACAAACAAACAAACAAACAGTAGAGGAAAAAGAATCCGATAAAAGAAAAGGATCCTTTTATCTTCCTTTTATACAAGCCTAAAAATGGGTATGAGAGAACAAATGAGGAGGATTGATCTTTAAATGCAATTTGTCCTGGGCTGAGTCATGAGAGAATATTCTTACCACCACAGTGGTTTAGTCAGTGCTCCAAACTTTCAACCTGCTGACTGATCTTTCTGTGGCTGTGAGCAGGAAATGGAGCACTGACACCACTGATGTACTCATTTACCGCTTGGACACCACTCAAGGTTTATGTGGCTTATCCACTGGAGAACTAATTGAGACCACGTTTCTCCTCCAAGTCCATTGGGCAGTGAAAGTATGTGATCGCCAGCTGTATATCTCAGATCCCTGAATGTCTCTTGACGAGAGAAAGAGAATCATCTTTAATTTCCACAAAATATCTGTAGAAGAAACTGAAGCCCAGAAGCATTGAGGAAATAGGGTTGCCATATGTCCTGTTTTTCCAGGATTTTCCTGGATTCAAGCTGTCCCGGCCAGTTCAAGAAAAAACATGTAACGCTCACAGATTTTTAAATGTAAACAAAGGAAGCAAGATCAACCATCACCAAGGGATTTTTGCAAAGAGTTAATTCACTGCCTCCCTGCCTTTCTTTCAATTATCCTGCTTGAAAGTGGCAAAGGCAAAACAGTACCCTGAGAAGCCCATTGGGGAGGGGAGACACTTGCAAGTGAGATAATTGAAAGAAAGGCACAGAGGCAGTGGAATAACTCTTTGCAACAATCCCTTGGCTCACCTTGAAGTTTGGGGGACAAGGAGTTGTCCTTAGCCCTTTTCCTTGAAAGCTGGGAGGAAGCAAGAAATACCCATATCTAAGAAGCCAAACCTCCACCATACACTGGGACGGAGGATTCCTTCTTCACATGACCACAAAGGGTGAATTGCATAGGGTCGGTATTCCTAAAGAGGAAGGGAACAGGGTGGACAGAAAGTGAAGAGTCCTCCATCGCAAAGGTCCTCCTCCAAAATAAGTCCCTTCCTGTCTCCTGCTTTTCTCCTTCCGGAGGGAAACAGAGGTGCCATGGACTGCCTTGCCATTCTGGGCCCCTCTTTAGAACTTTCTTCCAAGGGATCCTCATGTGGGGTTTGAGGGTGAGTCTATTTCAGTGGATGTGTATGAAGGGGAGGGTGGGGTGACCTCAGGGGGGAGGAAGAGTGGTTTCAAGAGTGGCCCAATACATTTTATTTTTTAAAAATAGAACCATCAAGAATAGTCTTTTGCAAGAAGACTACAGTTTATTTTAAACTGTCAAAGGCTGTCCGCCCTGGATGGGGATTCCATGGGGTCATAGAGCTGTGGTCTCCCTGACAGTCTGACGCATGCGCAGTTTGAGGAATGCAATGATGTCACGTGGCTGTCCTGGTTTGGCGGGAGAGAATTATGGCAACCCTACGAGGAAAGATATTGGCTGTTAGTCATTATGGCTGTTGGTCATTTGTGGGAACATAATACTTTGATGCACTCCACATACTTATCTTCCATTCTTTGTTTTATCAAGCCAATGGTTGTGTAAGATTCTTTCCTTTGTGTCACAATGAGGGAAACAGTGATTCCTGAGAATTCAATGGAGACCTAACCACTCTGTTTCTGGCCCACCACATACCAGAGTTGGGGAGGGGCTGGTATAGACAAAGTGATCAAGAGAAGGGTGGAGGGTATGCCTAGAGCTGTTCTTGTTTTATTCTAATCAATTTTGTATTCTCTGTAATTATATTTATTGTATTGAATACCACAGTCTTCGGACCAACGTTTGGTATTAAGACAAATGTTTACTTTCTGAAGCCAAGGCTTGATTAGTCAGTCCAGTACAGTAATACCCCGGATAACGATTGCATCGGATAACGCTAGAATCGGATAAGGATACAAGTATTTTGGAAAAAACTTGCACTGGATAATGATTCTGGATAATGATTCTTAGCGTTATCCGAGGCAATGGTTTGCAGGTGTGGGGTGGTTTGGGTAGAACTACCCAATCCACCCCCCACCCGCAGTGGTCTCTGCGACTGCAGTAGGGTCAGGGAAAAACATGTGCCTTTCCCCCGATCCTACTGCAGTTGCAGAGACTGCTTGTGTCTCTTTCCCTCCCTGTATTTAAACTACAGGGAGGGGGAAAGAGAGAGACACAAGCAGTCTCTGCGACTGCAGTAGGGTCGGGGGAAAGGCACGCCTTTTCCTGACCCTACTGCAGTCGCAGAGACCGCTGCGGGTGGAAGGTGGCTTTAAAGGCAGGGAGGAAAAGAGACCCAATTGGGTCTCTTTCTTTCCCTGCCTGCCTTTAAAGCGGTTTGTCCCTGAAGTCAGGGCTTTTTTTTTTTTTAGTGTTGTGTGATGCATGCATCGGACAACGCTAAAAATCTGATAATGTCATGACTTGTGGAACCAAGTCATAACGTTATCCAGGGTATTACTGTACAGTAATACCCCGGATAACGATTGCATCGGATAATGTTAAAACTGCATAATGACGACAAATTTGGGGGGAAGATTTGCACTGGATAACGTTCTTTTTAGCGTTATCCGATACAGTCGTTCTTAACAGCAGGGTGGCTGGAAAGCTGAACAGGGTTCTCCGTTCAGGTTCCCAGCCACCCTGCAGCTACGGAGGCAGAGGTGGTGTGGCTGGAAAGCTGATGGGGGGCTCCCCCGTCGGCTTCCCCAGCCACCCCACACCTGCGGAGGCAAGGGCGGGTGGCTAGGGAAGCCGACAGGGAGTCCCCGTCAGCTTCCCCAGCCACCCTGCAGCTGTAGATCGGGTCCTCTGATCTCTCTGGAGCAGGCAGGGGACCCGATCTACAGCTGTTACTGGGCTTCCCCGACGTCCCCAGCCAGTGAAGCAAGCCAAAACGTCAGAGTTCGAATCCTGACATTTTGGCTTGCTGCACTTGCTGAGGACATCGGGGAAGCCCAGAAACAGCTTAGATCGGGTCTTTCCACCTCCCTGGACCCGACAGGGGGGTCAGGGACCCCAAAATTGTTAAGGTCCAGGGAGGTGGGAAGACCCGATCCAAGCTGTTTCTAAAGTTCCCCCACCCTCCTTGAGGCTGTAACAAGCCAAAACATCAGGATTCGAATCCTGACGTTTTGGTTTGTTGCAGCCTCAAAGAGGGTGGGGGAACTTCAAAATCAGCATACATTGGGTCTCCCGACCTCCCTAGAGCCGATGCGCGCTATTTTTGAAGTTCCCCCACCCTCCTTGAGGCTGCAACAAACCAAAATGTCAGGATTCGAATCCTGATGTTTTGGCTTGCTGCACTTGCTGAGGATGTCGGGGAAGCCCAGAAACAGCTTGGATCGGGTCTTTCTACCTCCCTGGACCCGGCAGGGGGGTCAGGGACCCCAAAATTGGTAAAAAAAAAAGTCCATTTTTAACCAATTTTTGGGTCACTGACCCCCCTGCCGGGTCCAGGGAGGTGGGAAGACTCAATCCAAGCTGTTTCTGGGCTTCCCCGACGTCCCCAGCCAGTGGAACAAGCCAAATCATCAGGGTTCAAATCCCGACATTCTGGCTTGCTGCAGCCTCCAGGGAAACAGAGCTTCTTTTAACGTTGTGTGATCAATGTATCGCACAACGTTAAAAACCGGATAACGATGAGACTTGTGGAACCAAGTCTCTTCGTTATCCGGGGTACTAGTGTATTTTGGAAGTAGACTGGTGCATGTCCTTGGCAGTTTTGAAATTGGACTTGTGTTTTATGAGCTCCGTTTATGAGCAAGGAATTCTCTGTAAGTGCTAGGTAGGGAAAATGCTTACCTGTAAGGGGGTTGAGATATATGTGGCAACTTGGTTATTACTGACATTTAGAATTGTATATAGTGGTAAATATGTTTTCATGCAGACTCTGGTACCAAAGAGTTCATGCTCAAGTGGAGATCATTGGATTTCAAGATAATAGCTAATAGCAATTAAGGATTACTTTTGTACTACCCAGCAAATTTAAATTTCAAATGCCTTATTTGTTAGATTATATTATGATTGCAAAAGTGGGTGCTACTTAATTATTTAGCTCATCCACTGTTTAACTTCTGTGTAATATGGGAATTCTGAATGAGTTAGTTTGCTGTTATGCTTAAGAGAATGAGATGGGCCCCAGGAGATATCAGTCTCATCTCAACCATAGTTTCAGGAAGATATTTATTCATGATCTTAGCTGCAATCATAGTCCCATGAAATATGGGAATGACTTACCTTTATGGCTAGTGTGGAATTCACCAAGATAGCATATATCAGATCTTTTGAGAGCACTTAAGAGAAACACAATATAATGACTACATTGTTGTATGATTTCCACATTTGAAGTTGTTCAGGATGGATCACAGGAGACGGCTGTTATTTAATTTTCATCAAGATTCATTGTGTCATCCATGTTGCCTCTAATTGATGGAATCCAGATCTTGGAAATGTTGCTTTTTTGGACAGATATTTCTGGGAGTTATAGTTAAAAAAAAATCATCTTTGCCAAACATGTCAGAAACACCATATATTCAGTGTTCCTTGTGAGTTATGCAGGTCTCTGTTGTGCACTTATTTATGTGAATTCAAAATTGCTTTTGTGAATGATACACCACACTCCTGTATGTAGTGCTGCCATGTATGTGCACATGACAGGCTGCATTAGAAAGAAAAGTAATGTTATAGTACGCAATTTGTTCTGTCCATTTTAAACTTGTTCTGTGCTTAATAACGTGTTATGGTTTCTGTTTAGTAAACCTTGATTGCTTGTTTTGCTTATTAGGAAAGAGCAAGAGATTGATTCAAAGGATGCTATCATATTGCATCAGTTTTCACGGCCAAACAATGGGATTCCCAGTTTGTCTCCCTTCTGTTTGAAAATGGAGACTTATTTGAGGATGGCTGATTTGCCCTATCAGGTAAATGTGTGCATGTTTTACTTTGGCTATTTACAAGCATATTAACACCATAGCCTTGCCTAGGGGGATAAGCTTGATTGTTCTAATTCTAACACAGGATGTTCACATGGTACAACTACTGTGGAACTTAATGCACATTTGGTGGCACTTACTGGAAAGAACTCACACATCAAAATTCTGTTGTAAGGTTAGATATGGAAGGAGGTAGATATGTTCTTGGTAGGCTTTCATATAGCATGGGAGGATCTAAGTCTAATTCTAAGGCTTTCATATATAAACAGGTTTGACTTGTTTTCAAAGAAGCAATCTCACATATACACATATAAGAGCCCTGGTTAAACTGCTGTCCTGTAGCCCAAACTGCTGATGTTGTGATTTCAATCTTGACGGGGCTCCAGGTGTTCTCAGCTTTATCGAGGTCGATAAAATGAGTAACCAGCATGTTTGGAACAAAGTGCTAATTATCTTGTTAACCGCCCAGAGTGGGGCTGGCCAAACTACGGTCCATGGACCAGATCCAGTCTGTGATGCCAAATCATCTGGCCCATGCCACCCTTGCTGCTCCTGGAAGCAGCAGTAAAACACGCATGCACATGCACAAAACGCTGCTGAAAAAAATCACCTGCGGCTGTCATAAGCATGTTTGCGACAGCCATAGGTGCATTTACAGCAGCATTTTGTGCATGCGTGGGCACATTTTACTTATTGGCCTGCGGCCCGAAAAGTTAGGCCACCCTTGGCCCAGAGACTGCACCAAGTGCTATGGGGTTGTATATACCATATTTGCTGGTGTATAAGATGCATCGGAAAATAAAACACACCCTGTTATTACCAAAATAGCCCACTATATACAGTACAAGACACACTCCATTTCCCCATTGTATTTTAAGGGGAAAAATTGGGTCTTACACGCCAGGAAATATAGCAATTATATTTGTCCATCAATAAAAGGTATCATTCTATAGGAGAAGAAACACCCTTCCTATTTAAGAAAAGGACTCATGGATCTATAAGGTCTCCCTTCTCAACAATTTTGATTTCTTTTCCTTGGCTCTCTCACAACATTGAAAAGAGATTATTTTTGGGAAAATTATTCCATAATTCCATTGCTCGCATAGCCACTGAGAAATCCTAGGAGTTGTATTCCAAAAGAGACCTTCCTAAGGTCTGCTCTCACTATCTGTCTTTGCCTCTGTCTGTCTTGTCTGCCCATCCATCCGTCTGTCTGTCTGTCCATCTCTCTCTCTTTACTCACTCTTCAAAACTTTTGCTGCATCCAAATTTCACAGAGACCCACACATCTCATGGACAAAATAACTAGTAAAGGCATAGAGATGCAGTGTGTAGCCATCTTGCACATTTGTTTTAAATGAAATATTGGCTGACTTAAACAGCTGCCCAAGATCTCAAAAGGAATAACACATGGCTTATGGCCAGAAACATCATGAAAAATCAGTAGAGAAACATTAAGGGAACAATGTGAATAAATGCAACAGAACCCGGAGACTAATAGTACTGTACATGTTGTGCCCAGTCTTTGTAGTGAGGTCAAGTTGCAGTATAATTATTTTATGGCTATCTCCTGATTGTTTTGTTAATCTATTTCTGTTGCTCCTTTTTCATGTAATGTGGAAGGAAGGTATTTGGGTTAAATTTTGATTGAATGGATTAGGACCTGATGTTTCAGCCCTGAACTGGAAAGGGGTCAATGCACATGCTAAACGTGCTTCATCTTTCACAAGATCTTTTTGATGATTTGTGAACTCATGACTATGGATATGATCTGGAATCATACCATCGTTCATGATGTTTTGATTTCCAGAATTAAATTGGAAAATGTATGTAGCAACTGGTCAGATGATTGATACTGACGTCTGTTTGGTGCGTGGTAACCTCCCTTTGGCTTTAAGAAGAGAAAGCTGAATTTAGATACAAATACATTTTTAAAAATACATAGAAATTTTGGATTAGCATTTAACTAATTTGGCAAATGTCCTCCCCCCCCCCCCCCGGTTAGGTTGGACCACCTTTCTGGGTAATGCTTCCAATGCTAAAATTTGAAAATTCTGATTTTAATGTTCCCAAACTTGTGCTTAATAGCTCTGATACAGCGATCCACTGTAATAGTGTGTTGTCTGTGCAATATTGAACTTATGCCTTTAGATTTAGGAGCCAAAAGGTTAACTTTGCCAATTTTGACATAGCCACTAACTGTTTAGCACCCTTGCAGAGTCTAGGAACTGGAGTCCAAAAAAAAAAAAGAGCCTCTACTTTTAAAAACGGTTTTGGCAGATTGTTATTAATTTCTTCAGTCTCAGAAACTGAAAGAAATAATTGGGAAAAGTTCATGGAAGAAACACAATGTCAAGAAGGAGTCAAAAAACCTGGAGATAAAAGTTTTTTTTAATTTTTAAACTCTTTTATCTTTTAAATTTTTAAAATGTAATTAATGTGTTTTTAACTGTGTTTTTAATTTTGTAAGCCACCCTGAGTCTTTAGATGAGGGTGGGATATAAATGCGATTTTTAAAAAAGCAGTTTAATTCAATTAAATGCCTCGCTCATGCAGATATTTTAGTAAATCAGTTATCCCATCAATATCTCATTAGTAGATGAGATGGATGGATGATCTTAGTCTGCCCCTATATATCTTGGAATTAAGTTTTCAATTTTGGTGTGCAGACAGATGTGATAAAAGGTGAAACTTGCTTTCCATCTTTACAAATAAGGGGCTGTGGTGGCTCAATGGTTAAGAAGCTCGCCTTGTTAGCTGGTAGGCTGGCAAGTCGGCAGTTCAAGACCCGGGTACTGCATGATGGTTTCAGCATCCATCTCTGTCCCAGCTCCTGCCAACCTAGCAGTTCGAAAGCAAGACATTGCAAGTAGATAAATAGGGACCACTTCGGTGGGAAAAGATCTTGCGGAAGTGAAAGGAGCCTCATTTGGGCATCCCCTAAGCGGAGTTTTTCCAGCAAAAATCCTTTCAACCCAGAATAATTTCTGACATGAAATCATCATCATCATCATCATCCCAGATTGGAGTAGTGAAGAAATAAACATTGGCTGAAATTGTCTTGTACAGTTCATGTGTGTGGTGGAGATGATGAAATAATCAACTGCCGGTTGCCACTGATTAAAGGCAAATCAGTGCTGGTTAAAGGCAATTTCAGGATTCATGTGAGCATTCCAAAACTGCCAAAGGAAACTTTTAGTCTGTAGCAGTTTGCTGCTGCTGCTACATCATCATAATTGCCCATGCTTGCTGTGCAACAGTATTTAAGCTAGTGTTTTATCCAACAACTCCCAGAATATGCATTTATAAGCCAACTAAATCAGTTCTCTGTCGCTTTGTGTAATTTTTTCTCTCTCTCTTTGTCCTGATGCTTCTCTTCTTAGAATTATTTTGATGGAAAACTTTCCCCTCAAGGAAAAATGCCATGGATTGAATATAACCGCAAAAAAGTATCTGGCACAGAGTTTATTATTGATTTTTTGGAAGAGAAGCTTGGAGTGAATTTAAACAAACATCTTGGCCCACATGAAAGAGCTGTTTCTAGAGCAGTGACAAAGATGGTGGAGGAGCACTTCTACTGGTAAGTTCCTATAGCTACTGTGGTGGACTGTGCGATTTCAGACACACAGTTCCATTTAATATATCTATTTTCATTACTTATTTTAAGTTCTTGAATGTCTGAGAAAATGCCTTGTTGGGTCTAGTGTTCTTTTCACTCATGATATATTAGTTCTTTATGACTTTGTACAACAGCATTGTTTTGATCACCAAGAACAAGTATTTTCCCATTGAGAGTGATGCAGTTCCTTGAGAATAATATTTTGAGGGCCATGAATTGAAGCCAGTGGGCAACAGGACCAGAACCAAGACTCAGTGAGCCTACCTCTTTTTTTCTCTCTTTCTCTGTTGGACTCTTTGTCTTTATGGCATCCTTTTCCTCTCTAGCCTCTTCTTACTTCCCACACCTTCTTCTTCCTCACCTTGTGAATTGCCTGAGGAGGGACAGGTTGTTCTTGCAGAGACTGAAGTGCTCAGTTGCAGAAGACTATTGAAATGAAGCTGAAGGCCAGATGACATCAAGCAGAGGACTACATGCAGTGGTGGGCATCAGCAGGTTTGCACCAGCTCGCCAGAACTGGTAACAGAAATTCTGGCTGGCCCCTTTGCACATCCAAGTTTTGAAATAAAGTAGTCCTAATTCGGGTGCAACACAGGGCTTTCCCCTTGGCCACGCCCACCATACCACGACCACAGTGTGGTAGTAAATTTTTTTGGGCCCACCACTGACTAAATGTGATAGTAGAGCTACAAGTCCCCTCCAATCTTACTGTAAAGTCCGTTCACAACAAGGATATTAGACACTGCTATGCAGATTTAGTGCTCTAGAGATGCTGGGAATTACTTAAGACAACCCTCTCTCTGACTTTACTTTGTACTGGCAGAATGACTATTTCCTGGGCTAGAAGGAACCCCTCATCCTTCTCCTTTCTTCACTTTTTTTTTTACTATACATTCAGTGACCTGTCCTGAAACTCCATGAGCATCTTTCTCTTGCTCTCTTTTTGTTTCTGTCTGTTGTATGTAGGCTTTTTACCCATTCATTTCAAACGCAAGTGTAGTTGTGTCAGGTAAATTGCCTATGGATGTACAAGTGACATCATATGAGATTTTGTGTAATCATCAGCTTATCTTTTCTGTGCAAGAAGGTCCTGCTTTGAACTGTTTGTCTGAAGCGTAAGCATGGCTTTTTACGATATATGAAGTAAACTCTGAGAAAAACTGGACCGATACAACTAATTCATAATCTCAGTTCCATCTCTAATAAACTAAAGTGGCATATTGAGAAGCCAAAGGTGCTTGTGGAGTTGCACTTGATAACGTTTTAAATATACAGTATTCAGATTCAAGATACATTTTTCTTTCTTCTGCAGCATCTTTTCTCACAGCTAGATCCTTCTTCCTACAATGCTCTCTTTGTCTAATCCATTGTTTCCCACCTTTGGATTTTGGACTTCAATTCCCAGAAGCCTAAGTCAATTCCCCAAAGCACTGATCAGCCAATTTACTGACAGGCTTCTGGGAATTGAAGTCCCCCTGTGGGGCATGGACTCCATGTTGGGAACCACTGCTCTAGTGAGCATGGGGTAATTTCCCCATGTTTTGAGTTGTGCTCATATGTCTAGGACCTCCTCTTGTGTCACTAGTTTCTAAAAACATTTTGTGACCACTAGAGGGTGAAAACAGGCCTTTTTAGTTTCTGGAAAAACAGTTTTTGTTAAAGGAAGAATTTGGGTTTGGGTATATTGGAGAGATTGTACAGAAGAGAATTAAGCCATCAGAGGTCTCAGATCTCTGGGACACAGCATTTAGTGAATCTGAGGTTCTTTCAAGTTGGCTTTTTAATGGCCCTAAATTTCTCGTCTGACCTTGAAAGTGATTTTACTTCCCAAAGAACTTCCCAGGAGGCTTCCATCGTAATGTTACTCTTACTAGATGAAAAGACTGAAAAGGAAGTAAACTCCAGCATTTCTGTTGGTGAGGTTTTGCTGCCTTTTCATTCTGACTCACAGCAGGTGTGTAGTGCACTCTCTGGGCGGTTCACAAGTTAATTAGCATTTTGCCCCCAACATAGTTGGTAGAAACAACTTTACTAGTGGGCTGTAACATCAGCTTGCAGAATTCATCAAGAAGCCTGACCTATGGCAGGAATATGATGGGAAAAGTGAAGAAATGTGGCTGTCATTAGAAGCAGCTGTGGCTATTGGAAATGACAGCCATGGATAGATATGTTCATGAGAAACAAGACACAAACAGTCCCATTTTAAGGATCCCCTCTTAATCAGTCAGTCACTGATGGAAAGTCTACCTAAAGAGACAGTTCTTTGCCTGCTTACAAAAAGATAGCAAAGATCAGGCCAGCTTGGCCTCCTGTAGAAGGGAGTTCCAGAGTTTGAGAGCAGTAACATGGAAGGTGATCTCCCATGTCCCCATGGAACACACCTGTGGAGGTGTAAGGTTGGAGAGAAAGGCCTGGCCTGAATATTCTACCACCTTGACAAGTTCATAAAGGGAGGTTTGGCTACAGTGTACCGTGATCATACACAGTGACCAAATCATATATGAAGGCACCAGGGCAAAGGTTTATAAATGGTTTTTATACCAGGCAACATTCTGGGAATCATACTAAATGAGACTCAAATGATGCTTCCTTAGAGATGATAAATGCCATATTTTCTGCATTAAGAGCCAGGGAAAACTGAGAGTGTTTCTCCTTTTTATTAGGTACCTTTCCAACCACTTCCTTGGTATCTGTGTAAATTATCTATACTGATGTCTCTCTTGTTCCTTTTAGTGAGTAGTCTGGTTTCATAAATAATTTAGGGTTCAGATCCACCCAAGAGTGATGTTGTGCTGACATTACTCTCTTTCGCTCCCCATTGTCATTATCTGAACCAGAGAGCTACAGGACACGTTTTTTATTCTTTCTCCTTCTGTGTGATCTGGTGGTGTGTCTTTGCACAGGGATTCTTGAGGTTATCCTCCTCTCACCCCCACTCCCCAATTTTTTTTTAAATAATATAAGTGACTATCTGTTTAGCACTAAGTGATTTCTTGCACTCTGTTTAAATGCTGAGAATTGCTGAAACCCCACCCTTACATTGCATTTCTCCTTAAGAGGCATTGTAGATACTTGGCACCTGAGAAAAACAGCTGGTGGAACTGAGACATTTGCCATCTTGTTTGAGTCACTAAGCTTATTTTCAGAGAAGAGCCCTGTGTCTTTTCATATTAACCAAAGATGATAGACAGAAAACAGTGGCAGCAATGTATGTGTGTATGCAGAATGAATGAATGCCTTTGCTTATAAATGAATAGGAGGAGGACATAAAATTTGGAAAGGTGTAGCATCCTGAGAATGAAAGAGGCAGGAAATAATGACTGGAGGAGACCGTTAGGAAAAGATGTATGAAAGGGCTTATAGACTAGTGATAGTTTTAGTACAGTAATACCTCGGATAATGTTTGCCCCAGATAATCCTAAAATCGGATGTTTGGGGAATTTGAGGCAAACATTTGCATCGCACAACATTAACATAATGTTGTGCAATGCAAACTTTTGCTTCAAATTCTCCAATGTTGATCTCTGTCCCAAAGCCTGCAGACCAGGAGACCAGCCCTGCGGGCTTTGGGGCAGAGTTCTTCGCTCAGATTGGTGGTTTGGTTGGGAGGGAGGGCACGTGCGCCCGTTCTCCCCCCCCCAACCAAACCGGTGATCCGATCGCATGCTGGGAGAGTCGGGGTGTTGTGGGAGAAACCGTGGACGTCTGATCTTTTCCCCAACACCCCAGCTGTCCCAGCGTCCGATCACTGGGACTAATGGGGTGTTGGGGGAGAAACCGTGCGCAAACTCGCTGTTTCCAACAGCCAGGGTGTTGGGGGAGAGATCACGCACGCATACAGTTTCTTCCCCAACACCCCAGCAGTCCTAGCAATTGTGTGCGTGCGATCTCTCCCCCAACACCCCAACTGTCAGAAACAGCATGGATCGGGTCCCCCAACCCTCACATGGGTGGCAGAGAGCCCAAAATGGGTGAAAAAAACTCTGTCATGATGGAGTTTTTTTCTGCCCATTTTGGGCTCTCCGCCACCCCTGACGCCTCTGTAAGGGTTGGGGGACCCAATCTGCGCTGTTTCTGACATCCCCTGACCTACCCAGGCAGTGCTGCAAGGCAAAACACCTGGGAAAGAACCCCAGCATTTTGTCTTGCAGCACCGCCTGGGTAGGTCAGGGGATGTCTGAAACAGTGCGGATTGGGTCCCCTGACCTCCCCAGATGTGGCAGGGGCAGTGGAGAGCCCTAAATGGGCAGTGGGGGGGGGACTCCATTGTGACAGAGTTGGTTTTTTGTTTTGCCCATTTTGAGCTCTCCACCACCCCTGCCACCTCTGGAGAGGCCAGCGGACCTGATCTGTGCTGTTTCTGCCATCCCCCGACCTACCCGAGCACTGCGATTGCATCATGTGATTGGCGCTTGGGTTGGAGAGTTGAACGAGCACGCCCCCTGTTCAACCCCCAGCCCAAGTGCCGATCGCACACTGCGATCCGCCTGCCTCTTTGGAAAGGTCAGCTGGGATTCCACACATGCTCTTTCCACACTGCTCTTTCCAAAGAGTCAGACTGATCACCCCCCCTGATCCCTTTCCTCTTCGGAAAGGGAACGGGGCTTTTTTTAAATGTTGTGCGATCAATGCATCGTACAGCGTTAAAAACCGGATACCAATGAGACTTGTGGAACCAAGTCTCATCGTTATCCGAGGTACTAGTGTACATACATATACTGTACCATGAAGTGTTGTTTGACTTAGTGTAATTGTAACAGATATTTATGTTTTGGAAGATGGTGAAGAACAAAATGTCAGTACATAATGTCACAGAACTGTAAATAGCAGTTTTATTTTATATTAGCACTTCCTGTTTGATACTTACCATAAAAAATGCTTTGGGAGAGTCTTAAGAGCCAAGACAATTTGAAACAATAGCTGTGAGAAAATGTCCCCTCATAATTCTCCACACTCTTTGTGGTCAAAGGAGTTGGTGCCCGGACAATTTCACTGTTTTTCTGCAAAGGAAGGAGAATTTCTCCATGTGATTCTCAAAGATGGGCCTTTTATTCTTTTCCTGCCTGCAATGATTTTCATTTTTCACTCTGCCACAGCAAGCATAATCAAAAGAAGCAATGCTGGAAACCTAAGTTTCCTCCATGGTATCTCTGTTTGAGGCCATGGTGGTGGGGAAGCATCTGCTCCAAGTTTGGTAGAGAAATTTTTACAGAAGTCTAACTTTCTATTACTTTGGCAGCATGGAAGAATAAAGGGAGATGACATTTCTAGGAAAAAATGTTTTTCCAATAAATGTTGGTTCAGTTCTAGTTGCCATTGATCTGGGTTCAGCACGTTTACTCAGTACTCCCAAATGTTACATTGGGAGCTATTGTAGATATAGGGATGTGGTGGCTTACTGATTAAGATTACTGAACTTGATGATCAGAGGGTTTGTAGGTCACCAGTTTGAGACCTGAATGTTACGTGATAGAATGAATTCATGTTGTCTGTCCCAGCTCCTGCCAACCTAGCAGTTCAAAAACAAGAATTTGCAAATAGATTAATAGGTACTGCTTTGATGAGAACGGTAACAGTGTTCTGTGAGCTCCGGTGTCTAGTCATGCCTGCCACATGACCACGGGAACACTTGCAGATGCAGACAGTGCTGGCTCTTTGGCTGTAAACGGAGGTGAGCACCACCCCCTAGAATTAGATACGAGTGGCTTTTGAGCAATGGAGACCTTTACCTTTACCTTTATTGTTGTAGATACTGTATATTTTGTTTCTCCAGGAGGAAATGCTTATAATCAGCACCTTTCTTTATACAGGAAGCTAGTTTTGTGTCCTGCTTCAGAAAGATTCTAGTGCTGTGAAGCTAGGTCTGTGCCAACATTTGTCCAATTTTCCAAATTTTTATTTCCTCATAAAAAGGGTTTCCATTTTTTTTCAGACTCATCCTCACTGCTCTTTAGAATTTATTTTGATGACTTTTAAAAAAGGTTAACATAACATGACAAAGTACACACAGATATTGCATCGGTTTTTTCTTTCTATTACATGTCTCTTCATCACTCTTGTAGTTTTCCTGCCTGCCCACCCTTCTGGATAGGAAAACCCGCTGGGAGGAATTACTTTAACACTTTTTTCTCTGGGTAGTGGAAGAAGCTGGGAAAGTTGCCAGCCAGCACAAGGATAATTACAGAATTTTTAAAAAGTCAAAATTAAACCCAAGACATTTGTGTACATCCTCAGCTGCTCCCTAAGTTAGGGTAACCAAAAGCCTACTGAATCTCATAAGAACATTTCCAAATGTCCTCCCCTTTTGAAATTCCTTTCCAAAGGAAGTTGCTTTTCTAGCAAACCAAAGAAGAAGGCTTAAAATTCTCATGGGAGAAATTTTGGCACAGAACTAACTTTCCTGTAGTCGCTACTAGAGAAGGAAAACAAAGAAAGCAATCACACTTACTATATTTGCTCACTTCCCCACCTTAAAATGCACTGGAAAAATGGAGTGTGTCTTGTATTGTATATAGTGGCCTATAGTGGGCTACTGTATTTTGGTAATAACAGGGTGCGTCTCCACTTAGGGCAAGGTAGTCCCATCAAGGTAACATGAGATTCAGCTTGGTTGACAAACTGGAAGAGACCTGAGCTGGAGGAAAGAGGCTCTGTTTGGTAGATGAACTGAATTGACCCTGCTTGGAAAATACTCTCAAGGTTTATAAATATTTCATCCTGCTGTAGAACCTCTAGTTATAATATCAGGACGCTGCCTCTCCTCCTGGCGTTGTGATTTGTCCTGCTTCCTGGAATAGTTCTATATGAAATGGCAGGAGTGGCCTGAAGTGAGAGTATTTCTGTGAGAGCCAAAACATGAGGCAGCCTCTTGCTTGCATTGTTTTTACCTTTTGAAAGTCATTATTAATAAACTGGGAAGACAAAGGTGTCACCCAACCCAGCAGCATGCAATCCTCTTCAAAGAGGAATATACCAGTGCCCCTGTGAGAGGTAAGTAACATTCCCCTTAAGTGCAACTTGTACATTCAAGTAAGCACTACCTGTAGAATCTTATTAGTAATCTACTAGACCAGTGATGGCAAACCTTGGCGCCCCAGCTGTTTTTGGACTTCAATTCCCAGAAGCCCAAGTCTCTGTGAATTGAAGTCCAAGAACACCTGGAGTGCCAAGGTTTGCCATCACAGTACTAGACAGTCCTTTGCTTCAGACGTTCCTCTAGTTACTATTTTCCAATGACCGAGTTTATTGTAAGACGATATGTGTTAGATTGGCCTGAAATGCCATTTGGTCTAACTTTCTGCAGTCAGATGGAGTGACATGTACATTGGTTGCTTAACCAGTTCTTCCAGGCTCCAGTATATTTGTTTATTTAAAGGATTTTTATTGTATTCTTCTGCTGACAAAGCCTCCAGAGTGGCTCAATTACAATGAACTGAAAACAAAACAATTCCGATCTGCAGGTGGATAAGAGAGCACAGCATAAAAGGAAAATAATGAGGTGTGAGGAGGAAAAAGTATTTTCCCCACTCGCAACATCAGGAAGTCCTATAGCAGAGAGAAAGTATGTTACACAAAATGCTTGCACCGCAAATAATTTCAAAGAGTTCAAGAAACTCAGCCATGCAATTGCTTCTGCTATCTCCCCCATCCAAAGAGGACTAGCCAGTTCAAACATAGCAGCTTCTAGAATGATGACAGTCCATGTTTGTGTTTTGATTATCAAACACCCGCCCACCCATCCACTGAGTATTTCAAGATAATGTGGATGTTTTTTGACATTTCCTTAGCGGTATTTAGAATATGCCTATTGAAATTAATGTTGTCACTGCATACTTCAATCCTATTTATTTCAGTCTATTAATTGCATTGGATTTAACCTAATGTAAATATTTTTGAAATAAAATAAGTCAAAATCGTAAAAACTCTTTTCCCTTTCAAGGTTCTTTCTGTCCAACAGAATTTGTACTTAAAATCCAGTTTACCAGAGGAAACCTGTAACAGTTATATTGCAGCTTTTCTCTTTGGTTGGTTTAGTCTGATGGCTGTTTTGCCTCTCTTTTTTGTAGTTTCTTCCCCCCATTATTGGCTCATCATCAGCATAAGAATACAAAAGTAATAGTGACTTGGATGAGGAAAATCTGCCAGATGCTTCTGCAGAGGTTTGGTCTTGTTATGTACTAAGCAGCACTACACATAAATTATTCTTGTAACATTGCAGGACTTTGGCATATTGTCAGTGGGTGGACAATCTCAATGAAACCCAGAAGATGCTTTCTCTTAATGGCCCCTTCAGTGACCTGCTAAAGTGGATTTTGTGCCATATCACGAAAGGAATTGTGAAGCGGGAAATGTATGGCCATGGCATTGGTCGCTTCTCTGAGGAAGAGATATACAAGCTGATGGAGAAAGACATGCGCTCTCTAGCTGGTCTTCTGGGTAAAGTACTGTGCATTTCATTACAATTCTTCTTATGTATGTGAGGTTTTGTGGGCATGTGATCTTTATGAGAAGCCATTCCAGCAGTCTCTTCTGGTGGCTTGAACCTTGAGCTCAGGTGAGGCACAGGCTCCTTGGTCCTGGTGGAACAGCTTCCATGGTGCCTGCTACTGTTCAGCCCAAGTCACACAATTGGCTGTTTAAAAAACAATAGGCCTAGAGGCGACTCTGGCAAAGAAGGCTGAGCTATACATTTCAGAGGAATAGTAACTTAACAATGAGTAAGTTATTGTCACTCTCAGTGTTCACCAACTGGACTCCAGGCTAGAAAGCAGCTTGCTAAAATCAGGACTGTGCAACTGGCAACTCAATCTAAAACAGCTTACTAGCCAGATACAGAGGACAACTGTGCATCTTTTGTGCATTAAGTGTTTTCTACCCTACGCAGAGGGTGGAATTGGCAGATCACAACAGACAGTGATTTGATGTGATGAATCACAAGTTATGCAGGTCTCAATGAAAAAAACAACAACCTCGAGTAATAGTGGCTGATGCTCACTGGTCGGGCAGAAGGCATGGAATCAGTGTTGGGCAGAACCAGGGCAAAAGAGGGAATCTGTATATACACATGCCTGCCACATGTCCATGGAAATGTCTGTAGATGCAGTCATTGCTTGTTCTTTGGCTGTAAACAGAGATGAGCACTGAACTCTAGAGTCAGATATGACTGGCTTCCGAGCAAGGGTGACCTTTACCTTTACTATATATACACATACATGCAAAGGTGAGCAGCAGGTATTCAAACATAGGGACAGAGGCACTTAAAATGAAATAATATATGAGTTCGATTAGCAGTACAGTAATACCCCGGATAACGATTGTACCGTATAGCGCTAAAACCGCATAACGTTACAAGATTTTTGGAAAAATCTTGTATCGAAAAACGCGATTTTTAGCATTATCCGGAACAATCATGTGGGGGGGGGAGGGGTTGGATTGGGTAGAACATCTACCCAATCCAACCCCCCCCCAGGGCCCGCCCGCATGATGTTTGGAAAGGGTATGGGCCTGTCAAATGCGTATCCAGAAAATCTCCGTATCCTCCCCAAACCGCATTTGGCGCGCGCGCCCCAACGCGCCCGATGTTTGGAAAGGGTATGGTCCCCCATACCCTTTCCAAACATCAGGCAAGCGCGCGCCTGTCAAGAGCGGCTTGGGGAGGATATGGAGAAAATCTCCGTATCCTCCCCAAACCGCGTTTGGTGCGGGCACGCCAGCGCGCCCGATGTTTGGAAAGGGTATGGTCCCCCATACCCTTTCCAAACATCGTGCAGGCGTGCACCTGTCAAATGCGGCTTGGGGAGCATACGGAGAAAATCTCCGTACCCTCCCCAAACCGCGTTTGGCGCACGTGCGCCAACGCACCCGATGTTTGGAAAGGGTATGGTCCCCCATACCCTTTCCAAACATCGGGCAAGCGCGTGCCTGTCAAGAGTGGCTTGGGGAGGATACGGAGAAAATCTCCGTATCCTCCCCAAACTGTGTTTGGCGCGGGCACGCCAATGCGCCTGATGTTTGGAAAGGGTATGGTCCCCCATACCCTTTCCAAACATCGTGCAAGCGGGCGCCTGTCAAACGTGGCTTGGGGAGGATACGGAGAAAATCTCTGTATCCTCCCCAAACCGCGTTTGGCGCGTGCGCACCAATGTGCCCGATGTTTTTTAGCATTGTTCGGTGTATACCCCGGACAACGCTAAAAACCGGATAACAACATGACTTGTGGAACCAAGTCATAACGTTATCCGGGATACTATTGTATATAGAACTGAGGATTCTCTCCCCTTCTTTTGCCAAAGTGATGCAATGCAACAGTGATTGTCTATTTTTATTTTATATCCACTGACCATTTGCAGATGATCAGGGGAAATTATCAGTTTATGATATCCTTCACTGGCTGTCCAACTTCTTCAAGATACCAGGAATTGGGTGCAGGGATCACACCAAATGACATTTCATTCCTACCCCGCAACTGCAAGTGACTTTTAAAAAGCTGTACTACATCCGGAAAAAAAAAAGGCCAATGTAGATGAGCCCCATAGTCTGCTCCCCAAAAGACTCAAATATGGCAAAGTATCTTATATGTTTCATCCTCTTTTCTTTGGTGAATTAATTGGCCCCAAATCCCTGCATTGATGTTAGGGTTACACAGAAAGTGCATCCTCAAAGATTGTGGTATTTTTGAACCACAATCGGGCATACCCGGGCAATGGCAACGTTGTGTTGCCAGCTAATCTTTCTCACACTAGGTCAGGTGAAAGGAACTTCAGAATGGATTCACCAAAAGGTGGCTTCATTTTGGCAGTTTCAAGGCTGGCCTAGACACGGAAGAAGAAGAAGAGCCCCAGTAACTAGTTTTGTTCTACAGACTGACCAGAGTGTGGCTGGCACAGATGGCAGTGATGTCATGAAAGGATCAACTGCTGAGCATTATGTTTTGGAGACAATAGCAGGGTGGCATTAAATGGGATGGGACTGAGATAGTGAATAACATGTCAAGAGTCTCACAAAACCCTTTTGATGCTGCTTTATTTTGTAGGTGATAAAAAGTACATCATGGGACCCAGGGTTTCCACTTTAGATGCCACAGTCTTTGGGCATCTGGCACAGGCAATGTGGACCCTACCAGGAACTAGGCCTGAGAGGCTAATTAAAGGTAGGAATCTAACCAGTGGTGTCTAAGATCCAGGTGTTTAGTATTTGATGTGCTTCTCTCCCCTCTCTCTGATCAGGAATGTGTTGCCAGGCACTCAGCAATAGCATCTGGGTGGTTTAGTTTACCTCACACAACTCTGACCAAGCCACATCTGCCCTGTCAGGTTAGGAGCCCAGAGGGAAAGTACTGTGCCTCATCTGTGTGTAGCTTCCAGCATTGGCCTGAGACCATGGATAGGCTTCCTTTGTGCCTCTCTTTGGAAATTTAACCAGTGATGAGATGTAACAGGTTCTCACCACTTCGCCAGAACCGGTAGTAACTTTTCCCAGTGTCCCGGAGAACCTGTAGCAGCTTTTGGGGGGAACCACCTTCGGGGCTTACCTTTTCACTGGTTTCCCCACTGCGCATGTGCACCAGGCACTTGGTGTGCATGCATACCTACAGTGCTTGGCGCGTATGCATGGCCTCCTTGCTGTCATCCTTACTGTCCTTGTGTTGTGGGTGGGTGGGTGGGTGCTTATTTTATTATTATTATTTATTTTTTCTTTGGCTCCACCCACAATGTCATGACATGATGTTAGCTCCACCCACACTGTGATGACATCATGGTAGGGTAGTAAATCCCATCACTGAATTTAACCCCACAATTTTGAATCTCCTGTTCAGTGAGAAACATTGCTCCCGCCAATATCCTTATTTTTTTCATTGTAGTGTTGTTTCCCCCGACCCCCTTTTGCAGGATTCCCTGATTGTTTCATGGCCATTTTTCTTCCAGAAGAATTATTATAGTTCTTGTATAGAATCTGTCAGGGTTTTTTTTATGCACAGAAGAGCAGACAAAATCTTGTGTGTGTGTGTGTGTGTGTGTGAGAGAGAGAGAGAGAGAGAGAGAGAGAGCATTAAAAGGTGACCTTTTGTGGGAAGCTGAGAAATCTTGCATGGCAAGACTTGGAAAAGTCACAAAGAATGAGATTTTTTTTTGTTTAGCGCACTCCAAATACGTACCTTGGATTCTAAGAACCAAATGGCAGAGCAAGCATATTTCTATAGCTTGGCTTCCTTTGGCAATTTTTGTGCAAACACCATGTTACAAAGTTGCAGGTATGCTAAAATCAGCAAAGACAACCCTTATTCAGAAGCCTCTGCTGTCATTCCCATTGTTCAGGCAGAAGTGCACAACAGGATTTCAACCATTCTAGTAACTGAATTTTAAATAAAGAGCTCCAAGGCTTGGGTGTGACATGGTATGTGATAACCAATCACTAAAGATATTTATGATTCAATATTTATTTATTTATTACATTTTTACACTACCCATTTGGGATATTTCCCACTCTAGGCAATGTACAAACAACATCATCAAAATAAAACAACAACAAAATAGATTAAACAACAAAATAAATACCTGATGGCATCTGAAGGCAAGTATATATAATATTAGTGCAATTACACTTGTAATCACAAGCCATAGTGCAGTCAGCATATTTATTTGTATATGCCTGAACCACAGACTAACATGGGTACTATGTCAAAAAATTGCTTACTTATTTAAATTAAATTCATAAAATATCCTGCAGATTTTTGCCTAATACTGTACTCAAGTTTGAATTTCACACAGAGAAATTTGTTTTGAGGTATTCTATATAAATAAACACACATTTATGTAAAAGTAACTTTTTCTTCAGAATCCTTCCCTCCCGGGATCCCAGTCAGCAGTGAGGTTTTTCTCTCATGTAATGCTGCCACCTGGTGGTACAAATGCATTTTCAAACAATACTTGCACACATTCATATTACAGGAGATGATTGTTTGGCTAGGATGCGGGGAAAATATTTCCAATGTTTCATTTCTTGCCCAAGAAATATTTTATACAAGAAATATTTTATACACCAGCAGACACTATTGCTGAAAAAAGTGAAATCATTATTTTAACATTAAATCCAAGTGCTTAAGTAACTTTTACCAGTTCACTAGTGTGTCTTCCTTTAATAAAACATCAGCAAACATTTATTTCTTCAATTATTCTCCCTTAGTTATATAATTTATTATAGCTGGCATTACAGAGAAATGATAGCTGGATACCCATGTCATAGTTAATTCTTCTTCTCCAGTCCCAAAGGTTTGTCCCTGGTACCGGATATTGATAATATTTGCAAGAACATGAACTGGAGGCAATGCTTGACCCACCCATTTTTTTTTAATGTTTGTAATTTAATTCTCCTAGTGTGTAATTCTCTTTTGAAGTGTTCACTCAGTTATTCCCAAATTTTAACTGCATCAGCAATGAAAGAGGTACTTTGCCTTTATTATGAGTGAACACTCGCTCCTCGTTGTCAGCACAGCTTCAGGTGTTGACCCTGAGATTGGCTAGAAAGGCCATGATGAGGAAAAGGGCCTTTTCGGTGGCAGCACCAATGTTGTGGAATGCCATTCCAGCTGAGCTATGCAAGGCTCTATCCCTAAAAAAACCAACTAAAACACTGCTCTTTGAGGAGGCCTTTGGGAATGTGCTGCCTATTTCTGGTCGTTAAATATGCTGCCCGGCTCCTTTTTGTCCTAAACAGGTTGCGTTTTAAGGGTCCTGGATTGCGTTACTTTCTGTCTATAATTTTATTGGGAGTTGTATTGTGTGTAATTTTTAACTTTCGATCATTATATGACTGGTTTTATGATGTTAGCTGCCCTGAATAGGGATATAAGTATGTATAAATAAATAAATAAATAAATAAATAAATATGTTTAAAGCTTCAGAAGTGGGTTTCAGGATGCTAAGCATATGTTCAACATTTCTCTTACCAGAGTGGACAAATTAATAACAAGTGGCATGAAAGCATTTACTCTTTTAAAACAACGCATAAGGTTCTGTTTATAGATGCATATGGAAAAGAGGGACTCTTTGCTATGTTTATTGCTTCCCAATAATGGTAAACAGCATGTCTACCTGCAGATCCCTTATGCAAAGGTCTTGCACAAAGTTTTCTTTGAGAATTTTGGATTTTGTCCCTAGGGGATGCTATTGCCCATCCTGGGCCCTAATGATCTTGGCAAAATCTGTTCTCACCACAGTCTTAAGCCCAATGTTTGTGACAGTGCCATCTATTTTCTCTTAATTTTGTTCACAAACTGTCATCAAAATCAGCCAGTTTTTGATATACTGCTCAGAACAGCCCGCTTCAGAGTTCTAACATGGTGTACTAGCTTGGTTCCACTCTTTCTTCTCAGAGCTGCTGCAGCAAAATGGTTGTTATGGAAATATTTAGCAATCACATTGGTCATAATGTTATTAGACATTATTTCTGAAACACTGAATTCTTTAGCTGGGAGCAGCAGCAGTTGAGTACTGCAACCACATGTAATTTGATTTGTATTCCTTACCTTCTCTTCGAAATTTCTTCACGTCTTAGATACATTTACAACCGCGTCTGTGACCAAACTGTGTACTAGAGCTGTGAAATTTTATTCACATTACTATTGCTTTTTCTGCCAATTCTTGTTAGTATTCTGCTGTTTGTGCATTTCCTGATGTATTAATTGTCTGAACTCTGCCCGGTCGGGTTCGGTGTTTGGCACCAGCCTAGGGAGAGGGGAAGGGGCGGTGGTGTCGCCGTAGTAGCCAGGGAGTCCCTGGGAGTGGCCAGGGCCACGGCTCCACATATTCCGGGTTGTGAGGCCCTGTTCTTGCGTGTGGGCCCTAAAGGTCAGTTGGGAGTCTTGCTCGTGTACCTGCCTCCCTGCAGAGTAGCAGACTCCCTGCCTGAGCTCCTTGAGGCGGTCTCCATGCTGGCGTTGGAGACCCCCAGGCTGATGGTGCTGGGGGATTTCAATTTGCCGTCATTGGGGATCGGTTCTGAGGTAGCTCGGGAGTTCATGGTTTCCATGGCAACCGTGGGCCTGACCCAGGTAATCCAGGGCCCTACCAGGAGCAGTGGCTACACCCCAGATCTGATCTTTTTGTCGGAGCCGTGGCAGAGTGATCTGAAAATACAGAATTTAGACATCACTCCTGTGCCATGGTCAGATCACTATCTGGTGACTCTGGTCTTCCTGGGGGTGAGACTTCACCATAGGGAGGCAGGGCCGATTAAATGGGCCCGCCCCCGGCGACTAATGGATCCAGAAGGATTCCAACGGGAACTGGGGTGTTGTCCTCTTGACCTGCGAAGTGGTTCATCCGAAGCCCTTGTCGATTCCTGGAATAGGAGAGCGACCGCAGCTTTGGATGTAATCGCGCCACTACGGCCTCTCCACGCTCGTGGGGGTCGATCTGCCCCTTGGTTTACAGAAGAGCTAAGGGAGCTGAAACGAGCTAAGAGACGCCGAGAGCGCCGCTGGGTGAAGACCCGGAGCGAGTCCGATCGAACACTGGTTAGAGCTGCTATTAAAGACTACCTAGTGGCGATGGGGTCGGTGAAACGTCAATATTTCACCGCCCTCATTGCCTCCGCAGATAATCGCCCAGCGGCCCTGTTCCGGGTGACCAGGTCCCTCCTTGGCAAAGAGGGGCCGGGCCCTGGTTGGCAGGGGTCTGCTGATGTTTTTGCTGATTATCTAGCAGGGAAAGTCGCTCAGATCCGCTCGAAGTTTAATCCCGGCGTGGAAGGTACTGAATTGGGGTTGACCAAGGCACAGTCTAGCCATGTTATCTGGGATCAGTTCGAGCCAGTTGGCCCTGAGGAAGTGGACAGGCTTCTTGTATCTGTCCGCGCCACGACCTGTGCACTGGACCCATGCCCTGCCTGGTTAATTAAAGCTGCCAAGATTGTGGCAGGTGGCTGGGTCGAGGCGATTATTAATGCTTCATTAAAAGAGGGGCATTTTCCAGCACCATTTAAACATGCTTTAGTGCTCCCCCTCTTGAAAAAACCTTCCCTCGACCCTATGGTAATTTCCAACTACCGTCCAGTGTCCAACCTACCTTTTTTAGGTAAGGTCCTGGAAAAAGCTGTGGCGCAGCAGTTACAGGATGTCCTGGATGAAGCGGATTATCTGGACCTGTTTCAGTCAGGATTCAGGCCCGGATATGGTACTGAAACTGCACTCGTCGCTTTGGTGGATGATCTCTGGAGAGAGCGGGATGGAGGGGAGCCGTCTGTCCTTGCTCTCCTCGATCTCTCAGCGGCTTTTGACACTGTCGATCATGGCATCCTTCTGGGAAGGCTCCGGGGTTTGGGGATCCAGGGCACAGTGTTGTCCTGGTTTTCCTCATTCTTGAGGGACAGGACCCAGTCGGTGTGCCTGGAGAAGGAGGAGTCCAGCCCTAGGCCCCTGCAGTATGGGGTGCCTCAGGGCTGGGTACTCTCTCCTCTCCTATTTAACATCTACATGAAGCCGCTGGGTGAGATCATCCGTTCCCACGGGGTACGGTATCATCAGTATGCTGATGATACCCAGTTGTACATCTCAGCCCGTGGGGACCCAAGCGGTGCAGTGGAAGTCCTTTCCAGGTGCCTGGAGGCTGTTGAGGTCTGGATGGGGGAAAACGGGCTACAGCTGAATCCCGGTAAGACTGAGTGGCTATGGGTAAGGGGCCCCGCGTTGACACGGGAGTTACCAGCTTTGGTTCTGGATGAGGCAGTTCTGCCCCAAACAGACCCGGTGCGTAATCTGGGGGTCCTCCTGGACTCACGGCTACTGTTCAATGAGCAGGTGGCAGCCGTGGCCAGGAGGGCTTTTGCACAACTTCGTGTGATACGCCAGTTACACCCGCTCCTCGACCGGGACGCCTTGCTTATGGTCACGCACGCTTTGGTCACCTCCAGACTTGACTACTGTAATGCGCTCTACATGGGACTGCCCTTGGTGACCATTCGGAGACTGCAGCTGGTCCAAAATGCGGCAGCCCGGGTAGTGATGGGGCGCGGGCGTTATGCTCGGGCCTCTCCACTGCTTAGGGAGCTGCATTGGTTGCCAGTTTGTCTCCGGGTGCAATTCAAGGTGCTGGTCATTACCTTTAAAGCCCTATATGGTAGTGGGCCAGGATACCTAAGAGACCGCGTCACCCTAAGAACATCTGTCCGTCCCACCAGGGCGGATCGGAGGGGCTCTCTTGTTGTACCATCGGCTAGGGAGGCTCACCTCGCTAGCACCAGGAAGAGGGCCTTCTCCGTGTTCGCCCCGGCCCTCTGGAACCTCCTCCCAACTGAGCTGCGCATGCAGACAGAGCTCCTGTCCTTCCGGAAGAGCTTAAAGACCTGGCTGGCAGGACATGTGTGGGGTTCCAGGGATGTGGGATCCCATGTGGGGTGGTTAGTCTAAGGATTTTACCCTTCTGACGACACCCCCAGATACTGTTTTAGTCTATGAATTTTTAAATTTTTTATTGATGTGTTTTAACTTGGGTTGTAAGCCGCCCAGAGTCGGGCTTGCCCGATTGGGGCGGGTTAGCAAGTATGAAATATAAATAAATAAAAAAATTGTTTCTGCTGTTGTTCAGTCGCACAGTCAAGTCTGACCCATTTTAACCCCATGGACCACTGCACACCAGGCTTCTCTGTCATCTGCCATCCTCCGTAGCCTGCCCAGATCTACACCCACTGTGTCAATGATGCGATCTAGCCATCTCATCCTCTGCCACCCCCTTCTCCTTTTGCCTTCAATTTTCCCCAGCATCAAGGTCTTCTCCAGTGAAGGTCTTCTCCAGTGGCCAAAGTACTTGAGCTTCATCTTCTGTATTTCTCCTTCCAATGAACAGTCAGGGTTGTTTTCCTTCAGGAATGACTCGCTTGATCTCTTTGCAGTCCAGGGGACTCTCAAGAGTCTCCTCCAGCACCACGGATCAAAGGTGTCTATTCTTCTGTGCTCAGCCTTCCGGAGAGTCCAGCTCTCACAGCTATACATCACTACTGGGAAGACCACTGCTTTAAATATTCAGACCTTTGTTGGTAGGGCGACAGTGATGGGATGACCCCGGTTCCATCCGGTTCCCTGGAACCGGTAGGAACAATCCCGGAGGGTTCTCCGGGAGGGGAGTCAACTTTGAGGCGTCTGGTTCCGGACACCTCACCGAAAGAATTTTTTTAAAAAAAATCGGAGCCAAAATGGCTCCAATTGACTGCGCATGCGCAGAAACTCAATCTGACGCATTGCGCATGCGTCAGATTGAGTTTCTGCACATGCGCAGTCAATTGGAACCATTTTGGCTCCAATTTTATTTTATTTTTCTTTTGGAGCCAGAGCCGCATATTTCAGGGCGGCAGCGGCGGGGGTGGCGGCACCAGCCCTCAGAGGAGGGCACCTCCCCCAGGGCATGTTGAGGCCTCCCTGGGCCGTCCGCTGCGTCCGAGCCTCCCTGGGCCGTCCGCTGCCGAAAAGCCCCCATGCCCTGGGGATGCCCGGCGGGGTGCACCTGCAGCCTCCTCCTCCGCTGGGCGCCTGTGGCCTCCTCCTCAGGCCGGTGCCTTTTTGACCCGGCTCCGGCTGTGGCCACGGCCAGGGGCTGCAGGCAGCAGTGGCTCAGGCGGTGGCCGCGGCCGTGTGCCCGGAGCCACCGCCAGAGCCACTGCTGCCCGCAGCCCCTGGCCGCCCCTGGCCGTGGCTGCAGCTGGAGCCGGGCCAAAAAGGCACCCGGCCAAGGGGGAGGAGGAGGCCACAGCGCTGCAGGCAGCGGCAGCTCTGGCGGCGGCGGCGGCTGTGGACGGCGGCTGCAGACGGTGGCTCCTGTGGCCGCGGCCTTCGGAGGAGAAGGAGGCCACAGTCGGGGGCGGCGTGTCTTGCTGGGTGGCCCCGGGCCGTGGGGATTCGTCAGCCCCAAGGAAGGTAAGTAAGTGAGGGTTTTTTATTTGGGGTGGGTGGGTGATTTATTTGTGTTTTGGGTGGGTGGTTGTATTTTTATTTAATTTTTATTTTTATTTCTTTATTTTATTTATTTAAGTTATTTACGGGTTTGTGTTGTAGCTGTCTGGTTGGGTGGGCGGGCTGAGTGGTGTGTGTGTGTGTGTGTGTGTGTGTTTATTTTTATTTTATTTATTTTTATTTTATTTATTTTTATTTTTGGCCCCGCCCACAACGTCATGACGTCAGCTCCGCCCATGACGTCATGATGTCATGACATTGGCCACGGCCATGACGTCCGTAGAATTTTTGTCATCCCATCACTGTAGGGCGATGTCTCTATTTTTTATTATGCTGTCTAGGTTTGTCATAGCTTGCCTCCCAAGAAGTAAGCGTCTTTTTATTTCATGGCTGCAGTCACCATCTGCAGTGATCTTAGATCCCAAGAAGGTAAAGTCTGTCACTGCTTCCATTTCTTCCCCTTCTATTGCCAAGAAGTGATGGGGCCGGATGCTATGATCTTGGCTTTTTTTAATGTTGAGTTTCAGCCAGCTTTTACACTCTCCTCTTTCAACCTCATCAAGAGGCTCTTTAGGTCTTCTTCATTTTCTGTCGTTAGGGTGGTATCATCTGCATATCTCAGGTTGTTGATGTTTCTCCCAGCAATCTTAATTCCAGTTTATCCTTCATCCAGCCCTGCATTACGCAGGGTGACAATATACAGCCTTGTCATACTCCTTTTCCTATTCTAAACCAATCAGTTGTTCTGTATCCTGTCCTAACTGTTGCTTCTTGGCACACATACAGATTTATCAAGACAGGTGAGATGGTATGGTATTCCCATCTCTTTAAGGACTTGCCACAGTTTATTGTGATCCACACAATCAAAGGCTTCGGTGTAGCTGATGAAACAGAAATACAGTAAAACCTTGGATAATGCTAAAACTTGGTTCCACAAGTCTTGGTGTTATCCGATTTTTAGTGTTATCCGATGCATGTTAAAATCCTATGGGATGCATCAGATAACGTTAAACTCCAGACAGATACATTGTAACCGCACAGGCTTTAGTGGTTATTATCCGATGCATCCCATAGGACCTTAACATTATTTGATGCAAGTCTCTCTCCCCCCCCCCCCGGATTACTTAACGTTATGCGATTTTAGCATTATCTGAGATATTACTGTACTATAGATGTTTTTCTGGTACTCCCTTGCTTTCTCCATGATCCAGTGTTGGCGATTTGGTCTCTAGTTTTCCTGCCTCTTCAGAATCCAGCTTGTACTTCTGAAAGTTCTTGATCCATGTACTGCTGAAGCTTAGCTTGTAAAATCTTGAGCATGACCTTGCTAGTGTGTGAGATGAGCGCAATTGTATGATAATTTGAACATTCTTTGGCATTGCCCTTCTTTGGAATTGAAACGCAGACTGACGTTTTCCATTCCTGCGGCCACTGCTGCACTTTCCAAATCTTCTGGCATATTGAGTGAATCAATGAATGTTTATTAATTGATTAGTCTTATGACCTTATCAATAAAATAGCAGAAGAATTAAAATCTGTGCAATACAATGGAGTGCAATGAAATACAATAAAATACAATAAACTACCGTAAAAATACAATATGTACATACCTGAGCTACCTTTAAAAGGACTGTAAACTGGAGAATGTGCCATAATATAATTAATACATGCATATCCCTAGTCAGATAAGTGAATCTCTCTTGCAGGATACCCCATATTGAGTGAAACACTTCAATTGCATCTTCTTTTAGGGTTTTAAATAGCTCAATTGGAATACCATCATCTTCACTAGCTTTGTTGTTAGTAATACTTTCTAGGCCCACTTGACTTCACACTCCAGGATATGTGGTCAATGATCTCACCATTGTGGTTGTCAGGGACATTAAGGTCCTTTTTGTAGAGTTCTTCAGTGTATTCTTGCCATCTTTTCCTAATATCTTCTGCATATGTTAGGTCCCTACCGTTTTTGACCTTTATCATCTCCATTTTTGCTTGATTTCCCCAATTTTCTTTAAGAGATCTCTAGTCCTTCCCTTTTTGTTATTTTTTTCTCTACTACTTGGTACTTTTCATTTAAGAAGACCTCCTTATCTCTGCTTGCCGTTTTCTGGACTTCTGCATTCTTTCCTTCTTTCCTCAGATATTTGAAGAGACTCATCAGACAACCACTTTTTTTTCTTGCATTTCTTTTTCTTTGGGATGGTTCTAATTGCTCCCTCCTCTATGAACCTCAGTCCATAATTCGTCATGTACTCTGTCTGTCAATCTAATATTCATGAGGGATGTTATCTAGAGTGTACCTCAGTGGTCTGATTGTTTTTCCTACTTTCTTCATTCTAAGCCTGAATTTGGCAATTGGTAGCTCATGATCTGAGCCACAGTCCTTTCCAGGACTTGTTTTTTGCTGACTGCATAGAGCTTCTCCATCTTTGGCTGCAGAGTATGTAATCAATCTGATTTCGGTTCTTCTATTGTTATACAACAGTGTTTCCCAACCTTTGTTTTTTGGACGTCAATTCCCAGAAACCTAAGTCAATTCCACAAAGCAGTGATCAGCCAATGTACTGACTTAGGCTTCTGGGAATTGAAGTCCCCCTGTGGGGTGTGTGCCCCATGTTGGGAATCACTGTTATTCAAGCACATACAACAGATCGTTGTGGACATAATTCCACTTATCAAGCCTTAAGTTAGCAATTTTACTCTCTAGAGCTGTTGTGTACTGCTCTATTTATCTGATATATGCGCTATATGGCAGTTTTCCTGCAACATCTGCTATTCTGAGTGGACTGTATCCTGGTCTCATTGACCAAGCAATAGCAATAGCAATTACACTTTTATATCACCCAATAGTGCTTAGTGCACTCTCTGGGTGGTTCACAAGGTAAATTAGTATTTTGGTCCTAACATGTTGGGTACTCATTTTACCGACCTCAGATGGATGGAAGGCTGAATCAGCCTTGAGCCCAGTTAGGATTGAACTTACAATATCAGCAGTTTTAGCTGCAATACAACAATTGAACCACTGTGCTACAGGGATCTTTGTCACTGAAGTGTAGGTTTTCAACCAGATGGAAAGAAGAGTTTGCCACACAAACAAACTGGTTCCCCACCCCATCCCATCAATTAACTCTTTTAAAAATCTGCTTGTCTTTATAACTTTTCTGTGGTGGTTCCTGGATGGTTGTCTTTTTTTAAGGTGATATAGTGTGGATTTGTGGTGTATATGCTGTTACTAAAACACTACCCAGGACAGATAACTCTGAAACTGTAGAACAGGTAGAATGGTGCTCTTGTAGCAAAGAACCCTTTATGCTGATGACAGATTCCATGAAACAACAATAATGAAAAAGCCAGTGCTTGCTGTTATTTTATTAATTATTTCATTTCTGCTTATTTAGTATTATTCATGGTATTCACTGCCACTCAGTACTGTCCCCCAGCAAGGAATATTTGCTTGTTTCATTTTTTAAATTTTTTTTAATAATATTCGTATCACAATGACAGTAATATGCAGTAATAATAACAACAAATATATGACTGGTCAAATATGCTTCTTCTGTTTTCTTCATCATAGCACTTTTCATGATGTTGTTTCTTCCAGGTCACCACGCCTTGCATTTCTTTGTTTTTTGTGTTTAGATTTTAAAACAAGGCAAGCATCTGCACCCAACAGTTTTTCCTCACTTAAGTCGAGTTTTTCATGTGTGATTTTCTCCCTCTTCTTTTTATGATTAGTTTGCTTGCTCGTTATACCCCACCATTCCCTAGTTAGCTTGAGGCACTTATAAATTGATTTCCCATCACTTATCCCAACAATAACCCTATGAAAGTAGTGGCAAACCTGTGACATGCATGCTAGGGTGGGCACTCAGAGCCCTCTCTGTGGGCATGCACACTGTTGCCCCAGCACAGAATTTGACTTGCTCCTCTGCCCAGGATCCCAATGGGAGTGCTTCTTCCCTCCCCCAGCACAGAGTTCACCCCACTCATCTGAGGCATGGACGGCAGCCTGTTGAGTTTGGGCACTTGGTCTCTAAAAGATTCGCCATCACTGACCTATGAAGTAGGCTAAGCTGAAAGCAAGTGACTTGCCCATGGTCAGCTAGAGTGATACAACATGACTCAGTGGTAATTTGACCCTGCAAAACTCCAATTATCATTAATGAGGCCTAAGACAAGAAATATGTCAGTGTTCCGGGTCAAATGGTAATCCATCTGTTGTGACATTTTATCCCAATATGTTCCGGTTCAAGGAAGTTAATAAGTAACAATTCACTGGACTAGTCATGCCCCAGATATTTGTCATGGTCCTGTGGTAGCCAGAAATCTCTGCCTATGAGAGTTGTTTTGCTTAATGAAAATTATTTCCAGTTCTTTCTTTGCTACTCTGATTAGAGCAGGGGTTCCCAAACTTTTCAGGCCACAGGCTGGTCACGTGGGGCTGGTCACTATGGCCTGGGGACCAGATTCGGTCTCCGATGCCAGTTCAGCCAGCCTATAAAGTCTTTGTAGCTCCTGGAAGCAGAAGTAAAATGGGCCCATATGGGCCCATTTTACTTCTGCTTCTGGGAGTGACGAGGGCTTCACAGCTGGATGAATTGGCATCAGGGGCCAGATCTGGCTCCCAGGCCATAGTTTGGGCACCCCTGAATTAGAGCATTTACAGTCTGGCAACTGTGTAATGCCATTCTCTCTTTCCTCCAAAACGTTTTATAGGGGAACTGATTAACCTTGCTATGTACTGTGAGAGAATAAGGCGGAAGTTTTGGCCAGAGTGGCACCATGATGATGACAACACCCTGTATGAATTGGAAGAAAGTAGTGAAGCAAGCAAGACACAACCCTTGCAGGACTTCAGTTTTTACTCGAGGACAGAAACGTTTGAAGATGAAGGAACCGAGAACAGTTTTTCCCGAACCCCTGACACCGATTACACTGGACATTCCCTCTTTGATTCTGATGTAGACATGGACGACTACACAGATCATGAACCATGCAAGTGACGTGGCTCAGAAATGCTTTTTTACCTTGTGACAGAGATGCCATCAAGTCTTGGGAATCTTGTCAGATGCGCCAGGTTTCAAAGAGGCCCCTGTCAATTGGGAAGAGACCCTCAAGCTTGAGGCCATGTCCAAATCTTCTTCAGACCTTCCTAGCCTTCTTTCATTTTATCACAACCTTACAGTGGACCCCAGACAAACAGTTTTCTATATTACTCCACAAGGTGGTGAGAAGTTGACAAGGAATGAATGTGGGTGGGTCATGCACTTGTGTTTTTAAAAAAATGAAGAACATTCTAGTTTGAGAACAAAGCCAATGATAAGGAGAAAAATCATAAGAGGGACATTAGTTTGTGGTTGATTTCCTCTTTCCAGAAAAAAGGCAAGAGAATTTGTTAAGACATCCTGTATCCTTCAAAGCAGAAATGGCTGAATGAGGTCAAAACAACAAGGAATTCTAAAATTCTCTCCTTCCCCACTCATTCTGGGAATGACTGCCTTGATTTTGTTTGAGATTTGAGGAATGTCTGGTTCTGTCCTCCCCCCTCACTTTCAAATTCTAACCATTGGCTGTTCTGATTGTATCAGGACATCTAGCCTTATTTGTTTGTTTGTTAATTTGTTTAGGTAACTTTAAAAAAAATGGTCTGCGAGGTAGTTTGTAGTCTGTTTATCAAGTCTACTATCATTGCCTCATCATGCTTTGCAATGAGCCAAAACACTGAGCCCAGGATAAGGCAGTGCAGATAATGAGGTGGACTGTGCATTGTGTAGCAGATGTGATGCTCAATGAGTAGACTTATCTGGGGCAAGCAGCCATTTTAGCTCTCACCCCAGTAGAGAGCTAAATCTTATTTATTTATTTATTTATTTATTTATTTATTTATTTATTTATTTATTTATTTATTGTTTCATTTCCAGGCTGCCATTCTCATCCCCAGGGGACTCAAGGCACCTCACCTTGTTTAATCAAGTTAGGCTTAAAAAGAAATCAACTACCAAGTTAAAAAATAGCTTATTCTGCTGTTGTATCCAAATATTGGTGATCCTCATGGCCATGAAGACTGTCCTGCAAATATAATGCAGCGGCCTTCCATTTGCCTTCTGCATCACAGCATGACACCCGTACCACTGATCTAGTTCCACGAGTCACTTGAATTGTTCCCCATATAAATTATGGGTCAGTTTTAGTCTCCCTTTTCCACCTCTGAAAGTGGATGGCTTTTTGCAGACATCCTCCTACTTGACATTCTAATATGCATGTCTTCCTTGTGCAGAAATATCCACCCTCCCACCTGCTTCAGTTACGGGATGCTTTCTGCTACTACCTGATAATTTACTAAACTACACAAGAGCTAAGACACTGAACTTGACGACTAGAAGGTCAGCAGGTCAGCAGTTCAAGACCCGAGTGCTGCACTACGGAGTGAGCTCCCGTCTCTGTCCCAGCTCCTGCCAACCTAGCAGTTTGAAAGCAAGAAATTACAAGTAGATAAATAGGTACCACTTCGGTGGGAAGGTAAACAGCATTCCATGCACTCCGGTGTTTAGTCATGCCTGCCACATGTCCACGGAAATCTTTGCAAACTCAGACAGTACTACTCTGGCTGTAAACAGATATTAGCACCAAACCCTAGAGCTGGATAAGACTGGCTTTTGAGCAAGGGCAATTGGCCAACTCTTAGATAGCCCATATTGCAAACATCTGGCAGAGGTGCTTGGCTAAGAACTACATAATCTAATAATTTTGCTTTTATTTTCTTATCTGGCAATGCAAATATTTGCAAAACCCACTGGTTAGATTGCAGGACAGTGCAGGCAATCTAAGGATTAATTTTGAAATGAAAAAATGTTGCTAGGTCTGAAAACTTTCCAGAACAGATTTTTCTTTTTCTTTTTGCGTTGAAAGGCCATTGCTGAAAGGTCAATTTGGGATGAGATTTTTGAACTACCCTCACCCAAATCCCCTGCTCAATGTTTCTTGGGATATTTTGTCAGAAGTATCTGAGAGATAGATTTTCTAAAGTCTTGCTTTATTGCTGCTAGAGGTGGAAGAGCATGTGACACGTTTTGAAAGGCCTGATTGTCTTTATTGTGCCACATATGGCAGAGCACATGGGCTGACTTTTGAAGATCAATTTTTGGCATTGAACTTTATTTCCTTTACAAGTATCCATACTCCTATTTTCAGTACTAAGAGACTATTTAAGGTTTTGTAAAGGAGCACTTTCAGTTACCTGAAAATGTGTTTGTCCAAAGTTGGCAGTCCTAGCTATACTTTTGGTATAATCCAGCCATTTTCAACCTGAAGCCCATGGGCCACACCCGGCCCCTGATGCCATTTCATCTGGCCCTGGATGTTCTTGTTACTCCTGGAAGCAGAAGAAAAACATGCTCCATGCATGCGCAGAACTCAGAAATGCATTCTGCGCATGCATGGATGCATTTTACTTCCGCTTCCGGGTGGGAAGAACCACGTGACCAGCCTGCTCAGCTGCCCCTGGCATGAAAACATTGAGTAGGCCTGGTATAATCAATCAGGTTTATAATCTTGCTTGATCTGCCCAGCTGTTGTATGCCATGCTGAGATCTTTTGTTACCAAATGGACAAGAGCTGGTCAGCAGTTTATCACACCATTCATGGGATATCTGATGCATGGAATTTTCTTAATCACTGTATAATCCATGACTTCTCTGAAGTACAGTTTGATAATAGCATCTGATCATAGAACCATAAAATCACAGGGTATGTCCAATAGTGTCCCATGCTCAACTGTTGTCTTTAGTATGTAGAATAAAAGCAGTCTAATTGTTTAGGCAGTTAATGAGGCTTCTATTTGTCCTGAAATGCCTGAGAACACAGAGTGCACAGTAGCAGCAGGAGAAACCCCATGTGCCTTGCTCCAACCTTGTGACTCAGTGATTGATGCCAGCAGAGGCCTTCAGCTTGTTAAGCCGTAGGAATCTTATTGCCCCCTTTCCCATCTCTGGGTTACTAATTGCTTTCCAAAGGTCCAAGAACCCAAAGGAGAACACGGGGCTTAAGGCAGGGTATTTATTTTATTACTATGCTTGTCTCTTAATATATTCCCAGAGTGGCTCCGAATCCATTTTTTACAATCTTACAAAAAAAAAATGTAGACTTGGCCAGAAGAAAAGTAATATGAACTACAAGGTGAAATCTACAAGGTCTGAGGAAATGGAACCCTAGTGAAAAGTTAATAGGTTTGGGGCCAAGAAGCCCTCCCAGGGCTCAGCAGTGGTAGGTAGTATTCTAGGCAGAGTGTGGACAGCACTCGGATCACGTGTTTGGCAGGGGAGGGTCCCTGAAACAGGTCTTTCTTTCATGATTTCAGTTCCCCATGTAGAACAAAGAGCAACAAACTACAAAAGCGCTAAAACATGTTATGACTGTTGTTAACTGTATGTAATTGGACTCTCTGCTGAGCTAGAAAGCATTTAGTCACCCATCCAGTGTTGAGTACCGGAGCACAGTTGGACTGTGAGCTTCCCCTTTGAAGGAATCTGACCTGGCCTAGATCCCCTCACATGGCCTGTTCGATCACAGCTATTCGATCACTAACCATCAGACTTGTTTTGATGTAAATAAACTTGACTCTCAAACACTTAATTTAGAACAGAAGACAGTGGGAAATGAGCTGTCATCCATGTGGAAAAGGAAGCATATTTTGGGATGCTGAACCTTCAGGACTCTACATGGCGGGTGAGAATGCATTCTGCAAATCTGTTTTGGCCCTCTTTGTTGCCTTCCTCTTTTTTAAAAAAGGGAAGAATTTTGCCTCCAGAAAAGTGCAGTTCTCCTAATCAAGTCTCCACATGTACATTATAGTTGGTTTTTTTTTAGGGGAGGGGGGGAATACACTAAGGCCTTTGATTGTGTGGACCACAACAAAATGTGGCAAGTAATTAAAGAGATGGGAATATCAGAGCACCTTATATACCTCATGAGAAATCTGTACATGAATCAAGAAGCAACAGTTAGGACAATATGGAAGGACAGAGTGGTTTGGAATAGGAAAAGGAGTAAGACAAGGCTGCATTTTGTCACCCTGCTTATTCAACTTATACACAGAGCACATAATGCGCAATGCAGGGATGCAGGAATCACAATTTGGGATCAAAATTGCTGGGAGAAACACCAACAATTTGAGATATGTAGATGATACCACCCTAATGGCAGAAAGTGAGGAGGACTTAAAGAAGCGCCTGATTAGGTTGAAAGAAGAAAGTGCAAAAGCTGGCTTGAGACTCAATAGAAAGAAAACCAAGATAATGGCAACAGGCCCTATCAGTCCCTGGAAAATAGATGGGGAAGAAGTAGAAGCAGTGACAGATTTTACTTTCCTAGGATCAAAGCTCACTGCAGATGATGATTGCAGCCATGAAATAAAAAGGTGACTGATTCTTGGGAGGCAAGCGATGAGAAACCTGGGGAACATAGTGAAAAGTAGAGACATCACATTGCAAACAAAAATTCGTCTAGTCAAAGCAATTGTATTTCCAGTGGCAATGTATGGTTGTGAGAGCTGGACCATAAGGAAAGCTAAGCGCAGAAGAATAGATACCTTTGAGATGTGGTGTTGGGGGAGAGTTCTGAGAGTCCCCTGGACAGTGAGGAGAACAAATAGGTCACTCTTAGAAGAAATTAACCCTGACTGCTCCTTAGAAGGTCAAATTGTAAAGATGAAGCTAAAGTACTTTGGACATCAAATGAGAAGAGAGGGCTCACTTGAGAAAGCCTTGATGCTGGGAAGGGCCGATTAAGTGGGCCCGCCCCCGGCGACTAATGGATCCAGAAGGATTCCAGAGGGAACTGTGGGATTGTCCTCTTGACCTGCAAAGCGATTCATCTGAGGCCCTTGTCGCCGCATGGGATAAGAGAGCGACGGCAGCCTTGGACGCAATCGCGCCACTACGGCCTCTCTGAGTCCGTGGAGATAGATCTGCCCCTTGGTTTTCAGAAGACCTAAGGGAGCTGAAACGGGCGAAGAGACGCCGAGAGCGCCGCTGGGTGAAGACTCGAAGCGAGTCTGACCGATCACTGGTTAGAGCTGCTATTAAAGACTACCTAGTGGCGATAGGGGTGGTGAAGCGCCAATACTTCACCACCCTTATTGCCTCCGCAGATAATCGCCCAGCGGCCCTGTTCCGGGTGACCAGGTCCCTCCTCGGTAGAGGGGGGCCAGGCCCTGGGTGGCAGGGATCGGCTGAGGACTTTGCTGATTATCTGGCGGAGAAAATCTCTCAGATCCGCTCGAAGCTGAATCCCGGCGTGGAACGTATGGAGCTGGGGTTGACCATGGCGCAGTCTAGCCATGTTATCTGGGATCGGTTCGATCCTGTTGGCCCTGAGGAAGTGGACAGGCTTCTTGTATCTGTTCGTGCCACGACCTGTGCATTGGACCCTTGCCCTGCCTGGTTAACTAAAGCATCCAAGACCGTGGCAGCTGGCTGGATCGAGGCGATTATCAACGCTTCGTTAAAAGAGGGGCATTTTCCAGCACCCTTCAAACATGCTCTAGTGCGCCCCCTCATGAAGAAGCCGTCTCTCGATCCATCCAGTGTCCAACCTACCTTTTTTAGGTAAGGTTTTGGAAAAGGCTGTGGCGCTGCAGTTACAGAAGGTCCTGGATGAAGCGGATTATCTGGACCCATTTCAGTCAGGATTCAGGCCCGGATATGGTACCGAAACCGCACTAGTGGCCTTGGTGGATGATCTCTGGAGAGAGCGGGACGGAGGGGAGCCGTCAGTCCTTGCTCTTCTCGAGCTCTCAGCGGCTTTTGACACGATCGACCATGGTATCCTTCTGGGAAGGCTCCAGGGTCTGGGGATCCAGGGCACTGTGTTGTCCTGGTTCTCCTCATTCCTGAGAGGCAGGACCCAGTCGGTGTGCCTGGAGAAGGAGAGGTCCAGCCCTAGGCCCCTGCAATACGGGGTGCCTCAGGGCTCGGTACATTCTCCTCTCTTATTCAACATCTATATGAAGCCGCTGGGCGAGATCATCCGTTCCCATGGGGTTAAGTATCATCAATATGCAGATGATACCCAGTTATACATCTCTGCCCGTGGGGACCCAAGTGGTGCGGTGGAAGTCCTTTCCAGGTGCCTGAAGGCTGTTAAGGTCTGGATGGGGGACAACGGGCTACAGCTGAATCCTGGCAAGACTGAGTGGCTGTGGGTACGGGGGCCTGCGTTAACACAGGAGTTGCCATCTTTGGTGCTGGATGGGGCAGCCTTGCCCCAGACAGACCCGGTGCATAACTTGGGGGTCCTCCTGGACTCACGGCTACTGTTCGAAGATCAGGTGGCAGCCGTGGCCAGGAGGGCTTTTGCACAACTTCGTGTAATACGCCAGTTACGCCCCCTCCTGGACCGGGACTCCTTGCTCATGGTCACACATGCCTTGGTCACCTCCAGACTTGGTTACTGTAATGCGCTCTACATGGGGCTGCCCCTGATGACCATCCGGAGACTCCAGCTGGTGCAAAATGCGGCGGCCCGGGTAGTGGCGGGGTGTGGGCGTTATGCTCGTGCTTCGCCGCTACTCCGGGAGCTGCACTGGTTGCCAGTATGTCTCCGGGTGCAATTCAAGGTGCTGGTTATTACCTTTAAAGCCCTATATGGTAGTGGGCCAGGATACCTAAGAGACCGCGTCACCCCAAGAACATCTGTCCGGCCCACCAGGGCGGATCGGAGAGGCTCCCTCGTTGTTCCATCAGCTAGAGAGGCACGCCTCTCTAGCACTAGGAGGAGGGCCTTCTCCGTGTCCGCCCCAACCCTCTGGAACCTCCTGCCCATCGAACTGCGCCTGCAGACAGAGCTCTTGCCCTTCCGGAAGGGCTTGAAAACCTGGCTGGCAGGACATATTTGGGGACCAGGGAACACGGGTTCCCATACTAAGTGGCTTACTTAGGGAGTGCCACTTTGGATCTGGACCAGGGGGATACTGGCGTGTAGTTTGCACTGTTTTTACTTCAAATAATTTTAGATAATCTTTTAAACTTCATGATTTTATATGTTTTTATCTTTTACCTCTGTTTTATGACGATGTAAGCCGCCCAGAGTCGGGTTCTCCCGAGTGGGGCGGGGTAATAAATTCAATAAATAATAATAATAATAAAAGAAGGAGGCGCCCAAAAATGAGATGGCTAGATGGTATTGTAGAGACAATGAGCACAGAGCTGAGCAAGTTGAGGAGGATGGTGGAGGACAGAAGTGCCTGGTGGTCAGTGGTCCATGGGGTCGCAAAGGGTCGGAATCCATTGTGCAGCTGAACAACAACAAAATGTTGGTGGTGCAGCTTGCAGTAACTATGGAGATGGTCGTGGAAAGAGGTCACAGATCCTTTGATGTTACTCAATCCTAAAAAAACAACAACCCATAAGTGGCAAGATTGCTCTTGTTACTGATTCAAACAGCCTGTGGGGAGACATGTGACAAACAGATGGTATCACTGAGTAAAGCAGACTTTATCTTGACTCAGCTGAACAGCGGTCTGCTTTTAGCACAGTACCTACTTTTCAGTTCGACGCAGATGATTTGATCAAACCATCTCTAATCAAATAGTTTTTTTGACTTTTGAATCCCAATGTTTACATTTACTTTAAGATGTGACATTGGGTGTAGGGATCTTCTGTCGTATTCGAATCTGAATACAGTATTGGCGATCATCATGGTGATCAGCCATGAAGACTGTCCTGAGAATATAATGCAGTGGCATTTCATCTACCTTCCACACCACAGCATGTCACCCATACTACTGATTCAGTTCTGCAAGTCAGTTTCTGGTCCTGAGCCCTTTTGGCATGCAAAGTCTTCCTCAGCCCCAGGCTAGTATTGCTGAAGCTGCTGCCCTCCATCAAGATGGAGTCAAGTGGGATTTAATCCACTTGGGGACCATCACCTTTTTCTGTGGACTTCACCATCCAAGGCCGTTAGTCCTCGGGGTGGTCAGGTTAGTTAACTGCCTCCCAAGACTCGGTGTTGAGTTGCTGGCAGTAGGGTCTACTCTATGACCATAGCAAAATATCCTGGCCAGACTGGGTGTAGGGATGTATAGGCATTTTATTTCAGTTCATTTTAGGTCAAAAATATTTTTTTAAAAAATAGCCAATTTTCTTATGTTTGCTTGGAAAGAAATTGAGATGTAAACTATCTGAATGTGGAAGAATATGACCCTGATACGTATATCCATCTGGCTAAGACTTTGAACACTTAAGAGACTGGGTTTGCATTTCCTATATTCAACTGTGTTCCTCACCTCCATGGTGCAAAGCCGATACAACTTTGTGCTGTACATAATGAGGGCACCCATGCCTTTAGAATTTGCCTAGTAGTATTAGGAGAGGAATTTTTGAGTTCATTTTTTTAAAAATTACAGATTTCCTTTTTTTAAAAAAAGACAAAGGAAAGTTAAGCTATAAAAAACGCATTCTAACAAACCATGCCTTCCAATCTTTAGGGGGAACAGTATGCATCCACATAGAAAACAATACATTATTTCACCTTCAAAACAGTACTTTCATTGTCTTTCTTTCCAAATGTAAGGCCATAAAAAGATGGTGCATTCTCTCCTTTAGGATGAGTAAGAAATTGCCGCACATTTGAAATTAATTGAATGTATTTTAGTAGAGGACATCTTTTTTTTAAGTTGGATGGCTATTTCTTTACTTGAATTTTCTTAAGCACACAGGGGTTTTCCTAGTCTGTCTCTCTGAGAAGCAAATTTTGGTGGAAATCTACAAAGAACAAAATAAGTATGAATGACACAGCGTTAAGACTTTAGCCAAATGTTTTAGCTTTTTTTTATATGTAGTAAGAAATATATGAATGTGTTTATCATTTGCCTTTTATTTCTTAGGGGGAAAACAGATTATTCTGGATTGAGAAATCAATAGTTTGTTTTCTTTTCGCTTATTTAGCCTTATTATCAAGATGGATAAATGTGCAATTTTCATTTGAGGCTAATCATAAATATTTACAATGCATCCAGAAATTTGCCAAATTCTCGATTCCTCCTTTTCATCTTTCTAGTTTTTTTATTAGCTTAAAATGAACAAAGTCCAAAACATTTGGACAGCCAAATGTTTCATACTTCCGAGGTAGACAAAATATAAGAATGTAGCAGTTTAAGCTAGCCCATCTTGAATGGATTATTCTAGGTGAATAGGGTTTTTTTTTTTTGGTACGAGTAAATAAACAGATTAGTTATACTGATTTGTGACACTCAAACATGGCTGGCCAATCATGTGGGTGTGTTAAATGCTCCAATGTTGTTGCCTACATGGGTTAATAATAACTTGGATTTCTCAAACATTTGGCAGACTGCTAAAATGCTATTGGGCCATAAGTGCTAACTTGAACTGTTTAATGTAAAAACTTGAACTGTTTAATGTAAAAAACCAACAACAATCAAGTCATATTTCTGTTCTGTTTTCTGTACTCATGCTAATAATGTAATTTGTATTACATGATTAATGCTTTGCTCTTTTGCTTCTTTCTCATTGTCTGAGCTTTGTTGGGCTCAGCCATTCTGCCAGGTTCCCCTCAACCTCAAGTACTTGAAATCCTTAGAGGAACACTAAATGTTTCACAGACCAAATGAAGATAAAGATAAGATAGGAAAGGAAGATGATTTTAAAGCTCTCAATGTTTATTCTTTGTATCTTTTCCTCACTATATATGCACACATATGTGCACTTTGGTGAGAGAAATTTAGTTCAGTTCTTGGCTTAACACAATGTTTTCCAACCTTTGATTTTTGGACTTCATTTCCCAGAAGCCTAAGTCAATACACTGGCTGATCAGTGCTTTGGGGAATTGACTTATGCTTCTGGGAATTGAAGTCCAAAAACCAAAGGTTGGGAAACACTGGCTTAACAGGTATTGAAGGTTATGCCAGAAGGCTTCTCTTTAGCTTTTTGTTGCTATTGCAGTTGCAGGGTATCCATGCCTCTTTTGATATTCTTTGATTTGAGATCCAGAAGATGAATAAAATGTTTGTAATGAGCTGGAGGCACGATACCTTTCATTTAGTACCTTGTCTGCCCAGTGTATATGGTGCTGTGATAGGCTTCTACTTTAAAGTCTGAAGAATGAAAGCATTGTGTTACATATCTTGTTTCTGTTGCTGTCCATGACTGTAGATCCTCTACTATTCATTTGAAGGGGACTTTACATAGAATCATTTCCAACTAGAAAACATCACTACATGGTGGCATTTCCTTTCTTTTTGGCAAAACTTTCTGGAAAGTTTTCCCCCACATTTGAAAGATGGAAATATATTTATCTGTAGGTCTAAGAAGAGAGTGTTTGTAATCCCCATCAAAACACAACTGAGTTTACAATAGAGCAAATGGAAGTGCACCTGCAGTTTCCCCCACAACTAAAGGACTGAGAAGTATCACTATCTGGTATCTTTTCTCAGTTACAAATGATCAAATCAACTCACTTTGAAGCTGTGTCAAAGGAAAATTTAGTGTAGTAATGTGCAATGGAATCATATACATGACATGACCTGAAGATAAACAGCACAGAATCACATAGGCACAGTCTCAGTGTATCATTCTAGACCCTATGAATAGTGTTACACAAATTGTATCCTCTATCTAGTTCAATATGCTACTATGAATTATGAATCTATGATAAAAGTCCACCGGATTCACTGGTAAGGCTAGCATTTACTGTATCTGTATTTAAAAATAATCAGAATTTGGCTATTGTTGCTGTTCAGCTGCTACTGCTTACACTAAGAAAATGAAGGATTTTATTAGCTTGCAATATTCTCCCAGAGCAGCGTAGTTATCTGTGTGCTTCCTTTCACCAACTGTCTAAATTTATTATATGCCCCAGCATTTTCTTCAGGATAATATGAAAATTGTAATTTTAGGAACAGTAAGAATTGTGAAAACGTTATGATCAGACTGTCTAAAGAAAGTCTTACAGACCTGGAGTAAAATATATGTGGTTGCCATGGAATGAAGAGAAAATGCCAAACTAGTCCATGTATATTGTTTTACTGAGGTAATGAAATAACATTTTGCTAAATGATGAAACCCATGCTAGTGTTTTTTAAAATGTGAACTATCATGAGACATCCATTATTTTAGCACTGTTATAAATCCTAGTTTACAAAGCCATATTTAAACATGCACATTTGAGTGTATTAATACATTTCAGTTATGCACTCTGTTGAACAATACATATCTATACATATATGACAAAAAGTGTATATATGGTTTCAACGCTGTATGCAGTTGCTGTGAAAAGTTATAATGAACAAGTATCAAATATGTTGTGAGTCCTGCCTTGATGTTGTTGACCTGAGTGCTGAGAAGTACTGATGTTCCACCACAACAAAATTGTAGTGTATTATGATACAGATAAAATGAATGTTCCTTACCACAATGTAAAAACTGTTTCTAGACTATTGTGCTGCTGCTGGACATTAAAACTTATCACTATATAACAAAACAATACAGGTCATCACCTGTATCCACAGGTTCAGTATCTGTGGTTTTAGTTACTCATGGGTCCAAAAACATTAAGTGAAAAATCCATGAAATACATAATACAGTGTTACCTCATGCAATGATTTTAATCCATTCCACAGGGCTCGTTGTTGTACGAAACAATTGCTATATGATGCATGCATCGTATAGTGATTTTCCCTATGGGATGCATCATGCAACGAATTTTTTTGCTAAGTGGTTTTTCCCATTGAAAATTTGTTGTACGATTTTTTTCCCATAGGGAAAATTGTTATGCGGGACACCATCCCCCCCAAAAAAAACCCCCCAAACACCCTAATTGTTATGTGATTTTATTGCTATATGGGGTGATTGTTGTATGAGATTCCACTGTATGTATGTATTTCCGTGTCATATTACCAGAGCTGACCATTAGAAGCCACTAGCTGCAATGTAATGTTAAGAAGGAATATATTGTTTTCAGAGGAATAATTTTCTGAACAGACCTAAAAGATTGACAGAGGCATTTGCTTGTATGACTGAGGCATGTGGGCTTTAATATGGGGTCCAATGCTTTTCATGGTTTCAGGTATCTGTGAAAGATCTTGAAACATATCCTCAACAGTTATCAGGTACGATCTGTAGATGGATTTATAGGTCTGCAATAGTCTTTCATAATCAGGGTTCCAGCACCGTAAACAATGTGGCCTACCACCCCTACTGGAAATGAGGTAATACAACCTGGAACCAAAACCCTTATACAGGCACACAATTGTGATTGGATACGTATAGAGGACCCTGTAACCCCTATGTAAACAGTTGTGGGAAGATAAAAAAGATATTTTTAGAACCCTAGGAGACATGTGGGCTTATTGGAAGATGGCTGTGTGTCCCCGTTGGCCAAGGAGGATCGTGTGTGGGGTCAGCACTAGCCCAAATTGGTGCTGCAGAGACATGTGAGCCCTCTCTATAAACTAAATGAACCCATAGATGGGGCTTTTGAAGCAGATTTAGCACAGGCTGATTTTTTTGCTTACCCAGATGACTTTGAAGAAAAGAACATGGAGGCCCCTAGCACACTGCAGAAGCCTAGAATGGTAAGTGAACTAACAGCACTCTCAAGTTCCAAACACAAAAAGCATTGTATCAGTACTGGTTCACAGGATGAATAGTTTCCACCCACAAAAAAAGTACATGAAGATGAGCCAAATATTGAACATGTTAGAAGCAATTTCTCCTGAAAATGGTGTAATGCAGGTAAGCCTTAACCCTCTCCAAAATGCACAGGCCTGATGATGAAAATAAGGAAGAACACTAAAACAAAATTACTTCTATTTTTAAAATCTCCAGGAGTCTGATGCAAATGTCACAATCATTTAAGAGCCTGGGTTATCTGGTGAAGCTAGTGTTCACCCATCACTCACAGAAATCGAGAATATGGTTTCAGCAGGAAATATCTACAGTGAGGTAAAAAGATATGGGGTTGGGGGTTTGAAGGTTGGCACATGACCCTACCCACAAACATACTTTAGATACTTGACTATACAAAAGTGATTATACTGAAATTGTTAAATATCTTTGAGGCCCTTCAAGCTTTCGCCGCTGGCCAGCCTTCACATGTATCACTGGGAAACCCTCTTGGCCTAAAGACTGATAAAAACAGCCTTTTTCACCAAGAAAGCACCATGGGGTAATATGGGTGATTGTATGAGCATCTGTCTATAGCATTTTGAAACACTGCTTCAATGAATATATGATAGTTGTAATGAATACACAATTTAAGCTGGTGACCAGAGCAGTCATCACTGTATCTAATTGACAGAGATGAACAAATTAAGGATTGTTTGTTTCAAAATCTGCTTTCAATCTGTGTTGCGTATTGTTACTGTTATTGCTTATCCCTTAAAATATCTTGTTTTTACCCAGGAAAATGTAAACCAGCTATTAACCCTGACCACTGAATTAGGGAGATTTGCAAAGCCTCGCATGGCAGTTTTTTTTAAAAAAACCTGTGGGTCATGCTTTTCTTCAACAAGTGGAAAGAGTAATAAAAACAAGCCCTATTTATCATTTTTTAACCTTTGTAACAAGGATTTAAAATTGTTTGAATAAATTGTTTACATTTAAATTCCATTGTCTTTTTATTAATGTAAAGCAAAAAAGCACAAACAAACCCCAAAACTTTCACATCTATTGGCAAATACATGTGACACAGTTAAGCAGTCCTCCTGACATGGTTCAGTCAGAGTAATTTGTTAAGACCATGCATACCCTGTAATTCTGGTAAGGACGTAGCAAATCCAAGCAGCATGATCAAAACAGACACCAAGTAATGTAATGTACTGTATGTATTTTCAAACCCTGAATAATCTCTACCCATTTATTGCTTTATTTTAAAAAAAATTATTGCCTTCCTGCAGGCAAACATTGGGAGGATGGAATTGATGAGATTTCCTAGTTCAGCAGAGCTTAAGCCCATCAGCAGGACAAAACACTAAAGGCAGTGATGGGATGTAACAGGTTCGCACCAGTTCGCCAGAACCGATAGTAACTTTCCCCAGTGTCCCGGAGAACCGGCAGCAGCTTTTGGGGGGAACCACCTTCGGGGCTTACTTTTTTACTGATTCTCCCACTGCACATGTGTGCCAAGCACTTGGTGTGCATGCATGCCTACAGTGCTTGGCGCATATGCACGGCTTCCTTGCTGTCCTCCCAAGTGGGGAGGAGGAAGAGAAGCTGCTAGCCTGAAGCTCCCTATAGCTTGCTCCCCAGGGTAAGTGACCCACCTTTGGATGTGGTGTGTCTGTGTGTATTTTAATGTGTATTTAATACCTTTACCTATATTGACATACTACCACCGTTCCTAAAAAGGCCTGGCAGCCGGCAGGCCTGGCAGCCTGGCTTGGGGTTTTTAAGTAAAGTCTTTGATTTACCTCATCAATAAGCTACACCTGTGCTGTTCCCGTTGGAGAACCCTTAAGGAGATGCAGCTGTTTTACATTTACATTAAGGCATATTATCCTAGAGAACCGGTATGATGATCACATCCATCTTGCAACATGGTGCTGCCCAGGCACTTATACTAACAGGTAAGTGACGGGTTTGTGTTTGGGGTGGGTGGGTGGGTGGGTGTTTGGGCGGGCGGGTGTATTTTAATGTAATTTTATTTAATTTATTTATTTAATTTATTTACGGGTTTGCGTTGTGGGTGGATGGGCTGAGGTGTGTGTGTCTGTGCTTATTTTTATTTTGTTTTATTTGGCCCCGCCCATGACATCATGACATCAGCTCCACCCACACTGTGATGACATCATGGTGGGGTAGTAAAATTTTTGACATCCCACCACTGACTAAAGGGGTTGTTGGTCAAGGGTATATGATCCCTAGCAATGATTTCATCAAAAGAAGGGTAGGTAGTTTTGAACAAACCAGAGTCTGTGGAGCTCTTTCAAAATCACAAAATGAATCACCAATACTTCTTCCATGTCCCGATCAAACCGTGTACTGCCAAAATGAAGCCACTTTCTTGGCTTTCTCATTGGCTAAACTTAAGTCCTCATTGCTGCATGTTTCTGGCAGCAATCAGCAGACCAGTAAATGAGCTGGATTCTGTATCTCTCCACATTCACACCTTGAGTTCCTGTTCTCCAGCAGTCCTGACTTGAGCATGTTGGTCTTGCATTTAGGGACTCCAACCCTCAGCCTATTCAGGGTCCTCCAAGTGACATTGAGATCTTCAGCTGTATCCTATTTTAATGTTGTTCCTTGACTAGTGAGCTCCTTCTTCCATCTTCTAATTTGGTTTTGCTCTTCTGTAGCCTCAAGAACGTTCATTCTTACCATAAAGCTCTTCCTGGATCTGAGCTGGTGGACTTGAGGCTCAGAATGTGTTGAGGGTCATTGTTGTTGTTACTATTATCTTTGTTAAAATTATTTATTTTATGGAGCAGATTCCTATGACAATATCGTATGTTGCAGATAGGTCAATGAAAGCCACTCCTGTAATTTGCTTTCTTTCAAAGCCATCCTCAATGTGTTGTGCAAGGTAAAGGATTTGACCACAACATGGCCTGCCGAGCCTGAGGTCTGTCTGGTCCTTCATGATCTTTCCATCAATAAATTTGGAGATGTGATTGTGAATTATCCATTCCAGTGCCTTATAAAGATGGCAAAAGAGTGACATTGTTTGGTAGCTTTTTGGGTTAAAGTATCTGGGTTTTTTCTGGGTTTCAATAAAACAACAACTCTAGCCTGTCTCCATAATCACCAATCACTATCACCAATACTGATGAGAAAACAATGGACAAGAACAGCATAAAAGGCAGCATCTGAGGAGCAACTTCTTTTTGGCCCTACTTTTGGCTGAATTCCAAATTGGCGTAGGCTGTAGAGAATATTGATGGTAAAATTCTAAACTTGAAAAGGATTTGACAGGCATGGGTCATATCCCACTGTTTATTTATTTATTTATTTATTTAGATTTATTATCCCACCCCAATCAGGCGAACCTGACTCTAGGCGGCTTACAAAAAGAAAAAGATCACACATGAGTGCAACACAAACTAAACAATCCCTCTATACCCCTACAAATTCGGACATTAAAACCTTAAGGTTCAAAATTAATTTCAAAAAATTAAACTATAAATTTACAAAATGCTAAAAAAGATTTAAAAGTATAAAAGGTTTAAAAAGTTTAAAAGAGCAAGAGAGGGGTGGCTGTCCCATCAGATCAGCCACCCAACATGGGACCCCATATTACTGGAGCCCCACACCTGCCCTGCCAGCCAGGTTTTTAGGCCCTTCCGAAAGGGCAGGAGCTCTGTCTATAGACATAATGCGCCCGGAGATATACTGGCAACCAGTGCAGCTCCTGAAGTAGTGGTGAGGCACGAGCATAACACCTGCACCCCATCACTACCCGAGCAGCTGCATTCTGGACCAGCTGCAGCCTCCGAATGGTCACCAAGGGCAGCCCCATGTAGAGCACATTACAGTGTTCAAGTCTGGAGGTGACCAAAGCATGTGTGATCATGTCAAGGAGTCCCAATCTAGGAGTGGGCATAACTGGCATATTACACGAAGTTGTGCAAAAGCCCTCTTGGCCACAACTGCCACCTGCTCTTCGAGCAGTAGTAGTGAGTCCAAGATGACTCCCAGATTACACACCGGGTCTGTGTGGGGCAAAGCTGCCCCATCCAGAACCGGTATCGAAGGCTGCTGAGAGGTCAAGAAGAGCCAGGACAGACGGATGACCTCCATCCCGTTCTCGCCAGAGATCATCCACCAATGCAACCAATGCAGTTTCTGTACCATATCCGGGCCTGAATCCTGACTGAAAAGGGTCCAGATAATCCACTTCATCCAGGACTTCCTGTAGCTGCTATGCCACTGCCTTCTCCAAGACCTTACCCAAAAAGGGTAGGTTGGATACTGGTCGGTAGTTGGTAACTACCGTAGGGTCGAGGGACGGCTTTTTCAGGAGGGGGACGCACCAAAGCATGTTTTAAGGGTGCTGGAAAAAACCCCTCCTGCAGAGATGAATTTATAATTGCCTCGACCCAACCGCCTGACACAGCCTTAGATGCCTTGACTAGCCAGGCTACCCAATTCACAGGCAGTGGCATGAACAGATCCAAGAAGCCTGTCCACTTCCTCAGGGCCAACTGGATCGAACTGACCCCAGATAACATGGCCAGACTGTACTCTAGTCAACCCCAGCTCTATCTCTTCCACGCCGGGATTAAACTTCAAGCGGATCTGAGCGATTTTCTCCAACAGATAATCAGCAAAAACCTCAGCTGATCCCTGCCAACCAGGGCCAGACACACTCTTCCCATCCCCACTCCTACTTTCATTTGTGGTCATCATTCACGGCAGCTTCTCTGGTAGCTTAGTGGTTAAGATGCTGAGCTGGAGACTGGAAGGTTGGGTTTTGATACCCGAGAATTGCACTTTGGAACATGAAAGAAGCTTCATTTGGGCATCCCCTGAGCAGAGTTTCTCCAGCAAAAATGTGTTCAGCCCAGAGCTTCTGACACAAAATTATTATATAAGGTGGTGGGCATCAGCAGGAACACACCAGTTTGCCAGAACCGGTAGCAGAAATTCTGGCTGGCCCCGCCCATCCAAGTTTCGAAATAAAGTAGTCCTAATTCAGGTGCAATGCAGGGCTTTGCCCCTGCCCACGCCCACCATACCACACCTACAGACTATATATCATTCGTGGCCTACACTCTTTCCATGTTGTTGTTGTTGTTGTTGTTAAAGTAAGCAAAACAACAAAGCATTCTTCTGGTGCAATGATGGCAAACCTTGACACTCCAGGTGTTTTTGGACTTCAATTCCCAGAAGCCCAAGTCTCTGTGAATCCATTTGTGTGGATTCATAGAGACTTGGGCTTCTGGGAACCAAAGTCCAAGAACATCTGGAGTGCCAAGGTTCACCATCACAGATCTAATGTGTATACAGTAATATCCCGGATAACGATTGTACCGGATAGTGCTAAAACCGCATAACGTTGCAAGATTTTTGGAAAAATCTTGTATCGAATAACGCGATTTTTAGCGTTATCCGGTACAATCGTGTGGGGGTGGAGGTTGGATTGGGTAGAACATCTATCCAATCCAACCCCCTCCCCAGCGCCCGCCTGCCTTTCCCCCGACGCTACTGCAGGCTTCACTCTGCTTCCCTTCTCCGACTGCCAACTGATCGTGGAGGCGTTTTTTTAAACTGCAGGGAAGGGGGGAAAGAGAGAAATGTGATTGGTTCTATCGAGAAGTAAAGGAGGCCAAAGCTGCTCTCCCTGTCACTTCCCTCCTTCCCTACTCCCACCCCCAGCAGCTTGGGGACTCCCTACAGCCTGCTCGGCCACAGAGAATCCACCCCAGCTCTGCTTACCTAATCTTCTTGAGCTGCAATGTCGGACTGAGCACGCTGTTTTTGCTTTACTTCCTGTATTGAAAAAAACAGGGAAGGGGGAAATACTGAGATGTGATTGGTTCTCTAGAGACTGCCAGCTGATCTAGAGAACCAATCACATCTCTGTATTTCCCCCTTCCCTGTTTTTTTCAATACAGGAAGTAAAGCAAAAACAGCGTGCTCAGTCCGACCCTACTACAGTCGCATGGGGGTGGCTTTAAAGACAGGGAGGTCTCTTTCTTTCCCTGCCTGCCTTTAAAGTGGTTTGTCCCTGAAGTCAGAGCTTTTTTTTTTAAGCGTTGTTTGATGCATGTATCGGACAACGCTAAAAACCGGATAACGTCATGACTTGTGGAACCAAGTCATAATGTTATCCGGAGTATTACTGTACTGTATTTGTATTTTTTCCCTGCATAGCCCTTCTGCTGGGGCCAAATCCTCTTGCTTTACCACCTCGCTGCTCCTGGGCATTCTCTAGGTAAACATAACTCCATTGCTGTTGCTTTTGCTACTACACAGCCAATTTCCTTCATGTTCCTGATGCTTTTGGTACCATAGCAAGTTCACTATGCCTCTGCAATCTTTTACTGCTCTTGCTGCTGCCTCCTTACTCATTGGTAAACTGGATAAACTTTACTTGCAACAAAAATGTCATTCTTCTATCACAATGCATCTACCTCACATGGAAGTAGAAGGAGTTTCTTGGTCATCTACAAACTGTCTGAAAATTAGATCTGTTTCCACACATGGCATTTTGTAAACTGTTAAAACATTCCTTTTTCAACTAGCATTTCTCTCGTAAGTAAATTAATTACATATGTGCAGGATTCTTTAATTAATGAATTCAATTATATTAATTTAATTCTGATAAGTTTTTGCTGATTGAATCTGGACCCTTGGCATAGGAAAACAACTAAAGCAGTGATTGCCAACATTGGGTCCCCAGATGTTCTTGGACTACAGGTACTAGAAGCCTTCAATATTGGCTGTGCTGGCCAAGATTTCTGAGAGCTGAAGTGCAAAAACACCTGGTGCCCCAAGGATGGGAACCACTGAACTAAAGCTTGAATGAATGGCAGGGCCATTCAAGGAATCATCAGAGAGAGGAAAAATTAGTTGCACTAAAAATAATTGTTTCAGAATGAACAAAATTTTCCATTCAGGACATGCCCTAAATCGTTTAAAAAGTTCAGATGTCTTCTAGTGTTTATGTATGTTCATAAATATATTTTTACTGACAGTATCTGCTTCCATAATCCCTCCCCTCAACAGGGAACACAAGTAGTTTCAAAAATGCTGCTTTGCCATCCATTCCACATTTAATAATCTACAAACTTTGTTTCTCGATTCTTCAGATTTGTGCAGCTTTGTTCATTAAATTGGTTTCCTTAGATGTATTTTGTTCTAAAGAAAGATTCAAGATACCCTGAAAAAAATTTATATATACAATATTAAATACCCACCCACATGCATCACTAGTGGTGAGCAGCCAGGGTAAGTGACTAGGGTTTGTGTTTGAGGTGGATGAGTGGGTGTTTAAAACACAGTGTTTTATGTAGCGTGCTTTTATTTCTATTTAATGTCTATTTTAATTTTTTATTTTATGTTTTTTATTTCCATTTAATGTCTAATTTGTATTTTTATGTTTTTATTTCTATTTAATGTCTAATTTGTATTTGTATGTATTTTTTGTTTCTATTTTTATGTGTACTGTACAGTATTTTTATTTTATTTTTATTTTTTACTTTGGCTCCACCCACATCATTGGTTCTGCCCACATCATGATGTCATGATGTCAGCTCCGTCCACAATGTCATGATGTCATGATGTTGGCTCCGCCCATGACGTCGGCTCCGCCCACAGTGTGGTAGTAAATTTTTTGGCTGCCCACCACTGTGCATCACACATATAAGCTCCACAGCCCTCGCAAGAATATGTTTGCAAAAATAGTTCATTTCATTGCAGGTACTAAAAATCTAAGAAGTAATTTTAGTTTAAAAGAAGATGGAAAACCATATTTCCTTCAGGAGGAACGCATAATTGGGACTAACGTTATTCCCTTTTGTGTTATTGAGATCCAGACAGAACTGAATTCTGGACTGTACGAAGACAGCCAAATCCATCCATACATCCTTCCCTCCCCCCTCCATCAGTGAGAGAGTGAGCGAGCTTTGAAGTACTTAAAGACAGTCCCCGTTGTGTTGGAAAGTACAACAATGTTCTTAGGCATCCAAAATCTTTGCAATACTTTGGACTCTCAGCTCCCTTAAGCTTTAAATTGCATGATCTCATGCAGAGTTTAGAAAATCTGTAGCTAATAATACAACCACATAGTTACAGACATTGCAGAGCTTAAAAGTGGATAATGATGAAGGTAGCTGCACTGGGGTGATAAACTGTCAACCAGGCAATTCTTAAGCTGAAGTAGTTTATGCTGCTTCTCTATTCTTCACAACACGTTTGACCTAAATATGTGGGAAAACCTTCCATGGTTTCTTCCATTCTATTGCAATAGCTAATACAACGTAAGGTTATCCTAATGAGTAAACAATTAAGTATCTCTGAAGGTATATCACTCCCTACTCTGAAGCAGACTCTTATACTCCCTTCTTCACTTTTATCTTCTCCTTCCCTCTGTGGGTATTTAAAGTTTCAGATACAAGGCAGGAGGCGGTATAAGGAAGATGGGTGATAAAAGCTTGGCAGACGTTCTTGTGTAGATACAGAGGACCATGTGGAACTTTGGATACTTTGAAGTCGTTATTCAGCTAGGAGTCCACGCATTGATATACATCTCTGCGATAACATTACGCACATACAAATGGACCCAAGAAATCAAGTCCAGTTACATGTGCAGTTTTTTTTAGCCATTTGGATATAATGTCATCCCCTGACTAGACGGGCCATGACATGTGCCCTCTGCTTTCACCTTACCCAAGGTGCCAGTTGGAGGATGCTTTGGTGAGTCTTAGTCCCAAACTAATAACTTTGACAAATGATGGGCAGCACTGCCTAGTTAGACCACTCAAGCCCCCACACCTTAACAAGGCTCTCACCTAGTGGAGGTAACAGAACTCACACGGAACACCAAAAAACACAGTAACCAGTCTTCTAACATCGAGGCCATTTCCACTAGGAATTTTCACAGAATTTGACTGAATCTCAAAATATTAACTTAATTAGGACTTCTTGTGCATTTTCCCCAGTGTTCACAGGGCAGTACAAAGAGGCCAGGGTATTACCGGGATGTTAAAAATACCAGTATACTGCACAGTTTTTTTCTGTCTTCTTTGTAAAATATAAAGGGAAATTTACAAATAAAGTGGGTCTCTGGTGTATGCCTAAGCTTTAATTGGGGTCATTAGTATTTTCTCATGGATACGACCACTTCTGTTCCATGAGCTTTTGTACATTCTCCAATGTAGTTCATAGCCATGGAAGCATGAATAAAGTCTGTACATTTTCAATGAGATTGCGCACTGTCTTTGGCCAAATGTGTAAACATGAACGGTTTCAAGAGTGTGCTTGGGCCTTTTGGAAAATTCTCACAGGTCAGAGTGGTATCCCTCTCAAAAGAAGTCCTAGTTCCAGCTTGATAAGCAAAATGTCTTATGTGTCACTTTTGTTAGGTTTGGAATCCATTCAAATGTTGAGGAATGCGTAACAAACATCTGGGACACATGCTATCTTGCTGAAATGTGATTTTTTCCCCCAAACCATCCACCCGAGGGCATTTATTTTGCACTCTTCAGAAACTGTTGCATTCTATGTAAATGCCTGTGTTAGCACACATTGTGTACATATTTGCATGTGTCAGAGTTCCCTGCAGCCTGAAAAAGTCCCTCCACGCTGATTCTTACGGATATAGCACAATGAGAGTGCAGTGGTCAGCCTTCATGGCAAAGAACTGTTGTAAATATATCAGTAAAATATAAGATAAAAATTGGTACCATGTATTGGGCTCAGAGTAGCGGCAAGGAAAACTCCACTCGAATGGCTCTGAAGTAGAGCTGAGGGTAGGGGTGGTGACTGAGGCAGAAGGACCAGATGCTTTCCCCCTTTGGAATGGAATCTGTAACTGGCAGGGGTAATAAAAATATAAGGGAAAACCCTATAGTGATCTGTATCTCTCCATAGGAACCTTCCTGGGCTTTAAGAGCTTCATAGGAAGCCCTTCTCTTGATCCTATTGCCATTGCAGATGCATTTGTTGGGAACACGAGAGAAAATTTTATCTACAACTGCCCCCAAATTGTGGAATCCTCTCTTTCTTTCTTTCTTTCTCAGGAGGCTAAATTAACCTCAACTCTTTTATCTTTTGTCCAACAAATGAAGACCCACCTCTTCAGTCAGCCATTTAATAACTGTGACTGAATCCCTATTCTTGTCCATTTTTTAAACTTTTGAATTTTTAAATTAATGAATGGATTTTTAATCATTGCTTTTATATCTAACCCAAATGATTGCGCACTGACCTCTGAGACTACTGGCAAATTGTCTATGCTGGTCATGTGGCCCTGCCATTGGCAACGACCCTCCCCTCCCCTCTGGAAATGGGCCTCTTTTAGCAATAGCAGTAGCAATTACATTTCTATACCACCCCATAGGGCTTAGAGCATTCTCTGGCCAGTTTACAAGGTAATTAGCATTTTTGTCCCCATCATGCTAGGTACTCATTTTACTAACCTTGGAAGGATGGAAGGTTGAATCAACCTTGAGCCACTTTGGGATTGGACTCACAACACCAACAGAGTTTTGGCTACAGTACAGGGACTGCAATGGTTCAAGTGACTAAGATGCTGACAGGAAGGTGGGAGGTCAGCAGTTCAATTCCTGAGTACTGCAGGATGGTATGAGCTCCTGTCTCTGTCCCAGCTCCAGCCAACCTAGCAGTTCGAAAGCAAGAAATTGCAAGAAGATAAATAGGGACCATTTCGGTGGTAGGGTAAACAGTGTTCCATGTGCTCCGGTATCTAGTCATGACTGCCACATGACCACAGAAACGTCTGCAGAAGCAGACAATGCTTCAATTTGAAGTTGTTGAAATTGCATTTCTAGTTGTTCTGCTTCTTCCACCTCTTTTATTTCCTGTTGTAATGATTTCTGATTCTTATCTTCTTCAATCTTTCTCACCAATCTTTTATAGGTGCAATCTGATGATGATTCTCGTTCAATTCTAACCCACACTGGCTTTTGCTCCTTATATTTACCCCTTCCTCTATGACTCATCCAGAAATTTTCTCTTCTCTTAAATATTTATTATCTAATTACTGTACAGTAATACCTCGGATAACGTTTACCTTGAATAATGCTAAAATTGCATAACGTTAAGTAATCTGGGGGGGAGAATTGCATCGAATAACGTTAAGGTCCTATGGGATGGATCGGATAACAACCACTAAAGCCTGTGCGGTTACAATGTATCTCTGTGGAGCTTTAACGTTATCTGATGCATCCCATAGGATTTTAACATGCATCGGATAACATTAAAAATTGGATAACACCAAGACTTGTGGAACCAAGTTTTAGCGTTATCCGAGGTTTTACTGTACTGTCTCTGTATACTGTATATGAATACACCTGTAGATATGTTTCTGTAAATACACCTATAAATATATTTCCAGCTTATAATTATTTTTACTGTCTATACAAGTCTATCAATTCCCAAAATATATCAATTTATAGTTCATAATCACCTTCCCCTTCTAAGCTACTTAATACAAACCCAAATTATTTTTTTTAAAAAATAACTTTTTCACAACTTAATAATTAAATATTCACTTATGTCACTTATGTCACTCAATTAATCAATTTACATCAGTTTTCATATACAGATATACAAAAGTTATCATAAAATGAGTAATAAAAAGAGAAAGAAATAACAAAATCCTTCTTAAAATCCAATTACACCATTTCATATAATTCAACATCAGGATCAATACATATCAATACATAGTCCTCCAACTCCTAGCTTTATAGTAATAGTAGTCTCATTTTATGCAATATATAAAAAAAATATATTGTGTCCTTTAGAAAAAAGAAGAAAATATTCAAAAGGCAAAAGGAGAGAAAACAAACTGTTCAAAAACCTCAGTCTTAGTCTAATACCTTATGTCTTAACAGTCCAAGTTATTATTAAACAATCCAAGTTATTATTAAACTTTTATTTGGCTTTGAAACAGAGATGAGTACTGAACCCTAGAGTCGGATACAACTGCCATTGAGCAAAGGAAAATTTTACCTTTACCTTTACCGCAGTTTAACCACTGCACCACGAAGGCTCCAATAGGATGCTGATGGACTGGTTGGGACCTGCATAGCAAGTCACCCGCCTTGTGTTTAGATGATTTAAGATCACCTCCGTTTTGTCAAGGCCACCCACCGCTGCCACAAAAGGGTTAAAGCTTGGGCTGAGACTTGAGAGATCCATGATTCAGGTCCCACTACTGAGACACAAAATTCCCTGGACGGCATTAAACCTGTCACTCTCTCTCAGACTGGGACTACCTCTTGGGGAAGATAAAATGGAGAGGACAAAAGCTGCTTTTGTTGTCTTGTGATCCCTAGAGGAAAGGCAGGATATAAAGCTAGATAATAAAAATGATAACATTACATTTAGAGCATAAAGAGTCCTGGTATGCAGTGATTAATCTGTACCACAGCCAGGATGTTATGAGTTCAGTCCTGACCAGGACTCAAGGTTGACTCAGCCTTCCATCCTTCCGAGCTCGGTAAAATGGAGCAACCAGCATATTGGGTGCAAAATATTAATTAACTTGTGAACTGCCTAGATTGCACTAAGTGCTATGGGGCAGTATATGTCTAATTGCTAATTGCTACATTAATTTACAAAAAGATGGCTTTTGTGCAGTTTGGGTGCCATTTCTACAGTTCTGGAGTTTTGAATCTTTCAGATCTGGACCACCCTTTATCGTTCTCATTTCATAGATCTCTTTTTAGGTATTACACTATGCCAGTTAATTTAAGTCTCAATGATTTCAATGAATTGGACAAACCCTATGCTCCATTCCTTCTAGTTCTTTTCCCAAAAAACTTTTGTTCAGTTTGCAGTGGCTCAAGTGGCTAAGATGATGACTGGGAGGCGGAAGGTCAGCAGTTCGATCCCTGAGTACTGCAGGACGGAATGAGCTCCTGTCTTTGTCCCAGCTCCTGCCAACCTAGCAGTTCGAAAGCAAGAAATTGCAAGTAAATAAATGGGGACCACTTCGGTGGAAAGGTAACAGCGTTCTGTGCACTCCGGTGTCTAGTCATGCCTACCAAATGACCACGGAAATGTCTGCAGGAGCAGACAGTGCTGGCTCTTCGGCTTTGAAACAGAGAGGAGCACTGAACCCTAGAGTCAGATACGCCTGGCTTTCGAGCAAGGGAAACCTAATACATGTAAAATAAAACATCCTCCCACTAATGTGACTAGCTACTGTCATAGGATGCTGTATTATAATTGATCCAATCACTCTTCCATTGTGCATACTGTTTGCTTTCATTTTTATCAAGAAATGCCAGCTCTGATCTAGGGACTTTCAACCAGCAAAAGCCTGTCCTTGATTACCTTGACTACTGCCCAGTTGTAGATATCAAACCATCAGTTACAGAGCAATAAACTAAATTAGTTCCATCAAAATGTGAGACTGAAAATTGCTCTAGGATAGACAATATAAACAATCTATTCTTTGATTAATTACTATATAATTATTATTTAATGCTATTTAATTACTATTTTGAGGCAAGTAGTTGGACTTAAGCTCCTCTCAGGAGTCTCACAATGTTTTGAGCAGGTTTTACCTACATTTACTGTCTTCTTGTTGGTTTATCCCATAAAGTTGCTTCTGACTTATGGCTCCTCTATGAATTAATGACCTCCAAATGATTCAGTCATCAATATTCTCTTTCTTACTCACTCTTTCCCCCCCCCCAAAGCCCAGTGGCGGCAGCTTGGCCGCCTTTGGTGGCACATTTGTAAACTTATCTATTATGCTAACCAACCATTGTGTGCCTCTACCTGATTTATATAAATTGATGTCATGGTAGTAGTGTAGGGTGGGTTTCAGTCACCTGGAGCCACAGGCCAAACTTGCCAACCCCTGGCTCGGCCGCCCTGGTAGGAAAGTCCTACCTTCGGGCTTTGCCGGGCTAGGAGGCGGGATGACCGTGCGCTTGTGAATCCAACGGCGCGGGCGAGGGTCTGGGGTGGTGCTGCGTGGGCCCAGCGGGGAGCCCACCGTCAGGGTCCCAGGTGTGTGGCCGCCCTGCCTCCAAGCCCAGTGGCGGCAGCTTGGCCGCCTTTGGTGACAGAAGTGCCCAGGAAGGCGGGAAGTGAGGCCGGCAGTCCCTGCAGAGCGGTGCCCATGGCTGGAGCAACACCGGCCAGACCTTGCTGGGGAGGAGGTTCTCTGCCTGGCCAGCACTGCTCAGGCCGTGGGTGTTGGGCCGCAACGACCAGTGGCCTCACCCCTCTGGGCTCCACTGCTGCCGAAGGCAGACAAGCTGCTGCTGTTGGGCTAGGAGGTGGGGTGGCCGCACACCTGGGACACCGATGGTGGGCTCACTGCTGGGCACATGCCGCCCTGCCCCAGACCCTAGCCCGCCCCATCGGGGTTCCAGGTGGTGGCAGCGGCGCCCAGGAAGGCGAGAAGTGAGGCCGGTGGTCATTGCGGCCCAGCGGCTAGAGTAGCACCAGCCAGGCATTGGGGGTGAGTGGTCCTCTGCCTGGCAAGACCGCTGGGCCCGGCGACCGCTGGAGTTGCTTCCCACCTTCCTGGGAGCTGCTGCCAGGCTAGGAGGTGGGGCAGCTGCACACCTGGGATCCCGACGGTGGGCTCTCTGCTGGGGCCACGCCACCCCAGCCCGGCAGGGGGTAACGAGGGGGCGCCTGGGGAGGAAGGGGAGTGGCACCCCCTAGTCTCCACCATGCCATTGGGCCCATGCCCTCTGGGGTGGGGCCCAGGGAGCCAGTGGTGGCAGAGGGTCGCGGCGCCTGCCCTGGCCGCCAGGAAGTCCAGGGCAGTGGCATCGCTGCCTCCTGCAAAGTGGCGACCTGGGCAGGCTGCCCCCTTGCTACACCTCTGTGTCATGGAGTCTCACTCTTATGTCTGATGAAGTAGACTTGATCCATAAAAGCCAACATTAAAATACAGCTATTATTATTATTATTATTATTATTATTATTATTATTATTATTATTATTATTATTATTATTATTATTATTATTATTATTATTATTATTATTATTATTATTATTATTATTTCAATTTATATGCCGCCCTACTTGGTGAAAACCAACTCAGGGCGGCTTACATCATAAAATTGAATACAATACAATATAACAGATCAAAAATGCAAAATTAGTCTTTAAGGTGCCACAACATCTTTTGTATTTTTGTTTTGTTTTGTTCATTCTCTGATATCCTTTCCCCTCGTTTGCTTTGAGCAGTGAGCAATGGTTTGCTAGTAACTGCCCTACTGTAGTGACCAGAACATTCTTCAGATGGTCCAACTATTGATAATTACCATTAGAGCACGTGAATTGTGTATACTATGGCCATAAAATTTAGAATATTGCTTGTGCAGGATCCATGCAAATTTCTACAAGAAAGTTTCTCCCTGGTATTTCAAAATGTACCACAGGATGGCAGTAAAAGATTTGGTTTAGAGGACACAGTTCCTGGTGGCCATTCAGTGTATTTTAATCCTTTGGCATTTTCCCCATTGAACTCCTATCATATCAGGAGGTAAAAAAATGACACTGGTGCAGAAAGAGGATTTGATTTTCAGTTCTTTCTTGTGCTTCATGCATTTTCTTCATACTATTGTTGGTTTAGCTCACCTCCAGTGCTTGGCGAATGAACATTACGGCTCCCTTAGTATTGTATTTATTGGCAAAAGCACAGAACTATGCAGAGTAACAATTGTCACAAAATGTTCAAGGTTAGAACTGGCTCCTGAAAAGAATACAAACAGGTAGAAAGTGCTCAAACTATATGCAGAAGCTCTTTATTTGTGTTTTCTTTCAGAGATGCTGTCTTCAGATGCATCCATTTCTTTTCAGTGAAGCCCTTCACACCATGGGGCCTATCAAATATAGGGTGGCTGATCTAATGAACAGCCACCCTTTCGGTTCAATTTCTGGCGTTGTTTTAATGTTTTATGAATTTTTATAGTTTTAAGTATGAAGTTTTAAGATGAATTAGTATTATCATAGGCTTAACCTATGATTTTAATCTGTAAGCCGCTCAGAGTCGGGTTTACCCGATTGGGGCGGGATAGTAAATATGAGCAAATTAAAAAAAATCAGATGTGTTGGCCTACAATTCTTATCATCACCAGTAATCATCTGCAACCAGTTGTCATGCTGTCTGGAGATGATGGGAGTCTCAGTCAATATATCTGGAGGTACCAGGTTGGAAAATTCTTTCCAGAAGGTGGGAGCTCCTAGGTGTTGTGATTTCCATTAATCAGGTGGTCTTTCTATGTGCAGGTGGAAACAGTCAATTATCTCCTTCCTCCCAATAAGGAAAAGAGAATTATGCCTTTTTTTGTGTCCTACTGTTCTCTCTAACCAAGCAGGTTATCTAAGCTTTGTGGGATTCAAAACAGTGTGAACTTGTTCTACCAAAGACAGAGCAGGACAAAAATAAATGAATGTGTAACCCCCATAGACAATGCTGGCTCTGCCATTCCACCTCCAGCTCAGCAAGTTGATACTCTAGCTATAGTCTGTATTTTATAATTCTTGCTAAATAATTCCCATCCTTTTCTTCTGTAAGTTTCTTCTTCCTTTTAGCTTTTGTGTTGCCGTAAGAATTATTTTTGCATTTCTTGATAGCTATAACAAATAATAATTTTGTTTCAGAAATTATTCTGGGTTGAAAGGAATTTTGCCGGAGAAACTCGACACAGGGGATGCCAAAATGAGGCTCCTTTCATGAGCTTCTTAACCAGTGAGCCATTGCAGCCCCTCTTCATATCTATAGATCTGTTTTTAATTATCCTACTGTTCTAGATTGGTGTTTGTTTGCTGTATCAATCTTTTTGCCTCTTTGTTTTCTCAGAAAGTTGCCTGGCACCTACCCATAGGAAGAATGACATAAATACCTCAGGCAGCTGTCTGAATGGGCCAAAAAGGGACAATAAAATATTAGTTATTGAAGGTATATATTTATATTTTCACCTTCAGGCCTTCCTAGATTTCCTGTCCCAGAAGTCAAATTCTTTGGGTATTAGGCATTTTAACTTGGTGTGTGTGTAGAATCTACTGTTCCGTTTCAGGCAACAGAATGGCTTCTATTGCCCTGGTTAGCAGAGCCGTCCTCAAATGGCCACAATCTCTGTAGAGGAGGCAATCAGAAATCCAGCTTCTCTGGAGGGCACCTGGTTTGGAAAGCTGGGTGTGCCGCTCAAAGATTATGGGATGTGCAATTTCAAAAATCTGGAGCACACCAAATTGTCCACATCACTTCAAAATGATCTCAGTTTTCAATGGTCTACAGAACAACATAGATTCTTAGTCCTCCTAGACCTGCTGTAAACCAGTGTTTGCCAACTTTTGGACTTCAATTCCCAGAAGCCCAAGTCAATTTTGCAAAGCACTGGTTCCCTTCCGCCACTTCTCCCTCATACTATTTCATGATATGTGTTGTTCACAACAATTTGGGGTCAATTGTTAAAGCGCTGTTTTAGTTTCCAAATTGCCAAATCGGCCCCAAGTGATTTGATCTGGTCCAGAATCAGGCTGGTTCTACTATGTTTGAGGTTCAGCTGAATTGGTTACACACTTCTAATGGATAGATAGCTATATAAACAGCAATCACTTGGCCTGCTATGTATCAGCTTTGTAATAAGAAATGAGAATCCTTCCCAGAAGCTTTCACCAACTGAAATGAAGCTACCACTTTTGCTGATAACCTCCCTACTCCCCATCAAGCATTATAGGCCAAGATCTTGCTCATGTTGTTACTCCTGCAAAAGTTAGTATACAAAGTCTTAGTAGATTACTTTGTTGTTGAAAAGGGAGAAACATGCTACCAAACTTGCGCAAGTTTTTAAAGGGAGCAATAAAGGTAGAAAAATATTTTAAGTTTCCCTGGTGCATTCTCTTTCTGCTCTGGTCTGATCTTTCATTACCTTTAGTGTGGTTAGTAAATCCATGAAGCTTATCTACTGTATAAAAACCTCTCTGTCATAGAAAGTTTCACATAGCTCCACGTCTTACATTCCAGTGACATTTGAAGCATAATTGGTTACCAGAAGGCAAGCATAGTTTTCATTTGCAAATCTGATCACTCAGCCTCATGTACCTGAGGAAATCATGTTGTAAGAAAAAACAGGCAGGTAAGATATATTTCCCCAAACATCTGGTTAGCTTAGGTTTGACTTCATTTCCTTCCAGACAAACGTTTTCCTCCATCACCCTTACAGTTGTGTTCCTCTGTTTTTATCTCTCCTTCCTCCAAATGTAGTTCTGTAACAAATATCTTTAGCTTCACTGAAAATAGTCTTTTGCTGAGGAATCCAAACAACAGTTTCTATTCAGTATAAGCTGATGGGCCCATGTGTCCTCTTAATAGAACTCAAGATGGAAGTAAAGGTAAAGGCCGCCCTTGCTCGACAGCCAGTTGTATCCAACTCTAGGGTTTAGTGCTCATCTCTGTTTACAGCCAAAGAGCTGGCGTTGTTTGCACCTGCAGATGTTCCATGGATATGTGGCAGGCATGCCTTGACACCGGAGTGCACCAAATGCTGTTTATCTTCGCACTGAAGTGGTGCCTATTTATCTACTTGCAGTTTCTTGCTTTCCAGCTGCTAGGTTGGCAGGAGGCCACACCTCAATGGCAATGTTCATACTCTAGAGAGCCCAGAACTTGTCTTCAGTATTTCCAGTTTAAAAAAAATCAGGTACCAGGGCATGAGAAAAACCCCTCTCTATCAGCCAGTCAGAGTACATTTTATTTTAACCATTTTTTATCCTGGTCCTAAGGCAGCTTTTATATTTCATAAAAATTATGTGTCGTACTAATTATGTGTCATTACAACTTATGACGACCCCTTCCAGAGTTTTCTAGGCATATGGAACTGTCTTTTCTTCTACATGACACAGGGGGAATCCTGACTTCTAGCTGGGAACCTGAGTCACTGAGATATCATGCCAGTTTATAAAAAGTAAACAGCAGCAACAGCAGCAACAACAGTTGTGCCTGAAGACTTGTTCTCTAGGAAGATCCAATGCAAAATAGAAAATCTGGTGGACAGTCACCTCCTGTCGTTCTTTCCTCCACAGTTGAGGAAAGAGGGAAGTGACCTTCCAGCAGCGTTTGTGGAATGATCCCGGTTGCCTTCCTATCTGTTGCAGTCTGTAGTCCAGGAGTTCTCAACCTTTTTATGCTCCCTCAGACAGCTTCAGGAACCAAACAGTCATTTTGCCCTTCCTCCACCATATGGCACTTCCGTGTGTGGTAGAGGCGGTCACATGAAATGGTGGGTTCCATCTGGCCCATGGGCCACAGGTTGAGAATCCCTGCTGTAGTCCATCCTGGACTAAAATGAGCCTAGAATGGGCCTACTGGTGTAGTATAAGCCAATTCACTGCCTTCACTGGTAGATAAGATTTACAACATCAGTTGCATAAAAGAGTCTCCTGCCTCAACAAGTACAAAACTTTATGTGTTAAAAATACATATTTTCTTACATTATCTCTGAAATATATATGTGAGTGTTTTCTGGCAGCCATAATGTGTAGAAATTCGCTTTTCAGGAGCATTCCTCAACCTGGTGCCTTTCAGAGATTAAGTTCTACCTTTACTTTAACCAACAAGTCACAGTTATTGGACAACTGTCAGCAAATCAAAGTCAACCTTAGAAGGAGTAGGTTTTGGGAAACCAGTTAACAGTATTGGGAACAAAGGCATGACTTCCGCCTGGATTCTAGATAGTCTCAGCAAGCTTGTGATTTTCATAGAGGTCTCATGGACTTCAATAGGATTTACTAGAGCCTACGGATAGTGGGTTTGGGGAATAATTCCTGCAATTAAGGCCAGCCACTCAAAAATACATGAACAAGTGAGGCATATTAATGCTACCAGTAATCTCTTTTGGCATCATGCCTGGCCATTAAATTTGTTTATTTTCTGACACACCACCACATTGTGCTGATGCTTGAAGCAAACATTCCCAGCAAATGATCCTCTAAAGCAAGTGCAAGTGGTTGTAGGCAGTGCCCCAGGCTAAAAACGACAAAGCAGACTCCAGCCTCTCCTCCTGTGGTCTTATAAAGCTAATCCAAAGAAGGGTCTGCTTGTATGAGCAATCACAACATTTTAGAAAGATCTGACCCGTTACGTGTGAGGAACCTGCACTTAAGCATCAAGTAGTCACAGCTGAGAGAAAGCAAAAGCAGCTAACATGGGAGTTGAAATTTGCCCAGGGTTGTTTGCTTCCTATAGGGAAAGCCAGACCAACAAATTAGTATTTTTGTAAGAAAAAAACCCAGGAAAAATACGTGTAGTGAAAATATACTTATTGGTCAGTGTTTCCAAAGAAACTTTTCTTCCTGCTAAAAATAAGAGTTTAGATCAGGGGTACCCAAACTCCGGCCCACGGGCCTAATTGGCCCCCTGAATATAATTAATGTGGCCCATGGTGAGCACCCAGGCTTCACTGCTGACCGCCTCCCCACCCGCTCCTATCACCTGACGTCAGTAGTGGTGGCGATAGAGGCAGCAACTATGCTTTTTCTAGGCTGCTCCAAGCAGCCTCTTGCTCGATCCTTTCCTCACAGCAGCCTGTGTTGAAGCCGATCTCTGCTTCAGGGAAATTTTCGGAGCCTCCTGTGAGTCAAAATTCATGGCGCTAAGAGAGCCCCCTGGCGCGCTCAGGATGATGTCATCCTGGCAAAGCATTACGTAAACCCAAAGGATGGAACCCAACACTTCCAATGCATGTACTGTACAGTATATAGAATGTTCCAGCAAAGGAGAGGTGAGAAGATGTGTATGTGAGTAGATCCTTCCTTCCTTCCTTCCGAAGGTAGACGTTGAATTCTACTTTCTGGTTCAGAGGAAATTAATCATGTTGTTACCAAAAGCAATTGGTCTCAAAATGAATCTGCCTCATAAACAAACATTACTTTCCTTGGACCATGGCTCGTAGAATCCCAGCTAGAATGGCCATGTTGTACTGGTTTGAGGGACTGAAGGAGCTGTAGCTGTAAAGTAACATCCACATTTTGCCAAGGATGGAAAATGAACATCCCATCCTTTCATTAGCTCTATTTGGACACTTAGTAAAAGGGAGGATCTGAACCAGTGACTTGAGAGAACAATTGCCCTTCACTACTCCACAATCTAGCTCTCCCATGTGGGGAGCTAAATCTGAAGAAGAAAATATTCTTTTCACATGAAATACCATCCTGGGATCATGGTAACTGATTATTTATGGGTTCAAGTCCTGCAAAGAGGCCCCATATACAGACATGGCTCCACTCTTCATGTTTAGCTCTTCAGATGTGAGAGACAAGACAGGTTGTGGAGCTAGCCCTCCCCCTCTGCTCATGTGCTTATTTAGACTCTTCACTGAATGTCTAAGTAAAGTTATTCTAAGTAAAGCTATTTCATGTAGCCCGCTGCCACCCTCACTGCTACCGGAAGCAGAAGTGGATGCATTTATGACAGCCATTAAATGCACCTGCATAAACACATCCACATGTGCCATAAACACTGCTGTAAATGAACCTGCGGCTTGTTGTAAACTTGTTTGCAACAGCCGTGGATGCGTTTTACAGCAGCATTTATGGTGAGAAGAACCACGTGACCGGCCCGCTCAGCTGTCCGAGGGGTGTGGTCTGGCCCACAGCACAAAAAGGTTGGGAACCTCTGTTCTAGCGTTTACTATCTTTGAAAAGAATCCTCAGATTTACGCCTTTTGTGGTAAATCTCTAGTTGCTGTTTTTCAGAGGGCTGTGTTTACTAAAAGTTGAAAGAGCTGGTAAATGAGGCCTGTCAATTTTACTAAGGATGTGTAACATTATCACCAAATGTTTGAATACTGCTGAACTTGGATGAGACATATAGGAAGAAAGATACTACAAACAGTGGGGCAATGATAGCAAGGAAAAAGAGAGAGTGGGAGGGAGAGAAAGAAAGCAGCCAAGACAGAGACGTGAGTGTGTAAGAGCAATTGTGCCCAGTGACCGGGGGGGGGGGGAGCATGCTTGAGCATGCAACATTTGTTGCATGCTCTTGGTTACTCAATTCTTTTTACACAGCTGGATATATAACCAAACTGGGTGCATGATTGCTGTTACATGCATAGTATTTTACAATACTGTATGATTTCTCCCAAAAGTTTACTAACTCCCATCTTCTGGTAATGTATTCTATTTCTTACAAATAAAAAAAATGCTCAACAAAAGGCCAAAACAATATATTTTACACACTAGAAAAGATGGACAAAAGGCAGAAAAGGGAGCAAGGAAGACTCTCCAAATGAATGACGAATTGTCTCTAAAATAGAAAGAAATCAAATTGTAAATGAAATGAAAGCATTTAACCAACTTTGGTTATGGTAGCTGATCTCCAAGGTATCTTTTAATGCACTTCTAGAGAGTCAGAGAAATCTACATTTAATGGGATCAGGGGAAAGATGAGAGAGGGGAAGTCTAGGCGGAAATAAAAAGGAAGGCATTCAAGGATTTGGGAGATAAATGAGAGGAAAAGAAGGGCATGTTTCCTAGACAACCAAGTAAAGTGGGACATTTTTCTTCACAAAAAGAAGGCAGAAATTTGTGCCAGATTTCTGTCAGAGATTCAGCAGGATTAAATACTTTTTCTGCATTGTTCTATAAACCACTGTGTATTTTTCAGCCTAAGAGAAATGCCCTTATTTTCCTTGGGTGTTTCACTGTTGAATGTACAAGAACTTATTTACAAATAGTAGATAGACAGAAGCTGTTGTGTGCAGTGGTGAGCTGTGCATGCTCAAGTTATATCTACATCCATTTCTTCATCACATAAGTAGCAGAGTAACACCAAAATGTTGGAAGCAAGACTTTGGGAGGCTGACAAAGGCAGGTTTGAGAACTCCTGCCATTGGAATATATCCTTCCTATGGTCAATCTTTTAATATATCATTTTTGTCTCTTACTACCTTCTTCATGCCTTTGTTATGCTTGTGCTGCTCTTTTCAAGGGGTTGCTACATGGAACCAGAAAAGGGAGTGACAGACACATCAGAACAATGTACATGTTCAGCAGATGTGCACGGGACATGGTTTCCTTCAGATCTCAACATGATGAATTGCACTGGAGGAGAATGTGCAAGGTACCAAATTGAGTTTTTAAAACCATGTCAGAAGCACACAAAGGTGCTTTCTGGGTTGAAATGAATTTTGCTGGAGGAACTCCACTCAGGGGATGCCTGAATGAGGCTCCTTTCATGTCCCCAAGATCTTCTCCCACACACCTTGCCATTAATGGATCACAGGTTATATTTCCTGTTTCCTTTTACTGTTAGGTAAAGAAATGTTCAAAATGCTCAAAAGCTAGTCATGTCTGACTCTAGGGTTCAGTACTCATCTCTGTTTATAAACAAAAAGCCAGCTCTGTTTGTGTCAGAAGATGTTTCCAAGGTCATGTTGCAGGCAGGATTAGACACTGGAGTGCATGGAATACTGTTTACTTTCCCACGGAAGTGGGATCAATTTATCTACTTGCAATTTTTTGCTTTTGAACTGCTAGGTTGGCAGGTGCTGGGATAGAGATGGGAGCTGACTCTGTCATGCAGCACTTGGGTCTTGAACTGCTGACCTGTTGACCTTCCAGTCATCAAGTTCTACATTTTAACCACTTGAGCCACTGCACTCCCTCTTTTACTGTTACATTTTCATTTTTTTTTAAAAAAAAATCTCCATGAGCTTTTCTAAATTGAAAACATGTGATTTTAAGTTCTGGCCATCCTTTGAAACAAAAATTGTGTTGATGGATTGGACTTTTCCCATAAAAAGAGGCTTGACTTCATTGGTGAGGTTTACCATATGTGACTTGGCCAGAGAAATTAAAACTAAGGCAACAAACTAAACCTGCATGGATTTTTCTGTCTCAAGTATGACTCATAGAACTTGCAATTTCTCAAAGTTAAATTAGCATTAACCTGCAACTTCTCAAATTTAAATAATCCGAACTCCACTGGGGTAAGCATCTGCTTAATGAGTAGAGGTTCAATATGTAGGCATTAGATATGAATGCTTTATCCTGGAGCTTCAGGGGATACTGGCAGCAAAGCTGAACTGCACAGCATAGTTTGCTGGAAATCAGGACCATGGATGGCTCACTATTGAACTGGCTACAGGGAGTCCAGCTGGATACAAAGACCCCTGGAGCAGCAGCTTTGAAATGTTGCTCCAGCAATAGTCTGGCATCAGCTGAAAGATTAAGACATTTTACAGTTGGTTTGGTGTTCCAGGCTCGATCCACTCTGAGGCATCTATCTTGGGTTAAAGGGTCCATATGTTGTAGTGCCTCCTGCTGACACTTGTAGGGTAGCACCTAAAGGCTGCTCTCTTTTACTGCTGTGGGTGCTGAAAAGAAGAATGGACATGACGACTTCATGAAGCTGTGCTTAAACAATGTTTAGTGGGGCTGCTATGGCTTAGTAGTTACGATGCTGAACTTGACAAATGGAAGGTCAGCAGTTCAAGACTTGAGTACTGCATGATGGAGTGAGCCCCCATCTCTGTCCCAGCACCTGCCAACCTAACAGTTTGAAAGCAAGAAACTGCAAGTAGATAAATAAGTGCCATTCGGTGGGAAGGTAATAGCGTTCTGTGCACTCCGGTGTCTAGTCGTGCCTGCCACATGTCCACGGAAATGTCTGATAACGCAGCCAGCACTGGCTCTTTGGCTACAAAAAAAGATGAGTTTTGTATTCTAGAGCCAGATATGACTGGCGTTCAAGCAAGGGCAACCTTTACCTTTACTCTAAACAATATCTGGAAAAGATATATTTTAATGCCACAGTTTCCAGACATAACCCAGCTACCATGACCACTGCTCTACTTCTGAACCCCACCTCTTGTTTTATTTATTTATTTATTTAAGCAAAATTTTATGCCGCCCTCCTCAAAAAGACCCAGGGCGGCTAACACAACTCTCAACACCTAAAACAAAATAAAAACATAATCTAAAATCAAAATTTAAAGATTAAAAAATTTAAAAAAGCTAAAACAAGACAAACAGAGAGAGGGGGATCAAATGAGCCAACAGACTGGGGCAACTATCTGGCCCATACTTCACACATGCTCTACCAGCCAGGTCTTGACCCCTTTCCTAAAGGGCAGGAGCTCCATCTGGAGACGCAGCTCACTTGGCAAGAGGTTCCATAGGGCCGGAGCAGACACAGAGAAGGCCCTCCTCCTTGTGCTAGAGAGGTGCGCCTCTCTAGCTGATGGTACAACCAGAGTGCCTCTCTGGTCTGCTCTGGTGGGACGGACAGATGTCCTTGAGGCGATGTGGTCTCTTAGGTATCCTGGCCCACTACCATGTAGGGCTTTAAAAGTAATGACCAGCACCTTGAATTGCACACGGAGGCCTACTGGCAACCAGTGCAGCTCCCGCAGCAATGGTGAGGCACGAGCATAATGCCAACACCCCATCACGACCCGGGCAGCCGCATTCTGGACCAGCTGCAGCCTCCGAATGGTCACCAAAGGTAGCCCCATGTAGAGCGCATTACAATAACATAGTCTGGAGGTGACCAAAGTGTATGTGACCATGAGCAAGGAGTCCCGATGTAGGAGCGGGCGTAACTGGCGTATGACATGAAGTTGTGCAAAAGCCCTCCTGGCCACGACTGCCACCTGCTCTTCGAGCAGTAGTCGTGAGTCCAAGAGGACCCCAAGATTACGCACCGGGGGGGGGGCAACACTGCCCCATCCAGAACCAAAGATGGTAGCTCCCGAGATAATACAGGGCCCCTGATCCACAGCCACTTAGTTTTGCCAGGATTCAGCTGTAGCCCGTTGTCCCCCATCCAGACCTTCACAGCCTCTAGGCATCTGGAAAGGACTTCCACTGCATCGCTTGGATCTCCACGGGGCGAGATATACAATTGAGTATCATCTGCATATTGATGATACCTCATCAATGTTGTTGTTCAGTCGCAAAGTTGAGTCTGACCCTTTGCAACCCCATGGACCACAGCATGCCAGGTTCTTCTGTCATCTGCCATCTTCTGTAGTCGGCCCAGATCTACACCCACTGTGTCAACAATGCCATTTAGCCATCTCATCCCGTAAGAGACTCTAATAAAATTATGATTCCTGAAGATCCACCTAAATTCACGGGTCCTGCCTTTCTCATTTGCTTTCTCATCACAATCTCCATAGGACTCGTGTCATAAAATATACTGGCATTTATATCCATGGTATCAAGAATTTTGTTCTTATTCCTGATTTTGCAGTTAATAAACTTTATTTTTTTCCTGGTTTCTTTTTGGATTTAAGCCACTTTCTCCTCCTCCTCCCAGGCCCAGCATGGCATGCAGGGGGAGTGGGATCCCAGGGAGATGGCCACACCAAGGTCAGGCTGCCCCCCCAGGCCATCGACTCAGCTCGCACAAGGCTGCCCGGACTTGGAAGTGGAGGAGGAGGTTGGCAGGGCGGGGCAGGGAGGTGGGTGGGGCAAGGTAGGGCAGGGAGGTGGGTATGGCCACCCAATTTTACTATAAGCCCAGCCCAAAGGTCACCCAATTTTACCACCCACCCCCGCCTGGACTGTTGTGAACCGGTCACTGCCCAACACTGTTCCTAGCCACACAAAATTAAAATCACATTTAGTTCAGACCCATAGTGGGAGCAATGAATAAACTTATATGACATTTCTGCCTGCTGTGGCAGATCTTGTGTCTCATTTATATCTACAAGTAGTTATATACTTACATGACATCAGCAACATGGAGGTGTAAACAGCCATGAGAGAGGAGAAAGCAGTTTGTGACAGCAGAAGTAACATAACATATCCAGAGCTGAGAACTGTTGTTGTTGTTCTTATTACTTTTCAGCTAGCTAGCTAGCAGCTGTAGTCCAAAACACTAGTGTTGCTAAGCTCTGGGATTTCATCTATGCTGATGATCTTGCCTTGATACTTGAAGGGGAAACATTTCAGTCTTTTGAGTACCAGCTTAGAAGATCTTTCATTCTTCTTCTTTGCTTCCTCCATTATATTATTAAAACAACCAGCTTAAACCATACCCTTTGAAAACACAAGTCTGTGCCTTCCACTTAGAGAAAAGAAGCTTTGAGTTAGCTGGGAAGGAAAGATTTTGAAATACTGCCATCACTCAGAAATCTGGTTATCAGTCTGGACTGAACCCTGACTTACAAAAAACACTAAATAGAAAGTTGCTGCCAGAAATAACATACTTAGGAAACTGGCTGGTTCATTCTGGGGTACATATCCACAAACAATAAGAACAACAGCTTTATCTGTGTGCTACTCCACAGCAGAAAATACTAGTTAGGTATGGTATAAATCATCACAGGCCAAACAAGTGGATGCAGCTCTTAATGAATCATGCAAGATTATTACTGGCTGCCTGAAACCTACCCTCATGGAAAAAGTCTATTATTTGGTTAGCATTGTCCTGGAAGTACACTGAGAGGTGCCAGAAAATAATGAACAAAATAAGGTAATACAGCACCATAGCCATCCATTTAATGAATCCGACCTTTAGATGATGGCTAAAATTGAGGAAAAGCTCTCAAGCTCTAAATATAAAACCAGAAGAGGCTAGGCTATAACTGTGAAGAATAAAAACAACATACCTTGTTGAACACATGAATGCTAAAGAGTGTCTGCCACCAGCACTAGATTCTGGCTGGACTATCTGGAAATCACTTCATTTACTTCAAAGTGAAGCAGGAAGATCAAAGAATAATCAAATAAAATGGGGCTACTTGGATACAGGACAAATTTTCTGTGAATGTGGAGAAATTCAATCAACGTGAATGCAATTTATGCCCCAACACATGTACAAAATGCATCTAACAAATGGCTGAGATAACACTATTGAAGTACCCTGCTTCTGATCAAAAATATTCTAATTGTGCAATGCTCTGATAAGATCAAAGAAAGAAAGAAAGCTTTGGGATTATGCTATCGCCATCATTGTCGTCATCAAGTACCACCAGCAGCAGCCAAAGATGCTGAATTAAAGTTATCTTCTTTCAAACATGAAAGTTGTTTCTTGAACTCTGTTGATTGGATTCAAGGTCTCTCCAGTTGATGAAACTTAATTCAGGGCTGTTTCAAGACCTTTTACTGCCTAAAGTGAGAAACAAGATGGTGCGCCCTATTCCATGTACAGAAGGTAACAGGCTGGTATTTTTGATTGAACAGTATCCTTTACATCTGAGGGCAGTCGGCAAACTTAGTAGGTGTAAAATAGATTTGTGACACCCATGTCAACAGCTACCTGAGAGGCTGGTTTCTTCAACTTATTACACAGGCTGGCTCTCGCTTAATTGGTTATACAGTATAGCACACTGTAGAATGTCTCTGAAATATTGCCTTGAGTTTCTCTCAAACTAAATGAAGAGTAAGATGATGGGGTCTTAAATCTATGATTACCAATTTAACACTTTTATTCACTGAAATAAACAAGGTTCCCAAATACTGTATGTTCAGAGCCAGTTGGTTTGAAGATTATCCTTATCAAAAATTTCTTTTAGAAAATCTTCTTGATTTCCATGGCAATTCATCATGCTTATGTGGGCTTCCAGTCATATCTCTAGCATTGAATTTTGCTCTTGGTTCAGAAAACTCTTGATATCTTAATGCTTGCAAACTTTCCAAGCTTCTTCCTTGGGATTCAGATATAAAATCTAAGATTGTGGCTAGAAAACATATGACAAACCCCCTTTCTCTTTTTTGTGGGGTGTGGGAGTGGGGCAGGGAGTGGGGCAGGGAGCACAAGCTGCTATTATTGCTTTTTGAGATAAGGTAGTAGAATAGTGTGCGATTGAAAGGACTGGTGATAAAAATCTAAATGCGAGGGCAGGATGAGAATACACTGTTTCTCCTAACCCTTTCTATTCTGTGGTGTGTGTGTGTGTGTGTGTGTGTGTTGTCTAGCACCGTAATTAGGATGGCATTCAGAATATGCGAACAAAGTTGGTATTCTTTTCACAATACCAACCTTCTTCCCCCACTTCCCACCGCCCCTCAAATCTTTGCATTGCTGCATGAAACTTTTGGCTCCGGCTTTTCCCTGTTCATTAACCATGCCAAAATTTTTAATCTAACACCACTGTTAAAGAGTGGCAGGCTTCCAGGGAAATATATCAGCCAGGCTTATTAATTTCATGCCAAGTGCTGGAGGCGTGAATGTAGAGAACGCTGTTTGACTTTGGATAATAGGAATCAGGCAGCTTAAAGGCAGGGGATAAAGATCAGGAGCCTGGGGTCTCTAGGGGAGGAGCAGGTGCAGGCTTCAAGCACGGCTTGTAGGCCCAAAGGGGCAGCCTATGCTTAAAACAATCTGCAAGGCCTTTTTTACCTCCTTTTTCTTTCTTTCTCCCACCCCCCCTTTTTTTTTTTGATTTGGCATGTGCCTCTCACAGCTTAACAGACCGCTGCTCCACAAAGAGGGGTAAACAGAGAAAGGGAAATTAAAAAGGGAAGTCCCTTGACAGACAAAAACAAATTAGGGCAAACAAATTACACAGAGTCAACAAATAAACAAGGGAACATCTGTGAATATATTTTTTGGATTTTCGGATTCTGAAAGCAACCTGAGTTAGGGTTTGTGGGGGTGGGGAAACCTCATTGGGGGGAAAAGTCCATACACCTCACACTCTCCCAGTTTAGAAGGTGGGACAGACATTTTGCAGAGAATGAGCATCAGCCAGCAAAATATGAGTAGCAATTTTTGCTCCTTCAAAGGCAATGGAATGAGAGCTGGATGAGAATGACTTAATCCCAATTGATTTAAATGAGATTCATTATAACTATGGTAACTTCTTTTTTTGGGGAATGCCAGATAATTTCCAGGTATATTTGTAAGGTGACTGAACAGTCTCATAGACATGACTTGCTGCTTCAGGTTTGTAATATTAGGATTTTTAGACCCCTTCTACTAGTGAAGAATTTCCTGCTCTCAAATTGTATTGTATTGTGTTTTCGACTTATATGCCGCCCCACTCGCAGAGCGACTCTGGGCGGCTTACAGAAGAAACAGTTACAATTACATAGCACATTCCATAACATAAAAGCAATTACAAATATCACATAGTAAATTACAAATATTGCATATACAGTATATATACCTGCAATAACAGTTGCTATTACAAAACATTAGATTAGAACATCTTAAGAAATAATCAGAGATACTGTAATATAAAACATTACAGCATCAAAATTCACTAAGCAACAATATCAAAACAACGATAAAAAATTCCAGTATCAGTTCAGTTTACACATTCCAAAGCAAAACTTAAACAAGAAACAGTTGCTAAATCCCGCAATAAGTGACAGCCGGTCTGCCCAGCCATAGGTGATTCTATCAGCGGTGGCTGCTCAAAAAAGTCCTGCTGCCGTAGTGGCTTTTAAGCCCTGGGACAGATGGAGAGAGTCCCGGGGATGGACGCGGTGGGCTCGGAGGGGAAGGTGGGAGCGTCCTCACTCCACCGCCGAGCTTTTATCGGCCACTGGCGAGGTGACGGGGCCCGGGAGGTGGGAGCGTTGCCTCACCGCCCGCAGCTGGTAGTCATCTCCTCCGGCGTGATGGCAGGACCGGAGAGGAAGGCGGGCGTGTCCTCCTTCCACCGCCGAGCTTTTATCGGCCACTGGTGGGGTGACGGGGCCCGGGGGGTGGGAGCGTTGCCTCATCGCCCGCAGCTGGTAATCATCTCCTCCGGCGTGATGACAGGACTGGAGGGGAAGGTGGGCGCGTCCTCCTTCCACCGTCGAGCTTTTATCAGCCACCGGCGGGGTGATGGGGCCCGGGGGGGCGGGAGCATTGCCTCACCTCCCGCAGCTGGTAGTCATCTCCTCCGGCGTGATGGCAGGACCGGAGGGGAAGGCGGGCGTGTTCTCCTTCCACCGCTCAGCTTTTATTGGCCACCGGCGGGGTGACGGGGCCCAAGGGGGCGGGAGCGTTGCCTCACCGCCCGCAGCTGGTAGTCATCTCCTTTGGCGTGATGGCAGGACCGGAGGGGAAGGCGAGCGTGTTCTCCTTTCACCGCTGAGCTTTTATCGGCCACCGGTGGGGTGACGGGGCCCGGGGGGGCCGGGAGCATTGCCTCACCTCCCGCAGCTGGTAGTCATCTCTCCGGCGTGATGGCAGGACCGGAGGGGAAGGCGAGCGTGTTCTCCTTTCACCGCTGAGCTTTTATCGGCCACCGGTGGGGTGACGGGGCCCGGGGGGGCCTGGAGCGTTGCCTCACCTCCCGCAGCTGGTAGTCATCTCCGGCGTGATGGCAGGACCGGAGGGGAAGGCGGGCGTGTTCTCCTTCCACCGCTGAGCTTTTATTGGCCACCAGTGGGGTGATGGGGCCCGGGGGGGCGGGAGCGTTGCCTCACCGCCCGCAGCTGGTAGTCATCTCCTTCGGCGTGATGGCAGGACCGGAGGGGAAGGCGAGTGTGTTCTCCTTTCACCGCTGAGCTTTTATCAGCCACCGGCAGGGTGATGGGGCCCGGGGGGGGGGCGGGAGCGTTGCCTCACCGCCCGCAGCTGGTAGTCATCTCCTCCGGCGTAATGGCAGGGCCGGAGGGGAAGGCGGGCGCGTTCTCCTTCCACCGCCAAGCTTTTATCGGCCACCGGCGCGGTGACAGGGCCCGGGGGGGGGGCGGGAGCGTTGCCTCACTGCCCACAGCTGGTAGTCATCTCCTCCGGCGTGATGGCAGGACCGGAGGGGAAGGCGGATTGGTTCACAACAGCTTGAACCAATCTGAGCAGAAGTTAAGTTTCCATGTTATTTCTACGGTATGCATCATTCAGACACACTGACGGAGCCTCCTCGAAGATTGTGGCATTTTTGAACTACAATCAGACATACCTTGGGCAACAACAACCTTTCTCACATTAATAAATGTGCACCAAATAAAAATAACATTTTAAGATGAACAGTAGCTGAGCAGAAAATATGCAAACCTTTAGTCTACTACTCAAGAATTTACCATGGAAATTTGAAAAAAATAGGCTGGTGGTAACATCTAGAATTTCACAGTACAGTATTTTTTTTACCTGTGACATATGCTTCACCAACACAGTTAAATGTACACTGTGAAGTTTTTTTTAAAAAACACACACCTTTCACAGTTTTGAATCCTGTGCCTGGGATTTTTCTTCTTTCACTACTGACCTGTACTTGACTTTATAATCTGGATGGGGACTGTGTTGTGGAGGGAAGGATTTCTTCCTGCACAATTTCCCCCAAATTGAAGTTGGTATGTTTGTATCTGCAGTTTCTCTCTTTTGGTGACATTTAACACTGGCAGAAAGAGACAGGAGGTATGTGGCAATTATAAGTGTAATAATATTCATCTGCACAATTTCCAACACAGAATTTTTGTGTGTACATAAAAAGCCTCAGTGCATAAATAAATTCAGGCCAAAGCTCTAGTTTCCAGCAACATTGCTTTACATAAGCAGGTAGTCTTTGATGTGAGTGGAAAATACATTCAGTCAAATATTTCACTCAAGTGACACATGCATCAATTATCCCCGGCTAGAGCACTATAGCACATTCTGCATGTGGACTGGCCATTGAAGATACTTTGGAAACTTTAACTGGAACAGAATGCTTGTAGAAACTGGGTGCTCATATATTGCTATTAATTTACATTGATTTCCTATTATTATTATTATTATTATTATTATTATTATTATTATTATTATTATTATTATTATTATTATTATTATTATTATTATTATTATTATTATTATCATCATCATCATCATCATCATCATCATCATCATCATCATCATCATCATCATCATCATCATCATCATTTATTTATTTATTTATTTAGTTAAATTTCTATACAGCCATCCTCGCCGAAGGAGACCCAGGGCAGTTTAACACATCATAAAAACATCAGAACAATATAGGTTAAAATTTTAAAAGTTCTTAAAATCTATAATTAAAACCAATTAAAACTACAACAAAATCTTTGTATAATTTAAAACTTAAAAACTTAAGGGAGCAGAGGTGGGTGGGGGGAGGTCAAACCATCCACCAGGCTGAGGTCGTGCCTCCAGTACCCCAGACCTCCCCTGCCAGCCAGGTTTTTATACCCAAAAGGGTAGCAGCTCTGCCTGGAGGCACAGCTCAGTTGGCAGGAGGTTCCACAGGCCCGGAGTGGAAACAGAGAAGGCTCTCTTTCTAGTGCTAGAGAGATGAGACTCTCTAGCTGATGGCACAACTAGAGAGCCTCTCTGGTCCGCTCTAGTGGGACAGACAGATGTCCTTGGGACGATGCGGTCTCTTAGGTATCCTGACCCACTACCATGTAGGGCTTTGAAGGTAATAACCAGCACCTTGAATTGCACCCGGAGCCACACTGACACCAGCAATGGTGAGGCATGAGCATAATGCCTGCACCCCATCACGACCAGGGCAGCCGCATTCTGGACCAGTTGCAGCCTCCGAATGGTCACCAAGGGCAACTCCATGTAGACCGCATCATAATAATACAGTCTGGAGGTGACCAAAGTGAGTGTGATCATGAGCAAGGAGTCCCGGTCTAGGAGCGGGCGTAACTCGTGTATCACATGAAATTGTGCAAAACCCCTCCTGGCCACGACTGCCACCTGCTCTTCGAGCAGTAGTCGTGAGTCCAAGAGGACCCCCAGATTATGCACTGAGTCTGTTTGGGGCAAAACTGCCCCATCCAGAACCAAAGGTGGTAACTCCCGTGATAATGCAGGACCCCTGACCCACATCCACTCGGTCTTGCTGGGATTCAGTTGTAGCCCGTTGTCCCCCATCCAGACCCTCACAGCCTCCAGGGGTGTCATCAGCATATTGATGATACCTCACCCTGTGGGAATGGATGATCTCACCCAGTGGTTTCATGAAGATATTGAATAGGAGAGGTGAAAGGACCGAGCCCTGAAGCACCCCATAATGCAGGGGCCTAGGGCTGGACCTCTCACCTTCCAGCCACACTGACTGAGTCTGGCCCCTCAGAAATGAGGAAATCCAGGACCACACAGTGCCCTGGATTCCCAATTCTCAGAGCCTTCCCAGAAGGATACTGTGGTTGACAATATCGAAAGCCACTGAGAGGCCAAGAAGAGCAAGGACGGATGGATGACCCATATCCCTCTCTCTCCAGAGATCATCCACAAGCATGACCAATGCAGTTTCCGTACCATATCCGGGCCTGAATCCTGACTGAAAAGGGTCCAGATAATCTGCTTCCTCCAGGGTCTCCTGTAACTGCCACGCCACTGCCTTCTCCAAGATCTTACCCAAGGAAGGTATATTGGACACAGGTCGGTAGTTAGTCATTAAAGTGGGGTCTAGAGAAACTTTCTTCAGGAGGGGGTGCACCAAAGCATGTTTTAAGGTTGCCGGAAAAAAAAACCCCTCCTGCAACGAAGAATTGATGATAGCCTCGACCCAACCACCTGTCACCGCCCTGGCTGATTTCACTAGCCAGGCGGGGCATGGATCCAGTGCACAAGCAATGTCATGAACAGATCCCAGGAGCCTGTCCACTTCCTCAGGGACAACTGGATCAAACCGATCTCAGATAACCTGGCCAGACTGCACTTTGGTCAACCCCAGATTTGCAATTTCCACTCCGGGAGTCAACTCTAAGCGAATCCGAGCTATTTTCTCCGCCAGATAGTCAGCCAAAGCCTCAACCGATCCCTGCCAACCGGGGCCCGACCCCCCTCTACCAAAGAGGACCCTGGTCAACTGGAACAGGGTTGCCGGACAATTATCTGCAGAGGCAACGAGGGTGGTGAAATATTGACGTTTCACCACCCTCATCACTACAAGGTAGGCTTTAATAGCAGCTCTAGCAAGTGTTTGGTCAGGCTCACTCCGAGTCTTCACTCACTGGCGCTCTAGGCATCTCTTTGCCCGTTTGAGCACCCTCAACTTCTCCGTGAACCACGGGGACGAGCGGTGTTCATGAGCACAGAGAGGCCATAGTGGAGCGATTGCATCCAAGGCTGCTGTTGCCCTCTCATTCCAGAGATCAACAAGCGCCTCAGGCAAATCATGTTGCTGATCCAGAGGAATATCTCCCATTTCCCTTTGGAATCCATCCGGATCCAGCAGTCGCCGGGGGCGGGCCAATCTAATGGGCCCAACTGGCTTTTAGACTCAAGTTAAGGTGCTAGTTTAAGTCTTTAAAAGCACAGAGTCGCTGTGCGAATGGGGCGGCATATAAATCAAAATATACAATACAATACAATACAATACAAATACAGTAATACTTCATATAACATTAGTATCGAATAACACTAAAATCGCATAACATTAAGGAATCTGGGGGGAAGAATTGCATCAGATAACATTAAGATCCTATGGGATGCTTCAGATAACAACCGCTAAAGCCTGTGTGGTTACAATGTATCTCTATGGATCCCATAGAGGATCAGATAACACTAAAAATCATATAACACCAAGACTTGTGGAACCAGGTTTTAGTGTTATATGAGGTTTTACTGTAGCTTGGGGATCACATTATCAGGAAGACCGATCTTCACTGCCTGTTCCAGAAATAAAATTGGTTTCAGTGACCTGATCTTTTGGTTCACAAGTAAGAATTGTTGGCTAGCAACAGGGATTTCTTGGTGGAAATTTCACCTAGGAAGGTAATTATGGCCACATATTTGATGGTTTATTGAAACACAGAAAAGGCACATTTATTATACAGTAAAACACCGGATAACGCTAAAACTTGGTTCCACAAGTCTTGGTGTTATCCGATTTTTAGTGTTATCCGATCCATGTTAAAATCCTATGGGATTGATCGGATAACGTTAAAGCTCCATAGAGATACATTGTAACCGCACAGGCTTTAGCGGTTGTTATCCGATCCATCCCATAGGACCTTAACGTTATTCGAACCAATTCTCCTCCCCAGATTACTTAACATTATGTGATTTTAGCGTTATCCGATCCAATTGTTATCCAGTGTTTTACAGTATTCTAAATCTCTTACTTTACAAATCTTAAACTGCTGCTCTATATTGACATAAAATACATGTTAATTATATGTCCGTATTTTGTAATCTTACAAGCATGACAGTAAGCAACCAAACTGTAGGTTAAAATGTTTTTAGTGATTTCAAAGAATATTGATTGATTTAGATTTATATCCCACATTTCTCCCATAACTGGAATTTAAAACAGGTTACTAACTAAGAAGGAACTCAACCTCCCTTACATCATTTGGAGAACCCTGAACAGGCTGAGGGTTAGAATCCCTAAATGCAAGACCAACATGCTCAAGTGGGGTCTGCTGGCAGACAATAACACAGACGGTGAACGTGGAGAGGTACAGCATCCGGCTCATTTACTGGTCTGCCAATTACAGTAATAGCGCAGATAACAATTACATCGGATAATGCTAAAATCGGATAACAATGCAAATTTTTAAAAATTTTTTTGCATTGGATAACAATATGTTAGTATTATCTGAGGTAATTGTTTGTAGTGGCGGGGTGGCTGGGAAGCTGAACTGGGGCTTCCTGTTTGGCTTCCCAGCCACCCCGCAACTGTGGGTGCAGGGGCAGGGTGGCTGGAAAGCCGACAGGGGACTCCCCTATCAGCTTCCCAGTCACCCCACAGCTGCGGGCGCAGGGATTCCCTTTGCAAGCAAAGCGCTATCCCAACGTTGGATAGCCCTTTGCTTGTGAAGGAAACACGATTCCCGACACCCCCAGACCTACCCGTGCTGCAAGGCAAAATGCCGGGGTTTGAACCCCGATATTTTGCCTTGCAGCACTAGCAGGGTAGATCTGGGGACATCAGGAACAGCGCGGATCAGGTCCCCCAACCACCCTAGAGGTGGCAGGGGTGGTGGAGTGCCCAAAATGGGCAAAATGGGTGCCCCTGCTGCTTCTGGGGGAGTCGAGAGACCTGATCCGCATTGTTCCTGATGTTTCCAGACCTACCTGGCTGGTGCTGCAAGGCAAAACGCCACAGTTTGGATCCCAGCATTTTGCCTGCAGCACTGGATGGGTAAGTCTGTGGATGTCAGGAACGGTGCAGATTGCCCCCCCCCCAGGTGGCAGGGGTGTCGGAGAGCTGAAAATTGGTGGGGAAAACAGGAGGTTTTTTCCTGCCCATTTTGGGCTCTCCGACACCCCTGCTGCCTCTGGGGAAATCAGGGGACCCGATCCACGCTGTTTCTGAAGTCCCCAGACCTACCTGTGATCGGCACTTGGGTTGAGGGGTTGAACGGGCGCACGCCCCAGTTCAACCCCTCAACCCAAGTGCCGATTGCATGCTGCGATCCACCTGCCTCTTTGGAAAGGGCAGTGGGGATTCCACTCATGGAATCCCCACTGTCCTTTCCAAAGAGACAGGCGGATTGCCTCCCCTGTGGGCTTTTTTTTAACATTGTGCGATCAATGCGATCATTGTGCGATCATCACATAATGTTAAAAACCGGATCGCGATGAGACTTGTGGAACCAAGTATCATTATCCGAGGTACTAGTATACTGCCAGAAACATGTACCGATGAAGACTTAAGTTTGGCCAATGACAAAGTCAAGAAAATGGCTTCATTTTGGCAGTCCTCGGTTTGATCAGGACAAGAAAGAAGAACTAAGAAGGAACAGATTTTTAAAAGCCCAACATATGTTAATAACAAAGCAATTTAATAACACTAATTATGTGCTTTCAAGTAATTTCCAATATATCACAACCCTTTTTAAGAGTTTCCTTGGTATAGAGTACTGTACTCAGAAATAGTTTACCATTCCCTTCTTCTGAAATTGTGTTATTTGCTGAACTCTTACACAGGCTGGCTTTTTCCTCTTGGGGAGACCCAGCCTCTAGTTTCACAGCTATGTACCCAATTCACTGAGATATCCAGCCAACTAAAGTACAATCATTTAACTAATGATTGTACGCCCTCCCGGCCCCTGACACCAGCCGGAAGGATAAAAGGAGCCTCCAGTGGCCGAGGGAGGCTCGAAGCAGACGCCGCCGCCGCGCCCTTTGTTGGACTCTCTCTCGGCCAGTTGGCCTCGAAGGGAGAAAACCGTGGGTCCCGGGTGGCGATAGAGGACTTTGTCTTGCTGGGGTTTGTTTCAATGTTTTGTAATTCTGTTATATTGTTTCTTTATACTGTGTAAGCCGCCTAGAGTCAGGTTCGCCTGAGCAAGGCGGGGTATAAATTTGAAAAATAAATAAAAAATAAATTAATTAATTAAAACTTAATTGATTCTCAATTAAAAATAATTTTAAAAGTGCACTAATAAAGGAAAGATAGCATTCCCAAGTACAGTCCTTTCTCCAACAGCCAGTATGTTGCTGAAAGCCTGTGAAAATTAATGGGCAGTTGCATGTTGGTGGAAGGACATCAGGGAGGGAACCAGGATGTCATCATTTGGAAGAGAGTTCCAGAGCTTGGGAGCAGCCATAGAGAAATAATTTATTTCCCAATGGCCTCTCCCATTGATGACTTTATTATAATAACTGATATGATCCTCAGTGTTAACTGAGACCTTACTGATAACTCATTTATTAGTTTAAAAAGTTATGTGAGTGGGTGTGGTGCAGTGGATAGCATTTGACGAGTTCAGGGATGGTAGCTGGTGGGAGGAACCATTTGGGTGTTCACTGATCATGACATAAGAATAAAGGCTACAACTTCATGAGACACAACCCCTTTCAGCCATATGGTAGAGCTGGAGTTCTCAACCTTTTTAAGCCGGGAGCCGGGTCACGCTTCCTCAGACAGCTTTGGGGGCCAGATAGCCATTTTGCCCTTCCTCCACCACATGGCACTTTCTGGTGTGGTGGAGGCAGTGGGGGCCACATGAAATTGTGTGATGGACCACATCTGGCCCATGGGCTGCAGATTGAGAATCCCTGTAATAGAGAGACTTCCCTGGGCCAGGAGTGTATTGAGAGCAACAAGACCTGTTAGACTGCTGTGCTTGGCATAAACCATACAGTTTGGTAGCACTGCAAAACTGCAGTGGTGAAGCATTGGGGTAATTCGCACTAGACCAGTGGTGGTGAACCTATGACATGTGTGCCAGAGGAGGCACTTAGAACCCTCTCTGTGGGCATGGGCACTGGTGCCCCAGCACAGAGTTCACCCCCCCTCTGCCCAGCAGCTCAATGGGAGCACTTCCTCCTTCCCCCAGCCCATAATTTTCCCCACCCCTCTGTCCAGCAGTCCAATGGGAGTGCTTCCTCCCTCCCTCCAGCATAGAGGTGACTCTGCCCAGTAGCCCAATGGGAACTGTTCCTCCCTATTCCCAGCACAGAATTTGCCCCACCCCTCTGCGGCATAGATGGAAGCCTGTTGAGTTTGGGCACTTGATCTCTAAAAGGTTTGCCATCACTGCCCTAGACACTGACAAACCAAGGGGTTCCATGATCACTTGCTATGTATATCATTGATCTCTCTCCTGATCCTATCATATTATATCACAGAGCTGGATGGATTGTAAGCCGCCTAGAGTCAGGTTTGCCTGATTGGGGTGGGATAATAAATCTAAATAAAATAAATAAATAAATAAATATTGCTCGTCATAATTGGTCTCACTTTCATAAAAAGATGAAATGGCATATGAATGTATAAGGTAATATTGAATCTCATCATGTTATTTATTTATTTATTACTCACATTTCTGCCGATGCCACCTTGCCAAGGCGACTCCGGGAGGCTTACACATCAAATAAAAACTTTACAAAAACATTTAAAAGCATTAAAAATAGATTTGTGTGTGTGTGTGTGTGTGTGTGTGTGTGTGTGTGTGTGTGTGTGTGTGTGTGTGTGTGTGTGTGTGTGTGTGTGTATAATTTTTTAAAAATGCACTCCAATGCTGCATCACAAGATTTTTCAAAAGCGGACAGCCCAGGCAATACTTAAACTAGCCAGCTCAGGATGTCTATCTCCCCAGCCCCCCCCCCCACCAGCCAGGTCTTAAGACTCTTTCAAAAGGATAAAAGCTCTGTCTGGAGACGCAGTTCACTTGGCAGGAGGTTCCACAGGGCCAGAGCAGACAAAGAGAAGGTCCTCCTTCTCATGGTAGAGAGGCGAGCCTTTCTAGCAGATGGAACTATCAGGGAGCTCCTCCGGTCTTCCCTAGTGGGATGGACAGATGTCCTTGGAGTGATGCAGTCTCTTAAGTACCCTGGTCCACTAATATGTAGGGCTTTAAAGGTAATCACCAGCACCTTGAATTGCACCCGGAGGCATACTGGCAACCAGTGCAGCTCCTGAAGCAGTGGCAAGGCATGGGCATAACACCTGCACCCCATCACTATCCGAGCAGCCACATTCTGGACCAGTTGCAGCCTCCAAATGGTCACCAAGGGCAGCCCCATGTAGAGCGTATTACAATAGTCAAATATGGAGGCGACCAGAGCATGCGTGACCATGAGCAATGAGTCCATGAGCAGGCATAACTAGTGGATCACACGAAGTTGTGCGAAAGCCTCCTAGCCACTAATGCCAATTGTGACATTGATTCACTACCCATGTGAGCTAACTATGTGAGGAAAAAATATGAGCTAGCCTCACTTCTGTGGGATCACTTCTGTCATGCAAAGTGATAGTTCTGTCAGGGGAAACTTGCCAATCCTTGAAAGCTCTCCCAGTAAATAAGAACATGGGGGAAACATGGTTCTCACTTGTAAAGAAATAGCAACAGCAATTACACCTGTATACTGCCCCATAGCACTTAGTGCATTCTCTAGGCGGTCCACAAGTTAATTAGTATTTTCCCCAACACACTGGGGACTGACCTGGGAAGGATGAGTCAACCTTGGTTTCCATCAGGATTGAACTCACCACATTCTGGCTTCAGTACAGCAGTTTAACCACTGCGTCACCAAAGCTCCTTTACAGATTGACAAATCTACCCTCTTTAAATTTAGTGTGAGCAAAGGAACAACATTTTGCAAGTCTAACTTTCTCTCTCTCTGCTACTGTTTATCCCGCCTGAATACTGAGTGACAAAAATAGATCTTCTGTGGTCCTGATGAAGTAGGCATTTTGCATAATTGCGCGTGTGGGGGAAAAGAGAGGCACATTTGAGACTTAAGTGATTGTTTAAAGCATTGGGGTGTATTCAGTCTGGTAAACAATAGATTAAATGAATTATTTTGCTCCCTTGATTAAACTTTAGCAGGATATAAAATGTATCATTGGGAAGCTGGAATGGAGGGGGGGGTGTCCACTTATTAGATAGAACCACAGCCTGATTGTAAGGGAACCAAAACCAGTCTGGATAAAGTGAAATAATTCTTCATACCTGGGCAGTAATAGCGATAAACAGCTTTATGATTGGCCTGGGCAAATTAGCCTCTCTTGCAGAGTTTGTTGGAAAGAGAAAGGAACAGGGAAAATTTTTAAGGAGATAGGAGGCTGCCATTGTCACATAATAATAATAATAATAATAATAATAATAATAATAATAATAATAATAATAATAATAATAATAATAATAATAATAATAATAATAATAATAATAATAATAATAATAATAATGTAGGATCAGAAGGAAAAGTGTGTATGGGAGTGTGATGGCCCACCTAAGATTTTTAGGCCAGGTACCACTGGAGAATAGTTTTCCATAACAGTTGCCGTAGGGAGAGATGTAGGGCTTCCTTGTTCCTAGGTAATTAAAAATGAAGCACACATATCATTCTGCCGCCCCACCCCTGGACTTCCACCTGGCCGGGGGCTTGAAAAGCTGCACCAGCTTGAGCGGCAGAAGACGGTCCCACCCTGAGGCTGAGGATGCCTGCCATCCCAGCCCCGGACTTTGTTGTTTGTTTGGGAACTTTTTAATGTAGTTGTGACTTTATTATTATAATATTGCATTTTGTATATTGCATTATTGTGTATTTAGTGTGTATATTGTTTAATTATCATGTGAGTCGCCCTGAGTCGGGTTTCCTGATTGGGCGGCATACAAGAGCGAAAATTAAATTAAATTAAATTAAATTAAATTAAATTAAATTAAATTAAATTAAATTAAATTAAATTAAATTGATTCCAGAGCAGGGAGGACTCTCAGGTGAAATTTCGCACATTTGGCCAAAGCATGCAATAATTCTGTGTGGTCCCAGTTTTGTGCACACATGCATGAGCATGGGGGGGGGAAATGAGCATTGGGGGACAGGGATGGCACATCAGAATGCCTCCCAGCATGCACCCTACAGCTATCCATGCCATGGTCCTGTAAAGCTGGTTGCAGGGTAGGAGAGCACTGAAAACACACCTTTCCCAGAACAATATTGATTTTAGGAGGAGCCCTGTCTGCACTTGCAGTAGAATTTGTTGGAGACTGTTGGACATCTTTATGTCACTTGGATATTGGCATAATTTTAAAATGTCGCAGCAAAACACCACTGCAAATGAAAATCTCTAGGGGTCTGGCCTACTCCCTGCTCATCCTAGGTGGAGGACTTTTGAAGTGGTAGTCAAAATTTTCAAGTAACCTTTTGCAAGCTTTAGATATGTGCAACAAAACATGAGGAAGTTGTTGTGTGTGTGCTTTTTTGGATCAGAATTGTAAGAATCTCCCAGCCAACATAGTTTGAGGTTTATTCCCCCAGAGTGACCTTTTCCAAAATCGCAGGTGCCATCCGAAGTATTACAACAGATCCTATCGCCTTCAAATCTTTCTCACATCATCATACAGCATATGTGTGCAAGGTCTACTCTGGGTCAAGGCTGAGCAGGACTTCAGGCCTGCATGTGCTCTCAATACTATGACTCAAAGAGAGGAAGAATCTGTGAGTGGGAGGTCATGGGACTCAGCGGAGGCCCTTGGAAAATCACAGTACTTTGGGGTTGTTTCTTACAGCTCTTTTGCTTTTTACCCAGAGCACTTCAGAGCCACCATGGATAACTGCCTGTAACACAAGACAACTTCCTTGAACATGTGTAGAACACACTTATTTTGCTGCTGGAACAACAGTCAGACCTTATTCAGGACTTCCATAAGAGCATGCCTGAAATTCAAGGCACTACTGGAACCTTTGAAACCACTCTGTTTTGAAGTGCAGTAATGCTTTTTCCATCACAGAAGATGCTGGTAGCCCACCAGTGCCATCAAATTATTAAAATACACTTGGCCAAGCAAAAGGAACTATGGAATGAATTCACCAAAAAGGTGGTTTCATTTTGGCAGTTATAAAGTCTGACCTAAACACGAAAGAGAAAGAGGATTAAAATAATCAATTATGACAATTTCGCATACTAAAAAGTTTTACAAAAATAGTAAGCTGCATTACAGTCCTTATCACATTCATTTTCTTGGAAGGTTTACTCATTATTGCATTTAGAATGGCAGTGCTGTGCGGATTGTCTTCACTACACTTATCTTTGGGCTGCTTGAGTGGAAGTGAATAATTTGCCCATAGTTACAGGCATATCTCTTTCACAGCAGTCATTATCAGAGGCTAAAAGGTGACTAAATGAAAAATGGGACTCTGTTTGGAGACCTTTCAAGTGCCTCATCAATGTGACTCATTATTACGATATCTTTAGATGCATCGCTGCTCAAGAGTTTGGTCCTGAAGGCTGAATCTTTACTCAAGCTGGATGCAGTGGTGATGCTGCTTCCAAACCATGCTGCAGAAAAAGGCTGCAATATCAGAATACCAAGTGATTCATTCCTAACTCATTTTAATCCTCCCCTTCCTCTTTCTGAAAGGTTCAGGCTGATCTACAGTTCAAAAAGTGACGGCTGGATCTCTCCAGTCCTTTTCATTATGCAAGTTGATCAGTGAACCCCATGTAAGGTCTTTGGAAGTAAGGTGGCCAGTAGAGAATGGCATAAAAGGTAATGTATAGGTGGTAATGTATAGGCATAGATGTAAAATTAGAAAGGATTTTTATAATTTCAGCAGAATGACAGTATGTCACACTCAAACAAGGAAGACTATGACCTAGTAAGCTTTCAAACAGAGAACTATTCTCTCTATAAAAAAAGACAACTGACAACCCTATAATAAGTCCTATTTGCATTTGTAGTAACAAGGAGCCCCTGCCAACCTTGTCTTAATTTATTTAGCCTAATCCAAATGACTTGGCTGTGCTGTCTGTAGCAGCCTCTGTATTTTCCTTTAGATCATTGGTGCCCAAACTAACGCCTGGGTGCTGGGTGCGGCCCCCAATGCCAATTCATCCGGCCCGCAAAGCCCTCATCGCTCCTGGAAGTGGAAGTAAAATATGCCATACGGGCTCACACCCGGCCCCTGGGCCTTAGTGACCGGCTCCTTGAACCAAATGATTGACCCATGACCCAAAAAGTTTGGGCACCCCTGCTTTAGATGAACTGACATTAGGCAGGGGCCACAATAATTCTAAAGGACTGTAGTGGCTTAGTGGTTAAGACACTGAATTTGACAACTGGAAGGTTGTCAGGTAAGCAGTTTGAGACCTGAATGCTGCACGACAGAATGAACTCCTGTCCTTGTCCCAGCTCCTGTGAACCTAGCAGTTCAAACGAAATTGCAATTAGATAAATAGATACTGCTTGGGTGGGACGATAACAGCATTCTGTGTGCGTTGGCATCTAGTTATGACTGCCACATGGCCACAGAAACAGCTGCAGATGCAGACAGTGGTGGCTCTTTGGCTATAAATGGAGGTGAGCACAGAACCCTAGACTGACACTGTACCATAATTCTGGGGAGCACGCCCAACCCTCTTTCCATTTCCCTCATTATAACTTTTTTCCTGGTGCAGATTAAAAGTTGGTGACCCCTTCTGGCAGAAAAGCCTGCTTGGGTGGGGTGCTAATCCTTTCCACCCAAATAAACCTGTATCATACTGACTTGATAGATTTTTCCTTCTTCTTTTATGCAAAAAAGAAGTGGCACTCCAAATGTGTTTGATGGCAGCTCCCACAAGTCCCAGTTAATAGTGTCACCAATAGTGGGGGAAGATGGGTGATAGAGCCCAAGAATGTCTGCAGAGCCACAAGTTGTCCACACTTGCTTACTAAACCATATGCCAAGTAAAACATGGTCTTAAGATGGTGAGAAAAGTGACATAAGCAGGAAAGTTATTAGTTGCTAGTGTGCATTTTTCACTTCTTAAGGAGAAAGAAGTCTTCAGAAATGTAACCTTGCAGCTGTAAACATATGTCTGAATAAGTATTCCAGCTTGATGTAAAAAAGCCCACCCCTGCCAGTGCCTTCAGATTTTAATTTAGCATTCTCTCCAGAGCTACAAAGGGCAAGGTGGATGATTGCAAGGGCAGTGCTTCAAGGTCTATCTTTATTTGCATGAATGAATGAGTAACTGGAAAGCACACAAATATCTGTAAGTATATTCTGTCTGTCACTGACAGCAATCTAAATAGAACTATGGTGGTGTGAAATTCCTCGCTGCATACACACGCACAGACGCTCAGACGCTTTTGCAAACCAGAAAACTGTCACTATTCGTTTACAGCCCAGCCAGGAAAAGATTCTTTATTGGCCCACCCTTTCCCACACCAAATCCCGAACGGACAAAACGAAAAGCTACTGAAACCGGCACTGCAGGTGCCTCAAGAGCTTTTGCTGCCTGAGGCAAAGCACAAGTTGGCATCTGTTCCATTCCAAGGGCAGTTCGTGGGCCAAGATTTGGGGAGGGTTTACCATACTGCGGTGGCTTAGTGGATGAATTTGATGACTGGAAGGCTGGCAAGTCAGCAGTTTGAGACCTGACTGCTGCATGACGGAGTGAACTCCCGTCTCTGTCCCAGCACTTGAAGAAGAAGTGGTTAAGATGCTGAACTCACTGACTGGAACGTTCGATTCCTGGGTACTGCATGACAGAGTGAGCTCCCGTCTCTGTCCCAGCTCCTGCCAACCTAGCAGTTTGAAAGCAAAAAATTGCAAGTAGATAAATAGGTACCACTTTGGTGGTAAGGTAAACAGCATTCCATGCACTCAGGTGTCTAGACATGCCTGCCACATGTCCACAGATGCAGACAACACTGACTCTTTGGCTATAAAGGGAGATTAGCACTGAACCCTAGTGTTCTTTTTGACTGGCTTTCAAACAAAGGCAACCTTTACCTTACCACCTTCAAAGATCTTTGGGAGGAGACTTCTTCTGACCTGAGCACAAGTTGTCCTTGTTCCATTCCATTCTGTGTACCGCTAGACTAGCACTTGAATTTTGACTCAGGAAGGTGTTGGGACAGTTTCCTCCATTGCCCTGAAGGCAGCTGAGGGGCCTTGGGTCTTGCCACAGGGCACTCAGCTCTCTGTTTCAGTTAGCCATTGCTTCTTTGCTTCTGTCTGCTTGTCCAGCCACCTGTCTCTTACAATGACCTCCCTCTGCCTTGATCTGTTTAGGAAAGCAAAGAGGAATTTGCGACTCCTATACTCCTACATTATAAAGTTGTCAGGGGAACCACATACAGTTCTTGACAGTTTACTTGCAGTGGACATGGATGCTGCCTTTACCAATAAGAAGCTTTCGCCTGAATTCTTGCTGTCTAAGTTAATTGGGAATAAGCACTGGACAAGAGGTTGTTATTATTATTTTAAAAATCCAGGTTCAGCTCTTAGCAGCTAAGGATATAATGGCTTGACCATGTGACTAATGTAGAAGCATTGCGCCAGTTAGATAAAGAATATGAACTCTTTAAGACGATTAAGCAGAGAAATCTCCAATACCTTGGCCATAAATTATAGAACAACATAAAGTATAGAATATTCCAACTTGCTCTGCAAGGAAAGATCCTTGGGAAGAGAGGCCCTGGACATAGACTTCATGGCTGAAGAATTTGAGAGATGGTATAGCATGTCCTCAAAAGAACTGTTCCAAGGAATTAAGAACAGAAAGACTATTGCCATGATGATAGGTAATATCCAGAACAGATACAGCACCTGAAGAAGGAGAAGGCCCAGTCCTACCAGTATTCAGAGTGGGGAGATGCCTCAGGCACGACATTTGGACTGTCATGAAACTACAGCAAATTGTGGTTTATTTTATGTATTATTTTATTGCCACCAACAAGAGCTGCTTGTGAGATTTTCACTTCATGTGCTGGGGTACACAGAAAGAGTCTCCTCAAAGACTGTGGATATTTCCCCCCATTTTTGAACTACATTCAGGCATTCTCTGGGAAATGGCAACCTTGTTTTGATAGCTAACCTTTCTCAAACCAGATCAAACCAAAGAAACCTTATGCGCCTTGTGTACTATAAACCTGGCCTTAGCTGTGGTGGGTTGGTGGGATATTTTTATATTCAGCTCATGAATATATGCACCACTGGTTTGGGTAAATTTTTGAAATGTGTAAGCTTATTATCATACCCAATAGATCAACTACCTCTAGAGTAGCCTACTTCCCAGTTTGAGAGTTAGATACCCTCCCGCCCACCACAGTGGGCACGAGTTAGCCCTACCAATTATTGAAGCATAACAGTTGCCTTGTGACATATGTGTGGAGGAGATTTTGCCTTTCATGCAGTATATGTGTGATGAAGTAACAGCTGGATGTAGTGGGTGGTTTTGTCTTTTGTATTATGCATCAAAGTGTTATTCAAAGAAGTGTCTTTGTTCTGTGCATGCTGCACATTCGTCATTGCTGTGTGCCTAGAGATGCTTTGCTTCCCTCTGTTTGTCGGTTATTATGGAGAAACAGACAAATACCATGTACCTGAGATGACCACAGGGAAATGTGTGTGTATGTGTGATGAGTATGTACACACATCTGCATGAGCTTTCAGGAAGACGTAGGCCTCAAGCTATGGTATTAATATTTAAAGTGTCAAAGGGTTTGACTGGAAAGGTGTGACAGGACTTGTGCTAAGTTAATGGAGGACATAGAACTCTGATGAGAACTGATGCTAGCCAGTTTCTAAATATTTCTGGCTCTGCATGAGAGGTGGGTGGTAGCAGCAGCTCTTTACTCTTGGATTTGATGGTGTAGCTTTAATACCCATGACCCTTTCAGCCACCGGAATGTGGCAGGGCGTGGGTGGTAGAGTCAGGACCATTTTGAGCCCATGACACTGGCACCACTGTTCTTAATAAGGATCTAATGTGCCTTCAAATATTTCCCCTGAACCTATACCATTAATTGTTCACAATGATGTAGTGTGTGTTTTGCGTCAGCAGCTCCACTTTAAAAGAGACAACCCCCCCCCCCCCCGGTCAAGCTGCCTTTGCAGGGCAAGAGCTCCAGCCTAGCATCAAATAACTTTTTTAGTTTTTGGTAAAGCCAGTGATCTGTGATGAGACTGAGAGCTCGGCAAAAGGGGTACATATGTGGGTCTCTCACCCTCCAGTTCAGTAAGGAGGTGGGCAGGAAGGGTGACTGGACATAGCCAGTTTGCCCAATGGATCAAGTACCACTGCTCAATAAACCCAACCCAACCCAATTGAACCAAAACAAAATAAGAATTAAACAAAAGGGGAGAGAAAAAACCATGATATAAATGAAAGTACATTCACTCCCACTTCCTTGCTAAACTGTAAGGGAAACAGGCTTCCCCAGACCATCCTAAGCTGCCAACTCCAGCATAGTGGTTTAGTATCTGGTCGGGAATTTGATTTCCTACTATGCTTCCTTGACAGGGTCTGGACATGAGCTCCCTTCCAGCTCTGCTGTTTGATGATGATGATCTTTTAATGTTTTCTACCCTGTAAATTTTCTGTAATAATAAGCAGTTGTAGTAATGGAAAGTTTGGGAGAATTTTGATGTGTGCTATTATTCTAACTGGTGCAATAGTCTCCATTTCCACACAGTCCAATATTTTGATTGCCCTAGTATTTTTATTGGTTCACTTTTATTTTATTTTATTTTATTTTATTTTATTAGTCTAAGCCACCCAGAGTGGAAGTCCATCCTAGATGGGCAGGGTACAAGTGCAATAAATAAATAAACAAACAAACAAATAAATAAATAAATAAATGACAGAACCAGATTCACAGCTGACCCTTTTTCTGAGTAGAGGCAGACTTCAACTCTAAAATGGTGGGGGTGGGGTGGGGGTGGGGAGGTGTCTACTTGCTGGCAACACAAACTGAGTCTAATCAGATCCATTAGTGCCATTCATTGCAATTATAATTCCCCTGAAGCCTCCATACTTCAAACTTTAAGCTGCTGCATTATTGTATTTATGTTGATTATTTTTTCACGTGGTTCTCAACTTTTTTTTGGCCATGCCCCACCTAAGCATCTCTAAAATCCTGACCCCCTTCCCCAGTGACATATAATGCTTATTATTCAATAAGTGAAATCCTGTTTACGTGGAGGAAGACTAACAGGCCATTAACTCAGTCAAAACAAGCTTCCAAAGAACATGGTACATGTTGTGTGTGTATATATGTCACAATATATATTTATATACTGTATATGAGGCCCCTATAACCATAAGAAATGCAAAAAAAAAATCAATGTTAATAACTCATTCTTGAATTACTCCCTTAAAAATAAAACTGGCCCCTCTGGTGTGTGTGCCCCATTTTGGAAACCACAGCTCTAAACAAATGAGCAAACATCTCCACAATGGATCACATTAAAATCGTGTAAGGCTAATACAGGTCTCATTGTTTTGGGATTTCCTTAAACTCATCAGCTGAGTTTCTGTCTTGCACACTGAAAAACTGTGCTGAAACCTGATAAAATGCTCTTTCTGTGCAAAGAAGTAGATTTCCAGCTTAATGTTTCTTAAAGGTCTTTATAATTACCTATAGGACATACCTTTTGCTTTCTCCCTCTCCTAATCATTGGCTTGAAAATAACAACCCCAGCAAAATGGAGTGGATAAACTAAACAGATTGTGCAAAAATTAAAGTGTTCATGAGTCTTAGATTTGGAGGAGAGATTGTAGAAACATTGAACAGCTGTCATAGCTAAGAGGGGCCAGAGCATCTAATTAGCAACTACATCAAATGAAGTGTATATAAAAAAAATAACCTCAAAGTACTGTGATTGGTTTTGACTTTCTTCTAATTATTTTATTGTGGTAAACTATGTTCTAATCTTGGCTTTCTCCCAATGACTCACTTTCTTATTTCTGAAAAAGAAATTCCAGGTTCGTAAGCAAGAGTGACCTTTACCTTTAAGATGCTTTCTTTTAATACAAATTATACAATATGTAGGTTAAAGTGAAAAATGTATAAAATATGAATCTGCCACTTTCAAAATTCTGGTAGCCACTACAAAATCTGTCATGCTTTCACTGGGCTAAATGCAGTTGTTAGTCTTCCACTAGATTGGAGCCAACACATCTGTGAGACTTACATAGATTTCAATTTAACAAGTCCCATTTGTTCCCTGGGTCTATTCTAGATGGTATTATCAGGTGGGTTAAACCACAGGAGCCCCTCTTACATGAATGTTATTACATATTCCCCCACGATCCAGCTTCTTGCAACACTTTAATGTTTGTTTGGCACTAAGCTTGGATTGGCTTTAATATAAACTGAACTGTGCTAACAAATGACAGTCAAGCCAAATGTATTCAATATGACAGCAGTGCTGGATGCATCCAAAATGTGAGGTAATGCAAAGAACAACAGAAAGACGGGTGTGCAGAGCAACAATCAGGGATAAGGTCAGCAATAAGGAATTACCCCAAAGAATCAGACTGCATGATGTAGTCAATGAACTAAATGAGGCAAAAAGAAGATGGACAGGCCATATAACCCACCTAAAAGATAACAGATGAACTTGTCAGCTAACAGACTGGATACTAAGGGACCACAAAAGACCACTAGGCAGACCCCAAAAATGATGGGATGAGCGGATGATAAAGGTTTTCGGTCAGAGATGGAAACAGAAAGCTAAGGATAGAACATTTTGGATTTCAGTTGATTTGCGCTTAAGTATATAAGCAATAACAAATCAATATTGGATAGAATAGGATAAGCAATTTGTATTTTTGTAGTTATTTAAGTATTCAGTTGCTAGCTGTGGTTATTCCTCCAAACCAGGAGTGTCCAAAGTACAGCCCGTGGGCTGGATCTGGCACCTGATGCCAATTCATCTGGCCTGTGCTGCCCTCGTCACTCTCAGATGAGGGCAGCATGGGCCGGATCAATTGGCATCAGGAGCTGGATCTGGCCCATGGGCTGTAGTTTGGAACCCCTGGTTTAAGCAGAGAAAATGGCACCTTAAAGTCTATCTCATCCTGCTGCAAAACAGATTGGCCCATTGAACCATATGACCAGCCCACTGGCCCATGGTCTGAAAAGTTTGGGTACCCCTGCTTCAAGCAAATGTAACACGTGGATTAAAAGAGCACAATCATCTCTAGTTGCATAATTGTTCTAACCATGTAGTAGCAAACTATGTTGAACAATCAGAGTATGATAACACTAATCTTTTTGCCATCAAACAGTTCCACTGTGTTATATAATGAGGCTCAGGGTGTGATTAGATGGCTGATTTATTCTGGCTTGGATCATGCTCAACAGGGTCACTTCAAGATGCAGTATGTCATTCGAGGGGATCCTTGTATCCCTATGCAAGGACTGACTACACCACACTTCAGGCGATCCTGTTTAGCAAAATTCCCATTTCTCAGAATCCTTAAGCAGCTTAGGTGAAGCATGAAGAGAGAAGCTTGTTAACAATCTTGAGGAACAGGAAGCTTTCTCTTGAAATTTTTCTTGCTGGCCCGTTGCTTTTCTCTAGGAGAAGAGGAAGGAAAGAGAGGTTTTGCGTTTTTTTTAATTGTTGCAAACTGACACAGTGCATCAGCTATGCTTTGAGAGCATTAAAAAAAGCCTTATCAAAGCATTGCTGATGCATTAGCTGCAATTAAAAAGAAATGTGAAGGTTCCTCTCCCTCACCCTTTCTAAGTGGCTTTCAAAGGGATGGGCCACCAGCCAGTCGCTTTGGTTTGAGCCCTGCAATCATACATACTGGAACTAAACCAAAATATGAGTTCAGGGGAGAGTTAAACTCCCAAGTGTGATATTGAAAACATTGCATACATCCCATCTTTCTAGATTCGATGGTATGAATAGACATTATCCAGAACGAGAGATAAATACAGCATAAAAAGAAGAATACACTGAGGTCTTTGGAATGTTGGACCTATGCAGACAAGCCTCTTTGGTTCTGATGTAAAGAAAGAATGCTTATTGCAGATTGCGTCTCTAAGACCTATCTCTACACATTTGCTCTCATGTAGTCTTGCAAAGCAGTGTTGTAATGTTCCTGTCTTGCTGTCATAACATTGGCTTGCCACTGCAGCCCCATCAGAACACGCCATTTGAAGCTTTGATGTGCTGACAGATGAAGCTTTACAGTTCCAACAGTGAGTCATCCCTACAAGGCAAGAAGTTACCAATTTCCCCTTTTTATAAACATACTGTGAGAATCTGGTATGCTGTACATAATAAAAACTATGTTCCTTCAAGTCAGTTCCAACTTGTAGTGACCCTTTCCAGGATTTTCTAGGTTTAAAATATAGCACACGGAAGTGGTTTATTGTGTCCCTCACTCAGCTCCCCAACCAGTTATGCTGCATGTAATTCTATAGCTCTGTATAATATATTACTCTCACACCTTTTCAGATATAATATTATTGTGCAAATATGTTTGTGCAACGTTATGTACTTTCTAATATATAAGAACTAGCTGGTAAAATGAGGAGATGCGTGCAATGATGTCAGACTCATTTACTACATTGAAAAGAACTGTGCAGTACTGTATTTTTAAAAATGGAATCATTGTTTCTCTTAGGGATGTTTTTAAAGGTCTTAGGGCACAAGTCATCCCAAATTACCACAGTTGTATAATATATGGGCTGTTCATTAACCTTTGCTGAGATGATTTAACCCCCCACCCACCCCCAGTTCTCTCACTTGCAAAAGATATGATCTTGGTTCTCTCAGCTTGTGGTTTGACATATAGTAGATGCCTTCCACTTCCCAAACCAAAATTGTGCAGCAGCCACAATATGGGAATCCTATTATGGAGATATTTACATGCAAAAATGTCACCAGTTGCTATTATCAGTCAGTTTCCTTCCCTTCAACATGTACTAGGGAAGATGTAATGCTCTTGATGTTTCTTGTTACTGGACAAAAATTATCTGATACATTTATTAATCGTACTGTGATGCTTCTTACACGAACAAAGAAAGGAAGTCTATTGCCTGCTAAGGTCCAGTACTTCTGACCTTGAGAAGAAATCTCAAGTGAGTATTACTGGATTATGCCTTTTGATCTGGGGATTCTTCCAAGCCACTGAGATTTAGCTTTAAGTAAGAGTTTGCACAAAGCTCTCTTAGAGATTTATCACAGTTGCATGCATTTTACTGTGGAAATAAGTCTTTCTGCATTCATTTGGTCATATTTTCAGGCAAGTACGCATAGAATTACAGCCCTAGTTTATTTAGCCACAGGTAGTGGTCCATCTAGCATTATCACTGTTGGCTTTTCCAAAATTCCGGAGACTTGAACAACAGCAGCAACAGGAATGGGGGAGGAGAATGAACAAGTTCATTGCGGACAAATTCTCTCAGCCTCCAGTGTCCAAGCGACATCGCAGTGTTTGTACTTTTGATATTGAGAAAGTTCTTCTTGGTCTTTGGAGGAAAGGCCTGGCCTCCTCCTTTTGATTTCCTGCTCTGATTTCTAGAGATCCTCTCTATCCAAACTAGAGTATATTTGTGTACTCCAGTTTGGTTAGAGGATTGTAGCTCTAAAGATTTGCACGCTTTTGTTCTCGTATTGTTGCAACTTGAGTTAAGCCAGCTATTACTCAGTCTCACTGTCAGCCACATTGAAAGCTGTTTTGGATCTCTTTAAATAAACAATAGCATGAGATGTTAATACCATTGGTGGTTTCCCTGAACATACAGATCCTGGAAGGTAGAAAATGCCGAAGTTTAATTTTAAACATCTTCTTCCCCTACTCTCAAGCGGTGCTGTTGGAGGCTTTTGAAAGCCTGCAAAAATCTCCCAAAGGTCACTATGGCTTTTAAGAACATGCCTATCATTGTCTCTGCTGTTCCTTTGAATCTACCTTAATGATAAGTATAGAGAATTCCATCCTGTTTGGCATGGAGCCCATACACAAAGTCTCACAAATGGTTCTGGTCACGCAAATATGCTATGTTGTTGCAGGCTTACATTTCAAGGCAGGTCAGGACAACCTAAGAGTATTCCCAAACTCTGTCTCTTTTCCTTTCACTGATGTGCTGGTACAATCTGAATTTCAGTTGGGGATTAGTTACTGGCTGTTAGGCAGCTCTTCTTGAAGAAAGAGTCCACAGTCTGATTAAACTAAAACTGCAGATGTTACAGAATACATCCCTCTGGACTCTATGTTGGATTCCTCTGTCTATAAGCTAAATTGTATGGTTGGATATGTGGACTTTTAAAACACTTTTCTTCTCTTTTCCTCTTTACCTTCATATAACTACTACTAAGTCATTCACATCCTTTAAGGTGAAAAACACAAGATACACTCACCCTTTTGGACCAAGAAGATCAAGCAGTCAAATCTACTGAGGAGATTTTTAAAATCCATGTTTCACTGAACGGAGTATTATGGTACCGGCAAGCAAGGTTTTCTGTTTTTGGGAGACTGGGAGGCAGAAAGTCAGCAGTTCGATTCCCGAATACTGCAGGATGGAATGAGCTCCTGTCTCTGTCCCAGCTCCTGCCAACCTAGCAGTTCGAAAACAAGAAATTGCAAGTAGATAAATAGGGACCACTTTAGTGGGAAGGTAACAGCGTTCCGTGCGCTCCGGTGTCTAGTCATGCCTGCCACATGACCATGGAAACATCTGCAGAAGCTGACAGTGCTGGCTCTTCGGCTTAGAAACAGAGATGAGCACTGACCCCTAGAGTCGGATACGACTGGCTTTTGAGCAAGGGAAACCTTTACCTTTACTACTGTGTATTAACAAAACTCTCTTCTTCAACTAGGTAAAGGTTGTCCTTGCTCGAAAGCCAGTCGTATTTGACTCTAGGGTTCAGTGCTCATCTCTGTTTACTGCTAAAGTGGTGCCTGCATCTGTAGACATTTCCATGGACATGTGTACCTTCCCACCGAGTGGTACCTATTTATCTACTTGAAATTGCTTCCTTTTGAACTGCTAAATTGGCAGGATCTGGGACTTGAGCCACCGCAGTACCCTTCTTTAACTAGGCAGGCTCTAAAGAGAACATGATGCACTGCGGAGAAAGTTGCTGCTAATCTTGAAAATAAAAAACCACACACATTTGAACTGTGAAAAGCCTACTCCATGCACAGTCCATTACATTGTGAATGATTCTTGGAAAAGAGTGTGTTTAAAGAAAAGTGGGTTCTTTAAGCGTTGATTACATTTTGCCGTCCTTATAGGCCTTCTTAAAGTAGCAGCTCCCACTTGCGAGATTCTCTGCTTAACATCACCCTAGGCCAGTGATAGCGAACCTTTTAGAGACCGAGTGCCCAAACAGAGGAGCAGAGCAAACTTTGTGCTGGGGGGAGGGAGGAAGCACTCCCTTTGGGCTGCTGGGCAGAGGGGTGGGACAAACTCTGTGCTGGGGGAAGGAGGAAGCGTTCCCACTGGGCTGCTGGGCAGAGGGGCAAATTAACTTTGTGCTGGGAGGAGGGAGGAAGCGCTTCCTTTGGGCTGCTGGGCAGAGGAACAGGGCAAACTCTGTGCTGGGTGATGGGAGCAAATGCCTCCATTGGGCTGCTGGGCAGAAGAGCGGAGCAAATTCTGTGATGATGCAATAGTGTGTATGCCAACAGAGAGGGCTTTGAGTGCCTCCTCTGGCCATAGGTTTCATCACCACTGACCGAGGCTATTTTATTTTAAGGGATGCAAATAAAAATCAATATGCCCCCACTACTTCTGGTTTCTTGAATGTTTCTTAGTCAGATCCCACAAAGTTAGCCCTACCGTCAGATAGATGCAGGCCTACTAAATCACTCCTCCACCCCCACTGTCAATGGCAGCATTGATATGTCTTGCACACCATGCATACTGTCAAGGAATTAAATCCAGCATTCTGCGTGCGTGCAGTGGAGTGTGCAGCATTACACCTGTATGTGGAGAACAGGTCAATCATGGAGTGACAAGGCAGCACTAACTCGAGTTCTGAGCTTTCAGCAATCACTTGGATGTATTCTATTATTCAAATTCTTACAGCTCCCCTCTCTTCCTTCTATAGTGTTAGAAAATATAGATATACAGATATAGATATATAGATATACATACATATACATAGATATATATGCATATTCTTTCTGCTTATTTCTAAGTACGTTTGAAGAAACCCCCACAACATAAGTTTTTATTGGACCTTTGGCTGAACCAAAGGAGGCATATTTTCTCCGTCTCTCTGGAACTTCATTCATATGCACATCATATGCAATCTGACTGACTCCTACTGTACCTTTGAACAGATCCAATCAGACGCCCATATGCATGCAAATGAGGCTCCTGGAGCCTTGTTCTCAACAGCAGAAAAGAGGAATTAAAGAGCAGTTTCTTGAGGAGACTTACAGCAGTGACAACCTTCCCCTAAACACATGTTCACCTGCATGTGTCTCTGTTCATGCACCTATGTGCACATGTATGCACGCACACACACACACACACATCTCTTAGGCCTTTTTTATTTAGTATTTTTACACTTTCGTTGTACTTGCTAGGGAAAAGCCCTGGAACTCACTTTTCCAGACAGCAGCAGTGTATTTGAACAAGGATTATTTGTTTTAAAAATGATTAAAATGGAAAGGGATTCAGGGTTTGGTTTTTAATCCTTTCTTGCATAAAGGGAACAGCATTCTCTCCTTGCCTTCACAAACAAAACAAAAACAGAACCAGAATGCTTGTGTCACAAGTCAGTGAGTGTTAGAAAAAAGAGAGGCCGCTGCTATTGTCTGAAAACAAGGGAAATAATTAAAATTATTATGGAGTAATTGCATATCACACAACAACCTCCCACTCTTATGAGCTACAATCCAAAACAGCTCCTGCAAAGCAGGCTCAAGGGCAGAGGTTCTGTATATCATTCAAAGACCATCTGTCATTCAATGGCTGTGGTCCCTTCCCAGCATTCAGAGGGCAGGCTTGAAATGGGAGTTTTGGCACCCCTTTCACCATTTGCTAACAAACAGCAGTGATGGCAGATAAATATGGCAAACAATAGGCGCTCCTAATGAACTGGAAAAGGATAGGGCTTTTTGGATTTGACACCAAGAGGTTCCTGGTCTTCTGCTAGGCTCCTGGGATTCCCAGTGCTTGGTTTTTGCCATGTGGTTGAACAGGCAGACATCTGCAAGCGGGCCTAGGCTTTTGCAAACTCAGCCAACCTGCTAAAGGGTTCATTTGAATAACATCAATTGTAAACGCGCATGTGCAGCTAGGCAGGCATATGCATGTACTTACACAGTCAGAGTGAAAGCTCAGTCTGGGTCCAGAAAAGGCTAAAAGCAACATTCAAAAAGAACACTGATTTATACTTTTAATGTGGGATGGGGAGGAGGGTGGAGGGTGGGGGTCAGAGACTTATATCATTGCCCTGTCTTGTACTTCTACCTACTCTTGTAACTTCTAGCTTTCTTTGTAACCATTAGCTGAAGGTTCTGCAAGTGTGCTCTTCACTTGCCATCATTTCACCAAATCATAGAATAACTGAGTTGGAAGGAGCCCATGTGGTTATTGAGTCCAGCACCCTGATCAATGCAGAATCCAAAGCAAAGCAGATCTGACACATGGCTTTTCAACTTTCTTTTGAATGACTCCAGCACTGGAGTGCTCACCGCCTCCCTCCCAAGCTGGTATCTTTATTTTATTGTCTTTTGGATTCTGCTGCGAAGGTAAGCAAAATACCTTGTACATCAAGCCATAATGAATTGCTCACAAGTTTAGTATCATCTAACATGTATGATGAGAATTCAAAGTTATGAGTGACTTGACCAGTGGTGGGATGTCAAAAATTTTACTACCCCACCATGATGTCATCACAGTGTGGGTGGAGCTAACATCATGATGTCATGACATTGTGGGCGGAGCAAAATAAAAAATAATAATAAAATAAAAATAAGCACACACACACACACACCCCTCAACCCACCCACCCACCCACCCACAACACAAGGACAGCAAGGAGGCCGTGCATATGCACCAAGCACTGTAGGCATGCATGCACACCAAGTGCTTGGCGCGTATACACAGTGGGGGAACTAGTAAAAAGGTAAGCCCCGAAGGTGGTTCCCCCCAAAAGCTACTACCAGTTCTCTGGGACACTGGGAAAAGTTACTACCAGTTCTGGCGAACTGGTGAGAACCTGTTACATCCCATCACTGGACTTGACTAACCGACCTGACCCGACCCAAAACCATCCATCCATCCATCCATCCATCCATCCATCCATCCAACCAACCAACCAACCAACCAACCAACCAACCAACCAACCAACCAACTAACTAACTAACTAACTAACTAACTAACTGAAAGCAGAATCACAAAAATCAACACTGTTCTTTTCTTGGTGAAACCCCAATACTGATCTTTGAGAGCTAGATCTCTCCTATTACATTTGTATATTACTGTAAGCGTGTGCATGCCTTTTACAAAAGCAGAAGCAGCAGGATGCATCTATTTGTGCCTGTGAGAGAAAGAATAAGACTGGCATCACATCACATAGTGAGGGCAAGGCAATGTTTTCTGCTCACTCAAGGGTCATTAAGACTCAGGTCCAAATACAGTCAAACCTTGCATAAAGAGCGCTTCGCTTAAAGAGTAACTCGCTTAAAGAGCAGAATTTTATCTGAATGTTTGCTTCGCTTAACAAATAAAACCAACCAAAAGCTTGCTTAACAAATAAATTGGGGTTCACAATCCCCCCCCACAATTGGTCACTTACAATGGTGTTTTGCTTAAAGACAAACTCGCTTAAAGAGCAATTCTGTGGAACGCATTATGCTCTTTAAGTGAGGTACAACTGTAATGCATTTTTCTCTTTTTCTTAAATAATTTTCCAGCCAATTTTTTTCTTCAAAAAATGAAGTACCTATCTCCACATGAGTGTTAAGCCGTAGGCCATCAAGAGATAAACCAACAGGCATTATGGCTGAAATCCTGTTACTTAGTGTAATAAATCACAATGGAGCAGGCCTGTTGAAATCAGTGAGGATTTGGTGAGGAACGTCGTCCATATGATCCCTCTGGCAGGGATAAGGGTGGTTTAAAGGGAATTGCATGGCTTGGTGATACACACGGAGCTCCTGGAGAACTACAGCAACTGGTGTAGACCAGTGATGGTGAACCTTGGCACTCCAGGCGTTCTGGAACTTCATTTCCCAGAAGCCCTGATCAGCAGAAGTGCTGACTTGGGCTTCTGGTAATTGAAGTCCAAGAACACCTGGAGTGCCAAGGTTCACCATCACTGGTGTAGACAATCTTGAGCTAGATTGGAGGCGGGGAACTTGCAGCCTTTTTTGGTTCCCAGTATGGCCTCTTGCAGTATTGTCATGCATTACAGGCGGGTGATGCAGCAAGGCGCCACATGCCCATTAGTACACTTGAGGAAGTGAAATCGGTAATCAAGTAAGGTCCTTTTACCCTATAAGAATTTTCCTCTATTATGGCCCAGGGTTACTGGGATATAAACAATAGCGACTAAAGATCAATCAACTACAGGGCTTGTGAAGAGGCAGGTCACTTAGAACGCCCATTGATAATCTGGTACAAAATGGCACTTCTTGGGTGGCAATCCGTGAACAAGGTGCCATTGACCTTTTCAACGAACCCTTTCTATGTTAAATACTTACCCTACTCGTTTAGTTATTGAGATGGGAAAATGCTCTCTTGATATAGCTTTGTCTAAAACAGTTCTATTTATTTCTTTTATTCTCCTTTGTGCAAATACATGTACACTCTTACTGTTAGATCTTCCTGTGTTCTTCTTGAGGAAGCATCACTATTGCTGGCTTTGTTTTCTTTTAAAAAAGAGAGTCTTATTTGAAGTCTTGAATATTTCCTTCCTCAACTAAGAGTACAGCAGGAAAAACAATGAAAAGACTTCATATGTTCCAGGTAAATACTTATTTTTTTAAAAAAATAAGTTTATTGCATTTTTTAGTCTTCTGTCAAAATATGATCATTTTGCTTATACTGTAATTCCTATTTATTACATGGTAAATTAAATACCCAGTACAGTTCATTGTAATCATTGTTTTCTTAACATAATTATTGTTACTTTTGTAAATTCATATATTTTGTAGTAACTCCATGAACGATTTTATAATATTTTCTTTCAACTACAACAAGGGTTTTTTTATTGGAAGTAGAAACATTTTTCAAAGCATTTATTTTTTATTTAATATTTATTACTATATTTAATATTTTTAAAATTTTTAATAATACAAATTTTTAATTCATTAAATGTTTAAAATTTCCATTTTTAATATTAATTTTAACATTAATTTTGATATCAACAGTTTTTTAATTAACCAATTTATTTTTCTAGAAGTTGTTACCTCAGCAATGTTGCAAGTGAAAAGAGTAAGGACAGTGAAAGAAGAAACGAGGATGTTTAATGACAAATGGCAGTTACAATACTATGTTGTTCCTATGGAGAATAAAATGATGTGTTTGACCTGTAATTGTATAATTTTGATCATGAAAAAATATAATGCAAAACAAGCATTACCAGACACATATGAATCACAATTATGCTGCTTTAGAAGGGGAAGTTCAGAAAGAACCTCTAAAGAAATTAAAATTAAGTAAAATCCAACATCAGCAATTTTTGCAAAATATGACAGACAGAAGCAACCTAGCTACTGAAGCAACTTTTAAAGTGGCTTATATATTTGGGAAGAAAGGTAAGCCTTCCAGTAATGTTGAGATCATTAAAGAACGTCTGGATTCAGATAAGGCTAAAATGAGGTTCAATCATAAGTAAGACAACTTTTGTTAATATTCGGTGAGCTTTAGGAAAAGAAAGCTACAATTGTGGCAAAGAATATGGGTAGAATGTTCTACAAACCTTGATTCAAAAAATTTCATATGGGTATTCTATTTGTGATGACAATATCAATTGGCTTAGGGGTTAAGGCGCTGAGCTGGATACTGGAAGGCCGGGTTTCGATACCTGAGGGTTGCACTTGGGTACCTGAAAGGAGCCTCATTTGGGTGTCCTCTAAAAATCCTTTCAACCCAGAGTAATCTCTGACACAAAATTAGTATTATTAATTGAATTTCATTATTTTTGTTTTGAAATCATGGAAATGTGTATATGCACCAAGAACATACCTTAAAAATACAGTCAAACCTCACATAACGAGTGTTTCACTTAGCAAAAAACTCGCATAACGAGCGAGTTTTTCTCTAAGTGGTCCAAGTCGCATAATGAAAATTTTCACCTATATGTATGTGACCTACAATACAGAGTGCAGCCTGATGAGCAATCCTTGTGATGAATTTTGGCCTTCAAATTGAAAAAAGTTCCCCAACCCTGAACTAGAGGGTCTATGTGAAAGACAGCTTCTGATCATTCTTTGTTCCTTTTTCTCCATTAAAGTTCTCCTGATCCATTTTGAACACTGCTGTGCCTATTATTTGCATGGGACAGGAAAGCTGTCATTTGTACCAAAGAAACTGCCTATGACAATATCAAATTAGGTGGGTGCTTCACTCTGTGATGCATCGGAGGGGTGCCCTCACTCACTGTCAAAATCTCTTTCAACACATGAAAATGTAGTTCATTTCTAAAGTATGTAACACTTTGGCAGTGGTTAAGAAGCTTGCCTCATTAGCTAGAAGGCCAGCAAGTCAGCAGTTCAAGACCTAGGTACTACATGACATATTGAGCACCCGTCTCTGTCCCAGCTCCTGCCAATTTAGCAGATCGAAAGCAAGAAATTGCAAGTAGATAAATAGGGACCACTTTGGTGGGAAAAGATCTTGGGGACATGAAAGGAGCCTCATTCGGGTGTCCCCTGGGTGGAGTTTCTCCAGCAAAAATCCTTTCAACCCAGAATAATTTCTGACACAAAATTATTATTATCATGTAGATGGATATCATTTTAACCCATGACATGGGCGAGTTCTAATATGAACACAGTGCAGAGGGACATTTTGTGGTAGTGCTGTCAAGAAGAATAAATTCCACTCTTATTTCAGTTCATTTCAGATGGTCATTCATTTATTTGAAATCTCAGAGTGAAATATAACAATAAAAACAGTATAAACCCAATTCGATAATTTAAAACAATATGCATTAAAACCAACAGCAGTTCATCACAGGTAATCTTTAAATGGCTCAATAAATTTAAGCTGTAATAGCAAGGGGCTAGAGCTCTGTTCCTATTCTATCCATTTACTGCTTTGTTTTAACAAGCGTACCATTCCAGCTTCAAGCTAGGGTGATATTTTGGTAATGACCCAAACTGGAACATTTTAGCATTCCCAGAACAGATTAGAAAGGATTAAGGATCAAGAGAAGGCAGGCAGCTGGTCAGTTTACCACACATTGTTAATGTGGAAACATGCCATGCAGGGGAAACGTGAGATATGGCATCAGAAGAAATCTTGTAGTGCTTTTAGAAAATGCAATGATTTTAAAGTTAAAAGGATAAAATAAGGAGTGATTAGAGAAGACAAAACAGAGCTTGCTCAATGATTGCCACAAAAATGTTATAATCAAATCAGTACAACTTGAATCCAACAAATTGGATTGATATGGTCATGTTTGGCCACTGGCAATCAAAATATTGGTGTATGTGGTGCAGAAACTATACTAGAACCAACCAAGACTGTTTGGAAGCTTTATACTGTAGTTGACAAGCTTTTCTCCTGAATTGGTGAGATCAAAGGGACTCTGAAAGCTTACGGGAAAGTTACAAAACATTTGAGTTAGTCTTCCAGAACTTCATGTCAACATAGTCTCCAGCCATGTCAAGATGTTGACTGGGATGAGATGTTTTCCTTATCAGGAGAAAAGAGGTATAGAAATGAAACAATAAAATAAATAGAAAGTCACTTCTCTTTAATAGTGAGGGAGGAGGAATCTGTTGTCAATGATTTCTGTTACACCAGTCAACAGACAGGATTGGAAGTAGTCAAATAACATGTAGATGAAGATTTTTAAAAAATTTACTTCACATATTTTATACTTTGATTTTTAAAAGTAAAGTGGAAAATGTAGAGTCCTTCATTTCACTGACTACACTGTTTTGTAAAATGTAATCCTTTCCCTTCCAATGTCTTTCATAGTTCTGTTCTTGAGTGTATACCAGAAATGGCTCAATATCTTCAAAGGCATCAGTGATTGCTAGATCTGTAGAATTCCTATGTACTTTCCATTCACATAAATTCAAAATTTGCTGGTGTCGTACTGTACTTAAATGATATTATCTTTGCAGGAAACCCTTTAGCACTATGAGGATATTGCTGTTCTGGTATTGTCTAGAACTGGAATTAAAATTGTGGTTCTACAACATACTTATTGAACTAATGTATTATTGGAGAAGCCATGGTGACTTAGTGGTTAAGGCACTGAGCTTGACAACCGGAAAGTTGGCAGATCAGTAGTTTGAGACCAAAGTACTGCACAACGGAGTCAGCTTCCATCGTCTGCCCAAGCTACTGCCAACCTAACAGTCTGAAAGCAAAAGAAATTGCAGGTAGATAACAACTTTGATGGGAAAGGTAACGGCCATCTGTGCACTTCAACATCTAGTTAGGACTGCCACATGACCATGTAAACATCTGCAGATGCTGCTGCCTCTTTGGCTGTAAACAGATTAGCACCCCACCTCTACCCCAGAGTTGGATATGACTAGCTTTTGAGCAAGGGGGAACTTTACTATTATTGGTGACAATCTTCTCCAGGGATTCTCAAACTGTGGCCCATGGGCCAAACGTGGCCTGTGGTGCCATTTCATGTGCCCGGCCTGTTGGCTGATGTAGCCCTCATGTAACCCCAGCCTGTTGGCTGATTTGATAACTACCCCCCTCTCTCTTAATTCTTTTAAATCTTTTCATCTTTTATTTTTTTTACTGGATTGTGCATTGTTTTATTATTGAATTTATTATTGGGATTTATTGTGTTTTTGATATTTGGTGATGTTCTGTGATACTATGTTAGCTGCCCTGAATCACTCTGTGAGTAGGGTGGCATACAGGTGTGAATAAATAAATAAATAAATAAATGTGAAAAGTTCACCTCCAATTTTCCTGATTTTTTTCAACAGACTAATACACATTTGGAAACCCAGTTAAAGCAAGTTTTTTTGGGGGTGGCAGGATACTCCCAAGCTCCCATTGAAATGAAATTCTACCTGTGCCGACTGTATGTTTTATGTCAATCCTCACAAGCTGCAGGTAACCATTGTGAGCTAAAGCACTGTGTAGGTCTGAAATGCCAGGATTAGGAGTGCTGAGTCTGATTTATGTTCCCCTCAGTCAATGCAATTTCTATTATCTCCTCACATATGTCATCAAGATTTCCCAGCGAATTCTTGTTTTTGATAATAATATTTCATGCAGGAGTCTGAGGAAAAGCCTTTCAATCTGCCATTTAGAGTGTCGTTTGTTCAGTTAATGTGCCATCTGCATATGCTTCATATGTGGCAGAATGATTTTGTGCTGTGTCACTCACAGGTGACTTGTGTGTTCTTTGTGCAAAACCAAAAATATAGCCAGAACCACTGGATGCTTATTATGCAGGCTTCTTCTCCAGAGATCCCCCCCCCCAAACAGGCTGTAGGATTACCTGAAATTTTGTAACAGTGGTTGGGATGGTCCACTACAGCTACAGCTTTGGCCACAATCTAGTAGGAAGGAAAAAAAACACAGGAAAGTGGTGATGTTGAAAATCTCTGTTTCCTTTTGACTGGAAATTGCATGGAGATACTTCCTAATAGATTGACTTGTCTTCTTCCAAGTTAGCACACCTTCCATGATGTTCTCCATGTAGATGCTCCTATAGTCATCCAAAGTATATACTGTATTATTCTGGAAACAAGTGGGAAGGATAGAGCAGAAATTTCATCATTAACAGCAACCACAGCAGCAGGAGTGAGTAGCATTTACGTTTCTCTTTAATAACAAATAGTTAATTAAGGATATTCTCATTTAATTCAGAAAAGTATGGTAACAGTGGCCATGTCACAATTCAAACTGTTTACAGACGAGACTTTTATTTCCACATTTTCAATCTACACTCTATACTCAATCCCCTTTCATGACAGGTCTAGACGTCATCATTTTCAGATCAGAGAGTTCTCATGTTTTCCCACCACTTCTTCCATTTTTCCCTTTTTAAATGTAGACATTGTATTAAGTGAAAGGAGGGGAGCGGGAGAGAAAGAGAAAATAGCTAGACAATGTCTTCTATTACAAAGCTCCAGGGCTCTCCAACTGGACCCAACCAATGTTATAATTTGTGAATTGTAATGGAACACAAGATGTGCTTTGCTGGATTAGATAAAAGCCTGCCTAGCCCAACATCCTGTCTTCATAATGGACCATAATATACCATCAGGAAACCTACAAACAACAATATGAGAGTATCATGTCTCTCCTGTTACTTTCCCCATAGGAGTTGGTATTCAAAGGAATATTTATTTATTTATTTATTTATTTATTTATTTATTTATTACATTTCTAGCCCACCCATCTGGGATATTTTCCTTTGTTGGGCGGCTTAAAAGATATTTAAAATTTGTTTACAATAGAAAATTAGACATAAATAATAAATGCACTAAATACATTATAAATAGGGGAGAAAATTAAAATGATGCTCTGCCTCCCCCCACCCCCAATTAAAAAAGCCCAACAACAGAGAACACGTCTTGACAAAGGAAAAAGTTAATCAAAACCTATTGCTCGGCTGTTGGTAGTATATCCTTAAAAGCTTTTTTAAAAGAGGAAATATTTTAGTTGTTTGTTTAAATAATAGAGACAGAGCCTTGTGCAGCTCAACCAGCAGAGAGTTCCTTCCACAAAGTTGGTGCCATCCCCGAGAAGGCTCTTCTCCAAGTCACAGCCTTTCTTGCTAATCACCTGGACCTGCACCATCTGGAAGGAACAAAAGATGTGGGCTGATGTTCAGAGGGCAAGACATTCTGCTAGGTAGGAATGGTTTGGGCATTAAAAGTTAGAACTGACACCTTGTACCTGATACGGAAAGGAACGGGTAGCCAATGCACCCTAGCCAAGGCTGGAAAGATAGTGCCCAAATGCTGTCCAGCAAGATAGTAAAATGAACATGACACAATTGGGCTTTTTCGGAAACTAAACTTTCCCACTGCTTTCCTCTCTCTATTCCACTCTGAGGGTTAGTAATGTATGTTCTTCTTTGCAGAAGGGAAGAAGTGTTCCTCCTCCACCCCATTTCTCCCCCCCCCCTCGGAGGAATCTGACAGCTTTGCTTCATAGCATTATTGAGGTCTGAAGGGCATCGTTGTCAAACAATCCACACCGGCAACTCTTAAATATTTGACTTCCTGCATAACTTGACTTCCCATAGTTCTTCTGTGACTGTCAAGCGTGATTCAGGATGCTGAAGCAGCTCTTTGCCGTATAAATATTCACAGACCTGGCTGCGTTTGCAGTAACTATATCATAACCTGAAGCTGCCCTTGCCTTTCTTTGTTGCTGTTGATCATTTCCAGTTCAGACCCATTGACTGGGTGGTCATCTGGGTAGTTTAGATTGTTCAAATCATATTTAGGGTGAGTATTCCCAGTGGCTACTGGTGAGGGTGGGGGAATCTATCTTCAAGAGATTCCTGCATATAGAATTACTGATGCTATGTTGAACCTTCTCCTTGAAACTTTAATTTTTAAACACAGGGTATTTTCTTTTTTCTTGTTCAAAATTCAACAGCTCATTTTCCTTTTTGCTTTCCTTTCTAAACAGTAGGGGGATTCAATTTTTTTTACTACCTACTCTGTGGGCATGGTATGGTGGGCGTGGCCCGAGAGAAAGCCCTGCATTGCACCCGAATGACGACTACTGTATATACTCGACTATAAGTCATCCTGAATATAAGTTGAAGTACCTAATTTGGACCTCTAAAACTAGGAAAATAGATTGACCCAAGTATAAGTCAGGGGTGGAAAATGCAGCAGCTGCTAGTGAGTTTCTATAATTAAAATACATGAAAATATGGTAAAATTAATTAATTTAGACATTTGTGCCAGTATGTTTTTGAGTGTTTACATTGACCTGTGTTTACATTTTTGGACCTCATTTTGGGGGATAAAAACCCAACTTATACGTGAGAATATACAGTACTTTATTTCAAAACTTGCACGGGTGGAACCAGCCAGAATTTCTGCTACTGGTTCTGGTGAACTGGGGCAAACCTGCTGAATCCCACCACTGTTTCTGAAGTACAGTATTTTGAATTCAACCAATCTGAATTTATACACTCAGTGAACAAACCTTACATTCGGTTCTGCCAAATGTAAGAAGAAACTGACTGAAGGTTTCTTCTCCTGTAGGTTTGGTAAACCATCAGGGCAGCTAGAGATGTTGTCCATTGAGTCTCCTAACTTCACCATTTTATTTTCAGGGTAGCCCTGGCAATGTTTATGGTTCCCAATTATGTGAAGGGCAAATAAACCTTTGAGGGAGAGACAACAATAGTGGGACTGCAGGTGGGCTGCTCACATGCTCCTGGTTGAGAATTGTTTGGTGCTCCATCTACCTCGGGAATTCTTTTGTTCTATGACTGAGCCTATCTGTATGCCACAGAGAGAAAAGCAACAATCTCTCCTTATTATAACAACTTGAAACCTTAAAACTATTTATGGCCACTCACTTCTACGACACAAACCCTGCATTTATTACCAGTTGCTGTAGGGATTTATCTGTACTACTCTAGCCTCCTGTGTGGGCTCTATTTTCTTTCAATACAAGCCTACGTTGTTAATATGTACAGTGGAAACAGCGTGAACAGGGGAACCTTTAATCCCCATTTCTTCAAATTATATTATGCTTCTTCTTTTATTTGTTGGATTTTTTTTAAAAAAACCCCTCTGTTTATAGGAATGCTGCCCCCTCCCTCCCTCTAATCTTATTCAATGACATTTCACATCTTCACTGTGTAGAAGGGGCATCTATGTAGATCTTTCAAGGAGATTATATGGGTCACCTTCAATCAACTTTCTGGTGTCCCTGAAAGAATTCATTTAATCATAACTGATAAAATAAATGCCACACCACCCCAAAATTAAATTAAAATCTCCTTGCAACAAGGAAGATAACATTAAGACATATCCATCATTGCTCTCTGTCTCTGCACACACAGATAAACAAAGAGATTTATAAAGCTGGAATTATTGCAGTGTTAAAACAGAAAATCAGCCATATTAAATTAAACTTTATATATTTGTCAAAGGCTTTGCAGAATGTAGTCAGAGACCACGCTGGGTAGACTTTACAAAGGCTCAACAATGCATTACAGAAAAAACAGAAAACATTGTACCCAATCATTTTGTAATAGTGTAACACAACCAGCTTGTTCTGTGGATATACATTTGGTTTCCATTGCTCCTCTGTAGGTAATGGCTTCCTAATGATTCTGTAGGGAAATGAAAACTGGTCCACACAGGTTAAATAGCCCCATGTGAATTCATCCAGAAGTTCCCAAAGACAGAGGTTGTGTGGGAAAGTGTGCCATGGATATATGATACAAAGGTAAATTCCCCTTTGTGATGTCTTATGGCAACTGTCTAAAACTAATGGGGTGGGCACTATTTGATGTTAAGGTAGGCTCTGGCTGGGTAGGAAGGAAGAACATGACAATAATTTGCGAAGGTGAGGCAACCCATTTATAATGCAACCTCAGGCATGTTGTTGTGTCACAACTATACCATGTTGTCTTTCTCCCCAAACCTATTATTGTGTTTAAATCAGGCCATGGTGAAGAAAATGTGCAAAACTTTAACACCCAAATTGTAAGAAATAAGCACACCAATGATAAATATGAACAAATCCACCTATTGAAATGTGAGTATATTTAAACCACAGTTCCGCCATTGTGGGCATCCAGGGAAAACTGATTGGCATGAGGACAAGATGATCAAGGAGGACTTCTTTGTAGTTCTTGATTGGCATCATGGGCACCTTGCCAACAATGGTATATTTGCAACAGAGAGCCTTCTTTAAGGCTGAAATTTATGTAGGGACTTGTCTGCAGATTAATATAGTTTGCCATCCTTAAAGTTTTGGAACAAGTAACAGTTTCATATGTAAATTCCTTTTTCCTTTAAGGGCTCATATATCAATGATGAAAAATACATTTATTTTGAAGTGAACTTTCATGGGAAATCAGAAGGAAGCACTTTTATTTTTTGTGTTGTTATTTGGAAGACTCAAAAGTGAACTCAAAAGTTTTCAGATAAATGCTCAAGAGGAAGGGAAAGCAATGAAATAAATAGCTCACTGACATGATAACCATTTTAATGGGTGTTTAATTTGTAACTGTTGAGTTGCATGATTTGGAATATCACCATTCAGATTGTGTGTATGAGTTCTGACCAACCTACCTAACCATGCACACATACACAGTGCCATATAAACAATGAGCAACTACTTGTGTGGTCAGAAGCTAACAAGTTGCATATGCCTATTTTTGATTTGTCCTGGCCTGCCTACATATAAAACTGCAGAGCAATCATCTGTTAGTTGTCCATCTAAAAATGAGAGCCTCTGCTTCCACTCTTGTCACTCTGTCATCCCCTCTTTTCACCAGTGGCAATTTCACCACCCAGGCCAGTTATACAGATGGGTTATCTTGCTACTTATACCTCATAATTCCGTATGCAACAGAAGATGTCTGTGCTGGTTTCCTAATTTAGGCCAGTCTGAATAATTTCTGGCAACAAACATGATCATTGCCAGGGCTGTTGTGACCTTGATTTGCACAATACCACAAAAGTACAATTGTAAAATGTTTCTGTACCATTGTTTTTTGGGAAACACTTTGTTTTGGGCCTGTTGTTTTCCCAAACCCTTCAGCCAGCATCACCAGCTGGCTGAGGGGAGGTTGTGATTTGGGACTTGTAGCTTGCAGTGTAGGAGTCACAGCCCAATCAACCTGAAACCTTCCTGGCTGTGATTCCTAACCCTTGCTTCTTTCCAATTAACATTTCTCAGCTAAAATAAAAACCAAAATAAAATCATCTGAGTGTTTGGTGTTACAGCTCTCGTGCTGTGTGTAGCTACCCTTGGTATGCAAGAAACCTGACCACCAGCTGTACAGTTTTGTGATTTTCATGTTGCTTTTATAATCCATACATATATTTATATATGTTGCATATAAAAATACTAGGCATGGGTATCACATTGATTTGCTCTAACTTACAGCTGGGCTGTGAGTACCAGTGAATGTTTTCAGACAAGAAATAAGGCAAGATTTCCCTTTTCTTTTCTTTTCTTTTCTTTTCTTAAGAAAGACATCAGAGTGTGATTTTAGTCCTGCAGCTTTTGTCATGAATTGCCATTGTGGCTAGATTAAAAAAAAAAAGAATCATAGGAACCTTTCTTCTTAGAGCAAAGGTGCATTTCCAAGGGGAGAGATGGAATGCAGAAAGGGCAAAGACAGTGTAAGTTGCCATAAAACATTTCCTGTTTCATGGCTCTTCCCTATTTCTGATAGCCAGCAGGGGGAAGTCTGACACAGGATTTGCCTCCCCTGCACACCTCCAGTATTTGTGCGTGGGGGTTGTTGGTGTTAGAAGTTCTTAATCTCCAGTCACTTTGCTGTCTTCCATATGAAAAAAAAAAGCCATCTGAACCAGGACAGATCTTGCTACCTTGATGAATCAGAGCTGCCACTCAAGTTGGGAGTGCTAAATTGTATTAGCACAAAGGCAACCACTCAGCTATTTTAAATGCTGTCTTTTAGCTGCTGATAAACAAAATGAAAAACAGCATCTTGTCTTAGTCACAGGTGTCCTTATGCCTCAGTGTTTCTACATAGAAACATTTATTTTCTGTGCTCCCATTTGATGGGCTTTGTTTCATTATACAGTATCTCTCTTATCATTCCATTGGCTAGAGAGGCGCATCTCTCTAGCACCAGAAGGAGGGCCTTCTCCGTGTCCGCCCCAGCCCTTTGGAACCTCCTGCCAACTGAGTTACGCCTACAGACAGAGCTCCTGCCCTTTCGGAAGGGCCTAAAAACCTGGCTGGCAGGGCAAGTGTGGGGCTCAAGTAATATGAGGTCCCATGTTGGGTGGTTGATCTGATGGGACAGCCACCCCTCTCTCACTCTTTTAAACTTTTTAAACCTTCTAACCTTTTAAATCTTTTTTAGTATTTTGTAAATTTATAGTTTTTTTAAAAATTAATTTTGAACCTGAATTTGTAGGGGTATAATGGGATTGTTTAGTTTGTTTTGCACTCATGTATAATCTTTTTCTTTTTTGTAAGCCGCCTAGAGTCAGGTTTGCCTGATTGGGGCAGGATAATAAATCTAAATAAATAAATAAATAATAAATATGCTAAACAAGTGCAAATATTGGGTTGTGAGTATTGAGGCAATCCTCATCAGCTGAAACAGAAAGGATTTCTGCCATTACTTCTGATGGGATGAGGGTACCCACTGCCCTCCAGTGCTGTCCACACCCTTCTGCCCCTATGCAGGCCTGAGATTTCAATGAACACAGACTCATCTTCTATCCATGTCTTCATCAGCTTTCACCAATCCTGTCATGTTTGTTTGTTTTTAAATGGCCTGCCCTAAATAGTGTGAGGTAGAAGTCAGTTGTGGGTATTACTTTTTTTTGTGCCTTGCCAGAGTATGTGTGCTTGGCCTGGCCAGTGCTGCTCTGGCTGTGGGTGCTGGGCCGCAATGACCACCGGCCTTGCTTCCCACCCTCCTACATGCCGTTGCCGCTGAAGGTGGAGCTGTTGCTGCTGAGCTTGGAGATGGGACGTTTGTTGCGCACCTGGGATGTCAACAGCGGGCTCTTTGCTGGGCTTCCACCACCATGCTTCAGCCTCTGGGTCTTGACCCAGGACCAAGGGCATCCCCAGGCCTTGTGCAGCACCGCCCAGAGCCACGAGCTGGCCATAAGAGGAAGCCTGAAGAAGAGGATGACAAAGGCAGCAGAGGAGGAAAAAGCGCCCCCTGGTCTCCACTGCGCCCTCCCAGCACCCTCCAGCCCGGGGTGGGGCCAAAGGTGCGGGTGGTGGTGAAGGGTCCCAGCACCCGTCCTCGCAGTGGACTCTCCACCTGGGCTGTCAGGAAGTCTGGGGCACCGTTGCCAGCACCCACCACAAAGTGCCGCCCGGGGCAAGCCCCCCTTGCTCCCCCATGCTACACCAGTGAGGGAGCTCCACCCAGGGATGGAAAAAGTATTTGTTAAATTCTTTGTTCTCATCAATTTTAGTTGTTTCAACCTAATGAGACACTTTGATGAGGAATTTCCCAGTCCCATTATTTTTTTTTTAATGTGCAGGCAAGGAGACAAGAAATATCCATTAGGTGCAAGGTCTCCATTAGCTGCACAAACCATTTGCAGAAAACTATTGTCTTCTTCATTTGAAAAAGGAAATAGACTCACATATACAGAGTGAGCACACAAAACAATGGTTGGTTTTCTAAAAGAGATATAAATGCTCTCTCCAATGCTTCTGATTCTTCAGAATCTGTGCAGTAAAGTAGCAAGTGTTGTTATTGTAAATCAGCTTTTCTCATCAGTGTTACAGGACTTAAAGGCCTAAATTTTCTTGCATGGTTATACAGATGGGTTATCTTGCTACTTATACCTCATAATTCCGTATGCAGCAGATGATGTCTGTGCTGGTTTCCTAATTTAGGGCAACGTGCCTCTAAAAGTTACATTGTCTTTGTTATGGCAGTGTACCTAGGTAAGAGAATTTGGGCCACTGTATAATTTAATGCCATTTTCTTTACTTTCCACACACACGAAATTAAAATGAATAAAATTTAACATTCTTCACTTCTTATTTTTATCTCTAGGGAGAGTGTCATATATACTTCTCCCTTTTGTGGGGCAGGGATTTTGCAATTCTTTGTACTCACCTGCCAGCAGAACAAAAGATTCCCATCCCTAGCTCCATTGAACATTATTAATTACCAGTTATTACTAATGTTCCTGCACAAGTTTAGATGGCGACTTCATGACATAGGTAAATAAGACGGAGTCCTGCTCCAGGGAGTTTATAATCCAGACTCTAGAGGCTTGGGGAGGAGGAGGGAGGGAACAAGGAATAAATGAACTTGGAAAAAGATACACATGTCTCAGACTTTGCTGGCATGGTTGACAAGCAGACAGTTCAGAAAAGGCATTGTGATAAAAGTGGGTTTGTGGAAAGGCGAGGATGAAAGCAAAGAAACTGGCCTCACATATTCAACAGCATGTGTTCCAAGATATGATGATTTGTTTTCACTCTGCGGTTTTCCTCAAATTGAACGCAAAGGCAAAGAAATGAGAAATAGGATGGAAGCCTCCCTTCTAACCAAGTCTTATGGTATAACAGTGAAGCTTATATTTGCCCACGATTTCCTACCTTCTTCCCCTCCTCTCCTTCCCATTTATCTTTCTTGCCTCCTCTCTGCTTCTTCCTGCTTCCCTTTGAGACTCTGCCTTTTTAAAAGTTTATAATCATGTGCAGTTCACATATTATTCATGCATGCACTTTATAAGGCTCTTTTAAGCAGACGGTGAAGGATGGAGTTCACTCTTGGGCAAAAGGTTTCATAGGAAGGTGACTTTATTACTCATCGAAGCAGGCTGCAGAATACAGATAAACGTCTATGCTGTCAGCTACCTCTCTTGCTCTTTCTCTGAGCAATGCCAACCCCCTCTCCCTTGATTTTTGCTTACAAGTTGAAATGACTCTGTTTTCCTTCTTAAATCTTTTGAATTGTCAAATAAAACATTCCCGCCCCCTAGTGGTGCTGGTTTGCTATGTTCCCCGCTATCAGTATCACTCCTACAGGAAAACAAATGTAGATACAGTACCTATTTTGGATCACTTAAAAAATATCATTGCAATCTTTTGTGATTCAAGATCAGCTCTTCAGGCAAAATTAGGGAAAGTCCAAATTTCATGGCATGTTGGCGTTTGCTAGACTGTTCTTAAACACAGATACAAAGTAGCACTCCAGCAGGAAACTGTGTCTGTTGGATGGTGGGGGACATTCTGACATTTATACATCCTTACATTAAAAAGTTCTTAAACACAGAAGGGTACAACTTGGGTATTTGCTACTCTATGACTTTTTCTTTTGCATGTGGCTGCTTACATTCTGTCCCCATGTCCCCATTTATACTTTATAGGCACAGTCTGGATACATTCAATTCGAAGGACACCTTTTGCCTCTACATCTCTCCACATCCGGAAACCAAGCAGAAAGACATATTGAACTTAAGAAAAGCTATGTCAGACAGAAAGCCAGTCTAGTACCTTAATCTATTCTTGCACTAGATACACCAGAGAGGCACACATTTAGCAGTACTGTATTCTTATGTGGAATGTTGGATTTTTACTGTCAGTGTGCAACAGACTTATACACAGCTGTTCATTAATGGACAGAAGGAATTACTTTGGAAAAATAGGTAGCAAAGTAAAAGGAAAACTTATTGTCTGAAGAAATTGAATCTTAGTGCAAAAGAAAGGGATTTGTAGATGTGTTTACAGATGCTCCCAAAATGGCTTTTACCAGGGTACATCTGGTCGTGGTTCAAAAACATGCCACAATCATCGAGGAGACTGTTTTTGTGCATAACATAATCAATAGGAACAGTTACATGGTACCTTAGAGACAAGATCAGGATGAACAGGGAACTGAATAGAACAAGTAAAAAAAATCTTCATTAATAAGACAACTTTGGAGGGAAGAGCCTGATCCTATATAGCTCTTTCCCTAGAGCTCCCATGCAATGATGGGATGTAACAGGTTTGCACCAGTTCGCCAGAACCAGTAGTAACATTTCCCAGTGTCCCGGAGAACCGGTAGCAGCTTTTGGGGGGAACCACCTTCAGGGCTTACCTTTTCACTGGTTCCCCCACTGCACATGCGCACCAAGCGCTTGGTGTGCATGCACGCCTACAGTGTTGGGCGCGTATGCACGGCCTCCTTGCTGTCCTCCCAAGTGGGGAGGAGGAAGAGAAGCTGCTAGCCTGAAGCTCCCTATAGCCTGCTCCTCAGGGTAAGTGACTCACCTTTGGATGTGGTGTGTCTGTGTGTATTTTAATGTGTATTTAATACCTTTACCTATATTGACGTACTACCATAGTTCCTAAAAAGGCCTGGCAGCCAGCAGGCCTGGTTTGCGGTTTTTAAGTAAAGTCTTGGAGTTACCTCATCAATAAGCTACACCTGTGCTGTTCCAATTGGAGAACCCTTAAGGAGGTACAGCTGTTTTACATTTATATTAAGGCATATTCTCCTAGAGAACTGGTAAGATGACCATATCCATCTTGCAGCATGGTGCTGCCCAGGCACTTATACTAACAGGTGAGTGACGGGTTTGTGTGTGTGTGTTTAGGTGGGTGTATTTTAATGTAATTTTTAATTAATTAATTAATTGATTGATTGATTTTTACGGGTTTGTGTTGTGGGTGGGTGGGTGGGTTGAGGGGTGTGTGCGTGTGCGTGTGCTTATCTTTATTTTATTTTTCTTTGGCCCCGCCCACGACATCATGACATCATGATGTTAGCTCTGCCCACACGATGACATCACAGTGGGGTTGTAAAATTTTTAACAAGCCACCACTGCTCCTGGGTGGTGCTCCCGAGGGCCCTGGCAGCTGCAGTAGGGTGTGGGTGTTCTTCTGGCATTCAACCAGCAGACAGAGTCCTGAAGCTGGCCCAGCACCTGACATACAGGCAGTAATATTTAGTCATCATGTTTAACAGGAAATGAATGCTTCCATCACTTTGATTTAGAGGTGCATTATGTTGTTCAATGGAGACTTCATTTCTCTAATGAATTTGGTGGCTACATAAAACATTTTCTCCTTTTCTTACTATTTTATTTCAGATTTAGTATAACACAATATCCAGGATACAGAGACTTAAGGGCAACAGTTTTATGAAGTACATTTAAAAAGAGAAAGCCCCTCCCCTCTGAATTCCTTAACAAATTCCACATCTCACTTTTGGGTCTAAATTAGAGATGCATAGAGGGAGGACACCCTCCCATCCCCAGTACATTCCATAATTAAATTAAAGGTGCATTGATTGGAAATTATCTATTCCATGTCCTTTTGGTGATACAGTACTACCTTTCAATTCTTGTCCAAGTCCATGATGGGCATTTCTGTATTTCCAGTTCTCTGTGATGACCCCATTTCTACAAGGGAAAGACCAAGTCATCTCACTCGTGGATGCACACCTTAAGGTTTGAGAACGTCAGACCCATTGTTTGGATGTTGGTTAAGAGAAGCTAGTCTTTTAAGATAGAAATTTGCTACTTTCTTTGTGTTGCTGAAGATTCTACAGCCTCGCTTTACTTGGTTGATGATCATTGCTTGTCAGGGTTGTCTCTCCCCCCTTCCTATTTTCATTGTGGATTTCATTATGTTGGCTTTATTTTATTGGCAAGCCTCTTTGAGACTACATCACACTTTGCTCTATAAAACAGAGTCGAAATGTTCAAATCAATCTGTCAGGATTGCTTACTTCCAAATAAATCTTGCTGTATTTTAAGATCATCTTCTGGGATGTTCTTTTACCATATTGCTCCCCAATCCCTACAACCTTCAGAGATTAGGCATGTGGGGACTGGAGAAATTTCTGACCAGTCTTTCCACATTAGACAGAATAATGTGGAAAATTCAGTGGCAGATATAAATGGGTAGGAATTGAAGGCTTTAATTACCTCTTTCAAGTGCTCCAATTTTTCCTCAATCAAGGAATTGCTTATTCCACATAACTTGTTTATTCCCCTGCTTTGGAGACATCTTCCATCCTATTATTCACATAAGACTGAGCTGCTGGTCTAGTCAGCTTCTGCATATGGACCATAAGGGAATTCCATCTTATCTCTCATCACAGGCAGCCCTCAAATTATCATGATCCTGCTCCTGTTTAGGATAGCATGTTCTTACTTCTGATGCTGGATCATAGTCCTTAAGTGTAAGACCAAAATTCATGAGTCCTTAAATGTAAGACCAACATGTTCAAGGGGTGGCTGCTGGTGGACAACAACACACAGTGTGAATGTAGAGAGATACAGAATCCATTGGCTCATTTACTGGTCTGCTGATTACTGCCAGAAACATGCACTGATGAGGATTTAAGTTTGGTCAACTACAAAGCCAAGAAAGTGGCTTCATTTTGGCAGTCCAGAGTTTGATTGGGAGATGGAAGAAGAATATATGTTGTTGTTAATTGATCTCAACCATTCTCATATGGTTACAGCCACAGAAATGGGCATTTTTATTTCTCTTCCTGACATTTTTTTTAAAAAATTGCATGGTATTATGTTACACATGTGGTTGTTTGGGTTGCAATCCCTGGGGAAAAAGTTCAATTATTACAGAGCTGACTTCTGAGCAAGCATGCCCAAGATTGTTGTGCCTTTGTAAGCTCCTTTAAGCAGAGCTTTGAAGTGATTTTTCACAAATTACTAGTTCATTGTAATATATTCCTTTTTGTAATAACTATTTTCTAGTTGCTTGCAGTGTGACCACTTTATAATCTGCTCCAGAATGTTCCCTGTGATTGACGTCAGACTGACTGGTCTGTAGTTTCTAATTCTTCCTTTTTAAAGATAGGGACTACATTAGTCCTCCCCCAATTGTCTTGTATATCACCCATCCTTCATGATTACAAGATAATGATAGACATTGGTTCTGAGATTTCTTCAGCTAGTTCCTTTAATATATTTGGATGCCGTTCGTCTGGTTATGGGGAATCGAACTCATTCAATGCAATAAGGCAGTGGTGGTGAATCTATGGCACATGTGACAGAGGTGGCACTTGGAACCCTCCCTGTGGGCACCTGTGCTGTCACCCCAGCACAGAATTCACCCCGCTCCTCTGTCCAGAAGCCCAATGGGAGTGTTTCCTCCCTCCCATGTAGCCATGTTGGCATTTTGTGATAAATAAGTGGGTTTGGGGTTGCAGTCTCTAAAAGGTTTGCCATCACTGCAACAAGGTATTCCTTGACTACAGTCATACCTCACATAACGAATTTAATTCATTCTGTGAGGCTGCTCGCTATGCGAGTTTTTCGCTATGCGAGTCAGACTTGCATAGCAAAAATTCCTATGAAAAAACTTGTATAATGAGCTTTTTTAGGGGAAAAACTCGCGTAGCAAATTTTTTTCATTGTGCGAGTTTTCCCCATAGAAATGCTCGCTATGTGAGTGTTCTATAGGGAAAGTCCGACTTGCATAGCGAAATTTTTTTTGTTATGCGAGTTTCACCCATAGAAATGTTTGCTATGCGAGTGTTTCCATAGGGGAAGTCTGACGTGCATAGCAAGAATTTTCGTTATGCGAGTAGGATCGCTTTTTGAAAAACCCGCTCGTTATGCGAGCTTTTCGTAAAGCGAAATGCTCGTTTAGCGGGGTTTGACTGTATTTATCAATTTCAAGCTGCAATCCTGCCATTTCCCCTTGTACTTCACACTTGCTTGGAGGGTTGTATGCTACCTTTTTTCTTTTTTTGGGTGGGTGGGTGGGAACGGAGCTGAAGTAGGAATTGATCGCTTCTGCCTTTTCTTTGTCATCTGTTACTATTTTCCCATCCCCATTGAGCAGCTGAGGTACTGTTTCTTTTTTTTATGTCTTTTGCTTTGTATATAGCCTGAAGAATGCTTTTTTGTTGCTTTTAGCATCTCTTGCCAGCCTCAACTCATTCTCAGGTTTTGCCTTCCTAACACTATCCCTGCAATTCTTGTCTGTACGCTTCCTTTGTAGCCTGGCCTTTCTTCCACTTCCTATATGTGTTCTATTCTGTTTTTAGCTCCCTTTCAGTTTCCATCTCCCTCCCCATTCTAATTCAGTTTAAAGTCCTCCCGAGGAAGTTATTCATACTGTGGCCAAAAACGCTTTCCCCAATATTTGTGAGGTGAGGAGTCCATCTTCCAGGAAGCATAGCCTATGATCCTATGATTGAAATATGATCCTATAACTGAAACATGGTGCTGGAAGAGATCTTTGCAGACATCCTGGACTTCCAGAAAAAACAAACTAATGGGACCCTAGAGAAGATCAAGTCTGAAACACCTCTGGATGAAAAAAATTATAATGAAATTGAGGCTGTCCTACTTGGGAAGGCAGGATTCTCTGGAAAAGACAATAATGCCAGGAAAGGTGAAAGGCAGCAGGAAAAAAAAGCAGACCAAACATGGGTTGATGTTGATTCCCTAAAGCAGAGGTGGCCAACCGTGGCACAGGTGTTTTTGGACTTGTATTAACAGCAGCCCAAGTCAACACACCAGCTGATGAGGGCTTCTGGGAAGTGAAGTTCCAGAAAACCTGGAGCACCAAGGTTGGCCATCCTAAAGGAAGCCACACCCTTGTATTTACAAAACCTGAACAAAGCTTTTGAGGATGGAAAATTTTGTGATTGCTCACTTATAGGGTTGTCATAAGTTGGAGGCAACTTGTCAGCATGTAACAACATGAACAGGGGAAAAAAAGAAAAGAAGGGAAGGGAAGGGCCACCCATTCATCAAAACATGAAAATGTTAATTTCCAGGTGAATCATGAATGCAGAAAATGAACTTATTGATAGGCATATTTCACATCTTCAAGGTATTATTTTCAGTATATTTCCCCCACTTGAAAGAGAGAGAGAGAGAGAGAGAGAGAGAGAGAAATCACATTGATAAATACACTTGTGCGTATCCATCAACCATTGTACGAGGAGTTTTTGACAGATATGCCTTCCCTTTACACATGCTTCTCCCTCCCCCTTTTCTTTCTTTATTCGTGTCAGATGCACCACCAGCATATAATAACATACAAAGCTAAAATTAACAAATCGAAAAACAAAATAAAATTAAAAAGGGCTAGATGACATCTGCCCAATATTGGGCCACTTCAGCAGCATTTCCTTTGTCAACATAAGGTCCTCGTCAGTGCACGTTAAGAGCCATCATGTGCATTGTATCATATGGGAGATAGTTTGTACTTCTCCGCATTCACATAGGCTGTTGTCTATAGGGAAACCCCACTTTCTCAGATTAGCCCTTGATCTTCCTACCCCTGCATGCAGTCTATCTAAAGCTTTCCACACAAGCCATGGTTGTTCTTGGCCAGGCGGTAGAGTCATGTGGTTCTGGCCAGTTATCTGGTAGCTCCTTTCTCACCTTCCATAGTCCTAATGTGGTCTGTGGGGGCTGGTTGTTTGGAAGGACAGAAGTTGGGAGGAAGCTATGCCTTGATTTCAGTCTCTGCTTTGGTGGTTGGTGATCAAATAGCAGGTGTGTTTCCAAGGAACTTGCTTTGACCCACTCTTTCTGAGCAGCACTTTCTCAATGGAATTTTGGTGGAGGGGTGCCAGTTAAGATATGGTTTTAGGCATCTTGTGACTAATCTTGCCATTTCATTTAAGGCCACATCCACCTGCTCTGCATGCTTTGATCTGCACCACACTGAATTAGCATATTCTCCTGCAGAATAACATAAATATAGCATAGAGGTTCTTAATGGGCACCCCAACTTGTGTCTGTTGTCTCTCCCCCTGAAAAAGCATATTGTGCAGAAACTGGCAGTTTTGGATCAGTGCAAAAGTACCTTCTGAAACCAGCAACTCCAAGTGAGTTCATATTTACCACTTGTGCATCTGGTTAAAATGATCCCCCCTCCCCCAATAACTCTTTTTGTCACAGTTCAAACTTTGAAATAAAGTCAGCAGCCAAAAGCATGCTGCATGCTGTCATTAGCATTTCGATTTCTGTGATTTAACTGATGACACCGGGTCTGTCCTTGCCAAATATCTACAGCCTGCCAAGGGACCATGAAAGGGAAAAACTGCCCAGAGCAGAAAGAATAATGGGGAGTATGATGGCAGTTGAACTGGCACATCACTGTGTATTTAGTAGCAGTAATAATAATAATTAAAGGAAAAAAATCTGTTGTTCTTTGGTCGCCAGGATTTAACAAGCCTAATCCCTGAGAGAGGTGATAAAATTCATTAATCTAATTAAATACTTCTTATTACCAAAGTGACTTTGTAGAGTAGCTTTGCTGAAGGATAAGTGCAGAGTAAAATGGAGTCCCAGCAGAGAAGCAAATGTTAGACTTGAGCAAGCTAGTACATGCTTCATTAAACTCATAATTATCCTTTGGTTCTAAGTAGCTGATAATATTTAATGAGCAACTGAGATAATTTAAAGAAAATGTTTACTAATGAGAAACAAACAGTGGTATAGGACATTGATATCTGAGGTGCAATAACCATATATCTTACCTGATTAATGTCTGCAAGTAAATGTAGGAGGAAAAGAGACATTTTGATTCATTCACATGTTTGTTAATCATTTTATTAAAAGAGGCCTGGTGGCACAGTGGTTTAACTGCTCTCCTGCAGCCCAAACTGCTGCTGATGTCGTGAGTTTGATCCTGACAGGAAAGAAGTTTGACTCAGCTTTCCATCCCGCTGAGGTTGGCAAAATGAGTACCCAGCATGCTGTGGGCAAAATGCTAATTACCCTGTGAAAAGCCCAGAGTGCATCAAGCGCTATGGAGAGGTATATAAGTGTAATTGCGGTTGCTATTATTGAAGCCTTTGTCTGGCAGAAGCAGAAATCACAGTGTTAGATATATAGTCTGTTGGATTTATTTAGAGTCTTAGCTGTGTCATATATTGGTTTTATTAGTTCCCTGTCAACCGTGAAATGTATGCTTAGAAAGGTTTTAGGAGGGAGAGTAAAATGTCTAAAATCCCCAGTGGCCATCCCAAATTATAGGCATTAAATATCTAATGCTTTGCTTTCATACTCTATTCTCCAAAGGTTTCTGCTTGGTAACTCATTACGGCATTTTTGTGCATTAGTTTTTGTAAGGATAACATAGCCCATCATCCCGCTATCACAGGACCTGTTCCACCTGACAGACACCTCCACCCTCGTTGCCCTCGTTGCTCCCGGAATTCCATACGGGCGCATTTTACTTCCACTTCCAGGAGCGACAAGGGCAGCGCAGGCCGGATAAATCACAGTAAACCCATTTGTGTGGATTCACAGGGTGCTTGGACTTCTGGGAATTGAAGTCCAAGAATATCTGGAATGCCAAGGTTCGCCATCACGGGTGTATATGATGCTTTGTTCTTTGTATCCATGAAACTGAGTGGAAAAAACTACCAACAGGAGACAGAGTACTCCTTTTGCTATGCTAGATTTCAACACCCATTATATAATAGCTATATAGCAGCATTCTCTCAGCCAGCTTCTAAATTACTATTTGGAATGACAGTGTGTTGTAGGTTATCACTAATCAGATGCTCAGTTCGGAAGTTCAAAGTGATGGGTCTTTGGAATTTTGTTTACTTTAATTCTTGTCATTTCCTTGCCAATGTCATCAGCAACCAAGGGCTTATTAGTAAACCTGGATGAGTCATTATTTTACATACACATCGGTGGATTAAAGATCTTTTTCATTCTCACAAACGTGTGTGTATGTGTGTAGTGAGGAAATGGAGGGAGGGGAGCTGTAGAGAGAAAACCCTGTATCATTTCACTTTCCATTATTCAAATTTGCAAAATAATTTTTAAACAAGTTGTCAAGGCCACTGAGTTCACTAGAAATACCTCTTTTTTTATAAAAAGTAATTTGATTTATAACTCTCTATGATCAAATCAAATAATCCTGTTAAACCTTACCAAAATTACTTGGTGGAGTTCATGCTATATTGCTAATAATTACTGTCACTGTCATAATGTGTCTTCTGAACTGTTGGCTGCTATGTTATAGAGACTTTTTTTTTAAAAAAGAAAAGGCTTTGGAATGGAGCTGAGCTAGATGTTTCTAGTAAGTCCTGAAACCAAAGCTTGAAAAAGGCATTCATTTGGAATACAAGTCCCAGAGTCCTCCAGCCAGTACGGCATATGCTGACCGTGCTGATCATAGGATTCTGGGAGCGGTATAACTTCCCCATAGTTTTTCTAAGCCCTTCCTGAGTCTCTATGGCAGGGATTCTCAACCTATAGCCTGTGGGCCAGATCCAACCTGCGGCAAAATTCCTTCCAGCCCTCGCCCCTACCGCTGCCACTGAAGCTGTTGCTGCCACTCTTTCCCCTTCCGCTTGGCTTGGCATGGCCCTAGCTATGCTCCATAGCAGGGCAGATGTTGTAAGAAGGCTTATAACATCTGCCCTGCTACTGAGTGGTGTTAGCAGTGGTGGGATGTCAAAAACTTTACTACCCCACCATGATGTCATCACAGTGTGGGCGGAGCTAACATCATGACGTCATGGGCTGACCCAACATCATGACATTGTGGGCAGGGACAAATAAAAAATTATAAAATAATAAATAATAAAATAAAAATAAGTGCGCGTGCACACACACACACACACCTCAACCCACCCACCCACAACACAAACCCGTAAATAAATTAAATAAATAAATAAAATAAAAAATGCATTAAAATACACCCACCCACCCACAACACAAATCAACCAGAGCTTTTAAACCAGAGCTTAAAGCTTATTCTGACTAATCTTTCTCACACTAGGTCAGATGGAAGGAACTACAGAATGAACTCACCACAAGTTGGCTTCATTTTGGCACTTTTCAACTTTTCAACAGTTAAAGAAGTTAGGTACTAAGTCTTTGCCTAACCAGTTCTCTAGGATATCTAGGGGAGCAGGCTATAGGGAGCTTCAGGCTAGCAGCTTCTCTTCCTCATCCCCGTTTTGGAGGACAGCATGGAGGCCGTGCATATGCGGCAAGCACTGTAGGCGTGCATGCACACCAAGTGCTGGGCGCACATGCGCAGTGGGGGAACCAGTAAAAAGGTAAGCCCCGAAGGTGGTTCCCCCCAAAAGCTGTAACCGGTTCTCCGGGACATTGGGAAAAGTTACTCCCAGTTCTGGAGAACTGGTGAGAACCTGTTACATCCCATCACTGGGACAAAGACGGCATTGCTACTGCTGGAAGTGGCAGACACACACAGCCACACACCTCTTTCCCAGGTGCAGCTCTGGCTGAGTGCGGGCAAGGACAGGCAGGACCCATCCTTCATCCACGGCAGGCCGGTAAGCAGGGGAGTGGCAGTGTGTGTGTGTGGGGAGTGTTTGCAGGCTGGACTTGTGGCACAAGGGGCAGTGGCAGCAGGGGGACAGCAGTATGGCCTACCAACAGTCTGAAGGGGTATGATCTGGCCAGTGGTGAGCTCCAAATTTTTTTTTTGCTACCACACTGTGGGTGTGGTATGGTGGGCGTGGCCAGGGGGAAGCCCTGCATTGCACCCAAATTAGAACTGCTTTATTTCAAAACTTGGGTGGGTGGGGCCAGCCAGATTTTCTGTTACCGATTCTGGCGAACTGGTGCGAACCTGCTGACGCCCACCACTGGATCTGCCCCCCCAGTGATGGGATGATAAAAAATCTTATACCACTCCCTGACGTCACAGACGTCGTGGGTGTGGCCAACGTCATGACATCATGGGCGGAGACACCGTCATGACGTCATGACGTTGTGGGCGGAGCCTAAAAATAAAAAATTAATTTAAAAAATTAAAATAAAACACACACGTACACACGCACACACCCATCCACCCACCACAACACAAAACCATAAATAAATAAAAGAAAGATATAAAATAAAAATTAAATAAAAATACACCCACCCACCCAAACACCCACCAACCCACCCCAAACACAAACCCCTCACTTAAAAGTAAAACAATACAAAACAGTACTTACTTACCCTTGGAAGCGACCGAGCTCCTGCAGGAGGAGGCGGCGCAGCTAGCCGGGCAGCCCAGGGCCTTCCGGCTGGAACCCTTGGCGGGCGGGCCCGGCTCCCGGCGGTGGCCGCAGGAGGAGGAGGTGCAGCTAGCCGGGCAGCCCAGGGCCTTCCGGCTGGAACCCTTGGCGGGCGGGCCCGGCTCCCGGCGGTGGCCGCAGGAGGAGGCGGCGCAGCTAGCCGGGCAGCCCAGGGCCTTCCGGCTGGAACCCTTGGCGGGCGGGCCCGGCTCCCGGCGGTGGCCGCAGGAGGAGGAGGTGCAGCTAGCCGGGCAGCCCAGGGCCTTCCGGCTGGAACCCTTGGCGGGCGGGCCCGGCTCCCGGCGGTGGCCGCAGGAGGAGGCGGCGCAGCTAGCCGGGCAGCCCAGGGCCTTCCGGCTGGAACCCTTGGCGGGCGGGCCCGGCTCCCGGCGGTGGCCGCAGGAGGAGGAGGTGCAGCTAGCCGGGCAGCCCAGGGCCTTCCGGCTGGAACCCTTGGCGGGCGGGCCCGGCTCCCGGCGGTGGCCGCAGGAGGAGGAGGTGCAGCTAGCCGGGCTGCCGAGGGCCTTCCGGCCGGAACCCTCAGTGGGCGGCCCTGGGCCTCGGCGCTCGGCAACGGCCACAGGAAGAGGAGGCATGCCTAGCCGGACAGCCAGGAGGCCCTGGGCTGCCCGGCTAGCCACAACTCCTCCTCCTGCGGCTGCTGCTGGGCGCCAAGGCAAAGGGGTGCTCGCTGAGGGTTCCGGCCGGAAGGCCCTGGGCAGCCCGGCTAGCCACAACTCCTCCTCCTCCGGCTGCTGCCGGGCGCCGAGGCCGCCCACCGAGGGTTGCGGCCGGGATGGCCTGGGCTGCCTGCTTAGCCACACCTCCTCCTCCTCCTGCAGCCGTCGCCCCAGGCCAGCAGAGCGCGCCTCCTCCTCCTCCTCCGGTTCCAGCAGCGATGGCAGCAGCGGCGACGGGTGGCGGTGGCGACGGCAGCAGCAAGCGGCGGCAAGTGGCTCCAGAGGAGGCTGCAGTCAGGGGCGGCCGGGTCCAATTTTTTTAAAATTGAAGCAGAAATGGCTCCAATTTAGTGCGCATGCGTCAGATTGAGTTTCTGCGCATGCGCACTAAATTGGAGCCATTTTTGCTTCAATTTTTTTTTTAATTTTCCTGCCGATGAGGCGTCCGATCCGGACGCCTCAAAAACGGTTAAACCCCCACGGAGAGCACTCTGGAAATCCTTAAAACGGTTCTGTGGATCCGGTCAGAACCGGTGTCATCCCATCACTGTGCCCCCCCCCCCCAGCTTATAAAGGTTGAGAACCACAGATCTAAGGAAAGTTCAATGAAACTATGGTAAGAAAAAAGTCTTTAATTAAACATACCAAAACTTTCAAATGCTGAGTTATCATGAGAGAGTTGAGTTGAATCTGAAGCACTTCCAAATTGTTGGACCTTGTTGCTCGTATATCTCTTGTCCCTTAAAAAAAAGAAAGAACTGATTAATTTGTATCGCCCTGCTTCCTGACAATACTTTTTTGTTGCTCAAGATCATGTGGGAAATCATTATTTTGATGTATTCAGACAAACTTTCATACTTTGTCTGGTTTCTTGGGCACCTTTATCTTATTGGGGATTTTTTCACTTTATTCTTCTTAGTTAGTGGATTATGAGGAAGAAAAATAATAATGATAGCACAGAAAAGGTAGAGACATTAGCCTAGTCTCTTCACTGCCCCCATCCTTGGTCCCACACATACTAGCACTTTATACAACAAAATCACTCTAGAAGCATTTAAAATAGAAAAATGCATCTTATAGTTACCATGTAAAGCAGGAGCCCTCAACCTTTTAAACCTGGGGGCTGGTTCACATACCCCTCAAACTGTTGAGGGGCCAGACTGGTGGTCATGCTGTCACTGCTGCTGCTCCCTTTGGCACCGGTGAAGGAGGGAGGGGGTAGCTTGGGGAGGTCCTGCCACCCCAAGCCCCCACCACTCCACCACCACTGCCGCTGCCACCAGTGACCACCTTGAGCAACCCACCATCCCCCCCCCTGCTGCTTCCCTGCTTACCGGACTGGAGGAGCTGCATGGCATGGGAGAAGGAGGGCTCCAGGCTGTCCTTCTCGCCTGCGCTCTGCCAGAGCAGCCCCTGGGAATGATGCAGGAAACTGTCTACATCCACCACCGCTTCCTCAATCCTTATCCCCTTTGCTTGGCTTGGCATGTCCCTAACGGTGCTCTGTAGCAGGGCAGATGTTGTAAGGCTTACAACATTCACCTTGCTATGGAGTGCTGGCAGAGACATACCGAGCAGAGGGAACAAAGATTGAGGCAGTGGAAGCAGTGGCGGAAGCAGTGGCTGGAGCGAGAGCGCAGGCCAGATTATTTGGTGCTGTGGACTGGATCTGGCCCGCAGGCCATAGGTTGAAGATCCCTGATGTATAGTTACAGTGAGAAGAAATAAAAAGGGAAGTTGAGTCTCCAGCACATGAAGAGAACCTACATGCTTGTTGCTTGTTTGGAGATCAGAAGAAGAAGTAATGACTATCAACAAAACAGTGGAAGTAAGAAACAAACAGCAAGAGGAGAAAGTGATTTGCCTTAAATGCCAGAGTTTGTGTGTGTGTGTGTGTGTGTGTGTGTGTGTGTGTGTGTGTGTGTGTGTGTGTGTGTGTGTGTGTGTGTGTGTGTGTGTGTGTGTGTGTGTGTGTGTGTGTGTGTAACTTTACCAATCGAGTTAATTGCAATTAGACAATCATATTAAACTATAGAGTCCCCTTCCCACTGATACCCAGTGTTAGTGCATGCAAGATTGCTAGTATCCCAACATGTCTCAGCATCACCTATGGGTCATACTTAAGAGTAATCAGTCTCTAGTTTACCTTACCTATCTGACCCACAGGTCCAGAGATACTGGAGAAATCACTTGAAGTTATTATCATGATCCTGAATAGCATATAGAGACAGGATTATCAGCAAGCTGTTGTTCATCTACATGACACATACCTTATCCTGGCATAACAACCATGACATTTCTGAAACAAGTGTTCCCCCCTCCCCATGCTGAAAGAAAAGCAGTGAGATGCTTAGTTCCAGAGGAAGGTGAATGGTTTTCAGTCTGCTGTAAACATTTGGATATTTGTATTGGATATCTAACAGAACAATGACCTATGAAGGGATCAGATTCCCATTGCCTACACCCTTTGGGTTGAAGAGTGGATCAATGTTCTGTTTGGAATCCAACTGTAAGAGAATATAGCAAGAAATGTCATGTTTAGTACATAGCTTACAATGGACCACATCACACTAGGGAGTACTATGCTGTCTTGATTCGTGAAGGGGGGGGAGGCACACTTTGTTATATAAATAAAGTTTAAACTCATCTAGAGCAGGGATTCTCAAGCTGTGCCCACAGGCCAGATGTGGCCCATCACACCATTTCATGTGGGCCCCCTGCACTGCCTCCACCACACCAGGAAGTGCCATGTGGTGGAGGAAGGGCAAAATGGCTGTCCAGCCCCCAAAGCTGTTTGAGGGAGTATGACCTGGCTTAAAAAGCTTAAAAAGGTTGAGAACTCCTGATCTACAGTGTGTGTGGTGAATGGGAACACAGGAAGGTTAACCCCAGAAGGCACAAATTACTTCTTTTATTGAACATCTCTTTGCATTTCCTTCTGCCAGAAATCACCACTAAGTGTCTTTTCGCCTGCTCAAGAAAGGCTAGAGAATATTGGTCAGGATCTTTTGACAAACAACAACCCCAAAACAAATACAGACCTTTTATTTGAACTAGAAATGCATATGAATTTTTTTAACAGAATATCAGGATTGAACATCAGTTAGTCTGTTTCAATGTGCACAATGAACCCAAAAGAAAAAGAAAAAGATTACATCATACCTTAAAAACTCATGACAGATTTCAGTGTTGAGCTTTAACAGTTTACAATCCACTCACTGTGCCCATTGTAATCCACAAATATAAGCCTAGCGAAGCCAGTTTGTTAGTCTTTAACGTGCCACAATACCTTTGCTTTTAATAGCATCGGCATTGCTGGAACATTTTTCTTCCAAGAAGTCATTCATTAAATGGCCTACCCTCTGCCTTCCATATGCAATATTTGTGGTCGCTCTGACTTAGGCTTTATACAGTGCTGTTTGAGTATTCAACTGCCTTCCTAGTTTGATTTCAACAATACTTTGGCCAAAGGCATTTTGCTGTCTGAGGCAAAGAACAAGATGATAGTCTCTCGATTTCATATACAAAAACTGAAAAGTCAAAAAATAGCTTTTGGGAATGGAAGTACAGGCTAGGCTATATGGCACACTCAATTTCAGCTTCAAGAAACTTACTCCTCCTCACTTCTCAACATGAATATTAGTTTCCTTAGGGTCTTAGAGGTAACAGTCACAGTGGCATTGTGTTGTGATACTCTGCATTTTCCTTCTTTCCCACTGCATGAGGCTGGGTACTATCTTTCTCTCTTTTGCGAAATGCAGGCACTGCAGAGAGAACAGATAGGAAAGAATAACCATTGTTAAGGAGCCATTCTGCCCTGCAGATAGAGTATTTGCAGCCTGTTTTCATTCAACTTTTGCAGTAAAAACCTTACATGACATGTCAGGAAGAACTTTCCATCTTGCATCTATTCTCCACCCTAGACCTTGTTGGAATTTTAACAGTCTTGCATGCTGCTAGCAGTGGGCGCAACTGGGAGGGTTTTTTCTGGGCTCAGGTGACTGTCATTCAGCACTGACCAATTTACTTTTCTCACCTCTAGGATTTGAGACAAGCCCCCACACTTTCATCTCTCCTCTTTTTCTCCCTGCTTTTCAGGTTTCCTATCTTAGTGTGTTAGTTTCGACCAGCATGTCTCTAAAAGGGGAGGCAGGGTGAGTTTTCCCTCTTATTTCTACTGAGCATGCTGCATATGTTTCTCTGCCTCCCAAGATGAAATGAAGCTACATATTTTTTATTTTTTATCCTTCTGATGTAATTACAAGTAAACTGTGAGTAAACATGTTTTTTAAAATCAAGATTCCTTTTTAGGGTGATTCTTCTGTATTAAGTGCTAGATTTGATGGATTCTGAGAGATTTGTAGCTGTTCTTCCCTCAAGCTATCTCTACTTCCCTCAAGCTATCTATACTTCTTCTGTTTAACTGGAAAGAAATTTGCTGAAGTTCAAAATACACAACCTCTCCCCCTTTCCTTCTAGTCTGTCAACGTGTCATCTCTTCAGAACACACTACCTGTAAAATATTGATTTGTAACAGGCTGCTACTGCCAGGTTTAGATTCCTTCTTCACCGACAGTAATAACAAACTACTAGAGACAAGTGCAGACTTGGTGCCAATTTCATCATCACACCGGGAGCACATCACTCTGCCTTTGGCGTGACTTCACATAATGAAACAAGGACCAGGAATTCTGTCAGATGCGAAGAGTAACCAAGAAATGATCTCAATAGAAATCAAAGGAGCTCGAGTGGGTTTCAAGGGAAGATTGAAACAGCTGCTGTTCCTAAACAGCTGTAACAGCAGCTCTGCTCTCTCAACGGAGCTTGTCAAAGACATCCCAACACACCAGAAGCTTCAGAAGACAGTCAACATAGAGGCCCTTTTCCCCATTCCCACCTTCATGTGGTAAATACCACACAGCCCTTAAACATCACAGTGGTTCTTTTGTTGTCTTAAAAGCAAGTGTTTGGCTGTGATTTCAGGAAGGAATGAGGCATATGAGCAGTAGAAAGCAATAGAAGGAAAAGAGCACCCAGGGAAATGGTGGCCACACGCCTATGGGATGCAAAGTGTATTCCTGTATTCAGAATTTGAGTGTTTGCTTGGTTTATGGGCCATAAAAGAGTTCCAAAAAAGTCACAGTCTCAGGATGCTCCTTTCCCCCCTCTCTTTTCACTATATTCTCAGTGGTTTAGGAGTATAATAAATCCCAACCCAGATAGCAAGAACAACAATTTCAACAAGCAACTAGAGGTTTAAGCAGTGTGCCTTGGGAAAGCTGGAATGGCACATTCTCCTCTTTATAGCTTCCCTCCATACTAGCATAATAGTTGGCTTTACTAAATATGTATGTTCAGCCCAGCTGCCAACTGCACTCATTACACATAGTTCTTATGCGGATACCAGCATTAGAAAGTCTGGCTTTGCAGCAATTTGTTTCCACTCGTGTAATGTTTGAGGAAAGGGGAGACAAGGAGAGCAAACAACCAACATCAATAAATCAATAGACTGAGATGATGGTTTAGCTTTACACTTTTGTTTTATGGAAGCTTTCAGAGTGTGATGAAGGTGGTGGTTGTTATATCCTGCTACAAATCTTTAGGTTGCTAAGATCCCAAACATATTTAGTAACCCAGAGGATTTGGCAAGTCACAACACTCCAGGGTGCACTTTTGTTGCCTTCCAAGGTGAATTAGATGCACTGCTCAAGAAATATGCTCTGTGACAAAGCAGCTAAAGTTGCTTAGGAGCCTTTTTTCTCATTCAAATGAGAAATTGTACACCTTGAGAGGTGCATGAGACCAATAGGGAAAGTTTTATTATGCCAAAGACTGACAATGAGTTTGAGCTCGATTTATACTGAAATATTCTCTGCACATATTAAATGTTTGGAATTCTGGTGTGTTTTTTTTTAACCTTCAGACCTACCTTCATCCTGCTGGATTAGGGGCAATTTATGTAATGGAGGCCAAAAAGGCAATTTCTAGCCAAACTTGGATGACCCGATTTTCAGGGTTTTCTTATTATATATGGTCCTCCGATTCTGGCACCCATGCTCTAGGTCATTCAGGCTACCGAGTACTGGGAAAAGAAAAAAAGTACTTCTCTCTCTTTTCTTTGCTGGCACCAAGCTATTCCTCTTCATCTTCCTCCTTGCTGTCCTCCTCCTCCTGCTTATGACCTAGCCTGGAAGGAGAAGACAGAATGTAGTGTTAAATGGAAGACCCCAAATGGCAGTGGCAGCTGGGGCTCCCTGAGAGTAGTAAACTAATGACAGCCAACAGAAGAGTGGCAACTAAATCAACAGCTGCCACACACACACACACACACACACACACACACACATAGGAGGGAGAAAGGGATGCATCAAGTTAGAGCTTCAAGTGCAGAATATGGTTTGGATCTCAACACCAAAATGACTAAATATCTGGTTATAAGCCCAACACCAGTGATGGGATGTCCCCGGTTCCAGACGGATCCCTGGAACCGGTAGGACCAATCCCGGAGGGTTCTCCGTGAGGGGAGTCCACTTTTGGGGCGTCCGGTTCCGGACGCCTCACCGAAATAATTTTTTTTAAAAAAAAATCGGAGCTAAAATGGCTCCAATTGACTGCGCATGTGCAGAAACTCAATCTGACACATTGCGCATGCGTCAGATTGAGTTTCTGGACATGCGCAGTCAATTGGAGCCATTTTAGCTCCAATTTAAAAAAAAATATCTTCCGAAGCTGGAGCCGCCCCTTTTTAGAGTGGCTCCGGCAGCAGCAGCGGCAGCCCTAAGAGAAGGGCACCTCCCCTAGCAGGCCACCTGGCTCCCATGGGCACGTTGGTGCCTGGCCGCGCCGCCCGCCCGCGCCGCGCCCTCCTAGGGACTTGGGCAAACCCGACAAACCCCCATGCCCTGGGTAAGCCTGGCGGGGCCGAAAAGGCAACGGCCCGAGGAAGCAGCAGGCGCCCGGCAGAAGACGATGCTGCGGTGGCGAGCCCCGCCGGGCTTACCCAGGGCACGGGGGTTTGTCGGGCCCAAGTCCCTAGGAGGGCGCGGCGCGGGCGGACGGCGCGGCCAGGCACCAAAGTGCCTGTGGGAGTCCGGTGGCCAGGCAGGGGCTGTGGCGGCCATGGCCGGCGGATGCAGGGCCGGCCGCGGCCTTCGTAGGAGGAAACGGCCACAGTCGGGGGCAGCGTGCCTTGCCGGGTGGCCCTGGGCCACATGGAGGTTCGTCGGTGCCAAGGAAGGTAAGTGAGGCTTTTATATTTAGGGTGGGTGGGTGATTTGTTTGTGTTTTGGGTGGGTGGTTGTACTTTTATTTAATTTTTATTTATTTTATTTATTTATTTTATTTCTTTAAGTTATTTACGGGTCTGTGTGCATGTTTATTTTTTTATTTTTTTTTGGCCTTGCCCACAACGTCATGACGTCATGACGTTGGCTCCGCCCATGACGTCATGACGTCATGACATTGGCCACACCCATGACGTCCATGACGTCATGGCGTGGTAGTAGAATTTTTGACATCCCATCACTGCCCAACACTCACTCATGGCAAGCTAATGGGAGGAACACAAGAAATCAAAAGAGTAGATAAAATTGTCTATTTGGGGAGTATGTTAAATAAAAATTGGGATTATGAGGTAGAGATTAAAATACAAATAGAAAAGGCAAGCACCACCTTCATAAAAATGCAATATTTGTTATGCAGTAGAGATCTAACTCTCATTACAAAGATCTGAATAGTGAGATGTTACATATTGCCAGTGTTGCTTTATGAAGTCAAAGCTTGGACATTGACAAAAACATCTGAAAAGAGAATCAAAGCTTTTGAAATGTGCATCTAAAGGTCGCTGCTAAGGATATCATAGGCTGACCATGTGACTAACGTAGAAGTGTTGTGCCCGGGGGATAAAGAACAAGAATTGTTTAAGACCATTAATCAAAGAACACTCCAATACTTTGGCCATATCATGAGGAACAACATAAAGTACAGAATACTCCAACTTGCTCTGCAAGGAAAGATCCCTAGGAAGAGAGGCCCTGGAAATAGATGGACTTCATGGCTGAAGAACCTAAGAGACTAGTATGGCATGTCCTCGGAAGAACTGTTCCAAGAAGTTAAGAACAGGAAGACTATCGCCATGTTGATAGCCAATATCTGGAATGGATACGGCACCTGAAGAAGAAGAATGAAGCTGAAGAACAGTATTTTACATAGCTTTAGCATGCTTCTGCTCTATTATATTGCTGTCCCCCTCTCTTTTTTGATCTGTGCCCTCTACTACCCTCTCTACCCACAGGGGAGCAGAGCCCCACTTACCCTAGCCTAAAGGATCTAGACCATTTCTAAGAGGGTTTCTTTTTAGCCATCTCTACCTTAAAACACAAAAGTCCCACTAACTTTATGAAATAAAATATTTTGATAGCTGTAGTGCTGAACTGAAATGCTTTTCTTAATTCCTTAGAGTGCTTTATCTTTTATTAGTAAAACAGAGCAGAAAATACAAACGACTCTTTCTTGATCTCTCTGGATATCTTGCCTCAATAACTTACACCTTCCACTTAAAAGATGGTTCCTCTTTATGTATAGCCCTTATTGGTATTCAGGTGCATATTGCTACACAGCACAATATTTCACCAAGCAAGCCAGAATTTGTTGCCACTTTGCCAATGCTACAAAACAAAGAACATGAAGGGGGTGGGAGGTTTACTTGTCACAAATGTCTATCACACCACACAGAAATATTTTAATACATGTCTATATAGGTTCTTCATAAAACCCAACAAAAACACCCAATGGATCCCCAAAATGTTTTTGTAATTTATGTTGACAATATCTTCTGCTTCTCAAATATTTTCCTAAGAAGGGCTCCTCTCTGTCAAGAACTCCCAGGGGCAAGATTCATGAGTTTTCTCTTCTCACAAGAGCTCTTAAAGTATAGAAAGAGGATTCATTTGCGATTTCTCACATGTGGCTTCCTCAGACCACAAAAGGCGGCTTTCTGAGTGATACAAACAATAATGGACTTGAACAATTCTTTGTTAAGTGGATGGCTACTCCCTCATTTTACTTTCCAATCCACCCATCTGATAAGGTTAGCTCTGACTCTTTGGCTATAAATAGAGATGAACACCAAACTCTAGAGTTGGATACAAAGGACTTTCAAGCAACAGTGACTTTTACCTTTGCCTATGTTCCCTGAACCAGCTTCACTAAGCATCCTGGCCGTAGCATTTTGAATGGGCTGAAGTTTCTGAATGGTCTTTCAAATGCAGCCCCACATAGAGCACATTATACTCCAAGTAGGATTTCACTAAGGTATGCGTCACCTTAGCAAAATCTTCAGGAATGGAGGCAGCTAATACACCAGCTTTAACTGTGAGGTTATCTACACAGGCCTAATATACTGCTCTTTGGACTGTTTTGGGGGCAAGATGGTCCATGGTTTTTTAAAAAGTGTGTACATACATTTTGTATGCTGGAGTGCATCAATCAGCCCCAACCTGCCCCATTTTGAGCCTCCATTAGGAAATACTCATAAATTGCAGTGCTGTGTTTTATCCTGTTCCCAGGGTATGTAGATTGTATGTAAACTTCGAGATTTTGCAGTGGCTTGTTAACCACTGCAGAGTCAGAAAATTAAACACCTCCCCTGCTTTTATGAAGACAGTCAGAGGCAGTGTTATTTCTTTTTATGTGATTGTTATTAGCAGGGATTCTCAACTTGTAGCTCGCGAGCTGGATGCAACCCACAGCACCATTTCATATGGCCCACCACTGCCTCCACCACATCAGGAAGTGCAATGTGGTGGAGGAAGGACCAAATGGCCCCCTGGCCCCCAAAGCTGTCTGGGGGAGCGTGATCCGGTCCCCGTCTTTAAAAGGTTGAGAACTCCTGTTATTTGAGTGACTCAAAAAAGTGATCATATACTGAATTTTTTTAAAAACCATAGCTGTTTCAGCTCAATTAGTGGCACATGGCTTCCAGATTAGCCAGCAAATTGGTGCCAGTGTTATCAATCATCTGGAAAACAGCTGCTACAGCTGCACTGCCACTGATCAGCTAATGATCCAGGAAGCCATTGGGCTACTGCAGCCATGCTTTAAAAAACAACAGTCAGAATATGATTCTTATTTCAATGCATCACTTAGATCCCCTATCATCTAGTGATGCATCTGTACAGTGATCAGTTATGAAATATATATTTTAAAATAACTTTACTTCCCCTAACCATCCCCAGGTGGGCAAAGGAAGTGTTCAATTTGCCTGTTTTATGAAGTGGCTTCAAAGCCACTTCACAATACAGTATAGGTAAATTGCTTGTTAACTTCATTTAGCTTCTCTATCACCCCCATCTTCAAGCAACTCCAGAAATCCTGGGGTGGCCAAACTACATCCTGTAGGCCAGATCTAGACCACAATACCAATTCATCTGGCCTAAATGGCTCACGGAAGCAGAAGTAAAATGTGTCCGTGCATGCACAGAATGCTGCCGTAAATGCACCTGTGGCTGTTGTAACTGTGTTTATGTCAGTCATAGGTGCATTCACAGCAGCATTTTCCACATATGTAGGTGTGTTCTCCTTCTCCTTCTGGTGGGAGGAACCACCAGACTGGCCCACTGAAACATATGACCAGCCCATGGTCCAAAAAGTTTAGGCACTCCTTCCTAGACAAAGCCAGCATCAGGAAGGCCAGTATAAACATGCATTCCTGGCCATCACTGAGATCTGAGCATCTATGGTTAGAGATGAGACCAGGAGTACATCCAAGCTGTGAGCTTGAGTTGTCGGAGATTGTGTAACCCCATTCAACACAAGTTGAGTCTGTGACTCAGATTCTTTTATCTGTCTTTCGGTTGACCAGGCATTCCTCAGTCTTGTCTGGATTAAGTTTTAAACTGCTGGCCCTCATTGTCCATTACCAACTAGAGACACTAGTTTAAAACAGGAGCAACTTCCTTAGAGAGAGATATGGGTGTCATCTAGATTCACATATATGTGTAACAGTATGGGGGACAAAACGGAACCCTGAGGCTAAATGCCCAAAGTGTTAAAGGTGAGTTCCTCAGCTCCATTTTCTGAGACCAGTCCTCCAGAAAGCACTGGAGCAACCATAAAATAGTGCCTCTAAGTTCCATATACAGAAGAAATTTCCAGTAGGACAGCATGGTTGATGGTATCAAAATCCATTGAGAGGGCCAGCCAAACCAACAGACACACATTATTCTTGTTCAGTCCAGCACAGGTCATCTACCAATGCAGCCAAAGCTGCCTCCATCCCATAACCAAGTATGAAGCCAGACTGAAATAGATCCAGATCATCCATCCCATCCATTGCACTGAGATGCCAGTATACACTCCAAAACCTTTCCCCAAATTGGAATGATATGCACTTTCCTAAGTACACAAACACATTTAGTCAGCACAGGTTACTCCCAGTAAGTCCGTACTGCAACTGACTGGAGTTTTCTCCTAGTTATTGTGGATTGCAGCCTCAGGATTTTGAAGTCTGACTTAATATACATTCCACCTAGGATAGGGCTTGCTAAACTACTGCCAACTAATTAACAAATCTACTTTTCTAATATTAAATCCATGTCATTGCATTTGTCAAGCTGTTTATGTACATTACAAACTGACAGTGTCTTAAACTGCATTTTGCTTTTCTTCTTTTGCAAGCTAGCTTAGTATACTATTAAATTTCTAAGCCCTAAACAATGATCATTCCACATTAAAAGACTTTGCCACAAGCTGGCAACGCACATAATCCTTTCATATGGAGTATAATTAGTTATTGTTTGCACAGCACAGTAGAAATATATAAGGGCTAAATATCAGTAGGAAGATTGCTGATTCTAGCTGGATCAGGAGACTTCCAGTCTGGGGTATAATTTGTGCCTTGTTACAGCTAGCATATCTCTTGCTTCACATAGGAATAATGAATAAGAGAACAGAAAAGGAAGTGGCATCATCACCACACCAATTTCTCCTCTGCCATCACCTCTTTTTGAATCTTGGGTAAAGAACACTTAACTTTCATTAAGTGGATGAAGGTAGCTTTACAGTGCCAGACAGGATTCTTCCATCCAAATCATTCCAGCGTCTTGTAACAATCCACTTACTCCCAAGTAGGATTCAGGCATCTTCCGGCCTCCTGGTGATGGGATTGCGCCTGATCCTGTTTCTCTGATCCAGATCAGACCCAACAGTTCAGACTTCTCCTGTCAGTGTACTCCAGCACCCCTGACCTAAATACAGGTGGTGAACAAAGGCTGCACATGAAACTAGTGTAGATTCAGGTAACATGAGCCAAGTAATCACTCCAAGTCTCTCCAGGTATTTAAAAGTATATTGAAATCAAAGCAAGATACAGGATACAGTCCAGAAAAAGTTCAGAAAGCATTCCAAAACAAAGAAATAAAGAAAGCTGCTTATTTAAGAGATAGCCCATGGCTCCCCTTTTCTCAAGCCTCTACATTTTTGCAGTTAAGATCCAAGAGAGTGTCTAACTCCAGCCCCCACCTTCTAGCTTATATCTCCTCCCACAGGGTCCACCTTCTGGCCATCCCCCTTAGGGATTCCAACCAGTGATCTTATAGGATGATATGTCTGTCACACATTTTAGGTTCCATTTCTTCCAAACTATGAGGCCCACATTGTTTAAATTTCATTCTCTCGCCCTGATCTGAAATATCCATGTTGAAAGAGGCTAAAGCACAGGGTATAATTCATTTTGTTACACATCTCATTCAGAGTACAGAAATGAACAGTGGCAAGTAACGATTGGCACATGTTGGACAAACATGCAAAAATGGACCCTATCAAGGTGTTTTTTTTTTTTTTTTGCCATTTAGGGTTTTGTGTGTGTGTGTGTGTGTGTGTGTGTGTGTGTGTGTGTGTGTGTGTGTGTGTGATTCTGTTTAACTAAAACAGTTTACATCCCTCCTCCAAAAACCTGCAGAAAATTAAAAATGAGATCATAATTTATTGTTACCTCCAGAGGGAGGGGGCCTATAACAATGGAGATGTAATGGTGGAAGATAAGGGAGAGAGAAAGCTGACACGAGGAATCTTCTCCAGTTGGGGAAACTTGTAAGGAAAGAAATCTCTGACCATCCAGGTTCCAGGTCAAGTTACTTGTCTGAACTGACATTGGAGGCTGATTCTGGGCTGACCAAAGAAAGGTTAAACTTAGATTTCACCTGAAGACTAGAGCCTGGAAGTCCTCTTTTCTGAAGAGATTCAGTTAGGGTGAAGATAGCTATCATTGTTTAAAAAAATATAGTACAGTATAGTATTGAACTGCATAATAGTGTATATTGTTGAAACAATGCATGGCATCGTAAGAAGCACTGAGTCCAACCTCCAAACAAGTCAGGAAATCCATAGATAATGTGCTACTGACTACTGGCCATCTAACTTCTGTTGGAAAATCTCCAATGAAGGACTAAGGTCGTTTATTAAGCTGTCAACTAGCTCTTACTGTCAGAAAATTCTTCCTAATGTGTAGTCCAAATAGAGGGACAAAAATACATCTAAAAAAGAAAAAATGTCAAGTAATCATGATAATTCAAGGGAAAAATATTGCAAACAGAGAAATCCCTCTATTGAGTTGCCATTTTTCTGTTTCATTAGATGGGAAATGAGGAAATAGCCTCTAGGGCAGTGGTTCCCAACCTTTTTTTTTTTTTTTTTTACCATGCCTCACCTAAGTATCTCTAAAACCACTGTGACATGTAATTCTTATTCAAAAAGTGAACTCCTATGCACATGGTAAAGGTAAAGGTCACCCTTGCTCGAAAGCCAGTCGATTCCGACTCTAAGGTTCAATGCTCATCTCTGTTTATAGCCAAAGAGCCAGCACTGTCTGCGTTTGTGGATGTTTCAGTGGACATGTGGCAGCCATGGCTAGACACCAAAGTGCATGGAATGCTGTTTAACCTCGCTCCCGAAGTGGTATCTGTTTATCTACTTGCAATTTCTTGCTTTCAAAGTGCTAGGTTGGCAGGAGCTGGGACAGAGACAGGTGCTCATTCTATCATGCAGGACTCAGGTTTTGAACTGCTGTAATTATTCCAGAGTTTCAGTTTTCATGTAAAGCATAGTACATTTCATGGTTGAAGACCTCTGCATGAACTTCCAGATGCATCTGGAAGTTTTTAATAGTTTAATTATTTTTCTTCTTCAGGTGCTGTATCTGTTCCAGATATTGGCTATCATCATGGCAATTGTCTTCCTGTTCTTAACTCCTCGCAACAGTTCTTCCAAGGACATGCCACACCAGTCTCTCAGGTTCTTCAGCCATGAAGTCCACCTATGTCCAGGGCCTCTCTTCCCAGAGATCTTTCCTTGCAGAGTGAGTTGGAGTATTTTATACTTTATGTTGTTCCTCATGATATGGGCAAGGTATTGGATCTTTCTTTGCTTAATTGTCTTAAAGAGTTCTTGTTCTTTATCCATCCAGCACAACACTTCTGCATTAGTCACATGGTCAACCCATGATATCCTTAGCAGTCATTGGTAGATCCACATTTCAAAAGCTTCAATTCTCTTTTCATATGCTTTAGTTAATGTCCAAGCTTTGATTCCATATAGCAACACTGGAAATACGTAACATCTTACTATTCGGATCTTTGTAGCGAGAGTCAGATCAATACTGCATAACAAGTGTCACATTTTTATGAAGGTGGTTCTTGCTTTTTCTATTCGTAATTTAATCTCTACCTCAGGATCCCAATTTTTGATTTCTTGTGTTCGTGCCATTAGCTTGCCATGAGTTGGTGTTTGGCTTATAGCCAGATATTTTATCTTCTTGGTATTGAGATCCAAAACATATTCTGCACTTGAAGCTCTAACTCGATCAGTTGAAGATCTGAGAGGTTTGTGGCTAACAACACTGTGTCATCAACATATCAGATGTTATTCAGGTATTCCCCATTAATTTTAATGTCAATGCTTAAATCTTTTAGTGCTTAATAGTTTAATTATTATTATACTGTAATAGTATTTGATATATAATTTACAGAGTTTTTATTTAATTTTCTTATTAGGGTGTTTGGGTTTTGAGGGTTTTTATATTAAAATTTTAATATTTGTGTCAGTTTGTATTTTTTAATTTTATGCTGTAAGCCACCCTGAGTAGGAAAGTTTTTCCTAGAAGAGTGGGATATAAATAAATAAATAAAAATTTAAAAACATTGTCAGTTGTCTTGTGTACCCTATTGGGATAAAAGCACCCTATAAATAAGACAAAGATAGATGGACATACAGACCCAGCAAGCAAAACCAATGATAAGAGTAGCAGTGTAGCAAGGGTGACATGCCTTGAGTCCCCAGGTTGAAAAAATTACTGGTAAAACTGAACCAGAGTAAAGCAATTACATCAAAGAACAGGGCAAAAATCAGTGGCCTTTAAAATGTTCAGAATTGAACTCAAGTGAGTGAAAGGCTCGGGTTAAACCTGCAAGAGTGAATACCTATCTCCCCATAGTCCTTATGAGACTGACTGGCCGGTAGGAAGAAGAGCAGGGTTTCGTTTGCAGAACTATCAAGCTGGAAGAGGCCTCTTGTCTGTCTCGCAAGGAAGCAGCCATCAAGACTGGCTTGAGTGGGGTGTTTGGCCAGTATATGTGCACCTCCTGATCATCAGCCGGGAAATGTGTAGCGTGTGCACCTAATGGCATCCCTTGAGGACACAAAGATACAGGGTTCTACAATCCAGCCTATTCTTCTCCACTTACTTTTTAAACATTTTGCCTGATGCCAAGACTCTCATCTTGAAAGTCTGTGTATTGTTTTATGCCCTTTTTAGCTTAGGTATCATCCCTGTATGAATTATGAAATGAGGACAGGGCAGATCATTCACCAGCACTTGCTAAGTGCAGTGATGGGATGTCGCCGGTTCCAGACGGTTCCCTGGAACCGGTAGGACCAAGCCCTCTGAGAAGGGCACCTCCCCCGCGGCACGTTGAGGGCTGCCTGGGCTGTCCGCTGCCGACAAGCCCCATGCCCTGGGGACTCCCGGTGCGGCGCACTGCTGACGCCTCCTCCTCCGCCGGCCGCCGGCCTGTGGGCTGGGTGCCTGCAACCGCTGCCCACCGCCGCCGGAGCTGCCATTGGCTACATTCCTGTGGCCTCCTCTTTGGGCCGGTCCCTTTTTAGCCCGGCTGCAGCGCCTGGCGGAGGAGGAATGCAGGCGGCGGTGGTGCGGCATGGGGACGGCCCAGGGAGGCTCGGCAGCCGCGGCTGGAGCAGCGGCTGGAGCCACTGCTGCCCGCCGCCCCTGGCCATGGCCGGAGCCGGGCTAAAAAGGTACCGGCCCAAGGAGGAGGCCACAGGGGTGCAGGCAGCTCCGCCGGCGGCGGCGGCTGTGGACGCAGTCGGTGTGCCGGGTCCCAAGAAAGGTAAGCGAGGGGTAATTTATTTGTGTTTTGGGTGGGTGGTTGTTTTTATTTTATTTATTTATTTATTTATTTGTGTCTGGGTGGGTGGGCTGAGAGGGAGGGGTGTGTGTGTGTATGTTTATTTTTATTTTTTATTTATTTTTATTTTTGGCCCCGCCCACAACGTCATGACGTCATGACGTCGTCTTCAGCCATGACGTCATGACGTCATGACATTGGCCACGCCCATGACGTCCGTGACGTCATGGCGTGGTAGTAGAATTTTTGTCATCCCATCACTGGCTAAGTGGCCAAAGAGTCTCCACCCACCTTGGTAATACAGTTTCATATTGCCAAGGGGCTAAGGACTGATTTGTGCAAGTTTTGCCTTTACTCCATATCTCACCTCAAAGACATTCAGTTAAAGACAGGGGTGGGGGGGGGGGAGAGAGAAAAACTTTGGCTTATCAATTTGTCTATCCTCCTAAAAGAGCATTGGGTGGTCACTGTAATCACTGAACAGTAGAGTAGAAAGGGCCTTCAAACTATTCTCTCCAAAGGAAGAAAATCCCTACTAAACCACCTTCTGAGGCATCCCATCTGTCAAAGAGCTCTTACTCTCTTCCTAATGGGCAGACTAAATGTCCTTTCTTGTAATTTGAACCAATCAGCTTTGGTATTATTTGATAGAGATGAAGTAAACATGCTCTATTCCACTATTTTTCATGTGTGCCTTTCAACTATATAGAAATGTCTGCCATATTACCTCTCTACCTTCTGTTTTCCTAGTTAAACCTACCCAACTTCCTTAACAATTTTTATAAGGCTTGGTTTCCAGACATTGTCTACTCTATGGATATGTTCCAGCTGGTTCTTAAACTGTCACGCAAAGAACTCGATACAATGATCTAGCTGACATCTGACCAAAGCAGAATGCAATGGTATTAATACTTCCCAATTCTCAACACTATACTTCTAGATGCTACACTTGGGCAAATACTCTCCTGTCCCTACAGTTTTGTTGAAAAATGAATATGGGTTTGGAGACCTTCAGTTTGCCTGTGACCAAGCAATTATACCATGAGATTCAGAGGAAATGAACTTCTATCTCTGGGCAGGGCTTTCAAATGTCTTCATTTTGATTCCCTATTTTTTTTAAAAAAAATGTGTACCAATGGGTGAATCAATTCTTTGTTTAAAGAAAAATACTAGAAGGAGTACATCTGATTTAGTCTAAAGCTATCTGTTAATGGACATTTCAGATTTAAAATAGTAATATAACTTTTCATGTGCTATAACATTTCCAATAGTTTTGTATTTGTCAGCAATAAAAAAATTTTTTTAGAAAAGCTCCCAAATAATGATCCTTGGAAACCCTGCATGGAATGTTTTAAAACATTTTATTTTGTGTGGTTGGCTGGGATAGAACCCTGCTTCATGATCTTGGGAATTGATGGCAGTTGTCTTCTAATGAAAAAGGCAGTGAGATTTAGCACCAAAGTTAAGGTGAAGCTCCTGCTGAGAAAATGACACCAAAGGAGAATAAAGCCCCTCTTTAGGTAATGGTGCATGAATATAAAGAGAAGTATAATTGGATTCCATAACGACTTGGAAAACTAACACCCTTCTTGCTTCTCACATTGAACAAAAGTTCTTTTAAATTCTATGAGTTTTCCAGCCTGCTTTTTTTTTTTTGAAAGTAAGATGTGCAACTTCTGAGGAGTTGTGGAACAATGAGGGGGCACAGAATTTGCATTCACAAATTATTCCATGGGGACACATTGTCATCTTTTGTTGGAAAAAAATCACAACTTTTAAAAATGTGAATTCTTTGAATCTAAGGAGCTACATTTATCTTCTGCTTTGAGAAATAAAGCTACTCTGGAGAATGTCACAAGACTGGCAACCATGCTCCTCACCTAATATGGTTCTGTCAAAATCAAAGTTACTGTGTGAAGACCTTACAGTGGTCTCTTCTTATTGCTTTGCAATCCTACAAATTCCCCCTTCATCATTTGGCAAAGTTTGTGGCAACAGCTGACCTGGCTTGTTGCAATAAATCCATACAGAATTTAGGACAAGATGGTAAGTAATGCAAACTGGGTCAGTCAGACTCCAATAGAGGTAATGGAGAGTTGTTCTCTGGTTTCCACAGGACCTGGACATCTTTCTCAGAATTTAGAGTATGACGCTTGTTTAGTTCAGAGTGGACGAAAACCTGTTACACAAGAGGAGACAATACAGCCAGTGGCTGCCTCCATTAAGGGAATTAGAGTGTTGGTCCACCTTAAGCTTAGGATATTCTCTGCCAGCCCACTTCTCTCTCTCTCTGTTTGTATCTGTCTGTGTGAGAGATAACTTTTCTGTGCTGAGTGTATGTATGTCAGAGACTAACTGTAACGATTAGAAACAAATAGAGCTAGCCAACTGTGACAAGTTGTTGAGGGTAATTTAAATTTTATATACAGTATACATTGGTTAGTTATGTGCTGTCAAGATGGAACTGTCTTATAGTAAACCCAACAGGGCTTTCAAGGAAAGTGGAGTGTTTAAGGGGTTATTTTACCAGTTCCACACCATGGTGAGTTTCTGTAGTCGAGTGGGGATTTGAGAGAACAGAGTTCTAGGCCGTCGCTCTGTCTACTACATCACAGTGTGAACCCTAACAATACATTAACAGAGAAATTACAAAACTAGGATTGAAAGGGAGACAACAGAAATCAAATACATCCATCTGTTAGATACCCATCACAGGGGGCTAAATATTAGTGAAGGGTTTCTGGGACATTATCAAATTTGATACACAGATTGCTATATGATTTTATATTACAACTTTCCTGCCAATTCTCTTTAGTAAAACAGAAAGAAACCAGGTACAGGTGTTTGTCCCCCGTCCCCCCCCCCCCGACATGCAGATCACAAGTTGATCAGAGACCATAATGGGCTTTCTCAGCAACCTTGAGATCGAAAGGGAGTCATTTAGAGTTTATTTGAATAATCTATTGTTGCTAATGGCTGGGTGAAACTGCATTCTTGTGCTTGGTTGTCTGTCGTCTTGCCCAGACCCCTTCTGTCGTCTTGCCCACGCCCCTTCTGCCGTCTTGCCCACACCCCTTCTTTCATCTTGCCCACACCCCAACTCCTTTTGAGCCCCTGAATTTGGTATATAAAGAACATGCCTGTAAGTTTCACTCTTTGTCTGATGAAGTGGACTTGATCCACGAAAGCTAACAATAAAAATATAGCAGTTAGTCTTTAAAGTGCTACAATGTTTTTTATTTTATTTTGTTTTGTTTATTTTGTTTCATTTTCTGATATGATATAAATAAGCTTCTAGTTAAATGGACACCTTATTTATGTTCATTTATAATCCTCTCTCTAGCTGGTGCTGGTGCCACCACTGGAAGTGGCTGTGTTCCTGGCAGCCATGGACGTGTTCCTGACAGCCACGGAGGCATTTTCAGCACCAGTGGGGGCAGAAATGCATCAGCAGGCACCAGAAAACCACCGGCAGCCACCAGAAATGCATCTGCAGCTGCTGGGAACACATCTTCAGCCATCAGGAATGCCTCCGTGGCCACTTGAAACGCCTCCGTGACAGCCAGAAATGCATCCACAGCCACCGAGAATGCATCTATGGAGGTGCTCCTGGTGCCTGTGGCCAAATTCCCAGCAGCTGCAGTGTTTTTTCCGGTGGCCACTGATGCATTTCTGGCGGCTGCAGACACGTTCCGGCAGCTGCGGTGAGTTTCCTTCACCCCCACCAAGCAGCTCCTCTAGGCCAGTAAGTAGGGGAGTGGTATGGGGGAGGGGGGATTTTTGAGGGTTGTGGGCTCAGGGTGGTTGCCGTTGCCACCTCCTTTGGCAGTGATGGCGGTGGCAGGGGACCACTCTGGCTTGCAAACAGTCTGAAGGGGCATGATCTGGCCCCTGACTTAATAAGGTTGAGAATCCCTGCCCTAAAGAGATTGAGAAATATTGATTTCTCTACAATTTATTTTTATTTATTTATTTGCATTTAATATCCCGCCCCAATCGGGCGAACCCGACTCTGGGCGGCTTACAGCATAGCTCATAACATATATGGCCTTAAAATTTAAAACATCAAACAGTGAAAACGGATAAAACCCATAATAACAGCTACCAGATGGGGGAGGGATGGCTGCTCTTAAATTAGCCATCCTGGATAGGAACCTACATTGCTATGTCCCCACACTTGACCCACCAGCCATGTCTTCAAGCCCTTTCGAAAGGGCAGAAGCTCCGCCTGCAGGGGCAGCACTGTCGGAAGGAGGTTCCAAAGGGCCGGGGCGAACACAGAGAAGGGTCTCTTCCTGGTGCTCGTGAGGCGAGCCTCCCTAGCCGATGGAGTAACAAGAGAGCCCCTCCGATCCACCCTGGTGGGACGGGCAGACGTTCTTAGGGTGACGCAGTCTCTTAGGTATCCTGGCCCACTACCATGTAGGGCTTTAAAGGTAATGACCAGCACCTTGAATTGCACCCGGAGGCAAACTGGCAACCAGTGCAGCTCCCGGAGCAGTGGTGAGGCCCGAGTATAACGCCCGCACCCCATCACTACCCAGGCTGCCGCATTCTGGACCAGCTGAAGCCTCCGAATGGTCACCAAGGGCAGCCCCATGTAGAGCGCATTACAGTAATCAAGTCTGGAGGTGACCAAAGCATGCGTGACCATGAGCAAGGCATCCCGGTCTAGGAGGGGGCGTAACTGGCGTATTACACGAAGTTGTGCAAAAGCCCTCCTGGCCACGGCTGCCACCTGTTCTTCGAACAGTAGCCGTGAGTCCAGGAGGACCCCCAGATTACGCACCGGGTCCTTCTGGGGCAAAACTGCCCCATCCAGCACCAAAGTTGGCAACTCCTGTGATAACACAGGACCCCTCACCCATAGCCACTCAGTCTTGCCGGGATTCAGTTGTAGCCCGTTGTCCCCCATCCAGACCCTCACAGCCTCCAGGCACCTGGAGAGGACTTCCACTGCACCGCCTGGGTCCCCACGGGCCGAGATGTACAGTTGGGTATCATCTGCATATTGATGATACCTCACCCCATGGGAACGGATGATCTCACCCAGCGGCTTCATGTAGATGTTGAATAGGAGAGGAGAGAGCACCGAGCCCTGAGGCACCCCATATTGAAGGGGCCTAGGACTGGACCCTTCCCTCTCCAAGCACACCGACTGGGTCCTACCCCTCAGAAATGAGGAAAACCAGGACAACACAGTGCCCCGGATCCCCAATCCTTGGAGCCGTCCCAGAAGGATACCGTGGTCGACGGTATCGAAGGCTGCTTCTTCTACTGGCTCTCTACCTCATTGCATCTCATTCCTCTGCTCCAGATAGCTGGAAATGGATATTCAAAGAAAATTATATTTCCTGGTCTTACAAAATTTTAACTTTGGCAACATTAGTCTCTTTGTGACATGTTAATATGCAATCAGACCTACAGAAGAACTTTGTGTTATACAGTAATTCAAAAAGTAATTTGGTCTCAGGAAGAGGGAGGCACCAGCATGATATAATCTGGACAAGCCATGGCATTTTGGCAGCTGTTTTCCATACTAACCAGAACATCTTTAAAAGCAACTCCACATATGATGAAATCCAAAGATCCAGATATTCTCACATCAGGTGCAGAGGATGGAAGGCCAGTGAGAAAAATCTCAGTGACAAAAATCACCACAAACAATCAGGTTAAGCAATGGTGAGGGTCAGCTGGAGTTGACTGCGTGCAAAGTAAAGAGAGTGGAAGAAAATCCACCAGTCCAATTAGAATAGACCCACTTCAATGAATGAGGCCTGTTATCTACATTAACATAAGTTCCATTGATTTCAGTACTCTAGTCAACATAGGACTAAAACTGTATGCAGTCTACAGGGAACAGCACTGAAACAATATAAATCTTTGTGCAACCTATTTTTGCAACAAAGCAAAACATAACCCAAGCCCCAAACCAAACAAAATCAAGCCATAAAAACACGAAGCAACTCTTGAGCCTCACAAAAACTTAAGATGAGGCAAGGAAGTAAAGTAGATTCTGCTCCTAGATGGATAAAGTACCTAAGGTTGCAAAGAGTCTGGGAAGAATTTTAATGTTCCCTCAGAACACACATTAAGACAAAATGCCATTCTTTTTATATCCTGCAAGACAATGCCAAGCAAATATCTTTCATGGTGTTATTGGCTTCCGTTCCACCTTTAGACAACTTTGCTGGTACGAATCCCAAGGGAAAGATAAAATTCTGATGTCTACAGTTACGTTTAGTACCATATGCCTCTCAAAGAGGAAGGTAGGAAACAGGAGTGGGGTGGGATTTGTGTGTATGTACACTGAATGAGATCACCTTAGCTAGCCTTTGCTGCTGTCTCACAGTCCAGAATAGCAGAAATGGCTTTAAATAAAAGCTTATACTTGTTGTTCTTTGTGTGTGTGTGTGGGGGGGGGGGCATACTGGATTAGACCAGAGATGTTGGAAACAGAACAAAAATAAGCAATAGGAATTAATAGACATGATCCACTCCTGTCATTGTCATCTGAATCAGCTGTGGAAACAGATGGCTCCCCCCAAAACTGGCTAAAAATCTTTACTTTTCTGGATGAAACTTAAATATCGCAAGTCAATCTTCAAATTGAGGCAAAGAAAACATATGAATATTCTAATCTGAGAACACAACCTGTTACTCTGCTTCTTTTTTATTTGAAGCTTTGTAAGTGATCTTACCAACTTAAGCCATATTAATGCATGAACCTGCTACATTAAGATATAAAATCATCTTACACTGCCTCTACATTTTCCCCGCACAGGGGGAAACAGGATAGCTTGTGCATGTCCAATCACTTGGATATTGATGTTTGAGATAAGCAGGGAATTTCTCGCTATTTTTTCCCATTGCAATATGTATTTGACAGATTACTTCTTGGCAGGTGGCAGTACGAACATGATCTGTGTTTTGCCTCTGACAGTAGATCAGAAATGCCATCAGATGCTGTGATTCTCCGCAGATCTGCCTACATAGAATCACTTGTGCACACCCTTTCTTCTTTCTGTTCTTTCAAACATGTCAGTGCTATTAATCCATGCAGTTTTGCAAGAGCCAAGCCCAATCGAAGGCCCACAAAGGTCAATTATGCCACCTGGAACACATCCTATCACACTGATTTCACATGCTAAGCAGTGTTGATTAGTACTTGGTTCAATGTTAGCCTGGTTGGTATTTGAATGGCGGAGACAATCAAGACAATATTGAAAAGTGGTTATTTCCCAGTGGTAGAACATAGTCCCAGGTTCAATTCCAGCATTGCCATAAAGGGTTGGGCGAGAATCAATAGTGGCAGCTTTGGGCTTGGCAGACCAACAGTCTAACTCTGAATAAGACAGCTTCCTATGTTCCTATACATTTATCAGAATTCCAGAAAGAATAACAAATATTGTTCATCTTCCCAAGAGTTGATCTCTTTTTGTTTAGACCAGGAATTTTCAACCTGTGGCCCATGGGCCAGATGTGGCCCATGATGCCATTTCATATGGGCCCACCACCACCTCAACCACACCAGGAAGTGCCATGTGGTGGAGGAAGGGCAAAATGGCCATCCAGCCCCCGAAGCTGTCTGAGAGAGCGTGACCTGGCCCCCAGCTTAAAAAGGTTGAGATCTCCTGGTTTAGACTGACACAGATTTGGAATATTGGCTTTATTGACATGGGTGGAAGCAAAACACACATGTCTACAAAACCAGACCCAGAGATTAACTTGGAAACTCCTTCTGAACTACAGGTTCTATTGCTTTCCAGACATAATCTCTTGTCTCTGTCAGGGTGAAACTAGACTTTTGTTATATGTACAAATACACAAAAATACAAACAAAATAATATTTGATAATCTATTATAGCATTAGTTATATTATAATGCATCATAAACAATTTGTTTTGTTTTAAAATTCATCAATATTCATATAACTCATAATACACACCCAAGTGAAATATACATTACCCTGGAGGCTGTGGTATGTCACAATAATTTTTCACTATTTCCAAAAACTCATTTGATCTGCTGCTGGCCTTCTACCTTCACCTCTAGTCAATGTAGATTCCACAAATGGTTGCCAAATTTTCCAGAATCTGTTTTCATTAATTATACCTTTTATTTTATTCAATTCCCATGTTAACTTATCATTCAAAGTGAGTTCCAGCATTTCTTTATACCAATTTTCAAATTTTAAAACAACATCATTTTTCCAAATTCTTGCAATACATTATCTACCTGATGTCAATATTATGGACAGTAACTCTTTTTTATCCTCATCTGTATTTATATTATCCATGTCTGCCAGCAAGGCTGTACTCAATGCCAACTTAAGCCTCATACTATTAATTCTTGAAGTTTCTTTCTCAATTTCCCCCCAGCTAATTTGGGTGCAATGCAGGGCTTTCCACCTGACCACGCCTACCATACCATGCCCACAGCGTGGTAGTGACATTTTTGGAGTCCATTTTCTGGAGGGACATAGCATAGTGAAAAGTAAAACTTAAAATACATATAATACTTCCTACCATGGCGACAATCTGCAGAAAACAAAAGGAGAAGAAAAAAAGTTACAAATAAAAAAAGAAGCAGAGAGAAAAAAGAAAAATTCATTACAAAGAAAACTGGTGGATATTTGTTTATTTTTTCCAAGGATAAATAATGTCTATGTATGTGTGAAAGAAAGACGCAGAGAAAGAGAACATGTGTAAAATAGAAGAACAAAGTTTCATATTTTGCACACTCACCCATTTTCTTGAGCACATAATATGGAGAAGTGACATTTTTGGACTACATCTTTCAGAATTCATTAGTCAACACAGCTGTTGCATCAGGAGTCCTCACTATACAACAATGTTTTAAAAGATAGAAATATAAGCTTGTATTTGGTACTCTTTCCTTACTCATTAATTTTCTCCCATGCACCTGAGAGTGATCCAATATAAAATGTGTGTGGTTCTTGAACAGCTCAAAGGCTGAATAAGATTTATAAAGCAAGCACCCAAGGATGACTGAAGTGTAATAAGATCAAGGCGGACTTTCTACTTGGCTAGCAGTTATGTCCTTGTATAAACAGATGTTGAGAAAGTGTTTATTTATTTAGCGTATGGCATTTGTACACATTGAGTCAACATAGAACAAGAAAGAAAAAAAATATATAAACTATTTAAAACTAAACATCAATTTATAAACAAACATCTAAACAATTTATATATTCAATTGCACAGGAGTTGCCCTTTAAAAAAATCTTCTCTATTGCCCTCATATGTTCTAAGGCTACACTGTTGTATAATACAGTATGTTGCACAGTCTGTCATGGTGCCTCTCGCTCACATGCTGGTGATGGTAGTTTCCCCCATTTATGCAAAAAGTCCATACATCTACCATGCCCTCTACATATTCTATTAAGGCTAGTCCATATCTTGCAAGGTTGATAAAAAAACGGGTCGTGCTTTGTTTACACATTATATATTCTGATACTGGTGTGGTGCTTTTTCCAACTATTCTCTTTTCCATGCGTCCTGCACCTTGAACTCTTTATTGCCTTCAATGGTGGAAATTGTTATACATGCATTATACGTTATGACAGATTATAATCTTAAATGTAAGCTTAAGAGACCCCCACAGGTTATTTTGTTAGGCTATTTTACTTATTACTTGGTTGATCCATGTTTCACACATCAGGTTGACGTGACGGATTGAAGCATCGTCTTCCACTGTTTCTGATCCTGTGCCAGTCTCATCCAGGGCCTCTGAAACTTTGCCCTGAACTGGTTTCACATCTGGTTGCTGGCCCTCCTAGTCAGTGGTGGGATGTCAAAAATTTTACTACCCCATCGTGATGTCATCACAGTGTGGGTGGAGCTGACATCATGACATGGGCAGAGCCAACATTATGTTGTTGTGGGCGGGGCCAAATAAAAAATAAATAATTAAAATAAAATAAGCAAGCACACACACACACCCTGGGGAGCAGGCTATAGGGAGCTTCAGGCTAGTAGCTTCTCTTCCTCCTCCCCACTTGGGAGGACAGCAAGGAGGCCGTGCATACACGACAAGCACTGTAGGCATGCATGCACAGCAAGTGCTTGACGTGCATGCGCAGTGGGGGAACCAGTGAAAAGGTAAGCCCCAAAGGTGGTTTCCCCCAAAAGCTACTACCGGTTCTCTGGGACGCTGGGAAAAGTTACTACCAGTTCTGGCGAACTGGTGGGAACTTGTTACATCCCATCGCTGCTCCTAGTGGCTTCTTTGTTGATGTAAATGCCTCACAGCACTGATCATGTAATTGCAAGGCAGAATATGGTTGTGTCACTTTAAGAGAGACTCACTGAGAATTATCAGGTGTTATGTGTCTGCCCTTGTCCGAGCAACTGCTGAACATATCAAGTGTCTCATTGAGCATGTTCTCTGGCCTGCGTTTGCTTGCTAGCCCTTGGTTCTCTCTCTCTCTATCCTTTGAGTTATGCCTTACTGCCTGAGCCAGGATCTAGAAGTGTTTGGCTCCGGAAAGTTACGCCATGACTGCCACAAAGCCAGCCTCAGGAGTTACCAAGTAAACTGTTTCACCGCTTCTCCTCTGCAGCTCTACTCTGTGCCCAGATGTCTTGGGTAATTGCTACATTGACGGACCTGAGGACAAAGTGCTTTTGACTTAACGTAGCTGGCTACCCATGCTGTGTGGGAATATGTGGGTAAGCCTATACTGAAGAGAGACTGAAACTGTGGACCTTGTGGTTGGCACATGTCCACAGACAGACAGTGTACGACTGTGTGTCAAATCTTTGATTTGTATATATAATCTTTGTAAAAACTGTGAATGCTGAGAACCCAAGCAAAAGAGTTTACTTACTGCACTATATATAGCTTTTGATTTTACTCATGAGTAGAGGAGTTTTTTCCCTCTTTCTTTGCACGAAAACCTGCTTGGACTTCTTTTGTCCACAAACCACAATAGCAGGACTACTATCACAGGTGTGTGCCAGGGCACTGTCTGCTAATTCTGCTGCTAAGAATCCAACATTCTTTATGTTTTAAAGATATGAAATTAAGATACTGATTGTTTCTTACAAATATTTGTGTAACAGTTAAAATAATTTTCGCTTAATGTGTCGCAATAATACTGCAAATGTTTGGCTGAAAAAGAAGAAATGGAAAAGCCTACATTAACTAACTAGATCTGTGGTGCCCAAACTAAGGTCCGGGGGCCGGGTGCAGCCTCCGATGCCAATTCATCTGGCCTGCAAAGCCCTCGTTGCTCCTGGAAGCGGAAGTAAAACGCGCCTGTATGAGTGTGTTTTACTTCCGCTTCCAGGAGTAACGAGGGCTTTGCAGGCCGAATGAACTGGCGCAGGGGCCACACCTGGCCCTCAGGCCTTAGTGACTGGCTCCTTGAACCACATGATCGGCCCATGGCCCAAAAAGCTTGGTCACTCCTGAACTAGATCAACCGAGATACAGCATCAAAGGGGATTTTTTTTAGGTGAGGCAAATAAAGTGTACAGAGGCATATTAGCATAATTTGTGCACATACTAAAACATACTGATCTGTTTGCATACACCATCATAATAAAAACATTTGGGATCTAACGGTACAAGTGTTTCCTTTGCTACACCTGCAGACAGCCATGTGTAGTGAATATTCAGCTTGATGAAAGTTATTAGATATTTAATGGACCATTCCAGGTTCTAAAAGACATTTTCCCCCATACAGTTTCCATGAACCTGAAGTATGCATTGCCGGTTAAGTTTTACTCCGATCGAATTCCAGCCATTTATAACTATAACTTTTAAACTTTAAACTCCTGAATTTGTCAGATTTTAGAAATGTTAGCTGTCCTCTCCGTATAAATCTGTGCTGTTTTATTCTTTTAAAATCAGACACAAAAAGTGCTGTTCCATTACCTGTCTCAAATGTAGCACCAATTTTAAGAACTGATTTTATACTATTTTATTTTAACTCAAATAGCTATCTTTGTGGTAGTATATTTTAATTGCATTTCATGCACTTAAATCCTTTTTATTGTGCAGGCGATTGACTGTAATAAAGTGATTTGATTGAGTTAAGTTATACTGGACCACATATCCTACTTTAAAACTGTAAATAAAAACTTGTTAGAACCACTCTGAAACTCTGTGAAGATTTATGTGAATCTTTCTGTTCAGCTTCTGGAATTCAGCAGAGTTAGTCTGAGTTATACACACTTTTCTACCCAACAACCTTTTGTCACCTTATGATGTAGTCATAAACTAGCATTCCACAGGCCATAATATACATTAGAAATCCTCTCTGAGACCAGAGCTTAAAAAGGTACTTTTAAAGTGATCAATTACATAACTAGTTACAGAGACTCAAGACAGAGTAACTTGCCATTTGCATTACTTTTAAAAAATTCTTAGTGGTTTACATATTTCTTTCCTTTCAGGGTTTTTTTTATTTTAAAAAATATATAGCAAGTTCTTCTCAAGCAAATTAACCTCCCCCACCCACATAATGATTTCAGGCACAAGCTCATCCTTTGCAACTTTGATTTTCAGGTATGAACGACTATATCAGTCACATCTGCTGAACCCTAGTGTGATTTCTGTGCCAAAGGCAAGTCCATCTGTAGTGGCCTTTCGTGGTCACCACGCCACTGCTACTTTTCCACAACTATTGTTTGCTAGCGTGCATTTTGCAACCAATTTTTTTCCCCATGAAAACAAAAGTTTGGGGGAAATGAAGGTTACTTTATCTCAACTCATTTTCTTCATTGTTTGAAAGGGGGGAGGAAAAAAAGCCACCCAAATCGGCATTGCCTCTTGGAGATGCGCAGAGGATATTATCTAAACTTCCAGTGAATCACAGCTGACAGTGTTGCTATTTCTAGGCCAAAGAAGCACTCTTTGAACAAAATGCAATCGCTGTGTCTTTTCAACCTGCGCTTCAGCAGAGTGAAACAGCAGGATTCCCGTACTGTATAATAACTGTCAGAAACAATTTCTGCTCTGTAAGTGAGGTGAAGCAAAATGTCAAAATATTTGAATACATTTCATTGAGGATATCTTCTTTTAAATTAGTGAAGGCTGGAGGAAAAGAATCCTATTCTCTCACATAATAAATATGCATAGAGCACCGAGGGCCAAGTGAATTCTAATAAAGCAGAGTCCTAGCTTGTTAATGCCGTTACAGAAACCACAACAATAAAACACAATAATTATGAGTTAAAGAAATGCCAGGCTTGGCCTTTTACTAGGATTCCTGAACGTATTATTCACAAGAAATTTAGTAGTCTAAAGCCACTGTGTTAATTACCATATTTTATAAAATCCCCTTGTACCAAAAGGAGCAATCAGCCCACACAGATCTCAGCCTGGGTGTGTATATCTCATTATTAGTACAACTGTACTCTTTGGAACTCATTAGCCTTGCTACCTTAGCTTTGTTCATTCCAACATTTCCATGAAATACTGGGGGAAATTAATGACAAGGAGGCCTCTCTAACTACAGTAGTTCCACTTAAGCTTTATCATCTACTGAAAATAAAGGCAGAGTCCAAGCTATCCAATGGAAGGAATGGATTTCCAGAGAAATATTTTTCCTTTCCTTTTTTCAAAGTTTCTTTCATAGTGCCTTCAGGTTCTTGAAGAAAGCTTCCATCACTGATTTATCCACCCCTCCTATATAGCATGTGAGAGTTCATTAACAATACATCCGAAGATGGTAAGTTTACCGAATTTATTGTTGGGGGTGTTGTATAGAAATAATGGGAACAGAATGATGAATTGAGATTAAGAAGATATTGCAGATGAAGTAGGGCTCGTAATATTTGGCATCTGTCTATCTACTTATTTATTGAAAATGTTTGCGTCCCATTTTCTTGGCGCTTGAGGTAGGTGGCAGCCATGTCTAGAAAAAAAAGAAATCAAACAAATGCTTGCAATAGTCATCTGTGTGCTCCCTTTCACAGGCAGAACAGAAAGAGCCAGAAAGTTACAGAAAAGGATAGGTGGTAACAGTATATGTCCAACATCACATGGATATTGGAGAAAGTAGCTGTATATATAAAGGACCTAAAGAGGACAAATACAAATATTCATGAGCTGTTCATTTACAAAGAGGCGTGCCATCCAATCAAAATGTCTTTCCGTCCAGAATACTTTTTGAAAAACTTACAAGGAAAAAGCTTTAGGATATTAGCTTAATCAGTGTAAAGATATTTTGCTATAGAATACCGGTTGCTAAAGTTTCCACTCATCAAACAATGACAGCAATCAAGAACAAGTTGAGAAAAGCAACTTAAAACTAGTTATTTGGGGCCTGTTATTGGGAATCGCACCCACATGGAAAAGGTCTTTGGATACAAACTGGAATTTGGAAACATTGTTTTCTTAGACCATAGTTCCACAAACCCCAGCCACTGTATCCACCAGGAATTCTAGGAACACTGCAATATAAAGGCCAACTGTCCCAAGCTCCATCCACAAGTCACTTCACCTAAGAGTCCAGCTTTCTTCTACTTTAATAGTGCTTCTCTTTTTCCATTTCAGATCTCTCCACAGAGAGAGAGAGAGGGGAATCAAGAGACACTGAGGGTTTCCCAAGTCTTGTAGTTGCTACATCCACCACTGAGTGATTAATCCTTCACAGTGGTGAGCAGCAAAAAAAATCACTACCACACCGTGGGTGGAGCCTAAATCATGAGTGGGGCCTATGTCATGGGCGGAGCCTACATCATGGACGGAGCCTACATCATGGGCAAACTAGTCATGCCTTCCATATGGCCATGTATACATCTGCAAACACAGGCAGCACTGGCTTGTTGGCTGTAAATGGAGATGAGCACTGCACCCTAGAGTTGGATATGACTGGCTTTTGAGCAAGGGAGACCTTGAACCACTTGCAGGGACAAAACCTGATGTCAAATTTGAATACAAATCAGGGATCTTTTGTTACTAGGTGAAGGTTGCCCTTGCTCGAAAGCCAGTTGTTACCAACTCTAGGGTTCAGTGCTCATCTCTGTTTATAGCCAAAGAGCCAGTGGACTTGATCCACAAAAGCTCATATTAAAATACAGCAGTTAGTCTTTAAGGTGACACAGCATTTTTGTCTTTTTGTTTTGTTTACTTTCTGATATGCTTGTACAGAATAAAACTTTATAAATGGTAGCTGTGCTAGTCTGGGCAGGGCAGGGAGATGGGCATGGCCACCCAATTTCACTACTACCCCTCCCTGCCCAAAGGCCACCCAATTTTGCTACACACACACACACACACCACTGGTGTGTGTGTGTGAACTTGTTGCTGCCCACCACTGATCATTCAGCCAGGGGAAGAAGGCTTGCCAGCCAGACTATTGTTAAACATACGCACTTGAGATACCCTTGCCACCTAACCTGTGCTTTGTAACTCAACCTCACTGTTTGGCGAAGGCCAATTTTAAATTTGCATTCATTTAAAGCAAATTAACATATGCAAGAGAGCAAAGAGGCTGTCAAGGGGAAACCAGCAAAATGGAACAAGTAAGGAAACTCCTACCATGCAGAGACCTTGGCAGAGACAAAGCAATATTTTGGAGGTTATGACCAAATATTCACAAAATAGCATGACAAAGAGTAGGGAAAATAAAATATGTTCATAATGCAGACAGAAATGCTCTTTTTTTTGTTCATAGTATACTTAAAGAACAGCCTGTTTCTAAATTGCCAATGCTCAAAAGCAGCATTTTCTCTAAATACTATAGTCTGTTCTTACAAAGAGAACCCATGATGGAGTAGCATCATTGCTACATCAGAGGTACAGCCTAAATGGCAATGAAACATGGACAGTGCAAGGGACAAGAAATGGGGTGAATGGAGTTAGGAGTGGCAAGGAAGTGCAATCCTGTCAGAATCCTATTCTTGCTTGGAGTGTGTTCCCAGGTCTGCCACAGTATCCTAGTAGATAAAGATAAATTTGAAAGTGAAGGTACCATTCATTGTAGCTTTCACAGATTTTTGTCCCCTAAGGAAGTTCAATAAATAGAGGCAGCTTTGTGGATTCTTACCAACAAACCAATTCTTGCATCCTTTGTCTTCACCAGAAGGAGGTCTTTGGTATAGTTGAGTCTTGTTTGCCCAATCTGGGCCAAACTAGTCCAAAATTCTAGCTGTTGAGTTCTTGGTGATGCAGTCTAAAACAAAACAAAACAAACCCCAACAGACCTTGCCAACTGTTCCATTTTCAGGCTCCAAGTAAAGCTCCAGCCACTCCTAGCTCACCATTATATACATCTATCATCCAACCAATGATATTAAGACAGGTACTCTTAGCAGTGAAAACTCTAAGAAGTATGCATGTGTGGAAGGTCACTGGTACAAACAGACTCCCACCACTCCCACGTGACTTCTAAAATCTGTTATAGATATCTCAGTACAGTATTACAGATACAAGTGCCTGTCACATATGAATGATATTCATGGTTCGTGTTAGATCCAGAGATCCGGGCGCGGGAGTGAGGACACGGACGCCATTATAGGTGAACCAGGAACACAATAGTTTATTGTGAACACGTTGAGACAACAACAACAACGGCTGGGTAAGCAGGGGATTAAATACCCTGCTTGACCCAGCCCACTGACCAACAGGAAGCGGCGGTTTTCCCGCCGCTGGACATTCAAATATCTAACACCCCTTCCCCCCAGAATGCACTATTTCCCTATTTGCATACGTAGTCATCCAGGTGACGGGGGCGTGTCCGCGCTCTGCCAGACCTGCGCAGTTCAGTCGGCGCCGGGGCATCGAGCAGAGCGGACCTGTCGCTCTCGCTCTGCCCTGGCTGGACCGGGGCCAGCTCCAGGGGACGAGTGACGGGTTCTGCGGCAACCGGGGGTGAACCTGCTTCGCACGGTAAGTTCTCTGGTGACAGGGCCGTTCGTGTGGGGAAGTTGTCTGGCTGAACCGGGTCGGTGACCGGTTCGGCCATTGGGAATATGTCTGACTCTGGGGTGGTCTGTGCCCCGAAGGTTGAGTCGCTTTCCGTGTTGGAACTCGTCCGCCTCCTGAGCTGGTCGATATGGCGCTTCCATACTCGACCATCAGTGAGGTGAACCTTGTCCTTGTATGTGTAAGGGCCTAGCATGTCGCTGATGACCCCTTCTTCCCACTGTGGGCCAGGTGCATAGTTCCGTGCAAAAACGCGGGAGTCTATGGGAAGTGTGCGGCCCCGCGACTGTCCTTCCCGGTACTTGTCCGGGGAGTACTGTGGGTGCAGCCGATCCAGTTGGCAACGGAGTCTCCTGCCCATCAGCAACTCCGCAGGGGCTTTCCCCGTGGCAGCACAGGGGAGGTTATGTTGTGCCAAGAGGAACGTATCAATACGTTCCTGCCAGTCTCCAGGCCCCAACCTTCCCAAGGCTTCTTTCGTGCTGCGCACAAACCTCTCGGCTTGCCCATTACCTTGCGCCCTGAACGGCGAGGTGAGAGCGTGCCTGGTCCCTAAGGACGCCAGGTACTGCTCGAACTCTGTGGCTGTGAACTGTGGGCCGTTATCGGAGACCAGGGTGTCCGGAATGCCGTGTGTGGCAAACAGTTGCCTGAGCTCCCGAATAATTGCCCTGGCGGTGGTGCTACTCAGGAGTCGGACCTCCAGCCACTTGGAGTAAGCGTCCACTACAATTAGGAATACTTGGCCGTGGAACGGGCCGGCTAGGTCGATGTGGAGCCTCTGCCACGGACCCGCGGGTTGTTCCCACTCCCTGACTGGGGCTGCTGGAGGATTGGGCCGGGATGATTGGCAAGGTGTGCATTTGCCTACCCACGCCTCGATATCCTTGTCAATTCCGGGTCACCACACATAACTCCTGGCCAACCCCTTCATCTTCACTACCCCCGGATGGCTGGTGTGAAGCGTTTCGAGGACTGTTGGGCGAAGTTTCCTGGGAATTACCACCCGGTCTCCCCACAGCAAACAACCCCCCGCACAACACAGTTCGTTTCGCTTATCAAAAAACGTTTTGAACTCCCCTTCCCCCTTGTCCGGCCAACCCTGTTGGACCCAGCTGGAGACAGTCCGGAGTTCGGCGTCCTTCGCCGTGGCCCTAGCAACCTCAGCCGAGGTGGTGGGAGCAGAGTCCAGAACGTCCAGGGTGAGCACCGATGCCTCCCCCCTCTCTGCCCTGTCCTGATCTGGGAGGGGGCACCTGCTCAAAGCGTCCGCGTTCCCCATGTGTTTCCCGGGTCGATAGACCATAGTGTAAGAGTACCCGGACAAAAATAGGGCCCAGCGCTGCATCCGGGGGGACAAGGCCGAAGGTGTGGGGCGGTCGCTGGCCAAGAGCCCCAAGAGGGGTTTGTGGTTAGTCACCAGTTCAAAGTCCCGGCCATACAGGTAGTCATGGAATTTCCTTACCCCTGCCACTGCCGCCAGCGCCTCCTTATCGATTTGCCCGTAGTTCCGCTCCGTAGGTGACATCGTTCTGGAGTAGTAGGCGATGGGTGCCTCGAGACCGTTGGGGAGTCGGTGGGCAAGGACCGCGCCGACGCCGTAGGGAGACGCGTCGCAGGCGAGGGCCAGTGGCAGGGTGGCGTTGTATTGGATCAGGAAACTGTCCTGTGATAGATTTTTTACTGCTTCAAAAGCCGACTCTTGCTCTGGGCCCCACACCCATCCCGACTTGGCCGCTAGCAGTCTGTGCAATGGCTCAGCGGCAGTGGCCTTTCCTTTCAGGAATGCCGCATAGAAGTTTAAGAGCCCCAGGAATGCCTGCAATTCCTGCTTGTTCTTAGGGGCCGGAGCGTTCCGAATTGCCTCCACCTTGCTCCTGGTCGGGTGGATGCCTTTCGAGTCAATCCGGAACCCCAAAAACTCCACAGAGGGGACCCCAAGCAGGCATTTGTCTCGCTTCACCCTTAGCCCGGCGGCCCTAAACTTGGCGAGGACAGCTGCGACCCTGTCCTTGAGCTGCCCAGGGTCTCCCGCGATGATCAGGACGTCATCGAAATATGGCACCACCCCTGGAAGGCCGTGGAGAAGTCTCTCCATAGTGCTCTGGAAAAGTCCCGGCGCAATACTGACCCCAAACTGTAACCGGGTACACTTGAACGCACCACGGTGCGTGACTATAGTCTGCGCCTCGGCCGTGGCGTCGTCCACCGGCAGCTGTTGGTAGGCCTGGGCCAGGTCCAGCTTGGCAAAGATCTTCCCTGGGCCCAATGAGTGTAGGAGGTGGTCAATCACAGGAACCGGGTATGCGCTCGGCTCTAACGCCTTGTTTATTGTGCATTTGTAATCTGTACAGATGCGCACTGACCCATCCGATTTTATGGGGGTGACTATGGGGGTCTCCCACCGAGCGTGGTCGACGGGGACAAGGATTCCTTGGGCTACTAGCTTGTCTAGTTCCTTCTCGACCCTGGGCTTAAGGGCCAGTGGAACTCTCCGGGCCTTAAGGCGGATCGGGGCAACATTCGGGTTTAAAGAGAAGGAGATGGGCGACCCCACGTACCTGCCCAGTCCTTCCCTGAAAACGTCCTGGAACTCTGCCATCAGGTCGTCCCGTAGCGAGGTGTCTCCGTGCTGGTCGATGGAGGAACTGTGGATGCCCGCGATGGACAGCCCCAGGGCTGGGAACCAATTGGTCCCCAGGAGTGTCGGAATGTTGCCGCGGACGATGGTCAGCGGCAGGGTCTCTTCTCTCCGTCCATACTTGACTCGGACCCACTTCTGGCCTGCGACGGGGAGGAATCTGCCCTGGCAGTCCTTGACCCGGATCCGTTGGGCTTTCAGGTCCGATTCCCTGAGGGATGGAAAGGCTCGCTTCATCCACCTCCAGGAAATCAGGGATACGGCGGCCCCAGAATCGACCTCCATCGGGCACTCTGCTCCGTCGATCTGGACCGTTGTGTAAAACTTCTCTCCTCTCTCTGTGGTGGCGTTGCTGATTGTGATTGTGTGGGTTTCTGCCTCTTTGAATTTGGCGACGTGGTTTCCCTGGCGCTTGTGATTTGATCGGTGGTTGGCGGCCATCTTGCCCGGCGGGAAATTTTGAACGTGCCGGTCAGCCTGATTTCCAGCTTGCTTTGCCCGGCATACCTTTCCGATGTGTCCCCGCTTGTCGCAGTAACAGCAGATTGCTTCTCTGAAGCGGCAATGTGCCCTCTGGTGTGGTCCTCCGCAGCTGGCGCAGCGCTGGCCACTTCTCCCTGGGTTCGCCCCGTCGGCCGCACACACCTCCACCTCTTCGTCGTCCTCCTCGTCGGGGCCGATGTCTTGGTGATGTGCGGTGGCCTGATGCTGCGCCGACGGGGCCCGGTTGATAGAGATTGCGGCTGATGTTGAGACTTCGTATGCTCTCGCCTCGTCTATCACTGTGGCCAGGGTCAAATCTCTTCTAGCCAGGAGCCGCTTCCGGAGCTTGTTGTCTCGGACCCCTCGGATGATTTGTTCAATCAGGGTGTCCTCGAGAGAAGACCCGAATGCGGCCGGGATAGCTGCTGTCCTCAGGGCGGCCACGAATTCGCTGATGGGCTCTCCGGCCATCTGGTAGCGATCCCTGAAGTGAATGCGAAAAACGAACTTGGAAGGCTCCGGCGAGAAGTGGTCTCTGAGAGCCCTTTGTAGGGTCTCCCAAGAGACCTCCATTATAGGCGTTGGGGCCACTAGGGACTGAGCCACCTCATATACCTTGGGTCCACAGTGGGTAAGGAAGAACGCCTTCTTCCGTTCCGTGGAGATTTCTCCCAGCTCCGCGGCTATGAGGGAAAACTCGAACCGGTCCAAGTAGCTTCCCCATTTTTCGTCCTTCGGCTGGAAGGGGGCCGGTGGAGTGTAAGCAGCCATGGCGTGGTGCCGTTTTTTTCAGATGGCTCAGGGAGTCTCGTTGGTTCTGGTCCGTTCCTCAAGATCCCACCTTCGTCGCCAGTGTTAGATCCGGAGATCCGGGCGCGGGAGTGAGGACACGGACGCCATTATAGGTGAACCAGGAACACAATAGTTTATTGTGAACACATTGAGACAACAACAACAATACCCTGCTTGACCCAGCCCACTGACCAATAGGAAGCGGCGGTTTTCCCGCCGCTGGACATTCAAATATCTAACAGTTCAAGTGCTAATTCATGCTTCTAAGGCCTCATGATTTTCTGTGGTCGTTGAGGCAACAGTGAGATGGACATATGAAAAGTGGGTTGGGTTGGGATTGTACCACAGTACAGTGTAGCTTTGGAAGCTCTTCAAAGTAACCAAAATAATCAGTGTAATTGCTTTGGGAATGAAAATACTTTCTTACTTCTGAGGCATCTTCATATTATAATGGCAACAAATGACTTTTAAAAGTATCTTCCAAGCTCTTCTTTTTTAAAGGACAGAGTTCTTGAATGTATCTTCCATGCTCTGGAGGGCATCTGCAGTGAAGACACTAAGGGAGCATAGGAGGTATATGTTATAGGGATTTCTCCAACTGCAAGTACTGTATTTGTGCATAGGAGATGAAACATATTTATAACAAATCTTAAATTAGCATAATAAATTTACTGTGGTTATGGTAGACTGTGAAAAAGAGTTGCTTGACATATATTTGCAAAATCAGTTATAAGAATTTAAAAAACTGTTTTGCAGCAATAATTCTATTCTTTCAAAAGAAAATAGACTGACTAAAAACAAACATCCATCTTTGCTCTTCAATTCTTTTAGTGAATTTGGCAACTGCCTTAACATTTAGATGATTGCCACACTAGATACCACGGAACCTCTAAGGATGCAGTGTACAGTAAAACCTCATATAACACTAAAACCTGGTTCCACAAGTCTTGGTGTTATATGATTTTTAGTGTTATCTGATCCTCTATGGGATCCATAGAGATACATTGTAACCACACAACCTTTAGCAGTTGTTATCTGAAGCATCCCATAGTATCTTAATGTTATCTGATGCAATTCTTCCCCCCAGATTCCTTAATGTTATGCGATTTTAGTGTTATTCGATACTAATGTTATATGAGGTATTACTGTATTTCAAATTAGGCAAATATTTTGTAACTGCTCTGTGAACACTTTATTTTTGGGGGAAACCCCATAAAACTCCACTAAATTTAAAATGGGGGCAGAGTAAATACAGTCTCGTATTATTTTAAAAGCAAGTGTAATGTTCATAAATATGCACTTATAAAATAAATCTTGTAAGCTACAATTCTGTGTACATCAAAAATCTCAAACAAAAGTTGCAGTGCAAGCAGAAGACATGATGGAAGTGTTCCAGATCTCCACATAGAGATTTCAATTAGTCATAATGCAGGGATCATTAATAAATATACTAACAAAGAAGGACAAACTCATTTTTGAAAAGGCATGCACCTTGGTCTCAGGGTGGCCCACCCCCCAAATTTGTGTGTGCATAGGCATGAGAGAGTGAGAGGGCCTCTCATCCCAGACTATGAACTAAATGAACTGTTGATGGGTAATGTCTTTCACTTTCTCAACCTTCCCCCACAAACTATGCATTTATATAGTTTTCTTTCTAGAGAAGAAAAAAGAAACATTTAACTATTAAAGGACAAATCTTAAGTGGAGAAAGGTTTAAGCACCCCATCCATTGTCCCTCTAATCCTGTGATGGCAAACCTTGGCACTCCAAGTATTCTTAGACTTCAATTACCAGAAGCCCAAGTCAGCACTTCTGTTGATTAGAGCTTCTGGGAACTGAAGTTCAAGAATACCTGGAGTGCCAAGGTTCTCCATCACTGTGTCTAATCAGAAGTCATAGTTTATAAATCATGATTGTTGCTGCTTAAAAAAGAAAAATGTTGAGATTTGGTTACCTCCTGTAAAGAGGGAGTAGAATGGACCAATGGTAAGCCTTATTCTGCCCTGGTTTTGGGGAGGGGGTGGAATTCCAGAACACCCAATGAATCAGTGCTTCAGATGAAAATCTCTTAACCTTCCACTCTCCCACACTTATGGTCCTTAGATCCTCAATGTTCCAGGAGACTGAAAGGAAAAGTCAGCAAGAGCATGAACAAGATCTGGAGCTTAGTACCACCTGGTGCCTTTTAAAGCCAAAAGAACCTGGTAAAACTTGTACTGGTTTTTATTAAAAGAAAAATATTGAAAAGAGTTTGAAACAAAAACAAAATCATAATGTATACTTGAAAAATCCAAATTCAAGATTTCTAACAGTAAAGCCAAAAGATTTGTAGAGAGTTGTTCCAGTAAAACAATAAAACTAAACTATCCTGACATACTTACATTATTATGGTCTTCAGAACATAAGCAAAGTTCCAGAAGCAAGAAAAACTCACCATCAGTTGTAAAATAAAAATAAAAATCTGTAGTTCTCCCTTGAACTACTCTTATACCCATTAGCCCCTTTCTAGATGTTTGCACCAATCAAGGCTCCAGGCTTCTTCTTCTTCCATGTCTAGATGTGAAACTGTAAAAATGAAGCCACTTTTTGTTGAGTTCATTCTGCAGTTCCTTTTGCCTGACCTAGTGTGAGAAAGATTATCCAGCACAAGGTGGCCGTTGCCTGGGGTATGCCTGACTGTGGTTCAGAAATACCAGAATCTCCGAGGAGGCTCTTTCTATGTGCCCCAAAAGCTTTACTGATGTCATCTCAAGCAGCTTTATGATTTCTTCACAGCTGCCTTTACAGACAATGCCCCTCAATTACAGTATTAGTTAAAACTGGGAATTGGAATGTGGTTTCTGACCCTGTATGTCAGAATTTGCCCCAGAATAGTAACAGAAGGGTCTAGGTAGACTAATTTTCTCTGTAATTTTTAATAGAGCTATAGTCCAATCTGATGAATATTTGCTTAGAAGAAAGTGTTATTTGTTTAGTTTAATGGAACTTCTTGCTGGGAGATTGTGCATAGGGTTGCAATCTTAATGGTTCAAGCAGGTGAATCTCCCCCACTATTTCATTTAAGTTTGATGAAAGGCACTGTTCTGGATTTCTGCTTGCTGTGCATGTGTCAAAGGCACAGGAGCCCTGCCAGAGAAAAAGTTGGAACCCTAGGCAGAATGGGCCAGAAATTGATATGATTACAATGCTTTACTTAAAGGGCAGCTAACGCTCAAAATTCATGCTATAGAGAAGACTGCTGTGAAATTAACCACAAAGATCCTTTATACATAAGAATATTCAATAGTACTTAAATGACTAAATTATATGCCCATTCATTCCTAATTTGTAGCCTAAATTTCCTTCCTTGTAAATTGAATTAATTGCCTCAAGCCACAGAAGTCAAGGTTGCTTCTTTACAGGCAGGTAGTTCAATCACTTCTTCATTTTCACCAACCAATGTAGTAAATAAACTAACAGAGCTAAATTCTACCATCAATTGTTGTTTTAAGTGTGTATTTTAAAAACAGTACAAATTTGACACTTCTTGACCTCTTTCCTGTGTTGTCTCTTCCAGGTGTCTTCACTGAATAAACATAATACTCCTGTTTGGTCAAGCATAAACTACTCTTGTTACAGCAAGTAGGACATAAGGACAACTTGCTTCCATTTCCTCTTTTAAAGCTCTTATGCCAAGTTAGCAACTTGGTAACATTTACACTCGTTCTCAAGTTAGTTTAATACCTTTTACTTTATTTATTCTATACATTTATACACTGCCCCACTGGAGAATGAGAGTTTCCCACTCTGGGTGGTTTGCAACATTAAAACAAATACAATAGAAATAACCAATACTGTAAAAGGAAACGTCGTCGTCGTCGTCGTCGTCGTCGTCGTCGTCGTCGTCGTCGTCGCTTCATGTCAGAGATTATTCTGGAATGAAAGGATTTTTCCTGGAGAAATTCTGCTCAGGGGACCCCAGAATGAGGCTCCTTTCATGACCCCAAGAGCTGGGACCGAGATGGGCACTCAGTCTGTCATGCAGTACCCTGGTCTCGAACTGCTGACTTGCCAGCCTTCCAGGTAACAAGGTGGGCTTCTTAACCACTGAGCCACCACAGACCCTTAAACATAACAATAATATCATCCGTGGTGGGAATAATTTTTAAAATGAATCAAAACTTTGGAGCTGAAACCAAAACTAATTCCCCAAATTAACTGGAAAGGATGTCTTTGAATGCCTCCTTTAAAAAGCTTGTTTTCAATGGCTTTTTAAAGGTATCTAACAAGGGAGCTTGTGGCAGTTCCACTAGCAAGTTGTTCCAGAGGATAGGTGCTGCCTCTGAGAAGGCTCTTTTCTTATTTACAATCTTCCTTGTTATTCCCAGTGTTGGCATTTGAAGTTGCATAGTTTGGGATAACCTGGCGATTCAGGGAGAGATGCTCTGACAGGTAGCATATACAATGGAACCTCGGTTAATGTAATTAATGTGTTCTCTGGGACTTTTTTTTAATAGTGAAAATTACTTTAACCAAATTTCCCATAGGAATGCATTGAATGCAATTTCCCATAGGAATGCATTGAAAACCAAAATACATTAACCAAAATGCAGTTTCCCATAGGAATGCATTGAAAACCAATTAATCCGTTCTGAAAAAATTCTGTAAACTGAGCCACTATTTTCTATGGATTTCCTTTTGTTATGCAATTTTTATGTTAACCGAGACATTTGTTAACCAAGGTTCCACTGTAGTTTACATTCTTTAGGTGGTTTAAGATGTTTTAATGATTATGTCCTGCCCTAACAACGGGCATTGAAATGGTTAAAATAATTTTCAATCTGAATGTATCTGGTCTTACAAGGCAAATTGTCCTGCACTATTTCTTGTAAAGAAACTTAATAGTTGCTGTCCTTTCCCTCCTCTCCAGTTTTTCTCATTTTATTTTTCTTCACCTGTAAAGGAATGTGAAGTTTAAGATTAAAATAACAATGAAGAAATGCATGTAGAAGGAGCAATGTTGGCAAATGTTTCCATTTACACTAACATTCATTTGGTATTTCAAACAAGAAATGAAAGAAAGCAAAAAGTAAAAACAATAACAATAAAGATAAAAATTGTATAGGACAAACTTCTATATAAAGTTAGTTTTTGTTGATCATGTCTACCTCCTCAGACCATTTTATTTGGCATTTCATATTTGTCTCTGTGTGCATCTCCTTAACTACTTCTAGATTAGTCTGAAATGGCTAAGAGAATTTATCCAGAAATTTAATTCTACTCTGTTAGGCCTCAGTCAAGACAAGGGACTCATCACCCTCTAGAAAAATGAATTAACACAGGTAAGTGCTGTCACCAATTGTTGCTGTAATAGTATATTTTAAAAAGAGTACAGATTTGGCACGTAGCATTTCCTCTCCAAAGATTTTTTCCCTTCTTCTCAAAAACACACAATAAAAATCACTAAAACAATGAACTAAAAATGATGTTTCTTCTACTTCTGCTGCTGTATCTGATTCTGAATATTGGCGACCATCATGGCGATCAGCCATGAAGACTGTCCTACAAATATAATGCCATGGCCTTTCATCTGCCGTCCACATTGCAGCTTGATACCTGTACCACTAATCCAGTTCCATGAGTCATTTTCTGGTCCTGAGCCCTTTTGGCACACAAAGTCCTCTTCAGTCCCAGTATTAATGAAGCTGCTGCCCTTCATCAAGATGGATTCAAGTGGGATTTAATCCACTTGGGGACCATCACCCTTCCCTGTGGACTTCACCAAGACCACTAGTCCTCAGGGTTGTCAGCTTAGTTAACCGCTGCCTGATGCTCAGCATTGAGTTGCTGACAATATGGTCTACTCTATTACTGTAGCAGGATAACCTGGCCAGACTAGATCAAAATGATGTTGCTATAAGAAATTCAGACTGTAATCCTATTCCATTTAGTGAGCACAGTAGCAAAGAGATGCACTGTCTTTGTGAAACAACATTGAAAGGTTTGGTGAAGTACATCATCATCATTATTACTACCTGTTCTGAGTTGGTAAAAAGCAAGATATGGACTGTGTAACACAGAAATGTACATAGTACTTGTCCCAGATATCTTGAAAAACTGGAAAGCTGTCTCATTTTCTTTGGTCTCAATATTATCTCACTTTCACTTTGATCCAATAAGAAAAGATGCAAATATTTAATTTGAGAATAAAAAACAGACCCTGTGATTTGGCACATGGATTCCAGATGAGCAAATGAAAAGCGTTCTATTTTACAATATCTGCATTCAAACAATTTAGAACGGAATTTCTATGTTGTATAAATACGTAGTGTACAAAAGTATATTCTCTTTTTGAATAGATTCAAGAAAGTTCAATAAAAACTTAATAATTATTTTCTTAAATAAAGTAAATTTGAGGAATTTGTGTTTAGGGAAAGATAATGCTAAGTAAAATAGGAAAGAGATTTAGACAAATCCAATTAAAGTGAAAGATGGCTTTATATATGTAAGTCAGAATACTACTATCCAATTTATATAGGTTTAAAATCTTATTGCAATGATACCACCTAGCTAAGCAAAATTTAACAGTTTCCTAACATCTTCTGGTGTAATGGTGCTAAGGTTTTTGCTGTTATTGATTCAGATTTTCTGTCATTGAGTTTTATCAGGAAAAAGTAGGAGATAATATACATCTGATTACTGGAGAGAGTTATTGCATATCATCATATTCTAGTTCTATTCTAAAAGGGGGAAATTGGGATCGAACAATATGTTAGTACAGAACCTTCTCATAGCTGCAAGAAAATAGTGGGAAAAATTACAACAGATCAGTGAGAATGACAGAAATCTGGGACATTGAGTTTATGAATATGTTCATATTTTTAAAAGGATGAATAATGTCAGAGTAATTACTGGAAGTTTGGCTTCCCTTTAATGTTTTTCTTGAATAGCTTGAGACAAGACAAAAATAAATGACATTGTTTTTAAAAAATGTATTTCAAATTTGTTTTAAAAACTCGTGTTTTTCTTTTCAGAACTGGGAAAGAAAGAAAGGGAACAAACAGAATAGGAAAGGGAAAGGGAAACAAGCAGAGCCAGGCCCTGGGTTTGAAGAGGAGAGGAGAGTAAAAGAAAAAAGTCACCCTTTCTCAAAAGCAAGTTGTGTCCCCCTCTAGGGGGTGGGGTTCATTTCCATTGAACTGGCCAAAGAGCCAGCGCTGTCTGCACCTGCAGATGTTTTCATGGTCATATGGCAGGCATGACCAGACACTGAAGCACATGGAATGCTGTCATCTTTCCTGCTGAGACAGTACCTATTTATCGACTTGCATTTTCTTGCTTTTGAACTGCTAGGTTGGCAGGAGCTGGGTCAGACGATGGGAGATCACTCCATCACGCAGCAGTTGGATCTTGAACTGCTGATCTGTCAACCTTCTGGTCATCAAACTCAGCAGCTTAACCACTAATCCACCATGGATCCTTATACTAATGGTTAATATGCTGCATATAAAGTTGACATCCTCCCCTCTCCCTGCTGAATCCTTTGTAGTTGGTGGCATCATCATCATCATCATCATCATCATCATCATCATCATCATCATCATCTTCTTCTTCTTCTTCTTCTTCTTCTTCTTCTTCTTCTTCTTCTTCTTCTGCAGTTCCCTTCGGCTAACCTAGTGTGAGAAAGATTAGCTGGCAACACAAGATTGCTGTTACCAGGGTATGCCTGCTTGTGGTTCAAAAATACCACAGTCTTTCTGTGTACCCCACAGATTCTCAACCTGCAGCCTGTGGGCCGGATACAGCTCAACGAACCATTTCATGTGGGCCCCCACTGCCTTCACCACACCAGTAAGTGCCATGTGGTGGAGGAAGGGCAAAATGGCCATCTGGCCTCCAAAGGTATCTGAAGCAGCATGACCCGGGCCCAGGCTCAAAAAACTTGAGAACTCCTGGTTTAACCCTTTGCAGTTGGCTGAAATAAATCAACGAAGGGAAAGCCAATTTCCCATTTGTAATTTCACAGTGGGTCAATTCACATTTTTCCTGCAACATAAGTTGCAACCTTAGCCAAACAGAAAGGGAGATACATAGTTGTCTGTTATATTGCCCCCAACTCCAAAAGCAATTCTGAAGCACATTGAGCATGAAACACACTGGTAGATTATCCTTTTCTGGCTTGAAATTTTTTAAACTGAAGTGGGCAGGGACAATGGTGCAACCAAACAAACGTATTTGCACTTCAGAAGACAAAGGCAATCCATCCATCCATCCATCCAAATATTGATTCCAAGCAGATGTTTTAAATAAATATACAATAGTGTTGATTCTGAGCAGGTATTGCATATTTCTCCAATAATAACCATGTTTCATGAACATTGCTATAAATGAGATCTACAATGTGCAAACAGGATAAATACTGCTTACCATTCTAAGGAAAAGGGAGCTTATTTGTGTGGCTTCCTAACATTTGACTGTGGCATCTGTTGTCTCCATATATGTAGAGTTTGTTTTCCTGTGTATACATGCAATAGATCTTTTATATGTGGAATTTAAGGAGAGACAGAGCAGGAGCTATATCTGATGAAACTCAACAGAAATAGGTTGAGAAGATTTAGTGCCCCTAGTAACAATATTTTGTAGGCAATTTGACAGTTCTTACCTAAGCCAAGTGACAGCTTTAGGTGATACACAGTATGCTGACAACTTCTTACATAAAGTATCATAGTTGGCTGTCAAAAGCTTTCTTGGAATTCAGAAATATAGTCCCAGCCAATTTTATGGCAGTGGAAATGTGTTCAGTAATTTCTAGCAAGGCAGTTGGTGAAAGATGGAAGGTTATTTGATACCCAAAGTTGTAGCCTGGCTAGTAGGCAGGTATAGGTTTTTATTTTTGAAACTTGTCAGTGACTCAAGAGATTATGATACAGGTTGAACAGTCCTTAGTTCTGCATGGAGGAGAAGGGATATCACTATGGATCGTACCCTTTCCTATAAACATCTCTTCAACACCATACCCAAAATATGAATGAGAAACAATATACTGTACTACAAAAACTGTGCAGCACTACGCAGGGTGCTATGGCAGCTACAATTCAGTGTACGGCATTAAGCCTTGTCCACAGTACCACAGAATATGGAACTCCAGTGTGGCTAAATAGCAGACATGTTCATAGGTGGGGCCGAGGACACTCAACTGAAGAATACAATGCACATCATAACAGGATGTATTAAGTCTATATTGGCTCCCAATACTCAGCCACATCATCCCAACATATCTTAGAAGACAGGAGGCACTGGTGTACAAATACAGAAAAATAGCTGAAATTCCTCTCTTACCTGTTCAACAAGATGCATCTATCTGCAGAGTGAAATTTCAACAACCTACAATTAGAAACTCATTTATGACATCCGTGGATGTGTTAATGGCAGCCATAAACAGTGGGGGGATCACCAGTCTGGTCCCCTCAACTGCCTGAGGGAGCGTGACCTGGCCCCTGACTTACAAAGGTTGACAAGCCCTGGTCCAGAGCATTTAAGGGAGATATGACAAATTTTCTTACTTTATCTCCTCCCACAACTGACTGGATCAAAAGCCTGGACATAACACTGTGATGTGTATAAATGTATATTTTATCCATTTTTAAACCTATACTTGACCCATACTTGTGGTAAATGTTATAGTGTTATGTATCATGTGTTTATAAAGCCACATGATAAATAAAATAAATAAATTCATGGATGAACACTTATACTTGCAAATAAAGGCTGTGTTTAGCTTCCAAAGACCAATCATGAAACAAAACAAATTAATTTGCAAACTGTGGGAAATATGACAAGCACCTGCAGTGACAATCACATATCTTTCAGCACTTGATGTATTCCCTCTTCTAAGGATGGATTATCAGTAATGCATTTCAACCCGAATGTCTTTAAGTGGCGGGGCTAATTATTCAGCATGATCTCTAACATGCTGTATAAAATCTCTATGGAAAAGATAGTAATTATTATGTGAACAGGCACAAACTCCTGCCAGGATATCTGTGATGTTCCTATTAAAGTTTGGGGAAATTTGCCTATAAATTATATAGAAGATCTATCTCAAAGTTTTTTTAGAAAGTTTTCTTAGACACAAAAGAAAAAGTGGCCTATTTGCTGATGAGTGTGAACACACATTTATAGACTCTCAATTAACACCTCATTTCCTTCACAATTTCATTTATATTTAAAACACAGGTATGACTTAGTGAAAACAGACAGTCCTATATGTACATGTTAAATTGTGAGATGAATTATATAGCAGACTTCATACAGCAAAGATTTGACTTCCACGAGGCCACAGAAAATGTCTGAAAAATGACTGGAGGGGTTAAAGAGCTGCCCTGGCCTTGCGGGCAGACAAGGACACTGCTTTTGAGTTGCTAGGTTGGCAGGAGCTGGGACAGAGATGGAAGCTCACTCCATCATGCAGCACTCAGGTCTTGACCTTCTGACCTTCCGCTCATGTAGTTCAGCGTCTTAACCACTAAGTCACCACAATCCCTGACTTGATTGTACAATGAAGGAAGAAGGTATTTCTTCTTCTTTATTGCCTCTTCTCTTCTTGGCTCCCAAATCTCACAATTCCAAGTGTTTTTATGTACAATTATTACTCATACTATTTTATACTTATATTACAAGTACTACTTGTAGTACTTGAAATATGGCAATTCTCTCTGGTCTGATTTTAAAAAATTCACCTAAACAAAATCATAATTTCTAATACTCTCAAAGGCAGGATGGTATAGTTGGATTAGGACTCAAGAGACATGGGTTCAAATCCCTGCATGGCCATGGAAACTCATAGTGTGATGGCAATGATAAACTTCACTTTCAACATCTCAAAAACCTTTAAAACACTGCTAGATTATCCAAGAAAACAGAAATGACTTGATTGAATTTTTAAACAACAATATTTTTAATTTTTTGCATGATGTCTGGTGTGTAATAAAAGGTGGGTGGGAGTCCATGCGCCATTATATCTGCTAAATGTTATCTATAGTTATAGCTCAAATTTACTGACTCTTACACATACATTATTGGAATGGTACATATGTATGCATCTGTTGCCTTCTCATATTTTTCTGTTTGATCATCAACAAGAAGAATGTGCTGTCAAGGCAATTCCAACTTCTGGTGATTCTTTCCAGATTTCTCTTCGTGGGGAGTGCTCAGAAGTGATTGCCTTCGTTTTGAAGTCTTCCCCAGGAGACTCAATTGGGAATTGAACTCCCAGTCTCTAGCTCTATAGTCAGTTATCAAACTCACTGAACTATCCATTCAGCTACATTTTTCTCCACATCTTTAAGGATATAGTGCAGTGATGGTGAACCTTTTACAGACCAAGTGCCCAAACTGCAACCCCAAACCCACTTATTTATCACAAAGAGCCAACATAGCAACAGGGGAGGAAGGAAATACTCCCATTATGTATCAATTATTGCAAAGCTCTCTACCGGAGGGGGAGGGGGCCTCCCCATGCTCCTGATGTGGAATCTTCAATGGGTACAGAATGCGGCTGCCAGGCTGGTTACTGGCATGAGAAAATTTGCACATGTCTCCCCAGTCCTGGCAGAACTGCATTAGCTGCCCGTTTTGTTTCAGGTTCAAGGTGGGTGTCTTAACTTTCAAAGCCCTAAACAGTTTGGGACCTTTCTACTTGGCAGAGTGTTTTCCCTTTAGAAATCAGACCCACTTCACCTGTTTTTCTCAGACAACTCAACTCCAAGTTAGGACTCCCAGGTTGGCTAGAAAGTACGTTACCTGCCATAGGGATCTCTTGGTGGCAGTTCCAGCTCTATGGAATGCACTGCCAGGGGAGCTGCATTTGATGGACTCCTTAGGAACCTTTAAGAAACAACTGAAAACTTTTCTGTTTAAAGAGGCGTTTAGCAGTTTGTTGAAGATCAAATAGGAGACCCTATTTGCCTTTCTGTCACAAGAGTTGGGGTCCTCAGTTCTGATTTTGATTAGGTGGGTGGGGGTTGTTTTATTGTCTTAATTATGTTTGTTTCATTTTAAAAAAAATAGTGTAAACCACCCAGAGTGGGAGTCCATCCCAGATGGGAGGGGTATAAGTTCAATAAATAAAAATTAAAATTGAAAAAATAAATAAGCACTAATTCAACTCTAATTTACTGTCAATTTTTGTATAAACTATTCAGATGGGTTAGATACCAGTCTCCACTTCTGGTGTTGCTCCAAAATTGAGCAACTTCCCTAAGGCCACACAGGTGGAAGGAAACATAATCCCACTTTCCACATATGCTTTGACTAATGTTGGCTGGACCTTCTCTCAGGAAGCACAATGGGGGTCTCTAATTCCTATTCCCATTCCACAGGTAAGTGCTCCTACTTACCAAGTTACACCAGCTTGCCTAATTAAAATCATAAGTGCCATAATAAAATTATGTTATATTTGCCAGGAAACTGACTGGTAAAGTACAGTTCCTGAATCTATCAGTGGCGTACTGTTTATATAAGCTTTTCATTTCACTGTATCTGCTTCAAGATCTCACCTGCAGAATGACCCATTTGAAAATTCTGCATGCTTTAATCAATTAGGGGGAATAAAAGGTTAGGGATTTGTCTCTGGATAAATGAGAACTGAATGGAAGATGTAGCTTTAATGACCTGGACAATATCCAGGAAGTTGACAAAAGGCTAGCAAGAAACTCTGACAGTGAATATATTGGATAGGAAAGAGCATTCCAGCCAATTAAAAGAATTGGCCCAGGAAATAATGGTTTGTCACTGAATGTCTAACTGAGGCCAATTGGTCCAGATTAGCCAATGGTTTTTAATTTATAAGTGAATTTAAAGGTCAGCATGAGCTGCTTTTAATAGGTAAAAGGTAATGTTGAATTAATATGGAAGCAAAAGATTTTCCAAATGCTAGACATGGGGATAAAAATTAGATTGGCAAATCAAGCAAAAATCATATTAAATGAACTAAGCAAATTGGTCTTATAGTTGAAGGTCATAATTTTAAAATGTCTAGATAAAGGTATAAATTCCAATCCCTTGCAAAAATGCAGCGAAGATCTCCTAGCAGTCATTGGCAAATGGTCTCCTAAAGGATTTCATTGTTAAGGAGGCAGAGTAAATATTTAATATAATGTTCTTGTTTAGATTGGAATTAAGTTAGCCAAGAGATTCTTTAGGCTAAAAGGGACACGGGTACAGTGACAACATGGTACATTGAATAATGGCAATAAAGTCTACATTAATAAACATTCAAATTGATTTGAAACATTAAATGAACACTATGGTTTTTCCAGATATATTCTGGCAAGAAAATAAAATAGAAAAGCCGGACTCTCTTGTTCACAGTCAGGAAACTACAACAGAACTCCGAAGGTAAAAGTCCTGTCTAGCAGCTGTTATTCAGAAAAAGCTTGGAAAAGTTACCTTTTGGGGGTTTATCAGAATCCTCCAACCAGCATAGTAACAAGCTTAAAAAGTTACTTTTTGGTTTATCAGAATCCTCCAACCAGTATACCCACTGATCATCCTATTTGAGAGATTCTGGGAGTTATAGTGCTCTGATTAAGAGATTATAATGCCTGCAGAGACAAAAACTTAACTCTCCCATTGACATCAGTAACAGCTTGTGTGTGTGTAAATTTGAATTATATAACGTGTAACTAGAAGAAAGAGGGACAGTTCTATTGTTGAGGAATAAATTCTGCATTTCTGCACCTCTGTATATACTTCTATATTGGGTTGAATCCAGACTATGTTGGCTGCATGTTTTTCCTATAGAAACAAATGATCTAAAGCAGAAGGAGTAGCAGTAGCCGTAGCAGTAGTTACATGCCCTTTAGTTGTCTCTGCCTCATGGTGACCCAATGAATGCGAGATCTTCAGAATGTCCCATCCTCAACTCCTGTAAAGGAAGTGTGGCTTTCTGGATGTAGTGGGACTACAGAGTGATGGCTTTCCTTAGGGAATCAATCAATTTCATGTTTCGTCTTGCTCTTTTCTTGTTGCTTTCCACCTATCCCAGTTTTATTTATTTATTTATTTATTTATTCACACTTGTATGTCACCCTACTCGTGGAGTGACTCAGGGCGGCTTACAGAGTATAGCAAAGTACAGTATAGCAAAATATAGCAAAACATCACAAAAAATTCACAAATTATATCACAAATTATATCACAAAATATAACAAAACACAAATTCAATCAACAAAACACACAATGTCCCCGATGGAGCCCGGGCTCAATGTCCTCGATGTTTATTGCCTTTCCCAGAGAATCATGCGTTCATCTGATATGCCCAAAGCTGGCTGGATACTTAAGTGGCTTGGAAATCTGACTGTGGAATTCAATTCCCCACCGTACTTTCTGCGAGAAAAGCACAGTCCCGAACTGTCAAAAAAGGAGGGAATGGTAAACTACTTCTGAGCATTTTCTGCCTAGAAAACTTGGAATGGGTCACCATAACTCATAATCTACTTGATGGCATGTAATTAAGGCCTTAAGATAAGTCATAGCAAAGTCCACTATTAGCTACATCATTACATATGATCTTCAGCACTTATACTGTTCGTAATAATTGCCACTTAGGATTTCTAGACCTCAATTTTGGCATCCTTTTTGGCTTGCCTATCTGCCTCTCTCCCTATGTCGTCATTACTTTTGAAATTTACATGTCTTTGGAGCAACTAAAATTCGGAAGAACATACTAATTAATGGATTGCACTTTTGACAGCTACAAGAAGACAGATGAGAAAGTAACACGCTTCTGGCAGTGCGTTATCAATTGGGAGGCAACAGTGCATTCGCTCTATGTGGTACAGTGAGCTGGAACAGACACTGACAGATGACACAGGCCCTTGACAGTGAAGTCTGTACAAGCTGGCAGCTCCACTTGTAGTCAGTCAAGTCCTCATTTTGTGCTGGAAGTGAACCAACTTGATTTGCAGAATAAGCTCATCTTTATCAGCCATTTCCCAAGGCCTCCTTAAGAGAAAATAGGATGCTGTTTTAAAATGGATTTGCATTTAGCACTGGCTCCTGCCTGGAATGCACTGCATGACATTAAAGAAACACATTTAGCTTTGAGTCGCTGCAAAATAAGCCACAATGGAAAACAACTTGTAAGTACTCCAGTTTCAAGAACATAATCTCTGGTTCTGTTTGCCAGTTTGTTATACTTTTGGAGAATGAAAGGGTCTACCTCAGATGCAGCCATATTTTGCCCCTTTAAATAAAACAGACCAAAACCACAAAACTGAGCCATGGTACAAAAGGTCTGAAGTAAACTTTCCTTTTGCATCAGGGAATGGGGAATAAGGATTGGGTTAAACTGGATAATAACTTCCTTTAGACGAGCTCAGGTGGTTTATGTTATGTTTCCAAATGTTACCATACATTTTATATCAGTTATCATAAAAGAACGTTTGCATTACTTCAGTTCTGAACTGTGTAAAATGTTCTTTTGGAAATGCACATTTTGTGTATGAAAAATGTCCTGATAACATCTCAAAGAACAGGTCTCCCATTTTTAGTAATCTAGAGCAGGGGTTCCAACCTTTTCAAGCCGGGGGCCAAGTCATGCTCTCTCAAACAGCTTCAAGGGCCATAGGGCCATTTTGTCCTGCCTGCACAATAGGGTGGCCATTTTGTCCCAACAGCTTCAAAGGAGTGGTCATTTTGTTTCTCAAATGCCCTTGGAGGGGTGGGGGCCCATGTGAAATGGCACCATGGGCCAGATCTGGCCCACAGACCTTAAGTTGGGAAGCCCTGGTCTAGAGAAATAAGGTAGCAAGTCTCTGCTAAATCGACACAAAACCTTTTCTTCCATTGTTTCCCAATGAGGCTCAGGTGCCCAGAACACACTTCTCCATCAGCTGCTAAAAGTCCATTTTCTTCCCAAGTTCTCTTCACCATATGTAATGGTGCACTCTCTCTCATAATAAATTGTGTTGTTGTCACTATTAGTACAGTACTAACAACTAATAGTCTCATTTAGGCTATTACCTATGGACAGCTAACATACTGGAACAATAGGCTAATCCTGGGCTACACAGGAGGGTTATCATAGAATAGTCTAAATCCCAGTGAGAAAATGAATATAACAAAGAGAGACTTCCTTTCAGTACTAGCATAGCTCCTATATGGATGGAATAATAATGGTAGATTTTTATATCAAAACTAAGATCTCATTTATGCAAACCTCTATCCCAGTGGTTCCCAATTAGTTTTTTCTATGTACCACTTCAAGAAAGACCTCAAACTTCCGTACCCCTTATTGCATGAACGTTAAATATCGCGTACCCCTTATTGCAGGAATGTTAAATAAAAAATGAAATCAGATGTATTTTATATTTATTATCATCAAAAGACATTCTAATGACAGAGAACACATGTTTCATTAATGTGACAAATGTGCACGTTGACAATGACAAGCAAATAGGCGGGAACGGGGGCGGCCGTGATCGGGTGACACGAGATGCGGGAGGCACGGGAAAAACTGCCACGGCGGGAGAAAGCGCTTGATGCATACGATTGACTTACCTACTGATCGTTTAATTAAATGGAATAATTTTTTGGCAATTGTTATTGCATTATTGTTTTTTAAGGATTTAATATTTTAGTTAAGAGATTGCTGCGCGTACCCCTTGATGCAATCTCGCGTACCCCTGGGGGTACACGTACCACTAATTGGGAACCACTGCTCTATCCTGTTGGGTTTCTGTTATGATTGTGCTTCTAGACAAAAACAAAAACAACAATAATAACAACAACAACAACATGCAGTCAAGTTGCTTATGGCTTATGGCAACCCTTTCCAAGGTTTCCTATACATAAAGTTCATATAAAGAAGTGGGGGACTGTATTACTTGCTATAGGAGTAGTAGTACTGAGATAGTACAGCTTGCCAACTGCCACATAAGGTGGCACTTCTCCTACAATGTAAAATGGAACCTCTGACCTTTAGTTCTAGAGCAGTGGTTCCCAACCTTTTTTTTAGTTGGCCATGCCCCCACCTAAGAATCTCTAAAATCCTGATCTCTCTCTCTCTCCCCCCCCCCCCGTGACATATAATTCTTAATATTCAAAAAATGAACTTCTGCTCACATGGAGGAAGCCTAAAAGGTCATTAACTGTTAATAATTCATTCTCAAATCATCCCCCTTAAAAATCAAATTGCACCCCTGTGGGGCATGTGCTCCATGTTGGGAGCCATGGTTCTAGAACTAAGCATCCTTTCTCATATTTACCAGCCAGATAAATGGCAGACATTGCCATTGTAAGTTGCAACTAATTGACTAGTGTTGGGCATGTTTAGGATTTTCCTTAATGAGCAATTGGGCACATGGTCACGTAATAGGAATCTTATAAAAGACTCCTGGGCTAAGCAGCAGCAGCATTCATTGAAGTTGGCCAAACTGTGCAGAGAGCTAGACTAGTACATCCATTACAATAAATTATTATTTGGGACTCTAGAGTAGGCAATTATCCATTTACTGAAATAGTCACTTAGAGGGCAAGGAAAAGGGTGGGGTGGGGGGACAGAAAAAAAAAAGAAAGTGCAAGACCAATGAGGGAACAAGGGGATTTCCAAATCAGACAAAACTGCTAGTATTTTTTTAAAAAAAGTAAACGTAAAACAATTTTCTTCAAATTCAGTCTACTATGACAGGAAAGGAGTAGTTTTTCTTCTGTTTGGCACTAGATGTTGTCTCCTGGCTCTGGAATTGTGTGGCAAAAAAGTGTAGAAATGCTAAAGTTCTCCCTAAAGCAAAGCTGTGTATTGTGGAGTAGGCAAACACAGGATGAGCTGTGTCAATCATCACTAACGATCCCACTAAAACTGTCAAACCAATGCCTGTGACACATCTGCAGTGATGTTCAATGGAGCAATCACAACAGCAGTGAATGTTTCTCTATCATCTTTTCAGCTACAAAACATTGCAATTTGACTACTTGAGAAATGGGATATGTCGGCAAGAATAATTCATCTTGGAGAGAGAAGAGGTGAGAACTGTGCAACAATAAGAAACAAGTGTTCAGAATCTTGCTGGATGTTAGCATATATGCAAACGGAATAACAAAAATAACCAAGGCTAGTCTGAAAGTCAATCATGTTGTGTGAATGCCTGGTTGTATGCCCAGTTGCCCACCAGAAAAAAGCTCTAACATGCCCAGCACCTCTCCAATTAGCCAGTAGAGATTTGGCCATTGTGTCATCCAGTTTTCAGAGCAGTACAGGTCAGTCTATGCTTACTCAGGCATCTTTTTCCATATATAGGCCAGACACGAAACTGCCAAAATGAAGCCAACTTTGGGGAGTTCATTCTGTAGTTCCTCTTGCCTGACCTAGTGTGAGAAAGATTAGCCGGCAGATGTTGTCCATTGCCCGGGGTATGCCCGACTGTGGCTCAAAAATACCACAATCTTCAAGGAGGCTCTTTCTGTATACACCTACTCAGGCTTAAATTGCACTTGTTCAATAGAACTAAATTTCAGATAATTGCAGATAGAATGGTACCACCAACACCAGCAAACCATGTAATTTGAAAAGGCAAGATTAGAAGGTTTCAGAGCACTAGCTAGAGGAGAGAAAAGTTGGATTTGTGTGTATAGTATTAGTTTTTGAGCCTGGGTGACCATTTCCACCAGGCATCAAGACACATCTGTTTCCCTGTATGGGCTTCCCTCATCTCTCTCTCTCACTCACTATAGGTTGCTATATTACCAAATTATTTGGAGTTTACTGAGCTTCTGGGCCCATTTACTAAATCACACTCAAGCCCATTTGCACAATCAGGTGACCCAGAAGCAGTTTCAGCCCACCTTCCAATCCCCGCATGTCCTGAATCCAGTGGTGGCTTCAGCAGGTTTGAACTGGTAACAGAAATTCTGGCTGGCCCTGCCCATCCAAGTTTTTGAAATAAAGTAGTCCTAATTCGGGTGCAATGCAGGGCTCCCCCCTTGCCACACCCACCATACCATGCCCACAGTGTGGTAGTAAATTTTTTTGAAGCCCATTACTGCCTGAATCTGTGACCTCATGAGTAAATGTCTCTGTGAAATAATAAGAACCCATTCCCTCTGGTCTAGTGTTTTGACCTTGAGGTTGCTCTTGACCTGGTAACCCTACTGATAGGCCTTCAGTATTGAAACAAACTTTTGGAGATGATTATCCCAAGGTGACTTTCACTAGGGACAGAAAAACTGTATTACCTCTGTTTGAACTTAAGAATGAAAGAATAGCCATTTCTAACTTTAGGCCACAAACTTATTCACATTTACTTCAGAATTCATAGGAACTTATTTCAGAATAGACTGAGCTATGAATGATAAAGTACACCTAGCTAGGTACTGATGATTAGGGTCAGACCTCCACTTCCATGGTGATTGTATTTAAATGTGCATTCATGATTCACCCTTGATAGTACTGCATATGTATTTTTCCATTTAAACTTGAGGCCCTTCTGCACTGGAACTTAGAAAATGTGAACTGGCTATAATTTAACACCTCTGATGGATCTATATTTTAAAATAAGAGAGAGGGCAAAAAACAAAAAAGTACAGCCAGAGCGGAAGTAGCCCTACTATTAGATCAATAGAGGCATATATTTCAGGTGGCAGGGATTGAGAAATAGTAAGAGATAGTAACAGCAACCACCCAGTTCACCCTCTGGAGCTTCTTAGCCATTCATTCCTCTTGGAGTACAAAGAAGTGTTGTATCCTGGAACTATTCTGTTGCTTCCAGGTGTGGAGAATGATCCTATCGTAATACTGTCATTGATCTAAAAATTAATGGATCATCTACCTATACATCAGTGTTTCCCAACCTTTGGTTTTTGGACTTCAATTCCTAGAAGCCTAAATCAATTCTGCAAAACACTGATCAGCCTCCTCCTCCTCTTCTTCTTCCATATCTGAATATTGGCGATCCTCATATGCTCAGCCATGAGGACTGTCCTGAGAATATAATCCAGTGGCCTTTCATCTGCCTTCTGCATTGCAGCATGACACCCGTACGACAGATCCAGTTCCACGAATCATTTTCTGGTCCTGAGCTCTTTTGGCACACAAAGCCCTCCTCAGCCCTAGGTCAGTATTGATGAAGCTGTTGCCCTACATCAAGATGGATTTAATCCACTTGGGGACTATTACCACCCATGACCATTACTTGTCAGGGTGGTCAGGTTAGTTAACTGCCAGCTGACACTTGGTGATGAGTTGCTGGCAGTATGTTCTACTCTTGAGTTTCTGCTCTTAGTGTGAAGATTTCCCACATTATTACCATGTACCGAGGATTAGAATTGGCTGCAAAATAGGGCTCTGGCTCATTTGTCATAGGATGTCTGTGGAAATTACTGCTCCCCCCCCCCCTGAAAAACATGCCTCCAAGTGGGGGAGTCATCTTATACACTGTTGGGAAATTACTACTCCCCCCCCCCCTTGAAAAACATGCCTCCAAGTGGGGGAGTCATCTTATACACTGGGTGCACTTCAGTTGGGATAGACATACTGCCCATAGTGGCCTCCCGATGCTCACCCGGTGCCCATAGTGGCCTCCCGAAGCCCACCCACCTCATTCTACATACCATCCAGTATCGCGCGGTATCCAGCATGGCTGCAGCGAGCATCAACAGTGAGACAGGGGTGCCAGCCTTTTCAGCATGACTGGCCCGTTCTGCTCAGCGGGAAGCAGCGGTGTTCCGCCCTGCCCCTTGTCTATGCAGAGCTTGCACATGCACACTTGCACACTAGTGCCGGCCACAGGGAGATGTTGAAATCAAAGCTGATGTTCTTTTATGTTTTATTTGGTGTGTGGAAGGTGTGCGGAAGAGGGGGTAGTCTTATACGGTGAGTATATAACAAACTCTATATTTTGAGTGGAAACGTTGGGGGGGTCGTCTTGATGTACACAGTCTGTGCACTTAAAAGCAATCCTAACACAGCATAACCATTCTTTTGGAAACAGTTACTCCATATTTTAATTTTTCCTTACTTTTGATTTTCATTTGAGAGGAATGAGACCAAGGATGATTCCTGATGGAAGACTCTTGAGTACTATCAGTCAAAAGATTTTGTGCTGGCACTCTTTCGAGCCACTTTAAAATGTCCCCCCTCCACAACCTAAAGGGAAAGGCAGAATCAGCAGTGGGGAAACAAGAAAGGTTTATAAAAATGTTTTCTGTGACATTGTCTTTTATGACAGACACATTCTCTCTGCCATAAATCAATGTTTTAGACGATACAGAATGCAAACCTTATTCAAAAGCATGTTGAGCCTAGATGTAATTACAAGGCCCCCATTAGACTTTCACAAATGAAGACTTTGTTTAATAATGGAGTGTAATTTTTGGTGAATCTTTTCAATAGATACAAGAGGAGGACTGGACATTCCAAGTTCTTCTCAGAAACTCATATATTACTGTTATGTAGCTTAAAAGAGAGAGAGAGAGAGAGAAAACGTGTACAAGAGAACATTTTGTTTTTATGTATTAAAACAGCCATGTGAGTCACTTACCTGCCTACATACACAAAATTGATCAAGGTCACTCAGTGAGCAAGCAATTTGTGAACTCTGCCATGTAAGTGAGAATCTGCATCCAAATTCGTGCGCAGGTCTCATGAAATATTTATGAGGACATGCAGGCTGACATTCATGCAAGCCTCACATGGGCTACAGACTAAGGCAGAGAGTAAGGCATTGTGTGTGTGTGCATTTGTGTGCGCACTTGGTAGTGCTTTAGTTGTTATGGTTAGGTTCTGTTTGTGATGGTCATATTTCCGATTGCTTATATTTATAGTTAATAGCTTTCTCTTTATACTCTGCCTGGTTTATGATCAACTGTAAAATGTCATCTTGAATTTTTAGCACATGCTTATGGAGTCGGAAGCAAACCTTCCCTCTCCCCCAATCCCATTCTGAGTAGCACTAAGGCTACTTAAGAACTCCATCCCAACTTCTTAATATACAATACTGTGCGGAGCTATCTTTGGTCATGTGCACCGTCGTATGTTTCAATAACTCACTTGTAAGATAGGTTATCAAGAGAATTTCAATGAATATCCTGTCCAGATTTTCTGCTTGTGTAATGTGTGTCGCTCCAGTAACTTTAATAGAGTTATGCATTTTTCACCCAATACTAAAGCTCAGGCCTTTTCTTCCCCTCTTGATCATTGCGATTACAGAGCCTGAAAATAAATCTAGGCAGCTCTCAACCATGTACTGTGCAAGGCAAATGGTAAAAGGAGAGGTAGCGTAAATGTGACCATGTTCTTCTTTCTAACATTATAAACAAAAGTTATATAGACAGCTGATGGATAGATTTGTGCTGTAAACAATGTCTTCTCTTTCTGCCGTAACCAATTCTGAATATTGGCGATCATCATGGCAATCAGCCATGAAGATTGTCCTGAGAATATAATGCAGTGGCTTTCAATTTGCTTCTGCATCACAGTGTGACACCTGTAACACTGTTCCAGTTCCGCGAGACACTTTCTGGTCCTTTTGGCACACAAAGTCCTCATCAACTCCAGGCCAGTATTGATGAAACTGCTACCCTCCAACAAGATGGATTCAAGTGGGATCTAATGCAATTGTGGACATTACCTCTTCCCTGTGGATATTGCTACCCAAGGCTGATAGTCCAAGGCTGATAGTTCTCAGGGTTGTCAGGTTAGTTAGCTGCTGCCTGACAATCAGCATTAAGTTGCTAGCAATATAATCTACTATATTATTTTAGCAGGACAACCTGGCCAGACTGTCTGTAAACAACACAAGGGGGTTATTAGAATCATACAATCAACTGAGTAGGAAGGAGACTATGAGGCCATTGAGTCCAACCCCTTGCTCAATACAGGAGTCCAAATCAAAGCAAACCTGACAGATGGTTGTCCAATCTTACCTATAAAACATTGGTACCAGGGCTTAACTTCCGTCGTTCAATACTGGTACCCTTAAAATTTTCTAGATTATAATTACCATCATTCCTAGCCAGCATACTTGGTGTTCAGAGCAGGGATTCCTCATGACAATGTTTTAAGTAGGGTGGCAGAACAGATTATTGCCCGTAGCAGTCAAAAATACTGGCACAAAGATCTGCAAGCCCTAGTTTCTCCACATCACTGTAACTATAGCCAAGGTTGTGGCCTCTTAATTAATGTACTGAGAAGAAATTGGAAAGCTATTTTTTAAAAAAAGAATACAGTAGTTACCTTTTCTTGTTATTCCATTACACACAGAACAACAAGAAAAATATACAAAACAATCAAATGTACAATAACTGACAATACACACACACACACACACACTCCTTTTTCAACTTGATCTTGCTTGTTGATTTATCAATAAATTTAAGAAGTCTTTGTACTATTGATCGAGTCAAAAATTAAAAATTAATTTTCCAATTTTTAGTTATAGTTAGTCTTGATGCTATGACCAATATTACAATCTTCTCTCTCTCTCTTTAGCCATTCCAGTTGTAAATCCCACAAAATTAGATAATAATGCAATTCTTGGACACATATCCAAATTAATAGATAATATTCTCATTCATTTTGTCAAACACAATTTCTCATATTTTCTGTGTTACCACAAACTCCTACTATAAATGAAAATAGGTACCAACCACCTGATTACATCTCCAGCAATTTTTTCAACTATTTTGAATCATAACTATTCAACTTTGCTGGTGTTAGATACCATCTCCATATTGTTTTATAACATTTCTCTTTGATTCTATCAGAATTTTTTTAAAAAACCCATAATGTAGCTCATTCCTCCTGCTTCATACTCATATCTAAATTTGTTTCCAAGTTTATTCTTTGCTGTTGACCCTCAGCTTCTATTAATATTCTATATATTTAACTTAATATTTCCCTTGTATTATTTAATCCATCTTTTTCCCTCTGTACAATTAACTCCTTAATTTTATAGCTCTGTATAATTTCTAAAAAATTTAAACTTCGTTCCTAGTCCATTTGCCCAACTGTATCAAAATTATACCAAGATATCTTACTTTGCTCCCCAACTGGTAAAGCCATCACTCGTTCTTCATTGGCTACTTTACTTAACCCTTCTTTCAATGAGATTACTTTCTTCTGTCAAAATTCTTTATTAAACCTAACTTTAAATTCTATGGAATTTTCTCAAATCCACTAATGGGGAAACTTCTGGGCTAAGTAGTTTCTTACATTTGCTCCAAATCTTGTAGCATAATGCTACAAAGTGAATTTTTTATATCTTGTAACAGCTTTTCATGCTGAAATAAGAAAATCTAAAAGCAGAATGAGCATCTGCTAAAAATCAACACTTTCCAGAACTTGCATCATCATACATGCATTAATATGCTTTTGTGTCTTACAACATCCTTATTCAATGACTGTTCAATGGCTATTGTAATATCATCACAATGCAATACTTTTCACATTTTCATTTTCTCATATCATGCCTCATGTGTATAAAGATCTGCCATCTGGGGCAATTGTGCCATGCAGCCACCTATGCCAAATATGACTTATTAATCTTTAGGATGTCACAGGACTTTTGGTGGTTTTTACTGCAACCATTGTTCTTACAGTTGAAGGGTCAGTTAACAATATTTTATTTGGACAAACCAACAGGCCCTTAATATTGGATAGAACATCTAAACCAGCCTTGAAAATTCATGTAAATCCATTTTTTTAAATCAAACCATAATCCAGGGATACATAATAGTGCCTATAGTAAATCAGTGGTAAACAATATAAATACTAGGACATGTCTCTATATTTTTTTAAGAAAGGGTGGCATGAACATCTCCTTATTTCTCCCCTTCCAATTCATCAAATGTTGACTTGGTATGTTGCATAATAATTCAGTCTTACTAATTTAAAAATATTATTATACTGATGTTCAGAACAAGGTGATGTTGTTCCTATTGACTTTGGATGTGAGGTTCTAAAGAGACATATGCACAAAATCGTGAGTCTGTGTTCCAGTCCACAAAGTTGGCCAGTCTCCATGCCTGCTCCAGACAGTGAGATCATAGAGGTTTTGTCTGAATTTGGTCTTAGATTAATACTGTCATGTTCCTTCCCACTATAGCACTTAATGTACTATAAATTTTAAAGTATAATATTCATTAGACACAATAAAGAAGTTTGTATGTTCACTGGCTGTAAATTAAATATCATTTAACAGGGATAAGGAAATAAACATGAATGTGACTTAGAAAAACGTTGGCAAAGAGGTAACATGCTAATTGGCCCAACTTCTTAGCAAATGTGTTCAATTATTTTGTAGGTGGCAAAGATAGCTATGTAAAAATCAGCCTCAAAGAGTAGCTGCCCAGAGTAGGAAAATCTCCTAGATGGGCGGGGTATAAATATAATGATATTTTTAAAAAGACCTTTTAGTCACAAAACAGTTGATTTACATGTAAGCAGCATACTGACTTTCTTAGTATTTGAGATAACCTACTAAATAAAGATTGGATTCAAAATCCAAAATCTACTTGCAAGCCTTTTACACAAACAAGTGGAGTTCAACACATTGTGACAGAACTTAACTGCATATCTATTAGACAATGAATTGTCTTATGTAGACTGTACATAAAGAAAACCACATTGTATGGCTCATGTTGCCTTTCTTCTTAAGGATGGATTTCACTCTACTGGGCAGTAAGCAGAAGCAAAGAAATCTAGGTGCAGTTGAAGGCACTTAGCACTGTATCCTATATTGCAAGTCAATGATATGCGTCACAGACAGTGGAAGGTCTAAAAATATAATGGAAGATGAACAAAGCTTAAAGAATTTTTTGGAATAGTAGTTGCGTTAGTCTGAGGTTCAGGCATATCAGAAAACAAAACAAAATAAAATAAACAAAACAAAATAAAAATAAAATAAAAAGTGCTACAGTTATTTTATTTTATTTTTATTTTATTTTGTTTTCTGATAAAGCTTAAAGAGTATCCTGCATCTTACGGTACCAAGATGTTTCAGACACAAAACTTGTAGTACAGTAATACCTCGGATAACGCTAAAATCGCATAACGTTAAGTAATCTGGGGAGGAGAATTGGATCGAATAACATTAAGGTCCTGTGGGATGGATCGGATAACAACCACTAAAGCCTGTGTGGTTACAATGTATCTCTATGGAGCTTTAATGTTATCCGATCCATCCCATAGGATTTTAACATGCATCGGATAACAGTAAAAATCGGATAACACCAAGACTCGTGGAACCAAGTCTTGGCGTTATCCGAGGTATTAGTGTATTTTCTTTTTGTAAAAGAACAGTATTGTTCCTTCTCTTTATTTACAAGTATACTGTAATAACAAAAGAGGTTGTTCTGCAGCAGACAGTATGCTCACTAATCCTGCTTCTGACATCTACAGAAGGAATCCTATCCCTGCCAATTTCAGCATCTTTTGTGGCGGTGTTGCCTCTCTTTGTACTGTAACATCATATACATCTTACAGATGGTTGACAATAATTCATGGTGCCCACTGAGTGGGGCCATTGAATCAATGGAATTTACAGAGGTAAATTTACTCTCCAAAATCCCCACTATTTTAGTGGACCTACTGTAGTTGTGATTTATTATTAGATTTCAGCCACTGTGTATAATCCTCAACTGCTCATGAGGCAGTGAAGTAGTAAAAGATTTATATACATAAATCAAGATATCAGAATCAAGATTAGCAATAGCAATTACACTTATAAACCACCCCATAGCTTAGTGCTCTATCTGGGAGGTTTAAAAGGTAATTAGCATTTTGCTGCCAATATACTGGGTGCTCATTTTACCAACCTCGGAAGAATGGAAGTCTGAGTAGGCCTTGATCCAGTGGTGGGCAGCCATAATTTTTGCTACCACACTGTGGGCGGAGCCAACATCATGATGTCATGGGTCCACCCAATGATATGGGTGGAGCCAACATAAAAAACCATAAAAATTAGTACACATAAAAATACAAATTAAATAGACATAAAAATACATAAAAATACACATAAAACACATAAAATACAAATTAAAACAAATACACATTAAATTGACATTAAAACACATAAAAATACAAATTAAATACACATAAAACACATTAAAATATACATTAAAAATAAATACACATTAAACACACATTAAAATACACACCCACACCCCACATCCAACACTTACCCTGGGGAGCAGGCTATAGGGAGCTTCAGACTAGCAGCTTCCCTTCCTCCTCCCCACTTGGGAGGACAGCAAGGAGGCCGTGCATACGCGCCAAGCACTGTAGGCATGCATGCACACCAAACGCTTGGTGCGCATGCGCAGTGGGGGAACCAGCAAAAAGGTAAGCCCCAAAGGTGGTTCCTCCCAAAAGCCACTACCGGTTCTCCAGGACATCGGGGAAAGTTACTACCGGTTCTGGTGAACTGGTGCGAACTTGTTGCTGCCCATCATTGCCTTGATCCCTATCAGGATCGAACTCACAACATAAGCAGTTTGGGCTGCAGTACAGGAGTTTAACCACTGCGCTACCAAGAATCTTTTATGTGTATATGTGAGATTGTTTTTTTGAAAACAAGCCTACCTGTAGACATATGAAGGCTCCGAAGAACATATCTACCTCCTCCCATATCTGACCTTACTACAGGGATTTTGATGTGTGAGTTCTTTCCGGTAAGATCTGAGTAATAGTACACAACTGCAGGATTTTGATTACAATTCTTGCCTTTTTCTGATATGGGGCTGAATTCTTAAGCACATTTATGAGGAAATAACAAGAAGTCTCACTGAATTGAGTGGGTTTTACTTTCCAAGAAAAAAAGGGGCTGCGGTCGCTCAGTGGTTAAGAAGCTTGCCTTGTTAGCTGGAAGGCTGGCAAGTATGCCGTACCCTGATAATGGCAACCTTGTGTTGCCAGCTAATCTTTCTCACAACTGCAGAATGAACTCACCAAAAGGTGCCTTCATTTTAGCAATTTCACGTCTGGCCTAGACACAGAAGGGAAAAAACCTTTCCAGAAGATTTTCCAAGCTGCTGTTCTTCTACAATATGCTGTTATTATGTGCTATTAAGTCACTTCTTTCTCATGGCTGACCTATAAATCAGTGACCTTCAAAAGATGAAATAATGAGCTACAGAAATTATGATATTCAATCCTAAATGGTCATTTGAATTACGTACAACCTATGGCACTTTCTTCTTTGGACTACAATTCCCAGTATCTTCATCTATCATGGCCTTGCTGGCTGGTGGATTCTTGAGCTTATGGAATTGAAATAGGCCTGCCCATGTGGTTAGTCACAATAGTATCATTTTTAGGGAGCAATATTTGGGGTTCTAATTACTCAGTTAGCATCTGGAGAGAAAATCTGCTGAATAGGTTGAGTAGTTTTGATTTGGAACTGGATGGCTTCCAGTTTTGCTGTTCAGTTCAGCAAAAGTAGATTGTGGTGGCTTAGTGGTTAAGACGATGACCCTGACAACTGGAAGGTCAGCAGTTTGAGACCCGGGTACTGCATGACGGAGTGGGCTCCCATCTTTGTCTCAGCTCCTACCAATCTAGTAGTCTGAAAGCAAGAAACTGGAAATAGATAAATAGGTACTTCAGTGGGAAAGTAACGGTGATCCGTGCACTCCACTGTCTAGTTATGCCTGCCACATGCCCACTGTTCTCTGTTTCTTCTATCAGTTGTTTACTTTGATTAGATGTGGTTTTCCAGGGTCTTGGGTACTGGTCTTTCAAAACACTTGTTACTTTGAAGGGATAAAACAGGCAACTCTTTGGGCAGTGTTAGAGCTGAATCTACAGGTCATTTACTGATACATGGCAGGATCCCAATAACCCCAGATCAATTTAGGACACATCAGTCCTGAACTGGCATCCTCCAAACCAAATGGAAAGACCTACACTCATCTCCACTTTTAAACCATCCTACTTCTTTCAAAACCAACTTCCTTTCCCCTCCCACTTTGGGCGCCTGCTGTGGTGATTTAGGAGCAATGTAAGAGATACAACCTACTCTAAATCTCAGACAAATTTCTATTGAGAAAGAATTCTAACTAAACACAATCCATTTTGTTTTAGAGAACAAAGAAAAGAATAAACTTTAATGTGAGTGCAAACATGGCAATATGAGTTCCTCGGATACACATGAACACTGTTACTAGATATTTTACACAGCTGTCTAACTACAAATACTTATTTTATTGTACATCCATAGCTGGAACTGTTATCTATACTTTCTTTGTGAACTTAAAACTTCTCAAAGGAATTTTTCCATAATGAAAAATAACCAAAAGGTCTTTCATTCATGAAAATATGAGAGGCATTCGAAAACCCAGAATATGTAGGAGTAATGCTCTGTTGTTCTATTTTGCTTTTTGAAAAACACTATTTAACTCATTTTCCTATTGAGGCAAAGGACACTTACCCGGAAAATAGGGAAGATATGAGGCCAAATTCTGAATGCCCAGTCAATTGACTACTCCATGTAAAAAGATTTACTGATAACATTAAAGAAAAATGTGTAGGTTATTATGCACTGGACAACCACAAAGACTTACTTGCATTTTAAATATATACATTGTGTTAGATTCTGTGCTGGCATTGAAATTCTTAGGACTTATTTTACAAGGAACAATACCAAGAGAATTCTATGAAATTTTTTAATTAACACAGACAAAACCAAAACCAGAATTATTCATTTTATTTAATATACTGTATTTCTATACTACCTGTCAAGTCTTCTCAGGAACAGATCCTATTTCAAAGTGTTATTCCCAAATATTACCTAGTTACTTCTTCATAGGTCTTTTAAACTTTCACATTCATTTTCATGAAAGCGCATGAATTTTGAATCTCCAGCTCCTTTCCTTGTTATATCTTTAAATCTTCAAAAAAGTTCTTCTTTCGGGTGTGTATGTAAGTTTTTCACTCACTCTTCTAGCCACTGCAGCAAAAACCTTTGACCTATCTTTACAGGACGGTGAATGCCACCAATTTTTATTTGTATGGGTGTGAATAATAAATACACTGCCATGCTCATCTAGACCAGGGATTTTCAACCTGCAGCCTGTGGACTGGATGTGGCCCACAGCACCGTCTGCATGAAGCTGGACAGGAGATGAATTAACCTTGCAGAAGCCTGATAGTGTGGGTACAAGTGCCCCTCTTGGGCCGTCATTCACAAGAACTTCCCCTTGGGAGTCTTTTTTGTATATAGTAAGGTGGCCATATAGCAGTGATGGCAAACCTTGGCACTCCTGGTATTCTTGAACTTGAATTCCCAGAAGCCCTGAACAGCAGGAGTGCTAACTTGGACTTCTGGTAATTGAAGTCCAAGAACACCTGGAGTGCTAAGGTTCGCCATCACTGCCATATAGCCAGTAATGGGCAGCCAAAAATTTTACTACCACAGTGTGGGCGGAGCTGATGTCTTGTGTGGAGCCAACGTCATGACATCATGATGTCATGGGCAGAGCCAACAATGTGGGCGGGGCCAAAGAAAAAACCCATAAAAATAAGTACACATAAAAATACACATAAAAACACATAAAATACACATTAAAAATAAATACACATTAAATAGACATACAAACACATAAAAATACACATTAAATACACATAAAGCACATAAAATACAAATTAATACACATAAAACACATAAAAATACACATTAAAAATAAAAAAACATTAAATGTACATTAAAATATACCCACCCACCCCACATCTAAAGGTGAGTCACTTATCCTGGGGAGCAGGCTGTAGGGAGCTTCAGGCTAGCAGCTGCTCTTCCTCCTCCCCACTTGGGAGGACAGCAAGGAGGCCGCCGAAGGCCTCAGCAGCAGCCACCGATTCCTCCGTGGCTGTGTGTGGCTGCCCAAATCTCTGTCTGTGAATGGCTGCTTGGCTCGGCAGGCAGCATGCTGTAGGTGCGCATGCACGCCAAGCACTGTAGGCATGCATGCATGCCAAACACTGTAGGCGTGCAGGTGCAGTGGGGGAACCAGCAAAAAGGTAAGCCCCTGAGGTGGTTCCCCCCAAAAGCTGCTACTGGTTTTCCGGGGCACTGGGAAAAGCTACTACCGGTTCTGGTGAACTGGTGCGAACTGGCTGCTGCCCATCACTGCATATAGCTTCTTTTTAAAAAGTAATTTATAATTTTTCATCTGTATTTATAAATTAACATGTGTGATCCTTCCCCCAGCAGTATACTCTTATGCCTTTTTTTGGATGATGTATCTGGATTGTTGGTGATGTACAAATGACCATCATTGCATTGACAAGGTGAAACCCAGGTTTCCATTAAGGATTAGTAGACTGAGTGTTGTTTTCCATTGTTTGGCATAGTAGAGTATGAAATGAATGCTACAGTTGTGGATGAACACTGGGGAGGATTTGGGTAGTGGCAGCATTGTGTACTTGCCTCTTCCTTCTTCCTACATGAAAGATGATTGTTGCTTCTTACCTTTGTGTAGGGCCTATGAGGAGGATTGGTACACTACATTCCCCCCCCCCCAGGTCACATGATTGTTATGTTCTGTCTTTCAAGCGAGTGAAAACTCTGCCTTGCCAACTTGTGGGAGATTTGTCCACATTGGATCTCATTACACAAAAATGACTTACTTAACTCACAGGCCTTTGTTTGGAAGTCCTATTGGTTCTCATAGAGTGACCCTGGAATGCTAGATTTTGCTAGTGCAGAAATCATGCTCATTTTGAGTCTCCATGTCCTCAATTGTATCATTGGAGAACTGAGAGAAGCAGCCAGTTCCGTTTGTCACATAATTTAATAAACACCAAATTGGATGAGACATTTAAAATATATGTATCTGTCAAATCTGAACTATTAATGGGATTTTTTTTCATCTTGTCCCGATGTTGGGCTTGACAAGCCAAAGATTTAAATGAAAAATAGACTTGGCTCTGATAAAAATTAGAAAAGCTATCCTTAAAAAAAAAGAATAAGTGGGAGAGAGAGTTCAGGAGAAAATATTAAATTGAGTATTAATCCTTTGAGAGCATGTAAGTGTAGAAAAGGGACTGCGGTGGCTCAAGTGATTAAATGCTAAACTTGATGACTGGAAGGTCAGCAAGTCAGCAGTTCGATACCAGAGTCCTCCAGGACAGAATAATGTCCCATCTCTGTCCTAGGTCCTACCAACCTAGCAGTTTGAAAGCAAGAAATTGCAAGAAGATAAATAGGAACCACTTTGGTGGAAAGGTAAACAGTGTTCTGTGCACTCTGGTGTCGAAGCATGCCTGCCACATGTCCACAGAAATATCTGCAGACGTAGATAGTGCTGGCTCTTTGGCTGAGCACTGAACCCTAGAGTCGGATGCGACTGGCTTTTGCGCAAGAATGACCTTTACCTTTACCTAAGTGTAGAAAAATACATATTTTCCTACTCTTTTTTCTGGTGTGGGGCAACTGTGGTCCTGGCCAGCAGAGTTAATGGTGTGGGATGATGAGAGTTGCAGCCCTTCCCAGTTCAAGGATGCTGGAAATTAGAAGTCAAATTTGACTTGATGCCAAATTGTAATTGTAACTACTCCTACTGTTATTGTTATAAATGTATGCTGGCAAAATCTGAGGTAAGGGGGATTGGAACTGACATAACTGCTCCTCTTTGGTCCCCATTTTGTTCTTTTCCAGGAAGACTGTAGTGAACAGAGTATTCTTGCCAGCAGATCTCTAAGATCAATGGGCTGGAGAGGGTTTGACCAGCATGCGGGTATTTTTGCCAGAAGAAGAGGTTTCTGACTATTTCAAATCCTCTACAAGTGGGATATCTTTCAGTTTGACTTACTCTCCCCAGTCAATAAAGTGATAATGTGCCAGCAGCAATTAATACTTCCCTCCAGGCTGTTGTCTTGGCTCAGGTCATCCCATATAAATTGTGTTTGCTATGGGGGGGGGGATTACAGGTGATTGTGTCATAATGGCAAATTACTGATGGAGGACATAACAGTTTAGAACTGGGAAACAATAGCAGAAGACTATTTCATACATAGCTTATAGATCTTTAAAGCTTTATTCCTACATAGACCACTACAGGTCCAGCACAATTTCACAGTTGTTCCTAATTCCATAAATCCAACATATTTCTTAGACCCTAAAAAGTAAATTTAAAAATGCACAAGAACAAATGAATTAAAATCGCTAGATGAATTAAAGTCACTAGTTACTGCAACTGGTCGCAATAATTTGCAGCTAGTTATTTCCAAGCTTTTCTATCAAGGGCTACTAACTATTGTTCTCACTGTCCTGCTTTTGAACCATCCAGAAGCATCTGGCTGGGCAAGGCAGATAATAGTGGGTGGTATTTGTCTTTTTTCACAGTGCAAATTCATTACTCCTGAGTTCATGCATAAGTCTGTTTTCAGTGAGGATGCATAAATGCAAGGTGAAGATCACTTGAACAATCACAGAGTGTTCTGATTGTATAAGAATTACACTTTATGATTCTTAGCTAGATTTTATCCATTGACTGATGAGTATCCCTTGATAGCCAAGTCGGGAGTCTTGAAGGGTCTTCTAGGCAGAGTAGGTTATATAAAGAGCTTCAGTTGCCAGAATTAACCATGGTAGCAGAAAGCAATCATACAGCTTGACTCAAGCTTCATGGACCTCCTCTCTGAGTGATGTCACAGAAGGATTTCATTGTGTGATTATTCTGCACAATGGGTAACATAGGGTTCTCCATTTGTAACTCTCTTCCTTACCATATATTTTGTCTTTCTACAAAACGATATTAAAGAAAGAAGGATGGATTGATCATCCAGTAGAATCGTTCATATATTTTTATGTACACAATCCAAACTACTTAGATGTGTACAGTTTCATACACTGCTTTGCCACTGAACATTACACAGTTTAAAAGCAAAAGCAAATTGTGAAACCTGCTATGGTAGAGAGAAATCCTCTCCATTCCTATATTTAATAATTTTCCTCCCAGCTGTAGAAGACTTAAATTAACAAGACCCTGTTTTTCCCCCAGTTACGCAGTTATTCTTGTACATTTCAGGTATTTTCACATTTACAGTAACACACAATAATAATAAAGGGTTAATGAAGTTCATGATTACTCCTTCTACCTAAAAAATACTCACCTTAATAACTCTTCCAAAATTAGGTGTAACAGAGTGGACATCAAAAAGATCAGAGAAAATGTTAGCACACTCCCATCATGCTTAACACTAGGAAAGAGTTTAGTGACCTATAAATTGTTCTTTGCTCCCTAGTTTGAATTCAAGCAAAGTACTGTATATCAAATGACACCTAATTATACTCTTTGCATCCCATTATAAGGTGCAAACACAGTGGTGGCTCCACGTAAACAAAGGGACATGTCAAAAGACAAGACAACTAATTAGTTCACCATTTTGTGCTTGCCACATCAGAAGTAAATGGCATGGAAATGTGTTGGTAGCCCAAGTGCTCCATTTGCTGCAGTTCCATCTGGTGCATGTTTTCTGATTACCCAGAATGTTTGGCTGTTGGAGCAAAGGACCCTATCTGATAGCAGGCGAAGTTGAAAGGTCTACTGGCAGTGAAACAATGACCGTCCTTTTACAAGTGGATCATTGTTGTGAAACAATGAAGCTTTCTGGCTGATTTGAATGTCAACAATTCAGAAAAAGTTGATGTTTTAGAGCCATCAAATAAAATGTTTTTTATGAAACAGTTTATTATTTCAGTGGTAATTATTTGAATCATTCATAGTAAAGGATGTTTACTAATGAGAGCTTGGCGGCTGCAAATTCCAGGGGGACTGAATGCTCTTTGTGCTGACAAAGAGGCCCAAATCACAAGAGAGCAACTGGCTGGACAAATCATTCATCTATGCAAATGCCAACTAAAATGGTCAGATGCATTTATTACCCTCCTCATTATAGTAAACAAGGCAGGACTCGTGACTGGCAGTTATCAACTTGCCCTGAAGTATGATTTGTTCTCCTACTACTATTTAAATGAGAGAGAAAAAGGCATGCCACCAGGGACTTTGTCAGTGGATAAAAGAGTAAATGTCACATAGCCCAGTGCCTAAAGACTCTTGATTGACAAATGTTTTATTTGACATATCAAACAATGATGGGTTTCATATCAAATATCCCACATTTGTGAGCCAAAACTTAACCCATTGAAGAGTGACACAAGGGCAACGCAGGAGCTAAATGGAAAGTATGGTTAAAACATACCCAAGCAATTCTGTTCTCAAATAACTAAAATATACATACCCTGGAGCAGGTGACAGAAATGACAAATTATTTTATTACATTACATGCACATATTAAAACAAACAGCATTATACAACTACAGCATCAAAAACTGTTCTTGCCCATGCCACAGATGATTTGCCTGCATCCTATAGCTATGACATTCTTAGTTAGTGTTGAGAGAATTCGTCACTGGCTGCAACTCATATCCGAGAATGCATTTTTTCCTGAAGCAGGAAAAATGCCATTGGCATGAATTTGTTTAAGGTGGATCCCAGCTTGCTATGAAGTGGCCCACATACTATGATCTCGGAGCCATCTCCTGAGATATGCAGCATTTAACACCAGGACTGCAATGGACTGCCGCAGCCTTGAGGATATGGACAAGGTGTGCCTTCACAGCCAGTCCATCTGGCATGGCCTCTTCCGCCTCCATGACCCTTGGGAATCAGAGTTCCTCCTCCACTCATTTTGCCGTTGGGCCCAATATGATGGTTTCCAGTGGCATTTCCTCCATTGAGGGGACCATCACCCCACCTAAAGAGGCTCATCCTTTGCCCCCTTAGGGAGTCAGGTTATTTACCGCTGCCCAACACTCTGCACTGAGTCACTGGCTGTATGGTCTACACCATTACCATAGCAGGATGTCCAGGCAGACATTTTGTTGAGAGAGAGAGAATTAACTAATAAAGAACTAATAAAAATAACTACCAGTAATAAAAGTACACCAGACTATGTCAGTTCAGTATTTGATTAAATTCTAATTATTTCAGGGTGAACAGCTAAAATTTCCAGTGGATAGAAATTAAAGGCTTTAACACAGTCTCCTATATTAGCTATTTATTTCTGAAGCTTGAAAGACAGGACCTACATGTATCAGCAAGTGGAGGTCACGCCCTGGAATAAGACTACCAAAACAGCTGCTATTCATGCTAGGGGTCTGGTGTGTCTTTCTAGCCATTGGTCTGCACAGCTGTACTGTTCAAAGCCATTCCAACTTGCTAATGATAGCAATAAGGCTAAATGGCTCTCAGATTCCTCCACATGCAAAATCCAGTCTTTCATGTTATCAGACTTGGCTGAAAAGGCTTATATCAAATAAGGCTATGTTTGCATGTCCACAGGTTTTCCTATGATGTGTTCATAAGCACAGGGTAAACAGCAAGGGCATTCTATGGCTTATACATTCTACTCATGATTAAGGTACCACCTGTGCATTTTCTAGCACAAAACTTAGCATCTCATTAACAGAGCTTGGAAGTTGTTACAAAAGAGGAAGTAAAGAAGAAGAAGACAACCATGTTAGTCTGCTGCAGCAAAATTGTTTGAAGCAACTGATGAACTAGGCTGCAGTCCACAAAAGCTTGTACCGAACAAAGCCTAGAAGTCTTTCAGGTGCTCCAAGATGCTTTCTGCTTTCCAGTAACAAAGGTAGACCTGCATTAGATTATGCCTGAAATTTAACTGCCACTCTTTTTGGGGTGTTGCTAATTGATCAGAGGTATTTTAATTGGTTTTGAGAAATGCAAAAGTAAAGATTTGAATTAAGCAAAATGGTGGTAGCATGGGGGAGCTTGAAGTTATGATTGTAAACAATTGCTTTCAAAAACTAATGTTTAAAAAAGTTTGGTTTATTAAAAGGGATAATTTTGCCATATTTTTGTTTACGCATATATTCTGAACTCATTCTAGCTATGCTTATAGGGTAAGAACTGTTCTTCAACCTCAGAGAATTGACAGCTTCTTAACAAATTTTTAGTGTTCTGTTTTTTAAAAAAATCTACTTGCAAACATTTACCAAGTTCAATTTTGGGATACTTTTAAAAACATTTACTGAATTAACTAAGCTCAGTTCCATTCTGCGTGGGAAAATTCCACAGTAGCATGAGGATGATGAATTGAAAATAAACAGCAAAAGGTTTTGGTACAAAAATTCTCTCAAAAGTGTGACACGAGGCAGAAGACATACGTATTTGACATTATCTCTAGATTAATGTCACAATCTCAGCTGCCAAGTATTCACCCCACACTTCTTTCTTAGTTTTTCCAAATCCCATTTTAGGGTTGATAATACTTCATTGTGGCTTCCTGGTGATTCTGGGTCTTTCAGTGGTTTTTGATACCACTGATCACAGTATTCTTTTAGAGAGGATGTCGGTCTTGTGTTACAATGGCTGCAATCCTTCCTTGATGATGGATCTCAACTCAGGGAAGCTGTTTCATCCCCATGGAAAGTCTGTTGTGAAGTTCCTCAGGGATCCATAATCTTCCCAAAGTTACTTAACATCTATGTAAAGCTGTTGGGTGAGGTCATCTGGATATTTAGAGCTCACTGTTAGCAATATGCTGATGACAAACAGTTCTATCTTTCTTTTACATCTTCTGCCATGGATGAAGTCTAATGCCTTGATGACTGCTTGGCCTTGATAATGGAATGAACAAGAGCTAATAAGCTGAAGCTATATCCCAACAAAATGGAGTTCTATGGGGTTTGATTCCCTCCTTAGATGGAGTAGCCCCAGTGATGGGATGTAACAGGTTATCACCAGTTTGCCAGAACCGGTAGTAACTTTCACCAGTGTCCCAGAGAACTGGTAGCAGCTTTTGGGGGGAACCACCTTTGGGGCTTACCTTTTCACTGGTTCCCCCACTGCGCATGCGCACCAAGCACTTGGTGTGCATTCACGCCTACAGTGCTTGACGCGCATGCACTGCCTCCTTGCTGTCCTCCCAAACGGGGAGGAGGAAGAGAATCTGCTAGCCTGAAGCTCCCTATAGCCTGTTCCCCAGGATTAATGACTCACCTGGTGGGGTAGTAAAATTTTTGACATCCCACCACCAGTGGTGGGATGTCAAAATTTTTACTACCCCACCATGATGTCATCACAGTGTTGGGCAGGGCCAAATAAAAAAAAATACAAAAATACAAAATAATAATATAATAAAATAAAAATAAGCACACACACACACCTCGGGCCTTTTTAGGAACTGTGGTAGTACGTCAGTATAGGTAAAGGTACTAAATACACATTAAAATACACACAGACACACCACATCCAAAAGTGAGTTGTTTACCCTGGGGAGCAGGCTATAGGGAGCTTCAGGCTAGCAGATTCTCTTCCTCCTCCCCGCTTGGGAGGACAGCAAGAAGGCCGTGCATACACGCCAAGCAACGTAGGCGTGCATGCACACCAAGTGCTTGGCACGCATGCGCGGTGGGTGAACCAGTGAAAAGGTAAGCCCTGAAGGTGGTTCCCCCCAAAAGCTGCTACCGGTTCTCCAGGACACTGGGAAAAGTTACTACCGGTTCTGGAGAACTGGTGAGAACCTGTTACATCCCATCACTGCCCACCGCTGAGTAGCCCTCTCTTTGATGAGCCAGTTTTACAGTTTGGGTGACATTCTGGATGCAGCATTGAGTATGGAAACCCAGATCACTGCTGTGACTAGATTTGCATTTCTGTCACCCAACTGTACCGGACAGGAGATGTCTGAAAACATTGGCCCATGTGCTGGTAATCTCAAGAATTGACTACTGTAATGCTCTCTATGTGAGGCTGCACATGGCCCTGACATGGAGACTGCAAAGAATCCAGGATGCCATGGTTATGCTGATTTCATGAGTGAAAAAAATGCAAACATATAATCCCAACCCTGGCCTGGCTATATTGGTACCCATTTGTGTACCATATCAGTCACAAGGTATTAACTTTAGCATAAACAGTTTGGGACCTTGTTACCTGGTCGAGCTTCTCTCCCAAAGATTTACTGCCCGCATCACCTGGCCCTCTCAAAATAAGCAGCTACAGGTGCCGGCACCAATAATGCTTTGCTTTGCTTTGCTTTGAGTTGCCATCTAACTGATACCAGACAACAGCCATACTCTGAACAAGACTGCCCAGGATGTGCATTCCTAAATTTGACAGACTCCTTGGCTATGCAGAAAGGCTGATCAAGAACTTAAACTGAGACCTTGCAGATCCTTGTTCAGCCCAGCATCCTCCAGATGTGAAAGCTCACAGCTCTGTCATCACAACCAGCTCTGCTGGTGAGCATGGGATTTGTAGTCCAGCACATTTTGTAAAGTGAGCAGAATTGGAGAAGACTGTCACAGATCCAAAGCAAAAAAAAAAAAAGCCATTTTCGCACATGCCATACTTTCTGCATAGGAAAACAAATGAAATGCCACAATTATGCCAATGTGGATTGGCTTACATGTTGAACAGTCTGAAATGGACAGAACAATGGAAAGGAAAAAGATTTCAACATTTGCTTTTAGTACTGCAAAAAGCTTCCATGAGCAATGTAAACTGTAGTCAATACAAATATATTAATGCCAGACTTTTTATTATTCTAAACTCTTCCAGGAACAGCATCCAAATTTACATAGCCATTTATTTCTGAGGTTGCAGGAATTCATGCTAATTGTACATTAATTCCAGGGATGAATAACTGAAGTATCAGATGCAACACCTCAAAAACACATACAAAAACACCCTTAAATCTTGTTTAGTACTCAAAGTAACAACTTCGAAGCCATGACTTAATCAAGATAACTACACATAGGTCTTCATTAGCATTCCAAGAATCAATCCACAAATGATAAAATCACTGAACATGCAGACTTAATAGTGCATAATTCAATCATGCTTAACTCATTCTGAACACATCAGAATCTCCAGGTTCCATAGAAATGGTAATTTAGTAGACAGAATATAACAATCATCTACTGAAGAGAAAATATTCCATATAGATGTGTTTTAAGATTTATTTTATATTTCTTTATAGGATAAATGAAGGATGGGGAATCAAAGTTTCCTTCTAGGGCAGGGATCAGCAAGCTTGGCTCTCCAGATGTTCTTGGACTTCAATCCCCAGAAGCCCTGATCAACAGGTGTACTGATTTGGGCTTCTGGTAATTGAAGTCCAAGAACACCTGGAGAGCCAAGTTTGCTGACCTCTGTTCTAAGGCAATAGTGTGGAACCACTAATTTGAGCTGGAGTTAGATGAGATGGAGTATGACTTCTACAGTCACTCATGATTGGCCACGTGGGATTGGGGCTGAGGGCCAGTGTGAAATTTCTGCTGGCCAACATTCACTCCTCTGCTTATCTAGATCATTCCAAATTTGTGTTGCAATGAGAAAATACTGGTAGCAGCACCAAAGGGAACATTCCTTCCCAAGGCAATGTTTGGCAAACCCTTCCTTTTTTGCTCTTCTTAGTGAAATACAAAATTAGAGTAAAGACACCTCAGTAGTAACAGATGTTAGGAATTTGATTTCCTACCCTGCCTCCCAGGTAAAGACAAAGAAGTGACCCTGGTCAAAATTTATGATTTCAGGTCACCACCAGAAGACCACTTCTGCTTACTCTATACGAGGGGTGGGGAACCTATGGCCTTGAGGGGAGCCTGGGTTTCTGGGAATTGAAGTTCAAGTACAATTGGAGCCCAAGGCTGAGAAACCCTGGCCTAGAGGAAACAGGCTAGACCTCCAGGTGTTTTTGGACTTTAATTCCCAGAAACCCAGACTCCCCTCAAGGCCACAGGCTCCCCACCCCTGCTCTATACCTAGGAAATTCTGGAAAAGTTTGCTGTAAGTTGAAAATGAGTTTGAAAGCATATACTGTACTAGAAACTAATGCAGTATAGTAGATGGATCGTAAGACCTAGGGCTTAAGAGACCTAGATTTAAAGTCCTGCTCTGCCATGAAAACTCACTGGAAAATTTAACAATCTTGCATGCTTTCTAACAATGGATATAAGTGACAGGAGGGCTTTCACAAGCTAAGGTGCCTGCCTCATGCCACTAATTACCAAAGTTTTACTCTATCCTCTGGCATTTGAGACAAGCCCTGAGTTTCCACCTCTCTTCTCCCTGTCTGTTTTTGCTTTCATTGTTCTTTGTTAGTTGCTGTTAAGGTTCCTGGCCATAATTGTGTGGTCAGGATGGACCTCCACCAGCCACATGGCTGAGAGATCATTTCCTTTTACTTTTATTCCCACATTTGTAACTGCTGAGTAGAGCTGTAAGTAAAGATATTTTTTTCTATATAAGATGACTAGAGATGGCCTTCACTACTTTAAGTGTTAGCTAGTGAAGTGGGGGAGGGACTGAGGTGACTTAGTGACTAAGACGCTGAACTTGATGACTGGAAGGTCAGCAGGTCAGCAGTTTGAAACCTGAATGCTGCGCGATGGAGTAAGGTTCCTTCATCTGTTCCAGTTCCTGCCAACCTAGCAGTTCTGAAGCAATAAATTGCAAGTAGATAAATAGGTACCACTTTGGTGGGAAGATAGTGTTCCATGCACTCCAGTGTCTAATCATGCCTACTACATGACCATGGAGCATACGCAAACAGCGCTGGCTCTTTGATTGTAAACAGGGATGAACACTGAACCCTAGAGTCAGATACAACTGGCTTTCGAACAAGGGTGACCTTTACTTTTACTAGTGAAGGGGGGTTCATTCTGAGAATGTGTGGCTTTACACACACACACACACACACACAGACACACACACGTGCGCGCGCAAGCACGGAAACTTTGCCAAACTCAACCACGCCCCCACCATCTATTCAGTGTACTGTGTGTGGTCGCATATTCCATGCTAGGATCGGTTTATGGAGTCACCAGAGACACATCCATCAGCTGAGAAAATGACTTCCAGGAAAGAATGTATGCTCGAATACAATGAGTAGTCGACGCCATAACATAGCATAAAAACTGAATAAGAATAAATGCAAACTGAAGACTGAAACAGATCTTTACCCACTCTTGGAAGATTTCTACTGTACTGAAATCAGAACAGAACTTTAAACCAACCAACCAAAAGTTTACTAGATGTCCTTATGTTAAGATACCATAAGACTGTGGTATCTTTAATTCTACTGGCTGTAAGTTTTTGTAGATGCATTTGATGATGAGCAGGCTATAGCAGTTTACATAAACTTATATCAAATAAAACCTAGTCAGGTGCTAGAAGATTATAGTTGGTTTTGCTGCAACAGACTGACACAGCCATCCCTAGAAGCAGTATTCCCCATAAAATCAACTACTGTACCAGCATTACTCACAGATTTAAAATGACATCATTGCTCTAGGACTGCTTTGGTGCCCATATACAAGTTTTGGATTTCCATCAGCTTGAGGTAGCATGGCCAACAGCCAGATAAGATGGGAGTTTAGTATAAAATATTTGGAGTGCACAATTTATGGAAAGTCTGCTTTCACATTTCTACATCTAAAGAAGGGGTTCCCAACCTTTTCAAGCCGGGTCACACTCTCTCAGTCAACTTCAAGGGCAGTGATGGGATGTCAAAAATTCTACTACCACGCCATGACGTCATGGACGTCATGGGCGTGGCCAATGTCATGATGTCATGGGCGGAGCCAATGTCATGACATCATGAAGTTGTGGGCAAGGCCAAAAATAAAATAAAAATAAAAATAAACAAACACGCACACAGACCCGTAAATAACTTAAAGAAATAAAATAAATAAATAAATAAAATAAAAATTAAATAAAAGTACAACCACCCACCCAAAACACAAATAAATCACCCACCCACCCTAAATATAAAGGCCTCACTTACCTTCCTTGGCGCCGATGAACCTCCATGTGGCCCGGGGCCACCCGGCAAGACACGCTGCCCCTGACTGTGGCCGTTTCCTCCTACGAAGGCCGCGGCCGGCCCTGCAGCCGCCGGCCACCGCCGCCACCGCCGCCTGCAGCCCCTGGCCGGCCACCGAGCTCCCACAGGCACATTGGCCTGCGCGGGCCATCCGCCACCGCCGCGCCCTCCTAGGGACTTGGGCCCGACAAACCCCCATGCCCTGGGTAAGCCCGGCGGGGCTTGCCACCGCCGCATCCTCCTCCGCCGGGCGCCTGCAGCTTCCTTGGGCCGGTGCCTTTTCGGCCCGGCTCTGGCTGAGGCCACGGGCAGTCAGCAGTGGGTATGGTGGCGGCTCCAGCCGCGGCTAGGGGCTGGAGCCACCGCTGCCCCCAGGCCCGGGCCGCCCATGGCCTCAGCCAGAGCCGGGCCGAAAAGGCACCGCCCCGAGGAAGCTGCAGGCGCCCGGCGGAGGAGGATGCGGCGGTGGCGAGACCCGCCGGGTTTACCCAGGGCATGGTGGGGGTTTGTTGGGCCCAAGTCCCTAGGAGGGCATGGCGGCGGCGGATGGCCCGGGCAGGCACCAACGTGCCCGCGGGAGCTCGGTGGCCGGCTAGGGGAGGTGCCCTTCTCTTAGGGCTGCCGCCACTGTTGCCGGAGCCACTCTAAAAAGGGGCGGCTCCAGCTTCGGAAGAATTTTTTTTTTTAAATTGGAGCCATTTGGCTCCAATTTAGTGCGCATGACCAGAAACTCAATTTGACGCATGCGCAATGCGTCAGATTGAGTTTCTGCGCATGCGCAGTCAATTGGAGCCATTTTAGCTCCGATTTTTTAAAAAAAATTCTTTCAGTGAGGCGTCCGGAACCGGACGCCTCAAAAGTGGACTCCCCTCCCGGAGAACACTCCGGGATTGGTCCTACCGGTTCCAGGGAACCGTCTGGAACCGAGGACATCCCATCACTGTTCAAGGGTCAGACAACCACTCTGCCCTGCCTGTACAACAGAGGTGGCTATTTTGTCCCAAAAGCTTCAAAGGGATGGTCATTTTGTTTCTCGAATGCCCTTGGAGGAGGCGGGGGGACGCATGAAATGGTGCCACAGGGTGAATCTGGCCCATGGGCCTTAGGTTGGGAACCCTTGATCTAAAGCAACAATGGTGAACCTTTTAGAGACTGAGTGCCCAAACTGCAACCCCAAACTCTCCCTCTCTCTGCCTGCTACCCAACTCACACCGCACCTTCTCTTGTCCCCACCCCCACCTTGCCTCCAGGGTGGGATTTCAGTCTGTGGGGCATGTGGTGTGCCTCCCCTCTTGCCTCCTCATTGGCAAAGGAATAAGGGTGGCTGGGGAAGTGGCACTGCCATTAGCACCAGTGGCCCACGGTGGGGCAGTGCTTGCCCAGCAGGGCCTGCTGCGTGTAGCATGTGTGATGGCATGTGTGCCCAGAGAGGGCTCTGACTGCCACCTCTGGCATGCATGCCATAGGTTCACCACCACTGATCTAAAGTACAGTACAACCTCATATAACAATCACCTCGTATAGCAACGAAATCGCATAACAATTAGGTTTTGGGGGGATATGGCATCCCACATAACAATTTTCCCTATGAAAAAAAACCATACAACAATTTTTCAATAGGAAAAACCATTTAGCCAAAAAAAAAATCATTGTATGATGCATCCCATAGGGAAAATCGCTATACAGTACAATGCATGCATCGTATAGCAATTGTTTCGTAAAACAACGAGCCCTGTGGAACAGATTAAAATGAGGTACCACTGTATTGTTAATTTTAAAATGTCATACAGATTTTTCACCCTGATTTTTGTGTGTCAGTAAGATAGCATGCTAAAAAAATGCTGCAAGGTCAATACAAAATGTGAATGTAAGATTCTGTTTATATATTCTCTAATTGTAGTTTTTACAAGTTAAAATCAGCAACCTGTTTTGCTGTTTCTAAATTCTACTAAGAAGTTCAGGATTTTATGTGAATTCTCAATTACAGAAACTTTATTGCAGAGCACTGTAGCCCACAGCAATATGTGGAACTGAACATGTTTAACTAAATTCCAAAGGAAAAATGCTAACCTCAATAAGTTTCAGATTGCGAGGTGCTATCCATGCTTCCTATTAGTTTCTTTAGTTAAAACAACTTTTTTTTTAAATTTGTTCTTTCTTCGCTGCTGGAAATATTCATCCCAGAAATCTCTTGTTTTTAAATAGCAAAGGATATCAAGGTTACTCTATCAATAGGATTGGCATATTCCAGTTACTAAGCCCAGGGCAACCTGACTGGCATACATACAAAGTATATTTTCTATTACTAAGTATTTCTGACATTAACTTGATTTATATCCTATCCTTCCTCAAATGAGCCCTGAGTGGTTTCTAGTGTATACAAAAATACACATGTAAAAAGAAAACATGAACGTGCAAATATTTGAAATCACAAATTTTAGCTTCTGCTTTTAATGTTGTTTTGTTGTAGCAATGGGGAATCTCCAGCTTGTAGGCAAAACTGTTCATCGGTGGCTATACTTTTACGTGCTAGCATTCATGATAATGAATTGATGCTATAAGGCATGGACAAAGAGAGCTTTGTCCAGGTGATGGAAAGCCCTTTTACAATATAGCCTTGAAGATCATTTTCAAGATCACATATCACTGCAACTCCAAAAGTAATAAATTGTTTTGTATGATCTACTGATTGAAAGGAAAACAAAAAACTGCTACCAAATGTACAAGCGTTGTAGCAAAAGTAACATATTTCATTTGGCATATGCACTCATTGATTGCAACCTGTTTCTTTTGGTACACTTGAAGAAATGGGCTGCAATCCATAAAATCTTGCTTAAAACAAAAAGTTAGTCTTTCAGATGAAAGAAAACGTATTACTGCCTTTGCTAAAACAAGCTACTAACTAATACAGCTAACACTCTGGAAAATTCAAACACAGAATAGCAGTAGAAATCGATTTCTCGCATACGGCTTGCTATAAACTAAGGCTCAAGCAGCGACAACTTAGTGTCAGCATTCAGTGGCCATGGGAAAAAAAGTCCACTAGAAGATTGACAGTTGCAGCTGCCTGCCAACAAATCAGTGATGGGATGTAACAGGTTCTCACCAGTTTCCCAGAACTGGTAGTAACTTTTCCCAGTGTCCCAGAGAACCGCTAGCAACTTTTGGGGGAACCACCTTCAGGGCTTACCTTTTCACTGCACATACGCACCAAGCGTTTGGTGTGCATGCACGCCTACAGTGTTGGGCGTGTATGCACGGCCTCCTTGCTGTCCTCCCAAGCGGGGAGGAGGAAGAGAAGCTGCTAGCCTGAAGCTCCCTATAGCCTGCTCCCCAGGGTAAGTGACCTTTGGATGTGGTGTGTCTGTATGTATTTTAATGTGTATTTAATACCTTTACCTATATTGATGTACTACCACAGTTCCTAAAAAGGCCTGGCAGCCAGCAGGCCTGGTGGCCTGGCTTGGGGATTTACCTCATCAATAAGCTACACCTGTGCTGTTCCAAGTGCTGTTCCAATTGGAGAACTCTTAAGGAGGTACAGCTGTTTTACATTTACATTAAGGCATATTATCCTAGAGAAGTGGTTAGGCAAAGACTTATTACCTAACTTCTTTAACTGTTGAAAAGTTGAAAAGTGCCAAAATGAAGCCATCTTGTGGTGAGTTCATTCTGTAGTTCCTTCTATCTGACGTAGTATGAGAAAGATTAACCAGAATAAGCTTTAAGCTCTGGTTTAAAAGCTCTGGTAGATTTGTGTTTGGGGTGGGTGGGTGTTTGGGTTGGTGGCTGTATTTTAATGTATTTTTTATTTTATTTATTTAATTTATTTACGGGTTTGTGTTGTGGGTGGGTGGGTGGGTGGGTTGAGGGGTGTGTGTGTGTGCTTATTTTTACCTATTTATTTTATTATTTTGTATTTTTTTATTTGGCCCCGCCCACGACATCATGATGTCATGATGTAAGCTCCACCCACACTGTGATGACATCACGGTGGGGTAGTAAAATTTTTGACATCCCACCACTGCATCAAATAGAATAGATAATGTTGCTATCAGAATTGTGGATGGGAAAATTTGGATGCCAGTTTTGTAACTGAATCAGAGATGGATGCAATTCCAGGTGCAATTCCAGGTGCTGGTAATAACCTTTAAATCCCTACATGGTAGTGGACCAGGTTACTTAAGAGACCGCGTCACCCCCAAGGACATTTGCCTGTCCCACTAGACTAGAGCATACCAAAGGGGCTCCCTAATAGTTCCATCTGCTAGAGAGGCTCACCTCTCTAGCACAGGAAGGAGGGCCTTCTCTGTGTCTGCTCCGGCCCTATGGAACCTCCTGCCAACAGAGTTACATCTCCAGGTGGAGCTTCTACCATTTAGAAAACACCTTAAGACCTGGCTGGTGCAGCAAGTGTGTGTGGGTGTGTGTGTGACTGGGACGATGGTCACCCTAGGGTGGATCATATGAGCACTACTCTGGCCTTCAGTTTCAGTTCTGTTTAAGAATTCTTATAATTTAGTTGCTGGGGGAGGGTCAGTGGTGGGCTGCTCCCGATTCGGACCGGGTTGGCCGAACTAGTAGCAGCAATCCGGAGGGGATCATGGGGGGGGGGGTAGTAAACCCCTGGGCGACCGGTTCGGTCGTCTCTCCGGCCACCCTCCGGATTGCTTTTCCGGGCAGCCCAAAATGGCTGGTCTGAAGTGTGCATGCATCAAATTTTAATGTGTATTTAATACCTTTACCTATATTGACGTACTACCAGTTCCTAAAAAGGCCTGGCTTGGGGTTTTTAAGCAAAGTCTTGGAGTTACCTCATCAATAAGCTACACCTGTGCTGTTCCAAGTGCTGTTCCAATTGGAGAACCCTTAAGGAGGTTTTACATTTACATTAAGGCATATTATCCTAGAGAACTGGTTGGGCAAAGACTTAGTACCTAATTTCTTTAACTGTTGAAAAGTTGAAAAGTGCCAACATGAAGCCATCTTGTGGTGAGTTCATTCTGTAGTTCCTTCCATCTGACCTAGTGTGAGAAAGATTAGCCAGAATAAGCTTTAAGCTCTGGTTTTAACTATCTGGTTGATTTGTGTTTGGGGTGGGTGAGTGGGTGTTTGGGTGTATGTTAATGTATTTTTATTTATTTATTTATTTGCGGGTTTGTGTTGTGGGTAGGTGGGTGGGTGGAGGGGTGTGTGTATGTGTGTGTGTGCTTATTTTTTAATATATATTTTATTTTTTCTTTGGCCCCGCCCACAATGTCATGACATCATGACATTGGCTCCGCCCATGACATCATGACATCAGCTCTGCCCACACTGTGATGACATCACGGTGGGGTAGTAAAATTTTTGACATCCCACCACTGGCTTTGTATAACCATATCAAGGGGACAGCCAGATAGATCACTCAAACCAGAAGAAAGGACAAAAGAAGATGATCTCTCACAGTATCTTCTATAACTCACAAATGAAGAGCTCAATGGATGAAGGTGCAGGAGATACAGTAAGTATAGTGGCATTTTGTAACTGCTTAATATATCATATTGCTTGTTTGCCATCTAAAATCATAAAATGTAAATATATTTCATATGAGTCCTGTTACAAAACACTGAAGATCTTTCATACTTGGTGATACAGCCACAAAGCTGTGAAACATTTTTCCTAGGATTTGGGGAAATATTCACTCTTTTAGTGGTTGACACATACATGTATACTGTAGACACAAATGAAACCAGGTGGGGTTTAAAAATTTATTTCAAGGGTTGCTCCATCATTAATACTCACACATATTAATTTATTTTGAACTTTGGCTATCAACATGTAGCTAGATTGCACAGTTAAAACTGAATATAAAATGTATTTTATCAGCATACTTATTTGTATTTATTATAAACAACCTCTTAATTCAAATTCCAGTGGTTATCTCTCATAGTCTCCTCCTGCCCATAGTTTCCCACCTTTGCATGTGCTTAATAATATGGTTCATAAATTAATATACAGGAATCATTTTAGAGACTTGTTATTCACTTTCTTGGCAGACTTCCCAGCCACTTTTCAAAGGAGTTCACAAAATAAAATAAGATCATATAATAGCAAATGGCAACATTAACCAGGGTTTCTCAACCTTGAGGGCCTAGATCAGTGATGGCGAACATTTTAGAGACCAAGCGCCCAAACTGCAACCCAAAATCCACTTATTTATCACAAAGTGCCAACACAGCAACAGGAGAGGAAGGAAATGCTCCCAATGGGCTGCTGGGCAGAGGGGCAGGGTGAACTCTGTGCTGGGAGAGGGAGGAAGTGTTCCCATTGGGCTGCTGGGCAGAGCAAACTTTGCTGGGGTGACTGCACAGGTGCCCACAGAGAGGGCTCTGAGTGCCACCTCTGGCACGCGTGCCGTAGGTCTTCCACCACTGGCCTAGATATTCTTGGACTTCAATTCCCAGAAGCCCTGATCAGCTAGTATGATGACTTGGGCTTCTGGTAATTGAAGTCCAAGATCACCTGGAAGTTCCAGGTTGAGAAATGCTAATAAACTACATATTTAGACATGGCAATATTAATTCCTTCTACTGTGCGCAGGGCCGTAGCCAGGATTCTAGATTGGGTGAGGGGATTTTTTTCAGGAGGGGCAACAATGTCACACTCACATACTGTATATAACATTGTCATCCTGGGGTGGGATGGGATGATGGGCTGTTAGCTCAGGAGGGTTTTTGCCGCCGCACCCCCCCCCCCAAATTTCTCAATAGTCTTTCTGGCTTTATTTATTTATTTATTTATTCTTCCCATTTGCTATCCCGTCCCAGTCGGGCAAGCCCGACTCTGGGCGGCTTACAATATTGGCTAGGAATCACTAAAATACACTTATGTTAATACAAAAAATACATAAACTAATACTTAAATATTTGTAGTTTGTACTAATTTTGTTTGATTCAATGAAACGCTACAGAAGTAGCAACAGATGCTGAGAGAACTAAGCAAGACAATGAACCTCAATATCCTCTGAACTGATATGAGCCTCAAGTCTCCTGGCTCTGACCTAGGAAGAGCTTTACGGCAAGAACTAACATTCTTGAAGATATGCAAGAACAAAACCAAACTAGAAGATGGAGGAAGTTGCTCACTGGACAAGTAACATTAAAGGAGGATATGGCTGAGGAACTCAATCTCCCCTACGTCACTTGGAGGATCCTGAATAGGCTGAGGGTTGGAGTCCCTAAATGCAAGGCCAACATGCTCAAGTGGGAGCTGCTGGGAGACAACAGGCTGTGAATGTGGACAACGCATCTGGCTCATTTACTGGTCAGCCGATTACTTCCAGAAACATGCATCGATGAGGACATAAGTTTGGCCAACGACAAAGCCAAGAAAGTGGCTTCCTGTTGGCAGTCCAGGATTGGCTCAGGACGCAAAAGAATGACATGCTCTTTCCCTGTTCTACTGCCTTCTAGAGTGGGAGAACACCCTAGATCAGTGGTGCCCAAACTAAGGCCCGGGGGCCAGGTGCGGCCCCCAACGCCAATGCATCTGGCCCACGAAGCCCTCGTTGCTCCTGGAAGCGAAAGTAAAATGAGCCCGTACAGGCCAGATGAATTGGCGTCGGGGCCACACCCGGCCCCCTGGCCTTAGTGACCGGCTCCTTGAACCACATGATTGGCCCACAGCCCAAAACGTTTGGGCACCCCTGCCCTAGATGGACTGGATATAAGAAATAAATAAAATTAATAAATGCACCCGTTGTCAGTGGGAACCCACAGCTCCCCTTACTTCTTAAAAACCCTTCAGAGACCTCTCGCAGCCTCCCACAGATATTTTCATTTAATCATTTGGAATAATAATAGCCGTGCTAGCCTGTGGTTCAGGGAAATCAGAAAACAAAAACATTGCAGCACTTTAAACAGACTAACTGCTATATTTTTTACTGTGAGCTTTCGTAGATCAAGTTTGAAGAAGTGGGCTTTATCCATGAAAGTTCACAAGTAAAAATATAGCAGTCTTTAAAGTGCTGCAATGTTTTTATTTTTGTTTTCTGATACTGCATAATATATCCTTTAATTAAGGGTCCAACGGGGACTGCAGTGGCTCAAGTCACTAAGACGCTGACTGGGAGGCGGAAGGTCAGCAGTTCGATTCCCGAGTACTGCAGGACGGAATGAGCTCCCGTCTCTGTCCCAGCTCCTGCCAACCTAGCAGTTTGAAAGCAAGAAATTGCAAGTAGATAAATAGGGACCACTTCGGTGGGAAGGTAACAGCGTTCCATGTGCTCCGGTGTCTAGTCATGCCTGCCACATGACCATGGAAACGTCTGCAGAAGCAGAAAGCGCTGGCTCTTCGGCTTAGAAACAGAGATGAGCACTGACCCCTAGAGTCCGATACGACTGGCTTTCGAGCAAGGGAAACCTTTACCTTTACTTAAGGGTCCAACATTCTCCCGCCGCCTAAAAAGTTGCACCTCCTTCCTTCCCGTGACGTTTCCCAGTAGGCGGGGCCTGGGGAAAAAGAGTCCCGCCTTTCTATTGCGCGACAACAAGAAGGAAAAGGGAGGGAGGAGTAAAACAACAACATAAACACACCACCCTCTTGGAATGGATTAACCCTTTCGTTCCCTGCTGTTGTCTTGGCCATCCAAACAGACCAACACAGACCCTCCCCCCCCCCCCGTTGGGCTTCTGGACGCTCGAGAGCACGCGAGCGAGCGAACGGCCGTTAAAACGACGGTTGGCTGCGCGCGCACCCAGGCAAGCGCGCGCGAGGCCTCGGGCCTGATTCCAGCCTTTTCCCCCTCTCTTGTTTCCTCGTCGAGTTGGATTGGGCGGGGCCGTCTCGCCTCAATTGGGGACTGAAGCGCTCTTAGTAGTCCAGAGGGATGAGGGGAGGGAGTGGGTGTGTGACTCCGCCGTCGGATGACTGACAGCTAGGAATGGAGGCGGGGGGATGGTGGCGAGCTGAAGCCTCGTCTTCCCACGCCCCTCGCGCGTGGCCGGCGCTCGTAAACGCCGTGGCCTGGGCAAGAAGGCCCCGCCAGTCAGTTGGCCGGCGGTGGTTTTTATAAAGGCGCCCACCGGCCTGGCAGTTCCTGCAGGGCAGAACTTTGACGCCGCGGCCTCGGGTTGATGAGGTGGGTCCGTAAAAGCCTTTCTGGGCACGTCTAGCTCTGCGAGTAACGTGTTTGTCCCGTTCTTCTCTCCATCCCCCCCCCCAATGGGTGTCTCCCCCCCCTCCGCCTGCCCCTCTTCCACTTTCTTTGGGGGGCTGAAAGTGGAAGAGGGAAGAGTTTTGGGTGTCCCGCAAACTGCGGTGGTTTAGTGGTTAAGATCAAGTGGTTAACTTGACGACTGGCAGGTCGGCTAAGGTCAGCAATTCGAGACCCGAGTGCTGCACGACGGGGCGAGCCCCTGTTCTCTCTCCCAGCTCCTGCCAACCTAGCCGTTCAAAAGCAAGGAAGTGCAAATAGATAAATAGGTAACATTTCGGCAGGAAAGATAACAGCGTTCCGTGTCTAGTCATGCCTGCCGCATGACCACGGAAACATGCAGGCCACGCTGGTTCTTTGGCTGTAATGAGCACTGAACCCTAGTGTCGGATAAGACTTGCTTTCGAGCAAGGGAAGCCTTTACCTAAAATCGCAGTTTGCTCCCCTGGTGAATGAAGTCTTCCTGCTGCTCCAGGCCAAGCAAAAGAGGACCGAGGTGGCTGCTTTGTTGTTTGCTGTCTCTGGGGGTGCCCAAGCTTTGGGTCTCCAAGGTCGAAACCACGTTGCCCAGTGGGGTATCGAGAGCATGAGAAAAGAGCCTCTATCCCTCGGGAAGGAAGAGACCTGAGGGGGTGAGCTCAGGATGGCTTCCATGCTTTGGAACAGGGTCTCTTCCTTGGATGCCATGCCGCTTGGACTCCATTCTGCTGTACCAGGCAAACAAATTGTAGGGAGGTGTCAGATGCTCCCGGTTTCAAACAGCTGCTGCCTTCACTTTTTCTCAAGTTCATTCTGCAAATCTCCGTTGGGCCCAATAATTGGCTCTGTTCTAAAGCTACTCCCTGCTTCTTTTGCTCAGCTGTTGTAATCTCCCGCCCACAGGAAAAGAGAACAAGCAATTGGTCTCAGTGGGAGCTATTCTTTTGCAGCTGCCAATCAGACGTTTCTGATTGGCAGATCTGTGTTTAGGTGGTAAGAAGAGGAAGTGGTAACAGTGTAGTAAACAGAGTTGGCACCCACCTGAGTGGGGACAAAATCTAGACCTAGAATATTGGGTAGTATCATTGGGCCCTTTTGAAATTCTAGGGCAGGGGTACTCAACCTTTTTGCGCCAAGGGCCAGACCACACTCCCTCAGACAGCTGAGCGGGCCGGACACGTGGTTCCCTCCTGATGTAAACACTGTTGTAAACATGTTTGCTTCCGGTGTTGTTGCCGTGGGCCAGATGATTTGCCAACCCCTGTTCTAGGGCTTTGGCAGTTATTGGAGAATGCCAGTGTGATTCCAGTTTGCTTGCAGATTGTTTCCCTACCTCAATATAATGTATGCGTTCTGGGTTGTATAAACCACATCAAGGAGTGCCCCCTTATCAACCTGGCATGTCTTCCACCTGATGTTTTCCATTTATATAAACCTGAAGATCTCCCCACTTTGTTGTTAATATATCACCATTCTTTTAGCCTATATAAAGTCTTGTCAAGTTGCAAATGGCATGTAATACTCTTAGTAGGTAAGGACTGTTCCTAAAACCACAATCTGTTAATGATTTGAATTTATACAGCACATGATTGGGAACTTGTTCCCTTTGAAACATGGATAAATTACTTTTGCAGTAGTCTCTCATCATTAGCCAAGCTAACTGATACTGATGGAAATTGTAATTCAGCATCTGGAGGTCCCTTAGCCCTGTTGTAATGGTTCATAAACTTTCATTAGAATTTACAAGGTACATTTTTTTTTGTTGCTTAAGATTTCTTTGCTTAATCTGGTCACACTGACTTCTTGATTGAGGACTGTAATCAACTGTAGCTTAAATCTTCAATTCTTGACCAATCTACTTTCTACAAAGTGGAAATGAACTATTACCTTTGGGCTTTACAATCACTAATCTAGATTAGATTCTTTCCCAGAAAAACTCAACATATACACTAAGTCTTACACTGTCCTATAAGTGCTGGACTACATGTCTCTTGTCTGGACAGTCTAACCAGGCCATATTGAAGTCAGTAGATTAAGAAGACAGGGGCTATTGTCCAACATATCCAGGGGGGTCATATGTTGTGGAACCCCTGTCTAAGATTATTAATTATCCGTTGTAAAAAGCTGCAATGTTACTTTTCTGTTAGACTGGCCAATCGTTGTGGGTCTGTGTACCTGATGTGTATAAATTGATGCAATGAGTCCTCACTCTTATGTCTTATGAATGTGGATTTGGTCCCACAAAGCTCATATTTAAATACAAGAGTTAGTTTTTAAGGTTCCACAACATCTTTTGTTTTTTTTCTGTTTCATTTTGTTTACTCTCTCATATGCTTGCCCATAGTAACATGGCTACCACTTCAAAGGCTTTCTCTACTTATACTCCCCAACAGTGTCATAGTCACATTTAGGCCAGAATCCCACTGGTGTTCAGATAAGACTTGCATAATTTGCTGAGGCTAATTGCAGAAGAGTAACGAGGTGTACCTCTTGGTCATGTGTCTGACTGCCCAACTGAGATACATCCCTGCCCTTTGTCAATTAGTTATAGTTAGGCACAGCAAGTAATGCAAACCTTATACAAACACCAATAGGATCCTTGGAAAGCAAACCTTAGAGAAATTCCACCAGGATTTCAACAACTTTCATCCAAATATCAATCGCAGCTTGGACCAGTCTACACAACAAATAAATTTCCTAGACACCACTGTGAAGCTGCAAAATGGACATCTTAGCACCACACTGTATCACAAGCCCACCGATTGATATACCTACCTGCATGCCTCCAGCTTTCATCCAGAACACAGACAAAAATCCATTGTCTTCAGCCAAGCTCTTAGGTACAACTGTATTAGTTCAGATCCACAAGACAGAGATTCCAGGCTCAAGGAGCTACAAAATATCAGACTGCAATACCCATTCAATATGGTCAAAGAATAGGTAAACCGGGCAAGATTAATACCCAGAACTAACCTACTGCAAGACAGGCCCAGAAGGGAAAATGACTGAACACTCCTGGTTGTCACTTCCAACCCTAAACAGACCTCTAACACAAATAATAAAAAATCTCCAACCCATCCTGGACAAGAATACTTCACTTTCCTGAGCTCTTGGTGGCAGACCCCTACTTGCCTATAGACAACCCCCCAATCGCAAGCAAATATCGACACTCATCAGACTACACAACAGTGAAGCAGAGATGGGAACTAAACCCTGTTACAAGTGCTAACTATACCCCCACATTTACTCACAACAGCATTACTGGACCCAACAATGCCACATACAACAATAAGGGCAATTTTATTTGCTCCTCTGCTAATGTGATATATGCCATCTTTTGCTCTCGCGCTCTCCATAGGACAAACAGGACAATTTCTGCACAAGAGTTAATAGACATAAATCGGACATTAAGAGTGGTAATACACAGAAACCTGTTTTAAAACACTTTATGTGAACACTCGGCAATGGACTTGATGGTTGCTGTTCTAGAGCAGAGGCATTACAAGACTAGAATCCAGAGAGAGAGAGCACAGATTAAGTACATATGCTGAACATGCATCTCAGGGGTTTGAATATCAGGAGTTTCTGGGACATTATAAAATTTGATGCACCACAACTAACAGGTTGTTATATACTGCAGTTTTGCCTGGGTCTCTCAAACCATTGTCAGTAGATGCTAACTCATTGGCAGATGTGTAATGCCACAATATTTGTTGCATCCACTCTGGATGTTACGCATCAGCTTGTAAGAGAAGTTTGTTTTGCAACTAATGGGGCTGGGCTTTGCAGCAGGTGTGAATAATAACGGTATTTTTGTCAGTTGTAAACAGCTACAATGTTACTATTCTGTTGGGCTGGCCAATTATTGTGTGTCTGTGTACCTGATGTGTGGTATGAATTGATGCCATGAGACCTCTTATGTTTGATCATGTGGACTTGGTCCACAAAAGCTCACATTTAAATACAGGGGTTAGTTTTTAGGTGTGACAACATACCTGTAATGTGACAGCTGCCAGTATGGTTGGAAGAACAATTTAAAATCTACCACCACTTGTGAGGTGCATGGGAGAACTGATCATTTACAATAGCTACAGAAATAGATTGGAAGGGGGGGAAAGCAGAAGAGAAGACAATGGAACTGTTTGCTCTGAGAGAAATTCTGGTTGGAATTATAAGACTGTGAACATGAACTTTAAACAGAATCGATATAATGACATACTAGGGCCATGAATAGTTCAGCATGCCATTTTATATACAGTAAAACCCTGACTTACATAAAAAATCCTTTCTGTAGCTTTTTACGTAATTCAGTTTTTTATATAAATCGATGCATTCCCGTAGGGATGCATTGAAAAAAATAAAAAGACCAGACCAAGAATAATCAAAAAAATAATTAGTACAAAGGGAATGATGAAGCAATCTCCCTACCTTTTCCATGCTGCTGCTGCTCTCCTCAGTGGTTTGTCTGCCCATCAGGAGAGCGGGAACCACCACTGCCACCACTGCTGCTGTCCCCATTGCTGCTTCTAGCACCGGTAGAGCACGGGGGAGGGGCACATCTGCTCGGCTGCACTCCCTGTTCGAGACCTCCTTGCCTCTTGCTCCAGCTGGGAACATGCATCAGGCAAAGACCACTCAGTTGCACTCTTTGTCCAAGGCCCCCCTGTGACGCGCTCGAGCTGGGAACGCACATTGGATGAAGAGTGGTATGGAACAATCTTTGCCTGATGTGCACTCCCAGGCAAAGCACATGGCAGAGGAACCTCAGACGAAGAGCGCAACTGAGCGGACATGCCCCCCCCCGTGCCGGTAAAAGCAGCAGGGACTCCGGAAATGCAGCAAAACTGCCACAATCATTGGTGCTGCCTCTGTTGCCTACATCACTGCCATGGTAAGTGATGTCTTGCAACTTCTGGCGATGGGGTGGGGTGGAATTTTATTTCTAAAATAATGCAGAGTCGCGGTTTTAGAGTTTAAAATGGCGGTGGTGCCATTTTTGAATTACAAAACGCAAGTAAACCCCTTATGTAAAATGACCTATTTGCGTAAAATGGGACACATTTTCTGCAAAAAATCATTACATAAGTCAATTTTCATGCAAATTGATGCGTCCGTAAATCGGGGTTTTACTGTAGGCTTAAAAGTAACATAAGCTCTGTAAATTAAGAGGAAAATAACTAAAATGATCTCATGAACTTGCACACTATGGTGAATTTTGGTGACACAGATAATAAAAAGATACAACCTATTATGTTAGCACGTGCTTTGTAAGTTCACATTAAATATTAAAACAGTTGTTGCCTTTCTTTGGCAGAGGCCCAGGTAGATAACATAGATTTAGTGATACCTATGTTGAATGTCTCCACTGTTTCCCCATTGGCAGCCCTTGCACGTGAGCAGAGAGCTGCTTGCATCCCAGCATGACATCATGTCCACTTAAATGCTCTTGATGAAGGCAGAGAGAGATCAGATGTGTGCTCCTTCCCATTGTTCCATCAACACTTATAGCATATCATTTTACACCACTTCCTACATGTAACGACGTCGGCCCACTGCCTGTACTGTCATATTTAGCAGCTGTCCTCCTTTACTCCCCAATTCACTCCTTCCCTCTTGGCTCTGCCTTGCAAAATGGTGACCTGAATTGGGTCCCTTAGAGATGGTGACAGGGGAAATCGCTCCACATCATCTTCCTCTGTTGCTGTCCTCTCGGGTGCACTGTAGACACCCCCCCCCCCGTGCCTTTCTGTGTCTGGAGCTCCTTCTGCCTTATTACTTTCTGATCCAACGCAGTGGGCCTCCTCTCCTGCTCAGGCAGTGAGTGCCACAACCACAGTCATTGCCACCTCCAGGTCTTCACAAAAGCACCCTAGCGAGCATTCCTTTTGGGGAAGCCAACATGGCTTCCTGCAGGTGGCAGGAGATGAAGCTTTTGTGGGTGTCATTCGCCTTCCCCTTCAACAGTCAATTGCTGAGGGATGCCAATTTCTTGGTGGGTAAAGGCTGAACCACAGGTTGGTAAAAAGAATACAGGAGAGATAGAGAATGGGGGATTATGCTGTGGGCCTCCTTTTATCTCAGTGCAGTTTCGGTTTGTTACTTTGTGAAAACCTCGTTGCAGAGAGTAACAGCAAATGCCAGCGAGGAACTAGCATGGGCCATACTTTCAGTCTTCTAATCAGGTGTACCCTGGTAACGGCAACTGACTAATCTTTCTCACACTAGGTCAGGCAAAGGGAACTGTAGAATGAACTCATCAAAAGGTGGCTTCATTTTGGCAGTTACACGTCTTGCCTAGACATGGAGGAAGAGGAGAAGAAGAAACTCTCCTATTAGATAAAATCATGACAGGGCAACTTACTCCTTAGCACATCCCAAGATATGAAAGGGGAAAATTTAGCAGATAACATTTCTCTTTGCGCTCTGTTTTGTTGTAAGTGCACTAGTTTGTTTCTAAGTGCATGCAAAACAAATTTTAGGAAATTTAGGCTGAAAGCAATATCATGACAAAAGTGACTGAGAAAGTGTGGCTTAAGCATGGTTTAAGTGAGGTTCTCTTCCCCTTCCTGATCAATTAATTAGCAACTAATTTCTGGGATAGAAGTGATGAAATTCTATCCAAACAGAGTTAGGAGGACTAACTAAAAGGAGAGTTAACATACAGCAACATTTATATTAGCCTGGTACAGCAGGCCAGTGTATGTTCCCTCTAAGAGTGCAATAATCTATGTAATAATAATATATTTCAAAAAATTATTGGCTCTACCTTAAGCTAATGTGGATATCTAGAATTGTTAAAGTGCCTATAGCACGTCTCTGTGACCATCAGATCTGGATTGTGGAATGCGTTGCCTCACTGCATTATGTACCTGACTACAAAATTATATCAATTCTTACACAGAACCAGGCCTGTTTATCCTATGTAGAATGCAGTAGTGTCAGAATCCGGGGCGTGAGTGGTTAGCAGTTGACATAAACACCAGGACCCATGGCAATTAGGTAATAGTTCAAACAGTAACTGTATCTCAGTCCAGTGTCCAAGTTCACAATCAAGCCATTGATACAGGATTACTCCAGGTGACAAAAGCATAGGCTAAGTAAGTAAAAAATCAGACAACCAAGAGAACATGAGGCAGAATACCTTCAGGGGCTGGAGCAAGGCAAGGACAGAGTTTAAGGAGCAAGGATCCAGCCGAGGCACAACAACAGTCCACAGGAACCAAGAACTGGACAGAAGTCTTCAGAAGTAGGAATCAGGCAGGAGATCCTCTAAATCAGGAACAATGCAAGAGATCTTTGAAACAAGGCACAAGAGCCAAGAAACTGCAAGTCTGTTGACCTTCATTGCTGAGTCAGCTTCTGGGTGGAACGACCAGTTCTTATATAGCTAAGTCACCCAGGGTCTCAAGGTGGAGCTTGCGATGGTATGGAACCTTCCCTGGGGCTCCCAGGTGGGGGTTAGCAGCTGCAACAGGGTGAGGGTCCAGTATTATTTTGTTCAGCATGAAGAGAGAAAGAAATAGTATAAGAATGAAAGAAGTTGTGCATATAAAATACTATACAAATAACAATATTGTAGAAATATAAAAGATAGGATTAGCATTGATCATTGTAGCAGAATCTGCTTGAAAAGAAGCTCCACTGTACATTTATGTTTGTTTAATTTGTAATGTGGGTAATTATTAGAGGAGACATGAATTAGTTTTATTAACACAGAGTCAGCAGTAGCCATGAAACTCATTAGTTCACCCTGGTAATGCCACACATGCTGTTCCTCACAAAGTTGTTACAAGGATACTGTTTCGAAGAGAGAGCCATATATATCACTTGGAGGAAAGCAGAATATAGTTCATGTAAGAAATAAATAATATTATTATATGTCATAATTATAAACGGCGTGTTTTTCCATGTACTCAAAGTGGCTTACAACAGAAATGAAGATTAACATAGTTTGTTGGAACATGGTGATAAATGTTCTTCAAGAAGCAGAATACATGTGGAAGAAATAGAAGCAGTGACAGATTTTACTTTCTTAGGATCAAAGCTCACTGCAGATGGTGATTGCAGCCATGAAATAAAAAGGCGACTGATTCTTGGGAGGCAAGCGATGAGAAACCTGGGGAACATAGTGAAAAGTAGAGACATCACATTGAAAACAAAAATTCGTCTAGTCGAAGCAATGGTATTTCCGGTGGCAATGTATGGTTGTGCGAGCTGGACCATAAGGAAAACTGAGTGCAAAAGAATAGATGCCTTTGAGATGTGGTGTTGGAGGAGAGTTTTGAGAATCCCCTGGACAGGGAGGAGAACAAATAGGTCAATTTTAGAAGAAATTAACCCTGACTGCTTCTTAGAAAGTCAAATAGTAAAGATGAAGCTAAAGTACTTTGGACATCAAATGAGAAGAGAGGATTTGCTTGAGAAAGCCCTGATGCTGGGAAGGGTGGAGGGCAAAAGAAGAAGGGTGCAGCCAAAAATGAGATGGCTAGATGGTATTGTAGACACAATGGGCACAGAGCTGTGCGAGTTGAAGAGGATGGCGGAGGACAGAAGTGCCTGGCGGGCAGTGGTCCATGGGGTCGCAAAGGGTCAGAATCGACTACGACTGAACAACAAAAAAAAAACTCTGCTACTGATTACCCTGCTTTTGTTTTGAAGACAATTTAAGTAGGAAAAACCCTTCAAAATTAACTTCAAAGTTACTACTGAAAGGTGGCTTGGTGTAGGTATATTTCAAGGCGTTCAATGACTGCTTTATCCATACTCCATAGAAGACCTGGGGGGGGGGAACCCTCTGAAAATGAAAGTCTGAATACATTTATAAATATGTGGGTTGAAATCCAGCATTGTAGTCATGCTTCAGTATGTGAAAAATAGGACTTTCTTCTTTTTCCTTCCCTACAACCCTAGGTGTTGAGCCAAGACTGGCTCCAAAGACTTTTTCCTCCATTGCAGTTTTTTTATTTGCGTAGAGTTCTGCCATGGGAAAGGGAAATTGCCTCCCTCCTCCTTCTGTTCATCTAGTAAAAGTACTTGATCCTCCCTATACTAATTAAATAATAAATTCCAGGGGAAGGTGGAGAGATGAGTGAGTAGTATTTGCTGCTTTCCTGTTTAGAGAAGTTTTGATATTTCTTTTACAATGTTGGGCAGCCAAACAAAGTATTAGCACCGCAGCATAGGCTTAGTAATAGCTATAACACTAGTGATCTATGTACTAATTTTACTCTTCCTTAACTCTGAGCAGAAATGATCCTTTTAAAGCACCCTCATTTTAATTTTTGTCGCTTGATATATTATAGTACTCCCATTTTCACTTCTGTTCCCATTGCTGTTCTAATATTTGATTTGATTTTTAATGGTGGGCCTTCAGCAAGCACACAGAAAAAGCCTTAGAAGACGGAGGAGGAGAAAAAGATGATGATGATATATCCCGAGTTGTTAACTATATCATTAATTTATTTATATCCTACCTTTTCTCAAAGAACATGGACATGTACGGTAATAAACTTAGTTTAAAACTTTTTATAAATAGATGAAAAACAAATTAAAACAGACATTAAAACTATTTAAGTTTATTACTAGTACTGCATACATTGGGTTGCAATTCAAAGCAAATCATAAGTCAAGTTATATTAAAACAAAAAGAATTTAATCTGATACTTATGATGATGGAGTGGGCTGTCTTCTTTAATCAATATCATTTCAGCTTCTGAGTGGAGTACAAGAGCTGATGAACCTACACAAACAACTGCACATATTTTCCTGTATTTTTGTTCTTAATGAAAATCTGTATCAGGTGAAATTGAGCAGGCAAAACAAAAGTATTTTATTTCCTTTACTACTCAGTTTAGTCTGCAATTCTGGACACCTGAGTAAGTTCAGCTATGTTTAGAACAGACGTGTAGGATTGCACTGTATCTTAAAAGTTACAAATTGTAAAATATGCTGTTGCCATCTCTGTCTTTTTAAAGAAAATAGCTTTCAAGTGCAGACATTTAGTTCAGTGTAGTATATGTTCTAGTAAATGTCTCTTATACAAATTCTTTTTGTCTAATACAGTAAAACCTCATATAACACTAAAACCTGGTTCCACAAGTCTTGGTGTTATACGATTTTTAGTGTTATCTGATGCATGTTAAAATCCTATGGGATCCATAGAGATACATTGTAACCTCACAGGCTTTAGCGGTTGTTATCTGATGCATCCCATAGGATCTTAATGTTATCCGATGCAATTCTTCCCCCCAGATTGCTTAATGTTATGCGATTTTAGTGTTATTCGATACTAATGTTATCTGAGGTATTACTGTAGTCTAATATCTGTCTATTTTAAGACAGATTTCTTCATCTTTTTTGCAGATTCAAATAAGTTATAGGCATTGCTTCTTCTGTTGCTACTAAAGGTAAACAACTAAGAGCAGAGAAAAAGGATTAATTTGGATATATTTTGATTTATAAATCTACAGAAATATATTTTTCAAGATTAATGAAATTCAGGGGGCACTAAAGTAACTCTAAACACACCTTTGTATTTTAAAAAATTATTTTGTGAAAAAGTGGGTTTGTTTTTTCCCTGTTAACAAAATTATGCATGTATGTATTGTAGGGAGAAAAGTTGATCTTTGATTGTTTAGGTATAAATTATGTTTTTAAAATGTTTCCTATAATGCTTATAATGTTAATGTTTCTGGGTGATGCAAAATAGGCTTTTAAAAACCACTTATTTTTGCAAGCATTTTTTTCAAACAGTTTCTCCTCATATTATCTAGTTAAAGTAGTTTTTACTTTTCAGACTGTAGTTTGCTACTCTTCCTGGATTGATTTGTGATTTCAATATTGTAAACTACCCAGGATGGGCAGTATATAAATAAAATAAGTAAAATAACTAAATAGTTTAATTTTATCTCGATTATGAATAGATCTAGCTTATAAATTATATCTGTCATTATAAATATGAAGTTAGACCCAGGAATGCAAGGAGATCAAATCAGTCAATCCTGAAGGAAATCAACTCTGACTGCTTATTGGAAGGACACATACTGAAGATGAAGCTCAAGTATCCCCGCCGGGCTGTTGCCTTTGCAACCCAGCTGGCTGTCTTGTGAGGAGACCAGGGCTCTTTCCCAGATCTCTGCAAGCCAAGCAGTGGCACCTGCAGATCAGTGCAGCAAAACAAGGCTTTGTTTTGCTCCACTGACAGGCACTTCAGTAGATCCCTTCCCCAACCCCCACAGGACTGCCTTTGCCCTGGGAACATGCTTTTCCCAGGGCAAAAGCAGCCCTGCGCTCTTTAGGGAAGACATCTAAGGAAGTCCCCTTGCTTTGAAACAGCAAGGGGACCTCCGTAGAGCCCTTCCCTGACCCCCCGCAGGGCTGCCTTTGCTCTGGGAACATGTTTCCCAGGGGAAAAAGCCCAGCGCTGGGAAGACCCCTGCCACTTCTGCAAGGCAGCTGCATGGATCATTACTGTTCTGAGCGGCTGTCTCGTGAAGAGACCAGGGCTCTTCCCCAGACCTCCACGAGGGAGCTGCCTGGATATTAATCCATGCGGCTGCCTTGCAGAGGGTCTGGGAAGATCCCTGCCTCTTCTGGAAGAGGTTGTCCCGTACAATGATTTTATCATAGAACGATTTGCACAGAGGAACGAATTAAAATCATTGTATGGGGTACCACTGTATATTAATTTTTAAATGTGTGCCTTTTTGATGTGTAAGTTTGTGCTGTAAGTCACCCAGAGTAGGAAAATCCCCTAGATGGGTGGGGTATAAATATAAATAAATAAATAAACACCCTGTGGCACACATGAAATGAGATGTGCAGGATTCAACACCGCGACTGCAATAGACTGCCGCAGCCTTGAGGATATTAACAAGATGCACCTTCACAGCCAGTACACCTATCATGGCCTCTTCCACCTCCATGATTGTTGGGAATCAAAGTTCCTCCTCTGCTCATTTTGCCATTGGGCCCAATATGATGGTTTCCAGTGGCATTTCATCTACTGATGGGGACCATCACCCCACCTAAAAGGGCTCATCCGCCCATAGTCCTTGGCCCCTTTAGGGAGTCAGGTTAGTTAACCACCGCCTGATACTCGGTGTTGAATCGCTGGCTGTACAGTCTACTCCATTACTGTAGCGGGATGTCCAGGAGGCATCTAGATATATTTTCCAGTACAGTTGTACCTCGCTTAAAGAGTATAATGCGTTCCTCAGGATTGCTCTTCAAGCGAGTTTGCTCTTTAAGCGAAACAGCATTGTAAGTGACCAATTGTTTGTGGGGGATTGCAAACCCTCATTTATTTGATAAGTGAGTTTTTTGTTGGTTTTATTTGTTAAGCAAAGCGAATATTCAGAAAAAATTCTGCTCTTTAAGCAAGTTACTCTTTAAGCGAGGCGCTCTTTATGCAAGGTTTGACTGTATATATATCCATAGTTCTTGATTTGCTAGCTGAATCCCTCAGATACCAGAACATTGTAACTCTGAGCTTTGACCAGTTAGTGCAGCATGGGTTTGTGTTGGCTGCTTCCAAATGTAAGCGCTCTCTCTCTCTCTGTTTGCTTTTATTTCTTCTATCTATAGAGGAGATAGGAAGTGGAGAAAACATCTGAGGAATCCCGTTTGCTGGATGTTAGCTGAAGTTATTCAGATAAACCTGAATTCCCCCCCCCCCAGCCAGTCTGTTTTAAGTTGAAATCTGTATATTTAGAACATACTAGATTCAGATGATGAAGGGGAAGTGAAAATTGGTGGAAGAAACTTCAATAATTTAAACAATGACACCATCTTACAGGCAGAAAACAGGAATTACTGTACAGTAAAACCTCACATAAAGAGTGCCTTGCTTAGAGAGTAACTCGCTTAAAGAGCAGAATTTTCTCTGAATGGTTGCCTTGCTTAACAAATAAAACCAACCAAAAACTCACTTAACAACTAAATTGGGGTTCGCAATCCCTTTGCCAGAAGTCACAATTGGTCACTTACAATCCTGTTTCGCTTAAAGAGCAAGCTCGCTTAAAGAACAATCCTGTGGAACACATTATGCTCTTTAAGCGATGTACCACTGTACTTGAAATGACTTCTAATGAAAGTGAAAGACAAAAGTGCCAAGGCAGAACTGCAGTTGAACACTAAGAAGACAAATATCATGACTACAGAAGAACTACACAACTTTCATGTTGACAATGAAGAAGTTGGAATTGTTGAAGATCTTGGTTCAATCACCATTTCAAATGGAGAGTGCAGCCACTTTCCAGAGTCCTTCAGCAGCAATTCTCCTTAGATAGCTGTCAGTACTGATATAAATGTGCTTTTGAATTGAGACTAGAACAGTGTTTCCCAACCTTTGGTTTTTGAACTTCCATTCCCAGAATCTTAAGTCAATTTCCCAAAGCACTGATCAGTCAATGTACTGACTTAGGCTTCTGGGAACAGAAGTCCCCTGTGGGGCATGGGCCCCATGTTGGGAACCACTGGTCTAGAATTCTGATATTGAAAATTATGATACTGAAAATGGTGTGTTTATTCAGTGTAACTGGTTTGAGGGTCATGTGTGATTAGCTTTACCTGCAAAGTTTACTTTTAAGATAATGCAAGATAATGTGCTAGATATTAACCCTGCTACTAGTAGCTGTTTTTCAAGTGTAAGTGCATTTTTATCTACTGAAATATCAATATATAACTGACCACCTGAAGTAATATTTGTTGCCTAAAATGTTGTGGATATTAACTGCTGTTAATGTTTTCTATTTCTGTTTAGGTGCCTGAGTTTCTGTTAAGACCTTGGACAGAGAATTAATACATGCATCTTGAGGATACCTGGCTTTCAGCAGTATTATAGTATCATTTTGGATGTCCCCAGCATTCCCCATGTTAACAGTTCTGAGCATGTTTTACTATATTTGCCTTCGGCGCAGAGCCAGGACTGCTACAAGGGGAGAAGTAATGAACAACCGAAGAGCCATTGAATCAAACAGAACCTTGCCCATCAATGTGGAATTAGTTCAATATGCCAAAGATGTGTTGGATTTCAGTTCCCATTATGGTAGTGAAAACAGCATCTCATACACCATGTGGAATTTGGCTGGAACTCCAAATGTGTACCCCAGTTCTGGTGACTTTACACAGACTGCTGTTTTCAGGACTTATGGAACATGGTGGGAATGTTGTCCTAGTGCACGAGCACCATTTATGAGGACACCACCCAATTTCTATAGTCAAGACTATGTTGAACTTGCCTTTGAGGAACCAGTTTATCCTACAGCAATACATATTCTGGAAACATATCATCCTGGTGCTGTCATTAGGATTTTGGCATGTTCTGCAAGTCCTTATTCCCAAAATTTGCCCAGTGAAGTAAGGTAATTCACTTCATTAATTTTCCTTTCCTTTTCTTGAAAATGATGTGTTAAAATGTTTATGTTCGACCAGAACTTGCTGAAAATCTAGATAAAGCATTGCTCTTAGGTTTTCCTCCACTTTTTATGGTTTGTTTGGCTGCAGAAACAGAAAAAAACATGGTTCATTTAGATTTTATTGGGCAACCCTTTATGTTTGTTTCTTTGTTTAATTTACAACCTGCCATAATTAGCATGAAACACTACTTTAGGTGATTCGCAATAAAACAGCACAACCCAAATACACATTCTTCTTGTGCCATATCTGATTCCAAATATTGGCAATCATCCATGAAGATTCTCCTGAGAATATAATGCAGTGGCCTTTCATTTTCTTTCTGCATTGCAGTTCCGTGAGTCACTTTCTGGTCCTGAGCCCTTTTGGCACACAAAGCCCTCATTTGGCCCCGGCCAGTATTGATGAAGCTGCTGCCCTCCATCAAGATGGATTCAAGTGGGATTTAATCCATTTGGGGACTATCGCCCTTCCCTGTGGACTTTGCCACTGAAAACCGTTAGTCCTTGGGGTTGTCAGATTAGTTAACTGCTGCCTGAATATTGGCATTGAGTCACTGGCAGTATGGTCTACTCTATTACTATAGCAGGATGACCTGGCCAGAATCGTGCAAATTAATTCTAAAAAATCATTAATAAGAATAACACTCCCCAAAATCATGATTCATTATAAAATTTATTTGGAAAATGTTTTGGTAATCAATCAATCAAAGTAACGTAACCATGCTTAGTTTTGAAATTCCCTCTTCTGCCAATCCTTGTAAACTATAGTAATGGTTTACATCAGAAGAAATATTTTTTGCCCAATCCTCGAAAGGCTTTTTCATTCTTTGTTTGGCAATCTACCTTTTGCTATTGTAATGGATTTTGTATGGTTTTTCTGGTTCTTTATCTATGCTTCATCAGAATTCTGTCCCATGCAGGTTTTCTTGTGAGATGAAAATAGTAAAAGGAAGTCTGTTTTGCTTTGATTTTGGTTCTTACATTCATGGGAAGCTTAGAATCTTGATGAAGCTTCTTAGTGATCCTATCTTTATGTTTGATTTCTGTAACATTTGTTTGTTTTTTGGGTGCCCATATCCTGCTCTGATGGTGACACATAAATCTTGACAATTGTGCTCATCTTAGCCAAACTATTAATATCGCATATGATATGTTAATAGCATCAGCATCTTTGATATTCAAAATATATTCCCCCCATATTAGGAGCCAGTAAGTAGGCAGTTTTGAGGTGCTGGTATTCATTGTTAGAGTAAATGCAGAGATCATACGTTCCACGATTAATATTTTTAGCTAAGGTTTATTTGTAGCGAGCCTAGAAGAGACTTTTGCATGAGGCCTTGGAAAACTGTTGCCTATTTGAATATTGTAAAGTAGTGAAACCTTTATTGGATCAATGTTCATGTATAATGCTGCTTTATATTTTTGTAGCAGTCATAACTCACGCATCTAAGTAACAAGTTTCAGTCCCCCAATTCATTTTGTGATTTGTCACATTCACTTTGGTACATTTAAATCTGAAAATGTATATTCATGGGTGTTAAATTACATGCATGCTGTAAGAATAATAGTGAACTCTTGATAGCTGAAATAAACAGGGATCAAATTTCACTTTCGCTTACGAGATCATACTTGAAATGTAGATAGTATTTTATATACTGGTTGAATAGCAGATGAACTGGAATCCTTAGAAATTCTGTTTCATAGAAGAAACCAAGTTCTTAGATTGATTTCTTTAGTCATATAGCAAAAATATTCTTAAAATATTTATTCATAGATATGTCATGGCTTCAGTATCTTGTTACTTGGGTAGATTTACATAAATGAAACTTTCATCCTGAGATTTAGCAGATATGTAAAGAATTGTGCAAACAATTGAGTAAGGAATTTATTAAAGCAGAGGTAAGATTTAGTTAGTATTGCTTGCTGCTGTATAGGAGACACAGAATTTATTTCATTCCTTGCCTGACACCTTTGTAGTTGTGTTAGACAGGTAGGATTCTCTCTATGATTCTCAATCTACATTTTAATGACATTGCTTCTCTTAACTTCATGTATGCCATGCTGTTCTTTGCAGTATATTTTCCTAGAATAGGATGAGCACACACACACTTTCTGTCATGCACACATATAGTCTATGGGACTATGTACATATGTGTAGTGCTCATCTGCTTAGGAATTTTATTAATGACTATATTGTATTTCTTTTAAAATATATTTTAATGAGTAGGTATGCTTCATACATAAACTTATGGTGCAAGAGCAAGCAAATAAGAGAGGGAAATGTACAACTTTTCTGTTTTTATGCATGTAGTGAAGTGTCCTACTGGATCACATAGAAGGTCCACCTAGTCCATGTGTTGCTTCTTGGCGTTGGCAACTAGGGTATAAGGACAGGAGACTACCACATCAAGCATGACTCATTGGTAGAAGAACTTTCTTTTCTTCTCACCAATTTACTTACTGCACAAGGTAACTGATGCTTTATCAGGAGAAATCCAACATAATCTTAATAGCCCCTTGGTAAATGTGCCAAGCCTATTTCATGATATTGAAACTACTGTAATTGCAGATGACACTTATGGGCTGTCACTAATTCTTCACTTATTCTCTCAGAATAGAGGGACAATTCGCCATCCCGAATTAGCCAGGTTGAGATTGACAGCGTGGAGTATTCTTCAGCAGTAAAAAGTCTCTTGCATGAATCTGGAAAGCCATCCACTAGATGTAGCTACAAGTATAAATGGCAGAGGTTCTCTTCTTTAGCCCAGTCAGTTGGAAAATCTAATCTCCTGACCATGTTAACATAAGAGGTTGCATTATCTTTTATGCCTAAAAGAGAAAGGTTTGTTCCGTCCTGCAGTACTTGGGAATCAAACTGCTGACCTTCCACCTCCCAGTCATCATCTTAGCCACTTGAGCCACTGCAGCCACATAAAAATACAAATTAAAATACACATTAAATAGACATAAAAACACATAAATACACATTAAATACAAATTAAATAGACATACAAAACACACAAAAGCACACACTAAATACATAATCCACCCACCCACCCCAAACCCAAACATGTGTCACTTACACTGGGGAGTAGAGCAGGCAGCAACAGTGGTGGCATGGCACAGCCTGGCACGGCAGCATGGCACAGCACGGCACAGCAGTGTGGCCTGGGTTGGCGCGGGCGTGGCCTGGCACTCCCAGCTTGGTGGTGCGCCGCGGCCTGGTCTGGCACAATGGCAGGCATTGGCGTCGGTCAGCGGCAAGGTGCAGGGGTGAGTGGCGGTGGTGCAGGGTGGCGGCGCAGCGACTCAATCAAGGGCTGCCGCTGCTGCACCTCGAAGGAGGCTGCTGAGGGCCTCCCTGGCTGCCCGACTCTGCAGCCCAAAATGGCTGCTGGTGAGTGCACATGTGTGAAAATACCAATTGACCCATGTGCGCTGAGTACTGGAGGCGCACATGCGTCAATTGGTATTTTCATGCATGCGCACTCACCAGCAGCCATTTTGGGCTGCAGAGTGGGGCAGCGGTGAGGTGACTGAACCGGTCGCCTCAAAAAAATGGTAACCACTCTGGGTGGTCTCCTGGGAAGGTTAGTACACTACCCCCAGGATACCACCCAGGATTCTTAACACCGGTTCTACAGAACCAGGGCGAACCAGCCTATGTCCACCACTGACCACATCATTATAAATCCATTACTGTAGATCGCCCTTCCAAACCTGACAACTTCTGGATTTATTGGTTCAAAATGCCAGAATCCCTGGCAACATAGCCATACTGTCTAGGGGAAGATGAGAATTGTCCTCAACACATTTAGAGAAGGCCCGATTAAGAAAGGTTTATTATCAGGCAAAATGGCTTTTGACATGGTTTCATTTCTGGAGACTGAAGCATTTATGTATGTATGTATGTATGTATGTATGTATGTATGTATGTATGTATGTATGTATGTATGTATGTATGTATGAATGACATATACTGCCCATCTGAGTAATTTTCCCAAACTGGGTGGTATATAACAAAATAATTTGCACATGCAACAGCCTAATCTCCACTGGTGGTGACTGAGGAAGAACCAAAATAAATTTAAAAAATTAAAAAAAACTACAACTATTAAATTACATTAGGGAGGATGGGTTTTGTATGTATGTATTTATTTGTACTCTCATGGGGTTTTTTTTTTTTACTTATATGGCCAGATTCTTTTTCGAGACATCTGTGAAATGACACGGTTTGGGTTTTGCGCTTGCGCAGACTCCAGTTTGGATTATGCCAGAGCTTTAAAAGAAAAAAGAGGAGGGAAAAACCGTTAGGTGAGGCCCCACCCACCTCCCTTATAACTCTGGCGCTGGCTGTTATCCCACCTCAGTCTTTTTCTTTCCGCTGGGACAGTAACTTTCTCGGTTACCAGAGCAACTTGTTTCCCTTTTCTCTCACCTTTATTCTGAATACTTTGTTGCTTTCAGTCTTTTATGGCCTCAGCAGCTTTGTTTAAGCATTGTGCTGTTTGTTCCGCAAAAATCCCCTTGACGGATGGACATGACCGCTGTATTTTTTGCCTCGGCGAATCGCATCAAGTTCAATCCTGCGGTTTCTGTACAAAATTTTCTAAGTCATCATTAAAAAATGAAATTCGAGGCTTCGTTCCCATCCTTAGGAGCAATCTCTTTTGGCTGGAGCTGTTATGGAAACCGCTCCTACCGATCTCAGTAAGCCGCCCCCTTGTGCTGCTCACGCTGAGGGAGACAAAACCTCGTCTCATGCTTCCCCTGCCAGGAAAGAAACAAAGAAACATAAAAATAAGGTTGACCCCTCAGGTTGGGGGCTAAGAAGGCTAAACAGTCAGCTAAGAAGGCGGTTTCGACTAAGTCTGTCCCCCCGCTGATGTCTTTACCTCAGCCTTCGCCTGTCAAGTCCGTCACTTCTGACAGTGACTCCATTTTAATGGTCACTCAGGACGGCCAACCAGAGGACTCAGCCTCTGTCATTATGGAGCAAGCAGCCAGCTCGCTGCCTCCTCGCCCGCTCCAAGATCGGCCACCAACTCGTCCTTCTATGTCTCCGAGCTCTGTTTACTGGGATTCCTGGTCTGGCTTATGTTTCCCTTTCAGACACCCTCACCGCTACCCACCTCATGAGTGGGTTTATCCTCAAGGGCGGCTTCTATGAATGCCATGGTCGCTGCTGCATGGGGGCTCCTTGGATGTCACCAGGATCACAGGGTTACCCTGATGTGGATAAGTCTGCCCGTGAGGGTCGCGGAGCATCAGACTCTACAGGCGATCAGCCCCCGAAACCTAGGGGTGATTCTGAAAGGAGGTTGCCTCATCGCCCGCATTCATCCATGGCGATCGTGCAACATGGATCCACTAACACTGACAGCAGCCGTAAACATGCTGGATCCGAGCAACCTGATGGCAGCCACCATCGCCTGCGTTCTACCGTGGCGAAGGGGAGGCATGGATCTGAGGCTGCAGTTAGGAGCGTGAAAGCTCGCTCGAGATCTCCTTCTCGCCGCCCAGATCCGAAAGTGAGAAGTGATCCTAAGGCGGTCTCATCTCACTCTCGCGATAGATCGGATCCGAAGGACCGTGCTACCTGGGGTAGTGGATCTTCGGATCCAAGGGGACATGCTTCTCAGAGTCGTGGTTCTTCCCCTTCTTCAACTGCCTCTTTAGCTGGCAAGGAGAGGAGGTCTAGTAGCAGGGGTAGCAATGCGGAGCTTTCGTAACGCTCGCGATCTGGTTCCCCAGTGAGATCTGATTCCATTCATGAATCCTCCTTTGCAGCGACAGTTGAGTCGGAACTCACATCTCCGAAGTCTGCTCAGCCGCCTGAAGACTCTCGAGCTTATTCAGGTTTAGTTACCCGGATGGCTCAGGCATTGGAGCTTGAGTTTTAACAACCACCTGCTCCACGTTCTGATAAGGTGTTTCAGCGCCTCCATAAGGATGCCATCAGACCCACATCAGTTGGGATGCTTCCCTCCCTTATGGATTTGGGGAATGACATCTGGAAAAGACCCTCCTCTGCTCAAACCATGTCCCATCAGGTGGATGGTTTTTACAAGGTTTTTGATACTGAGTCCAGCTTCCTGCTTAAACATCTGACCTCCAACTCCATTGTGGTCGAAACGGCGCACGGCAAATCAGGGAATCGTGAAACAGCGACCCCCGCTTTCAAGGAAGGGAAGAAGCTTGACCAGATGGGACGTCGTGTCTATTCCTCTGCGTCCCTGGCTATCAGTGGCTAATTACCAGGCAATGATGGGAGCGTATCAGACACACCTGTGGGACAAGGTTGAGCCCTTGTTGGAGTCCATCCCCGAAGAGGTTCAGACCAAGTTGACTGAGGTCGCTCAGGAGGGCGTCTTACTGGCTTCCCAACAGATTCGCTCTGCAAGCTACGCAATGGATTGCTCGGCGAGGGTACTTGCTTCGGCGGTCATTCTGAGAAGGTATTCATGGTTGCGTTCTGTAGGCCTCACTGATGATGCTAGGCATAGAATTGAAGACCTGCCTTTTGATGGGGAAGGGCTGTTCAATGACAGCACTGATGATATTATGGAAAATGTTCATAAGAAAAAGAATACTGCGAAGAGGTTGGGGCTCAATCAGCCTTTTCAAGCTCATCAGCAGCTTTTTTAGCCTCACCAGTTCCAGCCTTATACCCCGTACCGTTCTCAGCAGGGGGCATTTGATAGGGCTAGGGCACGACCTAACTATCAGCCTAGTCCCGGCAATTCTAGATAGTCTTTTCGTCCCTCTCAGAACTATAAGAAGTGGGATAAGAAACCGAAGCAGTGTGCCTGACTCTACCCGCATGCTTACAACACCTCCTCTTTCACGTGGGCCGCAGTCTCCTTCCACTCCTCTACTTCGTCTGCCTGCTTGGCATGCTATAACAATGGACTCTTGGGTCGTTACCATCGTTCAATGCGGTTACGCCATCGAGTTCGACAAAACACTTCCAACAGGGCATGTCAGGATGACACAGCCCTCTCCATCTCTAAGTCAGGAGGTGTTGACTCCGCTGTCGAAGGATGCAATCGAACGTGTGTCAGACGTAAATCGGCATGCAGGTTTTTTCTCCAGGTATTTCACGGTAGAGAAGAAGGATGGTGGACTGCGTCCAATCCTAGACCTCAGGAAGTTAAACAAGTTTGTCACGAAGAGGAGGTTTCGGATGGTCACTCTTCAGACCACACTTCCCCTTTTGCAGAAGGGAGATTGGTTCACTGTTATAGATCTCCGCGATCCGTACTTTCACATTTCTAAAAGAAAGTCCCATCGTTTTCTCTGTTTTGCCCTAGGGCACAAGGTTTTCCAGTGCAAGGTTCTTCTGTTTGGTTTAGCTTCAGCACCAAGAGTTTTACAAAATGCCTTGCACCTGTGGCGGCATACCTGCATTCACAGGGCATTATTGTTTTCCCATACATCAACGATTGGCTCCTCATGGCCCACTCACGGGAGCAAACATTCAGGGACGTCAATTTCACAACCACTCTAATGGACTGTTTGGGTCTAAGGGTCAATTTTGACAAGTCTGTACTAAACCCATGTTAGGCAGTTACTTACATAGGCGCCGCTCTTGAGTCGGTGTCTGCAAGGGCTTTTCTGCCACTTCATCGGATCCAAAAGATAAGGAAGTGTCTTCGTCCATTCAAACCGGGCCATCGGTTGATGGTTCACTCAGCGCAGCGGTTGCTTGACCTGATGGTTTCAACAATTTCTGTGGTAGCCCACACAAGATTGCATATGAGACCACTACAGGAGTGGCTGCTGTTGCACTACCATCCTCAAGTGGAACCACAATAAAAGAGAATCAGGGTACCGAGTTCTCTCTCTGAGCAGCTTCAATGGTGGTCAAAGGGCCACCACCTCAACAGGGGACTACCATTTCAGCCTCCGGCCCCTTCCATACAAGTTGTCACAGATTCAAATCTCATGGGATGGGGTGCTCACTGCAGTTCCAGTCAGGTATATGACGTATGGTCCCCAAAGGAGAAGAGTCTTCATATGAACCAGCTCAAACTCTTAGCCATATGGAAGGCGTTGCGAGCTTTTGCCCCGCGTCTGAGGGGCAGAGTGGTACAGGTCATCACGGACAATACCACGGCTGCTGCTTACGTGAACAAGCAAGGGGACACCAGGTCGAGACGTCTTCTTCACATCGCCCTGGCTTTGTGGAAGTGGTGCGTCCAGCATCACATAGAGCCAACCGCAGTCCATATCCAGGGACAGACCAACACCCTTGCCGATGACTTGAGTCGCCGGGAGGACACGATGCACGAATGGGAGTTGAAGCAGGACATCTTCAATTTCCTTTGCGAGGATTGGGGGCATCCCCTGGTTGATGTGTTTGCCTCGGAGGACAACAGAAAATGCCTTCTCTACTGCTCCAGGGCTGCCAGGGGGCGAAGCTCCATGGGGGACACCTTCACAGTGCATTGGAAGGGTCCTCTTCTGTACCTCTATCCTCCCATTCCTCTCATTCCACGCACCATAGTCAAGATTCAGAGGGACGAGGCAGATGTCATTCTGATAGCCCCTTGGTGGCCGAGGCAGCCATGGTTTCCGATCCTGCAGGGCATGTCATCGGATCATCATCGCCTGCCAGATCACCCTGACCTAATACACCAGAGGGGAGGTGCGGTCCTACATGCAGACCTCCCATCGTTACATCTGACTGCATGGAGGATTGCGATCGGATCAACCAAATTTTAGAGGCTAGTCGAAAGGTCTCTACCACTAGGCTCTACACATGCAAATACAGGGTGTTCACTAATTTCTTGGCGCTACAGGGTACCTCTATCAGCAGTTTTGACATGAGGTCAGTTCTGAAATACTTGCTTAGCCTTGCTGAGTCTGGCCAGGCATATTCTTCTCTGAAGGTCGCGTTGGCAGCGATTGTAGCACATCAGCCTTCAGAGTCGCCGAATGCGGCTCTTTCCCGGGATCCTGTGGTCAAAAAGTTTCTCAAGGGTCTACGAAACACCTTTCCACGACCTAAGAGACCGGTCCCTCAATGGTCGTTGCAACTTGTGCTTCGTCGGCTCCGATACCCGCCTTTCGAGCCTATGGCTTTTGTCAACATTAAGTTAGTTACCATCAAGACAGTTTTCTTGCTTGCTATTACATCAGCACAAAGGGCATCGGAGTTGGATGCATTACGTTGTGATCCACCTTTCCTTCAATTCTTTGTGGATAAAGTTCTTCTGTACCCAGATCTCTCCTTTTTACCCAAGGTGGTTTCGGATTTCCACGTTTCTCAGACTTTATGCCTCCCGGTCTTCTTTCCAAAACCTTCATCTCCAGCTGAAAGGTCTCTACACAACTCTATTAGGTTGTTCTTTGCCTATGGAGGCTCCAAGAAGGGTACCGCTATTTCGTCACAGCGTATATCCAAGTGGATTGTCATGGCCATCACACTTGCTTATCAGGTCTCACGGACACCTCTCCCTGACCAGGTTTGCGCCCATTCCACCAGGATGGTCTCTGCATTGACCTCTTTCCTGAGAGGTGTTCCTGTTGAGGACATTTGCAGGTCAGCTACCTGGTCTCAGCCCCTCACCTTTGTCCAGCACTACAGGATGGACACGAGGGCTGTGCAGGACACCCGTTTCGGTCGGGCTGTCCTGGTGTCAACGTTGTAGCTGCTTGTTGCCGGAGCCAGACGTGGACCCTCCATCCGGTAAGAAGCTTGCTACTCACCCAAACCGTGTGATTTCACAGACATCTCGAAGAAGAACGGGTTACTTACCTGTAACGTTGGTTCTTCGAGTAACATCTATAAAATTCACACGGGACCCACCCGCCTCCCCTCTCCCACATCTGGGAGGTAACCTGACTTGGAATGGACTGAGGTGGGATAACGGCCGGTGCCAGGGTTATAAGGGAGGTGGGCGGGGCCTCACCTAATGGTTTTTCCCTCCTTTTTTTCCTTTCCAAGCTCTGGCATAATCTGAACTGGAGTCTGCGCAAGCACAAAACCCAAACCATGTGAATTTCACAGACGTTACTCGAAGAACCAAAGTTACAGGTAAGTAACCCGTTCATTTTTCAAGAATTCTAGATAGTGCAGCTCACAGAGCCAAATCAACATAACTGTAATTTTCATTCCTCCTGGAGAAGGGCTTTCCAGTCATTTTACCTGCATTATTAGCTATTCAGTAGCCTTCCTGTTTACTGTTGCCTTTTGTTGTTGATAGTTTATTTTTAAAAATGGAAGCTGCCACAGTGCTTGATGGGAATCAAAGTCTCACTTCTGATTAGATTCTGCTGAAGGCATCTCCCAAAACTCAGAAAAGAATCATGACAGCATCTTTAAAAAAAAAAAAAAACACAAACCAACCAACCAACAACATTAACAAACAGAAAACAAGGCTACAGAAGCTGGTGCTGCTGATAATATAATTTGAAAGCCCTGTTTCGGAGGAGTGGAGGAATCATAGAATTACCCTCATTTGTTTCTAGAGCTGCAATTTTTGCAATGCTTGGGGAATTTTGGGAATTGAAGTCCAAAAATATGAAAGAGTTACCTTAATACTTATTTTCTCAAAATTTCAGATACCCTATTTTGGATCTACACAATATATACTAATGTGAAGGTCATGTTAGCCTCCAAGATAACAGTTTCTTCAACTGGTGCTATTGCAAAATTAGTTACAGACTGCTTGGGGGGGAACTTATAGCCACAAAATCTGAACAATCCTCATAGCCGTGACTGAAGTACACTGACATGTATCTATCCACCATCATTTAATTTTATCACCTGTAACTCTTTTGAGGACCTCTTTAAATGTTGTTGAGATGCATCTTCACTATGAACTTATTCTCAGTTTTCTCCAAGGATGTGTGACATGTTAAAAAAAATCCTGAAGGAGTAGTACCTCACCTTTTTCTGTGAGATATTCATCCAATTTTGTGGGATCGAACATTTAGCAGTGCTTTATAGCCGCTGGATACTCATTGCAGTCAAACCTTGCATAAAGAGCGCCTCGCTTAAAGAGTAATTCGCTTAAAGAGCAGAATTTTCTCTGAATGATCACTTCGCTTAACAAATAAAACCAACCAAAAACTCGCTTAACAAATAAATCGGGGTTCACAATCCCCTCCACAATTGGTCATTTACAATGGTGTTTCGCTTAAAGAGCAAACTCGCTTAAAGAGCAATCCTGTGTAACGCATCATTTTCTTTAAGCGAGGTACAACTGTACTTTCAAGCCTAGTTTTTTTGTATTTGACCTTCTTGACAAATTTTTAAAAAATATTAAAAGTAATATGTTTTTTTTTATAGGTGGGAAGTCCTTTGGTCAGAGCCACCTTCTAAGGTGAATTCTTCTCAAGCACGCCAGTTTGCACCTAGTATCAAGCAGATAAACTTCCCAACAAATCTAATTCGTCTGGAAATAAACAGTTCTCTTCTGGATTATTACACAGAATTAGATGCAGTAGTACTACATGGTTTAAGAGAGAGGCCGGTGCTTTCACTTAACACTTCACTTGTTGATATGAATGATCTTGAGGAGGAGGAGGAAGATGGACAAGGAGACAGATGCAGCATAGACAGACTTAATAAACAGCTTAGTGTTGCTGGATTCAGAGAATGGGCAACAAATGGATACTTTGATAAATTGCCTTATGAGGTAAAATTGGGGCATCCTTTTACAAAGAAGTGCTGTAACATGTCAGGGTGTAAGGGGTCACTCAGGATCCTGTGATTGGGAGTGCCAGTAACGCATGCATGATCCTTTGCAATCTATGATTCTAAAGTCCCATTATCTTTGTACATTTTAGAGTGCCATAAAATCTCATCATGGTGTTCAGCTGACCCAGCCATTATTTATTAAGATTCTAAAATCCAATGTAAATCTTTGTGAAGAAATGTTTATTCTTTTGGTCACAGGTTCTAAATTATAACTTGTTATCATCTGCCATTTAGGGCTGTGCAAAATGCTTTTAAAAGTAAAGATGTTTTGTTCATTGAATTGTATTGTTTGTAGAAGAAACTACTCTGCTTTGTAGAATTCATTTATTATAAGCATCTCTTAGTCAAATTACCCTATTTTGAGTTATATATTTTTTGCTTTTGGAAAGAAAAAGGGTTATCTTACTAAATCCCCCATCTGTTGAGACTACAATGCACCCTGCTTATTATTACAACTCTTAGTCTACTTCTGTTTCTTTTTGTGCAAATCTTAGAAATATTTTTTTAAATCCCTCCAAAGTTCTTTTTCTTTTATGTAAACTGAATTTTTTAAAAGAAGAAATATTAGCTGTCATTTTTTTCTGAGTAATGCATGATAACCACAGTGGTTTGAAAGAGACTTCATATTGTAAGATTAGTTTTCAAAAGCAGATATTCAACAGCATTCTGAGAGTCTTCCTGAACTTCTCACGTCTCCTCACATATTCATTATAGTATCAAATTCTACTTTATGCTGGAGTACACATAAAAAGCAGATTTCTGACAGACACTAGACTCTAAACTAGTAATGATTAATGGCTGTTAGCAGGTAGACTTGAAATCTGTTATCTTTGTTTAATCAAAAGCAAGATAGTACTTCAGATACATCTTAATGTCATAATCTTACTGACATTTCATTATACCCTTTTCATTTCAGGTATTATAAAGTATAATTTTAATCCAGAATAGGATTGATTTTTCTGGTAGTAGCACCGATAAGATTTTTTTTTAATTTTCTAATGTAAAGTTAGTAGTGTAGATTATGAGAAATATCAAAAAGAAAATTAGTTAAAAGAGACATTGTTGGGTTTTTTTTTTTTTGCTAGTTTACTAACCATGCTGTAATAAATAGGAAAAGCAGTCTTTGAAAAACATTGTTTTCTTATTATAATTTGCATTGCCTTATACAAACATTATTGTAAGGGATATTGTTAAGAGTATGAGCCTGAAATTACATTTTGTGCTTCTTCATCTAGATCTAGTATTGGTTCTCAAAGTATTTCATCTGGTTAGTACTTTGTGAGAATCAAAACCATGAGTACTTTGATGTTATAAACCATTTTATTAGAGCTTAAAGTAATGGAATAGGTGAAAGGGAGAAGAGTTGTTTTCTACATAGTGTGAACCAGATTTTGCCTGACCACCAGTGTAGGAGCCAGAGGCCGGTTCATGCCTTCTCAAACTGTTGAGAAGCTGGACTAGTGGTTCCCCTGCCACCAGCACCTGTGGGCAGAGGGGGGGGGACTCAGTGTGGTCTCAGCAACACCTGTGGGGGGAGTGGGGGTCTCAGGGTGGTCCTGCCAGCACCTGCAGGGGCAGCAGTGGTGTTAAGACCAACCCAAGCCCCCACCACTCTGTCACTACCAACGGGACCACCCTGAGGTCACCTATGCTTGGCCAGAGCGGCACTTGGGAAAGATGTGGGCGGCCACATGCTTCTGCTGCTGTCACCTCAATTCTTGTTCCCTCTGCTTGGCTTGGCATGTCCCTAATGGTGCTCCGTAGCAGGGCAGATGTGAGGTGGCAGTGGCTGGAGCGAGGGAGCAGGCTGGATGATTTGGTGCTGTGGCTGGATCTCGCCCGTGGGCTAAAGGTCGAGGATCCCCGTGTTAGGCTTTTCACATTGTCATGTGACCAACCTTTATAAACTGATCCTTTTCATTTCTATAGTTTCAGCTAATCTGGAAATACACATTTTGATCTTGCCTGTAGGTCAGCTGACAAACTTGGTCTTTCTAGAAATATGTGCCAATATGAAATATATGTTTGGCTGTATCAGTGTAAAAAAGAGATCAGGTAGTCATATTCAGAGCAAAAGCAAATGAATATAATGCATTTCAGTTTATGGAGACAAAACCCCCATTAAGATCAATGTATTTTATTTTGCTCTGTATTTTATTCTTCTGTTTAAATTAACTGAAGTACAGTAAAACACCGGATAACGATTGGATCGGATAACGCTAGAATAGCATAACGTTAAGTAATCTGGGGAGGAGAATTGGATCGAATAACGTTAAGGTCCTATGGGATGGAACGGATAACAACCGCTAAAGCCTGTGCAGTTACAATGTATCTCTATGGAGCTTTAACGTTATCCGATCCATCTCATAGGATTTTAACATGCATTGGATAACACTAAAAATCAGATAACACCAAGACTTGTGGAACCAAGTTTTAGCATTATCTGGTGTTTTACTGTACTTCACTTGGCTCATGTCCAGTAATGATCATTATCTAAAAACTATTAAGATTCAGATGAAACATTTACAATGTAAAAACAAACCTTAAAGATAGAAAACCAGTGAACATAGACTTTTTTAAACTTACAAAAAGAAGCAGGGAAAATCAAGTATCAGCAAAATAACCAGGTATGGGGAAATTGTCCCTCTGAAATGTATTCAGCTTTAAAAATATCAGTGAAATAATTGGAATGGAATGAAAAGGGAAGAGAGAGATGTTTGGTACAACTAACTTAGCTAGATTGAAAATTAAACTTAAACGTTGATCTGATTTGTTCTTCTGTTTTATCAATTCAGCTTATCCAGTTGATTTTGAGTCACCTCACAGTCCCAGATTTGTGTAGACTATCGCAGACATGTAAACTACTATATCAACATTGCTGTGACCCTCTACAGTATATTCATCTTAGTTTGCAACCTTACTGGGCAAGGATAAATGACACAGCTCTGGAATACCTACAGTCTCGCTGTACCCTTATCCAGTGGCTGAATTTATCTTGGACTGGGAACAGAGGAACTATTTCTTTTTCTGCTTTTAGCAGGTCAGTATGACAAACAATAGTATGTTGTACTAAATATTAGAGAATCTTCTCCCAATTGAAGAAGCCTCCAGGTAAGATGAAATGTTGTTTTCTTTCTTACTAGCATCACCCCAAACCATAAAAAGTTACAGAACCTGAGAAAGTTTTCCAAAAATTGTTTTGCAGCAACAACTGACTTTGAAATTTTTCTTTTAAGACAAATAACTGTAATAACATACTGAAGCTATCAATCGTTTGTTTTCGTGTCAAAGATTACTCTGGGTTGAAAGGATGTTTGCAGGAGACACCCGAATGAGGCTCCTTTCACATCACCCATCATGCAGCTCTCAGGTATCGAGCCTGTCTTTCCCATCTCCAAACCTAGTGCCTTAACCACTCAGCCACGGGGAGCTGCGAAGCTAGCTATCAATAACCGACCAATAGTAGGGGAGTTCTCAGAGAGCCATGATACATCAGCATCCTAACCCTCTGCTCAGTTATTAATGGTTTCAACATGACGCTGTGTTCATTTGTCTTAAAATTTAACTTTCTAAACTCTGAAGAAGCCCAAAAGCCGTTGCTGAAATGAAATAGGGATGCCATCTTTAGCAACTGACATTCTGGCATACTTTATTTTTATTAAAGAAGCAATGCAGATTTATGTGGGGTGGGAGTTCACACTTTTATTCTCTGCACTTTCTTCTATTCCTACATTCCACTTCTGATTGCTGGATAGTGATTGGTTTTGGCAGCTAAAGGTACGTTTAAGCAGAATAATGGGTGAGTATTCACTAGTAGCAACAAATGTGCCCTGTCCCCCTTTTAAGGCTGTTTAACCACTGGACACATTTGACGCACATTACTTTAAACAGAAAAAAAGGATGTTATATTTCAGAATATCTAAATCAAATGAGAAGAGAGGATTCGCTTGAGAAAGCCTTGATGCTGGGAAGGGTGGAGGGCAAAAGAAGAAGGGGGCGGCCAAAAACGAAATGGCTAGATGGTATTGTAGACACAATGGGCACAAAGCCGAGCAAGTTGAGGAGGATGGTGGAGGACAGAAGTGCCTGGCGGACAGTGGTCTATGGGGTCGCAAAGGGTTGGAATCGACTGTGCGACTGAACAACAAACAAATTGTTTTAAAATTAAACTTGTAGTGAGGATGAGGGTCTTGATGGTCAGTTCAGGAAATCCAGAACTTGTTGGCTTGTTAGTGTGAAGCTACAGGCTTTATTTTATCTTTACACTTGGAACTAATGTAAGGGTGCTTTTCAGTAACAATAAAGTGGAACCTTGGTTAATGAATGGTTTGGTTAATATAAAAATTGCATAATGAAAGGAAATCCATAGAAAATAGTGGCTTGGTTTATGGAATTTTTTTCAGGATGGATTAATTGCTTTTCAGTGCTTTCCTATGGGAAACTGCATTTCAGTTAATGTATTTTGGTTTTCAGTGCATTCCTATGGAAAATTCAGTTTTAAGTAATTTTCATGTACGAAATGTCCTGGAGAACGCATTGATTCTGTTAACTGAGGTTCCACTGTACTGTGATTCCTAGTGCTAGTGCTTGGCTTGAGTGAAGCTTCAGCTTACTCATACTAGAATTGCCTACTTCATATCTTTAACACAGGGATGCCCAAACTATGGCCCATGGACTTGATCTGGCTCATGGCGCCCTCACCGCCCCCGGAAGCGGAAGTAAAACATGTTTGCACTGGTGCCGAGAGTGTCAGCGCATGTGCAGAATACTGCTGTAAATGACCTGCAGCTGTCATTAACGTATTTACAATACCTATAGGTCATTTACATCAGTGTTCTGTGCATGCACGGGTATGTTTGGCACCTGCGTGTTTTACTTCTGATTTTGGGTGGTAGGAACCATGTGACCGGCACGCTCGACCATGTGACTGGCCTTGAACCTGAAAAGTTTGGACACCCCATATAAACAAATGTTTAATGTTATGAATGTATAGATTTTATACATATTCTGTAAGACATACAAAACTCATTTTCTGTACAATAGCTGCATCATTGTATGGGTTTGTGACTATCAAATATTTTATGATAGCATTGCAAGATGAAGAGAGAAAATAACTTGTCACCACTGCAGAGGTGTTCCTCAGCTGAGAAATCTTACTAATATAGGTGTAATGATCTTAAAATTTAACTATGTTTAAGAATAATGAATGTTAAAATATGCACATCTCTCCATAAGCTTAATTGTGGCTCATTTTACACATTTACAAAGCTGTCAAAGAAAGGAAATGCGAAAAATACTTAATAATGGATGAGAATTCTGTAAGTAATGAAAACTGAACTATATTCATTTTAGTTTACTATTTTGAAGAGTTAATTTCTTTTCTCAATCTTAACAAATTATCAAAGTGCACATCTAATAACGGAGCCATGTTATTTGACATCTAAATAATTATTTAGAAATAATTTTCTCCATGAAGGTGATTATAATATATGTTGCAGTCCACAAAATGTTTTGCTAAATCTTACTGAAGTCTGTTCACCAATTTGTAAAATGCCTCAAATTTTAGTATTTTAGTCTTCAGGTTGCATTAATTAATTATGCATGCTTTGAATTGGGGAGGACAAGTAGTTTTGTAATATATATTTAAAATGAAATGGATAATTATCTGCCTGTGTTTCTGAACAGGTAAGTAGCAGTAGACTATAACCTAACTCCAAGAAAATTGAATAAATTAGAATAGCAGTCTAAGAAGTCTAGCAAGTAAACAAAATATTATCATGAGAGGACAGAATGCTTCAGGCATATGAACAACCTGAGGCAAAGCTGAAGGTAATTTAACTTATTGATAATGTCCGTTTCCTTAAGGCTAAGTAAGAACATCATGATGTTTCACTTATACAAGTATTGCAAAGTTTGCTAAACCTCAGTGCGTGGGTTATAAAGGAGTCTGGGAAATGTTATAAAAATAAAAAATAATTGTGAGCCATCATGTCAATTCTGAATTATGGTGACCCTTTTCAGGTTTTTCTAGGTGGTGAGTTCTCAGGAGTGGTTTACCATTCTCTTTTTCTGAGGGACTTCCTGGGACTGTGCAGTTTTCCTAAGGTCAAACAGGTTAATTCTTTTAGGAAGCATGTGGGGTATAGCAAATGAATAAACAAGAAACATAATTACATTATGAAAAATCTGCTTTGGCATCAGTGAAATAGTAACATTTTTGCTCTACTTGAAATATCAGTTGTGGGAGGATGAGATTTGCACTGCAGCAGGGTATTAATTCTGTTTTAATGCTTTTTCACCTAACAAATGATATGTATTCATTGAAACTAGAGTGCTTCCTTAAAAATCAAGATTTTTTCCATCTCTCTTAATAGCAGCATTCTAAACTGTAAATATGAGCACCAGTATAGCTTGGTGTATAAAGCGTTGGACTCAAGATTCTGTACTGGGGTTCAAATCCCCACCCAGGCATGGAAATTCACTGTCCAGTGGCCCTGCTAAAACCATCCATTACCATATTTGCCAGCGTATATTATTATTATTATTATTATTATTATTATTATTATTATTATTATTATTATTATTATTATTATTATTATTATTATTATTATATTTAGACTTATATGCCGCTTTACTTGCCGAAGCAACTCAGAGCGGCTAACATAACACGGGCATCATATATTACAATATCAAATAAATACAACATAAGCATATACAGTCAGTAAATCTAACATAAAAATGAAAATGCATATAAAAAATCAACTCCCACATCAGAGTATAAGACGCACCCCCAATTTTTAAATACACATTTTAAAGGAAAAAATAAATTCCTCTCTGGGAGAAGCCCCAATCTGACAGCTCCCTTTACTCAGTGTCAGCTGGCTTACAAAACCAGCTTTGGCCCAATCCTGTTGAAGAGCTCACCCAAATTGCTCCCAAATTCCTGCTTTGAGGCTGGAAAGCCTCTTAAAGGCACACTTGAACTACTCATTCCTCATGAGCCCCCAGAACTATATAATATTATAAAAATGGCCAACCAGAAGCCACTATGTACATTGAATACCATATTTGCCAGTACACAAAACACACTCCATTTTCCTGGTGTATTTTAAAGGGGGGAAGTGCATCTTATATGCTGGCAAATACAGTAAATAGCTCCCATACTTGGCAGTCATACTTAAAATTGCTGTAAGTTGAAATTGGCTTGATGGCACATAGCATACAACTGTAAATACATCAAAACTGATATATTTACTTTTATGACTGTTGTGTTTATATTTTTCTTCTTTGACTTAATGAAAGTCAAGCACTCTAGAGAAGTATTTACTGATTTGCTTTGCAAAACTCAATTATCTGTGAACCAGAAGAACTGCAAATTGAAGCCAGTGATATTATCAAAAAAGAAAGCAAAAAGACAATACCTGTTGTCAAAGGAGAAGCCTAGATGGATGACCAGTAAAACTCAAAATTGTTAAGGATAACCAGAAACAAAAATAGGTGATAGAAACTGGCTCAGGATCCTAAATGCAACCTTTCAGCAATTGTCACATAGAGACAGGGAGAGCTATTATAAAAATCAGTGCAAATACAGTGGAACCCCAGGTTACGGAATTAATCTGTTCCGGGATATTTTCTGTAAAGTGATTTTTCAGTAACGCAAAGCACAGTTTCCCATAGGAATGCATTGAAAATTTTAAAAACTGTTCCAGAGGTTAGAAAAGAGGGGGAATGAAATATGTTATGCTAGTTTAAGTATATTATGATGCTTGCCAAGTGTATTAATAATGAGGTTCCTTATAAGGCGTGAGTTCTCAACCTTTTTAAGCCATGGACTCAGTCATGCTACCTCATACAGTTGAGTAGGCTGGATTGGTGGTTTCTCCTGCTGTAAACACTGCCGGAAAACACATCCACAGCTGCCGTAAACTCAATTACGGCTTTTTCTGCTGGTAGCAGTGGCAGCAGGAGCAAGGGCTGCGGGCCACATGAAATGGTGCTACAGGCTGGATATGGCCTGGTGGCCATAGGTTGAAAACCCCGATTATAAGGCATGCTTAAATTTGCTCCTGAACTAATATTTGGCAAAGGAATTACTAGGTTTTGCACACTTTTTATAAGCTGCTTAAAACAAGGGCACTTGCTGAATTAATTCACATAAGAACATCCTTTTTACAGGTTTCTGAAAATTTGTGGTTCAGAATTAGTACGCCTGGAATTATCTTGTGGCCATTTCCTCAATGAGGCTTGCTTGGAGGTTATTGCTGAGTCATGTCTGAATCTTCAAGAATTAAATCTTTCCTCCTGTGATAAACTACCACCTCAGGCTTTCAACCATATTGCCAAATTGTGCAAACTTACACGTCTAATTCTTTATCGAACAAAAGTAGAGGTAAGGATGACCACTTTCCTTTCTCTTTTATTATTATTATATTTCAATTTCTATATCATTGATAAAAGGTAATTTTACTGAAATACAAGTAAAACCCTGATGTATGGAATTAATCAGCTCCGGGACTCGTTCCTTAAGTTGATTTTTCGTTAAGTTGAAGCACATTTTCCCATAGGAATGCATTGAAAATTAAAAAAAAAACATTCCCAACCTCCCCCCCAAAAAAACAACCAAAATAAATCAGAAAAGTGCAGAACATACAGTAAAAAAAGAATGGAAAAGATGCAGCTAAGCTCCCTACCTTTTCTACTGCTTGAGAAATGTTCTATCAGCACCACTTTCCTGGGCTCCAGCGCTTCTTCCTGAGGGTCGGTGTCTGGCACACCTTCTTCGCTGATGTCCACTGGGCGGGGCTGCCCACATCTTAGGCTCTCTTGCTGAAGAAGTTGCCAGTGGGCGAGGAGAGCCGGGCTGGATGGAAGTCTGACTGCAACCCTACTGTCCATCTGTGCCGAAGGCTGGCTGAGGACTCATCCCTCCTTCCACCGAGTGATCATCACCAAGGGCTGTTGACCCTGTCCATGTTTACCCAGTGATGATGACTCAGTGGAAGAAGGGGTGAGTCCTTGGGCAGCCTTCAGCATCAATGGACAGCGTCATTGCGGCCAGACTTCCATCCAGCCTGGTGGCAAAGTTCACCTGGCGGAAAGAGGAACAGCTCCCCTCATCAGCTGGTGGCTTCCTTACCAAAAACCCCACTCAAATATTCAACAGATGGCTCTTAGCGCCACCCAAAGACTCTAAAATGGTGCGGGCCTGGCACTATAAACCCTCCCAGACACAATGCGCTCTGGGGAAACCTGTTCTGTAACTTGAATTTTTTTCTGTAACTCAGGACGTCGTTTTCTCAGGATTTCCTTCTGTCAGTCGAGTTTTCTTTTACTCGAGGGTTCTATAACTCAAGGTTTTTACTGTGTTTAAAACTCATAGTAAACATATATCACAGATAAAGGGAATAGTGATCCCTTTATTTCAAAATTTGTGTTTACAATGATTAGAAGAAAAGAAAACATTTTATGCTATAATCAGTAAATATAACCTGTAACTTCTAATATAGGTATATTTGTTGTTAATACATTTCTACTAAACTTCCTTATTTCTGTTATTGTGATTATTGTGTTCATAGTTGGTGTCACTCATTTGTGCTACTAACTGAAATAGTGCTAGGTAGAATCCACTGTTTTATTAGTTCCCTTAATATTTACACTTGCTAATGCAGATTGCATTCAACAAGCAGATGTCCTGTTTTCTGCCATTGAATGATACTTTTCTTTTAATTGAGACGCTATTAAAATATGTAAAAGGAGGAAATTTTTATATGTGGTTTGTTCCTATTTCACTTCCTATTTGCCACACATGTTCATTTCATATGGCCAGCCATTCTGTGTTTGACTAATACACAGGGTAAGACTTCTCTTTTGAAAATGCTTTTTCAAAAAATGCTATGTCTGCTACTCTAACAAACCAATTGTTCTTTTTCCTTCATAAAATATAAGGTTCCAAAATCAAGACGCAAAAAAACCCTTATGTTTTTACATAATCACTTCTTAATAGCAGCTTGCAGTGGCTCGCAACCTGTCCTAGCAGAAAATTCTTCCCTTCCTAACCAATGGAAGTGACCTGCCAGCCATTTTCCTATGGAGGTGCTAGTTCAGAAAATGACTCTGTACCCTGAGAACTTGCCCACCTCTGCTGTAAAGACTAAATGAGACCTACCCTACCTTCCATTTTTGCTCCTCCCTCTTAACTGTCTGTTCTCCTTTGTCCTCAAAGGTTGTCAGCCTACCTTTGTTGGTATGTTCAAATCTGCACAAGACTTCCTAAAACAAAACTTCTTTAGGATTAACCAGTTGAAAAATACAGGAACTGTTATGTTATTCTTTTACCCGTTGGAAAAGGGTGCAGAAGGCAAGTAAGTTCTCAGCTCTATCCAGGCATTCAGAAAAAAATGGTTAATCTGAATATATGAGCCAGGAGAGAGTTCTTGGCCTGCCTCCTGCCTAGAATTTTCCATAACAGCAACAGAGCAAAGAGGAACATCTTTGTTACATATGGAATCTCTCTGTGGAGTTTGTAATGGTGGAAGGCAGTCTGGGAATTATTTTAATAAATTTAGTGCAGAAATTTTAATAAATCTAATAATTAATATACAAAAATATGAATTGCAATTTTTTTGGCTGCATATGATGGTTGCTTATTGGATGTATTTTTTGGAATAGTAGTCATGTTAGTCTGTGGTTCAGGCATATCAGAAAACAAAAACAAAAAAGTAATAAACAAAAACAAAAGCACTGTAGCACTTTAAAGACTAACTGCTATATTTTATTGTTATTGTTTCCCCTTTCTTTTCTCCCTTTATCTTTACACTTAAGAAATATTCTCTGGAGGCTGAAATATTCACTTATTATGTCTGTACATTAAACTTAACCCAATTAAGACTAATTTGTGTCATTAATGATCAATAATAATTGATCACCCATAAATACCGCAGTATTAGATAGGTCATGCAACATGTATGTGGATCCTGAAATTCAGTAGCTGTTTGCAGATATTGTGAATTGCTTTGTAACTTTCTATCATTTCCAGTTTTCTCTTTACATTTTCAAACAGAAATAGCTGTAGCAAAGCATCACAAATAATGCTGTATATCTGAATTGCAGCCAGTTACAATGACTCAGATGCTTAAGGCTGAAGGAGGAGTCAGTTAAGATGTGTAAATAAGACTTATCTATTCAGATGTGAGTGCTTTTTCCAATGTGTCTTTTTATTTTTGATAACTGTCCATAAAAAGAACAAAGTGTTTTCAAACTTGTATAAATATTAAAAGTCAGTTGAATACTGTATGTTGAAACTTTTCATGCTACCATAAGATATAACAAGTAGAACATGTATTTTTATATACATAAGAGAAGAAAGGCATTTTAACTTTGTATCTAATTCCTCTTGACCCCAATTATTATTTCCCTGCCATTCACAGCATGTTTATAACCTGACAATCAGATAGAAACTGTCATCCTATATATAGAGATGAGAAAGGAAGTTCTGTTGAAATTTGGTGGCGCTTCTGAGTGAACATATTTAGGATTGCACCATAAGGCCCAAAATAGAAATAATGCAGAAAAAAGTTTCAGAAAGACAAGTAGCTGATTCCAAATAGTTATGTGTGAGTACAGTAAATGACTATTTGTCACAGGCTGAAATAATGGCTATGTTTCAAAGTGCATGTGATATTCTTGAGTTAAAAAAACAAAAAACAAAACCAAAGACAAAAAACATTGTGGCACTTTAAAGACTGACTCCTATACAGTAAAACCTCATATAACACTAAAACCTGGTTCCACAAGTCTTGGTGTTATATGATTTTTAGTGTTACCTGATGCATGTTAAAATCCTATGGGATTCATAGAGATACATTGTAACCACACAGGCTTTAGCGGTTGTTATCTGAAGCATCCCATAGGATCTTAATGTTATCTGATGCAATTCTTCCCCCCAGATTCCTTAATGTTATGCGATTTTAGTGTTATTCGATACTAATGTTATATGAGGTATTACTGTACTTCAAATGTGAGCTTTTGTGGATTAGTTTGTCCTTTTTTGTTGTTTTGTTTTCTTTACTCTCTGATATGCTTGCACAGACTAGCGTGGCTACAACGTCAAATATTTTTGATATCGTAGTTTTATTTATGTATTTATTTTTAATTGTAGGGCACTTAACTATGAACGTGCTTAAAATGGCAGCAGCATGACTGTAAAGTGCACATTTATATTTGTTTCTGACTGCATGTTGCCAGTGACAGGTGCTCAATGATTGTCAGTTTCCTTGTCAGCAAGAGCATCCAGTGACATTAAAGTTGCCAGCTCGATCCTGATGCTGTGTGACTCTATTGGCAGTTCCATCAGGCTGTAGCCAATCCCTGAATGTCAGAGATGCTGCACTTTTCTGGAATGTCACCAACCCTCTGTGTTTTTGGTTTGGCCTTGGTTGTTGTTTGAACTTGCCAGACTTCTAAGAGTTCTCCTGAGAGCTAAAAACTGATAGGTCATGGGAATAAAGGTGTCTTTAGGGCGTGCAAAACCACATCCAGAGTGACTTATTATATAAAGGGTTGTAATGATTACTTTGACTCTAAGCCAATCAATGGTTATTGCATCTGGGGACTCATTAAATGGCATTTGTGGTGTCTGTTACCTAGGCTTTGAGCTGAATTTCAGGGAAAGTAGTGACAGCCTTTAATGTCTAATTGACCCTTTCTCTTTGTGTTTGCTTTCTATATTTGCTTCTGATGTGTTCCCCAATGGCAGCAAACAGCACTGCTCAGCATTCTGAACTTCTGTTCAGAACTCCAACACCTCAGCTTGGGTAGCTGTGTAATGGTAAGTTTTTAGAAGTCCAAACTTGTGCATATGTTGCTAAAATCTAGATTTCCCAGCTCAATTTCTGCAGGAAATTAAACCTTAAATTTTTTTGTGTGTTTTGTCATAATTGTTACTTTTCTTCTTTCTTAGTAAGTCATGTTATTTTGTAATTTGTTGTTTCTTTTAATATTTTCTTTTTGTTAAAAAAATCTTAATAATTTTTTTTTAAAAAAAAAGAAAAATAAACCCTTTGCTTTCAGCTTCTTGCTTTATATGAATACATGCCTTTGCAGAATGCTTGCTGCAAGTTGTACTTGTCATTTTGGCAAGCTTAGGGTTATATTTTGCTATTTAGGCAGCTTTATAAGAATCATGTGTACAGTTAGGAAAGTTTCGTGCATTTTGTGATGTACAGTCTTCAATGAAAATTACTGTGGACATGATTTTATTGCAATAATTCTTACTTACAATATTGGTAAGGCTTACTAGTTCATTTTAACAGATAACGTGAGCCACCATTCTAGATCACAATTAGTGACATCTGTTTTTCCATTGTTCTGTGTGGCAGCAGAATACATAAAGAAAAGCTATTGTGAGATTAACCAGACTGAAGAAGTTAAAGCAAGAGCACAACCAATTTAGGCCGAGATTATATAAACAACAGTACACTAGAACACCGGATAACGTTATGACTTGGTTCCACAAGTCATGATGTTATCCGATTTTTAGCATTCTCCGATGCATACATCGAACAATGCTAGAAAAAAAGCCCTGATGTCAGGGACAAACCACGCCGAGGCAAGGCTCAGCTTGTCCGAAATTCCCCCACCCCCGGGGGAGGGGGGATTTTGGACAAGCCGAGCCCTTAGTAGGCACGCAATTGCGCGCCTGCCAGGCTCGACTTGTCTGAAATTCCCCCGCCCCCGGGGGGGGAGATTTCGGACAAGTCGAGCCCTGGGTAGGCGCGCGATCATGCGCCTGCCAGGCTCGGCTTGTCCGAAATTCCCCCGCCCCTGGGGGGGGGAGATTTCGGACAAGCCGAGCCCTGGCAAGCGCTAAGAGTCCCACAGGTTTGGCAGAAGAGGCGCCCACTTGCAGCGAGGAGGTGCCAAGCGGGTGCCTCTTCTGCCAAACCTACGGGACTCTTAGCACACAAACGGGTGCCCTGTCTCGCCACCCAACATGAGCCTTAGCGCTGGCTAAGGTTCGTTTCGGGTGACAAGACAAGGCACCCGCTCGTGCGCTTTTGTTGTGCACCAGTGGGTGCCTGTTTCCTGCACCGCACTGGCCCCTTGCTGCTTGCTAAGGGGCCAGTGCGGTGCAGGAAACAGGCACCCGCTGGCGTGCAACAAAAGCGCACAAGCGGGTGCCTTGTCTCGCCACCCGACATGAACCTTAGCAAGTGCTAAGGTTCGTTTTGGGTGGCGAGACAAGGCTGTTGACAAAGCCTAGCAGCGCTCGGGCTAGCTAGCCTGTGCGCCACTAGGCTTCGTCCAGCAATCGCTGCTACTGAACTAGGGTCATGGGGAAAAGCAGGCGCCTGCCTGCCTTTCGCCCGACCCTAGTTCAGTAGCAGGGATCCATCGCGGGAGGGTGTGTGGATTGGGTAGATGTTCTACCCAATCCAAACCCCCCCCCCCCAACGATTGGCTCGGATAACGCTAAAACAATCGTTATCCATTGCAAGATTTTTCCAAAAATCTAGCATCGTTATCCGATTCTAACGCTATCCGGTCCAATCGTTATTTGGTGTATTACTGTATATGGCTGCTGTAAATGCAGCTCCGTGGAGGTTGTTCTACATATGCAGAAACTTGTTATGCAACTATGGAAGTTCTAACATACAACTATGCACTCATCTTTTTAAGGGATTTATGTTTAATGGGGTTTATGTATATACAGTCAAACCTCACATAAGGAGCACCTCGCTTAAAGAGTAACTCGCTTAAAGAGCAGAATTTTCTCTGAATGTTCGCTTCACTTAACAAATAAAACCAACCAAAAACTCACTTAACAACTAAATCGGGGTTTGCAATCCCCCACCAGAAGTCACAGTTGGTCACTTAAAATGGTGTTTCACTTAAAGAGCAAACTCGCTTAAAGAGCAATCCTGTGGAACACATTATGCTCTTTAAGCAATGTATATGCTATTTCTTTGTGATCTGATTGGAATTCATATTGCTTTCCTGAAATATATCTTGTTATTGCTAGTGTATTGCTTCACTCAATTGAGCTGTGGATTTTGTCTAAAAGATCTAAATGAAGCTAAGGTCAGAACAACTTAAGAACTGCCTTCTTCATTGTGGTTTCTATGATTCACATGAAAGGGTTATATCACTCCTGCATAGATACTCTTCAGAAACTTCCAGCATTGAAAAGAACCATTTGGGCCTTACCCTCATTACAAGTTTCCACCCCAGACTTGGACATTGTTGAATCAATTCCACTTTCTCCACTTGAGGAATTCCAATCTTATTCCAATTTAATACTTTGAATGGCAAAGTCTCTGGAAACCAACATTTGAAAAAAGGCCAAAGAAGTTGGATATGCTTTACAATGCCATCACAAAAGACACTGCTACACCCATCCTCACACACAAATTTTTTATTCAAACATCCACAACCTAATTCCATCATTATGGATGCCACTCGGTTTAGAACTAAAGCCAGACCATCATCGGTGTTGATTGGAAGAGATGGCAGAAAGATGAACAGCATCTACTCAACCTTAACTCTGGGCATTCAGGTATCAAACCATCAAGCAACCATGGCAACATATCAGTGCTTTCTTTGGGACAAAATAACACTACAATTAGTCTACCCTATTAGTCTGCCCAAAGATAAGCCTGTGTTGGCACTAGCATTCTAACAAGAAGCCATGGCCTTAGTTGCCCAGCAGATGTTATGTGTGAGACATATCCTTGACTGTTTCTCCAATAATTTAACCCCAGCATTATGCTTGGTTTAGAATTACTGATATTTCAGATGAGATAGGTTAGACCAGTGTTTCCCAACCTTTAGTTTTTGGACTTCAATTCCCAGAAGCCTAAGTCAATCCCCCAAAGCACTGATCAGCCAATGTACTGATTTAGGCTTCTGGGAATACAAGTCCCTCTGTGGGGCATATGTTCCATGTTAGAAACCACTGGGTTAGAGGATATGGCATTTGATGTTCAGTGCAAAAACTGATGAGACTCTGATTTATGCTGTACATGTACTTCAGACAAATGTGGATAACTTGCCAACTATATCCCTATAAGCAATATAAACTCTTCTGAAAATGCTGCTCATATTTTTCATCCAGAATGCCAACTTATCACCAACCCTCTTATCAACAATCATACCAATACCTGCCCACTACTGTACCATTCAGACAGACCACCTTTCAGAGCAGGTACAAACTCAGATCTTCAAATGGAGAAGTCACCTAAGGATTGTCCTTGACTTCTTAATTCCAAGATTCACAAATATTCTACAAATCACTTTGCAACAACAAACACCATTGGTGCCATTCTTCCAAATGTGGTGCAGTAATGCAGCCAACAAATGGTTTCTCTCTATCATCTTAATTGGCTATGCCATAGAGTTCCACTCCTTCCCACCAGTGGGAAATCTAAAAATCACAAAGGCATCCAGCATTCTCAGACAAGAAATAACAACACTTTTTCATGCAATATGACATGTTTTGTACCTGGCATCTCGGGTTCTATTCAAGATATTTCACTGTACCCAAAAAAGATGGAGACACCTGCCCAATTCTCAGTCTCAGGGTGCTCAACAGGTTCATAATTGCAAACTATCTTGCCACTTCTGTCACAATAGATCTCACACATATTTTCACATCTTAATCTGTGAAGATTACCAATGTTTCCACCATTTAATATTAGATACCCATATTTTCAAATATATCTTTCTCCAGTTTGGACTCTGTACCACCCCATGCTTTTTCACCAAATGCATGGCACCGGTAGCAGCTTATCTGAGAATCAAGGACATTACTTTCTATCCTTACATAGATGACTGACTGATAGCATCATGCTTCAGGACCCAAGCAGAGAAGGATGTGGCCTTTTTCTCTGCATGTTGCTGAATCTAGGATTGAGAGTCAACCAAACAAAGTCAAAACTTTCACCAGAAAATAGAATTCATAGACTCCTTCCTTAACTCCACACAAGGAAGGGGTTTCCTGCCAGAAGAAAGAATCCAGAAAATACAATGCAGCATGAGACATATGCTCAAGACAAAACACCTCATGGCCTACAAGGTTCAGAAATTATTGGGGTTCATGGCCTCCAACACATCAGTCCTCTGTTACACCAAGCTTCAGATGAGGCCCCTTCAAATGTGGTTCTTGGCATACTTCCACCATCAGAACAAATCCCAACAAAAACCTATATCTCACCCAAGAGCCAAGTGGTCATTTGTGAGCTCACGTAACCAATCAGCTCCCCATCAAGATTTTCCTTCTAGCCCTTAGACAGCCATCTCAGAACAGGAGATCTGGAGAGAAACTTGCTTCATTTATATGCACAGTGGCATGAATGGGGTTCCCGCTAAAATGCTACAGCTTAGCCCTGGATGATTCCCGAATACTCTGTGCAAGTGCCAAAAGACCCATTAGTGTGAGTTCACAAATTATTACTCTGAGAACCATAGTCACAAATCAGCAACCTGGTTTTTTTTCAGGTTGTACAATGCTGTATATCTTGATTATAAGCTAGTTTTAACATACTTTAGAAATGTGTGCTGAAAGTGAATAAAATATGGAACTTCTTTATTGTGAAGCATTCTGCTTCTCTCATTAAGCTTTGATATTACTCTCAGGGATTTGCTTATTATAGCTGTCCACATCTTAAATTCCCTCTGTAAAATCAGGTTATTTTTACTAGTCACAGGCTGGTAGATATAATTTATGTATTTAGTTTAGCTTAGTTAATGGTAATGACTGTTGTAATCTTTTGTAGCTTTTCCTATGAGATTATATGCATATCCAAATGTATATCTTCCAGAGTCAGAAAGAGCTTCCTCAAATATTGTGGTATTTTTGAACCAACAATCAGGTGTACCCTAGGCAGCGGTCACCTTGTCCCGGCTAATCTTTCTCACACTAGGTCAGGCAAAAGGAGCTACAGAATGAACTCCTTAAATGTGGCTTCATTTTGGCAGTTTCACGTCTGGCCTAGACATGGAAGAAGAAGAATCTGCAGCAGAATTTTTTTTAAGTCAGAGAAAATAACCACATATGATTCACAATCATGTGGTATATAGTCTCTGTTCTTTAGTGTTATACCTCCAGATGTCAGTTTCTGGGCAGATCAGATTAGTTAAATAGTACTGTACTTAATTTAGTGGCACAACAGTGGTGTTTGTATGATGATAATTTCATTTGAGCCATCTGTAGTTAAATAATATCTGTATTGGCATTTGGTTGTCTTGCACATAATTCAGATCACATCAAGACATTTCTGAATACTAAAAGTGCATGATGTGCACCTCTGATATTGCACAGTCAAAACAGGATTCTGTAAACCATTACTGTTAGCAGAAGGCAGTCCCCCCACCCCACCCAAAGTTACACTTTTGAACAGGTTCTAGAATAAGTACCTTGGGGATCAGGTACTGCTTTGTTGACAGACATGGATAGCATGAATATAGATAAAAATGAAAAAGAGTTATTATCTATAATATTAATAGTATTGCAAGAAATTAGAAAAGTGATGTGTTATTAAAAATTGAAGATTGGTATAAGGAAATGTGGGAGATTGCATTGAATGATAAGTTAACATGGGAGTTGAATAAAAAGAAAGGCATTATTGGAGAATACAAATTTTGGGACATATGGCAACCATTTGTAGAATATACATTGATTAAAGGGGAAGGTGGTAGGTTGGTTCCTGATCAACTGAGTTTCTGGAAAAAGTAAGAGGTTACTGAGATACACCGCAATCTCCAGGGCAATGTATATGTATGATGATTTTGGTTTTTTTTGTAATAGAAAAATAAGTAAATAATAAAAATATGTATACATATCAAAAATTAGTTATGATTTTAGATTCAGATAAATATTTAGATAATGTGAATACATTTATAAAATAAGAATTATTTACAGTACGGAGTGTTAAGGATTTAATGTTTTTATTGTGTTGTGTAATTATGTTGTGTATTGGTATTTATTTGTAATTCTTTTTTGTCATGTTTTGTTTGTATTTTAATTTGTATTTTATTCTGAAAATTAATTTAATTAAAAAAAAGAGTAAGTACCATGTTTGAAGAGTAATCTTGTTTTGCTGTCATTTTTCATGGTTCATAACAAATATGCTAGTTATTTTTCATATGCTTACCATTGGTTTTTTGGGGGGGATAATGTATGTTATGTGTTTTTTTAAATTTGAAATTGACCCATCCTGTAATTTAGAAGACATGGAACGTAAAAAATGCTAGCTTTACATAGGAAATTTTAATATACTTTGGGTGAGGATGCTAATTGAAGTATTCTGTTGCAATGGCGGAAATACTTACCAATACTTTAGGAAACTGATGAGTCCCATAGAGGTGAATGAGGCTTATTTCTGGGTAAGATGATAGATTGTGACTTTAGCCTTACCACAGGAATATACATAGAGGAGCCACCGCAGAGAGTGGAAAAAGAAAGGCACCAGAAAGAGTCATAGAGGCAGCCAAGGAGAGAAAAGAAAGAGAGAAGCCACAGGGAGGTGTCATGTTGAGAAAGAGAGAGAGAACCATGGAAGAAGGAAAAGAGAATGAGATGACGTTAAAGTGATCTCCATTTAGTTTAACAGAGCTTATTCCCAAGAGGTAATGTAGCCTGCAGTTCTGCACTTATGAGCAGCTAGTATATGAGCTCTTTGAGGTGAATGGGCTTTGCTTCTAGGCAAGATGATACATTAGGACTGCAGCCTTAACACAGGAATAAGTGTCACCCCGTGTGTGGTGGCAGGCACATCACTTGCAGACACTATTCAGACACATTATCTTATTGAGTTGACAGTACATAAGTGTAGAAACATTTGCACTACAAACTTGTAGGAGCATACTGAGAAAAAGGGAGCCCTGCTGGATTTAGTTGAACTAGTCTCCCGTGGTTACAGCTACAGTGCTGTAGCCTAGATCTCACAATGATTTCTTCCATGTAAATATGGGTTATTGTGTCTTGTTACAGATCTTTGTTTTGTTTTGCTTTTAATTTTTTTTACAAAAATAAAACAATACATTTAAAAAACAAAACAACAAATATAATTTTTTTTAAAAAGGAAACAACTTACATTGAGTACATTCACCCTCGCCCAACCCTTCACCTCCCACAACCCACAAATAACATATAAGACATACCTATAACATATGAAAACATATTCAGACTTCTCCAATCACCCTCACCCAGCCCTTCACCTTCTTCTATCTTCTTCACTCCCCTTATCCTTCCATTGAAGGACCACCTCAGAGTCCCGGAGAAGGGGAGGGAAACTGGGGTTGGAGCGGGTTATTGCTGATATTTAGAACATTGAGTAAATCCTATTATTCGTAATAATGCAGTTGTTTCTCTTTCTCCTTTCCTCCTGATGGTGGTTGTCTTACCATTGCTCATTTTATAACTTTTCCTTTAAATTATTTTATTCAGATTTTAAGTCCTAAACTTATCCCCCACTTTTTTCCCTGTGGTTACTATGGTGATCAAAGTTATTCAGTTTTCCTACTAAATTAGTTGCAGGTTGTTACTCTTGTATATTTAAATATATACATCCAGTAATCTCTGTAGACTTCTCCATTAAATACCACCTTATAATTTATTATCTATCAGTCTATCTAGTTAATCTTAACATACCTTGACAGAAGATTATTTGCATGTTTTAATTAATTTCTTCTTTAAACCAAACTTCTTCCATCTTAGGGCAGAAGAGATATAGGAAACAAAATCACAACACTTACAGGATCAGTTTTTTAAAAGAAACAATTTCCAAAACAATATATCACACTCTACATTGTTATTTTCCATCCAGCTTGTCCATCCTTAACATTCCTTGACAGGGGTTATTTACAATTTCATAACATACTAACCCTTTATATTTAAAACTCTACACCAGTGGTGGCAAACCTATATCATGCGTGCCAGAGATGGCACTCGAAGCCCTCTCTGTGGGCACCCATGTGGTTGCCCCAGGACAGAATTTGCCCACCCTTCTGCCCAGCAGCCCAATGGGAGCGTTTCCTCCCTCCCCAGCACAGAGTTTCCCTGTTTCTCTGCCCAGCAGCCCAATGGGAGTGCTCCCTCCCTCCCCCCAGCACAGAGTTTGGTCTGTCCAGCACCCCAATGATAGCGCTCCCTCCCCCAACACAGAATCTGCTCTGCCCAGCAACCCAATGAGAACGCTCTATCCTTCCCCCACCACAGAGTTTGCTCTGCCAGACAGCCCAATGGGAACGCTTTCTCCCTCCCCCAAGCACAGATTTCACCCCGCCCTTCTGCCCAGAAGCCCAATGGGAGCGCTTCTTCCTTCCCCTGCTGCCGTGTTGGCACTTTGCGATAAATAAGTAGGGTTTGGGTTGCAATTTGGGCACTCAGTCTCTAAAAGGTTCGCCATCACTGCTCTATACTGTAACTTTCCATCCAGCTTAACCTCCCTTAAGAAGAGTTATTTACATTTTCATAACAGTTTTATAGACTTTCCCCTTTCCCCTTATCCTTCTCCCTGAGATTTCCCACTTCTTTTATGTTCTGGGCTATAACCTCATGTAATTAAAAGATTTTCTTTAAGTTTCTTCCATTCTTCTGATCTTTCTTTGATAATATTGCATGATTCTAGTATGTCCAAGTAATCAGTTTGTTTGCTTATCACAGCAACTTTTCCTGCCCAAAAGAATCTTAACTGTTGTAATTGTTGCCAATTATAACTCACTCCCTTATCCCTTAACAATTTGGTAATCTTTCTTCTTTCATTATGTCCTGATAGATTTCAATTGTTCACCATCCATTTTTGGTACTCGTGTACTGTTTCTTCTTAAATAGGCCATTACATTTAATTTACTATTCAAACTGCAAATTTTACCAAAACATGCCTTTTGAATGTTCCATTTCTTCCCTTCCCTAATCTATAAACTGCTAGAATATCCTTCTGTATAAAATCCCGCCCCATCTTCAATTCATTCAACCATTTAATAATTATCTCCCTCAGTCTGTCTGGATTTTCCTCTGAAATATTTCTTATTACCATATTCTTTTGTCTCATTATCTCCTCCAGCATGTACAGTTTTTTCTTGATTATCCATTCTTATGTCCTTTTCTTTCCCTTTTCCTTGAATATCTTTTATCTCTTCCACAGATTTTAATTTTGCCTCCATTGCCACAAAATTATTATTTGCAGCTTTCATAAAGTTGGCCAGCAAGTCCCCCCTAGATCTTATTGTTCTTTCATTATATCTTTCATTTCTTGCTTCCTTGTATCATCCATTTTGTCCAACTTTTTCTCAGTTTTACTCCAAACATCAATTTCTTTCTCCATTGTTCCCAACGGTTGTTTTTCCTTTCCCTCATGTTCTACTAATACTGATTTTCCCATATCTGCACTCTTTTCTTCTTTTTCTAACCGTAACGATCTTCTGTAACTACAGTCTGATACGCACTGACGTATTTCCCTTTTCCAGGTGGTTTTAGGATCTTTGGGGTGTTTGGGGTGATGGCAACTCATCCACTTACTTTCCAGAATTCCCAATCCTCCATGTTAAGTTTAATTTATTTTCTTCAGTTGGGGATTTCTTTTGGCTCTTTCTTTTCTTTCCCCCTTTTTGTTTTAGACTTTCTTCTCTCTCTTGCTTTTCAGGACTCAGCTGTTTCTCAATTTCGATGATTCTTCTCTTTCTCCCTTAGAGTCTCAACCTTCTTTTCTCTCACTGCTTTCGAGGCTCATCTGCTTCTCACTTTACTTCAGGGCTCAGCTGTTTCTCTTCTTCGGGGTATCTTCTTCCTCTTTCTTTTACTTTTCTTTCAAAGATTTTTTTTTAAAAAAAAGGCTTACAAACTGTCAAACTCTCAGACCTCAGAGTTCCTTTTTATCTTTCTTCCCTTCCAGACATCCTTCTGTGCCCCCTCTCTCATACCAAGTCTCGGTGCAGTAATTCTCCACTTTCCCAAACACTGCTTCTCTCCCTTTACTTCAAAGCTTTGCTCTAGTTCTTACAGGGCTTATTTTTTCAGAGCTCGCTTTCTCCACCTTGCTTCTTGAAACCTGATCTTTCACTCTCTCTTGCTCCCTCTTCTCCTCTTACTTTCCACACTGGGAGATCCGCAATTCTGTTTTTTCTTATCGGTCTCACCAATCATACCTTCCAAAACATGAAACTCACCTTGAACTCTTCTCTCGTTGCTGAGCCTCAGTTAAACAGTCCACTCTACAAGCCAAAAGGCATTGGGGGTTTTAGAAACAGAGGACTTACAGGGGCTTGCAGGCTCGGATAGTCCCATTCACTCTGCGTCCCATTCGCTCAGCATCTCAACTTTTTCAACCTCTGCCACATTGCCCTAATCTTTCTCGCCCCTGACTTCACCCACTTCACCACCACAGTTCTCTGTTGTTTTTTTCCAATTTATCTTTGACAACCTCAGTTTTCCCACCTTTTTTTACGCATTTGTCTCACAGCCTTCTTCACTCATGTCCTACTCGCCTGCCATCTTGTTCTGGTCTCCTACACATGTTTTAAAAGACCAAGAAATGCAATTTTAAAAAACCCTAGTTTGTGAATGTGGGATGTTGCTTCTGTGTCCATAGTTCAAGGCACCGGAAAGTTATCTGACATTGCCTTGCAAAGGAGTGCTAGGTTTTGAATAGCAGAGACCAGCCTGAATATTGACACTTATAGTTTACCATTGTCAGCCTCCAGAGAGTTTTCATGACTAATTAGGGATTTGAAACCAGATCACCTAAGTCTTAGTGAGTGGTTAACCTTTGGCATTCTAAATATTTTATACTTCAAATCCGAGAATCATCATTCTATATTGGCAATACTCAAGGACTGGGAAATTGTAATCCAAAACATATGGGGTGTAAAATGTTCACTGCCTATAATCCAGCCTGACACAGTATTCACTACATCACATGAGCTGTCTTTCATATATCATTAGGGTCAAAATTTATCTTAGGAGCAATATTGGGGACAATACATCTACGGTTTAAGAGAGGACTAAAGGAAATATCAAAGTAGTAATTGAAGAATTGTAAATAATTCTTATGTATATGCAGAAGTGATCCTGTAGACCAGTGGTTCCCAATGTGGGGCATACATCCCACAGGAGGATTTTTATTCCCAGAAGCCTAAGTTAGTACATTGGCTGACAGTGCTTTGGGGAATTGACTTAGGCTTCTGGAAACTGAAGTCCAAAAACCAAAGGTTGGGAAACACTGCTATAGACCATCCTGGCTGCTGAAGTTGGTCTCATTAAAATTCAGCTGCCATTTACAATGTAAAGTTTGGTATCCTTTTTTCTTCTGGTCAATGCAGCCACAATATTGCAAGGAAATGTCAGACCATTTCCTGATATTTGAATTTTGGACATAGAAGGAATATAACCATGCTCATAAACAAGAGATTGGTGATTGAATTTATTCCTACATCCTTAGCACAGTGTGGATTGTTCATACATTATATTGGTTATATATTATTTTCTGGTTGTGTAGGAAGAGTGAAATATCTTGCTGGACATCCCGCTATGGTAATGGAGTAGACCATACAGCCAGCAACTCAATGCCGAATGTTGGGCAGCAGTAAATAACCTGATTCCCCAAAGGGGGCAACAGCTATGGGCGGATGACCCCTTTAGGTGGGATGATGGTTCCCTCAGTGGAGGAAATTCCACTGGAAACCATCATATTGGGGCCAACGACAAAATAAGCGGAGGACTTCCTCCGATTCCAATGGCCATGGAGGCGGAAGAGGCCATGTCAGATAGACTGCTGTGAAGGCGCACCTTGATAATATCCTCAAGGCTGTGGCAGTCTATTGCAGTCCTGGTGTTAAATCCTGTATGTCTCATTTCATATGAGATGGCTCCATGATCATAGTACAGTGATGGTGAACTTTTTAGAGACCGAGTGCCCAAATTGCAACCCAAAACCCACTTATTTATTGCAAAGTGCCAACATAGCAACAAGGGAGGAAGGAAACGCTCCCGTTGGGCTGTTGGGCAAGGTGAACCCTGTGCTAAGGGAGAGAGGAAGCACTCCCATTGGGCTGCTGTACAGAGAGAAGGGCGAACTCTGTGCCGGGGTGACTGCATGGGTGCCCACAGAGAGGGCTCTGAGTGCCACCTCTGACACACGTGCCATAGGTTCGCCATCATTGTCATAGTATGTGGGTTACTTCATGGCAAGCTGGGTTCCACCTTAAACAAATTCATGCCAATGGTATTTTTCTTGCTTCAGGAAAATATGTATTCTCAGATATGAGTTGCAGCCACCAATGATATTGTTTCAATACAGCAATTATTATGTCTAATATTCAGGCAGTTAGATGAGGGTATTCTCAAGCTAATCTAGAAACACATCAGAATGAATAAGTGTTCTAGAGAACTTAAGAAAGGTTATAAAAATATCAAAGATAAAAGGGAAAATCAAGTATGCAATCCAGCATGAGAACTGACTTATTACTGAGCAACTAAATGAGAGTTCCAGTCCCATACTACTTTGCATGTAGTTTGGAACAGGCCAGTTCTTTTAGCTATTTACCATCTGAGCAGTAGTAGCCAATTACCTGATTCTGTTCTACTCAGGTTGGTGTCACTGTAATTGCCTAGTAGCTTTAGGATTTTAGTGATGATTTCTAAAAAGAAAGCCACCTGTATTTTCAGTCATTGTTCTTGCTCTTTAAAGCAAAATAATTTTATGTTATGATTATAATTTTTCCAGAATATATCTTGATCTTAGAGATAATATCCATTATCAAACAACTGGCATCTACTTTTGTGCTTTGTACCAGGAACAGATGGCAGACTATGGTATTTCAGCTTGTCTATGTGTTACAGTGAAAACATACTGATTTTGTAGTAGTTATGAACCAAAAGCCAAATAACCTAAAATATACTGCAGTTTTCTAGGGATATAATCAGATGGATTCTGTGAGTTCTATGAGTATAAAATTCAAGATGCCAATTAATAGTACCTTAGGTTCATTTTTTTTATTGTGTTCAGCAAGTCAAACTGAATTGTAAAGGTGTGACTACACCACAGTAAAAATGTAAATGACTGTTGTGAAGTTGTATCCAGGAGGTTGAATTCTGAATTAATTCACTTTAGCCAACATGCTTGAGACATCAGAGAGGAAGGAATTGGCATTCAGAAACCTTGTTTGCAGCTTGTTAAGGTAACTAACTTTGCTCTGGTTGTCTAAATTTGTAGGTGACATGGTTAGAACAAAGCTATGTTAACAAACTGGAAACAAAACTGATTGTTATTGTTCTCTTCTCATTGTTGATTCCTTACTTTATTTTTCTTTGATCACCCAGCTGCCCTAGTTCTTCAGCAGCAATTATTTTAAAAAAGTGAAAGGGAGGGGGCCAGAACAAGAAGTGGTGAGGAAAGCAGGCTCAGTAGCTACAAATCCCTTCACTTCAGCTCAGGTAGTCATTTGGTTTGAACCAATATGATGAATATATTCTATTACAAAAAAAGTAAAAGCCCCTGTGGCAGAGAAGGAACTCTGGGCTGATTCAGATTGACTTGTGTGTCATGTCGTCCACAGAAAATAATGTGAATTTGACCATCCCACTCCTGTAGCATTTTCCATTTTTTTTCATGTAGTCTTTATGTGTCTTAAATTTAAAAAGTAATGTTTAAATATAACCAGAGGTAGAAGTAGTAAAACATTCCAAAACTGGTATTTTTCTTCACAGATTGAAGACTATGACACAGTAGCTAGCATGATGGGGGCCAAGTGTAAAAAACTTCGAACAGTGGATTTATGGCGATGTAAAAATATCACTGAGAATGGAATAGCCGAGCTAGCTGCTGGATGTCCTGTGTTAGAAGAGCTTGATCTTGGCTGGTGCCCAACACTTCAGAGCAGTACTGGTTGCTTTGCAAAACTGGCACGTAAACTCCCAAACTTGCAAAAACTCTTTTTGACAGCTAACAGGTCAGTTTGTGACTCTGACATAGAGGAACTTGCTTCAAATTGTACAAATCTCCGGCAGCTTGATATCTTGGGTAAGTAAGCCCAAGAACTTTTGAATTTTCTTTAAATGAATTGATTGTATCAATAGCAGTAGAAAGAAAGGTATATTTACTAAAGTAAGAGGTGTCTTGGAAGAGGTGTCCGTTTAATTCCAGATTCTTTGATTTGCAGAATTTTGAATAAGATTGCAAATTCATCTAATTGTTTCCTCTTTGATGCTACTTATTTTGGAAAGAGATGAGTTTTTCATAATTTCCTGAAAGCCATTCAACTACTATTGCCAGTTTTCAAAAGCGCTCAGAATTTTAATAGTGTGACAGGATATTATTTATAAAGTGTGAACCTTATGATAAAATATTTTACTGCATGGCATAGAATAAAACTGTCTACTGAGTGTCTTCTTTCAAAAGAAATAAAACGGTTAATTCTTTTAAAAGAAAAACATTTTCCCCATTTTTCTGTGGTATATATAAGAAACTATTATCCCTGAAAAATAAATCTGCAGTATTTTGTTTTATTTTTTTTAAAAAAATGTTTGATAATCAAAATATAAGTTATTTTGTGGTACAAAATAAGAGGGCAACTCTTTCTGTATTATATCCATCATGCTAAACCAAGGGTGCCCAAACTTTTCGGCCCGGGGGCCGGATAACATTTTATCAGATGCTCCGAGGGCCGAACTATCTCTCCATGGTACATATATCCACCCAGCCTTGCCGCCGCCACCACTAACGCCTTTGCCGCCGGCTCCTCTTTCGCCGGCTCCTCCTTTGCCGCCTTCGCGGTGTCCTTTTAAAAAAATATGACAGATCCTAGAAACTCACATCCAGCTTGGTCATTGTGGCATCCAAGGAGCTGTTGTTGTGTTCCAAAGCTTCAGGTAGGTGGGATTTTAATTAGCAATGAAAAGTCATTAGCCTTAGAAAAGATCTGCTTCCTGACATCATGTCAGGAAGCAGATCTTTTATAAGGCTAGTGACTTTTCATTGCTAATTAAAACCCCACCTACCTGGAACTTTGGATTTTAATTGGCAATGAAAAGTCATTAGCCTTAGAAAAGATCTGCTTCCTGACACCATGTCAGGAAGCAGATCTTTTCTAAGGCTAATGACTTTTCATTGCCAATTAAAACCCCACCTACCTGAAACTTTGGAATTTATTTAGCAATGAAAAGTCATTAGCCTTAGAAAAGATCCGCTTCCTGACATCATGTCAGGAAGCAGATCTTTTATAAGGCTAGTGACTTTTCATTGCCAATTAAAACCCCACGTACCTGGAACTTTGGAATTTAATTAGCAATGAAAAGTCATTAGCCTTAGAAAAGATCTGCTTCCTGACATCATGTCCTGCCTGGCTTGCTGCAGCCTCAGAGGGTGGGGGAACTTCAAAATTAGCGCGCATTGGGTCTCCCAATCAATTTAAAATCAGGAATTACACAATGCACAGCCATAATACTGTAAATCAATTTTGACTTCCAACTTATACCAATACTTGAATCAGTGTAAAATAAATCACTTCAGACCAGTGATGGTGAACCTTGGCACTCCAGGTGTTCTTGGACTTCAATTACCAGAAGCCTAAATCAGCACTTCTGGTTATCAGGACATCTGAGAATTGAAGTTCCATAACACCTGAACTACCAAGGTTTGCCATCACTGGTTTAGACTTTGTGCCCACTCCTGTTAATGTTTACCTGGAAAAGCCCAGATAAACTTGCAGCAGGAGGTGACATAGATTACAGCTGATTGGCAGAGGCAACATTAACAGATCTGCTGCATCTCTCTGCAGCTGCAGATCAGCTGACACCAGTTACTACCAATCAGTGGGAGCCCCTCTGCTTCTATAGTGCATTGTTTTTTAAAAAAATATTTATTCAAAGTGTCATAGCACTAAGACTCTTCAAATAAACATTTTTTAAAAAAGAATTACTGGTGGGTGATTAGCTAGGAATAGCAGTTAGTCTTTAAAGTGCTACTGTGTATTTTATTTTATTTGTTTTGTTTTCTGAGATAGCTAGGAATGGTCTCCCTTGATCAGCTGGAGTCTGTTTTCGCTGATCAATGGCTTTGATCTGCCCTGGTAGTGCAGACAGATTTCCAGCTGATGAAGGAGAACATAACCATTTGGTCCACAGCATCTCTGATGCCATCGTGACTGCCAATTGGCTTACCTGGGACATCTCTATACCGCCAGTCAGCTGATCAATGGGAAATCTCATGGCGGCAGCGGAGATGCCACTGATTAGCTGGGGACAGTTTGCCCCATCAACTGGAGCTACCTCTGCTGCCAGAGTAGAGTGCAGCCACTATAGACATACAGTGTATCTAAATAGCTTTACAGTACTGCATATATACATATGGGACTGCAGTGGCTCAAGTCACTAAGACGCTGACTGGGAGGCGGAAGGTCAGCAGTTCGATTCCCGAGTACTGCAGGACGGAATGAGCTCCCGTCTCTGTCCCAGCTCCTGCCAACCTAGCAGTTCAAAACCAAGAAATTGCAAGTAGATAAATAGGGACCATTTCGGTGGGAAGGTAACAAGTGTTCTGTGGGCTGCAGTGTCTAGTCATCCCTGCCAGATGACCATGGAAATGTCTGCAGAAGCACACAGCGCTAGCTCTTTGGATTTGAAACAGAGATGAGCACTGACCCCTAGAGTCGGATACGACTGGCTTTCAAGCAAGGGAAACCTTTACCTTTACGATTGCAAGTAGATAAATAGGGACCAGTTCGGTGGGAAGGTAACAAGTGTTCTGTGGGCTGCAGTGTCTAGTCATGCCTGCCACATGACCATGGAAATGTCTGCAGAAGCAGACAGCGCTAGCTCTTTGGATTTGAAACAGAGATGAGCACTGACCCCTAGAGTCGGATACGACTGGCTTTCGAGCAAGGGAAACCTTTACCTTTACGATTGCAAGTAGATAAATAGGGACCAGTTCGGTGGGAAGGTAACAAGTGTTCTGTGGGCTGCAGTGTCTAGTCATGCCTGCCACATGACCATGGAAATGTCTGCAGAAGCAGACAGCGCTAGCTCTTTGGATTTGAAACAGAGATGAGCACTGACCCCTAGAGTCGGATACGACTGGCTTTCGAGCAAGGGAAACCGTTACCTTTACGATTGCAAGTAGATAAATAGGGACCAGTTCGGTGGGAAGGTAACAAGTGTTCTGTGGGCTGCAGTGTCTAGTCATGCCTGCCACATGACCACAGAAATGCCTGCAGAAGCAGACAGCGCTAGCTCTTTGGATTTGAAACAGAGATGAGCACTGACCCCTAGAGTCGGATACGACTGGCTTTCGAGCAAGGGATACCTTTACCTTTACGATTGCAAGTAGATAAATAGGGACCAGTTCGGTGGGAAGGTAACAAGTGTTCTGTGGGCTGCAGTGTCTAGTCATGCCTGCCACATGACCACAGAAATGCCTGCAGAAGCAGATAGCGCTAGCTCTTTGGATTTGAAACAGAGATGAGCACTGACCCCTAGAGTCGGATACGACTGGCTTTCGAGCAAGGGAAACCTTTACCTTTACGATTGCAAGTAGATAAATAGCGACCAGTTCGGTGGGAAGGTAACAAGTGTTCTGTGGGCTGCAGTGTCTAGTCATGCCTGCCATAAGACCACAGAAATGCCTGCAGAAGCAGACAGCGCTAGCTCTTTGGATTTGAAACAGATGAGCACTGACCCCTAGAGTCGGATACGACTGGCTTTCGAGCAAGAGAAACCTTTACCAAATTTAATGCATTCTCCAGGGCCTTTTGTAGACTAACTCCTGTATTTAAATTTGAGCTGTATTTAAATTTGAGGTGGATTTGAGATCAAATCCACCACATCAGGCAGAAGAGCAAAGCTTCGTGGGTTGAATTTGTAAGAGCACATCAACTCCACAGGCACACAATGACGGGGCAAGCCTAAAGGTAAAGTAACGTCTCTTTTTGCAACTGACAAAAAATCCCGGGTTATTTAAACCTTTGCAATTGCAAAAGGTTGCAGAGCAAACTTCTTTGCACAAGGATTGGCCACAAGCGAGCTGAAAAGCAACATTTGTTGCTTCTGACAGTAAGGGAACATCCCGGGGGTCTTATTCAAACCTCCTACAAACGGCTGCAAAACAAACTTATTTTGCCCAGCCAATGGATGGGTGGATGCATTATGCATTGTGGCACCTGATAAGTTGTGAACTTTTTTTGCTTCTCTTCTGATATCTTAAGTTTGCAATATACGCAGCCTGACAAAGAGATTTGAAGAACTCTAAACCTCGCTTCCCTCCCTCTCCCCCCTGCTCCTGGCTTTCTTTTTTAATTGCTTTAAATCATGCATGCCCAAACTACTTACTTTTAGCTCCGACTGAAGTCCCTCTCTCCACTCTTAACAATAACAGAATCACCTCTGGCGTATTGATTCAGCCATTCTAAAGTAGATTCAGCAGAACTCCTAGTACTAAGCAGGAGGAGGAAGGAACTAGGTAAATCACTCTTTCACTGACTTGTGATCCCTCCGCCCAAAAAAAAGTTTGCCCCCCAAAAAATTTAAAAAATAAAATTATAAGAGTTCTTATACCATGTCGGGGGTCGGATGAAATGGCCTGGCGGGCCGGATCTGGCCCACGGGCCGTAGTTTGGGCATGCCTGTGCTAAACCTTAGTCCAGAACAGAGAAATAATAGGATATCTTGTCTTCTAATATATATGTTAGAAATGCCCATACATAAAGTTTGTTGTGAATGGAGAGCATATAAATCATTGTTCTTTTAAACTTTTGTAATCTGTAAATGTTTTATTTCTTTTAGCCTAATTTTTAGTATTGTATTAATCATATTTTTAATTGTTAATAGTTAAATGATATATATGGGGCAGGTGGGACTGCCCTACGGGTTGTTGTTGTTGTTGTTTTGACTTATGAACTGTGGTTTTAAGCTATGTATTTTTAATCTGTATTGTAAGCCGCCCAGAGTTGGGTTTACCCGATTGGGGCGGGGTAACAAATTGGAATAAATAAATAAATAAATAAATAAATAAATAAATAAATAAATAAATAAAAATAAAAAATAGTTTTTACAATTCCATTGCTGACTTGAACCGAATTGTCTGATTCAGCTTAGACTGATGAACAGGATACACTAGTCTCCAAAAATCATAAAAGGGTAATACAGTAATACCCCAGATAACGCGAGTACCGGATAGTGCTAAAACCGCATAACGTTACAAGATTTTCGGAAAAATCTTGTATCGAATAACGCGATTTTTAATGTTATCCGATACAGTCGTTCTTAGCAGCAGGGTGGGTGGAAAGCTGAACGGGGTTCTCCGTCCAGCTTCCCAGCCACCCTGCAGCTACGGAGGCAGGGGTGGGGAGGCTGGAAAGCTGACGGGGGGCTCCCCCGTCGGCTTCCCCAGCCACCCCACAGCTGCGGAGGCAAGGGCAGGTGGCTAGAGAAGCCAACAGGGAGTCCCCGTCAGCTTCCCCAGCCACCCTGCAGCTGTAGATCGGGTCCTCTCTGGAGCAGGCAGGGGACACGATCCAAGCTGTTTCTGGGCTTCCCCGACGTCCTCAGCCAGTGCAGCAAGCCAAAACGTCAGGGTTCGAATCCCGACATTCTGGCTTGCTGCACTGGCTGAGGACGTTGGGGAAGCCCAGATCCAAAGTTCCCCCACCTCCCTGGAGGCTGCAGCAAGCCAAAATGTCAGGATTCAAATCCCAACGTTCTGGCTTGCTGCAGCCTCCAGGGAAACAGGGCTTTTTTAACATTGTGTGATCAATGTATCGCACAACGTTAAAAACCGGATAATGACGAGACTTGTGGAACCAAGTCATAACGTTATCCGGGGTACTAGTGTAAAAGCTTTTCACAACCACACCCTTCACACTTCAGTTGAACATCAGAGAGACTAAAAATCTAATTTCATTAAGTTCATGTTGAAGTGGGGGAGTGGATTTTAGCTGTTATGTTAAGTATTTTATACGCAACAGTAAAGCATGACAGTTTTACAAATAGATTTAGTTTGAGTTTACAAGTTCTCCAAGATTATACTCCCTGTTTTAGTCCAGCAATTAAACTCTCCACACGAAATGTAACAAAATAGTTTCTTTATTTACAGTTCTTTCAAAGATATAAACAGGTGCATTTTTGTGAACGTTTCTGTACAATAGGTTTCCATAAGTAAACAAATGGTTGTCTTAAACATATATGCTTTGCTTGTAAGGCTAACAACAACAATAATGAAATGAGAGAGAGAGAGAGAGAGAACAAAACTGAGAATAATCTGAAGAGAATAAGAGACCTCAACAACAAGCAGTTTAACACCATGTCAGGTGACCCTAGAGGCAGGAAAGTAGAAGACTTTTCTTATTGGCTAGTTAGGGATAGAATTAGCATTCGTTATCCATTGCATGCAGGGGTTGCTCTAATATACTCAACAGTTAAGATGATGTTAAATTGCTATATAAGTTAAGTTACGTAATTACAATAAAGCAAAGCCTTGTTAGAAAAAAATAATAAAAATTCCATTCATTATTTTATTCCCCCCCCCCATCTCTTCTCCCTCTTAAGAATTTTAGAGACAAGGAAATACAAAAATATTTCATTAAAAAAAAGTTTCACTTCCTCACCAACTCCTTTTCTTGTTTTCCCTCTCCCTGCTCATCACAATTTCATCTCCCTACTTGTCAATCTACAGCTTATCCAAACAGCATTTATTCTTTATTATATGTACCAATTGTCGGATGGTATGGTTAGTATTTTTCTTGACTTCTAGACAATGCAAGGCTTAAATAAGTTACAACAGAGACAAAGAGTAGCTTTCTGAGTTGTTGTTTTTTAGGCCAGCTAAACCTGTTGGTGGCTTTTCCTTTTGTCTTTTTTCAGAAAGTGGAGTTCAACCAGCAAGAGCTTCTTGAATCAGAAGCTTTCAGTATTACCACTATCCCTCTAAGGGATAGAGGTTTGCAACCTACGGCCCGTGGCAGCAAATCATCCAGCCCATGTGACGCCCCCGCCAGAAGTAGAAGTGGACGTGTTTGCAACAGTCGTAAACGCACCTATGCAAACACACCCACCATGGTTTACGCCACCAGTCCAGCCCACTAACACTCCACACACACACTCTGACACCGCTTCCCTGCTTACCAGCCTGCCATGGATGGAGGGATTCTGCCTGTCCTTACTTGCGCTTGGCCAGAGCAGCCTCCGGGAAACACACGGGCAGTCGCATGCAGCTTCCGCTTCCACTGCCGCCACCTCAATCCTTGTCCCATCTGCCTGGCTTGGCATGTCCCTAATGCTGCTCCGTAGCAAGACAGATGTTGTAAGCCTTCTTACAACATCCTCCCTGCTTATGGAGCAGCGTTAGGGACACACCAAGTTAAGGAGAAGGGACAAAAATGATGGTGATAGGAGCGAGGGTGCAGGCCAAATGGAATAGTACCATGATCTGGCTCTGGCTCATAGACTGTAGGTTGAGAACCCCTGTTCTAGAGGTAAAGGTTCTCCTTGCTCAAAAGCCAGTTGTATACCTGTCATGGAAATGCCATTCCATGAGCATACCATTATTGAAACCAGATTTTCTAAATGTTAAAAAGTTGGATAAAGGTTTTAAAATCGTTCAAAATGCCATATTGGATATTGGAAAGTGCTTACAGAGTCAACTTTCGGTCACAGTACCGTGTTCTCTGTTTAGCCCATACAGGGCATAGGCAGTGATGATATGACAGTCTTGTCACTGGGAAGAGAGGAAGAAAGATTTTGAGACACCTCAGGTACAGTGTTCCATGCGCTCCGGTGTCTAGTCATGCCTGCCATATGACCATGGAAACATCTGCAGAAGCAGACAGAGCTGGCTCTTCAGCTTTGAAACAGAGATGAGCACTGAACCCTAGAGTCGGATACAACTGGCTTTCGAGCAAGAGAAACCTTTACCTTTACTTAGGTACAGAGATTTCATTGGTGATAAACCAAGGGAACAAGATATCCCTCTATGTTTCTTCCTATTGGTAGAAATTAATGTATAAGGTGGGAGGAAGGAAAAGAGAGAGAATGAATGTGATAGGAAAACCAGTTTTGCTACTGAGTTGGAAACAAGCCTCTGATTGGCAGTTTGATAAGGAGGGAGGCAAGAGAGAGAGATAAAAGGAAGGAGGCAAGCAATGAAAGAGAGAGAGGAGATGGAGAAGATAGAGATAAAGAAGAATCAGAACAGAAAAAACAACAAAAGAAAAGTCCAGGAGAGAGAGAGGGGGGGGGCAAGGATTCTCTACAACAGGAGTTCACAAACTTTTTAAGCCCTGGACTGGGTCATACTCCCTCAGACAGCTTTGGGGGCCGTATGGCCATTTTGCCCTTCCTACACCACACGGCACTTCCTGGTATGATGGAGGCGGTGGGGGGCCACATGAAATGATGCCATGAGCTGCCTCCAGCCCATGGGCCGCAGGTTGAGAATCCCTGCTCTACAACAAAGAACAGAATTTATGTGAGTACCAGGACTTAGAATAGTCAGGTTCTATTTATGTTTGGGGAAAGCACAATACCTGAAAGATCCTGGGAGGAAAATAAGGAGTATATAATGTGTTGTAAATGTTTGTAACTTTTTAAACAGTATAAGAAACATTCGTCTAATTGTAAATAAAGTATGGTTTATGTTTTTGAAACCACGTGTGGTTATTAAAAAGAGTCTTAACAAGGAGTGTTTGTTTGCCAGACCTGTAAGGTCACAGCTACTGAGTTAAAATACTTTTAAATCCCTCCTCTGAGATCTCTCTAGAGTAGTAGATCTCAGGCAGCTTTAGTGGTCAGCTGGAAGTCCAAGCAGACTTCTCCATGGAGTCTTTGGAGACCTGTGCTGGTCCTGGGAAATAAAGTCTAAGTGGGAGCTGGCCAGGTCGTAGGAGGGCAAGGCAAGGAGTCCTGTTTGTCAGGGAAGAGCTAGGTGAACACTCTCACAAATGTATAGGTGTGTGTGAAGGGTGTTGGGACACCTGACAATACCACTCTAGGGTTCGGTGCTCATCTTGGTTTACAGCCCAAGAGTCAGTGCTGTCTTCAACTGCAGACATTTCTGTGGACATGTGGCAAGCATGACTAGACACATGGAATGCTGTTTACCTTCCCACTGAAGCAATACCTGTGTATCTACTTTCAATTTCTTGCTTTCAGACTGATAGGTAGGCAGAAGCTGGGGCAGTCACAGGAGCAACACTCAGGTCTTACACTGCTGACTTGCCGACCTTCCAGTTGTCAAGTTCAGCATCTTAACCACTAAGCCATCACAGTCCCGCTCTTTATTCTACATGTACACAAATGTATACCTCCTTGTTGTTCTGAAATGAAATCTCTTTGTTAGAAATTTCATATAGAAATAATGAAATATTTTCCTTTAGGAATCTGGTTCTACTCTTTTCTCCTGTCTAGCTTTGCTGCAGGCAGTAGCACAATTTTTAATAAATTGAAAACTGACAAAGGTGTTACAGTAGAATATTGTTATGTGAGTACTGAAGGAGCAAAAACTTAGAAAGCCGTGCAATTACACAGCAGAGTTGAGGTGTACAGACAAATTTACTTATATGCAATCTGGTTTCATTTTTAGTAAATATCCATCTCTGTTGTTTTATCAAATTAAGAGAGGGCTCCTATAATGTCTGTCTCTCCCATCTTCCCTTCCTTCATGTTTGTTAATCTTGAGATACCAGGTTTGGTAGACCTTAATAAAGTAGTAAAGTGGATAATATGGAAAGAGTTTAGTTTCCTTCCTTGCTTGTAGGTCACCATATGCAGTGACATTATGTGATCACCTAAATTGCAGCATATGTATGGATTATGCTTAAATAAGGAGATGAAACATGCTCAAAGGAATGAACTTACATTTGATATTTTGACTGCAGCCAGGATGCATAAACTACAGCTTAGAAGAATGTGGAGGGTTTATCCATCTGTATACAATGTACATCAGTTGTTATCTCAAATCACTGAATTAAACCAGTAATTCTAAGTAAATTCACACAAATTTAAAAGCTGTACTTTCACATATGCAAAACTCTTCAGGCATGAAAAGATGAATAACAATGCATTTCTCTTGTATAAGAATCTTTAACTGCTTCTGAGATGCTATAACCCCCCCCCCCCCCCAATTTCCTACAATGCCAAAAGCTCCAACTGTCCCATTCATGGCTGTCAAAACCATCAGCTTTCCTTGACAGTTTCAAAAAGCAGTTACTCAGGATTTTTGTGTGTGCAGAAATAAGTGTGTTAAAAACATAGCCCTCATTCCAGAAAGGCATATATGTATCTGAATTTCTAAGAGTTTTTATTCCTCCAGAACTTCTCAAACCACTCTGCCTACTATGACTCAAAATCTGGAGCCCTAAAATATTTTTTTGCTTAATTTCAATTTTTTTTACAAGTGATAAAGTGGGGGGGGGGGGGTGGCAAGGAAGACCTTTACAGGTGGTGTGTGTGTGTGCCCACCCCCAGTGTGCAATCCTTGAAAGATTACACTCAAGAGAAGGTGGCTCTCCAGAAAGGGAGAAAAATGCTACCTTTGCTTTAGTTTTTCATGCTTTCCAGTCAGAATTCAAGTATGATCTCTTGAGTGTTTTTTCAAACATTATGACAGCAAATGCTCATACCTTCTTTCAGCACAGCTTAAATTAACAGACAAGCTAAGGTATGAATTCCTGTCAGTCAACAAGAACTTGGTGCCCTGAAACACTCATTAAGATGCCAATATTAAATGATTTTTAGAAGGAAAATCCTGGCAGATTGTACCATATGACGAGCTTATATCAAAGTGTGAACAAGTAGCCCAAGTGAAAAAATAAACATCAAGCAGCAATAGTCTAAAAGTGAAAGTATGTAAACTACATTGTTTTGTAATTTTTGAATGTTGTACACAGTGCAATTGTACAACTACTGTATGCATCAGTTGTATTTGGAAAATTGTGATTACCTTTGAGGCTAAGATATTTTGTACAGGTGTGTTCAGACCTACATAATCTGCTCTTTCTGCTTTGCTATTTTCCCATAGGACTTCAGAGTGTACAGTGGTGTTTTGCCAACTCCAACAGCTTAAAGACACCATTGGAGCAGTTTTTGAGATCTTTTTCTTTAAAAAATGTATATAAGGGATATCTGATATTTTGTTGTTGGGGAGGGGTGGAGGTGGCAGAGAGAATTAGTGTTAGATTCAGAAGTGAGATTGGAGGACCTCAGTGTTAACCTGAGCTCACCTTCAACAAAAAAAGACACTTATTTCAAATTCTCAATTGATTACAAAAATGAGCATTATTATATGCTCGTTATTATAATTTTAGCACTATTTGTCAAATAAACCTTTCCTTTGATGGGACTGTGCATTCAATTAAGCATGTTTTAATTGAAATCAGTTAAGTTATAACCCATCATTGCCTTGAGTATGAGAAGTGACTCTTGGTGGGTTGTGGGCTAACTTAATAAGTAGCCAAGATTACTGTTCAAGTAGCACTGATTACTCACTTCTAAAGGTTTTATTTTTGTTACTTACTGATTTCAAGACAGTGTACAGTAGATCTATGGCTGTCCCACTGCTTATCATAGAAAGGAATTATTGTGAATCCTGAAAACTGACTTCTCAATATTTTTCCATGAAACTAAGCTTGATTAATATACGAATAATGATGCTTGTGCGCCTCTTAACTTTTTCTTCCAGTTTTACTTAGAGCAGATGGAAGTGACCCTTTCAACATGAGTACAACCTCATAAAGTAGATTAGGCTGAAAAATGACTTCCTCAAGACAACACAGTAGAACTTCAGGGCATAACAGAGGTTTGAATCTTAGTTTAAGATGCCCTACATTCCACTGTCTTTATGTTTATTTGGCTTGTTACAGAAGCTATAATTTCTTTGGCCAGAATCCAGTTGAATACTTATGTTTGAATGAGTGATGTTATATAACTTGGAGTGGTGAATAACCATTAATTAACAAGCCGCCACTGAATTTCTAGTAGCAAGTGAGTTGTGTGACTCAGGTTTCAACTAGGAATTTGAGGAGGAACTTGTTAATTAGTGGCTGTTAGCCACTTCAAATTATGTCTTAACATCTACACAAATATAAATAATCATTTGTATTCTGGCCGCTGATTAAATTGGAATCAATTTATTAAAACTAATACTTTATACTAATTATAGACATTACAATGCACACTCCATGTAACATATTGCATTCTTTTTATTTTAAATGTTTTTTTAACTAGTCTCTTTCATTCTTTTCTAGGGACAAGAATGGTAAGCCCTGCTTCTTTAAGAAAATTGCTGGAGTCTTGTAAAGACCTTTCCTTACTTGATGTGTCCTTCTGTTCACAAATTGATAATAGAGTTGTCCTAGAACTGAATGCCAGCTTTCCTAATGTGCTCATCAAGAAGAGCTTCACTCAGTGACTCAGTTCACGTTCTACTATATGGAACTGATTTGACAATCTTGCTTCTTGTGAATTTTGATGACTTTTTTCCAAAGAAAAAAATTATGTGAATAATGGGGGAAAGGCTAATGCCTCTTAATATGAAAGTTAAATATGAATTCAAAGTTTTAAATTATGGTGGACCATTATTTCATGTACTCTATACAGTTACTGTGCTTGACAAATGGATCTCCATGTGTGAAATGGGGAAAATCATGTAAATATAAGGTGGCATACAATTATATGTCTGTAAAGAACATTAAATATTACTTGGATGGTATGGTTAGAATAAATTTAACACCAATTGAAAAGTGGAAGACAGAAATGTCATTTTAACCAATGGCCTTCTTATGCTTTGGCCACAATTGGAACCTCAAATGTTTCAAGTGTAAACAAGTGTGAAACCCATTTTCTTCTAAAAATGATTGATATATCTCCTGTTTGTGAAAACATTTGTTATTTCCAATAAACAAGGTACACTTGCATATCTGACTGTCTTAAGGTGTTACATTATAATGACAGAATTTTATTTAATTACAAAGGTAACTTCTGGAGGCTGATATATTTCTATCTTTGTCTCTTAATGATTTCTATTAGTTGCAAGACGTGTAACGCAACTAATAACCAGACATTTCCCCACTGTTCTTCCCTTTGGGTTTTTGTAGAGATGGTGCAGGTAGTGGAAACTTAGTTCACAGAATCCAATCCCATATTTTGTATTACTAAATCAATCGAGAATTGAATAAAAAATTGTAGCAATGCCCCTTTTTGAGGTGGCCTACGCCTGTCATAGCACTGTTGCCAGCTTGATTCTTGATAGGAAATCCAACATTTATTTGAGTTTTATTATTACATTAATGTGTAAGACAATCTTTCCCAGCTTGATGTTCTCAGATATTATGGGCTACACTTCCTAGAGTTCTATTGGTCACTCTTTGACATCCAGTGTGAAATTTGACCAGAACTGCTAGTGGTCATTGTGGTTACTGCTAAAGTTTTAATAGAATAGTTTTAAAATGTATATCTTTTAATCAGTGGCTTGATGCCAGGTGGAAATCCTAGGATTGTTAAAATGTACTACCATACACGTTAGACAGGTATATCAGGTTTCACAGTTTCACATTGAATTTGAGGCAAACCAGACTGACACACATAATGCAATTCCAAAACAAAGCTAGATCAAGTTTTTTTAATGTGGCTCATCCAAAATAGCATTGATTCTTGAACTTGTTAGTTTTAAGCCAGTTTTGAATGTCTTTTGTTACACTGTCACACGAAAGTTTGATGGAAAAAATATTCAAAGATGGTCTGTATTCATAACAGGTACAAGCTACAGTTCATTAAATTTCAGTAATCTTCCACACCAAAGAATTTTTCTACATCCTGTTTATATTTAAATATGATTAATTAGCTTTAAATCAGTGGGGATCTGGTGAGTCATCTCTGTAACTTTAGGTAAAGGTATAGGTTGCCCTTACTTGAAAGCCAGTCGTATTTGACTCTGGGGTTCACTACTAATCTCTGTTTACAGCCAAAGATCATTTTCTGCATCTGCAGTCATTTCCATGGACATGTGGCAGGCATGCCTAGACATCAGAGTGCATGGAACGCTGTTTACCTTCCCACCAAAGTGGTACCTATTTCTCTACTTTGATTCACAGTGCCAAAACTTGGTCTTTCGTTTAGGTACAATGACACTGTAGGACAGCCACCACCTTGCTTGAAGCTGAACAAATGAAAAAGATTTAGGGTCTTAGACCTCAAGCTAAACATGAGTCAATAGTGTGATGTGGCAGGAACTAAAATAAAAAACCCATCTCCTATGCTTTAATTGCACCAAACACAAATGTTGTGAGAAAATCAATGTGGTAGTACCACTGTATGCTGCTTTGGTCAAAAGCTCACCTAGAATAATAAGGCCAGTTCTGGGAAGCATAGTTTGAAAGGGACATTGAGAAGCTGGGGGGTGTACAGAGGATAGCTAATAATATAGTAAAGGATCCTAGCCTTAGGAGAAGCACTTGAGGAAGCTGGGTATATTTAATGTGGGAATGATCTGAGCGCTGACATGAAATTGATCTTCAAATATTTGAAGAGTTGACATATGAAACAAGGAGACACACTTGGCTCTGAATTTACATTTTTATTAATGTAAACCTTTGTTAGTGTAAATAATTATTTCATTATCAGATTTTGTATGTGGCACATATCCAGCATGGCGGCGGCTGCTACTTGTGTCGGAGTGTACATTTTTTCCTGAAAATCATCAGGAAAAATGCCATTGGCATGAATTCATTTAAGGTGAATCCCAGTTTTCCATGAAGTGACCTGTACACTATGATCACGGAACCATCTCCTGCAGCATGTATAAAATGACACTGGGACTACATGGAATGCCGCAGCCTTGAGGATATTGATAAGGTGCAAATTCACAGTCCATCTGCCACAGCCTCTTGCCTCCATGACCATTGGGAATCAAAATAGTGAAGTGGTTGCTCCTCTGCTCATTTTGCCATTGGGCCCAATATGGTTTCCAGTGGCATTTCCTCCACAGAGGAGACCATCACCCCACCTAAAGGGGCTCATCTGCCCAAAGCCGTTGGCCCATTTAGGGAGTCCGGTTATTTACCCCCACCTAATACTCAGTGTTGAGTCACTGGCTGTACAGTCTACTCCATTACTGTAGCGGAATGTCTGGCCAGACATGCATTTTGAAGGCATCTACATTAACTGCAACATAAGGAGATGATACTTAACTCAGAGGTTTATTTTCTTTGTTGGAGAGACCTTTTTCTTGAAGGAATAGAGCCACTGGATCTAATTCATTGAAATAAGCAAATATAAACAGTGATGGGATGACAAAAAATCTACTACCATGCCATGACGTAACGGACGTCATGGGCGTGGCCAATGTCATGACGTCATGGGCGGAGATGATGTCATGACATCATGATGTTGTGGGTGGGGCCAAAAATAAATAAATAAAATAAATAAATAAATAAATAAAATAAAAATAAACACACACACACACATCCTCAACCCACTCATCCAACCAGACAGCTACAACACAAACCCGTAAATAACTTAAATAAAGAAATAAAATAAAAATTAAACAAAAATACAACCACCCACCCAAAACACAAATAAATCACCCACCCACCCCCAAATACAAAACCCTCACTTACTTGCCTCCTCCACCGATGGTCGTGGCTGCAGCCCCTGGCCGCCCCTGGCTGTGGCCACAGCTGGGCCAAAAAGACTCCTGCCCAGCCAGTCTTTCCGCGCTGTCCTTCCTCCCGATGGGCACCTGGTCCAGTCCTGGCCCTGGGAGCGATCAGCCTTTTGCATAGGCTTAGAGGCAGCCTTGTCTGCCTGCGCCTCCCCGCAGGGGAGTGGCTGTGAGACTCTGCCTGGGTGTGGGTGGGCGCGCACGTGCGGGTGTGCTCCCGGCTCCTGCCCAGTCAGTACTTCCACTCGGTCCTTCCTCCCGACGGGCGCCCAGTCCAGCCAGCCCAGTCCGGCTATGGGTATCTCCAAGCTGGCCAAGCTGCTCAAGACGGAGGCACCCCAGGCCGTGAGCTCTGTGGAGGTGAAGCACTACTGCAGTGAGCAATGCTGCTGCCACTGCTGCGCCCAGGCAGGGCCGCCCAAGGGGGGCAGGCAGGCTGGGGTGGGGCCTTCGGAAGGGGCGCTGGCTGGAGAACCGCGGAACCAACCTCCCATCACCCCCATTCCAGTGGGGGCTCGTGGCCCTGGGGGAGGTACCCTCCTCTGAGGGCTGGTGCCACCACCACCACCACCGCTGCTCTGAAAAGGCGCGGCTCTGGCTCTGAAAGAAAAAAAAATTAAAATTGGAGACAAAATGGCTCTAATTTAGTGCGCATGCGCAGAAACTAAATCTGATGCATGCGCAATGCGTCAGATTGAGTTTCTGTGCATGTGCACTAAATTTGAGCCATTTTGGCTCCATTTTTTTTTTTTTAAATTTCTTTCGGTGAGGTGTCCGGAACCGGACGCCTTAAAAATGGTCTACCCTCTCGGAGAACCCTCCGAGATTGTTCCTACTGGTTCCGGGGAACCGGATGGAACCGGGGTCATCCCATCACTGAATATAAACCATTAAGAAACCCCAGAATACTTACATCTTTTTGGTTTCTGTGGGATCTTAAATATGGATACTTGATGGTGGACCACGTTTGTTCTGCTCTTTGCACCGTAACCTGCATTAGAACAATATAAGCTAAGTATGTTAATTTTGGTGCAATTTCAACAACAGGTGGTAACAAATTCTGTTCTTGCTCTGTATAAATTTCTCCCTAGAGGAAATCTGTGCAGAATGCTGTTGTAAAAACATATAATTTAGAAAAATATGTTGCATTCTTTGCTTTAAAACATTGTGTCTAATGACCCAATAGGAAAAAATGTAAATTTTAAGGGTATTTCATATGAATATTGTTTAGCAGTTTTTTTCTGGTTTAAGTGCTATATCACAAAGACACTGTTGCTTGGATTAGAATCTTCTTTCCCTCCCATCCTTTCCCACCACTTAATTGTACTTGAAGGTTAATTACTTCTTCCCTGATAGTGAAAAGTACTGAAAATAATAATGTCAAATATGGAACAGAACATAGATAAAATATATGGGTTGCTTTTTCTGATACAGTTGTGCCTCTTTGAAGAGAGAGGAAAGGGTAAAATGCATTGAAATGACACTTAAAAGACAATCTTGGTGACTTAAAACTGTAAGGAAGCTGGTCCTAATTCAATTTTCTCACCAATTAAAAGATATAAATATTTTTTTCTGTCTCAACTAGGTTTCCTTTCTTTGTGATGAGATACGGATTACAAACATGAGGCTTAGAACTTTGGGTAGAAAATATGGTTTCAGTATGTTCAAGAAAAGAACCTGTAGATCCACAGTGGATGGGGAAACTATTAAAACAGATGATTGAGGTAAACAAGTGAAAAATCTGGAATCATCTGTCATCTCTCAATCAATCCAAAAATATGTTCTTTATTTCACCCTTCATGTCTTTGGGTTAAGTGTCAAAGTGTATTTTTGGGGTGGTAGTTCAATGGTTTTATGGTGGTGTTCTGTGGGGGTGGGGGTTCTATGCTTTTTTGGTGTCTGTTTTTCTTTTTTTAACATTGTGAGCCACCCAGAGTGGGAGTGTATCCCAGATGGACAGGGCATAAGTATAATAAATAAATAAATAAATAAATAAATAAATATGATGGTGTATTACCAGAGATGGCCACTAGAAACCATTATTTGCAATGTAAAATATGGGGTTCCCTGATAACCACAGTTTCAGGTATCCATTAGGTCTCAGAACATATCACAGAGAGAGAGAGAGAGAGAGAGAAATCTGTACAGACAGTCTAAGTAATGATGAATTGAAGCAACTTTGTTTAAACATTTGTGTTTTCTGCCTCTGTTTAGCTGTTTGAAATACTAATTTACCAATATATTTTAACAGAAAAGTTCTGGATACCATTTCAGGGTAGCATTTTGCTTCAAAATATTCAAAATTGCAGTGAGGTAGAAGTATTTTTGTGGTCTTAGCCCTGGGAGAAGAGCTGGAAGAAAATGTCGCCAGTTTGAAAGACACCATGAGGAATAACAAATGAGACCGAAATTCTAAAGGAAAATACGATAGCTTGATGTCTGGGCAGAGAATTTTAGTGAGCCTTTATGTTCAGATATTTATACATGCACAAGATTATATCTTACCAGAATTATCAGTGATGCCAATCTGCACAACAATATAAAAAACTGAAAGGAAAATGATAGCTTCTTATTGGTCTGAAGATAAACTGCTTAAGCATACAACGTTGCAAAGAGTGGTCCCGTAGATTAGTCATTTTCCGTGCAGCAATCCTCATGCTAGTCTTCTTCCTTAGAGATAGCAATGATTGCTGTGTTTTGCCACTTTTCACTGGAGATAAGGGAAGGCAGTTTTTTGGATTGCAGCTCCCAAAATTTCCCTTTTCTATTTTTGATTTAATCAATGATATGGCTCCTTTTAAAAATACTACAGCAGCAAGATGTCACTGGGGCAAATAAACATTGAGTCTTCACTAAAGAAATTAAAGGGATAAAAACTGATGAAAGGTTTATGGCAGCTGGCTGTCACAGCATTCACCTTTATTCCCCAGGAAACATAGTTTGTAGTGCTTTAACGTGAGCAGTTCCTAGTCCTCCAAGGAAGAAAAAAGGTTATTGTAAAATACATACTGTATTTGCTGGTGTATAAGACTACTTTTTTCCCCTGAAAAACATGCCTTCAAGTGGGGGGGGGGGTCGTCTTATACGCCAGGTGCACTTCAGTTGGGATAGACATAGCTGCCCATTGTGGCCTCCCGATGCCCGCCCACCTCATTCTAAATATCATCCAGTATCACGCAAGATCCAGCGTAGCTGTGCCGAGCATCAGCAGCGAGACAGGGGTGCCAGCCTTTTTGGCGTGACCGGCCCGTTGTGCTCGGCGGGAAGCAGTGGCGGTCTGCCCCGCCTCTTGTTTACGCAGAGCTCGCACATGCACACTTGCACACTAGCGCAGGCCACAGGGAGATGTTGAAATCAAATCTGATGTTCTTTTATGTTTTATTTGGTGTGTGGAAGGTGTGCGGAAGAGGGGGTAGTCTTATACGGAGAGTATATAACAAATTCTATATTTTGAGTGGAAATGTTGGGGGTCGTCTTATACGCCCAGTCGTCTTATATGCCGGCAAATACGGTAAGTATTTGAGGAGAGAGATGGAAAAGCAAATTCATATATATAGGTGGATCCCAGCTTGCCATGAAGTGACCCACACACTATGATCTTGGAGCCATATCCTGTGGCACAGATGAAATTAGGCATGCAGGGTTTAACTGCAATGGACTGCCTCAGCCTGGAGGATATTATCAAGGTGCGCCTTCACAGCCATTCCATCTAGCATTGCCTCTTCCACCTCTATGACCATTGGGAATCAGAAAGTGGTTCCTCCTCTGCTCATTTTGCTGTTTGGCCCAATATGGTGGTTTCTATGGTCATTTCCTCCACTGAGGGGACCATCACCCCACCTAAAGGGGCTCATTCACCCATAGCCATTGGCCCCTTTAGGGAGTCAGGTTATTTACAGCCACCCATCACTCAGTGTTGAGTCACTGGATGTATGGTCTACTCCATTAGCGGGGTGTCCAGCCAGACATGTCAAGCATATCAGAGAGGAAACAAAACATATATGGTATGTCTGTGCTTGCATAGAGAACCATTCAGAAACATAGACTTCAGCATCCTGGTGCAACTTCTAACCAATATCATACAGCATATGACCCAAATAAACACATGCAATGTATGGCTAGGTTTTCCACATATATGGGCAAGCATTTATACACACATGTGCAGGGGCAGGTGAGCATGAGCTCAGCTGAGCTCCGTCCCATTCATTCACTTCACCACTTGGCTGAGAAGCAGGAAAATGCACCCAGTTGCCCCCAAGGAAGAAACTTTAACTGCTGCTTCATTCTAGGCCTGGTTTCAAAGCTGCACAGTTGGCTTGTTCCTTCATGTTTGTTTGCTCTTTTTGTTTTATTTCCCTTTCCCTCTTTCACACCTCACAAAGCATGTGAAGCTGGCAGTTTAGGAAGAGGGGAGGTTGGTGGCTTAGTGATGAAGACACTGAACTTGAGGACTCGAAGATCAGCAGGTCAGAAGTTCGAGACCTGGGTACTGCACAATGGAGTGAGCTCCCATCTCTGTCCCAGCTCCTGCCAACCTAGCAGTTTGAAAGCATGAAATTGCAAGTAGATAAATAGGTACCACTTTGCTGAGAAGGTAAGCAGTGCCTAGTCATACCTGCCATATCTCCACGGAAGCATCTGCAGATGCAGACAGCGCTGGCTCTTTGGCTATAAACAAAGATGAGCACTGAACTCTAGAGTCAGATACGACTGGCTTTTGAGCAAGGGTGACCTTTATCTTTAATCTTGCCTCATCCTCAGACAACCCGCAGGAGTGGACTGACAGGGTAGCCTGAACCTGGAATGGAACCATACCTAGAGAAAAGTCACTGGCAGCCATAAACAAAAGCCAGGCAAAGATTATGTGGCAATTTAAGGAGAAAAATATGAACTTGTTAATTTTAAAGGAATTGTCTGACTTAATTTTCAAGTCTGAATATTGTCATGGATAAAAGAAGAATGCAAATAATCCCAGTCCTGGTAAAAAAAGGGAATTGTAGAATCCTCTATTTTTAAAATTGATTTTAAATACAGTATTTTAATTCAAAAATATTATTATGGAGTAATTTACACAATGAGCTGGAGGTGTGTTAGCTACCATTCAGGCTGAACCAAGCTAATTATTTTAATTAAGGGATTCAATTGGTACCAGACTTTCAAATGGCTTGAGGAATTGACCTCAGAATATCAACCAAGACAAGAAAGGTATATAATTGGCTGAGTGACTAAACCTTCAGAAGGTGTCAATAACTAGGATGCAATAAGATTTAAAATGAGCACCCAGAAGCAAGGCTGTTTGTTTGTTTATTTTTGACTTATTTGAGTTTGGTCCAGTAGAGTTCAACATCTTCATTGACAATTTGATTGAAGGAGCAGATGGTGCACTTACTAAATTTGTAGAGAGTGCAAAGATTGGGGGAAAGCACGCATGGGATAAGCTAAATGTATTTTGGACTTGCATTGTGAAATTCAACATAGCCTCTATAATAAATTGAAGATGAAAAGGGCAGTCAGATGCAAAAAGTTAGTAATTTTTAGATGGATACTGAAGTAAAAATAATGACTGGTAATTATTAAAATGGTGCAAGCAAGTTTATGATGTATGAGTGGCTGGTGCCATTTTGATTGTACTGTACTGAGAGATGCATCACTCCCAAGAAATGAAAATCATAATCACTCATTCTATGAAACCCTCTTCTGATGAGCCATCACTAGTCCTTGGCACCACCACTACAGAAGAATGTTATACTGATGTCAAAAGAAAGCCTAGTTAATACGTGGATAGGACAAACCCAGAATTTTCTTGCGGAGGAGAAATCTGTCTGAAATTACATCACGGGCAGGTCATCTGAAGCCCCATGCATGGGATGGATCAGCCTCCTGATGAGATTTTGATTGGGATGGAAGGAAGGAAACAACATGGAAGGAAGTGAAACAGATTAGTGATGACTGGATATTCTTAATAGGTCAAAAACACTGTTGGATTGTTGTGGACGATGTGGTTTAAGGAGAAACAGGGTTGGTTGGAATAGAATGGAGTGACTAGAATTTTGAACAGAAACTCTTTGACTTTGTTGTGTAAACAAAGCAGTTTGTTTCAGGGATCCAGTTTCCAGTATGTGTAGCTGCAAAAATGTTTTCACTCCTGCTCAAGGCAGAAGTATCAGCAGACTTTGGTAAACCTGGTATTTACATTCCCTGATTGTGTCTTGAGCAGCAAAAACAAAAAACCTACATTTGCATTGGTTTTGCCAGGTTCAGAATCACCAGGAGCCTTGGTGGCACAGTGGTTAAAGTGCTGTACAGCAACCAAAAGGTTGAGAGTTTGATCCTAACCAGGAATTAAGGTTGACTCAGCCTTCCATCCTTCCAAGGTCGGTAAAATGAGTACCCAGCATGTTGGGGGCAAAAATGCTAATTAACTTGTAAACCACCCAGAGAGTGCACTATGGGGCAGTATATATGTGCAATTGCTACTGCTATGTAGCTGAAGCAAAGCAGAGGTAAGGGTAGTGACCATGGTGGTAGCAGATCCTACCCTGCTTGGACTGGAGGCCAACAACAGAGGGAGGAAGGAGGAGACCTACAGAGGACCAGCAAGCAAGGAGGAAATTGGGAGGGTGGCTTACAGTGGCAGAATTTTAAAAAAACACCATGTGGGCAAAATTTCTCAAAGAACACTGAGACTGTGAGAAGCGAGCCCCATCTTTGCTATCCACCGACAAGCAGATGAAAGACATTTCACAGGCTGTCCTTTCAGTGACTGGCTGTCTAAAAGGTTTTTTAAATGGGATTGTTTGTCCTTTGCTGCTTTAAAATATGTTTTAGCATTGCTTTTATATATTATTTTCAACACCATATTTATTTATTTATTTTTAAATACTGTAAATATTGTTTTTAGCTTTCATATTTTTGGAATTATATGAGCCACCTTGGATCCTTTTATAAGAGAAAATTGGGGTAACAATATTTTAGAGAAAGAAAGAGAGAGAGAAAGAAAAAGAAAGAAAACAGCTTGTTGGATTTCAACATGTCTCATTTGTTCCTTTCATTCTATAGGAGGAATAGATGTCAAGGTCATATTTCTTACTTTGGATATCATTGTTTGAGTTGGTTCAACATGATGTTACCAATAGTTTTATCACTTTTATTTCTCTAACTTTTCTATGAGAATACATTTATAGCTTAATATATGAAAAAAGGTACAGTTGTACCTCACTTAAAGAGCATAATGCGTTCCACAGGATTGCTCTTTAAGTGAGTTTGCTCTTTAAGCGAAACACTATTGTAAGTGACCAATTGTGGGGGGTAATGCAAACCCTGCTTTATTTGTTACGCGAGTTTTTTGGTTGGTTTTATTTGTTAAGCGAAGCGAACATTCAGAGAAAATTCTGCTCTTTAAGCGAGTTACTCTTTAAGCGAGTCGATCTTTATGCGAGGTTTGACTGTATTTGAAACTTAATTCATTTCCTGCCTCTGACTGTGCTACAAGGTGACCAATTAAACAAGCAGTCCTGGAGAAACTGTGTTGCTCTTTTTGTTAATTCCCTGCCATTGTCTGTGTATCTACCCAACCAAACTGTGGTGTGGAATTAAGTGCAGTTTTGATTTAAATACTACAGGGTAAGGTTTTTTTAGTTCTTCAGGTAAGATTCAGGTAAATTTTAGTCTATAGCAGGGGTCAGCAAACTTGGCTCTCCAGGTGTTCTTGTACTTCAATTACCAGAAGCCCAAGTCAGCACACCTGCTGATCAGGGAACTGAAGTCCAAGAACATCTGGAGAGCCAAGTTGGCTGACCCCTGATCTATATTATATCCCAGCATGTATGTACAGTATCCATGTATTTATGCTATTACTATTTTCCTCTGCATATATTTGTGACTGTATGTTGTGAATAAAAACTCCCAGGAATGTCATGTGGCAATTGTCCCAAAATATAGTACTCACTCAAAATTAGCACCTATCCACTTATTGCTGGATACCCACAATTTTGAAGTACAGTACAGTATTGTGTTTGAAGATGCAGGTTATACTCAATGAATGCTCACACTAAAATATATGTGTTGGGGTTTAAAGTACTACAATACGTTTGCTTTTGGTTTACCTTTGTTTTTGTTGTTTTCCAGTCCCTGCGTGTATTTGTCCTTCATGTAATACTGTTCATTAAACTTATTAATGTTTTGTATACAAAGGACAAGGTTGTCATACTTCATCATGACTGGAAATAATCAATCTCAGGACCTCTGCCTGTGTTGTCCGCAAAACAGTAGCCATTACACTGAAGGACAAACAATGAGTCTGTACAGATTAGCAATAACAGCTGATATGCTTGGCATCATATATTTGAATTTTCAAAATATATTCAAACTCATTTATGCTGGGGGGAAACTTGAGGAGGTTGTCTCTTCCATTCTTAAAAGCATACGATCAAATGAAACGTCCATCTTGTCCAGGGGTTCTCAACCTACGGCCCGTGAACTAGATCATCTGGCCCACACCCTCACTCCAGCTCCAGCTGCTGCTTCTGCCACTGCCTCAATCTTTGTCTCCTCTGCTTGGCTTGGTGTGTCCCTAATGGTGCTCCATAGCAGGGTGAATGTTGTAAGGCAGGAGTTCTCAACCTTTTAAAACCAGGGGCCAGATCATACACCCTCAGATAGCTTTGGGGGCCAGATGGCTATTTTGCCCTTCCTCCACCACATGGCACTTCCTGGTGTGGTGGAGGCAGTGGGGGGGGGCACATGAAATGGGCCACAGGTTGAGAATCTCTATTGTAAGGCTTACAACATCCACCCTGCTATGGAGTGCCATTAGGGACATGCTAACCCAAGCAGAGAATACAAGGATTGAGGCAGCGGTGGTAGCAGCTGGAATGAGGTGGGGGTCAGATAATTTGGTGCCATGCAGCTTCTCCAGGGGATGGCTCATGGTGGTCTCCGGTGGTGGCAGCATGGATGGAGTGGTGGGTGGCTCAGAGGGGAATCCTGCTGCTGCCCCCGCTGATGGGGGGCTTGGGGTGGTCCTGCTGGAAGCTCCACACTTGCATTTTCATGGCCCCCAGACTCCTCCTGTGACCCCAAGTTTGACACCAAGGGCGCCTCTTGCAGGGTTGCTTTGTTTAGATAATTACATGAAGGGAGAGGAGCCTGGAAACTCAGGCAGTCAGGGAGCTCAATCAGTTAACCATGTACAGTACTTCCCATCTCACTCCCTTCTTCCTTTCCCAGCTCCCAAAGTGATAGATGCAGTTATAATTTAGAGAGCTGAGAGTGAAATTCCATACTTTTCCTGTCTTTTTCTTTTTCTTGTATTCAATCTACTGTGTAATTCCAGGCATACAATGAAGTCATATTTGTTCAGGGTGTGTGTTTCTGTGTTTAAATTTTACCACTCCATTGGGGGGAAGTGGGGATTTATATGTAGTCTCAGTTTTTTGTCCGCGGCAAATGCCAGCAATGCAAACAGATTAGGAAAGAATAACCTCAAAAATTTTGATCTGTTGTTCAACACTGGAATGCATTTAGTTCAGATGTGTATGGGTTGGGACAAAAACCAATTTATAATCCAGCTGATGACACTACAGAAAACCATGTTTGTAGCATCAAGCTATATAGTCTTGTCACTTCTATGTGTAAAGGTGGTGGTCAAAGTGTTGGCAGTATTCCTGAGGGCAGGTCCCTTCTGGGTCCAATTCTACTGGCTCTATGAGATCATTCTCTCCATCTCCTCCCCTTCAGACTGTTTCCACCTTTGAGTGGAAAAATATTACTCCATACACACACACAGACACAGTGTCAACTAAAATCCAGGAAAAGAAACCATCTTGCATATCAGAAAGCAAAAGAGAGAGAAAGAACCCTGCATTTCTGAATTTGTGGCTATGCTACTGACAGCATCACTATAGCAGCACAGTGTGGTGTAGCACACAAAGTGATGGGCTAAGACTCAGGAAGCTTGGGTTCAAATCCCTACTCAGCCATGGAAACCAACTGGGTGTGTGGAACTGGTAAAAACACTCTTTAAATATCTCACTTACCTCAGAAGCCCCATTAAGGTCACTGTAAGTCAGATCTGACTTGATGGCACATAACAACAAAGGAAGAAAAGCAAATAATTTATCTATGCATGTATTCCTGCCATTATCTGACAGGAGGATCACTCTCCTTGCCAGTGGTTCAGGAGCTGCACTGGTTGCCAGTGTGCCTCCAGGTGCAATTCTAGGTGCTGGTAATGACCTTTAAAGTCCTACATGATAGTGGGCCAGGATACTTAAGAGGCCGCGTCACCCTGAGAACATCTGTCCATCCCACCAGAGCAGACTGGAGAAGCTTTCTCATTGTGCCATCTGCTAGGAAGGCTCGTCTCTAGCACCAGAAGGAGGACCTTCTCTGTGTCTGCTCTGGCCCTATGGAACCTCCTGCCAATTGAGCTGCGTCACCAGACAGAATTGCTGCCCTTCAGGAAAGGGTTAAAAACCTGGTTAGCAAAACAGGTGTGGGGCACCAGAGATGTGGTGACCCCTGCCTGCTGGCTGATTTAGTAAGAACACTCTCTCCCTCTTTTAAACTCTTTTAATCTGTAGGGGTTGGAGTAATTTTTGGTGGCAGTTTTAATGGGGTTTTTATTGGTTTTTAAAATGTGATTGGTTTTATTTTCTGTGAGCCACCCGGAGTCTTCGGAGTTGAGCAGCAATAGAAATCAGAAAAACAAACAAATAAATAAATAAGTCTCAGTCATGTTGTAAAGAAATTCTGAAAGGCCTAACAACAGCTAGGTGTGAATTATTGCTAAAAGCTAGGCCAGATCTATCTTGCAGGTGCCTAGATGTCTGCTGGACATGAGGATTGGCACCAGTTAGCCTGGAACATTGAGAATTCCCATGAGAAGGCCATCTGGCTATCACAAGACAGGGAGTTAATCCAAGGTCACTCTGAAACCATCTGAAATGAAAGTTGCAAATTGACTATTCAGTGGTACCTCACTTAAAGAGCATAATGCATTCCACGGGATTGCTCTTTAAGTGAGTTACTCTTTAAGCGAAACACCATTGTAAGTGACCAATTGTTACTTCTGGTGGGGGGGGGGGATTGTGAACCCCAATTTAGTTGTTCAGTGAGTTTTTTTGTTGTTTTAAGTTGTTAAACGAAGGCGACCATTCAGAGAAAATTCTGCTCTTTAAGTGAGTTGGTCTCTAAGCAAGGTGTTCTTTATGTAATTCACAGTCGCATTTCAGTGAGAAATCAAATTGGTTGCATCCTATCTTCCGGAAGGTTCTGAAAAAGTCCCACAGGAATTACCTGATGGGCGCCATCCAAGTGAGGAAGCAAAAGGTGCAAAAATGGTTAAGGCCCAGAGCAAAGGGAGACCATACATTTTGCATTTCCAGTGCATTATTATGCCAGTGAAGACTGCACTCTGCATGAGTTCAGAAACCTGTCTATGTTCATTCTTAGGTATTCCAGGTAAGTATATTAGGCAAGTTAGTTTTCTTATTTATGTGTAGGTGTTCTTTATTTGTTCTTTGCTTATAATTGCTGGAATATGGATTTTCCCTATTTCTTGGAATTGGTTTACCAATCTAAGAGTGTGACCACATTGTTTTTTGTTTTTTTTTAAGAATGCCTTGGTATCCAGATGGGTTAATTCACATATTTCCTGTTGACTATGTGATACAAAAGGAAGTGTGAATCTGTTTGGAGTTCCCGGGACCCATTCATAGCTGGGGGCTTCCACTTTTTATGAAAACATGTCTATTTACATTCCTTCAGGAACTGTGGTAACTTAAATTGATGTAGAAAAGCTGTCGCATCAGCACACACCTTCAAGAATGGTGAACAAAGCTTCTCTTTGTTGTCAAGACTTTTTTTTAAAAAAAGCAGGAATGGTGAGCAAAGTTTCTAGACTTGACTTTTTAAAAAACTTAAGATAAGGAGAGGAAGAAATGAGAGGAGGAAATCCTTGTTGACAGGTTATTATATAGTTCCTTTGCAACTCTGACTCTTATTGGTCTACAATAGATGCAGAAAAGATGCAATCAGGGTTTTCCTGTGTAGTCAGTTAATATGAACATATCTGTCAAAACCTCAATTTCCCAGTGTGACTTCACAGTGAGTGAATTTGCATTTCTTTCTCTGTGTAGTAACACCCTAAAACAATTTTTGTAATGTGTCTTTCCTTAGTCCATTCTTAAAATAAAATTTTCCACATTTTTTTCCCAGAAGGTTCCTAAATCCAGTGCTTAGCCATTTAGATTGCTACTTATATCCTACAACAAGAATGACTACTAGTGTAAACTGAATTTCAGTCTTCACTGCAGGTTTGGTGGTATCAACTCTGGCAGGAAGGGATTCACCAGACTTGCTGGTCCCAGCCCAGTACTTAACCATGGCTGCCTAGTCATCTGCGGGCTTAGAAGGAATTTTGTGTGAATTGAGTGTGTGCATGCACAAAGATGTCTCCTAGAGGCAACTTTTGTCTCCAAAACCCTTTCCATGCATGAAGGTGGAGGGATAAAAATGGAATTGGAGGGTAAAGTGACTGGAAATGAAGGGATAGCAATGTGCAGGGAAAGAATCACACTCACTGATATCAATATTCGGGGCACCGACCACCACCAGTCATCAGTGCATCTGGACCAGACCTAAGCAAAAGCATGTCTATTCTGCTTTAAGTTAGAGGGTTTCATTGTCTTGCAAAATAACACAATAGAAGGTGTGGGATACATGCAAAGGGTTTTAGAATGTCCTTAATGCATGCTTATAATGGGCTTTAGTGCTTGCTTATAAACATGGCAGATGCTAGGTAGGTGACATAATGTAGAACATATAAAATCTTGAAATATTTCTGCTTTGAGATTTTAAAGAGCGTATTTCTTCCCATCACTTGAGGGGAAACATCCATGTGCTAGGCTAAAATAGGCTTAAGGTAGCCAAGTAAATTTTTGTCACAAGCACCAAAACAAGAAAAGATGTAGGGGAAAATATTCTCAGTTGTCACATTCTAGTTCTAACTTTGAAGAGGGGCATAGTTTGCTCTGCAGCTTGAGATTTACTTGTTTAGGCATCTGACAGAACCTTACCTTTATTTCCCCTCATTACTAAGAGCATAATTAACAAGACCTTATTGGCTACAACATTCAGTCTATGGAACTCACTCCACAAAGAGACTCTCTGGCACCTAGTCTTCAGTCTCTTTGGTGCAGTCATGTTAAAAGCAGGGAATCTATGGTTGACAAACTCCTGCAGGCCAGGAAAGGTGTGTGTTTGTGGGGAACAACTGGAAGTAAATATATATGCCTCCTCCAGGGTAGTGCATTTTCTGACCATTGCCTGGTCCACCTCCATTTAACATGATATGTCTCCAAAGACTTGAGCTAGATCTCACATACTCCATAGATTCAGGTCCGCACTGAACCCAGGGGATCAGAAGACAGCGATACTAAACTCTGACTTTCAAAAAGGCAAAAAAACTGTCAATTAAAAACACCTGTTAAACATTTTGTACTATGGGATGGGGGTGATTGTATGTGCTGAAGCCATTTTGAGGGGTAGCATGGAAAGTAAATAACTAAACAAGTAAAATTCTAATTGTCATAATTAATGGTAATTCTAGTAATTCAGTTTCTGGTAGTAGAATCTGAGGATGTCTAAGTAACTGGGGCATTAGTTATCCAGCATCATTAAATGTGCACAGGGCTTTACAGAGTAGCATAATTCTGAGACAGAGATGAAGAGGGAGAGGAAGAGAGAAGGAGAACAGTATTATCTGTGCATTTTTGCTAAGGACCATATTCAATTATGACTCCAAACATCATATTTTGTGCAGATATTTATATCCATATGCATGTCTGAGTCTGTGTATAGTTTAATACGAACCACACAACACTTGGTGTTTAACTTTTTATTGACTTGCACACAATCCCAGGCACAGAGCTCTCAAAGATTTCCTGAAAGAGCAAGTCTTTGATGGCAGGTAAATGAGCACACAGGGACTGATGACAAATCTGCTTCCACCTTCCAGGCAGTTCAGTTGAGAGAGGCTGTTGCTGATCTACACATGGGAAGATGTTGCTTGTTGATACCTCTTTACCTAAATAGCCGGGAAAGTATCATAAAATAACCTAGGAATTAATGATGAAATTGCTTAGCCAAGTGTTTATTGTGGAGGGACAAAGTGTGCAGAAGTAATATGGCTATTTTACACCCTAAATGGTAAGTAAAGGGTACTGGTAAATGGGCTGTGTGTCAGAAGGTGCATCCAGGAACTGTGCCCATTAATTAAAATGTTGTCTCAGCAAATCAGCTTGCTTGCTGTGACTCTTTGTATCTAATATTGACTGGGAAATGTGAGAACACTTCTCTGTTCTGCAAAATAATTTGCCCCATCCAAACTGAGAAGAGCAAAAATGGTGGGAAAGCAAGAAACTCAAGACTTTACTTAAGCTACGTTGGGACCAACAAACATTTCTTCTTTGTGGCCACACTCAGTCCAACTAGATATGAACACTGACACCTGAAGAATCTACTTTTTTGACAGCTGCTCCAGCAAGCATGACTGATGGCAATACCAGTTGAGGGTTTCAGGCCTGCGGTCAAAAAGAATCACATTTCCAAATTCTGTACTTGCCCCAAAGCCAGCTCAGCTGTGTGTTGTATCTCTGGAAATCCTCACTGGATGATCAGCACTTCAGGAAAAGTTATTAGAAAAGATGCTGATTTTATCAAGACAGTGTTTAGAAGATCTCATTCACATATGAACAGTGGAATGTTCGTCTGCAGCAAAATAAGTGAACCGAAAAGTAAGGTGACACTTTTTTTATTGGACATTTTCTGAAGTTCAAAAGAGAGTCGCATTTTTTAAAAAGAAGAAGAAAAGGTTCTCCACCTGCTTTGTTCAATATACATTTCACAATTTCCTATAGCTCCTGCAGGAGAAATGAGATACTCTGGAACCCTTACACTGATTAATCCAGAGCAGGTTCAGAGCACACTGTACATTCTCTGGAAATATATCCCTAAGACGTTTCCATCAGTCAACAATGGCTATGGCAAGCAAGTGCACTCATGGTGCCTTCCTGCCTAATGACAATGCTGTCACAGCTTCCTGGTGGCAAAGGGGCACTTGCCACTTCTCAGTAACTTGCCAATAATTGGTAATGTGTACATATAAGCTCCAAGACACCTTTGTGGCCATAGGAAACACTTTGAGAATAAAATGGACTACAAGCTATTACTCCTAAATATGTCCCCAATTTGACAGGACTGTTCTAGGGAAGTAAAAAAAAAGTTCAGTGCATAAAGGTAGACTTTTGTTTTTGGGATATCATCAAATTGTATTTTGGGATATCATCAAATTGTATTTTAATGAAATATATTGAATATTTTGGATATTTGCTGGTAGACAGTTCTTTTTCTCTGGGATAGCTTTTGTAGGTGTTGGTGATGCACACCGAAGGTTTTAATTGTTCCGAGTTGAGATGCAAAGTTCTTAGAAAAGGCAGAAATGATGGCAATCCAGTTAATGTGTAGCGTTTTCCCCGCTGAATCTTAAAAACAGGAATAATTCACTCCGTGGAGAAAAGTGTACACCACCACCACCACCACTACCAGCAATAACAACAATGAACGAGAGAGATAAAAACATGATGTGTGAGCAAAGAAATCACATAATCCAGAGTCACCCCAGAGATAATAATTAATAATAATATGAGAAGCTAAAGCCCATTAGGGCTCACTGAATAGATAGGGAGCATGTGGAATTTAGATGCCTTGTGAGGGGAAGGCTGCGTTCTTCTATCCGACTATCAAGCAAGTTGTTCCGTAATTAAAGGCAGCTTTGAAGCAACGTTGTCAAGGGGTGGTTTGAAGGGAGGGGAAGAGCGTCTCCCCAGTCTTGTTCCTGTAATAAGAAGGAAGAAACACATGCTGCCTCTGAACCTTCATATGCTGCCAAAGGATTTGCAACAAAGAGCATTTGTGAGAGGGCTGGGTATTTCTCTCTCCAAGTGTTCCCCACCAAGAGAAAGATAGTCAGTCATACTGGCTGGCTAGGTACGCGAACATCAAACCCCTTACACCAAAACCATCTCCCTGATGTCCGCGAGTCTATTTCTAGAATAAATTGTATGCAGCTAACCTGCATTTCAGTATACAGTTTGTTATTTACAGATGGGTTGGCTTCTAGGTGTAAACTGTGTGTGACTGAGTAAGAGCTATTCAGCATGGATGAGCATTGCAATACCTAACACTAATACAATCATACTTATGTGCTAACTGCTCAAAGCACTTCACACATGGTGTGTTAGTCCTGCTTAAAATAAATTATTCAGAAGGACAGGGTGACAATCAATTAATTATTGCCAATTAATAAAACAATCACTTCAGTAATTATTAACCACAATTGGGCATACCCTTGTAACGGCAATCTCATGTTGCCGGCTAATCTTTCTCACACAAGGTCAGGCGAAAGGAACTGTAGAATGAACTCGCCAAAAGGTGGCTTCATTTTGGCAATTTCACATCTGGCCTAGACACAAAAGAAGAAAAAGTAATCTCACAACAGTGTACATTTCCTATCCTCCCCATCCACGTTTTTGTCAGTGAGCTGAGCCTGATGTCATCCTTGATTTGCTGAAGGCCACCAGGCCGATGAGTAGCCAAGCCACATCTTGAAAAGATGACACCCTCTCTCATAGTCCCTCTATCTATTATGTTACACCAGCTAGAGAAAGGATACGTAGAGGTAACATCTGGCAACGTCATGATCTCACTTTGTGGGGAATAGCTTGGGAAACACACACACAAAAGTTGCTGAAGCATGGAAAAGCTTGTTCCTCTTATGCCCCTACTTGACTTACATGTAAATATTGTCCCAAATAAATTGAAGGGTGTGCTCATTATGTTCAAATATGCAGCTAAAGATCAACATAATGTGACATGTAAGCTAAACTTAAAAGGGTTCAAGTGGATGGCTGTTTCTTGGATGTAACAGCCATTTTAGACACATTTGGTGCAACAAGGCGGATTATGTTTAATCAAAATAAAAATTTTGTACTTAAATATGACTTAGAAATTATTTTTAACTAATATTTAAAATCCAAAGAATTTGTATCTGGATATTTCTCCATGTACATGGAGGAATGAAGTATATGAAAAGAAAGCTAATTGCAGACTCATTTCAAAGTCAAAATTTCTACACACATTCCTGTTGATCAAAACAGAGTTTCAGATAAGAATCAAATTTTACAGTTTTTTCTGTGTTCATATTACAGTAATACCTCGGATAACGCTAAGACTTGGTTCCACAAGTCTTGGTGTTACCTGATTTTTAGTTTATCCGATCCATGTTAAAATCCTATGGGATGGATCAGATAACGTTAAAGCTCCATAGAAATACATTGTAACTGCACAGGCTTTAGCGGTTGTTATCCGATCCATCCCATAGGACCTTAACATTATTCAATCCAATTGCCTTCCCCAGATTACTTAACATTATGCGATTTTAGCGTTATCCAAGGTAAACGTTATCCAAGGTATTACTGTACTTCCTTCCTGCTCATCCTGAATCCAAAACTGGATGTTGTGTTTTTCATCTACCCTGTGAATTTCACCATTTGTAAAAATAAAATAAAATAGAGATACATTGACTAACACAGAAGAGTATTAGCATCACTGTTGTATACTATAGAAAAATAGAGCTGTCTCAGTTTGTGTTAGACATGCATCTTTAAAACTTAAAAAAGCTTTCAAATGGAAAAACATATTAGCTTTTGTGGAAAGGATCAATTAAACAAACTCAGGGTATTTTAATTATCCTGAAAATTAATTGTATCAGATTTCAGGGCTATTGAAATTAGCCCATTCTCCCCCCTCAGGGAGGTGGGCAATGTAGATGCTCCAGGAACAGAAGAAAGCCTGCCTTATCCTAGTTTGGCAAATATCTCACTGTAGCAATGTTTGGTGTGTGTGTGTTGTGTTTAATTGACAAGATTCTACATAAAAGTTGAAACTGAAACACAGTCACTGTTCTTGTACCTTACCAATGTCTCTCAAACATTAAACTGATCAACCTTGTATTCCCCAGGAAGCATCGACCTATATTCTGTTTTAGCTACTTCCACTGGAAATCAGTGGAGCAGTTCTGTTTCTGAATAAAAATCCAGTTGGATTTTCTTTGGAGTCTGTAAAAAGAAATAGTGGCTATATTTAGGGAATTTGATTAACTGTTTTGGCACGCTAGTCTTAGCTGTTCATCAGCCATTGTCTTTGCAATCAGGTATCACTGCAAGAAAAATGTGGGGACTTAGAATATTGGGATTTGTTTTTCAAGATTTTGTTTAGCAGAGCCTGATTTAGAAGGAGAAGGACATATAAAACAGCACACCTCCCCAGCACCAAGAAAGCAATTTTAAAAAAAATATCACTGAACTATTCTGCATAGATCCATGTGGGTATGTGAAATATGCCCTGTATGTACAACAGCTTCTAGTTTGGAAATTTAGGACACATTGCCTGATAAAGATAATAACAGTGAAGGAAGAATACTGTCCCTTCCTTCACCACCCAGCTGTCCCATCTACTGTGCAAGAGACTCAGATGAGTTCTGCTCTTGGCATTATGATTTTGAGAGTTTACACGTTTATCTGGAAAACAGTTATTTTATTATGTTCCTTCCATTGCCTACCAAAGTTCCAAGAAGGACTCTCAAAGTAGGCCATGGATCAGTCACAGATATGCCATTGATCAGTCAGAGGGCTTCTCTCTACTTTGTACATTTAAATAGTTACTAAATAATGGTATATTATTTTGTATATTAAATTAAACTTCATGGGTAGAGCATATGATGGACCTATGCATGCAAAAATGATTGTTTATGGTGCATGCAAGAATAAATGCTGATTCCTGCACTATGCTGGGGATCTAACTCAATGGCTTATAGCCCTCACCAGTTCTGACATTTTATGATTTCATGTTTTCCTTGTGCTTGCCGGGTCATCACAAATTATTATACAGTCAGTAATGGGATTTGCATCATTTGATACATTTCAGTTTGGGCTTTTTATAAAGGTATAAAAATGATGTAAAAAGATCAAACATCACAGAGGAAGGTTTTTCTTATGCACTTTGTTGAGTCATCATCTCTTAATTACTATCAATACACACACCAACAGCCAAACCTAAAATCATGTGCATCTTTAAAACAAACTAAGATCCAGTGCACTCAGTGTTGCTTATTCCTAGGAAAAGGCACCACAAATGGCTACTTTAAGGTTACCTTAGACTGGAAATGTGGTTTTCTATTTTTTTACCACCACTAAATCCTTATCTATGGAAATATAATTTCTGGCAGGACTAGCTTCTGGGGTAAATAAATATTCATTAAAAATGTTCCTGAACAAGAACTGACTATGCTGTCCATGTTACTGCATCATTTCTATACAGTCTTATTTTTATAAAGGATAATTAACACATAATATTCCCTGCCACAAATATAGTAGTGATAGTCGATGGCCGAAATATCTTTCAACAGGGATTTGGCATCTATGAAGATAAGACAATCAACAACTTATTCACCCACCACTCCAACACAGAACATCCACATTCAGAGGCAGTGTATATCTGTGTCCCACTTGCAAGCATTCAGAAATTGGTGGGTTTTCTGGAGACATCTGAATGGCACCAGGCACTAGAGCACAAACACCAATTGTTTGATCTAACAGGTTATTCTGCAGTTATTTGGGGTAGGGTCTATTCCAGAAGATGTTATTTCTAGATAGACTTCAACCCCAACACTACTAGATAGATTTAATTATTTTTCTTTACATAGGTAAATAAATAAATAAATAAAGCACTATTACCCAGTGTAGACAAACTTTTCCACTGCTTACCTGGGAACACCACAGCTGAGCTTATAAGAGAAAAACAGAGGATGGTGGAAGACTATTTTGGAATTTCTTCTTTTACAAAAAGAGTCATCCCATCCAAAGCTGGTTTACAGATAGACCTGCACTGGAAGGAAACCGTTGCTCTTGTCTCCAACAGTTTGGAACAGTCTTCCTCAAACCAGAACCTTCTGCATATGTGGGACTACAAACTCCATCATCCAAGACAACACAGCTGATGTGATAGGAGATCAAATCCAACATGTTTGGAAAGTTAAGAAAGGCTGCACTGGGGGGGGGGAGCATTTGATCTTCATGCTATGTCTGCACATATTAGATTATACTAATACAGTATAGGATAAAAATTTGGAAGAAACTAACATTAAAGAAGAAAATGCATACCAGTCAAAGTAACTATTTGGACTGCAGGGCAGAACACAGAAGACACAAGGGATACTTAAAACAACACCAATTTAAGTGTTTTTTAGCATTTAGAATGCAGATGGCTCAAACGCTACCCTCTTTGGCCTTGCTGGCTGTATTTTAAATACTGAATTTGCTGGTGTATAAGACCCACTTCTCTCTTAAAATACACTGGAAAAATGGAGTGCATCTTGTACTGTATATAGTGGCCTATAGTGGGCTATTTTGGCATTCTTATACTCATGCATCTTATACTTGGGCAATTATGATAATCTTGGACTCACAGAGCTGAAGGGATCCTATGGTACATTGAGTCCATCCCTATTGAGGAGGCCTGGTGGGGAGTGGGGATCAAACTCCCTAACCTTAGCTCTGCAGCCAGATACTCCAAAGAGACTTCATGGAAAGGACTGAACTATTGTCCCTCTGTCTTTCCTACTTACAGTGTGTTATTACTGGATGTAAATAGCACCCTGATTTGCAAACTTATCTCTGTACCTGATGTGTATAAATTGATACCATGAAGCCTCACTCTTATATCTGACAAAGTGGACTTGATTCCACGAAAGCTAACATTAAAATACAGAGAATAAACAAAACAAAATAGCATAAAACACTGTGGCACTTTAAAGACTAACAACTGTATTTGACCCACGAAATCTAACATTAAAATACAGAAGTTAGGTCTTTTACAGTGCCACAACGTTTTTCCCCCCCTCTTGTTTTGTTTTCTCCCTGATATGCTTGAAACACAGACTAACACGGCTACCACTTCAAAAATTAAAATAGAAGAGTTAGTCTGTAACGTGCCACAACGTTTTCTGTCTTTTGGTTTTTCTCTCTCTGTGGTATGCTTGAAACACAGACTAACACGGCTAACAGTTCAAAACATTTTCTAGAGATTTATGTTTACCTTTCCCCCCTCCTCTAAGTCTAACCCCCACCCCGCGTATTCGTTGCTTGAATAATTTCTGACACGAAATAATTATTATTAACCCAGTGACGCCAGCGGCCGCTGTGGGGCGCCCGAGATCTACTCTGGCTCCCGCCACCCTCCAACCTCGCCACCCCCCACTCCTTGCCGGCGCTAAAGAAGGGCTCTCCTGGCACAGACGCGGCTCGGAAGGGCTGGCGGTGGGGGGCGGGGAAGGAAAAGGATGGAGGGGGGGGAATGAGGAGGGGGGTAGGGAGAGGAGGACGAGAAGCGAGGCTTTCTTCTGTAATACCCTCGCTGCTGGGGAGGCTTTGCTACAAAACAGACTCAGGCGGGGAGGGCAGGGGGAGCGGTGTCGTGAACTCCCGGGGCAAAGGAGACACCCCAGGGGGGCAGGGCGGGGATGGGCTGCTACTGTGAGGGGAAACGGGCTCCCTCCAACCCTCTCCCCCGTCCCCCCCATCTCAGGCTCTTTGCGCGCCACCCGCGAAGGAGGTGCTTTTCAGCTCCTCAGGGAAAGAGGAAGGAGCCCTCGCCAGGGCAGCCCCGGTCCTCGCCTCCTCTCAGGGCGGCCTCGTCCCTTTGAGAGAGCCGGTAGTGGCTCTCGCCGGGAGGCGTCGCCAAGTGGTTAAGGCGCTGACTGGGGGGAAGGGAGGTCGGCAGTTCAAAACCCGAGGGCTGCAGGGAGGAATGAGCGCGGGTCTCTGCCCCAGCTCCTGCCAGTTCGAAAGCAAGACGTTGCAAGTAGAGAAACAGGGACCAATTCGGTGGGAAGGTAAACAGCGTTCCGTGCACTCTGGTGTCTAGTCATGCTTGCCACATGTCCACGGAAACGTCTGCAGAAGCAGGCAGCACTGGCTCTTCAGCTATAAGCAGAGATGAGCACTGAACCCTAGAGTCGGACACGACTAGCTTTGGAGCAAGGGTGACCTTTTCCTTTACAGCCCCAGACCGCTCAGTGCACTCTCTGGGCGGTTCAGAAGGTAATGAGCATTTTTGCCTCACCATGCTGGGGACACATTTTGCCCCCCCCCCCGAAGGCTGGAAGGCTGAGTCCACCTTTCGGGTCGCTTGAAGAGAAACCTCCCCACCGCCCAGGCCGGAGAGCCCGAGAAGGCGGCGGCGGGGCTTGCCTTTCCAAAAGAGCCAAGGTCGCCGGAATAGGCCCGAAAGAGGCTCCCCAGCAGCGCCAGCCTTCCCGCTCTTTCTCTGGAAGCCAAAGCCACACAAAGGAGACGCGGCGGGTGGCATGGAGGGATGCCCTCCCTCTCTTCTGGTGGGGGAGATAGTGATGACGTTTATTTTTTAAAGCATTCTCCCCCCCACCCCCTCTATGACACCTCTGCTGAGGGAATGGGATGCTCAGAAAGAGCCTCGTCCAAGACTGTGGTGTTTTTGAACCACAATCGGGAGTACCCTGGTAACAGCAACCTTTTTATGCAGGCTACTCTTTCTCACACTGACCAGGTAAAATCAAAACCAATGCAGAATGGAGGTGATATCTTTTATAGGGTCACTTTAAAAAATAAAACATTGCAAGCTTTCGTGACTAAAAGGTCACTTCTTCAGGACAATTCTCATGGCATGGTGTTCAAGCCAGGTTGGTTTGCTTAGATGTTACATAGGAAAATAGACAGCAGGCTATATCTTTTTACAATCCAAAGGCAGGGAGCCAGGGATCGCATGCTACCTTCCCCAAATAGCCCTCTTTGAAGCTGAGAGCTTTGTGTGTGTGTGTGTGGGGGGGGATTCAAACCCAGACCTCCAGAATTGGGCAACAAATTCACTTTACCAACTAGGGGTAGTTTTGGCAGTGTCATGTCTGGCCTAGAATCTAGACACAAAAGAAGAAGAAGAAGAAAAGGCTGAGGGACCTATCCTCTCTCTCTTCTCCCTCCCCGTTAGGATAAAGAAGGTGGTGGGTTAGGTTTGGGAATTCTAGTAGCAGAAGATCTGGGGAAAAGCCACTGGAAAACCCTTCTCTCTTTTTCTGCCTTTGCTCTGCTGTGGAGCGCATGATCTATGAAAGGCGCAGATCTGTGGGCAAAAGGTTATATACTAGGATGAACCATACATGTTGATCCCAAGCTGAACAACTATACCCGAAAGCAGCTTACAATGAATGCGGTTATCAGTGCCGAGGTCTTTTAGACATGACCTCAGGAAGGATTGGGGAGGGGTTAAGAAGCAGCTAGGTTTATTGTTAGTTTAGAAATTGCTCTCACAAGTCCAAACCAGAAGGCAACCACGAGCAAAGCAGCAATTCCAAAGAGTATGGTTTGCAGACGTTCCTTTTATAACAAAATAAGGGTAGGAGAAAGAGAGAACGAAAACTGTTGTTAGGACGTTTTACAGCATGATGCCAATTTTTCAAGAGAAATGGTCCAAAAGCTTCTCTGGGAATGTCCCCCTCCCGGGATGTTTCAAACCGTATTAAAGATTAAATTGGACCACAAAATGAAATAACTGGTTTGTTGAATTGAAGACATCAGAGCCTAATTGCAGTAATTTCAACATTTTGTGAAAGAGATTTCAAAGAATAAATAAAATAAATAAATTGAGGCTACTCTCTTTAGTACACTGTCCAGGAGTTTTTAAAAAAACTATTGAACATACTGTAGTAGCAATTACTTCTAAGTAAACATAAACAGGATTGTACTGTATCCTCTAAAGATTACAATTACCATCGGATAACAAAGGCTTCTTAAGGATGAGAGGAAATTGAGGTTGTTATTTTGAATATTCATTTGAAATTTAGATTTAAAAATAAATAAAAATTTATAGTTGGAAAGGTAAGAACCAGCAGAGAGGTGGGTTCTCTCAGCCACTAACACAACAAAAACAAAATCCTGCACGCATTCACGTCTCCTCAAATCAAATCGAAACTATTGCAATGCCCTAATTAACGTAATTAGGATAATAAGGCTGCCTATATGTGGTAAGACAATGTGTACAAACAACTTTATTTAATGTATACGACTAATCAGCTGTGCGTGCCTCCTTGAATGCGTTGCTGTAATAAAACTCACCCTCGTCCGCCCAAACAATCAAATACAAATTAGTTTAATGATTGTGCCTGCTTGAATGTCTTCCAGATCCACAGGCGGAGGGGAAATAAATAGCACTGCCCTTATGTATCTGCCTCCCCTACTGACCAAGGACTATTGGTGCCTCCCCGGACTTGGCCTTGGAAGTCTTGGGGCCTTGAATAAACCGAGCAGGGAGGACAGGCCATTAATTGAACGAAGCGGGCCAGAAGCCGAAAACTTTCTCTATACTGGGTCTCCGGCCTAGTCTCACCGATCGGTTGGCCCTGAGGGGACCATAGCTTTAGGAAAGACAGGAGAGGTTTCCTCGAGGCTGTCCTCTTGGGGCTACACTTTCTTGGGTGTCATCCCTCCCCCAAAACTTGACTAAACTTTGGAACAAAGTTCCAAATACCGTACAACAGTTAAGTATTTCAGGTGCCACAATGTTTTCGACTTTTTGTTTTGTTTACTCTCTAATATGCTTGCACAGACTAACAGGGCTACCATTTCCAAAATGTCAATTTTGGAACAAAGTGGCACAAGATCAGGCCACGGCTAGGCCAATTGTTTTTTAGGATCAACCAAAGGACAAGGTAGCCGTTCAAGAGACTGTAGGTCTGTCGAGGGAAATCACCTTCCCTCAGACTTTTCAGGACTGGACCTTGGGAGTTTAGATCTCGGAACTGGGGGGAGATCTATTTATTATTTTTGGAGGGAAGAACTTCGATCCTCACATACACTTTTGGAGCTCAGGACTAAGACTCGAACTGTTAGCTCTTGGCTTAAAGCGATCAATTTACCAAGTAACAAGGCTCTTGTGGCTGTTGTTTCACCTTGCTCCACAGGATTGCTTAAAACGCAGCATGACTCTTCTTCCACCCCACAAATAAAAACCGAGAGCCTATTCGGCAGCAAGGCTTCCCCATCTTTATAACTTGGCAAGTTGGTCGCCTGTATTTGTATTCACCTGCAGACCAGAGGTATACATAAAACATTTCTCCCTCGCCCCTTCCTTTCCCGCTTAGCTTTTGATCACCTACTTTCCAACCCAGAAAGCTGTCAAGCCGGAGTACCAAGAGGCGGGTTTCAAGAACCAACGGCACCCATAATAATATTTGTTGAGAAAGTTGTGCTTCAAAAGAGTAACCCACGGAGCTCGACTGTTTAAGGCCCCCACCCCCTGCATAAATCGGAGGGAGTTCTTGCCCTCGATTTTAACTGCTTTGCAGATCGGTCAGGAGGAAGAACCGTCTTGACCGAGAAAACGGGTTGTCGGTTTGTCCACACCTTAGCCAAGTATCGTTTACGTGGCAGGAAGCGCTCAAAGCGTTAAGGGATCCAGGATCTCACAGACATGAGTAGACGGCCTGGAAGGGGGCGGGGCAATGCCACTGAAATCGGGGAGAAACCCACCGCCTATTACCTGCCTTGCTCAGGGTTTGCCTTTTAACGCCTTGACGGTCGTTCCCGCCCCCTCCCCGGGCAAAAGCACTAGCTTGTAAGAGAGCTTCAGAGATCCTTCCCAATCGTGGGAGAAACAGGACGATTTAAAATTGTCCTTCACAGATCTCCTTTGCGATCTTTTCAAGCCTTCTAACTGAAGCACCCAAAACTCCCAGACAGACACAATTTCTTCAGTCCTTTTCTAACTTTTCCCTTTGGCGAGAACTATTTTAAGCGAGAAGCAAGTTTACCTGGAGGGAGCTCAATCCCCGTCCGTCCACCCACCCACCCTCCGCAAACCAATGGCCTTTCCCATTGAAAGTGGGAACCAGGCTGTCAGAAACGAATCACAATCGTTCTGAAAGGAGATCCTTTACTCCAGAAGGAGGAGGGAACAACAATGCAAAGGCATCGCAAAGAAGCAAAAGAAACCAGTCTATTTATGTTTTCATTCCCTGAACAACTACCCCAGCCATCTGCAAGTCACCCCAATGTTTGCTGATCTGTAAAACAACCTAGACTGAACTGGGATGCCACAAATCGAAACTCAAAAGGTTGTTTTTTAAATATAAAACGGATATTCTGATTATGAATTAGATGCAAATCCCAACTACTGAGACGGCAAACGTGGTAAAAATTGAGATGCAAGGAGGGGGGGAGAGAGAATCTCTTTTCTAACACAGGCACCAATTCCAGCCTTCCCCTTCCCCCTTTTACAGTAATGGGGCTTTTCCTGAAGGAAATAAGTGATTGGAAATTTGAAAGGTTCAGTAACTGTATCACTTCCCAATTATTCATAACCTCTTTATACATTTTCCCAAGCTTAACAGTCAAAGTACACAAGAAATCGTAGTGTGTGGAGGGGGGGTGGAATGTGGACTTTCAGATTTAGACATTCAAGATAATATGTGTTTGTGCTTCAGGCTCTTGCAGAGTTGAGGTTTGGTTACCTAGATCAGAACATATTTGCAGCCCGGGAAACACTAATCGCTCCCAAACACAAAATTAATACCACTCTGGAAGTTCTTTTCCTAACCCTTTTCGCTAAGTTCAACAGCGGTTGCCTTAAATTAAAACTGGCACACGCATGCCTGGGGTATGTCTGTTTCCTAGACTTCTCTAAAACTGCTCTGGATATACAGTATATATATATATACTCCTATAAATTGTTTTTGAATAGAAGGATTTGTTTAAAAAGAACATACATGTATTTTTTAAACAAATCCTTCTATTCAAAAACAATTTATAGGAGGAGTCGTTGATTATAATGGAGACTTATTTGAAAGTACACGTATTTGCAGCACAATCCACTGCATATTTCATCATAAATAAATCCTACTGAATTCCCTGAGACCTACTTTTATATGTAGACTCAATGTCAAATTTAACATGATTTGCGAATAGTTCTGATTTCAGCCATCCAACACGATTTTATACGTGCTCCCTTGATTTAAGTCTCACTGTTTTCAGCGACGCTTAAGCCCATATAGCAAAGAAACAAGACTGAAGCCTTAGATGTCCATATAAATCTTGCAACTGGGAAGGAACAAACTGAAATGCATTGTTTCCACTAGATTACTATTTTGTTTACTTATCCTGGAAAGAAATGGTAATGGCTTTTTTCAAAACACATCAAAGTATACATGTTAGACCCACAATTCAGACATGCCATTATATTGCCTTTTCTTACTTTTTTAAAATTCCTGCTTCTACCAACATGTTTTAGAAGTTTTTGAAATTAAGTAATTAATTAATGCGCTTTTGTAAAGGGAAGTTTATAACCTAGTTATTTTCTCCAGTAACATGTGCAGGCATTACTGTAAACACTGAGGTAGGGTAGTACAAACACTGGCTAGGTCTCAGATACTAACTTCATTAAAGCTTTCGGCTGCTTTCTGCTCAAGTTTCAAATCGCCTCACTTTTAAAATCCTTCCCGTTTTCAAACTCTACTTCTGTATCACCCAAACCTTTTCACTGGTTTTAAACAGGACAAAGTAAGTATATATTTAGAAACGGCACAAAGACAGCTGTATTAAACGTATTTTACATAAAGTAAGCTTCTGGAACTCGGCAGCCCCCCCCCCCCGAAACATTTAGGATTCGACCAAAGATGTGATATCATTACACTGTAATCCTAGCATGTCATTTTAGAAGTCAACCCCATCCAGGGTCAGCAGAGAATCCTACGCAGCCGGACTAAATAAACCTCGGGACACTAAATAACTAGTATTGGTGAGATTTTTGCTTCCTCTCAGACCATGGTCCAGCTGTGCCAACTTCACTGCCAAAAGGCCAGAGAGCAAAGGGCGGGCAAGGGAAACATCGACGCTCAGCAAGGGGAGGTGAGTCCCTCCAAGCACATGTTCGCCTGTCTCTTATCCGGCCCGGGATGGCGAGCAAATGAAGCGACCGCAGTCTTGACTTTTTCTAACGGAATCGAACTCCTCGTCAAATGACAGGCAAACTAATCGGTGTAATTGCTTTGCGGATCTAGGCAGTTTCGCTCGTACCACGCGAAGGATTCGTGGAAAGACGGTGGCTTGCTTTCCACTTCTAAAAAAAACAAACAAACAGCCAGATTTACATGCTCGTCCAGAAACGTAAACAGCAGCCCGTACAGCAGTCAGAGGAGGAGAAAACCGGAAGGGTTCCCTCACTGAAACAACAACTGGGGAGGGGTGGGGGACACAAAACTCTCTCGCGGCTTTGGATATTCCAGCCTTGAAAGAAAGAAAGAAAGAAAGAAAGAAAGAAAGAAAGAAAGAAAGAAAGAAAGAAAGAAAGAAAGAAAGAAAGAAAGAAAGAAAGAAAGAAAGAAAGAAAGAAAGAAAGAAAGAAAGAAAGAAAGTAAACAACCCTCAGAAGCTGGACATAAAAGCCAACACAGCCTCCGATTCTTTCCACCTCACTTTTAACCAAAGTACTAGAACGAAACTCTTTCATTTACAAGAGACTGGCGTGGATCACTAGCTGTTTCATTTTATAGAAAAAGAGTACGGCGATTGCAACTTTCTTCAGCCCTCTTTCCCTTTTGTGCGGATCTAAACCCTCCTCCTTCTCCTCCAAGTCCCCTTTTTAAGGGTAGGAACTCCTGTTGGATCTTTCTCAACATTCCTCCACCCTTTATGTAGCCTTCAAAGAAACGGGAGCTGATCCCCACAAATATTTCCCTTATGGGTCGCTTGAATCTCAACATTTGCCACACATTCCTTCTGAAGTGCAAGTCACCCGCGGGCCGCTGGGCCGATTGTTTATTCCTGAGGCACGAGTTTATCCTTTTGCAAAAGCACCCCACCACCACCACACACACTCCCAAATCTCAAGACGACGAGCCTTTCTTCAAGGGATGGGGAGGGTAAACTCAAAAGCAACCTCCACTCCTTGTTGACAGAAAAAGCAAACCGAACCAATGCCTGCAGTTGTCAATGAAGTTGAACCAATGTCTGAAGATGGATAGATATCTTCCATTAGCTTGGTGAAGGCATTACATTCGTTCAGAAATGAATATTGAAGAAGAGTTTATTTGTGGAAGGAAGGAAGGAAGGAAGGAAGGAAGGAAGGAAGGAAGGAAGGAAGGAAGGAAGGAAGGAAGGAAGGAAGGAAGGAAGGAAGGAAATTCAATCCTCAAAAGCTCGATAGAAGGGCCAAATCATATACAGTACCATATCTGATTTGCTTTCTTTGGAAAAAGAAGCGCTCCTTTAGTCCCAATTCTGATGTCTGTCGTTGGGGATGGGTGGGTGGGTTGAGACTTTTGGAGTGGGGGAGGGGAGAGAGGAAAGGGCCTCCCTTTCGAACGGGGTTCTCCGTTTCTCTCTTTCCCAAGACAAAAAGCAGCACGTTTTTAGGGACTTGTTTTTAGGGACTTCGTCTTTCAGACCGGAAACCTCGGCGCCAGAACACAAACCACACCTGGGCCACCGAGCTCTGTACACGTGATTCCCGGGCCCCTCTCCCCCGTCGCGGCCGGAAACGTGCGAGAAAAAGGCCCACCTTCCCTCCAAGACCACCGAAATGTCCTGCAGAGGGCAGAGGCTGCCCAGTTTTCCACTCCTCAAGCCACCCCCCCCCCTCGCGACTATTTCTTCTTCTAAATACAAACCATTCGGCGAGCTATTGACCAAGGGACATCCAATCTATAGCCAGCTTAAGCATGTTCCCCAATCAGCATTTCTGTGGCCGCAAAACACTCCTTCTTTCTGTCACTTGGCTTTCGAGACTATTGATAAGATCATTTAGCTGAATCTGTTTGCGACGCGTGTAGTATTGACTAGGAGTTAGAAAAGATGATTAAATCTAATAAGCCTGGAAACAATCATTAACGGGAGGAAAGGTAGCAGGCAGAAGGAGGAGGAAGTGGAGTTCGTAGGGGATGGTGGGAGAGAGTTGGAGGTGACACCACTAACCAACTTGACACCATTGCTTAAATTGAGCCCTGAGGCAGCCCAACAACTTATGATCCTCCGCAGGCCGTCAGCTATTGACTCAAATGAAAGCAGGACTGCCCCCCTTGGCTTCGTCTCAACGAGAATCCAATCACATTCATTCGGACCAAAGCCAAAGCTCCACTGAAATGTACATGCGATCCTCCTGCTACACACATACACACAAAACACACATTGTTTGTTTGCATTGAGAATGCAATGCCTTGACCAAGCTATGGTGCTGATCATCTAGGTCCCCTATGTGCTTACCTGAGGGGAAAGTTCAATTGATATTAACTTTTGTCTCTTGATATAAAGTATTTCAAGTATCCTAATTTTAACTTCTGTTCCCTTTACTATTCTATGCTGGTCTTGGACTGTAATAAATATTTGATTTGAACTGAATTTATATTAAAGAGACTTGCCCCTAAGAAAGCTTCCTTAATACTGCAGTCCAGTTTCAGTTTAATTGTTCATTAATTTTGAATCAAGTTGTACATCAGACAGAGGTCAGCAGAAATGAATATTGAGGAAGAGTTTACTTGTCAAAGAAAGAAAGGAAGGAAGGAAAAAAGAAAATTTAACCTTCAAAAGCTGGACAGACAGAAGGGCCAACATGCAGCCTATTAGACAAAAACATTGCTTTGTTTGTCTACAACACAAGTCACATGCCTAGTTACTTCTAGGTGAGCACCACCAAGTAAATGCCTACACCTAAAGTATTAACAGCATTTAATTGCAAATAGCATGTATTTGTATTTTTTGGAATAGTACCCATATTTGTGTTTATGTCCATAAGTAAAGAGCCACAAAACTGATGGCTCTGTAGCTTTAAAGAAAACCCACACAAGAATTTGGCATATAACAATCCAAAAATCTCATACTTTGAAATAGGTCTAGAATTTCGATCCAATCAAGCCTTTTCTAGAAAATGGTGTTGTCCTTGTTGGTCTGATGGGAACTTTTAAAAAGTGAGTGTTTAGGATCCCAGCCCAATATTCAACAACTTCTATGTAAGTTTATGTAGATTTGTAATAGACTCCAGAAAGGTGTAAAATGTCCCCAGGTCTTGGCACTTGGGTGCCAAGAAAAGCTGGTTTCCAGAGAAATCAATTCCCAGAATGTCAACCCCATGCAGAAATTAAAGCCCCAGACTTTAAAAAATCATTGATGCTAATGAGGCCTTATTCCTATCCCATTATACCAACTACCTGAGTTACACCAGCAAAATCTGTGAAAAAATTAGTCATACACTCCATTCCAAACATTCATGAGTAAGAAGGAAGTTTGGACAATTCAAAGCAACAGCAAAACTAGATTATATTCCCTTCCGTAGGGATGTATATGTACACTTCAAAGAACTGCACCATCACTCATTATTGTTTTGGTTTGGTTTCTTCTTCTCTCAAATGGAAAATAAGAGATATGCCAATAAGTCGAACAAACTATCAAAAGTCTTGTGTATTTCCATTTTATGTAGATAATAAAATATTACTTTAACATAAATATATAAGGATCTCTGCGCTTTTATTTTTCCCCACGAGCACATCCAAATGTACCAAAAAAAAACAAAGAATTTCTTCAAAGAGACTGACTTTTAAAAAAATTACATCCCATATAGTTGTTTTTTCACCTACTCATTTAAAGCTACAGAAAGAACAGTTTCCAGAATCTCTTTACTTCAAAAGAAATAAATATACATTGAGGCAGCCCACTTAAAAATGATACGAAAATATTTCCCTGGGTAGCATTTAAGAAAAAAGAAAGAAAGAAAGAAAATAGACAAATAAAACATTTAAACTAGTTCTGCATGTCAAAGGACAATTATTAAACATTATATACAGCATGGTAAGGTTTGCTTGGTAACTTCTTAAAATTTTAAGTAAACCTATCCAAAAGTTTAGGAGAGGATGTGGCTCCCCTAAACTCTCATTTCTGACCTTACCCAGAAATTAATAAATTTCATTTTGCCACTTTTTCTGCCCTCAGCCTGAAAATGGTTTCTGAAAAAGTTTGTTCTCTTCCAAACAACTGTGACCAACTGCAGCTACCGTATAGTACTGTACGTTTTACAGACCTCCATGCCCATATCCTTCTGAAGTGGGGGAGAGGGGAAGAGGAGGAATCACAATAGTGTAAAAATGGAATAAAAATCAAGAAAGAGGGTTCCCAGGAAGCTATATTTGACTTCAGAAGGGAAGGAAGGAAAAGAGAACAATATGGGAACAACCTGGCACTTGGTGGGAAGACCACTGACTAATAAAATATTAAATCCCACCTATCTACTCCAAGTTTCTCAACAATCTTAAGCATCCTGTTAGGCAAACTTTTGTTACATTTTTTTAAAAAGTTGCAGGCAACTCCCATCTTTTGTGTGTGTGTATGCTCAGTAGATGTTTCAAAATGTGACGGTCACTATCACAGTTTCAAGGCTTATGCCATCACCCAATATAGGATAAAATTTACAGCTTCAAATCCTCTTTCCTGCCTTTTCCTCCTCTCTCAAATATTTTTTTTTTGGGGGGGGGGGATTCATGAGAAGTGTTAATTGTCTTCTATCAAGAAAACACATCCATTAAAATGACAAATAAGAGGGAGAAGGACTGATGGGGAAATTGCATTTCGATTGCTTTGTGTTCAATTCACTTGGCTATCTTCAGAGCAGAGAGAAAAGTTGATGGAATTAAATTGGTCCCCCTTTCCATGCATTGCATTATGCTGAGATATTTAAAAAGCTGTGGGATATGCTAAAAATTAAGAAGAAATATATTGGATAGAATCCCTCCCTCCCTCCCCACATATGAACACCATAGATCATGGTCTTCAAATACGTTTACTTGGAGGTGAGTCCCATTCAGTTCAATGTAAGTAAGCCTTTCTACCTTTTCAACTTTAACCCCACAAATTTTTAATGAAGGCAAGAACTGTTCAAAGTACACCCTTCCTTTTCGAAGCTGTATTTTGTACAATCTACATCTTCACTAAAGTCAGTAGCAAAGCTGCCATTGGGATGAATGGGTCTGAGCTTGCAGGCAACAAGAAGCTGTTCCTAGACCTCTTATGTTATAGGAGGATTGAGATAATATGAAACAAAAAAGCAGTTCTACCTAAAGGGGTGAGATGTCCCTCCGGAAGGTCTTACCTTCTTCGTTAAAGCAAGGGAAAAGAAAGCAGACAGATGTCAAGACCACAGCTTGAAGTGCTAACTCTCAGGCACCTTTGCTTGTGTCAGGCCCACTAGAACTCACTTCCAAGGGATTCTCCCTGCAGACCCGGTGGAAGGGTTTGGAGTTGAATCTCCCCCATTTAGAAAAGATGTCACCATCCCTGTCTCAGGGCAGGGTGATGTTGGATACTCAAGGTACACAGATAACTTCCTATACAAGCTATTCATTAACCTCTCTCTTTCTCTGTATGTGTGTGTCCGTCTTTCTCTTTCCCCCATCAAAAAGATCTAATCCCAGTTTCATTATTTTCATTCACAGTGTGCTTTCTGTTGGAAAGTGTGGCTAGGTGTCACTCTGTTCTTAGCCTGCCCACACCATGCACAATTCTTGTGTCACCTTTTTTATCCAGTGGGACTTAATTTACCCCAAATTGCTCCTCTAGCCTCTATAAATATCCTTCACCCTCCAGATCCTTACCTAGATTCTCCCAGTCTATGCCACCCTCTCCCTCCCTCATTTATGCACATGCTTCTCTTAACCTACACACACAAACACAAGCACACACATCTGCTTGTCTCCAAGTAATTCCAGGGCCGCACTTCTGGAAAGTGGCAGGAGTATCCTTCCCACCCTCTGTTTTCTGTCCTCTTTCTTACACTTCCTTCAAGGTCTACTTAAGACTACAGAACCCGACCTTCCCACTCTGGAGTCGAGCGATCATAGAAAGAGGAAAGGAAGGTCACCTCCACTTGAAGGCTGCGCCTGAAACTTAGCACCCACACAAGAGAGGAAAGCACAGGCTGCACAGTTTGGGGACTTGTCCCTCCGCACCGGGAGGTGGGAAATGCAAGTCATTTTCCCCAACAAGGCATGAAAGGGAAATACAACATGTAAACTTCTATTGACTTGCAGTGCAAATGCAGAGTTTTCTCTTTTTGAAAAGGAGGATGCCTCTCCTCTAACAATACTTGTGTACTCCTTGTCCTACCAGTATTTCCTACCCCCCCCCTTAAAAATCACCCTAAAGGTAAAGTGTACTCCAGCTCAACATAGCATCTTTCTTGTATTCTGGGGTACCTTTGGCTCACCGCTAAGCCTGACTAACTTTTTCCCTCTATGGGTGGGTGGCGGCGGCGGCGGCTTTGCACCTCCTCCTCCACAGATTGGAGTCTTACCGAGCTGTGGCTGGGACGAAGCAGGGAAGAAAGAAAAGGGGGGGGGGGGTTGGGGCAGGTGGCAGGCACGCACTCGCCCCTTTTGCGCCCGCGCACACACGCACACGCACAAACGCACACATCCTTATACTCACTGCACTTCGTCGCCTGATTACTCGCCTGTAACGGTCAACACACCCCATTCACCATCACACACTTTGCTACCGTTCAAAGGATAGTTCAGTGCAGACGCCTTCCCGCCTTCTCTTGCTTTTGTTTTGTCTGCTTTTGTTTGTTTGTTGTGTTTAGAGAGGGGGAGCAAACCAATCAGAAGGGTTGGAGGAGTTTGGGGGGGGGGTTAAGAGGAAAGGGGCCAAGGGTCTCCCCCGCTCTCCGGCTATTCCTCCTCCTCCTCCTCCTCCTCCTCCACCGCCCCCCCGCCGCCCCCGCCCCCACAGCCCCGTTTCCGCCGTCGGCGGAGTTCACTGCACAGGAGTCTGTACCCCGTGGTGCGGCGGCGGCGAGTCCCTGCTGGCCCCATACACGTCCTCGGCTCCCGGCAGAGCCCCTCCCGGGGGAGTCATGCGTTTCTCTTTCTGCCTCCTGTTACAAAACCACACGCGGACCACCTCTTTCTCGAGCTGGAGGCTGTCCGCCAGCGAGGTGATCTCCTGGGCGGAGGGCTTGGGGCACTTGAGGAAATGGCTCTCGAGGGCGCCCTTGACGCTCACCTCGATGGAGGTGCGCTTTTTCCGCTTGCGCCCCTGCGCGGCGATCTTGTCGATGCTGGTGGGGCTGCCCGACGACGAGTCCGCCTCCTCGAGCCACTTGTTCAACAGCGGCTTCAACTTGCACATGTTCTTGAAGCTCAGCTGCAGCGCCTCGAAGCGGCAGATGGTGGTCTGCGAGAAGACGTTGCCGTAGAGGGTGCCCAGGGCCAGGCCCACGTCCGCTTGGGTAAATCCCAGTTTGATCCGCCGCTGCTTGAACTGCTTGGCGAACTGCTCCAGGTCGTCCGAGGTCGGCGTGTCCTCGTCCGAGTGCGCCTCCGGGTGGTGCGGGTGGTGGTGGTGATGCGAGTGCAGCGGATGCTGCTGCTCGTGAGGATGCTGCTCGTGAGGATGCTGTTGTTGTTGCTGCTGCTGCTGCTGCTGCTGCGAGAGGTGATCCGGGTGGTGGGGAGGCGGCCCCGGCGGCGGCCCTGGCGGCGGCGGCTCCTCGTGGGCGTCCCGCAGGCCGTGGTGGTGCATGCCCGGCTGCCCGGAGCCCAGCATCCCGTTGACCGTGAAGCCCGGCGGCGGCTGCGAGTAGAGGAGGCCGCCCTGGCCGCCGCCGTTGGACGCCGCCATGCCGGGCGGCAGGTGAGCCGCGCCGCCCGTCCGCCACGCCACGGCGGCGGCCACGGCGGCGTGGTGGCTGCCGGCGTGGTGCACCAAGTGCGGCGGTCTACCGGGCGGCGGCGGCTGGTGATGCTGCGGCGGTTGCAACTCGTCTCCCCGGCCGCCGGCCTGCACCACCGAGGGCTTAATGTCCTGCTGGCCCAACGGGCTGGTCGACCACGGCGAGTCTCCTCCGCCTCCGCCACCGCCTCCTCCTCCTCCGCCGCCGCCGCCTCCTCCGCCGCCGCCTCCGCCGCCTCCGCCGTGGGACAGCGCCGCGATCCACTGGTGAGCGTGGCTGAGCGGATGCCCATTGCTCTGGAGCGCGTAGTCCGCCTGTACCAGCGCCTGGGCGTCCCGGTAGCCGGCGCCCGGCTGCAGGCTGCCCGGCGCCTCGGCGTGGCCCATGGGCGAGGCGGTGGTGAGCAGGCTGTAGTGGCTAGACGCTGTGGTCGCCATGACTCTCCGAGCCGGACTGAGGGCTCCGCTTAAAGGCGCCGCGCATTTGACAGCTACTTTTCCGCCCGGGGCTCCGCTCGCCGCGCGCTTCCCCCGCAAGTCCGCTTGGCAGAGCCCACGGCAAAGGCACGCGTCCCCGCTCCTCCCTCCCCCCGGCCCCCATTGGCTCCCTGCGCTTTGATTTACGTGGAGACCTCTAGCAACCGGCGCAGGGGGAGCCTCCCATTGGCCCCGGCCTCGGCGCTGACACCACGCCCCCACCCCCAGCACCGGCTCTGGCGCCCTCCCTCCGCCCGCACACACATACCCCCCCCCCCGCGCTCCGCTCTGCCTTTGTAATCAAACTCTGAGGAAAGAGAGAAGGAAAAGAAATGCAGGCGGGCGGGAAGGCAGGAAGGCAGGAAGGAAGGCAGGAGCGCGCCAAAAGGAAGGGAAAGAAAGCAGGAGTAGGAATAGCGGGAAAGGCGGGTGGGGGGGCGAAGCGAGAATACGGCGGGGCGAAAGAAGAGCAGCGCGGTCGCTTCTGGCTGCGCTGGCGAAGTCCTGATTTTGTTCTTCAACCTCTTTCCCTTGTCTATTCCCCGTGTGAACTACTTAGGAGACCGAAGAGTGCAATAAATAGGCATGGCATTGTTGAAAGGGTAGCCGATTTAACTCTGCATTTCAAGCATCTCTGAGAGTAAACGAAACCAAAGGACAATTTTTTAAAAAACTAACTATCGTATTTTAAGGCGAGCTTTCGTGGATCAAGTCCACTTCGTCAGACATAAGAGTGAGACCCCATGGCATCAATTTATATACATCAGGTACAGCTTCGTTTAGTTAGGTATTGCTTGTAAAAAGCTATATTGATTCGTATCGCCGTCATCGGCTGCTACTCTTATCCGAATATATCTTTTTCCTGGAAGTCATTTTCACAGTTGATGGATGTGTCTCTGGTGACTCAATAAACTGATCCTGGCATGAAACATGCGACCACACACATTAATATACTTTATCTATCTATCTATCTATCTATCTATCTATCTATCTATCTATCTATCTATCTATCTATCTATCTATCTATCTATCTATCTATCTATCTATCGGTGACGTATACTTATCTGTCATGCTAACCATTGTGTGCCTCTGTACCTGATGTGTATAAACTGATGCCACGAACTCTCACTCTTATGTCTGATGAAGTGGACTTGATCCACGAAAGTTCACAGTTAAAATACAGCAGTTATTCTTTAAAGTGCCACAGCGTTGTTGTTATTTGTCTTTTTGTTTACTCTCTAATATGCTTTAATATGCTACATGGGAAGTGAAAAACATTTGCTTGTGTGTGGGGTTTTTTTTTTTTTTGAGGGGGAGGGATGGGGAAACTGAGCAGATGACGCAGAACCCCCGATGAAAACCCAACCCGTTGGAGTGGGACAAAACCCACCCAAGCCCCTGCCTCTGTTTACGGAACCGCAACGAGAGGACAAAGTGACCACACGCGCGCGCTGGGGAGAAGATGCTCTCCGGTGGATGTCCGCCCTGTGCCCAAACTTGAGGGCCTTCTTTTCTAAGCCTAGGGGGACGAGGGTCTTCTTCTTTCGGAGTCCTCCCTCCTCTCTTCCCCCCTTCCCCCTCCAGGATGAGCCCGGGGACTTCCGCTATTATTTCCCGGAGATTGTTTGGCAACAAACCCAGATTCTTTAGCGCTCCTTGGCGGAGGTCAGGCTGGCAACTTCCTGCACACGCTTCCCTACCAAAGCGACTGGCGTCCGAGCCCTTAGGGTAGGAGAAGAACACCCGATATTACTTTGGGGCTCGTTTAGACAGACGTCAAGGTACAGCCCAGCCCACCCCCTTCCCAAGAAAGTGCGCAGAGCCCTGCAGCCTCAGTGCGGAGCGACTCTTTGCTTTCCCCCCCTCCCCCCTTGTCCCTTTGAGCCCAAGTCATCCAAGAGAAGCAAACCTCTTGCTCCCTTTGCACAATGGCAGGATAAGAATGATGGGGAAGGGGTGGGTGAGAAGAGGCGGGAGGGGGAGAGGAGGAGGAGGAGGGAGAGAACAGAGGAGATGCTGTCGCTCCCTTGCAAGTCTCCAAACTGCCCCAGCAGCAGGTGTTGCCCCGGAGAACAAAACTAGGATTCGCTAGGACTTGCGAGGCTTAGCGATCTGCTAAGCACAGAGGCAAAGCAGAGCTGGCTTTGTTCGCAGAGGTTCTCGCTCCCTGGGGGACCACCACCATGTTTACAGATCAGCAACTTATGTTTCAGACCCAAGCGCCCCCATTGTAGCATTATCTGCGTCCTGCGGTGGATGACTAACCCTTCTTCTTCTTCTTCTTCTTCTTCTTCTTCTTCTTCTTCTTCTTCTTCTTCTTCTTCTTCTTCTTCTTCTTCTTCTTCTTCTTCTTCTTCTTCTTCTTCTTCTTCTTCTTCTTCTTCTTCTTCTTCTTCTTCTTCTTCTTCTTCATCATCATCATCATCATCATCATCTGCTGCTGCTGCTGCTGCTGTTCCTCCTCCTCCACTATCTCCGTAGTTATCCTAACCTACTCAGAAGAAAGCACGGTTGAATTCAGGGGGGTTTAGTCTCGAGTGAATAAGTATATAGAGTTGCACTCTAAACGTAATATGTCTGATGAACGTTACAGAAAGCGGCCCGGTGGAGGTCTGTGTTGAGCGCAACGGGACTCTTAAACGGGGAAGACATGGCGACCTAGCAGGCTGGAGCAAAGGTTCAGGTCTGAGCCGAAAGAGAGTCAGAGTGTTGTTGTGTGAACAAACTAATCTGGGCAGGACAGACTGGATGCTCCAAGCCTTCCATCGTTACCTTATTGTGGAGTAAGAGCTGAGAATTTACCACCACAATCACCACTATCCCGGTCCCGTCAGGGATAAGCAGCTTTCTTGAGAAAAGTGAAGGGTTATTTCCCCCAAACTAGACATAGTTCTTAGTGGATTAGGCATGCTCATGTGAACATGATGCCCACAGATAGGAGAAAAGAAACCTATTTTCTCAGCGGAGGTAGGGGTGCTGAAGGCTTCATCTCCCCCAGTTGAACCGAAGTTGAAGCAGAAGAGAGTCCTGCGCTTTCCGACCCCATGTCCTGGTCCAATGCCTCGGGTATTGTTTTTATGCCAAATAGATTCCTAGGACTGTGACACGTACCTTTATAAGCCCTTCAGCTTGATCACAAATGTTCTTCAGTTTCCAAGCATATCTATTGTCTTAGGTCTCCCAAGGAATTCACTGGTTATAAGGAGAGCGGGAAATATACAAGGAAAAGATGCCGAAGAACCAAGTGACATGTTTGAAATATAACAAAGTGGATTTTCTAGTCTCCATGACTGTGAAAACCCGGTAGTCTTCCAAGGTTACATTAGAATATATATTTGTAGCTGCCTGTTTGTGTGTCTGTATTCTCTCTCTCCATGGCTAGTTAATAGAACTAATTAATGCTATCTTCTGTCACACACTTCGCAACAGTAGTGAGTTCACTCAAGAAAAAAAGGAGTGGGGAGGGGAGAGAGAAGAATTTGGATCTGCTATTGGGCTCGAAAGTATATTTTAGGCTTGTTGCTTTTGGTTATAAAAGGATACTGGATGTGTATGTTTCCTTATAGGCTTAATTAACATCTGAAGCTTTAAGAATAACATTAATAAGAAAACAGGGCAGGTTTATCCAGGGTGGAAGCCCGTGGGAAAAGTTACAAGTTGTCAGCACAGTGGAAGAAGCTCCAGTTCACTTGGGCCAGGAAATCTTGCCTCAGTCCTGCCTCGTGGTATTTACAAAAAGTGGGGAGTCAGCGTGGAAAGCCTCGGTGGGTGGGGTGGAAGTTGCGGGGAGTTTCGCCTGCCCTGGCTTCCTCTTAGAAGTATCGCCCACCGAGACGCCTGACAATCCGCTTGAACAGAGAGATCGCCTCACAGGCCAACCCATCCTCCTTGGCACGAGGGAAAAGCTGGAGGAAAGCGGCCGCCTCCTATTCCCAGCCCAGCCTGAACAGGCCGCGCGAAATGGACTCTTCCACTCCCCGGGTGGGGCGTCGGGGGGTGGTAGAAGCGGGAGGGGAGAGCAGGGCCGCTGTCCGCAAACATGGCAAGCCGGAAAGTTTGTTGTGTGTTGGAATTGGTTGTCCCCCTACTTCCCGTGATAGGATATATATATATACTGTATCTCCATCCATCCATCCTTCCCGGGGTTAACTTTGCCTTCGCTGAAGAAACAGAGCTGCGGGGCTGAGGCGGCCGCGTTGTAGCGGGAAAGTCGGAAACCGCATCTCCCGGAGCGAAGAAGAACTGGAGGACCGACACAACCCCCTGCACACCAGGCGAGGCGGTGGGGCAGCGAACGCGGCCTCCCACCCACCTCACCCGCGGAACAGCGAAAGCCATACCCGGGAGACAAGTCCTCTCCCCTCCCTTGCCGCCTCCCTCTCCGCCGCCGCCGCCCAGCCCTGGTTTCCTTCCCAATCGCATACGCACGGGCTCCTTGCCCCCTCCCCCCTCCCTTCCGACGTTCACAGCTTTCCCGGAGGGGAGTCGCTGGCGGCCGACCCAAGTCCCGCCTCCTCTTCCTCCTCCTGCCTGGCCATTAACGCTCGGTCTCTCTCTCTCTCTTTTCCCTGCCGGAGGAAAGAGAGCCTCAAAGCTAGGAAGGAGCCTGTCCTGCCCTGTCCTGTCCGGGGTGCGGGGCTGGGGCCGGGTGGGCAGCCGGGAAGGAGCTGCGGCCCGGTTCTGTGCGGAGCGGATCCTGTCCTGTCCTGCCCCCAGAAAAGCAGGTTATTGAGGTTGCATTTTGGGCAGACTCTACGCTACCCTCCTTTCCTCTTTCTCTCTCTCCTCTCCTCTCCCCCCGTCTCTCTTATCTCTCCCTTCTCCTCTTTCTCTCTCTCCTTTCTCTCTCCCCCGCCCTCTCTCCTGCCTCCTCCGTCTCTCTTTATTTGCCATCCTTTTTATTCCCTCTCAGTCCTTCTTCTTCTTCTTCGCGTCCATCCCCGTTCAAAGCCACTGTGTCAAAAACAACAAACAAACAAAGAAAGAAACAACAACAACAACAACAACAACAAAACAACTCGGGCTGCTTTACTTCGACCCGAAGATTTTCAAACAGACCTTCTGTCGCTTTGAACTGACAGGCCTCCCTGAGATCTCATTCATTCCCATAGAGCTCTACGAGAAGATCCTCCCTAGGAAAATGGTGCGGAGAGAAATTGGGGGGGGGGAGGGAAGAGCAGGGGGGGAAAAGAGAAGTGGGGGGGGGGGAGAACCGGTAAGATGGTGTGTGTGTGTGTGTGTGTGTGTGTGAGAGAGAGAGAGAGAGAGAGAGAGGCAGGAAGTGGAATATTTCGAAAGCTCTTTCTGGCCTAGCGGTGTGTGTATGTCGGGATAGAACTAGGGACCAAGAGAATGAAGTGGAAAGCAAAACAGGCCCAGAAGGCTGTTGCCAGAAAGGAGAAGGCTATGCGCAATCAACACACACACACACGCACACGCACCTCTGATCTGGGGCTGGGATGCTGATGAACGGCTTGTGATGCACAGGGTCCCCCCCTCTCTCTCTTCTTCATCTAAATCTACGGATCTTGACCTCATCAAGACTCGGAATGATTCGAGGGGGTCGCTTACCACCAATCACAGAAACTTCTGCTGCATTTTGGGAATTGCCGGTTTTTTCAAAAGTTACTACCTAACTTCTTGACTCAGGCAGTGCCTTGGATAGACACCCCCCCCCCCCCAACAACAAATAAGAATCGTTAAATTCAGTGTCAGCCTGATATTCTTTTAAAAAGTACCAACTGAGTTGGTCTCTGTCCCTTTCCCCAGCTTTCACTTGCTCTCAGACTCTAGATACATTTTCTTCACTCTCGCATAGATGGGGAGACTTGGTCTTTCCCAGTCTGTAGTTCTCTGGCTCACTCTCATCTCTGTCTCTGTCTCTCTGTCTCTCTCTCACACACTATCTCTATCTCTGTCTCTAGCGCTCTCACACACATCTCCCTCTCTCTCTCACACACACTCTCAAACACACAGCTAGCTTAGGAAAATTTGTTGCACGTGTTGATATTAATCCACTTCACACTTGCTGAAACATAAAAGTTGTAAAGTTTTACCTGGGATAAATCCCATGGTTTGCTTCTGGCCAGGCAGGTTTATGGTCATGGTCTCATTACACTAAGGAGGACTTACTTCCCATTGTACCGGCATATGACCATGTCCTCTCTTTCCCTGTGGCCCACCGACACTTCTTGCTAGGCCCGTTTCACACCTTGATTCTGCAAGTTCCGTTAGACAGCTGGACCTTCGCTCTCCTCCACAAAGGACGTGCGATGCGAAGAAGTCTTTAGAAGGACAGCGTGGATGGCTGCGCAAAGGCGCTGCTGTTTCTCCCCCCCCCCCGCGCGCCCCCATTCAAAGGCCCAGCTTGGAAATGTGTGTGCCTCCACATGTGCTAGTTCAGGAGGCGTTTAATGTAACTATTGTGAGCCTGGGCCGTTTTGATTTCGTTCCCTTTTAACCTTTTGGTACGAGGAACTATTCAATCCTGCTTTGGTGAAGTCTCCTTCCACCGGGGCTCGAATGAGCTTGATTTAGTGGAGAGGGAGAGAGCGCGAGAGCCCAACCCCACATGAATGGGACTTCAACTTTTGAGGACCTATACAGAAGGGAAAGAGAAAGACACCGCAGCCCCTCCGAAAGGCCGGCGCTTCGCAAGTGATCGCTTGAAGAATCCGATCTGGCACAAAGAGGCAGCTGGGCTGCTTTAATGAAATCTTCCTTCAAGCCGCAAGAACGGCAGCCTCGGGGATGCATTTATGAGATGACTGAAAGGCTGTGCTTTCAAGTCGGGACTCCTCCAGGTGCCTCAAACAGACCTGATGGTTTAGCTAAGAAGCCGACAGAGAATGGACAGACATGGATAACTTGGACTGCGCACAGCCACAGAGCCCTCGGAAACCAAAACTCACCATTTCGGTGGAACTCCCACCCCCACCCTTTACACAAAATGCTGACATCAATGTAGCCCCTGTCGGATCACGGTGTTGCTAATAATTCCTCTCTCTCCGGCCCGTTTTTTCGAAAAGTTGGGTGAAAAAATCTGCACATTTCCCGTTTCCCCTTGTCTTTCTCTGACAAGTTAACTCTTAAGCCGGCTGCCAATATTTTTTTTATCTGCCTAGCTGTTTAAACAAGCAGGGTAGGAATGGTCCAAGTTCAGTACAGTACTTGAAATTAAAACGATTTGAATTCTGGGATATTAATCTCTTTTCTCCCCCGCTCCCCACCCAGTGCTTCATCCTCGAGTTCTGAATCTTGTCATTAAAAATGATCCACCCTTTGTACTCCGCAAGTGAATATTTTATAGGCTGATACCGCTACGAGCACTTCTAACAGAACGTCAACCAGTCAGACTTTAGCTGTTTCAGGGATTACTTTTGAGTAAATTATCAAAGCAACGCTGCTAAATTTGGAATGGTGAACACGAGGCCTTAGAGGGGATGGAACGGAATATATATCAGGCGAGGAGAATAATTCTTGAATCAGGACGAATGTTACTTGCTTATATCGAAATTTCAGACAGGGACAAAATAGCATTTACTGGTAAAGACAAGTTTATCTGCATGTAGTGTGGTTTTTCGGAGGGTCTGTTGTTAAGCAGGCTGACCTGACGTCACCAGCTGAACAAGGGTCCTTACAGGCGATTTCTTTTGACAGTTAAGCTCTGTGTGCTGGAATATGGGAACTGCAAGAATCATTGAGGCTAGCTTAAGGTTTGATCAAAAGCTTTTCCTTTGCAATCTTGCAATCTTTCGTTCTCTAAAAAAATGTAGTAGTCTTCTCCCCATTTTGTCTAGGGTTCCCTTTCAAATGGCCAGCAACCTTTAAACTGTAGGCAGATTTTACCTTTCCTAAATGTTACAGGCAAGACCCCATTTCCCAAATCTTACTGGAAGCATGTCCAATTCTTCTGACAACAACAGACCTCAGGAGAAGTTTCCATCCTAGAAGAAGTCCAGTTTCCCCTTTCCTAAGATCTTTCAGCTGAGTTTGGACTAGAGCTGCATCAGTCCCATATATATTTGTAGAATCTACCCCTCTGAGCACCAAGCATGCTCATTGAAAAGGTCACAGCATCCTCATATAAACTTCGTGTGTGGCATACAGGACGTCCTTCTTCCTTCTTCGGAGTATCTGTGAGACTGCATGTTGAGAGGAAGGCGGAGAGGGATTGAAAGAGAGTGAGCGAGCGAGCCGGCTTCTTGAAAACTAAATAAATTGTTATTTTCCTCGGGATCAGAGAGGATTAAGAGAATGTAGAGGGAGAATACATACAGCTCAGGAAGGATTTCGTTCTTATTCTGCATGACTCAGGGAAATAATTCTTCCTTGAACAGGTTACAGGTACACAGGCGCCTATGAATGGTGAGTTGTAGGGGAAGCGGGATAGAGAAAGAAAATAATGCCACTACAGAATGATTTCAGTCTCCAAGGATTCTTTCTTTCTTTCTTTCTTTCTTTCTTTCTTTCTTTCTTTCTTTCTTTCTTTCTTTCTTTCTTTCTTTCTTTCTTTCTTTCTTTCTTTCTTTCTTTCTTTCTTTCTTTCTTTCTTTCTTTCTTTCAAGAGAAGGCAGTGGCATATAGATGGCGCCTTTCCCATCCCATGAGGTAAATGGGACTCGATTTTCGTATCTATTCTGCTGTTGTATGGATGGGCAAGCAAGAAACGGCCATAGGACTCTATGGTTCAGTGCTCATCTTTGTTTACAGCTAAAGAGTCAGCGCTGTCTGCATTTGCAGACTTTTCGGTGGAGATGCGGCAGGCATGACTAGACACTGGAGCATACGAAATACTGTTACCTTCCCACTGAAGTGGTACCTATTTATCTACTTGCAATTTTATGCTTTCGAACTGCTAAGTTGACAAGAACTGGGACAGAGATAGGAGCTCACTCTGTCATGCAGCATTCGGGTCTCGAACTGCTGACCTGCCAACCTTCCAAGTCGTCAAGTTCTGAGTCTTAACCACTAAGCCACCGCAGTCCTTTCACTGGGTGTAGGGTTGCAATAAACCTAAGCAGCTCCCCCCCGCCCCGCCACGAGTTGAAACATCGAGGTTTGGAAATCAAAATGCCCTCGGCGATGGGGAGGTTGGATCAACGGTTCGGGATGGGGAGGGTGGGGGAAGGGAGGCGGCGTCTCCTTTGCTGGGATGGGGAAGAGGAGAGGAAGCCGGAGAAGCCGCGAAGGGAGGCCAGCCAGGAGGCCGCCCCCATTGTCCAGTGAAGGGACATTTTTGTCAGCCCGCTGGTGGTTGCTATAGTGAGGAGCCAAAACCAAACAGAGGAGCGCACACAGTGCGCCTCAATCCGCTCTCCAGAGCTCCTGAAAGAGGCATCTCTCATTCTCTCCCCCTCCCCTCCCCTCCCCCTGCCTTCATCCCCCTGCCTGGCCCAACCAAAAGAAAAGCGCTAGGCCCATCCCAAGGGCCCTGGCCGGCCTCTCTCGAGGGGACGGAGGGGAGGGCGGAGGTCAGGGCTCGGTTGGGGTGGGGACACTGGAGAATGGGAGAGAGCGGATCAACCAGCCCCAGTCCCCACCTTCCAGCTGTTCAGAAATACAAAACTGGCTACACATATACAGCTCCACAGCCCGGTTTAAACTGAAGTCGGCCCATTTAGAGCAGGTTTATAGGTCGGACGTCTCACTCACTTTGCTGTGCAAAGTGAATCGCATGGGCTGGCTCTGTCTCCTGAGCTGAATAAAGGAGGTCCTTGGGATGACCTTTCTCCTCCTCCTCCTCCTCCTCCAACAGTTAAAGAAGCAGATACACTAGGACAGGGGTGCCCAAACTACAGCTCAAGGGCCAGATCTGGCCCACGATGCCAATTCATCCAGCCCGCAAAGCTCTCCTCCAGAAGCGGAAGTAAAACGCACCTGTACAGACGCTTCTGCTTCCGGGACCGATAAAGGCTTTGCATGAATTGGCATTGCCTCCCCCCATTCAGCCCCCGGGGCCATAGTGACCAGCCCCCTGAACCACGTGACTGGCCCAAGGCCTGAAAAGTTTGGGCACACCTGCACTAGATTTTGGGTCTCTCGGAAATCCAACAGGGACTGCCTGAGATGTTGACCGGGTTCTGCGGAGCTCCACGAGACTCGCTTCTTTGCAAAAGTGTTTGGGGCAGTGGCGCCCACAGGCAACTCGAAGTGGCGGGCACCCTTTGTGAAGGGGTTCGTCTGACCCTTTTTCTTTTCCTGTCCTGCACTTGTAGCGTCCTTGGTCTGGAGGCACAGATTGTTTCTTTCTTTTTTAAAATCATCTAATTAAAGGTAGGGGGAAAAGCCAGCCATAATCCAACTAACAATCCCTTCGAAAAAAAAGCATGTCAGAAGAGCAGAGTTCTTGCTTTCTTTAATTTAATATTTTACTTTAAGGAAAAAGAGACTCTTATTTTGCAGTAGGGCATGTCGAAATTTTAGGTGTAGTTCATGCTTTGCTATTCAAAACTTTGAATATGGCAAGGCAAGGCAGCACAATGAAAACGCCTTGGCTCCAGTTTTTAGTTTAAGCGTGAGATAGGAGACAGAGACGAGAAAGTTAGTTACTTAGTTAGTTAGGAATTAGAACCTGCTCTGTGCCTGCCACCCCCCCAGCCCCCAAGCAAGTGTGTTTAAAGGGGGCGGCTTTTTCTTTGCTTTCTCTTTTCTCTTCTTGGGCTCCTTTCCCTTCCCCACTTCCCCTTCTCGCCCCGGAGAGTTTTACATGGCAGTTGAAGAAAAGAGGTCAGTATTTTTTCAAATGAACCTGTCTATATGCCTGCTTCTGTCTCTTTCCACCCTTCCGGGGCAAAGGAGGGGGAGGTTGTGTTTCTAGTGGGCTCTGTGCAATCTTAACTCGACCAAGACGCAAACTATAACTCAGGATGTGAAACTTTAGGGCTAGAAAAAGAGGTGTTTGAAATGAAAAGTATATATCTTTTTTAAAAACTTAATATTGGTCAATCATGATCTCATCCAGTGTGTAAGTGTGCGAGTGAAAGTGCGGGTTCGTCTCTCTTTCTGAATGTTAGTTGACAAATGTTGGGGGGTAGTGGGTAGGGGAACTTTACAGGCCATAATTTAATGCAAGGGTGCCCAAACTCTGGCCTGTGGGCCGGATCTGGCCCCTGACACCAATTCATCCAGCCCACACCACCCTTGCTACACCTGGAAGTGGAAGTATAAGGCGCCCGTATGGGCACGTTTTACTTCTGCTTCCAGGAGTGCCAAGGGTGGCATGGGCCAGATGAATTGGTGTCGGGGGCCAGATCTGGCCCATTGGACAGAGTTTGGGCACCCCTGATTTAATGCATTATTCACATTTTAATAAAAAATGCTTGAAAGAAATCATCTTAATGAAGAGAACATTTGTAGTAATTTGGTGATAATTATCAGAATTACCCAATATTCGCAGAGGCTATATCATTACGTGTTGGAAGAAAAGCAAAGCACATTATTTTAATAGTCTGATATGCAAACTATGGACCATTCAATTACATGGCTTAATAATGCATACATGATGTGATCTTGTTATTGGCGTAGGGGCCCCCTGAAGTAATTCAGTCCACAGACCTGAGTTGTGCTCTTACATTCAGTGAAATCCATTGCCCTGAATTGGGGAAGGGGTGGTGGTGAGCGGAGAGACCTTGCCAAACTACATTTAAGAGAATAAAAATTAATGACGGAGAATCTGAGCGTTAAATTAACATTAATTATATGACCTGCTGGCTGGAAAGATTAAATTTCTTATGCCCTAATTAGATAACATCTCATACATCAAACCATTTTTTTTACCAGATTTTGGCATTAAACAACAACAACAACAACAACAGACACACACACACACACACACACACGAGAGGAGCGTGCGCGCGCGTATCTGCGCGTGTGAATGTTGTTTCACTGGTGTATGGTTGGCAGGAGCTGAAATGCAACCTTCAAACTTGGTTTGCTTCCTCCGCGTTGTGTGGGGGAGGTGGCGAGGAGGGGAGGGCAGAGAAGGGATGGGGAAAGTCCTGGGAATGAGCTCAGGTCAACCTGCTCCTCCTGCCTTTCTTTTAAGTAATCCCGCCGCCGTCAGCGATTGCCAGATCAGTACATTCACCCGGCCGGCCGACTGAGTCTGCGCGGAGCTGCCTCCAATTCCTCTTCACGTCACTAGGTGCTAAAAAAGCCGCGGCCATTCCCTCCGCATACACCTCCCCCCCCCACCCCCGTCCCGGAGCAATGGGGAGGAAAACTCGCTTCAGAAGAACCCAAAGGACGTCGCTGAGTTTCGACTGAGGAGGTTGCCAAGAGCCGGAGGCACAAAAGCCAGTCGTGTCCGACTCTAGGGTTCGGCGCTTATCTCCATTTAGAGCCAAGGGAGCCAGGCCTTTCTGTGGGCACGTGGCAGGCATGACTAGACGCCAAAGCGCACAGAACACTGTGACCAGCAGTGGGCATTAGCAGGTTTGCACCAGTTCTCCAGGACGGGTAGCAGAAATTCTGGCTGGCCCCGCCCATCCAAGTTTTGAAGTAAAGTACAGCAATACCTCAGATAACATTAGTATAGAATAACACTAAAATCGCATAACATTAAGCAATCTGGGGGGGAAGAATTGCATCGGATAACATTAAGATCCTATGGGATGCATCAGATAACAACCGCTAAAGCCTGTGTGGTTACAATGTATCTCTATGGATCCCATAGGATTTTAACATGCATCGGATAACACTAAAAATCGTATAACACCAAGACTTGTGGAACCAGGTTTTAGTGTTATCTGAGGTTTTACTGTACTGTACTCCTAATTCGGGTGCAACGCAGGGCTTTCCCCCGGGCCACGCCCACCATACCACGCTCCGCAGTGTGGTAGTAATTTTTTTTTGGTAGCCCACCACTGGCTGTGACTTTTCCCTCTGAAGCGATACCTATTTATCGACTTGCAATTCCTTGCGTTCGAACTGCTAGGTTGGCAGGAGCTGGAGGGGGCAGACGCCGGGAGCTCACACCTTCGTGCAAGCACTCGGGTCTCGAACTGCTGAACCTGTCCACCTCCCAGGCGCCAAGTTCAGCGTCTTTACCATGAAGCCAGCGGAATCCCAAAGGAATACATGAGGCCAAAACACTGGACTCCTTCCTACGTTCGTCCTCACACTTCGCAAACAGGGGCGCTTCAAGAGGGTCAGCCGCCCCTTGCCCAAATAAAATAAATAAATAAATAAATAAATAGCTCGCAAGTCGAGAGAGTGAGGGAGGATAACCCTTACTCCAAAGGCCTTGCAGGGCCGTAGCCAGGGGGCAGGAGGGGCTCAGCCGCCCCTGAGCTCACAGCCCACCCCCAAAACTAGATTTTGCCCAACCAAGGAAGAAAAAGGGAGGCCCCGAGGAAGAAAAAGGGAGACTCCTCTTGAGAAAGGGACTCCTCTTGCGGGGCGTAGCCAGAGGGGGGGAGTGCGAAAACCCTCCTGAGCTAACAGCCCCCCCCACCCGGGATGCCAATGTTATATATGTGTGTGTGTGTGTGACATTGTTGCCCCTTCTGAACCCCCCTCCCAATATAGAATCCCGGCTACGGTGCTCTCCTCTTGAGAAAGGGGTCTGAGGTGTGTGGGGTTACCCCTCCCCAACAATCCTCCTTCATAGCGCTGGCGTCGCCCTCGCCCAGGGGCGTGGCTCGGGTCTCCCCCAGAGCAGGTTCCCGGCGGCCTCAGCTCCGTGGCGCTCCAACCCCGCCCTCTCTCTCGCTCCCCCCTCCACTCCCCCCCCCCGCGATATCATGATATCCCCCCTTCTTTTTATTCACTCCCCTCAGTAACCCTGGAGGGGCGATGCAAGACTAACCCTCAGAAGCTCTGCTTCTGGTAAGGGATGTGAGGAAGAACAGGGAAGAAGAATGGGTGCGAGAGAGGGGAGATCAACCGAAAAGTCATCAGGAATTATCTTTTTTGAGGAGGGAGGAATGGAAGAGGGCAGAGAAGGTTACACAGGGGTAGAAAACCAGGCGCTACTATTTGTTTTGGCGGAAAAAGCCAGGTGGGGGTCGTGTATGGTTCTGCGTGTGAGAGAAAGACAGAAAGAGAGTGGAAAGGGGGGGGAGATGGAATCAGCCCCCCCCCACGCCACTTCTCTTTACTTCCTTTTGATATGGCTTTTCTTTTTTTAGTCCGAAGACTGTCCGTGGCCACGTGAAAAGGTCCCCCCTGCCCTCCCTCTCTCCCACCCCCATCTGGTTCCCCCTCCCCCGCAGAGAAATCTTTTAAGGACAAATACACGCCACGGCAGGGGCTAAAGGTCTGAAAGGGAACCGTCCTTGTTCCTGCTCAAAGCTTCTGCCTAGACTGCTTGATGCCCTCGGTTAAAACACACAGACCACAGGCTCGGTTTCGGTGCGGAAAGAAGACACAAATCCCCCCCCCCCCCCGCCGCCATCAGAAGCGAATCCGCGGTAGCTCCTCTGCGCCTGTTTGAAAGCTATAACGGAAATCTGCACCTTAAGCGCACCAACAGCAGCCGCAACAGGGCCGTGGCCAGGATTCTAGATGTAGGTGGGCGAATACTTTTTCAGGATGGGCAACAATGTCACAGAGAGAGAGAGAGAGGCAGCTGGGAGTTTGAGGGTGGGCAAACTGCTAACACAGGGTGAGCGAAGCCCAGCCTGACCACCCCCTGGCTACGGCCCCGAGCCGCAATAACCCCTGAAAGAGGAGAAAGGGATGGAGAGATTTGAGGGTTGGCACCAAGACCTGCTAGCCTAGTAGTTCGAAAGCAAAAAAAATTGCAAGTAGATAAATAGGGACCACTTCGGTGGGATGGTAAAAACAGCGTTCCGTGTACTCAGGTGTCAAGGCATGCCCGCCACGTGTGCACGCAAACTTCTGCAGACGCAGACAGCGCTGGCTCTTGGGCAATAAACAGAGATGAACACTGAACCCTGGAGTTGGATATGACTGGCTTTTGAGCAAGGGTGACCTATATAGAGGCCGGTTTGGAGCCTCAGAGGCTGTCATGGAGAGCGGGGGGGGGGGAGATCGGGTCAGACATATAAGGGTGAGATTTCATGCCATCAAGTAAGTGAGAGAGAGAGAGAGAGAGAGAGAGACAGTGTTGCCCCTCCTGTAAAAATATTCGCTCCCCCCCCCCCCCTAGAATCCTGGTACAGCCCTTGCGCATTCAGGGCGGCTGCTGCCCAGACACGCTCCCCCATCTCGTCCCCTCCTTCTGCTTCCCAGCCTCTCCGCCGCCCAAGGCTCAGCCTCCGGCGTGGTTCTGGTTGCTGCTGCGGTGCAGGGCGCAGGCGCGGGCGGACGCCTCTCGAGTCCTGCGCGGAGAGCTTCCCCGGCTGAAGCGCCTCGAGATTGGGCGCACGGGGAAACTACGGGACTCTTTTCTCTTCCTCCCTACGTTGTGGCTAAAGAAACCGCTCGAGCTCCTGTGGTAGACCTCTCATGTATTGGGGCGGGGGTGGGTGTGCCGGCTATGTCTCCTCCCCCTTTTAACTTCTTGTTAAACTACCCCCCCTTTTTTTTCAGGCGACAACAGTTTCAATTGCCAGATCAAGGAACCACGAATAAACTTCAGCAAGAGAAAAAACGTTGTGGCACCTTAGCACCTTAAAGACTAGCAAGACTAGATTGCTCCAAAGAGGCCAGCCATAGATCAACCACAAAAGAAGCAAGGTTCGCATGGTCTCTCTCTCTCTCTGTCTTCTGTCTTTTCTCTCCACAATTCACTGGCTTGGCCACGGATCTAGTTGTTTCAGAAAGCCTACTCTGACTACGAGAACGTTGTGGCACCTTAAAGTCTAACTTCTATATTTTAATGTTAGCTTTTGTGGATCTGCAGTGGCTCAAGTCACTAAGACGCTGACTGGGAGGTGGAAGGTCAGCAGTTCGATTCCTGAGTACGGAATGGGCTCCTGTCTCTGTCCCAGCTCCTGCCAACCTAGCAGTTCGAAAGCAAGAAATTGCAAGTAGATGAATAGGGACCACTTTGGTGGGAAGGTAACAGCATTCAATGTCTGCAGAAGCAGACATTGCTGGCTCTTTGGCTTAGAAACGGAGATGAGCACTGACCCCTAGAGTCAGATATGACTGGCTTTCGAGCAAGGGAAACCTTTACCTTTTGTGGATCAAGTCCACTTTGTCAGATCTAGGAGTGAGATTTCATGGGCTTAATTTATACATATCAGGTACAGTGGAGCAGCATATGCTCTGAATATGAAGGTACAATTCCTATTCATTATTTCTATATACAGTCCAGTACTGTACAGTACTATTTCCCTTTCTACCCTCTGTCTCTTCCATGGTGACACCCAAAGCAGTCTCTTGATCTGAAGTGAGAAGAGGTTGGCTTAATTAAACAGCAACCTGTGAATCCCATGCCTTTCTGTCATCTCCTGACAGGCTCTTAAACTTTAAGCTAGTCCTTTGGAAAAACAAAACAAAACTATTTGATATCATCCAACCACCACCAGAGGAAAAGTTTTGGAAGAAGGCTTCTGATTATCTTTTGTCAGGAAACTCACAGAAATCTTTTGCAGAAAAGTAGTGGGATAGTATAAGCAGATGAGCAAGGGTAGAGTTTCATCAGACATGAGAAAAAGAGGAGAGTATTTAAGCAACTTTAAGGAAAGGAAGAGTAATTGTTCAGACTAGAATCGCTCCTGCTTGCAAGTCATGTGGATGGGAAGGGGAATGGCTGAAGTTATTTTACAGCTCTTCACCACCTTCCTTTCCCCTTTCATTTACCATAGTTCTCCCAGCCATACATTGGGAAGAAGAAACATGTAGACTTCCCAATAGACTCTCATCAGCATTAGCTAACACAGTGAATGGTAAGGGATTGCAAGGGTATTGCCATGCAAGACTGTCTTGAGGGCTGAATTTTTGTCATTGGTTACATCAGGGTTTTGGGATAATTAAATTGCTGGCAAAAGATGATGGGAAATGAAACCCAAAGACAGCTGGAGAACACAGGGAACACCATGGACCTTCTTCACACATACACAACATTGCTTTATTAAACCAGGGAGAACAACATTACAGTTTGTTTAACAAGAGAGAGAAGCAAAGTCATGGGGTAGCAATCTCAGTTGTAAGACTACTGTGTTGTATTCACAATAACTGTCACCTTAGAACAGGGGTGCCCAAACTATGGCCTGGGGGCCAGATCCGGCCCCTGATGCCAATTCATCTGGCTTGTGAAGCCCTCATCACTCCCGGAAGTGTAAGTAAAACACATATGTATAGTGTGCATTTTACTTCTGCTTCCAGGAGCAATGGGGCCTGAAAAGTTTGGGAACCCCTTCCTTAGAACACCTCTAGGAGAAGGCTGTTGCCTTCAGATCTTGCTTCTGGGTATATCAGATCTGGTTATGAAGAACCAAGTTAACTCCTCTTTATGTTTTTTTGTCTGGGTGCTTGATGACTAACATTTGGCTAACATATCAGAGAGTAAACAAAACAACAACTTAAAAAAAGACAAAAACATTGTGGCATCTTAAAGACTAACTCCTGTATTTAAAAGTTAGCTTTCATGGATCAAGTCTGTTTCGGTGCCATAACTTTTTTGTATTTTGTTGTTTTGCTTTGTTAACTCTTCGATATGCTTGCACAGACTAACATGGCTGCCACTTCAAAAAAATTGGCTAACAGTTACATCAGTATTTATTCCCTTAGCTTTCCATGTTTCTTCCTAAGAATTTCTTGAAGAACTATCCATAAGAAGGACATGGATTTCTAGAAAAGGGACAGGTGAATTGATGAGATTCCTCAGTATACCTTGTGTAAAGCTGCCCACCATGACACTAAATTGTTCACAAGGAGATGGCAAACAAAATGCGTGCCTTTTTGCTAGATGCCAACTTACAGACATAAAGACATACAGAGTAGGAAGGATAATACAGCGTAGATAGGATAATAACTATGCAAGGTTAAAAGAAAGACATGTGAAAAGACATGTGTTCATGTGTATGGCTCTTTCTGAGTTTATGTCTCTGTGTATCACTAAATAAATAGGTCTAAAGACTGCTGTCCTTGACATATTTATTTGGGATTGAAGTAAGGATGATTTAATTGTTCGGGACTTTGTGGGGCAGCATTAGCTTGCTACTTTTTAAGTAGACTGAAAAATTCCCATATATTTGAGCAAGGACTTTCAAATAGAGGCTTGAGAGTGCCAGGGCAAAATGACTTGGCATGTTTTGAGTTTCCTTGAGCCCCAGTACACTTGTGGGTGTGAATTGCCCTCAGTTTACAAAGGGGTTCAAGAATTACAATGCCTTTCTCTTTCATCCTAGCAATTTCTGCTCATAGCTACCCTAGGAACCTATCTCTGAGCCAGTCAATCAGAATCCAGGGAGTTGAAGCACTATGCCAAACTGTAGCATGGTAACCAAATACCATTAGCTTTATTAGCCAAGGATAGGAACCTGCATGGAGGGTTTGCATGAGGAAGCCCCTTAGTGATGAACAGTCCACTTCACTCATTCTTTGGTTTTGTCAAATAAACCAGCTGTAAGGCATAATTTTACAGACGGGTCTAAGTTTTATTAACATTGGAAGCTGTTTTATATACTGTATAGCCAAACTCCTGATCCATGTAGCCCAGAAAGTTCTTCACTGTTGACACTGATTGGTGGTAACTGACTAGTGTCTCAAACGGGAGTTTCTCTCTTCACTGGCCCTTTTTCAGTGAGTTGCAGTGGAAAAGCTGTGTAGTGATACATTAATATAACTTTCATGATTGTATGTAGCATTAACTGGTTCTTTCTGTGTACATGAAAGAAACCTATAAATATAGGGTTCCAAGTGGAGGGCATGTCTCTTGTCTTTCTCTACAGAGTGCATCTTTAATCAGCCTGAATTCTATCTGAGTTCTCCTTGAGTCCAGTCTATTTCTGGACTTACTGATTTGGAGGTGCAAAAAGAAGCACGTTTGCTTTTCTTTTGAGTGTGACATTGTGCAGGACTCAAGAGACTGCAGAAAGGCTTCCCTCCCTTTGGCCTTCCTACACAGCATCTGTCTGCAAGGGGACAAAGGCAACCCACTGTTTTGTTTTCACAAAGATGGGGTGAAATATTCTTCCATAATCCATTAAGCAAGATTCCCCTGGCCCCTGGCATCCATCCTATTAGATCTGCATGACCTTCTCATCACTCTGCTTCTCTGAAACAGCTAAAAGCCATTTCTGTTTTTAATTTTCCCCCCATTGTGTTTTATCACCTTTCCATTGTGTCCCTCCATTTGTGTATCTTTTCCATCTCCACTTTGCTTCTTTGCAACTAAGTCTCCCACATAGTGGCTGAAATCCTGCTGCTTAGTGCTGTAAGTCACAAATAGAGTAGGCCCACTAAATGAGTAGGAATTTGATGTAAATTCTTTTTATTTAGAGAAGTCAACTTACTATGTTAAGCAACAGAATTTCAGAGAGTTTGACAAAATCTTGGTGCCTTCTCAGTTAGGAACCAGAGGAATATTATCTATCACCTAAATTGGAACTTTGCTTTGAGGGTTTCCATTCTCTAGCTACTGAATAATACTCCTGATCTCTTATCGACTCTGTCCTTTATTGTTTAGAGTTTAAAGTCAAGTTCTAAACTAAATAACACTCTTTACAGTGTTTAGAGTGCTGAGCTGCGATTTCTAAGTGGGGAGCTTGGGCAGGTCCTTCTCAACCTAACCTAAAATTGGGAGGAGATGAACAATAAATCTTGAGCTTAATGAAAGAAATACAGCTGAGAAATAAGGAAAAATGTTGCCTATCCAATGGATTTTCTGGTGCCCTTCCCTTCTCTGTGTATATCTAATCATCTAAACTGCTACTGAGAGCTACAGTCTGCATGCATTGTCAGTTATTGCTTGGCATATTCACTAATGATTTTCTGTTTGCAAGAAATTATATATTCTTTTACTTAAACCTTGGTCTGTTGTTTACAAGTACTGTACTGTACAGTATTCCCCTATCCAGAAGAAGAAAGTGAAGGCAACCTCCTGTGGCCTGGCAGGGTTTCAGACTCAAAATCCCCCCCCCCCCCAGCATACATGTCTACACATGCATATGAATGGGGTGATCAAGGACACATAAAGAACTTTAAAATATAGAGGGTCCAGAGACAAGCAGAGGAATGGGGAGCAATCCTGGTAAGCATATGGACTGGAAGGATAGCTTAGTGCCTTAAAGTATCTGGATGTGGAGTTGGAAGTTGGGACTTCAGTGTTTCCTTTTGTCTCTTTGACATGGGAAAAACTGAATGCCCAACCTCTGACTCCACATCTAGATACTTTGACATAAGCTGGACTCCATAGGGTCCCTTTCAGCTATGCAAGTCTGAGATTATAAAAGTACATTTTGTACAAGTAGCAACAAGAGTCTACAACTGGGGAGAAATGAAGGGAGAATTGGGGAACAGACACAGCAAAAAGCAAAGCAAGCAAACTTCTGTTCCACCCCATAGTACTTAGTGCACTCTCTGGTGTGTTCACAAGTTAAATAGCATTTTGCATACTGGGGATTTATGTTACCGGATAGAAGGAAGGCTGAGTCAACTTTGAGTCCTAGCTAGTCAAGATTGAACTCACAACCTTTTAGTTGCAGTACAGCAGTTTAACCATTGTGCCACCAGGGTTGTCCAAGACACGCCCCCCCTCTTTCAAGTTACAACATCAAAGCAGAGTGAGAAAAACACACAGGTCTTGTGTTTGAAGGGAGTTTTAAAGTTAGGACAATGTTAAGAAAAGTGAGTCCTCATTTTCCTAACGACAAGTCTTAGGGTGGCTGTGGCTAGTGTTTCTGTCTGCAACTTTAGCTCTCCAAACCTCTAACCTAGGGGTGCCCAAGGTTTTTAGGGTGTGGGCCAGTCACGTGGTTCAGTGGGCCAGTCACGTGGTTCAGCGGGTCAGTCACATGGTTCCTCCCATTGGAAGCAGAAGTAAAATGCACTTTGCAATATGTTTTGCAAAAGGATGCGATAGATTTTAGATTGCCAATTTCTCTGCTTAGGGCGGGGTGCCCAAACTATGGCCTGTGGGCCAGATCCGGCCCCTAATGCCAATTCACCCAGCCCATGCCCCCCTCGTCGCTCCTGGAAGCTGAAGTAAAATACTGTACATCCTTATGAGCACATTTTACTTCTGCTTCCAGGAGCGATGAGGGCGGCACAGGGCGGATGAATTGGTGTTGGAGGCCAGGTCTGGCCATGGGCTGTAGTTTGAGCACCCCTGCTCTAACCATTGGTAATGCTGATCTGAGCTTCTAAGAGACGAAGTCCCAAGTATCGGATGGCCCAAATGTCCAGAGCTACTGGCCCAGCAGACATGACCACAAGCAAACAGGCTCGGGTGCCAGAAAACACGACGGCGGTGGATATCTTTTGCAAGAGAGAGAGAGAGCACCTTCTTTGTGGCGGAGAGATGCTTGGCCATCATTTTCGGACGGCACGTTTCTTTGGATGGTACTTTGGCTTGAGCTCTGGCTCGTTCCTTCAGCTCAGGCTTTCTGACCCGGGATGGAGGCGCCGCTTGAGTCAGGGAGCGAGTCCGCCTTCGCACTCCCAGTGAAGTCAGACTTAAGAAACGTTTGCAGTCACCGATCCTGGAATTTCGGGTCCTGGGATTTGCACTCCGGAAAAGTGGCTTCCCAAGCTCCCGATGGTCGTAAACAACACGCTGGACTTTGATGGGCAGCGAATCCTCCAGCGTGTCCCTTGGGGAGATCCTGAGGCTCAGCAATGCGGTCCAGGCGCGCAGGGAAATGTGCGCACGAACCAGGGGAGGATCCGGCGCTTCCCGCTAGCGAGCGCTGCTGCTTCGGTTTCTCGCCTCCCCAGAGCGCCTCTGCACAATTTGAAGCAAACCAAAGCTACCTCACTTCTATGAAGCCCCAGAGCACTTCGTCCACTCCCTGGGCGGTTCATAAGTTAATTAGCATTTTGCCCCCAACATTACTCATTTTACCGACCTCGGAAGGATAGAAGAATGAGTCAACCTTGTCCCTTGGTCAGGATCGAACTCACAACCTTTTGGTTGCAGTGCAGCAGTTAAATCACTGGGCTACCTTACCCTCATTATTATTTTTTGTGATAAGGTGCCTTCCTCCGCCTCAGGCGGCACCAAAAGGCAGGCGACACCCTCTCAAATCGCTCCGGCCAGCCTTTCTCTCTCTTTACACATGTCTCTTGGGCAAGTCATTACCCTTAGCTTCTCTCCTTTCTTGGAGAGTAAAGCTATTGAGGCAGGTGTGTAGGAGATGGAGCGAGGCCCTGAGACTCAGGGGATCTGGGTTTGACCCCCTGCTAGCCTGAGGGGCAAAGGGAAACCGCTCCCACGGGCTTGAGTTTGCAAGTGCTGAGCTAGGCTGCGGATGGAGGACAGGATATTTTGGCGAGTTCTCACTGGGGACTTCGGTGGCTTAGTCGTGGTTAAGCTTAAGATGCATCCTGATGAATACAGGTGAAGGAGGTAACTGGATTCCAGACCTGACATGCACAAGTGTAGCATGAAAAATGAAACTATCATTCCTAAGAAGCAAATTTACTCATGGTTTTAATGATATAGTTTCCAATCATAATGTGAATATGTCAAAAAGGTACACATTTCTCCCCCCCCCCTTTAAAAATATTTGCTTAGGATGGGTGATTTGTTTATTATGGATAATACACATGCCTTACATTGCCCACTACTTCTTTGCGAAGCATCCAGTGTTTCCTTGCTGCCGAATTTAATTAAAAAGGAGTGCTTAACAAGACACTGAACCTTACAACTGGAAGGTCAGCAGCTCGAGACCCGGGTACTGCACGACAGAGTGAGCTCTCATCTTTATCTCAACTCCTACCAGCCTAGCAGTTTGAAAGCAAGAAATTGTAAGTAGATAAACAGGGACCACTTCGGTGGGGAGGTAAACAGCGTTTCCGTGCACTCCGGTGTCTAGGCATGCCTGCCACATATCCGCGGAAATGTCTGCAAACGCAGACAGTGCTGGCTCTTTGGCTATAAACAGAGATTAGCACCGAACCCTAGAGTCGGACACGACTGGCTTTCGAGCAAGGGAGATCTTTACCTTTGCCACTCTGATGACACGAAACAACCACCTCCGCCCAACAGGGCTTTTGTCGTAAATCCGAAGTGACTTGAAGGCAATAAACAACAAGACATATCCATACCGTGCTACGGTAGTCTCTCAAGCTAAGGTGAGTTCCTGTGACTGGCATTGAGAACTCTGCTCCCTTCCCGTTGAACCCTTAACCTTGGTAATCGGACTTCACGTTGAGTGTTTCTTCGGGAGGTGTCCGGGTGATTCAGCCTCCCAAACTTGGGCAGGAATGTATTAAATTAAGACACAAGCTGCAAGGAGGCTGTGTTGCATAAACACATTTTTTTTAAAAAAGAAAACTTTCATGCAGCAATAAGAACTTCTTCCAGAAGAGAACCTGGTTTCACGCCAGGTGGTCTCACTTCCGAGAGTTCACTTTGAAAACGGAGCCTCACCTATAAAACAATTAGGGTTCCCCCCCCCCTTTGCCGGCAGTACTCGTGCTTTCAGGCAAACTGCCCAGTTTTATTAATTTCCAAAGGGAGATGAGCCTTATTAGTTTGTTGCTGTACAAAACAGCCTACTCTTGGTGCACTTCAGTGTAGCAGATTATGTGAGTCCAGAAAAGCTTGTGAAATTGTCAGTCCATAGAATATCACAAGACTCTTTGTTCATTAGTTGTAATATTATTTCTCTGGAGCAAATGATTTTCAGCTCAGTTTTAATGTTCTAGTTTGACTATACTGTACTGTGGAGCTTCATTGGAGCTGAATTAGTGTCTTCATTTGCAACTTCTCTTGATTGCTCATAACTGGTAGTTTCTTTTTCTTCTTCCACCATTAATATTGGACAAAAGTTTACAGATTTATATCCAAATAAGAAGACTTTTGGAACTACACAGGTAAGGGTCAGGCATTTCCTGGGGAGCAAAAGAGAGTAACTCCTATGACAAGAACAGCAATGATATTTGACCCCATATAACCCCATTTCAGTTCAATGTTTAGGCTGAATCACCATATGCAGTAAACATTACTGAATATGCTATTGAAAAAAATAGCAGACTTGCATGCATTAACACAGAGTGGGCTAGATGGGGTCAGCAAACTTGGCTCTCCAGATGTTCTTGGACTTCAATTCCCAGAAGCCCTGATTAGCAGGTGGAATGACTTGGGCTTCTGGGAATTGAAGTCCAAGAGCCCCTGGAAAGCCAAGTTTGTTGCCCCCCACAGCTAGATCCAGTGGTGGGCAGCAACAGGTTTGCACCACCCCCGGAGGGGGGAGCAAAATTGGGTGGCTTCTGGACAGGGGGGTGGCAAAATTGGGTGGCCTTCAGGCGGGTTGTTGTTTTTTTTAGCAAAATTGAGTGGCCACACCCAACTCCCTGCCCTGCCCTATCAGGTTTCATCCCTGCAAGTGGTTCAAGGTCTCCCTTGCTCAAAAGCCAATCATATCCAACTCTAGGGTGTAGTGCTCATCTCCATTTACAACCAAAGAGCCAGTGCTGCCTGTATTTTCAGATGTATACATGGTCATATGGCAGGCATGACTAGATCACCCACAACATAGGCTCCACCCACAACATAGGCTCCACCCACAGTGTGGTAGCAACATTTTTTGCCAGATGGACTGGCTGTGAAGGTCCTCAAGGCTGTGGTAGTCCATTGCAGTCCCGGTGTTAAATCCCACATGGCTCATTTCATATGTGCTGCAGGAGATGGATCTGATATCAGTGAGTGGGGCAGTTCATGGCAAGCTGGGATCCATCTTAAACAAATTTACACCAATGGCATTTTTCCTGCTTCAGGAAAAAAAAATCCATTCTCAGATAGAAGTTGCTGACTCCTCCTCCTCTCTGATTTAATCTATGTCTGTCAAGCTTCTAGCCCCCCTTGTGTTCTGCTAATAAAGAAATAGCTAAATTCCTAATATAAAACCCCTTCCCCATAATAGTTTGATCCATATTGGGGGTGGTATCTAATTCAAAACATTTGTTTTCTGTTGGTATGCATGGAACTTTTCTCCCTGAGAAATCAATAGTGGAGATTGCCCTCTTCTCTTTTTGAAAAGTTTTTATTGCAACTATCTCTGTAATAAATGCTTATTGGAAAAAAAAAAGGGGGGGGGACCATCTCCATCACAGATTTCTCTGGGAGATGTCCTATGGAAACCAGTATCTACCATAACTGTGTGATGGCAAGAGCTGCCATATGAAATACATACAGATAAAAAGAGGAGAATGTACGTTCTGGAGTTAAACGACAGTGCAAAAATAGTCTCTGGGATAATCTGGTTAGCCTATAAATATAAGCAAACAAATCTTTTGCCATTGCAGTTATTCATAAACACACCAACATTGTAATATTATTGAGTAAATTAACATCTATAGTCGAAGGATGGGGAGACTTCAGCATATAGGTCAAATATGGCCCACTGGAAAGGAAATCTGGAATCTTTCTTTCTGGAAAAATGGACCCTAAGAATAGAATGGTCTGCTTTTAATTCTCTCTCTTGCTTTTTGTGATTATGGAAAGTGCAGAAGGAGAAAAACTTCCTGGAAATGTGCCTGGTGCCTGGAAGAGCAACTCCTCTGTGAACTTATTGAGTCTTTTTGACCACTGAATGAAATTTTGTATGGGATCAGTGGCCATGTGTGAAGCCCAGCTAGTCACTCAGCTAGTGCTTGGAAGGACAGTTCCTCCAAGTACTCATTGAGACTATTGTAGTGAAAAGGGAGGGGCGGAAACTAAGTGGCTTCTCCTCCTCCTCCTCCTCCTTTTGGTGAAGTGATTCCATGGCTCCTTTTGCCTGATCTAGTGTGAGAAAGATTAGTTGACATCACAAGGTTGCAGTTGCCTGGGGGTATGCCCGATTATGGTTCAAAAATACCACAATCTTTGAGGAGGCTCTTTCTGTGTACCTCAGGAAGACCACATAGCAGAATACAAAGTAATGTTCATTTTTCTAAGACAAAAATGTATTTTGTAAATGATGAGAGCCATAAGGTCAGGTCAGATTTATCAGCAATAGAACAATGAAGGGCTCGGCCATTTACCAATAATTAACTTTTTTTAAAGGAGAAAAAGAAGAAATGCTGGCTTGAAATATGTGTTCACTCTAACCCAGCATAAAACCCCATGAGCAAGTGAAAGGAACCAAGCTCTTTGCCAAACTACTGACAGCAACTGCAAAAGAGGTGGCAGCAGGTGGGGAGAGAGAAGGGGAGAGGCAGTGGTGTGCTGGCCCAGGACTCATCCTGGTGTGTCCCAGCGACTGGTGGCCCCCAGAGGCAGCCAGAGGTAATGGGAATTATGGGATTTCTCCCCTCAACCCCACCAATTTTCTGTCCACCACCCTCCCAAGGTGCCCAGCACATCACTGGGGAGAGGGACTTTGCAACCGGACTGAAAACAGAGTGAAACAAGGCCAAAATGTGGTTGATTAGATTGCAACTGCAGGACCTGTAGGAGCAATTTCCATGTGAATGGGAGGAGCAGTCTAAACAAGCCCTGTTGTTCCAAATTGCTTTAAATCATCCAACGCTAGATTATTCTTGGGTGTTAATGTGGATACACTCTCAGTTTGTCATTTCACACTGGGGTCAAGACTTTCAGGCTCTGATTGTCTTTGGCTTGGTTTTTTGGGTGCTGGCAAGGAGTCTCACACAAACATTTCCAGTCAGGCCAGGTCTGTAGCCAGCTAGTTTTTCAAGATTGGTTTGTTTCCTTTGGGACTGCGGTGAATTAATGGTTAAGATGCTGAACTTGATGACTGGAAGGTCAGCAGGTCAGCAGTTCGAGATCCGAGTACTGCACGATGGAGTGTGCTCCCGTCAATGTCCCAGCTGCTGCCAACCTAGCAGTTCAAAAGCAAGAAATTGCAAGTAAATAAACAGGTATCACTTTTAGGCATGCCTGCCACATGTTCACGGAAATGTCTGCAGACGCAGACAGCGCTGGCTTTTTGGCTGTGAACGGAGATGAGCACTGAAACCTAGAGTCTGATAAGACTGGCTTTTGAGCAAGGGTGACATTTACCTTTACTTTTACCTTGCTTCCTTTATTACTGGCACATTTCACTCTGTTTATCGTCTCTTTGACTTCTCCCTTCTCTTTGTGGACTTAGTAGAGTACTGCTAGTGGTGGCTGGTGCCTAGTGAGACTGCTGGGCTGGAGGGCAGGCTTAGCTGAATGTGTGATAAACCCTTTGAAGAAATGATCTTGAATCATGAAAGCTCACCTAACATTTTTGATAAAGGTATTGCTTTTCTCCTGCATCAGATTTTACCAGGAGGACCAGCACTACAATGCTTATCGTTAAAAAAAGATGGGCACTGTCAAATGCTGCTTATTAAAAAGGCAGAGGAAAAAAGTCACCCACATTTCTATGCATCCTGTTAAATATTATGCAGTATAATATAGAGTGGTCAAAATCCTGTTGCACAGTTATGTAAAAGGCATTACTTTTAGAGGCAAATTGTTGCAAGTTAAGAAATCTCTGTAGAAATTATCTTTTGCACACTGAGCTAGCTGTGCAACTATATACTGTACACTACAGTTTATGTCAGGGGTGGGCAGACTATGGCATGTGCACCCAATCATCCGGCCTATGCCGCTGCTGGAAACGGATGTGTTTACGACAGCTGTGGATGGTTTTACAGCAGTGTTTACTGCAGGGGAAATCACCAGTCTGGCCTGCTCAACTGTCTGAGGGAGTGTGATGTAGGCCCTGACTTAAAAAGGTTGCAACCCCTGGTTTATGTAGTATGGACACACTATCTGATAACAATTGTTCAGGATTCTTCTTCTTTTTCTTCTGGCATATCTGAATCTGAATATTGGTGATCATCATCGTGATAATCCTTGAAGACTTTCCTAAGAATGTAATGCAGTGGTCTTTCATCTGCCTTCCGCATCACAGCATAACCCCTGAACCACTGCTCCAGTTCCATGAGTTACTTGAGCTCAAAGGAGCATATATGACTCTCCCCCGCAACAGCCATTACTAATAGTGCTATTCATACTAATCTGCAGGAGCTGATGAAGTGTGTTCTGGATGGGAAATCTTTTCGTTCTATCTTTTGTTTCATTCTGGATTGTCTCATCATAGGGTTTCAAAGTAAGAAAACGTTCAGAGGTGGTTTTGACAGAGTCACTTCCCAGTACTTGCTTCTCTTCTGTAGCTGTCCTTCATGAATTCTTTGCTGTTCTTCCCCCTGGAACTATCAATTCTCTTCTGCTGATGTGATCATTATTTGCTGAAGAGGATGGAGGCCTCTTAGTCTGGTCTCTCAGCCTTGACTATTCTTCCTTCAAAGATCCTGATAAGATCCTAGATTCATACAGAGTTTACATAGCTGAAGTCATTATTCTCAGCTCAGACACTTTTACCACATGAAGGTATACATTTAAGGTTATTGTTACTGCTACTAATACTGCTACTGTGAGGCAGCTCAGATCTTTGGGAGCGAGAATGCTATCAGAGATATTCAGAAAATAGTGTAAAAGTAAATCTTCTTAATTTAAAAAAGTTTTTCATGCCATCAAGTTACTTCTGACTTATGGTGACCTTTTCCAATGTTTTCTCGGTAGAGAATACTCAGAAGTCATTTACCACTCCATTCTTCTGGGAGCATTTTGTGACTGTGCAGCTTGTCCAGGGCCACACAGGCTTTCTCTTCTGGGAGGCACAGTGGGGAGCTGAACTCCTAATCTCTGGCTTTGCAGTCAAATACCTAAAACCACCAGACTGGCTAGCCAGCTTATTGTATCCTATTATCTGGTTGCTTAGTGGTTAAGCACTGAGTTTGGAGATTGGAAGGCTGGGGTTCGATACCCGAGGGCTGCACTTGGGGATATGAAAGGAGTCTCATTCAGGCGTCCCCTGAGCGGAGTTTCTCCAGCAAAAAAATTATTACAGTTGTACCTCGCTTAAAGAGCATAATGCGTTCCACAGGATTGCTCTTTAAGCAAGTTTGCTCTTTAAGCGAAACACCATTGTAAGTGACCAATTCTGGGGGGATTGCGAACCCCGATTTATTTGTTAAGCGAGTTTTCAGTTGGTTTTATTTGTGAAGCGAAGTGAACATTCAGAAACAAATCTGCTCTTTAAGCGAGTTTCTCTTTAAGCGAGGCACTCTTTATGCGAGGTTTGACTATATTATATAAATTCTAACTTGATAGCATTTGATCTCAGCCAAAGAACAGTCAACCCTCTCTTCTGCCATTAACTGGAACTGGGGAGGGGTTGGGGGGTCAGAATTTTTAGCTCTTCTGGGCAAGCTTGAGCAGCAGGTTGTGATGGTTCTATGCAGTGGTGGGCTTCAGCAGGTTTGCCCCAGTTCGCCAGAACTTGTAGCAGAAATTCCAGCTGGCTCCGCCCATCCAAGTTTTGAAATAAAGTAGTCCAAATTTGGGTGCAATGCAGGGCTTTCCCCCTGACCACTCCCACCACACCACACCCACAGAGTAGGTAGTAAAATTGTTTGAATCCCACCACTGGTTCTACGCCCCTCAGAACTTTCTTCCCATGTTTCTACTGTGGAATGTCACACATTCAGAGCTTGCAAAAGCATCAAAGGAATGTCTATACCTGGGGTTCTCAACCTTTTCCAGCCGAGAGGCAGACCATGCCCCCTCAGACAGCTGAGCGGGCAGAGCTGATGGTTCCCCCTACCATAAATGCTGCAGTAAAATGCATATGTAGCTGTTGTAAACATGTCTGCTTCCACTTCTGGTGGTGTCGGCATGGGTGGCATGGTCCACATGAAATGGTGCCGTTGGCCAGGTCCATCCCGTGGGCTGTAGGTTGAGAACCCCTGGTCTATACAATTAGTGACATGTGGCTATAACATCCTGTGCTGAAAATTGTGAATTGGCTTTTCACATGAGAATAAGCAAAACATTTCTTCACTCATGAAATTGTTCCTTTGCATGATTTATGAAACAAGCCCATTCTCTGACTAATTCATGAAACCTTCAGCAACTCTGATTCATGAGATGTCTCTGGGTAAGTGAAGCTCTAGATGTGATTTGTGAAATTAGCTAATGCTTTTGCTTAATTTGTAAAATAAGCTAATCTATTGTTAATTAAGGAAATACTTCTGATTCACTATGTGGTTTTCTTGTACAAATTTGTCAGAAGTCCTGCCTGTTTATTTCTCAGGAATAAAGCAGTTTCACAAATTTGGCCTGTCACATGGACTTCTTTATCTTTGTCTTCTTTTGAGCCGTTTGGTTCTCTGTAGTCAATGGGCAAGACTTGAATTGGATCCTATTTATTCCCACTTAAGACTTGATCTTGATTTTGGCAAGTGATCCAATGATTAGACCTTATTCAATTGTAGATAGATTCTTCATGTAAGGCAGGGTTTCAGGATTTCATCTACTGATTCAATAGGTCTGCTATTGTTGTGCTGAGAATTATGTGTAAACTAATTTGATGTATGTTAGAAAATGGACAACTATCAGCCAAATATTTTGGGCTGTTTGAGAACAGAAGGTGAATGTAGGCAGTATTTTGTTTGCCTTTGCATTTATTTGTTTGTCAGTATTGGGTTGCTGCCTAATAGTAAATTCCTTAAGCAGTTTATATTAAAATACAAATGTTTCAAAACAGTTAAAAACCCATACAAATATTTAAAAGCAACCAATCATGATGATGAAGATCATGATTATCATAAATTTATATATTATAATAATTATAAAAATAATACAAAAATCTGAAAAATCTGGGGGAAGAAAACTATTTGAATATGGAAGCTTATTACCAATCTGTGCCATCAAAATGTGGATTTAAAAAATCGATGCACTAAATTTGGAAAGAGAAACCCCCCCCCCCCCAACTTGGAAATTAGTGAGCAAAGATTAATGGAATAGTGGTGCTCTCTCTCCAAAAGGCAGAAATCCAACAAGTGCAGCTCTTGCTTCATCCAGAAGAAAGGCTGGTTTTCCTCACATCTCATCTGAGTAGCTTTTCACTTATAAATTCCTTCATTTTTTTTGAAAAATTTCCTTTTCTCCTTTTTTCTCACCTCCATTCCCTGATGATCACATTTATAATCATGTGTTGGACTTAGTGGTTAAGATGCTGAACTTGACTACTGGAAGGTTGGCAGGTCAGCAGTTTGAGACCTGAGTGCTGCATGACAAAGTGAGCTCCCATCACTGTTCCAGCTCCTGCCAACCTAACAGTTTTAAAGCAAGAAATTGCAAGTAGGTAAACAGATACCACTTCAGCAGAAAAGGTAACAGCATTCTGTACACTCAGACATTTAGTCATGTCTACCACATGACCACAGAAATGTCTGCAGATCAGACAGCACTGGCTATAAACGAAGATAAGCATCGAACCCTAGAGACAGATACAACTGGCTTTCGAGCAAGGGTGAAGTTTACTTTTACCTAATTTTGGATTGTGTGATTTCAATTAATGATTCCATATGTCTGGGTAGGCTCTTACAAATGTGAGTGAAAGGTAAAGAATATAGGTGATTTCTTTCTACTGGGAAGAGTTAGTTTGAGGAAAGCTTTTTAAACCAAGCTATGAAGTTAAAGGAACTCAGCCATCTCAGTTGCTACATTCCATGGGTAGAGCAAGAAAAGTCAAATGGGGTTTCAGAGACAGTCTTTGCTAACTCCCAGTATGTTGTTCACTTCCTTTCACAAGGAGACATCAAAGAAGGAAAAATCTCAGAATCCCTCTTTTTTTCCTATCAGTTAACCACTCTATACTCAAACACAAAGCTGTTTTTCAACAAGTGAGAATGGTCTTGATGAGAATGGTCTTGTCTTGACTGCTGACCTTGATGTTGTCAACATTCAGACTGTTGTTTACTATGTAAAGCTTAGCATCCTTTTTCCTGCTGGCAATTTGTGCATGATTTTTTGAAGACTGAGCCTACCTGGGATACTTGAAACGGTGGATAACACTGAACCCTATATTTTACATTACAGACAGTGGCTTCTAGTGGCCAGATCTGGTAATGCACCCATAGAAATATATAAATTTTCAGGATTTTAATTGAAAATTTGGGGCCTGTGGCTAAACGAAACCATGGATACTGAACCTGTGGATATGGTGGAGGTGACTTATATTCTTTATGGGACAATATGATTCTGTAACAATTGTATCGAAGTGCTCTTGAGGTAATAGCAGAAATTGATCTAAATCAGGGGTTCTCAACCTATGGCCCACAGCCTGGCCCTAGCCCATGGCATCATTTCATGTGGCTTGCACCACCAACACCAGAAGTTATAAATGTATAACAGTCATAAATGTGCTTCCAGCTGTCATAAACACATTTAACGGCAGGGTTTATGGTGGTGGCCCAGGCAGCTGTGGTTTATGGGTGGTGGCCCAGGCAGCTATTTAACGGCAGGGTTTATGGTGGTGGCCCAGGCAGCTATGGTGGCCCAGGCAGCTGTTTGATGGAGTGTGGTCTGACCCATGGATTGAAAAAGGTTGAGAACCCCTGATCTTAATGAAGTCATGTTACTCGTGCTGATGTGTAGATCTAATGAAAAAAGGAAAGCCTAGGGGAAAACCACCTTTTTGAACAAGAATCCATAGGAATTAAAATGTTACTTCCTACAATTGAAACTGTAAGACTACTTGAGCTATGGATTCTGGGAGCTGGAGTAATTCAGAACAATTCCTTGCCTAAATTTGAAAGAAAAATATGTGGAAAGCAACCTTCAGAATATCTGAAAAGTTGTTCAAAAACAGGTTTAAATAATAAAAAAGTATGTCAAGATATATCAAGACAAAGGTACAGTATTTCATTATGAAATAGATCTCACTTCTCAGGAAGACATTACGAAGCCAGTGGATTTTTTTCCTCACTATCGTTTATTCTATTCTTTTGACTTGTAGGCTGCTCATCAGCATAGTTCTTGGTGTAGTTGACAGTAAATGACAATTTTATAAAGTGATGCACCAAAGTTTATTATTAAGGATAGGAGAAAGTCTCCTAGAAGGATTAAAAACAACAACAACAACTCTCACTTCATTTCCCTTAGCACAACTACTAGGTAGGTATTGCCACACAGTACACAGAAGGTAAGCCTATTTTAAGCAGTGTTTTGCTGTTTGGCTTAAATAATTCAGGCTGCAGAAACAAGAAGTAGATACCAGCAGATTTCTTGCAATTATGTTGGTGAAGCGAAGTGAAAAGTGCATGACATGCTTGACTTCTGTTTGAGGTAGACCAACCAAAATGCACCATCCTACAAATTGGCCCTGGTGGGACAAAAACAGCAACTGCTAGATTTTGTGGATTATTCACAAATCAGGTGGAACCCGTTAATAGCTTGCCAAGCATACATTTGTCAGTCTTCCCAAGGGCAGGTAGGACAGGGAGGGAGTATTACCTGAAACGTTCCATTGTTTGTAAGAGACAAACATTTAGAACTTTTGGTTTTTTAATGGGTTGTTTTGCCAAGTGGATAACAGATTGTATAACCCTTCCTGAAGCCAGGCAAAATGCCCTTTGAGAATGAAACATCACTGACCCCTTTTCTTTATCCCCGTACTTCCTGTGATCCCCCCCCCCGCATAGGTTTTCTCTAGATTCTGTACAATTTAAACAACAAAAACAGAGCTGAATTAAATTTTGCAGCAAGGAAACACTGGATGCTTCACCAAGAAGTAGTGGGCAATGTAAGGCATGTAAATTACCCATAATAAACAAATCACCCATACTGAGCAAATAATTTTAAATGGGGAAAGAAATAAATGTATACCTTTTTGACACATTCACATTATAATTGAAAGTATAGCATTAAAACCATGAGCTAAAATTTCTTCTTTGGAATGATAGTTAATGTTTAATGCTATAACTTGTGCATATCAGGTCTAGAACCCAGTTACCTCCTTCATCTGTACTCAACAGGGTGCAGGGCTTTAGCTCTATGTTGCTATGGCAGGGGACCCCCTGGCAACTGAAGTAGTGAGGTGGTAAGGAGGAAGGTCTCCCTTGTTCGAAAGCCAGTTGTATCTGACTCTAGTGATCAGTGTTCATCTCCATTTACAACCAAAGAGATAGCGCTGTCTGTATCTGCAGATGTTTCTATGGTCATGTGGCAGGCAAGACAAGATGCCATGATGCACAGAACACTGTTACCTTTCCCACCAAAGTGGTACCTGATTATCTACTTGCAATTTCTTGCTTTTGACCTGCTAGGTTGAAGGTGGAGATAAATCTGTCCTGCTCCTCTCTTGTCCTAGAGCTCATTAAGAAACATGAATGCATCCCAACCCCCTGCATTCAGTGATGCCCAGTTCTTGAAAGAGAGTTTGCATTTGGTTTCAGATGAAGTTAGTTCTGTGCCAGTGGCACTGGTGGCTTAAACGTTAATGTCATATATCTCATGGAAAAGATATTCTCATCCTCGGAGCTACCTGCACCCTATGAAAAGCCTGTCCGGAGAGTGAGGAGGCACTCCTGAGTTACGTAGGTTGGAGCGTGAGAGGCTGCCAGGGAAGGGAGGGATTTCTTCAGATTGGGAGATTACCTAGTTTGAATGTTTCTCCCTTTGACCAGCAATTGACTGTACTGTATCACATTTCTCCTTTTATTATAGAAGGACCTCGTTTGGAAGGTACAGCTGGCTTTAGGAGAAGAGGTGGAAAAGGCAGAAACATGGGACTTTCTATGAACATCTTTCAGTTAATTTGCAAAGAATTAAACTAATATGACTCATAGGGCTCTTCTGATTCATGTCAGGACCTTATTTTAGAATTTCTCTTATGGACTTGAGCCAAATCAGATATTGAATGCATATCAAAATGTGGAAATCCAATTTTTCATATTTCCCATTGATTTGCATGGGGAACTTAATATGGATGGTTTTGTTTTATTTTTTATGGGTCTGCATGAAATTCAGAGTCACAGTAGTTCCCTCAAATTGTATTAGTCTTTCCAAATTCTAGATAAATGGATCCAAGGTAGCCTGGTTGATTTTGCTAGCCATATTTAAAGTTTTCCTTTAGAATGGCCATAACTTTTTTTTTAGAATTGTTTTGGGAACAATGAAATTGTTTTTGAATTTAAGATTCCTGGAACATATGATACAGATAGGTCTGAAGTGTGTGTGTTTGTATATTCATGCTACCCACTGTAATTTCTTTAATATGCTTAAAATTCCATTATTATTTTTTTTGCACTATGGTCTGGCATGTGATTTATGTGATGTGCCTGCAGGCTGAGAACAAACACACCAAGCAACACAAATTAAAATCAACATCATGCCCAACAAAAACAAAAAACAAACAAAAGAGTCGGAAACATGTGTGAACTGAGTAGGCAGGTAAGGGTGGTGTTATTGCCTAATAAAAGTGCTACCAAAATAACACTGAGACCATCCTGTAGACTCACTAGTAACAAATATAAACAGTAAATAAGGATTAGCCTGGATTGGTGAAGAAGTAGAAAAGGACTGAAGGTTGGGTACTCATAGAGAACAAAAAGGAAACATAGGCTGCAATAAACACAAAACTAACCCCAAACCCCAGTGAAATCGTTTGTTTTAATGGATTTTCAAAGAGTGAAGAGTTGCATGAGAGGAATGAATACATAACTTCCATGATAAGACACAATTTCTTCCTTCAACTGTTATTGACATGATAGTCTAAGATTACAAGCATGATCTGACAACAAGAAAAGTCCAGCTCTACTCTTCCACCTTCCTATCACACCATACTGTCATTTTTCTTACAAGGCGCTGCTCTACAACATTTTGGAAATACAATCTTTATTACAGTGTCTGACTGTATTGGTTCAAAAGAATTTAAGCCAATCCTGGGAATCAGTCCAATCCAGTCCAAATTGATCTGATCAGGCATGCTATCTGGAAATGTTGGTAGTAGTAGTCCAGAAAAACAAATTTGCACACCTTTGGTTTGGGATTTGGTTGAGCAGGTTGTATAGTTCTGTGGAAAGCGAACATTTGATTTTTCACTGGAGACAATATTGTGCAGCTGCCCAAATAGCTCAGAGGTTTAGGTATCTCTCTGTAAAGCTAAAGTCTAGGTGTTCGATTCTCTACTCTGCCTCCTGGAAGATAGCCATATTCTGTAGTCCTGGCCAAGCTGCATAGTCCCAAGATCCTTCTAGAAGAATGGATTGGTAAACCACTTCTGTATATTCTTTAACTTGAAAACCCTGGAAAGACTACTACTGTGGCATGCTGAAGTCTTCTTTTATATATTCCTTTCTTATTCCACAAGTAGCATGTTATTCCAGTGAATACAAGCTAGAGTGACAACACTTATTGAAGAGCATCCAGCTTAAGAAAGGAAATCTCAGTAATTACCCTATATAGTACAGGTACTGTACTTGGTTTTTGAATCTATGTTTGGTTTTCTGTAGGGTTGGAATAATATGCAGTGATTAAACTTGCTCTTCCACATAGTATTGTCTAATATCCACTGTCCTGAAATACAATTAGGAAACTAGTTATCCAGTTAGAGGTCATAAAGCTAAAGTTAATTGTGAACCTGCTTATCATACTCAAGGGACAAAGCATATAAATACAGTTAGAATCAGCATTAAACATAATAGACACTTTAATGAAAATCTATCATCACAGATCTAGTCACTGCCTTCCAGCAGATGAGGGACCTGACCTGCTAACCTTCTATGTCTCTGAGTATTAAACTGTAGTCCTAAGCACATCTGCTTGTTTGCAAGTTCTACTAAGGTAGACCAAACTTTACTACTTGTAAAAGGAGCTAGAATTAAGGGATCAGATGACAAACAACTCATTAAGGTCAAAGACTTCAAAGGATTCCATCTTTGGATGGTATTAATAGACAATTAGGAATGAAGAGATTTGTGCTTAAATAAATCTCTAGAGCTAAATCCAGTTGTTAGTTCCAACTAGAAAAGACTCATTGAAGGAACAGGGCTAGTTAACATAATCATTACGTAAGTCCCAATCATATATTACATCTACTCTGACTGGGACTAATTAGATCTAGTGTAGTGTTCCCCAACGTTTGGTTTTTGGACTTCAGTTCCTAGACACCTAAGCCAAGTCCCCAAAGCACTGATCAGCCAATGTTCTGACTTAGGTTTATTGGAACTGAAGTCCAAAACCCAAAGGTTGGGAAATACTGATCTTGTCCCTAGAATTGAATTTAAATTTCTAGAGCAAGTTTGGGGATAGAAATAATCAGGCATGTTTTAAAAAAGATATTTGGTGTGTGCTGAGTCCAACTTTGTTATCTTTCTAGCTATACTTCAGCAGCTCAGCTTTCACAAGTCTAAAAAACAACATAGGGTACTATGTATATGCAACAATGGAAGGACAGAAAACTAAGAATAGGACATTAGAAATGAATTATTGCAGCTTAGAAGCCTTTAGGTGTTAGCTCCCCTTCTGCATTATTAACATAATTAGGCTTTTCTACATCATGTTCCTAAGTCTCCCTATAAACATAACACTTGTAAGCAAGGCATCTACTCCCAGGTGAATTTTATAAGAAAAATATTATGTGCAAACTTCGCCTCAGAATTATTTTCTGCTGAATTTCTTCCCAAGGGACAAAATATGGCAAGCTGCTATTCTTTCCATAAGTATTTGCATAAATCGTATCTTTAAAAAACCCCCAACAACCCTTAGTTCTAAATAATACATTTTATTTGTTTGTTTCAAATATTTATTTTCCTGTTCTCTACCAATCATCAGACCAGAATAAATCCAATAATATCATCATCAAAATTAAAAATAAGGAGACTAAAATGCATTTGAGCACATAGTCCAATAAGAGAAATGACAAGCAGTGCTATGAACAGTGAAAGCCAGTGTAGTATATATCACCCATCCAGTATGCTACATGGTCAAGTCAAGGTCAAGACAGATCAAGACATGGTCAAGACAGAGCTCCTGTCCTTCCGGAAGAGCTTAAAGACCTGGCTGGCAGGACAAGTGTGGGGTTCCAGGGATGGGGGATCCCATGTGGGGTGGTTAGTCTAGGGATACCATCCCTCTGACGACACCCCAGATACTGTTTTAGTTATGAATTTTTAAATTTCTTTTAATATTGATGTGTTTTAATTATGCTGTAAGCCACCCAGAGTCGGGCTTGCCCGATTGGGGCGGGTTAGCAAGTGTGAGAAATAAATAAATAAATAAATAAGGTTTCAGCCCAGGTTTTCCTACCTCTAGACCAGCAGTGGCCAATCTTGGCACTCCAAGTGTTTCTGAACTTAAATTCCCAGAAGCCCTGGTCAGCTCGTGTGCTGACTTGGGCTTCTGGGAATTGAACTCCAAGAGCAAACCAAGTTTTAAGGTTGCATTTCAGCTCCTGCCAATGCTACACCAGCGAAACAACATTCACACGCACAGATACGTGCACACATGCTCCTCTCGTGTATGTGTATGTGTATGTGTATGTGTGTGTGTGTGTGTGTGTTGTTGTTGTTGTTTAATGCCAAAATCTGGTGAAAAAAGGAAATGGTTTGATGTATGAGATGTTATCTAATTAGTAAAAGTAAAAGTAAAGGTTTCCTTTGCTCGAAAGCCAGTCGTATCCGACTCTAGGGGTCAGTGCTCATCTCTGTTTCAAAGCTGAAGAGCCAGCGTTGTCTGCTTCTGCAGACGTTTCTGTGGTCATGTGGCAGGCATGACTAGACATCGGAGCACACGGAATGCTGTTACCTTCCCACCGACGTGGTCCCTATTTATCTACTTGCAAGTTTTTGCTTTTGAACTGCTAGGTAGGCAGGAGCTGGGACAGAAATGGGAGCTCACTCTGTCCTGTAGTACTCGGAAATTGAACTGTTGATCTCCTGCTTTCCAGTCAGCATCTTAGCCACTTGAGCCACTGCAGTTTTGGGATAAGGGAATTCAGAGTATCAAATTTGAAGATGAAACAACATTTGATGGAATAGCAAAAACCCTGGAAGACAAAAGCAAACAAGTAGGAGGCAAAGCTCATTGAAGGAAAATTGGGGCACACACTGGCCATTGCAATGATAAATAATACAGATCTACCTGCCCCAGTTTTGGTAAATAACAAAGATATTGCTGTATGTTTAAAATAATGGCAATAATTCTAGAGCTGACTTACATGTGACTAAGTGAAATTGTGTGAGCCTTGATGACAAATGGATTTTCATTAATGAAGTTCTAGTTGCATTTTAAAGCATGTGTTTGAACCATAGAGTCAAGTGCATGTAATAAGCAGCAACTTGCAGCTAAGACTGAATGTGTCTTAGCTGCAAATTGTCAATAGTATTCTGGCCAGTGGTGGGCTGCTGCCGGTTCGGACTGGTTCGGCCGAACCGGTAGCAGAAATCAGGAGAGGTTTGCTGAGGGGGGGGGGTAGTAAATCTCTGAGCGACTGGTTTGGTTGCCTCTCTGGCTGCCTTTGGATTTCTTTTGCGGGCAGCCCAAAATGGCTGCTCGGAAGTGCGCATGCATCAAAACACCATTTGACGCATGCACACTGAAAAATAGAAGTGGGCATGCATCAAATGGTATTTTGATGCATGCGCACTTCTGAGCAGCCATTTTGGGCTGCAAGGAAGGGCGCAGTGGCTGGCTTTTGAGGCCCTCAGTGGCCTCTTTGGAGGAGCGGCAGCGGCAGCAGCCTTTCCTTGGCGCACCGCTGGGATGGGCCAGGCTGGGCCAGGCTGTGCTGCCAGGGCAGGCTGTGCTGCCGGGCCAGAAAATGCAGCTGGGCCAGGCCAGGCCAGGCCGGGCTAGGCTGCGCCACGCTGCCAGCCTGCCATGCTGCCGCACCACCAGGCTGTTTTGCTGCCAGCCCGATTTGCCGTGCCACTGCTGTTGCTGCCTGCCTGCCTGCCTGCTGCTCCCCAACCCCAGGGTAAGTGACTAGGGTTTGTGTTTGGTGTTGGTGGGTGGGTGGGTGGGTTGAAGTGTGTGTGTGTTTATGTAGTGTGTTTTTATTTCTATTTAATGTGTATTTTAATGTGTATTTTTATGTTTTTATTTCTATTTAATGTGTATTTTAATTTGTATTTTTATGTGTTTTTATTTCTATTTTTATGTGTACTGTATTTTTTTATCTTTTTAATTTTTTTACTTTGGCTCCGCCCACAATGTCATGATGTCATGATGTTGGCTCCGCCCATGACGCCATGATATTGGCTCCATCCACAAAATCATGACATCATGATGTTGGCTCCACCCATGATGTCGGCTGTGCCCACAGTGTGGTAGTAAAATTTTTGGCAGCCCTCCACTGATTCTGGCCAATGAGTTTGATATGGGAGTTGATCTTTGAAAGTATGTGAGGTTAAATTAAGGTGTTGTGTTGGCCTTCTGAGACCTAGGTTCAAGTCTCCATGGCACCATGAGAATTATAGGGTGACCTTGAGCCAATCCATCTTTTTTGACTACACTTTTCTTGCAGGAAAGCTGAAGGGACACACAGCTATTTTTTTATGAACAAAATCTAAACACAAAGTTGGGTAACATTTATATTGTAGCACCATAATGCAAAAATTATCAGCCCAGCAATGCTCTGGTTGTGTCAAGGGAAGAAAAAAACTCCCAATGACTATAATGATGATGAAACTATTAAATTTAATATATTTAAGTTAAGATTAATTTCCAGCTTTTTTGGCATGAGAATTGACATGTTTCAGGGCTCTATTTCTTCCATCCCCTTTAAGGGGTGGGGGGAGAGAAAGCAGACCTTTTATCTGTAAAAATTGAGAGAGAAAATTGATTCTATGTTCCCTGAGGAGAAACGTCTCAAACTCTCTCTTCTCCCTCAAGTTTGCAGTCTCTATAGGAAATTTAGTTTAATTGCAGATCCTGTTAGGAAGATTTTTTTGAGGTTTTTTGTTTTTCACCGTGCATTGTCCACTTTGAAGATGAGTCCTAATGTAAGCTAAAAGAAAAGAGGAGGATAAGGAAACAAGATAAATAAGAAGGATGGAAGGAAGTTAAAACAAGAGAATGTTTTTTAGTAGGTGAATGAGAAATGAGATTTTCAAAAAATTGTGTAACTGCTTTATTCCCTCCAAAATGGTGGTCAATGTTTCTTTGATGGAGCATGTGCTCCCACCGTAACTCAAACATGTGCTGGTGCGCCCCCTCCTAAAAAGACAATTGCTCAGTCCAAATATACCATCCAATTTCTGCTCTGTCTCAAACCTCCCCTTTTTGCTGTGGTGGTGTGGCAGCTCCAGGGAGTCCTGGAGGAAGCGGATTATCTGGACCCTTTCCAGTCAGGCTTCAGGCTGGGTCATGGTACGGAGACTGCATTGGTTGCACTGTTCAAAGATTTCTGGTGGGAGCGAGATAGAGGGTACCCATCCATTCTTGCTCTTCTTGACCTCTCAGCTGCTTTCGATACCGTTGACCATGGTATCCTTCTGGACCAGCTCCAGGGTTGGGGATCCAGGGTACTGTGTTGGCCAGGTTCTCCTCCTCCTTGAGTTTCTATATACAACACATGGTTCTGATCTATAGTCAAAACATAAATGAAATAAACTAGACATTTTTAATTGTGTGAGAAGAATGTACAGTACATACCTCTCAGCTATGCAGAAAAATAGTGGTATACAAATAAGGTAAATATATGTCATTTGCATTGTGGATTGTTCATGCATAGTGCAGTTGGTCCATGCATCCTGTTTTCCTTCTTTGTACTAAAAGTGGAGCTGGAACCTTTACTAATTACCACTGGGCATGTCACATGACATACCTGTTGCATGCTACACAGACAGCATATGCAAGAAACAAATAAGGGTTTTGTTTTAGTTACTGTCCACCCAGTCTTTTCTCTTACTGCCACAGCTGTATGAAATGTCATATATTTATTCAATATATATATTATATTTCAGAAAGTCATCCAAAGGCATTTCTCAAAAGATAACAAGGTTTATACACAACAGCAGGAACAACATGCTTTCAAACAGTCTACAGTACAGTTCACTTGTAATGCTTCCATTCCAGGCCCACACTCATCTTTCTTTAACTCATTTGTTTTTCATCTTTGTTGCTGAACCTCAATGGGAATTGGGTGGCTTTGTTTCAGTGCATTTGCATCAGAAAAGTGACATTGTCTGAGCAAAGCAAGTTAGGTCTATTCTTCAAGGCTGCATTGCTCTGAAGGCTATGTCAAGCTATTCTAAGTAGTGGCATCAAACCATTGTACAGTTTACTACTTACACTGGTCTTCTCCAACATGATGCCCTCCAGATGTTCTTGATGTCAACCATCGTTTTCAACCAGCATCACCAATACTTAGGAATGCTAGAAATTGTGCCTTGGCTGGGGAAGGCTGGCTTATACTATCCAATTTTGATAGTGAGCAAATGTATTGAAAATATTTCCAATGGATAAGATGTGTTCTAAATTTTGTTCACTCTGGTCAATATGTATTTCTGGTTGATAAAAATATGTCAATGTAAATTATTCTTATTGTCTAATAAATAGCACATATAAAAAGTGAAAGTAATGGATTTTCTCTGTCGAATCATATTTGTTGACGTTGAGTGCAGAAGTAGATTCCTGTTGCTAAGTCTGGAATGTGAAGACTATAAATGGATTCCAGAATACTAGATAAAAAGGAAAAACTGAGAGATGAATCTTAATATTAATTCAGATAAAGTTACACATGATGGTTAAAAATATATAGATATGTATGCATATCTAATTTATTTCCAAATATTCATCTCCAGAAGATACTTAAGTAGCATTTGCTTGAGGCAAGTGCTAAAACAAAGATGGGAAAACTTACTTTTTTGGACCAGAAGTCCTAAACTTCTAGCATAGGCTATGTGATTTTTTAATCACTCTAGCATAAAAATAAAATCTTTTCCCTCCAAAAGGACTTGAGATGCTTAGCTTTGCTTTATCTGTACTTACAATTTTTGTTTTGTGGTTACTTCATGGTATGCCTTATGCAAGCTTCGATTCATACATTTCCCCACTGGTCCCCATATTCTCTGAAGTTCCACCAAGGTGGACATTTGTACCCTTTTCTACTTATAGCCTTGAATTTGTATTTACATTAACACAAACTCTGTATTATTTGAGAAGTCATTTCCATATTTGAGTGCAACTTTTTAACCATTTCAGAATCCTTGTATATATCTGAACTATTAAATATATGTTCATCATTAAACTCAAATTTGAGTTTGATTTAAATCAACCCTTTGATATGAAACTAATCAGGAAGAAGATGAGCTGTAATCATGTGCATAAGTCAGTTTGTTCTTTTTCTGCACCACAGCAGGGGGGTGGGTCTTTGCTGCTTCAAATGTCTGTCAAAAGGAAGAAAATTCATTTCATTGACCAGCATCAGAGTTGCCCTTTGTGACTGAAGCAGACATCATTAGAAAACCCTTAACACTGACAGATTCTCACATCCTTATAGGTTTACCAAAATGTTGAACTGAAGAGTTTCACATAGTTTAATAGGATGAAAACATGACACAGGATAAAAAAAGTTAAGATAATTTTAAAAGGGATTAAAACTAGGGCTTCTAAATTCTGTAGTGAATTAAATAAATTAGGCACAATATAAACAAAGTATAACTAGCCAGACTCAAAACAGAGGCTAATTAGACAGGCAAGAACTTGGTCAGTTATTTCAAAACTGGAATACATTGTTTATTGCTTGTTACTTTTAAATAGTGTATTATCAACATTATTCATTGTTAAAACAGTAACATGTTATTAACATCTTGCTCTTCATCATCAGTTCACTTCTCATTTAAGACAACCCTGATAAGGTTTTCTGGGGACATGAGATGTTCAGGGAAAGCTTTATCATTGTCAGCACCCCTCCCTCTCTCTGTGAGTTTCCAAGGCAGAGCAGGGCTTTGGATTGGACCCAAGTCTTCTGGTATGACACTGGTTCTCTATTGGTCTATTAGTAATGTGTTATGTTAAAGCAGAGATAAAATTTTTTTTTTTGTGTGTAGAGTAGTACATCACACTAAATTAGGTTTATTGAATCAAATGGGATTTCATTAATCTACTCTTCCATTCAGTTGATTTAAATGAGCCTACTCTAACTGCAGCTTGCCATATTAAATTTAGTTAGAGTAGGTCCATTTCAATCAATGGAACTTACAAAATAGCTGATTTACTAAATCCTCATTGATTCAACATGCCTACTCTAGTGTGATTTACTGTGCTAAGTAACAGGATTTTTGCCTCTGAGATGCACCATGACAGGTTATGTTTCTCACCTGCTTTTTAGTCAGTTTTAATTTTGCTTTTAAAAGATCCTTCAAATTGAAAAAAAGGCAATCCACCCATGAATCCTCACAGTAATAAAAAATAATGACCTTGCCAGTCATTATGCTCCATAAAAAAATAATGTTGTTAGCCATTGTTATTTCTCATAATAACACGTTGCAGATAATATTGTTACTTCATATGCATTATTTCTAAGCTCTTGATAAGGCAGATTATTCTTCTTCTTCTTCTTCTTCTTCTTCTTCTTCTTCTTCTTCTTCTTCTTCTTCTTCTTCTTCTTCTTCTTCTTCTTCTTCTTCTTCTTCTTCTTCTTCTTCTTCTTCTTCTTCTTTGTTTAGCCACCTTTTGGTGAGTTCATTCTGCAATTGCTTTTGCCTGACCTAGTGTGGGAAAGATTAGCTGGCAACACCAGGTTGCTATTATCAGGCTATACCCAATTGTGGTGGTTAATTTTTTTTAGGAGGCTCTTTCTGTGTACCGAGGTTTACCAGTTACATTCCTCTACTGAATTTCCATGACTGAGCAGGGATTCAAACTCAGGTCTTCTGAAAACTAGTCCTTCACTCAATCCTACCCACTATTCTTTGTTAAAACAACCCAATTTAGAATGCAGTTTCTTTTTCTCCTTACAGTCTGGAAATAAAGAACGCCTGGAAAAATCTACAATTTTTTTTACAGAGATGTGATTTTTGTCTTCTGGCTATCACAATTTTTAGAAAGTAAAGGATAAATAAGGAGGGAACAAGAGAGAGGGAGGGAGAGTGGCTTTAACTTTCTTGTTGCATCCTTCCTGTGTGGTTGTTGTTGTACCTTTCCATCTCTTCTTTAGCCATGAATTTTAGTTCAAGACTGGTTGTTCTGCACACAGACAGTTTGGCTACAATTTCTTTTCTATTTCATGATTACAGAGGGCATCTTATGATATTGCAATGTGTCACATTACATATATCTCACTAATTTGATAATACCTTACGGAGACTTTATTTAAATATCTACTGATTTACAAAGATGCAGACCTCTTCTGAACAACTTGGGTCTGCCTCTTAAGTCTGGCAAAAAGCCTCCATGAGCAAAATTATCCCCAACACTTCAATCGCCGTCCTGCTTCACTCTCAAGAAATTGCACTGATATAAGATTTTAGCAAATCGATATTTCAGTATCAGTGGAGTTAATACCATTAGCTCTGTATTACATAGCAATTGGTATATTATCACAGCAGCAAAAATATTTTCATTACCATTTGACAAAACAGCAAAATGAAAACTGCTTTCAGGTTGTCAGCCAAAACGGTCCAAGTTGATGAAGGCAAGAAGCCAAGTATAGTACATTCCTCCCCTATTCTCCTAAGAAAGCTTCCACCCATTGGGGCCAGAAAGAAGACAATTGCCACTCCTTCCTGCATTTGTCCTCTCCTACACCTACAGCAGGGATTTTCAACCTGCGGCCTGTGGCACCATTTCATGAGGACCACCCCCCGCCTCTACCACTCCAGGAAGTGCCATGTGGTGGAGGAAGGGCAAAATGGCTGTCCAGACCCCGAAGCTGTCTGAAGGAGTGTGACCTGGCCCCTGGCTTTAAAAGGTTGAGAACTCCTGACCTAGAGGCAGGGAAACTATCTGGAGCAAATTTTCAGACTGTGTATTGAGTTATGGGAGTACAGTCAGATTTGGAAGAAAAGTCCAGTCACAGTAATAGATCTCCACCAGTACAGTGTTGGATTTTGGCTGATGTAACTTAAATTAACATCAAAGGTGATGTTCCTTTTTTATTCATTTTCTGGGTTCTGGGCCCTTTTTGTACCAGGCAACCAGGGTCGTAGTCAGGGGGTGGCCGGGTGGGATAAGCCCCCCTTGAGCTAACAGGCTACCCCCACTGTAGGCAAAGTTCCAATGTTGTGTGTGTGTGTGTGTGTGTGTGTGTGTGTGTGTGTGTGTGTGTGTGTGTGTGTGTGTGTGAGAGAGAGAGAGAGAGAGAGAGAGAGAGATTGTTGTCCCTCCTGAAAAAATATCCCCCCCCCATCTAGAATTCTGGCTACAGTTAATTCATGTAACAATGAATTAATAACGTATCTTTCCCTTACTCATATGTTCATTTCCATTTCTGTTGAATATCTCCTTTGGGCCAGTTATGTCTCTAGGGTGCAGTGCTCATCTCCATTTATAGCCTAAGAGCCAGTGCTGTCTGTACCTGCAAACATTTCCGTGGACATGTGGCAGGCATAATTAGACACTGGAGTGCACAGAATGCTGTTTACCTTACCAACGAAGCACCTGTATACTTCCCACCTATGTACCTACTTGCAATTTCTTGCTTTCAAACTGCTAGGTTGGCAGGAAATGGGACAGGTGAAGGGCACTGACTCAGTTGCGTAGCACTTGGGTCTTGAACTGCTGACTTGCTGATATTCCGGTTATCAAGCTCAGGGTCAAAAACTCTTTCAGCTAATATGATCACAATCTACGTTCAATCTAGCCGAACTGTTGTGAGGCTATGGCTACTGGTGGTGTTTGGTACAATAGGGGGCCACAAATCACCCACCCCATTTGGGGGTGATTAATTTCTTTCTCAGATCTACAGCTGGTCTCCACTATGGCACAGCTCATTATTTCTCTGAAAGGCACTCTTTGCAGTGGGAAAGCATGGAGAATCTCCAAAGGTTTTAGCCAGGACTCCAGTCCATTTTTCAGCACCCACCCAGGTTTTTACTTTGAAGTCTCCATCCTGAACTTTTTAAAGCTGTCCCACTTATTTCTGGCGCAGGGCTGCAGGTTTTTGGGTTTAGAGACTAACTCGCTTAAAGAGCAGAATTTTCTCTGAATGGTCACCCTCGCTTAACAACAAAAAACAGCAAAAAACTCACTTAACAACTAAATTGGGGTTCACAATCCCCCCGACCAGAAGTCACAATCGGACACTTACAGTGGCAGTGGTGGTGCTTTTTTGAAGTGTTTTGCTTAAAGAGCAATTTGCTTAAAGAGCAATCCCATGGAATGCATTATGCTCTTTAAGCGAGGTACCACTTTATTATTAGTCTTATGAACCAGAAAACCTGGCCAACAGGAAGGAACTTGAGATTTGATATTTATACTAGCTCCCTGTCAGACAGTACATATACTGGAGCTCAATTGACAAGCCACTAGAAGATAGTGTCCACACAGAGGGTAGACCAGGCCTCCATTACTGGATGAAAGGTCTATCAGGTACTTTGGTAGACAATGCTTCTTGACTGGACTGAAGTCAATTTATTAATATATTGTATGCTGAATAACTCACTCACTTACTCTTTCTCTCTTAGTTGTTTTTGTAGTGCTCACAGTGCCATTAATTTCCAGTGGAGGAAAGTAGGTTCTGGCAAGGTATTCAGCAATTACTTCTTGTATTATTTTCACATCATGATTTATAAAACTACTCTGGGGCACATTTTGTGCTTCTTGCCCCGGGTGCTGAAATTTCTAATTTCTAAATAATAATAATAATAATAATAATAATAATAATAATAATAATAATAATAATAATAATAATAATAATAATAATAATAATAATAATAATAATAATTTCAAATTTATACCCCACCCTGCTCAGGCGAACCTGACTCTAGGCGGCTTACCGATTATATTAAAAAAATAACAGCATAACAGTCACAAATTCAACATTATCATAATAACAATCATCACAGTATCAGAAAAAAATCAATAAAACAGTAACAATCGAAAAGTATCAATAGCACAATAAGGTGTTACAAAAAAGTTAAACACTACTTATGGCTTTGCTCAGTGTTCTGATCCATTCTCCATTCAGATATAGGTCTATCAGCCAGGGTAGGTTACATGATGAAATCAATACATCAATAGATTTTAACTACAGCTTGGAAAAGTTCCATTTTTGGATGACAACTCCCAGAATTCCCCAGTTACTGTGGGTAATGACAGTACTAGAGATGGGTCTGGGAGCTTTCGGAAACTAAAAAAAAAAAAAAAAGGAAAAAATACATAAACAAAACAAGTTGTCTTTGTGTTATGTTTTATTTTTATATAATAAAAAACAAACAAGCAAACAAAATAAAATCAAATAAAACGTTTCCTGGACTCAAGAGCCATCAACAATGTCCTGTTGACACTGACTGGCAATTTCTTGTTTTTATAAAGGGTCTGGATTTCAATTTTAGCTGGTGCAATGCTGTTCTCTGTCCATCTGATAGAGATCAGAAACCTCTTTATACAGGAATACACAACTTACAATTTGAGACTGGTTAGAAATCATTTCCAGTGAAGCAGAGGGAGGGAGGGAGAGAAAGAGTAGAGAAAAAGCAAGTTCGTTCTTTTTGTGACACATCAGGGGGTTGATGTATCTTTGAAGAAGCAGGAACCCTGTTGACTTTTGCCAAAAATGAGAGAAACTTTCACTGAGTGTTCAGTATTTTTTCATAGAAAGCATGCCAGCATCCCATCAGAACTGCACAGTCATTAGCCTAGTTGTAGAAAATGAGTGAATTGTAATAAAACTCAGAGGCTTTGAACTTCTCCCTATTGTCACTGAAGGTCTTTCCCTACTCATTTAGCATAAGGAGAACAACTCTGTTACAATCAGATAATGCAAATCAAAGGAAACTTATCATGCGGTCGTGCATTGGGTAACTGTGCTAATATGATTTCATCTCTTTAGCTATGTAACCAGAATTGAGGCTGACCTTCCCAAGGAAATAGAAAACCAACAATGTGCACTTTTCTAATGCAATTAGTTCACACAAAAATCCTTTCTACATTCACAGTATCAGCTTTCTTCTTGACAAGAGTTGCTGGCGGTCTCAAACCAAAAGCATGTATCACTTGGCAGCACTTTTTATAAGGCAAATATTTTGAAATGGAAGGATTCCATTTAAAAAATGCTACCAAAGGTAATGCCTGATGTCATTAGCTCCCAGCCCAAAACATTCTTAATTATTTTGTACCATTGCTATGCTTCTGAGTCCAAATGTCAACTAGGGAAAGTGTTACTTATGGTTTTTTGTTTTGGAGTCTTATCTAACCCAAGAGAAAGGTATGGGATTATGACAGCTGCAAATGAATGTTACAAGGCAGGTAGTAAAGGTAAAGGTTGTGTTTGCCTGAAATCCAGTCATATCCGGCTCAATGGTCCAGTGCTCATCTCCATTTACAGCCAAAGAGCCAGCGCTCTCTGCGTCTGCAGATGTTTTTGTGGACACTTGGCAGGCATAACTAGACAATGGAGTGCACGAAACACTGTTTACCTTCCCATGGAATTGGTACCTATTTATCTACTTGCAATTTCTTGATTTTGAACTGCTGGGTTGGCATGAGCTGGGATAGAGATGGGAGCTCACTCTGTCATGCAGCACTTGGGCCTTGATCCTTACAGTATTGGCAGGTAAAACAATGAGCTGCAGTACGTTCAGGTGGCCTTTCTTATTCTTGTTTTTTGGGTACCATCTCTAAAAAGTGCACACAGACAGCATTCAATATATCTCTTGGATTAAGAGGAGAGCAAAGCAGAGCAAAGCTGAGGCAAGCAACCTCCATCAGTGCTCATCTTCTGAGCCAATGGTAAGGAATGGAGTTGAGCGTGTCGTAGTCAGTGATGAGGAGCAGAGGGAGAGTCCAACAGCTTATGAGGGAGAAAGTGGAGCTCCTTTTATGTCTCACACACTGCTTTGTGTTCCATTTCCCTGTGAAGATGGGCATAAGTGTGTGGCAGGGAGGATTCTCCCTGTACATTGGGTGCAAACTTAGCTATACCTGGAGGAGAACTGCACCAAACAAGATTTCAGTAATTTGAATGGGTTGGCTGTGAACTGGCAGAGGTTGGAGCATTAAAGCAGAAAGGGCACAAACCAGATTGGGCCCCCAGACACCCATGCTGTAAAGATGCCGAAGTCTGTCGCAAGCCCCATGCATTCCCCTTTTCAGAAAATAATTGGATTAGTTGCATGTGCGATCCATCAAAAAGGAACAAAAGGGTAACACAGACCATAGTCAGCACCACCCAGCCATCCTCCTAAGAGGAGCAACCTTTGGAGAGGTAATTGAGAGCAGAGAAGTGGTGGGGTAGGGAGATACATTTTATTTCTTTGGCCACTCTTTACACCAGGGGTGTCCAAACTTTTTGTGCCACAAGCCTGCCCCCCCCCCCCGGAGAGCTGATCAGGTCAGTCACATTTTTTCTCCCACCAGAAGCAGAAGTAAAACGTGCCTGCACATGTGTAAACACTGCTGTAAAACATGTCCTCAGCTTCATGACAGCCATGGGTGCATTTACAGCAGTGTTTGCACAAGAGTGGGTGCATTTGCACATTCTGATAGTGGCACGAATGGCATTGGCTGGATGATTCGGCCCTGCAGGCCAGATCCACCCCACAGGCTGTATTTTGGCCACCCCTCCTTTACGCAATACATCGACTCCTGTGTTGATCTGGAGGTGCCCCTTTTAATTGTGTTATTACATTTATGATATTTCTTATTCAAGCTGATTTTTGTAAGCCACTGTGAAGTCCATTACTAACCAGGTCACCCTTGCTCAAAAGCCAGTCATATCCAACACTAGGGCATGGTGCTCATCTCCATTTACAGCCAAAGAGCCAGTGCTGTCTGCATCTGCAGACATTTCCATGGACAAGTGACTGGCATGACTAGACACCAGAGTGCACGGAATGCTGTCTACCTTCCCACCAAAGTGGTACCTATTTATCTACTTGCAATTTCTTGCTTTCAAACTGGTAGGTTGGCAGGAGCTGGGACAGAGACAGGAGCACACTCCATCATGCAGCACTTGGGTCTTGAACTGCTGATCTGCTGACCTTCCAGTTGCCAAGTTCAGTGTCTTAACCACTAAGCCACCACAGTCCCAGGTTACCAACCAACCAACAAAAACAGGGATGGGGAAAAAAATCACTTTTTGGGACTAAGAAAGCATGGTCAGCAGGACAATTGGGATGGGTGGCTTAGAGTGTGCCTGAGCAATTGCTACACTTTGCCTAATGGCCAACCCTTCCCTCTGATACACTCAAGGAAGTCTTGCACCATTTTAATTCTGGATAATTTGTGTCAAGATGTCATTTTCATGTGGGTATCTTGTGACTCAGATTCAAAGGCATTAGTTAGCTATAGCAAATGTAAAATGATTGCAGAAATAGTTGAGTAATGAGTAGAGTGCATGTCTACAACCACAGCCCATTTTCGTACACCTTGGATCAGAAAGCAGAGCTTCTCAGTCGCATGGTACCACTTCAAGTCTGAGCTCCAGTATTCAGTGATTTAGTGGTAAATGTTGACCTGCAAGAACTCATTGAGAGCTCACTCACCGCCCCGATAACAACAGCAAGGCAAGCCCACAAATGAAGGCAACAGATGTTGAGTTATTGTAACAAAAATGTACTAGCACTTTTTGTTTCCATCAGGGCAGGTCTTTGCTAATGCTAATGAGTCTTAATTGCCCCAGACCCAAGCCTCCTTGTCAACTTCTCATCACCATAGTGAGATCCTGCATGAATGCATGGTTGATAGAAAGATCCATTCTCTCCCTGCAGTGGTGGGATGTCAAAAATTTTACTACCCCACCGTGATGTCATCACAGTGTGGGTGGAGCTAACATCATGATGTCATGATGTCATGGACGGGGCCAAATAAAAAATAAAAAATAATAATATAATAAAATAAAAATAAGCACACACACACACACACACACACACACACACACACACACACACACACACACACACACACACACACACACACACACACACACACACACACACACACACACACACACACACACCCTCAGGCCTTTTTAGGAACTGTGGTAGTACGTCAATATAGGTAAAGGTATTAAATACACATTAAAATACACACAGACATACCACATCCAAAGGTGAGTCACTTACCCTGGGGAGCAGGCTTTAGGCTAGCAGCTTCTCTTCCTCCTCCCTGCTTGGGAGGACAGCAAGGAGGCCTTGCATACGCACCAAGAACATGCACAGTGGGGGAACCAGTGAAAAGGTAAGCCCTGAAGGTGGTTCCCCCGAAAGCTGCTACCGGTTCTCTAGGACACTGGGAAAAGTTACTACCGGTTTTGGAGAACTGGTGAGAACCTGTTACATCCCATCGCTGTCTCCCTGCTATTGTAAGCTAATTTTGGGGGATGGAATGGAGTACAGAGAAGCTTGAGGCAAGGGGAGCTGATCAGAACATCTTGATATTTCAACCCTTTGAGCTCTGGCTTCACTACTGCACTACCAACACCCCTTTCTCTTTCGTGCTGGAGCAGAAATTAAATACTGCTTGTAATTTTTTTTATCGAAATAGAATTGCTTTCTTTCTTCTGAATGTGAATGTCTTCATAAACATCCCAAGTACAATTACAAAAATGAATAAACTTCTTGGTCTGAATTGCTACTATTATGCTACTGTAATTTTCTTTTATGGAAGTCACTTTCCCTCACAGTAATTCTCCTCTCAGTATAGTTGAATCACTATGATCAGCTGTCTGAAAAAAAATCGCTGAAACAACTCTGGACATGTATTGTGCACCTGAAATTCTTGCTACCCTTAATACAAACTTCCCAAAATTCTTTTATAAACCAAGTGTTTAGACTGTGTCACTTTAGCATTGCCTACATTCTTACCAATAATGTGTTGTAACAATCTCATGTTTCTGGACTAACATGGCAAATGATGTCCAATGAACCACAAGGGTAGCTGTGGTCTTTTGTTAGAAAGCAAGTGACATGTATATAAAGGGAATTATAACATGGATAGTTATAGCTCTGCTGTTTTTGGGTTCTGAAACAGCTGAGCCTGGATTGAAATAAAATATTGATCTGATATCCAAAGAATACTTACCTGGCTATAGCCACTGCTGAACTCCTCCTTATGCAAGAGTAGAATCTAATACTTAAGAGGCCACCATCTCCTCTCCATGCTGCTAAACCCTCCCAAGCACCTAAAACCTCCTGTGGGGCTTAATTTCAGACTGTGGGGTGTGCATGTGCAGGGTGATAGGAGCAGTGGTGGGATTCAATTTTTTTTTACTATCTTCTCTGTGGGCATGGTATGGTGGGTGTGGCCAGAGGGAAAGCCCTGCGTTGCACCCGAATTAGGACTACTTCATTTCAAAACTTGGATCGGCAGGGCCAGCCAGAATTTCTGCTACCAGTTCTAACGAACTGGTGTAAATCTGCTGAATCCCACCACTGGATAGGAGGCCCCCAAAACTTCCCACTCCCTTGGGTTTAGTCTGAGGTTCCTCTGAGCACATCATCAACTTGCTTGCATTTTTTCCACTGACTGACTTCACTTTGATGACCAGCTGGTCAGGACTCAGAACTTGAACTTGTATTCTCCAAAGACTTCTCCATTTCATATTTCAGTTTTCAGAAACAAACAAGAGAGATGAATAAGCATTTTAGATCTAAAGTTGAGACCATCCAATGGGACCTTGATTCCATTCTTAATACAGTAGATCAGGTCGGGATGTCCAATCTGGTCCTGGTTCTTGGGATCAGTTTTGGCCTGTGTCATCTGAGGAGGTAGAAAAGGCACTTGCGCACTGTAAACCCATGACTTCTTGGTTTGATCTTTGTCCGTCATGGCTATTAAAAGCGATGGGAATTGCTGTGGAGTGGGTGCAGAACATTGTTAGTTCTTCATTGTGGGAGGGCAAGTTGCCCTCCTGTTTGAAGAGTACTGTTGTTTGCCCACTTCTCAAGAAACCAAATCTAGCTACAGAGATCAGACAACTTCAGACCTGTAGCAAATATCCCCTTTGTGGGCAAGCTCATTGGGAGGATAGTGGCGGATCAGCTGCAGGTGTTCCTGGATTGGACCAACTGTTTGGACACATTCTAGTTGGGTTTTAGGCCTCGCCATGGCACTGAGACTGCATTGGTCACACTGCAAGATGACCTTCTCCGGGAAGCAGACAGGGGAGCTTCATCCCTCCTGGACCTCTCAGTGGCTTTTGATACTTTCAACCATGGTAGTCTCCTGGGATGCTTATTGGGGCTGGGAATATGGGGCACTGTACTACAGTGGCTCGTTCCTTGATGAGCAGACCCAGAAAGGTCAACTTGGGGAGTTTATATTGGCCTCATGAACCCTCCAATGAGATGTTCCACTGTGGCTGTTTAATATCTACATGAAGCTGTTGGAAACAGTCATTAGGAGATTTGGGGTTCGGTGTCTCCAATATGCGGAAGACACCCAATTCTAGCTCTATTTTTCATCATCTGCAGGTGATGCTATCCAGCATTTTGATGAGTGCCTGGACTCGATAATGGTATGGACCAAAGCTAACAGGTTGAAACTGAACCCTGACAAGACAAAGGTTTTGGTGTTTGGGAAGCTGTCTGCCCTACTGGGAGACCTGGTCCCTACCCTGGATGGAACTACTATTACCCCTAGGGACCAGGTCCACAATCTGGGGGTCATTATAGACCCATTGCTCTCACTTGAACAACAAATAGTGGTGGTGTTTAAAACTGCTTTTTTCTGCTTTGGCAGACTGAGTAGTTATACTCCTACTTGGACAGACAGCCTCTCATAACCCGGATCTATTCATTGCTAATATCATGGTATGACTACTGCAATGCTCTCTATATGGGGCTGACCTTATGTCTGATACGGAGATTGCAGTGGGTTCAGAATGCAGCAGCCAGGCTGGTGACAGGCATAAAGAAATCCAACCCCAAGGATGGCTTGAAAGTCTTAAACTAGAAATGGAGTCTTCTTGGTGGCAGCACCAACATTGTGGAACACTCTACCAATAGAGCTGCCCCAGGCCCCATTACTGTCTATCTTTAAAAAGCAATTAAAAACTTTCTCTTTAAGGAGGCTTTTTAGGGTGTTGTCTTACTGATAATTTGTCAGTCAGGTTGAGTTCCTATGCCCTCAGATGCCAATTACTTTACTTTATTTTATTTTAGTTCAGTTTGTGGCATATTTGTGAGTTGTTTGTTTGATTGGCTGTGTGTTGTTATTTGTTATCTGTTTGTTCACTGCCCAGAGCGGGATACCACCCAAATGGGCGCTATAGAAATAAAGTAAGTAAGTAAGTAAGTAAGTAAGTATATAAATAAATAAATAAATAAATAAATAAATAAATAAATAAATAAACATTGAACATTGAATATTGAAATAAATAACATTTTTGCTACTTCTGTGGGGCTTTCTCAGAGTATTTTTATGCTCCATCTCTCACATTTTCAAATGTCAAACAGATAAAAGCTGCTTCCTTTCAAGTCCCATCAGTTCCAACAGAAAAGACAGAAAGATGCATGAAGGTTAGAAAGCCTATTCTTAAATATGTTTTTTGATTAAATCTATAATCATAGACAGCTCTCTCTCTCTCTCTCTGTCTTAATTGTATCCCCAAGATTCTGAAACCTAGCCACCTGGAATTTGGCTTAGATACTAAGGGAGACCTGTGCATGTGTGTCTTAAGGTTATTTGGTTTTAAATTAATTCAGTTTTTAAAATTAAACATTCAATTTCAATTAATTCTTCTTCTTTCAGGCCAGTATTGATGACGATGTTGCCCTTCATCAAGATGGATTCAAGTGAGATTTAATCCACTTGGGGACCATCACCCTTCCCTGTGGACTTTAGCACCCAAGGTCGTTAGTCCTCAGGGTTGTCAGTGCTTGACACTCAGCACTGAGTCGCTGGCAGTACAGTACAGTATTCTCAATTAATTAAAAATTGTCTGTTACTTGCAGTGCCACGTTCTCACCAGCTGGTGGCAGATATTAGGCTCCTCAAAAGGAAGGCTGTTCTCACAGACTAAGGGAGTTCTAGAAGGGAGGAGTATTCTTCAATCTAGGAAGTCTTGTGGTTTGTTCCATATTCTTGCAGCTGGCTGAATTGGATTGACCTAATTAAAACTTAAACCTTAATTTTTGCCTTTCTCGTAGTTGGTGCAATACAGGTTCCATCTGAGTGTGGTGTTGTTATCTAATGGATTGTGTCTATCTCTAAATGTGTATGTGCTTTTGTGTATTTGGTGGTGGGGTGTAGGGAGAGAAAGAGGGCGATAACTGTATTCTAAATAAGGCAAAAGTTAACATATCTGTCCTGTTGTTCAGAGTTTGGATGGTGACTGAGAATTGCAAATAATATCTTTAGCACACAGTACATTTACTTGTCAAAATTGGAGAAGTGGCATGCAGAAATCCAGTTGTAGATCTCTGAGATGGTCCTACCATTAAATAGAAGGAAGCTGCCATCTCAGCTGACAGATACTGGATGACTTGGAGAGGGAAAGAGCCTGCTGTTCTTGCCCCTTTGTTGAAGACTAAGTTTTATACTCCAGATGACCTGCCCTGCACACTTTTTAACTAGTTTATTGTGCACAAATGAAGTTGATAATGTTGTCCCTTCACCTGTGCTGTTCCCACAGTGAAGATTCAGAAGCCAGTTCACTTGACATCTGCAGATAGAACTGGGAGGGTTTCATCTTATTGTTTAACTTAACAGAATAGTTTGGGTGGGCATGATGCATCGCTCTTCCAGATCTGAGGGTCAAGTTAGATGATAAACTTAATATATTTTAGAACAGGTGTTTCCCTAGTGGTGAAAAACACTCCTCTTACAATGTGATTTTCTCTCTATTTTGCATTCAAAGTACAGTACTTGACTTGACTGGTCATTAGAAAGAAAACATGTACAGTACTTAATTTGCAAATCTGATTCCTCAGACACACATCTTCAAGAACTTTCTTTGTAAGAAGGAAAACATGTTTATCAGAGGAGACATGCATTTTTATTAACCTATGGCCATGATGGTGAACCTTGGCACTCCAGATGTTCTTGGACTTCAATTCCCAGAAGCCCAAGTACCCTGTGAATCCACATGAATGTGTTCCCTGTGATTCATCTGCCCTGTGCTGCCCTTGTTGCTCCTGGAAGCGGAAGTAAAATGCGCCCATTCCAGCCTGGGGAGAGGGAGCCACAGCTGTGTTGGGCTGGTGGCTTTGAAAAGACCTCGCTGCTTCCTGGCTCCAACGCAACTCTCACCCAGTTCAGCCTGGGGAGAGGAAGCCACAGCTGTGTCAAGTTGGCAGCTATGAAAAGACCTCGCTACCGCCCGGCTCTGGATGCCATTCTCGCCCAGTCCAGCCTGGGGAGAGGAAGCCACAGCTGTGTCGGGCTGGTGGCTTTGAAAAGACCTCGCCGTCACCCAGCTCTGATGCCACTCTTGCCCAGTCCGGCCTGGAGAGAGGGAGCCACAGCTGTGTCGGGTAGGTGGCTTTGAAAAGACCTCATCACCACCCAGCTCTGACACCACTCTCACCCGGTTCCGCCTGGGGAGAGGGAGCCACAGCTGTGTCGGGCTGGAGGCTTTGAAAAGACCTCACCGCTGCCCAGCTCTGACGCCACTCTCGCCCAGTCTGGCCTGGGGAGAGGGAGCCACAGCTGTGTCGGGCTGGAGGCTTTGAAAAGACCTCACCGCCGCCCAGCTCCGACGCCACTCTCGCCCAGTCCGGCCTGGGGAGAGGGAGCCACAGCTGTGTCGGGTTGGTGGCTTTGAAAAGACCTCGCCACCACCTGGCTCCGGATGCCACTCTCGCCCAGTCCAGCCTGGGGAGAGGACTGTACTTATGGTATTAACATTAATTTTTGTGCTTTGCTGACAACACTGTGTATCTGCATAATTGCTTGTACTATTGTATTGTATTGTATATCATCATCATCTTCATCATCATCATCATCATCATCATTTGTATTTGTATTTATATATGATTGTAAGCTGCTGTGAGTCGGGTCCCCCTGATTGGGCAGCCTATAAATTGAATTAAATAAATAAAACAAATAAACATCTGGAGTGCCAAGGTTCGCCATCACAGACCTATGATTTGATCCAATTTTGACCCAGAACCCAAGAATTGCCCAGCATTGTAAGAACAGTCACACCTTTTCCAAAAGCTGGTAGCATTTTGAAGGAGAGTTGCTATCTGCTTCCCCTGCTCACTACTTCTTGGTATTGATGGTACTATTCCATGCTTCTTGACAGCATGTGCCAGATTAATTAATTTAAATGGAAACAAGAAACAGCTACAAAGATGATAGGACTGGAAAACTTATCTGATGAGCAGAGATTAAAAGGATTATCCTGGATAGTTTAGAGAAAGGATGCTGAGATATGATCTCTACACGAGTACAATGGAAATGAACAAGTTTCATGGCAAATCGTTGAACTGAAGTATGGAAAATTGGGGCTGAGTAGGCCTTTTCTCTAGACACTAAGCAGATCTTAGTTTTCAACCCCCAGGTATAAAATTCAGGAAGGATGTTTTCTGAGAAACAGGGCATGCATTCCAGTTGGTAAGCATGTTGTGTCAAAATATTTGAATACATTTCTCCCCTTATAATGTTATGCGGCCAGAATTGTCAGAGCTGGCATTAAATTGCCATCCCAATTTGCTGAGGTCGTTAGCTTTATCGAGTGGAGATGTCCTTCCCCCATTCTCACAGCAACTAACAGCACGATGGGGGAGAGAAATGTTTTGGCTTTCTCAGTGAATAATCACCTCCGTCTTGACCCTACAGGGAGAGAAAAAACATTCCCTAGGCATGGCGCAAGATTACCTGTTTGTCCATGCAGAATGTATATAATGTGGAGGACTGTCTAGTAAGGCAGGAAGATGAGCCCAGGATGAGGCTGAAGGTATGTGATTAGATAGGACCCCAGGGTAAGTCAACTCCTAGGGGACTTGATAAGTGAGTGAGGCGTGCTGAAGCAGCAGACACATTGCTACAGTCCACGGCAGGGAGGCCTGGATAGGCATTACTCCTCACACACTTGCCCTCTGTAGATGTTCCTTCAGGCACATAAGTCTCTTTTCAAAGCTGAGGGAAAGGAAGAGGGGGAGGACAGCAGGGAAGATAATTGGGGGGGGGGGAAAGAAAGAGAGAGACAGAGGGAGGAGGACAAGGAAAAAGCCATATAAACATTCACAACATAAATTAGTCCTGCTTTGTGGAAGAGGCAAGGGAAAGGGAGAGTGGCGATTATTTCTCTCTTTGCTAAATTTCTGAAGAAACTCTGTAGAGGAGCAAACGATCATTACGGAATGAAATGTCTTGTTGAGTACAAAACAAAAAAGGAGGTGGGCTGTTGGGGTGGGTGGGGAGGGGGGGCAGAGATGCAACTTATCTGCAAGGAAAGCTTCCTCAATGGTTTACCTTTGTTGATGAAATTAGAATCTGTTTACTCTGAGACAGTTGCTAATTTGGGAGGATTTGTTCAGAGCAAGGAGTGTCCTAATTGGTGGAGGTTGTCCTTATTTGTAGTGGTGGGCGGTTGAAGCCCAAAGAGGCAACTGTCATGGATTACTCAACGTCTAACGGTTTTGGAAATGGCTTTGGATGTTAAGTATAGCTAAAGTGCCTAGTCCTGGCATTGAGATATTTATTCACAAAGACCCCTTTCTTCTTTGCTGGCAGAAATCCAGGACAAACTTGCAATATCCTCTCCCCCTCCTCCACTTGCTGCCCCTGACCCATCATTAGAGATAGGGCTTGTCTTGAGAAAGACTATGAGGCAAGAATGCTCACTGACCCATAACCTCTCAGATGACTAGAAAATTGGACTTGTGCATCTATCAATTCAAAACTTTCACAGCATAAATTAAGAAGGGGAAATAATGTGAAATTTACTTGCCATTTGGAAATATCTGGATTTGTGGTAGACGAGAGGAAGAGAGATGCTTTTATATTCTTTAAAGAAAGCCATGATACAGCTTTCATCAAAATCCTGAGTCTACTTACTTTCACTGGTGACACAGGCAGCCATTCTGATTGATACTCAATATGATTCTGAGCTGTAGCTTAGAGTGAAGAATATGTACACATTTGTATACAAAAATATGTTTTAGTCTATTTTTAAAAGAGGTAAACAGTTGTGATCTCTCTCTCTCTCTCTTTCACACACACACACTTTAAAAACCAGAATATTTCTGTGGAAAATCACAGGAAAAATTCCTTGCTATGTTTTGTACACTGACAAAGCCATTTTCGGTATAACTACCACAGTACCAGGTGAAATATGGGACTGTGGTGGCTCAGTGGTTAAGAAACTTGCCTTGTTAGCTGGAAGGTTGACAGTTCAAGACCCGATTATTTCACGATGGAATGAGTGCCCATCTCTGTCCCAGCTCCTGCCAACCTAGCAGTTCAAAAGCAAGAAATTGCAAGTAGATAAATAGGGACCACTTCGGGGAGGGGGGGAGATCTTGGGAACATGAAAGGAGCCTCATTCAGCCATCCCATGAGTGGAATTCCTCCAGCAAAAATCCTTTCAACCCAGAAAGCACCTTAGTGTGTTTCTGCCATGATTAAAAAACCCAGGTGACTCAGTTTGAAAGTCCCAAGCTTGCAGAATATTAACATGGATGGACTTTTGCGTGTAGTTGTGAGGCAGCAGGTCTGGTTGTATTGTTAGACACAGTCAGCCAACTGCGCCAGGTTGCTTTCTGGATATACGGTGGACAAGCAAATAGTTATCATAGGGGAAAAAAATCTATTTTACTCATCTCCATGGTGTTCTGAATCTGAGCTTTGGCAAGAAGGAAACAGCTACATTCAGAGGTGTGCTGCGACCTTGGGAAGGCGGTGGACAGGAAGTGATGGAGGTGCCTATTGGAAGGGTTGGGGGGGGGTGCTAAATCCCATGCATTCCCATTATCTCTGCTTGCCTCTGGGGGGCACCAGTCACTGGGGCGTACCGGGATGAATCCCTGTATCCCTGTGGGCCAGCACACCACTGGCTACATGGATTTCTGAAAAACCCATTTCTCACCCCTTCCCTTTCTTTAATTCCCTCTTCCCTCTTAATCTCATCTCCTTACTTCTCAATTCCCAAGAGAAGCGCAGAAATAGTCCCAAGGAGTCAAACATATTTTATGTCTACACATAGGAATTATTGCCTTTGTTCAGTCGCACAGTTGAGCCTGACCCTTTGCGACCCCATGGACTACTGCATGCCAGGCTCCTCTGTCATCTGCCATCCTCTATAGCCCGCCCAGATCTATGCCCACTGCATTAATGATGCCATCTAGCCATCTCATCCCCTGCCAGCCCTTTCTCTTTTTGCCTTAGATCTTTCTTAGCATCAGCTCCTTCTCAAGTGAGTCCTCTCTTCTCATTTGATGGCCAAAGTACTTGAGCTTGAGCTTCAATATTTATCCTTCCAATGAGCAGTCAAGTTGATTTCCTTTAGAATTGATTTCTTTTCTCTCCTTGCAGTCCAAGGGACTCTCAAGAGTCTCCCTCAGCACTACAGTTCAAAGGCATCTATTCTTCTGCACTCAGCCTTCCTTATGGTCCAGCTCTCACAACCATACATTACTAGTGGGAAGACCATTGCTTTAACTAGGACTTTTGTTGACAGGGTGATGTCTCTACTTTTTATTATGCTGCCTAGGTTTGTCATAGCTTGCCTCCCAAGAAGTAAGTATATTTTTATTTCATGGCTGCAGTCGCCATTTGCAGTGATCTTAGATTCCAAGAAGGTAAAGTCTGTCACTGCTTCCATTTCTTCCCCTTCTATTTGCCAGGGAGTGAAGGGGTCGGATGCTATGATCTTGGTTTTTTTCATTTTAAGTTTCAGGCCAGCTTTTGCACTCTCCTCTTTCACCCTCATCAAGAAGCTCTTTAGGTCTGATATGAATTATTATATGTAATTCTGTGCAGATCCTCCTCCTCCTCCCGTGACTGCCCTGTTTCCTAAAGAGAGTTGGAGAGCAGATCTTTTTGCTTTAATTCACACAACAACAATAATAACATCAACATCTAGGGAGAACAATGGAAGTATGTGCCTGTCTTTGTTTATCTTTTGTAGAAGGTAAATGATTTGGCTTAATTGTCCAAGCAGGCAAGAACAAAAAGTAAAACACAAAACCACTGAGCAAAGGACTGGGTATATTTTTTAAAGTAATCCTTCAAGACCTGCTGCTTCTCTCATCAGTGGGAATGGCAAATTTCTGATTGACTTCAAGGAGAACAGGATTAGGCCCTTAGGCTGTACAAAAAGTCGATGTGGGTAGGAACAAATGTGTGATGCTTGATGCTTCTGAAGTGCATAATTAGATAAATCTTTTTGCAGCCCTGAAGCTTTCTCTAAAAACATCTCTCTATAACAAATCACAAGCTGATGCTTGTCAGTGACACTCAGCTTCTTCCCTTAATAAGCCACACTTTCCCATTCCTAAATCTTGTGCATTTCTCTCTTTATAACGGAGTATCAAAAGCTTAATAAGCGAGATGAGATGATCTGGAGTCTTCTAAAGGTGGCTGAACTATAACTCCCATCATTCTTTGTTAATGGTCAGACAGGTGGGTTGCTAAGAACAGGCTATGAACAGCATCCGGATAGCCCCTGCTTCTTCAGATGTCATTTACAGCTTATGATTCCAGAAACTGTAATGTTAAAATTGACATTGTTTTAATCTTGTGAGGATTAAAACCTTTCCATATCCTACTACTGCAGTTGGAAAAGTTTATTTTTAGGACAACATCTCCCAGACATACTGTTTTCATTAGGTAAAGGTCACCCTTGCTCGAAAGCCAGTTGTATCCAACTCTAGGGTTCAGTGCTCATGTCTGTTTACAGCCAAAGAGTAAGTGCTGTCTGCGTCTGCAGACATTTCCATGGACATGTGGCAGACATGACTAGACACCAGAGCCCACTGTATGCTGTTTATCTTCCCACCAAAGTGGCACCTATTTGCTTTTGAACAGCTAGGTTGGCAGGAGCTGGGCCAGAGACAGGAGCTCACTCCGTCATGCAGCCCTCAGAATTCTAACTGCTGATCTGCCAACCTTTCAGTTGTCAAATTCAGCATCTTAACCACTGGTTTAGCTGGCTGAAAAATCAGATTGCCTTAAATTTAATCTGAAATATGCATAGAGTGAAGCTTCCCTCCCAGACACCCCCCACATAGGATTCTCTTGTTTCTTTAATAGTTTCTCCATCAGTATATTTTCGATCTGGCAAAAGTTGTTCCTGTTTAATCACTACCTGCCATGTAGCTGTTCAAGGCAAGGTAGTCTTTCAAGGGGAAGAAAGGAAGAAAGAAAAAGAAGTAGGAGCCTCATATGAGTGGTTCATCACTAGGACAGGCTGCGATTTTGCATACAAAACCTTTCTGAAGAGGGTTGCACTGTGTCATGTAAATTCACAACCCCCTTTTTTTGTGTGAGTGCTGAATTCTTCATGAGGTTTCTGTGATAAAGCCCATGTTGAACTTACACAGTATTTGGCTTCTTTGGAGAGAATGTGGTATAGATCAGAATTTTTTCCTCTGAAATAAATGTGCGTTAGGGATGTGCACCAACTACATGGTTGGGCTGGATCACTGGTTAGATGATTCAGACCAATCTGGAGGCCATTTCATTTGCCTTGGCCTTGAATACAAAACTCATGTTGGGAATCCATTCATTTGTAGCTTCCATCAATCCCATAACACTGGAACTGAAGGGACCTCTGACATAACCAGTCTTTCTGATTAGAGCCCAGAGTTTCCAGCTACAAAATTATACCTTCCTCTGAGGTCCAATTTTATCATCACCCTGTCTTTTCCTTATATGGACAGCCTGAAGGTTAGTGTATCCTTTCCCACAGATACCTTGATTCTAAATCTGAATCTGAATTTCATGTGGCCTGGGCTGTCGCCACCTCCAGAAGCAGAAGAGGACACATTCTACAGAAGCATTTATGGCAAGGGAACCACCAGTCTGACCCACTCAGCTGTCTGTGGTCCAGCCCACAGATTAAAAAGGTTGAGAACCCCTGAGCTAGATTGATTGACAGAAGAGAGAAACAACCTCTCTGTAGAAACCCAAGAAATGAGCTATGGGGAATCCTGGTTTCAGTTAAATCCTGGATGAAAGCAAGTGGCCTTCATATAAACTTGTTTTGATGAGAAGAAGGAGCTAAACTGTACTCTGAGGGACATATGTTTATGGCACCATAAGGCATGGGACAGGTGTGTTAAACCTGTTTAGAAGAAGGAAAATCAGTTCATACTCGAGTGAAATATCCAATTCTGAAGACAAGTCAACTGTGATAAAGACATCCAGAGATATTTAATACAATGCATTAATACAATGCATATGTAATACAATGCAGTGTGGCATCCTGTCTCTAAACTCTCTATTGAGTTTAGCAAGAACACTACTTTCAAAAAGCACAAAAACATAATACATGCAGAAACAAATAGATGCTGCTATTGGTCTCCAAACTTGTGAATGCAGCTGTGTTCAGTGGATTATCTTCTGATAAGCCAGTGATAAAGAACCTTTTAGAGAAGAGTTCCCAAACAGAGGGGGTGGAGAATTCTGTGCTGGGGGGGGAGGGAGGGAAAGGAAGTGCTCCCATTGAGCTTCTGGGCAGAGGGATGGAGCAAACTCTGTGCTAGGGGAGGATGGAAGTGCTCCCATTGGCCTGCAGGGCAGAGGGGTGGGGTGAACTCTGTGCTGGGGGGAGGATGGAAGCTCTCCCATTGGACTGCTGGGCAAAGGGACATGGTGAACTTTGTGCTGGGGCGATGGCATGTGCAAACAGAGAGTCCTGGGAGTGCCCATTCTGGCACGTGTGGCATAGGTACACCATCACCGTGATAAGTAGATGGCTCCTAGAACATGGAAACTTGTTAGAACCCTGGTCTTATCCAGGAACACTGAGCAGTCCACCACCAGTGTGAAAAGAAATAACCAATATCAATAACTTCTATTCTTCTTTAGATCTAGTATCACCCATAGATCCATTAGAACTAATCTTGACACCCTTTACAAGAGATGCAGGACAAGCACCAATCAGATATTGTCTGAAAAATACACTTTGCATTTGCTGGAGATGTTAAACAAATTATGGTCTGGAGCAAATTGGTTTTGTACAATCCTGTTTCTCAACTTGTGTGTCATGGTCACTCAACTTGTGAGTAAGAGAGGACTGCCAACTGATGTTTTCTATGGGACAAAAAATTGGGAACCATTGTGCATACTATTTCACAACTACTGCATAGGAAAATGTGTTTCATAATAATTTCTGTTCTTGCTCTCTTTTTCCTTGAATATCAGCTGGCAGTAAGCTTTGCTCATTTCCCTAAGCATGTCAGTTTTTTCCTTCTTCTTCTGCTTGAAGTTCCAGAGTTACAGCTTTGATCACTTCTTGATCGCTTAAAGGCGGTGAGTCAGTTTTATTTCCCAGTTTGGTTGTCACTTCAAAGACTTTTGAAGGGTTTTCTTCAACTGAAGGCAGTCAATGTTTTCTTTTGACATTGTTATTCATCATAACATACATATTTCACACATCTGGAAAGTGTGTGTGTGTGTGTGTGTGTGTGTGTGTGTGTGTGTGTGTGTGTGTGTGTGTGTAGAGGGGTATGTAATGGGTATGTATTTGCATAAACATGCTAATAATAGACACCATCTCTCCAACTGGACAAGATGTTCTACAATACAACAAAGTTTGTTAAAGTGTTTGAATTGAAGAATGTGGAGGAGCAGATGATAAGTGAAAAAAAAAGATGTTTTTAATAGACGCTCAGACAACTGAAAACCAGATATTTATTCTTTGTCTTCATTTGCAGATTTTCAGCTGCTTTGTCAGTTTTGTGACAGAGTTCCGGCATTTACAAAGTCACATTGTAGAGCAAACTACATTTAATATGATAATATGCAAAGTGTGACAAAACAGCAAATGAACAAAAGAGCTTGTGACTTTCTGGCAACATCACTGCAAAGCAAAAGACAAGCAACTGACAATAAAAAAAATTAAAGAAGTGCTTAGTTAGAATGCTTATTTGTGGTTTTCCAGCAGAAGTAACCCTCTGGATTATACTGGGCCAGGTAAGGACTTGACTTTGTCTCATGGAGAGTAGAAAGAGAAGATGATGGAGTAACAGTCTCAGGGAGCACTGAAAACATTTCCCAGGCAGCAAATACATGAGCAGTGTTGTTGTGCCAGGCACTGTTTGTAGAAATGCAGGCTGGACAAACAGCAAAATATTTCATAGTGTTTTATGCCTGCCTGATGAAGAGACCTTTTGATCTCGAAAGCTTGCAATGTTTTTTTTTAGTGATCCAAATAAAGGTATCATCTCCCTCTTCCATTCTTTGCATCTTTTATGATTTGAAGATGGACCACATGGCTAATTTTCTTTGTTTGCCTATGGAACTACCTGATACCACAGAATAGCTACCTGGCATGGACTTTTCAACACCGGAACAGTAACACAAACTGAAGGAACACCAGATCACTAGGTAATAATTTTTAATTGACTTTGATTTGGCTATGTTGGCATATCTACTGTATAACTAAATTGAAGCCCTGCTGCCTGATGGAGAGCACATGGAGCCTTGTATTCTCTTTGTCTGGTCACAAAAGGAAGTTAATAAAGTACCTTGAAGACCAACTGGAGAGGAGGATCAAGCACCCAGTTTCTTATGGGGGCAGGTATTAAAACACCATGAAATCTTTTGCTGTTTGTCCAGCCTGCATTTCTACAAACAGCACCTAGTGCAACAACACTGTGCCATGAACTTTCATCAATAATTTTATGCCTGCCTGATGAAGAGACCTTTTGATCTTGAATGCTTGCAACATTTTTTTAGTGATCCAAATAAAGGTATTGTCTCCCTCCTGCATTCTTTGCATTTTTATGACTAGATAGATCTATGAGGCTCATGCAATAAATCAGGCTGTAGTACAGACCAAGTGGCCACCTTGATGGAAACTGTCCAATCTGCAAGGATTGTCACAGAAATGTTCTGATGGTGGAGCAGGTAAGCTTGGCTGCTAAGTGATCTGACTTAGCTTGGCTGCTAAGTGACCAGTATAAATGCCCACTAATGCAGAGTTGCCTAAGCATTTGTTATGTTTATTAGCTACTGTCTAGATTAGGACCCCATGATTATCAGCACACCACACAATATGCCAGATTAAATGGAACGTGGGTTCAAGGGACCCTGGGATGGTAATGATATTGTGTCACAGTGATACTGTATGTGAAAGAACAATGAACAAACCCAATCATATTTAAATTTATACTCTTCATATAATTGCTATTATTTCATTTGATCAGGCGCTAGAACTTAGGGTAAGTGAGTATTCAAAACAACCTTTGTGAGGACTGTGAACAAGGAATGTGCTGAGCACAGTTGTCAGATGAGTATGTTAGCAGGTCTGCAAAATTAAAGAGAAAAGAGTTTTTACCAGAGAAGGGAGGAAACGAGCATATGGAAATAAAATAGCATAAAATAGCCAATGCATGTGAGGTGTGAAAGAAGAAAAGATTATTGGATAAACTGCTTATGGGCGAGTGGGCAGTGATATAAATCTAAATAAATAAATAAATACAAACACATTAAAAATGTTCAACAAGTAAAAATAAGCCATGTGATCCATACTTAAAATCAAACAAATGTAGAAGGAAGGTGATACCTTTTATAGTAGGGGTTCTCAACATTTACAAGCTGTGGGCCAGACCACGTCCTGAGGACAGCTGAGTGGACTGGACTAGATGTAACCGCCCTTGTAAATGATGCTGTAAAACACATCTGTGGCTGTTTACAACAGCTGTGGGTGCAACAGCTATGGGTGCATGTTGTGAATGCTTCTGCTTCCGGTGGCGGATGCAGTGCAAGCCACATGGAATGGTGTCACTGGCTGGGCCCAGCCAACTGCCCGTAGCTTGTTTTATAGGGTCACTTAAAAAATCAAATATTGAAAGCTTTTGTGATTCAAAAGAATACGTCATCAGGCAGATTTCATGGCATGTTGTTCAAGCCAGGTTGGTGCTTAGATCTTCTGTGGGAAAATAAAACAGCAGATTATATCTTTTAAAATGTTGTTTGCAATATTCCACAGAGTCCTTAAAAAAAACCAGAGGATGTTCAGATAGGTTTGAAGTACTAAAAGTATCTTTTATTTTGAAACCCTTTCCTTCCCTCTTTCCTGCTTGCTTTTAAAATTTCTCTCTCATTCATTCAGCCACTCTCTGTCCTCTGCCTCATGTTCCTCCTTCATTCCTGAAACATACCTGGAAAGGGGGCTGGAGACATTCATTTCCAAATATTTGAACACCTTGGCAAAAGCCTACAAATTATGAATGGTAATGCTGATTATCTGGTGGAGAAAATCGCTCAGATTCGCTTGAAGTTTAATCCTGGCGTGGAAGAGACAGAGCTGGGGTTGGCCAGAGTACAGTCTGGCCATGTTATCTGGGATCAGTTCGATCCAGTTGGCCCTGAGGAAGTGGACAGGCTTCTTGGATCTGTTCACGCCACTGCCTGTGAATTGGATCCATGCCCTGCCTGGCTAGTCAAGGCATCTAAGGCTGTGGCAGGCGGTTGGGTCGAGGCAATTATAAATTCATCTCTGCAGGAGGGGTTTTTTCCAGCACCCTTAAAACATGCTTTGGTGCGTCCCCTCCTGAAAAAGCCATCCCTCGACCCTACGGTACTTACCAACTACCGACCTGTATCCAACCTACCCTTTTTGGGTAAGGTCTTGGAGAAGGCAGTGGCGTGGCAGCTACAGGAAGTCCTGGATGAAGCGGATTATCTGGACCCTTTCCAGTCAGGATTCAGGCCCGGATATGGTACTGAAACTGCATTGGTCGCATTGGTGGATGATCTCTGGCGAGAACGGGATGGAGGTCATCCATCCGTCCTGGCTCTTCTTGACCTCTCAGCGGCTTTCGATACTGTCGACCACGGTATCCTTCTGGGAAGGCTCCAAGGATTGGGGATCCAGGGCACTGTGCTGGCCTGGTTCTCTTCATTTCTGAGGGGCCGGACCCAGTCGGTGTGGCTGGAAGGCGAGAGGTCCAGCCCTAGGCCCCTGCAATATGGGGTGCCTCAGGGCTCGGTACTCTCGCCTCTCCTATTTAACATCTACATGAAGCCACTGGGTGAGATCATCCGTTCCCACGGGGTGAGGTATCACCAATATGCAGATGACACCCAGCTGTATATCTCAGCCCGTGGAGATCCAATTGATGCAGTGGAAGTCCTATCCAGGTGCCTGGAGGCTGTCAGGGTCTGGATGGGGGACAACGGGCTACAACTGAATCCCGGCAAGACTGAGTGGCTATGGGTAAGGGGTCCTGCGCTATCTCGGGAGTTACCATCTTTGGTTCTGGATGGGGCAGTTTTGCCCCAAACAGACCTGGTGCGTAATCTGGGGGTCCTCTTGGACTCACGACTACTGCTCGAGGAGCAGGTGGCAGCCGTGGCCAGGAGGGCTTTTGCACAACTTCGTGTAATACGCCAGCTACGCCCACTCCTAGACCGGGATTCCTTGCTCATGATCACACATGCTTTGGTCACCTCCAGACTTGATTACTGTAATGCGCTCTACATGGGGCTGCCCTTGGTGACCATTCGGAGGCTGCAGCTGGTCCAGCATGCGGCTGCTCGGGTAGTGATGGGGTGCGGGCGTTATGCTCGTGCCTCACCACTGCTTCGGGAGCTGCACTGGTTGCCAGTATGTCTCCGGGTGCAATTCAAGGTGCTGGTTATTACCTTTAAAGCCCTACATGGTAGTGGGCCAGGATACTTAAGAGACCGCATCGTCCCAAGGACATCTGTCCGTCCCACCAGGGCGGATCGGAGAGGCTCTCTTATCATTCCATCGGCTAGAGAGGCGCACCTCTCTAGCACCAGAAGGAAGGCCTTCTCCGTGGCCGCCCCGGCCCTTTGGAACCTCCTGCCAACTGAGTTACGTCTACAGACAGAGCTCCTGTCCTTTCGGAAGGGCCTAAAAACCTGGCTGGCAGGGCAGGTGTGGGGCTCCAGGAATTTGGGGTTCAATTTTGGGTGGCTGATATGATGGGACAGCCACCCCTCCCTCACTCTTTTAAACTTTTAAAATCTTTTTAAACCTTTTAACCTTTTTAAATCTTTTAGATTTTTGTAAATTCAGGGTTTAATTCTTTTTTAATTGACTTTTAAGTAATTTATGAACCTCAAGGTTTTAATTTATGAATTTTCTGTAAGCCGCCTAGAGTCAGGTTCGCCTGATTAGGGCGGGATAATAAATCTAAATAAATAAATAAATAAATAAATAAAATAAATATCCGTAACAAACAGAATGGGGAGAGGGTATCAACAACTACCAATAAATGAACTTTACACCCAATCAAAGAAATGTCCTAGAAGAGACCATTGAACACTTGGCCTGTAAGCCCTTAGAAAAGAGCTATGTGATTGCCGAGAAACATCACGACGATTTCAAAAGCAAGTCATAGGAAACAAAATTTCTCAAATTCCTTTCTAGCAGCCTACTGTAGTTTGCTGGTTCCTAGATACATAAATAGATTACCAAGTATTTATAGTGTAAAGATGCAATAAGATCTAAAATCAACAATATTAATACATTAGTACAATAGAATATTTTATTGATTAAAAAACAGATGAATTTGGAAACAAAGAATAACGAAAAACATGTCAATTTGGATTAAGGACAATTGTTATAAAACCATTTGGAAATGGTACATGACTCTAATACAGCACGACTAAGTTATTATGATCTGAAATACAATAAAAATTGCTGGAGGTACAGTAATACCCTGGATAACGTTATGCCTTGGTTCCCTGTAGTTTAAATACAGGGAGGGAAAGAGAAAAGGAGTCTTTGCGACTGCAGTAGGGTTGGGGGAAAGGTGGGTGCTTTTCCCCGACCCTACGGCAGTCGCAGAGACTGCTGCGCGTGGGGGGTGGATTGGGTTGTTCTACCCAAACCACCCCATACCCGCAGACCATTGCATTGGATAACGTTAAGAATAATTATCCAGAATCGTTATCCAATGCAAGTTTTTTCCAAAAAACTTGCATCGTTATCCGATTCTAGCGTTATCCGATGCAATCGTTATCCAGAGTATTACTGTATAACAAAAGAATTGGGGACTTAGTTACATCTATGGTGGATTTGTAATTATGTGAAAGAAATGTCGGGGGAAATGTCCATAGAAATAGAATGAATTCTTTCGATACATATGATTATTATATTCCCTTGCATTCCCTGGTCTTAGTGGCATTTGGCTCAATAGCAGTGTGAAAGGTGAGATGTTTGTATCTGTGAAGGAAATGGTCTGGCTTTGCTTTTCTGAATGTTCTTTCCCTTTTTCTTTCTTCCCTTTTTTTAAAAAATCACCTTTCTAAAAAGTGTTGTTAAATGTTCATAATACAAGTACTGTACTGTACTTGTATCTGCAGAGGAATGCTTGCTTTTTTGGGGAATATATGGGATTTTGGTGTAAGATTTCATTGCATTGCCCATCTCAAAAGTTGCAAAATGATGTTCTCACATAGTAAAGGTAAAGGTCGCCCTTGCTCAAAAGTCAGTCATATCCAACTCTAGGATTTGGTGCTCATCTCTGTTTATAGCCAGCGCTGTCTGCGTTTGCAGATGTTTCTGTGGTCATGTAGCAGGCATGACTAGACACCATAGTCCACGGAACACTGTTTACCTTCCCACCAAAGTGGTACTTATTTACCTACTTGCAATTACTTGTGTTTGAACTGCTAATTTGGCAGGAGCTGGGACTGAGTTGGGAACTCTCTCCATTGTGCAGCATTCGGGTCTCGAACTGCAGACCTGTTGTCCTTCCAGTCATCAAGTTTATCATTGTCTTAACCACTAAGCCACCAAAGTCCCCATAGGGAAGTGCAAATTCAATTAATCTCCTTCCCTACCCCACAAGTATAAAGCTAGCACTTTCAGGAGAAAGGTCCTTGCACGTTTATTTTCCTGCCTACAGGTAGTTTTTAAAAAATGTTGTAGGAAACGTTCTATAAAGTGGGACATTCAGAGATGTGCACACCTGGTTCAGTTTCTTTAAGACATTACCACCACACTCTGCTGCATGTATGAGCCCTTGTAATATACTTCACGGAGGCCAAGATAATTTTAAATTAAAGATTGAGAGATCTGGGGCTGTTTAAAACCCTTTTCAACAAAGGGTTAAACAGAAAGTTGATGAACACTCCAGTATTAGATTTGGAGTGGGAAGAAACATAAGGCATAAATGAGACTGAATTTTGTACTGAATGACCTTGATTCCCTCCTTACTAATTTCTCACAAAATCAAGATACTGTAGTTACTGTTTTGAATTTGTCTAAGGCAAGGAAGCAAGATAAACTGCTGTGTGATGACTGTCATATTTTATGTTCTGATTAGATCATTGTGGTTTGCTTTTCTGTCTCTACAATTCATTTATTTACCCATTTTCTTCTATGACCTGGAGGAATATCAACTGCAGGAATATATTCTGGTTTTAGATCTTTCTTTTTTACTCTATTAATACTGTTGGTGTTAATTATTTCCTGTTGTGAAAATGCATCCATTTTTATGTTTTTCCATCTTCAAGGGAAATACATCAGGGTTTCTGATCTAAATATACCCACAGTGTAACACAGTTCTTAAGAGGTGTACTGCAGTTTGGAAGAATCACTGCATGGATAATCAATTAGAAGAATGCATTCTTCTGATGTTTCCTCCAAATCAAGAAATGAAGAGAACTCTCTCTACAAAGGAAACAACACTGAAAACTGATGTGAATGCCAAACATCTCTTCTGACTCTAGAGCAGGAATAGACAACCTCTGCCTCTCCAGGTATTGTTGAACCACATCTCAATCTTGGCCATGCTGGCTATGACTGATGGGAGTTAGAGTCCAAAAATATTTGGAGAAATACAGGTTCTTTACCTTATTCCAAAAGGATTAATACTACTGTTTATTTGGAACAATTGAGCATAATTCCAGATAAAGCTGTTTTGTTGATGTGTGATCAGCTAGATTGTACCGGTGCCAGTTTGCCAATATTGGGAAGTGGTTTAATAAATGAGCCGCTTCTGGATATTGCTACATTAATCACTTCCCCTGCCCAGCAGAGGGCAGGGGAAGTGAACCTCCCTTTTTCCTGTTTAAGATGATTGCTGATGCAATATGTCAATTATACTTTTTTAAAATAATAATAATAATAATCATTTTCTCAACCTTGCTGGTCAAGAAACCTGATGATGCAAATAATTTTTAAAAATCTGACATATCACAAAAGTGGTAGTATACATTTTAAAAAAACACCCTGCAGAGCAGGGAATTTATTTATTTATTCTTATATTAAGCCACTTCCCAATATTGTCTTTGGAATGGTGGAGCTTGATTACATCATTCTAAAAATATGGACATCACTTCCATGGATTAAGTGACTTCAATTTATGTATGCTAGTAGGAATGAGTGGACACCTTCTTTGTAGTGTGTGTTACAAATTATGTTTGTTTTCCAGGGTTTAAAATTCAGCTGCTACAACTGTTGATAAATTTATGAGCTTGAATGAAGAAGATAGGATTTTGGAGACAATCTGAATTCTGGATTTTGGAAGAACAGAGTTTTTGCAGAAAAATTCTTCAGTTGGCTCTTACCACAATGCCGTTTTGATATATAGAATTTAAAGGATTAGTGTATATAACAGGGATCCTCAACCTACAGCCTAAGGGCCAGATCTGGCCTACAGCATCAAATCATCTGACTCACAGCACTAAATCATCTGGCCTGTGCCCTGACTCCAAATGCCACTTCTGCTGCCGCCTCCGCTTCAATCCTTGTCCCCTCTATTTAGCTTGACATGTCCCTGCCAGCGCTCCATAGCAGGGCAGATGTTGTAAGGCTTACAACATCCACCCCGCTACAGAGCACTATTAGGGACATGACAAGCCAAGTGGAAGGGACGAGGATTGGGGTGGCAGTAGCAGAAACAGTGGATGCACACAACCACCCACATCTTTCCCAGGGGTCGCTCTGGCCAAGCACATTTTTCCTGGAGGATGCACGTAACCCCTTGAATCTTTTCCAGGGGCAACTTTGGCTAAGCATGTCTTTCCTGGTGGATACACACACCTGCCCCCTTCTTTTCCAGGGGCTGCTTTGGCTGAGAGTGGGCGAGAAGGACAACCTGGACCCATGCCATCCAGCTGCTCCAGGCTGGTAAGCAGGGAAGTGGTGTGTGGGGGAGTGGTGGCTGGCTGAGGCTGGTCCCGCTGGCAGTAGTGGCATTATGGGGGTAGTGGTGGGTGACTTAGCCACTGCCACCCCAAGCCCCCCTGCCCCCCACCAGCGGTGGCAACAGTGGGACCATCAGTCCCCTCAACAGTCTGAGGGGGCATGAACTGGCCCCCAGCTTTAAAAGGTTGAGGACCCCTGGTATATGAAGTATCATAGCTGGGATGCATTTGAATAGCTATGTTGCTTTGTTAACTTTCTTTCTTTCTTTCTTTCTTTCTTTCTTTCTTTCTTTCTTTCTTTCTTTCTTTCTTTCTTTCTTTCTTTCTTTCTTTCTTTCTTTCTTTCTTTCTTTCTTTCTTTAAAAAGCATGCTTAGAATATTTATAGTTATCAATGTTCATTTAAAAGTTAACCCCATAGGACATTTCTGTGGGTTGTATCTAGAAATGTCAAACATTTTTCAGAATTGCTGGTGGGGAGATGCTCAGATGGTAATCCCACGGCATTGTAATAAATACTGAGCCTTGTGTTAATGATTCTGTCATGATGTGAAAATATGACTGGCCATGAAATGAGTAATCCTTTCTCCAGGAGTCTTAGCACTGTCATACTACCTAAGCAAATGTCATACTACCTAAGCAAAGAAGATGATCTTTTTCTTTTATCAACAATTGCTGAATAAGAGGCACATTTTCCTATGCTTTCTTTAGTAGGCTGACATTAAATATCTTTTGATGGAAGTCATGACTGGGCTAGGTCAGGGCTGAGCAAACCTGGCTCTCTAGGTGTTCTTGGACTTCAATTACCAGAAACCCAAGTCAGCACTCCTGCTGATCAGGGCTTCTGGGAATTGACGTCCAAGAACATCTTGAGAGCCAAGTTTGCTGATCCCTGGACTAGGTGGAAAGGTTGTGCTTTATTCCTTGTGAACGCACCACCTGAAAAAAAATTATTTGTGTATCAATAATGTACATAAAAGAGAAAGTGAACTCAAGAAGGTTCTGTAGATCAGTAGCATGCCTACCTCGGCCTAAAATAACCCTAGCAAAGAAAATTCAAAATAGAACTGGTGTGAATTTTCTTTCTTTTTCTCAGTGTCAAAAGTTCCACAGACAATTAGCTTCAAATGCAGAGCTACATCAGCTGCCTCTTCAAAGTCTGGCTGTAAACACTTTAGTACAGTGTCTGTTTGTCCATAACCTATTTCCCCTTCAAAAAAGAAAGCTCAGATTGTAAACATAACACAGTTATTATTGAGTTTCAATGAATACAGAACTCTGAAGACTTTCTTCTTTAAAAGGCTGGCTAAAAAAGGTTCTTAGAAGCAATATGTGGGGGAGAGGGAAGCATTGGGCATTTGTTTAAACTGTTGTAATGTATAAAGGGCAATGTCAGTAGGGAGAAACTAAGGTTGTAATTCTGTGTATATTTATGATGGAGTAGAGTAAACCAAAATAAATGAGCTTAGTTTTGTGACAGTATGCACTGAATTGTCTTATAATTTTGTTCTCCCAAAATAAATCATATATAAAGGAAATGTTTCCTAATGCAGAGTGCTAATTAAACAGACAAAATATTTGAATAAAATGTACAATTTTCATAAACATATACAATTTAAAAACAATAACATAATAGCCAAAACATTCATTGGATAAAGGAAGCATTTTAAAATGCCAAGTAAATTGTCTTCAAATAGCCCATGGAGTAAAGGTAAAGGTCGCCCTTGCTGGAAAGCCAGTCGTATCCAACTCTAGGGTTCAGTGCCCATCTCTGTTTACAGCCAAAGAGCCAGTGATGTCTGCATTTGCAGACATTTCTGTGGACATGTGGCAGGCATGCCTTGACACTAGATTCTATTCTGGGGGAGCTGGCTGACCTGGCATGCATCACTGAAACCTGGCTGACACCTGAGGATGGGGTTCCTCTCTCCGAATTGTGTCCAGCTGGGTTTGGTATCTGGCACCAGCCTAGGGAGAAGGGGAGGGGTGGTGATGTCGCCGTAGTGGCCAGAGAGTCACTGGGAGTCGCCAGAGCCACAGCTCCACAAATCCCGGGCTATGAGGCCATGCTCCTGCGTTTGGGCCCTAAGGGTCAGTTGGGAATCTTGCTCCTGTACTTGCCTCCCTGCAGTGTAGCAGATTCCCTGTATGAGCTCCTTGAGGTGGTCTTGATGTTGGCGTTGGAGCTCCCCAGACTTATGGTTCTGGGGGACTTCAATTTGCCATCATTGGGGCCTGGCTCGCAATTCCAGGCCCTACCAGGAGCAGTGGCCACAACCCGGATTTAATTTTTGTATCGGAGCTGTGGCAGAGTGATCTGAAACCACAGAATTTAGACATTATCCCTGTGCCATGGTCAGATCACTATGTGGTGACTCTAGATTTTCTGGGGGCGAGGCTTCACCGCAGGGAGGCAGGGCCAGTTAAATGGGCCTGCCCCCGGTGACTAATTGATCTGGAAGGATTCCAGAGGGAACTGGGGTGTTTTCCTCTTGATCTGCAATGTGATTCATCTGAGGCTCTTGTCAATTCATGGAATGAGAGAGTAACGGCAGCCTTGGACGTGATCGGTCCACTACGGCCTCTCCGTGCCCGTGAGCATCGATTATCCCCTTGGTTCACAGAAGAGCTGAGGGAGCTCAAACGGACAAAGAGATACTGAGAGCACCGCTGGGTGAAGACTCGGAGTGAGTTGAGAACGAACACTTGTTAGAGCTGCTATTAAAGCCTACTTAGTGGTGATGGGGGTGGTGAAATGACAATATTTCACCGCCCTTATTGCCTCCGTGGATAATCGCCCAGTGACCTTGTTGCAGGTGACCAGGTCCCTCCTTGGTAGAGGGGGGTCTGGCCCTGGTTGGCAGCGATCGGCTGAGGCTTTTGCTGATTATCTGGTGGAGAAAATCGCTCAGATTCACTTGAAGTTTAATCCTGGCGTGAAAGAGATAGAGCTGGGGTTGACCAGAGTGCAGTCTGGCAATGTTATCTGGGATCGGTTCGATCCAGTTGGCCCTGAGGAAGTGGACAGGCTTCTTGGATCTGTTCGTGCCACTGCCTGTGAATTGGATCCATGCCCTGCCTAGCTAGTCAAGGCATCTAAGGCTGTGTCAGGCGGTTGGGTCGAGGCAATTATAAATTCATCTCTGCAGGAGGGTTTTTTCCCAGCACCCTTAAAACATGCTTTGGTGTGTCCCCTCCTGAAAAATCCATCCCTCGACCCTACGGTACTTACCAACTACCGACCAGTATCCAACCTACCCTTTTTGCAGTGGCGTAGCGTGGGGGGGGCGGGGGGGGGCGGATGCCCCGGGCAGCGCCTTTCAGGGGGCGGCAAAATGTCCCCTCCCCACCCTTTTGCTGGCGAGCGCCCCACGTGCGCTTCGCCGCTTGCCACACACCTCCGTCCGCTCACACCTCCGTCCGCTCGCCCGCCCGGCTGGCCGTCGGGGGCTCTCCGCCGCCTGTTGCCCCTGGCAGCGGCTTTCAGGGGGAGGCAAAATGTCCCCTCCCCACCCTTTTGCTGGCGAGGAAGAGAAAAAGGGGTTTTTTTTAGGCGGACAATTCAAGGAGGCTCCTTGAATTGTCCGCCTAAAAAAAACCCCTTTTTCTCCTCCTCGCCAGCAAAAGGGTGGGGAGGGAAGGAGGGGCACGCCCAGTCGCCCGCCCAGCTGGCCGTCGGGGGCTCTCCTGGCGGGCGGCCCGCATGCGCGCGGACGCTGCTCGCCTCCGCCCGCCCAGCCACCCACCCAACTTGCCGTGAGACGGGGCGCTCGTCGGGGGTGGGTGGCGCCGTGGCGGGGAGCCCCTGGGGGCTGGCTGGGCAGGAGGAGGTGGGCAGGAGGAGGTGGGCAGGAGAGCCCCCGACCGACAGCCAGCCCGGCGGGCGGGCCCCTCCTTGAATTGTCCGCCTAAAAAAAAACACTTTTTCTCCTCCTCGCCAGCAAAAGGGTGGGGAGGGGACATTTTGCCGCCCCCTGAAAGCCGCTGCCAGGGGCAACAGGCGGCGGAGAGCCCCCGACAGCCAGCCGGGCGGGCAAGCGGACGGAGGTGTGAGCGGACGGAGGTGTGTGGCGGGCGAGCGGACGGAGGTGCGCGCGCGCGCGCGCACGCCGCTAGTCACCAGGGGGGCGGCTTCTACCTGGGTCAGGGGAGGGGGCGGCGGCAGCGGCGAGCTGGGGGGGGGCGGCGAGTTTGTTCTTCGCCCCAGGCGGCTGAAGACTGCGCGACGCCACTGCCTTTTTGGGTAAGATCTTGGAGAAGGCAGTGGTGTGGCAGCTACAGGAAGTCCTGGATGAAGTGGATTATCTGGACCCTTTTCAGTCAGGATTCAGGCCCGGATATGGTACAGAAACTGCACTGGTCGCATTGGTGGATGATCTCTGGTGAGAACGGGATGTAGGTCACCCATCTGTCCTGGCTCTTCTTGACCTCTCAGTGGCTTTCGATACCATCGACCACGGTATCCTTCTGGGAAGGCTCCAGGTATTGGGGATCCAGGGCACAGTGTTGGCCTGGTTTTCCTCATTTCTGAGGGGCCGGACCCAGTTGGTGTGGCTGGAGAGTGAGAAGTCCAGCCCTAGGTCCCTTCAATATGGGGTGCCTCAGGGCTTGGGACTCTCACCTCTCCTATTTAACATCTACATGAAACCACTGGGTGAGATCATCCGTTCCCATGGGGTGAGGTATCTCTCAGCCTGGGTAGATTCAATTGATGCAGTAGAAGTCCTATCCAGGTGCCTGGAGGCTGTCAAGGTCTGGATGGGGGACAATAGGCTACAACCCAGCAAGACTGAGTGGCTATGGGTAAGGGGTCCTGCGCTATCTTGGGAGTTGCCATCTTTGGTTCTGGATGGGGTAGCTTTGCCCCAAACAGACCCAGTGCGTAATCTGGGGGTCCTCTTGGACTCGCAACTACTGCTCGAAGAGCAGGTGGCAGTCGTGGCCAGGAGGGCTTTTGCACAACTTCGTGTAATACGCCAGTTACGCCCGCTCCTAGATCGGGACTCCTTGCTCATGATCACATATGCTTTGGTCACCTCCAGACTTGATTACTGTAATGCGCTCTACATGGGGCTGTCCTTGGTGACCATTTGGAGGCTTCAGCTGGTCCAGAATGCAGCTGCTCGGGTAGTGATGGGGTGCGGGCGTTATGCTCGTGCCTCACCACTGCTTCGGGAGCTGCACTGGTTGCCAGTATGTCTCTGGGTGCAATTCAAGGTGCTGGTCATTACCTTTAAAGCCCTACATGGTAGTGGGCTAGGATACTTAAGAGACAGCATCACCCCAAGAACATCTGTCCATCCCACCAGAGCTGATTGGAGAGGCTCTCTTATCATCTCATCAGCTAGAGGGGCACATCTCTCTAGCACCAGAAGAAGGGCCTTCTCTGTGTCCGCCCCGGCCCTTTGGAACCTCCTGTCAACTGAGTTACACCTACAGACAGAGCTCCTGCCCTTTCGGAAGGGCCTAAAAACCTGGCTGGCAGGGCAGGTGTGGGGCTCAAGTAATACGGGGTCCCACGTTGGGTAGCTGATCTGATGGGATAGCCACCCCTCTCTCCCTCTTTTAAACGTTTAAACTCTTTTAAACTTTTAAACTTTTTTTAACCTTTTAACCTTTTAATTCTTTGAGGGTTTTTTTTTGTAAATATATAGTTTAAAATTTTTTAAGTTGATTTGGTTTCTGGGTTTGTGGGGTACTGGTTTAAGTGGGATTTTTTTTTAAAAAAATCTGAAATGTTTTGTGTATTATGCTAGTTTGATTGTAGCTGTATATTTTGTGTTCTTTTTGTATTGTTGTTAGCCGCCCGGAGTTGCTTAGGCAAGTGGGGCGGCATAAAAATTGAACAATTAAATTAAATTAAAATTAAATGCTGCTTACCTCCCCACCAAAGTGGTACCTATTTACAGTGGCACCTCACTTAAAGAGCATAATGTGTTCCACAGGATTGCTCTTTAAGTGAGTTTGCTCTTTAAGCGAAACACCATGTAAGTGACCAGTTGTGACTTCGGGTGTGTGTGCGCGAACCCCGATTTAGTTGTTAAGTGAGTTTTTGGTTGCTTTTAGTTGTTAAGCAAGGCAACCATTCAGAGAAAACGCTGCTCTTTAAGCTAGTTAGTCTCTAAGTGAGGTGCTCTTTATGTGAGGTTTTACTGTATCTATTTGAAAATGTCTTGCTTTCAAACTGCTAAATTGGCAGGAGTTGAGTTGGAGATGGGAGCTCACTTTGTCATGCAGTACTCGGGTCTCAAACTGCTGGCCTGCTGACTTTCCAGTCATCAAATTTACCACTTGAGCCACTGCAGTCCCCATGGAGTAGGATAGGATATTTAGTTTGTAGTTTTTGGTGCAAAGTTTGGACAGAAATAGAGCTAAAACATAATCTTTTCACAACATTGTTGCTGCAGAGCAATAAAGAACACTGTCAAATTCCAGCCAATTGGCATCTAAGTCTTTTAAATTATTTTAACAATAATTATTTAGACACAATTTTTTAAAAAGGTGACCCCCCCATGTGTTTGGCATTTTATGGGAATTATGCACACTAGTGCAGTGAACAGGAACACTTGGCTGCAGAACTCATAGTTGGGAATTGAATTCTTCACTGCGCCTCCTAGGAATAGAATCAGCCTATATGGCCTTGGGCAAGCTGTATACTCCTGGTATAGTGCCTGGGGATTATGGGCTTTGAGGAAAATCACTGTATCTCGAGGACAATAGTGTCACTACCATTTCCTCCAGCAAGCTCTCGAATGGTCAAAATTATATGTACCTGTGCTAAGAAATTGAGTTGGCTTGCTGTATGGGAAAGGAATGTTAATTATCTTGAGAAAGGACCAATTAGTGCTTTGATTTTCTGAAATGTTTTGGTTTTGGGGTGAGTTCCTGGCAAAAGAAGATAGGCATAAGATAGGTCAGGATGACATTCCCACTGTCTTTGGCTGATAATGAACCCATTATCTCCCCTACCTGTTGAGATGTACCAGCCCTGTGTCCTTGGCTGATAATGAGCCAGTAATGAGCCTGTTGTGATTCACACCTGCAAGGATGTTGTGACAAATAGTTCATTCCAGATAACATTTATTTTGGTTTGGAGATAGTTACAGTTTCTCAGGTGAGTGGCATAGAGCCATGGGGAATGAGACAGAACCTTGGCTAAGGGTATAAAAGGAGGCAAGCTTGACCACCAACGCTGGAACTCTTTACAGACCAGTACCACTGCTGTGATCCAGGGGCTTCTCCACTGCTCCTGGGTTCCCAGCAGTTAGAAGTAGGGGAATACTTGTTTGGTATGCACCTGCCTATTTCTGTTCTTGTTCTATGTTAGTTGTTAGGCATGCTGGTTACTTGATTTAAGATTTGCCTAATAAAGCTTTGTTTCTTCAACTGCCCAGTGCTTATTGTCTCTGATGATCCTAAAGAACCTGAGTGCAGCAGGCCTGGCTAGCTAGCTAGCTTGCCTACTTGGAATGACTAGTAGAAGGGAATGGAAAAACTCTGTTAAGTACTCCATGGCTAGAAAAACTTGGAAGGGTTGCCATAACTCATAATTGACAACATAACACATCATTACTTATTAATTATTTGGAAGTTGACCCCTTAAGGTTCCCCCCTCAAATATATTTACATCATAGGGTTTGTCCAAACTTGCTGATAACAATCTTGCAGCATGTGAGGCTTGCAGTGGAAATGATGTTACTACTATCAACATCAGGTATGCTATTTTTATGTCTCCTACTAGCTGTAGCTAAACCTAAAGGTTGTGAGTTTGATCCTGATCAGGGATCAAGGTTGATTCAGCCTTCCATCCTTCCAAGAACAGTAAAATAAGACCCAGCATGTTGGGGGCAAAATGATAATTAACTTGCAAACTGCCCAGAGAGTGTACTAAGTGCTATGGGGCAGTATATAAGTGTGATTGCTTTGCTTTTGCTTTAGGACTGGATAGGCTTAAGCCTTTTCCTCTGTGTTTTCCTTTTATCACCAATCAAGGGGTCTACAGAAAGAGCCTCCTGGAAGATGGTGGCATTTTTGAACCACAATCGGGCATACCCTGGTAATGACAACCTTGTGTTGCTGGCTAATCTTTCTCACACTAGGTCAGCCGAAAGGAACTGTAGAATGAACTCACGAAATGGTGGCTTCATTTTGGCAGTTTCACATCTGGCCTAGACACAGCAGAAAAAGAATTGCTAGTCAAAACCAGTGTTGATTGGTGATAAAGGGGAAACAGAGAGAAAAACTTTTTTTACCCTCCTATCCAATCTAGTGCTACAATGATGAGAGGACTGTGAGAAATGTAATTTAGCCTCTCTCCTATCCTCAAGCAATCAAGAAACGAGTGAGCCCAGACTGCTCCATAAGGGGCAGTCCGAATGTGCTCTCTATGTAAGGCCTTTTGTAAACCTTAATGCTCCCTCTGGCATTGAGGTCTGCAACAACAGACAGTAAATTATGAGCAGTAGAAGTTTGTAAAATGAGATTATTTGTTTATTCATGCCAAAGCATTGTAATATATGGAAAGTTTGTATTAATATTCACTTATAAGACATTAAAAGCCATTAAAAATTGCAAGAAAGACTCATATAAAATGCAAAAATATATTATTCATCATACGTTAAAAGCAGTGATGGGATGTAACAGGTTCTCACCAGTTCGCCAGAACCTGTAGTAACTTTTCTCACTGTCCCAGAGAACCGGTAGCAGCTTTTGGGGGGAACCACCATCAGGGCTTCCATTTTCACTGGTTCCCCCACTGCGCATGCATGCAAAGCACTTGGTGTGCATGCACGCCTACAGTGCTTGGCACATATGCACGACCTCCTTGCTGTCCTCCCAAGCAGGGAGGAGGAAGAGAAGCTGCTAGCCTGAAGCTCCCTATAGCCTGCTTCCCAGGGTAAGTGACTCACCTTTGGATGTGGTGTGTCTGTGTGTATTTTAATGTGTATTTAATACCTTTACCTATATTGACGTACTACCACAGTTCCTAAAAAGGCCTGGTGGCTGGCAGACCTGGCAACCTGGCTTGGGGTTTTTAAGCAAAGTCTTGGAGTTACCTCATCAATAAGCTATACCTGTGCTGTTCCAATTGCTGTTCCAATTGGAGAACCCTTAAGGAGGTACAGCTGTTTTACATTAAGGCATATTATCCTAGAGAACCGGTACGATGACCATATCCATCTTGCAACATGGTGCTCCCCAGGCACTTATACTAACAGGTAAGTGATGGGTTTGTGTTTGGGGTGGGTGGGTGTATTTTAATGTAATTTTTATTTTGTTTATTTTATTTATTTAATTTATTTACGGGTTTGTGGTGTGTGTGTGCGTGTGCGTGCGTGCGTCTGTGTGCTTATTTTATTTTATTTGGCCCCACCCACAATGTCATGACATCATGATGTTAGCTCTGCCCACACTGTGATGACATCACGGTGGGGTAGTAAGATTTTTGACATCCCACCACTGGTTAAAAGGAAATAAAGTAAATAATTTTTGACCAAAATTATGCTGCCTTAACCGCATTATCTCTCCTCCTGACAAGATGTTCTATGGACATTGGATGACAAAATAAATATTGATGTAAATGTTATGTGGCTTGGGTTTCTGCACCTTCACAGTATATGATGATGTTAGCAAGAACTGCCTGGAACCAAGTGGCTAAAACATCAGTAAAATGATGGCAATGAGAACATATGATGTTCCAGCCAGCACATTTTCTTGTGAATGGCAAATATCGGGCCTATATGATGTACAGTAGGGATTCTCAACCTGCGGCCCACTGCACCATTTTATGCAGCCCACCACCACCTCCACCACAGCAGTAAGTGCCATGTGGTGTAGGCAGGGCAAAATGGCCATCTGGCCCACCAAAGCTGTCTGAGGGAGTGTGTCCCAGCCCCTGGCTTAAAAGGGCTGAGAACTCCTGATGAGTGTTGGAGTAGAATTTGGGAACTGAATAAGTGACCTTGGGTGCAGCGTGAAATGCTTCTTCTCTCACCTTGATTCACCTCAGTCACAGGGGGGTTGTTAGGATGAAGTGCAGAGGATGGCAGCCATATTTACTTCATTGGGCTCTCTGGGGCGGGGGGAAGCCAAATATAAATGTTACAAAGAGATGAATAAATAAGGGGGGGGGGGACAGGGGTGTGTGTGTCCTACAGCTCCAACAAGCAATACACTGCTTTATCTGACATTGGCCTTTTTACTGTGATTTATTTATTTCATTAAATTTATATATTACCCTTCTGTCCAGAAGGCCATACAGGATGATGAATCAGCCGATAAAATCATATAAATAAGTACAATCGGTTAAAACACCATGAAAATAAACATAATAAAACATATACATGGCAACAATCAAGACAACACCCACATAAAATACATTAACAGGTGGGTTAAAAGAAAAATATATTATTTCATGAAAATTCATGGAAGCAGAAATGCCTGAGAATATCTCCATTAGAGAAATGAGAATTTCAAGAGCAGGATTTCTTTTCAATTGCTGTTCAAAGGGGGAAGCATAGGACTCAAGGCCATTGATATGGCCATGTTGTGCCCTGCATTTGTGTCCAGCAGAAATAAGATATTCCTTTCAAGGAAAACATTTTGCTTTGTTGATAAAAACCAAGAAAGGAACAGTTGCTAGATCAGCAAAATGCCATACTTAATAGTATCAGAAGCTTCAGGGGTAATTAAAAAGCAATAGGTCAGTCACTGCTCTGACAATTTGATAGCTTCTACAGCTAATTAATAATTCAAAAAATGGATTTTAGGGAAAAATTGCTATGAGATAATCAGGCAAATTACTGTTTAACACTGTCCTCAACATTCTAGCCGGGCAAGGAAGGAGAGCAGTAAAGGTGATGATTTAAGTGATTAGGAGATAGTGGTAATTTATTTATGATAAAGGAATAATAATACCACAAATCAAAGCAGATAAAGCAAAGTTCCAAACAAGACACAAAGTCCCTTGCCTCCAGTAAATTAATTAAAAAGATGAAGGTGATTTATAAAACTTGTGTGTGTGTGTGTGTGTGTGTGTGTGTGTGTGTGTGTGTGTGTGTGTGTGTGTGTGTGTGTGTGTGTGTGTGTGTGTGTGTGTGTGTGTGTGTGTGTGTGTGTGTGTGTGTGTGAAGTTTTACCCTACCAATATGTATGAACATTTTAAACAAGAAAATGACAGTCCTATATCCGGATGTGTCTACTCAGAATTTACCATTGCGTTCATTAAAGTGTTATTGGTTTTTTGTTTTATTTAAAAAATATTTTAATGTCACTTTTCATTTGAAAAAAAAATGTAAAAGAATTTTCAATAAAAGCAGATAATATAAAACCAATAGCTAAATGTAAAGAGGTAATACAAAGGGAAGAGGATGCATTGTATTGTAGCAGAAAGATTTTGGGACTTTCAGAAATGCAGTAGTAACCACAACAGGGAAATCTGAAGAATTTTAGACAACATGTTCTTATGAGCTAACTGAGTATCAATTCTCTGCCTGAATCCTAGCAGGTATGTGCAGCACAAACAGGTAATTGTATAACTTGTATGCACAATTGTGCTCTCTGTGTGGAGGGACTGGTTGTGTACTCAGCTGCTGTAGCGTTCATGTGGAAAACCTTTGTCATGGTTTGGACGTCTATGCATGAATGTGCTATGCATGAATGTTCCCTTTATTGTTTCTAACTGGTAGAAAGCAGAGATTTCTTAAAGGCCACTTTGGAAAGAATCAGCTGCTAGGAACTGGTAGAAACCAGCCTTCTTTGCACTTGGGAAGGTACAGATTTTTTACTCGTCTAACTGTTTCAGGGCAAGGCATTACAGAATGATTGCCAGGTGATAAGGATACCCAGTCTGGACAGCTCTGAAATGTATTTAAATGCCTACCTTTGGTTTTTCTATTTAGTGTGGTCTGTTATAATTTTGCCAATCAGTGAAATGTCAACAGAGAAAAAGATATACAAGTGGTACCTCAAGTTATGAATTTAAGACATTCCCTGGAACATTTCGTATTGTGAAAAATTCATAACTTCTAATGGGGTTTCCCACAGGAATACATTGAAAACCTTTTTTTCTGACCTCCAGAATGGATTAATTGGTTTTTAGTGAATTCCTATGGGAAACCAAGTTTTGAGTTACGAATTTAAATTCATAACTCAAAGCATTATTTTCATTCATATCATGAAAATTTCGTAACATGAGGCATTCGTAACTCAAGGTACCACTGTAGATGTCTTAAGAAACAGGTGCACTTAATTGCTATGCCATTCTTCTTCTTCTGCTGTACAGTAAAACCTCATATAACACTAAAACCTGGTTCCACAAGTCTTGGTGTTATATGATTTTTAGTGTTATCTGATGCATGTTAAAATCCTATGGGATCCATAGAGATACATTGTAACCACACAGGCTTTAGCGGTTGTTATCTGAAGCATCCCATAGGATCTTAATGTTATCTGATGCAATTCTTCCCCCCAGATTCCTTAATGTTATGCGATTTTAGTGTTATTCGATACTAATGTTATATGAGGTATTACTGTATCTGAATCTGAATAGTAGTGATCATCATGGCAATCAGCCATGAAGACTGTCCTGAGAATGCTGTGGCCTTTCATCTGCCTTCTGCATCACAGCATGACACCCATACCACTGACCCTGTTCCGTGAGTCACTTTCTGGTCCTGAGCCCTTTTGGCACACAAAGTGCTCATCAGCCCCAGGCCAGTATTGATGAAGCTGTTGGCCTTCATCAAAATGGATTCAAGTGGGATTTAATCCAGTTGGGGACCATCACCCTTTCCTGTAGACTTTGGCACCCAAGGCTGTTAGTCCTTAGGATTGCCAGATTAGTTAACCGCTGCCTGATACTTGGTGTTGAGTCATGGCAGTATAGTCTACTCTATTACCATACAGGATAACTTGGCCAGACTGGGCTGTGCCATAGAAAGATATATAATAATATATCAGTAATAATCTTAGACCTTCAGAACCCAAAGAGACCCTATGGATCATTGAGCCCAACCTCTGTCAAAGAGGCAATAGTGAGGAATCACAACCAGTGGTGGGATGTCAAAAATTTTACTACCCCACCGTGACATCATCACAGTGTGGGCGGAGCTAATGTCATTATGTCATGACATGGGTGGAGCCAAAGAAAAAAATTAAAAAATAATAAAATAAAAATAAGCACACACACACCTCAACCCACCCACCCACCCACAACACAAGGACAGCAAGGAGGACAGCAAGGTGGCCGTGCATACGCACCAAGCACTGTAGGCATGCATGCACACCAAGTGAAAAGATAAGCCCCAAAGGTGGTTCCCCCCAAAAGCTGCTACCGGTTCTCCGGGACACTGGGAAAAGTTACTACCAGTTCTGGTGAACTGGTGAGAACCTGTTACATCCCATCACTGATCACAACCCTAACTTCTGGTTCTGCAACCAGATACCTAAACCAAAGGTTGAATTTGAAGAATATTAATGTAAACCTAGATCTCGGGAGGTGCTTTGTAATCATTGAGTCCAGAGGTTGCCCACTCACTGCTCTCCATGGGCTCCTGGCAGGCAGAAAACAAATGAGATTTCTCTTTACTATTTTACTGCTTATGCTTTCTATTCTACTGTCCCTTTAACAAAATCTCAATCTTTCCTCTGTGAATTTGTTCATTGTCTCTGAATCCAAAATACTGTATGCCTATAATCACTCCTGAGAAGACAATTGTGCATTCACAGTTGTCTGCTGAGGAATACAACAAGAACATTACAAAAACTGTTTCTGCGATTACATGGATGACATCTGAAAATAAGAATGTATGCCTTTTAAATGGTGTTATTGCTATGACTGCATTAATAACCATAGCATGAAAAAGTTACTTTTTGAAGATTGAGCTGGACCTTAAGAAAAGGGTTAGATGTTACCCAGTGGCTTCAGAGTTTGGAATACGATATCCATTAGAGTCTGAGGAAGGACAAAGAGGCAATTAGAAGCAATTTCAGTTTTGTAACAAACAAACAAACAAACAAACAAACAAACAAACAAACAAACAAACAAACAAACAAACAAACAAACAAACAAACAAACAAACAAACAAACAAACAAACAAACAAACAAACAAACAAACAAACAAACAAACAAACAAACACTACACAATATAGACAGAGCTGCTGCCCTTCAGAAAGGGGGTAAAGACCTGGCTGGCGGGGCATGTGTGGGGTGCTGGCCAGATGGTCAGTTCAGCCGTCTGGCTCTTTTGACCCCTACCTCTTTCCCTGTTATCTGCTTCACTTTTTAATCTTTTTAACTTTTAAATTTTTAAACCTTTTAATGTGTTTTAATGTGTTTTAATTGTGTTTTTTTAATTGTGTAAGCTGCCCTGAGCCTTTGGATGAGGGTGGGATATAAATGCAATAAATAAATAAATAAATAAATAAATAAATAAATAAATAAATAAGTACAGTACTCAGCTTCAAACTGCTGACCTGCTGAGTTTCCAGTCATCATGCTCAGTGTCTTAATCACTAAATTAGGGCAGCCCTTAAAGATGTTTATATTTACAGATAATGCATAGAATCCATGTGATTTGTTTCACTTTTGAAGCTCCCTTAAACTCATGAGGTTTTTTTTTTCTAACCCCCCCCCCCCCCCCGAAAATGGGAAGCTGCTGACCTGGAGTAGCAACTCCAAGCACAACATACATACAAACACATCTTTTGCACTAAGCCAGTGAGCCTAGTTCCAGGGCTTTGAAAAACAACCACTTTCTTCCTGCAGCAGCACTTAACCTGTTCAGACATATGAGAAAATATTGCAGTTCCCATCATGGAAACCGTAAGCCTGTGTCCTATGAGTTCTGACATGTGGTGGTTTGTAGTTGAATGTGTGGTGTCTCTTGCAACCAAAGAGCACTTTAGTTGTGTAATGGCAACTTATATTTTTAAGCAGACACACTGAATTATATTTCAAAGAAACTCTAAGAAAGTACAGTACAGAGCTTTAAAAATGTGTTAGATTTATTGCACGTTCTCCTAAGATATAACTTTCTCACTTTTGAAAACAGAAAGCAAAAAATAGATTTTTTGTTGCTGTTCAAGTGTGTTTTGATGAAAGTCTGCAGGCTCGCCTGCCTTTCAGTTTTCACCTTTCTGAGCCACTGTCATGCCTCTGTAAATGTGTCTGCACCACAAACATAATGTGTAAGTAAAATACCAAGTGTTAAGGAAAGTCTGTGTTGGAGAAACTGTGTTGTATTCCTACCCCCATCTTGTCATGATGTAGATAATTGACCTCAGATGGTTTTTCAGGGCACCAAGGAAAAGAAATAATCCATTGAGACAAGAAAAGGGGACAAGACAGAGCCTTGGTAGTGCAGACATGAATTTCTTTTTATGGTAAAGGTAAAGGTCATCCTTGCTCAAAAGCCAATCGTATCCAACTCTAGGGTTCAGTGCTCATCTCTATTTTATAGCCAAAGAGCCAGCACTGTCTGCTTCTGCAGACATTTCCGTGGTCATGTGGCAGGCATGACTAGACATGGAACGCTGTCTACCTTCCTACTGAAGTGGTCCTTATTTATCTACTTGCAATGTTTTGCTTTCAAACTGCTAGGTTGACAGGAGCTGGAACAAAGATGGGAGCTCATTCCGTCCTGCAGTACTCGGGAATCGAACTGCTGACCTGCCAACCTTCCAGTCAGCGTCTTAGCCACTTGACCAACTGCTTGTACTGAAAGACAATTCCTGATACAAATATTGGTACAGTCAGCTATCAAGGTTCTGCCATACTATTTTATGACCATCTGGTGGACTTGTTCAGGCAGAAGAAGTCTCAGTTCACAGTGGCTGAAGTCATCAGTATGTAGAACTGGTTTATGCCATTTATGGCCTTTCCAGCCATGGCCTTGAGTACAAATGCTTGAGCTTCCTCACAGAAATGAAGGAATAGCTGCATTTTACTCCAATGGGGGAAAAGTGAGGCACTGAAGCTGGTGTCACTGTCATAGTAGGAACAAACCCTATACGTCTCCCCAGACACAGGTGGGCTGGCTCTCATTATTAATGGTTCTGTAGGTTGTATAAGGATGGTTCCCAGAGCAGTGAACTACAGCAAGAACTGTGTACCAACTAAACAGCATAAGACATAATCCTTTCTGTCAGAAGAAGAAAAGAAAATATCACAATTAAACAGTCAAAGGTAAAGAATGTTATGTCCACAGGAAAAATAAGTTCGTACAAAAAGGTACAAGAGGATGATTGTCACCATCTAAGGAATGCTGGAGTTTTACCATATTTTCATGTATTTTGATATTGAAATTCACTAGCAGCTGCTGCATTTCTCATCCTCAGCTTATACTCTGGTCAATCTATTTCCCTGGGTTTTCAGATCAAAATTAGGTACCTCGGCTTATATTTAGGTCAGCTTATACTTGAGTATATACGGTACTTCCTGAGAGAGCTGATTCACCCTTATGCATGTAACATGCACAAAACATACAATGGTGTACTGCTTTTAGTATAGAATCTCACCACACAAGGACTTTCCTTTCTAAACAAGCATATTCTAGCTATCATTACAACGATTTACAATGGTTTCTAATGAAAGATTTATTGAAACCTTTTGGTTGTGCTCTGAAAAGTTTAGGCAGAGATGGGGTAAATCTGTTTAGAACATGGATGCACAACATGTGCTCCAAAGCTGGTAGCCCACCAAGAAAGAAGTATGTCCTCCTGTTGTAGAAAAGGGAAGAGATGAGGTGGGGGTGGCGGTGGGGGAAAGACCTGGGATTTGCTGAGAGAACAGGGATCACCTTTGGTAGCTGTAAGGAAATATGAGGTGGCATTTCACCTTTGTTTTATAACAGGAGTTCTCCACCTTTTTAAGCCGAGGGCTGGGTCATGCTCACTTAGACAGCTCCGGGGGCCAGATAGCCATTTTACCTGAGGGACCACTTCAGTGGGAAGGTAACAGCGTTCCGTGCGCTCCGGTGTCTAGTCATGCCTGCCACATGACCATGGAAACATCTGCAGAAGCAGACAGCGCTGGCTCTTTGGCTTAGAAACAGAGATGAGCACTGACCCCTAGAGTCAGATACAATTGGCTTTCAAGCAAGGGAAACCTTTACCTTTACTTTACACCACATGACACTTCCTGGTGTGGAGGTGGTGGTGGATTACATAAAATTGTGACGTGGGCCACATCTGGCATGTGGGTCACAGGTTGAGAATCCCTGTTATATAATAATGCCCACACACTGATATACCAACTCATAGATTAGAACAGTGATGGTGACCCTTAAACCTTAATTCCCAGAAGCCCTGATCAGCAGGAGTGCTAACTTGGGCTTCTGGTATTTGAAGTCCAAGAACACCTGGAGTGCCAAGGTTCATCATCACTGGCTTAGAGAGTACTCTGGTAGTTCACCAGGTAATTAGCATTTTGTCCCAAACAAACTGGGTACTTATTTTACCAAACTCAGATGGCTGAATCATCTTGCAGCCTGTGAGGCTCAAACTCAGAATATTAGCAGAGTTTTTGGCTACAGCTTTGTCATAGTACCACTGGCTTTTCCCAGACTGTGCAACTTCCTTTTAAGTGAGATTTGGCTTGCTCTCTTCTTGTTCTCCTTCTGATGCCAGAAACATCTTCTTCATAATATCAGGTTTTAGAGAAATGACCAAGAATTGAGGAAGGGGCTTAAAATATTGTGAGCCACCAGGGGATTCTGTAGTAGGAGAAAGGTTGGGTATAAATTAAAAGACATCTATACTGTACATAAATACATATATACATAGATACGTAAGAGCCACAATGTATTTTTTTTTATCTTTTTGTTTTGTTTTCTCTTGCTAAGTCATACTTGAAGATCTGCAAGTCCCTTAAGAACCAGCAAGTGTCTTATAGCTTGCTGTTCATGTTTCATTGTAAAAGAGAACCTTTAACCTCAACAATATTTTCTATTTTGCAATATGAGCAGGAAAAAAGGGCTGAAAAGACATTGTGTAAGAAAGTATGTGTTAGCGAGACATGTAAGACTTCATGCGAGTAGCTAGGGGTTGCTAGGTCAGCAGCATGCAATTCCCTGAGACTTCAGGGTGAAAACCTGGGACTTAGGGGCATGCAGTGCCATGGGGTTATGCCCTTGTGATGTCATGGGGACAGACTCTTAAACAACAACTGAAAAAGTGTTGAGTGTGTGACAGACGGTGCGGAGAAACAAGGGTGAATTTAAAAGCCAGTGAAGTAGGATTGCTTCCTACAGTCAGCCCAAAGAAGCTGGCAGGCTGTAGGCTACACAACGCATAGAAGCAAGTCCGTCGCTGAGAGGGAAATGGAAGACTATTTTCTAAACCACAGGTGGGACCAAAATAAACCTGGATCTGCAGTTAGATCTCTGAGTGATCTATAGTATGTCAGGTTCAATTATCTAAGCAGATAAATATTATCAGATCAGTGGCACTCCTTTGCATGAGATTTCAGGCATGTGGCCAACAAACTCCAAAACCTGAATCTAAAAGCCAGCGCCTTAGATCTGACAACACTTTGAAGTTTCTAAATATTTTTTTTGTCTACTGTTTATATTCCCCATAGCCTTAGTTCTGAGCAGATCGTGTGAGTTCTTTTTTTAAAAAGAAAAGAAGGAAAGAAAATGCTCTTTAGTTTTTTTAGTTCTGGGAACTATTAATAGAAAAAGACCAGTAATATATTATAACAGTCAGTATCAGGAGTACCAATCTATTTTGTCAGTACTGTATACAAACCATTGACCCTGGGTTTCAACATGCCCTGTGCTGCACCCAATTTGCTACTACTAGACCACCCACCATAAAAATTAAATGAGAAATTTTGAGGGCTGTTGAGCACTGCACATTTTCACCATCAGTAAGCACACACAGTTATTTAGAACAGGTGTTTCTGTAATTGTGATACATTTGGGAAGTAGAAAGCATTCAGTAGTTATTAAGTCTCACACTTTCATCTCTGAACTACCGCATCCTGACGCAAGCACTCAGTCTAGAAGGCAATCAGGAAGATGCTCACAAAGTCAACAACAGCCATCACAGAGTCCTTGAACAGACATGAAAGTCAAAGTTGCCTCCATTGCTATGTTTTTTGCTATAATAAATGGAGCAAAGGGCCACATCATGCTCAATCTTCTGAGTTAGAAAGTGGGACAAAAGAGTTTTTCTTTTTAAAGTAGAAATCCCTAAAATCTGATATTAAAATGATTTTTTTTGAAGAACAAGAAAGTATGGCCAGCAAAACTAACAGTTCTTTGGTACCATAAAGATGAAGGAGCTTCATTTGCCATGAGCTTTTCTGGACTGTAGCTCACATCTTTGATCTCAAAAGTCTGAAAAACGGAAGAACTTCTTCAGATCTGAAGGACTGGAGGACAACCCACAAACTCTGATGGCAAATAAAACTTGTATATCTATGTGGCGCTACAGGGCTCTTCAGGTTCAGTGATGATCATATTTGATAGTTTCCCAGCATCTTAATTACATTCATATCTTACTCTGCTCCATATTTTTACTTTGAAAATGTCCATCTTTTTTTTATTATCACAAAAAATGAGGGGTGGAGCTACTGCTGTGTTTGATGCTCATTTTTTCTGGTCTGCATCTGTGTAGCACATTGTTTCATTTTATTGCTGGACATGCCTTTAGAAACATATGCTGTGCTACCCACTGTGAGACTGTCTGGTTGCCACATTTTTCTCTATACCTCTGGTTTTGATTTCTGGTTATTTGTGTACTTCCTGATGATTTCTCTCCTCTTTCTTCCCACACATTTCTAGTGGTACATAGTACATATGTAGCACATTTCTCCTCTAAGAGTCATTTCCTTTAAGTTGTGAGACTTATTCTATTTAGACTTGGTTCTGAAACACTTAACTAGCTTCTATTTTTACATTTTTTTAAAAAAATCTTTTCATATGGTACCTGTCACTAGTAAAAAGGAAAGTGACACCTTAACTGAAAAGTGCACATAGAGATTGTTTAACAAGGATATGTAACAAACATTTAAGGTGTCACACCACAAAATATGATTTTAAAGGGCACATTTATAGTCTTTTGTTTAATTTCTCCATTTTAAAGAAAAGATTATGATAAAGGCAGTACTGAAATCAAGCAAATGATTACAAGTCTGGTAATGAAACCATGTATGTGAAAGTATTAGGATTTTTTTTTAAAAAAATTGCATAAATGAGTTCTGGGATTTTTCCTGAAGACAGTGAGTATTCCAGAATATACTGATGGATAGTAGACTTAGCAATGTGTTTATAGGGACACAGTTAGGGCTAGGAATAAGGTGTAAGTACTTTGGACATCAAATGAGAAGAGAAGATTCACTTGAGAAAGCCTTGATGCTGGGAAAGGTGGAGGGCAAAAGACAAAGGGGGCTGTCAAAAATGAGATGGCTAGATGGTATTGTAGAGACAATGGGCACAGAGCTGAATGAATTGAGGAGGATGGTGGAGGACAGAAGTGCCTGGCAGACAGTGGTCCATGGGGTCGCAAAGGGTCGGAATCAACTGTGCGACTCAACAACAAAAATACTTCTATATTTCTTCCATCCAATAAAAACTCCAGTCTCCACCCCAAAACAAATCAAGCTATTAACTAAAACACACTCCTCCTGCTTCACTGCACTATGGTTTGCCAAAAAAAAGAAAAGAAAAGAAAGAAAGCATGTGGTCCTAATTATTTTAAACCCATAGGGGCTAAATGTATCCCAATAACAAGACAGTTGCTGTACATGACAACTGGCTAAGATTAGAGACAGGGTTTACAATATCTGCAGTGGCAAAGCAGAAGAATGCCTACATTTCCAGTTTAGTTCTATATGGACTCTGTTGAAACATATGTCTGTCAAGCATTAAGATGTCCCATGTTGTTGCCTGCACACTAAATCTTTTATATTCTAAACCCCACCCACCCCAATACCGAATGAAGAGAAGTTGTTTATAATAAGGAGAATCACTGAAATACAAGAAGACATATACAGTCAAACCTCGCATAATGAGCGTTTTGCTTGGCAAAAAACTTGCATAATGAGCAAGTTTTTTGCTAAGCGGTCTGACTCGCATAACAAATTTTTTGCTATGCGAGTCGGACTTTTCCCTATGGAAAAACTTGCATAGCGAGAGTTTCTATGGGGAAAACTTGCATAGTTTTTCCATAGGGAAAACTCCGACTCGCATAGCGAAAAATTTGTTATGCAAGTCTGACTCGCATAGTGAATTTTTCGCATAGCGAGAAGTCTCACAGAATGCATTAAATTCGTTATGTGAGGTATGGCTGAGTCAAACCTCACATAAAGAGTGCCTCGCTTAAAGAATAACTCGCTTAAAGAGCAGAATTTTCTCTGAATTTTCACTTCATTTAACAAATAAAACCAACCACTAATTTAACAAATAAATCGGGGTTTGCAATCCTCCCCACAATTGGTCATTTACAATGGTGTTTCGCTTAAAGAGCAAACTCGCTTAAAGAACAGTCGTGTGGAACACATTGTGCTCTTTAAGTGAGGTACAACTGTATTTCCATTCTCACATGTTCATGTATTGCGTACTTGTACTTGTTTGCACAGTAGCTTCTGACAAATATGTGATCAGGATATGCTCCCAATCAGTCCTACACACAGATAGCTGCCTGTGCACTTCAGTTCCCAGGAAATAACTGTGTTGTTAGGGAAAAATACATAGACAAGATGAAGCTAAAAGTACAATCCTGCTTCTCCTCTTGCACAGTAAGGGCTTGCATGTGATTAAAGCTGAAGCTCCTGATTATATATGCAGTCATAATTCTGGGAAGATCAGTTTTGTAGATTGATTTGATACCAAGGTATAGATTTTGTGCTGAACACTCTTTAACATTATGTAAGGAGAAACCCCAAGGGTTTTATGGACCGTTGTCCCCCCCAACAACCCTGGCCCAGAGTTTCAGATGTCTAACTTGTAAATGAACAGGGGGGGGGGGATGCTTGCCTTTTTAATATACAGTAGATTTCTGATTTTTTGTTTCTAGGGGCACAGAAGGAAAGTGACCTTCAAAAGCAGATGTGAATTGGGGACATGATAATTCAGAGGAGAGTAGGGCATGTATTTTGCAGGAGATGGATTAAGCAGGGGAAGAGACACCAGGAACTGATGAGAAGGTCTAAAAAGAGAAACTGGAAGAGGGGTTGGCAGGGGTAAAAAAAAGAACTGAATAAGTTAATGGTAGAGAAGGTTCGGAACAAGGAAGAGGAGGTGGAAGAAGAAGGTGTGAAAGAGTCAGACCCTAGGGTTGGCATAGCTCAGGGGGAAATGAGAAAGGAACATCTGGAGATGGAGAAGAAGTGTTACCTCACGTGTGGACTTTCATATCCAAGACCCTTGGACTGGGGGATAGGTCTGGTTCAGGGTCCCTGGAAGAAATATAGTAGTGGTGAGATAAAAGGTCATGGTGAAACTCTCCTATCTGGGAGAGCAAGAGAGACACAAGCACTGCAGACCCCTGGATTTGGTGTATAAAAACCATGCCTGTAAGTTTCACTCCTTGTCTGAAGAAGTGGACTTGATCCACAAACGCTAACAATAAAAATATAGCAGTTAGTCTTTAAAGTGCTACAGTGTTTTTTACTTCGTTTTGCTTATTTTGTTTTTTGATTATCTGTTCAAAACTCTTTTGAACTATCTGCCCCCCCCCCCGAGGCTGTGGTTGCCATCGCCTTCCCCCTTGGCATCTCCCCTCGGATGCCCCTCCAAGCTCCCTTACCTTGACTGGAGCTCATGCCCTGCTTTTCTTTCTCTTCCTCCTCCTCCTTCATGGCCACTCACCCTCCAGTTTACCCATCTTTTGCAAAATGAGAATTTAATTGTTCAGAATCTGAATGATGGTTTGGCTATAATCACACATGGTTTCCACACAGCTATTCTTTTCTCTGCACTCAAAAGTGCTGACATGAAGGTGCCTATTTTTTTCCAGGCCAGAATTAGAAATATCATTACATCTTGTCTCTAGAAATTGTGACTTTGTTCCAAAGAGGGAGATCAGGTCAATTCAGAGGTCATTTCTGCAGCCACTGGTAATGCTAACAATGGGCTGGCAGGGGATTAGACAGAAACGCTCATTCAATAAAGTCGAAAGGATTTTTGTCTCCCCAAAGCACTGAGAGAAATGAGTTTATAGATAACTCAACTACCTCTTGCCCTGTGGACAATATCCTTTAACTTCTACCAAGGCAGCACATCCTAAATGCCTCTTGCATGATGTTGGACTTCATCCAGCATTTGAAAGAAACCAGGAATGCTTTCTGCCTGGTTCCCTAGCAATACACTAGAGAATGTTGTGTAAAAAATTATACCACATTGGGGATAATTTTTAACACTAATTTTTACAATTTGCAAGTTGCTTATAGCATCCTGCCTCCACAATCACTGGCCGCTGAGTCCATAATTTTGAATTGTTTGTTTAATTGTCCTGTCTGAGTAGATCATTTGCTACACAGAGGGAAACCTGTTTCAGCTTTTAATCTTGCTTTTGGCTTCTGCTTCACATCCAGGCTTGTCACATGCACTGAAGCAATTGGGAATTGCATCCATTTGCTCAGTTTCTTTCACAAATCAAGATAATTTGTTTACTTACTATGTAGACTTAGAACCTAAGGCTGAACAAAACATACAGGTTTCTTTCCTTACTTATTTAAAGCAAGAATTGATTAAAAGTTAGGTATAGGGAATGGGTTCATATGTTTGTCTTTTGATAATGTTTCTTAGAGCAATATATAATTACATTTGTGCACTTGAGTTGATAGATATGCATGTATTTGCCCAATCTGGGTGTTTTTAATACCTTTGCTTAAACTGCAATGTTTTGTTTCAAAGCTATAAAGTGAACCTGAATAAAAATAATAATACATATTATTTGTAATTCCAAATGGCTTCAACCTTTTGCCTTGATTTTTTCACAGCAATTTCTACTCCCTTTTGCTGAATTAGCTTTTGAGTGTTTCAAGTAGAAGGTAGTGGTAACTGAAAGTTGGTTGTATAAAAGGCACCTCATGGGCAAATGTGAGATACATAGCTCTGGAAGTCTTTGAATTATACGGTAAATAGCAAATTCTAGGTCCACTCACCAGTTGTTCTAGTTATAAATACTGAGGGAAAAGACAAGGAAGGTCCAGGAATCTAGACAGTTAGATAGTCCGTAGATTGTAATTGTTAGATGGATTATGCATTTGCTGTGAGGTGCACATGAGAAGAAGAATCACATGAGCTCTCCCTCTGCAACTCTAGTATTTAGCCACTTCTGTAATTCACTGGGTATAGAGGATATGGCCTTAATCCAGTTGTTAATCTCAATTGAAACATGTTGGTTGAATACAGAGAAACATTACTGTGAGAGCTCAGTGGAGGCACCTCTGGCGGTCTGTCCAGACTCAACTCAGAGCCCTAGGAGAATGCTGTGCCTGCCTTTCTGGAGTAAATCATACAAAGCAGAGCAAGGTTGCAAAACCGTGCAAACCAGACTGAGATTTCAACACAAAAGATAACAGTGCTTTCCCATATTCCCCCTAGGACTAGAGCTCCCATAAGCCTTCACCATTGGCTGTGCTGACCAAGATTTCTGGGAGCTGTAGTCCAAGAACAGCTGGGGATCCAAGTTTGCCATTGAAGGGCAATTGTGCAAGTGGCTCCCTAGCATGCTCACCATTGTTTGATTAATGATGCATTGGTTATGAAAACAGGAAAGCAACCAATCACACAGGTGTTTGCATGAAGGATAGCCTACTGGAGAAGAAAGAAAGCCACAGTACAATTCTACTTGTGTGTGTGTTTGTTAATAGGATTGCGGGCACAAAACATTGCCAGAGAGCAGAAAGTTCACTTGTTTGGACTATATCTTCTAGATCGGGGTTCCTAACCTTTTCAAGCCTGGGGCTGGGTCATGCTCTCTCAGTCAGCTTTGAGGGCCAGATGGCCATTTTTGCCCTGCCTGCACAACGGGGGTGGCCATTTTGTCCCAACAAGGGAAGTCCTTTTGTTTCTCAAATGCCCTTGGAGGAGTGGGCCCCCCACATGAAATGGCATCATGGGCCAGATCCAGCCCATGGGCCTTAGGTTGGGAACCCCTGTTCTAGATACTAGAAAAACCTTTTCCATCTCCTTAACCCTTGTAATCTGAATCCCCATGTATATATTTTTGTGTGTGTTTTTCCTTGTGTGTCTCCAGGCTGCTTCCAACTTACAGCCACCCTAACAGGATTTTCAGCATTGGTGAGATAGCTAAGGAGTGGCTTTACCAGCGCCATCTCCTTCCATGAGTTTTCACAGCCAAGCAGAGAACAGAACTGACACCTCCAGCATCCTAGTCCCCTGGTGGCTAACCTTGGCATTCCAGCTTCTGCTGATCAGGGCTTCTGGGAATTGAAGTTCCAGAACAGCTGGAGTGCAAAGGTTTGCCATCACTGTCAAGTCTACCCAAGCCACCACATTGGCTATCATGTATAAAATAGAATACCTTTGGCTGATGCACTTTTGTCTCCTGCATTTCCTTTTTCTTGGTAACATGTCTGATTGATAAGACAAAGGGATAGTGACTTGTCTGAAGCCACCCAGCAGATTTTGTTGAGCTAGGATTAGAATGGAGGTCTCATCATGATCTATTTGTACCGTCTGGATCCTCCAGTTAGAAAAATAAGATTTTATTTCCTCTCCTCTTCTTCCTTAATCTTCTTTCCCTGATTTGATAATGGCTAACATTTCTGAGGTATTTCAACCAAATCCCCATGCAGTTGAAATTGTGTACAAATTTGAGGTGCTTAGAGCATTTCTGCCTTTCTGGTTTTGTGTGCGCCTGTGATGACAGCTGATGATTATTTGTCGTTTCTCCCCGTTAGTGAACTAAAGACTGGATTGTGGGGAAATCGCCATGGCACATAACACAGAGCGAAGTTGGATCACAGCATGAGGCAGCATCAAGGGGCTGACTTGGCCTTGATGCACTTTTGCACAGCATGGGGTGCTAAGGATGAGAGCCTCATCCAAATGAAGCAGTAGCGCAATTCACACAACTTGCAAGAGAGCACAGGGTGACAAAATATTTCAAAGTCCTCATGTAAACAGGCCAATAGAGTTGGGGGCAGGGAAGAAAAGAATAAACAGATAGTGCTACATACAAAAAAGGGGGTATAGCTCAGAAGAGGGAATATAATGTAAATATCTACAGCTAGATACAGTAACGTATTTACTTACAATTATGAGACAAGCTAATCTATTAACCTGTTTCAAAAAGGAACAGGAACTAAATTCAATAGCTCTTTGAAACAGGAGTTCTTCTGGCAATTGGCATGAGACTAAGCATGACCTGGTACTTCATGCCGTTCATTGATGCACAGATTCAGCCCAAGAACAATTCCCTGAAAATCTTGGCTTCTGCTGGTAGCTTGCATAAAAGGAGAAGAATAAAGACCTGAACTCAGTGGCTCTTGCATTCTGTCTTTAAGCAATGGGCTGTCCTTTCTCTCTTAGTGCTCCTGCTTATCATAATGTAACATTTTTTGTGCACAAGATTTCCATTTCAAAAAACAATATCACTCTTCAAGCATTAATTATTAATCTTTCATCAGTTCCTCCCATTGAAACATGAAAAAAGGCAACTTTGATTTTGATATCTGTTCTGAGACACATGTGGCAAAGTAACCTTATTCATTTAATTCTCCATCTTTCCAGCTCGTCCTCATTATCAATTCCAACATTTCACGTCCCATAAGCACTTTTGAGATTGATCTTCAACTTTTGTTGTTGCTTTTATAAAATATTGTTCTCATATTTTCCAACTTCATCCTTGTCAAATTAAGGCTTTATTACCAGACTAGATTTTTGTGTTGAACTATAACTGCCACTAGCCACTTCTCGGCTGGGTTAGATAGGATATGTAACCCAGCACATATGGTTGGCATTAGAGAGGCTGGATTAGGATACAATGATGAATCTTTATCAGGACCTTTAGTTTCTCATATGATATTCCAAAGGTTTGCCTAGTGACTGTGACTGTGACTGTGTGGAAACTGATTGAATTTGCATCCAAATATTTGCTGGTCTGATCTGGAGGTAGTCTGAACCAACTTGTTCTCAGATTTCCACAGACATTTATATGTATTTGCATGCTTCCTGACTAGAAATTGAAAGAACCATTGGAATGTAGAAAATATGGTTTATTCTGCACTCTTATCTTGCTTGCAACACCAAAAAGTACAAGTAATGAGATAAAATGGAACAAATCACACATCAGGGATGGGGAAGATACTGTATTCTTTAGTGGCTTCAATCAAGAGCCTGGATTGGCCAAGTATGTCTACTTGAATCAGACCGCTGTGTGCTTGACATCCATTCACTTGGAAGCTTGACCAAGATCCAAAGGAAGTGGGGTTCGGTGGGGGAAGGTTTTGTAAATAAAGGCCAGCAGCAGCTGTTAAAAATGAAAGAAAGTAGATAATGGTGGTGGTGGTGATAAATAAAGGAATCACTTATCCTTTCCACATTCATATGCACATACCTAAATGTAATGGACATATTAATACACGGGTTCTCAATTTATGACCCATGGACCAGATCTAGCTTGTGGCACCATTCCATCCAGCCCATGCCGTCGCTGCCATCATCCTTGTCCCCTCTGCCTGGCTTGGCATGTCCCTAATGCTGCTCCATAGCAAGATGAATGTGGTAAGCATGTTTACAACATCCATCCTGCTATGGAGTTGCATCAGGGACATGCCAAGCCAGATGGAGGGGACAAGGACGGCGGTGACAGCGGCGGTAGTGAAAGTGGTAGACACACACAGCCACCTGCATTTTTCTGTGGGCCACTCTGGCTGAGCATGGGCAAAGACAGTCAGGACCCCTCCTTCACTGACAGCAGGGAAGTGGTGGTGGCGGGAGCGGTGGTGGCATGGGGGTAGTGTTGGTGGGCTGAATTGGTGGCATGGGAGGAAAGTGTTGGTGGAAGCAGCAGCAGCATAGGGGGGAAATAGTGTTGGTGGGTGAGCAATCTGTCCTTCAGAGCTATATGTAGTGGGGAGCCAGAGATGCATGCTGATGGAAGATGGACCCAGGGATAATAATGGATGTCCTCTTCCCAAATGTGCAGACTGTGACTGCCCTCCCTAAGAGAGGTGAATAAAACTTCCACCAGAAAGAGGCCCTTCTTGATGATGGTACCATCAATATTGAATACCTTCCCATCATATGCCCAACAGGCTCCCTCCTTCTCCGTTATCCGCAAGTTGGCCAAGATGGATTTTTTTTAAAAAGGTGCTTTTAGACATCTTGTTTCCTAGCTGATTTTATTGCTGCATTTGATTATTAACTTATTAACTTACCTCTGCCATTGTAGAAGCCCTGTTTTATATATAGGGAGTGATGTAGTTTGTATGCTATGGTACAGTATTTATATATTTGTATATGCAACACCCAGATAAACAGTTTAGTGAGATAGACAGTATTGAAAAGAAAAGAAATAAACAAAGAAACACTGGGGTGTGTATGTTTTAGCACCCAGTTTGGCTATATCAATATGGTTGCTCTTTATTATATAAATATATACAGTAGAGAAATTCTTTTGGTGATGTTTGTGTTTCTAATACTTATTTTAGACAGATAAACAGACAGACAGAAAGTGCTACATTCATACACTTCCTTCTCTGCTGTCATCATCTCAAACTGAGACCTACATCATACATTTGCCGAGTAAATGAATGTGATTGTACTACTGCATTTTTCACAGATGGTGTCACATGTCCTTCATTCATGCTGGCAATGTTTTTTTATTTTTATTTCTTTAAAAGTTGGTACCATTGCCATGTTGGTGCATATCAATCATAAAAATGCTTTTGCAGAATAGATAAGTTTTTACTCTGCTTGCAAACAGGAACACGAGGTTTGAGGGAAATTTCCACCAAGGCAGAAATTCTCACCATTGTTTAGATTGCTGATATGTTACAGGAGAAGGCTTATTGCATTTTTGGAGATGGGGGGAAAACACGTTTTCAGAGATATCTGGTGATTCTGCATTGAGTACTCTAGGAGTTATAGTGCAAAAACATAACTTCTGTCAGCTTCAATAAACTAGTTGTTTTAGTTTGCTTTTTTGTCCTACTCATTAGCCCACCATCATGCATTTTGTGTATGTAAACCTATAGACTATTACGTTCTATGTGTTTGAAAAAAATGGGTTGTAACCTCAGATCAAAATTAATTTGTTTGTCTTAAAAGTGCCTCAACATTTTTGTTGATTTTGTTTTCAACATCTCTGGATATTTTAATCTGCGTATGATGAACAGAACATTAGACTGGCCTGAGGAGAGCTGATGTCAAATCCCTGTTTGGCTATGGAAACTCACCAGGGAGGGCTGGTGTTGATAAAACGACACTTTAAATCTCATATACCCTAGAAACCCTACTAGGGTCACCATAAATCAGAATCAATTTGACAGTATGTAATACATACATTTTAATCCTGGGTATTTTTAATCCCATGAAATGGGAACGATGGGGAAAGAAAATGAAGGAGAGTTAAATTGGTCTGGGAACTGGTGCATGCTTCCTTTCCCCACTCTACTAGAAATGTTGGTCTTATGAAAAGAAACAAAACAAAAGAAAGCTGAACACTATAGCATCCCTTCACAATTTCTGTGGCAAAGATGATGGCAGAAATTTCCTTTTCTATACAGAAGAATTATTGCAGCCTCTCATTCCTGAGCAGGGCCATGATTTTTGACAGGTGATGGATGTTGGCTGGGATGAACCTTGGTTGGTATGTTCATCTCTACGTTCCACTTGTGCAATTAGAGTAGGCAGTAGAGTCCCAGTCATTTCCAGGCTGTTGAGCATCTTACCCCCAGAATGTGACTGAAGACATAAATAACAGTCTTGTCAGTAGACTCATAGCTACAGCAACAGCTACAAGGGCCCTCTTTCTCTTTGCTGGAGGGCATAAAGTGATCATGCAGGGCTGATTTTCCTTAAGGTTATAAGCTAGTGCCATGAAGAAATTTCTACCTTCTGCGCAGCAATGAAACACACACACACACACACACACACACACACACACACACACACACACACACACACACACACACACACACACACACACACACACACACACACAAACTGTGGCAAATCCTTTACTTTTTGCTCTAAAATAACTGACTGAGCCACAAATGTTGGACTACTAGACAAATCATTATTTTTCTGAGTTAGCCAGCAATTCCTAGATTCAGCTGTTCTTGAGTAATGTTAATTGAAGCTAATGCTTTTGAAGGGACAAGATCTTCATTTTGAAGTGGGGGGAAAAGGTCACTGTAGCATTTAAACAAAAAATGCTGTGACCCTAGCAGTAATGACTGTAAATGGAGAAAAGAGAGCAGGTCTGGAGATATGTACTGAAGAAACATTTCTTAACATCATGCAAATAAAGACTTCCTGTTTGTGTGGCTGTGTTGGCAAAGAAAGCTTTTGTTTGTGGGTAGAGTACGTAGGCACATTTTTCAGTTCAACTGTGGGTTGAGAGCATTCTAGGCCAAACTAGATGTGACATTAAAAGTATCTGTGCAAATTAGCTTCTAAAAATGCAAGTAGCAGTTGTGGGGAGGGTGGAAAAGGCAAGAAAATGCTGTGTGTAAGCTGGGGAGGGAGCAAAGGCCTTGTCCCCTACAGTGGTCTCAATAAACCCTTCTTCCAAAGCTACTCTTTGTATGGAGAATAAATCCGCCTATGGAACGAGGAGGGTACACAAGGGCCTCACCATGATTCATTTTTCACTGTTGAAGGATCAGACTCTTTGTATGACTGCAAATGCTTTAAACTTATTTTTTTTCTTCCCATTGCAATGAAATTTTGAACAGATAGTCTTTTTTTTTTTTTTACTGTTTTACTGTTCCTGCTCTACCTGTACTAATTATCTGTGGGAGGGGCTCACAAAAGGTGGGTATTACCTCAGTGGTGGGTTGTCATAATTCCTGCTACCCCACTGTGACGTCATGGACTTTGTGGATGTAGCCGACGTCATGACGTCGTGGGCGGAGCAATAAATAAATTAAAAAAATGTCTGTGCATGCGTCAAACCTCCGTTTGACACATGCACAGTTCTTTTTTTAGTGCACATGCATCAAACATCTATTTGATGCATGCACACTAAAAAATAGAACTGCACATGCGTCAAACAGAGGCTTGACACATGCAGAGTTCTGGGCAGCCATTTTTGGAGGGGGCTGGAGAGGCGACCGAACCAGTCGCCTGGGATTTTACCACCACTCCAGCGACCCCTCCTGATGTGGTGCTACCGGTTTGGGCAAACTGGTCCAAACCGGTAACATCCCATCACTGTATTACCTAGAGGAACAGCTTTTACACAGACTATACTTGTGAAACTTTTGCACCAGGCTAAGAATGCAGGCTCCACTTCCCTTGGGGAATGGTTAGCAGAGACTGCCATGTAAGTAGGAGATACTCACTAGGTTCATTCTTCTTCTTCTTCTTCTTCTTCTTCTTCTTCTTCTTCTTCTTCTTCTTCTTCTTCTTCTTCTTCTTCTTCTTCTTCTTCTTCTTCTTCTTCTTCTTCTTCTTCTTCTTCTTCTTCTTCTTCTTCTTCTTCTTCTTCTTCTTCTTCTTCTTCTTCTTCTTCTTCTTCTTCTTCTTCTTCTTCTTCTTGTGCTATATCTGATTTTGAATATTGGCTATCCTCATGGTGATCAGCCATCAGTTGGGAAATCAAAGGGAGGCAAGAGGACCAATGTAGATTTGTGTTTAGACCTGGACTCTATTGGCTTCTGAGCTGTACCAGAACCATACTGGTGGGATCTGGCGACTTCCCAATTTTGCTTTATTATCATGATCTCCTTCCAGTTTATATACCTTCACAATAACATGATGAGGTATTTCCTTATTTCTATCTTGGCCCTAAAGGCCTATTTTCTATCTGGACCCTTGTAATCCTTCACTTCATACATTTGTTACTAGATGTAACCGACACAATAAAGAAGGTACAATGACTGAAGTTACACATAACATGCTGCTTTGCATTTGATTACTGTAATTTTGAGCATATGGCTTATTTACTTGTAGCATTTTGCACAATAATTCCAGCTGCCCTGTTTGGAAGGATTTTTATTCTTGACTACAACCGACACTAGAACAAAGATTTTGATTGTGGTTTTACCATCAAAGTAATACGTCTTAATTGACCAGGCAAGCCAGAAACATTCTAGATAAAAGGATGCAATATAACAATTAATGAGCTATACACAAATTTGTCCTTATACTTTAACTCTTCAGAGTATGCAAAGGAGATTTCTGTACAATTTTGAGAACTGCAATGAACCTTACTTTTGGTCAAAAGTAATTATATGTATCCCACAGTTCCTTCCAAAACAAAGCAAGAGAGTTGTTTAGATCAAATAAGGCCATTGGCAGACATTTTTAAAATTAGAATTCCAGATTGACAGGGTTGACCATGATATCTCCTTCCAGGAGAGGAAGCAAGTATATATTTTTCTCCACACACTTCCCTTCCACATATACATTTATTTATTTATTTTCCTAAACTTTGCATTTTGTACTTATTTCTCCCTAGGAATTGAAGTATATTTTGGTGGACATTTACAAATGTACCAGATCTCTTATTCATGCATGTAGAGAAGTCATGACTGCAAGAAGACTCCTTTGCAGACTCCAGCATTGTACTATATTCTGGGATGGTAGTGACAAAAACAGTCTTACAATAAAAAATATTCATCCACCTGCTCTTTGGATGTGGAATGACAGAGAGTCAATAGAGATAATTAAAACCAATGAGCAAAAACACTGAATTTTTAAATTTTAAAAACAGATGGGGAGGGTGAATATTTCATCATGAGAGTCACTTTGAAAGATGAAGTTAATCTGTCGCTCTTCTGCTTATGTCAGAATGGTTCAAACAGTGGAAGAAACACTCTTCGAAGTTTGAGAACAGAACAGGATCACAGTCGTACTAAACTTCTTTGGGTAGGATTAATCAGTTTCTGAATCGTTATTCATGCTGTCAGTTTGTCCAGTCTAAAATATCCCCAAAACAAACCTAAGCAATTTACATTAAAATGGATCTATGTAAAAAACATGAAATAGCTTTACAATTACAATAAAAATCCACAAAACAACAGTTACACTAAAACAAAGAAATCATCATGAGCTGGGAAAGTACAACATAAGCAGACACGTTTCAACAGGAGTTTAAAGTTGGATAAAGTCTCTGTCTCTTAGGTCACATTGGAGAGTGTGTTGAGGAGGTTGGATGCTGAGAAGACCCATGTTTGTGATGTTGCTCAACAGCACTGTAGGACAACCACTAAATCTTCCATTGAGAATCTTGGGGTTCAACTGGGCATGTGTAGGGGGAAATGGCTTGCCTGGTATTTAGAGCTTTATATGTAAGCAATAACAACAATATGTAAGCAATAACAAGCAATGACAACAATCGTGAGCATGGCTTTGGGGGCTAAGTGGCAGCCAATTTAATACACTGAAGATAGTTGCTATATGTATACTGCTTGATGCTTGTCTGAATTCAACCTCATCAAGAACCTTATTGCTTCCTCACATATCACAGAACTGCTAGACTTCTCAAGTATTTGTATTTTAGTTGTAGGGGAACTTTAAGATAAAGGACTTTGTAATGAAGCTTGTTTTAATAAAATCTTATACAGTAATACCTCGGATAACGCTAAGACTTGGTTCCACAAGTCTTGGTGTTATCCGATTTTTAGTGTTATCCGATGCATGTTAAAATCCTATGGGATGTATCAGATAACGTTAAAGCTCCATAGAGATACATTGTAACCGCACAGGCTTTAGCGGTTGTTATCCAATACATCCCATAGGACCTTAACGTTATTCGATCCAATTCTCCTCCCCAGATTACTTAACGTTATGCGATTTTAGCGTTATCCAAGGTGAACGTTATCCGAGGTATTACTGTACAGTCAAACCTCGCATAACGAGTGTTTTGCTTAGCGAAAAACTCGCACAACGAGCAAGTTTTTCTCTAAGCAGTCTGACTCACATAACGACTTTTTCGCTATGCGAGTTGGACTTTTCCCTATGGAAAAACTTTCATAACGAGCGTTTCTATGACTCACATAACGATTTTTTTCGCTATGCGAGTTTTCCCCATAGAAACGCTCGTTATGTGAGTTTTTCTATAGGGAAAAGTCCAACTCACATAGCGAAAAATTCGTTATGCGAGTCAGACTCGCATAGCGAATTTTTTGCATAGTGAGCAACCTCTCAGAACGCATTAAATTCATTCTGCGAAGTATGACTATATACTAATAAGACTGGGGAAATAATTGACATTAATAAACACCACAACAATGACAAACATATAGACCAGGCCATACTCAAATCTCAAACACCAATGCAGGAGTAAAAATCACAAAACATCCAGTCAGGAGGTATGGCTGATAAACAAAGGCAGCCTGGGATGGCATTTGACACATTTTTCTTCAACAGTTGAAGACATTTTCTCTGACCTGCAGTGACACAGTGCCTGTTTGAAAGCTCTGATGAGATCCTTGCTATCCAGAGTGGGATACCACCCAAATGGATGATATTTTGTTGTTGTTGTTGTTGTTCAGTCGCACAGTCGATTCCGACCCTCTGCGACCCCATGGACCACTGTCTGCCAGGCACTCCTGTCCTCCACCATCCCCCTCAACTCGCTCAGCTCTGTGCCCATTGTCTCTACAATACTATCTAGCCATCTCATCTTGGGCCGTCCCCTTCTTCTTTTGCCCTTGACCCTTCCAAGCATCAAGGCTTTCTCAAGTGAATCCTCTCTTCTCATTTGATGTCCAATGTACTATGTGTAATAAAAATAAATAATAAATAAAATAAATGTCACTTAGCAAAGACATCTGCAATGTGAAGCCCCCTCCCCCAATATTCATCTAATGGAATGGAGGAATGCCACTAATTGGAGCACACATAGAGCTCTGGGTGAAAGGCAATGTATTTATCACAATGATTAACCTAAATTCTAACGTTGCACTGATACAATAGATTTCAATTGCAGATATTGTGGCTTATGAACCAGCAGTAAAGCACATAGACAAAAAGAAGCTTTGTGGGTTTAATATCAGTATTCTTTATTTACTTTGAAAATAAGATTTCAGGGAGGGGGAAAAAGGCCTACTCTGCATTCCTCCTCCCTTTCTGCATCAAAGTTAAAAATCAAATCAATACTCTCATGGTATTAGATGGTGGTGACAGCATGTGGACATCAGTGCTGTAATTAAAAAGCCATTCCACTCACTTGGTAAAATGTAATTTTAGCTGTAGTCACTGGCTGTTACAAGCAATCTATTTACCCCCAAAATATCCCCAGGCTTGGACTGAAGACTGTGAAATGATCGAGTTTTAGTTATCCTCATACATAACAAATTTCAATTATAACTCAGACTGTAAAAAATGTTGTAATAATATTGCACTGAAGGCCTGATGGTAACTGGTGCCCATGATTGGGAAGCAGAAAGAAAATCCCTTGTTATTATGACACAAAAAGCTTCTCGCATGTGCTTTCAGAAAGAAACAATTCATTCAACTCATAAGGTACTGGTACAGTATATGGTAATACTAATAAGAAAAAGATCTTGGCACAAAAGGTACAATAATTCTGCATCTTCATCACCATCACCATTGCCACCACCACCACCCAGTTGTTCAGGCTTGGTTACAGCTTTCCACAGACACCCAATGCTTAGATTATATTTCACACTCCAAACAAAATCTTTTTACTGAACATATAATAAAACCTGGGAAAAATTTGATCTCAACTCTGGCACAAATAAAAAGAGCTCTCTGGATAGACACTATAACAAAGCTTGACATGGCAAGAGGCAGCTAGAAAGCTTGGAAATTATTGAAAAAACTGAACAATGATCCAAATAAAAATACTTTGTATGCAGATATATAGGGTGATTGGCCCCAAGTGGATTAAATCCTACTTGAATCCATCTTGATGGAAGACAGCAGCTTCTTCAATTCTGACCTGGAGCTGAGGAGGACTTTGCATGGCAAAAGGGCTCCAGACCTGAAAGTGACTCATGGAGCTGGATCAGTGATATGGGTGTCATGCTGCGATGCAAAAGGCAGATGAAAGGCCATGGCATTATATTTGCAGGACAGTCTTCAGTGCTGATAGCCATGAGAAGCGCCAATATTTGGAAATGGATATGGCACAAGAAGAAGAAGAATGTGGATATCACCCCAAACCAAATATCACACCACCTGCTCCTGGCAGGGGATGACATTGAAGGGATATTCAGAGTGAACTTGATGCCTTAATATAGGCAGAAATTGTATACGCTAAATTGTATAGACAGATTCAATTAAACCCCCCCCCCCCAATTTAAATAGACTCATGGTGCATCATGCTACAGTGAGAAAAATGGCAATCAGGTAACTTGTTTGTTAAGTTTGCTTACTAGATAGTCCTTAGGTAAAGGTAAAGTTTGCCCTTTCTCAAAAGCCAGTTGCATCCGACTCTAGAGTTTGGTGCTCATCTCTGTTTATAGGGCTGTGGTGGCTCAGTGCTTAAGAAGCTCACCTTGTTAGCTGGAAGGCTGGCAAGTTGGTAGTTCAAGACCCAGGTACTGCATGATGGATTGAGCGCCTGTCTCTGTCCCAGTTCTTGGGGACATGAAAGGAGGATCATTTGGGCATTCTCTGAGTGGTGTTTCTTCCTCAAAAATCCTTTCAACCCAGAATAATTTCTGACACAAAATCATCATCATCATCATCATCATCATCATCATCATCATCATCATCATCATCATCATCATCATCATCATCATCATCTCTGTTTACAGCCAGCACTGCCTGCATCTGCAGATGTTTCCATGGTCATTTGCCAGGCATGATTACATGCTGGAGTGCATGGAATGCTGTTACCTTTCCAGCTGAAATGGTACCTATTTTTCTACTTGCAACTTTTTGCTTTTGGACTGCAAGGTTGGCAGGGGCTGTTACAAACAAATATATAAATTGTTCCTGTACAAATGCATGTACAAAGAGCCTCATCACCAGTTGGAAGGAGGAAAGAGATGGGTGCTAGATATTAAAGCCACCTTAGCTTTTATCCACCATGCACCTGCCACTCTCACTACTCGCTCCTAGCTTTATTTCAGTACCTGGCAAAGTTCAGAACTCCTCTGAGATTTCAGATGGTGCCCTGAGACCTGGTTGCCTTATGTAAAATGAAGCATAAGGCTCCAGCTGCCACCCAGCTTCATTTGCTAATTATACCTCTCAGCCTACACCTGCCTCAAAGCATTTTTGCAGAGATGGAGCTGGTAGGCAGTTAGAAAGCAGCCTTTTACTTTGCAACATATATATCCACTTGATGTGCATTATCTTTTTTAGCAAATGGTGGGGTTGTGGGAATGGTTCTGCAGACACACATTTCAGAGTGGAGTTTATCCCAGTAACCTGCCACCATTAAATGAGACCAAACTTCTTCACAAACACCAGCATAATAAAGAGCAAGATCCATCTTTTCAGCTACCAGTTCTCCTCCTCCTCTTCCTCCCTTCCTTCCTGATATTGGCTATCATCATGGCGATAGTCTTCCTGTTTTTAACTCCCTGGAACAGTTCTTCTGCAGACATTCCACACCAGTCCCTCAGGTTCTTCAGCCATGAAGTCCATCTGCGTCCAGGGTCTCTCTTCCCAGGGATCTCTCCTTGCAGAGCTAGTTGGAGGATTCTATATTTCATGTTGTTCCTCATGATAGTGAGGTACATTGTGGCATGATCCTCCCCTTTTACAGTTCTGCAAGGGCAAAGTAGCTCATTCTACAGATACATATTTTCTACCAAAAGTTGTCTTAGATTTTCATATAAATGAACCCTTTGATTTTTACCAATATACTTTTCCATCACCCACAACTAAATTATAAATAGTTTTGCACACATTTGATGTTCATAAAGCATTAGCATTCATTTCCCAGAACAGAATAATACTGAAAAACAAATAGTCTGTTTGCTACCAAAGTAGCAGAAAGGATAACCAAGCGTCATCACAGAAAATATCCAAATGAATCATGAGTACTATTATTTGTCATATCATGGCAAAGAAACCACTGCCAAATTCTTTAAAAGTCCATTTGACTAGAGAAGTTCCTGCTCCAGCAGCTTTCTTGAAGGGAATTCAAATGAAATAAATTTGGTACTCGGTGGTGCTTGCACCAAAAGGGTGAGGTATAAATGTAAACAAACAAACAAACAAACTAACTAACTAACTTAACTAACTAACTAACTAACTCATGATGTCTGTGAAACATTACTGATTACTTATCAGAGTGACACTCAACATGTCATCATCATTAGATAATACATTATAGTGGATTGGATTCCTTCCTCTACTCAACCAAATGGGGCTACCTATTGCATTTATATACCAGGATGGCACCATAGTGAAGATCATTATTCTGTAAAGTAAAACAGGATAAATCTGACACAGAATCATAGAATGTTGGAAGGGCAGAAGCAGGGCTGAGAGAGCTAGAATAGCAGTAATCTTTTCAAACTGTATTTACCATTGCCATATGATTTCAATAAACTTACATAAATCTAATTTTGTACTAGAACGTTGTATGTATATCTATGCTGACCCCACCCCTCATTTCAGCCTTTGTTGTGATGAATGGCGATGTTTGTAAGGAAGTCCTATTTAACTTCACTTGAAGGTGAGTAGAGCTGTTCATGTGATTAGAGACCTCTTAAGATCTGAACTGAGAGAGGTGGACTCAATACGCACTGGAATCAAAACAGAGATGTTGTCTGATCATTGACACATATTTCCAGCTGCCTCTCACAAGAATACACTTATTTGTAATTTTCCCCATTTGCACTTCATTTTTCATCCATAGTCTGCTCCTTTCTTACTGGCTAGTCAAAGGTGTGCAGGAACAGGCTCCCCATTGGGCTGAAATAGGTGATACCATGGCCAAATTGCAAGCCTGCAGTAGGGCTTCTATTTGTACTTATCAGACATGCATACTGCCTATTGGTTTGTTGGGAAAAATTCTGCTTCCCAATGGCTGGAATCTGGTTGTTTACTGTAGTAAATTACTTTAGACTAGGCCCACTGAATCAGTGGGGATTTGGTGAGATAATTCCTCTGTAAATTGCAACAGGATTTCAGCCAAGGTATCCCAACCACTTCTTTTTGGGAGGAAATTATGAGGGTGGAATAATCACTTATGTACTTATGACTCAAGTGGGAACAGTTATACACCCTAAAACTTAAGTGAAAACTTAATGGAAGACAAATCTTTGAAGTAGTGGTATGTGTCTATACTTCTTGTCTCCTGTAGCACCAACAAACGCTAAGTGGTAGTAGCTGCAGATTAAAACCATTAAACATTTCAATTTAGCACAAAAAAAATCTGGGTAGAGAGCAGTAAGTTTTGCTTCCAATGTGAATTAGAACTGGCTAAAGAACTTTTCTCTGTTGGAAATATTTTGGCAAATGTATTACACTTTGGTTCCAATGAGAGATTTTTCTTTTGAATTGCAATCTATGAGATAAAGCTTAAACCTGCCCCACAACTCCCCACAACCAATATCTTGTATACAGAGTGAGCAATTCTTTTGCTCCTGCTTTTCCCTGTTGCACTCGCTTGCTGTGCATGTTTAACACTTCACTTGACGTGGAAGCTCAGCAAGGTACATGGATTAAAGGGGGGAGGGGGAAGCTAAAGGTGGAAAGGGTGAAAGGCTGAGTGAGTGAAACATGGAGAATTTATAGTTCTACAGACATAAAGATACAATTCCTGTTGCTCAGAAATGGTAGTGGTGGGAATGCAGAATCTCTTGAACAAAATTTTGTGCCTTAGCAGAGGGATTCTGAACCTTCATCCTTCATCCTCAGTAAACAGACTAAAGCTGTAGTCATACAAAAATATATTTTAAAGAAAGTCATTTGAATGCAAGGCCAAACCAGATGCGTTCATGTTTGCTAAACATGTGCTTATCAGTTTCACCATAGCACTGAGGCCCACACTATAGATTATGGAGAGGATGTTATTAGAGGAAGATATTCCTAAATCCTGAAAACATCTAATTGTCATAGCAGGAGGTTTTCTGACCTCATGCAGTTTGCATACAAGCTTTTTTTTTGGTGATTGGTCTTCTCCAGATAAACACACGATTCATTTAAAAGTCTGATTTTTCATACAAGTCTGCCATAATCTCATCTCTGGACACACTACTCATGAATCCAACTATTATGACATATTAATTACAAGGCAAATTTTGGCTTTGGGTGGAGCGTACAAGGCATGGGAGTAAAACCACAACTTTGCTCCATGTACGCACCCACCTGGTTTGGCCTGTACTGGTTCTTTCTTTCCAGTAATAATACACACACAGGTTTGGGAAGTAGGAAGTTAGTACTAAAAAGCTTTTCAAAAAACTAGAGCTTAACTTTTTATATGCAATTTCATAATCGGGGGCTTTTATTTCAAAATAACATTACTCTCCCATGGCATATTCAAATAGCTTTGAGGATGTAACTACACAAGGAAAATACAAATTAACTTGCATTCATTTCCTATGAAGTCACACTAGGAAATTTGATTTAACTGGCCTAACAAAGTGTAACAAGTGTATTCTCTTTTAGTTTCCTCATCTTGTTAGCTTGTGTGTGTGTGTGTGTGAAAGGAAGGAAGGAAGGAAGGAAGGAAGGAAGGAAGGAAGGAAGGAAGGAAGGAAGGAAGGAAGGAAGGAAGGAAGGAAGGAAGGAAGGAAGGAAGGAAGGAAGGAAGGAAGGAAGGAAGGAAGGAAGGAAGGAAGGAAGAAAGAAAGAAAGAAAGAAAGAAAGAAAGAAAGAAAGAAAGAAAGAAAGAAAGAAAGAAATAATGTAAGTCTTACCGTTGGGCTTTCCTCACCATCCCTTGTGTGGTGGCTTTTCTGTATCAATTCAAGTGATGACATAACTGAACCAATGTGAATTGATATGCCTTTTGAAAATGTAGAAGCTCTAGTACAGGGGTTCCCAACCTACAGCCCATGAATCTCAACCTACAGCTGGCTGAATCTGGCCCATGGCACCATTTCATCTGGCCTGCCACCCTTGCTCCTGCCACCACCAGAAGCGGTGGAAACAGCCACAGACACATTTAGGCTTTTTTAAACTTGAAAAGGTTGAGAACCCCTGTTCTAATACTAGAGGGAAAAACCCCTACAATTTGTTTTTTGGGGATATTCTGGGCTGATTAAGTCTGCCATTGCTGGTCCCAAGTCCGGATGAGAAAGGAGGAGGGTTGGGTGCAAGGCTAGCACCCCAGGCCCATAAAACTTTATTGCTGTGGAAGCAATGAGGAGCCTCATTGCCTTATTATTATTATTATTATTATTATTATTATTATTATTATTATTATTATTATTATTATTATTATTATTATTATTATTATTATTATTATTATTATTATTATTATTATTATTATTATTATTATTATTAAATTAGATTTATATGCCCCTCTACTCACCTCACTGAGGCGACTCAGAGGGGCTCACATAACACAAACATATACAGTATCACAATCTCAAATATACTGTATACTGTGAGGGGGAGCTAAGGTTAAGTAAGTTTGGGCTGATTCCCATGTGATCATTTGGGGGGGGGGGATGTGAATCAGCCTATCCCAAACCCGTAGCATTTTCCACATTTTCTCCCAATGTAGTTGCACACTAGGTTGGTTCAATATAGAGGGAAAGGAGGCAGTATTCAGCTTTGATACAGAAAACAAAATTTTGAGTTGAATTGAGTAGATATGATATGAGACAAAAAAAATGATAGTTTTACCCTATATTGGGTAGAAAGGCAGGAACTTGTAAAAAAGAAAAGTATGCATGAGGAAGGCATCAGGGAATATCTGAGCATATGATCTTTCTCCAGGCTTTTTTTTAATAAAATGAATACTAGCTGGGATGATGAGCTTCTAGTTAATTATATCTGCTGAGGTTTTCTGTGCTGTACCTCAAAATTGCATCTTGTCTTCCATTGTATTTAATATAAATAGGAAAGTGTGAGGAAGATTACTTGGCATTTGGGTGTTTAGTGTCATTAATACCCAGTTAGTACTTTTTTCCATCTCACAGCATGGAGACTCTTAAGGTGTTGAATCATTGCCTCAAGAAAACAGTGGATTAGATTTAGGCAGGTAAACCAAAGGTTAATTCTCTCAAGACAGAGAATAAGAGAAACACACATTAATTCATAGGACAGAGATGTTTGATGTCAGTAGGACTGAACCAGGCACTGTGGTTTAACCAGTGTTGAACTAGATATAGTTCCTTTCAAAGCAAAGTTTCATAGTTTGGAATTTTTTTTCTAGTTGCAGTATTAACCCATGATGTCTGCCTGATAATCTACCTAATTTTATACTCTTCAATCAACAGTCTTCTGAATGGCTAACAAATCTGACCAGGTCATAATTCTTGTTCTTTTTTTTCCTACTTATGTTGTTTTGTTTTAACTCCCAAGAAATGTCTGTGTACATGTGAATTGTTTGAATATCTTTGTCTTTTTTAAAAGTAAGAGTGGCAGACACAATAATGATTAACTTTGAATTCAAAACACACACGACTGATCTTTGCTTGTTGTGTTTAGCAGATATTCCCTTCATCTGTTTTTTAAACATACTGTATACCCTTTGTAGCATTTCCCTTGTATTTAGGTGTTCAGACAGCAAAAAGAAAACATCCATCTGTGAAGTAGCACAAAAGTTGATGACACTGAGCTGAACTAGGTGCTTAGGTCTTGGTATTTTTGCTGTTCGGTTTCAAGTCAACTTTTGTACTCTCCTCTTTTACCATCATTCCTGCCCATTTGCTTCTTTTCTCCTTGTGTCCCGGTTGGTTAGTGGAAGTGAGCAATGAAAGTATATCTCGACCAGTGGTTTCCAATGTGAGGCACGCACCTCACAGGGGGACTTCAATTCCCAGAAGCCTAAATCAGTACATTGGCTGATCAGTGCATTGACTTAGGCTTCTGGGAATTGAAGTCTAAAAACCAAAGCTTGAGAAACACTCATCTAGACAAAATACAGCTTTACTCAGACCACAAGAAGCTGCATTTGAAACACCAACTTAAAATGGATGTAGAAGCCAAATGTTAGCCTGTAGGATACTACTTCAGAAACAAATGGCTGTGTCACGTGAATTAACATGTGCATGTGTTTTGCCACCCATCCACTCCAAGGCAGCAACCACCCAGAGGTCTTGGTGTTTCGGGGAGGAGCCTATGCTCTATAAGAGTATGTCTCCTTCCCGCCTTGCCCTCTCTCTTCTTCTTCATAATCTGGCAAAAGTACGTGCAGCTGAGTTTCCTCATGAGCTGCAGGTTTTGCATGGTCACTTAAACTTTGCTTGCAAGGTGGTCACACTGGGCAGAGTCTTTGCCCTCCACCTATGTGATGCCATGAAAGGGTTTACCCAGCCATTTCACCGAGCCAGGGTCACCTGAGCTTTGAGTGAAGACATCCAGCTATGGCTGGAATTTTTGTCATGATACAACGGCGCCTCTTTTTAGCATTCCAAAATTATGGCTGAGGTGCAAATGGCAGTGTCCACCAATGCCTTGGGCGGTTTTGGTTTATACCACCATGACTGTTGGTGCCACGGCCCACACATTGGATAGCAGCAGGCATTGTGAAAGACCTTACATCTTTGGAATTATTCCTGGTGGTTGGGGCTGTGTTTTTATGGGGCAAGACCTGGGCAAACTCCACAGTAAATTTTTGAGTGGACAATTTGGCTGTAGTTCATATTGTCAACACCATGGCATCCCAATCCCCAAGGGTCATGTGTTTGGTCTGCAAATTAGTTTTAAAATGCCTAGAGTACGATATAGTGTTCAAAGCCCAACATGTCCCTGGCATAGATAACCAAGTTGCTGATGCTTTATCCTGGTGGCAGATGCAACAGTTTTGCACCCTCGCCCCAGACACTGCAAAAGACCCAGACATACTGCCGCCAGAGACATGGAACCTTGGCAGTGCCATAGACGGTGCCATAGGCACAGCCATTGCACCTAGAACCTGCCACAGCTGTGCCACAACTATTTCAGAATTCTGTGGGTTCCATCGCACCTGGCTGTTGCAGCCAGACTGGCCTGCACCTGTGGAGCATATTTTGCAGTTTATGGTTCACTTGTACCACTCCGGGATATCCCCTGGACCATCTGCCCTAAAATTCTATACCATAGCGATGGGACATGCCAATACGGTTGCTGATTTCAGGATCATTAAGTCCTTGGAGGGGTGGTCAAGAGACTGGGGTAGGTCATACAACCACTGAATACCAATTTCTCCTAAATTGCTCACAGATATGTAGGCCTCTTGGGTTTCCACCTGTGCAAGCCAATTTGAGGCAGTCCTATTGCATGCCACAGCAATGGTGGCATTTTTTTTGGAGCCCTCCATTTGGCTATATCTTTGACCTTGTCAAAGATGGGTGAGGCCAGCCAAGTTTTGCAGACAGACGATGTGAGACTTGGTGACTGGGAGCTGGAGTTGATAATCCACCAGTCTAAGACTGACCAATGGACAAGGGTGCCTGAGTGACTTTGCTTCGCATTGGCCCTGCTCCCATTTGCCTTTGTGCCACCCTAGAGCCATATCTCAAACTGCAAGGAACTGACATTGGCCCTTTATTCTGTCATTCAGACAATAGCCCATTGATGAGATAACAGTTCTGGGCAAAACAAAGACAGTGTTGACGCATTTAGGACTCGACATGCAGCTTTTTGGCACACACTCTTTTCTGATTAGGGCCCCATCCACTGTGGCAGTGGCGGTTTATTCCTGTGAGGACATTCAAAGGGTGGGCTGGTGGAAGTCCGGGGCTTACCCAGAGTATATTAGACCTATGAATTATTGAACAAAGGACTACTGCTTTTTCCTTGCCTTCCAGGTAGTGTTCCTTGCTGCCCTTGGCAGATTGTGATCATTGGACACAGTTGTATTTTCTGGGCCAAATATCATGCGACCCACTCCATGTGGGGCAAATACCTTGGTTTGCATGGCAGAGCCTATGTGGATTGGCACGGGAGGCAGGGCATGTGATGGGGAGAGCTGGTGCCATTCATGAACTCAGCAAGGGGAGGCACACCTCTGGATATTATGGTCATCCATCTGGGTGGCAATTATTTGGATCTCATGAAGGGCATTGAACTGAGCACGGTGGTGAAAAGAGACCTGTCCTTTGTGCTGGCGGCCTGGCCTCCGCTTGGTGTGATCAAAGATCTTGCCCGGTTTTCCTTGGCACTGCACTGGAAACCTGCACATAATTGACAAAGTGCGCTGCAGCATGAACAAAGCTGTGGCTAAGTTTATGGCCGAAGAATTCGGAACAGTTATTGGGCATCCCAAAATCAAAATTGAATTTCCTGGCTTCTACCAGAAGGATGGAGTACATTTATTAGAGGAAGGTTTGGAAACATTCGTCGATGACCTGCGATGGGGCATTGAGGCCGAGTTAGCAGCCTGAGGTAGGGGTGTCTGTCCATAAATGAACATCCTTGGTGGCGGTAGTGGGGTAAATGGTAATAAAAACTATGTTAATTGACCATACGTAATGGGGGTTCCTCACAATAATAGAAGGACAGAGACACTGGAGGTGTCTACTGTCATGGGTAGGAACCCTCAGTTACAGGGAGCAGGCTTGTCGGCCTGAAGGAAATTGTGATCTAAGAGGTATGGAGTGAGATGTCATCATTCCATACAAGGCCATAATCAATAATCTAAATATGGGTAAGTTAATACCATTTACCCACCAGGATGCCCCATTGCAGGTCATGTTAATATTGTATTGTTAAGTTATTAATAAAGTGGCCCATGTTTTGACCAACAGATGGTTGTCGTCTGCTTCATGGGGTGGATTGGGTGACAAATGCTAGTAGTAGTAATATGGAAAATGTCTTTGTCGATGCCCTCTTAACAAATCTAAAAGCAAAGCAATCACACTTATATACCACCCCATAGCATTTAGTGCACTCTCTGGGCCGTTTACAAGTTAATTAGCATTTTGCTCCCAACATGCTGGGTCCTCATTTTATTAACCTTGGATGGATGGGAGGCTAAGTCAACCTTAAGCCCTGGTCAGGATTGAACTCACAACCTTTGCAGTACAGCAGTTTAACCACTGCACCACCAGGGCTATCTACTCTTCAGGGTGTTTTTGCTTGGGGCTGGTCCACTTTTTCTTCTGTTGTCTACACATGTTGGGTGCTAGAGTGGAGTAACTCACTGCAAAATGTTGTTTTTTAAACACCTGTCAGGGAGTTCGAATATTTTGTGACGGTCTCTTTTAACCTGCACTTGCACACTGGATTCTGGGATGATGGAGAAGAGGAAGGGCAGGATCTGTTCTGCATCATCTCAGAGTGCAGGACGTGTAATAACAGGCTGAAACTACAGGAAGCCAAATATAGGCTAAATATTAGGAAAAACTTCTTAACAGTTAGAGCAGAACGACAGCGGAACCAACTGCCTTGAGAGGTGATGAGCACTACAACACTGGAAGCATTCAAGAGAGAATTGGACAACCATCTGTTATGTCTGCTTTGATTTAGATTCCTGGGTTAAGCGGAGGGGTTGGACTCAATGGCCGAAAAGGCCCCTTGCTTGCTTCAGTATGGGAAGGTTCTGACTGAAGAGGCAGATCCTGTAAAATATAACAAATAAAGCAACAAAGGTAATGTTTACATGATTTGCTTTAACTTTCTGCTTGTCCCATTTCTCAGTTTGTCCCACACAGGTTAAGCTCTGCATGTTAATTCCTCATTTGGCAATAGGAAATGTTGAGTGTGCCCATTTCAGGACCAAAATGTGATGTTGTTGATTAAATTACAAATGACATATGACATCAGTTCTTATTAGTGATGCTGAAGGCAAGCAGTAGTGTAAGCAGATTTGCATGGCCTTTGTGAAACACCAATCCTGCTCACTTCTCAAATATTCAACTCAATAATCATAAGTCAAGATTTCAAGCGAAGATCAGCTAAGTCATACATTTATTTGTCAATCAAGGTTGGTTTTTTTCTTTCAACATCTCTGTAATAGTTAAGGATCATGGTTTTTTAACCTTATGGCTTATAAGAAATGGTCACCACCCTTTCCAGGAGTTTACTAAGGAAAGAGCTGTATAATCAATTCTCTTGCCCACCTCATCGCTTCAGAATCAATAGTGGCAGGTCTTTACAGTTATATTGAATTCTCAGACTTTCAAAATGCAGAATACCTTTTGATGCAGCTACAGAAGGTACTGAGCGAGTAAAATGTCTCTGAGGACAGTGCTTCAACCTATGAAATGATCTAGGAAAGCACAGAATGTTTACTATTATGTGCTGAACTGTGCCATGTGCTTTGACAATGTTGGCCAATCTATATCATCACCAAACATGTTGCTAGCTATAATTTAGAATTTCAAGTCCTATTCAGATTGTGTCTTCCATATGTTGATGGAAATCATGAAGGACACAATCTGAATAGGGCTTGAAAGTCTAAATTTTAGGGCAATTTGATATGCAACAGATAATGACTTCAGAGATTTCTTAACTGACAGCAATTCACTTATGAAAGCATGCAAGGGAAGGCTTCCTTGGTGACAGCTTCCAGCATAGGGAACTCCCTTCTGAGGGAGGCTAGGCTAGCCCTCCCCAGTTTTCCTTCTGCCGGTAGACAAAAATCTTTATTTTTGGACAGAAGTTTGACAGTTATGATAGGCTGGTCCAAAAGGAGCTTTTAACCCATGGGTTGCTCTTCTTATGTGTTATCAATCCAGCTTTCACTTATAGTGACCCAATGAATGAGTGACCTCTGATGTGTTCTCCTGTTAATAGCCCTGCTTGGTTCTTGTGAAGCCATGGTTTCCTAACTGAGTTGTACTTAATTATCTTCTTTTCCTGCTTTTTTCAACCTCCACCATCATCATTGTCTTTTTCAATGAAACTTGTGTTCAAAGTACAACAGCCTGAGTTTTGTAATTTCCCCTCCTTCAGAGAATTCAGGCTTGACTTCAGGGTCTTAGCCAGGATTCTAGGGGGGGGGATTTTTCAGGAGGGGCAAAAAATGTTTCAGGAGGAGTGACAATGTCAAACTCACATTTATAACATTGGCACCATGGGGGGGGGGATGTTAGCTCCGGAGGGTTTTTGCACCCCCTGCCCCCTGGCTACGGCCCTGCTTGATTTGATCTAGGACTCACTTGTTTGCTATTCAACAGTCTGAGGCATCAACCAAGCTCTCTTCCAACACCATGTTTTGATGGAACTGAAAGGTGTTTTTTACTTTCTTCATTGTTTAAGAGCATGTCCATATTGCTCCTTATGAGACAGTCTGGGTTTGTTCATTTTGGATCACTTTAAGATGAGGAAGAGGGTTAAATGGCATTTAGCTTTCTTCTCCCATTCAAACATCTCAAGTGAGATTTGTACATATGTTGAAATGGCTGATGAGTCATTTTTCCATATGAGAAAATTAAACACTTTCCCTGCTCCTCTGTAGAGGGACAGGGTAAGTGTAATAATATTTTCCTTTCTAGTCAATTGTTGTGGTGCTGGCTTGAGATACTGCTCACACCCATGGTTTCAATTGTCAATAAAAGGGAAAAAGAAACAAAACTTTTTAATATCTCCAGTGTTACAATTATTGGCTAGGAGAGGGGAAATAATTACATTTCCCTTGCCACTCTGCAGAGGAGCAGAACAAGTGTTTAAGGCTTAACCAAAGCGCAGGAGGTGCACAGCCAGGGTCCTGTGATAAATCCACATTTCAGATTATTTCCCCACACAATTTCATGCTATACAATAGAACTGAGAATACATAGCAACTTACAAGATGCATTTGCAAAACTAATTTTAGAATTTTGTTGCATATTGTGTTCTTTGTTTTATGAAAGCTGCTCTGGACCACCTCTAGTCTGAGTTTTATTGTTTGGTTGTCATCTTATTTTTCATGTAACCAAGTTCCAAGAGACTTATATTTAAGGTTTATTAGCCAAAGCAGTCATAATAGTCCAGTTGAGGGAAAGGAGCAACAACTGAGCAGCCGGCTGGCCACAAGCTGAGCAGCCGCTTGGCCTTGGACCAGATCGGACCAGGGAGAGTGGAAACAGCTGTGTCGGGGCTGGCAGCATTAAGAAGAGCCACCGCCACCACACTGGACTCTGGTGCTGCTCTCTCCTGGCCTCGGGCCAGGGAGAGCGGGAACAGCTGTGTGGGTCTTCCTCCCTCCATCACCAATATGGACACTTGCCCAGCCAGCTTGGCTGAGGGGGAAAGAAGTAACAGGGAATTTGACTTAGTGAGTGGGGTAGAGTTGTGTTTTTTGTGAGCTGTTTGAAGTGTTTTGAAATGTTTTTTATGATTGTTATGGGGGATTTCTTGAAATGTATGTGATACTTTGATATGTTATTGATATGTGATATTTTGTGAGCTATATTGTTACCCACTCTGAGTCGCTTCAGCGAATACAGCGGCATACAAATACAAAATACAAATCTAAGGTAAAACTCTAGTGATGTTGGCTCTGCAGATGTTTGGAGTTGTAAGGTTTAGAAGGGGTAATGCAGGGGTGCCCAAACTTTTTGGGCCATGGGCCGGTCACATGGTTGAACATGCCAGTCACGTGGTTCCTCCCACCAAAATTGGAAGTAAAATATGCGTGCGTGTGCACAGAATGTGCCCACACAGGTGCATAATGCTGGCATAAATGACCCATGGCTGTCATAAACAGTCATAGGTCATTTATGGCAGCATTATTCTCATGTGTGGTTGCGTTCTGCCCACACTCATACATGTTTTATTTCCGCTTCTGGGAGTGGCAAGGGCAACATGGGCCAGATTAATTGGTGCTGTGGCCTGGATCAGGCCCACAGGCCATAGTTTGGGCACCCCTGGAGTAATGAAAAATGCAATAAAGCAGTTTCAGATGGGACACATTGTTATATAAACTGCTTAAATGAAGACTAATTTTCTTTGCAGAATGAATAGCATATTTTTAAAAAGAAGAGTGAACCTTCTCTTTGGAAAACAATCAAAAGTGAAATGCAAACAATTAATGCAACATTCAGAGCAACAAGTACAAAAAAAAGTTTAAGACACTTATCCTGACTAGAGGTATTAGGACTATGACACAAGTGCTTGATGATTTTAGTTGTAGGGTACTTTGTGCTCTCAGACAGCAAATACAACTTGGCTGTTTTTCCATTTTATGTATTTATTTTCATTTATATCTCATTTTACTCTCCAGAGAGGGACCCAAAATGGCTTTGTTGTTTTTCAGTCACAAAGTCTGAACCTTTGTGATCCCATGTAACATGGTATGCCAGACTTCTCTGGCACCCACCACCATCCAAAGTCTGCCCAAATAAACACCCACCATGCCAACAATATTGACTAACCATTTCATCTTTTGCTGATCAGTTCTTTTTTTGCCTTTGATCTTTCCTAGCATTAGAGCCTTATCCAGTGAGTCCTCTCTTCAAATCTGGTGGCCAAAGTAAAGGAAATTCAGGGTTGATTTCCTTTAGGATTTACTGATTTGATCTCCTTGCAGTCCAGCGAAAAGAATCTTCTCCAGCGCCACATTTCAAAAACCTCTCTTCTCTTGCACTCCTTATGCTCCAGTTCTCACAGCCATACAGTACTACTGAGAAGACCATCATGGATTTTTGTCGAGAGGGTGATGTCTCTACTTTTTACTGTTCTGCTGGGGTACACAGAAAGAGCCTTCTCAAAGGTTGTGGTATTTTTGAACCACAATCGTACGTACCCTGGTAATGACAACCTTGTGTTGATGGCTAAACTTTCTTACACTAGGTCAGGTGAAAGTAACTGCAGAATGAACTCACCAAAAGGTGCCTTCATTTTGGCAGTTTCACTTCTGTCCTAGACATGGAAGAAGAAGAAGCCGATGAAGAAAACGAAGAAGAAGATGACGACGACAAATGTGCCACTTAGGTCTTGGTATTTTTGTTCTTGGTTTTAAAGTCAACTTTTGTACTCTCCTCTTTTACCCTCATCAAGAGGCTCTTTAAATCTTCTTCACTTTCTGTCATTAGGGTGGTGTCATCTGCATATCTGAGGTTGATAGTATTTCTGCTGGCAATATTAATTCTGGCTTGTGATTCATTCAGGCCTGCATTATGCACGATGTGCTCTGCAAATAAGTTAAGTAAACAGGGTGATAATATACAGCCTTGTTGTACTCCTTTTCCTATTCTAAACCAATCAGTTATTCCATGTCTGGTCCTAACTGTTACTTCTTGACTCACATACAGGTTTCTCAGAAGACAGGTGAGATAGTTTCCCTACTTTCTTCATTCTAAACCTGAACTTTATTATAAATAGCTCATGATCTGAGCCACAGTTAGCTGCAGGTATTGTTTTTACTGACTGTATAGAGCTTTTTCATCTTTGGCTGCAAAATACATAATCAATCTGATTTTGGTGTTGGCCATCTGGTGATGTCTATCTGTAGAATCGCCTCTTAAGCTGTTGGAAGAGGGTTTTTGCATGTTCTTTTGACAAAACTGTGTTAACTGTGCCCTGCTTCATTTTGTACTCCAAGGCCAAGCTTGCCTGTTATTCCAGTCACCTTTTGACTTCCTACTTTGGCATTCCAGTCCCCTGCGGCAACAAGGACTTCTCTTTCTTCTAGAAGGTATTGTAGGTCTTCATAGAAGAGACTTTGACCTCTTCTGCAGCAGTGGTTGAGGCTTAGAAGGTGGCTTACAAGATGATTAAACAAATCAATAAATCTAAAACCAGAGAGATTCTGCTAGTCAACATCCAAGTGCCAAACAGGGGTACCAAGTACGGCCTTCTGAATTTGCTGCTCCAGAAATAACTAGAGCAGTGTCTCTAGATAAAAATAAGTCTAAATTATCCATCTCATCTGGGGACCCCTGGAGTCTAGAAGCTACTGCATGCTCCAGTACCTTGCTTATGTATGTGTCATTGCAGATAGCAGAGATTGATCTAGTAATTCCATTAATTGAGAGTTGCATCAGTTCTGTGCTCTGCCACCAGATTCCCTGGTTCCAAGACTTCTGGCTCTTTATAATGATTTTCTTGTTCATGTTAATAGAGGAAATCACTATGTTTGCAAAGGGATGCATAATATTTTTCTTTCAAAATAATAGAGAAGCTAGAACATTCAGAAACATGCACTACATGCACATCAGATTTTCTATGGAAGCCTCTTACTGGGGGCCATAGTGCATTCTGCTGTGCTAACAGTTCCCTTGGAAATGTTACTGGAAGTTAATCCTCACTCCTAAGTAAACATGCTTTGAGTAGCAGCCTGCACTCTATGTTTATCCAGGAATAAAATAAATATGTAACTAAAAACAAATGATGCACTCCATATATTATCTCCCCTAAGGCTAAAGTGAAAGTTTTATTTTGCAAACCTGCCTTTTCACTCCCCCGTTTTAAAAGCAATTGAAACTGTAAAATCTTCTGATCTTGCAGATGGGAATGAACATGGCACTTTTAAGTCCATTTTCCTTTTAAAATGATTTTTTTTGAAGCATTCATTTCCCTCCCTTTTATAATGTGCAGCAATAGCAACTAGCTTTTAGGTTCTTAAACAACCATACAAACCCAAGTGGTTTCTTCTGTGTGTCAAGTGCAATCTAGTCAACATCAAGCCCACTGAAAACCTACTGATTTGGGAGAATTAAGGTACATACTGAATTCTCTCCAACTGAAATCCTCAGAACTACAAGTACTCTTCTGTGGCCAGATCATGACAATGTATTAGAAGAACCAGAAGGACTGAAATTTCAGAACACCTTCTTTGTTGCTGAAAGATCTGTAGTTGCCAGAGAAAAGGAAACATTCAGTAAACTGCATGTCACTATCAGCTATTGATGGTCAGTGATTTGTTCTGAACTCAAAAGCTAAAGCAAACCTCATGCTGTTGTTATGTCAGATGCAATTGGTTTGGAGTCAAAGTTTTACAGTTCAGACAGGACACACTTTATCCTTCAGGCTGCTACTTAAGATAGCCATGACCCTGAGGAGAACCAGTCAACAAAACAGACAGACAAGAGGATGTGATTTGTATGCATCCCTGAGCCTGCCCAGATCACCCCTGACCCCACAGGTCAGGCTGCAAATGACAGCGGAGTGCATGCACCTGATCAGGCAGCACATTCTCATTAAAAAGCCTGGGAAGAAGGCAACAGTTATACAGTGTCTACACACAAACCAAACACAATCTCCCCATGAAATGAGAAGGAGGGAGAGAGCAATTTGATTTAGTAGAAAGATGTGACTCAGTTTTTATAAAATCTCAAGCCAAACTCTATATTTTTATATACTGGGACCAGGTGACTCAGTTTGGAGTGGAATACAATATACGGAAAGCCAAAATCTATTTTAAATAGATACAAGAAGCAATCCTTCCCCCCCCCCCACACACACACACATTCTGGACTAAATCCAATTTTAGTCCTATCCAAGGTAAACTCAACGAAATCAGTGAGGTCTACTTTAGTATTGTTAAAAAGTCTTAATCATTTCAATACATCTAATCCAGCTAGGAGAAAAATCTATTTAGTCCCATTCTACAAATTAATGGAATCAGACAGGCATTTGTTCCACAGTTTGGTCTGTTTGGGAACAGGCTGGTTCATTTCTTTTCTACTAAGGCATCAACCTACTCTATTAATATTTTGCCAAATGCAGCTCTTCTAAAGATAGTCTTCTAAAGACTATCCACTTGCATCATTTTGAGTTCTTGTCAGTGGCTATTTTTTTAATGCTCCACTTTATTTCAGTTCTACTGTGTATGATTGTTGGGATTGAAACAAAGTGACTTACTGCCTGGCCCTTTGTTGAAGCCACCTAAAGATTTTGAGAAATGGAAAACCTCTTGGCTACTCACACACAGAGGGGAAAGGAAGTTTTGCATTTCTTTTTTATTCATGCTATAGCATCAGCAATTATTTGAAAAAGGCTCCCTTCTCTTCTGCAGATGAGCAGAAAATAATTTTCTAATTTCTCAGGATTATTAAACATTTTAGGTAAAGCAAAGAGAAGGAGACAGGAGGATATCCTCCCTTTCTTTCTTTTTAAAGGGAAAGAAGATTAATCTAGATCATGTTAAACAGAATTCCCTGATGTGTAGTGTGGTTGATCCTTGCTGGTAGATGCAAGGATTTTCCCAAATGACATATGACACCTTTAAATGACCCTATTTTGCAGGTTCTAGAACATTCCAGGCTGAGATAAATGGGGCATTAGTCATAACTTGAGGGGAAAACAGAAGAAGAGTGACACATGATTTAGTACCTCTTCTGGGGAAAAACCCATGTTACATACATTAAATGAATGTGTAAACAAGAAGGCTAAGTCTTTCTTACTGAAAAGTTATTGTTTATGGACAAGTGATATTTTAAAAGAGAGATTTTTTTAATTAAAAAAACCCTACTTCTTCAACTGTAGCCAATACAAGTTTTACTCTATTAATACTTTGCCAAGGCAGCTCTTCTAAAGATTTTGTTTATTGGTGACTATTCACTTGCAATTCAGGCCACTTGAATTTCTCAAGAGGAAAAGATGTGTATGATCTGTGTTTTACTAGTCTTATTTTTTTACTGTGCCTTTCTTTTTGCAGACTCAGGCATTTATAACTTAAGGGAAAACAGAGTACTGTACAGTAAAATCTCACATAAAGAGCACCTCACTTAGAGAGTAACTCACTTAAAGAACAGAATTATCTCTGAATGGTTGCCTCACGTAACAAATAAAACCAACCAAAAACTTGTCTAACAAAAAAATCGGGGTTTGCAATCCCCCCCCCCCACCAGAAGTCACAATTGGTCACTTGCAATGGTGTTTTGCTGAAAGAGCAAACTCGCTTAAAGAGGAATCCCGTGGAACAGATTATGCTCTTTAAGCGAGGTACCACTGTATGTTAGTTTCAGAGATGAGCTGTGGACAATAACCTCTTAGCTCTGAGAACCTGCCTATCTGGCAAGATTGATACATGTCATAAAACTATTGTATATTTCAGAGAAAATCAGCCAAAATTTGCACTTACTTCTTTGAGAAAATACAGATTTTCAAATACTTCTCCTCAATGGTTACTGATGATGTGAAGCTAGGAAAATAAGGATAGACTTTGATGCAAGGCATAAACTGTCACATGCATGCAGATAGACAAATACAGACATATATGTCTTTACTGCAGAAGATAACTGGATATAAGGAGCAAGTGTGAAAGATGAAGAAGACTTTAATCATGAAGGATCTACAGCCTTTAAAATATTACTGTTGTTATTGGTGGTACCATCATTACCACTGTATGGCCCATAAATGTATTCTGGAGACATCTGCTCTCTGATTTATCTTAGTTCAGCTCCCATTAGACTAAATTGTGCTTTGAGTCCAATCAGTCCCCCAACATCTCAAAGCATTAAGAAAGATAATGGGTTGAGATGACAGGTTCATTCCCCTACATAGAAGCTGTTGTTCACTCCCTCACAGCAATGCCTTGTCATTTTTAAGAATCGTTGCCTAACTGTAACATGGATGGAACCAGGCACCTGATTTCATAACATCCGTTATAACCTGACACAAGAAACATATTTTATCCACTGAGGACTGGAATGGAAGAGATACAGGAGAAACCACAACAAAGGCTATAGGGAAAAAAGCATTGAAGGGGCGTTTCAACTGTTGTATGGTTTCTCCTAACTAAGATTAGGTATAATTTATTTATGTCCATACAATAGAATGAGACAGAAAGCTAGCTCTTTGTAAAGGTTGACACAAACACAATTGCTTCCAAATTGGATGGTGTCTTACCACTATGTTAGGATTTTGTGGGATGTTACTTCACTTTATGACAGTTCACCCTACCACATAAACATTCACTATTTTCTATAAGTGTCTGACCAGACATCCTGCTACAGTAATGGAGTAGATCATACAGCCAGCGACTCAACGCCGAACGTTGGACAGTGGTAAATAACCTGCTTTCCTAAAGGGAACAATGTCTTTGGGAGGATGAGCCCCTTTAGGTGGGGTGATGGTCCCCTCAGTGGAGGAAATGCCACTGGAAACCATCATATTGGGTCAAACAGCAAAATGAGCGGAGGAGGAACTCTGATTCCCAATGGTCATGGAGAGGGAAGAATCCATGCCAGGTGGACTGGCTGTGAAGGCGCACCTTGATAATATCCTCAAGGCTGCAGCAGTCCATAGCAGTCCCTGTGTTAAATCCTGCATGTCTCATTTCATATATGCTGTTTGATTTGGCTCTGAGATCACAGTGTGTGGGTCACTTCATGGCAAGCTGGGATCCACTTTAAACAAATTAACATCAGCGACATTTTTTCCTACTTGCCTCAAAGGGCAAAGGTGGCCCTGAACCAGCTGGGTTCCAAGACCAGGCCTCCCGGAGACCAGAGGCAGGAAAAATGTATACTCAGATCGAGTTGCGACCGACAATGATAAGGGAGACTCTAAAGTATGAAATATTAGCCAAAACATAAAATCAAGCATCTACAAGTTACCTTACCTTGGATACCTTGGAGTCATTATTCAGCAAGGAGTCCATGCATTGGTAGATATCTATATGATGACATTCTGCATATGCGAATGGACTTGAGAAATTAATGACACTGATTGATGCTTGGAGCATATTTGTGATAGGGTGGAGACAAATATAAAAGCTGAATTGTGCAGGCCTGTGTGTTCGCCTATCTGAGCTGTTGTTTTGAATTCTTAAAATTACCAGGTCTGACACTTGGGTTTTCAGATTAAGTTTTTATGACTTTGGCAAATATATTTCAGGTCCATTAGTTAATTTTAAATTACAGTCAAACCTCGCAGAATGAAAATATTTCATTTTGCGAGGCTGCTCGCTATGCGAGTTTTTTGTTATATGATTTTTTTCACATAACAAAAATTTCTATGGAAAAACTCGCATAACAAACATTTTTCATTATGTGAGTTTTTCCATAGAAATTTTTCATTATGCGAGTTTTCCCATAGGAAATGCCAGTTCCGCATAACGAAAATTTTCATTACACAAGTCGGAAAGGTTTGTAGAATGCCCGCTCGTTATGCAAGTTTTTCACTAAGTGAGGCATTCATTATGCGAGGTTTGACTGTACTATCTTTTGAGTTTTGGGTCTTGAGGGGCCTTATTTTTTAATATTAACATTTTTCTGTAACTGGGGCATCATTTTAAAAGGAAAAGCAACACATATGAGCCTCCTTCACAAATCTTTGGATTGTCACACTTCTAACTTTTCCCTTTTACTGCTAGATCATATCTTTATCATATCTTAAATCAGATTTAAGAACTGGTAAAGCCAAACTCTCTGTCCTACAACACAATTATGCCCTCAATCCTTAAAATTTACATTTTAGGAAGCTGGAATTATTGCATTCCAAATGCCCACAGTTAAAGAGCCAAGGGAATTGCTTGAAAATTGAACCCAGCTGCTTAAAAACATATTATCTGATAGCAAAGGCTTGAACTTGTGTCATGATAGCTAAGTACCCTTAGGCTGTGGGCTGATTCCAACCTCCAGAGGTAGCCACTAGACCCTCATAAGCACCATTTTTTAAAGAAGGATTTCTTTGATGAGCTGAGTTTTATTCTTCCACCTGAGAGAGATAATATTCAAAATACTGAATATGAACAATCTCTGTGGCATTTTATTCCAACATCTCCAAGCCACAAAGTAGTTCATTCTGATTAGCTAGAGGGAGTTACTTGTTTCATAACTAGAACTCCTCCCTCTCCTCACCATGGTATTTATCTTAAAGGGGTAGGCTGGAGAGAAATGTATATGAGATGAAATCTGTGTCACTTTGTGTCTTTGGATTTGGTCTGCTTTAGAGAAGCTTTGGTTTTGATTGGGCTTCTCCTGATCAAGTCACAGAAATTAACCAAATCAGACCAGCTCAGGATTAAGGGTTTGTCTAAATTCTCTCTCTTTGTGGTAATAATCCCTGTGTTTAAATTTTACATGCAATATAAAAACACACCACACAATAGTTCCATAAAGCAGTTCTGTAGTTGTCTCTCTAGAAGCTGAATAGCTCAGTGGTTTAGACAAGCCAGAGGTTGGGAGTTTGGTTCCCCACTGTGCCTCCTGGGAGAAGAGCCAGCCTGTGCACAAGCCCAGGTTGCCACCAGAAGAAGGGAATGGCAAACAACTTCTGTGTATCTCCTACCTAGGAAATGCTGGAAAGGTTCGTCATAAGTCAGAATCATGTGATTATTATTAATGTCCTCTCTTTCACCTTCTTTCCATATAATAGTCTCTGTTTCAGAATCTGTGTAGGTGCAAACAGATAGCTATAAGAAGCCTGTGGAGAGGACATATGTACGTGTGCACATGTGTGCACACACCAGCTTAACCTTTCTATGACAATTCTCTATAGCAAGCCAATGTTATTATTTACATATTGCAAACTGGGGAATAACACCTTGGTTAAGATCACGCAGCAAAAAACAGGCATTAGAAGACTTGTACTAAGCACTTTGCAGATCACCTTCAGTATTTCTAGCCTCAACGTAAGAGAAATCTCTTTTGCTTCTTCTATGATGTAAACCCTCATATAACAATATATTAGAAGAAGTGTTTGAAACATGCTCTATTCAAACAATAGTAACATGCCTTAAAAGTTCCTTAAGGGAAAATAATGCACAAATCTTTTGGCAAAGTTTGACTGTCTTGATAATAGACTCATGTTAAAAAAAGGCAGCCAGGATCTCTCAACTCTTTTCACAAAAAGTAAAAAGATCTAGCAGAGAAGCCACCCATATGTAAAAAATGTCAAGGATCCCAAATGTAAGGAAACAAAAATATTGCAAGAATAGCAACATGCCACCACTGTGCAAAAATATAAATAGCTGCATTGTAACAAAACAAATCCCAAAATTTTTATTGAGGTGGATTCCTTTGTTAGGTTGCTAGACAAATATAACAGGTAAAAAAAACCTGGAAGTGTGCAAAGACTTTGGTTTATCATTATGCAGGTTATTATGTTTCATCACGGGCATTTACATATTTACAGTCCTGATAGTGTTAAAGGCACTCAGAGACGTGAATCAGTGCTTCAAGAGTTCTTATTTCAGAATGCTTATATAAGCCTAATCTCAGTTTCCTAACAGCTCCAATATGGTCCAATATTAAGCAGCAATTGCAGCAAAGAATCAGATGGCTGTGAGCATGTGAAGGACTGCATGTCTTGGCTGTGGAAATAATTCAGGTTACTGGTAAATATGACCCCTTAACATTGAAAGTTTCCACTCTCCCAAACCCCTGTTAACACACCAGTCCCACCTCTCTCTGCAGGCTTCCTGCAGCTATCTGGGGACTCTTTCACTTTTTGTCCTTTCCTGACCTGTCTCTGCCACACTCTATTTTCTGATTCACACCATCTGCTCTCTAGGAAGGTAAAACTTCTGCTGTGTGTATATGTGTGTATGTGAGTGAGGGGTGTGTGTGTGGTTAAAATAGAAAAAGAAAAAGCAGCTTGCCCTTTCCCCCTGGAGTCCACCAGTATTGTAAATTACCTTTTCAGGGCACAGTGCCACAATTTAAAAAAAAAGTTACCTTTGGAGGGATCTCAATTCAAGCCCTTATTTGAGATAAGGGAAGGAGGAGGAGAAGGGGGTTATCATGGATAATGTTTTGTGTTGTTGCTTTCCTCCTTCTTTTCTCCTCCCCCCTCTTTCCCCAGATAGTGGTATGATCGTCTGGTTCCTGACAGAAGTGTTTCTAAAGATCTGCTCAAGCCTCACTAAGCAGCTGTGCGTTAGGTCATTTTCCCAGGAGTTTTACATGTGGAAAGCTGGGCATTTAGCAAGGCCTCAGAAAGGACACCATCTGGCCCCAGTGAGGGGAGGGGGAGTGGACACTTTCAGTGGTACCAAACCAGCCCTGATGAACCATAAAGGAATTCAAGCCTCGAGTGTAATCCAATAGCGCCTAGCCCAACAATTGCCTCAGTGACAGCTAAATCCATTCATCTCCCAAGTTATCTGGCGGGACAATGGACTTTTGTGCCACGCTGTTTACTGAAGGCGTAGTAAAATCCATTCTGGTCTTAGGGCCTGCACACTTTCCCAAAATGCGGAGGAGACACCAGGGGAAGGCAGAGAAACAAACATCATGTGAAACACATCTTTTCATATTTGAGCCCTCCTCTTTCTTTCTCCAATTTAAAGAGAATGTATTCATTCATTCATTCAAATTCTATACTGCTCATCTCGCTTAAAAGTTAGATGAATGTATGATGAACATGTTAGGCTCAAGAAGACATTCTGGCTCTAGATAAAGATTGCTAGATTACTTTACACATTGGGAAACCTTTGTGTCTACATTACTGGGAAGAGGAATCCTGTTATGGCTGCTTTTAATGTTTTAAATTCCAACATGTTTATAATTTTAAAAGAGCTTCTTCAGTGGCAACACAAAATAAATACATAAGGAATTTTGCTGCTGCTGCTGTTGCTACTGCTCATTGTTTTTTTTTTTGGTTATGTGATTATAATACAAGAAATGTGTTTGTAGAAACTAAAAATGAGTACTAAATTATAAAGTAAGCAGTAGTAATTTGAGATAAAAACTTGAACACAAATGCATTTTGGGCCTAAGAGATGGTAGTTCTACCTCTGCTAAGGAGATGACTTTTTCTGTAGGTAGGAACAGAGGTGCTTGCCCACTCTAGAATCCAAAATGTATTTAATATTTTCTAGAACACATTAGTATTGTGGTGGCACTCACTATATGCATAAATTATACTAACATGCACCTTTGTTTTCCAAGTAAAACATCTTGTGGCCCTTCTTGGGCTGCATACCTCATGTATACTAATTTCCCTTTTCCTCTTTCCATACCATCCTTGTGTGCCCTCAATTATCAGGGATGATTTTCAGGGATGTAGGGACTGCAATGAAAAGGTGGATGTAATGACACACCATCTGATAAAGAGCTAGGATTGGCAAAGGAAGAGTTATTGCCCAGTTTTGTCCATTCTTAGATAAGGAGGACTCTACTATCACTGACCTATGCGCTGGTAATCTTCAAGGTTGACTATCGAAAATGCTCTCTATGTGAGGCTACCCCTGAAGCTGGTATGGAGGCTTCAGTGGGTACAAAATGCAGCAGCCAGGCTGGTTACAATTAGTGGGTGTTTTAATAATACAGTATTACCTCAGCTCTGGCTAGCTTGCACTGGCTACCCATAGTGTTCCATGCTAGATTTAAGCTTCTGGTAATTATTTACAAAGCCCTATAAAATTTAAGACCATACTATCTGTGGGATCACCTCTTCATGAGAAATCAGACCCAACATATACAATCAGTGAATCTGTGGGCAACTCCATCTAAAGAGATAAAAAATAATCTACAAGTGGCAGAGCTTTTTCAGCTGTGGCACCTGCACTTTGGAATTCCTTGCCAACAGAAATTAGAACAGTTCCCTCTTTATTGGCTTTTAGGAAAATGCTAAAAACATTATTATTTAGAGAGACTTTTCCAAATTAGTTCTCCTTATAAATATATCACAGATGACTATGTACCATCTGACTCTTTTCTTGGTTTAACATTATTTGGGGAATTAATTTGTTATGGATTGGTGCCATCTAGTTTATATATATATATATATATTGATGTCTGGTTATTCTGTTGAATGTTTTAATGGTTTTCATATTATTTACTGTCTTGGTTATATTTACTGTATTGTATTTTTTCTTCTTTTTGTAAGCTGCTCACAGTAGTTTTCACACTAATTTGACAGGGAATTAATGAATGAATTTGGGGGGCATAGAGTAAGTCATTCTGCCAGATTCCTAAGAGCTTTATGCATAAGAAAAGTATCATGTCAAGGTGTTATTGTTATGAGCTTTTAAGTTGTTTTTAACTTAGAATGACTCTAACAGGATTTTTGAGAAATGTTATGTGCAATGAGTGTTTTTCAACTCCAACCCATCCTGTGAGTTTCCATGACTAAACAGTGATATGCACCAGATATACTAAATCTATCATCTACCTACTGCACAGTCTGTCTTTAGTCCCAGGACAAGGTAGATTGTTAGGATATCACACTGCCTCACCCATCCAGATGCCTTGGTACAGTTGGCCACTTTCACCAGTTCTGGAGCGTCCTCACAGTTCTCAGACGACTCTGCACGAGTCTCTGCTGTCTATATTCTTAAAGTCCCAGGATTTTTCTGCCTCCGCATCTATGCCCCCTACAGCAGGGGTGGCCAACCTTGGCATCCCAGATGTTATTGGACTTCAATTCCCAGAAGCCCTGATTGGCAGGTATGCTTACTTGAGTTTCTGGTAATTGAAGTCAAAGAACACCTGGGGCAACAAAGTTGGCCACCCCTACATTACCGCTTCTTCCTGTTCTGGATTCACCCACTTTTTGTCTCTGCAACCTTTGTCCTGGGCCAAGTTGCTGTCCAGACTACTGGAGAACAGGTAGTGAAGTACTTGAAGCAGTTAGGAGCTGAGGCAATGGACCACCAAGTGGGATCTTCTTCTCCCTGATCTCCCTCTCATACATATAAATTAGTATTGTACATGCATATAAGTTCAAATATCACTTTATTTAATTTGATTTTTATCCCTTCTTTCATCTCTGTGATTTTGAGGCAACATGTGTTGGATTTATAGTCACATTTCATCCCACTTAGGCCTCTCTATCTTCAGCTCCTCATACCCTTCTTTTCCTGTTTTTTTTTTTTTGGTGGGGGTCTATTATTTCTTTGTTTGCTTACTTGCTTGGCTTTCTCCTGACAGACCCACTGTTGATAGATTTGTGAGACCAGCTAGCAGAAGGGTGCTTATTTTGGTTAGCGTAAAATAATTTCTAGCTGTAGCAAAATATCCAGCCTATCCCTAAATCCCCGACAGCTGGTATTTCTTTGAGACTGAAGTGCACAATGGGCAATGCAATATTGCAAAGAAGTACAGTCAAACCTCGCATAAAGAGTGACTCGCTTAAAGAGTAACTCATTTAAAGAGCAGAATTTTCTCTGAATGTTTGCTTTGCTTAACAAATAAAACCATCCAAAAACTCGCTTAAAAAATTAATCAGGGTTCACAATCCCCCCCACAATTGGTCATTTACAATGGTGTTTCGCTTAAAGAGCAAACTCATTTAAAGAGCAATCCTGTGGAACACATTATGCTCTTTAAGCGAGGTACAACTGTATACCATGTTAATTAACAGATATGGAAACTTTTATTATATGCTCTTTCTTACTCTAGTTCTGTTTGTATGGTCCCAATTCATGCTAGGGCTGCTAAATTCAGTAGAACTGCTTGGGAAGAAGTAGAGAGCTTTAAGTTTTTTCCCATCATCATTAATTCAAGGACAGGATAGTGACTGCAGGCAGGCTATTGATTGGAAACTTTTCTTAGAATTACCAATGTGGTGATATGGGCTGAACCACAGTGGAATTAAGTTCAGAGAGGCGGCTGAGTCACTTCTGAACTTCTTCTCTTTTTCTGTTAGTATCTGACCGAGTCACATATGTAGCAGCAACTATAATGGTTCTATAGGTATGTTTCACAGAGTCCGCACATATTTTAGGAGAGAATGCCCTCCCATGGAGTGAATGTAATGGATTTGTAGAGCACAAGGGGGTGTTTAGCAGAGTGGGAGATAGGGCTTAGGACAAATCCCCATGCAGGGATCAAACCAGTTGAATGCCATAGAGAACGAACGAACAAACGCACGCACGCACGCACGAACAAACAAACAATTTGCCACAATTTTCTACCATGCAATATTCTTTAAAGGAAATATATAAGTTCTTTTCCACTACATTTCCATGATGAATGTGCAGAAAAAAAATCTTTGCAGTCCAGGTACCACATGAATATATGTCCACTGTATGAGTAGGTGGTGAGTGAGTAACTAGAATTTCCCATGCAAGGCAATAAAATATCCTAGTCGATTTCTGTTTTATGGCTCAGTAGGAACAGGGTGAGAATTTAGAAGGGAACAAGGAATGAAGTGAAATATGTATCTTGGCAGTTCTCAATCTTCTGTGTTGACATAGATTGCTCTAGCCAATGTATATGCCACATATGCCACATAGACAGAGATGCCATGCAAATTGTAGACATCTTCATCCTCATCATTTTCATTTCACCCTTGCTCCAGTGAACTCAAAGAAATTGTGTTACTCCACTTCTTTCCCACTTTCTCAACTTAACAAGCCTGTAAGGTAGGTCATGCTGAAAGAGCACATGAAAGAAGAGCCATCCCAAGGTCACCCCAATGAGTTTCATAGTTTAGTGAGGATTTGAGAATAGCAACAGCAATTACATGTTTTGGCTGCAGTACTACAGTTTAACCACCATGCCACAAGAACTCTTTATAATCAAGAGCTACAGTATTATATTTATTATAACATCCTGTGCTGCACTGAAAGATTAGTCCTTTATACAGCTTCCCATACTGCTGTTCTATGACATTTCTTGGTTAGGAGGGAAAACTTTCACAAGTATACCATTTAATGGCCAACAAGAAAATCCTGGTCCCTTTGTGCATGGTTTACATGAGAGATTGAAAGAAAGAACAGTCGTACTACTAGCAGTTTGCATGGTTATGCACACAGCTATTTATTCCAAGTAAAATCCTCCTGGAGTTTCCTTCTGATGCCTAAATTAGAAAATTGTCAGTATGCTCTGAGCCAAGAAGAGGCACCGAAAGCCACAAACATCAATGCACAATGAATATCTGTGAAGAGCAGTGCAGAGAGAACTCTCAGAGCAGAGAGAGCTGAGTTTTCAAAAGGGAGGAGTGGGGATACATGGGAATGGTTTTACAATTCCACAAAGAGCTTTAAAAAAAAGCAAGAACAAGAGGAACCTGGAAGAGGAACAGGACAAATAGATCAGAAACTGGTGTTAATTTGCAGTTCTACAAACACAGAAGGTTTTTATTTATATAAGTGGCAACTGTTTCAGTCTGAAAAATCACAAACACAACTTTTGTATCATGAAAATACTTAAACGTTCTGTAATCCCAGGGGTGTTTTCATTTTTTGCAATGAAAAAAATATGCTGGGCTCTCCCCCCTCTAATTACTACAAAAAGGAGAATTTAAAAATCTGATATATTGCAAAACCATGGATTTAAATCATCATCTGTTTCGTGGCTTTCGTGCCAATGATTTTAAGACATTCAATGTGCTCCAAGGATTAAATTATTTTATAGGAGCTCACATGTTAATTTAAAAATATAATAGAAATATCAGTTGTAGAAATGGCCAGCAAAAGTATTTGTCACTTAAACTGAACAATCGTACAACACAATACACCCTGGCTTTTTATAATTTTGGTACTACGATCCATGTAAATGAAAAACACACGTGTGTGTGTGTGTTTGTAAAGTATATCATGATATGTATATGTCCGTGTTTACATATATGAATGTAGAGCAGTGTCCTTGGAAATTCTAAAGGTCATTGTTAATGGGATAATTTCCCCCTTCTTTCTTTTGGCATCAAGTGTGTCTTTCTTCATCTTTAAGAACACTATTCCTAGTGAACTCCTATAAGGGCTGGAAGAAGGAGCACATTCCATGTGGCCAGTTCAGCTGCAATAATCTCTTTTCTCTTTCTGGGCCAAGCTGCACATGACAACACTCTAGTGTCTTTCATCATTATTTGTCACCCTTTTGTATTGAGCAACTTATATCTGCAGCCATCCCAGCAATTAAAATGGAAAAAAGGGCCCAGCGTTATTCACGCTGAACAACTCAAAGGCAAATGACATCAAGTGCCAACCGCCCTATTGAGTGATTGGTACCTGATACCACTAGACCATTGTAACTGTTTTATGAAGAAAACAAATACACTGTTGCCCGTTGGGTTCAGAGCCTGAGGAGGAGATTGAGGAGAAAGGAGAAGTAGGACAGATCAAATCTCTGCTGTGAGAGATTTGGCAGGAGTTATACTGCAAGCATCTCACAATGTACTGCGGCTAGTTAATAAGAAACAGAGAGTGGAGAGGATGGAGAACAATGACTTCATCCTGGAGTCTTGTTTTGAAAAGACTGAAAAACTTCATCGCTCATTTACTTGCCAAAGTACCTCAAGCTGCAGCAATAACCATTAACTGAAAAACCACCTGCTGGCTTGTCTGCTTGCCTGCCTGGGGGTGGAGAGCGAGGGCCAGGAAGTAAACCCATGGACACAACAAGGAGAGAGAGGGTGGGCTCCTAGGCTCACTATAGCCGCCCCTCCAGACCCTGCCAAATATTTAAGGCAAAGAAGTGGCACCTAGGTATGTCTCCTCTATCTGTTGAGATGAATTAGCAAATTGATGTTAACAATTCTAATACCTAAGGAGACTGGAAAAAGTCAGCACTGGGACTGAACTTTCTCAGTTGTGGCACCTTCCCTCTGGAACAAGCTTCTTACCAAGGTTTGCCAGGCACCAACCTTCTCTGCTTTTTAAAAAAATTATAATTAAGACTTAATTACATAAAGCTGGCTTCTACTACTAAGGTGAATATTGTCCTCCACCTTTCCCAGTATCAAGGCTTTCTCAAGTGAATCCTGTCTTCTCATTTGATGTCCAAATTTCTTTAACTTCATCTTCAATATGTGACCTTCTAAGGAGCAGTCAAGATTGATTTCTTTTAAGATCGACTGTTTGTTCTCTTTGCTGTCTAGGATACTCTCGAAATTCTCCTCCAACACCACATCTCAAAGGCATCTATTCTACTGCGCTCAGCCTTCCTTATGGTCCAGCTCTCACATCCATACATCACTACTGGAAATACCATTGCTTTGACTATGGGGACTTTTGTTTCCAAGGTGATGTCTCTACTTTTGACTATGTTTCCCAGGTTTCTCATAGCTTGTCTCCAAAGAATTATTTACCTTTTTATTTCATGGCTTCAGTCACCATCTGAAGTGATCTTGGTTCCTAAGAATGTAAAGTCTGTCACTGCTTCTACTTCTTCCCCATCTATTTTCCAGGGACTAATAGGGCCTGTTGCCATGATCTTGGTTTTATTGATGTTGAGTCTCAAGCCAGCTTTTGCACTCTCCTCCTTCAACCTAAGCAAGAGCTTCTTTAGGTCTTCTTCACTTTTTGCCATTAGGGTAGTGCCATCTGCATATCTCAAATTGTTGACATTTCTCTCCGTGATTTTAATTCCAATTTTGGATTCATCCAGCCACTTTGCTTTCTTACACTTTTTTCCCCTTTTGGTATAGTTTTACTTGATGTGTCCTGTATGATGTCCCAAACCTCTGTCCATAATTATTCTGGTACTCTGTCTATCAAGTCTAAACCATTAAATCTGTTCCACACCTCCACCATGTATTCCTTAGGGATGTTGTCTATGTCATACCTGTGTGTCTTAGTTGTTTCCCCTGTTATCTTTAATCTAAGATTGAATTTGGCAATCAGTAGATTATGATCTGAGCCACAGTCTGCTTCAGGTCTTGTTTTTGCTGACTGTATGGAATCTCTCCATCTTTGGTTGCAGATTATGTAATCAATCTGGTTTCGGTGTTGGCCATCTGCTGATTTCCATGTGTAAAGTCACCTCTTGTGTCGTTGAAAAAGGGTGTTTGCTATGACTAGTGTGTTCTCTTGGCAGAACTCTATTAGCCTTTGTCCTGCTTCATTTTGTATTCCAAAACCAAATTTGCCTGTTATCCCATTTACTTTTTGACTTCCTACCTTGGTATTCCAATCTCCCAGTATAATATGGACATCATTTTTTGGTGTCAGTTCTATGAAGTGCTGTAATTCTTCATAGAACTGGTCAATTGTGGTCTCATCTGTTCTAGTGGTTGGTGTGTAGACTTGAATTACAGTGATATTGAATGGTTTGCCTTGAATCTGTACTGAGATCATTCTGTCATTTTTTAGATTATATCCCATTACTGATTTTCTCACTCTTTCATTGACGATTATGACCACTCAATTTCTTCTAAGGTTTTCTTGGCCACAGTATATGATGGTCTCCAGAGTTGAATTTGCCCATTCCTGTACATTTTAGTCAGTGATGGGATGTAACAGGTTCTCACCAGTCCTCCAGAACCGGTAGTAACTTTTTCCAGTGTCCTGGAGAACCGGTTGCAGCTTAGGGGGGGAACCACCTTCGGGGCTTACCTTTTCACTGGTTCCTCCACTGCACATGCACGCCTACAGTGCTTGGTGTGTATGCACGGCCTCCTTGCTGTCCTCCCAAGCAGGGAGGAGGAAGAGAAACTGCTAACCTGAAGCTCCCTATAGCCTGCTCCCCTAGATATCCTAGAGAACTGGTTAGGCAAAGACTTAGTACCTAACTTCTTTAACTGTTGAAAAGTTGAAAAGTGCCAAAATGAAGCCATCTTGTGCTGAGTTAATTCTGTAGTTCCTTCCATCTGACCTAGTGTGAGAAAGATTAGCTAGAATAAGCTTTAAGCTCTAGTTTAAAAGCTCTGGTTGATTTGTGTTGTGGGTGGGTGGGTGTATATTAATGTATTATTTATCTATTTATTTAATTTATTTACAGGTTTGTGTTGTTGGTGGGTGGGTAGGTGGGTTGAGGTGTGTGTGTGTGTTTATTTTTATTCTATTTTTATTATTTTTAATTTGTTTTCTTTGGCCCCGCCCACAACATCATGATGTCATGGCATTGGCTCCGCCCATGATGTTAGCTCCACCCACACTGTGATGATGTCATGGTGGGGTAGTAAAAATTTTGACATCCCACCACTGATTTTAGTTCACTGATTCCCAAGATGTCAATGCTTATTCTTTCAATCTCATTTTTTATCACTTCCAGCTTGTCTTGATTCATAGATCTTACATTCCAGGTTCCTATCAAATATTGTTCTTTGCAGCATTGCATTTGCCTTCCCACTATCTTATCCACCCCCATCTTCCTGCCTGAGGAGCTTGACATCCTGTTCCATCTACTTTGCCTTCACTGTTGTTGCCTCTGCCACCTCCGCTGCCTCTGCCACCTCTGTTGCCTCTGCCTCTGCCTCCTCCTCCTCCGCCGCCTCCACCGCCTCCTCCTCTGCCGTCCATGAGGTTTTCTTGGCAAATTTTTTGGCACTGTTTGCCTGCCCCCACGCCAGTATTTTTCTATCATACATATTATCACAGTTTAGCACAGTGTGACATACTTTAAAAATTTGTATACTATTCATTAAATCACATTTTAACACAATGTAATATACTCAATAAAGTTAGTATTGGATATATGTAGTTAAAAGTTAAAGAAATGTCTCAGTATCTAATTATCATATAATTACCAAGAAGTCAACTAATGGCGGTCAAACCAAATAGTGATAACTCAAATACTTATCAAATGCATGCATCAATGTGGAGTATATAAGTTTAATTGCTATTGGCAAAGAAATCTATTTGCTCACCTGTTTTCATTTGGTGGGAGAGTTGGTGTGTGTGTGTGTTGCCTTTTGGGGGACTTGGAACCACTACAGTGGCTTTGAGAAGTACAGAGCTGTAGTTTGGCCACTTCTTCTCTAGGCCAATTGTTGACAAATATTCTGGAGATATATCCCAAATGAACTCTATTTCTCAATATGTGAAATATATTTCTAGTCAATTGTTTCTTACAAAAAGATGCAGAGTAGAAATGATCAAGTTTCCGGTAGTAAAATATTTTCCCCTTCCCTGAATACTCAAGAGATACAATCTTTTGCTTTAGTAGAATCTACAGGCTGGAAAATTTCAGCCACTTGGATATTATTTTTAGCAACTGAAGCACCCAAATGCAATTCTGTTTTGAATTTCCTCAATTTTAGAGACTGCTTAACAGTTTGTAAAGGTGCCAGAAGCAAGATTGGTGGACCCTTGAAGGTTGCATTCAGAATGGCCTTCTGTCTATTTTCAATTTGAAAAAGGCCGGCTGGAGTGGAACAAACACTTGAAGTGACAGATTCTGCATTTCAATGAAAATTGTGCCATTACACAAGTTAAATATAACTGCTCCCTTTTTAATTAAAAAAGGGCATCATAGCCAAAACCTGTTATTATAGAAAGAGAAAAAATAGGAACACAGAGAAGACACACATTTTCACCCTGGGATGTGAAGCATGTTAACAGTAGTGTAAAGATGTAACTTGAACGATGGCTCATTCACATACAACAAACATTACAATGGACTGAATACCCAGTGGTACCTTGCTTAAAGAGCATAATGTGTTCCACAGGATTGCTCTTTAAGTGAGTTGCTCTTTAAGCAAAACACTTGGAAAAAGCACCACTGCTGCCATTGTAATTGACCGCTTGTGACCTCTGGTGAGTGGGTGGGGGATTGTGAACCCCGATTTAGTTGTTAAGTGAGTTTTTGGTTGTTTTTAGTTGTTAAGTGAAGGCGACCATTCAGAGAAAATTTTGCTCTGTAAGCGAGTTAGTCTCTAAGCGAGGAGCTCTTTATGCGAGGTTTTATTGTACTGTGTTCCAAACAAATCCATGGAAAATTATGTTAGGAAGAATACCAGATAGGACACAATGCTGAAAAAAACCTCAACAATTTATCCTCCACGATTTTTTAAATTTTATTTTGTTAACAAAGTGCTCTAGTAACTCAGGGAAATTGTGGGCAATTTACTCCAACCTTTCTTCAATGTGTAGTTGTTAGAGAAGGGAGTGACAGGGTTTCATACTGCTTCAAGTGGCACTGGACTTTTACATTTCCCTTGTTGATCTTAATAATTTACTTTCTGCAGTGGTACCAGTTGCTTCTGAGATCCAGTGGTAACTAATTGCTTATTGATGAGGGCAATAATTAATGTCACAAGGTGCTTTTGAATTGTAATGTTCCAAATTCTGGCCAAAAGATTGGGAGAAGTAGTTTCAAAGCTAAAGTCATCCTTAGATTCAGCTCAAAAACAAGAAAATAACAGAAAGGCCCGGGAAGAGTTGGTACCAGGTAGAGCTAGTCCAGGAAAGGACTTCTCTGTTGCTAGCCTGCAATTCCTCAGTGTGAAGAAGGACCTCACAGAAAAGTGAACTTGGGCTTTGTTGTTTTCTGAACTTGACATTGCTTTTCATGAAGGGTGGAAAGTGGAAGCGATGATGGGACAGCAGTGCTTGTCTTTGTACCTCAAATAGCAGGAGACCTTGTGCCATCATGATGACCCACATGGTCAGAACTACTAAACCAGGGGTTCTCAACTTTACCATGCCACAGTCCGGACAACTCCCCCTCAGACCACACTGAGAGTTGGATGCAATGGCGGCGGCGGCGGCGGGGGGGGGTTGTGCATGTGTGCGTGCATCTGCTTCCACTTCCGGGGTCATCACCATGGGCCGGATGCCTGGCCCAGCCCAGCCCACAGGCCATAGGTTGTGAATCCCAGTACTAAACTGTTAACTGAACGCAGCACAGTGATCAATGATAATAAAACATAATAATGGAAATGATGATAATATACTGCTTGAAGCTGATAGTGGTGCACAGGAAGTCCTTATAAAGACATAGCCATTATGGAGTCTGTATATTCCTGTCCTATTCAGGATTATTATTCTCTCCCAACCCAGCCAATTTAAATCTAGATTGTTGTTACTTCTTCTGTAATACTTGAGGCAGTGTGTAGAAAAAGAAACATTACATGGGAAGAACTGTTTCTATTACAGAGTTGTGCAAATGACAGTGTTTTTAATCTCTGCTGCTTGATGTTTCATAGTTGCTTTTCCCTCTTGGGGAATGGAGATAATACCCGTGAAGTGCTGTACTTTCTTTCCCAACCAGTGGGTGACACAGCCTTGTGTTCAGAATATGTTATCCATCAGGAGACTTAGGTGCAGGGCTCTTCAGCTTCAGTAGGATGCTAATTCTGAAGTAGTGGGAAGCTCTGGCTAGCGGCAGTGCACAAGGCTTCTGGGGACAGCCAGAATGCTCTTCAGAGCACTTCAAAGGGGGTTCTCAGTTACAGGAGGAGAGGGAGAGATTTTGAAGTTTCTTGCTGCCAGAAAGCTTGAAGGAGAGGCCCTGAAGTTGTTCTTTTATAAGCAGAGATAATGCAGGTAAGCCTTTCCCACTTAATTCGAACTGAGGCTTTTCAAACTTCATAGCAGCTGTAGTGTGAGAAGAAAATCCATTCATTTTTTAATTTGTCTGTTGGCTGCAGTTGTTGTTAAGAGCATTGGAAGCCACCTTATACCCAGACAGACCATTGTACCATCTACTCCACTATTGTCAACACGGATTGGCAATGGTTCTTCTGTAGGTCTTCAGGCAGTGGTAGTGGCCCTGTAGAGCCTTCTAGGATTATCTTGCCAGGGTATGCAGGGAATTGGACCTGTGATTTTTTCATGGGAAGCTTATGTATTGTACTCAGCTAGGGCCATTTCCTATATTCCTATGCTTTGGGGCTGGGACAGTTTATCCACAGCCAAGGATTGGCAGTCACCTAAGACATCAGAGTGCCAGGGTATGAGATCCACCCTGCTGATGCCAGGGGAAGAATGGGAGTATGTATGGATGTATAAATTTATGTAAGTGGTACTTGGTCCCCCCATTCTGATCACTTCAGATGGGAAGAAAAGCTAATGGAACAATTGCTTTGAAAGGTACATGGTTTTCATATGAAATAAAGTGTTTTAAAGATACAACAAAAATAATGTTTGTCATTGACCCTATCCCTAGCATTTCCCTCCCCACTCTACTTGATAACCCAGTACCTACACTTATAACTATGATCAGACCCATGACTAACAATATTGGCACCCAAGGCAAGCTGCAGATCATCTTCCCACAATCAAACTTGTAATTCATCATGTGAAAATAATACAAGTAATCACAGCAATGAACACCTTTCCAGCATATCCCTGATCCACAGGGCATCACAAGAGCTCATGTTTTAATACATATGTATATATTGTTTAGCAGACCAGGTGTTTTAGTAAACTTTTATGTCCTGTTCAGCAAGCCATGGATTGTATTCCCTCTAGGAGGGAAGACCCTATTGACTCATGATCCAGATAGAACAGTTATATATCTAACTCCACCTCTATCTTCTTCTTTATGAGCTTTGGGTAGACCTGTCCTCTACTGCCTCAGTGAAACTGGCATACTGATCATTTCTTTCCAATCCCCACTGTCTTTTCTAGACCAATTCCAGAGTTGTAGTGCTGGTGTTCCACACTCTTACTCTTGCTCCAGATAGCGTGATGGGCTCACATGCATCCACCCAATGGCAAGCTCCCTACTTTTGCAATCAGTGCCTCCTTTCTTCTTCAACTGTGAATCAAATGATTGATTTGTATCCAATTCTTCTTCTTCTTCTTCTTCTTCTTCTTCTTCTTCTTCTTCTTCTTCTTCTTCTTCTTCTTCTTCTTCTTCTTCTTCTTCTTCTTCTTCTTCTTCTTCTTCACATATTCTAGTCATTTTGTTTTGGGGGAGTTTTACTTGTAGCTTTGCTTTTATTTACTTGCTTTTCTTGGCTTTTGAAATGAGAAGCAATCTGTGTGTGTGTGTGTGTGTGTGTGTGTGTGTGTGTGTGTGTGTGTGTGTGTGTGAGTAACAAGAAAGAGAGAGTGCTTTTCCTATTTGACTGATTTTATTTTTAAAAATGTTATTTGGTTAATCTACTGCATATTTATTTTGTTAAAGCAATACATGGGGTGCATTTTTTTGCCTCTGCAGGTGTGTGTGGGCTGTGCACATCCTTATCTATGGTGATTCTATTGAGATATATCAAGAGTATACTTTTCCTCCAACATTACTTGGCCTTTTCCCTTTGCACTATGTTTTCACAACATCCCTACCAGCCCTAAAAGGACAGATGGAAAGAATGTCTGGCCAAAGTTGAGCTTCATGGCTCAGTATGGGCCAGAATTCAGATGTCCAAAATACAATACTGGCATACACAGTTGTTGTGAGGAATATTAGAAGATGGTTCACTGAGATGTTTATTATTTTAGAAACTGGTTTTTAAAAAAAATCATGTCAGAAGCACACAAAGGTGCTTTCTGGGTTGAAAGGATGTTTGCTGGAGGAACTCAGCTCAGGGGATGCCTGTATGATGCTTCTTTCATGTCCCCAAGATCTTTTCCCATCGAAGTGGTGCTTATTTATCTTCTCACAATTTCTTGCTTTCGAACTGCTAGGTTGACAGGAGCTGGGACAGAGACGGGTGCTCATTCCATCATGCAGTACTCAGGTCTTGAACTGCTGACTTGCCGACCATCCAGCTAACAAGGCAAGTTTCTTAATCACTGAGTAACCACAGTCCATCATAAACTGTTAATCAGTACTGTTATACAGAGAAGAGTGATATGTATGCATTGATTAGGAGGAGGAGGACTCCAGAAGCCTTGAATCACTGTGGAAGTCTGGGCATATGGCTGGTTTGGTTTCCTGTGGCGTTGGCAATTTATGAAGTCTCCATGTGTGCATTGTTCCAGGGCGCTAGAGAAGGGCTTCTATACATGTGATTTTGTTCATCTGAGCATTCTTTAAGTTTTCTGCATCCATAGAAATCCTCTGCCTGCTCTTAATATCAGCAAATTCCTGTCAGATTCAGGAAGCAGATTACAACTAAGCACCATAATGCTATCCTAAATATAAACAATAGCCTGGCTTGAATGTGTTTGGAGTTACTTTTTAAATTATACATCTGTTTTATTTGCACATATAAGCTATAATCATCTGATTGCTTTTTTAGTTTTATGGCTTTTTGCCATCATGATTTTTTTTAAAATTGGTGGAAGATTAAAACAAAGCAATGTTGTTCAAGTACAGAAGAGAAATAAGTATCGGAAACTTTCTGTTTAATTCATCAATGAGCTGTACTTGGAACCTTAAAATGATGTGTGTGACTTGTTCGTAGCTGACCCTGACAGACGATGATATTAATAGGTTATTGACTTGCTAGGCCTTAAACAGCCAGAGGGAACATCCCTAGCAGTAACTGCAATGCACCAGAGATTTGTATCATTGATTGGTCTCTTTAACCCATCATCTCTGGGCATTTAAACAATGATATACGCTTGACAAACCTAATATTTCATTTTCTATCTGGGGACCAGAAACAGAAATTTAAGGAGTTGGGGGTGGGAGAAAGAGACAACAGGATAGAGACTTACCAGAAACAATGACAAATTGAAGAGGAAATTCCAATAGCTAGTGGGTAAAATCTTACCCTGTGTCACAGCCAATAATATATGTATAATAACTGTTCAAAAAGTGACATGATGATGGAAGTACTGTATCTATATATAGTATATCTATACCTATGCAATCATGATGGTTGGCCTAATTATTTTTAATTAACTGTTGTTGCCTTTTATTTGTCAACTATAATAAGACCATCTTAGTTTTGAGAATCACATCAGCAGATCAGACACTGAAATATTTTTTCCTGCTATCAGGCAATAATGCTTGCCGTGTATAAAAACAATGCAATTTTAGATTAGTGCTAAATTATAGATGGAAATGCATTTTAAAGGTTTAATGTGTAGGGTATTTTCATTTTCCAGAGCCAAAAACTAAAATATGTGATATAAAAAAGAAGGAAGCATTTGTTGGACAATAGCAATCTTGCATGCACTAACAGTTGGTATCACTGAGAGGTGGTTTTGCAGCCTTATGTGATTGTCCTTTGCCACTAAATTGCTTGATAAAGCTTTCTTCTCTGACTGGCATTTGAGGCAAACCCCTACCCCTCTTACTGTTTGTTTTCTTGCTTTCATTGTTTTCTTGATAGTTCTTCTTTCTCTGAAAAATCAAATTGCATGGAAGTTCTCTCCATATGATGGAGACTCCATTTATCTTCTTTTTTTATTCTGTAACTACAAATGATAATTACAAGTGCCCTTTCCTACTTTAAATGCTTCTAGAGTACTTTTACCACACAAAGTGCTAGTTTGTTTGGGAAAAGCAAGGGAGGGGGCAGTAATGAGATCCAACTGATCTCTCAACATTTTCTTTATGTTGTTGCCATACCCTGTTTACCTAGAGAAATAATCAAAATTCCCCAATCATTTTAAAGATGTGCAACTGCTATTTTATGTTAACAAAGATCATGATATAGTACCAAACTCCAACAGGGGAGTTCTGCCATAACCCTTAGAAGCTAGCTTTACAAATACAGTACAAGGAATCACTTACATTAAAAAATATTGCACTGTGTAGTCTCCCACTTGTGTTTTATAGCAGTCTAGCCAAAAACATTTTATTATTAAAATGTTCTGTATCCCACATTATTTCATCTAGACTTGTTACTATTTTTCCTTTCTCATCTTCCTTTTGTGTGAACTAAACAGTATCTTTATTTCCTTCCTATACAGTATACATACACTTGTTTCACTATTTGTTTCCTACTTGGTTTTGGAATTATAATCACAGTGACAGATGTTTTTGTGCATTTCAAGGATCAGATCCCATGTGAAGTTCAAGATTAGCAAATAGCAGTGAGCAAGAGATGTATCTAACATGCAATAAATGCAAGGTTGTGCCAAAGGCTCTCTTGCTGTTCATACTGGGAAGGAAAGCCTTAAGAGCTCACATAGCTGTGAGTCACTTGAAGAAAATAGTGTTAATGGCCATTCAGTTGTGTAAAAAAAAAAGAGTTGACAACTATAGCCTTAAGCTTTTGTGCTGTGGTCCAGATAGAAATTGTAGCTTCAGAGGTAGAGGTAGTGGGACACAAGTTTTGATTGGATGATGGCAATAGAGTTGTAGCATCCTGTTGCTGAGGGAAGGCAGTGAGCTCTCTGGTTTTCAGGGTGTTGGGGTCTTGTGATATAACAGAGGCACTTTAGAACAGTTTCATTGGCAGCCATTTGTGAAAAAAGGACAAGAAGAAGGATAGGAGTCTAGGATTTAAAATCAAATTAATATAGTACAGGAGTTCTCAACCTTTTTAAGCCAGCGGCTGAGTCATGCTCCCTTACATAGCTTCGGAGGCCAGATGGCCATTTTGCCTTTCCTCCACCACATGGCACTTCCTGGTGTGGTGGAGGCAGTGGTGGCCACATGAAATTTCGCTGTGGGCCTCATTTGGCCCAAGGGGCCACAGGTTGAGAATCTCTGATATAGCAAGTCAGAGGTAAAAAGACAGTCAGAAAAGATAAAAGTATTTATTTATTTATATTTATTATCCCTGCTAGGACATTTTTCTTTTGTGGGGTATTGTACAAAGATTGCTGCCCAGTGGGATAGTACAACTTTAAGGCCCTGCAAGTGTTCTGAACACAGGTGTACATAATAGAGCCACAGACTGATTGCCCGGCTGTGCATGCCTTGTCCACGTGCTCCTGAAACAGCCCAGGTGTGGCTGATTAGAGAATCTGCCCAGCAACACCAGGGTATAACTGTGGCCCTCTGGGAAGGGTCTATGGAGGAGGTTATCATTCTGAAGGAGTCTGCCGTACTGAAGACTAGGACTGAGTTACTGAGAGAAAGTCTACAGACAGAGACTGCTGAATGAGGGTCTGCTGTTGTTGAGAGCTTCTTCAACTGAGAAGAACTGCTCAAGAATACCAGGACTCTTTGCATGCTCCTGGGATTGGAGCCAACAGAGGAATCCAAGCTGTCTACCTACTGTGGGGCTTGGAGTGAGAGAGACAGTTGTATATAGTCCTGTGTATGTCTGTCTTCCCCTCACTGTAAGTAAAGTGCACCTTTCCACTGAAGGCATATGTGTGTGTGTCATTGCACTAAAGGCTTTTGCTGTGTAACAGCTTAAAAGTGCTACTCTGCTATCGAGACACACATATCACTAGGGGAATCCCTGACAATCCTGCCCCATTCAGGCAAACCTGACCCTAGGTGGCTCACAAAAAGAAAAAAGTTACACAAATGAGTGCAATCCAAACAATCTCTCCACACACACCCAAACCCAGAAACCAAATCTGCTTCAAAATAATAATAATAATTAAACTATAAATTTACAAAAAAGTAACCAGTAAGTCAGTAAAATGTGCTCAATAGCTGTAGTGATACATACTTTTCCTTTGGGATTCTCATCCTATGCTATTTTCCCTGCAGGGTAAAAATAGTAGGGGTGCTGATCCCTGCCCCTATGTTGCTGCTGAGCAGAAGCGTAGCTTACCTTGCCGGGGCCCCGTATAAAAATTGTTTGGGGGCCCTTTAGATGTGGGGCGGAGCTAACGTCATGACGTCATGGAGGGAGCCAACGTCATGACGTCATGACGTCGTGGGCGGGGCCAAAAATAAAAATAAAATAAATAAAAATAAAATAAATAAAATAGAATTAAAATGTAAAAAAAAAAAAACCACACACACCTCAACCCACCCACCCACCCGAAACACAAAACCTCACTTACCTTAATCCTGGGGCCTCTTCTTCCTCCGCCTCTGCTGTCACCGCCGCCGCTGCTGCCAATCGCTCCCTCGCCGCGCACGGCGAAGGCAAGGGGCAGTTGTGGAAGGCGAGCGGGCGAAGCGAAGCAGCCCCGAGGCCCTCCCCCCGGTTGCCGCGGGGGCTCCCTGGCAGGCTGCGCCAGCCCGGGCGGCGCTCTCCACGGTCGCTGCTGGGGTGGGAGTCCACCAGCTGCAGGACCAGCTCGCGTGCCCCATCCCGCATGCAGGCGGCAGGTGAGCTCCAGGCGCGCGCGGCAGGTGAGCTCCAGGCGCGCGCGGCAGGTGAGCTCCAGGCGCGCGCGGCAGGGGAGCTCCAGGCGCGCGCGGCAGGGGAGCTCCAGGCGCGCGCGGCAGGGGAACTCCAGGCGCGCGCGGTAGGTCAGCTCCAGGCGCGCTCCAGGTGACCTGCCGCCTGCCGGGGGACGGGGCGCGCCCGCGAGCTGGTCCTGCAGCTGGTGGACTCCCACCCCAGCAGCGACCGTGGAGAGCGCCGCCCGGGCTGGCGCAGGCAGGGAGCCCCCGCGGCGACCGGGGGGAGGGCCTCGGAGTCGGGGCTGCCTCGCTGCTTAAAAGCTGCAGCTCCGACTCCGACTCTCCGACTCCGGCTTGTTTTTAAAAATTGGAGCCAAAAATGGCTCCAATAAAGTGCGCATGCTCAGAAACTCAATCTGACACATGCGCAATGCATCAGATTGAGTTTCTGCGCATGCGCAGTAAATTTTTGGTCTTTTTTATTTTTAATTTTATTTTTTGCCGTTGGGGGCCCCCGTAGCCCGGGGCCCCCGTATAATTGATACGGCTGATACGGCGGTAGCTACGCCTCTGCTGCTGAGACTTGTGGAAACTTCTAATTTGGGAAGTGACATGGAGATGAGCAGCCAGACTTTAAAACTATTCTCCCTCACACAAACCACACCTTTCCTCTTCCAGTGTGGCTAACCCTATCTTCCAACCTGGAGAGTCATAGAATTACTCAGGATTCCATCTGGTGCTCTGAAAACTGACAGTTCCATTGCTGCTGTGTAGTTTTCCCTCTTGCCTTTGATTCTTATGTTATGTTGCTTCTTATTCAATTTCTGTTACATTTTACCTGAAGATCTGTTCAATAATGCTTTGTTTTCTCAACCACTGAATGTTCATTGCCTACTGGATCCTAAAGAATCTAAACCTCAGCAGGCCTGGCCAGCCTGTGTGGCAAGACATATCCTTGAACTTATTCAAGGTATTATTCAGTTTTGCAAGATTTCTAGAACTGCCTAACTACTTATAGAGATATTGTCATATATGTAATCATTAAATTACACACTGCCGGTGGCATGTTAGTTTTCAAGTTACAATATATTTTGCAAACAGCCCTCCAGATTTTTGTATCTCAATTCCCATAATATCTTATGATTGACTATGTTGACAGAAACTTCAAAATACCTGGAAGGTCAAATATACCCACTCCCACTGCTGTTTACAAAAAAATGACACTTTGACATAGACAGGTTGAAGCTGTAATAATATAGCCTTATAAGATGAATAGATTGATGACCGGAGTGTGCTGGGCACCTTGGGAGGGTGGTAGACAGGAAGAGATGGGGGCGTCTATAGGGGGTTGGGGGAGAGAAATCCCATACATTCTCATTACCTCTGCCTGCCTCTGGGGGGCGCCAGTCACTGGGGTGCACCGGGATGAGTCCCTGTATCCCTGTGGGCCAGCACACCACTGTTGACGACATGTGTATGTGGAAAGCAACAACTGATGGTATAAACCAGTAATGGTGAACCTTGGTACTCTAGCTGTTCTTGAACTTTAATTCCCAGAAGCCCTGAGCAGCAGGAGTGCTGACTTGGGCTTCTGGCAACTGAAGTCCAAAAACACCTGGAGTGCCAAGGTTCACCATTACAGGTATAGACACAGTAACGAAGCAGTTTGTTTCTGGCTTTGATCCTACCCATGCTTATATAAGAGTTAGCATCATAGAATACAGTGGAACAAAATTTCCAGCCAAGGTAGTTTGGATGTGCTGCAGAAGACTGCCTGCCCTCTGTTTGCTGCTGTACATTGTAGCTGACAGCTGCCTAGACTCAATTCGACACATGTGGAGTTGTCAGGGATGAATTCAAGTCCTTGGGGATGAATTCAGTTCTCCGCCACAACCTCAAGCTTTGTCCATGTTACAACTACTGCCTCCTCTAACATGTTTGTGCAGCCATAAAATATAACCTGGCATTCTGTAGGACTTGGATAGGTCTTTCATCTTCGTGTAGTCATAATGTAAATACATTTGTCTAATGCATATTACATTAACATATGTATGTGCACATTTGTCACATACTGTATTCCTGAAAATGCTGCACTGTCAGGCTTAGGTTAGCTGAGCTTCTAAAAACCAAGCAACAAAACAGATTTTTTTAAAAAAACAGGAGGCGCATAACTAAGCCACCATGGCCATATGCCACATTTTTCTATTACTGTATAGGTCAGACCCCATGCCTCTCTGATGTGGGAGGGATCTGATCTGGAGCCCACACCAATGGCCAGGGGAAGAAGAAGCCAGGGGAGGTTGAGGACTTTGCCACCCCTCCCCCCTGACCCATATATCAACATATATTGTAATGTAATGTATTGTTTGTAAGCCGCCCTGAGTCACTATGGTGAGTGGGTGGCAATATAAATTTGAATTGCTGCTGCTGCTGCTGCTGCTGCTGCTGCTGCTGCTGCTGCTGCTAACAACAACAACAACAACAACAACAACAACAACAACAACAACAACAACAACAACAACAACAACAACAACAACAACAACAACAACAACAACAATAATAATAATAATAATAATAATAATAATAATAATAATAATAATAATAATAATAATAATAATAATAATAATAATAATAATAATAATAATGTGCAATCATGATTCTCTCTGCTGTGACCTCTGGTTTGACCTGTCATTACTTCCATTAGTTTTGACTCCTGTTGCCACCTTTCCAGAATCCCACTTCAGTCATGAAGACTGTCTGGAGAATATAGTGCAGTGGCCTTTCATCTTCCTTCCGCATTGCAGTGTGACACCTGACACCTGTAGTACTGATCCAGTTCCATGAGTCACTTTCTGGTTCTGAGCCTTTTTGGCACACAAAGTCCTCATCTGCCCCAGGCCAGTACTGATGAAGCTGCAGCCCTCCATCAACATGGATTCAAATGGGTTTTAATCTAGTGTCATCTTAAAAACTAGAACACTTTATATTGCTCCTGCTTCTGTGGAATTTATTCCATATCATTAGATGCTTCTGCCAGATTAGTTACTCTTTAAGGTAGAAATTTGAATCTTGTAGCCTTTCATGCATGGTTAAAAAAAAAACAGAGGGAAAAATCCCTCTTTTCTCTTCAAAAAATAAGATCTCTGCATGAGGATTTGTTTATTTGTCTGTGTCATGTTGAGAAATCTAACAGAAACTCTCATGGGATTCCTCCATTGTTTTGTGGTCTTGTTTGTTATGCAGAAACAATAATAATCCTGATGGTACAGGAAGAAGTCTTGGTGAGCAGCCTTGGCATGATGAGACCCAGAAAATTACTCTAACAAGATATTTTCCAAGGAGTCTTCTCATTCTACCCCAAGAACATCACAGAACTCTCCCTGCTGGTCGGACAGGGAGAATGAGGGGCAGCTGTGTGAACTGGCCGGCTGGCCAAAGACTGCTGTTTCTGTACTGTATTTTTTACACTGTATTTTATTGTATTTTCTTCTTATGTAAAATTTATTGATTGCATTATCTGTGCTGCATCTGTTGTTATATTTTTATATTATGCTGTATTTATATTTGAGATTGTGATACTGTATATGTTTCTTATGTGAGCCGCTCTGATTTGCCTCAACGAGGCGACTAGAGCAGCATATAAGTCTAATTTAATAATAATAATAATAATAATAATAATAATAATAATAATAATAATAATAATAATAATAATAATGATGATGATGATGATGATGATGATGATGATAATGATAATGATGATGATGATGATGATGATGATGATGATGATGCAGCAAGGTTCTGTTGGTTTAGAAGACTACAATTCTACCTACCAGCTATTATGGAGTGGAAAGAAAACTGATGTGATCCTATTTATACATCAGGTGGTTGTAGTGGAAGAATTTGCTGAACAGCTACATACAGTAGTGGGCAGCAGCCGGTTCGGACCGGTTCTACCAAACCAGTAGTAAAAATCCTGGGTGGTCTCCTGGGGGGTTAGTAACTCTCCCGAGAGACCACCTGGAATGGTTACTTTTTTTGGAGGTGACCGGTTTGGTCGCCTCTCCAGCTGCCCTTCCTTGCAGCCCCAAATGGCTGCTCGTAAGTGCGCATGTGTCAAAACACCATTTGATGCATCCACACTGAATACTGGAAGTGTGCATGCATAAAATGGTGTTTTGATGCATGCACGCATACGAGCAGCCATTTTGGGCTGCAAGAAAGGGTGCAGCAGCTGGCTGTTGAGGCCCTCAGCGGCCTCTTTGGAGGAGCAGCGGTGGCGGTGGCAGCCTTCCCTCGACCACTGATGCTGCTCCCTCACTGCCACCAGGCCAGGCCACGATGCACCACCAGGCTGGGCCAGCCTGTGCTGTCAGGCCAGGCTGTGCTAGGCTGCGCTGCGCTGCCATGCTGCCGGTCTGCTGCACTGCCAGTCTGTTGCGCCGCTGTGCCGCTGTTGTTGACGCCTGCCTGCTGCTCCCCAACCCCAGCCAGGGTACTTGACAAGGGTTTATGTTTGGGGTGCGTGGGTGGGTGTTTTAAAACACTGTGTTTTATGTAGTGTGCTTTTATTTCTATTTAATGTCTATTTTAATTTGTATTTTTCTGTTTTTTATTTTATTTAATGTCTAATTTGTATTTTTATGTGTTTTGTTTCTAAAATAAAAGTGAACTGTATTTTTATTTTATTTTTTGACTTTGGCTCCGCCCACATTATTGGCTCCGCCCACATTGTTGGCTCCGCCCACATAATCATGACATCATGATGTTGCTCTGCCCACAATGTCAGCTCCATCCACAGTGTGGTAGTAAAATTTTTGGCTTCCCACCACTGGCTACATATAAATCTTACAGTTTTATGCATGCAAAATTGAATTGGGACCCTTATTTTTAAATAGAAAGAAATGAAAGCTAGGGAGCATGAGGAACTTAGATGTTTATTTTATTTATTTTAAAACCTCTGTGTCATCTTGGTTTATGAGATAGTTTTACAATGTAATTAAGAGCACAATTAAACACTATTAAAAGCACAGACTAAAAGAGCAGCTTAAGGAAAGGCAACAGGGACCAATAAACAAATAAATAGCTGCAATACCTGCAAATTAATTTGACACTGGGAACTTACAAGATGTAGCAGTGTAAGAATATTTGAGTTTCCTACCAGAAGATAAGGATGCAGCCTTGTTCCCAATTACTGGGATAAATCTGATTAAATTCATTGGAGCCTTTGATTGGACATGCATAAGATTGGACTGTAACTATTATGACATCACCCTGGCTAGGACCCTGCTATGTTATTCTGTATTATTCCTGTTGAAAAACATCTTTGCACAGCAGCTGGTCTTTAGATTATATTAAGCAGTAATGTAGGGCAGGTTTCAGCTACCTGGGGCCACAGGCCAAACTTGCCCCCCCCCCCTCCGGTAGGAAAGTCCAACCTTCAGGCTTCGCCAGGCTAGGAGCCATGGCAGCCACATGCCTGGGATGCTGATGGTGCTGGCAAGTCCTAGGGTCTGGGTCGGTGTGGCATGGGCCCAGCAGGGAGCCCACCATCGGGATCCCAGGTGCGTGGCCACCCTGCCTCTGAGCCCGGCAGCTGCAACTCATCTGCTTTTGGTGCCAGTGGTGCCCAAGAAGGCAGGAAGCGAGGCGAGCAGTCGCTGCAGAGCAGCGCCACAGCAAGAGCAGCACTGGCAAGGCCTTGCACGGGGAGGTCCTTGACCTGGCTGGTGCTGCTCTGGTCATGGGTGCTGGGCTGCAATGACCACCGGCCCCACCCCTCTGGGCGTCGCTGCTGCCGAAGGTGGACAGGCTGCTCTCCTGGGCTAGGAGGCGGTGCGGCTGCGCCGCCCTGCTCCAGATCCTCGCCAACACTGTCAGGGTCCCAGGCGTGTGGCTACCCTGCCTCCTACCCAGTGGAGAGCCCACCGTTGGGGGCCCAGGCGCGCGGCCACCCTGCCTCCCAGCCTGGCAGCGGCACCAAGGAAAGCAGGAAGCAAGGCCGGCAGTCGTTGCGGCCCAGCATCTGGAGCAGTGCTGGCCAAGCGTTGTGGGGGTCGTGGTTCTCTGCCTGGCTGGTGCTGGGTTGCGACGACAGCCAGCCTCGCTTCCCAGCTTCCTGGGTGCCGCTGCCAGGCTGGGAGGCAGGGTGGCCGCGCGCCTGGGCCCCCAACGGTGGGCTCTCCACTGGTGCCGTGCTGCCCCCACCCAGCAGGTGGTAAGGAGGGGTGCCTGGGGAGGAGGGGGTTGGAGGAGGGGGAGTGGCACCCCCTGTCCTCTACCATGCCGTTGGGCCCGGGTCCTCCGGGGCAGGGCCCAAGGTGCCGGTGGTGGCAGAGGGTCCAGGCGCCCGCCCTGGCCACCAGGAAGTCTGGGGCAGCGGCATCACCACCACCTACAAAGTGCCACCCGGGGCGGATCACCCCCTCACCCCCTTGCTACGCCTCTGCATAAATGTGTCTGCAGCTGTCATAAAGGTAGAAGTGGGTGCTTTAATGACAGCCGTAAAAGTCCTCATTTCTGCTTTGGGGGGGGCATGGTTGGGTCCACTGAGCTGTCCAGGCATAAAAAGGTTGGCCACCTCCATATTAAGTAGAGGTATAGAAGGAGGAGCAGTTTGTAAGATGTGAAAGAGATATCCAGTCAGGGTTAAGTCATAAAATGTTTATTTTTGTTTATTTAGATCATTCCTACACAAGGCAATGAGACTATTGCTAGTAAGGTTGCCCTTGCTCGAAAGCCAGTCATATCCAAATCTAGGGTTCAGTGTTCATCTCCATTTATAGCCAAATAGTGGTATCTGCTTCTGCAGACATTTCTGTGGAAATGTGGCTGGCATGCCTAGACACCAGAGTGCACAGACCACTGTTTACCTTCCCACTGAAGTGGTACCTACTTATCTACTTGCAATTTCTTGCTTTCAAACTGTTAGGTTGGCTGGGGCTGGGGCAAAAATGGGAGCTTACTCAATTGTGCAGCACTTTGGTCTCAAACTGCTGACCAGCTGGCCTTCCAGTCATCGAGTTCAGTCTCTAAACCACTAAGCCACTACAGTCCCCCTATTGCTAGTAGGGTCTAATCTAGGGATAATTCAGAAGGGCAATTCCATTAGCAGAATCAAAAGGCATCAATTTTCGAGAGAAAGGGACAACTTCCCATACTCACTCTTGGTCTCAGTGTGCTCTCAAATACTGTACTAACTTCAATGGGCTGGGAAATCTTCTGCAGCTGATTTCAGGTGAATGGAGAAGCTATCTTAAACAGACTTAACTAGATACTAGTCTTACTGAAATTAAGAACAGAGCTTGGAAATATTATTTTCTTTGGACTGTAACTCCCAGGACCCTCCAGAGTTAGATGTAAGAACCCTTTGATCAGAGCTGTTTTCCAAGCTCTGATCAAAAGTGTTCTACATATATGTAAACATGGGTTGAAACAAACAGCAAGGCATTTTTGGCAAACAGCTAACTGTCTCTCAATGGATGCATTGCCTTTCCTGTATCCAGTGTGGAAAGAAACAAGGCTGCAATGAGGAGGAGTAAAACAGAGGGGGAGCCATAGGAAGGTTGAACATTCATTGCATGCAAATATGCCTGCTCTGAAAATGCACACAGTGCTTGATCAGTTGAAAAGAAATAATTCCTAAGTGCAGAAAGTCATGGTATCATTGGCAGAGAGTAAGGGTTTGTATAGATCAACACATGATGAACTATCATCTAGGTCATTTTTTTCCTTTCTTCTACACATTATTTAGATTGTCTCCTCTATGTGCTGTTTCCACATGTGGGGGTGGGAGTGTAGAAAAAAAGAGAGAGACTCAGTCACTGTAGACAAGACTAGATCCTGCTCTTTCCCTGATAATGGAAGCATTTGGAGATTGCTTTTATTATTCCATCATTGGCTTCCTTTTGCTTCCTGATGCACAAACATGTCAACTGGAGTACTCTCCACATTTCTCATACATGTGTTAGACGTCTCCCTCACTATCTCCTTCTATGTGGCTCTCTGTAAAGCTATGTTAATCCTCATTTAGAGCAATTAATCTTGGAGAATAGCCCTGTAGCAATTAGCTAGTATTTCTCATGCAAGGAAGCACTTGTCTGTGTGGTGAAGAAAATAAGCTATTTCCAGAATATGTTCAATGATACTCAAACAATCCAAGGGATGAGTTTTCCTGGAAAAGGCTAGATGCTTTCCCCTCACCATATCTTATCATATAGTGTGGGGGTAGATGTTTTGTTGTCTCAGTGTTGAGTGTAAACATAACCTAATCTCTCCTCCAGTCATTTGAAACCCACACTAATGGTTCATTTGGGAGAAATTTCAGGAGATTACTTTGTGCCGCCCCTACCATTTGGCAAGGAAGGTGAGTTCAGGTGCCAGATGTTGGGAGGTGGCAACAAGGTGCTGGAAGAGAGGATGTGTGCCATGTGCTCTCCCCTGCCTATTTTAGCCTTTTTAAGGCAGAGAATTCTTTCCCACCATTGGTAATGCAGAAAAATTAAAATATCAGTTCATTCCGCTTCTGTATATGGAGAGATACTACACAAAGAGAAATGTCTTAGGGCTGGCCCCAGATTCATCTTTGACCTTTTTGCTGTGGCTATGTGTTATTTTCGTCTGTTACCTTCTTCAATAACATAGTGCAAGCTGAGAAACTGTTAGATATCTGATCAGAAATGCTAATTTATATATCTCCATGAGAGCAGTGGTGGGATGTCAAAATTTGTACTACCCCACCGTGACGTCATCACAGTGTGGGCGGAGCTAACATCATGATGTCATGATGTCATGGGTGGGGCCAAAGGAAAAAAATAAAAATAATAAATAAAAATAAAATAAAATAAAATAAAAATAAGCATGCACACACACACCTCAACCTGCCCGCCCGCCCACCCACAACACAAATCCGTAAATAAATTAAATAAATAAATAATACATTAAAATAATGTATTTGCTTAAAAACCCTAAGCCAGGCCACCAGGCCTTTTTAGGAACTGTGGTAGTACGTCAATATAGGTAAAGGTATTAAATACACATTAAAATACACACAGACACACCACATCCAAAGGTGAGTCACTTACACTGAGGAGCAGGCTATAGGGAGCTTCAGGCTAGCAGCTTCTCTTCCTCCTCCCCCACTGCACATGCGCTGTGGGGGAACCAATGAAAAGGTAAGCCCCAAAGGTGTTCCCCCTAAAAGCTGCTACCGGTTCTCTGGGACACTGGAAAAAGTTACTACCGGTTCTGGAGAACTGGTGAGAACCTGTTACATTCCATCACTGCATGAGAGGCTATAAACAGAAATGAGCACTGAACCCTACAGTTGAATATGACTGGCTTTTGAGCAAGGGTGACCTTTACCTCTACCTATGAGATATCGGAGAGCTATATACTTTGGCTTTTCCTTTTTACTTTTCCTTAGTGATTTGCTTCTTCTTCCATTTCCTGTAAATGCTCTCTTTAAAATTTAGCCCTCTAGAAGCTGATTATACCATGAGTTTTAGATGTCTCCAGTGGTGGGCAGCAAAAAAAAAAAAAATGCTACCACACCGTGGGTGGAGCCTATGTCGTGGGCAGAGCCTACATCGTGGGTGGAGCCTACATTGTGGGCAGAGCCTACACCATGGGCAATCTAGTCATGCCTGCCATATGGCTATGTATACATCTGCAAACACAGACAGCACTGGCTCTTTGGCTGTAAATGGAGATGAGCACTGCACCCTAGAGTAGGATATGACTGGCTTTTGAGCAAGGGAGACGTTGAACCACTTGCAGGGACAAAACCTGATGGGACATAGCAGGGAGGTGGGTGTGGCCACCCAATTTTGCTACCTCCCCTTCATGGGGAAGTGCAAACCTGTTGCTGCCCACCACTGGATGTCTCTTGTATTTCATTTTCATATTACTATTTGTGTATTCAGTATCTTATCTTATTACTATTTGTGTATTCAGTATCTTATCTTTAGGAAACTCCTAACCTCCAAGTCCTTCCTTCTGTTTGAGTATTTTTGGCCATTGGATCTTGCCCTCTTTTTATGCTTCTTGAAATCAGTTTTTTAAAAAATCCAGAGTACATATTATGTTGTCTGCTTTCCTCTTCCTCCTTATAAGAGGACATGGTCATTTCTACTCAAACCGACCACCATTTCTAACTTGCTGGCAAGTTCTTCCCTTTTGGTAAGAACTGAACTTAAAATGCCTTTTTGTAACATCTTTTTTTTTCCTCTTTGTAAGATTGTGTAATGTTCCTATGTTTTTTGTAATATTTTTGTAACTTTATGACGTATATTGGGGTTTTATCTTACTGTACTGTATTCTACGATATTCTATTGTTTGAATTATTGATGTATGATATTTCACTATATAGTGACATTGTGTTGTTCTATTGAATAGTTACATTGTATTCAATTGTATGTTGTGAGCTGCCCTGAGTCGGTTTTCACCGAATAGGGTAGCAAACAACAACAACAACAACAACAACAACAACAACAACAACAACAACAACAACAACAACAACAACAACAACAACAACAACAACAACAACAACAACAACAATAATAATAATAATAATAATAATAATAATAATAATAATAATAATAATAATAATAATAATAATAATAATAATAATAATAATAATAATAATAGATAATCCTCATGTTTCTTCTCATGCCTTCTGGAAAATGAGTTTCTTGTGCCTTCAGGAAGATGAACTAGTGTTCCCTTTACCAGGTTGTGGTTGTACAGAGGAAAAGCTTTATGAATAATGTTACTCCTCTGCTTTACTTGTTTAGTTTTCTCATTTTTTATAACATATCTCCTATCATTACAGTCTAATAGCAAATTTAATTTCACCAAGATTCAGTAATACTTGTTATATTTTCTTCCTGTATTCAGAGTTCAAGCTTATCTTGTTCTTTCCCATACTCTGTGCATTAGTAATAATTGTGTGCCATCAAGTTGATTCTGACTTATGAAAACCCTTTTTGGGGGTTTGTAGGTAGTTCTTAAAAGCAGTTTACTTTTGTGGGTGTCATGTCATTGCTCAGCAGTCAATACATGCAAGCCTCATGGTTTGGAAAAAATGAAACTTAAATTCGACAGACATGTGATACTGTATAGTCATTGGCTGGATTCCTTTAGGGAAATGGCAAGAGTGTGGAACATGTGTGAGATAAAACCCAGATGGAGGGGGCTGAACTTTCTCTTTGTCTAGTGCTCAACACTGAGTAAGTAATGTAGGGGCTTTGAAGCTAAGAGGGGCCCCCAGACCTTTCCCCATTAGGTAGGCTTTCATTGCTTTGATGTGCTTTCTGAACTTTTGGAAACTAAGAAATCTTTATTCTGTAACTTACTTTGACTACAATATACAGTAAAACCTCGAGTTATGAATAAAATCAGTTCCACAGCCTTGTTTGTAACTCAAATTTGTTCATAACTCGAGGCATCCCCATTCGGATAAACAAAAGTCCCCCCAACCCTCCAAAAATCAAAACAGTCCCCCCTCCAAAAAAATCAATCATACCACCCAAAAACAGCAGCAGCATTGAAAGGAAAGTATGAATAAGCAAAAATGCTGTTCCTTTCCTTAAAGAAGCTTTGAAAATGGACAGAAAACTCAGAAAAATCCAGCAAGAAACAGCAACAGGCAGCCATTTTGGTGCAAAACTCCAGACAAAAAGATCATTCCAAACACTACTGCCCTACAGGGTTCAGAAAGGCTGCATGTGTATAAAATATACACTTCCAGGCCACAATGCACTCTGGGGAATCAGATCATGTAACCTGAAGCAAACCCATAGGGGAAATGGCATTTTTTGTTTCACTAGAGGCAACACAGAGGAAAAAGAATTAATTTGTAAATCGGGGCACGTTCATAAACTCGAGGCATGGATTTCAGTGCAGAACCAATTTGTAAGTTGAATTATTCGTAAGTAGGGGCATTTGTAAATCGGGGTTTTACTGTGCTACCTTACTACCTTACTTACAGCCTAGATTTAGATCAGGAGATGTGAGAAAACAAGCTTAAAATCCTGGATTCAGGTGCTGTCCCACCTATGTGTAGACTGGGGTTCTACTCATGAGTAACAGGACTGTTACAAACCACTGATGAGGACTGGAGGAAAAAGAGAGAGAACTAGCACTTTTGAATTTCTAATAGTTTGTGTTGTTTTGGAGCTGAGGGGGGTTTGCAGTTGGGAGGCTGGCTGCACATGATAAATAATTTTAAAAGATCATCCCCAAATTATACAGGATAGGTTCAATATTAGTAGCCATCTTTATCCTGGGTCCCTTGGCACTAAATAACATAATGGGGGAAAGTTGTAAGAGTCTGGGGGCTTTTTGAGGCAAAAAAGTGCTACAATTGTTTCAAGCTGCTACGATACTAGTTGGTTACTTGTTCGATCCAGACTTCACACATCTAGCTTGGTGTGGCAGATCAAAGCACCATATCCCATGAGATTATCTCATGAGATTTTAGTGGGCTCTCACCAACAGGAGGTCCTTCCGCTTCCATAGCAGGGTCCGATGGCATGTGAGGAACTGCAGCCCATGTTTTCCATGATTCTGTGGCCATTTTAAATATGACAACTCAGCTGGCTGGCCTATGATGCTGAACATAAATATTGCTATAATTATAGGTTCAGCAAGGTACATGGCAACTATTTTATATTGCCATTCCTAGTTTGTCTGATAATGTTGATATTAAACATGGGATGGGGACTAGAACACTTTCACAACTATTAGTAGGGCCAGTTTTGTTGCATGGATCATGTTATAACTATATATCACTGATCAAGAATAAAGTTGGTGGTAAATTCAAGCCTAGAAATCTGGCAAGCAAGCATGGCAGATGAGTATTGCAAGTTCCCAGTGGATATTTCTTAGGGGTGAAAGAAACCCCATCTATCCATCTCATTTTTGGCTGCCCCCTTCTTCTTTTGCCCTCAAACCTTCCAAGCATCAAGGCTTTCTCAAGTGAGTCTTCTCTTCTCATTTGATGTCCAAAGTACCTTAGCTTCATCTTTACTATTTGCCCTTCTAAGGAGCAGTCAGGGTTGATTTCTTCCAAGATTGACCTATTTGTTCTCCTCGCTGTCCAGGGGACTCTCAAAACTCTCCTCCAACACCACATCTCAAATGCATCTATTCTTCTGCGCTCAGCTTTCCTAATGGTCCAGCTCTCACAACCATTCATTGCCACAGGGAATACCATTGCTTTATATAACAACAACAACAACAACAACAACAACAACAACAACAACAACAACAACAACAACAACAACAACAATTTCTGGGGAATGATGGCAGTAGTTTTCACCTGTCTGGAGCTATGCTGCTTTGCGGTGCATCTGAGAATGGTGGCATATCCCTGTTTACTTCCTCAAATGATTGCTCTTTGCATTTTATTAAACACACAACTTGCTTGTCAATGTAGTGACTCACTTCATGTCTCATTTGTTCCTAGGTCAGTGATGGCTAACTTTGACACTTCAGGTGTTCTTGGACTTCAGTTACCAGAAGCCCAAGTAAGAACTCCTGCTGATCAGGGAATTGAAGTTCAAGAACACCTGGAGTGCCAAGGTTTGCCATCACTGTCCTAAGTGATCCCTGATGGTTTAGGATTATCCATTATCCTGGATCCAGGATAGAGAAAAAAGCAACAGTCAGGGAATGACACAAATGATGCTGACTCAGACTGGGAAACAGATTGGGTCCTCTTAACCAGAATTATTTTTCAGAACTATAGAGAACCGTTTTTTATACCATTATTAAGAAGAGTTAAATTTGACATTAGAGTTTAGAATACTGTACTGGAGAATGCTTGGCATGTCTCTCATTGAAATACATTTAAACACGTTTCATGCAAGAAGTGGTGGTTGGATATACCATTTTGTAACAGCAATGAATATACATATATGACTATGTTGTAGGACGCCTGTTCCTATAAAAGATGAAAACTCAGAGGTTTCTCTCTTTTCTTTCCTTCTTTATTCTTCATAAGGAAAACTTCAGAGAAAGAGCATGAAGTGTTACCATGAGCACAAAGGATAGCAGTAAAGACCAACACAAAGGCCCGTTCTAGTCCATTATTCATAGTAAGAGGTGAGGTCTTTTCACTTCAGATAATGGCTGGCTTCCTTTCATATGGTCAGGGGGGTGCAGTGAGGAGACCCCTCAGTCTGAACTCTCCAGAATCACTTTGCCACAGAACTAGTTTGATGCTCTTCAACTTCTTGAAGTTCTTAGGGGACATTGATTTCAGCAAGAATTGTTTGTGACACAGTACTCCATCAGAGTTAAAATGGAGGGGAAGGGGGAGGGGGGGAGTCATTTCTTTCTTTTGCATCTTGAGAAGAAAAGATTCTAAACTGATTGTTCTCAAATTGCTGGCAATTTGGTAGACAATTTTCTTTTAAAAATGTTAACTACCTTTGGAAAAAAACACAACTGAACACAAGTGTTAAGGAAAAGGCATGTATATTTCAATAAATAAATTACAGTTATTACTTGTTTCCTTTCTCCTTTGTACTGACAATCTGTTAAGACGGTTGTTTTAGGAGGATGCTTTCATCATCCTCAGTTCTGGCATTCAGATGTAGGGATTGCTTTCACAGCACACTGGTTGTTGCTAGCGTGCCCATGTGGAAGACAGAGGCAGAGCTGGTTATACAGAGTCAAAGCGTCAAAACCTGTGTGAGACAAGAGATTTGTGACTGAGTCTCCTGATTTTTTTTCTTGCCTTAAACACGAGGCCTGAGGGATCCAAAATTGGTTAGAATAGTTAGTTGCAATTTTGATTCAATGATGAAAGAACTTTGCTGGTTTCATGGTGTAATTCGTGCTGGCTTTGTGCTAGTTCACATATCACAAAGCCAGGAAGCCAGAAACATAGCACAAATTCTGTGTGAATATGAATAGTGCTGTACAACAGCACAATTTTGCTAACAACTTATGCAATATGCATCTACAATTTGACTTAGGCTTCCAGCAAAGGGGGAGGGCGGGTGGGTGCCACACTGTGGAGGAGCAGACAGGGTGGGAAAATTGAAAAACCCTGAATTTACTCAAAAAATGAGGAGAGGAAAACCGGTGTGTGTGTCTGTGTGTAATGCAAACCCCCCCCCCCCCCACACACACACACACAGACAGACACAGAAATGTGCAGAAATTGCCTCATGTTCCCTGCCCTGGGAATGCAGCTGAGAAAGTGAGGTTGGCTCTTTGAGCAGCCTTTGTTTTAATCCTAATTAGCCATAATTTTGAAATATGGCTTCAAAACATTACATCCTTGATTCCATGGATTATAGTGAAGAACAGTCACCAAACATCAAACTTTGTACTCAATAACATATCCAAGAACTATCTCGGAAACTCTGCTGAGTTAAGGGATGGCAGATTTATGAGCCTTAGCTGTTACCTTAGGCCTGTCATATTCCCCCCCCCCCCACCTTTATGTTAGTTAATTGCAGAGTAACATAAATTAACTTTGGAACACAGCACCAAAGAAAAAGAAGGGGGGAAAGGGGGGACTTTATTTATGAATTTCTTGAATTTCTTTACCTCAAGCTAAACAACTAAATTGCTACTTAGCATAAATTATTTATTGGCCCAGGCTCGATACTATCCAGCCCCAGCCCCTGGAGGTATGGAAGATATAAAAGATTTAAAGCTCCTGCACAACAGAATTGGTGCTGTAGCCACGCTAGGTTTCTCTCCAGAAGGGTCCTTTTTATTTTCTTATATATAAATAGAACCTACATTTCAAGGGAAGGCAGCGTAGCCTTCAAGAGGACCATGACACTTCTGTGTATGTTAATTTACTCACACCCCCTTTATGCAAAACTTGTCACATCCCTTCACACGGTTATCGTCCTACAATTTATTGTTATTTGTTTCATGTGGAACACTAGCCACGCCCCAGCGGAGTCAATACCAAAGCGCCCATTCATGTTTCCATAGCAAGTAGCTTTGGGCTCCTCAAGCTCTTCGAGATTAACCTTATTGTGAAAAGAAAAGGCAGTCAGGGTGGAGGTGGGGAATGACAGAAGAATGATGCGCGCTGTCCTAAGCTTTGTTGCAGGAAAGGGAGGATGTAAATATTATTAATAATAATTGGGTGCTGTCAAATCAATTCTGACTTGTGGTGACCCCCTCCATGGTTTACCAGGTAGGGAATACTTGGAAAGGATTTACTGTTCCCTAGCCTAGCAGTCAGAACACAAGAAATTGCAAGTGGATAAATAGTTACAGCTTCAGTGGGAAGGTAACAGAGTTCTTCTGTACACCCCGATGTCTAGTATCAGACATCGGCTGTCTCATCATAAGGGCTCCTCCCTGGTCAAGTTCCTGAGCCTCCTGCTCATTACTTGAACTTTAACCCTTGCCTTCAGTGATGGGATGATAAAAAATCTTCTACCAGTCCCTGACGTCACAGTGTTGAGAATTATCAGGCCTACATTTAGAGATCACTGACAATGACGGCACATTTGCAATTGGCGAAAGATTGCAGTAGAGGGTATGAAAAGGCTGCTGAAATCTGGTTACAGGTAGATGCATTTAGGCAACACTTTGTATTCTCCTTATCAGGGCTAGGCTACAGTATTTTGCTGCCTCTGGCAGAAGCAGTCAATGCATCAAAGTTGATTGGACTGGTAGTCAAACTTTACTTCTGAGCTGGCAATGTGAACACTGCAATAGAGTCCTTTAACACATCATTTCTACAGTCAGAAACTTTCAATATGGCTGTCAATTAGCTTTGAACAGATATGTGTGAATGCACACATGCGCATATGCACACACACAAGCTCTATCAGGGTGTGGATTTCTAAACGTTTCTGAATGTTTTTTTTTAAAAGAATCTCCTGCAGAGAGACTGGTTTTGGTGACAGGGCTGTTAAAAAGGAGGTTTGGCACAACCCTGGTAAACCCAACACTCCATATCAGTTATTCAGGGGAAACTTTGGGTTCTGACCTTTTAGAAGGCTCCAAAGACTCTGCTGCCTGTCTTGCTTGCCAACACCACGATTCATGTTTTCCTTCCTGCTGAATTATTTTAACATGATGTGAATTTCCTCAACAGCACAAGCACCGAGTTGGGGGTGGTGGTCTTGCTTTGCTTTAGAGCAGGGGTTCCCAACCTTTTTACACTGTGGGCCTGACCATGCCCCCGAACAGCTGAGTGGGCCAGACCACGCCCCCAGAAGTGGAAGCAGGCACATTTATGGCTGTTGTAAATGTGGCCACTTCTCTCTTTATGACAGTCATGGGTGTATTTACGCATGTGCTGGCATGCTTTACGGCTGATGTAAATCCATCCACTTCCACTTCTAGGTGCAGTGGTGGCGGCACGGGCCACATGAATTGTCCTATGCGCCAAGTTCCACCTGCAGGCCATAGGTTGGGAACCCCTGGTTTAGAGGATATTCTTCTTCTTCTTCTTCTTCTTCTTCTTCTTCTTCTTCTTCTTCTTCTTCTTCTTCTTCTTCTTCTTCTTCTTCTTCTTCTTCTTCTTCTTCCATATCTGAATCTGAATATTGGAGATCCTCATATCGATCAACCATGAAGACTGTCCTGAGAATATAATGCAGTGACATTTCATCTGCCTTCCACATTGCAGCATGACACCTGTACCACTGATCCAATTCCATGTGTCACTTTCTGGTCCTGAGCCCTTTTGGCATGCAAAGTCCTCCTCAGCCCCAGGCTGGTATTGATGAAGCTGCTGCTCTCCATCAAGATGGATTCAAGTGGGATTTAATCCACTTGGGGAACGTCACCCTACCCTGTAGACTTCAACACCCAATGCCGTTAGTCCTTAGGGTTGTCAGGTCAATTAACTGCTGCCTAACACTCAACATTGAGTTGCTAGCAGTATGGTCTACTCTACTACCATGGAAGGATAACCTGGCCAGGCAGGGGATACTCTTAGTTGACACAAATACCTTTAGTTTGATTTTGAATTTAGTGCATGTCTGAAGCTGATTTGCAACCTGACACAATAAAGACCAGAGCCAAAAGGCTAGTGCAGATGGAATTGTGACATGCAATCAGGATGGTGAGAAACATAAATGAGGTAAGCTGGAATATTGGGGAAAGAAATAAAAGGAGAAAGGCATGAAAACAGGAGATCTACAAATAGCATATTATCATAATCTAAGCTAGAAGCTACAGGGATGTGCACCTGTATCTTTCATGTGCACACTTGCCGCTGGATAGAAAGCTGTGCCTGAAATACCAAAGTAAAAATAGCAGCTCTGGTCAACTACTTAGTTGGAGCAAGACTGAATGCATGCTTCTAATCCTACTTTCTTCTGCCCTTTTCCTTATCTTGGCAAATGTAAGTATCTCTGTTGCCAAAGAGTAAAAAACAAATGGCAGTACTGTACTGTATCAGTTTTAAGGAATGGAGAGAATTGAGCTACAAGTAATGTGAAATATAACAGATGGAGACAGTATAAGACCTATGGATTTAACATAAAGTTGTCTTGCTGTCAACTTGCTACATACCCATAGAGCAGGTGTGTTAGGGTGAAAGAACAAAGGATCTTTTCCGAAGTAAGTATTTCCAAAGTATAGGCTGTGTATCTAGTCTTATTTCTTCAGTCACAAAGGTTCAAAAGTTACTTTTGAAACATTGTCCATTTCCTTTTGGTGAATTCATTCTGCAATTCCTTTCACCTGACTTAGTGTGAGAAAGATTAGCCGGCAACATAAGGTTGCCATTGCCCAGGGTACACCCAATTGTGATTTGAAAATACCACAATCTTTGAGGAGACTCTTTTTGTGCACCCCTCTAAAGTAACTAAAACAGTACTCATTTCACCAACAAAGTAAACTTGTTTATGTTTATTCCATTACTTCTGAAATTCAGTTAATTAAATTCTTGTTTCAAAATATCCACAAGTACTATAGTTATAAGTAAACAATGTCAGTAACAAGTTAAAGCAATTGTATATTTAGTCTTTCTACAAAATAGTCCCTCCAGTCATGGCAGTCTTTCGGTGCTTTGCTGAAAAGTGTGTTATCTCTGAGGTTGCTGATTACAAAACAAAAGCTAGCTAATTGGACGTAGGTCTATAGAATGTGTTAGAATAAATTGGAATTATCTCCAGGTGAAAAATCAGTGTCTTGTCTAGAGAATCGTACATTGTTTGTACCTCACAGGTACCTCACAGGCTTTCTCAATGTTTTTGGGTCATCGGCCAGATCACTCCCCCACAGATGGCTGAGCGGGCCTGTCATGTGGTCCCAGTCAAGTTCTCATGCATATTCTCACATGTTTTGTGCATTTTCGGCAAATTCTCACGCAAAACATGCATTTTTGCAGCATTTTTGCATGTTTTCAGTGCTTCTGCCACTTGTAGTGGGCCGTAGGTTGCAAATGCCTGATAAAGATGGATAGATAGATAGATAGATAGATAGATAGATAGAGAGAGAGAGAATGAATTATTTTAACATGATATGAATTTCCTCAACAGCACGAGCACTGAGTTGGGTGTGTTTGCTTTGGTTTAGAGCACATATATGATTGCATGAGAAGAAATTTAGAGACTAATAGACTCTAAGAGTGAAATGATACACTCACTCTATACATAGTCTTGCCAGTCAGAATGGCCAGATTTGTTCAAGATGACATGCTTCATGAATTGATAAGTCATACTTAGCATGCCCTCCAAAGCTAACGAAAGCTTTGCAGTAGACAAAGATTCTTATATTTTCACTAGGGATGTGTATCAACATAAGACATGTTGCCCTTAACATCAGGAGGATGACAAAATAATGCTGATATAAAGTTCTCTAGAAGCACATCTTGTTTAACATTGCTATTATATTTGACATGTAGGTGGGATGAACTATGTGATTGCAAATTTTGTGAAAATAATATTTTCACAAAATAAAAAGAGGATTATCCATGCAGAATAAATGACGACATTTCTGTGAAAGTGCACAATTAGCTGAAATTGTTAACAAGACAAACAGCTGATCTAGCTGAAATTTTCCTTCCTGAGATATGGAACTAGAAAAATTTTACAGGAGAAAAACAGTCAAGTTTGCAGAGGTTCTGAAATTTGCTGTTGCACATTTTAATAATGTGGCTCACTGGAAGCTCCATTACCCTTGTTCCACAGCTTGTTCCACATCTCATTGTCAATCAATCGCTAGTTTTTAAAATCAAACCACTTCAATATAGCTGATTTGTGATCACTCTCTTTCATTCATTGGTACTTTAATGCTTACTGGGATCCATAGATCTGAACATTTCTGGGATCCCCTGCCGCCTCGAGGAACACCTGCGGCGGGGTGGAGGGAAAGACGCTGAGGGCCAGCACCATCACCAGTGGCGGGAACTTTAAATAGCCCCGGACCGACTGGGTTTCCTGCGCTGCCTCCCCTGCCGCCTCGAGGAACACCTGCGGCGGGACGGAGGGAAAGACGCTGAGGGCCAGCACCATCACCAGTGGCGGGAACTTTAAAAAGCCCCAGACCGACTGGGTTTCCTGCGCTGCCTCCCCCGCCGCCTCGAGGAACACCTGCGGCGGGGTGGAGGGAAAGACGCTGAGGGCCAGCACCATCACCAGCGGCGGGAACTTTAAATAGCCCCGGACCGACTGTAATGTATTTATTTGACTGTAATGTATTTATATTTTTATTATTATTTTTTTGAAGGTTTTGTTGACCACATTGATTGTATTATTCTTGTTATATTGTATGTATATTATGTTTTCTATTGCAACATTGTTAGCCGCTCTGGGTTGCTTCGGCAAGAAGAGCGGCATATAAATTTGAATTTAATAATTAATAATAATAGAGAAAGGATGGGTTATTTCCTCACACATTGTTTTTCATTCTTATTTGGAAAAGAAATTTACACATGGCTGATTGTACATTGGTTTTTACATGTACCACATGTGTATGTGTGCATGAAATCATAAAAGTTCAAGATTTGTAGATATTTTCACACTTTTTAGAAAAATCATTGGCTTAGGTTGCACTTGAGGGGGGGATACACACTGCTTAATTGTCTTCCCCCACAATGTCAAATTGGCCTGTTCCACCATACCTCTAACCCAGTGGTTTCCACACACCTCACATGGCGACTTCAATTCCCAGAAGCCTAAGTCAGTACAATGGCTAATTAGTGCTTTGGGGAATTGACTTATGCTTCTGGGAGTTGAAGTCCAAAAAAACAAAATACTGCTCTAGCCTATGTGAAGGTGTTTTAATTCCACTGTCAGGCTATTGAGAAAGACCTCCAGAACAGGAAGAGCTATAGTGTCGCCCATGTTCATCAACAGGGTCCCAAACTCCCTTTTGTACAAGGGACAACATCTTTTCTTGTCCTGGTTATCTTGCATCAAATGAGGCACAATGGACCTTTTTCTTCTCACTGCAAGGCAGCAAATACTGGTATCTCCTTCTTTCTCTCTGTGTGTTTCTTCTTAGGTTTTATGTCTTTAAAAGACCAAAAATTGTGTAATCCTCTAAAATTTGGGACTACAATGATTACTGCCCTTTTGTCAACTGCAAGAAAAGCACCACTATCCCTCCTCTCCTCCTCTTCCTCAACTCAACTCTTGCAAGGCCAAGAGATACACCTCAGATGATAAGCTTTGTGGGACTGCTACTGTCCTCCTTTCTTTTGCCCTGGTGAGTGTTGTAGGACCAAGGGTAATCCTTGGCCTAAATATGCTGGTAGGCAGTGGCAGCAGGAAGGAAAACAGGAATCGTGGTATTGGCAAGCAAGACAGGCAGCAGAGATATAATGGCAGTAGTGCATCCACTGCCACTCTTGGTGCTCTGCTCACATGTGTTTCGCCTTGGGAGAGATGTTGTCAGCTATAGTGATCTTAAAGGATGGGAAGCATGGGATTTAAGCTCCAGTCAGCATGGGAAACCATCTAGCCTCCCTTCCAAACACCAAGCCCCAAGATGACAGGTGTTACACTTTCATCAAGTGACCCTCTTAGAGTATATGTGCTAAAATGACTTTCTTTACCTTTCCTTCTCCCTCCTTTCTGCAACTTGAAAGTGCTATATAAATGATAAATAGTCCCAGGGACATGCCAGGAAAAGTGTGTGCTATAAGAGGGAAATTACATCATGCTGAGCGTGTAAGGCCAGGTTTTATGTGTTTACCTAAAATTCTTGTGTCAAGCTAAAAACAACAACTCTAGCTCTCCTAGGTTGTTGCGTTTCCCTCTAATCAAACAATTACAGGTTATCCTACAAGGCTTTAGTGATGTCAGCCATCTATCCACCCCCCCCCCCCAACACATTGTTTAGACATTTTGGAAGCATCGTACATTTTAAGTCAGCCTTCCACCTCTGAGACCCTGCAGATATGCAATACTACAGTTTTCATATTTCTTCAGCTGACTCCTGAATGATGAGAGCTGCAATTCTGGAGTAGGACTGAAATGGAGTAAGTTGACACAAATGAAGACAATATAAAAATGATTCAAAATGAGTGGATATCTAATTTTTTATTAGAGATTATGTTGTTGTTATGTGTCATCAAGTCATCACCAATTTATGGTGATTCTATGAATGAACAATCTCCAAAATGTCAGGGAATTGCAATGGCTGTCCAGAGCTACAGGCAAGGAAGCAAATATCAAGGCAAGCAACACTGGAGTAGGAGAAAGTTTGTTTGTTTTTTGGTACATGAATTGGCCTTAAAGCCTGCCCATCCATCTTCATGTATTACCCACTGGAACAAACCAGGCCTCAGTGGCATGAAGGCATTGATCCAAAAGATATGATGGCATGATGGGCTCAAGTGAACATAATCACAGGTTCTTTGCCTGATCCCCTCAGTCTTGCTCTTGGCTTCTCGGTAAGTCAACGCTGGGGGCACCATGCCGTTTGAAGCAAAGGAAGGAATACTGCATCAAATGATGATTCAAGAGCATTCTTGCAGCAACAGTTATTCAAAGGCTACTTTCATGAAGTTTTTGACCCTGAAATCTCAAAGAATGAGATGCTATTGACTTGGTAATTCTAATTATAAAATATAACCTGCATTCTGAAGACTTCCTTATAATAATAACATTTGAGTATTTGGAAGATGAGCAAGAACATAACCTTTTCCCCTGATGCAAATTCTCACAATTCCTTTTTCAGAATTTGAAATCTGCAATAAGCAAATTGAGGGCAAATAGTCCAGGGGAACAACTTGTATTGGAGAGTATTGCCAACAAGAGGTGATAGAGAGTATTTGCTGCAAGAAGTGATAGAAAAGATTGTAATCTCCATTCCAATTTCACATAGAGGGGAATCTGGTGATTGCTGGCACAGGAAGAGCATCTAACACTATGCATGACAGCAGTAAGCTGGTTAAGCAAAGTAGGATACGTTGTGTGATACCTCCAAACAGAGGAGGGTACAGAAAAATTGTCATGTTCCTTGGCCACATGTTCTCATTTCAAGATGATAGTTCTCCATTTGAAATACTGCCAGAAAACAATCCTCCTTTTGAATGTCCTTTTTGGATCAGAGTCTTACTTAAAAAATAAAGAACCATATAAAGGGAGTACACAGGCTTTGAAGTTGCCCATTCATGAAGCCAAATTGGGAGACATATAAATATCTTGGTCACAGTCTTCCCTATTCATGTAAGAAGCACAGTAAATCTATTTATATTGCAATAATCATGTCTACATTTAAATGAACATGTGCAATTTTAGACCAAACCCTACACAAAGACAAACTCCTTCCTGCCACTTCTTTATATGAATGCCTCATTTCTGTGTGTGCAACATTTCAGTGAACACACATTTGGAAAGATGTGCTTACTGGGGTGATATATAAGTGCTATGCAATTCTGCGAACTCAGTAGACTGACCTGGACTAAACTATGTATGGTGAAACGACTTACCTGTGTGAAGAGGCTGCCAGATTTCTGCCAGTACTGTTTTTCAGTGGAGTTTATGTTTTTATTTATAAATGATCAAACTTTCAGTAATCTGGTGATTCCTACAAGGATGAACCATCACATTCCCTCTGGCATTTACCGTGATGGCTTGCCCTGTAGAAACCATAACATATACAACTGGTACATTTCCATTAGTGTTGAGTTTTGAAAATGCCGATGCACAATTTGAGACTGAAGTGTCCTCTCTACCACTAAGTATGAGCCATCTACTATAGTAAAACTCTTTTTGGAAAAAAAATCTGAAAAGCAAGATTTTTTTCCAGTGAGGAATTCTACATCCATATGTATTATGTAACAATTAGCAATGATCTAATGGATGATTATTGGGAGCTGTTCTTGTTCCTATTTCTGTTGTTCAGCTTCTCTATCAACCAGTAATTATGAATCATATCTTTAATTAGCTGCTGCTTTGCAAAAACATATGAAAGCCAAGGGCATAAAGTAATTGGCATAAAAAAGTTTTCCTAATTAATTTATCTGTCCATGTGAGTAACCAGGACTGGAGTCAGGGGAACATTTGTAACTCTAGGAAAAGCAGCTCTAGAATTCAGTGTCAAAGGAGATACATATTTGTGATTATTTTTTTAAAGGGAAGTCAAAAAAAGAGAACAAGAATAAGAATTACATTAGTTGCACTGAGACAGCCTGACACGTTTGTTCAGAGCAGAGCAAAAAAGTTCTTGTTGATCCTATTCATTTTCATCATACTCTCTAGTGAGAATTTCAAATCTCCCTGGCTGCTTTCCTCATTTTACATTGTAGCAGTAATCAACCATATTAAGCAATTCATTAAACAGCCCCATTGACCACGGGGAGTGCTGCAGCTAACATTCATTAAGTGCTACATCCAACAATCCAGCTATGAAATACTGAATCCAGACTTTTGTCTTTTTGTGTTAGGATGCAACCCAACAAGGCAGTACTGTATGGGGCTTTCACAAACTATTAAATTCCCAGTTCTTGCCAAGCTAGCAGTTTGAAAGCAAGAACTTGCAAGTAGATAAATGGGGACCACTTCAGTGGGAAAAGATCTTGGGGACATGAAAGGAGCCTCATGTGGGTGTCCCCTGAGCAGAGTACCTCCAGCAAAAATCCTTTCAAACCAAAAAGCACCTGTGTGTGCTTCTGACACAATTTAAAAAAATTTCTAGACCTCTCCAGCAAGGGTTTTATTTTGGGTAGTCAGGAACAGGGAGCTGTTGCTTGTCTTCCAGACAACACATTTTAATTTACTACATGCATCTGTTAACTCGGGCTACCTTGTGTGTTTTAGATAGTCTGGCTAAGTTAATGATTGCAGTTCTTAGAATTCTCCACCAAATTTGGTCAATGGTCACACTGACTGGGGAATTCTGAGAATCATGGTCTGAACAAGATGTCCACACAGGCTTAAAACTTTCTCTTTGGATTGTTTTGGGTATGGTTTGGTGTGAACCAAATTACAGCACCCACCCAGGTTTTTACTTTGAACTCTCCATCCTGAACTTTTTAAAGCTGTCCCACTTATTTCTGGCACAGGGCTGCAGGTTTTTGGGTTTAGAGACTAACTCCCTTAAAGAGCAGAATTTTCTCTGAATGGTCACCTTGCTTAACAACTAAAACCAACTAAAAACTCACTTAACAACTAAATTGTGGTTCACAATCCCCCCCTCCCCGCCAGAAGTCACAATTCGTCACTTATAATGGTGTTTTGCTTAGAGAGCAAACTCGCTTAAAGAGCAATCCCGTGGAACACATTATGCTCTTTAAGCGAGGTACCACTGTACTTTCACCCTTTATATATATAACTTTTCTTTTATATACTATATACTAATGCTATATATTCCATAATTCTTTAAACCAAACATACAGCTCAAATTGACAATCTATTTTCCATTTTTAAACAATAAGTAGTCTCAAAGTTGTTACCATTATAATAATCAAATCAAATCAAATGTTATCTTTATTATGGTCCAAGACCAGCCTAGAACAACAAAGGGAACAGAAGTTAAAATGGGGATACTTAAAATATATCAAGAGACAAAAGTTAAAATTAGGGTGCTTAGAAGGGAGCATTTCTTCTCAGAGTTAAGGAATAGTAAAATTAGTACATAGATCAATAATGTTACAGCTGTTACTAAACCCATGCTGTAGCGCTAGTAGTTTAATTGGCTGAAGGTCCTGGCAGGATTGTTTTTCTGATTTTACACGCTGCAGCGCAGAACCTGCCAGTGTTGTGGGTGAAGGTGGACTTTTCATCAGATAGCAGCCAGTGCGTGTATGTGCTGTTTGTCTGGCAGAGCAGTGGAGATATGAGCTTGTTCTGGATGTCTCTATAAAAAGAACAGAACTTGTTCTGTGGTTTCAGTTTCTCCAGTGTCACAGGGGCATAATCTTTCTGTCATTGGTGTCTTTTGGAACTTCCCCTGGAGAACTGCAGAAGGGAGAGCGGGCTAGTGTAAATGCCCTTTGATGACTTGGTGTCCCAAGTTGGAGCAGGTACAAGGACAGGGCAACAATGTGTTTCCAAGACTCTGGAGCCAAGAAGGTAGGGCCCTGGCTAGGTCTTTTTGCCTTTCCATGTCTAGTGTTCTCTGTTTGATGGCCTGTTTTGCCTGGTTGTGGCTCATGCCCCGTATGCAGTGATGGGATGTAACAGTTTCGCACCAGTTTGCCAGAACCGGTAGTAACTTTCCCCAGTGTTCCAGAGAACCGGTAGCAGCTTTTTTTCTTTTTGGGGGGGGGAACCACCTTCGGGGCTTGCCTTTTCACTGGTTCCCCCACTGCGCATGCACACCTACAGTGCTTGGCATGTATGCATGGCCTCCTTGCTGTCCTCCCAAGCGAGTAGGAGGAAAAGAAGCTGCTAGCCTGAAGCTCCCTATAGCCTGCTCCCCAGGGTAAGTGACTCACCTTTGGATGTGGTGTGTCTGTGTGTATTTTAATGTGTATTTAATACCTTTACCTATATAGACGTACTACCACAGTTCCTAAAAAGGCCTGGCAGCCTGGCTTGGGGTTTTTCAGCAAAGTCTTGGAGTTACCTCATCAATAAGCTACACCTGTGCTGTTTCAAGTGCTGTTCCAATTGGAGAACCCTTAAGGAGATACAGCTGTTTGACATTTACATTAAGGCATATTATCCTAGAGAACTGGTTAGGCAAAGACTTAGTACCTAACTTCTTTAACTGTTGAAAAGTGCCAAAATGAAGCCATCTTGTGGTGAGTTCATTCTGTAGTTCCTTCCACCTGACCTAGTGTGAGAAATATTAGCCAGAATAAGCTTTAAGCTCTGGTTTAAAAGCTCTGGTTGATTTGTGTTTGGGGTGGGTGGGTGTATTTTAATGTATTTTTATTTAATTTATTTATGGGGTATTTCAGAAGGATGGTTATCCCTAGACTAACCACCCCACATGGGATCCCCTATCCCTGGAACCCCACACTTGTCCTGCCAGCCATGTCTTTAAGCTCTTCCGGAAGGACAGGAGCTCTGTCCGCAGGCGCAGCTCAGTTGGGAGGAGGTTCCAGAGGGCCGGGGCGAACACGGAGAAGGCCCTCTTCCTGGTGCTAGCGAGGCGAGCATCCCTAGCCGATGGAACAACAAGAGAGCCCCTCCGATCCGTCCTGGTGGGACGGACAGATGTTCTTAGGGTGACGCGGTCTCTTAGGTATCCTGGCCCACTACCATATAGGGCTTTAAAGGTAATGACCAGCACCTTGAATTGCACCCGGAGACATACTGGCAACCAGTGCAGCTCCCGAAGCAGTGGTGAGGCCCGAGCATAACGCCCGCGTCCCATCACTACCCGGGATGCCGCGTTTTGGACCAGCTGCAGTCTCCGAATGGTCACCAAGGGCAGCCCCATGTAGAGTGCATTACAGTAATCAAGTCTGGAGGTGACCAAAGCGTGCATGACCATGAGCAAGGCGTCCCGGTCTAGGAGCGGGCGTAACTGGCGTATTACACGAAGTTGTGCAAAAGCCCTCCTAGCCACGGCTGCCACCTGCTCTTTGAACAGTAGCCGTGAGTCCAGGAGGACCCCCAGATTACGCACCGGGTCTGTCTGGGGCAAAGCTGCCCCATCCAGAACCAAAGCTGGCAACTCCCGTGACAACGCAGGGCCCCTTACCCACAGCCACTCAGTCTTGCTGGGATTCAGCTGTAGCCCGTTTTCCCCCATCCAGACCTTAACAGCCTCCAGGCACCTGGAGAGGACCTCCACTGCACCGCCTGGGTCCCCATGGGCTGAGATGTACAACTGGGTATCATCAGCATACTGATGATACCTTACCCCGTGGGAACGGATGATCTCACCCAGCGGCTTCATATAGATGTTAAATAGGAGAGGAGAAAGTACCGAGCCCTGAGGCACCCCATATTGCAGGGGCCTAGGGCTGGACTTCTCCTTCTCCAGGCACACCGACTGGGTCCTGTCCCTCAGGAATGAGGAAAACCAGGACAACACAGTTTGGCGCCAGATTGGGTTTCTGCGCAGGCGCAGTTTATTGGAGCCTTTTCGGCTCCGTTTCTCTTTAACTGCCTGCCGGTCGGAGTGGAAACCGGTGCTTCCGTGACGCAACGGGGGAGGTCCGGTACCATTTTCGAAACAAGGGTAAGTCGAAATTCCCCCTCCCTAAATGAGATTGCCGCGCAGAATGCGGGATAGTTGGCCGCCCAGCCCTTATTGCCTCTTTTTTCTTGCAAGTTAATAACCATTTGTAGTCCTTTTTGAGGTTTAGGAAGCAGTGGAGGGACTGTATGATGGAAAGGCCAACATTGTCTCTGTGTGAGAATTAAGCATTGGTAAGCTTTTTCTTGCCCTCCAGCTTGGAGGGGTGTGTGGCTGCCTTGATAAGAGGGTTGTTTTGTGGCTTAGAAGTTGGTGGCTTTCCCAGATTATGTTTTCATAGGTTGTCAGATAATAGGTCCTGTCGAAGTTTCTGCATGGGTTGTTCCATTAGCAATTTCCCCATCTTCTTGTTGAGGTGTTGGGACCATCTGATGTGGCATTTGCCTTATCCTGGTGGTAGGATGGGTAGAGGAAATTGTTTCTCTAGATGGAGTTGCCCAGTAAAGAGCATAAATTGTAAGTAGATAGATGTGGATTGACTTCAGACTTCTTGCCAGGGGAATAAATAAATATATACCCAGCACAGGGAAATCTCCTCAAAGCCCACAGCTGGAAATTATCACAAAACAAATGTGAGATATGTGCTCAGTACAATAATCAATTCTTTCTTATTCCTCTCTATCGATTTATTTCCAAAACCCATTAATAGGATACATCTCTAATTTTATAGACAATATTTGGTTAATTTCTTCAAAACCTCTTTTCCTGATTTCTTTGATGAATTTACATTCCCACCATAAATAAAGATATGTCCCAGTCTCATTTTTACCTTTCCAGCATTTTTTCTTATACTTAGAAACATAATAGCTTAACTGTACCGGAGTCATATACCATCTCCATATTATTTTGCAACAATTCTACATTAACTCTGACCAACACATTTTTCAAGATTCTTTTCCCCCAAATTCTATCCTATTCTTCTTCTTTAATTCTAATCCTTAAATCCATTCCCCAAATTAATTTTAAAGCTTTCTGCACATCTCAACCCTCCATTAATAACTTATAGATCTTACTAACTAGCCCCTTGGTCAGAGTTTCCTTCCATTGCATTAACCAAAATTTAGTCCAAATGTTTCCTATTTTAAAGATAATAAAACAAACTGAACCCTACAATTCAGCGGGGAAGACAATGGTGACTGTGCTGGAATGAAAGTCCAAGCCCTAGGACAATGCATGACAGCTTCAAATTGATCTTGAGCCATGGTTTCTAACACAGGGCACATGCCCCATAGGGGGGCTCTTCGGCTTTGAGATGAGCACTGAACCCTAGAGTCAGATACAACTTGCTTTTGAGCAAGGGAAACCTTTACCTTTACTAATGGCCTTTTAGGATTCCTCCTTGTGAACAGGACTTCACTTTTTGAATAATAAGAATTGTATGTCATGGAGGGAGGGGAGGATTTTAGAGATGCTTAGGTGGGGCATGTCCAAAAAAAGGTTGGAAACCACTGATCTTCAGCAAGGGATGCTCAACTCCAAAGGTGTCCTAGTTGGGATTCAAATATCTCACTTTTAATAGATGTTTTTCTTATGAGAGCCTGAAATCAATGGTGCTGACACATAGATAACACATTCTAGTCACTATAATCCATTAAAACTAAAACATAATACTATTGCTTATTATCAATACCTTTAACAAAACCTTTTAACAGAAAAATAATGTGGAGAGTCACTTCACTTGAAGGGTCCAGAGATTCAGAAAATTGAGCAGTGATTATGCAAATACATCAAGAGTCACAAATTTTAATTGGCCATTTTAAATGCCATTTGAGGTTGAATGAAAGAGATGACAGAGGTTGAATGAGAGAGGTGACATATTTTAAATCTTTAAAATATATTTTCCTGATAATGCTGCACTTTTCTAGGTAGACAAGATACATTGATGGTATTATGTGCACCATGCTTGGTAGATGCATTGCCGTTTTGCTATGTCACTTATCATTTAATCTAAAAAGGAAAAGCTGCAGTAACCCACTGGATGACAGATGTGGGGAAAGAAGGACAAAAAGACTAGGAATGGAAGTGTCAGTAATTAAACAGGGGACAAATTGGAGCAATCCAAACACTAGGGTGAATCCCTATTACAGGAGAAAAAAACATGGTGTGGATGGAAGGGTCATTCAATAGATGTTCTAAAGATAAAAATCTTTTCAATGTGAGCCAGACTGCTTCAGATTCTCCCATGTGGACATGCCCTAAGTTAACCCTGCCAACCTTTAATTTTAGGCATGGGAAATGTTGACTGTTTAAAACAATTATCTCTCTAATTCTATGGAACCCATATGTTCTATACGGAGTTTGCACAATGGTAATTCTACAAAGTTCCGTGAAGCTTACTTCCAGTTTCTTCTTCTTTTTCCATGTCTAGGTCACACATAAACCTGGCAAAATGAAGCCACCATCTGCAGTTACTTTTGCCTGACCTAGTGTGAGAAAGATTAGCCAGCAACAGAAGGTTACTGTTACCAGGGTACACCCGACTGTGTTTCAAAAATACCACAGTCTTTGAGGAGGGTCTTTCTGTGTACCCTTCCTTCCAAGTAAGCAACTATAAAACAGAAGACTTAATGGCTACATGTTCAAGATTTGCATATTGAAAGTAAAAATCTGTTTGAATAAACTAAGTTTGTTTTTTAATGAGTTGAGAATATTACAAGTTATGTAGGGCTCTTGGGGTAATGATCACTTATCAGGCTCCTTGACCCAACAGATGCACCCAAAGTAAAACCTCTTGGGCTGAATCCAACATTTAATCCCAATCAGAAACTCCCCCATATAATAAATGGGACTTATTGTTAAACCATTTAAATCCCATCGATTTAATAGATCCACTCTAGGTAGTATTAATAGCTAGTTTCAGCCCTTTAAATTCCACTGGCTTCTGTGAGTGAGAGTAATGTGCTTAATGTCCCTCATAAAATAAAGGAAACAACCGTTTTCCTCTGCCAAATGACTTAGGCAACATTTAAAAGCAATCAGAGTGAGTAGTATTTTTCTTTTCAATCTTTTATCAAGAAATTTTGCACTCCTTCAAATAAAACAAAAGATGCCAGCTCAAGTCTAAATCTATAGCTGTGTTTCTTATTTGACATACATGAAACCAACCTATAAAATCTACACTGGTCTATGGCTTGTTTTTGTAATTTTTCTGTGTGAAGGTGGGGTCTAGACACAATGCTGGAATGTTGCCTGTGATGTCAACTAAGGATGAGCACAATTTCTTATCTGGTGTCATGAGGTCTTCCCACAGTGACAATAGGAGCATTTGATACACTTCACATACTGGTGTTTTTAATATTTTACCTACCATCCATACAAATGCTGCAAGTAACACAACGAGCAATGGAGAGATCAATGCTCGGAATCTCATTTTGCAATAAAGTAAAAAAATGAGGGTTTCAGGCAAAGATCACTGCTAAAAGATGTAGTGACAGACTATCTGATGAACAAATTAAAATGGGCTGGCTATGTTGCATGCACAAGTGACAACAGATAGAGCGCCAGAATAATGAATTGGTGTCCAAGAGATCACAAAAGCCCTAAGGGAAGACAACCTCAAAGATGGGAAGATTTTCTCAAGAAAAATGTTAGACCAACATGGAGAAGAACTGCCAGGGACAGATCGTTATGGACAGAAGTTGTGCAGAATGTTGTTGCGGAGACATCTACTCATACAAGGACTCCTCACTGAATAATGACTCCAAGGTATCCATACAACATTCTTTTATCTCATGTCATTCAGTGCTTTTCCATGTGATTTTCTATTCCTTTTCATTCCCCCTGAAATCATTTTTTTGTACTGTACCAGTTGTTTTCTTGCCTGCCTGCCTGCTTATTTATTTATTTATTACAGTTTTATACTGCCCATCTGGGATATTTCCCACTCTATGTTTTGACACTATACTGCAGTGATGGCTAACCTTGGCACTCCAGGTGTCCCTGGACTTCAATTACCAGAAGCCCAAGTCAGATCTCTTGCTGATCAGGGCTTTTGGGAATTGAAGTTCAAGAACACCTAGAGTGCCAAGGTTAGCCATCACTGCTATACTGCTTTGCCCAAGAAAAGCAATTAAACTGTATTTGGAGAGGAAGAGCAGACCAAAAGAAGACTGGTTAGAAAGGAAAAATTGATAGCAGAAGAGAGGGCACCAGGATCATGTGCCTTTTTGTAAGAGATGGGAAGTGGCCAGGCCTGAGAGATATGCAAAACTGATAGCAGCAATGCTACTACTGCTGACATACAGTTGCAATGGAAAAGTAGCATTGAAGGAAGAATCTGTGTTTTTAAAAAGTTGATAGAGTTCCAAAATTCATTTGCAGATGGCTGGATTCCACCCCTCCCTTTGACAAGTAGACTAGTTGACCTGTTCATCTGTTGCTGGCTTAGTGTTGTACTCCATTTTGGACTGGTTGCAAAATCTCGCAACCAGTCCGAAATGGAGTATAACACCAAGCCAGCATCATATGCAAGAAAAAATTATGTGGATTGCATTGATTTCCTGTTTAGTTCTTGTTAAGCCTACTGAGCACTAAAGACTTGTCCTCACTGAGTGTATTAGGTAGCCAATACACCAGCCAACAAGGGAATATATTCAATCAGCATTAGAATTTCATGGGTTTACTGTCCATTTAATGTCTTAAGTCCATCAAGTCCCAAAGACTTGAACCCCCATTTTAGACAACATACCAAAGCAAAGCAATCACACTTATATACCACCCATAGCACTTTAGTGCACTCTCTGGGCAGTTCACAAATTAATTAGCAATTTGCCCCAAACATGCTGGGTACTCATTTGACCAATCTTGGAAGGCTGAGTCAACCTTGATCCGTGGCCAGGAGCCAACTCACAACCTTTTGGTTGCAGGACAGCAATTTATTCACTGTGCCACTGGAGCTCAGGGGAGATGTGGCCCTACATTCTTTCCACACCATCCATCAGTATTCACAATGTAGATGCTATCTTCTTCCCAAGATGGCATGTGTTTGTAAACCTGGCCAATTATGAAATTCTGGGGACTGTTCTGCTGTGCTATGCTGTACAGATGCTTCAGTTTGTGACTCTCTTTCTCTCTCACACACAGAGTTCATAAAAATTTCTGCATCAGAGGCTAGCATGCTCAGTTCATATTTTCTTGACTCTATTTTACCATGTGCCCTTTTTAAATAGCTAGTCAACTGATTCTTTTATTAAGAATCGTCTCTCTTATAAATTATACTGTTGATTTCCAAGACCTATGAGTTAATTCTTATTATATGAATACTTGGGAAAGCACTTATTAGGGAAACGGTCCTAGGGGTATATATCTTGCCTTTTTCTCTCTCCTTGATTCCTTCCCCCAATAGGAGATTTATGCAGAATAACATTGGAAGAAGTGGTTCCTTGCATACACAAAACTGCTGTTGCTGCTTATTAGCATCTGAAGTTGTCCCCTCCCAACCCCTTTCCATTCTAAATAATGGCAGTAACTATAGAACTGTTCCAAACTTTATGAGGATGGCCTAAGTTTGCACCTCAAAACAATGATTTGCTTTTCAAAAACTGACAAGTGACATGAAAAAGTTCTATTTCAAATGAAAATTGGGAGAAATTATTCTTTGTAATTTGGGATTTAGTTCCTTCAAAGACTTTAGAATGATGTAGAAGAACCAATAAATTAACTCTGCAATTGCAGGAAAAATAGCTAATTTGGTTCAGCTCAGTAGTCCTATGCAAACTGATTCCTATATCTTTGGTACTTAGGTGCAATATATTATGGACCTGATTCTTCAATTTGCATAGTGTTTGAGGAGGCAGAGTAAAGGTTAAAGAGAAACTGTGAGTGTTTTTATTTAACATAAACAATGAATAATAATCTTGAGAATAGTTTAGCAATGGCAAATGATAGAACCTCTGGCCTCTACACCAGAAGTGATCTATGGAGCTAGGCCAGTGATGGTGAACCTTGGCACTCCAGCTGTTCTTGAATGTCAATTCCCAGAAGCCCAAGTTTCTGTGAATGCACACGAATGGGTTTACTATGCACAGTAAACCCATTTGTGTGGATTCACAGAGACTTGGGCTTCTGGGAATTGAAGTCCAAGAACACCTGGAGTGCCAAGGTTCCCTCTCACGGGGCTAGAGGTAATCCATCCCACTTGCTTCCTTGCTGAAGCTATTCTATAATTAAAATTTTAAGCCCTTTTAAGGATAAGCTGCTATGGGCCATGTAGGAAAAGTGTCTGCCAGAAACGGATAGGGAAACCGTTCTGACCTTTTCATATTTTTAGTACATTTGTTGTCTTATTTAATATATCACACTATTAACATATCATAACAGTTATTTACATGCCTAAGTAAGATCTGAGAGGGAGAGGGGACAACCCCTGGTGCTAAAATCAACAGCCTTGCACAGAGCTCCTTTTTCCAAACAGAGGAAGGTAGGCTATAGTATTGCATTTTCTCATTCTCTTTCTTTCTTTCTTTCTTTCTTTCCTCCCTCCCTCCCTCCCTCTGTACTGGCATATTTTACTTCCACTTCTGGGAGCGACAAGGGTGGCGTGGGCTGGATGAATAGTAGTAAACCCATTTGTGTGGATTCACAGGGGCTTGGACTTCTGGGAATTGAAGTCCAAGAACATCTGGAGTGCCAAGGTTCACCATCACGGTCCTAGATGTTCCTCAGGGATGTTGCCCAGGCTGTAAATTTCACTTGTATGAGGAAAAAAATGAGGATAAACTGTAGTTCACGCCTGAGGATATATATGGTCTGAGGGCTTGTGTTGTCAATGTATGAGACATATTCAGTGGTGGGTTGTCAAAAAATTTACTACCCCACCATGATGTCACCACAGTGTGGGCGGAGCTAACATCATGACATCATGATGTCGTGGGTGGAGCTAAAGAAAATAAAAATAAAAAAAGTGAAATAAAATAAAAATAAGCACGCGCGCACACACCCACACACCCCTCAACCCACTCACCCACCTGTAAATAAATAAATTAAATAACTAAATAAAATAAAAATTACATTAAAATAAACCCACCCACCCACCCCAAACACAAATCAACCCACCCACCCCAAACACAAACCCATCACTTACCTGTTAGAATAAGTGCCTGGGCAGCACCATGTTGCAAGATGGAAATGTTCATCGTACCAGTTCTCTAGGATAATATGACTTAATGTAAATGTAAAACAGCTGTACCTCCTTAAGGGTTCTCCAATTGGAACAGCAATTGGAACAGCACAGGTGTAGCTTATTGATGAGGTAACTCCAAGACTTTGCTTAAAAACCCCAAGCCAGGCCACCAGGCCTGCCAACCGCCAGGCCTTTTTAGGAACTGTGGTAGTACGTCAATATAGGCAAATGTATTAAATACACATTAAAATACACACAGACACACCACATCCAAAGGTGAGTCACTTACCCTGGGAAGCAAGCTATAGGGAGCTTCAGGCTAGCAGCTTCTCTTCCTCCTCCCCACTTGGGAGGACAGGAAGGAGGCCATGCATATGCACCAAGCACTGTAGGCGTGCATGGACACCAAGTGCTTGGCATGTATGCGCAGTGCGGGAACCAGTGAAAAGGTAAACCCAGAAGGTGGTTCCCCCCAAAAGCTGCTACCGGTTCTCTGGGACATTGGGAAAAGTTACTACTGGTTCTGGCAAACTGGTGAGAACCTGTTACATCCCATCGCTGGGCATATTACAATTTTCTTCTCTCCCAATTAAACTTGGGCTCTTTGTGGGGAATAGAGAAACTAGACCTACTGGTCTAGAAATGGTCTAAAATTAGCTGTGGAGAACTTGTGACCCTTCAGATGCTGTTGGACAACAAGAACCATCAGGTTCTACCTGAATAGCCAAGAGCAAGGGGTATATGAAAGAGGCATTATGACCATTACTGGATGGTGAAATTCCCCCTTCCTTGGTCTAAAATTGTGGTTGCTCCTTGCTTCATGAAGTTGTTGGTCACAACCATGTGAATGAGATAGAATTCCTCCCTCCCTCCAGCACAGAGTTCGCTCTATCCCTCTGCGGCGTGGATGGCAGCATGTTGAGTTTGGGCACTTTGTCTCTGAAAGGTTCACCATCACTGCCATAGGGTTTATCACCCAATAAGCCTTCCCCTTTTCACTTTTCTTCATTGTGGCAATCCTATTACAATCACTGTGTGGCACAGAGATAAATCAATGGACTTAATACACATAACTCTGTATTGGAGTCAGGCCCAGCTTTTTAAATGTTATGCATTTTCTATACTATTTTCCCCCCCTTGCATCCAGCCAATTGACATTGCAATCCTTGATCTACAATTTACCCCACACCACACAGTCATATCCCTCCCCTGAGGCTTCAGCCTTTATGGTACCAACATTGCCTGAAAGTACATAAAAACCTCCTGGCCTCAAACCAGAGAAGACCTAAATGCCAGACAGTAAGGATAAATTAAAGTGACATGGTCTCAGCAGTGGAAATTAGTGGAACTCTTCTAATTGCATTGTCTAGTCTGAATGATGGGATACTTAATTCTTCCACATCCCAGACAATTGCTTTATACCAACATGAGCTCTGGGAAAAAGGCAGATTCTGGAGACATATGGAGTGGTAGATGGAGTGGAAAAATAAATCAGAGGTTCAAACAGCAAAGGATAAAAATGTTTTATCTGCATTGTTACATATGTGTTATTGTTAATAGCACCAATAAAGCTCCTTCTGTCCAGTTTTGCCTTTAAATCAGATCATCAAACTATTATGTTGAAGAAAGGTGGCTTGGACTGTATTTATTGTGGCTTTAAAGCTAGAGCAGGGACACTCTGGGTGAGAAGGTTATGTATTCCAGCAGTTTAGTGGACAGATGCCTACATATGAGGTCCCGAGAGATGCAGCTCAAAACAGCAGCATGTTCTGTTCCATCCTCTTACAAGGACTTCAGGAAAAAAAGGCCTCACAACTAGCATGGGTTCTTATACCTATTTAACCTCTTGCCCCAAGAAGCAAAGAGCATCTGGTTAAGTGGAGAGTAAAAGCACAGCTACTTTTCATTATCAAGGTTTATAGCCAGAACGTATGGGAGCCATAGCTGCCAAGTCTGGGTTAAATGCCTGTTGCCTTCACTGCCTGAGGCCATCTAGCGTGTTTAGAAATGATTAAGTACTGCAGCCTAGAGAGGACCTGTCCTGAGCGTTCATCTCTGACTTTCAGCAGAAAGGAGAGGCTGGCAGTGACAGAGGCAGATGGATGAGTCTCATTAGTATGGTGAGGCAGCAAACCAGGCTGTTTTCACGGAGCTGTCTAAGAAGAGAGAAAGAAAGGGAGGGAGAGAGAAGAAATTAAAATAGGGGCTGAGAAAGCCAATGAGCAAGTGTTTTAACTCTGTGGTACCTGGCATCCTCTGAAGCAAGTTATGTGTTTGCCAGGGTATCCTTTTCCTTCACATACAAGGGAAAAGACTCATATTTCCCAGCTGGCCTTTAGCCATTCATTTTGGTTACTAATAAAAAAGAAACAGTTAGGTGCTCACCATGTGGAAAATATTTTAGATCAGGGATTCTCAACCTATGGCCCACAGGCCAGATCTGGCCCATAGCATCATTTCATGTGGTCCATGTCACTGCCATCGCCACCACCGGAAGCAGAAAGTGGATGCATTTACGGCAGCCATAAATGCATTTATGACAGCCACTGACATGTTTTACGGCAGTGTTTATGGTGGGAGGAACCACCAGTCCGGCCCCCTCAGCTGTTTGTGGTGTGTGGTCTGGCCCGTGGCTTGAAAAGGTTGAGAAACCCTGCCTTAGATTCACACTAAATCTAAAAAAGTGTATTTTTTGCTGATCTATATCTATCTATCTATCTATCTATCTATCTATCTATCTATCTATCTATCTATCTATCTATCTATCTACATACCCACACTCACAGCAGCAGACACATTTTCTTATAGTCTTTCTGCCATGGCTGTGTCCTCTTACTTACGAGCCCATGCAGAAACTCAGTTGTCAATTACTAAAGATAACTAGCCCCATAGTGGTACTAGTAATGGTGGTGATTACAATGTTGGTGTTGTGTTGTAAAGAAAGCATTAGTTTGGAGAGTACCACATTGGCACAGAAAAGTAGTTTATATCAAGACTTCAAAATTATCCTAAAATCACATGTCTAGTATGATTTTGGAAGGGTTCTGTGTAGTAAGGCTGTGTGGCTCAGCTAAAGTAGCTATGTCTCAAAAAGTAAAGGAAGAGTGAATAATTAACAGGGGAAAACACTAGATGGTTCCTTATAGTCTAATCTTAGAGAAGGACAATTGTTTCAGTCATGTTCTATGACTCCAGCCATGGTATAAACTCAGACTCAGAGGCTGAGAGACCTGTGGAGAAGACATCCAGATGACTTGAAATCAGAGACGAGGGAGCTAGAGATACCACAGAGATGGCCAGACCCAACAACCCTGAACAAAGGCCTCCATCCAGTGATGGGCTGTTACTGGTTCGGACCAGTTCGCCTGAACCAGTAGCGCCCATCCGAAGGGGATCACTGGGGGGTGGTAAACCCCTGGGTGATCGGTTCAGTTACCTCCCTGGGCCCCCTCCAGAAGTGTATTTCTGGGCAGCCAAAATAGAAAAAATAGAAGTGTGCATGCATCAAATGGAGGTTTGACGCATGCGCAGTTCCAGGCAACCATTTTGGCTCCCTGGAAAGGAAAGGTGCAGGCAGCGCCTGGAGAAGTGGCAGCGGTGGTCTTTCCTCATTGTGCTGCACCACCAGGCTGCCGCTGCGCTTTGCCACAGTGGTGGTTTGCCACTGCGCTGCCACACTGCCGCGGTTCCTGCCTGCCTGCCTGCTTGCTGCCTGCCTAGTAACTGCCTGCCTGCCTGCCTAGTGCCTGGTCCCTGACCCTAGGCCAGGTAAGTGACAGGTTTGTGTTTGGGGTGGGTTGATTTGGGTTTGGGGTGGCTGGCTGGGTGGGTTGATTATTTTAATGTTAATGTGTATTTTTATTTAATTTTTATTGATTTTATTTTTTTCTTTGGCTCCACCCACAACATCATGACATCATGACATTGGCTCCGCCCATGACATCATGATGTCATGACGTTGGCTCCGCCCATGACATCAGCTCCGCCCATGGTGGGGTAGCAAAATTTTTGACAGCCTATCACTGCCTCCATCCCTGCAACAAAAAGCCCACATCCTAGTTCAGGATCCAGTGCAGAAGGTATTGTCCTTCTTAAAACAGCACCAGTAGCAGGTCTGGAAAAAACTCCTGTAATGCCAATAAAGTGACATGCTTCAGACCAGGCGATGAAGCATGTGGTCCTGGATCAGTGTGGTCCTGGATCAGCAGTAAAAGAGGCCTCCATTCTGTTCAAACCATTATGACTCACTGGGAGTTATCCTTGGGGCATGCTCCACATTTGTCTGCTTTGCTGTCACCTTGTGGACTCTCTGGAAAAGTGTGCATATAATACACCCTCTCACAGTTTGCTTCACAGAGACAATTCCACCTGCATAAGAAACCTGTGGGTTCCAGGCTGTGATTACTGCTTCACAGGGAAAAACATACCAGAACAGATTCTATGGACTAGAGCCTTGAAAAGTTGACAGTGCTGCAATACATTTAGAATGAGAACAGGAAAAGTATGGTTTGGGGCTTTATGTGCCTGTTGGACTCAAATGTGGCCCCCATCACATGGAGGGTGCTCATCGTACTACCCTCAAACAACAATAACACTTGCTCCAAAAGTTGCCTTGAAGAAACCAGTCCTCTAGATCTGGGAGGCTATGTTGTCATGTTTTGTGCCCCTGACTCCTTGGGCTGTCATTATAAAAATGGGTGCCAGAGGATGTGAAGAAGCTTTTTCAGCCTCATAAAAAGAAATAAATTTCTGGAGTGGACAAGGCATAGGATTATCCAAGATTTTAAAGAAAGAGCAGTTGAAGGATTCAGGGTGCTGAACATGATGATGATGATGATGATGATGATGATGATGATGATGATGATGATGATGATGATGATGATGATGATGATGATGATGATGATGATGATGTGCTATCAATTGATTTAGATTTGTGATTATCTTTCCCAGGACATTCTAGATACAGAGTATTCAGAACAGAAGAGTAGCGTGCCTTGGCGGGGCACCATATAAAAATTTGTTTGGGGGCCCTTAGGAAGGGTAAAGATTTGTTTTGCTTACGCACGTTGGGGGCCCCCGTGGCCCGGGGCCCCCGTATAATTGATACAGCAGATACGGCGGTAGCTACGCCTCTGATTCAGAAGTAGTTTATCATTCTCTTCTTCTAGAGCCACTCTGGGATTGAACCATCTGCCCAGGGCTACACAGGATGGCTTAGTGGGGAATTTAATTTGCAATCTCTGAATTCATAGTCAGATCTGTCATCTGTTAAGACAGATTCACATTCTCAGGGTAAAATTTTAACATAATCATGTAAAGGAACTGATTTCCTCACATAATTTGTGTACACTCAGTCATAGTGTGATCTTTTGCATGTCTACTCAAATGTAAACTGTAAGTAGTTATACAATTTCAACTCTAAAGTATTTTTCTACTTCTTTCCTCCTACTTGTGAAAAATACAGAGATAAGTCGTTTAACTAAATGTAACATTTCAGAAAATGGTTGACACAATGGAAATAATGGTATGCAGTATAAACTAGTAATGTGGTTGACATTGATTGAAGGTGATTAAGTGTACCACTCTCCTTCTCATTGAAGTTTGTTAAAATAAATAAATGTACATAAGAGGAAAGTTGGTATCTTCTCATTTTCCAAATGGATTTTATGAAACTGATTTCTTTCTCACATTAACTTGAAGATTAGCAGATATTTTAGGCAAACAGAGACAGGCAGGTAAAGAGATAATAGTCAATGAGGCAATTTCACCTTCCTTGCTGAAAAAGGTTATTTACCTGAAGATGAAGGTTCATGATAAGTTGCGTATATATAATTATATTTGATTATAGACCTATTGCCATTTCATTTTTTCCCTGAGGTCAGCAAAATAGTCTATTTTCTCACCTCTGTTCATGAACATTTTCAAAGGCATTTCCTAATGGTTGCTAATGCTTTCATATAAAAATCAACCAATTCCAAAGATGATATAGGAGACTGAAGGAAAAGGTAGAACAGTGTGGATCTGATATATCCCATTGACAACTGTACAGCCATAACATTGTTTCCATGGCTTAAAAATGAGCACTATCTTTAATCACTTTTAGATTAAAAGGGTTCTCAACTGTGGGTGCTTTTCATCTTCTCTTCCATTAACAGCCAATGCATCTCCTTCTATCTCTATGGATTGGATCCACCACAATGCTTAGCAGAGATCCACAAGTTCTGAAGTCATGGGATAAGAGAGACTGTCTTTGTGACCTCTCCTCCTCTCCTCTACAGCCTTCTACAAAGCCATTCTGAAGAGTTGGAGGACCCCCTTCTTTGTCTAGCAAGGGGCTTCCACTGAATCTCCATATACTGTACTGTATTTATATATGTATATTGGCCACAGTGCATTACATCCAATGTGCACATGTTTTGCCACCCAACCACCCAAGGTGGGTGGCCATCCCAGAGGCCACCGGTGTTGCAGGGCGGAGCCAAGAACACTATGAAAGTGTGGCTCTTCCCTGCCTTGCCCTCTCTCTCCCCTTTTTCACAGCCAATGCTACCTGTGTTTGCAGATGTATACATGGCCATATGGCAGGCATGACTAGATAGCCCATTTTGTAGGCTCTGCTCATGATGTAGACTCCACCCACAACATAGGCTCCACCGACAGTGTGGTAGCAAAATTTTTAGCTGCCCACCTCTGATTGTAAGTCATTTCTGGCATGATTTTAATGTTTTTATGTATTTTTTAAAGTTTTAACATTAAGTTTTAAGATGATTATATTTTGACTTGTAAGCCGCTCAGAGTCGGGCCTCCCCGATTGGAGTGGGGTAGTAAATACGAGTATTAAATTAAATTAAATTAATTAAATTTCAAGTCTGCTGTTTTCTGCTAGTCAGGTGGTGTCATCTGTTTATCTTAAATTACTGGTGTTTCTTCCACCAATTTTCACTCCTTCTTCATCTGAATCTAATATTGCTTTCTGTATGATATGTTCTGAGTACAGATTGAACACATAAAGGGATGAAATGCACCCTTGTCTAAAAATTATCCCATAGGAAAAAATTCTGTCTTTCTGTAGTCTGTCTTAACAAGAGCTTCTTGTTCACAGTATTGGCTATGCATCAGGATAATCATGTGTTGAGGTACAGCCATATTTTTAGAGCAACACATATTTCCTAATGATTCACACAGTCAAAGGCTTTGCTGTAGCTTATAAAGCATAGGTTGATATTATTCTGAAATTTGGTGCAATCTAGTAGCCAGCATATATTTGCAATATGATCTCAGGTACCACTTCCATTTTGTAATATACCTTGAGCTCCATGCCTTTGTTGCAATACCTTGAGTATCATTTTTCTTTGCAGCTCCTTTCTCAGAGATTAGAATATATATTGCTGGTAGGGGATTGGAGTGTATATTGAGCCAGTCCATAGGCCATTGCTTTCTTTTCCATATTTGTTGGCATATTCTTGTTAGGATTCTGACAGCTTTAGTCTGTGTGACTTGAAATAATTCTATTGGTATTCCATCCCCGTCTAATGATTTATTTGTTCCTATTGCTTTTAAAGGAGCTTTCATTTCACTTTCTAAAACTGCAGGTTCTTCAATGTAGGATTATTCTCCAAAAGATTCTATATAGGTTTTCAATGTTCTATTTCCACCTATTCTTTATTTTAACTATTTTCTTCTTGTTGTTGTTCCACCATATCTGAATCTGAATATTGGCAATCATCATGGTGATCACCCATGAAAACTGTCCTAAGAATATAATGCAGTGGTCTTTCATCTGCCTTCTGCATCGCAGCATGACACCATTGATCCAGTTCTATGAGTCACTTTCTGGTCCTGACCCTTTTTGGCACACAAAGTCCTCATTAGCCCTAGGCCAGTATTGATGAAGCTGCTGTCCTCCATCAAGATGAATTCAAGTGGGATTTAATCCTCTTGGAGACCATCAGCCTTCCCTGTGGACTTAGGTACCCAAGCTATTAGTCCTTCAGGTTGTCAGGTTAGTTAACCACTGCCAGACACTCAGAATTGAGTTTCTGGCAGTATGTTCTGCTCCAAGGGTTCTCAACCTTACCATGCCATGGGCCAGACACTTGGATCCCCTCTTCCTCAAACACTGCCATAAACCACAGTGGGCACATTTGCACATGTGTGGCCACGGGTGTGTTTACAGCTGTCATAAACACATCCACTTCTACTTCTGGGGTCATCACCATGGATTGGATGGAATGGCATTTGGGACTGGGTCTGGCCCACAGGCCGTAGGTTGTGAACCCCTGGGCTGCTCTACTATCATAGCAGGATAACCTGGCCAGACTTCGATTTTAACTATATAAGAGAAAAAAGGAAGACAATTCTAGAATTCAGGCAGTGCAGTAAGTGTTGTAGCACATTCTCCATGCTATAAATGGATGCAAATTGGCTGCTTGGCTATATAGATGGGAATATGTAGAGTCCAGTGAGGCTGACTGGAACTTTCTCTAGGGACTTAACAAATAGAATTCCCAGGATAAGTTCTGATTTTCATTAGAAAATTATCTGTTAATTTCCTTCTATGTTGATACTTCTTTTGCTGCAACAACTGCCACCACATTCTTGTTGTTGTTCAGTCTCATAGTCAAGTCCAACCCTTTGCAACCCCATGGACCATTGCATGCTAAGCACCTGCATCTCCCCCTCCCACATTTAGTATTAATTACTCAACTAACTTGGAACAAATTTTAGTGATTATTAGGGCCATGCAAATTTCCTCAGGGTGGCTGGGTTTTTTTGGAGCCATTCAGGAGTTGATCTGGAACTCCACAAACTACTCTGTTCCACTTCATTTAGAAACTTTTTTTCTAGCGCCATCCTGAATATTGAATGTCTTATAACAATTAACAAAAAATAGGAAATAGATAAGGTGATCTTGAATTGATCAAGAAAACAAATACAGTCAAACCTCACATAAAGAGCACCTCTCTTAAAGAGTAACTCGCTTAAAGAGCAGAATTTTCTCTGAATGTTCGCTTCGCTTAACAAATAAAACCAATCAAAAATTCACTTAACAAATAAATCGGGGTTTGCAATCCCCCCCCACAATTGGTCATTTACAATGGTGTTTCGCTTAAAGAGCAAACTCACTTAAAGAGCAATCCTGTGGAACGCATTATGCTCTTTAAGTGAGGTACAACTGTATGACATAAAAAGCATAATGTGTACCTAGTGGGATATGGACTATGACTGTACATCTTCAAATAGACTAAAGAGGAAGAAAAACATTCTATGGAAAGGATGTATAATTGCACTGATACAGGAGGTAGAATAGAGAATGCTGAAGAAAGGTTTTTTTGGGTTAAAAATTAGAGGAGAGAGACAGAATTGTGACATAACTGTGTGCTATGCTACAGACCTCTTTGTCATACTGAAGATTTGTATAATGCCCTTCGAATTCAGATTGCCAAATATTCAAAGAGAAGGCATATAGCAGTAAAGGGAGACTTTCAAACATGTTAGGATAGCTGAAGACAAATCAGCAAAAAATGTAAGGTTCAATGAATTCCTTCCCCCTTTTAGATTTGCTATACAGAAAAAGGGAAAACTAAGAGTAGTACAGTATATAGTCTGAACTTCAAAAGCTTAAGGAAATGCTGAGATGATATCACATTGTCAAAAATATTGAAAGAAAAGACTACACGTTACCTCTATGGTAACAGCCAGCAACTTAACGCCGAGTTTCAGGTGGCGGTTAACTAACCTGACTCCCTAAAGGGGCCAATGGCTACGGGCAGATAAACCCCTTTGGGTGGGGTGATGGTCCCCCTCAGTGGAGGAAATGCCACTGAAAAGCATCAAATTAGGCCCAACAGCAAAATGAGCAGAGGAGGAACTCTGATTCCCCATAGTATGGAGGAGGAAGAGGCCATGCTAAATGGACTGGATGTGAAGGAGCACCTTGATAATATCTTCAAGGCTGTGGCAGTCCATTGCAGTCCCTGCATGTCTCATTTCATGTGTGCTACAGGAGATGGTTCCATAATCAAAGTGTATGGGTCACTTCATGGCAAGATGGAATCCACCCTGAACAAATTCACACCAGTAACATTTTTCCTGCTTCAGGAAAAAAAAATGCATTCTCAGATACGAGTTGCAGTCTACAATGACGTGTGAGGAATGGGAATTTTTTATATGTAAAATACAGAAAGCACAATCCCACTTTCAGGTGAACTAAAATTTTAAAATGTCATCCAAGACATTCGTAAAGAAGCTGAACACCACCAGGTCCAGAACAGGACTCTGTGATATTGCCTTCTTATTTTTCTCTGGGTTGAAAAAGAACTGTTAGTGAGGACATGATTGAAAACTTCATAAAACCTCCTCTTCCTCCTCTTTTAAGGATCTGTCTCTTCAGTCATTATGAGACATAATACAAGTATGACCCAAAAGTTAATAAAGAACACATGTTTACTAATTAGGTTTAATTCTCGTTGGTTCATTTTAATTGCCAAATATCAATCTATCTTATATATGAATATGCAAATGCATGTCAGAATGCCACAAGTTTTCAGCCGTCTTTCCTCTGCCAGCTTTAATTAGATCAAAAGTAGGTCCACCTTAGTTTGACAAGATGGGTCCTACTCTTAATCAGGAAAACAAGTTTGTCTCCTAACAGGTATCTTCTTTTGGCAGTTGGCAAGCACTAATTAACAGACATAACTGTATTAATTGCATTTCTTCACCATGTACTTATCAGCTAGCTTATGTTGCCTGTTTCCTAATGCAAAGAGTTCTTTCCTGAATTCATCTTGCAAAAGCCTTTCTTGTGCTAACTAGCAATCAATGCATATAAGATTTCTAAGATTTCTGTGGGGAATTCTGCATAATAGATGGGATTCTGTCTTTTGAGGTATATACGGCCATTTAGTATAATTATTCCTTAGAGCTGTACCTATCATATCATCAGCTACTGCTGAGGATAAAGAACATACAACGTATTTGTTTAAGAACAAAGAGATATTATCATTTCCTTTAGGAATCACTAAACCACTAAGTTAAATAAAGAGCCATGACCCAATAAAAAACTTGCATTTAAGGTAATTATGTTTTTTAATGTCCCCCTTTTAAAACCTTTGTTTTATCCCCCCCCCCCAATTTTTCCCCAGTTGAGAAAAATATTAGCATTCCTAGCAATGGGAAAGTAAACAGGTATGGCTTGAAAGTCTACATTTGCCCACACTGCCCTCTGTGTGAGCTTTGCCCTAAGCTCTATTCTGGAGAGGCCACCCCTGGACCCAAGAGGGCAGTTCTTTCTCTATATTCATTCATGCCTTGATCTCTCTTATAAGATAGCAAACAAGGATGCCGATTAGTGTCAAGTTGTGATGTTGTTTTCATGATGTAGACAATAGACTGCTACTGGCCACATTGAGACTACCCACTTGTTTCACATGGACTACCAACAGCAATCATATTGTTATGAAATCTCTTTCAGTGAACCAATACATACAGTATTTTATGGGAAGAAATTACATTTCAAGAGTTCTGTAATCAATCACATTAGAAAGCTGTGGGACTTCTGAATGAGTCCTGTGCATTTGATCTTGGTTTCTAGATAGGAAAGAGGAGGAAAGCACCACACCCATTATGAATTTTTTTCACATTGTGCATTTACATTTGCTTCTAGTTCAGTTCTAACCACAGCAATTGCGAAGCAAGAAATTGCTGATTCCACATAATTTCCAACACATAGTTGCAACCTTAGAAAGTGATACATATAATAGTGAGCAGTGAACATTCATTGGTAGATGATGCTAGTACCACTAATAAATATACAGTCAAACCTCACGTAACAAATGACATGCTTAGCGAAAAACTTGCATAACGAGCGGTTTTTTCAAAAAGCAATTCGACTCACATAACAAATTTTTTTGCTATGTGAGTCAAACTTTTCCTATGCAAAAACTCGCATGACGAGCATTTCTATGGAAAAAACTCACATAACAATAACATTTCACTATGCGAGTTTTTCCATAGAAATTTTGGCTATGCGAAAAAAACTTACATAGCAAAGAACTTGCATAGCGAGCAGCCTCGCAGAATGAATTATTTTCGTTATGTGAGTTTTGACTGTATTTGCAAAATGTGGTGGGAATGACCATAGTCTGTGTCTACATATACTTTTCTTTCATCATCATGCAACAGCATGGCAGATCATATATTACATATCAGCAATCATTCACATGTAGAAGCATGATTTCCATGGCATTCTATTTAGTAAAGATAACATGATATTTATTCTTAGTTTATTTAAACATAATGGTTCTTCTTCTTCTTTGTCTAGGCCAGACATGAAACTGCCAAAAAATGAAGCAACCTTTTGGTGAGTTCATTCTACATTTCCTTTCACCTAACCTAGTGTGAGAAAGATTAGCCAGCAACACAAGATTACCATTACCTAGGTACACCTCACTGTGGTTGAAATCCAGTAATAAGTTGCAAATAAAGTAGGCCCATAGTATCAGTAGAAAATCCCCACTGATTCAGTGGGCTTACTCTAGCTATGACTTACTACCAATTTTCAGTCGACGTGGCTTGTATTTTGAAATTCATAAACTTGTGACCCAGGAAAGCCCATATTAAGTCTTTGAATGAGAAATACACTGTACGTGTGTAGAATATCTAGGAACATCAACCACAAGAGGAAATGTCTTAGATTCTCTTAAGACAACTGTAAGTAAACATCCAAAATACTGTGATAAGAGAATGACTTCTTTGAATACTGAAAGTCTTGGGTCCAATCTCTCAAAGTTGCCTAACCCCACAGATAACTTCTGATGTAGAGACCAGAGGTTCCATCATTTGCCATTGCTAAACTATTCTCAAGATTACTATTCATTATTTATGTTAAAAGAAAGAATGAAGTAATTTCTTACTTGCAATTTGTTACTTCTAAGGTCTGTGTGAGATGCAGTATGCCTTGAAGCAAACCAAGTCAGGAAAGGCCTCTGGAATTGATAGAATCACCATAGAAACCATAGAGGCAGGTAGAGAAAAACTACAGAAGGTCCTGACACGCTTGTTTACTAAATACATATTACATGGAACTATCCCAGCTCAGTGGAAAACATCAAAGACAGTATTAATCTTTAAAAAGGGAAATCATGAACAGATCAAGAACTATAGGCCAATATGCCTTTTGTCTCAAATATATAAGCTCTTCACACAGGTTATTCTCAACAAAATTGCATGCTAGCTGGATGAGGGCCAGGCAAGTTTCAGGTACTATGGATCAACTGCACACTGTCAATCAGTTAATAGAGCAACAGAGAAAGTATAAATTATCATTGATTCTCACCTTCATGGATTTTATGAAAAGGCCTTTGACTCTGTTGAAACCAATGTGGTGCTGCAAGCACTCTAAGAACAAGGAATCGATTCATGCTATGTCAGTCTTCTCAAAGAAGTGCATAAGGGATATGCAACATAAATCACTTTATTTCAGAAACTGATAAAGATTCCTATAAAAAAGAACACTCCATCAGGACAATAAGATCAGCCCAAAGTTGTTTACTGTCATCTTAGTACTTATCCCATCTTTGCTTCATTGATGATATAGTGTTAATATCAGAGTCAGAAGAAGCACAGAATATGGTTGAAGAATTAGGTGCAGAAAGTCAAAAGATTGGCCTGAAGTTCAATATGTAAAAAAGGAAATATATACAGAGTGCCTCCACAAATGCCACAGATGAGATGTGGAAATGAGATAGTAGAAGAAGTTAATTCATATGTATACCTTGGACAAGAGATTAAACAAGAAAATTATGGGCTGAACTAATCAGCACCACCATTCTGCCTGCTTTATTATATAGCAGTGAAACATAGGCACCTACAAAATCTGACATCAAAAAATTTGATGTAACACAAAGAACAATCGAGCGAAGGATACTATGCATACAATGGGTTGACTGAATATCAAACGAAGAACTGCATAAAAAATCAGGTGCAACACAAGCATCAAAGTTGATTTAGTTTGCAAGACATTGGTAGGCCAGGCATGTGTGCCACTTCAAAAATGGCAGGTGGATGAAAGCTATTACAGAATGGATACCACTTGACATAAAGCGAGCACTAGGAAGGGCAGCAACCACATGGGAAGACCAGCTCAGGACAAAGTTCTCAAGGCCCTGGATGAGACTGGCATGGGATTGGAAACAGTGGAAGATGATGCTTCAATCTGCCCTGTCAACCTGACATGTGAAACACGGATCAATCAAGTAAGTATTGTAAAGTCTGTGCTTGAGAGTCTGCCACTGACTGGCAAAAGGCATGAATCCAGCTTGGTTGCAGGTGTAAAGGCTAAAACATCCTTCAGTCTGCCCCATTTCACCCCAACAAACTTCTTTGCATGGGGGAAGAAGTTCTGTGAGTGGTGGCTTAGGTGGCTTTCCTGCTCTGCCGTTGACATTGCATGTATCCATACAGGATGGGTTGCATGTGTTGGTCTCCTTGCACACCTTGGCCCATATCTCTTAGAAAGAGGCATATGATCAATCTTCCGCAATGCCACATCAGCGTATGTAATTCTAAGTGTAAATGGGAACAAAATCAGTGTCAGAGGTTCTTCCAGAATTCACATATTCATTTTTCTAAATACTACAATTGTTCAGGAATGACAGGTTTTGAGTTTCAGTTCCCTGACACAAAAAGAGCTGAGGTTTGTCAGCTGCAAAGAGAAACTGGAAAGAACCTGACACTTCTGTTTCATTATCTCCTCTGCTTCCCGTTGGCATTCATTAAAGTGTCAACATTTTGAAGGCATTCCAGTACAAATACACAAAATACATCATAATTTCATTTATATTTTACATGAGGAATTGTGCCATGGTCTAGTTAGAGAAGAAGCATGGTGGGAAAATTGTGGATGACATTAAGGCTAATACAAGGTTCAATTTACTAACACAGATTTATCCAGAGACTGTTTTCTAACCCAAATGGAGATTGAAGCCAAGAAATAAAAATAAAACTGAGACTTGGATAGGCAGCAATGAAGGAATTAGAAAAGATTATGAAGTGTAAGGATGTATCACTGGAAACCAAATCCAAGATAATCTACACCAGTGTTTTCCAACCTTTCGTTTTTGGACTTCAATACTCAGAAGCCTAAGTCCAATCCCCAAAACACTGATCAGCCAATGTTCTGACTTAGGCTTCTGGAGATTGAAGTACCCCTGTGTGGGGTGGGCCCCACATTAGGAACAACTGGTCTACACTCTTATATTCCTTGGACAATAAAGAAAACTGACAGGAAAATAATTTATCATTAGAAAAATGGAACTTTCCAAATTCCATGGACTGCCAGAGAGGCAATCAATTGGTCCTGGAGCAGTGGTCGTGAAACTATGTCATGCGTGCCAGAGGTGGAACCTGGAGCCCTCTCTGTGGACACCTCTGCAGTCACCCCAGCGCAGAGTTTGCTGCACCCTTCTGCCCAGCAGCCCAATTGAGTGCTTCCTCCCTCCCCCCAGCAAAAAGTTCACTCCGCCCCTCTGCCTAGCAGCCCAATGGCCCTCCCCTGTTGCTGTGTTGGCACTTTGCGATAAATAAGTGGGTTTTGGTTTGCAGTTTGGGCACTCGCCATCACTATCCTAGAGCAAATCAAGCCTAACTTTCTCTGGATGAGACTAGGGTGAAGTTGGAAAAGACAATAATCCCAAGAAAAGTGGAAGGAAGGAAGAAAATAGGAATCCCAACGCCGTACCTGCCGGGAACTTCAAAAGCCCCACGTCGGCTGAGCTGCCTCACCTCCACTGCCTCTTTAACATCTGCGGGGGGGGGGGGGCGAGAGAACGCCGTACCTGCCGGGAACTTCAAAAGCCCCGCGTCGGCTGAGCTGCCTCACCTCCACTGCCTCTTTAACATCTGCGGGGGGGGGGCGAGAGAACGCCGTACCTGCCAGGAACTTCAAAAGCCCCACGTCGGCTGAGCTGCCTCACCTCCACTGCCTCTTTAACATCTGCGGGGGGGGCGAGAGAATGCCGTACCTGCCGGGAACTTCAAAAGCCCCACGTCGGCTGAGCTGCCTCACCTCCACTGCCTCTTTAACATCTGCGGGGGGGGGGGGCGAGAGAACGCCGTACCTGCCGGAAACTTCAAAAGCCCCACGTCGGCTGAGCTGCCTCACCTCCACTGCCTCATTAACATCTGCGGGGGGCCGAGAGAACGCCGTACCTGCCGGGAACTTCAAAAGCCCCACGTCGGCTGAGCTGCCTCACCTCCGCTGCCTCTTTAACATCTGCGGGGGGGTGACAGAACGCCGCATTTGCCATCCGCGCCATGGCTCGCTTGGCGAGACTCTCGACCCCCACCGCCTCCGAGAACACCTGTGGTGGGGAAGAGGAGGAGGACACAGCCGCGCTCAGCCCCAGGACTATCGCCATCTGTGTCGGGGGCTGGGCGCGAGGAAAGCCTGAGCGCCGCGGCCACGCCTCAGCTCACCCAGTGAGACTCTCGACACCAGCCGCCCCTGCCTCTGAGAACGTCAGGGAGGGTGCACCATCAGGATGGGGGTTGGGCGTATGGGCTTAGGGAACAAGAGAGAAGAGCCTGCCAGCCAGGGAGAGGGGACTGGGCTCTGTCTGTTAGGGCGGGGGGACTCCATGGGGCCCAAATTAGTGTGGTGACGGGCATGGGGTGTTATGGCGGGAGCCGAGGGGCGGGCCGCACTCGGAGAACACGGGACAGATGTCTGGTGGCTGTCCCGTGTTCTGGCCCCCCGGCTACACCTCTGGGTCCTGGGCAGCCGGTCAAGAGTGACCCCTCCCTTAGGCTGCTGCTGATGAATGCCAGATCGGTCTGCAATAAGGCTCCTCTGCTCTCAGACGCCATCGCAGAGGAGCGGGCTGATCTGGCATGCATCACCGAGACCTGGCTGGGGCCGGAGGATGGGGTTCCTCTGTCTGAGTTATGCCCGGCCGGGTTCGGTATTTGGCACCAGCCTAGGGAGAGGGGAAGGGGCGGTGGAGTCGCCGTGATAGCTAGGGAGTCACTGGGGGTCACCAGGGCCACGGCTCCACAAATTCCGGGCTGTGAGGCCTTGTTCTTGCGTGTGGGCCCTAAGGGTCAGTTGTGAATACTGCTCATGTACCTGCCTCCCTGCAGAGTAGCAGATTCCCTGCCTGAGCTCCTCGAGGCGGTCTCCATGTTGGCGTTGGAGACCCCCAGGCTGATGGTCCTGGGGGACTTCAATTTGCCGTCGTTGGGGGCCGGCTCAGAGGTGGCTCGGGAGTTCATGGCTTCCATGGCAGCCGTGGGCCTGACTCAGGTAATTCAGGGTCCTACCAGGAGCAGTGGCTACACACCGGACTTAATCTTTTTGTCGGAGCTGTGGCAGAGTGATCTGAAATTACAAAAATTAGATATCGCCCCAGTGCCATGGTCGGATCACTATCTGGTGACTCTAGACTTCCTAGGGGCTGGACTCCATCGCAGGGAGGCAGGGCCGATTAAATGGGCCCGCCCCCGGCGACTAATGGATCCAGAAGGATTCCAGAGGGAACTGGGGGATTGTCCTCTTGACCTGCAAAGCGTTTCATCCGAGGCCCTTGTCGACTTTGGGACAAGAAAGCGACGGCAGCCTTGGATGCAATCGCGCCACTACGGCCTCTCCGAGTCCGTGGGGATCGATCTGCCCCTTGGTTTTCAGAGAAACTAAGGGAGCTTAAACGGGCCAAGAGACGCCGAGAGCGCCGCTGGGTGAAGACTCGGAGCAAGTTTGACCGAACACTGGTTAGAGCTGCTATTAAGGACTACCTAGTGGCGATAAGGGTGGCGAAGCGCCAATACTTCACCACCCTTATTGCCTCCGCAGATAATCGCCCAGCGGCCTTGTTCCGGGTGACCAGGTCCCTCCTCGGTAGAGGGGGTCCGGGCCCTGGGTGGCAGGGATCGGCTGAGGATTTTGCTGATTATCTGGCGGAGAAAATCGCTCAGATCCGCTCGAAGCTGAATCCCGGCGTGGAACGTTCGGAGCTGGGGTTGACCATAGCGCAGTCTAGCGATGTTACCTGGGATCGGTTTGATCCTGTTGGCCCTGAGGAAGTGGGCAGGCTTCTTGTATCTGTTCGCGCCACGACCTGTGCACTGGACCCCTGCCCTGCCTGGTTAATAAAAGCTTCCTGCTCTGTGACAGGTGGCTGGGTCGAGGCGATCATTAACACTTCATTGAAAGAGGGGCATTTTCCTGCACATTTTAAACACGCTTTAGTGCTTCCCCTCTTAAAAAAACCGTCCCTCGACCCCACGGTAATTTCCAACTACCGTCCAGTGTCCAACCTACCTTTTTTAGGTAAGGTTCTGGAAAAGGCTGTGGCGCAGCAGTTACAGGAAGTCCTGGATGAAGCGGATTATCTGGACCCGTTTCAGTCAGGATTCAGGCCCGGATATGGTACTGAAACTGCACTAGTCGCATTGGTGGATGATCTCTGGAGAGAGCGGGATGGAGGGGAGCCGTCTGTCCTCGCTCTTCTCGACCTCTCAGCGGCTTTTGATACGGTCAATCATGGCATCCTTCTGGGTAGGCTCCAGGGTCTGGAGATCCAGGGCACAGTGTTGTCCTGGTTTTCCTCATTCCTGAGGGGCAGGACCCAGTCGGTGTGCCTGGAGAAGGAGAAGTCCAGCCCTAGGCCCCTGCACTATGGGGTGCCTCAGGGCTCGGTACTTTCTCCTCTCCTATTTAACATCTATATGAAGCCGCTGGGTGAGATCATCCGTTCCCACGGGGTAAGGTATCATCAATATGCAGATGATACCCAGTTGTACATCTCCGCCCGTGGGGACCCAAGCGGTGCAGTGGAAGTCCTTTCCAGGTGTCTGAAGGCTGTTAAGGTCTGGATGGGGGACAACGGGCTACAGCTGAATCCCGGCAAGACTGAGTGGCTGTGGGTAAGGGGCCCTGTGTTATCTCGGGAGTTACCAGCTTTGGTTCTGGATGGGGCAGTTTTGCCCCAAACAGACCCGGTGCGTAACCTGGGGGTCCTCCTGGACTCACGACTACTGTTCGAAGAACAGGTGGCAGTCGTGGCCAGGAGGGCTTTTGCACAACTTCGTGTAATACGCCAGTTACACCCGCTCCTAGACCGGGACGCCTTGCTCATGGTCACACACGCTTTGGTCACCTCCAGACTTGATTACTGTAATGCGCTCTACATGGGGCTGCCCTTGGTGACCATTCGGAGACTGCAGCTGGTCCAAAATGCGGCGGCCTGGATAGTGATGGGATGCGGGCGTTATGCTCATGCCTCACCACTGCTCCGGGAGCTGCACTGGTTACCAGTATGTCTCCGGGTGCAATTCAAGGTGCTGGTTATTACCTTTAAAGCCCTATATGGTAGTGGGCCAGGATACCTCAGAGACCGTGTCACCCTAAGAACGTCTGTCCGTCCCACCAGGGCGGATCGGAGGGGCTCTCTTGTTATTCCATCGGCTAGGGAGGCTCATCTCTCTAGCACTAGGAAGAGGGCCTTTCTGTGTTCGCCCCGGCCCTGTGGAACCTCCTCCCAACTGAACTGCGCCTACAAACAGAGCTCCTGCCCTTCCGGAAGGGCTTAAAAACCTGGCTGGCGGGACAAGTGTGGGGACCAAGGTATGTGGGATCCCACACAGGGTGGTTGATTTAAGGGATAGCTTCCCTTGCTGTGGGTTTTATTCCGCGGGGTTGTTTGTTCCCGGTTTTTACTTCTTGTTTTTATGATCCTTTTTACAGTTTTAAAATTTTAATTATTAGTATTTATTGGATGGGGTTGGGTTTGTGATTGTGTTTTGTCTTGTAAGCCGCCCAGAGTCGGGTATACCCGATTGGGGCGGGATAATAAATGTGAACAATAAATAAATAAATAAATAAATGAGATGGATTGATTTCCCAAAAGAACCAAAGCTGTGATTTTTCAAGAGCCTAGCAAGGTTGTTGAGCAACAGGACATTTTTGAGATCTCTCATTCATAGGGCTGCTATAAGTGAGAGGCAACTTGATGGCATATAACAAGAACAAAACGATCTTCTGCACACTTGGCACTTTACAGATGTTTTGGAGCCCAGCATGGTCAGTGGTGATGGAACTTGTAGACTAAAACATCTGGTTACAGGAGGCTGTTCTTCTTAATAACTTGATGAAGGGGAGGCTGTGGCTCAGCGTTTAAGAAGCTTGCCTTGTAAGTTGGAAGGCCAGCAAGTCAGCAATTTGAGGCCCAGGTACTGCATGATGATTTGAGCACCCGTCTCTGTCCTAGCTCCTGCCAATTTAGCAGTTTGAAAGCAAGAAATTGCAAATAGATAAATAGGGACCACTTTGGTGGGGAAAGATCTTGGGGACATGAAAGGAGCCTCATTCGGGCATCCCCTGAGTGGAGTTCCTCCAGCAAAAATCCTTTCAACCCAGAATAATTTCTGACATGAAATTATTATTATTAATGACCTGATTTGCTCATTAAACACAGCTTGGCAACCACGTGAGTGACTTTGGTAAAACAAAGCAATTTCAATAAGTGGGAGATTACAAACTTCTGTTCCAACCACATTTGAAAATCCTGGGGAAACACCCCAGACAGATCACTATAGTGAAGACAAGTTGACAAAGGTAAACATTCAGTGAGTACTTACACAGCTTGATAAATGTGTATAGTGGGGGCACCAGTACAAATTTCACTTTAATACACTGGCACTGCATTTTCATTGCCTGTAGGATTATACTCTATTGCAGGGGTCAGCAAACTTGGCTCTCCAGGTGTTCTTGGACTTCAATTACCATAAGCCCAAGTAAGCACACATGCAGATTTAGGGCTTCTGGTAATAATAATAATAATAATAATAATAATAATAATAATAATAATAATAATAATAATAATAATAATAATAATAATAATAATAATAATAATAATAATAATAATAATAATAATAATAAATTGTTCCATGTCAGAAATTATTCTGGATTGAAAGGATTTTTGCTGGAGAAATTCCACTCAGCGGGGACATGTAGGGAGCCAGGTTTCTGATCCCTTGTTGTTGTTCAGTCGAACAGTCGATTCAGACCCTTTGCCACCCTATGGACCACTGTCCGCCAGGCACCTCTGTCCTCCACCATCCTCCTCAACTCACTCAGTTCTGTACCCATTGTCTCTACAATACCATCTAGCCATCTCATTTTTGACTGCCCCCTTTTTCTTTTTCCCTGCACCTTTCCCAGCATTAAGGCTTTCTGAAGTGAATCCTCTCTTCTCATTTGATGTCCAAAGTACTTTAACTTCATCTTTACTATTTGCCCTTCTAGGGAGCAGTCAGGGTTGATTTCTTCTAAGATTGACCTATTTGTTCTCCTCGCTGTCCAGGGGACTGTCAAAACTCTCCTCCAACACCATATCTCAAAGGCATCTATTCTTCTGCGCTCAGCTTTCCTAATGGTCCAGCTCTCACAACCATACATTGCCACTGGGAATACCATTGCTTTGACTATACAAATTTTTGTTTGCAATGTGATGTCTCTACTTTTCACTATGTTTCCCAGGTTTCTCATCGCTTGCCTCCCATGAATCGGTCACCTTTTTATTTCATGGCTGCAATCACCATCTGCAGTGAGCTTTGATCCTAGGAAAGAAAAATCTGTCACTGCTTCTACTTTTTCCCCATCTATTTTCCAGGGACTGAGAGGGCCTGTTGCCATTATCTTGGTTTTCTTGATATTGAGTCTCAAGCCAACTTTTGCACTTTCATCTTTCAACCTAATTAGGAGCTTCTTTAAGTCCTCTTCACGTTCTGCCATTAGGGTGGTATCATCTGCATATCTCAAGTTGTTGATGTTTCTCCCAGCAATTTTGATCCCAAATTGTGATTCCTCCATCCCTGCATTGCGCATTGTGTGCTCTGTGTATAAGTTGAATAAGCAGGGTGACAAAATGCAGCCTTGTCTTACTCCTTTTCCTGTTCCAAACCACTCTGTCATGCCGTATTCTGTCCTAACTGTTGCCTCTTGACTCTTGTACAGATTTCTCATGAGGCATATAATGTGTTCTGGTATTCCCATCTCTTTAATTACTTGCCACATTTTGTTGCGGTCCACACAGTCAAAGGCCTTAGTGTAATCAATGAAACAGAAGAATACTTGTTTCTGATATTCCTTTGTTTTTTCCATGATCCAACGCATGTTGGCAATGTGGTCTCTAGTCCCCCTGCCTCTTCTGAACCCCACCTGCACTTTTGGTAATTCTCTCTCCACGTGCTGCTGCAGTCTATCCTGTATTATCTTGAGCATCACCTTGCTAGCGTGTGGGATGAGTGCAATTGTTTGATACTTTGAACATTCTTTGGCATTACTCTTTTTGGGGATTGGAACATATACTGATCTTTTCCAATCCTGTGGCCATTGTTGTGTTTTCCAAATCTGCTGGCATATAAAATGCAATAATTTGATTCCATCATCTTTTAGGGCTTTGAAAAATTCAACTGGAATACCATCATCTCCACTGGCTTTATTGTTTGCAGTGCTCTAATATAAAACAATTAGATAAAAATCTCAATCTCGAAGGAACGTTTTGAAGACAAGGTTGATATAATTTGAGCTTTATCACTAGCTTTTTACTGCTGCATTTATGAAGACTGGAGCATGCAGGTTTGTATTTTTGGATGACAATCTCACAATGAATTCACCAGGCAGCTAGGTTATGTTGTCCCAAAAAACACAAATCTATGCACCTTTGGCAAGGGCTAAGTACCATAGTAAGGCTGTTTTCAGGCAGCAGATGTTAAACCAGAACAACTGCCACCTCTCCCTGCTCATTTTTCTGAAGGTTTCCAGCCAGTCCTCATTTATAAGTCAGAGCAGTGCCTTCTACTTTCATTCAGGCAGCAAAATGTTGTGGGCCAGCCATGAAACAAATACTGTACGTAGGTTGTTTTCTAAGTACCTGGTGCTTCCAGTCAGATACTGGTGGATGGATTGTCACAATGATTTTGTTTTTTCCTAATAGCTCTACTCCACAGCAGTAGAATTGCTTTACTCCACTGTTCCTGGTAGCTAATAACTATAATAATCACATTCCATCAAGTCAATTCCAATTTATTGAGATCCTTCACAGGGTTTTCTAGGCACAAAGTACTCAAATGAAGCTTAACATTCTCTTTTTCTGGAACATTCTGGGACTGTGCAGTGTGTCCATGCCTGCACAGAATAGGTTTTCTCTCAGGAGGCACAGTGGGGAATTGAACTCTAAACCTCTGGCTCCATAGCCAGATACCTAAACCACTGACCTATCCAAACATTAGACCAGTGTTACTCAACCTTTGGTTTTTTTCAACTTCAATTCCCAGAAGCCTAAGTCAATTCCCCAAAGCACTATCATCCAATGTACTGAATTATGCTTCTGGGAATTGACGTCTCCCTGTGGGGCATGGCCCCTGTGTTAGGAAACAGTGCATTAGAGAGACTATTACAGGTCCGTTTTACAAAACTGTACCTGATTCACTGAGCTGCCCAGCCAACTTTCTGATGGCTACAGTTCAAGATGGGGGTGGGGGTGAGGGTGGGGGTGAAATCAAGCTTGGGATACTGTAATGCTTTAATTTAAGATTCATTTTGTTTCCCTTTCTGATCCCAGCTTTAATCTAGGATGGGAGGTGCCCTGTGCTGGGGCTATGCTGGCCATGCATCAATGCTCCAGCCATATTTTATTTCAGCTTCCAGAGTTGTGGAGTCTCCAGTTACTCCTCAGCAACATATTATGATTCAAACTTGTGGAAATTTGCTTATGCCTTATTCAGTGTAAGATGTAACATAATTGTGTCTTATGTAATGTAAGACAGTGATGCAATATAACAATGCTACTGAAGCCAACCTCTCAGTCTTTCAATGCCAGTGTGTTGTTAGACCTAGTTATACGAAATCATCAAATTTATATGAACATTTCTATACAGATGGCAAGCTTGCAAAAGCATTCAGGTGTCACTAAACAGAAGAAAACAGATAACAGAAGAATAGCCTGTACCCACTTTCCTCCTAGTTGATTAAAACTAGTTGGCTTAGGATATTAATGACTAGAGTTATAAATATCTCACTGGACGGTGGTAGCCACATTATACTTTCTCCCTATCAGCTTCATTGATAAACAGTTTGCTTCTGAGCTCAATCAAGGGGATGGCTTTGACCTTTACAGCCAGAAAAGGTTTGGGACCAGATTCTCTTATGAGCTTTATCCCTTTATATGATGCTACCCATTCATTTCAATGTGGAGGCTGTCTTCTGAATGCCACTTCTGTCCGAGAGGGGTGAGGGCTTGTTCATTTCTAACACCCTGTATGCCTGTCAGGCAACCTCACTAATTGCTTCTAGGTTTTGACAAACATTCAAGCAAACAAGTCCATTGAAGATCTTCCCATCTCTCACAGGAAGGTTGAGGACTTGAAGGGTTAAGATGATGTGCATACCAGATGAAAACAGGTAAAGGGTATGCTATAATTTTGGAGAATCCATCTTACTTGGTACTTCAAACCACTTAGCAGCTGTGGGTCATAATCCCACGAATCATAATATCTTACATTGCAAATTGTCACATCTAGTTTGTCTTACTGGACTCACTATTGACGGTTTCCAATTTGTAATGGAAGGTTGTGTTCAAGAATTGTAATGAAAGATAAAAATTCAGGCTCTCAGGATTTCAGGAGAACCTTGCTGTCACTCATGATGTTAGACAGCTACAAGAAGCAGATAGAATGAGATGGTTTAAAGCTTTAAATGTTGTCCATAATGATACCTAGCAACATGGTATTATATTCATCATTATATTTCATTAGTTCTCTATTAGTACAGTTGAATTAGGTTGATATATTTATCCTATTTTATTTCATAATTTATAGAATCATATTTTATTACATGTGTACCTATTTGTGCAAGGTTTTGTTGTCATAGATTCTTTCTTGATTTTACAATTTTGTGGGGATCTTATTTGGTAAATTTTAAACAGTTTGGATATAATTATGTGAAAAGCAGACAAAAATTAACAGACGATGATGATGATGACAATGACTGCTGCATTACTTTTTCCTATAATGTTCATGTATATGGAGTTTGACATGCTCTACCCAAGATGACAAAGAAGAAGTGGGGTGCTTTGGATGTCATGTGCCATCACATCACTTCCAGCATAGGGTGACTGCATGAATTTATGACCTTCAAATGGTCCTGCTCAGGTTTTCCAAATTCAAAGCCATGGCTTCCCTTGTTGTTTTAATCTACCTCATGTTGAGCCTTTGATTAACATCCTGAGTTTCATTTCAAGATTTCCACATGGAATTAAAAGTGGAATTTCCAACTGGAGAAAACTTCCTCTCAGCATAATGTTACCATGTTGAAATGCTTACTAGAAAATACTGTATTGACATATAGATGGAGAAAATGTCCTGGAGTGAGGAGTACACATCCAGAAAGATGGAAATCTCCAGTAAATATAAGGTTCAACATGCTTGAGTTTTTCTGCTGCTGAATGGTGGAAGAGTAATAAGATTATTCTAGGAACCTCTGCTTTTTGTCTCTTTTACCATCTAGCAGCACTTCAGTAAAATGTCTTTATTCATTTGTATGGCGAACAAATGTTCTTGCATCTGTTTCTGGCAGACACTCAATTGACTTATTTGTCCTTATTTATTTCATGCCTTTGTCCATTTTTAGCAATTACATCATGTGCTGCTGCTGCTTTCAACATTAGAACTGTAGTTTTTTGGTTCCAGGACAACTGTTTATTTATAATTCTTACATCTTTCTCTGAGAACCGTATGGGTGTTTGTTCTATGAAAGTCTCCCTTTCACTGCAGTTTTGCTGTAACTAGTTTTATTTTCATCCAGACTTTGTGACTCTTTTGGTGACGCAAGCATGTCTTGAAATTTTATACCTTTTAGAGAATCAAAAGAGATCATTTATTGCCCAATACAATGGGCACTTATGAACTTGCAAATAAGTTAACACAAATTGCTTTCTTAAATGTTTATGTGTTGGTGCAAAAGATAAACAAATACATATTGTCAATTGTGGGTTTTTTTTAATTCCCAGCAAGAATTCTAATGTATCATGGTGCACAAAAATGTCCCATCTCTAAAGGAGTGCCATCACACTGATTCATAAAGCAGAAAAACTATGGAATAAAAATAAAATAGCATCAGACAAAATAAAAACATACACACACACACAAATAGAAAATAAAATGCGTTCTTCTTCATGAACTCTGGTGTCCTCCAGTGGATGTTTTCTCTTCAGATGGGACTACTCTGTTGACAAATAGGGAATATTTTTGTTTTGTGGTACATTATGGCTAAGTGACTGCGGTGACTCAAGTGTTTAAGATGCTAAACTCGACGAATGGAAGGTCAGACTTCAATTCCCAAGTACTGCATGATGCAGTGAGGTCCCATCTCTGTCCCAGCTCCTGCCAATTTAGCAGTGCGAAAGCAAGAAATTGCAAGTAGATAAATAGAGACCACTTCGGTGGGAAGGTAAACAGCGTTCCATGCATTCTGGTGTTGAGGCATGCCTGCCACATGTCCACAGAAATGACTGCAGATGCTGACAGTGCTGGCTCATTGGCTATAAACAGAGATGAGCACTGAACCCTAGAGTCGGATATGTGTGGAATATTGTTTCGTTGGTTTTGGTCTCGATACTTGCAGCAGCATGGGCAAACAAAAAACTCCATGGGGTTAAAACCAGTAGGTTTGCTTTATGCCAATCATATAAGAAAGAACTGTACATGGTGAGTGGTTGGGAAAGCATTAACTAGTGTGTAGTTGTGCTGGTCTCAAGCCATGACCTCTAGTGGTCCTTCTAACAAACATATATTGTATTTGGATCAGAAAAAAATTGAGCAGATACATGGAAAGATATTCAATGAGGTAGTTGTGTTAGTCTGTAAGAAAGGGAATGAAATCTCAAAATTTGTCTCATTTCTTTTTCAGCATCAGCTTTTTGTGGATCAAACTCACAACCTGAGGAAGTAGACATTGATCCACAAAGGCTTTCACTGAAATAAAATTGGTAGTCTACTTTGTTTTTGTTTTGTTTCCTTTTGTTTTGCCAAAGCCCTTGGAAAGCATTTGCAGTCTCACCACAGAGAAATAAGTGAAGATATTTCCTTGTTTTGTGGCTTCACAACAGAAGTGGGTAGACTGTGGTTCGACTGCAACTCCATCAGCTTTTACCACCATAGAGTAATAATAAGACTGGGAACTGCAGTTTAACAACAACTGAAGTGATGACACTTTGTCCATTTTACACTACATTAGTCAGAATTTCATTGAACAACTGCAGATTGTACTGTATCTTAACCATCTGAAATGAAATGGAATCCCAGCATTTCCAATCTGGAAATGAAACTCCACCAGTTTTTTAAAATATAGTTTGAATATGGTGATGAATTAGCATAAGATATCATAATTTATTTAGATCAAAAAATGTTCTAGTATAATGATCCAAACTGGCATGTTGCTCTTGTTGCTCTTTTTAGGAATCAACTTATCACTGTGTTCCAGTTGTAGATATCAAAGCCATTTTTGGTCCATTTCTGCTGCACTCATCTACACTGAGGACTGGTGAACACCTGGCTGCATTAGCTACTGGCTATGCCATTTGGGGACGATGAGGTCTAGCAACGTTTAGAGGGTCATAGGTTTCCCACTTCTGTCCCATAGAGCAGGTAGGCAGTTGGCTATATCTTTCTGATGGAAGAAAGTGCCTCATTTCTCCATAGCTCATTACATTTATCACTGGGCCCATACTTTGGATGGTACTTTCAAGAAGCCTTGGGGAAGAGAGAGCAGAGGAGCCTGTGCCCACCAACCCAGCAGCACATTTCTAAATCAGAATTGAACCCATCATGTAGTTCAATCAGAGATAAAGATCAGCCAGGGGAAAATGTCCTATGTCTGCATCATCTTCTGTGACTCCCACCCTCAACAACTACTCCTTCTGTCCCTCTAAACCAGGGGGCCCAACCTAAGGCCCGTGGGTCAGATCCGGCCAGTGATGGGATGTAACAGGTTCTCACCAGTTCGCCAGAACCGGTAGTAACTTTTCCCAGTGTCCTGGAGAACCGGTAGCAGCTTTTGGGGGGAACCACATTCGGGGCTTACCTTTTCACTGGTTCCCCCACTGGCTGGCTTGGGGTTTTTAAGTAAAGTCTTAGAGTTACCTCATCAATAAGCTACACCTGTGCTGTTCCAATTGATGTTCCAATTGGAGAACCCTTAAGGAGGCACAGCTGTTTTACATTTACATTAAGGCTTATTATCCTAGAGAACTGGTTAGGCAAAGACTTAGTACCTAACTTCTTTAACTGTTGAAAAGTTGAAAAGTGCCAAAATGAAGCCATCTTGTGGTGAGTTCATTCTGTAGTTCCTTCCATCTGACCTAGTGTGAGAAAGATTAGCCAGAATAAGCTTTAAGCTCTAAAAGCTCTGGTTGATTTGTGTTTGGGGTGGGTGGGTGGGTGTATTTTAATGTATTTTTATTTATTTATTTATTTAAATTATTTACAGGTTTGTGTTGTGGGTGGGTGGATTGAGGTGTGTGTGTGTGTGTGTCCTTATTTTTATTTTATTTTAAATTATTTTAATTTTTTTCTTTGGCACCACCCACAACATCATGATGTCATGACGTTAGCTCCACCCACACTGTGATGATGTCACGGTGGGGTAGTAAAAATTGTGACATCCCACCACTGGATCCGGCCCATGACATCATTTCAAGAGCATTTGAGAAACAAAATGGCCACCCCTTTTGAATCTGTTGGGACAAAATGGCCACCCCCATCATGCAGGTGGGGCAAAATAACCTTCTAGCCCTTAAAGCTGACTGAGAGAGTGTGACCTAGCCCCAGGCTTGAAAATGTTAGGAAGCCCTTCTCTAAAGCCTTTACAGAGGTGAAATGTAGCCATCTAAATTTGAAGCAGGACACAGTGGCTACATTTTTGGAGCTAAAATTCTGATTTAAATCTTGTTGCTCCTGAAAATTCTAGAATCCCTGCTAAAATAATTTTGAATACAGTAACTTTGAAAACTGTACTTAAAAGTAGTTAACATGCACATGGGAAGAATTTTGAGAAGAAATGCATGGACAAATTCAACTCTACAGGCAATTGATAGTGTTAGCAAAGATTATCATCAGCACAAGAAAAATTGTTACCTAAAGCCATACTCATTGCCCAAACCCTAATCCTTATCAAATTGTAATCAGCATCTGTCTGTTACATCACTGACTGACACTTGAGTTCCATTGATCTAGTCATTGTAGGAAAGATATAATCGCATAAGATAACATGAGAAATCCGGATGCTCATAGATATATGGCCAGATTTTTCTGAGCTTTTCCAAAGAAGATAATTAGCTGTAACTTTCCTAATTTTAGAGTGATGTTAAAGTTACAATCGCACATTATTTATCCACTTTCATTTTCCACATTCATGCATAATAAGGTGTATAATCTGCATTTTTGTTGTTATTTTAAAAAAAGATGCAAAAATGTGATATTTATCCCTTAAAGGATATTTAAAATGTGGATTTAAAATCTTGTACAGTAAAAACTGTTTTATAATTTCAGGTACAAACCAGCTGAACTCTTGTTGAATTCAACAGATAAGTGCTGGAAATGGTACTCCAGCATTCCATGCGCTCCAGTGTCTATTCATGCCTGCTTCATGACCAAGGAAACATCTTCAGACACAGACAGCACTGGCTCTTTGGTTGTAAATGGAGATGAGCATCAACCTCTAGAGTTAGACATTACTGGCTTTTGAGCAAAGGAGACTTTTACCTTTACCTTACCTGCACAACAGTTAGTAAACTCCTCACAATTTCAATTGGACCACACACCCCAGAAGGGGAAGCAGGAACATTTATGGCTGTCATAAATATGCCCACTTCCACGTTTACGAATGCATGGACACATTTTACAGCTGATGTAAATGCATCTGCTTCCACTTCTGGGTGCAGCAGTGGTGACGTGGGCTATATGAAATGGTGCCTCAGATTGGGTCTGGCCCACAGGCCATAGGTTAGGAACACCTGCATTAGACAAAGAGGTACTGGAAAGATGTTAAAGTCCTCTAGGACAAGACACCTTGGAGCAACCAGTACTTGGCCTGTGATTTATTTATTTATTTAGATTTATATCACCGCCCACTCGCCATGGCGACTCAGGGCGGTTTACAATCAGGAAAAAAACCCCACAAATACAAAATAACAATAACACACACACAACGCAAACATCTAAAATCCATTCCTCCTTCCGGCCAGAGGACATTAGTCTTTTCCTTCCCTGGGCAGATAAGGCCCAGGATTAGGAAGTGGGAGCTTCCATTTAAAAACCGTAAAACTTTAAAAATTAAAATCTGAAAAAGATTAAAAACAGATTAAAAACACACCAGATGCTACAACTACTAATTAAAAGTAGTAAAAGAGAGGGGCTCAGATCAACCAATGTGCTGGGGTCATTATACCTTCCATACCCCATATCTGTCCTGCCAGCCATGTTTTTAGATTCTTCCTAAAGGGCAGCAACTCTGTCTGGAGACGTAGCAGGATGAAGACCTTGCCGCCCCACCCCCTGTGCCTACACCAACTGACAGGGGAAGAAGAAGCCAGGGCAGGATGAGGACCTTGCCACCCCTCCCCTTGTGCCTATTCCAACTGCCAGGGGAAGAAGAAGCCAGGGCAGGATGAGGACCTTGCCGCCCCTCCCCCTGTGCCTACACCAACTGCCAGGGGAGGAAGAATCCAGGGCAGGATGAGGACCTTGCCGCCCCTCCCCCTGTGCCTACACCAACTGCCAGAGGAAGAAGAAGCCAGGGCAGGATGAGGACCTTGCCGCCCCTCCCCCTGTGCCCGCCCCAACATATTGTTTTGTAATGAAATGTAATGTATTGTCTGTAAGCCGCCCTGAGTCGCCACGGCGAGTGGGCGGCAATATAAATTTGAACTAATAAATAAATAAATAGCTCCGTAGGCAGGAGGTTCCATAGGGCCGGAGCAGACACAAAGAAGGCTCTCCTTCTGGTGCCAGAGAGATGTGCCTCCCTGGCCGATGGAACAACTAGGGATCCTCTCCAATCCGCTCTGGTGGGACGGGCAGATGTTCTTGGGGTGAGGCGGTCTCTTAAGTATCCTGGCCCACTACCATGAAGGGCTTTAAAGATAATAACCAGCACCTTGAATTGTACCTGGAGGCAAACCGGCAACCAGTGCAGCTCCTGAATCAGAGGCGAGGCATGTGCATACCGCCCACACCCCATCACAACCCGGGCAGCCGCATTCTGGACCAGTTGAAGCCTCCGAATGGTCGTCAAGGGCAGTCCCATGTAGAGCGCATTACAGTAATCAAGTCTGGAGGTGACCAGGGCGTGTGTGATCATGAGCAACACCAGTGAGTTCACTGAAAGAATTGTTGTTGTTGTTGTTGCTGCTGCTGCTGCTGCTGCTGTTGCTGTTGTTGTTGTTTGTTGATATACTGGGCCCACTTTGACTGGGAGTAAGTCCCACTGAACTCCAGAGAGTGTACTTCTGAGTTCACAACCCTGTGAATTGATTCATTATTTGATTTTGAATTGAAGAACCAATTAATTCATCAGTAAAACTGAACTAAATTAATGTAAATAATGTAAATTAATGTAAATTATGACAGAGGAGCCTATCTTGTGGTGGTCCATAAATTCACAAAAGGGTCAGACTCAACTGTGTGACTGAACAACAACAATTTGTCGAGGAAATTGAAGGAAGTCTAAGAGGTTTTATAGCTGCTGCCATAATAAATTCTCAAAAAATAGCCATAAAATATCCACAATGACATGGAAGTCCTATCTTTATAAGTTCAGTTTTGATTCCTTCTAAAATAGCTAAAATAGCATGAAAAAATTAACAGTATTTGGCTTGCAACCCACTGGGTTAAAATGTATCATTAACTAACTAAAATTACTCCTCTTTGATTGATTCATTTACAGAACAATTGCACCAGTTAAAAATGGCAGTCCTATCTAAAGGAATCTTTCACAACAATTTTAGATGAAGCAGTTCCCAAAAGCTCCATTATGGAGACAGTTCATTCCTGATACCGAATGCAGGAGGATCACTTCTGTTTTGTCATTTGCCATTTTGAACAACACTTTACCCTTTAAAAATCTTTTTTGAGAAACCATTTCAAGCACTATCCTGCACTTAAGGGAGAGGGTGGGAGGAGGCCCTGAAAGCAAAAATAACTACCGGTATCTATCCTTAACATTTTTCTGAAATGTGCAGACGATGATAATAAATGTGACAAACAGAGGAACTCAAACTATTTATGTTCTAATATGCATTACATATCCTTATGATGGCTTTTTCTAGAAGGTTTCACAGACACACACATGAAAGGACCCGCTAAAGTCACCATCTCTTTGAACACCCATTCTCCCTGTGGCACTTCAGTGCCAAGCTTTGTTACAGATGGGTTCAAAGAGGGTGGCTGCTTTTCTTAGTATAGGCACAGAAGACATGGGTTCTCCTCATCAAAGTTATATGTTCTTTCCCAAACTCACGTATACTTTTTGTATATATTTATGATATTTCTTTCCTTTGCACACTGGACTACACAAAACAAATCTAGAGGTGGGCAAGAATTCTATTCTGCTCATGGCAGCTACAGAATTGCCACCATCAATTAATCATTGTGAGCCACTTTAGATCCCCTCACTGAGAGAAAGGCGGCCTAGAAATGAAACAAATATGAAGAAGCAATAAAATTATTGAAATATGTAGCAAACCAGCGTGTTTACACATGGACTAAATTACTAACATGGTTGGTTATGTGACCCTCTTAGAAGAAGAAAAAGAGCCTCTCTAGAAGAAGCTTTTTTTTTGTTTGTTTTCTTGTTCTAAATTAGCCAATCTCTTCTTTCTGCATTTTAAAAGGTACTGAACTGTCTTCCTTCTGAGGGAAAGTCTTGTTTCTCTGACTTTAGTTTTCCTATCTTGTGAGGCATACACTCTGTGGAGCTCCCTACTCACCATGTGGTAGAGAGTGAAAACCATATTTTTTCTGGCTTCCTATAACTTGAGCCTGTTATTAATAAGTTCTCACTAGTACAATGGGTTGTTGTTATTGCTTTTGTTATGTGCTGTCGAGTTCTCTCTGACTTATGGCTACTTATGAATAAGAGATCTCCAAAATATCCTGTTCTCAACACCCCTGCTTTCTTTCAAACTCAAGCCTGGGGGTCCTTTCATGGAGTGAACCCATCTCCTACTTGTTCCTCCTCTTTTCCCACTGTCTTCCATTTCCCCACCCATTACTGTCTTTCCCAGAGAATCATGTCTTCCCACAATGTGCCCAAAGTAGGAGAGTCTCAGATTCATATTTTCCCTCCAGAGAAAGTTCAGCCTTTATTTCTGTAGGGTTCACTTGTTTCTGGTAGTAAGGGGTGCCTGCAGAGCAAAACTCCAGCACTATATTTCAAATAAACTATTTGTTTGGGTTTTTTTGGTCAACTTTCTTTACTGTCCAGCTTTTGCATCTTTACATAGTGATGGAAATACAACAGTTCCACTGTTTCATTGCTTCCCCCAAGCCTTCAGAAGAGAAGAGAGGTGGGGGTGGAGAGAAGAGGAGAAATGATAAAGGACTGCAGGAAAAGTGGGATACCCTACTCCATCAGTGAGAAAGCTCTATTTGATAACACCCCCTCCAGCTCATTCTGTTTGTAGAGGGATTTTACTGAAACTAAAACATTGAGTGGCATTCTGAGTTGTTTTTTAAAAAGCAGAAAAGAAAAACACCTTTGGATTTTACACTGCTGGCTTTATATTCTGTTTTAAATTTAATTTAATCTAAGTAAATTGGCCTGAGATAAAAAGACAACATACTGAAGATCAAGATAAAAATACAGGAAAATAATATGCAAGGAAATAAATTCATAATCAATAAATAGAACAGTCTACTTTAGGACATATCTATCCAGCTCATCTTTAAAGAATACAGTATTGACCTTTCAGTCAGAGCAAAATAAGCATGCTATGTACATTCAGCAAGACAGTAGGGAGGGGGGCAAAGTATTTAGCTACATGTAATCTGGGCTCAGTAGGAAAAGAAGAACAAACATGAGAATGATTGACTCCCTAAAAGAAGCCACAGCCTTTAGTTTGCAAGAGCTGGACAGGGCTGCTGAGGGCAGGACATCATGGAGATGTCTCATTCATTAGGTTGCCATAAATCAGAGTCAACTTGACAACATGTAACAACAGCAACAGATTGGGCTATGGCAGGGGTCTGCAAACTTGGCTCTCCAGGTGTTCTTGGACTTCAATTCCCAGAAGTCCAAGTCAGCACTCCTGCTGATCAAGGCTTCTGGGAACTGAAGTCCAAGAACACCTGGAGAGCCAAGTTTGCTGACCACTGGGCTATGGAAACAGTGAACTACATAAGATTTGAAATTACTTTAAATTGAGCTCAGTCATGTAAACATCAATTCCAGAGGTGGAATACCCAATAAAGAGGGGAAATCCTTCTGTTCTAGGACTGCAACCCCTCCCCTTTCCCTCATTCTATTTTTCTGCTCCACAAGTCTTGACTGCACCCATCAAAATATATGAAGGCAAAAGCTATTTTCAAAATTTCTATATACTTTTCTAGACTTTTCTGGTAATTTACATTCTATTTCTTTTAAAATATGCACAGAATTGTGAACAATTTTTCTTAATGGATGCCCTTCTGTGCATACATTTCACTACAACATACATTTTAATACGGTTTTTCATAATATCTGCATTTCTTATGGGGTTTTGGACCAGAGGACTGCATCACAAAATTCAAAGTGTACGAATGAAAGAACATCTGCATTCCTCTTCATACATTAGTTTGAAAGTGTGAATAAGGTCTGCCTATATCAAATTCAGAAGAATTTCATTCTTGATTTGTTATTATTTCATCAACATCTTGAGCTTCAGAGAGCAGACAGGTTAATGAATGATTAGTTTTAACCAAAGTTCAAATTTCCACAGCTTTGTACTCTACTGGATATTTCAAGGTGAACCAAAGCAAAGCTGTAATTGGACATCCCATTATTTCCCTACCAGTGTCTTCTCTGGTGCCATAGGATTTACAACTAAAGTCTCACTGGCAAGTTCTCACATGACCCTATGGACCAAAGGGAGGTTATTTTGTATCTCTGCTGGAAAAAAAGTAGCAAGTGCATCTTTAAAAGGTACAGATCAGTAAATTCACAAAAGCCAGTTAAGTAGCATACACTGTGAAAGAAAAATACAGAACAGTGGTAAGTTAAATGAACAAAGCTTAACTGAACCATTGTCAAGATCCCAATGCAAAGTAATTACTTAGGGGTTCTTTGCTATCTTCACTTATTTCCCCCTTCTTCCTCACAAGCTTATTTTAAATCAATCTAATTTATTCCACTGCCACCATCTTCTAAGTGTGCCCTTGTTGTTTGAATAAGGGAAGAGTCAGCATGGGAGAGCTTTGTTATTCATCAGAACTTTTGCTTCAGTAAAATCCCAACCATGTTTTCTTGAATAATTATTTCGCTTAAGAAAAGGCAGAATATTACCACTGACTTTCTGAATTGTGCAGCACATTAGCTAAAAATATACAGATTACTGCATCAGAAATGCAGCTGAATTTAAGTTTTTTTTAAAACCACCTTGTAATACTAAACTATGTATTAAAAACTTTCAGCTTCTTCATTTCTCTTAATACTCTCTGTAATAACTTCATGCTTGAATGTTGCTTTTAGCAAGAATTTTTATGTAAAAATATCAGCAAACTTTATTTGAAAAAGTAGGACTGATAGACTCTCTCACACAAACATGTCCATACACACATCCCCTCTCTCTCTTACATACATACACAGTATATGTTTTAGACTAGGCTACCAAATCCTATTACAGATTCAATCCTATTAAAACCTTCCCAGGTTTAAGCCTGCTTTAGAGTTTTTCATAAGAGTGCATGACCTCTCCTAAAACCTCTACATGTGTGGTCAAGGAACCTAAGGATAATTGTAAACGCCATGGGCTCCCATTAATCTTAGCACAGTTAGATATTAGTGTTGGTAAATCCCTACCTAAACAAGGACAATAGTTAAAGCCATCAATAGTCTTTTAATGAGGCAGATCAAAAACAAATGGAAGCAGCAGGACACTAGGTTACCACAAGGAGGGAAAGCAAAAGCATGAGAGAAAAAGAGAAGAGGGACAAAGCTTTGTCTGATTTCTTACAGAAAAAGTAGAAAGAAAGAAAGAAAGAAAGAATGAAAGAAAGAAAGAAAGAAAGAAAATGTCCTGTTATGGTGTTTGTTTTTAAGAGGAGGAAGGAGAAAATTTGATTAGAATTTATGGTCCAACATGCACGTGCTGCACCACTATAGTAGTTGTGGAGCAGTAAATTGACCCCATGTCATAGCTGGGGCTGGGGGATAGAAATTAACAACCACCTAGTTAGCAGAAGGAATAACTTTATCCCTCCAGCTACCAAGATCATTAATATTCCCTTGTTTTCTTTTGGCAGTTACCTGCAATGGAGTCACAAAACTAAACACAGTTTCCTATTTGAGGTGAGGCAGGGGACAGTCAAGGCTATTTTGTATTTTCCTGCTTTGCTGAAACAAAAGAACTGCCAGAATTTATTTATTTATTTATTTGTAAATGAAAAGTTCAGGTCTTCATATCTTTTTAGAAGCATTTTATATTGTGAACCTTCACACACACTTCCAGAAATTGGGTGCCTTCTTTCATTTGTGTCCAGAGATGGATAGGAAAAATGTAGCGACCATGAATTATACAGTATTTTAACAAAATGTCTGATATCACCTATCTTCTGCCAATTTTTGTTTCTTTCCTTTCTTTTTCTCTTCTTGGCTTCTTGGTCTTCAACTCATGGGACTGAAGATATTATGATACAAAATATTCCTTTACTGTTGCCTGTTTGTATAAATGTATGCCTAATATAGCAATAAATACTAAGCTTGTTTGAATCAATACTTCAGGATCAGAGCTAGTGAAATGATTTTCAGGGAACCATGAAGATTTAGTGCCCACATATAGTAATAAAGTCAACCTTTGCCCTTCTCTTTTCACATATGTGTTGTATGGTATGAAATCACAAGACAGTCTCTCCAAATGGGCAAACCACTTAAGACTGGTTCTATTCCAATTCTTTCCTTTACAATCTAATTCCTAATTTTATTCCTTATAGTAACCCAGCAGCCTTCTTCAGACATCTCATTTCTGTGATGACCAACTTTAATTTATGTTTTGTTGTAAGTTTCCATGTTTGACACTGGTAACATAAGTTTTGGATGAATATGCATTGTATAAGGTGTTTCTTTGTGCTGGATGGTATTGCCTTGTCTTGTAGGACCCACAGCAACATAAATCAGGCTAGAGAAAGACAGTGACTAGAATCCTACTAGTCACATCAACCAGCACAATAGCAACAGTGTACGTTCCAATGGCAAATTACTACAAATTAAGAAGCATACGGTATTTCCATTGTAGACCCATCATGTGAGTTGATACCCAATATGAAATGCCTACACTGAAATCTTAGCTTGCAGCAGTTTGTCCCCAGGGGTACACAGAAAGAGCCTCCTCAAAGATTGTGAGCATATTTTACATTTTTTGAACCACAATCAGGCATACCCTGGGCAATGGTAATTTTCTTTTGCCAGTTAATCTTTCTCACACTAGAACACACCACAGGAACTAAGGAATGAATTCACCAAAAAGGTCTTTGTCATGGGCAACCTTAACAATGATCTCAATAAATATTTAGGGATTTTTTAGTACTAAGGTATTCTATTTAGCAGACATGTGTAGTAAACATAAATATGACACCTAGTTCTATGATTTTATTTATGATATACATCATAGTATCTCTTTCATTTGAAAATTGGTCATAAACACCAAACAAATACCTTGGGTAGCAGGAGGAGTATACAACTTGATGCTCAAAACCATATGCAAACTACAGTACTGTATATGGAAAAGAGACACACAGAATTTGAAAACATTTTTTTTCCAATGGGAATTTAGCCTGATGAATAGAATAAGAATTTCTATAGTACTGTTAATTGAAAAGTGACTAATAAATATTAGTATTTCATGTCAGATCTCAACATGTTACAAAGTGGGGAATAAAATTTAAGGCACATGGATATGTAGGTAGTGAGGTCACTAGTCATATAGCTAACAGTTTAGTTAAATTTTGTTATTTGAACTGTGAAATATTAAAGATCCAAGATAAAACTGTGCTTCCCAATCTGACCAATTCTATTATATGCACTAGTGAAGGATAAAACTTTTTTCCTAGATCAAAATCATACTGAAGCAGATTGATTTATATAAAGTTATTTTCATGGAAATAAATAAGCCAAGTGAATGAAAACACACTTCTTAACTGTCTTTATTTGTATTTCTAGGTAGGCTTAGACTTAATCATATTTTGTTTTAATGTTGCATGTATCATTTTCCCCAATTGTGTCAAACTTTCTGTTTTATGTGTGTAATAATGAATGAAACACATTTATGATAATAAATAAGTATATTTAAAATTAATGTACCTGGACCTTGCTTGTGTGCAAAAAGTACCACTCAGTCAGATCGACCATTTTGCTATAAGCACTGGCTCTGAACGTCATATTATCAGTATTTCTTACTCACCCTGATAGAGGAATAGTTCTAACTGCATAACTCACTGAATATTCAGAGTCTTGAATATATTGCAGGAGATACTACAGTCTACATATGCAGTGCTTTAGTTCTGAGATATTGTATACCTCCATAGCAATGTTATTTATTTTGATCCATTTCTAGCATATACTACTATAACTACTACTATAACTACTACCAATACCAATAACATATAGTGTAGATGAAATTTGGGCTTGACAAATACACAGCTTCCTCAGTCTATACCATGAGGTAAAATCCAAAAACTAGAAAGAATAAAGCTAAAAATGACAATATTATAAAATCATTATATAGTGATGGGTTACACAAAAAGAGCCTCCTTGAAGATCGTGTTATTTTTGAACCATAATTAGGTATACCCTGGTAATGGCAACTTTGTGTTGCCGGCTAATCTTTCTCACACTAGGTCTGGTGAAAAGAACTGTGGAATGAACTCACCAAAAGGTGCCTTCATTTTGGCAGTTTCACAGCTGGACTAGACATGCAAGAAGAAGAATTATCCAGTAATGACAACTATAAATACCTTGGAGAACACGAAGAGGATAACATCTGCACACAAATGTTAAAGATCTGACAGAAAGGGGTATATGTACATCAAAAAACTACAGAAAAATTTAAAAACAAAATTAAATGGAAGAAATACAATCAAAACCATAAACAAATGGGCAGTTCTAGTAATGGGATATCTAGCTTGAATAATAGATTGTACCCAGGTGTGGGGTTCAACATTTTTTACTACCTCCTCTGTGGGCATGGTATGGTGGGTGTGGCCAAGGGGAAAGCCCTGTGTTGCACCCAAATTAGGATTGTAGTACTTTATTTCAAAACTTGGATGGGTGGGCCCAGATGGAATTTCTGCTACTGGTTCTGGTGAACTGGGGCAAACCTGCTGAATCCCACAACTGATTATACCCAAAGTGAACTAAATATTAGATTGAAAAAAACAGAATTTAATGAACATGCATCATGCACTACACTGAAAAAGTGATGTGGACAGATTATACTTAATGCAAAAAACCTGGAGGCCATGGATTACTACAAATACAACAGGTAACAGAAGAAGGAAAAAGAAACTTAAACGATTATATCAACAGAGGCACAGGAAAATCTCTGAAGGTAGTGAAAATGGAAAACATTTTGGAAACAAAGATATAAAGGCAGAATATAAGAGACTACCATTTGAAGATAAGTTATAGAGCTGGAAAAATAGGCCATTTCATGGACAATGCCTGGGAAGTATTGATGAATACATGACAAATATTTAATTCTGGAATGGCTACAATGTCTGAACCATCAAGAAAGGGTTTATTTTTGCTGCTCAAGAACAAGCACTCCAGTCTAATGTTATGAAAGAAAAGATTCCACAGATAGACTTCAAAGCAAGACAGCAGTGCAATAAAACAAAACCACACTGCAAAATAAGGTTACAAAATACAATTTCAGTTACATATACATGACATAGTCTCAGTAATGCAATACAATATAAAAATACAGTACATGGTCCAACAATGTCAGGGCTCTCACCCTAACCACAAGCATGCTCTGGAAGCCATGGCAGCATCCTGCCACAGGGGCTTTTGTAGCCCGGCATGGGGGCAAGGCTCGGGAGCGCTGGCAGGTGAAGCGAGTCCGAGCGCTCCCGGCCAGAGTCCTCTTCGCCCAGCTGGAAGCCAGGGTTGGCCGAGAGAAGAGTCCGGCGTAGGCGGCGGTGGGAGCACAGTTTTTATGCCGGCCGGTGGCCCCTCGCAGCTGTTCTCCATTCTCTCGGCCAGGGAGCAGTCGACAGCGTCTTTTGGGTCCTTTCCCTCAGATTTGCTTCATGACAATCTCCACAATCAGTCCAGCCCATAGCAGGATTCTTGTGTCATCCATAAAAGAAGACTGAGCAGACATCAGGCTTGTGGGGTTCATGCTGCTTTTGGTAGGGTTCTTAGATCTACCAGCCAAAGCCAAGTATAAAGAAGGTCTGCAAAGCCAAGTATAAAGAAGGTCTACAAAGCCAAGTATAAAGAAGGTCATCATTTGAATGCTCCTTGTTATGTCTAGGCAAGATAGGCCCCATGTGATGATCCTCACACTCACACCTAATCATTAACACTCCAGTTGAAAGTTTGCTTGGTAGTAGAGATCATGTTTAAAAAGTTGCCCACCTTATTTTCCCTAGAAAAGTGGTGGAAAACCTGTGATGCCCATGCCAGAGGTGTCACACAGAGGCCTCTCTGTTGACACACATGCTGCCAAGGGGAAGTCCCACCCTGTCTAGCCTGGCCAGCACCTCCTCCCCACCTAAGGTTGCCATAAGTCCCGTTTTTCCAGGATTTTCCCGGGTTCAAGCTGTCCAGTCCGGTTCAAGAAAAAAACTTGTATAAGTCCCAGGAGGGAGCAAGAAATGCCCATATCTACAGAGGATTCCTTCTTCACATGATCACAAAGGATTAAATGCATAGAGTAAGCATTCCTAGAGAGGAAGGGAACACTGTGGATAGGAAGTGAAGTGTCATCTCTCACAAAGGACCTCTTCCAAAATAAGTCCCTTCCTGTCTCCTGCTTTTCTCCTTCCGGAGGGAAACGGGGACTCCAAGGGCTGCATTTCCATTCTGGACCTCTTTTTAGAGCTTTCTTCCAAGCGATCCTTGTGGGGGTTTGAATGGTGAGTCCAGCTCAATGGGTGTATGTGTGAAGGGGAGGGTGGGGGGTGACCAAAATGGCCCAAAATGTTTTTATTCAAAAATAAAGAAACAGCCTCTTGACTACAGTTTATTTTAAACTAACAGAGGCTCCCTACCCTGGATGGGAATTCCAGAGAGTCTCAGAGTTTGAAGAATGCAAACTGTCCTGGTTTGGCTGTCCCAGTTTGGCGGGAGAAAATTGTGGCAGCCACCACTATTCTCCCTCCACCAATGGAGAGGTAAGAGGTGATGCTGAAACCCATAGGGGGAGTGTTCGGAGCACCCATGGGGGGGGGCGGTTCAAGAGCACCAGTGTGTGTGTGTGGGAGACCCAGGGGGATTGGGAATACCTGGGGGGGGGGGGGTTTAAGAGCACCCATGGTGTACACCCATGTGTTTTCATCATGGGTCTGCTGGCAATGTCACATGGGTGTGGGGGTATGCATGTGCCTGCCCGCTCGCCACCTTCTCTTCCTTGGGCACTCAGTCTCTAAAAAGTTCTCCATCACTGCCCTAGACTGATAATAAACAGGCACTTTGAAGCACTATGGAAAATCCAAGAAAAAGGTAAATTTTAAAGGTTTTTAGTACACAAACCCCTCAAGTTAGGTGTGTGAAATTAAACAGATCTACAGCCTTCCTTAAAATTTATCACATCATCAAATTTCATTTATAATGGTGCAAAAACAAATATATATGACCATTTTGTTTGTCCAGTGCAAGTTAATAGATATCTTGCAAATGCTTTCATGTGTATAAATGAAAAATAAAATAAACAAACAAACAAGAAAACGAGAGGCGCACAATCCCTCTTGATTGACTAGGGATACATCCCAGTACCCTAAATTAGCCTTGCAATTAGATGGCGGTCCCAAGTACAACTTTACCAAGATTTTATCCCCAAGATCCCTTTAAAGGTAGCAAAAGAAATTCATTATTTGGCTTTTGTGCACAGGTATCCTGTGCGCCCTTTCAAGGGATTCCAGCATACATCCCTCCCTCAGATTGCATTCAGCATTATTGGTGCATCTTAAAATATTACTGCCCAAGATGTCTCTATGAGTTAGACAGTCATATCCCTTGGCTTGATTTGGAACTGCCTTGCTTGTATTTACTACCTTTCCTTGCAGTCAATTGCAGGAGAAAAACAATATTTTCTGAGAGCTCCTTCCCAGCTCACAACAATGGTTCACACACACTATTTTCTCTCTCGCTGGCTAACTAAACCTCTTCTCCAGCATTAGTCATGGCATTTTGCCAACACACGAAAGGGAGTAAATGTGTTAGACCTTCCCTCTCCATTGTCATTCGTTTCCTTGAAAATATATGACCTTTCCTCATCCTACATATTTACATTTGAAGATATTCAAGTCCTTCTGATGGCATATATGTATATTATCATGTGTATTAAATGTATTTTTTTTGTTCAGTCGCACAGTATTTTTTTTGTTCAGTCCGACCCTCTGCGACCCCATGGACCATTGTCCGCGAGGCATTTCTGTCCTCCACCATCCTCCTCAACTCGCTCAGTTCTGTGCCCATTGTCTCTACAATACCATCTAACCATCTCATTTTGGCCGCCCCCTTCTTCTTTTGCCCTCCACCTTTCCCAGCATCAAGGCCTTCTCAAGCGAATCCTCTCTTCTCATTTGATGTCCAAAGTACCTTAGCTTCATCTTTACAATTTGACTTTCCAAGGAGCATTCTGGGTTGATTTCTTCTAAGATTGACCTATTTGTTCTCCTTGCTGTCCAGGGGACCCTCAAAACTCTCCTCCAACACCACATCTCAAAGGCATCTATTCTTCTGCACTCAGCTTTCCTAATGGTCCAGCTCTCACATCCATACATTGCCACAGGGAATATCATTGCTTTGACAATACGATTTTTTGCTTTCAATATGATGTCTCTACTTTTCATTATGCTCTCCAGGTTTCTCATCGCTTGCCTCCCAAGAATCAGTCGCCTTTTTATTTCATGGCTGCAATCACTGTCTGCAGTGAGTTTTGATCCCAAGAAAGTAAAATCTGTCACTGCTTCTACTTCTTCCCCATCTATTTTCCAGGGACTGATAGGGCCTGTTGCCATGATTTTGGTTTTCTTTATATTGAGTCTCAAGCCGGCTTTTTCACTCTCTTCTTTCAACCTAATCAGGAGCTTCTTTAGGTCCTCCTCACTTTCTGTATTAGTAACTGCAAAGTACCAGTTTCAACACTTTACCATCCTGCTTTCTCCCTGCCTTGTGTAACACCTCTTCTTACAGATGGTCCTCATTTGTAGACTCAGACTTCAAACATTTCCCATTTGGATCACAGGAAGAGCAGCAGCCTAAATGTTATTTTTTTAATAGCTAAGATTGCGTGCAAGGCATAGAGAAGGGTGACAGCAGCACAGAATAACTTGAAGAATCAGTTACATAGGAAAAATAATAACACCTCTTCATTAATCATGACTATTGGGTAGAAATTTGAATAACAAATAAACTGTTTATTGATTCATCTATTACAATTTGCTATCCTATTATTAACACATGCATTGAACTCTAGCATGAAACTAACTCTGAAACACATGGAAGTGAGATATGCTCATTAATAATCTAAATACAATGCACCTACCCATATAATTAATGTTTATTTGTTAACATTTCTATCTTTCCTATCTTTCAAATATTTTCCATTGTTTAGCTATGAAGAAGGCTAGGCTTAGAGATAGCAACATTGGTCAGACTACCTAGTAGGCAATACCACTGACCATCTGTTTGATTTTCTACCTCTTTTAATGCCTGTATACAGTAGCGCAGTGTGGGGTTCAGCTGCCAAGGGTGAAAGCCAAATTTGCCACCCCCTGGGCAGGTTCTAGGACACCGGCGCCCACTCCCACTAGGGCTTCTGGAAATTGTAGTCCAAGAATAGCCATATGCCCAGAAAGTGTCCCCTGGGGTGGGCAGCCCCCCCCCCCACTATACTATTCTAGAGAACCAATCACATCTCTCTCTTTCCCCCTCCCTGTAGTTTACATACAGGGAAGGAAAGAAAGACACAAGCTGTTCTCTCTCTCCCTGTAGTTTAAATACAGGGAGGAAAAAAAGATGCAATCACGTCTCTCTATTTCTCCCTTCCCTGTAGTTTAAATACAGGGAGGGAAAGAAAGAAAAAAGCAGTCTCTACAACTGCGGTAGGGTCGGGGGGAAAGGCGGGTGCTTTCCCCCAATCCTACTGCAGTCGCAGAGACTGCTGCAGGTGGGGGGTGGATTGGGTAGTTCTACCCAAACCATCTCACACCCGCAGACCATTGCATCGGATAACGCTAAGAATTATTATCCAGAATCGTTATCCGATTCTAGCGTTATCTGATGCAATCATTATCTGGGGTATTACTGTATGCTGATAGATATATTATATATTAATTTTTTGTGTTTTATACAACCTTCCTGCCAAATCTGTTTTACAACTTGAGCAGAAGAGGAAATGACCAGGTGGCAGTAAACAAGTGAGAGGTTAAATCAGAAACCAGACAGGGCTTTACTTCATACCTTTGAGGTTGAAAGGGAGACATTTAAAACTAATCTGAATAATCTATTGTTACTTATAGCTGTAGGCAGCTGCATTATTATGTTTGCTTGTCTGTTATTCTGCTTGAGCAAACCCTTCTCCCTTTAACCCCTGCATTTGATGTATATAAACCATGCCTGTAAGTTTTACTCCTTGTCTGAAGAAGTAGACTTAATTCATGAAAGCTAACAATAAAAATATAGCAATTAAATTCCTTCAGTATTCTTGTTTTATTACTTTTTTGTTTTTGTTTGCCAAAAATCTAAAAGTCACCATGTTGCCTACCCCTTAAAGTTTATGCTTAGGAAAGATTTTTCCATTGTTCTCAGCGCTATCTGGTAAAAAAATTGTTTGCAGATTATATAAAAAGATGGCATGGTAACATCTATCAGCAAATCTGCAACATGTTGTCAATATGAATATGAGATCCATCAGTTTACATGTGTTTCTACAACATAAGATCTACTTGAATATATTGAAATATCTTCTATTGTCTTCTCCAATGTCCTCCAGAGAACATTTTCCAACAACGTATTGTCTAACATGAACAATATTTCTTTGTATGTATGGAAGGGTCTTTGTATTTCACAAGAAAGAGAACCACATCTTTCACAACTACAACTTTCTGTAACCTTCATGCCCTCCTCACTCCCACACCCACACACAAAGGCCCTCCTTAATTGTATTACTATTAGGCTGCCCTTCAACCCCTACTCAAATGAGGACAAGGCTAGTTCTGTATTTCATGGGATAACAATTTATGAGCAATTAAAAATGAAGAGACACAAAGCATTCATCACAGCCACAGCTAGACAAGCAGTGGAGGTCAAAGGTGTCTGCAATGAAGTGTGCACAATATATTTTTATTTCTGTTTTCACTAAGAAGAACACAGGTTAACTAAAAATTATGGTTTGCCATCTTCAATTCAAAATAGATGTACTTAATCTTTGAAGACACTCCATTCTTGGCCAGATGAGTGATGAAGGTATGTTCACAATCACAGACAGATAAAAGATTCCATATACCAGTTGTAAAATTTAAAATAACTCAAAAAGGAAAATCACTATTGGTTCCTCACAATTGTAGGTGTGGTGGTCTAATGTAGCTCTCAGTATTGTGAACTCGGGGCTCCCTAGTCCGTATTTTAATTTGTCAGGAATTCAATCTCCTCAAGCAATATAAAGATGATAACATAAGACTGTGAAGAATTAGGGATGTTTCCACACTATTTCACACTAGGTTCCAGAGTAATTACTATCCTTCGTTCAATTACTTTTAATGAGGAATCCATACAATATCACGGACAAATCTTTCTGAGTTTTCTAGAGTTGTCTTTCCTGTCCTGATGAATGTTCACTCTCTTCAGGCATGACTTGTGCCAATTTTCCCACTGGAATTGCTATTGTCGTGCTATCTTGCAGTTAAATTGAAAGTTTCCTGTTTGCAGGTTCAGCCCATATTATTGCTTTCTCCTTAGCATAGCTGGAGATTACTGCTTAATTGTTGCTTTATGCAACCATCCTTTGTTCCATGTAAAGAAATATAGGAAATTACTGATTTCTTTCCACCATAACCTCTTTTCCTTCCATGAGAGCAAAATAGTGCAATTTTTCTATAATAAAGGGAAAAGAGGGGGGAAAGAATGAAAAGAAAACCGTCACTTAAATCGCTCCCTCCAGAAAATGAAACCTGACTTAATAGGAATACCTTAACATTAATTCCCCTGCTGCACAGAGCAAAAAGGAAAAGTGGAAGATCAAGATACTTTTTATGAATAGAATTTAGGACCAAACATATGAAACAGTGAGCTTCAAAATTAGGAGATGATAACATGTTAATTTAACCAAGGTTGCATTCTGCAAGGTGTCATCTTTGCAAAATCAGCATGTAGACAGGCTTGTTTCTTTCTGATGACCAACCACTTAACAAAAGCAAATTAATTCACAACTTGTGTAGCTGTAAAACATATCAGAGGACAATCAAAGGTCTTTTACGTGTAAAATTCAACTTATTAGATTTGTTAGAGGACAATCATTGGTCCAGTAATGGGCAGCCAAATTTTTTACTACCGCACTGTGGGCGGAGCCAGCAACATGGGCGGAGCCAAAGTAAAAAAAAACATAAAAATACATTACACATGAAAATGCAAATTAAATACACATAAAAAACACATAAAATACAAATTAAATACAAATTAAATACACATAAAATACTAATTAAATACACATAAAAACACAAAAATGCAAATTAAAATACACATTAAATAGACATAAAAACACATAAATACACATTAAATACAAATTAAATAGACATAAAACACACACAAAAGCACACACTAAATACATAATCCACCCACCCAATCACCCACCCACCCCAAACCCAAACCCGAGTCACTTATCCTGGGGAGCGGAGCAGGTGGCAATAGCGGCAGTGCAGTGTGGCCTGGCCTGGCAGTGCAGCCTAGCCCGGCCCAGCCCAGCCCAGCTCGGCAGCGCAGCCTGGGTCAGTGGCAGCGTGGCCTGGTCTGGCCCGGCCCAGCAGTGTGCCATGGCCTGGCCTAACGGCGAGTATCTGGCAGCTGCAGCAGTGTCGGTAGTGAGTGGCGGTGAGTAGCATTGCCATTGAGCAGTGGTGAGTGGTGGTGGTGCGGCAACTCAAGTGAGGTCTGCTGCTCCCGCTGCCTGCACTCTGAGGAGGCCGCTGAGGGCCTCCCCGGCTGCCTGACTCTGCAGCCCAAAATGGCTGCTGGTGAGTGCCCATGTGTGAAACTACCAATTGACGCATGCACATTGAGTACTGGAGACGTGCATGTGTCAATTGGTAGTTTCACACATGTGCACTCACCAGTAGCCATTTGGAGCTGCAGAGTGTGGCTGCTGGTGAGGTGACTGAACCAGTCGCCTCAAAAAAATGGTAAGCACCCCGTGTGGTCTCCCGGGAAGGTTAGTACCTCTCGGGGGGGGGGGCATCTGGGATTTTTACCACCAGTTCTATAGAACTGGGATGAACCAGCCTATGCCCACCACTATCATATCTGATTTTCAGCATAAGCTTCAACAGCATATTCCCAAAAAGCATCCTCGCTGTTGACTGCCTGATATCTATCCAGCAGAGGCTTGATGTTGTCAGTTAGACCCTGGATGAACTGGGCATGGCATTCTCTTGGATATCCTTGATATTATTTTCACATAACGGACAAATTCATCACATTTATCTGGGCACAAATGAGGATCTGCTCTTCTCATTATGCATCTCAATCCTACAGGTTACTATCACAGTTTTAACTCATCTCAGCATCTTCATTTACATTGACATCTGTTGCATGTCTATTGGTTGTTTTGGTTAAGCTTGTGAAACTTAAGGGGTTGGGGAAAATGGTGGAAGTGAATGCAGACATCAACAAAAAGTAAGTCCCTTGGCAGTGCAAACAAGTAATGCAGCCTACACTCATAAACCTATCACTCTCTTGTAAATCTATTTTCTATATTATATGGATAAATCTCCTCGGACAGTGATGGTGAACCTTTTAGAGACTGAGTGCCCAAACTCAACAGGGTGCTGTCTGCACCGCAGAGGGGCAGAGTGAACTCAGTGCTAGCAGGGAGGGAGTAAGCACTCCAATTGGGCTGCTGGGCAGAAAGGTGGGGCAAACTCTATGCTGGGGTGATGACACCATAGATAGTAGCTTTATGGGTCATCCCAGCTGGTAGGAATGTTGCAAAGAGGATATTCTTGCTGCTGAAAACCACTTGCAAATGGCACACAGTTTTTCTTTCCAAAAGCTGGCTTTAAAAAGACCTGTCATTTATTCTTATTACATTGATAAAAAGATATTACCTGTATATTTCTTTTGCTATATGTGTGTGTACAGTTCAACAGAATCCTGACAAAACAGCTTCCTTCCTTCCAAATGCCATGGTTTCCTATTTCAATGTTTAAAACTGGATTTCAAACATAATTTTCTATCTTTCTGAAACAGAAATATGTGGATCTATGAGGAATGAAATGGAGCCGCTGCTTAATAAATTCTACATGGAATGGGGTGGAGGCTAAATACAAGGCAAAGCTCAAGGTCTAATGAATAGAAGCAAGTTGTTTTCACTGCAGAAACAATTAACTGAAAAGAAGAAAGAGCAGGGAAAAGAAAAGAGAAAATGTAAAGGATGGCATTTGATTTCTTCCCACAGAAGCCACCTCTAAATGGAAATACTTCTCTTCTAGAACAAAGTAGCAAAATAGAAACAAAGCAGAAGCTTCAAAGCATTGCAATGAGAGATCCTCTTGTAAATGCAAAATTGAATTGGTCAGTCACTCAACTGCTCTCTATCCTTCCACCTCTCCTTCAGCTTTCACGGATATATTAACAGTGGGTGCCAATACTGAAAACAGCAGAAAGACAATGTCATGGATAATTTCATAAGTGTTTTCTAGAGCTGGCACTCTTTCAAAGTCTGATCTACATTTCTAACAAATGTGAGGTTTAAAACACTGATATTGTGGCCTGCAGGCCAGATGCAGCCCACAGCAACTATTCATGTGGCCCCTGGCATCCTACATCACACCAGGAAGTGCCATGTGGTGGAGGAAGGGCAAAACGGCTGTCCGGCCCCCAAATTTGTGTGAGGGAGAGTGACCTGGCCCCTGGCTTAAAAAGGTTGATAACTCCTGTTCTAAGACAAAGCCTGCAGTCTACTCATGAGGATCCATTTCTCATATCTCTTAGATGCTCTGATCAAAGAGTTTTAGTACACTTACATTGGCATAACTGCACAGTTAAATGAGGTAACTGCAGCTGGGTATCCTGCTATTTACAGTGGTGCAACCTATGCTTTTATCCTGTTTTAGGTTAAAGTGTCAATTCCTACCAGAGGCTTTGAGGCAAAAGCTATCACCCTGCATCTCTTTGATAACAATTCAATTAGCACATTGTTAGTCTAGAAAGCAGGTATATGTGGAAGCTCCCTTACTGGGTCAGAGCCTGAATAAAGGGTACACAGATTGGGGCTGACACACCCTATTGCCTTTTAGCAACACTCCAGCCCAATCTTATCTGTGACAGTGAATGCAGTTCCATTTCTCAGGAAAGACATCTGCAAATTGGGATATGTAAATGGCACACCACTTCATTGCATTGTCATAGGATTTATGGTCCTGGGGGACTTCAATTTGCCTTCATTGGGGGCTGGCTCCAAGGTAGCACGGGAATTCATGACTTCCTTGGCAGCTGTGGGCCTGATTCAGGTAATTCAGGACCCAACCAGGACTAGTGGCTACACCCTGGATCTAGTTTTCTAGTCGGAGTGGTAGCAGAGTGATCTGAAATTATAGAAATTAGACATAACTCCTGTGTCATGGTCGGATCACTATCTGGTGACTCTGGACTTTCTGGGGGTGATGTTTTCTGCAGGACGGCAGGGGCAGTTAAATTGGCCCACCCCTGGCGACTGATGGATCCAGATAGATTCCAAAGGTAACTGGGGTATTTCCTTCTGGATCTGCAACACAATTCACCCAAGGCTCTTGTTAACTTCTGGAGTGAGGGGGCGACGGCAGCCTTGGAAGTAATTGTGCCACTGCGGCCTCTTTGTAATTGTGGGCATCGCTCATCCCCATGATTCACGGAGGAGCTGAGGGAGCTCAAATGGGCTAAGAGATGCTGAGAGCGCCACTGGGTGAAGACCCAGTGTGAGTCTGACCGAATACTTGCTAGAGCCACTATTAAAGCCAATCTTGTGGTGATAGGGGTGGTGAAACGACAATACTTTACCACCCTTATTGCCTCTGTGGATAATCACCCAGTGACAATGTTCCTGGTGACTAGGTCCCTCCTCAGTAGAGGGGGGGCCCCGGGCCCTGGTTGACAGGGGTCTGCTGACGTTTTTGCTGATAATCTGAGGGGGAAAACTCACTTGGATTTGCCTGAAGTTTAATCCTAGCATGGAAAATATAGGGCTGGGGTTGACTGGATCGCAGTCTAGCCATGTTATCTGGGATTGGTTCAATCCAGTTGTCCCTGAGGAAGTGGACAGGCTCCTGGGATCTGTTTATGCCACTCTTTGTGCATTAGATCCATGCCCTGCCTGGTTAGTTAAAAATACTAGGGCGGTGACAAGCGGTTGGGTCAGAGTGATTGTGTATTCTTTGTGGTAGGGGTTTTCCCAGCAGCATTGAAACATGCCTTGGTGCACCCCCTCCTGAAAAAGCCATTGCTTGACCCTACAGTACTTGCCAACTACCGGCCTGTATCCAACCTTCCCTTCTTGGGGAAGGTTTTGGAGAAGGCAGTGGCATGGCAGTTACAGGAGGTCCTGGATGAAGTGGATTATCTGGACCCTTTTCAGTCAGGATTCAGGCCCAGAAATGGAACTGAGACTGCATTGGTCGTGCTCTTCGATGATCTCTGGTGAGAGTGGGATGGAGGTCATCCATCCTGGCTCTTCTTGACCTCTCAGCAGCCTTCAATACTGTCGACCATGGTATCCTTCTAGAATGGCTCCGAGGAGTGGGGATCCAAGGGACTGTGTGGTCCTGGTTTTCCTCATTTCTGAAGGGCCGGACCCAGTTGGTATGGTTGGAGAGCGAGAGGTCCAGCCCTAGGCCCCTCTAATATGGGGTGCCCCAGGGCTCGGTCCTCTGGCCTCTCCTATTTAATATCTACATGAAGCCTCTGGGGGTCCTCCTGGACTCATGACTCCTGCTCAAAGATCAGGTGGCAGTCGTGGCCAGGAGGGCTTTTGCACAGCTTCGTGTAGTATGGCAGTTACGCCTGCTCCTAGATTGGGACTCCTTTCTCATGGTCACACATGCTCTGGTCACCTCCAGACTTGACTATTGTAATGTGCTCTACATGGGGCTGCCCCGATGATCATTCGGAGGCTGCAACTGGTCCAGAATGTGGCTGCTCGGGTGGTGTTGGGGTGCGGGCGTTATGCCCGTGCCTCACCACTGCTCCGGGAGCTGCACTGGTTGGCAGTTTGCCTCTGGGTGCAATTCAAGTTGCTGGTAATTACCTTTAAAGCCCTACATGGTAGTAGGCCAGGATATTTAAGAGATCACATCACCCAAAGAACATCTGTCCACCCCATCAGAGTGGACTGGAGAGGCTCTCTCATTGTTCCATCTGCTAGAGGGGCACGTCTCTCTAGCACTTGAAAGAGGGCCTTCTCATGTCTGCTCCAGCCCTATGGAACCTTCTGCCAACTGAGATGTGTCTCCAGACAGAGTTGCTGCCCTTCAGGAAGGGGTTAAAGACATGGTTGGCTGGGCAAGTGTGGGGCACCAGCGATGCAGTAACCCTGGCCTGCTGGCTAATTTAGTAAAATACTCTCTCTCTCTATTTTAATCTTTTAAATCTTTTAATTTGTGCTTTTAATGGGTTTTATTGCTTTTAATTGTGAATAGTCTTTGTGTTCTGTAAGCCACCCAGAGTCTTCGAAATTGGGTGGCAATACAAATTGGAATAAATAAATAAATAAATAAATAAATAAATAAATAAATAAATAGGCAGGACAGAAAGGCACAAGCTACACCAGTCTTCAGACTTGTTACTTTGCTTTAAGTTTATTTCCCTCTTGTTTTCCATTGGTTTCCTAAGACAGCCAGCAGGAAAAAGGGAAGGTGGCTGGGACTTTAAAAGAGCAATGAGCACACTGGTCTTTGCATGCTTCTTAGCAGAATAATATAGGGCAATTGCTCTCCCACTCTTTCCAGCTCTCTTTCCCCACCTTTCATGTCTTCTGGTTCATTCTTAAGGGTTTTTGTTGTTGTTCAGTCGCACAGTCGATTCCAACCCTCTGCGACCCCATGGACCACTGTCCGCCAGGCACTCCTGTCCTCCACCATCCCCCTCAACTCGCTCAGCTCTGTGCTCATTGTGTCCACAATACCATCTAGCCATCTCATTTTTGGCCGCCCCCTTCTTCTTTTGCCCTCGACCTTTCCAAGCATCAAGGCTTTCTCAAGCGAATCCTCTCTTCTCATTTGATGTCCAAAGTACTTTAGCTTCATCTTTACTATTTGCCCTTCTAAGGAGCAGTCAGGGTTGATTTCTTCTAAGATTGACCTAAGCACATTTTCTTTGGCTTCCTGAGTTTTGCTTTCTCTTCCCCAACTTTTAATTACAACATATGAATGCCAGATTTAACAGAAGTAATCCATGGACTGCTACCCCAATTTGGGCTCCTTGATCTGCCCTGTGGTCACACTGAAAACACAGTAATCCCCTAATCTGGTTTATGGGCATACCTACTTCAAAAGAGAAAAGTGGGAAAGAAGATAAGGCAAAATGAAACAATACAAAGGTCTTGGCGGATGCCTTTCTTAACTTCTGTCCTATCCAAACAAAAGCCTACTAAATTCCCTTGTTCCACTTTTCTAAATTTGCAAGCAGCCATAGCTGAAAGCATGTAGCACTCATCTTCTACACTCCCTGTGTATAAACCTTAAGACTTATTGTCTTCTTGTTTCACAAAATTTCAGGATTTCCTCACAGACTGGGCATGAGGAGCAACCTCAAATTGTGCCTCAGAGACACTCTGAGCTTTTACAGACGATCTCCCTCACTCACATCAAACGTGTTGGGATTTCTGTCTTCAAATACCTTGCCACCACAACAACCACTTTTTATTTATTCCATAATTTAAAAGGTCCAGGTTTAGCAAACTCTTTTTCAACAAAAGATAACCCATCATGTTCTTTATGAAACAAATAAAACATTTCCCCCTCCCATTCAAAAGATAATCCACTTTCTTCCATAGGTCCATACATTTGTAAAGAAGCTCTTATATCCACAGGCCTATGCCAAATGTCTCTTTGAGTCTTAAATATAGGACCTGGACAACCATTTCTATTTTAGATGTTTTGATAATCCAGTGCACATCTTTGGTAGATAGCCATTGCAGGCAATGAAGAGTTGACTACTCAGTCTGGAGCTAACTCTTGGAAATACAATTTTATTTGATAATTTTACCGAATAGGAGGCAAACAAGGGCAGTGAAGTATTAAGGAAAAATTAGTTTCTTCTGAATTTTTGGTGCTGATGATTTTGAATTGTTTTAAAATGAAGAGTTTAGTTTAGTTTACACTCCATTAGTAGGACATTAAGGGTCAGAATATATTAATATCACTCTGTTTTGAAACATTTCCTTTTTGGGAGAGGCTCAGCTTTAGCTTACTCTCACCATAACTGGGGTGCCACATAATTGTAAGCAAAAGAGAACAGATAAAAGGACAGGTTATTTCACAAGTAGGTTATGGAACGTCAGAATTTAAAATTAACTAGTTGAAGTGATTTGTTAGAAACTGGAAAATGAACTCAATGGTGTTAACATTTAAACCATATAACATTTAACTTGTTACATTAATTAAAGGCTGAAATCCTGTTGCTTAGCATAAGAAAAGACACAACATTCAGTTTGTTGCTAGCAAAGAAGGAGTCCCCATTGTGGCTCTTAGCGGGTAGGACGTGTGCACATTGGCTTGGTCCATGTACAAGAATCGTGGTGGAGACTCTTCCTTTACTTTCTGAGAACACACAGAATGTTATGAATTTTTTAATGCTAAGCAACGCGATTTCATCCAAAATATTACTTTACGCACTTCTTGGAGAAGACATATGACACTCGTATTCCTCCCTTTCCAAATGGTCAACTTTGAAAACAAGATTTAAAGTAAATAATCCACAGCTGGGATTGTAAATGAAGTTGGACAAAAACTGCCAAACGCCTTAGATAACATCACTAAGAAGCTATGGTATGTCTCAGGGCTTCTCAGAATGACAGTAGAAGACCATCAGAATCTCCAGTTTTGAGAACCTTTATTTCATAAAGAGCCAATTAACGCGATCCAATGACAGTTCTTTAGAAGAGTGTTATAAAAAGCTTTGCCCAATGATATATAGTATAATAGTCATGTACTGTACCTTCTTTTTGATTCTGATTTATGGCAACCCTCCAAGAATTTTCTAGGTCTATTATACTCCAAAGCAGTGGTGGCATCAAAAAAATTTTACTACCACACTGTGGGCGTGGTATGGTTGGCATGGCCAGGGGAAAGCCCTGAGTTGCATCCAAATTAGGACTACTTTATTTCAAAATGTGGATGGGTGGGGCCAACCAGAATGTCTGCTACTGGTTCTGGTGAACTGGTGTGAACCTGCTGATGCCCAGCACTCCTCCAAAGTAGTTTACTGTGCCTTCATTATTTTGGTACTCCAGGACAATGTAGTTAGCCCAAGGGGCATGTAAACCCATCAACCATGCATGACCTCTTCCCAGAAGACAGGATGGGAATTCAAATGTCTGCCTCTGCCCAGGCACTCCAACCCAATGAACTCTAAACTGAAGTAAAAAGATTGTAGATTGCTGGAGGAGCCTCTTTGTAACCATGGTCAGGCAATTAATTCTCTAACCCTCTCAGTCTCTCTCTCTCACTCTTGAGCACACTCATACATATGTACATATGTAAACAATACTAATATCTTGGTGAAAGTGCTCTGAAGCACCTGCCAATGAGTCATACCAAAACTAGTGAAACCTAATGACTATTACATAGTAAGAAGAGGTCCATTCAATGTATTTTGGACCTTGATGGTATTAGAAAAGGGAGGAAGGATGGATAGAAATGGAGAATGGATGAGGGAATTTGATAGCAATAGGAAAAGCAATTACACATAGCTCAAGTGGTTAAGATGCTGAACTTGCTGACTGGAAGGTCAGAGTTCAATTCCTGGGTAATGCATGATGGAGTGAGCTTCCATCTCAGTCCCAGCTCCTGCCAACCTAGCAATTGGAAAGCAAGAAATTGCAAGTAAATAAATAGGGACCACTTTGGTGGGAAGGTAAACAGCATTTCATGCTCTTTGGTGCTGAGGCATGCCTGCCACATGTCCACAGAAACATCTGCAGACGCAGACAGCACTGGCTCTTTGGCTATAAAACAGAGATGAGCACTGAACTCTAGAGTTGGATATGACTGGCTTTTGAACAAGGGCAACCTTTACCCAGGGCCATAGTCAGGATTCTAGATGTGGGTGGGTGAATATTTTTTCAGGATGCGCAACAATGTCATATCTGTATGTCATATATATATATATGCAGCTGGGAGTTTGAGAGTGGACAAACTACTAACGCAGGATGGGCAACGCCCACCCTGGCCATCCCCTGGCTATGGCCCTGACTTTACCTTTCCTTTACCACCCATAGTGCACACTTAATGAGGTAATTAGCATTTTGCACTCAATATGTTGGGTATTCATTTTACCGACCTCGGATGGAAGGCTGAGTCAACCTGGGGTCCAGCAGAACTGAACTCACAACATTTTGGATACAGTACTCCAGTTGAACAACTGCACCATGAGGGCTCCTTAACTTGAGTGGAAACTCAGGACATGAAATGGTATAGAAGAGAAAGAGAAATGAAAAAGAGTGGCAAGGGTCTCTGTGATCCCTTCTGCCATTGTTTTCAAGATAAAATAAGTGTCACGCCCTTGAAACAGCAGGCACATAAACATGTAGGGTCACTAGCAGGGACAGTTGCCTTCCTTACTGAGTCCTAGCACCAACCCTAAATGTGAATCATCACTAATGGCATTTTTGTTTGCATGTATTTCCAATAAATACAGTCCTCTAGGGAACAACTGTTTTTATTTCTTAAACTTCTGTTCATTTTTCAGGAAAACAATATTCAGGAAACATCTCCCTTTCCACAATTAATATGCAAAAAAGATTCAACTCAGAGGTTTATGATTGGTTGTTGCAAGTTAATATTAAGGATCTGCCAAGTTATACAAAGGCCTGGAATGAAGATTTTGACAGACAATTAGATGAACAATGCTGTAACAGTATATGGAAGAGTGGTCTGCAAATTTCAATTAATGTCATCATCAGAGAAAATGATATTAAATTTTGGATTGTGTGGTACCTTCATCTCAGACAAATAAGGAGTACCGTTTGAGCAGGAAGTGGGTTGTGCTGGCCATAACATGGCCAGTTTGAGATTTCCTTTTGTTTTTGGAGGTCCAAAAATAGAATGCTGGACATCAGTTGAGGTAGAAGAATGTGGATCTAGGATTGCCAACCCTGACGATCGAGTATGGATCTTCTTGAGTAAGAGTTGATCTTTCATACCTTGTATTTGATAAAAAACTGATGCTGATATTCATTACATCTCAGCCAGAGATGGCAAAACCTATCTTGATTCCAACATGCAGAGTACCCCAGCCACCATGGCCATCTTTCCGACCAACATTATTTGTTAATTAAATGGGAAATTTCAATTTTATATTTCCTATATTCTGTTTCCTAGAACAGTAGCTTGAGGGGAAAACAGAGACTAAACTGCAATGAAGTTTGAAAAATTGTACTCATTTTATTTGATTTCCAAAAGAGCTCCCATTTAAAGAATACTTGATAAATTCATTGTCCTTTACAACCTAGCATGAGTTACTAAAAGCAACCATCTTCTTTATGAATCATAATTTTTAACTTGCTAAGAAACTTGGAGCACCAATTGGTGATCCTCGTGCCAGTCCTGTAACCCTCACAGCTACTAGGGCTACATGTACAAAAGTGCACCAAACAGTTGTACTGGAAAGGAAGTGAAGGCTGGATTTACTTAAAAGCTGAAGATGATGATTACTGCCATTATTCTGCACATGCACAGTTGCATCAAGTCCATTGATTATATACACACTTGAACTAATTTTACTTAAGAGCACTCTAACTAATCTTTCCTTTGTAATTATAATTATAATTTGTTTACAGTTAATCTTCTGGGTTTTTTTGAAAAAATATAGCTTTGGCTGTCATATGCATAAAATTAAAGTGTAAACAAAGTATTTAATTGATAATGAGATGGTATATTACCTTGCTTAAACTTCAAAGAATAACTAGTGATTACAATCCCTCTTTGTTAGAAATGTGCAAATAATATGGGTGCCTTTTATCATTGATGTTCAGCTGCAATTAATTTGGGGACTAATATTCTGGAAAATATTAATTCTGTGACCGCCCGAAACATGATAGAAGACTCCTGGTTATTTCTTTTTCTATGTACTGAAACTATAAAGGCAAAACAAACAGAATTAGCATGCAATCCTGTACACACCAGGGAGTCTGCTCCAATGAACTCAACAGCAATTACTTCTGAATAGACACGTAACAAAATTTGGTTCTTCATATCAGCTATGGCGAGCACTCTATATACACACAAAAATTGGAAGGCAGAGAAAATTCTGCAACTGCAATAAATTGTTTGGGAGTGCTGTTGTGTTTTAGCTCACTGGCTATGAGAGACTAAAGGAAAGGAACCAGAAAATAAACTTTGGAGTTCATTGATTAAATTCTGCTTTATACTGACCCTCCCGGAGTTTTCTAAGTGTCAAGTACTCAGAAGTGGTTTACTAGTCTCTCCTCTTGGAGAAGTTCTGGAATCACTCTAGGCCACATAAGCAGCAGGGCATGCAACTCCATCATCCACACACCCTGAAGTGGTCTCAGCTGGCCCATATGTGGCTGAGGAACTCTACCTTCCCTATGTCACTTGGAGGACCCTGAATTAGCTGAGGGTTGGAGAGCCTAAATGTAAGACCAGCATGCTCAAGTGAGGGCTGCAGGCAGACAATGACATGTTGTCTGAATGTGGAGAGATACAGAATTTGGCTTATTTACTGGTCTGCCGACTACTGCCAGAAACATGTAGTGATGAGGATTTAATTTTGGCCAAAGAAAAAGACAAGAAAGTGCCTTCATTCAGTGATGGGCAGCAACAGGTTTGCACCCCCCAGGAGGGGTGGTAACAAAATTGGGTGGCCTTTGGGCAGTGTGTGTGTGTGTAGCAAAATTGGGTGGCCACACCTACTTCCCTGCCTTGCCCCATCAGGTTTTGTCCCTGCAAGTGGTTCAAGGTCTTCCTTGCTCAAAAGCCAGTCATATCTGACTCTAGGGTGCAGTGCTCCTCTCCATTTACAGCCAAAGAGCCAGTGTTGCCTGTGTTTGCAGATGTATACATGACCATATGGCAGGTATGACTAGATTGCCCATGACGTAGGCTCCACCCATGATGTAGGCTCTGCCCACGGTGTGGTAGCAAACATTTTGCTCCCCACCACTGACTTCATTTTGGCAGTTAAAGTTTGATATGGACATGGATGAAGAAGGAGCAGCAGCAGCAGCTGGCCTGTTTCCTGGAAGACACAGTGAGGAATTGAACTCCCAGCTCCTTGTTCCTTGGTTAGCTACTCCAGCATTCAGAGCTACAACATGATTTGAAGTACATCACACAATGGTTATTTTTCATATATTAAGACCAACATAATATGCAGCCATAATTGCACAGCACTGGTCAAATGCAATCTGTCTGGTTAAATTTAATTGTTTCTATACACAGATTGTTCTTGCTCAATCGGAGTAACTATGTTTTTAATATAGTCTTCCCACATTTATAGAAGCTATTCGAGATGTCACTACAGTATAAGAAAAATAATTGCCCTTGCGTCGCCTCTGATCTTCAAAGAGGCTGTTCCCCCCTACAACATTTGCACTGTGCTCCTCCAAGCAATCCACTGAAAAGCCTATGCTTTCTCTTTTCAAACCCTGCATTGCTTTTCTATGTTTGTTTGAGAGTTGCAGCATGATCAAAAGAGATTAAATAAATCAGCAACCACTAATCGGAAGCCATTATGACAACTTTTCTGCTCAAATGGCTTGGCAGCATCTATCTGCTAACTTAAATGCAAACAATCACAGGCTTCCAAACTAATTACGGAGCAGAACATTACAAGGCATAAGAGATTTGACAGCTATCATTACAAAGAAAAAAAGATGGAATTTATTATGCAAGTGGTTAGAGGAACTATCTAATGGAAACTGTATAGAAGGAGGCAAACTTCAGAACTGGAGCATTATTATTATTATTATTATTATTATTATTATTATTATTATTATTATTATTATTATTATTATTATTATTATTATTATTATTATTATTATTAAATTCAAATTTATATGCCGCTCTCCTTGCCGAAGCAACCCAGAGCGGCTAACAATGTAACAGTATGAAATATACATAAAAAACACCATATAAATATAACAATATAATACAATCAATGTGGTCAACAAATCATCATAAAAAATAAGAATAAAAATACAGTACAATCAAAGAGATGCAAAACAGTCAAGGATATACAGTACAAAACAATGGGGAAAGTCCTTATCCCTTGTACATAATTCAATTAGAAACAAATATACAGTACATTTATCCGTGGAGTGGCTGGCCGCGAAACAGCTGTGGTGGTTGTAGCGGTGCTGGCGTCTTTGGTCAGCCAGCCCGTCCGTCCAGCTGGTCCTCTTCCCCACCCAACCGGCTGGGGAGAGCGTCCGGGGATAGTCTCACTTCATTTCACTTAATCTCACTTCATTTATAGATATATGTATGTTTTAACATTCTATGTGAGAAAACTGTGAAAACAAGTCATATGGTCTATAACTCAGCATTATCTGAACCATCAGGCACAGTTCTTCCCTAGTCCCACCAAGGAATGCCACAGATTGAACCTGGGACTTTTCTTGATACTGCTTACCTTGCCAGCAGTTTTGTTACAGCACTCTTTTCATTACAGAGTACTGTATTGGCCATGCCAACAGGGGATTCAGGGTAGTATAGTCCAGAAAGCAACTTTTCTAAGCTCTGACTCTCCACCACGAAACCTGTGCAGAACCTCACTTCAGAGGAAATCTCTGGGATGGGGGCTTTGTTATTCTTGCAAATACTTCACTTTCTAGTGGTAATGACCCACCACTTAGAATCACCTCTTTCTTTTGTTATTCAAAAATATCTGAAGATTGCCTGATGGCACATTTAGTGATAGAACATCTGGTGATATTTCTGGAGCTCACAGTGTAATAGAAAGCTCAATATTTGGTTGGGGGGTGATGGAACCATAGGGGATGATCAGCAATCCTGGGAGCCACAAACTGTTTCCTCTGGCTTTGATTTAATCACTCTGGTTCCCAACATCGGCTTTACTTTATCCTGTGATTAATTAAACAATTGTCTCTTTTTAAAGATTTATTTCTTTTTTGTAGAAAACTGAAGGCAAAGTTTTAATAAAATCATGAGATATATGATCAATACTCACAAATGCTACAAAAAGATTACAGGTTGGGCAGTGCATTTTAAATCAATGATATATTTTTAATACATTCTAGATGTTTTTCTCTTTCTGTGTAAAGAAACAGCTCCAGAGAGATTTTGTAAAATCTTCAGATGTTTGTGTGTGTAAATGATCATTACAAAAACAGTTTGGTCCAGTGGTGATTCACTATTTCTCTTAATTATAGAAACACCATTACACTTCATATTAATCTTTAAACCATGCCCTTTCTATCCTATAACTGGAAACTAAAACTATCAAGATAAAATTGGCATTATTCAGATTCTGTTTCTTTTGTTAGTACACTTTATTTGCATACTTGACTTGTAACAATGTAACAAAACTCTTAAGAGTTTGATAATGAAGCAAAAATATAAAAATCAGCATATTTCAGTCATAAAATCAAATGTCAGTTGGCCAATTTTACTGGTAAACAAACGAAATGACTTAGTGATATGTAGCCAAATCCTATTCACTTCATAAATAAACTCAAAAGAGTGCTGTAGGATTTTTCAGTAAAATTATTTCACACTTGATGACAATTCCTCTCTGCAGTTTTTAAAAGAGTCAAACACAGTTAAAAATGCAGAGAACCGTATTCATACCATGATAATTCTCACATGCCCATTCAGTTCTCTCCCTTTCTTCCTCCCTCTCACACACATTACATGTTTCATCAAGTCATATCTGATTTATGGCAAACCTCTTAGTATGAGAAATATTTAAGAAGTGGTTTTTACCATTACCAACCTCAGGTGAGTATCTATGGCAATAATTAAAACCCAGTTCCTCTGGTTCCTAGTTCATTACAGTATCCACTCTACCACCCTGGCTCTCTCTCAGTATTCTTCAGGAGTTATTGAGTTTGCGAATTTGAACACGCTGAAGAGGTGTGTGTGACCCAGCCCTTTTTATCATCCTTTTGCTCAGGCAGTCATGGATAAGAAGTGGGGGTGGGGAATGTTCTTTCTTATGTATATGCTCACCATGAGTGCAAGAATTTTCAAAAATCAGTATTCATCTTTGTATGGAGAGGATATAAGTAAGCAGGATTTTTTTTTGCTAGACTCTGTGGCCACTGTTTGACTAAAATCATGAGGGAAAGGCATGACTAGACAGTCCCTTCTAAGTTAGCATGTTCAGACCTTTGGATTCAATAATTTAGTAAAACAATAGGACTATGCAATCCATTTTCTTCCAGAATCCCCCGGGCAGCAAATCCATTGGATGCATTGGTTATAGTTCAAAGATGTAGTCCTAAAACCTCTGTTACCTCAGAAAGAACCCCATTATCTATTGTAATGTATGACTTTCTGTTCCTTTATGCAATGGATTGAAGATAGTCCGTCAAACCATATTCCCTCAGTTGAATCCACAAAGTCTTCTGCTGTTGGAAGATTTCAATTCATAGAATATCTTTTGCAAAAAAAAATTAGGAACTCCTCCCCCCCCCCACTGGAAAGTTTGCCCTTTCTGCAATATTTGCAAAAGGCTGGAGAAGCTGCCACTGGAAAGAGCATGTAAAGAAGTCTGTTTCTCTCAGCACATTTGCTTTGACTAAAACACTGATCCAGTCCACATCTGGATGTTGCTTAGATTGAATGTTCATTTCTAACTGTCCTCTAGCTACTGACTGGAAAAGTACAATATGGAATAACCACACATTTTCCAATATTGGCCATAAACCTCTTCTATACCTGTGAAAGTCTGACAACATCATTGGGGGGCAATTTTCCATAATTAAAAATGTCCTACTTCTGTCCTACAGCTTTTCAAAATCAGGCATAGTTCCTTTTACCATATGGAAGCCATGGGAGCTGTGGGATGGGAGGAGGAGGAGTACTGCTGCCAGGAAACATTACCAACAAGAAACTGCTCATAACCAAAGACTTCCTCATCCCACACTGTGGCTGAACAGGTTCCATGCAATGAGAGGGTCATTCCATATCAATTCAACCAAAAAAAATTAACTTTCTCACCCAACATCTCAGATTTTGGTGAAACTTGGCTTATTTGTTCTACCCACAAAGATAAGTACCCATGCCAAATTTTAACACTCTAGCTCACTTCGTTTCCATTTTATAGGCTTTTGAAGTTTTGTATTTTTGGCAATTGTAACCAACGGATGTCGCGAAATGAAGGTCGCTGACATTTTGAAAATAATTTATAACTTTTTTATTTACCATCCAATCTTGATGAAAGTTTGTAGTCTTTTTCTTCAGAAAATGAGGATTCTAGAAAAAAATACATAATACCTCTAAGAAAACCTACTAAGTCTGAAAAAATATTTTCGTTTACATCTTTGTATTTTTTAAAAACCAAAACATAGGTCAGCGTAAAATTCCATATCACAGAAAGGGTATGTGATAATCACAAAATCTTTTTTTTCAAAATGATCCTTACTAAACGGGCTATCAAATGCAGAAAATTTTTTTGATGGGGTTTTGATACCTTTGTTGTGTTTCATTATGTTATATATTAGTTTTTTAAATTGTTTTATTCACCAATTTTACTGAGTAATAAGGATTTTAAGGGATTAAAATTCTCTAGGTTTAGACTATTATGAAGATTGGACAACTACCTATTTTATCATCAGTTGATAACATAATATTTTAACCAGAATTGTCTTCTTCAATAACTTAATTTTAGACTAACTCAACAACATAAAGAAACGATAAGATCTGGAAACATACCAATGTATTTGATATTTCCAGTATTTACATTCTTCAACTTCTACAGTAACAAATTTAATGGAGGTTTGACATTTTCTCTTCAATTGACCTCATACATTTTTCAGAAAACCTGTAGGTCCTTCCAGTTGAAGTGTCAGGAGGATCAACAATTGAGAGTACATGAGGTATAGGCACAGCGCAAATGTCCTCTCGCTTAGGCCAATAAAATGATGGGGATGGCCCTGCAGGATGTAAAAACTGAACTGTCACATCACCTTCTTCTTTGTTCACTTCAGTTATGATTCCAAAGTACCATAGATTGTCATATTTACAAGCCACATAGCACGATGGGTTCAAATTTTCTTCTCTCACAAATGATGTTAATTTGTTCTTTAAGTCAAACGTGAGGGCGGGTTTCTCGTCAGTACTGATCCTTCATGCTTCCAAGTTCCCAATAAGCCAAGTTTAATCAAAATCTGAGATGTTGGGTGAGATAGCCTGGTTGAACTGACACGGAATTACCCGAAAGGGACTGCAGGGTGTAATAGAAAGCTTTAAATAAAAAAACAAACCCTGTTAATGACATCATAAACCATTCACAAGAATGGTTATAACAACAGCAATTATACTTAGATACACTCTCTGCATGGTTCACAAAGTAAGCTGCCAAAATGGGTATTCATTTAACTGATCTTAGAAGGATGAGCTAGCTTGGAGCCCATTGGGACTGATTTCAGATAATGAGCAGAGTTTTGGTACACTACTACAGCTTAACCACTGTACAACAAGAGCTCTAGTTATGCTAACATGATTCCAGCCAGCATCCTCCTCCATCTATCTTAACGTTCATTAAGATGGTCATCATTTTTATGAGACACAGACTTTGAAGACAACCATTACTACAAGAAAAGTTTTACTTTTATTACTGTCAAAAGATGATTGATGAGGTGAAATCAAGGCTTCAAAAATCAAATTTGGAAGCACCATTATGCTGCTGATCAGCAGTGATAGGAAGATGTGATGATGCTCTTTCTTGTAGAAGTAGTCGAAGTTAAATTATAGTTTGTTGAGCAATATCCCTAAAAGCCAGTCTTATATGTCTTTCAAACAGCGGGCAGATGGACTGGCTGACTGAGTAACTAACTATGCTCATTAGCCAGAATATGCTCTATTATTTATTATTGATTACTTCATCTCGTCTGCTTATTAATTACCATTTTGGAAAACTAACAGTAAAGAGCAACTTGTCCATAATATTGGGGGCCAAGGGGGCGGGGGAGAGTGGTGACCACATGACCTTGAGAGGTGCTAAAACATAGCTGGTTAGGAGTGTTGGAGAAACCACACTTATCTCTCTTCAAGTCTCAGAGGAGCTTCCCAAAGGGTTGCTCCATGGAGTGCAGGAGAGAGTAATTTGCTTAGTACAGGGGTGGGGTGGAATTGTTGTGCTAGCCTGGCTAATCAGCCACTCAAGGAGGTAATATCAGAAAACAAAACAAAACAAAAAAACAAAATAAAAAAAACACTGTAGCACTTTAAAGACTAACTGCTATATTTTTATTGTTATCTTTCGTGGATCAAGGAGGTAAGGTTCCACTCTTTTGCTCCATTCAGAGTGGGCCAGATTTTGCATTGACTGAAAGGTTTGTTACCAGCTTGATCCCTGTGGTACCCTGTAACTGCAATTGCCAAGAAGTGGGCGTCGTTTCCTGAAGCTGTACTCTCTGGGAGTGTGCATTGAGAAAGGATTGAAACTAATACTCAGACTTTGTGTAATCAGCCAAAAGAAGTATGAAAGTCATTGACTAGATCTAGAGCATTCTTAGCCATTGCCCCCCCATCTGTGGAATGAATTGCCAGTACAAATTAGATCAGCACCAACCTTGCTGGCATTCCAGAAATTAATAAAAACATTTATGTTCCACCAAGCCTCCCCCCCTTAATTCATCAATTTTGTATTCTCCCCCTTTTAAAATGGTGTTTGTTTAGATTGGTGTTGTGATTTGTGAGGGAAATATTTAATATTTATATCATATTTTATATTGTTTGATACTTCATAAGGCACCCAGAGTGGTATTCTACCAGATGGGTAGGGTAAAAATTCACTCACTCACTCACTCACTCACTCAGTCCATCCATCCATCCATCCATCCATCCATCCATCCATCCATCCATCCATCCATCCATCCATACATACATACATACATACATACATACATACATACATACATACATACATACATACATACATATGTCATTTGGTTTACAATTTAGCTTTTTTTACTTCTTCCTCTGTGTGGTGGTAAAGGTCCTTTTCTTTTTGGGGACACACCTGTTTTTACTTTTTTCCTGTTCTGCTTTGTTTTGCTTTTAACAATAAAGTTTTTCCTGCATGTTAAGGCAACTTTGGAACTGTGATGTTTACTGGGTGTTCTGGGATGCTAAGTCCAATTCCTGATTCTCAGATGTCTGGGTGTGGATGGAAAGTGGCAACCACTGGGACCAACTACCAAAAAGGAGTGCCAGATGTGTTTAAGACCAAACCTGATAGTCCTTCCCTTTTTGGAGAATGCATTTTTGGCACAGAGCAGAAAGGAGCTGAAGGGGTAGAAAGCTTTCCTCTGGCCAAAGCGCAAGCAAGAGCAAGCTTGAAATCTCTGTGAAGAATTTACATAATACCTTTTATAGAGTTTGGACCACAAAATTAAAATACAGCCAGAAGAGAAATAAATAAATAAATAAATATGCAAGTCAAACTTAGTTACATGAATTTCATGTTGTCTTTGTAAACTTGTAATTTTGTATATGTTGTGAATTGCCCTGAGTCAGTCCTACCGAGTAGGGTGGTATAGAAATTGAAATATAATGGCGAATGGTGCCAGCTTGACTCCCCAAAAGTGGAAGCCCTACAACTGAATCAAAGACAAACGGTTGGGCAGGGATCAGGGTTGGGATGGAATGGAATACAATTCCCCATATATTGTTTGATGACTTTGAAACAGATCACCACTCCACAAGTGCTCCAAATTCTGATCTAGTTACCTGGATGCTCAATTATATTGAACTAGGACTGCAATCACTTTCTGTATTTCTGTATAAAGGGGTGTGGCTTGCCTGGATAGCACAAGTGTCAGGTGGCTGTACAGTTGGTTACAGAATTGTGCTCAAAGAGGTTTATTAATGGAGTACCACAAGGCTCAGTCCTGGGCCCTGTGATCTTCAACATTTTCATAAATGACTTGGATGAGGAGTGGAGGGAATTCTCATCAGATTTGCAGATGACACAAAACTGTGTGGAATAGTTATTACCTTGGAAGACAGCAGGAGAATTAAAAGAGATCTTAATAGACTAGAATTCTGGGCTGAAACCAAGAGAGCTGAATCTAACAGGGAGAAGTGCAAAGTTTTACACCTAGGGAACAAAAACCAGATGCTCAATTATAAGATGGGAGATACTTGGCTTAGTAATACTATAACTGAGAAGGATATTGGAATTGTTGTAGGTCATAGACTAAATATGAGTCAACAGAGTGATGTGTCTGCAAAAAAGGCCAGCACTATTTTAGACCCTAAAATACTAGGAAATGAGATGCTGTTGACTTGGCAACATTTAGACTATCTCTTTTCCTTCTTCTCATTTAAATCTGGTGATAGCAGGTGCCTGTAATTCTCTGTTAGAACTTTGCTGCTGGACCCTAAAAGGTTTTCCAATAAGGTTTTGACATAAGTTACCTAAAAGCTTCAACAAACTCATTATGGTCTGTCACTCTTCAGAAATCATGCAACTAATCTGCACATTTATTCCTTTTCTGTCATACATTAAAATGTATGCTTTCAACAGTCTTTTCTGTCAATAGTGATGGTGCTGTTATTTATGAAATGCTAAACCTAGTTCTTATGCCTTAAGGCCCCTTGAAAAATCAACTTAGTAAAAAAAAGTTATTTTGCTAATAATGAAAGTTTCTCACTAGGAGAACATTGCAACTATTCTCTACTGCCTGTCTATACTTACTTCCAAATCATATTTATATCCATAAATATATTTGTCGGAATAGTTACTTCCCAAAATAGCTGGAGGCATCAGTATCCCACAGCATATTTAGGTTACTACCTTTATTTCACATGTTCCTAAGCACCAGCTAATAAATACCTGTATAATAAACCTATGCGCAGAAACCAGGTTTCACATTTCTCTTATGAAGCTGGTAAGGATGAAGGACAGAGGGGATGAAGCTAGGGTAGGTTGCTGGGAATGGAAGCCAAAGTTGGAAAGCTTTCCAGAGACTGGGGAATGCAGGAAATATACCCATGATGGCGAGCCTTGACACTCCAGATGTAAAATGGGCATGATATACTTCCACTTCTGGGAGTGATAAGGGCGGCGCGGGCCAAATGAATTGCAGTAAACCCATTTGTGTGAATTCACAGGAGGCTTGGGCTTCTGGAAATTGAAGTCCAAGAACATCTGGAGTGCCAAGGTTCACCATCACAGAAATACACTTTCCTTTCCTGCATTAAGATTTGTAAAAAAAAAAATGGGGGAGTAGCGCATGAAATAAGTAGCAGAGAGCTAAAGCAGACAGGTAGAGGATAAGGAATACCATGTTACCAACTTCCTGTTTCTGGAGATTTCAAGGGCCAAAATAGGAGAATTGGGGGAATCCTAAGATTGTGTTGTAAAATGGAGTTGTCCCTTCTCTAACAACTGCAAAATAACACATATATGTGACTGTGTGAAAAATGGGCAGAGAGGAGAGATTCTGTGGGAATTTTGCCCTCCATAAATTAGTAAATTCATAACACACACACACACACACACACCAACACCTTCTTACTAAGCTAGTGAAGTCTGGAAACAGGTGGGCATAGATAGGGATAGGTATACAGGCCTTAAAACCATCATGCACAATAAGAGTCAACTTTTTCCTTTAACTCCACTCAATCTGAGATCTGTCTCCTGACCTAGGGACCAGGAGCAATTGTTTCCTACTCTAGTGAAGGAGAGAATTTCCTTTATTTTCCCTTTTCTTTGTGATAGCAAAAATTACCAGGTTGAATGTGCCAAGCCAGGACATCTAGTCATAGTGAAGGAGCAGGATTTTACTTCCTCTGAAATCACCCATCTTCCTTCTTTGCAAATGTGGCTGCTGGAGCTTTGCAGCATAGGAGAGCCACTGAAACTGCATTGACCTTGGAAAAGTTCCTTTTCTATCATGGTTGCCAAAATCCCTATTACCACTGCATGATTTACAAGTGTTTCTAAATTTCCACATTGAATACTCTGGGCATGTACATTTTTTGCACTTTTGGTAAAAGTAAAGGTTGCCCTTGATAAAAAGCTAGTTATATCCAACTCTAGGGTTCATCTCTGGTTTATAGCCAAAGAGCTATAGCCAAAGTGCTGTTTGTGTCTGCAGACATTTCCGTGGACATGCGGCAAACAGACATTTCCATAGACATGTGGCAAGAATGACTAGACAATGGAGTCCACAGAATGCTGTTTGCCTACCCACCGAAGTGGTCCCTATTTATCAACTTGCAATTTCTTGCTTTCAAACTGCTAGGTTGGCAGGAGTTGGGACAGAGATGGGAGCTCACTCTGTCATGCAGTACTTGGGTCTTGAACTGCTGACCTACTGACCTTCCAATCATCAAGTTCAGTGTCTTAACCACTAAGCCACTGGAACTCCACTGTGCCCAGTTTCTTTGCTGCTTTTCTCTGGCTATAATTACTTTAGAACGGTTTAGCCACCTATCATGAGAACTGGGTGGGTAGGAGGGTGAACACATGTGAGGTGGCAGGAATGGCATACACTCATGGGGTTGCACATTAAATTCTGCCAAAGCACCCTAACTGTCTAAACATAAAAACTGTTGACCTTTGCAAAATGCTGCAGCTTAATATTGTAGTCAGACACTCGTTTTTAGGTTATAACTTAGTTACAACTTTATTTATTGACAGTCATTGACAGGTTTACTGATCATTGGAAGGGAAGAGGGTGAAAGATCCTGTGTCCTTTGAGCTCTATACCCTGGGCTGCAGATTTGACTTGGCTCTTTATACGCTGCTTGTTCCTCAACCTCTCTTTCTGTGAACTTCTCACTTTGTAACCCCTTGAGTCCTCCAAATATTTAAAAATAAATTTAAAAAATCCTAAAAACTCCAGAAGCTGCCATTTACCTTCAATGCAATGAATACATCAAGAAGGCAGAAGTAGCAGTTTGAAACTAGGGATGGACTTCTGCTCATTTGTAATTCTGTTAAGAGGAAGTGGTGTCAGACCTTTAAGTAGGTTGGGGCAAGTAGGGTAGGGCCCAAGCATTGAAATTTGGAAGTGAATCTACAACAACACTTCCCAGCCCTCCTTATTTCCCCTTTTCTGAAAGTGCAAACTTTATCTTTTGGGGAGATGTCACGTTGTATTCCTCCATTTTATGGGCATGGTGTTGGTGTCCATGCCTCAGGGCAGAACAGATGAGAGATGGTGGCATTTGCCCCATGTGGCAACATGGCCAGTTATGGCTTATAGTGTCCTGTGATTATAAAATGACTCCCAACCACCAAAAGGATCAAAGTTGACACTACTGTTTTCCAAGTTGGGTCATGATGTATTTCCCAGTTACATTAGCTATCCCAAAGCCATGAGTCCTGGGCCTCAGATCAGTTCAGTCTGACTGCTATCATTATCTGTGCATCCTGTTTGCAGATGAAATTAGGCTTCCCAAATCCTACTCTCAAGTTAGAAAGTTAGCTTCCATACACCCACTAAAGTTTCCCATACCAGTTTTAAAGGTAGAGCCACATTTTCCCCATGTGTCACAGCAAGTTCTGTGGAACCTAATCCCTCATTCAGCTCCCAACTTCCAAAGGTTGTCCACCTTCACATGTTATCCAAGGAACCTGGGTAGGAAGAAAATATCTACATAATATTTACTCAGGCTAGATCTACCTTGGTAGATCACTATCCCTACTTGACCCTGTTTTACTTGAAATGAGTTTGTTCAGGCTGCATTGATGGATGTAGACCTAAAATGGACAGAAGTAATATGGCCCGTTCACACAGACACAGACACAGATACAGACACAGACACACTTTCTCTCTCTCCTAAGCCTAAGATAAAATTCCTTCATGGGTTTCCTATAATGAAGACTGTTATTTCTGTTGCTGTCTTGAACAGAAGATTTATTTGAAATTTTGGGAGTGGAGAAATGTGCAGATTCCTTTACAGCCTTCGCTATGGGTTTTTCATTTACTCCCTGCCTTTCAATCTTCTTCTAGAAAAGGTTTTGTATCACAGCCCTTATGTAAGGCACTTTCTACAGAACTTAACCGGAAACCCCTTTCCTGGGATTTTTTTGGAATAGTAGCCATGTTAGCCTGTGGTTCAGGCATCTCAGAAAACAAAACAAAACAAAATTAACAAAATAAAATAAAATAAAAAACACAGTAGCACTTTAAAGACTAACTGCTATATTTTCACTGTTAGCTTTCATGGATCAAGTCCACTTCATCAGACAAGGAATGAAACTTACAGGCATGCTCTTATACAGGTATACCAAATTCAGGAGGTTGACGGGAGAAGGGTTGGTGTCAAGCAAGATGACAGACAAGCAAGCACAAGAATGCAGTATCACCCAGCCATTAGCAACAATAGATTATTCAGATAAACTCCAAAAGACTCCCTTTCAATCTCAAGGTTGCTGAGTAAGCCCACTATGGTATCTGATCAACTTGTGACCTGCATGTCAAGGGGGGGGGGGGACAAACCCCTGTACCTGGTTTCTTTCTGTTTTACTTTATTTTGTTTTGTTTTGTTTTCTGAGATACCTTTCCTGGGATGCATGGGACAGAATGCCACATCATTTTGCCTTATTATGCCATCCAAAGACATTTAAGGGTATGGTAAATCACAACAAGAGTTTGGCACATGGTGACAGGTCACAGTGTATACAGTGACAGGTCACAGTGTATACAGGTGATTGCCTGACCTCTTCCAGTCCTGCCTCCCAAGAATCATGCAGAGCAATTGTACTTCAAACAGAATCATGTGTGTCAATTGCTCTGAAAGTCGTCATATCTGGATGTGGCACTCAGAGTTCCCATTATAACATGAAACCGAGGTTTACAAAGGGGAAAATGAATTTTTTGTTTGTTTCCCAATCTTTATGAATGAACATTTGGTGTTGGAAAGAGGTGCAATTATGCATTTTTGGAAGAGAGAATGTGGTAGAAAAGAGTATCTGGTGTTTTGCATTTGCTCCAGAGTTATCTGTTAATATGCTTGTACTGTCTATTTGCTAAAGCAGGGACTGTAGAAGCCCAGTGCTTCTCATTTTAAAACAATCATTTATGGATGTTAAAGTGCGTCTGTGAAAGCAGAAGTGTTCTGTGTCAATCAAAGCTAATCACTAGTACAGGCAAAGAGCTTTTGTTGGCCTCCATGCTCTAAGCCGCGCTTCCACATCTGTGTTTGAAGAGATTAGAGAGGTGCTTCATACAAGAACTGTATTAGTTAAAGCTGATCGACAGTATTTGGAATAAATCAGGGGGGAGGGGGAGAGAAAAGTTGAATGCTGGGAGGAGAGGCATGGCAAATGAGACTGAAATGGACTATGGCTAAACCAAGCTCCTCTCCCCTTTCTTCTTCCACATTCTAGTCACACAAGCATGGACACACATCTGCAAACACGACCACCTATCCTCTGGTTGGCTCTGTACAATCTGCACAGCTGAAAGATTCCACTACCTTCTGTTAGTTGACTAAAATGTCAACCACTGACCTTAAGAACAGATTTATACCAGTAAATGGTGGAGGAAGGCAAAAAAACCCTACTCATGCATTAGTAAAATGCCTGCTTGCACATGCTTTGAAGTATGTGTATTCCCCTCAAAGCTCCAACTCTATTGTCAACATTTTCAGCATGCACAAACCAACATTTGAAAAAGATGACATTGTCCTTATCTGTAGAGGGGACATCCATGTAGACTCCCCATGTGAATTAGAACTAATGGACTGCAAAGAGACCAAATCAGTCAATCCTAAAGGAAATTAACCCTGACTGCTCCTTGGAAGGACAAATACTGAAGCTGAAGCTTAAGTACTTTGGCCACCAAACGAGAAAAGAGGACTCACTGGAGAAGGCCCTGGTGATAGGAAAGATCAAAGGCAAAAGGAGAAGGGGTGACAGAGGATGAGATGGCTACATGGCATCCTTGACACAGTGGGTGTAGATCTGGGCAGACTACAGAGGCTGGCAGATGACAGAGGAGACTGGTGTGCTGTGGTACACAGGGTTGCAAAGGGTTGAATTCGACTGTGTGACTCAACAGCAGCAGCAGCAGCAGCAGCAGCTGCTGCTATTGCTCACACAGGGAGCCTACTCCAATGTATGCATTCTTGAACAGAGGTACTGTATAGCTGTTTTGCTTTGCTGTGTTGAAATTGAAAATTCTGTGCAACAATGTTTCTTGTAACTGGGCACCTTAGAATACCTCTTTCTTTGTCTTAACGCACACTTGGATCTTCCATGTTCTTATCAATTTAAAATGATTAAATTTTGAGGGAAGTTGAAGGAGAAGAACAAAAGCAAGATATTTTATATACAGTAAATTTAATTTTATATTCTACTTCATTGCTGTGTGGCATGTTTACTGGGGCTGAAAGATGAAAGCATCTGACGTGAAAGACAAGCACCAGCATTTCTGGTGGGCACCAGCCAAATGAAGGTTTAACAGACCAGTGGTGTGGTTCTTGAAATGAGATGCCAGATCAGATTTTGCTCCAAAAGACTCAGATGGAATGTCATGTCCTTCAGCCTAGAAGTTTAGCTGAATAAATCACTCATGTTGAATGCACTGCAAAAGAAAATAGCAAGGAATCAGATATGCTGCTTTTTAAGACATGCTAGGTGTACAGCCCAGTGTATGTTTAAAAAATTTGAATCAAATGCTTCTGCCTTCAAACTTAAAGTACTTTTAACAGACCGCTGTATGCTGGGAATAGCTGTAATTATGCTAAGGAACAAAGTTATTATAGACTGATGAACATTTCATTTTAACACAGTATGAGTATTGGTATGGATCTATCAACATTCACAGATTGGGACAGAAAAAATGAGATTCATAATGTGAGAAAAAGATAATTGTTCTTTCCATCCTAGTTTTAAGTAGATCAGAAACATCCATCTGCTTCTTCTTTTTTTGTGTCCTGATCAATCCTTGGACTACCAAAATGAAGCTACTTTCTTCACTTTGTCATTGCCTAAACTCAAGTCCTCATTGTGCATGTCTCTGGCAGCAATCGGCAGACCAGCAAATGGGCCGGACTCTGTGTCCCTCCACATTCACACCGTGTGTTGTTGTCTGCCAGCAGTCCCCACTTGATCATGTTGGTCTTGCATTTAGGGACTCAAACCCTCAGCCCAGGCCTGTGCTGGCCCGGCAGGATACCAGGATGTGTCGCTGCTCACCCCTACTTATAACTTATAACTTAAAGGGCCATGCCACCTTGGCAATTTCCACTTCTGCTTTGCCTCCTCTCACCAGGCTCCCTTCCACCCCATGGTGCGGAGATAATAAAAATAAGGCTTTGATTGAAAAAAAAAAAACCAACAATACAAAATTATTATTATCTGTGTGCCGCTGCCAAAGCACTTCAGACATTCTCCCACAGGGTGGAGGGGAGCCTGGAGAGACGGGCCGAATTGGGAGCAGAAACTGATGAGGTGGTTTGGTCCTTTAAGTTATAAATTATAAATAGGGGATCCTGGTATCCCACCGGGCTAGCATAGGACTACTTGAGCCTATTCAGGGTCTTCCAGGTGACATAGGAGAGATTGAGATCTTCAGCTATATCCATCTTTCATGTTGTTCCTTGCCCAGTGAGCTCCTTCCTCCATCTTCTAATTTGGTTTTGCTCTTGTGTACCCTCAAGAATATTTGTTCTTGATATAAAGCTCTTTCTGGATCTGAGCTGGTGACTTGAGGCTCGTATCAATTCAGAGGGTGTCAAGGGTCATTCTCTTGCTTAGTTCTCTCAGGATCTGCTGCTACTTCTCTCCTGATCTTAAGTGGAGCAATACCAAGAAAAAGGGTATATTTTCTCAACTTGTGTAGGTTTAAGGATCCTGTTACTATCCATATGGCTTCATTAACAGCAATGTCAACTTCTTTTGCGTGTGTGGATGCATTCCATACTGGAGCAGCATACTCTCCTACAGAGATCCTAAAGCTGATGTGTAGAGTGTGGATGGTTGAGTTCCCCATTTGTAGTTTGTGAGTTTCCTGATGATGTTGTTCCTTGTACTAACTTTTGTATGTATTATACAGTGTTAGAGACAATATACTTCCTTGGGACTGTCAATTATTCTGTAATCTCTTTCCATTCATCGTCACATAGAATCTCCCGTTCTGGAGGAAGCTGCCAGTGACCATACTAAGCTTGTAATCTTTTGTAAGCTTATTTATTTTATGGAGCAGAATCCTATGATGGACAGTATCATATGCTGCAGTTAGGTCAATGAAAGCCACTCCTGTAAATTTCCTTTCTTTTGAAGCCATCCTTAAATGTGTTGTGTAATGTTAAGTATTTGACAACAATATGATCCGCCTGTCCTGAAGCCTGCTTGCTCCTTTATGATCTTTCTATCAATAAATTCGGAGATGTGATTGAGAATCATCCATTCCAGTGCCTTATAAAGATGGCAACGGAGTGACATTGGTAGGTAGCTTTTTGGGTCATCTTGGTCTTTGTGGGTTTCAATAAAGCAACAACTCTAGCCTGTCTCCACAATTTAGAAACCTTAAGTTTGTCTATGCAGTTGTTCATTAATTGCAGGAGCCATTCCAAAGTGCGAGGACCAAACTGCTTTATCTGCTCTGTTCTTATGTCATCAATATCTGCTGCTTTATTTGGCTTCATGCTGTTTATAGCTTCCTCCAATTCAGATGCCACAAAGGGGCTATTAAGTAAAACAAAAAAATAAAAAAACTCTCTAGTTCCTCTGGTTGGATAGCTTTTCCCCGAACCTTTTTGCCTTGTGTTTTTCCATTCTTTAGCAACTGACTAGCTATTTGATCTGCTGTTACTCCACTATAGTTTTTATGTAGCTGGGTTAAATCTCCACCTAAATTTTTAATGAGTTTCTAAGCTTATCTACTGTTCTACTTCATAGCCAGATTCTTGACTAAAGAGCAGCATCATGATTTCCAGTTTTCAGCTAGAGTCTGCATCAGCTCTTCCCCAGCTTCAACAGTATCTTCCTGAAAAGGATCCTGGTTGTAGAGTACCTGATACCTATCTAGCAGAGGGTTGATGTTGTCATTCAGGCTCTGGATGTACTGAGTGTGGCATCCTCTTGGAATATTTTTCCTTGATATTATTTTCACAAGATGGACAAATTCATGATATTTATCTGGATGTGTGTGTGGGGGAATCTTCTCCATGCTTTTGACCAGCTGTTCTCAAAAATTCACCCATTTAGCCTTCTTAAAGTTAAACCATCTGCGAAAAGGCACTTCCTGGAGTTTCACTGCAGCATTTACTATGCACACAATGGACATGTGTTGAGTGCATGGGATCAGATCAAAAACTTTCTTTCACTGTGCTTCTATTTTCTTCTTAACAAAGATGTTGTCCAGATTATACCCCCTCCTCCATCTACCACTGTTAAAGGATGCAGGCAGTTTCGGATCATGAACAAGTTGGAGGTAATTGGTGTTTGCCCAAGATACAGGTTTTGCACCATTCTCATTTGTTTGGTTATATCCCCAAGCCTCGCTGTGACAATTAAAATATCAAATAATAAAGTTTATTTTGCCATACGTAAAATTGTCCAGTTCATTAATACTAAAATTTGCTTCTGGTGGCTTATAGACAGAGGTAATGGAGAATTCTGGGGTTTGAATGGTGAGATTTTCAATGTTGTTTGTTTCCATCAATGCAGCTGATATTATGCTGAGGCTAGGTCTAACAAAATTGCTCTTCCATACTAGTCATGAGGTCTCTTAATCCATTCCAGCCTGTATTTTGGGGGTCTGTATTTTGCTGTCACCCAATGTCTTTTCTGGAGCAGAAGTATCTCACATTTGTATTTCCTGCACATGTCTGCAAGGAGGACACTCTTATTACTTCAAAGTCCCTCAATATTGATTGAGATCATTGTTACGGTTGGGCTTGACAAAGACCTTTCTGGTGGATTCATTCTTTTGGTCTGATCTGGTGTTAGAAGGATTAGCCAACAAGGTTGCCACCCAGGATGCGCCCGACTATATTCACAATCTTCATGGAGGCTCCATCTGTGTACCCCACCAAGACATCCAGCTTGTACTTATTGTAAGATTTTTTTTCCTGTGCAGCCATGCAGATATATGAAGAATTATTTGGTCTTTATAAAGGAAACTTGGGGGAAAGTATTTTCAGAGTCATAGAAAATGTGACTTAAAATCCAGATCTATATGCCCCTTTATCCTTCCCAAAACCACAGTCACTCCCTATCCAAATAACAGGAGTGACTGCAGATTTGGAAGGATTCACATAGCTATTTTGGAATACATTGTAGTGAACTGTAAAATTCCTTTCTTATAACATTGCATTTCTCAGTAAAATCTTTCTGAAGAAGCAAACTGAAAAGCAACAACTGGTGTTGTATTACATTGATCTTATTGTTAGTGCATTATACCTTCAGAGACTATGAAGGGGCAATAAACTATCAATTCCCCCCAAATTCTGGGGACCGGGGGGGGGGGCGGATTTATCCTGACCAAAGAAGCATCTTTGTGTGGCCTCTGGTAATGGTTTGAACTGGGCTGTGAACACTGTGAAAGGCTTTTTCTCCTCTTTTGTCATAATATGTTTATGATAATGATGACAATGACAAATGTATAATGTAAACTAGTGCCTACATGGGTCTGACAATAATGATCATTCTTTCTTATATGTACTGTTGCCTCATGATGATGATGATGATGATGATGTGACAATATATAAAAATAACTTGTAGTTGAGGATTTTTCTTTCCCATATTTTGCATGGTGACAATGATTATGAAGAATGTTACAGTAGCAACTGGTTACTGCATAAGTCTGATGATGATTGATTCTCTGTTCCCTTGCTTCTGCTTTTTTGACTAGTACAGGCTGGGTTCAGAAGAGTCAGGGAAATTAGAGACCAAATCGCCAACATATTTTGGATCATGGAGGAAACAAAGGAACAACAGAAACAAGTCTACTTCTGCTTCATTGACTACTCCAAGGCCTTTGACTGTGTGGACCACAACAAAATGTGGCAAATAATTAAAGAGATGGGAGTACCAGAACATCTTATATGTCTCATGAGAAATCTATACATGAGTCAAGAAGCAACAGTTAGGACAGGATATAGAATGATGGAGTCATTTGGAATAGGAAAAGGAGCAAGACAAGGCTGCATTTTGTCACCCTGCTTATTTAACTTAGACACAGAGCACATAATGTGCAACACAGGGCTGGATGAATCAAAAGTTGGAATTAAAATAACTGGGAGAAACATAAACAATTTGAGATATGCAGATAACACTACCCTAATGACAGAAAGTGAAGGAGACCTAAAGAAGCTCTTGCTTAGGTTGAAGGAGAAGAGTGCAAAAGCTGACTTGAGATTTAGTATGAAGAAAACCAAGATAATGGCAACTGGCCCTACTACTCCCTGGAAATTAGATAGGGAAAAAGTAGAAGCAGTGACAGACTTTACATTCTTAGGATCCAAGATCACTGCAGATGGAGATTGCAGCAATGAACTAAAAAGGCTACTAATTCTTGGGAGACAAGCTGTGAGAAACCTGGGGAACATAGACAAAAGTAGAGACATCACCTTGCAATCAAAAATTCGCATAGTCAAGGAAATTGTATTCCTGGTGGTAATGTACGGTTGTGAGAGCTGGACCATAAGGAAAGCTGAGCACAGAAGAACTGATACTTTTGAGATGTGGTGTTGGAGGAGAGTTTTGAGAGTCCCCTGGATAGTGAGGAGAACAAATAGGTCGATCCTAGAAGAAATCAACCCTGACTGCTCCTTAGAAGGTCAAATAGTAAAGATTAAACTAAAGTACTTTGGGCATCAAATGAGAAGAGAGGATTTACTTGAGAAAGCCTTGATGCTGGGAAAGGTTGAGGGCAAAAGAAGAAGGGGGTGGCCAAAAATGAGATGGCTAGATGGTATTGTAGATGCAATGGGCACAGAGCTGGGTTGGTTAAGAAGGATGGAGGAGGACAGAGGTGCCTGGCAGGCAATGGTCCATGGGGTCACAAAGAGTCAGAATAGACTGTGTGATTGAACAACAACAAATATGCTGTATATGAGAGAGCAGATATGATGTAATGACTAAGCCACAGTGATGGCAAACCTTTTAGAGGCTGAGTGGCCAAACAGAGGAGTGGGGTGAACTCTGTGCTGGAGGGAGGGAGATAGTGTTCCCATTAGGATTCTAGGCATAGGGGCAGGGCAAACTTTGTGCTGGGGAGAGGGAGGAAGTGCTCCCATTGGGCTGCTTGGCAGAAGGGCAAGGCCAACTCTGTGCCGGGGTGGCAGCGTGTGTACCAACCAAGAGGGCTAGGATTGCCACATCTGGCACATGTGCCATAGGTTTGCCACCACTGGACTAATGCAATAAGTTCAGAGTCTTGAAACCTCACAGCCTAGACATCTTCCTGATATGCAATGAAGTGCACATTGCAAGGGTCAGTGGCATAGCATATTTATTTTGAAATCATTATGCTAAGTAGTGTGGATAGTTTAACATGGGGCATTATTTCACTAATCCATTGTGCAACAACTAAAGACCAATGAATCAAAATCAAATAGAATGCAGGGAGCTAGAATACTTGGGTCACATAATGAGACATAAAATGTATGTCATCACAGATGATTTTCAAGCCAAACTGAATATGAAAGGAAGTACAGGAATGGGAAGAATCTATCAGCAGAAAACCTAGGACAGTGGTGTGGAAGTCACTACTACTCATTACAATTTGGAGTATCTGAATCCAGAGCCAAAATAGTAATGATGAAATCCAGCCTCCGGTAGGAAATATGAAGGAGACAATTATATATATTTTATAATATTTATAGCATATTTGATAAATTTCTACATTGTTGTTTTGAATTCCCCCTCTTCCAACTTTTTCTTTAATGTGATCTTTAACAAAAACGATACTTTTAAATAAGCAACAGAGTTGTTATTTGCTTAGAGTTTGTTAGGGTCACATTTTATTTTAATTCAGAAGCAATAAACTTAATGAACTACAATAATTGGTGCAATGAAATTGCATGCAAGTGCAATATGCACACACAAATACCAATCACCCTTGGGCAGCTGTAATAATAATACACAGAGATGCTGTCACCAAACAGCTTCTGCATCTTTTGCTCAAGAAAACATTGCAAAACTCTTTGGATGGAGCCTAGCCCTTGCAAAGGTCAATGGGAAAACTTGCTGCTAGCAGACTTTCAGCCTTAATGGGTTTATTTATTTTGTTTTATGATTTGTTTTATGGAGAACCATAATGTTAATCAAGCTCTCCCTTTCACAGGCACTTGTTACTCACATCCAAGCTAAGCAAAGTCACAGTCAAGTCTATATTAAGCACAACTGGGGTTTTTTTTTCAGTTGGACAGATCTCACAGCATTTTTACTGTGTTTCAGCATTTTTAATAAAAAAATAACCAAGGTATTGTGGCACTTTGAGGGCTACTGTAATTTCACGATTTACATGATGAGAATGAAGTGAGTTTTATTTGCGTTTGGTTGCATTATATTGTTGAAGAGATTTCATTGTAAGCATGACTCCCCCATTGAATTCCATGGTTATTAATGAGTAGTACTATATTTCAATGCTACAGTGTTTTGAAAAAATACTTTCTGTAATTCATTCATACAGAGGCCACCTGGGCATTTGACACCTAAATGACCCCTCTGCTGTAAAGCTCATCCAAACCCATGGTTCATGGAGTAACTTTGAGCTATGAAACAGCAAAGGAGAAGGCTAGAGAGCAGGCAGAGACATACTCCTTTGGATCAAGCCTTGGCTTTAATTGAAGAAACATCTAGGGTAGGGGTGGACAACCTTAGTGCCTCAGGTGTTCTTGGACTTCAATTACCAGAAGCCCAAGTAAGCACACTTGCTGATCACGGCTTCTGGGAATTGAAATCCAAGAACAATTGGGGCACCAAGGTTGGCCACCCCTAGTCTAGGGAATACCTGTTACAAAGAATTAAAGCAAGGAGGAGCTATAATTCTAAAAGAATCTATGAGACTGGAAACCATCAAGCAGAGCTCTACAGTAGAGGCCGTTGTCTCTCTGCATTAGGTCAGCCAAGCAGGCCTCAACAGGATGAATCAACTTGTGAACACTTCGCTAATCATTTTAGATCTAAGGTTGAGGCCATCTGTAGGGACCTTGACTCCACACTTAGTTCACTAGTACAAAATTAGATGTTCAGTGCATTGTCCTGTCAGGTTTTGTGTGATTGTTTTCAGCCTGTTATGCTGGGTGAGGTGGACAAAGCATTTGCTAGCTGTATTCCTACTACTATCCTTCTCAACTCTTTGCCTAAGTAGGAAGTGGGATGGATATATTATAAAGTCGGCATTGCAGGACGGCATGGTGCCCTGCTGCTTAAAAGATACAATTATCCACCCATTCTTGAAGAAATCAGATAGGATCACAAATTATTTTAATAACCTGTGGCCAACATACTATATATGGACAAGGTGCAGCTGCATGCAATTTTAGGTGAAACTGACTACAGTTGTACCTCGCTTAAAGAGCATAATGCGTTCCACAGGATTGCACTTTAAGCGAGTTTGCTCTTTAAGCGAAACACCATTGTAAATGACCAATTGTGTGTGTGTGGGGGGGGGGATTGTGAACCCCGATTTATTTGTTAAGTGAGTTTTTGCTTGGTTTTATTTGTTAAGCGACGCGAACATTCAGAGAAAATCTTGCTCTTTAAGCGAATTACTCTTTAAGCGAGACAGTCTTTATGCAAGGTTTGACTGTACTTTGCATTTGTATTTGTATTTTCGACTTATATGCCGCCCCACTCGCATAGCGACTCTGGGCGGCTTACAGAAGAAACAGTTACAGTACATAGCACATTCATAGCATAAAAACAGTTACAAATATTACAAATATAACATATACAGTATATATATCTCCAATAACAATTGCAATTACAAAACATCAGGACATCAAGATGCAGTACTACAATAAATCAATAATAAAATAAAATACAGTGCAACAAGACAAAAATGAAATAAAAATAAATATAACACAATATACTCTGGCTACAGTCCATAATCAATATTCAGTACCTAATGGCCAATGGCAGCATCCCGCTGCAGGGGCTTTTGTAGCCCGGCGTGGGGGCGAGGCTTGGGAGCGCCGGCAGGTGAAACGAATCCGGGCGCTCCCGGCCAGAGTCTTCCTCGCCCAGTTGGTCCGGCATCCGGGTGGTGGGGAAGCGTCCCGCTGCAGGGGCTTTTGTAGCCCGGCGTGGGGGCGAGGCTCAGGAGCGCCGGCAGGTGAAACGAATCTGGGTGCTCCCGGCCAGAGTCCTCCTCGCCCAGTTGGTCCGGCATCCGGGTGGCGGGGAAGCGTCCCGCTGCAGGGGCTTTTGTAGCCCGGTGTGGGGGCGAGGCTCGGGAGCGCCGGCAGGTGAAATGAATCCGGGCGCTCCCGGCCAGAGTCCTCCTCGCCCAGTTGGTCCGGCATCCGGGTGGCGGGGAAGCGTCCCGCTGCAGGGCCTTTTGTAGCCTGGCGTGGGGACGAGGCTCGGGAGCGCCGGCAGGTGAAACGAATCCGGGCGCTCCCGGCCAGAGTCCTCCTCGCCCAGTTGGTCCGGCATCCATTCCAGTCTGGGTTTAGGAAGTCTTTACCTTATAGAAAGGCTGCCAGGGGCAGCAAGTTTGGCTTGTGCCCTGGGCGGCTGAAACCCATGCTTTGCCACTGGGAAGCCCCCCTAAATTGTTGTATTGTTGTGATGATCAATTGGAGAGGAGGAAAACTATGAATGCCACCTAAACCTTATGGGAGGGAACTAATTTCACTATAATCAATAGTTAAGAAATAAGTAAGAAATGGGCGCATACAAGCAGGATGTGCTCTTCAGAAAAACAACTGAAAATGCTTGAATGCCTTTACAAATTGTATAGGGCTGTTGCTTTGTTCTTTACTACCCCCCCTTTTTTTTTTACTGGCCTTCATATCTAACTTGAAGTATCTTTTATCAACTTGGAACATTTTTCTGGCTAAGACAAGCAAGTCATGAAAGGTACTTCTGCAAAAATGTTGCAGAGAGATGCTCACACAGACCTTGGGGAGAAAGGGCATGTTTCAATGAAGTTCTCAGTGGCAGATAGTGTGCTTCTCTTTTAGCAGGTGGAAGGTACAGGCAGAGAAGAAAGTAAACATGGAAGAATTGCAAAGATTTTTCACCTTGAGGTTACAAGCTTTTTGTATGAAGAGAGAGAGAGAGAGAATCTGAGAAAGCAGGCAAGCAAGAAGAAAGTACGTACATCTGAACACAGTCAGTAAAAGCCAAGAATCTGAGATGTTGCTTATGACTAAATGTTAAGACAAAAGAGTCAACATTGTGCAACATTGCAGCATCTATTTCAGGAATTTTCTTATTCCTGCCTGGAAAGGGCATCATATCTTCAATGCTGAGTCTTTACGAATTCAGGATCTATTGATACCAATCCTCTTTATCTTCTACTTTGATGATGTGGAGGGAATTACAAAAACTTTAAACCGACTTATTCATAAGAAAACTTTTCCCAGATTTTTTTTTAAAATGGGATAACTGTCAGTGATTTTAAGTTTTGCTGCCATAGAAATTTTTACTGGGAGAAGAAATACTGATAACTATATAGAGTATAATGCCACTTCTGTTCTTTGTTAGAAACATTGTGTACGAGTCTCAGTAAAAAGAAAGAAAGAAAGAAAGAAAGTTTTAGAAATAGGCTTTTAAATAGACCAGTGATTCTTGTTCTTGTTCTTCTTCTTCTTCTTCTTCCACCTGATCTAGTGTGAGAAAGATTATCTGGCACAAGGTTTCTGTTGCCACAGAAATGCCATACTCTTCAAGGAGGCTCTTTCTGTGTACCCCAATTTAAGATACTGAGTCCCATCTACCACCTTCAAAGGAGGAAAAGGAGTTATTTATCTCAAGAGAATTTAGACGGGAATCACTCTCATTAAGCTGCATTTACTACATAGTTCCAGGGAGATAAAGATTATATAGGGTGACTTCTAGCTGCACTTTTAAAGTTCCTAGTGAGAAGCAGGAGGTACTTTTTGATATTATTTTGCTGCTATTTATCTTCTCTAAGCCAGGCTACTATTTGTATTTGGAAATGCTGTCTGCAATAAACAATGACTGAAATCCATTAGACAGCTCTCTCTAAGACAGTTGTCCCCAACTATCTGGGACATGGGGGCCACATTAAATTAAATTAAAAAGTAACAACATTATTAACCTAGTGGTTTAGATCAAAAGTAAACATTCAGAGGTCAACGAAGAAATGTTGCTTCTCTGGCTACCTAAGTTCTGCTGAGTAACCAAGCACCCAGAAATGTCCAAAAGACTAGTCTGGAGGATAAGACCCAAGAGGGGCTTGAAAGAAGGGTACCATAGAGACCAGAAGAAACAATGCTGCGATTGCGTTTTTTGTATGATAGGTACAGGAAAAACAGCAGAAGATGGTGCTAATAGAAGCAGGTTAAACAGTGTGGGTTTGAGGCAGTGGTGGGCTCCAATTTTTTTTACTACCACACTGGGGGCGTGGTATGGTGGGCGTGGCCAGGGGGAAATCATGTGTTGCACCCAAATTAGGACTACTTTATTTCAAAACTTGGATGGGTGGGGGCAGCCAGAATTTCTCCTACCGGTTCTGGTGAACTGGTACGAACTTGCTGATGCCCACCACTCGTCTTAGGGGAAATGTCTTTAGGGTCTTCTTTTTGTTTACTTCTTTTATTCCTTCAGGTGTCAAGGGAGATACAAGGTTCTTGCTCTGGTACTTCTAGTGGCCTCCAACCTGTGTTTTTTTTATGTTCTTGTAATATTTCTTTGATGTTATCTCTTTACCTTCTTCTGGGTCTGCCTCATGCTTTTTCTTCTTCTCCTCTTTTCACATATGCTGTACAGTATGGTATTCCAAGACATTATCTCCAGATGAGCAAACAACTTTATTTGTTGTCTCTGTATGTGGTTTTAAAAATTTTCCCTTATAATCTCATTTCTGATTTTGTCCTTTCTAGTCACTCTAGCAGACTTCCTCAGATATCTTATTTCTGTGGTGACAATCTTTCCTTTATGTTTTGTTGTAAGTGTCCATGTTTGCATTGGTAACATAAGTTGGGAATGAATATGCTTTGTATGAGGTGTTTCTTTGTGTTGGCCAGTATTGCCTTATGTTGTAACTATCCCAATATTTGGTTTGCCTTAATGCACCAGATGTTAATTTTTTCATCCATTTTGCCATCATCAGGCCTTGAGGGTGATAGCAGTAAACCAACAGGTTGGAGAAAGTGATCTGGTACTAACATATGGGGACTCTGCTCTAAGGCATTGTTCACTCATATATGTGTACCTCTTGACCTCTTAACTATATATCCATGCATGCCACTTTTTCACATATAAATTCTTTCTCCACCACCATTAACACCACTATAAAATAACGGTGCAATGCAGAAGCTAGAACATCAATAAATTATTTAGACCATTCAGTCCATATAAGAAAGAGCATAATTGCTAAAAGACTATCAACTGGCTCCCAAGCCTGATCCTCAAGAAAGAAAAGATAAGAAAATATGCTACCAGATTACTCAGTTTGTGGTAGATCTCAGTTGACTATCTTAACTCATGATTAATTATAAATTAAGCTAGTCAACTGAGATCTACCACAAGCTGAGTAACATATAATTCTTATTATTCAAAAAGTTAACTCCTATTCACATGGAGGAAGCCTAAAAGGCTATTAACTTGATCTAAACAAGCTTTGAATTACCCCCCTTAACAATGAAACTGCCGCCTCTGGGGCATGTGCCCCACATTGGGAATCACAGGATTAGACAATGCAGTTAGCAAATGGTTAACTTTAGATTACTGTTGCATGAGTTGGCTTATATTCAGTGATGGGCACCGACTGGTTCACACTGGTTTGGCCGGGGGGTAGTAGAAATTGCTGGCCCCACCCAGTCACATGGCTCTGCCCACAAAGTAGGCTCTACTCACAGTGTGGTAGTGAAATATTTTGCTGCCTACCACAGCTTATATTTTTATTCTGCATATGAGCTTGCCTTCTTGTTTTCTGATCAGTCATCAAGAGATAAAATTGGGCTTCATTTGGAAGTCTGATTGTCCTTTGAAGGAACTGTGTCTCTGCAGAGAAAACATTGTAATAACAGGAAATATGTGGTTCGGGCTACAGTTTCAACATGTGAATTGACCTAAAATTTCACTGGTTTCATTGGTATTTGCTATTGCATTCTGTCCTTGGACAGCATGTTTTTTTAAATTGTTGCTTAGAATAACAAGGCAGATAATAAGGAGTGATTGCATGAATAAGTGGCAGTGTAGCAGATGTGTCATTTGTTTTAATAATTGGGTGCTAACTATACATTTATTTTGTAACAAATATATCCCCCCAATATTTTAATGTACTAGGAAAGGTTAAACTATATTTTTGAACCATGTCACATTTAGTTAACAGGTATACTTGCAGATGGCCTTTCCATTAGACAGATTAGGTGGCCCCCAACCATAGCAGTTTGAAAGGGAAGAGTTATCTGTTAATGATACAGTATTTGCAACCACGGATGGTGGGAAAGCGTCCTACACCTACCACCAGGACAAAACCATGGCTGACATCCACAGTCTTGTTAATCATTTTAAAGACAGAACCACCACAGTGGCTATGTCACATTTGCACATTGGTTAGCAGTGATTATTGTGTATTTAGACATATGCTCTTGGTCAGATTGACACAACAAGGAGAAAGAATGGAGTTTTCCATTTTTAACAACTCTGGTCAGAAGATGCGGAACTATAAAAAGCAAACACTTGTTCCATAAACAGCTTAGTGAGAAATATTGCTGAGACAGATAGACCCACTCTATGTTATAATGTCATTGGCACTGAACTGCAAATAAACAGATAGTGTTAGTAGTCAGTGAAAAGATCTCAATACAAAGTCATTATTGCAGTAGAAAATATTTTGCTCATCACTTTTTAAACATGATTTCATTTAGTGATACCTGGCCAAGTGTTGAAAATGTGTTGAAATAATTTTATCCTATATATAAAATTTACCTCTTTGACTGTACTGCTTGATTCTTTCTGATGGATGTTTTCCAATTTATGGCTGTAAACCCTCCATTTTCTCACTCTTGCATGGCAGGACAAAACACCTGCAAAAGTATTCTCTTAGCTCCATGAGTTAGTAAGGCAGATTGTCAACACAGAACAGAGTGCCAGAAAGATTTTTATGAGCAACCTAAGCAAAAAATGCTGTTTACATTTTTTAAAAAACCACAGTTTGCGCAAAGTGACAATGATGCCTCTTTTGTTGTATTGACTTCTAAGGATAAGGAGCACTGGATAGGTTGCTTGTATCTTTTAAAATTATTAATAGTAATTACACTTATATACCACCCCACAGTGCTTAGTGCACTCTCTGGGCAGTTCACAATTTAATTAACATTTTGCTTCCAACATGCTGGGGAAAATGCTGGACTTTTACACTCCCCTCGTTGATCTTAATAATATCAATAATTTACTTTCTGCAGTGTAACCAGTTGCTTCTGAGGTTCAGGCAAAAGTAGTGGCAACAAGTTGATTATTGAGGAGGGCTATAATTAATGTCATAAGGTGCTTTTGAATGGTTATGTTCCAATTTCTGCCCAAAAGATTGAAAGAAGTAGTTAAGCTATTCTTAACCTTAATTCAGCTCAAAAACATGAAATAAACATGAAATAAGGCCTGGGAAGAGTTGTTAGCAATCACACTTATATACCGCCCCACAGTGCTTAGTGCACTCAAAGGGCAGTTCACAATTTAATTAACATTTTGCTCCCAACATGCTGGGTACTCATTTTATTGACCTTGGAAGGGTGGAAGGCTTCATCTACCTTGAGCACTGGCCAGGATCAAATTCACAACATTTTGGCTGCAGTAGAGCATTCTAACCATTGCGCCATGAGGGCTCAATAAATCTGCCTGTGCTTCTGCTCGTTATGTGTGCTTCTCAGTGGAAAGGATAATTATTTTAAGTAGAGACAGTTTATACTAATTATGGAGGCCATGAAAGGAAATTTTTTAGAACTTCTTATCTTGCTTCAAAGATTGTAACATCATTCAAAGTTTGAAAATTCTTTGTCAAGATGTGTCATCAGGTTGAAACAACTTTAAACCTTAATCAATGGGAATGTATAGCATACTAAATATCATTTATATTACCATGACCTGTCTATCCCTGCCATCATGTACAGTAAAACTCCGTATAACAAAATCATGAGAAGCAGCCCCAGTCGTGTGGGCGTTTGCCCCGTCGTCTCGACCGTGCAGGCAGGTGAGGATGCCTCCACCTTGCCCTCCTCCCCCCCGGACTCATTCCACCTGGCTGGGAGGGATAAAGGGCCGTCAACAGGAGCCCGGCCGAAGAAGCAGCCCCAGTCGTGCGGGCGTTTGCCCCGTAGTCTCGACCGTGCGGGCAGGTGAGGATGCCTCCACCTCGCCCTCCCCCCCCGGACTCATTCCACCTGGCTGGGAGGGATAAAGGGCCATCAACAGGAGCCCGGCCGGAGAAGCAGCCCCAGTCGTGCGGGCGTTTGCCCCGTCGCCTCGACCGTGCGGGCAGGTGAGGATGCCTCCACCTCGCCCTCCTCCCCCCCGGACTCATTCCACCTGATTGGGAGGGATAAAGGGCCGTCAACAGGAGCCCGGCCGGAGAAGCAGCCCCAGTTGTGCGGGCGTTTGCCCCGTCGTCTCGACCGTGCGGGCAGGTGAGGATGCCTCCACCTCGCCCTCCCCCCCCCGGACTCATTCCACCTGGCTGGGAGGGATAAAGGGCCGTCAACAGGAGCCCGGCAGAAGAAGCAGCCCCGGTCGTGCGGGCGTTTGCCCCATCGCCTCGACCGTGCCGGCAGGTGAGGATGCCTCCACCTCGCCCTCCTCCCCTCCCGGACTCATTCCACCTGGCTGGGAGGGATAAAGGGCCGTCAACAGGAGCCCGGCCGAAGAAGCAGCCCCAGTCGTGTGGGCGTTTGCCCCGTCGCCTCGACCGTGCGGGCAGGTGAGGATGCCTCCACCTCGCCCTCCTCCCCCCCGGACTCATTCCACCTGGCTGGGAGGGATAAAGGGCCGTCAACAGGAGCCCGGCCGGAGAAGCAGCCCCAGTCGTGCGGGCGTTTGCCCCGTCGTCTCGACCGTGCGGGCAGGTGAGGATGCCTCCACCTCGCCCTCCCCCCCCCGGACTCATTCCACCTGGCTGGGAGGGATAAAGGGCCGTCAACAGGAGCCCGGCAGAAGAAGCAGCCCCGGTCGTGCGGGCGTTTGCCCCGTCGCCTCGACCGTGCGGGCAATTCCACTGGGAATAGACTGCAACTTGGCAATAAGAAGGTGTTATAGTATCTCTGATGTATTTTTTAGGATGTCCTGATGTTTTGTAATTGTTACTGGAGATTTTTGGGATGTATTTGGATATGTTTTGTGATGCTATTCTTGCTATGTGATATTTGTAATTTGCTATGTGATATATGTAATTGTTTTTTATGCTATGGAATTTTGCTATGTAATTGCAACTGTTTCCTCTGTGAGCCGCCCAGAGTCGCTGTGCGAATGGGGCGGCATATAAGTCGAAATATACAATACAATATACAATACAACAATATGCTGAAGAAAAATGTTGCTTCATATAGCAGAAATTTCATTATACAAAGCAATGTATCTCCCAGGGCGGTTTTCAATGCATCCCTATGGAGGTTTTTGTTATACGAAGCATCCCATTGGAAATTTCATTATACAAAGCATGCTTCGTATAACAAAAAAATCACATAGCGAAAAGCCTTGCAGAGTGAATCATTTGCATTATATGAGGTGCCAATGTACAACTGTTTTTAAATTTCTGCATTCACACATAGTATGTAACATCTCAAAAACCAAATCAGTGATTAAAAATTTCCTTTTAATGAGTGCAACCAGAATTCTCTAAGCCAATGGCTGCAAAGCTTTCAAATAGCATCATTGTCTCTTTTCCAGGTCATTCTATTCACTTTATCAGATTAGGTGGGCACATGGTAAACTCACTATTTTTTTTTAAAAAAAACTATAGTAATAGCAATCACACAGTTACTGTATTTGCTGGTGTATAAGATGCAATCCCCTCCTCAAGATACACACACACACAAAATGGACTGGTGCAGTTTGGTGGCTAGCCACTGCTGGCAGCAAGGAGCCAGGTGAAGGGGGGTTTCTAATGGTTGGTGGCAGCAGATGGGAGTGGCTGGGCAAGAGGCTCCTAAAGAATAAATCTTGCTCAGGACAAATCCTGGCTGCCCCCCCCCTCCTGAAAGGATCCTTCTTTTCCCCCCACCCCACCACCAACCGAGGAGAGAGGGATGGGGGAAAAGAAATGGACTTAAAAGATCCTTCTTTCCCCCCCCCCCACACCACCCCCAAGCAAGGAGAGTCCAAATAGCAATACCCTCTGAGGAGTTGGGCATTTGCACCAGCATAATAGTAATTTCAAAAACCACAGCAGCATATTGTTGCTAATGATTTTTGGCCTCTCATGTTCTTAGTTGAGCACTGAGTCACATGACTATCTTGCACTAATTAGCATGTTTATGCTCACATGACTAGCTTGCAACTAGGCGCATGAGCAGAAACTTGCTAATTCGTGGCAATTCACCACCGCAATTCACACAATTACAATTATGCTACCTTAAATTCTGGATTCCAGCCTTAGAATGTTGGAGGACAGCAATAAAGTATAAATAATGAAAACCGTCACCCAAATATATATCTGACCAATGAATACTAATGTGGATGCCAGGTGGATCTTTCTTGGAAGAGTATTCCACATATACAGGGAACAGCACAGAGTTCTTTCTCTCATAAACAGTAACTGAATCACTGCAGAACTCTTGATGAAAGGATAGTGAAGACCCACAGAAATAACCTTTGTGATCAGGAAGCAACACATTACAGAAGATGTTCTTCCAAGCAAATTGATCCTAAGCAAGTAGATTTCTGGAATTTGTAATCTAAAGCAGTAACTTTTAGTGTTCCTTCAGGGCAACGAGATAAATCTAAACACAGGGTGAGGAATAGCACAGCAAAATATAATGTTTCAGATTAGCCAGCAGCCCAGTGGCTGTATTCCCAAGGCGATGGGCTAAAGAGGTAGTTATGATCAATGAGACTAAGTTATGTTTTTAAATTTTCTTTAAAAACAAGGTAAATTAAATTACCATTTATTACTTTTTTGTTAATATTTTAAAAATGCTTATGTCAATACAACGGTAATTCTCCTCTATAATATTGCTGGCATTCATAACTATACACAATCTCAAAACATACTTAAATACTAATAAATGAAGTAAGCATCTTTTAAAAACTTTTTTCTATTTTATCACATTGTATTTCACAAAATGATGTTCATCCCTGACAATGAAAATCACTCTTAATTCATCAGATAACACTCATTCTCAAATCTTCAAGGTTATTCTTAGTTATACTAAATTCCCAACACTTGTGCTTAATTTTCCAAGCACTGAGGAGAGCTAGCCACAGTTGACATACCATCAGAGAATCTTAGCTTTGAGATTCTTTAGTGCCCAGAGGGACTGAATCAATGAAACCAGGAGACAGAGAATGAACGAATGACACCCCATTAAGGAAGAACTCTCAATCAAAGGAAGTACAGTGGGCGATTGAAGATTTCTTTGGCCAATTAATGTGATTCACTTGGGTTTTACAGTGTTTAAGAAAGGAGGAAAAAACTGTACTATTAACTTTTAAACTTCTTAACTTTTAAATTTGTCTTTAAACAGATGGGAAAACTGCCACAGACTTGTGATAACCAGTGGTAAAAATGCATCACTGATTTTTGATGGTGATTTTAAAACTATTTTTGTTTGCATTTTTCAAGGGGGCCTATTGGAACGACTGTAGTGACTGTAACTGAGTACTTAATAACTGGAAGACCTGAGTGTTGTATGATGGAGTGAGTTCCCGTCTCTGTTCCACCTCCTGCCAACACAGAGTTGGGAAGAGCAAAAGACTGAAAGCAAGAAATTGCAAGTAGATAAATAGGTTTTGCTTCTGTGGGAAGGTAACAGTGTTCTGTGGGCCTTGGTTCTGTGGGCCTAGTGAATGCTTGCCACAAGACCATTGGAAATGTCTCCAGATACAGACAGTGTTGGCTCTTTGGTTGTAAATTAAGACGAGCACCGTACCCCATAGTTGGATACGACTAGCTTTTGAGCAAAGGTGACCTTTACCTTTAATATTGTAATGGGGAGGTGAGTCTTGGGTACTACATGCAGCTCACTGGCTGTGATTTGAGGACTCATGATCTCAAAGTGGCTTGTAGATTTGGCCGGCTAGTGTAAGAAATCCAGGGTTGGTAACAGTAAGCAGGGCCATGGAACATGTTTAGGATACCAAATGCTAGTGCTGTCCCTGACCTGATGTCACAAGAAAAGGAAGGAAAATGGTGGTTGTTGTCAAGTTGTTCCAACCTATGAAAACCCAGTGAATAAGAAATCTCCAAGGTTATGCAACCTCTAATTAATGGAGATATCTCCATTAACAAGTATAACCTAATCTTAGTTCTAGTGTTTGTTGAACCCTGTAGTGGAGTATTGCTTTGCATATTAGTTACCTGCCATGAGCCTTTGGGAATAAGATAGGATGTGGGGAGAGAAGGAGGGAGAGAGAGTTGTAGGAAAAGGTTCTGAATGCTGCACAGTGTATTAAAATGAGGGTTTTTCAACATGTTAAATATTGTATGTTACACTACTAGGCTAGGAAGTGATAGTGGTTTCTGTGGTTTTGGCCTGCTAGATCAGATGGTCTATAAATTATTGCTGTTTAATCAAACAGATGCTAAATAAGTCCATTTTTCAGCTCTGAGGGCTATCAAGAATGGAAGGGAATAACATTGTATTCCTCCAACACTACAATTTAATCTTCAGATAGTTTGAAGCTCAAGCAAAGCAGATTCTCGGTGCACTGCCTATTTTAAATAAGCAGCATGAGGAGGATAAGTGGAGGAAGAGAAGGCCTACATTTAAAACACTTGATTCAGGGGAAGAGAGTCAAGGGAAGCATTATCGATACATAAATACAAAAACATGTTGGGCTAAAGTAGGAATGTTAATGTACTACTTAAAAGGCTTTGTTCTACAGCATGTCTAGGCGCGCACACACACACATGCGTGCACACACACATACAAGATGATGAACTCGGTGCATCACACAGCTAAATTTAATATATGCAGGGATAGGTTGTTTGCAGTGCACGCATTTCAGTAGGTCCCATTAGTGTGCCTTTCCCCTCCAGTGAAAACAGACTGAACCACAGCCCCTTCTGGTTTGCATAAAGCAAACAAAATTAGATTTGCTTTGCTGAATTGAAACCCGCCTGGGACCGTGAGGCTCTCTTGGGAACAAATTACTTCAAACAATCCCTTTGTACCATAACAAAATCAAAAAATTCAGGCCAATCAACACGGCTCAAAAACCCTTAACACAAGAATTAATAATACAACCTAGTCTATTTTTATTGCTTCTGTGCGACAGATTCTTGTTTTAACATAATTACACTTATTTGCTGTCCACATGTTAAATCAGCTTGCATATGCTAAGCAAAGTGGCATAAAACATCTACCTCTGATAAACTGAATTAAACTGGATTGTATTCCTTCTGTAAAAAAGCAAAATGTCACATATTTTTTAGGGATGTATAATAAAGAAAGTCAGTCTAAACATGCTTTTCTGGATGTACATCCCACTGAAACCAGTGGGCTATATTGCAATGTAAGGATGGGGGGGGGGGGAGAGAATAGCAACCAGGTTCTTCTTCCCCCAAAAGGTCCTTAGACTGTTCATTTTATTGTGAAAAACGTGTTTAAGCTTTGCACATATGTTTTGATTTCCAGCTTACTCCCCCCCCCCCAAAAAAAGTTCAAAATACAGATAAAGGCAACAATATACTAAATCCTTTTTCATTCTATCCAAGGTTGTCTTCAGTGAAAAGTGTGTTTCAGAAGCTTTTAGATCACTTACAGCTTTTTTTTCTTTAGCATTACTTCAACCCACTGGGAACAACAGTGGAGCTGAATTTGTTGTTTATCTTGTCCATCACAAACACTTAACCTGCTTATACCACAGGGAAGAATATTTGGGTTTTTTTTAATAAGCATGGCAAGACTCTGTGTTATTGCTTCTGTTATTATTGTAATTTTTGCTATTTTAAAGTAAGTGTTATATGCTGTGTTATCATCAATAGCACATAAGCAATTGTAAATATTAGCTGATCTTAATTCACAAAGCTAACCAACATTTGTTAAAAATTTAGGTTGATTGTATTACTTGCTAATCAAATGGTATGCCAAAAACATCAAGATCTCTATTTGTCTATGATGGCCCAGGATGTCCATTCTTTAAACGTCTGAGATACTCCCAAGAAAGATGATCAAGGTTACACACTCCTCCCAACAGAGAATCAAGGTTAGAAGCCTGCTGAACTGATATGAGGGACTGTTTTTCCATTCAGTTAGATACTATATATTAAAGAGTTGCTCTTCAGTGCCATTGCAAATAAAGAGTGGAGACAAAACTAAAATTAGTTGCTTGTGTTTATTTTTTACTTTCACTCCACTGTCCATCCTTCTTGATAAAACCCCATAGGGATAAGCCAGCACTGTATACACACACATGAGAATCCTGTTATTTCATTCTGTTGGTGGAGACCTCGTGATTCTTCATTCCAAAATAAACAACATGCCTGGATCCAGAAATTATAGCACACAGTGGAAAATGTTAGTCTTCTCTGCTAATCTCCTGTATGAAAGAGGGCTGTTTCTGTGCAGGAAGACAATCAAACATGCAATTTGAACACCAGTCTTAATGATATGTTCCTACAAAATCTTCATTATGTGAGTCTGCTGTTTGTGTAGTTTTTCTTTATAAGAGGAAACTGTTTAGAACAATAATATCCATTCTAGTTTTTAGTGAAACAACATCAGCTTGCCCTGTTGAAATGGCAACTGCCTTCTAGGCAAAAGGCTTGATGTTTGCAGACCACCCACATCAATCAAAAAATTGGCCAGCTGGCAATTCTAGGCTAGTATTACTGCTGATCCTTTGTGCATATGTACTGCAGCTAGAATAGTTTGACCTTGTACCAGGATGCTGCAGCCTGTGCTTATCAAGAGAATGACAAGTGCTCTTAGCTCCTATTCTGCAGACTTTATTCCAATGACAGCAGCTATGAAGAGCAAGGAAAGCCATTGCTCTGGGTCATATTATGTGATAGCTTTATACTGATGCAGAGTGCATCTACTTGTGCAAAGTGAAGCAGCTGATTTTTTTGGATCCAAGTTCTAAAAACATCACCTTTCTTAATCACTGGTATGAAGATTTCAGTTGCCTTGTCGTGCTGCAAGTGGAGGCTCTTCCTTTAAATATGCAAAGCCCTTTGTACATTCTTCCTATTTCTAGAAAACCTCTGCCTTCTGCTGCTCAGTATGTTTTTAGACACTGATGGACAACTTTGGAGGGGGTGCTCAGAACCACTCCCCACTTCAGTCACCATTGAATTCATTTGCCATTGTGATTACAGAGAAACCATTGCTTTTGCAGCAGCTCTCATGGAACCTTGAACTGTTTCCCCTTGTAATGGCAAAGGGGGCAGGGACCCTACTTAGTTTTTAAAAGAAATTTTACTTCCTGGAAGCTTCCAAGAATAGCACTTTCTTTAGAAGCATGGGCCACACTTCTAGTGAATATAAGGGAGCTCTGACAGCATAATTACACACAAGACTTCCTGGTACAGCCATCAAGCAAATGGCGATCACCAGCAGTACAATGTGACTTCCACCAGTGAAAAGTATTGGTCACCTCAGTGAATGAACAGTAAAAATGACCTATCCTCACCTTGCTGTCCATTATACAAGAAGTTCAATCCAAGAGAATTATTGCCCAGAGGCACAGCCTCCATGGGCTTTGTTTATGAGAAGAAAAGTTGTAATGTAGGATGATAGAGTGGGGGAACATAGACATATATGGGATGTATAAAAAGTGAATGAACTGCATGTTGCTCTCCCTTTGCTCATGCGAAGTGTCTGAACCATTTGAAGCATCCTTTGCTATGCTGCTTCTACAGGGTGGCCCATAAGTCCCTACCTGGCCACAAAGAGAGTAGGGCTCTGCTGGGGGGGGGAGGAAGCACTCCCATTGGGCTGCCGGGCAGAGGGGAAGACAACCTCTGTGCTGGGAGGAGGGAGGAAGCACTCCCATTGGATGGCTGGGCAGAGCGCATGTCCACAGAGACGATAGGTAGGGACTTTATGGGCCACCCTGTATAGTGTAATAGTCAATGCTATGCAGTTGTTTCATCCATCATGCAGTTGTTTCATCCATCATGTTTCATCCATCGGTGCTACACTACCCTTCTGAATTGCTGCAGTAACATTCTTGGCCATGGTCGGCACAGAATAGGAACCTAGGTGAAGTAGTTTCCCTGACCTTAATGTGATTCTTAAATTCAATATGGGTGGCAGGAGCAGCTTTTTGAGGGATCCCCTCTTCCTTTCTTATCATCTGGTGAGGTCCTTGAGAAGGCCCACCCAGTCTCTCCTGTAGGAATGTCTGGGGAACCTATTCAAGTACCCAGCCTACGTGTAGCCCCAGGACTGCTGGGGGAGTTCCTAGCTTGACCACACAGCCATCAAGACCCACACATGTCTCAGCTTTGTGTGGGGCCTTGCCCTATGGGAGGCCTGGTGGAGGGACCTGGGTCTCTCCTATTGGATAGGTTTGTCTGGATTCTGGTCCATGCTGGGATCTCCAGACTTCATCTTCATCTTCCCCTCAGGACACCAACTCGATCCTCCCTGACGGCTCAGCTTCATTACTCGATCCTCCCTGACGGCTCAGCTTCAAGTGCTGACCCCAAAATTGGTAAGGAAGACCACAGCTCTGAGAAGAGCCTTCTTGGTCATGGCACCAATTTTATGGAACTCCCTCCCAGTTAAGTTGTGCCAGGCCCAATCCCTGTCTACATTCAGAAAGCAGCTCAAACCATTTCTTTTTAAAGAGGCCTTTGAGAAGGTGCCAACGATGGCTTGGCGCTAGGTTTCCTATTTGGTCTCTCCCCTCCATCAATAAGGTTTTTGTATTTTTGTATTTTTATTATGTGTTTCTAATATGTTTTTAATACTGTATGTGAGTTCATCTTGTTAGCAGCCCAGAGTGGGAAAACCTCCTAGAGGGGTGGAGTATAATAATAATAATAATAATAATAATAATAATAATAATAATAATAATAATAATAATAATAATAATAATAATAATAATAATAATAATAATAATAATATGCAACAAAAACCTGATTGCATCCTAGTTGTGGCCCTAAGCTCACAAACCTAACCCCTTCACACCCAGCAAAGAGCTGTGATTCTGTTTCTGTTTCTATGCATAAATTCTGCCACGTGGTGGGCAACACAACATCTCTAATGACTTGTGCAGGAAAATAGATTCATGGGCTTATTGCATCAATTAGAATCCTGCTTTCATTGTGTTCACATTTACGTGTATTGTACACACATGCACTCACACTTAAATGCAGAGGACAAACTGGCTTTAATTTGCTGTGAAAGGAAGCTAAAAGCATTTACAAATCTGTACTAATTTACTGTTCAAACACCAATCAGCTGTTAAAGGACTTGGAAGAGTTCAAAATGTAGCCAGGCTTTTTACAGCTCGGAGAGTGCAGAGCTTTTGCATACATTTGCTATGTACTTAAGCTTGTGTTAAACCAAATTAGATCCCAAGGAAATCACAGTCATTCATGATTCATTGAGTCATTCATATCTGAAAGTTGTTTCTGGCTTCAGTGTATATTCTTAGGTTGAGACAGTTCTACCTACCAAATATATGAAGTATTATCTACGGGCAATTACCCTCTTCCACCCATCTTTCTGTGGCAGCACTATTAGCAACATAAATTATTCATATTATATAATGTCATGCACAAGTACTGAGGTGTCACAAATGTGGCCTTCTCCCCCCCCTTTTTTTAAAGGCAAAATGATCCTTTTAGATCACTAAGAGAGTTGTTAGCTTTTGGTATTCTGCAGCTTTGTTACTTTGGATTTTGCCTGTCATTTAGAGGGGAGAAGGAAGTACGTAGATAGTAGGAGTGCTAGAGGAAGCATATCTTTATGAATTCCAATATAAACTGGCACAATTCGCTCCTCTTAGGGCAACATACAAATCAGAACTCAATTATCCATCAAATTTGTGATATGGTAGGTTGGAAGAATCGATCCTGGGAAGCATGTTTTGTAGAACAAGGTTTCTAAGGAGGGCAAATAGGTTGATCCTAGAAGAAATCAACCCTGACTGCTCCTTAGAAGGTCAAATAGTAAAGATGAAGCTAAAGTACTTTGGATATCAAATGATAAGAGTGGATTCACTTGAGAGAGCCTTGAATCAGTGGTGGGATGTCAAAAATTTTACTACCCCACTGTGATGTCATCACAGTGTGGGCGGGGCTAACATCATGATGTCATGACATCATGGGCAGGGCCAAAGAAAAAAATAAAAAATAAAATAAAAATAAGCATGCACACACACATACACCTCAATCCACCCACCCACAACACAAACCCGTAAATAAATTAAATAAATAAAATTACATTAAAATACACCCACCCACCCAAACACCTACCCACCCACCCAAACACAAATCAACTCACCCCAAACATAAACCCATCACTTACCTGTTAGTATAAGTGCCTGAGCAGCACCATGTTGCAAGATGGATATGGTCATCGTACCAGTTCTCTAGAATAATATGCATTAATTTAAATGTAAAACAGCTGTACCTCCTTAAGGGTTCTCCAATTGGAATAGCAATTGGAACAGCACAGGTGTAGCTCATTGATGAGGTAACTCCAAGACTTTGCTTAAAAACCCCAAGCCAGGCTGCCAGGCCTGCCACCCACCAGGCCTTTTTAGGAACTGTGGTAGTACGTCAATATAGGTAACTGTATTACACATTAAAATACACACAGACACATCACATCCAAAGGTGAGTCACTTACCCTGGGGAGCAGGCTATAGGGAGCTTCAGGCTAGCAGCTTCTCTTCCTCCTCCCCATTTGGGAGGACAGCAAGGAGGCCGTGCATACACGGCAAGCACTGTAGGTGTGCATGCACACCAAATGCTTGGCATGCATGCTCAGTGGGGGAACCAGTGAAAAGGTAAGCCCTGAAGGTGGTTCCCCCCCCCCCAAAAAAAAGCTGCTACCGATTCTCTGGGACACTGAGAAAAGTTACTACCGGTTCTGGCGAACTGGTGCGAACCTGTTGCATCCCATCACTGGCCTTGATACTGGGAAAGGTGGAGGGCAAAGAAGAAGGGGGCGGCAAAAAATGAGATGGCTAGATGGTATTGTAGATGCAATGGCCACAAAGCTGGGCAGGCTGAGGAGGATAGTGGAAGACAGAGGTGCCTGGTGGACAATGGTCCATGGGGTCGCAAAAGATCAGAATCAACTGTGCGACTGAACAACAACAAAAAAGGAGGACAATGTCTAAGTACAAAATGCTGCTGGTGGCATTGGTAGAAATGACCTGACAATTCAACTCTTCCAGAAGAATTGTGTGGATGAATATGATCCTACTGTAGAGGACTTTTATTGTAAGCAAGTAGTTAGCTAGGGTGTGATTTGCTTGGTATACATAGTAGGACAGGAGGAAAATAATATTTTGAGGAATCAGTATATGAGACCTGGTAAAGGCTTTCTTTGTGTGTCTGCCATTAGGAACAGCAAATAGTTTGCAGACATCAATCTGTACAGAGAGTAGATTAAGAGTATGGAAGAATCTGAAGATGTACCAATGGAAATTAGTGGGAAATGAAGGTGATTTGCCAACCCTAACAGGCTTATGAAGTAGCAAAGAGCTATGTGGTTTTATTCATTGAAACATCTGTCAAGACAAGAACAGACTGCTGGAGATGCCTTTTAAAAAGCAGTGATATACACAGTAGGGAAATTCTGAGCTACAGTATTTATCATGATGGCCTATGACTGAACAGAACTATAAAATAAAACAGTTAGTATGACAATGCCTTATATAAATGTATGAAAAAAATTTTTTGTTCTGTTTATTCTCTGATATGCTTGAAACAGACTAACATGGCTACTATTCAATAAATTTATGAGGTGGCCATTTTTATTAATCTGTTTATGGATTTGGTCACTTTAGTATCAAAAAAGACAATGTAGGGCAAAAAAAAACGCAAACAGGAAAAACTACATACGTTACAATAGTTCTCATATAAAATGACTATAATGATTAGGACTTTTAAGTTAAACAAAATAACTTGAAGAAGGAGAACTTCAAAGGGTTACAAAATGACACAAAGTGTAGAGAAATTGTTGGTTGTGCCTTTCTCACTATACCCAATAAACAAGCAGAATAGTAACAGAATCAGAGCAGATAAAAGGACATTTGGCTGAGGCAAAAATAAATTATGGAATTTGCAATCAAAATATAGGGACAGCCACCAATTCCAGTGACTTGGAATGGTGATTTAACAAGTCTGAGGAGGGCAAGGCTTTGGCTTTCCATACCAATTGATGGGAAACATAAGAACTATAATTTCCATGTCCTCCATGTCGACTTCCTATAGCTAACTAAATGGGATGTCTATTTCCTGCCCAGTCTTTCCCTCATAAACAAATTATGACAAAAATATTTACATTGCCAACCATATGACTGGCCACTTAGAAATGTCTGTATGATGCTTTTACAGGTCTATTCCATTTGCAATAGGCTTTTGCCCCCAAAAGTACAAACATATAAGATTACAAAAACAAACAACCCCCTCCCATTTTAACAAACACAAAAAGCCCACTTATTTTTAAGTACCTTCATCAGCAACTCAGTTGGGGATGGGGGAGGGGCAAAATCTTCTTCAATAAAAAAATGTATTTGCTCATTATGTGAATTACCACCATAGCTTCCCTTGAAAGGACTTCCACAGCCTGGGAATGGCCATCAAGAAAACTCTGTTTCTTATCTCTTCTAAATTACCTTAGAGGATGGGGAGCATGAGAATGGTTTGGGTTAAAATGTCAAAAACCTGAGCAGATTCATATGGGAGAATATAGTCTTTCAGATTAGCAGAATCAAGTTTATGCATTGTAGAACAGAGAAAGAGAAACAAATGGTTTCATGATAACTGAAACAATGTGCCTAATTTTTATTTATTTTTTGAGGAGGGAAGATATTCCACAAGGGACTACCTATTTTTGCAGTAAGTTGTCCTGTAATTAATAATTATATACTGTCATGTCAATTCAGACTTGTGACCATCCTCCCAGGATATTCTAAGGATAAAATATTAACAGGTGGCTTATTAGTTCTTCCTTCTGGTGGCATTTTGGGACTGTGCAACGTTAAGGTAATGTTATGCGATGCAAAAGTTTGCCTCAAATTTCCCAACCTTGAGATCGCTTGCTGTTAGGTTTGCATTTCTCCGGGCAAAGGTAAAGGATAACAGCAAGGAATTCAACCTGCCCACCCTGTTGTTTCAGCAAGGGAGGCAGGGCAAATCTCTCTGCTGTTGCCTTTGGATTGGGGGTTCAACTGGCGCCCATGTTCTACCTCAAACTTAATGGCAAAAGCTAACAGCGAGGGATTCACCCTGCCCACCCTGTTGTTTCACCAGGGAGGCAGGGTGAATCTCTTTTGCCTTTGCCTTTTGCCTTTGGGTTGGGGATTGAACTGCCTTTTTTTTTTAACATTGTGGGAGCAATGCATCACATAATGTTAAAAACCGGATAACGTTAAGACTTATGGAATCAAGTCTTAATGTTAAGGTACGAGTGTATCTCTTTGGTGGGAAGGTAAACAGTGTTCCATCCACTCCGGTGTCTAGACATGCCTGGCACGTGACCACTGAAATGTCTGCAAACGCAGACAGTCCTGGCTCTTGGGCTACAAATGAAGATGAGCATGAAACCCTAGTGACAGATACAACTGGCTTTCGAGCAAGGGCAACCTTTACCTTTACGTTTTCTGGATTCAGTTGAAAAAGGAACAAAACTGCCACTAGTATTTGCACCAGCATTAGCCAGAATTGGGAGGGAAAGATAGAATGAGCTAATTTTTTCAGGATATATTTTTTCTCATACCCTTAAGGTTTCTAGTCCCCCCCCCCTCACAATATTATATAGTATTTTTGAGCAGCCAGTCCACTCCCACATTTCCACTGTAATGTTAAAGGCAAGGCATTGTGAAGAATACAAAATGGTGCCAAAGTTTCCAATATAGTTGCTTCTACTATCACTGAAACAAGTGGTTAAAAAAACCCTTAGGGGGAAAAAGGCTTCTCATCTCATCTCTATGCAAGAAACTGGAGGAGACGGAATCTACGGTGTGACATTATCTCCAGAAATACTACAGCTTATATTTATGATCTATACAACATTCCAGACAAGTGATTAAATGCCCTTTTGAACATACCCAGTGAAATACCTCTTGTATAGCCCAAGGACATATGATGAATGTTTTACCTCTCCTGCCAGTCTATTGGAAATAATGAACCTGCTTTAAAAAACAGGCTCCTGGCTGCGCTTGAAGGGATGACACACAAGAGTTAATTTTTTAAAAGAGAATGAATGGGGAGGGGGGCCGGTGAGTATGTTTCCTGAATTTAATCTGTATTTGGTCAGTTTACAAGAAGAAGAAGAAGAAGAAGGGTTGGATACAAGAGGAAAGTTAACCAGAAGATTTGGGAGAGCAGACATTTTTTCCAGCTTTGTTCTACAAGCCATTAAAAAGCACAGGGCACACCATTTTAAAATATATTTTCCAAGACATGAGAATATATGCAAATAAATTATATAACTTGGCCTAAACATCTTGCAAGATGCTGATGTAGCTGCATAACTATGCAAGTCACAGTGATGATGCAAATTAAGTACTTCAGTATTTATATACCAATCCAACAGCAAGTGTAATTAAGGGAAGGCCATAGGACACAGATAACTGCTGGAATCTGTAAAGGCTTATGGTATCATCCTCACATAATATTTGACTTCTGGCAGATCTTTGGGGCTTATCTGAGGGTTTTTTAAAATTTTGCTATGATTTATACATCAATTGTAGGTACAAATTACAAAACAAGGTTGTTTTACCCTTATTATACCTTTGGGCTTTTATGAGAGTAGCAGAAAATAATGTTGTGAGTATTCATATATTTTGTCAGTTATTTAATAGATTATGCAACCAAAGGAAATTGAAGTCAGTGAGAAAACTGTTCTTCTATTCTGCTTTGATGTTCACTCATCATTTCGATCAAGAGGAAACTTAAGAGGTCCTTGAATGACTCACCTCACACTTCCATTCCTGGGGTAGGGAATATTTGGCTCTCCAGGTGGTGATGAAGGGCAGTTTCCTTAATCTGTTGTCCTAATCCTAATGGGGACTTCCAAAAGCTAAAGTCCAAGACATCTAGAGAACCATAGGTTTCCCCTCAACTACATTTCTCAAAAGCATGAGGTAACAATTGGGTGGGGATTGTTTCACACTCATTGACACATGTACACACATATATATTCATTTGTAAAGTCTCAAGAAATCACCATACTTTTCCTGTTCTCCAGAGGAATGGCTCTAGAAGAGGAAAGAGCCTAATTTTTGTTTGCGGGGGAGGTTTAACACCTGGGTACTCAGGTGACACCAGGGGGGAGGTGTTTTTGTGTGTGTTGCAACATTAGTATACCAAAAAGCCAAAAGTGCTTTGGGCTAAAGAAGGAGTCAGCAGGCACGTGCACTTAGGCTTAGCATAGCATTTACAGCAGGGGTGCCCAAACATTTTGGGCCATGAGCCAGTCATGTGGTTCAGGGGGCTGGTCACTTTGGCCCATGAGCCAGATCTGGCACCCAATACCAATTCATCCAGCCTGTGAAGCCCTCACTGCTCCTGGAAGGCTTTGTGGCCCAGATGAATTGGCATTAGGGGCCAGATCTGGCCCACGGGGCATAGTTTGGCCACCCCTGATTTACAGCAAGGAAAAGGGGGAAGCACTAATGATACAACCCATGAGACTTCTCTCTGAATTAAACCTGGCGGCAGAAGTAGTATAGAATCTGAAGGAAGGGGACTGGCTTTGAACTTTGCACAAGCCTCAGGAGCAGAAAGTAGAAAAAAGTGTGCTATCAGCATGGCACCATGGGATCCAAGGCCTAGCAGGAATTAGACTGACTGCTGAAACCTGTGGGGATGACCACCCCTTGTTCTGGATTGCCAAATTATCTAGTTAGATTTTTTAAACTCTGTTTCTTGGTCCATTTCCCTAGATTTCACTTATGTCCATTTTCACATTCAACACTTTCCTTCCCTGCCTCTGTACTATCAAAGATGATTGCGGGCATAATTCATGAGTGGGTCTGGACCTGATTGGAGCAGAGCCAGTTTTATGCACAGATAAAGTAGCTGGTGCCTTTTGACTCTGATATTGCAGGAACAGTAAATTCATTCTGGGTTTTTAAGGATAGACTTTAAGAGAGGCGTCCAAGAGACTGAACCTATTTTTGAGATTCCAGCACCTACAACAGTCTATGCTCTTTTTGAACTAAAATGTGGAGTGAATTTATTATCCTTTTGACCTTGGAATAATAATAAGAACTCTGTGTGATTCTGTAACCAACTGTATATCCACCTGGCACTTTTGATATCCAGGCCACACCCAGTTAGCTTGCTAATGTATTTATTATTATTATTATTATTATTATTATTATTATTATTATTATTATTATTATTATTATTATTATTATTAGACTTGTTTCCCACCCCACTTGCCAAGCGACTCTGGGAGGCTAACAAAGATACAAAATATACAATAGCAAAAAAACAATATAACACAATTACAATATGTCAATTACAAAAAACAATTATAAAAAACATTTTGGAGACATTTCAAAACATCCCCAAACACAGTTACAAAATATCAAATCCTCAATTTAAAAAAACATTTCAAAAATACTTAAAAAACAATACACAAAAACCTCACAAACTCAACCCCACCTACTATGTCCATTTCCCTCAAGCCCAAGCTGGGCTGAAGGAGCAACTGATGGCAACACTGTTTTTCTCTGAGGAGGGGGTGGCTGTGGTGAAGTTTTTAAAGCCTGCCAGCTTGCGCAGGTGTTTCTCCTTCCCTCCTCAGCCAGGCTGGCCAGGGAGCCTCAGGTGTCAGCGGCAGCAGCAGAGGCATAGTTTTCAAAGCCTGCTGGCCACACAGGTGTTTCTCCTCTTCTCCTCAGCCGAGCTAGCCAGGGGAGCCTCCGGTGTTGGTGATAGCGGCAACAGCAAAGTTTTTAAAGCCCACCGGGCCACGCTGGTATTTCTCCTCCTCTCCTCAGCCGGGCTGGCCAAATCCATGTTGACTGTTAGTTATTATTGCATTGATTTCAAGTTGCTTACAGAGTGACCTCTTTCTAATCTTCCCAAAAATTTTCCCTGGAATTGGCATCAGGCTGACTGGTCTATAGTTCCTCAGTTACTCCTTTTTGAAGATAGGGACATTAGCCCTCCTCCAGTCACTGGCACTTCACCTGTCCTCTATGAGTTCAAGAAAATGATAGCCAGTGGTTCAGAGATCTTTTGAGTCAGTTCCTTCAATAATATTGGATGCAGTTCATCTGGTCCTGTGGAAATGAACTCATTCAATGTAATAAGGTATTTTTTAACTTTATGTTTATCAATTTCAAACTGGAATCCTGTTCCCCTCTCTTGTACTTCACACTTTCCTGAAGGGTTATATGTGTGTGTGTGTGTGGGAGAGATCAAGTAAAAATTGAGCACTTCTGGCTTTTCTTTGCCATCTGTGATCATATCCCAATATGCAATGTAATTTGCTATAACAAACCAAGATCAAGTCAGGATTGCAGATCTTAGCTAGTTTGGAAATCACTGTTAACACAAACAAGCTTTCTCAAGAGTAAGTATAACAGAAAATAAGAGTTTATAAACATTTGTTACTTTACTACAGCACCCTGGATCCCACAGCCAGCATGGCCATTGGTCGTAAGAGGTTTATTTTAGAATACTGTACTTAAAAGTGGTTTACTCTTCTCTTCTTCTGGGGGCACTCTTGGATGATGCAGTTTGTCCAAGGCAAACAAGAGGCACAATGAGAAATTGAATTCACCGAGTTAGGTATCTGATTCCTGACTCAAACAGGCTTTAAAATAACTTACAGAGTTCTTTTAAAGCAGCAGTGAAAACTTCTGGTGGCTGTGTAACCACACAAGAGAAGAACATACAAGCCTGAGGTCTGTATCATTTTCCAGGATAATGAAGTAAACCCCCCTACACACACACCCTACCAAAATGAGAGAGAGTGAGGAGAGGGAGAATAAAGTTAATGTTGATTCTAGCCCAGCATGGAGGACAAATACTCCATGGAAGAGTATTTCAGATCTAACTCACTTATAACTAATGTTGGCAATGAATATTACAATTACTTGCTCAACGATTCTCTTAAGGAGTCAAACTTTATGAATATTCTAATTTAACTAGACTGATTTGTAATCTTCCACATATTATTACTCAGTGGTTTAAGATCAAGCACATCAAATGTGAAAACTAAAAACCTAGTAGTTTAAGATTTAGTAAATTCATGATGAAAATGTAAATTCAGTGGAACTAACTTAATTTGTTCTGTGAATCATCTTAATGTGAATGCAAAAATGGATTTAATTTTTTATTGTCAGCAAAGACAGAAGTATGCAGGATTTAAGTAATTAAAATGCACATTCAGCAGGGGGTGGGGGTATTGGAATTGTTATTTAAGTATGCAGACAGTTATCTCTATTGCAATAGGCCTACCTAATTACATATCTTCCTCCTTAATATGGATTCAACCAAAAGTAGGCCAGGCTCACAGCAGATGCAAAATGTCAAGCGGTCAGTATTTTTATTTATTCATCACAAATTTTCATCAGGCAGTTTGTATCTCAAATACCAGTGCTGGTATGTTTACAGACTGAATTGTGTAAAGAAAAAGTAGTCATGCAGCATATTAATTAAAGCAAAATGTGGAGTTCAGTACTGCATGACAGAGTGAGCTCTCATCTCTGTCCCAGCTTCTGCCAACCTAGCAGTTCAAAGGAAGAAATTGCAAGTAGATAAATAGGGACTACTTCAGTGGGAAAGTAAACAGTGTTCCGTGCACTCCAGTGTCTAGTCATGCCTGCCACATGTCCACAGAAACATTTGCAGATACAGACAATGCTGGCTCTTTGGCTATAAACAGAAATAAGCACTGAAACCGAGAGTTGGATATGACTGGCTTTTGAGGAAGGGTGACCTTTAAAATATATTTACTAAGAACAACTAAAGTGATACAAACATGTGCAAGGGTTTTTTTTTAATTAAAGCAAACTTTTCATCAGGCTACAATGATACAAAAAAGGTACTAGAAAGAAAAGCAGAAATGTCCAAGAGTCAGACCAGAAGTTGTAACCATTAAATCCTCAGCTAAACAAAGCCCACAAATGGAGATTTCAGACTAGATGAATCAATATTTGATGTGAGCTTATCAAGCTATACTCAGTGCTGTTGGGATACATACCAATGTCCAGTGACAAAAAGCTAGTGGGCCTATCAGTTTTCTTGGGTGAAGCAAAGCAGTTCCCATGTCAGTGTTGAGATCAAAAGTGCAAAGTAGCATGGCAATCTTTAGTCCATACTGGAACAATGTCCTTTTTAAGCCAACTGAAAAGTCACATAAAGTATGCAAGCTTTCAGTTTCACAGATCTCTTCTTCAGACAAGAGGTAGCATCTTAACTTAAGAAGATAACTGTAACCTTGAAAATCTGCACATTGTTTGTGTCTTTTTATTGATCTGCAAGGATAAGAAAGCTATTGGCCTTGGATTGTTTTTGGAACCTGTTTCATGACAATTTAAGTTTTGCAATAATTTGTTGAAAAGCCAATTGAAGCCAACTAGTGACTTCAAGTGGTTTTTCAGAGGTGGAAAATCCTTTTGATAGTTAACTGAATGCAGTATTTCCATAGTAAATAAAAATCAGAAGGAAAGCATCCATGTGGTAAAAAAAAAAAGAAACAAGTCTAAAGTTGTGTTATCCAACGCTTTAATTATCGCTTATATTACTTCCTCTCAAATATGCATTAGACTACATCTTTTAGACTAGTTTGTACAGCAGTATGCAGATGCCTCCACACCTGTATGTGCACCCACCACAGGCTTCACTCCCTATAAACCACGACACTGCAAATGGAATTGCTGCCCATTGGAATGACCTCTGATTATTTCAGGTGCCTCCAATTTCATTTGCCAAATGTTGAGGCATAGATGGAAACCTTTATGGAAACTAAGGATATTATACACTTATGTACTAGAAATTATGCAGTTGTTGTTGTTGTTGTTGTTGTTGTTGTTGTTGTTGTTGTTGTTGTTGTTGTTGTTGTTGTTGTTGTTGTTGTTGTTGTTGTTGTTGTTGTTTCATGTCAGAAATTATTCTGGGTTGAAAGGATTTTTGCTGGAGAAACTTTGTTTAGTGGATGCCTGAATGAGGCTCCTTTCATGCCCCCATGATCTTTTTGCCACCGAAGTGGTCCCTATTTATCTATTTGCAATTTCTTCCTTTCAAACTGCTAGGTTGGCAGGAGCTGGGACAGAGACGGATGCTCAATCTGTCATGCAGTACCCAGGTCTCAAACTGCTGTCTTGCCAGTCTTCCAGCTAACAAGGCGAGCTTCTTGACCACTCAGCCACCACAGCCCCTGAGCCACCACAGTTGATAATCACTGTCCTTTCTTGCCAGAACACAACATAGTTTCTAGGTTACTGTTTTAGCCCAGCATTTCTCTTGAGCTTTTCTTTACCTTCACTGTATCCAGTGAGCTAAAGCCATTGGGAATTCACCACTGTGCCATGCAGGAGAAGAACTAGCCTAAGTGGCCTAGAACAAGCAACACAATCCTAGAACACCCTCATACAAATGGCCTGATCAACCACTTCTGAGTACTTCATACTTAGGAGACCTTGGCAAGTATCCCCATAAGTTGGGACTGACTCAACAGAACATAATTATTATTGCTTTACTTTTTTTGCAAAGTTATGTTCTCCAGATTGATCTATCTCAAATAAACATCTACAGTTGTTGTTACAGTACAATCCCTACCATTCTTCATTATTGGCTGTGCTAGCTGGCTAGGATAGGAATGGTAAACCAATAGCAGCATCTCAGGGCATCTGATTGTAATAGTCTCTTCTGCATTTCACCTGTCTCTTTTATGAGCTCTCCTTCTGTTACTTACCTATTTTAATTTGGCTGAGATAGATTGTGAACCTTTTGGTGGCAGGGATCTTTTTGTTTCTTTCCTTTATAGAGAGTTCTTTATTTGCTTGGGAAGGATCAGACACGTGGATGGGGTTTGATGCATTATTAATGGTAATAAATAATACAGCAACTACTACCATTTCCTATCACAGGCGTCTGCCATCTCATTTGGCACTAATGGGCGGTCTCAGCAAGGATGCTGTGCATATGGGCTTTGCATTCTCAAAGGGCTACAGTGGCACAAGCTAAGCTGGACAAGAGAGGCCTTTGACAAACACACATTCTTTGAGGATCAGATTGTAAATGAACATAGAGACAGAAATGCGCCTGTCTCTTGATGATGAATAAGCAGGGCAGGGTTAAGACAAGACTGACAAATTAGCTTCTGCTATGCTGGGTAAATTAAAGAGGAAGTCTAGTCATGTCATTCTTGGTTCTTTCTCAAACCCATAGCATTTCTTTTTAAAGCACATAACCTGGAGTAAATCTTTAGATGAAAACACTTCATAGATTTCTTGTAAGATAATCATGCAAGAATAATTTTACCATGTCTGATTTGTAGAATCGTCTTCTTGATTAGTAGCTACTCTGTTAGGAATTACAATGCTACGTACTGTATGTATGCATCCCTTTTGGATGGAAAACCTTTCCCAAGTCTAATTTGATAGAATATTTGATATTATGTAGCTTCAATTCATCAATCATTTTAGCTTAAATTTGGTGGGGAGAAACCTTTAGCACATTGTTTTGGAAAAGAAAGTTCTTCAAATGTTGATCACATGCAAAAATATTTTTTGCATAAAATACACCATATTTCATTTTCTCTGTTACTTGACTAGAGAAGGTCAGGATATTATTTTATCCACCCAGGTGAAAGAAATTGTCTGTACTCTGCAAGGTCTGCTTTTAAGTGAAAAGCATCCTTGAAACTACTATTACGATGCAACTATCTTAGAGTTCACCTCTTTCCAATTAAATCATGACCTTTCCATCTCCATGCATTTCCCCCCTTAAGTCCCATGGCTCAAATGTCATTTCAAAATTTATTTTCTATTTCTAACCTGTAATTTGGAAAATAAGCATGAATCCAAAATACAGTTACAGGTTTTCATCTTAATATAGTACAGTTTTGCATGAGGGGAAAACCAGAACCTACAGGAAGTCCAATAATTCAATATGGTAGGTTCATTCTGTGACATCATGATTTTTATACTATATTGGGAGAAATATATAAAATAAGAGAATCATACAAAAAAGAAATTGAAACTCTCTCTCTCTCTCTCTCTCTCTCACACACACACACACACACACACACACACACACACACACACACACACACACACACACACACACACACACACACACACACACACACGGTCTTGGGACAGTGGATTTCAATGACTTAAATCCCAGTGTTTAGCGTAATAAATTGCACTAGGCCCATTAAACCAATGGGGATTTGGTGAGTTGGCTCCTCCATAAATTCTATTTATTTAGATGGGCGTACTCTAACCATGACGTAATTTAGCATAGAAAGCCACAGTCACAATAGGCTCATTTAAATCAATGGAATTTTCAGAGGACTGTTTCATTAAAATCTTATTGATTTAATGGGCCTACTCAAATGTAATGTGTTACACTAAGCACCAGAATTTGGCTAGCAGCTGAATCATTAAGAAAGGAAGATTCTTCATACTGGTATCAGGCAGAACAAAGAAAAGGAACCACTTTTCCTATTCTAACTCCAGGAGACCTTATTCTGAATCAGATATTTGGGCATTAATGTAATCACTTGCCATTCATTCGGTTCCAGTTTATTCCTATTTTATGGAATGTAATTTGTTGAATATATTTTGATTTTACTGTGCCAACAGAAGGCACTGATCACGTAACTGAATATAGATGTTTCTGGCATGATTACTATTAAATCTAGAAAGTGATCATGTTAGATTTTCTGCTGTTCCATCATTTGGTCCAACCTTAGGGGCATTAGATTTTATGTTAGGTTAATTCTTTGTTGTATGTGAAGCCCCATTGAAAATCTAGGGTCTGGAGACCAATTGCCTGGGAAAAATTCAGGCTGTATATCCCCTCTTGTGGCTTCTTCATAATTCCTTCCTTGGATCACACCCTGATTGTCAAAGAGTGTAGAAGTTGGGGTTATAGCTTCCAGATATCCTTGTATAGTAAAGAGGGAGTGGTCATATTGTGTAAATTGGTCTAAAGTTAGACAATAGTCTGTTATAGACCACTGAGAACCCCTCTTGGCGGCTTTTGATAGTTTATTGGCCTTGGCACGAATATTTTGGTGTTTAGTCTGGGAATATTTTTAAATTTCTGAATAAAATGCCCTGTCAAAAATTTAAAAGGAGTGATTAAAAAGTTAAAAGCTAAAGTAGCTAAAGTTGAATGTTGTAGTAACCTCATAGGTTTCTACTCATTTGATGAATTTAAAATCCTAAATTCCAGCTAAGCCATTCAGAAGGATTTCCTTTCCTTTCTTGTTCCTTCCTCTCTCTCTGTCTCTTTTCTGCCAGTTTCCTTATCTTCTTGGATAAGGCTTCAACAACAAAAGATAAAAATAATTTACCATGTTCGTTTGTATAGCTTGAGAGGCTGTAATGTAAAAATAAGCTAGAAATGCTCGGTCATGCTGGCTCCTGCTTCTGCCGGTAACCAGAAGTCCTAAAGGTAATTGTTCCAATTTAATCAACTTTACCAAAGCTCTCATTTGCTTGAGAAGACATCTCCAAATCTCAATTCAGTGTTGTTCTCATCAAAATGGTGGTCTGTCTAAAAAAAACAACAACAACAAGGAAAACATGGGTTTTTTCAAGCTATATGGTGTGTAGTGTGATTCGTAAAGGCAAAGTCTCTAGAAGACTATTACTCTTCAAATCTCACAGCCAGGATTATTGTAAATTCTGGGAGCTACAATCAAGAACAGTAACTTTTTAAGGACAAAATGATAGTATACAATATTGACTGCTTTAAAAGTTAAGATTGAGATGACTTTGGTTTCAGTGAAAGCTATTCATGTTAAAACCAGTGTGCCAGAGATTTCAGAATAAACCACATAACAGGGGATACTTAAATGAATTATTTTCTGTTGATTACTAGTTACCTGTACGGTAATACCTCAGATAACGTTTACCTCGGATAACGCTAAAATCGCATAATGTTAAGTAATCTGGGGAGGAGAATTGGATTGTTACCCAGGATCGAATAATGTTAAGGTCCTATGGGATGGATCGGATAACAACCACTAAAGCCTGTGTGGTTACAATGTATCTCTATGGAGCTTTAACGTTATCTGATCCATCCCATAGGATTTTAACATGCATTGGCTAACATTAAAAATCGGATAACACCAAGACTTGTGGAACCAAGTCTTAGCGTTATCCGAGGTATTACTGTACTGTCAACCTCATGGAACTGCTGATTGTGAAAGTCAAAGTAGGCCACCTGGACCAATTTTGAGAATAGGACAAATAAGTTTCTTACGGTAGATATGGAAAGTTCATGATTTACAAACAGATTGGTGGGGGTGAGGCAAAAATAAGATTATTTAGGCAAAAATCAGATTATTTCTTTTCCAATTCAGTTCCTTCATGTAACCTTCCAAAGTATAGGGATGTAATGAATACAGTGGTACCCCAGTTAATGTAATTAATGTGTTCTTTGGGATGTTTCTTATAACAAAAATTACTTAAACCAAATTTCCCATAGGAATGCATTGAATGGAATTTCCCATAGGAGCACATTAAAACAAAAATACATTAACTGAAGAGTGGTTTCACATAGGAATGCATTAAAAACCAGTTAATCTGTTCCAGGGAGGAAATCTGTAAACGGAGCCACTATTTTCTATGGATTTCCTTTTGTTATGCAATTTTTATGTTAACTGAGCCATTTGTTAACCAAGGTTCCACTGTACTCAGACCACTTCTTATCTTCAGTGGGTTCTGTTTCAAAGGGGAAAAAAATACAGCTGCTAGCAGAGAGATATGATCTTTCACTTCATATCAGGCCAGTGCTGATGCTGACAATATATCAATGTCATTCTCATGTTTAGAAAAGAAGGAGATTCTTAAACCTGAAACAGAGAAAAGACAAAGAAATAGGACTTAGATGTCCTGTGTGGGATGTGACTGATCATATTTTCTTTATGTTTGTAAGAACACTAAATGTGTGTGTGTATGTTGTGTGTGAAGTGTAATCAAGTAACATTCCAACTTATGGTGACCATAATGAAATTTTCAAAGCATGAGAGATGTTTTAAGGAGGTTTACCAATGCTACCTACAACTGAGTTTCCATGGTGTAGGAAGAATTTGAATCCAAATCTCCTTAGTCATAGTCCAGCACTCTAGCTACTCACCATATTGGCTCTCACTTCAAGAGCATCAAGACATCACTATTTACATAGGGGAGGGACATGTCTGATTGTGGGACTAAGGATATTTAAATATAGCTCTGAATAACATCCATTGAGGGGTTTAGGATTGACTCAGCATATGAATCCACTTTTGAAGGTGTTCAGAGAGAACAACTGCAGATTTCATTCTTTTTCACAACCTCTGTCTTTATACAAGTACCTTATTCAGATTTTGACTGCTGAAATAAATGTTTACATATCAGATAATCAGCTTTTTAAAAGCATTTTGAACTACTATTTGTTGGCTTTTGGCAAATACAAAAACAATAATCAAGGGAAATATATGGCATGTGTGCAATACCTTTCATCTGTGAAAGTTTGAACTTCTCCAAATAACAAGCAGAACTTGTTCAAGCATGAACACTCCTTGGCTATCTATAGATTTGTACTACACAACCTTAGAAATGTCATTGGCACACTTCACAAGGTAATCAATACATTCTTTTTAACCTTTGAGCAAGAAGGTTGGCTTCAGAGCAGGTCTGATTGAAAGACTCTTTTGCAGTGTGAAATGTGCAAATTAGAAAGATTTTAAAAAAGGAAAGAAAAGAAGCCTGTAGGGTCTTGTTAATAGGCAATGAGAATTGGGTTCTGAGTGAGCCTTTTTCCATTTTACGAAACAGAGCAGATTCAGTTGTCATCTGACTCATTGATTCACTTGTAACGCTGGAGCATGTTTTTGTTGATAAAGGATTTGTCTTGACGTTATTGCTTCAACTCAGAAAGCAAAGAGTAGAATCAAAAAAGCATGCAGATCCTCTTTGCATGCTCAGACTTTGGAATTTGCTTACAAGACTGCTATCTAACAGTACAGTTTGCAACCCATTCTTTGATCAGTCTTGCCAACTTGCAGAGCATGTCACATTCTCAACATCCCAGGTAAGTCTATCACAATTGTAGTGATGAGTTGGGTTTGCCATGATCATTTGACTAAGGGTGCTAACAAAACAGAAACATAGATTGTAATTCCTAGATACCTCTTGGTCAGAAAATTAGTTTAGCCTGGGGATTCTGGGAACTGATAGTTCAAAAAGTGATGTTAAAAAATTGTGCATACTCAAACTTTGTATGCCATCCTTTTTCAAATGAGGAGTGAAGAGTTACCAACATCAACAGTGAACACAACATGTCCAACAATGAGAAAGTACTAGCAGGGCTATCCATTTGTCAGAATGATGCAAATAATGTCAGTTTCCTCAATGAAGAGATCAACTGCATCTCCCCCTCCTGATGTCCCCTGTCATTTCCCCAGTAAATAACTGAACCAAGAATGGTAAAGGAGAAGATGCTGGCACAGATAGTACCTTGGGTATCACTTTGAGATTATTTGTGAATGTCCAAATTGAACTTTGGCAAAAAGCTTGTCACTTCGTGTGTATTTGATTTGGACATTTGTTCATGTATTCCCATGACAAAGACTGAATACTATTCATCGAATATTAATATAATATCTTTTGGTTATGTCAAATATTAAATTAATCCTTACATTTATTCAACTCTTCCATCAACTTCTTCAACGAAATAGGATGTTGAGCACAAAATGCTCTAAATAGAGACGGAGAAACATCCTCCCCCCCCCCCGCAACCACACAAATGCTTTTTTCTAAATTTCTATTACTTTCTGTTCTGAATATGGTCATTTAGGTAAATTCCTAAAAAAAAATTCAACTGAACCTAAATTCTCTCCATTCTAACCAACCAGATTTTAGTAGGTACAACTACTGAGAACATCGCCCCCTCCTCTGGGCCCACAACAATGGCCTGAGGAGAAGATTCCATGGCCTAGCAGTGGCTGAGAATATCGCCCCCTCCTCTGGGCCCACAACAACAGCCTGAGGAGAAGACTGCATGGCCTGGCAGGTGGCTAAGGACCTTGCCCATTCCTCTGGGCCAACAACAATGGCCTGAGGGGACTTAGTCTGTGTTCTGGTTTGGTTGTATTTTGTGAAGTTATATTTTATAATTTTTATTGTACTGTTACTGTTTTGACTGTAAGCCGCCCTGAGTCGCCTCGGAGAGTGGCAATATAAATCTGAATAAATAAATAAATAAATAAATAAATACTCCCTACATTAAGAGGACCATATTGAACATACAGACCATATAGTTGCTAGCAAATAAAATAAGTGGCAATTATTATTTAGCACTAGCATTGCTAAATACACAGGAACCTGGGTCTGGATGAATGAAAAGTCAGTTTCAGTTTCTTTTACGTTCCTTAAAACCCAAAATGGAAAAAAAACACATCATAACTTGCAAAAATCTACTGCAATTCTTATCTTATGAATAGATAATAATTACCGTATACACTCGAGTATAAGCTGACCCGAATATAAGCCAAGGTACCTAATTTTGACCGGAAAACCCAGGAAAATAGTTTGACCCGAGTATAAGCTGAAAGTGGGAAATGCAGCAGCTGCTAGTGAGTTTCTATAATCAAAACACATGAAAATATGGTAAAATTAATTAAATTGTTGGCACATCTCAATCCGGCGTGGTTCTGGGACCCTCATGGTCATTGACCCGAGTATAAGCCGTGTCCCCTCTCTGGGGCTAAAAACTAGGCTTATACTCAAATATATAGGGTGTTTTCTATTATAAATCTTACCACAAAATAAGGACAGTACTTGATGTTGTTTCTTGCATGAGGTGATTTGAGAACAAGATTGGGTTTTATATCTTTATACATCTATAGGCTGGCCACTCACATGGGTTTAAAAAAATCACTTCTGAAAATTTTTTGCTCCTTAATTCTGCCAAAAATTAATTCTGCATATTTATTCAACATAGTAAGGAACACTTTTTAAAAGTATGCCTGATTAATTTTGTGTGCAGTACGAGATTGGAATCCTACACAAACTTCCTCTGTGAGTACAGGCTGCTCCCACTGTATCTGTGGATGATATCTTACAAGGATACCTGAAACTGCTGATAACAGAAAACCCTATATTTGCAGACTGAGGTATCCAACGACCAGCTCTGGTAATGTGCCATAGAAATTCACATATACTGTATTATGTATTTCAGGATTTTTCATTGAACATTGTTAGATATGTGGATAACTGAAACCATGGATACTGAACCCACAGATATGGGGGAGTGATTTGTAATTCTAATTGGATTCATTGTACAGCTTTATTTGGAGGCCGAAGCAGAGCATTTTGCAAGATGTATTATCTTTGAAATAGCAGATTGTGCTCATAAGTGGACGGATTTGTGAGTTCACTGTTCAGAATTGGTTTATTCAAATTGCATTTCTTTCTGTTGTCCTGCCTTTGGCTTTCCTTTTATGGTGTATAGAAAAGCAGCTTGGGTTTCAAGAACACACATTCCATGTCATCATCTTTCATTTCACTTTGCTTTCTTCTATTCCCTTTTTAATTTTTTAATATAAGCAAAGGTGATTCAACACTACACTGAAATGAAACGAAATAATTTTTTTTAAAATAAACAGATGGGAGAACACATATCCTTCATTCTCTCCTCTCACAGTTTGTCTGTCCTCTGATTATTTTAATTTAAATTTTAGTGCTTTTAATCTGGAGTTGGATCACTTCTGCACATGTTTTTAAAGGAAGGGGGGAGAAACCAAGATAAAATGAAAGAAAATGCAATGGAAAATGTGTGTTTGAAACCCAAGTTGTTTTACTATATTCCATAAAAGGAAAGCCAGAGGTAATACTAGAGCAGTGATGGCGAGCCTTGGCACTCCAGCTGTTCTTGAACTTCAATTTCCAGAAGCCCTGATCAGCAGGAATGCTGACTTGGGCTTCTGGTAATTGAAGTCCATGAACACCTGGAGTGCCATAGTTCGCCATCATGGTACTAAAGGTAGGGAGGAAGGATTTGAACCTAATTAGATGCCTCTCCCCAAGGAAACATAACTGATGACTTACAAAAAACCCCGATCAAAACATTCCAGAATAAAAAAGTAGATGCCCCTCACCACAGGAAGAGAGGTCAAGTTTATTTATTAGTTTATTTATTAGTTGCACTTACTATCCCGCCCCAATCGGGTAGACCCGACTCTGGGCGGCTTACATCATGGTTAAATAGCCCCAGATGGGAGCTGTGGCAAGCAACCTGTGAACTAAGAAGTGGCACGGCATGGGTTTCAGTCACCCAGGGTGTAGGCCAAATTTGCCACCCCCTGGGAGGGGCCCAAGATGGCAGGGGTGGTGGAGGTTCCTGGTGCCCATCCAAACAGCAGCATCTTCACCCCAGGTGCTAGGAAGTCTGGGGGTGGTGGCAAAGTCCTGTCACTGCAGCAGTCTTTTGTGCCTTGGCCTGAGGCGGGGCCCAGGACGCTGGGGGTGGGGTGGAGGGTTCCAGCACCTGCCCCCACAGTGGCCTCTTCACCTCAGCTGCTAGGAAGTCCTATTTATTGTGAAATTTTGCCACCCCAAAAAAGTGCCACCTGGGGCACACCCCCTCCCCCAAGCTCCCCCATGCTATGCCACTGGAACTAAGTCTATACTTTCAGGGATAGAAGTAAGCTCATAGTGAGCCCATATATTCTCAAAGCTGTCCCACCTGCATCACTGTATCAAAGTGATTTATAAAATATCTCATCACTTTATCAGAGAAGAAATATCTGGGGTAAACACAAGATATGGAGTGCAAATCACAGGAAGGGAAGCTTAAATTGGTGGACTACAGTTTCCAGAATACATTGGCAACATGGACCACTGCACTAGCTGGGTATTCTGGGATGTTGTTGAAAACTACTCAATTTGATATACAGTAGTACCTCGGATAACGATGAGACTTGGTTCCACAACTCTCATCGTTATCCGGTTTTTAATGTTGTGCAATGCATTGATCGCACAACGTTTAAAAAAACCCTGTTTCCCCGGAGGCTGCAGCAAGCCCGAATGTCGGGATTTGAATCCTGATGTTTTGGCTTGCTGCAGCCTCCAGGGAAGTGAAGGAACTTTGGAAACAGCTTGGATCGGGTCTTGCAACCTCCCTGGAACTGGCAAGGGGCGGGGGTCAGGGAGCCCGGAATGGGTAAAAAAAAGTCTGTTAGAACCCTGACGTTTTGGCTTGCTCCAGTGGCCGAGGACATTGGGGAAGCCCAGATACAGCTTGGATCAGGTCCTCTGATCTCCCTAGAGCAGGCGGGGGGGGGGGGGAGCAGAGAGCCCAAAATGGGTAAAAAAATGTTTTTTTTACCAATTTCGGGCTCTCTGATCCCCCTGCCTGCTCCAGGGAGATCAGAGGACCCGATCTAAAGCTGCAGGGTGGCTGGGGAAGCTGACGGGGACCCATGCCTCTGCAGCTGTGGGGTGGCTGGGAAGCTGAACGGAGAACCCCACTCAGCTTTCCAGCCACCCTGCTGCTACGAAACGGCTGCATCGGATAACGCTAACAGATCGTTATCCGATGCAAAATTTCCTTGGAAATTTTCCATTGTTATCTGATTTTAGCGTTCTCCGATGCAGTCGTTTTCCGAGGTATTACTGTATTAATATTTTTCAGTGCCTTCTTTTTTCCCATTCTTAGAGTCTGTGGCAACCATACAATCAGATTATCATATTTTAAGAGTTTATTAGTAACAGTAACCAGAGCTTGGAAAAATTACTATTTCAGGCTACAGTTTCCAGGGAGTTGTAACTGAGAAGAAAGAAAGAAAAGAGATATTTCCAATCGCTCAGGACCAATCTTGCTCACTATAAAATATTTCTGTTTATATAAACATTTCTGAGCAGCTGAGAAATGTATGGAAAAGATATGGCCTCCAGTAGCACTAGGTAAAGGTAAAGGTCGCCTTTGCTCAAAAGCCAGTCATATCTGATTCTAGGGTACAGTGCTTGTGGGAGGAGAGAGGCTTGGGAAGGTTGCCACCTAGGTCCTGGGGACCCATGATGTTCAGGACAGTTCTAAGAGTATGCTCAGCAATTAATGATACAATTCTTGTGATTTGTGTTTTAGCACAGAATCATGCGGTGAGGGGAGGGGAAGAAGGAGAGTCATCTGTATCTTTTTCTTGTCACATGCTGTACATAGATTCATCTCTAAAAATGAGACTCTGACTGAATTAATTATTATTAAAATCAGTCCATTCTATACACATACCTTACTTTGGAATCTTTGGGCACTGTGTTGAAACCAGTAGGTCTTGTTGTTCACTTGCACAGTTATTTCTGTCCCTTTGTGACCCTATGAAGCATTGCCCACCAGGCACCTCTGTTTTCCACCATCTTCCTCAGCCTACCCAGCTTTGTGCTCATTGCATCTACAATACCATCTAGCCATCTCAATTTTGGCCACCCTCTTATTCTTTTGCCCTCCACCTTTCCAAGCATCAAGGTTTTCTCAAGTAAATCCTCTCTTCTTATTTGATGTCCAAAGTACTTTAGATTCATCTTTACTATTTGACCTTCTAAGGAGCAGTCAGGGTTGATTTCTTCTCGGATCGACCTATTTGTTCTCCTCGCTATCCAGGGTAGTCTCAAAATTCTCTTCCAACACAACATTTCAAACGTATCTATTCTTCTGTGCTCAGCTTTCCTAATGGTCCATCTCTCACAACCATACATTACCACCGGGAATACCATTTCCTTGACTATGCGAATTTTTGTTTGCAAGGTGATGTCTCTACTTTTAACTATGTTCCACAGATTTCTCATACGTTGTCTCCCAAGCATGAGTCACCTTTTTATTTCATGGCTGCAATCTCCATCTGCAGTGATCTTGGATCCTAAGAATGTAAAGTTTGTCACTGCTTCTACTTCTTCCCCATCTATTTTCCAGGGACTGATAGGGCCTGTTGCCATTATTTCAGTTTTCTTGATGTTGAGTCTCAAGCTAGCTTTTGCACTCTCTTCTTTCAAACTAAGCAGAAGCTTCTTTAGGTCTTCCTCACTTTATGCCATTAGGGTAGTATCATTTGCGTATCTCAAGTTGTTGATGTTTCTCCCAGCAATTTTGATCCCAACTTGTGATTCGTCCAACTCTGCATTGCACATTATGTGCTCTGTATATAAGTTGAATAAGCAGGGTGACAAAATGCAGCCTTGTCTCATTCCTTTTCCTATTCCAAACCATTCTGTATTCTGTCCTAACTGTCACTTCTTGACTAAGAAAATGTAGGTGGAATCACAATTCAGCCATAACTTACCTGGTTTTGTTATTTAGAGAGGAGTGTCAAGTTATTCCTCTTCATTATATCACACACATACCTAAAGATCAATGTGTGTGCAGGAAATATTTTTGCATTCAATTTGCATATGTTAACTTACCCTAATATATGAAAATACAAGTATTACACATATATTAACTGCAAATAGTAAATAAATACCACCACCTGCTTACCATTCATGAGGAGAGAAACAGGCACGAGCGCTATGCTCTGAGTTTTATATTGTAATATTGTTCTGTTTTAACTACTAACTGTAATGTAACACCTTTGAAATGAAAGGTTTGGATATATGCAGCAAACAATATTGTTGCCCTCATTGTGGTTTTTGCTTTTCAAAGACTTCTGCCACCATGAAAACATCTTTTGAACAATGACTGTCATTCACAGGATCATAGGGGGACACAGAAAGAGCATCCTTAAAGATTGTGGTATTTTTGAACTACAATCAGGCGTCCCTTGGTAATGGCAACCTTGTGTCACTGGCTAATTTTTCTCACACTAAGTTAGGTAAAAGGAAATGTAGAATGAACTCACCAAAAGGTGGGTTCATTTTGGCAGTTTCACATCTGGCCTTGACATGGAAGAAGAAGACAGGAACATAATCTCTTAATAAAGTGAAATTAATCCATAATTTTATTTATTTATTTATTTTTATTTTTCAGATTTCTATACCGCCCTACTTGGTGCGACCAACTCAGGGCGGTGTACAACATAATTAGTATATAGTCAATCAATAAATTCCAACAATAAGGCAGAAATAACATACAATATAAAAATATAACAATATAATAGCAAAGTAATAATAGCAATATAATAGCAAAAATTCAGTCCAGCATTACAAATATAATCAAGTGTCATAAATACAAATATCAAATGTCACAAATACAAATATCATCAAATGTCACCAACATAACGTCCGCCCGCCGACAGCTGTTCTTAATCAGCCTCCGGGCCAAGGTGGAGGGGGCACGGAGGAAGTGCGGGAGCGTCCTCTCTCCGCCACTGCCACCAGTCTTTTATCGGCCTCTGGGCCAAGATGGAAAGAGGTCCTGGAGGGAGGGTGGGGGCGATGCCTCACTGGCCGCAGCTGCGGCTGTTTGGTCCAGCCCCGGGCAAGGTGGAAATAGCCCAGGGAATGCGGGAGCGTCCTCTCTCTGCCACTGCCACCAGTCTTTTATTGGCCTCCGGGCCGAGATGGAAAGAGGTCCTGGAGGGAGGGAGGGGGCAACGCCTCACCGGCCGCAGCTGTGGCTGTTTGGTACATCCTCGGGCAAGGTGGAAATTAATAATTAAGAGTTAGTGTCTTCTTTACCTCATTTGCTGTTCCTCTTCACTTAAATCCTATACATGATTATTAAAAAGTGGACACATGATGAGTTGAGAAGGGAGGAAGAGAAGGCCAACAGCAACACTGTCTATGCTGCTGAAGTCAAAAGAGCAAAAGAGGCAATGTGGCAGGGCCTAGAAGGGCCTGCTTTCTTATAATGTGCTGCTCTGTTCCAATTCCATTGCCTGGCAATTCGCTGGCAAACATTTTCAAAAACTCTTGGCTTTGCCCTGTGGGTCATTGTACAGAGACAGGACCAAGGCACTGTGACAGGAATAGAATAAAATTGCTTGTACAGGCTAATTTTGCCCACATTTCCCAAAGTGTTGGCTCCATTGGAGGACCCACCAGGAGGAGACAGGATTATTTTTTAATCTGGCTAAGAAGTTCTACCCTGTTTCCCCGAAAATAAGACATACCCATAAAATAAGCCCTAGCAGGATTTCTCAGCAGTTGCACAATATAAGCTATACCCTGAAAATAAGACATAGTGATAGGTGTGGCTATGCAGCGTCCCGACGCAGAGCGGTAAAGAAAACGGGCAGCCAGTGGTGTAATAAAAATAAGACATCCCCTGAAAATAAGCCATCATGGGTCTTCTTGAGGAAAAATAAATATAAGACAGTGTCTTATTTTTGGGAAAACATGCTATGTCCAAGGCCAGGGGCAGGATGGGTTCCAAAGGTCTATGCACAACTAGCCCTTGAAAGTAATGATGAACTTTCTCCTCCTTTTCTCCACACTGTTCCTGCCTACCACCAATTGTTGGACACAGCAAAAATGTAGGACAGTCTGAGTAAATGCTGGATAGATAGCCACCATAGTAGGCTCCCATTTTCTGGAGTTCTTGCTTTCATGAGTTTTTGCTTGTGTGGAGAGCCTACACAAAAGCAAAGACTGTGCACATATCACTGTCCTTATGTAGAAAATATGACAAAGAGATGTGGGCAAGACTCTTCCCTTTGTGTATTTTTGGAACTAGGTAAGTAATAATTGAGTTGGGTTGTGAGTGTCTTAATGAGATAAACATCATATCAAAACACTTAACATTGTTTGGATTGTAGCACTCTTTTTAAAAAAAATATTGTATCTTGGTGCTGTGAACATCTATTTCATCTTGTTCATAAAAAAGTGAATATGCCAAACCACACATTTCCCTGTAGAGAGAGCTGAAGCTTGATTAACAAACTGACATGAATGCCGGGTATTATGAAAGATGTATATTTTATGGAGAAACAACCAAGGTTCACACATGATTAGTTTTAAAGCAACCCAAATCATTTATTTATTGATGTGTTTATTTATTGCCACCTACAACTTTTGTAGTTCAACCTCTGTACTAAGCTCTAGGCAAATTTGCACATATTTGCATAGATGCCGGGATTTCAAAATATGCAAACACACAATAGCAGATTTGCCTTCTTGATGGTGAGGTGGCCACTCTAGACTTAAATGCTATTATAGCATATTATAAATATGGACACAAAGAATTTTATTATGTATACCAAACATGTGCGGCTGGTGTCTTTTTATAGCAAAAAACCTAATAACTCCTTTTGTTATTTTTAAATTAAAGGTCTGAAGGTTCCAGAAAACAAAGTTATCCTGAGGCAAACTGTCAGTGAAAAAGCTATAGAAGCGTTTATACACTTCTTGAAAACTTGCTAAGCAACCAAAATAACAGTTTGCAATTAAAAAAATTAAAAACTGCTCCGAACAAATGAAGTAGGCTTACACTGAGCTCAGAGGTGAACACTTTATGACAGAGAAAAATAATTGGTAAATAGTAATGATGTATTACTTTTGAAAAATTAATTTTGCAGGCTTCAGGCCCTGGTCTAGGACTTGGTCCAATGTAGGGTTGTGCAAATGGCAAACAAATGATAAGACATTTGTATCGGAAGTTGTCAGGCTCCCCCCCCCCCCCATTGCACCAGTGTGTAGTTGATGAGGGAGGGAGAGAGGGAAAAAAATTAATACAGCATGAAGTTTCATGGGGGCAGATCACTAAGTCACAGCCATTTTTTATTTTTAAATTGAAATGTAAGGATGTTGCAGATGATATTAAAAGAATGCAGAATGGAAAAGAATAGCCAGGAATTGCATGACTCACTTTTAGGTGAGGAAGAGGTGGTTGAAGACCAGCAGGCAAATCATGATGGGTTATTTATTTAATTGGAAAAATAATAAACGATCCATCATATTTGTTCACTGTTGTTAAAGTATCATAATCAGGGACAGTTTGAGGATGATGGTAGTGATCATTGAAGTACTGTATACCAAATAAAGTAGGTAGAGTGTGTCTATTCTGAAGTCAATAACAAAATAATAAATAAAGTGCCACAAAATTGATTGAAGCAAACATTGGTATTTTTACCGGTGTGTGTGTGTGTGTGTGCTTAAAATTATGTTGCATGGATGGCTATCATAACTTCTTCTCCCATGTCTAGGCCAGACATGAAACTATCAAAATGAATTCACCTTTTGTCTGACCCAGTGTGAGAAAGATTAGCCGGCAACATAAGGTGGCCATTACCAGAGTACACCCGATTTTGGTTCAAAATTACCACAATCTTCAAGGAGGCTCTTTCTGTGTACCCCGCTATCAGAACTGCCCTGGTGGTGCAGTGATTAAACGGCTGTCCTCCAACCAAAAGGATGTAAGTTCAATCCTGACCAGGGCTCAAGGTTGACTCAGCCTCCCATCCTTCCAAGGTCGGTAAAATGAGTACACAGCATGTTGGGGGGCAAAATGCTAATTGTGAACCACCCAGAGAGTGCACCAAGAGTTATGGGGCGGCATATAAGTATGATTGCTTTGCTTTTTTATATTCTAGCATGAAAGCACAGAAATGTGCTGCCTAGTAGGTCTAATCTATATCAAACCTTTGTATTGTTATTGTGCTATCGTAGATGACAAGTGTTCTTTTTACAACTGAGACAGACTCCATGCTTCAGCAGGTTTCTTTTGGCCCATCTGGCAACATCCTTTTCGTGCTTTGAGTGGGGGATGAGCCACTATGGATTTGTGCTGCATAAACAAGCCAGAATCTTTGGCATAGGTTTGGAAGTGGGGGTCATATTAACTTCTCATGATGGACAGATCCTCTTGAGAAATAAGAACAGCTGTGGAGGCCCACTGGGCAAGGATATGGGAGAGGTCTATCTCCAGCACAGTTCCCAGGCTATGGATTCTCCTCCCCAGACCTGGCAAGGGTCTGTGCCTTCTGTTTAAAAACAGATAAGCAGAGAGGAAGCTTCGAATTAGCTGGGAAGGCAAGATTTTAGAATTTGGAACATTGCCCTATCCCAGCATTGCTACATATTTTAACAGATCAATCAATCTTTATTATAGTCGAAGACCAGCATAGTACAGCAAAAAGAACAGCAGTTAAAATGAGGACACTTAAAATGTCTCTCTCTCACACACACACACACACGCACACGCACTTCAGTTCCAGGTTCAATCCCAGAAACCCTGATGGCATACAACAGGAGCCATCTGTATGCAACAAAACCAAGGTGCTGAGAATCTTATAACACAGGGATTCTCAACCACAGGCCAGATGCAGCCCACAGCACCATTTCATGTAGGCCCATCACTGCCTGCACGCCTCACCAGGAAGTGCCATTTGGTGAAGGAAGGGTAAAATGCCATCTGACCCCTGAAGCTGTCTGAGGGAGCGTGTCCGGCCCCCCAGCTTAAAAAGGTTGAGAACCTCTGTTACAACATGACCAAATTGTGATAAATCTTCCCATCAAATTCAGTTGTTAAAAAAATGTTGCCTTTTCCCTCATGCAGTTCCAGTCCACCTGGCTGAGATAAAAAAAAACTTTCACATATTTTAACAAACAATTCTGTGCTGGATTGAGGCCAGAATGTATGAATTTCCGAATTGTTCACCAAGCCTTTTCAATGAGAACTCTTCTCCCCCCCCCCATGCAATCCTGTGATACTTGACACAGTAAAAAAACAAATCTCCAAAGGTCATTTGCTCTCAGCAATACTCTGCAGAAACTTGTGAAATTCTCCAAACTCGACTCTACTTTTTTATTGAAAGATATGAATTCACTTCACAGTAGCCCAAGTGCTAATCATTAATAAGATACAACAAGCACTGTCAGAAAGTACACAGGGATATTATCAAAAGTGTTATGAATATTAAAGTCATAAATACAATAAAAGCTAGTCACTAAGTATCCTCAGCTGTAATAAAGCTAAAACCCAATTAAGTATAAACACTGACTTATTATTCAAAAGTTTTTTTAATCGTTTTTAGCTGCTTTGATACACTCATTTGCGTTTTAAAGATGTATAATCATTCTCTCTTTTTTGCATATCCCATTGACAAAGATCCATTTATTGGTCTAATTGAATAATAAGGCTTCTTGATTAATTGTTTTAAATAATTCCATGTCAGGGGCTTTCTCTTGTTGAAATTCTTTTAGAATATTTTCACAGGCTGGTTTTTTCCACTATAAATTACAAGCCAGACTGTTCCTACTTTGCAGCATTTTTAAAGGCTAGATAAAAGGATTTGTTATTTTTGTTGGCTTCTAGTCCTTTCCTTGGCTGATGCTTTCCTTTGTTGCTGTTCTGGCTGCCACTGTTTCTAAGCTTCTGCATTCCTGATAGTTTTAAACAAGTGAGCTAAACAGCTTCAGTGGCCTTCCACCATCTTGTTCATCCTTGTTATCGTGTACACGAAGCACAGCTTCAAAGGTTTCCCCAGGGGTCCTAGCTCAGTAGAAAATCCTGATTATAAGTGACATTTGAGTGGATTTCTTTAGAATTAGTGTATTAACAATTATACCAACCTTGGGCTCTTTATTAGCAATATGAGGAAGATCACAGAAAGGGATGAAGTCCATTGCAGCCACAGGATCTTATTATGAAAGCAATTTCCAATAGGTGCCCGTTGACCTGATTCAGAGGAGGCAATTTGTATGTGGAAAACAGGTTTGGGCATGCAAATCAGCTGAGCAGAAAGGCTGTTGCATGAAGAGAAAGATGGACTGCATTTAGACACCCTTGTAACATGTGCATCCTTCCTCATACATTTTCATGGCTGGATGATTAGACGCTGTGCATCCATGTGTAGAGCACATAGGTGGCTCTGTGCTGCCTCGGCATTTCCCCAAATTGGGATGTCAGGATGCATTCGTTCACGTGAGCACTTTTTAAATTTAAAAAAAGTTGAAAAAAGGAGGCTTTGCTGTCATTTCATGGTCAGTGTTTACATGGATTACAGTATTGTGAACAGTTCACTGTGCATTCGGATTACAAGACCCTGGCCTTTGTGGGGAACGGGGAGGGGAGAATGAACAGCAAATGTAATTGACAAAATGCAAGCCATAAATAAGAAATGTGTACCAAAGAGTCTGAACAAATACTATTTGGCATAATCACTGAAATGAGAAAGGAAAATATACTGTGCAGGGTTACTATTACCTACCAAATGGGAGAGGGCTTTTCCATATGGAAGAACAGAATGCTGAGGTGGGGAGGAGCCAAATGTGAACAAAGTAGGAACTACATTATTTATTTGATTAAATTTTTATGCTGCCCTCTTCACAAGGATTTAGGGCGGCTAACAGACTTTAAAACACAATAAAAACACAGTATAAAAATCAAGATTAAAAATTACAGAGATTAAAAGAGATTAAAAGAGATTAAAAAGATTTTTTTTAAAAAACAGAGAGAGAGAGAGAGAAAGGGGGGGGGTGTCAGATGAGCCAACAGACTGAAGCAACTGTCTGGCCCATACCCCATACATGCCCCGCCAGCCAGGTATTAACCCCACTCCTAAAGGGCAGCAGCTCCATCTGGAGACACAACTCATTTGGCAGGAGGTTCCATAGGGCCAGAACAGACATGGAGAAGGCCCTCCTTCTAGTGCCAGAGAGGTGTGCCTGTCTAACCGAAGGTACAACCGGAGAGCCTCTCCAGTCCGCTCTGGTGGGATGAGCAGATGTCCTTAGAGCGATGCAATCTCTTAAGTATCCTGGCCCACTACCATATAGAGCTTTAAAGGTTTTTAATTGCTTTGGGAAGGGAGGTCCTTTGCCCTAGCTTGCTACCAGATTTGGTTGGCATGTTCTTCTTTTTCTTTACTTTCTCTTTTACCCCACTGAGTGTTGAGGGGTAAACAGATTCCTCTGGGTCTACCTAGTGATCTTTGTCTTTCTCTTTCCGCATAAGCTTTGTAGGGTATGGAATTCCAAGACATTCTCTCCAAATGGACAAACCACTTTATTTGTTGTCTCTGTATGTAATGCAAGTATGGTTCTGTTCCAATTCTTTCTCTTATAACGTCATTCCTGATTTTATCCCTTTTAGTCACTAGCAGCCTTCCTGACACATCTCATATCCATGGTGACCAACTTTTGCTTATGTTTTGTTGTAAGTGTTCATGTTTGGCACTGTTAACATAAGATGGGAATGCAATTTTTCTTTTCTTCACGTATTTTTAAAAGAAAGAAATATGAAGTGTTCATCACTTATCACAGCTCCTCTTTTCTATAGGTATGACCTAGCACAGCATTTTCATTCTGTTATACTTGTAGTGTTGAAACTTCTGGCACTGATTAGCTGACCTGATACAATATGGTACATTCTGATTCTGAGATCCAAACAATATACACTGTCCAAATTATTTGTATGGTTCAGAATCAGACTTTGATCTCTCAGCTGTAGGACAGAGAGTTAGGAAAAAGTCCTAGCACACAGGAGAGCTAAGAGACATTGATTCTAAAAACAGAGTGGATAAAGTGTGCAGAACATTAAATGAATTATGGATTGGGAAGGAGAAAGGAGGTTAGGAGAGGAATTGGTTTGGACGAAAGAACATAAGAGGAGTTAAGATAATATTGGTGCAATCAGAGGGCCTATAAAATAAGCTCATGATTATTATCTGGATAGGTTGCATTGTTGGGGCGAGGTCTAGAATTGGGCAGAATGGAATGGGACAAAATGGGTACTTCGTAATACAAATTAAGGCCAAAATTACGCTGGAATGGGCACTCTACAGAATTATTTTAAAAATTAAACCTATTAAGTAGGACTCTTTTCATTTACCCTTTACCCAAACAAGCTGAAACAGAACAGAAACACCCATAACAGCAACGTCTGAATAGGATACAAAAATCCACAACTCACATGTGACTGGAAAGGATAGATACAACTTAGCTACATACCCAGGAACCAGTGTATGACAACCCAGTGTGATTACTCGTTTCATTAGACTAGAGGAGACTGATGCAACAAACCTAAAACATCCCCAGTGACTACACTTTAGTTCCTCCTTCTGACCAAAAACTGATTTTCTAGAGTACAGGCTGGTCAATGTTATTCTGAGGTACAATACAGAAGATAGGAGTTGGCCCAAAAAAGAAACAAAAATGTGGTCACTGTTGATTATTTTTGCTAGTTTCAGTGTGTTTTGTTGGTTTGCCTAATTTAGATGTTGTCATTCTAAAGTGTTTTGAGAAAAGATAGAGGAATGTCATTAAAAAAAAAATATTTTCTGGCTTATCAGCATCAGAAATCAATTCCATTGAGATCTGTGTGACTGGCAAATGAAATTAGTTTGTCCTGCTCAGAAGTTACTATTCTAAACTTCCCCCAAGAATATGGATTTTCAGACCAGAATTTGTCTTGTTGACTTTAGTTGATTTATCACAGTGAAAAATTTTCTTTCTGGCCATTCTGTTCTCTTCTTGCTGGCTTTGAAGCATTAAAGTTTTCGTGAATGACTCATGTTTGATGGGTTGGATTTCTAAAATATTGTTATAGCTATGACATCAATTTTTAATGTAAGATACCCATTTCATTCCATCGCATCTTCCTCTGTTCTACTCCATTGTTTAGCCCTTCCCTATTTTTGGGTGATTAGAAGAGAGAGGAACAAGAAATAGAATGGCTACAGAAAATGTGAGACAATCTGGGAAACAATGCCCAAAAATCTTGTTGTTTAGGGTAATAAATTCCACTAGGCCCATTAAATCAATTGTAGATTATTAAATTTGCTTCATTGTAAATTTCACAGATTCAAATGAGCCTATTGTAACTGTGGCTTACTATAGCATAGTAAACTGTAGGTCTGTTTGAACATACAGAGGAGCTGAGTTACCAAATCACCATTAATTTAGCAACAAGATTTTGGTCAAGGAATGATAGAAGAACTAGCTGAACTAAAGTGAGTACTGGAGACATATACTGTACTGTAATTGAATAAAGAAGTAAGAGTGTAAGTAAGATGGGAAGAAAAGCTAACACAGAAAGCAAATGGGCAGACAAAAGAAGCTTGGATTCCAGGACCTGCAAATGGAAGGTAGATACAAATCCCAAATCTACATAATCAGTGATGGTGAACCTTTTAGAGACTGAGTGCCCAAATTCAACAGGCCTCCTTCCACACCGCAGAGGGGCGGGGTGACCTTTGTGCTGGGGGGAGGAAGCGCTCCCATTGGGCTGCTGGGCAAAGGGTCAGGGTGAACTCTGTACTGGGGCAAGGGTTTGCCAACACTGTCATAGATCCTGAATTTGTGTTCATTGGGTTAGCAAAAGTCAGCAAAGTTAGCAAAGAGAAAGTATCAGTACAAAAGCTAGAGTCAGACTTTGAGTTCACTTACTTATCTAAATATTTCTGTTCAGGGTTCAAGTAATAGAATACAGTACAATTCAACAATAGAGCTGCAGTCCTACGCACCCATCAAATAAATCTGATTGAACTGTGGATCTAACTGTTTAGTAAACTTCATAGGATTATAAAGCTTGTTAAACCCTTACCTCTCATCTTCCATTTACTCTGACAATAATAGGAACTTAATTTCCTTCCTGGGGTTGGACATTTAAATCTGTTCTGTCCCATTTCCATACCAATCTGCATTTTTTGAAAATCTTCAAATAATCCTCATATATGAATACATATTTAAATATTGCACATTGAATTATTTTCACATGAAACATGCATTTATAAATGTATCTTATCTATTTGTACACATTTGTTTTATCCTAAAAGGCATATTTAAAATGTAACTTTTTAAAATTCTAGCACAAAAGTCAAAAGTATGTCTGAATCAGGAAGCACCTTCCACTCCTTCTACTTGAACTTTGTCAACACCTCTAGATGTTGAGCATGAATCTCTTCCAGAAAAGAAGGTGGTTGGGGAAAAGCTAGCATACAACAATTTTCAATACTGTATTAGTAAAACTTTCTTTTAAAGAGCTAGATCATCCTAGCTAGAAAAGGATCTTTGCCGAGTACAGGAAATTTTATATGGATGCCAATATTATCATGACATCATGTGTTTTTGCTTCCTCTTTTTCTCATTATTCTTGCCAGTTGCATATCATTGCAGGCATTCTTACTTTAACTGCTGCAGCACTAAACAACAATATTGTGTTTTATGTTAACATTAGGCTTTGGGATTCTTTAGTCAAGAAATTCTTCCTGTGTATCAGTTTACTTCTGTCTTTGTTGTCTTCTACAGCTGAAATTTAAATTCAATTTCCCCAAAATCCTCTGTTTTATGAATGTGGGCGATTGTACTTCTGTACCAACAAATCAAAACACCTGGAAATGGCCCATAGTGCTGCACATCATCATGCCCATGTTACCTGCAGGGGAAAAAAGCATGCCAAACTTTACTTAACAAAAGGCAGCTTGAAAGTTGACAACACTAATGTCATCAATTAAAATGGTATACAGCAGTGATGACAAACCTTTTAGAGACCGAATGCCCAAACAGAGGGGTGGGATGATCTTTGTGCTGGGGGAGGAAGGAAGAGCTCCCATTTGGTTGCTGGGCAGAGGGGCGGGGTGAAATCTGTGTTGGGTAGAGAGAGGAAGCACTCCTATTAGGCCCCTGCATAGAGGGGCAGGGAAAACTCTGTACTGGGGTGATGGCACGCGTACCCACAGAAAGGGCTCTCTGAGTATCCCCTCTGGCATGTGTGCCATAGGTTCACCACCACTGGTATACAGGATACCCTCTTGTGCTCACTGGCTTTCACAGAAATAATACAGGGGGAAATCTCAGAACCTGACTTTTTTCAATCATCTACCTAGTTCTCATTCTAAATACAGCAATTGCCAGGACAGCACTTTGATATGTAAAGCCTACCATACGTTTTCCTTCTAGCAAGGTGGGCATAATATTGTGCAGCAATATTGAGCCATTTCCTGGAATTTGAATTGTTGATCCAGAACCATAGTACCCATCTTCATAAATTGGAGGCTTTTTTTTTTTTGAAGAATTTTATTTCCTGGCTTTTAAAGAAACCCAGAAGTTTAAGCATACAAAAACTACACATAAACTCCAACAGAAACGTCCTTCATGTAGAACTACTCAGTACTAAAGGGTCCCAGAAGACAAGCACGTGATCTATATTATGGTTGTTGAGGGAAAATAGAAACAAGAACAACTGAGTGAGACTTGGTGGCACAGTGCTTAAACTTCTGTACTGCAACCAAAAGGTTGTAAATTAAATCTTGACTCTCTTAGATCAAGGTTGACTCAGCCTTCCATCCAGTGGTGGGATGTCAAAAATTTTACTACCCCACCGTGATGTCATCACAGTGTGGGCGGAGCTAGCATCATGATGTCATGATGTTGTGGGTGGGGCCAAATAAAAAATTAATAAAATAAAAATAAGCACACACACACACCTCAACCCACCCGCCCACCCATAACACAAACCCATAAATAAATAAATAAATAAATAAATAAATAAATAAAAAATTAAATTTAAATACACCCACCCACCCCAAACATAAATCAATCCACCCACCCTTCCCAAACACAAACCTGTCACTTACCTGTTAGTATAAGTGCCTGGGCAGCACCATGTTGCAAGACAGATATGGTCATTGTACCAGTTCTCTAGGATAATATGCCTTAATGTAAATGTAAAACAGCTGCACCTCCTTAAGGGTTCTCCAATTGGAACAGCAATTGGAATAGCACAGGTGTAGCTTATTGATGAGGTAACTCCAAGACTTTGCTTAAAAACCCCAAGCCAGGCAGCCAGGCCTTTTTAGGAACTGTGGTAGTACGTCAATATAGGTAAAGGTATTAAATATACATTAAAATACACACAGACACACCACATCCAAAGGTGAATCACTTACCCTGGGGAGCAGGCTATAGGGAGCTTCAGGCTAGCAGCTTCTCTTCCTCCTCCCCACTTGGGAGGACAGCAAGGAGGCTGTGCATATGTGCCAAGCACTGTAGGCATGCATGCACACCAAATGCTTGGCACACATGTGCAGTGGGGGAGCAGTGAAAAGGAAAGCCCCAAAGGTGGTTCCCCCAAAAGCTGCTGCTGGTTCTCTGGGACACTGGGGAGAGTTACTACCGGTTCTGGCAAACTGGTGTGTACCTGTTGCATCCCATCACTGCTTTCATCCTTTTGAGGTTGGTAAAATGAGTACCCAGCATATTGGAGGCAAAAAGCTAAATAACTTGTTAACTACCCAGAGAGTGCATTAAGCGCTATGGGGTGGTATACAAGTTGAATTGCTATTGTTAATTGCATTAAGCCTGATAGGCCAGGAAATAATTTAAAAAGTAAGACATTAGTTAAGAGTCAGCTAATTGGTTCCTAATTGATAGAGTGAAAAACTCAGTTTGCCCCTAGAATTCATTTCTTTTTTGAACATGTATGTAAATAAGCTGTTTGGGAAATCCTCAGAGTATGTTTACTAAGTGTTAGAAGAAAACCAACTTCTGTCTGTTCTGAGGTAAAGGGAAATACTTTGAATATGCCTTACATAAGTGTATGCTAATTCCCTAAACATACATGGCAAAATCAAGGGTGTTCTGGGCACTTTGGGACAGGAAGTGATGTGGGTGGTGGTGGCGGTGGGGAGAAATCCCATACATCCCCATTACCTCTTCCTGCCTCTGGGGGGCACCAGTCGGTGGGGCGCACCAGGATGAGGCTCTGTATTCCTGTGGGCTAGCACATCACTCTGCAAAATCTATGTTTTCTGTAGGACTGTCACTCCATTATTTTTTTAAAGGAAGCAAGTTCTTTTCAGTCTTTAAAGAGAACCTGTTATTTTCAGTCTTTTTCTGTGAACTTTCTCTCCCCCATCTACGAATGTATACAATGTATCATTTTAGTAAGCTTCTGCTGGCAAGTCTACACATATGCTCATAATAAATTGGCTGTTTTCTTCCCCCACCTTTTTTTTAGGATCAATATTTAAGCCCCGTCACTCTGGATTATTTCCAAATTAAAAAATTTGGTGGGGCCAAGTATTCTCTGTTGAGATAAGTAAGATTAGTCTTTTCAATTTATTTGATCTGTTTCAAATTTGGGATCAACTGGGGTTGTTTGTTTCTGAATAGGGGTAAAATGGTTTTACATTTTAAAAATTATATATATTGTTTCAGCTAACTCCATTTTTAAAATTGCCTTGTAGAATGTTGATTTGCTCTGCTGTAAAAAAACAAAAAACAAAACACCATAGTTGCACTATTGTGCAGCAATAATGTAGCTGCAACAGTAGCGCAGCTACAACAATTCTCTTCAAATCAGTGACCGATTTCTCATTTGTTGAATATACACTGAAAATCTCTGTTGTGATGCTCTTTTGCTTATGATACACTGTAAAGTCCAGGCACATTGAATTTTAATGTACATACATATGTCAAGCAGAGCTGACCCCCTCTGGTGGTGGGTAGTGTGGGGTGGGGACACTAGCAGTGATTCCTATAGGGTATCTTCGATGGGGTGAAGTCAGCCTATGCTGCATTCCTGTGAATCAGCCTGGAGGTAACTAACGTCATGTGGCTGGCATACGGTACAACCAAAACCCACTCTTTGAGGAGAAGTGGCCACGGCCACGGTCACCCTGGTAGACTGGCCCACTTGTGACCTGCCTGTGCATTAATCAGCGGGGGCCAGGTTTCGCCCATCCAGTGCAGGGAAGGTATAGCCATGTCCCTCACGTCAGGTTACTCACTTCCCACCATACCACCCTCACATACCGTATTTGTTGGGATATAAAACGACTGGGTGTATAAGACGACCCCCCAACATTTCCACTCAAAATATAGAGTTTGTTATATATTCGCTGTATAAGACTACCCCCTCTTCCGCACACCTTCCGCACACCAAATAAAACATAAAAGAACATCAGATTTGATTTCAACATGTTAATTTATATTCAAATGCTTATGCCATGCAGAAAAACTGTCACAAGGTTCTATGTTATCAAACATGTACAGTAAACATAAAACAGTGCAAGTGCAAAGTGGTACTTATTTATCTACCATATATACATGAATATAAACTGACCCGAATATAACCCAAGGTACCTAATTTTGACCTTGAAATCCAGGAAAATAGATTGACCTGAGTATAAGCCAAGAGTGGGAAATGTAGCAACTGCTAGTGAGTTTCAGTAATTAAAATACAGTAATATTAATTATTTTATTGATTTTTTAGAACTGTACTTGCACCACCCACCAGTGGTGGCGCTGCAGGTAAAGTGGGTGGGCAGGTCAATTGCACTGAGGCAGGAAGTGTTGCTCTAGCCTAGCCTCTTGCTTCCCCTGCAAGCATGGCTTTTTCCTCCATTTTGGGCAGAGTAGAGATAAGGGCAGAAGGTACCAGTAAATGAAACCCTTTCTTTTTCCCCACCAGTTTGAAAGGGAGACACAATTGTAATGTAGAGCTTCTTTCTTCATCTGGATGGCATGTAGAATGAGGTGGGTGAGCATCGGGAGGCCACTATGGGCTGCTATATCTATCCCAACTGAAGTGCACCCGGCGTATAAGACGACCCCCCCACGGAGGCATGTTTTTCAGGTGAAAAAGTCGTCTTATAAACCAGCAAATACGGTAATTAGTAACATTCAATAAACATGGCCCAAGCCTTTAACCACATCTATTGGTGTCCGTCTCCTTATTTTGCGCTGGGGGTGGAAGTTGAATATACACTGAAAATCTCTGTTGTGTTGCTCTTTTGCTTACGATACACTGTAAAGTCCAGGCACATTGAATTTTAATGTACATACATGTGTGGCTGCATGGCTGTATGTGTGTGTATGTCCATTCGAAGCCACATTCATGGGATAACCTAATGACGAAAAACCAAACTATAACATAATACAAATGAGGACAATTTAAAAGAACAACTGAGGGCTCTCAAAAATAGAACATTTGTTTTCCAAAAAAGTGCCAGACTCTCCACTGATGTGTTTGGAATTTTAATTGCCATCCACATGATGTAAGGCTCAGTTCACTGCCTTTCCCAATGTCTTTCTGTTCTTTTTATTCCTTTCAGAAAGCATTTTTAAAGCAATGTTCAGCTTTGTAGTGCTTCCCACTGAAGTTGGTGTGCAAAGTAAAAGCTTCCAAATCATAAGCTTTCAATTAGCACTCGAAACAACAACAAAAGTGCCAGCAGAGAAGCTGAATTAGGGAAGTGAATTTCTCAATTGCTCTTGAAGATTTTGTTAAAGATTTCTTAAAAAGAAGTAATTTTTTTAAGGGAAGAGAAATGAAATTTTAAAAAGACATTTGGGCTCCGGTTCTAGTGAGCTTTGTGCTTTTTGGTCACAAAGTGATCTGTTGGAGAAATGCCCTGTTTTAAAGTTTCCTGAAACACCTTCCATATGTTTCAGGTTTAGGTCCTTGCCTAAGTAAGCTGTAATTAGAGTTCACCGCAAACCCTGTCTTGCCTGAAGGAGAAGAGCAAATGGTCTCTACTGTTCATACCTATCAGTATCCACAGTGCCTAAAATAAGCCATAGTTTCTTTAGAACATGTGGGAGAAAATCCTCAAACTGTTCCACCTCTGGTCGTAAAAATGTGCAGAAATCATTGCCAATGTATTATCCTTTCATGACACCCAAAATATGTTGCTAGACGCCTACATATCTCTCTATCTAATGGCAGGGCTGGACCTGATGCCAGGAACAGAAAAGAAAAGTGATGGATAAAGATGGTGCCAATAGGCCCTATCATTCCCTGGAAAATAGATAGGAAAGTAGAAGCAGTGACAGACTTTACATTCTTAGGATCCAAGATCATTGCAGATGGAAACTGCAGCCATGAAATAAAAAGCCGACTAATTCTTGGGAAGCAAGCTATGAGAAATCTGGAGAATATAGTTAAAAGTAGAGACATCACCTTGCGAACAAAAGTCTGCATAGTCAAAGCAATGGTATTTCTGGTAGTAATGTATGGTTGTGAGAGCTGGACCATAAGGAGAATAAGGAGAATAGACGCCTTTGAGATGTGGTGTTGGAGGAGAATTTTGAGAATACCCTGGAGAACAAATAGGTCGATCCTAAAAGAAATCAACCCTGACTGTTCCTTGGAAGGTCAAATATTGAAGAAGAAGTTAAAGTACTTTGGACATCAAATGAGAAGAGAGGATTCACTTGAGAAATACTTGATTCTTGGAAAGGTCGAAGGCAAAAGAAGAAGGAGGTGGCAGAGAATGAGATGGATAGATGGCATTGTTGATGCAATGGGCACAAAGCTGGGTTGACTGAGGAGAATGGTGAGGATAGGGGTGCCTAGTGTACAGTGGTCCATGGGGTCGCAAAAGGTCAGAATCGACTGTGCGACTGAACAACAACAACAACAAAAGATGGTGGTGGTGATGGTGATGACAATGGCAATGATGATGATATCACACACACACGCACGCACACACACACACACACAAGTAGAGTCTGGTTTATTCTGTTTTGGTTATTCCATTAATGTGAATTATAATGTAGATACACACATATAGGCATGCAACCACACATGTATGTACAGTACATTATAATTAACTTTAGGGAATAACAAAAATGAGAGGAACCAGACTTCACCTGTCTCCTGGTAATAAGGAATCACCCAGTCTCCCTCCCAGTCAGTGTTTTGGTACCAATCATGTAATCAGTGTTTAACAGGGAACAAATAAAAGAGCTGAGTGATTATTAAAAGCTTCTGTGATTACAGAGCACAATTACGGCTATTTCAGTTATTGATTACCCTGTTAAAAAAATCTGTAATAACTTGCTTATCATTTGCTTTCCAAGAAAAGAAACACATTTGCTTTTAAGGGCTTAAATAGGAGCAAAGATTAGGGGGAGTCAAGTGTCAGGACAAGGTGATTACTTAACATCTGTGACCACAAGAGAAAGGCTAGAGGGGGGGGGGGGAATCAACTGATGTCTTCACTCTAAAATACTTTGGGGGGTGGGTGGGAGACACACACAAGTGAAGTATGATTAATCACCTTGGATGTATGATTGAGTCAATTGACTTACTTTTTCATAATGATTAATCAGCTACAAAAATTATAATTGTCCCACTTCTAGTGGCTGCATGCTGTGCTTGATGACATCATTTTGTCTACAGATACTCAGCAAGAGGTTTTCAAAAGAATATGCAGATGAGCCGAAGAAGATGGGTATGGTGAATGCTCCTATCTGAAGACATGTTTTTTTTTTTATTTGCATGATTGTCTGGATCTGTTTCTTCAAACTGATTTCCTCTTTGCAACAAGCTAGTACTTTGAGCAATCCAGCTACACAGACTGGCAGCCCTATTTTGGCCCTACTTGGCACTGATGGAGATTAAACTTGGGGCCTTCTCTGTGTTCTTTACTTCTCTTTTTTTTGAACCAGTTGAATTCTGCAGCTTCACCCATATCAGATGACTTGTCCATCTAGCATGGCATTGTCTACTTTGACTGGCATCAGCTTTCCAAGATCTCAGGAAGAAGCCCTTCCTAGCATCTATTTTTGAATTGCTTTGTATTGAATATAGAACTTTCTCCATGTAAAGCAAAATCCTTCTCTGTTGAGTGTCAAAGCTAAAGCTGAAAAACCACTTCTGCTTACCAGAAGGTGTTCAAACTCAGATTGCAAAACTTTTTAATGCAATCCTGATTGGATGGCTGTGGGCTAAGTAGTTGCAGATATAAAGGCAGGTATATTGTCCAGATTAAATATGGTCATTTCCTATGCCAAAGATGCTTCACACGTGGAAACCTTGAATTAAACTTATTTGGAGGAAAGATCTACCTAAGACAGTGATGGTGAACCTCGGCACTCCAGCTGTTCCTGAACTTCAATTCCCCGAAGCTATGATCAACAGGTATAGGATATAAAAATTGAAGCCTGGATTGAAAATGAAAAATGGGGAAATACAAGCCTTTTTACAACTTTTTCATTTTTTTATCTTATTCCACAGAACTGCTGGGTAGCAAATTTGTTTGCATGCAGATAGAACAGAAATAATACATACAAATATGCACACATTATCGTCAATGGGTGAGGCCATCTTCCATTCAAAGTTCAGCATGCTTTTGTAGATTTGCTAATGCAAGTGTTTTGTATAAGGACACCTGCTACCTGTAGCAGCAATAATAACAGAACTGATTGGAAATTAGCATATTAGATTCGGACATAAACAAGCATAGAGCAGACTCACTAAAAGCAGTGGGGTTATTTACTCATGACCATTTTAACATTTGATTTCATTGGATAGTCGAAGCATGATTACATCTGAATCCAAGAAGCTACTTGTGCAGGTATTTCCTTGCTCACATATATGACAAAATTGAGTATGGAACACCCACCCACCCATACTGTCATTCTTGCCCTTCATGTACTGACTGCAAAGATCAGTACCAGCTGAACATGGTTGCAAGGCATCTGTAATCAGGAACTCACTCTTACCAGATTTCCCTGTTGTGGGCTTCAGAGGGTCCACAGCCAGGAATCAAGTCATGAGGCTTCCCTATCACAGAAGCTTCTTTTTCTAGGGTTTTCTTTGGTTTTTTTCTGGCCCAAATCGTAAACAACAACCATTGCCTAAAGATTGCCATGCAAAAATTCCAATACCTTCCTTATGCCTTCAGAGGCTTTTGAGTCTTAAGAATAAGGGAGCCCTTCAAGATAAACTTAGGAACTGGGGTACACAGAAAGAGCTCCCTCAAAGATTGTGGTGTTTTTGAACTACATCTGGCATACCCTGGTAATGGCCACCTTGTGTTGTTGGTTAATCTTTCTCAGGCAAGGTCAGGCAAGGGGAACTGCAGAATGAACTCACCAAAAGGTGCCTCCATTTTGGCAGGTTCACATCTGGACTAGACACAGAATAATAATAATTTGGCAACTAAATAGTTCTCTTAGAGCAGTACAAAATTAGTCCATCTGAGCTTTGTTCACTGTTCTCCCTGAACAATGCTTGGTGTCTACAATGTCAACAGAATGGAAACATTGTCATTGTTGTGTAATTTATCATTGTTTGTGTAATTTGTATGTAAATACTTGAAGAAAAATCCCCCATTTGTTTATTCCACATTTTTGACATAAACATGGAAGCACTGTTACTACTGTTACTACTATCACTATTTCTACTCATAGTACTATCATTGCTACTGCCATTTCTACTATTACTAATAAAAATAATTCAATTTTATGGATTTTCTGCTGTGAAGTGGGGCCAAAATCTCACAGCAGTAAGCTGTGTGCAGATGGAGAATCATGGAGCTATTTTTTTTTTTTCATGTAAAGCTGGCAGTGCTCTGGACAGTTGGTCACACAACTGGCTGCACACCCATAACTTCATAACTGGTGACCAGAAGAAGAGATTGCCCTGTGGTGTTTACTAAAGACAGTAGGATTTTGTCCAAAATTGTTACTAATCATAGCATATCCTACATTTCAACAATTCTGAAAAGCCAATACCTTCTGTTCCTGTCATACAGAAAATGTTAAGGCTGAGTTTAGCCAGAGACAAAAATGAAGAGGCATTTATGCAGTTAATGAGAAAAATCACCTTTATATCAAGATGGATATTATAGAATGATTGGATATAAAACTCATTTTCTAGGCATAAATACATTTTCTGCCAAAGGAGTTTGGGAAGAAACTACCATATATGAAGGGAATGTCTCCATATTTATCCACAATAAGTGGGTTTTGCTAGCCTCTACATGATGCCCTGAAAACTGGCTCCTATCAGAGCAAACTAGATTGGGTTAGATGGATCGCTGATTTAATCCAGACTGGCAATTGTTTAGGTTTCATGGAACAGTTTGCAACAGAAGGTATTGCTTTTTTTGTGTATGGCTTGAAAATGTCATTATTGTTGCTTAGTTAAAATGCAGCATTTTATCAACACACTGCCCCCCCAGGCTCTTAGAGGGAAATATTTTACATCAGGATCTTGGTTCATCTGTACAGCTTGATGGACTAAGATCTGACACAATCACACAAACGATGATTTATTTCAGGCAGTTTTGCCCCATCAAGCCAAATTCAAATATACTAATGGACTGCAGAAAAGGGCTGTGGACTGCAAAAATTGCAACCTCTGTTCACTCACCATTAAGTGTATTTGTGCCTACATGCAGAATATGAGCATACGTTTTAAGCTTCACAGTTCATAACCATATCTAGAAAGGCAGATTTTTCTAAATGAAATATGTTTTTTTCAGAAATCTCAGAGTAAACATCACAAACATGTCACCTTTTCCATTTTTCTGTTAAAGATTTCAAATCTTTTTCAATGCCTTTCCTCCTCATTGTGAAGTAATATACTTCCAAGAGAAACATAGTCTTGCTAATGACCTATAATGTATTGTCTTATTTTTACAAGTACAACAATTAAGCCACAAGGTTTATAACCCTCTCCTCCCATTGCCACCAACAATTTCTAGTTCCAATGATTTCTTTAGAATTGTTGCACTAATGCAAATTCTCCCTTTGACCCCATGAATTTGGTGTATAAAAACCATGTCTGTAAGTTTCACTCTTTGTCTGAAGAAGTGGACTTGATCCATGAAAGCTAACAATAAAAATATACCAGTTAGTCTTTAAAGTGCTACAGTGTTTTTATTTTATTTTGTTTATTTTATTTTGTTTTCTGATATACTTGAGCCACAGACTAATACAGCTACTATTCCAAATAATACAAATCTGACATCCTTCCAGATGTTTTAATATGTGTGGCTTTGTCCTTCAGCATCTCAAAATTATTTTGTTGTATATATTGCATCCACCTTCCTACCACACTGTTATTGACATACAAGAAATCAGCCTGGGTTACTGGTTATCCAGTAGGAGCAAAAAGATGACTAGCATGTAGAACTGTATTTTTGTACATGTTGCTTTTAACTTATGTAGCTGCTTTTAACTTACGTAACATTTAACAGTAAACAAGAATCAAATTCTAAATACACACATATACCACGTTTTCTTTGACTGTAAGAAAAAGAGTAGGATGGTCTTACATACGTAACTTCTTGCATTCAGAAGAGAGAACAGAATACAAGCACTTTAATACCTTGAGCTTTTTCCTAGGTACTGCTAATTGTTAATTATTAGAGACTGACTAAGTCACTGAACTGAGTCCTTTGGCTGGTGTTTCAAATCCTGTCATTTACTACTACACAAATCAGCAGGTTGATAGAGTGTCTTTAAATTAGGTTACCACCATGCAGTTATTGGACAGGGAGTAATTGATAAAACCATTAGTAACACTTGTAGAGATAACAGCCAGCAAAATCATGCAACCATAATTATTCCTAATGGATACATGCTATAAATTGTGTCAAGAAAAAAAATCTCATATTATCTTTCAATCAACTTTGACAGTCCTGCTAGATTACTGTAGACTAAATGCTTGTACTTGGAGGGGGGAAAATGACCCATCAAAATTTCTTTACCTCTCTCAGTCTCCCCCTCCCCCAAACTACTATTACTTTCATTTCTTTTTCTCCATCAAATTAGAGACTTTGTGAAGAAGAGGGTAATTTCCTTCAGGGATAAAGTGAATTTTTTAAACAAAATATCATCTGCAGTTTTATATTTTGAATCACATATTAGGCATATTAAGAGAGCTTGCAATGTGACGATATGAAAAGAATTATCAATTTTAATTAAGGATTAAAAGTTGGTGTAAAATTTACCTGCAAAAGAAAAAAGTTTCTTTAACAATATATAAAGTTTTATCTTTATTCTTGTGTTAACATAATGTTTAAGAGTAAAGGTTCTTGTGCCTTAGTGGAAATAATTGCAATAAACAAGAACATTGGTCTTGTTTCAGAAACACTTCTTTCCCTAGCAGAATTCTATTCTTTTATTTCTCAGTGGTTTCCCTAAGAGCAGTTCTACAAAGAGAGAAAATCATGACTTATAAGGGTGCCCAGTAAATATGATACTACTGTATGGTTTAACCTTCTTTATGAGGAACAACAAAATGAGAGCACAGAGAAAACATTAGCTACAATATGGAAGAAGGTCTCCCAAACAAAACAAAAATATTGGTAGATAGTTATATCATTTAATAGAATACTCTGTCTTTAATCTCTTTTTCTATTGTAGTTATTACTATACATTTCAATAATAATAATTAATTTCTTGAGTAACTCTCCTGTCTCACAGTAACCCTCACATGCTCTCACAGTCATGAAAAACCCCATTAACATTTTTAATTAGGACTGTTATGGTGGTTCAATAAGCCATACTGTGTGATCCACACAACATAATAGGATCACATTGCACAGGAATTTCTGTCCCTTTACCAGTTGATACAGTAACCAAGAATGAGCTGGGAATAATATGCCACAATTTCATTTTGGCGTTTTAAGCAAGACACTGACTGAAATCCTGTTGTGTAGCTTTGCAGGTTCAGTAGCAGTTATATGAGCAACAGGAGCAATAATCAGTGATCTAGTCATGCCTTCCACATGTCCACAGAAATGTCTGCAGATACAGATAGCGCTGGCTCTCTGACTATGAATGGAAATGAGCACTCCACCCTAGAGTCAGGTATGACTGGCTTTCGAGCAAAGGTGACCTTACCTATATTTTGGGGTACTTTTAACTTCATCACATTGTTTTAATCTTGATTTTATATTATGTTTTTATTGTGTGTTGAGAGTCGTGTCAGCCGACCTGGGTCTTTTTGATGAGGGCGGCATAAAAGTTTGCTTAAATAAATAACAGTGCAGATGAAAAATGCATGAGAACCATTTCTGAGTGTTGTACCCACTATACATATGATGTTTTAAGACACACCCAGCAAGGTACTGTGCAAGACATTGTACCAAAGTATTATGACTACAATGATCTGTTGTTTTGAAAAGCTTTTAACTCATTATGTAAAAACTCTCTTCTGCCAGGGCTGTTCCATGATATTTTGTTGCCATAAATGTCACATTCCTCAATTTGATGGCCTGAAGTTGATGGGTCTGCAGGTGAACAATAAAATAGGGTTCTCCACCATGCCTGAGGCAATAGGCCAGTTTGTGGGAGGCAGGCAAAACTTATATGGCTCAGCTCTACAAGACAGCAGAAAACCCAAGGGTTTTGTAGAACAGTTCGTGCACTGCCTTTGTTCCCACCTCAAGTAATTAGCTGCCTCACTTTGATTAATAGCAGGGCCAGGCCTATTTGTGTTATACATCAAATAATCAACTCTCTAGTACTTGATAGACAGTTACCAAGAGTGTATGGAATTAACTGTGCACTTGAATAAAGAGTGCTCAGATCAGGGCCAGTCCACCCTATATTCTTTAGGAGAGGATCCATGGGTGCATGAGATTATCTTCATCAAGCATGGATGGCTTTTCCCTTAGGAGAAGGTACATAGTCATGCCCCATGAAGGGCTGGAAGTGTAGGCAAAATCAAAGAAGGGTGTGAGTATGTATGAAATGGGTTTCAATAGACTTAGATTTGCTAACAACAATCCAGGCAGAATTTTTTTGCACAGAAGAGAGCTATTCTTACAACCACACCAAAATGCACACTAATTGACATTTGTAATTAGGTATCTGGGAACATGTATTAGATTTTTTTTAGTACATAGTGTGAAATCTGATGTCATCACACCTAGCAAAGTCAGGGAAGATTTTAAAAAGAATGGTCATATGAAAATATCTCTTTGAGAATCTGTTCCTGGTCTCAAATGAGTCAGCATGTTTTCTTATGAGTCATATAATGGAATATCAAAATGGTTCCTTTCCCTAATAAGCATTTCAGCTTCCTATTGATTTTCTGCTTGCAGAGGTAATGAAGGTGATACATAATTTTACTGGATTGGCATCCTGTCCTACAGAGCCAACATAAGCTGCAGCATCTGAGATAGCAACTATGAGTCCTTCGAGCAAAAAATAATTGACACACAGCTGCGCTATCCTGAGGCCAGGACTAATTTTGCTAATGGTGTAAATCGGAGGTTCCCAACCCTTTTACGCCAGGGACTGGACCATGCCCCTCCGGACAGATGAGTGGCCTGGACTGGTGGGTTTTCCTCAGTGTAAACGCTGCTGTAAAATATGCCATAGACGCATTTACGGCTGTCATAAATGTGCCCACTTACAGTTGCTGTGCAGAGGCAGTGGTGACATGGGCCATATGAAATGGTGCTGTGTGCCTGGTCAGGCCCACAGGCCATAGGTTGGGAACCCCTGGTGTAAATGAATAGTTTTGCCTTTTTGCCACTGCTCTGATGTTAGACTGGTACAGCTCTGGTTTCTGAAAAGATCTTGTGCAAGATAACCTCGGATGGCTTTCTTCCTAAACGGCTTCCCATCCAATGAATTCTCCATTAGGCCCCAACCTACATAACTGCTCGAATATACAAAAGAAATAGAGGATATATCTTCTTCACCTTATTCTCATCAAAGCCCTCTTGGGTCCTTGAATTGAGTGGGGGACTTATGGCTATCACTATAGGTAGAAGCGTTTCCCAAACTATGTTCTGCAGAACACTGGTGGACTTCAATTCCCAGAAGCCTAAGTCAGTACATTGGCTGATCAGTGCTTTCAGAAACTCTTGGATGTGTGGTTCAAAAGCAGAGATCAGCACACTTGTAGTGCAATACTTTGGATTTCCTTTTTCCTCAGTTCATAGCACTGGCCATCTTCTCAATTCTGCAGTTGCCTACTGGGTTGTAAAGAATCCATTCCAGAGCTTCTCCAACTTAAAAGTGATCACTGGCTGTTTGCTTCAATCTGTAGTTGCCCTGGAATCACACACATATCATTGATATGGTCGATCTTTCCACTTTTGTTCAAAGGCAAGAATCTGACTACTAGTTTGTTAGATAAAGGTCACCCTTGCTTGAAAGTCAATTGTATCTGAATATAGGGTTCAGTGCTCATCTCTGTTTATAGCCAAAGAGCCAGCACTGTCTGCACCTTCAGAAGTTTCCATGGACAAGGGGCAGAGTGCATAGAACCCTTTTTACCATCCCACCAATGTGGTACCTATTTATCTCTTGCAATTTCTTGCTTTTCAACTTCTAAAATTAAATCCTCCCTCCCCCCTCCCCAATAATGAAGATGTAATTAAGTGCAAATATGATTTCTTCTTCTTTCATGTCCCAATCAAACCTTGGACTGCCAAAATGAAGCCACTTTCTTTGCTTTGTCATTGCCCAAACCCAAGTCCTCATCGGTGCATGTCTCTGGTAGCAATTGGCAGACCAATAAATGAACTGGATTCTGTATCTCTCCAAGAAATTAAAGATGAACAATTTCACTCCTTTGGCAGTATAACTATGGTTTAGTTAGTTAGAAAATTGGAGTGTGTGACCTCGCTAAACAGGGATGGAAGAATTTCACATGGTTAAGTGTTGGCTCATGCTCTACCTTGTGCTGTGTTGTTGGGTCAATATGAGGAGGACTTTGGATCAATATGAGGACTTTGACTCACAAGTGACCAGTTTGTTGTATTTAGATGTTCTTCAAAATAATCTAAAAACAACTATTTTAGTTCCTTTTGAGAGAGAAAAATGAAGTACAGTAAAACCTTGCATAAAGAGCACCTCGCTTAGAGACTAACTTGCTTAATGAGCAGAATGAGCTTGCCTCGCTTAACAACTAAAATGAACCAAAAACTTGTTTAACAACTAAATCAGCATTCACAATCCCCCCACCAGAAGTCACAATTGGTCACTTACAATTGTGTTTTGCTTAAAGAGCAAACTTGCTTACAGAGCAATCCCATGGAATGCATTATGATCTTTAAGCAAGGTACCACTGTAAATTATAATTTAACTAATTTGCTATTTGAAAAGAATGTTCCAAGTACTGAGCAGCACAGGATCTGTGGGGTTTATCTGATGCCCAACAGCATGGACACCTAACCCCCAACACTTGCCTTATGTTTCTGCATCTGTGCAGTGACCTTTGTGTTTGAGTGCATGTTCTGAAAGGCAAGAGAGTATTCTATTATTGAAACTAATGCATCTTGTCCTGGGCAGTGGCAAGGGAAAATTCCAGTTAGTAATCTTATACAAGCTGTTCTAAGATTCTGGAATGAATAATGGCATATATTATTAATTGGCCAATAAATCAATACTAAAGAAGACATCAACAATAATCTATACCACTTATGTGGGGTAGTGACTGGAGTGTTGGAATTTGACTTGGGAAATCCAGGCCTGAGTGCTTATTGGTCCACAAAATTGAGTGGGTGGCCCTAACCCAGGTAGTTTTTTCCAGGCTGATTTACCTCAGTGCTTTGTTGTAAAGATAAAGTGGGGAGGAAGGGGGGAGAGCTATGTGTACTATCCTGAGCCATTGGAGAAAGATAGGGGAAAAAATATGACAAACACAATAATACTTAATAATATTAACCCCTTTTGAAAGCCTATAGCATTCTTCTTTTCAAAAATCTAGGACTTTTAGTTAAGATAGTCACCCCCACTAGGTAAGAGCCTTGTTGGGGCATGGGGGCTTGAGTGGTCCAACTAGGCAGTTTTGCCCATATCTTGTCAATGATGTTAGGCTGGGACTAAAACTCATCAAAGTGTTCCCTGTTGGATCCCTTGGGCAAGGTAAAAGTGGAGGGGCACACGTCATGGTCTGCCTAGCTAGTGGGTGATGTGATTTCCAAATGGCTTTAAAAACCCGCATGCAAATGTCATCACAGAGATGTCTACCAATGTGCAGACTCCTTGCTGAATAATGACTCCAAGATGGCCAAGAGGAAGGACAAAATCTTTATTGGAAAAATGATCAGTTGTACAATCATCAGTCTACATTGCAATTATAGTTCTCTGTGTGTGTGTGTATGTTGTAAGCACTATCTTAAAATTTAGCTTTGCTATATCCAAACTATGTGTTGGAACTGATTGATCTGTCTGTGGTGCAATTTTAACACAGCATTAGTGCTAGTGAATCTAGATATTTGCTCCCTTACACTAGCACAGTTATTAAAATACCACCACACCAGCATTGCTTCACCTGTTCTTTTCAATCCTGCTGCTATTATTAATAAGGCTATACTGAGGACCATGGTGATTATTGGAGTATGCCACAAATAATAAAAGGAGAAATGACTTGATATTTTCAAGATAGGAAACTAAATTGTCGTATAATCCAGTGGGAATATATGTATTTCATTTTGCAATTCTGAAGGATCTCCATAACATAAATGCAAACTCACACTTGCTTTGTCTTAACTAAATAGCACTATAAATAATTGTACTTTTTCTTCTTCAGGGAGATAGTGGCAAATTAACCAACCAAACAAACAAGAAACAAGAAAATTTATTTCCCAGATGTATTTTCCCATTCCATCGGGGGCTCCCCACCTAGCCCCGACCCGGCTTTAAAAGATGCTGCGGGGACTGGATTCTTTCTTTTTCGGACTTCTCTTGAAATTTTCCCAGCGACCTTCTGTAGGATTTTGCTTATAATCATTGCGGGACTCAGTATATGTGATTTTTGTTTTTGGTGTTGTTTTTTGTAATACTTTCTTGTAACATTTTATTGTGATATTAATACTTTTGGATTGTTACTGTGTTATTGATATTTATATATATTTTCTGATACTGTGATGATTGTGATTATGATAATGTGGAATTTGTGATTCTAATGCTGTTACTTTTATAATATGTAAGCCACCTAGAATCAGGTTTACCTGAGTAGGGCGGGGTATAAATTTGAAATGAAAATGAAATGAAATGTATGAATACATTTAATACTAGCTTCAAGTCAATACAGAATCTCAGCAGTCCCTGTGTGATGTAGTTTTATTTTGAAAATATTTTGAAAATGGTTCCAATTCTTGTGTTTCACCTGAAGAAGACATGTGTGAATATGGCACAAGAAGCTCAAAACTACTGTGTGTGTGTCATGCTTTAAAACATTTTTAATCATAGGTACTGAATACAAGGATTTCATTTTCCTTTTATGCAGATTTAAGTATAACAATGATGGTGCATCATGATTAATTGTAACAATGATGGTGGTGATATTTCTACCAGCAATTTATTTCTGTTTTGTTTTGGTGGCTTTCATGGCTCTCAATGTGTGTGTTTGTCTCTCCCCCCGCCAATCCCATTTTAGTGGCCCTCAATGCCTCACTATTAATTGGTTTCCTTTGTGCTCAGAGAAATAATCAGGCAGCCAAGACTAACGAACTATTATTCAACATTGTTTTCATGTCATATTTTATTTAATTGTATCTTAGTAGTATAGCTCACCCTGTTTTTATTTGAGCTGCTTTTAGCCACATTGTGAACTGCTTTAAATTCCCATTCTAGAGGAAAGGTAGCATATTAATAAACACAAATCTATCTATGCAGCATTTAAGCAAGAGCAGCTAGATAAGACAATGGTGTCTAGCAGGATTTTATAACACTGATTATTTCATATTGAATATTTGTATAGTCTAAGTATTTTATTAGATTTAGTACATACATGTCACTGGAGAAACCTTTTAAAAATGAATGGAGGGACACATTTAACATAGCAACACAAACAGTTATCCAAAGAGTTGTTAAATCTCATTTGAACACAGCAATAGCAGCAGGTGCAGCAACAATAAGAACTACAAAAGCCTGCAGTGCTTTGTACAGTTCTTTTAAATGTGTGCAACTGAACTAATGGCCTGTATGGAATAGGTCAGGGACAATTGGTGCAGGTAAAAGTCCCATTGTCCTTACACTGGAAATTAACCCTCCAGGCATATATACTGTTCCACAGCTCTACACACTTTAATATATCCAAAACTCTCGTACAAATGGCACGCTTCCCTCCCCTGGAGAAAGTTGAATTTCTAAGGATTTAATTCAGGTTCCAAGGTCAAGTTGAATAGATCGGAACTCCTTCGTATAATGGGAGTTTCATTCCAATGAGGACTTGACTTCAATTTACTGCTTCTCCCTAATATGTAACAAAATGACACAGAACATTGAGTTCAGACAGCTAATCAAAGATAGTAACAGTCCAAAGACAAAAGAAGTGTCCCAAACTCATCACAAGATATAAAGAATCTCTGGTCATAGATAGATAGATAGATAGATAGATAGATAGATAGATAGATAGATAGATAGATAGATAGATAGATAGATAGTGAACAGAGTGGGATATACAAACAAATGGCTATGTCCAGATAATGAGAATATTTAGCAAAAGCAAGCTAACTAGAAAAGGAGAAGATGTCAGTTGATCCACGTATAATTCCTCCCATCCATTCTCCTCCACCTTTTCTTCCCTGTTCAGTGTCTGAAACACAAGATAACCAAGGTCGAATCCATCTTCACTGATTGATTACCTAAGGGAAACCACAGGCTATAACTTGCAAAAGTTGGCCAAGGCTGTTGAGGAAGGACATTTTGGATGTCTCTCATTCATAGGGTTGCCATAAATCAGTGATGACAAGATGACACATAAAAACAACAACATCCTTACTTTTGTTGGCTAGATGTAAAACTCTGGAGCCTCTTATAAATATTAGTCAGTTTCTGTAGGCCAATATTGAGGCAACATGTTCCTTCTGTCTCAGCTGCATAGTCCCTGGCCATTGTGCTGATTTCTGGGCACCCAGTCTCCTAATTAGCAGTTATGTCCCTGTCCAAAGTTCTGCCTTTCCCTCAGCACCATCAAATTTAGAAAAACCTTTGGCTTGCCTTTCTTCACCTCATTTACAGTACAGTATTTCCTCTTCTTGGTGGTAGAAACAGTGATGGATTAATGTAGTCCTGAGAAGCATATTTTGTTGAGTCTGATAAAAGGCCTATCTGGTTCAGCATTCTGTTTATGGACCTCAGGAGCCACACTGATGGATATGAGGATCCACAAGAAATACCTAATTGTTGTTTTTAGTTAAGCTGATACCTATCATTGGATCTTGTAGAAACAAATGTCATAGCTTAACTCTGGGCAGTAATAATAAGAGCTCCTTTTCTAGATGTTCACTCCCCTATTCAACTTCATTGGATGCCCCCACATTCTAGCACTATGAAAGAGAGAGAAAACCTATTTTGTTTACATAGCAGGTATCATCATAAATACTTTATTATTTCCTTTCCTCTTTTTACCTCCTCCTCCTCCTTTTTCTAAGGGTCTCTTCAGTCACCGTGGGGCATAACAGAAGTGTGACACAAAAGTGAATAAAGAACACATGTTTCTAGTTATGTTTAATTCTTGTTAATCCATTTTAATTGCAAAATATCTCTACATTTAAAAGTCTCAGACATCATAAACTTGACTTGTGGGAGAGTTTATTCAGTTCCCTGGCAATTTTGGTTTTATTTTCTACCCCTAAAAGGGTGACCTGGTTTACACAATCATACTTGATTGAAAAATCCACTCCTCCCCACAATCCACTTTAAATAGATTTCTCTGGGTTCAAAGTAGAATTAATTTTTGTATGAAAAAGTCATCTTCAGAACATCAGCAGTGGAATTTGCTTGCTACAATCAAGTTTAAGAATCATTTATAACACTAGACTGATTAATAAGGAGGTAGAACACCTCAAGATTTCTATCCCACTCCCATTGTTGCATGCCTGCTTCCACTATTATCCTAGTTTTTAAAATGTTATCTCCCTTACTCCTTTTTTTTGCCTTATATTCTAATCCCAGACTATGATAAAATTTCATAGTTCAGAACCTGAGATTGACTGAGATTGGAAAGAATTCCTTCCACTTACCTGAGTGTATACTGATACAACAGTAGTCAAGAATACATTTACACAGTTAAAGTTAATGTAGCTGTGCCCATTCTTGGAGGGGTTGGGTCAGGTCATGGGGAATGTCTTAGTTATACTGTGTTTGGACTAGGACACTATTTCAGAACCTACTTATTCAGACACTAACTGGGTTAAAATGTTTATAGGCAGCATGTGATCCCATTGTTACAATGGTTTTGCTGGCTCTGTTAGCTTGTTCCTGTGACAGATAAAAGCTGACAGTATTTTCTAAAACCCTGTATTGCTTTGGATGACCATATGGGCCTGTGTAGGTTTTAATATCTTTGGGAGATACCTTTATCATATCTGCCTCTGACTACACTTTAAGGCAGATGCAATGGAAACTCTCTTGAAGAGTTTGAAGTAGCAATAACAGAAATGAGATAATTTAAAGATATGGATCTCTCCTTATTGATTTTGATCATGAAATGCACAGCTGGCTACAATCTGGACATAAAAGCAGTCTTGAAACCTGGAATAAGGAAGGGTGAAGAAAAAGAGGCAGGAGATGAAACTTCTTAGCTATATATTATCTGTTGATTGTGAAAGCAGTTTGGACTAAGAATATAACAAATTTTTGCGACATTTCTCAGATGGGACAAAAAATGTATTTCAGTACATCTAGAAAGTCTGCTGAAAATAATAGTCATCCTCTGAATAATAGTCTCCATCATTGTCATCATCATCTAGTATCCTAAAAAGGGAAACAGGGCTTATGTTTGCTGCTCAAGAACAAATACTACAAACCGACATAATTAAAGCAAAAATTGAAAAAAAATAGAACCGACAGTAAGAGTAGGCTTTGCAAAGAATCAGATGAAACAGTGGGCAACATTATCAGTGGATGCAATAAAATCACACAGACTGGCTACAAAGGATGCCATAACCAAATCACATCAATGTTTCATTGGAATCTGTGCAGAAATTATGGAATACTATTTTAGAAATATTGGTGGGAACATAAACCTCAAAAGGTGGTTGACTTTAAGATTCAAACAGATAAGAAGCTAATAATAATATTGTACATCTAAAGCAACAAACTCATGTTCTGTGTGAAAAGCTTGCATTTTGTGTAAAAAGCTTTTATTTTGCCAATTATACATGATTTTTGCATAAAGTACAAGAATTTCCCACATAAATTTTTTTTTTGCAAAAATATCTTCTTTAAACTTTACCATGAAGAAAATGCAGAAATGCAGAACAGTAATTCTCATACTCCCACCCAGCAATGAGAACATTTTTCACAGTACAGTTTTTATTCTCATCAGTGATGATTTACATTCCCAGTTTGCAATGGCGTCATTCTAAGGCAAAACATGTGCAGAAGAGAATGGACTAAAGTCCCCTTCCCTCCACCTCAGCATTCTTTCACTGCTGATTGGAGTCCCTAAGATGGAATTTCAGGTGAAACAAGCAGATGAACAAACAAACAAGAAAATGAAATGAAATACTCTTGGGTAACATGTAGTTTGTCCCTCAGACAGGCATAAAAATATAGGACAAGAGGAACATCAATGGAAATGAGCAGGAAACACTTCTGGGACAGATGTAAGCACATACCCATGATGGGAATAATAAGTCTCTTTAAGAAAAACCTGTCCATGCAAGTAATGATACTCAGGAAGAATCAGTGGGCTCATTCTAAAAAGATTTACAATAGATGCTTTCCTCAGGGAGCTAGAGGAATGAAACACGAACATATTTGAATGGACAAAGTGTCTCTGATTTCTGCAGTAACTTCTATGTTGCTAAAATTACCCAGCACATAAAAATGTCTATGAATTCAGCAGTGACTACTACTTTATATATATATATATATAAGTAATAATATATGGCCCAATCTGATGTTGCGTGGGGGTGGGGGCACAACTCTTAGGAGTGTTTACCAGTGACTTACTAGTAAAGTAGTAAGTCAGGCATGATATAAAACATTTTATACACATTGGTGATTATATGGGATTTGGAGGGAATTAATGAATATATAATGTACAGCAGAGTTCCCAACCATTTTAAGCCAGGGACCAGGTCATGCTCCCTCAGACAGCTTCAGGGGTTGGATGGCCATTTTGCCCTTCCTCCACCACATGGCACTTCCTGGTGTGGTGGAGGCAGTGGGGGGCCCACATGAAATGGTGCCGTGGGCTGCATCTGGCCTACAGATCACAGGCTGAGAATCCCTGATGTACAGTAAAGGTAAAAGTGTGTGTGTGTGAGGGAGAGAGGGAGTCAATAAGGAAGAATCAGCTAAGACATGGATTGTAGGTGCTTAAACAACAACCGCAACTTCCACCAAAGCAAGAAGAGGTGATCTTCCAGTAAAATCCCTGCCTCCCTCTTTTTGTCTTGTTTTCAGCATCAGCAGTGTTGTTCTCCCTGAATCCACTGTCATGGATTGAGGAAAAAGAGAGCCAATTGGACAGTAAGTTATTAAAGTAAATTTGTCTAAATTCCTTGGATTAAGGATAAAAAGGAATAGAGAGGAGAGGGAAGCCTTTTGGTGTTTTCTGTCCAATTTGACAGGCTACAACAGTAGTGCTCAAACTCCTCCCCCCCGGGCCAGTCCCGCCCCCAACACGCAGGTGCACGGGGCAGAGACAAGCTGCTCCTTTTTGCTGACAGTTCCGACATCAGCTGTGGTGGCAGCAGCAGCAGCAGCGATCACACTTTGTCCCTACTGCACCAAGCAGTCTGTGGCTTGGCCCCCTCGCTTCAGCACCCTTTGGGGACGTCGATCGCTGCATTAGGGAAATTTTCAGAGCCTTCCCCCTTTCAAAATCTGTGGCGCTAAGAAAGCTCCATGGCTGCCCAGGATTTTGAAAGGGGGAAGGCTCTGAATATTTCCCCAACCCCGCACTAAAGAGAGAAATTATCTGAGTACTAACACCATATAATGTCATACTGGTGGCTAGGAAGCATAGGCCATGACCTGTTTGTTACAAAATTCCACTTTGAAGAATGGCCAGATTCAGTTTATGAGAATGTTTAGATGGCCAGCGGATCTTTTCCTTGCCTGTCAAAATTCTGAGAACTAGTTTTCCCGGAACAGTAAACATGTGTTGGGGAGTTTAGCTGAGGAACAGAGAATGATAGCAAGGTGTTACAGAAAAGAGATGTTTGTATCATGCAGCCTTCCCTATAGCCCTAAGCAAACATGCTACCCTGAGGTGTGTTGGAGAATGCTATCTCCTCTCCTGCGTTAAGGTACAAGTCAGCTGAAAATCTGATCAGTTTCTGTACCGGGAATAGGGAAACGTCTTGTCCTTAGCCCCAGGCACCAAAGTGACTTGAATTGGCACTGCATAAGAAGCCTCAAGAATGTCTTCTACTGTAATGAGTCCTACTTCATTGACTTACATAGTTTCATATGCGGGTTTGGGTGTTTGGAGTTTTACACCTAATGTGTTTTATCAGCACTACGCTAGTGCCATTCAGAGGTTCTTTGCAAACTATTCTGGGTGCCTTAGTAGTGATGAGAAAACTGGTTTGTTTGAATGAATGAATATAATGAACTACATATCTCAAATCACAGCCCTGTCGGAACAGTCTAAAGCAGTGTTTCCCAGCCTTTGGTTTTTGGACTTGAATTCCCAGAAGCCTAAGTCAACTACCAAAAGCAGCAATCAGTCAATGTACTGACTTAGGCTACTGGAAATTGAAGTCCAAAAACCAAAGGTTGGAAATTACTGGTCTAAAGCCTTCAAGATGGCCGTTTAAATTAGCCATGTAAACTAGAACAGCATTCAGCGATCAAAGGTCAACAGCACAGTCCTAAATGTGCCTATGTAGAAATAAATGACACTGAATTCTAAGCCATAACAGCTTTTTCAATAGCAGTTGAATCACCATCTCTGTTCATCCATTAGAAAGCAGCAGATATATGGGGCTGCAGATACTTCTAAAACTGCCACATACAGATTTCTGACATTAAATGCATAGCAATTTCCTTAAAATCACCCCAAAATCAGAAACAAAAGGACTATGGCTATAGTGTGTACAGTGGTACCTGATACAATGATTTTAATCCGTTCCACGGGGCTCGTTGTTGTACGAAACAATTGCTATATGATGCATGAATCGTATAGCAATTTTCCCTATGGGATGCATCGCACAATGATTTTTTTTGCTAACTGTTTTTGAAAAATTATTGTACGATTTTTTCCATAGGGAAAATTGTTATGCAGGATGCCATTCCCTCCCCCCCCCCCAACCTAATTGTTATATGATTTCGTTGCTATATTGGGGCAATTGTATGAGGTTCCACTGTATTATGGGAAGATAAGGTTTTACACTCATATATCTCAACATTTTCCTGAGTATTTAGCAAAATCAGTGAATTTGCCCCAGGATTTGAGTGTTAATTAGAAAGGTTGATCTTTGACTCTCAACTCTTTCATGAGCAGTTCTATTTTCTTCAAATATGGAGAGGTAAACTGGCTGACAAGAGAGTATTTCAGTCATTTTCAATTAGCAGAAGATTATTTCTTTACAGTAGCCTGGTTCCGAGGTAACTGACCAACAGAACAGTGATGGTAATTTTACTTTGCAGAGACGGTGCTGACAGGTGGATAATGAGAGAAACTGTCTCAGATTTCCCTATTAACAAGTTTAACCAAAGCCCTCATTGCCTTGCTAATAGATAATAGAATATTAGTCTATTGGTGAACCTTTGGAGGAGATTACAGACAAATTGGCTTAATTAGTGGGATCTGAAGTGTTACACCTAATGTAGTCCCATGGCTTTAGCATTACTTCAGTTTTTCAAAAAGATAATATTTCTCTTTGAGTACAATCTAAGAATGAATTTCCTAACCTGGTTATTCTATATATTCTGAAAGTACAAGCAGCACTTATTTCAATCAAAATACACTCAAATCGAACCTAACCGCAGCTATACGAATACGGCAGATCTGGTATTGATATTGATTTCCCAGTAAATCATCTGAGGTCCAAATGATCAAAAATCAAGATAGGTCAGTGTCAAAGAAACAGGAGTATTGGCATGAAAGTGAGCCCTGTTGATTGGTACAAATTAAAAGATCATTTATTAGTGATTATGCCGTATAATACTGCCATTGCCAAATGAATGCAATTAAGATGAAATGGGCCCCTGCAGCTACAGGGGTTAATAAAGACTGAATTCCTAATGATTTTTCCATTAATTATGAAGATATCCACAAAATAACCTTAACAAATCCGCAGCTACCTTGGACCAACCTTTGTAATCTGGATGAAAAGCCTTTCCTAATTGACACATTATTGGAACAATGTCAAGATTTCAGTAGTTCTTAAATTATTACATGCCAGATGAATAGTTCTCTGCAAAACTACAGAATGTAGAGTGAGGAAAAAAACATGCCTGACAGCATTTATTTTAAAGGGAGTAGAAGAACACTGATTGAAAAACAAAGGAGGAAACTGAGAGCATGCTTTTGTACCAGACAGCATTCAACAGAACAACAAAGAACCCAAATTGTACTACAATGTATAATAAACCCACTGTGATATATAGAACAGCAAATATGTATTACATCCATCAAGCCATCTATATTCTTAATTATCTAATGACAACAAATATAACTACAGTAAAACCCCGACTTACATATGCCTTGAATTACATAAAATTCAATTTACATAATGGTTTTGTGCTAAAACCGTGTCCCGGTTTACATGATTTCCTATGGATTAGCTTTGAGTTACATAAAGATTCTTTTTTTCCTATGAGTTTGCTTCAAGTTACATAAAAAACGAATTTAAACAAATGCTTACAGAACTGACTTTTTATGTAAGTAGGGGTTTTACTATAATAATTTTGTGTTGTTAAATCGATTCTGATTTATGTCAACCCTTTCCAGGGTTTTCTAGGTATGGAATATACAGAAGTGATCAACTTTTCCCTTCTTCTGGGAGCACTGTAGGACTAAATATGTAGCTTTTCCATGGTTATACAATCTGACTCTTCTCTTGGAAAGCACAGTGAAGATTTGAACTCGCAAACCTCTGGCTCCATAGCAAGATACCTAAACCACTGAGCTATATTCATACAGATTTATTTCAAAGATACAGTGTCTGTTAAGTCCTATAAGGGATAAAAACAATGAAAGTGCAGGTGATAACTACGATTACATGTCCTTTTCCATAGGGACTAATCTCATTAATCTGTCTAACTATGTGACCTTAGAAAGAAATGCAAAGGTTAAAAGGATTTAATTAAAAGGTTCCTTGATTTGGCTTTTGTACTTTTGAAAAACCAGATCAGGCAGAGTTCCAGGCTTTTAAAAATTGTCTGTAATGACTTCCTTCTCTGCAGTGCCCCCTTAAATTTACAGCTGATGTTCAGCGGGCCATATTACTTCAGCTCAGCACTAAAGACTGATATGTTTTCCTTAGTCTATAGCATAATTAATTTATCATTTGATGCCTCTGTGAGTACTGTGTAGCTCAAAAACACTAACTTCTCCAGACTACCAATCTCAGAATTCTCCAGCTAGTCATGGTTGGCTAGGAAATCATGCGATTGGTAGTCCAAAAAGGTAAAAAAAAGGTTATGCATTCTTATGGTACAAACTATTTTCCACTGTTAATTTAGACCTTATCATAATTGTTATTGTTTGATTGTGACAGTCTTTTGTTTTATGTGATAACCTGCAAGTCTCAGGAGCATGAAGGAGAAGAGAAAGCAGCATGAAAGCAGTATATACAGTCAAACCTCGCATAAAGAGTGTCTCGCTTAAAGAGCAACTCACTTAAAGAGCAGAATTTTCTCTGAATGTTTGCTTCGCTTAACAAATAAAACCAACCAAAAACTCGCTTAACAAATAAATCAGGGTTCACAATCCCCCTCACAATTGGTCATTTACAATGGTGTTTTGCTTAAAGAGCAAACTCACTTAAAGAGCAATCCTGAGGATCTCATTATGCTCTTTAAGCGAGGTACAACTGTATGCTTGTCTACATGTCACAATCCTCCTGTTTTTGCTGGACCTGTCACAATTTGACTAGACTGCCTTTGGCCAGTTATTTTCAGGGTAATCCACGATGGCTTTTGTCGTCCTGTGTTGCAAGGCTATGCCACACTTCGCCCTTTTATCTCCCTCAATGGGGTAAAAGAGGAAATAAGAAAATGAAAATAAGAACTACATGATGCTAATCCACATTTTTTTTTTAAAAATAGCCAGAATGCAAAGACTTTTATTTTGAATTGATTTCAGTCTTTATTTAAGATAAAAATAATATATAATCATCTTTGTCAGAGTAAATTGTGTCTCTGGGACTTGCCAGGTTTTTGTTGCCCAGATTACAGGGTTTTGGACTGCAGGATATGCTGAAGTTTAAACTTTTAAAAGTCTGTTTCAACATGAGTGTTGCCTTGCTTAAGTGCTGAAAAGTGCAAACAGGTGCTTTCTTGAGGAGGTTGGTGTTGATGAAGGCAGCTGGAAATCCACTGTTCAGGCATCTACATGGGGTCTCAGTCAAGCTCCTGACCTGCGGGTCTTGTGCCTCGCTGGCGCCTTCAGTTGTAACATTGATCTAGCATCATGTCACTTCAAAAATATATTTTAAAAATTAAATATTGAAATTATTTTAAAGAAGCCCTTGATCCTGGAATGCAGCAGTCTGAAATCCTATGTAGTCTCCTATTCTGCTATACTGCACAGGTTACAATCAGACCAAAAGTTGTCACATGAGAACATATGCACAAATACAAAGACCACGTGATATTAAATTCACTTAGAAACACCCAGACCAGTTTTGATTTACTTCAACAGTGTAGTTGCCTCTGTGTCTTACCTGCAAGTACAAAGAAACCAATGCAGGGCTGGATAATGCCTTTTATCAGGGCCTAAAATGTTACAAAAATGGCTGGAAAATAGCTTGAGTTTTGGAGCTCTTCAGAATTCTTCACAAAGACTGGCGATCTAAAAATTAACAGACAAAGAATACACATAAAGTTGGGGGGAAATTGCTTGATGTTGTTGGCCATTGTGCATACCTCTGTAATGAAAGCAAGCTCAAGAAAAGGAAGGTGTTGGAAGTATCTGGATTATAGCTTGCTGGGATGCACAGTAAATCATGTCTCTCCATTTACTCATTCCAACTGGAAGACAAGCTGAGAATGAGGTCTCTTTTCCAATGAAAGTGCTGGTCAGAGAAGTCTTTGCAGTTCTGAGGAATAATCAATCCTGGCAGCTGTTGGGGACATTTAGGACGTGTGCGCTGAGCATTCGCATCGCACACACACTTTGCTGCCCCTATGCCCACAGAGCAAGATGGGACTGCATGCGTCCCACGCCAAATGCCCGGCTGGGTGGTGTTTCCCTATTTAAGGGTGCACACCTTCATTCCCCCTTTCAGTTTCCCTTTCCCAGACAAGTTACCCTCCTCCCCATTCTATCAGAGTGAATTTCTTGGTCACTTCTGGGCTGGTAGGGAAGTTTTGCGGGGCGGGGGCTGATTGGCCCTGGGACCCTCATTTTTTGCCCCACTGATTTTCATGGCCACTTGGCAGTCAACACGATTGAGGATACCATTCGACTAAATTGATATGTCTGGAATTTAGTCATAAGAGCATGTAAGTCAAACAGGGAAGTCAAAATTAATTGGTAAGGCATTCCAAAGCTGTGACAGCTTGGGTGCAAAATGGAGTTAAATTAAGAAAATTGGATTGTAGGCTCCAATGGCATAAATTAATGGTATTCCCCATTCGTGCTTCTTAGCTGCCATGCAGAACAGTTATGCCAAAGTTAAACCATTGTTAAATAAAGTGGCCCTGTTGTTTAACAAATCTAAGTTGTCCATCTTGTTATTGGGGCATGAGTCAGCAAAGAAAAATAAGGGGGAAAGGGAGAAGTGTTAGGGAGATTATCTACGTTTTACCTTATTCAGTGCCATCAGCTTCTCTATGAAGGCTTGCATTATCTATTCTTCAATCACTAGGGAAGCCAGATGGGCGTGGTATGGCCTTCAGCCCTGCTGCAAGTCTAATATCAGGATATCTTTGTATTCATTTATCATATTTCCAACTCTCCTAAACTGGAGATCTGGCAAACGGAACATCCCTCTTCAAAAAGTAACAAAACTTAAGTAGAGTAGCACTCCTCTCACATCTCACAGAGCATAGGAATATTTTCAAGGCTCATTTGAACACATGGTAAGTGCATATCTGCCCCAAAATCTGATAACTGTACACCATCTGGGCTGGATAGGTCTGTACATCTGCTTTAAATCTCTCTGTAATTGATAAACCTGCTCTGGCTAAGGAAATAAGCTGTTTACAATGTAATGATTAGCCCTGTCCCTGGAATTAATGATTTTCTGAATATCTCCACATCTTCAATCAGGCATTTCACATCTCTGGAGTTGTGTAAAACTGGGCTATTTCCCATTAGCCCTAGGATCTTATGTGCATTCCAATATACTAGTAGGAAAATTTGCTGCCACCACAATCCTCGAGTCTACTTGTGATGATCCAGCACAGGATCAATATATGTATTTTTTTGTGTGAATAGGACTTGAAGCAGACACTGCGGTGACCCAGTGGTTAAGAAGTTCACCTTGTTAGCTGAAAGGCTGGCAAGTCAGCAGTTCAAGACCTGGGTACTGCATGATGGACTGAGTGCCCATCTCTGTCCCAGCTCTTGGGGACATGAAAGGAGCCTCATTTTGACATTCCCTAAGTGGCGTTTCTTCCACAAAAATCCTTTCAACCGAGAATAATTTCTGACACTAAACCATTATTATTAGCACTTGAAGCAATGTGGTCCAATAAAGTTCAGTTGCCTACCTTACACATTGAATGGCCTTTAATGTACTTTTAGTAGAATGTGTTTAATCTGTGATTTTTAGTTATTTGTAATTTTAGACAAGGGACTGTGGTGGCTTAGTGGTTAAGATGCTGAACTTGATGACTGGATGGTCAGCAGTCCAAGACCCCAGTGCTTTGTGATGGAGTGAGCTCCTATCATATGTCCCAGCTCCTGCTAGTCTAACATTTTGAAAGCAAGAAATTGCAAGTAGCTAAATTGCTATCACTTCAGTGGGAAGGTAAACAGCATTCCATGTACTCTGGTGTCTAGTAATGCCTGCCACATGACCATGGAAACATCTGAAGATGCAAACAGCACTGGAGTCAGATATGACTGGCTTTTGAGCAAGGATGACCTTTACTTAATTCTAGATATGTGTGATTTGTGATGTTTAAATTGTGATGTGTGTGTATATAATTTATAGTGTTTGAATTTGCTGTTATGTGAATGACTACCAGTTCTGAGCTCTCACAGAAGAACCGGGTAGGATAGGTAGATAGGAAGACATTCAGATTCATTTTAATAGGTGATTGGTAGAAAGGAATACATGGCTGATTTTGTTCCCTAGAGTTTTGACTGGGCAGTTGGTGTGACAGGCTATATAGCAGGTTTTGGAAATTTTTTAAAAGGTGGGAGATGGAATCCCTCCAACTCAGCTGTGGGCCAGATGACATCAGGAGGCATGGTCACATTCCTGATGTCATTAACTACCTGACCAAAATACTGTCTGGAGTTTCTCCCACTTTACTGCAAAGCAACTACAGAGAGTGACCATCCTACACAACCCATTTTGTCCACTATTTGCCATCCAGGTTGAGAAGGCAAGTAACAATGGGAAATGGATCACAGATGACAACAGTATTCTTTTTCCCACAAGTTGGGCAGGGAGGAGCTTAGGAAGGAGCCACATTGGTTGTATGGGGAATAGCTATGGTCCATTCTAGACCCATAGATAGGACATTATCCATCTTTGCTCTGCTTGCCCATCTATCTTATACCAAAGGGTAGTGTGTGTACCATCTTGGCTCCTAGACTAGGCTGGATCATATTCATTGTATCCATGATTTGTCATCCAATTGACAATATGTGTGTTAGAGAGTAGGAGCTTTATACGATATCATATCTTACTTAGATCCAAGTAAATGAGTCTTCTGAAAAAAATTGGGTATGACTTTTATTCTTCATGGCATGGAATCTACATATTCCCAATATTGTAGATATGTGTAAATTCATGCTGGATTAGTGAATTATATCTTGTTTATTACTCCCAAAATTAAGCATTAAAGTAAAAAAAATTTTTGATACTCCTGTTGAAAGTCCTAGTCAGAAAGCTGTGTCTCTTTGAATATTTTCTATTTCCCCTCTTTCTCCTCATTTTTTCATTATTTTTCCCCAAGTGGTACTTAACTTTCTACAATTACTGCTCAGTCCTTGCTGAATCATTTCTGTAGGATTTACACCCATTCAGAGATTTTTAAAAATTATTTTTTATGTTTGCCATTCTTTGGGTTCATGAAAGCATGCTTTTCTTTGGTCTTCTCCCCTATTGAGGATCTCGTCCTGTTTGTGCTCACAATCCAAGTTTTCTATTAGACGAAGGGTTACATTGGCATACAAAAGCAGTCTTCAACAAATGTAAGGTTCTTTCCCCTTTTTAATGTCTGTGTACTTCTACATAAATCTCTGAAGGTCAGCATAGAACAAAAGGTTTAAGAGGTTATTGTCATTTTAACATGTAGCTAATGGACTGCATTCCAAATAAAATGTCACATAGGTTTGATGAGCACAGGACTAAGAGTTCTCCAACAGCCAGCGTACAAGAAAGAACACCATGTGCATTTAAAATGTGAATGGAGATTGAAAACACTAGAAATTCTTGTACTCCTAGACAAGGATTCTGAGTTTCATTCCTAAAATGATGGCTAAGAAAACCAACACAAAGTAAAACAAAAAGATATCAGAGATTGTAATTTATTAAAGTCACCTAGTTGTACAGAATTCAAATTTAAAAACACCCTCTTCCAGTTTATGAATGTAGGATATTGTTCTATGTCCACAATTCGAAATGCCAGGAAATGACCTCATGCTGCTGCTCAATATCATGTCTGTGTTGCCAGCAGGAAAGAGGATGCCAAGGTTCACATAGCAAAGGGTGGCCTGAATGTTGACAACACAATTACAGCAGTTAAGATGGTCTACACTACAGGATACCTTCTTATGCTCACTACCATCCACTAACAAAAACAACAGCCATGACAATAGCTTTGTGTTTATGTGAGAAGTGGTTAAGAGAAGGGAGGAAAGTTATTTTCTAGGATTTTCCCATTTTTTGTGTCTATATGAATGCCTATCCTTCTTTGCAAATATAACGACGATACAGGACTTAAAAAAGACAATATTGCTAGGGAAAGGAGGGTGATAGGGGATAAAGGACATAAAATAGGTTGACTCAGTTAAGTCACAGCTATTATTTACAAGATCTAAGCAGGACCTGCTGGAAAGGACAATATTGCTGGGAAGCAGCAGCAGCAGGACGAAAGGACAAGCTATTTTTGTTCTTTCTTCCTACTGATAGTTTGCAAGAGAGTTAATATGCTAGTACTATCCAAGAGCTGTTAATGATATGACTGTTTGGAGTTCATTAACTCACCAGAAATGTTCGCACATCAGAAGTGAGGAGAGTTTTGAGTCCCCTGGACAGCGAGGAGAACAAATAGGTCGGTCTTAGAAGAAATCAACTCTGACTGCTCCCTAGAAGGTCAAATAGTAAAGATGAAGCTGAAGTACTTAGGACATCAAATGAGAAGAGAGGATTCACTTGAGAAGGCTATATGCTGGGAAAGGTGGAGGGCAAAAGAAGAAGGGGCAGCCAAAAATGAGATGGCTAGATGGTATTGTGGATGCAGTGGACACAGCTGGGCAGGCTGAGGAGGATGGTGGATGACAGAGGTGCCTGGAGGACAATGGTCCATAGGGTCGCAAAGGGTTGGAATCGACTGTGCGACTGAACAACAACAAACATCTCTGACAAAAATGGTGGAATGGTTGAAACTATGATAGGATATCGGCACCAAAGCTCTGCTAAAATTAAGTAAGACCATCCTTGGCCACAAAGCCAAAACCAGTAATTTTGCGTCTTAAAAAAATGAGCTTCTGAATATTTGTTCTCTTTTTTAAAATTTCATTTTAAATATTTTTATATTTTAATTCCCTGTTTGACCAGAAAGAAGATAAATATTTAATTGGATCCTGATTGGTTCATTCAAAAGTTTAGATTGCTCCAGATCTGGAGCCAATTCCTGCTTTGAAAACTTGTGTTAGAAGCTTGGTTTCAGAAATCCTGAGAGAATCTTTATGGATAGCTTTTTTGGCTGAGTCAACAACAACTCTGTGTTTTTGTAATGCAGAACTAGGTACTGTGAATAAGTCTTACAAAACTGTATGTTAATTCCCTGGAGATACTGTACATTGCAAGATATCTCCATTACCTTCCTTAAAACAAGTCTGAGTGTGTGTGTTTTATATTCTTTAAAGAAAACCTGTCTTTAGAGTTTGTTTCTGCGACCATTCTTAACATCATCTTATATCTATGGAAGAATGTAGGCACAATTTTATTTATTTATTTATACCCCACCCTTTTGGTGCAACCACCACTCAAAATATAAGCACTCAAAATATATGGAAACTAAATGCAATCTATACACAAATACTTAAACCAGAATTGAACCCTAATAAAGGAACATGAAAGGACAAAAACAAACAAACAAACAAACAACAGAAGCTTAAAATATAAATCCATTGTTTCAACTTGTGAAAAGTTACTGCTCTGCCATAAAATGTCAGGACCAGAAAATTAAGTGCATAAAAAGTGTAATAAAATACAAAAAAGAATGTTTAAAAACATTTAACATATGTTTTAAAAATAGAGAAGTTTATAGCATAAAAAAGGCACAGTGAAAAAGTAAATATCTAAGTTCTCAATATATAAAGTAAAAATACATTTCTTAAAATATTAAAGTGTTCTAATGTAAAAAGCATTATATGTTTAAGAAATCATAAACCTTAATCAAATTTAATTGCACACCCAGAAATTGTCTTAAATGATCACCAAGACATGCCATCTTGAAGCTTGGGGGGGGGGGGCATGCACATGAGGAATCAGTTATGGGTTTCTGTTGCTCTGCTACATATCTTGAAAAGAGCCCTGGTGGCACAGTGGGTAAACTGCTGTATTGCAGCCAAAACATCGTGAATTTGATACTGATGGGATACAAGGTTGACTCGGTAAAAATGTTGGGGGCAAAATGCTAATTGCCTGTAAACTGCCCAGAGAGTGCACTAAGCGCTATAGGGTGGTATATAAGTGTAATTGCTATTGTTATATCTCTAGTGTTGATATCTAGTGTATGTATGTGATATAGCCTCATATGGAGTTGTGATGATACCAACCCTTTGTCTTCTAACGCCTCCAATTTGTATTTTTCTCATAGATAAAAATCTCATTTCAAACTGCAAACTAATCTTTGTGCAGAGCCTGGAACTCCAGCAGCACCAAGAATATGTTTTTCAACAACTTCTAGTACTCTAAAGAATAAGGATAAGAATCTGTCGTTATAACTCCTTGTCATAAGTCTATAATTTGAGGGTCCTGGAGTGCTAAATTTTAAAACACAAAATCATTTTGAAATATAATTACAAATGCCAATGCTTTATTTCCAACTGCAAGATAAAAATATGTTGCAATAATCTGTAGAAGCCAACATTTTATTTCTTTCCTTGTTTACACATTGCATGATAAGAAGAGTTCAGTTGGTGAAAAAAATTATATTATGTGACCTTGTTCAACTAGATATCAGGGTAACTGTCATAGTAAACTATTCCAAGCACTTTAATTTTCAGAGGTACTTTCTCTTTACTCCCATAATTAGTTTAGCACTCTTCTACATGCTTCATACCTTGACAGACCTATTAGATCAAAGAAACTCATGAAGATGTTGACTCACCAAATTCCTATTGAGTCAATGTGCCTACCCTAAATGTGACCTACTAAGCAACAGGAATTCAGCCACCGACTCATATCAAATGTATACATGACATGATTATACTGAACCCAGTCCACACCAACTTCTTATGGCTATTCATCTTATTGGAAACAATAAGAGAGAAGGGAATGGCATTACCAGCCTGTTTAACTTGAATCATCTTTTCAGAATTAGGGTCTTAACATGGTAGGCATTTTCTGAATGGATCACAGTGATCAGTTGAACTAGCCCTACATTGTCTAGTGATTAAAAACATAACAGACATCTCCTGAGTCCTGTTTTAGGGCATGAAGCACATTCTGCAAGGTATTGCTCTGATTCAAAATGCAGTGCAGAATGTAGACTACATAGTCTGTCATATTTTCCTTTTCTAATTTGTCATAATATTCATGTCTTTATGTAGTGCTCTACAGTAAACAAACAATAGTGTTCAAGAGAGCAGGGAACGCTTTTATCCTGGGGGAGGGGTGGGCCAAAAGGTCTGTGAAGCTATTTAAGAAGATAACATACAAAAATACTTGATTTTATTTTGAATTGCCCCAATAATGTATTATAATTGCCTGGGTAACCTTGAGGCATGAATAAGAGAGAAAAATATAAAGAAAAATGACCCAAGTATTTAAATGGTAGAAGATAGCCAAGCAAAGGGCCAGAACCAGAAAGATGTTTTTATTTTCCATTAATGATAGTTCAAAAGGCACAGTTTTAAAAGTATGGGGACAATGACTAAATAATGAAAGAAATTAACATCTTTGCCATCAATTTTCCACTTAGCTCTAATCTTTACAGAAGTGTAGATGATTTAATTTGAACAAGAAAGGCAAAATGGGAGGGGGCACTAATCATAAAGGCAAATTTAAACAGCATGGAGCAAGTTATATTTACTTAATTTGTTCCCTTGGATTTATATTTTAAATTTCAGCCATGGTGGGTGAAAGATGGATTAAATTATTACCTTTTCCTCTAATTCTGATCCCTGGCTGAGTGCCAGCAGGATCAGAGAACACAAAGAATGAAGCCTGTCCACTGCACATGGATCAAATGAGGAACAGGGACTCAATTCACACACAGTAGATCTTATCCTGTCTTTGAAGAGAGTGTTGCCAGCCTGAACTCTAAAAAGGAATGTATGCTTTAAGGCAGAGGATCCCCAACCTGGGGCCAATGGTTCACATACAGCCCTTGAGCACTTTCTGTGCAGCCCCCTAACCTGCTTGTTTACTGCTATCACCTTCAAAGCATTATCCCCCAGACCCACACTGTTCTTTCTGTCTCTGGAGGCAGCAGCTACTGTTGTTTTTCCTGTTGATTTCTTAGAAAAATAAAAAAAATAGAAATGTTGGTTCTTCTGGTCTCCATGATTCCTTTTGTCATCTCCCTCTTGTCTTATCCATCATGTTAGCATTTTGGCCATTCTGGGTGCTTTCCAAGCCAACAGAACTCAAGTACTGTACCTATAATAGTAACATTTTCTTCACTGACCTCTGAATGTTTATTTTTGATGTAAATTATCAGGTTACCATTTTTTTTTTACATTTTGATTTAAGATGTAGCCTCTTTAGGCACTGAGGACTGTAGTGTGTTCCCCATATCCCAGAAGGGTTTCTACGGATCACAATGTATTTTCTCAGATCCATGCAGTACATTACTTATGCATAATAATAATAATTTTGTGTCAGAGATTACTCTGGGTTGAAAGGATTTTTGCTGGAGAAAGATGCCTGAATGAGGCTCCCCAAGTGCAGCCCTCGGGTATCGAAACCCAACCTTCCAGCCTCCAAGTTCAGCATCTTAACCACTAGGAGCTGCATGCCTTATGTATAGAGGCACACTGGTCATGCTCATAATCATAATAATAATCTTAGAACAGCAGAGCTAGGAGGGACTGTGTGGAATATTGAGTCCAGATCCTGTCAAGAAGGCACAGCGGGGAATCAAACTCCCAACCTCTGACTCCACAGCCAGAAACCTAAAACACTGAGCTATCCAGCAGTTCATGATTGCAAGGGTGGGATCAGAGTAAAATAGGACACAGAAGATGACTACCATTCATTAAAATTTCAAAGAGCTCATTAGCAAAAAAGCATCCTGGCAATCAGTAAGATATGTATGAAAAACTCAGCAGGGTAGTCTGGCTTCAACAGAGCCAACAAACTTTCTTGAAATCAGAATTCTGCACTAAAGCACTTCAACTGCAATTAAAAGCCTAGCAACCTAGCAGCCTTGTGTGTTCATTTACAGATAGTTATCCTTAGTTAACCATCCTTGTAAATGTCTGCAGCTCTTGTTGAGGAGAAAGTTACCTTGTTTAGCATATGAAGATGCATCACAACAAGACTGTCATCTCATCTGTTCGAACCTGCTACTTCCTGGAAAATGCATGGGGATAGGTACAAGTAAACCATTATCTTTCATTAGACCAATTTGAGCTGGCAAATATTTGTTGAGAATATCTATTGTAATGAATGCAGATTTCCATTAGAATATAATTGTCATAAAGATAGGCCTGTATGTAACACAAAATATTGTGTGACACAGGAAGTTTGCATACTCTAATTCCAAGAAAAATGTTTATCTACACAACTTTCTACTCTCCCTTGTGGTATTGAAAACAAGTAGGGTGGGACAAGGCTCTTGTTGGAAAGTGTGTGTCTAAAACAAATAAACAAGTAAGTCTCACAATGGCTAAGGCATCATCTTCTGTCTCATTTGTTTTCTTTGTGTTTGAATAGCCTTGTTCCGCTCTCTTTTCTGACATTTTCTGCTGAAGTTACACTGAAGTGGCAGTTTTCCTGCCTTTCCAAAACACACATAAACACCTTTAAACCTGTATTTAAACATGCAGCTTTTACTGGAGGGCTCCTTTTGGCACTGTATTATTTATTAATTGGCAAATGGGGCACAAGGAATTAAACATGTTGGTGCTAGCATTTTGTTTACAGTAAGAGACTTTCAGAATAGCATTTTCTGCAGAAGTTCCATTGGCCCAAGTTTTAAATTTAGATATGAGTTGTTAAAACCAGACTCCTAGGGAAAAAAGAAAGAAAATAAAAGAAAAAGAAAGAAAGAATGCTAAGGAACAGACTATTTAGCAACAAGAGAAAGAGAAATGTGGCTCCCAATAAACATGTTAAAATTTGAAACCCAATCAGTCCAGACCTGTTCTTCTTACGCATCCTAGTTTCATGCCCCCCAAAACAATCTTTCTTTTCTTGTGACCCACTGGTATGCTGGGTGTGAGAGAGGCTACTGCTAAACTTTTGTAAATGCTATTATTGTACTTCTACAAATGTTGGCATTCTCCTGAGTCTTCCAATACAGTACTTCCTTCTTTTGGGTGGGTGATGTCATTTTGGGTACTTATGCATTCAGTGGTGGGAGGCCAAAAAATTTACTACCACACTGTGGGTGGAGCCAACATCATGATGTCTTGGGCGGAGCCAACATCATGGGCGGAGCCAATGATGTGGATGGAGCCAACGTAAAAAAACCCATAAAAATAAGTACACATAAAAATACAAATTAAATAGACATAAAAATACATAAAAACACATAAAATACACATTAAAATAAATATACATTAAATACACATAAAACACATAAAAATACAAATAAATACACACAAAACACAAAAATACACATTAAATACACATTAAAATACAGCCACCCCACACCCAAAGGTGAGTCACTTACCCTGGGCAGCAGGCTATAGGGAGTTTCAGGCTAGCAGCTTCTCTTCCTCCTCCCTGCTTGGGAGGACAGCAAGGAGGCCATGCATGTGCTGCAAGCGCTGTAGGTGTGCATGCACACCAAGTGCTTGACACACATTCACAGTGGCAGGAACTGGTGAAAAGGTAAGCCCCCGAGGTGGTTTCTCCCCAAAGCTGCTACCAGTTCTCCGGGACTCCGGGAAAAGTTACTACCGGTTCTGGCGAGCTGGTGCGGGCCTGTTGCTGCCCATCACTGTATGCATTCCCACTCATGGATTGAGGACTGGAAATTAACATAGATAAAAACATGTCATAGTTCTCTTCAGCATTCCATTTCATCCTCCTCCCCACTTGGTTGACCCTTCTCAGCCCTCCAAGGTAAGTGAGTGACCCTTGCCTAGGAACCACAGTCATTTCTCATTGGAGAGTTCCCTCTCTTTTGGTGTTCTCCCCTCCCTATCATGGGGGAAAATATCTTTTATACTTCAGTTTCCCAAATCTTTCAACAAACATGACCAGTGGAAGCCATTCCAGCCCCTGCTCCATATACTACACAGATGTTTGGGATGGCAAGGCAAGGAGGTAAAAAGATAGTTCCTGCAAAACACATGAGGGAACAGAGCTTTGTGAGATTCCCAACATTCCCTCTGGTCTTTAGCAGAGGAAATCTCTGGTCCCTGAACCTCTGTTATCAAAGACTGCAGGTGCTGTCATGGTGAGGAAGCAGGGCTTGGAAATTATAGCTGGCTTGGAGATACTCACAGTGTAGTCCAGAATTTATGAATATATAATATGGCCAGATTCCTCTTGGGGACAAAAATCACACACACACACCAGCAATGGCACAGGTGATTTGCACTCTTTGATAAAGGCAGATGCTTATTTCAGAATCAGTCCTACAACAGAAACCCCTCCAAAGTGTGCAAACCTGCTGTATGACTCTAATAGCATGAATCTTTTTTACATCCCCAGAATGATTCTTACCCAAGATTATGTGCCATACAGTAAAACTAGGAATATATACGACTGTATGATATATATTCCCATAGTTTGCTTCTTTTCTTTATCTTTCCTTCCTTTCTTTTCTTCGTATTGTGTTCTTCATCTCAAGCAAGCTACTCCACGGTATCTTTTTTCAAACTATCACCACATGGCTAGTCTCTTACTATTAATTTAAACCATTCGGAGGCTGCAACTGGTACAGAATGCGGCTGCTCAGGTTGTGATGGGGTGCGGGCATTATGCTCATGCCTCACCATTGCACTGGTTGCCTGTATGTCGCTGGGTGCAATTCAAGGTGCTGGTTATTACTTTTAAAGTCCTATATGGAATTGGGCCAGGATACCTAAGAGACCGCACCACCCTAAGAACCTCTGTCCATCCCACCAGAGCGGACCAGAGAGGCTCTCTGCTTGTACCATCGATTACAGAGGCACACATCTCTAATGTCTGCCCTGGCCCTATGGAACCTCCTGCCAATTGAGCTACATCTCCAGTCGGGGTTGCTTCGCTTTAGGAAGGGGGTTAAGACCTGGCTGGTGGGACAGGTATGGGGTTTGGGTCAGACAGTTGTGTCAGCTTGTTGACTCATCTGACCCCTCCCTATCTCAATGTATGAATTTTTAATCTTTTAGCTTGCTTAGTTTTAATATTTTAATATTAATTTTAACTGGATTTTATATTGTGTTTTTATTTCTCTTTTTAAACCTTTGTTAGCCGCCCTGAGTCTCTTTGAGGAGGGCGGCATATAAGTCTGTAAAATAAAATAAATAAATAAATTCCAAAATACTTCTCTTTGTCAACACATTCAACCTTTTCAGTTTGAATTTTACCTGCATGTCCTGTGTTTCTTGCTTTAATAACAAACATTGTATAAAAAATGAAAATGGGTTCATCGTAATGATTTTGAGTGCTTTCATTACTGACTTCACTGTAAGCCTTTAAGATCATATGAACTGGGAATTAGTAACATTGTATCATCTGCATATCTGATGATTTTGATAATTTCTTCTTAACTGATACTGTCATTTGAATCAGTAAATATTTTTCTAAGTATTTTATTGGAGTACAAATTTAAGAGCAGTTGTGACAATAGATAAATCATGCTTTTCTTTATACCGTACTTCTATATCCTCTATCATCCAATATTAATTTTTTACTGTAGCTTTTCATTGCCAAAGTATTGCTGGGTATATTAATATCTCTGTATTTATCAACAACTCCATCAGCTTGTATATTGACATAGTCAAATGATCAAACATACATAACCATACATGTGTCATGGCATCTTTCTCCAAGGAACTGTGTAGAAAGGACAATGCTGCTCTGGTTCCAAATCCTCCCCTGAATCCAAACTACATGTCTCCTCCACTTCCCATTTCTTGTAAAAAAAAAACCTATACAAATTGCTCCTTAAATTTAGAATTCTGTAGTCACTGCATGTTTTGTCATCTTCCTTTTGGATAATATAATGTAGGTTGATTTGTGGCCTAAATGTTATCTTCAATGTGTCTTGAGAAATTTTTCGTACAGAAATAAGTTTGTTAGTCTTAAATGTGTCACAATACCTTTTTATTCTTGCTTTTGATATACATGCTTTAAACAGATAAACACAACCACCTCTCTGAAAAGATCTCAAGTGGAAATCATATTTGCTGTTCATGGGTCTTAGTTCTAAGAGTTTGATTTTATACATTCAAAAGCTTTTCCTTGATTTGAATTAAATGAGTAACATTAATTCTTTATTTTGTGCTTTCCCTTGGCACATTCCCATCATATCTTAGTTCTCATTTCATGCACTTTGTGAGATAAGTTGTTGGGTTTTATGTATACATGCAAAATCAAAGGGTCTAGCACTCGAAGAATGCTGTATTTGTGAACACGTCAATCTCTCCAGGTCAAAGGTAGATGTTTTTGTTACAGTAAAGAATAGGACTGCATCAGCCTTCAGATTCTTAAGAAACAAGTCAATGCTGTATCAGTGCCCCCCCCCCCTTGACACCCATCCTATGAGGATGTAACACTTAAGCCATCTTGCTGCTGTCCTTCAAAATAAAAGTGATTTCAATTCCTGAACCTCCTTTTGTTGAGGAAGAAAACAATGAAACATTCAACCAAGAGCCTTGCCATACTAAAAAACAACAACAACAAACCAGACAGACATGAGCGGATGCTTTCAAAGAAATGGACAGAACATAGATAACTTTATTTTCATTTATAAGTATAGAAGCTTAAAATTACTTTGAAAACAGAAAGCATTCTTCAGGTCACATATACATATGGCAGTGATGGTGAACCTTGGCACTCTAGCTGTTCTTGAACTTCAACTCCCAGAAGTCCTAATCAGCAGGAGTGCTGACTTCGGCTTCTGGTAATTGAAGTCCAAGAACACCTGGAGTGCCAGGGTTCACCATCACAGACATACGGGATCAGACCCTGCAGCCTTCTTAAGAGGGGTGCACTGAACATTCTGTCTTGCAGAAAAATAAGACAAAATAGATGGTTCCTTTTACTTATATTTCCAAGCCATGGACTAATCAGTGAGGAACTTTCTTTTAATACATGTAATCAACAACAGGTTTTGTTTTTAACCATTTTAATGGAGACAACACTCAACTTGCCCAGAGAAAGATATTGGTCCATATGTTTGTATGTATTGAATTTAGAAAGTGTCCAATAGTGGAGTCTGGATTAATGTACAAGTTACAACAAGAAAAAAGGGGAGGGGCTAGAATGAATACATAGAATTAATAAAACATTTGCATTCATTAATCAGGAAATGCTTGTTTGAAAGGAAAGGGCTTAAATAGAGACCAAAGATGATCAAGTCCTCCTAATATGGATTTTGATGCTGTATTTTACAAGGGTGTTTTGCTTTTATGTTTGTTTTTGTGTGTGTAGTTGTGTGTTTGGCACAGGGTGTCTCTAGAAGAAGAAAATGGTAAACTGCTTCTGTATATTCTCTACCTAGGAAGTCCTAAGTCAAAATGAACTTGATGGCATACAATTATTATTAGTAGTGGCCATAGTGGTGTAGTAAAGAGTGACAGACTAGGAAACTTGGTTTAAAATCCCTGCTTAGCCATAAAAACAGGGACATGGTGGTTATAATGGTAAAACCCCTCTTTAAACATCTTATGTAACTTGGAAACCCTACTAGGATTACTATAACTTTGATCACATGGTAGAAAAATAAATATATGGCCACCTTAATTTTAATAGTACACATACCACCTGAAATGTGAAAACAAAACATAAGACTAATATGCTTCAAAATATTATACATATTTTGCTATTGGTGAATATCAATGTGAGTGAGCTACACAAGAGAGAGTCCCTTGGTATATATCTACTTCCCCTCCTCTTTTAATTCCCCCCACTTACCAGCTTGTAGTTCAAATCACCATCACCCTTTGGAACTGGACTCAAAGGCAAGTAGTGGGGAGTCATAATGATAGCTGGGGTAGAATGGTAGCTCATATGGCAAAATTTCTCTGGTCTTGGGCAATCCAATCACCATGTGTTTTTAATAAGCCTGTTTGGAGTGGCTCAGCTTTTCATTCTGCAGCCTGATTGGATAATGAACACTTGGTAATGGTCCTAAACAGAGAGAACTGTTTGACAGTTAAGTCAGATCAATGGCCTACCTAGATTGGCATTGTATACACAGACTGGTAACAGCTGTTCAGGATTTAAGATGAATATGTTTTTCTAGCTTTACTTACAGATGCTGAGGACCAAACCTGGGAAAGTTATGCTGCTCAAAATAACTTTGATCAAGACCTAAACAGCTTTATTGACTTAGATAACAGCATTGCATTTACCCAGTGGAATTACATTTCATTGGAAATGGCTCATTTGAGGTTGGTAGTTAAGCTGAGATAGTGACATTCTCTTACCCCACAGTGACCTTCATAGGTCTCCAGTTCCTAGGAGGACAGAGTCAACATGGCACAGTGGTTAGATCATTTGACTAGGTCTTGGAAGTTTCAAGTTCAGGTTCCTACCTGAATGTGTTTTGTTTCCTCCCCTACCCAGAGATCCTCCTTCCATCTCTCACCTCTTTTTCTTTTACACACTATACAGTCTATATCTCTATATCAGAGCATGGCCATTCCAGCTTCTTTTTCTAAAATGTTTATCCAGCACAATAACTTTCTGTGATGGTTTTAATGTTTTATGTTTTATGCAGTGTTTAATGTTCTTAATGTGCTTAAATGCAGAATTAATCTACAGTATATTGATTTATTATTGTACTGTGTCCTGATTTCTAAGGATACACGGGTAGAACATAAATGTTTTCAATTAATAAAATAAATATGATAAAACCAAGTGCATCTTGTTAAACAAACATCATGTTAAATGCAGGCATGATCTTCCTCATTCAGTTCATTTGCTTCTAAGTAAATGCCAAAGAGACGAAAAGGTACACAAAGAAGCTAAATACTTGTGGGCATTGTATTTTGTGTTTCTTCAGCTGAAATCTTACAAATACTCATAATGGATAAAGTTTAATTATTATATAACATCACTTTGCCACAACTATAAAGAAACAGCTTTCCATCTAACACATATGCTGAATTTGGTCCTGAGGGGTAAGCAACCATAAATTAATCACTCCCCATGATAAATTAATGATTAGTTCCCACTTGGTCATTGTAGACTATATGGGGAAGTATGTTTCACAAGTGTTTATGTTTAATGTATTTTATGTAAGATTAGATATGATTTGCCAAAATTCACTGTATGACACTGTAGCATTTGACCCATACTTTTCACTGAGTAAGCACTAGGTTTTGCGGAAAATCTATTATTGTTCAATATGTTTGCCACTCTTGACATTTCCACCCCGCCTCAACTTTATTTACAAGACTGCCTGGGACCCTAGTTGGTGGAGTGATACATTTTATGCAATCCACAGCTGCAGGCATCCTTTGCTGTTGAATAATTAGTGATATGTCTCAGAATATACAGTAACTCACTTTACTTTTTCGGGAGTGGGGGTGAGTGAAGGAGCTGGGAGATTAGAATGACAAATAGTCAGACTCTGGGGTCAAATGCTTTGCCAGTAGTTGCATATGTTTATGCCAAAATACATAAAGAAGTGTCATTTCAGTGCATGAGTGATGACAAACACTCAAAGTGGGACTGCACTTCATCAATCATTTCCAACGCACAGATTGGGTTTACCTATATAAACAAAATCAAGAACTGCTCAAAGACTCACCTTAAACTGTTTGGGCATGATATAAACTGTGTCTCTAAACAGTCACTTGGCACAAGCAAGTCAGAGGGAATCTGGTTAGAAGTACAGTACAGTACATGGTTTAAGATAATTAAACCATGCTTAATGTTTATCTTCTACTCATTAAATGTTTTCATAAATATCAAGTATCTGATTTTGAGAGCTATTACAAAAAAAAAAAAAAAGGATGGAGAGTTATTGCCACCAAGGTACAGATCCTGCTACCTTTCTGGCAAACTTTGAGAGCTATAATTTTGTGAATAAAGACTTGAAGTTGATATCTTAACCTGAATCAAATATGCCAGGATTATGTACCTGGACTCTACACAGATAAACAGATATAAACAGTGGGCAGTAACTGTATGCCTCTGGGATGTCCACAAACAAAGAATGAAAACAGTGGTGGGATTCAGCAGGTTCGCACCAGTTCACCAGAACCAGTAGCAGAAATTCTGGATGGCTCCATCCACCCAAGTTTTGAAATAAAGTACAGTAATACCACGGATAACGTTATGACTTGGTTCCACAAATCATGATGTTACCCAATTTTTAGCATTGTCCGATGCATGCATCGAACAACGCTAAAAAAAAAAGCCCTGACTTCAGGGACAAACCACTTTAAAGGCAGGCAGGGAAAGAAAGAGACCTTTTCCTCCCTGCCTTTAAAGCCACCTCCCACCCACAGCAGTCTCTGCGCCTTTCCCCCGACCCTACTGCAGTCGCAGAGACTGCTTGTCTCTTTCCCTCCCTGTATTTAAACTAGAGAACCAATCATGTCTAGAGAACCAATCACGTCTCTCTCTTTCCCCCTCCCTGTAGTTTAAATACAGGGAGGGAAAGAGTGACAAGCAGTCTCTGCGACTGCAGTAGGGCACGTGCTTTTCCCCCGACCCTACTCCAGTCGCAGAGACTGCTGTGGGTGGGGGGTGGATTGGGTAGTTCTACCCAAACCACCCCACACCTGCAGACCATTGCCTTGGATAACGCTAAGAATCATTATCCAGAATCGTTATCCAATGCAAGTTTTTCCCAAAAAACTTGCATCGTTATCCCATTCTAGCGTTATCCGATGCAATCGTTATCCGGGGTATTACTGTATACTAGTCCTAATTTGGGTGCAACGCAGGGCTTTCCCCCTGGCCATGCAAACCATACCATGCCCACAGAGTAGCTAGTAAAAATGTTTTGAATCCCATCACTGAATGAAGACAATATATCGTTCCAAAATTTGGCAGATACTGTATATGCTGTTTCTGGGTCAGGAAGGAAGATCTGAGAGACAAGGGTTGGTTTGGGGTCCATACTTCTTTGCAGATCTTGTGAATTTTATATGAACTGTATATTTGAGTCTCTTTCCCATGTTTATGTCTATTAGTCTGGAAAATAGCTTTATGGCATACTAACCACACTTTTCTGTGTTCTAATTTAAAGCCTTTATAACTGAGTATAAGAAAGAGATGTGATAGAGGCTCCTTCACGTCTCCCTCAATGTCTTCGAGAAGAGCAGACAGCAAAATTCCTATGGATATTATAGAATGCCCTGACAAGTGATGATCTAAAGGACAAGAATATTGTTCAGCATAATGTACCTTATTCTGTTAAAAAGGAAAGTTTTTTCTTCTTCTTCTGTAAATGAGACAATATGATGGGAAAATTAAATTAAATGGTGATGTTATTCCCCTGGGGCAAAACAATTCCATTCAATAAATTAATTTTACATCAGTAGCTCTTTCCTTTCTGGAAACTGACAGTAATAACCTGACAGCTTAAAGCTTTAATAAACCTCAAGAATGGGGAAACTTGTCTCTAAAAATAAAGAAGCCACAGCAATAGAAATAGGAGGAAATGGGGGAGGGGAAAGAGAAGGCAATAGTATTGGAGGTATTTCCATTTAAGACATGTGGGCAGAAAAGGGGTTTGTAAACTGTATTCTACCTATGTTAGTAACTTGAGAAAGTAAACCACATTAGGACAGTTTCTGACAGAACGCAGGTGCTGGCACTGGAGCAATTCTCCTTCTGCAGGAGGTGCTCAGAACCACAGTGACATGTCACATTAAGGCAGCTCTAAGTAAATATTGTCTGAAAAGGGCAAACACATGGAAAGAACTGCCTGAGATGGCGGTCTATGTGATAAACAAAGCCACAGTCATCATGCAGTCTGTCTTAAGCCAAAAAACCAACCTTCTCTTACAGATTCTCAGGAGGAGTTAAAAATATACTTCATTTAAGACTTTCAGGTGGAAAATCTGATATTTCTCCCTATAGGTGCTACAATTAGCCATAACATACAAATAAACAGTGCAACCAGGGCTATTAAAACAATTTCCTCTTTCTCACTCCCCAGAAACAAATTCAGAGAAGGTGGATGTTCTCTCCCTGTTGCATTGATTTCCTTTTTGACTACAAATATAGAAAAGGAACATTCTGCAAATTAGAAGAAAGGGAGATAGCAATAGCAATTACACCTATATACCGCCCCAACGCACTTAAAGCATTCTCTGGGCGGTTCACAAGAGAATTAGCATTTTGCCCTAATCTATATCGGGTAATCATTTTATGGATGTTGGCAGGATGGAGGGCTGAATTAACCCTAAACCAGTTGAGTTTGAATTCAAGATTGTGAACAGAGTAAGCTTAATGACTACACCATGGTGGCTCATAACAGTATCTTGTCCAGGATGTCACATTTACCCTTATTTGTCGGCGTATAAGACGACTGGGCATATAAGATGACCCCCCAACATTTCCACTCAAAATATAGAATTTGTTATATACTCGCCGTATAAGACTACCCCCTCTTCCGCACACCTTCCACACACCAAATAAAACATAAAAGAACATCAGATTTGATTTCAACATCTCCCTGTGGCCTGCACTAGTGCGCATGTGCAAGCTCTGCGTAGACAAGGGGCGGGGCAGAGCGCTGCTGCTTCCTGCCGAGCAGAACGGGCCGGTCACGTCAAAAAGGCTGGCACCCCTGTCTCACTGCTGATGCTCGGCACAGCCACGCTGGATACCGCGCGTTACTGGATGGTATGTAGAATGAGGTGGGCGGGCATCGGGAGGCCACTATGGGCACTGGGCAAGCATCGGGAGGCCACTATAGGCAGCTATGTCTATCCCAACTGAAGTGCACCCGGCGTATAAGATGCCCCCCCACTTGGAGGCATATTTTTCAGGGGGGAAAAGTAGTCTTATACGCCAGCAAATACAGTAAGTGCAATTTCACAATAATCACATCCCAAGATGCTAGGATCTCAAGTGACCTACTCGTCTCAGTCTGTTGTACACCCTCCTTTGATAAAGGTATATGGTGTTCCTTTCAGTCTTGATGAGACATTTCTGCAACAACTTTACCTTCATACATAGCCAGCTGCATGCCACTGTTTCCCATTGTCATTCCACCAGCAAATAATATACAGGGTAACTGTATGCACATAATCTTTGAGACAGAATTTCTATGGAGGATCCACTATTATGCAATATGTTGTAATGGATAGAGTGGTACTAGGACTCCGGTTTGAATCCACAATTGGCCACGGAAACCAGTTGGGTCATAGCATGTAACAAATGCCATTTTGCAAGGTTCTGACATTAATGTAGTAGAGACTTTTGACTGAAGATCCCCCCCCCCCAGTCTACTGTGTTCCCCAAAGTCCACTTGTGGTTTCTCAATTACTGTCCAAGCAGATTTTGAGGTATGTAGAGGATTTACAGGGAAAAGAAATGTTAGTCAGTGAATTTCATGATCAAAAGTAAATATGAACAGATGCAAATAGATGAGGCCATTTTTTCTGGGATGTATAAAAAAGTCATATGGTATTGCATTGAATAAGATGTCTTTATACTTTTTTGTGCTTGAAGTTGAATTGTTCATAATGACAATTGTGTGCCATCAAGTCAGTTTATCTTGATCCTTTTCTGGGTTTTCCAGGTAAAAAATATTTGAAAGTTGACCTTGTTTGCAAGGGTTTTCCCCCCTAATAAAGGTGCCACACAGCCCAATATGGTATTTCTGTTCATTGTTCACTTTACTCCTTTTTTCTCTTTGTAATTTCTCTGAAAATTACACAAGTAAGAGGATTGCGTGTCATACAACAGTGGCTACTCAGCAGCACCATTGATCCTTTTTGTTGAAATAAGAAGCCTATTTGAAAGCACCATGCAAAATTTCGCATGAAGCATAAGTATATCAATGGTTATGATTAATTATGATTAGGTAGATGAAGAAGTGTGCTGCCAAAAGGCCATCTGTTGTGGAAGAACAATGGAGAAAGGCTATTGTTTTCATGTCTTGCTATAGGGGATGTTCCAGAAACATCTGATGGATCATGGAAAGATAAAAAATACTAGACTAGATGGATTTTTCATGTGATGCAACAGGTATTTTCCTTATACTGTATTTCAGGAAGAGCTTGGAAATATTACCTTTGGGAAGAGTACAAGGCTCAGAATCTCCAAGACCACGTGATCTCTGACCATTCTGGAACCTATTGTCTAAAAAATATTTCTCCATATTCTAGTCTTTTTAAAGACAACCATAGTGGGGGAGGAAAGTTGTGTAACCATGCATAAAATCAAACAATTGCAGGGGAAAGGCAATACCTTTTATAGGTCACTTTAAAAATTCAAAAATTTGGAAGCTTTCATAACTCAAGGTTACTTCATCAGGCACTCTCATGGCACGGTGTCCAAGTCAGGCTCCATTCTTAGATGTTTCATGGGAAGATAAGCAGCAGAGTATATCTTTTAACAGTCTCAAAAACAGGAAGCTAGGGATTACCCTTCCCATCTGTCCCTCTTTGAAGCCAGTAACTTTCTTTGTGGCCGGTGTGTGTGTGTGTGTGTGTGTGTGTGTGTGTGTGTGTGTGTGTGTGTGTGTGTGTGTGTGTGTGTGTGTGTGTGTGTGTGTGAGAGAGAGAGAGAGAGAGAGAGAGAGAGAGAGAGAGAGAGAGAGAGAGAGAGCAGTTCAAACCCAGTGTCCTCCATAATTGGGCAACAAATTTGCTTTGCACACTAGGCATGCCAAATTAGTCCAGATCAGTCCAAATCAGAGTCAAATAGGAGTATTACCTAGTGGAAGTTCATCAGAGTACCAGAGTGCCTGATGAAGTAACTTTGAGTTATGAATGCTTGCAAATTTCTGAATTTTTAAATTGACCTATAAAAGGTATCACCTTCTCCTGCAACTGTTTGATTCCATAGTAAAAAAAAGTTACAGGTATCAAATAAGAGATTTATTTTCCAATATTGGCTTTAACATACATCCATTTTGCATTCTTTGCATTGTAATTATTGTGATAAAATGCACCAAGAACTTTTAATCTTTAAAAAAGGAAGGAAAGAGTGTTATGGGTATTTTAAATGAAAATTACCCTGGGCTTTTTCTTTAGCAAAATATGTGGAGCTCTACAGCCTCAGGTAACAGTTTGGACACAAGATGTTAGCTGGCTGCATACAGTTTCTACAGCATGATTCCAAGGGGAAATAAAGGACTCTAGCTTAATTTTTTAATACTCAAAGCCAAGCCCACAAGTGAAAATATTAACCCTTAGCCCCAGAATAGGGCCTTTTCTCATTCCTCTCATAAAAAACTTTATGTTTTTTTCTGAAAATATTTACAATGGTGACAAAAAGCACTCAGACAGATTCCAGGATAATATGGTTGTGAGGGAAAAACCTGGGATACTAGCCAAATGAAGAACAATTTGCCTTTTTCATCTACTCCCAATGATGACATAATCTCTACATGAAAAACTCTTGGCAATTACTTAAAGAATAATGCTATTACTTCCTTGTTATTCCTGTTCTTCATTGTTGTTGCTGATTCCCAAAATGAACTTGACACATGATTGGGAAATATGTGAGGCCTATTGCATAAAAGAAGAAGGGAGTGTTCAATTTTCTTATCACATGGGCTGAGGTTACTTCACACTCCGTTGTCTGCAGCCTTTGCAGCATGCAAGCATGCTTCCTCTCTCTGTACTAGCTGGGCAAATTCTATGATCCTATGCAATGGCTCTTCCCCTTGCCAGCATCATTTATTTATTTATTTATTTATTTATTTATTTATTTATTTATTTACCGCCCTACTCGGTGTAACCGACTCATGGCGGTGTACAAGACAAATACAATACAATACAATACAATACAATACAATAATAGGGCAGAACAATACTGTGATAGAACACCCCACAGCAAAACAGCAATAATGTGGCAATAATTACAATAATCATCTCTCCCTTAGGCACTGGAAACAGTTAAACAGCAATTAAGGGGGTGCCCATATTACACATTGTATTTTCAGGGTTGCTGGAAGACAGAGAAGAAGTTAAATAACATTTAGCCTGCTCCCTTGCCCAAATAGCACAAGCAACCTTTGTTTATATCATGACATGGCTGACAATACTTCCTCTGCTCCTCTGTGGAATGGCAGGAATAGGTTATTTTTTTCTCTCTCTTTATCTGATCACTGTCCTGCATTGGGTAGGTGAGTAAAAAGAATATTTCTTTTTCCTTTATTTCTATAGCACTAATTGAGAAACTGCTTACACCTGTGGTTTCAAGGGGGGGGGAGAGAAAACCCTTCCAAGTGATTTAGCACTGTGAGCAACAGGGAACAGTGATTGTCAGCTAGGAGAGAAAAAAGAACATTAGTTACACTTTCCCTGAACCTCCACAGATGAGCAGGGGGAGTATTTAGTTTGCCTTTATCATAAAGTGATCTGAATGAAATACTTTCCATGTTCCTTTCCAGAGGGCAGAAAAGTGTAATTATTGTTCTTTTCCCCCCTCCTTGCTGATAGTCATAGCGCTATATCAATTAGGATGGTAACTTTTTTTCTTTTTCCCTTTTATTGCCAATTGAAACTGTGGTTGTGAGCAGCTTTTCAACTGGAAAAATGTAGCAAAAAGGTTTCATTTATCCATTTGGTGAAGTGGCTCATCATCACCTTGGCTATATGGTCAAAGAATCACATGGTGTGTTTGGATGGACAGAGTGAGCAAAATAACATTCTCTTTTGAAAGAGACCTGAAATGAGTGAGCCTAGACTCCCACAACAGGCAGTCTTGGACATTCTCTTAGACCTGAAAACAAATGTCAGAAACAGAGAAGAAGAGACAACTTCTGTTGCAAAAAAGATAAAGCATTGATCATTTGCAACAAAATATAAGAATAAAATAATAGATATTTTCTAATTACTACTAGTTATTCCCAGAACAATTCATCTATAGTCATGAAACTCTGGCATAATAGGATTCAAAAAGATTTATTTTTATTGTGTGCTTTGCATTTTTAAATAAGTATTTTTAAAAAACCTATCTTTTTAAAGAATAAAAAAATACCCATATATCATTTTTGTAACCACAGAACAGTGGTGTATCTTATTTTTCAGCTCTGAAGAATCTTGATCTCCCGCATCTCCTCTTCCTCTGCTTTTAAATTTATGTATTTATTGGTGGGTGGGCAAGCTAATAAGAATTTAGCCAGGCTGGTAACTTCTGTAAACAGATTTGCAAGGCTGTAGTCCTGCCCCCACATTCTTTCAGTTGCGATCACTTTCACTGCAGCCCAAATGTCAAGGCTTATATGTGGTAGGCTGGCTTCCTTGCACAAGCTATTTGAATGAGGGCAGCAGATATCCTGTAATGAAATGCTCAGGCATTTACAAATAATTAAAATGAAGTGTTTCATTTTACAGAAAACCCTGATCCTAGTGAGTGTGCATTTTTAAAAAAAAGATATTTTCTCAAATATAACAATTGATATTTTTTTAAAAATAAAGAAGACGTTTCCTCAAATATAATGATGATAACCTGGAGGGTCGCCTCTGCTGATGAAAAGCTTTTTGATTCAGCGAAAGCACTGGATGTGTCTTGTTCAAGTTCTGTCCTGAAGCGTGACACTTCCCATTTCTTCCTGCATATAAATTCATAAATAGTTTGGTTTGCATTTTTACTTGTAAGGAAATCTGCTCAGATAATTTTCTATTCTTATGTCCATCTATTCGTTCTTTCAAATGAACAAATGAGCATGAGGATAGCATACAATAGCTCAATCACTAAGGCCAACCCCACATACTGTATATGTTAGGTACATGCTATTTTATATGCAGTTCTGCAGTTCTAAATATGAATGCAACAAAAAGGTATGAAAGCATATATATATCATAAGTTCACTCTCCAGGGAGTCCTGATTTTCTGCAGCTCCCTGGTGAGTATCCTCTTAGAGGCAATCTTCAGTTTGCTGCTATAAAATGTATGAAATGTCCCCATAAAATAAAAGTTATGACTGATTTGAAAAAGTATATGTGTATATATCTCCCCTTTTTTTCTTTCTTTGAATTGCTTGTTTGTCCAAGAGATTCAAAGCAGCTGAAAAAGTTCTCCTGAGGTCCACTTCTACAGCATAACCAAAATTTCTCAGAAAACATTTCCTGATTTTTATTTTTATTTCACTTGTAACATGCTATAATATTCTGCACCATATTGTGTGTGGCAGCCTCACTTTCCTCTCACCACCATGGCTCTTGATCATAAGGAGGCTCTGAAATTTAGCAGCAAACAAAAGAACAGTGCTTGTGCTAGGAAGCAAAGACTCCCTCCTATCACTAAGGTGCCCCTGCTGTGTCCTCACAGTAGTGGATACTTTAAAAATACCCCCAGACCTTTCATCCCAACCCTGCAGGAATAAACCAAGACAGCTACAATTCCTGAATGGAATTGACTCTATCTAGTATTGCCTCTTTCTGCTGAGTGCAAGTTTGAAGGGGAGGACCTTAGGACTGACATGTGATGGTAAGAGGTCCTTGAGGTCACCCATTTCCTATGATGGGAAGAGTAAACTTGGATGTCAACCTTATTTCGCAATAAATTTAGGGATTTATAAAATAGAAAATTCTGCCAAGAAACTTCATTGTTGTTATCTCCTGTCAAATTAGTACTAATTTATAGCAATCCTGACAGGGCTTTAAAGGTGAGATACTTAAGGAATGGTTTTACCAAGTCCACAAACTCCAGTAAATTTTCTTGGATAAGTGGAGATTTGAACTCTGTCCTCCTAAATTCTAGTCCAACATCCTATCCACTACCTATGGCCCATGGCACCATCTCATGTGGCCCAACACCACTGCACCCATAAATGGAAGCATGTGTGTTTACAACAGTTGTAAAACGCACCCATGCATGCATAAACATGTTTACATCAGCCGTAAATGCACCTGTGGTTGATGTAAACACAGAAGTGGGTGCATTTACTTCCACTTCTTGGGGGTGTGGTCTATCCTGCTCAGCTGTCTGTGGGGCATGGCCAGGACCTCAGCGTAAAAAGGTTGGGAACCCCTGCACTACACCATTTTGGGTATCACTGCCAAGAATCTTTGTTTAAATTTTTATGAATTTTTATGAACTTTTAAGGTTTTTATATATTGTTATGACCATTACCTATGACGGTAATGTATGTTGTAAGCCGCCCAGAGTCGGGTCTTCCCGATTGGGGCGGGATATTAAATGCGAATAATAAATAAATAAATAAATAAATAAATAAATAAATAAATAAATTGTTCCACAATTCTTTATTTATTTATTTTATTTAAATTTCTATACCGCCCTCCTCGCCGAAGGCGACCCAGGTCAGTTTAACACAGCCTAAAACACATAAAAAGGCTAAAATTCTAAAAGTTCTCAAAAACCCATAGTTAAAACCAGTTAAAACTACAGCTAAAACGTTATATGATTTAAAACTTAAGAACTTAAGGGAGCAGGGGAGGAGGTCAAACCAGGCAGCAGGCTGAGGTCGTTGTGCCTCCGGTACCCCACACCTGCCCTGCCAGCCAGGTTTTTACTCCCTTCCAGAAGGGCAGCAGCTCTGCCTGGAGGCGCAGCTCAGTTGGCAGGAGGTTCCACAGGGCCGGAGCAGACACAGAGTAGGCCCTCCTTCGAGTGCTAGAGATTGTGCCTCTCTAGCTGATGGTACAACCAGAGAGCCTCTCCGGTCCAGTCTCTTTCCCCTCTCAACAACCTAGGAAGAGGTATACAAAACAGAAAGAGGGAGGACTTGGCATTCCAAATATAAAATCATATTATAATGCTTTTCATGTAAAAAGGGTAATAAAAAAGTTGATTCAATAAAATTGGGAAAGTGAAGAACCGGATTGAATAGAGTATAATAAACTGAGGGGAGAACTGTTTTGGGGAGATGGTATACTTAAACAAAATATAAGCAATTACTCACTGAGGGTAATATATAATAAATGGAAATTGTTAAAAGACAAATTAACATCACATAGATCACCTATAATGGAAATCCTAGATTTGAGGGACTGCCCCCTGAAGTATTCAGAAGAAGTTAGAGATAAATTATTACAGAACAAAATATTATTAATAGAAGACTGGAAAACAAGATGTAATAATAACCAAGTGAAAGTAGATATATATGATAAACTGGATCTAATATTAGAACAACAGAAAACCAATGGACAGCAATCGAAGAACTTATATTTGAGATAAGAAATGGGCGGGCGGGCGGGGAATCAGGGAATAATAAGTAAAATATATCAAGAATTTAAGAATAAATTGGAAATACAGATAGTACTGAGGCAACAATGGGAAACAGAATTAAACATAGTAATAAAAGAAAACAACCGGAACAAGAAATGGAACCAAATGATCATGAGAACGTTATCTATAAAGGAAAAGTAACATAACAGTAAACTTTTATGGAGATGGTACATGACACCTGTTAAATTACACCAAATAAATGAAACAATTTCCAATAAGTGTTGGAGGTGTAAGACGGAAAGTGATTCTTATTTGCATATGTGGTGGGGAGGCCAGGTCACCAATTTTTGGGGGGATATAATAGAAGTAGAATTGGAAAAAATATGAATATAACTATCAAACTGACACCAAAATTGCTTTATTGGGTGAGCTCAAGGAGTTATCAATAGAGGGTAATAAAAGAGAGTTGTTGTTAACATTGTTGACTGTAGCAAGACAACTGATAGCAAAACATTGGAAGGATGAAATGACGATCAATAAAATCAGATGGTATAATGCAGTAGGGCAATTGACATTAAATGAAAAATTAACCACGGAATTGAATATAAAGAAAGGATATCTATGTAAAAGAAGTTTTTGGAAAATGTGGAGTACCTTCGTCGATTATGCTTTGACAAATGAGAAAGGCATAAAACCTCACCATGAAACTAGTAAATTTTGGGAAAATTGAAGAAACAGGAGAAAAAATAGTTATAATTACAAATTTCATTGTACAGCACGGGTGTAGATGTTAGTTTTGTTTGGATATAGAATGTTAATTTGTGAATGTTGTCTTTTGTTATTTATAAATAAAATTTAATAAAATAAAATAAAAATAACAAAAAATCCTTGATTGGGGTTCAGATTTATAGTCATGAAGTTTGAGTCTGTTGAGTTGCAAATGGTTAGTAGATAGATGCAAAATTAGGGTAAAGGTTGCAAAAAAAGAAAAACCCACTCGTTATGCAAGTATTTCGCTAAGCGAGTCACTCGTTAGGTGAGGTTTGACTGTAAATGTTATTGCTATTGCTAGAAATGAATAGATAATAGGGGACTATGCTTGCACATAGTCAGGAGGATTTCCAGGCACTATTTATGCAATGTTGACTCACCCCTTTATACCAAAACAATAAGAGCTTTTTAAAATTAACCCTTCCTTCCTCCCTCCCTCCCTCCCTTCCTTTGGATTACAATATCTTCAGAATCAGCCATCTAGCAGTTCCTCCGGCTGTTCTAGTGCAGGAATTCTGAGAGCTGAAGTCTGAAAAAATAACATTGTGAAATAGTTGAGGCAGAGAATAGGATTTTAATGTGGATCCTTCTTTCTCCTTTTCTGATACAGTAGAACCCTGTATAATGAATGCCTCATACAGCAATTAAATCGTACAACAATGAGGACTGGAAATTATACAACAACGAGGATTGCATGCATCGTATAGCATTTTTTCTTACAACAATGAGCCCCATGGAACGGATTAAAATTGTTGTACGAGGTACCACTGTACTATATTTTAGTGACTATGTTGCACAGGTTTAAATGGATTAGAGACCTGGTGGCACAGTGGTTAAACTGCTGTATTGCAGCCCAAACTGTTGGCATATTAAGTTTGATCCTGACTGGAATCAAGGTTGACTCAGCCCTCCATCCTTCCAAGGTCAGTAAAATGAGTACCTAGTATGTTGGGTGTAAAATGCTAATTACCTTATGAACCACCCAGAGAGTACACTAAGCACTATGGAGTGGTATATAAGTATAATTGCTATTGCTATTGCTATTAAAGCCAAAATTAAACTGAAATATGGCTTGTCCTATGAGTATCTTTCACCACTGTGATCCAGCAGCTTGCATATTGCCTCCTATGAGAGCACAAAACAAACTGGATATTCACACTTTTGTTTCCCATTATGTGAGTGCAATTTGAAGGCATCAGGTCAATCAGCAGGGCTGTAAACCAAAAGTGTCAAATGACACTTTATCCCCTGAAAATGCAAGTCTATTTGAATACTATTACAAAGAAATGTCTCAAATAAAACATCAAGCTGTGTAGAATAACCTGTCATTACTAAAAAAAACACATGCTTGGGTCTGTGGTATACCTTAATCCGATTGATCTTCTGAAGGAAAATAAAATCTGCCTTCTTCAGATATCAAAACGTACCCCATAAACGGAAACAGCAGGACAATTTTAAAACTTACATTTGTGATCGTGTAAAATATTTAATAAATTTTTTTGGAAGAAAATAAAAATTGGGGAGAGCAGCTTCAGGAATTTTTATTCCTCTTCCATGCCATGAGATTATTACTGAACTTTGGCTGTAGAGAGGTTGCATGTTGAACATAAGACAGTCTGAAATCTAAGAAGCAAGGTGGAGTGGGTCAAATTCTTTAGTAGTTTCACATGGAACTGAGAGGCTCTATAGCTTTTCCTCAGCCATGAGAACCACTGGCTCAAATCATCTTGCTTAGTTATTCCGGTGTAACACTAAAGGCATAACTTTTGAAAGCCCTTCACTTTAGGAGAGGGATACAGAATCATTTTTCCTGCTTCTTCAACAATGTGGAAGCCATTTTAGCATGGTGAGAAACCACACTGACTTTGGTGCATTTATCTAGTTCTAGCTCAGTTATAGTTGTATTCCCAATCATCACTTACAAAAGCTAGACAGAGAAGAAAGCTGACTGGGGGCCAGGTGGATTGACTCATTTGAAATATGGTGCTACAGGAGAGCATTGTGGATACTCTGGACTGCCAGAAAGACAAACAAATGAATTGCAGAACAAATTAAGGTGCTGTCCTACTTTAGACGCAGAATGAGAAGGCAGGATTTTCTGGAAAAGACAATAATGCTTAGAAAGTTTGAATACAGCAGTAAAATGGGAAGACCAAATGTGAAATGGCCAGACTCCCTAAAGTAACCCACGGGCTTGAATTTGTAAGAGCTGAGCAGACCTATTGAGGGTAGGACATTTTGAGGTCTCCCACTTATAGGGTCACTATACAACAACAACAGGTGGACTTTCTGTCCCACTATTGCTCTATGCTGATGATACCTCTGTCGTCTACTATACAAAAGGGGCCTCACAAAGATGTTTAGAGGCAAACTCTTTCTTTCTTTCTTCCCGCCCACCCGCCTGCCCGCCCACCTGCCTGCCTGCCTGCCTGCCTGCTCTGCCCTGCCATACTCCCAGACAAACACACAAACAGGCTTACAGTTTAAGGACAGTATAGAGATGTGACATATTAATACAGTAAAATCTCACAAAAAGAGTGTCTCGCTTAGAGACTAACTCACTTAAAGAGCAGCATTTTCTCTGAATGGTCACCTCGCTTAACAACTAAAACCAACCAAAAAATCACTTAACAACTAAATCAGGATTCACAATCCCCCCTGCCAGAAGTCACAATTGGTCACTTACAATGGTGTTTCACTTAAAGAGCAAACTCACTTAAAGAGCAATCCCATGGAACACATTATGTTCTTTAAGCGAGGTACCACTGTACCTGGTATATTATACAATCTCTATAGATATTAAACACGCTTCTGATTTCTTTCTGTTGTTCTGAGAGTGGTGCTGGTCCCTGTGGAGGATGGGAGATGCTGGCATGGTCTTCAGGCGATAATTACTTCTTGTATTATTTTTACATCATGAATTACAAAGTTGATTAGGGGGTGCATTTTATGCTGCTTGCTGAGGATGGCAAGTTTGTGAGTTCTGGTTCTGGGCCCAATTGGTGTAAGTCCCAAATGACAAGGGAAAAAGAAGTGGAGGAGGTCATCATTGCCTTTGCCTCTATGCTTGTAGAACTGGCAGAAAGGCAGTGAGAACCAAGAGGTAAAGGAGGAGCAGAATACTCACTAACACTATTGCCACAAAAGCAAACACCAAGGAGTGGGTACTGCCCCACTTCCACTGATGTATGGGTCTTTGTAAGTGACCATTGAGGCCTGTATGTTTCACTGGGACTGGGCACCAAGAATCATTCCTATTTTAAAAATCGTTTGTGTAACATATGATTAAGAAGCTTTAATCTAAACAGTCCACAACAATCTGTCACAACAATTCAAATTACTATTATTAGCGACAAGAGGTTTAACCAAATTAATCAAGAAAGGTACATCAAGCCCCAATGATCTAATGAGAATGCAATTTTTTTAAAAAAAAAAACCCTCTGGTTTATTAGTGTGAAATAGTGAACTTATCTATCCATGATTTAAAACAACAGGAAATTAGAGTTGTATTTGCAACCCTGAGTACTTCCTATAGCTGGAGTGACTAGAAGGGGCTTTTTCAGTCTATCTACCCAGCACTCACCAATAATTCATTCTCATCTTTGAGATCTCACTCTTTTGTCAGCCAGTATCAATTAGTTGTTTTTAAGATGTTCTTTTATTTTGTTTTCTGTTGCTTTTACAAATGCTTTTACATAGGCCATGAGAATCAGTGTGATAATAAATGAAATGGAATTATAACTATCTAAATATTGTTGCTGTTACATCTAAGTGTTTCTGGATACGGCACATGTTACTTTGCAGGAGAGTATGTTACTTTGCAGGAGAGTATGCTAGTCCAGTGTGGTGAAGATCAAAGCATACAGGGCAGGTGGATGTAGCCCTGAATGAAACATTGAGATTGGTCATGGGATGCCTAAAGCCAATCCTGATACTAACAGTGTGTTACTTAGCTGGCACCCCTCCATCAAAATTCCATTGAGAAAGTGCTGCTCAGAAAGAGTGGGTCAAAGCAAGTTCTTCGGAAACACACCTGCTATTTTATCACTAACCACCAAAGCAGAAACTGAAATCAAGGCATAACTTCCTCAGAACTTCTGCCCATTCGAACAACCAGAATTCAAACAGAAACTTTTCTCATGTTGACTCATCCACTACTAGGGTATTATACAAGATGATCACATGATCTGTACTATGGGTGTTAGAAAAAAACAAAAACAAGTATACTTGATATGTGGCTGTAGTCCCGCCATGTTTTCACTAGGTGAAAGTTTGTTCAACAGCCTTCTGGGCATCACCAGCAGGTAGGATCAGTGGTGGTATGTCAAAAATTTTACTACCCCACTGTGATGTCATCACAGTGTGGGCGGAGCTAACATCATGATGTCGTGGGTGAGCCAATGAAAAATAATAATAAAATAAAATAAACACACACAGACACACATACCTCTCAGCCCACCCACCCACCCATAACACAAACCCATTAAATAAATAAATAAATAAAAATACATTAAAATACAGCCACCCACCCAAACACACACACACACACACACACACCAAACACAAATCAACCAGAGCTTTTAAACTAGAGCTTATTCTGGCTAATCTTTCTCACACTAGGTCAGATGGAAGGAACTACAGAATGAACTCACCACAAGATGGCTTCATTTTGGGACTTTTCAACTTTTCAACAATTAAAGAAGATAGGTACTAAGTCTTTGCCTAACCAGTTTTCTAGGATAATATGCCTTAACATAAATGTAAAACAGCTGTACCTCCTTAAGGGTTCTCCAATTGGAACAGCACTTGGAACAGCACAGGTGTAGCTTATTGATGAGGTAACTCAAAGACTTTGCTTAAAAACCCCAAGCCAGGCAGCCAGGCCTTTTTAGGAACTGTGGTAGTACATCAATATAGGTAAATGTATTAAATACACATTAAAATACACACAGACACACCACATCCAAAGGTGAGTCACTTACCCTGGGGAGCAGGCTATAGGGAGCTTCAGGCTAGCAGCTTCTCTTCCTCCTCGCCACTTAGGAGGACAGCAAAGAGACCATGCATACGCGCCAAGCACTGTAGGTGTGCATGCACACCAAGTGCTTGGCGCACATGCACAGTGAGGGAACCAGTGAAAAGGTAAGCCCCAAAGGTGGTTCCCCCCAAAAAAAGCTGCTACCAGTTCTCTGGGACACTGGGGAAAGTTACTACCGGTTCTGGCGGACTGGTGAGAACCTGTTACATCCCATCACTGGGTAGGATGGCCAGTCTGTCACCACTTTGCTCTAGAAGATTTGCTCAAAATTTTCCATGTGCTATATTCTTTGTCATGTACTCATACTTGAAGAAGCTGGCCAGAAATATGGAATCATTAATTCTAATCAGATACGGAAGAAGAAGAAGAAGAAGAATTGTAATATGTTAAAATTCCATTGATAATTACACAGTCCCATAACAATGTGGACTGGGGGGAGAAGAAAAGGGAATTTTTTTCAAGGGGCATGAAGAATTTTTTTTTAATGAAAAGCCAGCGTTCCTGTTGGGTAAAGCAAGAGCTGCTGTGATTGAATTACCTGTCTTTTCAAAGTTGAAAAAGAAGACTTTGGAGATTGTTAAATAGTGCCTGGTCCTTTAAGATCAAAATGTCACCAAAACCCAGGTCCTTCTTGTTCTCTTAATTCAATTCCAGAAGTCCTGAATCAGTAAATAATGACAAAAAAAATTGGTTTCTAGCAAGCTTCTGTTGAGCATGCTCCAGAGCTATAAATTTGCTGACTTTGTCTTAAAAGTGTGGCTTAATGTTTCAATATTTTTATTACTATAGGGTGAATTTGCTGCAAATAAAAAAGGGCCTAAGGTAATTATCCTTTTAAGATAAAACTGTTAGTTGTTTGAAAACATTGCACCAATTTCTTATCTGAAGGAGAATTAAGTTGCTTGCATCTGAAGGGGGGAGGGACATCATTTCTATATTAAAAACAACAACCATACCTTCAAAACCAGTTGACCAAATGTTACTAAGTTTAAAACAGATTAACATCAGTCTGTCTACTCCTACTGTGCCAAACTTGGTGCTGATTCAAAGCTGTTTTTAAAAGTTCTAATTTTTGTTTGGTCTGTCATATAATATCATTATTGCACAACCATGCAGTGATAATAGCAGTTTAATCATTTGTCATTCCAATAGCTGTGTACACACAACATTAGAAGTCTTTACAGTAGAGTAAAAAACAACCTGAAAAGTGGCAAACTGTATGGAACTAAAACAATTACACAGAAAGTATCATTTTTATCTGTGTGTGTGTGTGTTTGCGTGTGTGTGCATGTGTGTGCATACAATTACAAAAGTGGAAGGTTTCTGGGAGATTATCTCTAGTAATTAGAAGCCCCTGGTTGTGTTTACATGGTTAGCAAGTGTAAAATATGATGACCTGCTGGGGATTTGCAAACTGGCTAGCTATAATGATGGATCGTGGAGAGAGAACATGTAAGATTTTCCAGACTTCTGCTGGGAATACTTCAAAAGTAAAGCATATTTTTCCCTGGGGTTTATAACACCTCTTCTGACTTAATCGGCTTGCTCCTCCTTCATTTTTTCAGCTGTAATTTTCTCCTCTTATGAAAAAAAATCATGATTGTCCCAGTGGAACAAACACATAGGAAAAAATCACAATAAAATGTATATTGTTGCCTTCTAATTATAGCTGAACCATGTTATCTTTCATTTCATATTTCTCATCATTTACTTTAGTTTATTGTCCTTCCTTCTTTTTAAAAAAAATTGCTTAATGATAAACAATAAATATAAGGGGTAGAGATCTCTAGAGTATGACTATCATGACAAACTAAAATACAATTTATTTAATATTATTGGTAATAAATTATGATAAGAACTATGGCAAAGTCCCTCTTTGCATTTCATTTATATTCTCATTGCATCCAAGCAAATATTCTTTTCTGTGGTGAGATTAGGTATCCAAACCACGCAGACATATTTGCATACAATAACATTGGGACACTGTTACAACTGTATGTTTACTTTCAAAGTAATAAAGCAGAAAAGGTAGTAATGTTGCCATACAAAACAAGAGATAGTATAGCACAGTGATGACGAACCTTAGCACTCCAGCTGTTCATGTGGATTCACAGGGACTTGGGCTTCTGGGAATTGAAGTAAAGGAACAGCTGGAGTGCAAGTGTTTGCCATCACTGATATAGCATATCATCTCATTCATACAATCAAGTGAGGCAGGAAGAAGAAGTGAAAATGATTCAACTGAACAGGTGCTATAGCAAATGATCTGGCTTAATAGTGATACAGTATTATTGTTGCAAGCAGATATTGGGGTTAAATAATAATCTGAGTGGATCACCTACAAGTAGGGGTAGGCTACAGACAGCAAGTGGACAAAGTAGATCCTCCACATCACTTTTGATGTCCTTGCTGCCCTCATTTGTTACCACAGCTGAAGCAGAAGTAGCCAACCCCAAAAAAAAAAGGAACTACTAGATAAACTGTAGTAAACCACCTGATTTCAGAACCTGAGCAAGTTTGGAGCTTGGAATGGTTAGTACTTATATGGGAAACCATGAGGATCTCCACTTCAGCTACCAGAGAATGAGACCTTAGAAAGCTGCTGCCAGTTTGAGTTAACAATACTGAGCCAAAACATCCAATAGTCAGACTGAATATAAGATGTTTTTCTATGTTCCTAAAATTGTACTGTTGAAAATTACAGGCAACAAGATATTTGGGGGAAGCTGTAGGGCTGTGGTGGCTTAGTGGTTAACATGTTGAGCTTGATGACCAGAAGGTCACCAAGGTTGGCAATTTGAGGCCCGAGTGCTGCAGGATGGAGTGAACAGCCATTGTCTGTCCCAGCTCCTGCCAACCGAGCAGTTCGAAAACAAGATATTGCAAGTAGATAAATAGGTATTGCATTGGCGGGAAAGGTAACAGTGTTCTGTGCACTCTGGCATCTAGTCTTGCCTGCCACATAACCATGGAAATGTCTGAAAACACAGACAGTGCTTGCTCTTTCGTTGTAAACAGAGATGAGGACCCCCTGTTGAGTTGGATATGGCTTGTTTTAACACAAGGGAAACCTTTGCCTTTACCTTTCCATTCAGTTTCCTAAAGGAAATGAGCTACTGTTTCCTGGCAGGAGAGTACATTGGCAGCAATATGGGATACACGGCCTATGGGGGGGGGGGCAGGATTTGATTTTTAAGTGGGGCAATTTGAGACTGAGTTATTCAATTCAATTCAATTTATTCAACTTGTATGCCGCCCCACTTGCAATGCAACTCCGGGCAGCTAACAAAAAGCAAAAATATCACATTATGCTGGTCTTTGACTGTAACAATAAATTGAATTGAATTGAAAAAAATATCACAGTTACAATAAATACAATTACAATATCACAGTTACAAAATATCACAATTACAATATCACAATTACAATTATAAAGTAATTACCAAAACATTTCAAAAGCAAAACTCAGAAATCCATTACAAACTCAGCCCGAAACACTCTGTCAATTACCCTACAGGCTGAGTCAGCTGAGGGGAAGAGTCCGGTGATAGTTGTGGGCAGCATTGGCATTTTCGAGCCCTGCCAAACTGCGCAGCTGTCCTTCGCCTCCAGGCCGGTCCGGCCAAGGGGAGTCCAGTGGTGGTGGAGGGCGACATCAGCGTTTTCTCCTCCCAACTGGAGGAGAAACCAGATTAGTCCAGTTATTAACAGTTAATGGCATTTTAGGCTTCCTCCACATGAATAGGAGTTCACTTTTTGAATAATAAGAATTATATGTCAGGGGGGGTGGCATCAGGATTTGTAGAGATGCTTAGGTGGGGCATGGTCAAAAATAGTTGGGAACCACTGTTCTATGGGCTCTGATGGATCTTATAAACTCCCACCTCATCCCAGCACATCCTGTAAAAGATGGGGGGAGGGATGCTTATAGTACATTAAACAATGGTATCCAATTCTTTTTCTTCTTATCTTGAAATGCATAAATAAATGATTACAGCAGTGTGGTTTGCTCTTGATCCTCATCCTAACATTATGGCTATAGACCTGGCAGATAATCTACAAAGATAATTCCTTTTTTTCTGTCCTTTTGTGACTGTAGTTGTATACAAGAAAGTGTTAACATTTTACTACCAGCAGCCACTTATTTGTGCTAATTATTATTCATGCATTAGCACCCATTAGTCTGCATTTTTTTTAAAAAGGCAGGGGGAGGGGAAATCAATCAGCATTCCAATCTTGCTTCCTTAGCAGAATGTCATTATTGTGGTTTTCAAAAACTGGCAAACTGCCTAAGAAGAGCCCCCCCCCTTTTTTTTTTGCCACTTGGACTTTCTAATCCAGACATCATTATTGATCAAACTGACATACACCTGCCAAAGTTAGTTGGAGCAGTATTATGTGAAAGACAGGGATCTGAGGCCTGTCTCCTTTCCCTCAGAATCCTTATCAGTAAAAATAATGGGGAAATCAGAATATGAAATCTAGAGTGCAGCTCAGAAAAGTTACAAGCAATGATGTGCAGATACAATTTAGGTATCTCTTGAATGCCAGTTGACAGAGAAAATGGAAAAATGTATTCCCAAAGAAAGCAAATAAGATCTGCATTAGATTATTTAAAATATAAGTTTTGGGCTCATGGTTCTAGTGAGCTAAGGTATCTGGACATGAGAGAGGAAACAAAATGACACAAAAACAAACAAAATTTTTGTGGCATTTAAAGGCTAACTGCTGTATTTTAATGTTAGCTTTCATGGATCAGGTCCACTGTGCTGTAAAGGTGTGCTAAGAGAAAACACGTCCTGCTCTTTTGTTGCAATTTTTGGTACCCTCAACACAGAAATGTGACATTCTGAAGGGGTGACCATCCTCTTTCTGAGGAGAGACTCCACATAATTTTGAATGTTGATTTTCTAGTTTCTGAAATGGCTTGCCAGAGAATAAACAAAACAAAAAGAAAAATGCTGTAGCAATTTGAAGACTAACTGTTATATTTTAATGTTAGCTTTCATGGCTCAAGTCCACTTCATCAGACATGGGAGAGAGGGTTCATGGCATCAATTCATACACATCAGGTACAGAGGTTCAGAGTGACTGGTTAGCATAACAGATAAGTAGAGTATACAAATCAATATTACTTTATACAATTGGTAGTGGTAGGTGATCTCTGGTTGTTATTCAGATTAGTTGTAACTGTCTAATGTAAATACTGTGAAGAGTGGGAAGATACTATTTCAATTGCAAATACTGGGAAGATACAAACACCTGGCATTGAACATTTGCTAATGAGTTTAACCTTGAGCATCTACTGGAAATTGTGTGAGTGCATCCTTTGTTCTGCCAGACAGCTTATGTTATGAATGAGAATCTGACTGAAAAATTTCTGTTATACATAACAACATATAACGTACAACAAATATAGCAGCATATAATAATGTGTGTCAAATCTGATAATGTCCCAAAAACCCCTGACTAATATTCAAACCTTTGTGATTGTTGTCCAGCAAATTAATGTATATTATTTGTACTGTCTTTCTCTGGATCCTTGTCCTGTAGTTTCTCTGTTCCAGAATGGCAACTTTCAAGTTTTGGATAGTGTGTCTAGGTAGATTGAAATGGTATAAAATGGGTTTCTCTGTGTTGCCATTCCTGATGTCTGATTTATGTCCATTAACTCTTTTGTGCAAAGATTGTCCTGTTTGCCGTACGTAGAGTGCTGAAGGGCATTTTTGGCAAAAGATGGCATGAATCACATTGGCAGAAGAACAAATAAAACTGCCTTTAATGTTGTGTGTGGCATTGTTAGGTCCAGTAATACTGTTGCCAGAGTGGGGACAAATTATTCTGCCACTCACAATGGCAACACAGAGAAACCTGTTTCAATCTACCTGGACACACTATCCAAGACTTTAAAGTTGCCATTCTGGAACAGATAAATTACAAGACTTCTATGTAAATTGTATTAAATATGTAATTTGTATTATTTTATGGTTAGATTTATTGATTGTATTATGTTGCATTGTATGCCATATTTATGTTATGTTGTTTAAGATTGTAAGATTATATTGTGTGTCACCTATGTTGTTAGCCGCTCTGAGTCGCTTCAGCGACTAGAGCGGCATACGAATGTAAATATAATAATAATAATAATAATAATAATAATAATAATAATAATAATAATAATAATAATAATAATAATAATAATAATAATAATAATAATAATAATAATAATAAAGACAAGGATCCAGAGAGAGACAACAGAAATAAAATACATCTATTTGCTGGACACCCATCACAAAAGTTTGAATATTAGTCAAGAGTTCCTGGGACATTATCAAATCTGATGCGCAGATTGCTGTATGTTACTATGTATGGTGTATGTTATATGTTATTATATTACCTTCACAGAAATTTTTCAGTAAAATTCTCATTCACAACATAGGCTGTCTGACAGAACAAAGGATGAACTCACACCATTGTCAATAGATGCTGAAGATTAAACTCATTAGCAAATCTTCAATACCAAGTGTTTTTTCATCCTCCTACTATTTGCAATTGGAAAAAGGGGAAAATTTACCACTAATCCCAATAACAACTAGAGATCATCTGCCATTACCAGTTGTATAAAGCTATATTGATTTATATACTTATCTGTTATGCTAATCAATCACTCTGTACCTCTGTACCTACTGTGTGTAATTTGATGCCATGAAGCCTCAATCCCATGTCTGACTAAGCGGACTTGACGAAAGCTAACATCAAAATATAACAGTCTTCAAAGTTCTACAGCAGTTTTGTTTATGTTTTGTTTATTCTCTGATATGCTTACAAAACAGACTTGGCAGCGGCAGCTGCTACATGTTTCTGAGTATGCATTTTCCCAAAAGAAGAATGACAAACAGGAAAAATGTCATTGACATGAATTTGTTTATGGTGGATCTCAGCTTGCCATGAAGTGATCCACACACTGTGATTACGGAGCCATCTCCTGCAGCAAGTATGACATGAGGATTTAATATGGGGACTGCAATGGACTGCTGCAGCCTTGAGGATATTAACACAGTGTGCCTTCACAGCCAGTCCATCTGGCACAGCCTCTTCCACCTCCATGACCATTGAGAATGAGAATCAGAATAGTGAAATGGTTCCTCCTCCACTAATTTTGCCGTTGGGCTCAATATGATGGTTTCCAGTGGCATTTCCTCCATCAAGGGGGCCATCACTCCACCTAAAGGGGCTCATCCGCTTGCAGCCGTTGGCCCCTTTAAGGAGTCAGCCACCCAACACTCAGTGTTGAGTCACTGGCTGTACATTCTGCTCCATTACCGTAGCAGGATGTCTGGCCAACACAGACTAACATGGCTACTATTCAAAAAAAATTACCTATTCACCAATGTTCTATACACTAAAGGTTAAAGGTAAAAGGATTCCCTTGCTCGAAAACCTGTCGTATCCGACTCTAGGGGTCAGTGCTCATCTCTGTTTCTAAGCCGAAGAGCCAGCGCTGTCTGCTTCTGCAGACGTTTCCATGGTCATGTGGCAGGCATGACTAGACACCGGAGTGCATGGAATGCTGGTACCTTCCCAACGAAGTGGTCCCTATTTATCTACTTGCAATTTTTTGGTTTCGAACTGCTAGGTTGGCAGGAGCTGGGACAGAGACGGGAGCTCATTCCGTCCTGCAGTGCTCGGGAATCGAACTGCTGACCTTCTGCCTCCCAGTCAGCGTCTTAGTGACTATTCACTATTCTAGCATTATATCACATTTTAGTGAAACCCTAATAGTAAGGACCCACACTTGTTCCTCATGCTACATGCTTTCAGAATTCACACTGAGTGCAAAACTCCTCTTTCATTACTCTTTCAATGCTTCAGGAAATCTATGATGTCTGTTGCTCCTCCCATTTTTAAAAGGAAATTCAGCTGATCCAGAAGGAGAAACAAGAATGGGGTGATGCAGATAAAATATGACTTGATTCTTAAGGATTTTGTCCACAAGGGCTAAGGATGCTGATCTCACTTTGACATCTGTGATGTTTGTGAATTCTACAAAATAATTAACTTGCACTCATTACTGTTGGAAAAGTAAGGCACAGGAGTAGACTAGAAATGGAAATCTTTCCTTATAGGTTTGTCTGAAGGACCCAGCTCCAGACATTGCCCTAGCATAGCTAATCGGCTCCAGGGAAAGATCCTAGCTGCTGCTGAAGTGGCAAAAACAGTCCAATGTTCTTCTGATCTATAAGGAAAGAAAATGTTGCCTGACTGATGTGTGTGGGAGGGGTCATAAACTATTTTTTCTACTACCTCCATAAAATGCTAATATTGCTGCTATTGTTGTTCTTGTGAAGATTAATACTACTGCTGATTTGACTTGGATAGGGGGATGAACTAATACTAGATGATTCTTGTGCCAATATTTAGGCATAAGGGGAAAAAAATCAAAAGCAGTAATTAAATCAAATTAGAAGTTCTTTTGTACCTCAGATTCACAGTTAAGCGCATTGTGTAAAAAGGCTGGTAATACAGTAGTGTCCAATGCCACTGCCTTTAGACATTTGTTCTTAAATAGTCATTAAACAACCTCTAGAAGAAATTCATCAGTAGATGCCCTCAGGTGAAGGAGAAAGAACACTGGGAGAGGATGAAGGAGAGTCTAATATTTTAGTATGTATGAATTAAACAGAGCATATTATGTTAATTTCTATAGTCAGCCTAGTAAATTAATTTTCACAGTGATTCTTTTGGTTGTGTAACAATCATTTTATGAAACATTAATATTTTTATGTAGTGTACATTTCTTTTCCATGTCATTAATTTTTTAGTGATTCTTGACCATTCATTCTGTAACACACATACATAAAAGAAGGACGAGAGAGAGAGAGAGAGAGAGAGAGAGAGATTTTACTATCCCTAGTACTAAAATGATTGTGGATCTGTTCATTGCAAGTTCAGTAGATGCTTTGTGATAGGGAGGCATGTTTTTCTAAACCTTCGTGTTTCCTTTTCACTGAGGAACAAAAAACATACATACATTTGTTGCTTGAAAAGCAGGCTAGAGAGTAACAGGCAGCTTTTCAGGGCTGCTCATGCTGGAGATGGCTGCTGAGAGCTGTCAGCTTCAAGGAACCTTCAGAAAGATATTCAGCATTACTAAAAAAAAAAGACAAAAGCTATGGGATTCCAAGGGCTCTTTCAGAGTTGCTTTCAGAAGCCAAGCAAAGTTTGAACGGGCGGGCTGAGAATTTCCTCTAGTGCAAGGATTGTGAGGAACTTTTACAGTTTGTATGTTTCTTCTTAAATTCAGGGGGAAGAATGTACAATTAGGAAAACTGAAAAGTGAGGGAAGCAAAGCCCACAAATCCTCTCATCCAGGCAGGGAGCTTTAAGGGCCCAGAACTTACAACTGGGGCTTAGAATCCTTTTGTATATCGAGCCATGCCTGTAGTGCTGAGCCACAATTTCCACTTTCCCCTTCCATCCCTGGCAAGCTCCTCATTTGCAAATGCTAACTTCATGATGGCTAATACTTTTGCCATCCTGGCATTAGCTGCATTTATTGCCTTTAGTGCAGGTGGCTGACAGTTTTATTTGGTATATCTTTAATAAAGATAGCACTGGCTCTTCGGCTTTGAAACAGAGATGAGCACTGAACCCTAGAGTCTGATATGACTGGCTTTTGAGCAAGGGAAACCTTTACTTTCACATTCACAACTTTCTTCTTGAACTCAGCAATTTGAAATCTAAATGCTAAAGATATGGGATTACGTATAACAGATTGTGGCTCAGATCACAACCTACTGATTGCAAAATTCAGGCTTAGACTAAAGAAAATAGGAAAAACAATTAGGCCAGAAAGATATGACATAGAAAACATTCCTTGGGAATACACAGTGGAGGTGTGGAACAGATTTAATGGCTTGGACCAGATAGACAGAGTGCCAGAAGAATTATGGACAGAGATGCGGGACATCATGCAGGAGGCAGCAAGAAAAACCATACCAAAAGAAAAGAAGCGTAAGAAAGCTAAGTGGTTATCCGAGGAGGCTCTTAAAATAGCGGAGGACAGAAGGAATGCAAAATGCCAAGGAGAAAGGAAAAAATACAATCACTTGAATACAGAATTTCAAAGAAAAGCAAGGAGAGATAAGGAAACGTACCTGAACGAACAGTGCACAGAAATAGAGGAAAACAATATCAGGGGTAGGACTAGAGATCTTTTCAAAAAAATTGGGGAACTCAAGGGAACATTTAAAGCGAAAATGACCATGATAAAAGACAAAGATGGCAAGGAGTTAGCAGATGCAGAAGAGATTAAGAAAAGATGGAAAGAGTACACAGAGGAACTATACAAAAAGGACCTCAACACCCCTGATAATCACAATGATGAGAACATTGAACATGAGCCAGACATTCTAGAGAGTGAAGTCAGAAAGGCCCTAAAAAACACTGCAAACAACAAAGCCAGTGGAGTTGATGGTATCCAAGTTGAACTTTTCAAAGCACTACAAGATGATGGAATCAAATTATTGCATTCTATATGCCAGCAGATTTGGAAAACAAAACAATGGCCACAGGATTGGAAAAGATCTGTATACGTTCCACTCCCCAAAAAGGGTAATGCCAAAGAATGTTCAAATTATCGAACAATTGCGCTCATCCCTCACGCTAGCAAGGTGATGCTCAAGATAATACAGGATAGACTGCAACAGTATGTGGAGAGAGAATTACCAGAAGTGCAGGCGGGTTTCAGAAGAGGCAGGGGGACTAGAGATCACATCGCCAACATAAGATGGATCATGGAAAAAACAAAGGAATATCAGAAACAAGTCTACTTCTGTTTCATTGATTACACGAAGGCTTTTGATTGTGTCGACCACAACAAAATGTGGCAAATAATTAAGGAAATGGGAATACCAGAACACCTTATATGCCTCATGAGAAATCTGTACATGAATCAAGAAGCAACAGTTAGGACAGAAAATGGAATGACGGAGTGGTTTGGAATAGGAAAAGGAGTAAGACAAGGCTGCATTTTGTCACCATGCTTATTCAATTTATACACAGAGCACATAATGCGCAATGCAGGAATGGAGGAATCACAATTTGGGATCAAAATTGCTGGAAGAAACATCAACAATTTGAGATATGCAGATGATACCACCCTCATGGCAGAAAGTGAGGAGGACCTAAAGAAGCTCCTAATTAGGTTGAAAGAAGAAAGTGAAAAAGCTGGCTTGAGACTCAATATCAAGAAAACCAAGATAATGGCAACAGGCCCTATCAGTCCCTGGAAAATAGATGGGGAAGAAGTAGAAGCAGTGACAGATTTTACTTTCTTAGGATCTAAGCTCACTGCAGATGGTGATTGCAGCCATGAAATAAAAAGGCGACTGATTCTTGGGAGGCAAGCGATGAGAAACCTGGGGAGCATAGTGAAAAGTAGAGACATCACATTGAAAACAAAAATTCGCATAGTCAAGGCAATGGTATTCCCTGTTGCAATGTATGGTTGCGAGAGTTGGACCATTAGGAAAGCTGAACGGAGAAGAATAGACGCCTTTGAGATGTGGTGTTGGAGGAGAGTTTTGAGAGTCCCATGGACAGCGAGGAGAACAAATAGGTCAATCTTAGAAGAAATCATCCCTGACTGTTCCTTAGAAGGTCAAATAATAAAGATGAGGCTAAAGTACTTTGGACATCAAATGAGAAGAGAGGATTCACTTGAGAAAGCTTTGATGCTTGGAAGGGTCGAGGGCAAAAGAAGAAGGGGACGGCCCAAGATGAGATGGCTAGATGGTATCGTGGAGACAATGGGCACAGAGCTGAGCGAGTTGAGGGGGATGGTGGAGGACAGGAGTGCCTGGTGGTCAGTGGTCCATGGGGTCGCAGAGGGTCGGAATCGACTGTGCGACTGAACAACAACAAAAAGGGAAAAGGAAGATCTGTTAACCTGTAGTTAGAAATCAGCAGCCAGTCCTGGCCTGCCTTGCCCTTTGTGACCCAACCATTTGTTGAGGCAATTTCTGAGCATTTAGGATTATACACAGCCTGAGATGATTTAGTTTAGTCCTTTTCCATACACAAGCTGGGTGGGATGTGACTTATTTGGCCAATGTTCTTCTTTGTACTATAGAGATACAGCAGCATCAGTATTCCCATGTGACATAAGTAATATGTTAGTTAGGGGCTAACATTTTGCTGTTGGGCCCAACCGCAAAATAAGTGGAGGAGGAACCATTCTGATTCCCAATGGAGGCCATGCCAGATGGACTGGCTGTGAAGGCACACCTTGATAATATCCTTAAGGCTGTGGCAGTCCATTGCAGTCCTGGTGTTAAATCCTGCATGTCTCATTTCATATGTGCCACAGGAGATGGCTCCGAGATCATAGTGTGTGGGGTCACTTCATGGCAAGCTGGGATCTACCTTAAACAAATTCACACCAATGGCATTTTCCCCTGCATTCTCAGATGCAAGTTGCAGCTGATGAGGTACGGACTCCATAGAGCAGCTGGAACACAGAGAGTTACTGAGGTCCTCCAACTCACTCATTTTTAAGAAATAAGAATGAAACCTCCACAATAGATGGTTACCATCCTTATTATAAATGGCTAGTAAATGGAGCAGGAATACCGATTATCAGCATGCCAAGCAGAGTAACAGTGCAATTCAGAGTAACAGTGCAATTCAACACATGCTCACACAGAGATAAGCCTATGTTCAACAGGGCTTACTCCGCAGCAATAGTGGATAGTACTCGACCCTTTGTGTCTGTGAACCAGTTCTATCTGTATCACGAAATCAATATAACAGATTTATTATCATTGCAGTTAATTATTCTCCTTCCAGCATTGCACCAATAAAGACCTTGTGCTGCACTTTCCCATCCTGTCTTCCACTTTTGAGTAAAAAATAATAATTAAGAATTGACTACATCTGTTGCTGTATCATGGAACAGAAAATATACAGTAGATGAAGTGCTCCACATTTAAGCATGCTGTACAAATGTTAATTGTAGCAGTAACAGAAAGTTCATTTCCCCTTAATTCAGCCAATCAACCCTAATGATACAACAGAACCCATCTCAAAGCCAGGAAAGAAACCTATTGCTTTTCCACGCCATAAACTAAACAAAACAGAAGTCAGTTCAGGGGAGATTATCTCAGTTGTACGGAAAGTATCTATGAGTGTATTTATGCTCAGCAGTACTGCATTTTGAAAAGCAGCCTCCCATCACATCATTAGCCTTTGTCAGTCAGTCACATAAGTTCCAGTCCAAAGACAAAAGTGCAAGATCTAGTCCACATGTAATGGATGAAGGGAAGCAGTCTTTCTGCCAAAGGGACAGCTGTCAGCAGTTTTATCATTTTCTTTCATCCTTGTTTGAAGGCTGGATTATGTGTGCATAAGTAAGAGGCAGCATACCAAAGGGGAGGGGGAGTTTGACTGGAGCTATATTGCTCCAGATTTGGTTGCTGGCTTGCTGGCTTGTACACTTTTAATCTAAAGTACTTTAAGAATGTTTTAGTAAATCAGCCGCTGTACAAATAGGACAATATTTTAAAAACTAGTATAAAAACCACAGTCTAAACACAAAATATCAATGGCAGACAAAGTCCTGAGAAATGATAAAACCATAATTCTTCTGAATGGTATTGGCATGCCAAGAAATAAAATCACCTATGACTGGCACAGAATGGCATTTGGTGCCAGCTGAACTTCTCAGAGCTATGCATTGTTTAAATAGGGAGCTAGAATGGAAATAACCAGGCTTAGTTCTAAATCTTATAGGTTAGCAGAGACAAAGCAACTGAAGCTGTGAGAGAAGAAATAGTGCCTGAGCTCTAAATTGTGACTTCACTAAATTCAATTGATTATGAGTCTGATATTAAAATAAGTTTCTCAGGATCGAATCTCTTATCTATGGAAAATTCAAGCAGCATTTACATAAAGTTTTTCCACATGTCAAACCTCAGTATATCCTCTAATTACATCAAACAAATTAACCCTTTATATTCCATTTTAATTAGTGGATTTAATTAGTAAACCGAATCGATTTTCCCATAAGTAAATTAGAAAATTCACACTGCAGTCTATAAAGCTGTTACATTTTTGCAAAGAGACCAAGGTAAATGTTGGTGAAAGGCATTTAAAAGTGGAGAGTGCATTCAGAATGAAGAATGACACAGATGGACTTGCTCTCCTAATGGAAGCATCTTAATACACATTTTAAATATTTTTAATAAGGAATATGTGGCATGGAATGGAATAGAATTTCTTCTTTATATAAAATAATGCTGTATGCTCAAGAGAGGCAATATCATGTTCTGTTTATATATTCAGCCTGAAAGTTAGTTCTTTATTGGGTTTGGTCCACACACACACTTTAAAAAAAATCTTGTTCAGGTTCTGTGTAAAAAAAATTGTGAAAATGCAAATAAAAAGCATAATTTTAGCACAGTTAAAAAAGCAAAAAAAAGTTAAATAAATGCACCAACTTCCTCGCAAATCACGGCAATCCCAATGTATATCTTTCGTGTGCAAATACAAAGAGATATTTGTCCTCAACATAAGCTGTTGTTCATGATAAAGTCAGTGAAGACAAACTTCTCATTGCTGTGATCTTAGGTTTAATGCTACAGTCTGCTGCACACTTGCACACGAATCCCAGTGAAATCTGTATATATCAACTGTATGGTGCAACTATAATATGAAATACTAACAAAATCAATTATGATTTTGGCCCCACCATATTTAATGTTTGGAGCATCAGCTTCATCCAGCTTAGTCCATTTCCCTTCCTCCCCTCTCAAAGATCAACAAAATGAAAAGTCCAAATGCTAGAAAAGAAGCTTAATATGTTATGTCAGGGTCTGCTATTTCTGAAACTTGGTGGTTACATATATTTTTCACATATATACATTCACACATATGCACACACAAATGAAACATCTGCTGGCCTTAGTCTTTTCTTGCAGCGTTGTTTTTGATCGAAACTTTGTGGATGTTTGTGATACTGCTGAGAGCCTATTGGCAGATGAGCATCTCTCGCTGTAGTCTCCATCATTATTTGCCTGTCTTGTCTATTAACGAGCACTATCATCCCATCGTAGGATGACAGCTGCAACACGTACTCAGGCGCAATAAACAGCTAAATGAGGCGCACAGCAATTTCACTTGTCACCAGAGCCCTCGGCACGACTGGCTGCACAGCTTGATGCATAAATTCATGAGGCTGTTGCATATGATGGAGTATGCCTGGCTGAAAGAGGTGATGGATAGCAGGGCAGCTAAAAATGGCCATCACCTTGACTGTGTCAGGACATTTTTTAAAGCTACCCCCATCAGCTCTCAGGCATTGTTACTTGTACACTGTCCCCAAGCTAAATGCTTCCTTGGAGACTGATCAGTGACTTTCCCTTAAAATAGAAGCCTTCTTTCTCAAAGAAAAGGCAGAGTCAAAGTTTCTTCTCTTTGTAAATGGAGCCCACTTGATCCGTAACATATTAAGATTTTCACTTAGGATGATGAAACATTTATTTGGTGTATTTTCCCTCTCCCTACGAATTTTGCAAAGGGTTCCAGGATAATCACAATTCAATGTATATCTCGGGTGTGTAAATGCAATCTCAATGAACAACTGGCTTTAAAAACACCCGGTCTCGTGAAGAGCACATACAGAAATCAAAACGAAAGGAGGTATTGAATATGAAATATTGCTGTAGTGTACTTTCAAATGTTGACATAATAGCATTCTCTGGTGTTGTAATATCATGAGACTCTAAAGAAGTGAAAAGCTCTTACAGTTTTTAAGAGGTTTTGATTTGAGATGGATTTTGAATAGGGAAGTCTATTATTTAATTCTAATACAAAAAGAGTCATGCTGAGGCAAAGGGGAAACACTTTGATATAACAGCAACAATATAAAGATAGTTACAATTTCATTTCATTTATTATCACACTGTTTCTCATGATCTATGTAAAGGCATTTGTAAAAGCAATAGGAAATAAAATAAAAGAACATCTTAAAATATGCTTTAGCCCTTTATTGGTTTAACTGTACAGCCTTTGATACTGTAATCTTATTAGCCATGAGATCTTCAGATGGGCCTCAATCTCAGCTATGAGTTATAATTTGTTTGGGTATTTTGTGTGTGTGTGTGTAGTTGTGTTAAGAATTTGTCATGATTTGAAAATTTACCAAAATTTGCACATTTTGCAAATGAAAAGAACTTGAAATTTAACCCCCACCCCGGTAAAAAGTATGTGAGGAGAAACCCACACAAGCAAGCTCATCCATCCAGTCCCAAACTGTGATAGCTTAATTCCAAAAAATCTGAGTTTGAACTACTGAATGCAGGTATCTCATGTTACCACTTAATTATAACCTGAAACCTTTATTTTCAATCCAGTTTCACATTTTAACACATAGTTGACAAACAGGTGCAACATGGTTCAGTGCACCTACTGAATTGGGTGGGTATAAATGGAGGAGAGTTTCATTTCAGTTTGTTTTTGAGGAAGTTACAGCATTCCCAAATCACACTTATGGGATGAAAATAACTTGAGGTTTAATGAGAGATTTTCTCATTCCTACTTTGTTCCTGCTTCACCAGATCCTGCTATGTAACTTAGAATATAAGTATCTGTACACACCAAATATTGCATAAACTTCATCTGAAACCACCAAATTACTGAATCAAATGCTTTTCAAATAACCAAGGACAGATTTCTAGAGTTGCCATTGGATTTCCCGCATTCTGTCTTTCCTTTGTAATCTCCTTACTCTACCCGCTTGGGGCCCAACTATACTGAGACTGACTGCAGGAAGGTAGCTCATGTGTATATTTTGATTTCAGTGGCTGAAATCCAGTAATAAATTGCAGCTAGGATAGATCCAATGAATCGATGAAACTTACAGAGACATTAACTTACCAAATCCTCAATTGGCCTACTTAGTTGCAGTTTACTACTGGATTTCAGCCTATAAATATCAGCAATGTTGAGAAGCTGCAGATGTTTTAGGTTATTGAGCTGAACCAGCTAAGAAGGACAGATGTAACTCTTTCTCTGCTTATGAGATTCTGATCAGAGAATTATGTCTCCAGGGATTCTATTTGCATTTTATGGGTGACAATGTTTTCATTGTCCTCATATAGATCATGTAGAGATCCAGTTTGGGATTGGGTTGTTGTTGTTTTTTGGTTTGGGGGGGGTATGTGTGTGTGTGTGTGTGTATTTTGAAATTGTTGACTTAATATAGGCTAATTTCTTGAATTTCATTTGGTATCCCAATAACCTGTTTGCCTTCTGATTTTATTCACTCTGAGATTAGTACCTATACACTTTTTCTCCCTACCTAGCAGAACAACTAATATCTTTGTACATACTACAAATATCTGGTTTTTTTAAGAGGAGGCTTTCAAAATGGACGTCAAATACTTTAAGTATGAATATGTGTAAGAGATATTCAATTCAGAGATATTCAGTTTTTGCAACTGTTGACTAGTCACTGAGAATTCCCATCTCTGTTCCTTAATTAAAGCCTGCTACACATATGGCAACAACAGAGAAAGAAGGTGTGGTCTGCATCTTCTTTTAGTCAAATGGCTCACTTATTTCATTGTCTCTGGATTGCAATGACTCTGGATGTACATGGGTGGCCATGCAACCTGCCATGCAACTTGCCATTGCAGGTATTTCAGTCATAAGCGGAACAAGCAAAGCCAGCTCCAAAAAGATCAAAAACCCTCCAGTGTAGGTTTTCAGGAAGGGAAGGAGATGAAGAAAGTGCTGCTGTACTACACTTTTGTGTTGTTGGATCTGTGACTATTAGTTTTTCTCCTTCCATTCATCACCTTGATCCATATTTCCCCATATTTTCTAAGTATAGAGTATTCAAAAGTGGTTTGCCACTCTCTTCTTCTGAGGGCACGCAAGAACTATGTAGCTTGGCCAAGGCCACATAGGATGGCTCTTCTCAAGAGGAGTGTCAATGAGGAATTCAACTCCTAACCCCTGGCTCTAAAACCAGATGCTCTTACTCAGTGATCTATACAGCCAGCTGACTGAGAGGCACCCAAATCCTGTAATTAACACTACTGAGGTTCTTTACAAATATCATACTGTAATCCTGCTCCCATTGGGCTGCTGGGGAAACGGGCAGGGGGAACTCTGTGCTGGGGAAAGGGAGGAAACTCTCCCATTGGGCTGCTGGACACAGGGGCAGGGCAAACTCTGTGCTGGGGGTGGGAGAAAGTGCTCCCATTGGGCTGCTGGGCAGAAGGGTGGAACAAACTCTGTGCTAGGGTGACCACACAGGTGCCCACAGAGAGGGCTCCAAGTGCCACCTCTGGCATGTGTGCCACAGGTTCGCCACCACTGGTATAGCCAGTAGACTCAGGAATGATGGAACAAGTAATCTAGAATACATGTAAAGCACCAGCCTAAGGATTATACCCAGGCAGTGTTTATCAACAATTTATTTTTGAGGCTATGTTAAATTTCATTTGTGTACAAGGATTTAAAAGTTTAACCCATTGCGAAGTGAAAGCAGATTTTCTGTCTCCACACGTGCAGCATTTGCTATCTTGGGGACATGCATTATGCACCGTCCGTCTATGTTGCTGCAAGTCACCTAAGGAAGACAAATATAAAGGCAACAAAATCAATGAGGCAGTTTCCTGCAAAGCTTTATGCATTAATCTCTATCACACCGAGAATTACACAATGCTATAAGGAAAGGAAGTCACTTGTTCACTAATAAAAGAGAAAACCCCTGGTAATAAGCAATTAATAAAGTTGTCATGATTAGTTATGCAACTATGAATCAATGTTTACAATAAAAATTAGCACATTCATTGGTTTTTTAAACACCTATCCTTCAATCATGTTACGTAGAAAGTTACTCTTTAAAAAATTTCACGATTAAGACTGTAACTTTTTGTATCTTTTTTTATGCAACATTTGAAGAAAAGAAATTTTTCTAATGACCTCTTGAACCATTTTTTCCTTATTATTTACTGCATTTCTTTCTTTCCCCTCACAAAGGGTTCAGTTTAATAATGAGAAGGGGACTGTCTTTCCTTTGCTTTATTCTATCATATATCAAGACCATGTGTGGGTGGGGTGGGGGTAGGTGATCTTTGCTGAGAGGTAGTTTAAGACCTTTCTCTTTCATCATACAAAGGGTTTCTCATCCCTGTAGAGCAGGAGTTCTCAACCTTTTCAAGCCAAGGGCCAGGTCACACTCCCTCAGACAGCTTCAGGGGCTGGATGGCCATTTTGCCCTGGGTGTCACACATGGCACTTCCAGGTGTGGTGGAGGCAGTGTGGGGCCCACATGAAGTGGTGTTGTGGGCCACATCCAGCCCCCAGGCCATCAGTTGAGAACCCCTGTTGTAGAGAGATGAAACATGTTAGGGTAACAAACACCTAATCCTAACCTCATTCATTCTTCCCCATGAAATCTGACAAAGGGCCACCAGTCATCCTTGTACTCTGGCTTTCCATCCATGTCTCATTAGGCTTTTGTGGTAATCAAATTCTGACATAGAGACAGTGGAGGCTAGTCCATATTCCAGGGCTCATGATATTATCTGTGCATTTCCAGATCTCCATTTAAAAAATAATAATAATCCTATGAACAGGGAGAAGAAAATAGTTCTGAGCAAGGGAGCCATGCATCCTCCTCTTCATCTTCTTTTTCCTCTAGGAAAAAAAGACAAAATGTCTATGCAAACAGCAACACAAGTCTTTCTCTTCACCTAGAGGCACCAAGAAATGGCTGGTGGGGTGGCTACAAGAGGATATTTTCCTTGCAGTGGTGTGCCTCTGTAGATGAGCATTCAGGAGAGATCCTATGCTTTATTTGGGGGAGGGGGACCATCACAGGCACTCTCCTTCTCCTTTGATTCTAGCAGCAAAATCTATTGCATTTCTTTTGATTTTTCTTTCTGTTATTAATTCAATTTGCTGGCCATTTTTTTAACCCCATGAATGCCACATGGAAAACAAAGTATCCATTGTGGTGTTGCTCTGCCCCTTTTCTCTCATACAAAGAATACTATGAGGATAGCATCTGGTGCTGCTGGCAGTTAAGGCTTCTCTATTCAAGAACACACTGACTGAGAGCCATCTGCCATACAGAAGAGGAATTACAATTAAAGGCAATGAAGAGTAGGCGGCTCCCTTAATCTGACCTCAAAAAGATAATCTGGTAGTCTGATGAGTGGACTGGCTGACAATGAGTGGTGATGAAGGTGAGCCAGTTCACCATCTCTCATAATGGGCCAGCCTCCACAGTCTATAGGTCAGAATTTACCACAAATGTCTGATGAAACATTTCTGGAGAGCCATGGTACAGGAACTGCTTAGTGGCTCTTGGTCTGATTTTGTGTAGGCAAACGGGGTTGGAGTTAAGAGTGGCAGAAATTCAGAGAGGGAGAGAAAAACTGACCCTGCAATTCTATAAGCCCTGCCTTCTTCTTTCACTGTTTCTGCTCATCAACTGGAAAAGAACATTAACAAAAGGGAACCATGTTAATTCCCACAAGAGAGCCTCTTAAGCATAAAAGTTAAACCATTGCTCAGGGAGCTGCACTGGTTGCCAGTATGCCTCCGGGTGCAATTCAAGGTGCTGATTATTACCTTTAAAGCCCTATATGGTAGTGGGCCAGGATACCTAACAGACCGCATCACCCTAAGAACATCTGTCCATCCCACCAGAGTGGAGCGGAGAGGCTCTCTGGTTGTACCATCTGCTAGAGAGGCGCACCTCTCTAGCACTAGGAGGAGGGCCTTCTCTGTGTCCGCCCCGGCCCTATGGAACCTTCTGCCAATTGAGCTACATCTACAGTCAGAGCTGCTGCCCTTTAGGAAGAGGGTTAAGACCTGGCTGGCGCAATAGGTATGGGGTTTGGGTCAGACAGTTGCATTGGCTTGTTGGCTCATCTGACCCCTCCCTCTCTCAACGTATGAATTTTTTAATCTTTTAACTTTGCTTAGTTTTAATCTCTTTTAATATTAATTTTAGACAGGATTTTATATTGTGTTTTATGTCTCTTTTGAAACTTTGTTAGCCGCCCTGGGTCTCTTTGAGGAGGGCAGCATATAAGTCTGATTAAATAAATAAATAAATAAATAAATAAAAGCTTCAAGTTAACAAAAGAGAGGGGCACAAAAGTTCTTTTTTTCATGCCTCCCCCCCTTTTTTTAATCCTTTCTTTCTCTTCTTTTCTGTTGACCTACCCAGGAAATTTTGACTCTTGGCAGCCAGTGAAAACATCCAAGAAAGGGAGAACAGTAATTTGAAAGTGTAAAAGGGCCTGGATTGGTTGGAGTCCACAAGGAGTGCTTTTTCTTTGTTTCAGGTAACCCTCCATCTTTTATTGCTTGGCTGCTTGTTTGCCTGGCTGCTTCTAGGATTAATCCTTTTCCCCTTGATTCCCTTAAATCAAGGAGTGCTATCATTTATTTATTTGATCAAAATTTTATGTCAGCCTCCTCACAAGGACTCAGAGTGGCTAACAGACTTTAAAAACACTTAAAACACAATAAAAAACAGTATAAAAATCAAGATTAAAAATTACAGAGATTAAAAGAGGTTAAAAAGATTTTTTTTAAAAAAAGCACAGAGAGAGAGGGAGGGAGGGGTCAGATGAGCCAACAGACTGAAGCAACCATCTGGCCCATACTCCTCTGAATGGTAACCAAGGGCAGCCCCATGTAGAGCACATTACAATAATCAAGTCTGGAGGTGACCAAAGTGTGTGTGATCATAAGCAAGGAGTCCCGATCGAGGAGTGGGCATAACTGACGTATTACACGAAGTTGTGCAAAAGCCCTCCTGGCCACGACTCCCACCTGCTCTTTGAGCAGTAGTCTTGAGTCCAAGAGGACCCCCAGATTACACACCGGGTCTGTTTGGGGCAAAACTGCTCCATCCTATAATGCCTCTTTAGGATTATTTTTTGGCTATCCCTCCTTCCCCACTTCTTTGGGCATTTAAAATTAAGGACAATGTGGCTCAAATGGTTAAGATGCTGAACTTGCTGTCTGGAAGGTCAGAGTTTGATTCCTGGGTACTGCATGATGGAGTGAGCTCCTATCTCTATCCCAGCTCCTGCTAATCTAGCAGTTCAAAAGCAAGAATTTGTAAGTAGATAAATAGGGACCATTTCGGTGGGAAGGTAAACAACATTCTGTCCACTCCGATATTGAGGTATGCCTGCCACATGTCCACGGAAACATCTGCAGACACAGGCAGCACTGGCTCTTTGGCTATAAACAGAGATGAGGACTGAACTCTAGAGTTGGATATGACTGGCTTTCGAGGAAGGGTGACCTTTTCCTTTACCTATAAATATTTTAAATTAAAAAATAATTCATCAATTTATTTTATTTTTCCCTCTGCTTTTTTCCCCTTTGCACAGCTATCAGGAAGAAAGTCTAACCGAACTGGAAGGAACCTACTTTGTCACTCATTCAAATGTTTCAATTTCCTACCTTGCCTTAGTTTATTTTTCTTGTCTGGATATAGCAGAAGATTTTCCCCAGTTGTGGGGATTGCCGTGATTCTATCTCCAGCTAGCATAGTTAATTTCATAGGGTGGGGAAAGGCAAGGTGAAATGGGAATGGGTAAGTGGAATAGGTATGACAGTTCAGTTTCCTGTGAAGTGTTGGTTGCTTCCATTTCCAGCACTGAAATCAAAGAAGCAAAGGCTTCATCATCTTCTGGTCTTGGCAGCTCTACTCTTAAACAAGTATTACCTCTCTCACTGCAGAGGGGCACTCATCCTTTTATTTAAGTAAAAGCTTCAGAAAGTATTCTGAATTCCTTCAGGTATTTCTGTGACCATTGGTGGGCACTATCAAAAGGCCACCTATGATAGTCACAGCTATATTATCATTTCTCTATCTGAATTTGAGAGGTGGAATAAAGAAGTACTGCACATACTGTACTTTAAGGCTGGGTCTTGTTATAGTTTATCCAGAGTACAGGTTTTTTTGTGTGGCCTATTTATGCTCATGTTTTAAATATAATGTGAAAACATACATGATTTCAATGTGTTTTAAAATGTCTGATTTTAAAAATAATTAAATAATACATGCCCACCCTTTCTCACTCATGTGTTATCTATTCCAGTGCTGCCAGATTTCTTATTTCTCACTTCTGAGACTCCTTTCAAACATTTGGGCCCCTGTTGTAGACTGAGAGTGTGGAAGAAGGTATACATTTTATTACTGCCATGTTTGCAAAGTAGGAAGAACACGTGGCACAATAGGCAGGTTGCAGATATACTGTACTATGAAATGTATGTGCAGTGAGAACAGAGGAGAGCTTCTCTGGACTCCAGTTCCTAGTATTCGTCTAGTCAGAGTTATCATGCTGGCTGGGTAATTCTAGGAGTGCTAGCCCCCAAAAGTAACTTTTTCTACAATCTGGTGAAGAATCTCTCCCAATATTGCTGTCACCCTATTCATAATAGAACATGCAGACTAAACCTTGATCATCTGAGAAGGAGTAGCTTGATTTAAAGATTTTGGCCTGGAAGACAGCTGCTTTTGCGGTACCATGGTTGCTGTCTGTCCACTAGCCACTCCCATAACAACATCTCACAGATCATGCTACACCACCATATCTCTGCAGATTGTGCCACAAAGGGAATTATGTTCAGATTATGAAGTCTTACCTGTGCCAATGTCCAGTTATTTTGTCTATAATGTGTGGAAGACTGCAGCCTTAAGAAATGACTGTTCTTTTCCTAACACTGTTTGTGTATCATATATTTCAAGAAGTGTCCTTGGTCTGTGTCCTAAATCAACTCTTCAATCCCCTCCCCCCAATCACCAAGAGATCAAGCCTAGGAGCCATACTCTACTCTCAGTTACATGTTCACCTGTGTAAACTGACAGCAGCATATGCCCTTGGGACTTTAAACTTGATCTAGTATTTGATGGGCAGTCACGACATCTATCTGAAACTGGAGTGATGTGCTGCTGTCAACCTGTGAATCACAGAAAATGCCACAATGCTTTGGAATGAGGGGGGGGGAAGGAGCACAGAAATATCTCTTGAAATCTTGCTTATGTTTCCTGTCTGGCTGGAACTTCAACAAATAGAAGGATAAGTTCAGTAAAGAAGTAAGACAGCTTGGACCTATTCTATTTACTTCTGGAAGCAAAGTGTCCATGGCTGGAGTGGGATTTTATGGTTAGCTAACAGGGCAGAACAGCACGACTCCATCCCAATTAACAGACAACCCTACCAGATGCAACACAAAGGAGTCGGAAGATATCTGGTTTCTTCACATTCTTTTCACAAACAGCCTTTATGGGATCAAAGTGCACACGGAGGCCCAACAAGACAAATGGTTGTATCTGTACTTGTATGTCTGAGAGGATGTGCCACAACTGCTTAGCATGGGTGGACAGAAGCCAAATATGTCATCAAAATGGGCTTCTAGGCCAATAGGATGAGCTGTACAAGTGAAGGAAAGACTCAACTCTGTGTAAGCCAAGTACTGTCAGTAAACGGAGAAAAGAGGAAGCACAGAAAGGGCAAATAGCAGTTAAGGAAGGAAGGAGGAATAAATGGTGAAAGGCAAGCCTCCCATTTGGAAGGGGAACACCTATTTCTCTTCACCTGTGCTACCCACAAGGCCATGTTATGATGAATGGGATAATGAAGGATAGCCAGAAATGGAATAGAACTCCTTGTCTTCTCTCCCTTTCATTTGAATTCTTTTTTTTTAAAAAAAATCATAAATTCCACAGATTTTTTCATGTGAAGAGAACCTTTCAAGTGTCTCAAATTTCAAATGAAAATATAGCAGATCAATACATAAGTTCCATATGCCTATACACAAGGAGAAAAGAGAGGCCCTTTTAGGATAAGCCGGTATTACTATTCCTGGTTTCAGCTAGGATTTTGATCTTGTTTTGTGAAAAGAAATAAAGAGAAGGCTTCCTGCCCTTCATGTGCATCTTTCACTGTCCACTGTTGGAAGGGAAACAGAAGAAAAGGTGGACGTTTTGCCTGACCCAACAAGACCTTTATCATGTTTTTGGAAAGTTGGAGTATTGTTGAAAGCATCTGTTCAATGGAAAGACATGTCCCTGCCAGATTTCAGATTTTTTTTAACTCAACACATTGCTGTCCACTTATATGCTTCTGAAAACAGACCAGGTCTTGAAAAAAGTAAGCAGACTTTCATTCAGGCCATTTTCCATTCACAATACCAGAACTTCTGTATGTGTCTCCAGGGTGGCTGAGTCTGTTTACATTCCTTGCCTGCCTGCCTCAACCATGATAGAAGAATCCAGAAGGGCCTTGAGTATTTGTCCCATTGAGATGAACAAAACAAAGCCTTGTGGGGTAACTGGTGGATGAAATAGGTTCATGAGCAATGGGAGCCCAAGTCAGTGCTGCAGGCAGGAAAAGCAGAGAGTGTAAAATAAATATAGCTAAAGAGGAGGGAAATGCATTTACTTGCTTTGCTCTAAGCATTGTACTGTTCAGTGAAGCAATGAAGGTAACCTTGAAACTTGTGAGTGTAGCAACTTCCTCACTAAAAAGGAGGCTTTTGACCCAGCAAGAGAGAACTGAGAATCTAAGTGCATCAGATCACTAAACAGGCAGTAAGGACAATACAGGGGTACACAATGCTGGAACAACATTGTGCAAAGGTTAACCTTCACCATAGCATTGAGACCAACAAGTATATGGCACATAACAAACATTTTCTTTGCTAAGAAAGTTCATAAATAAAAGCATTCAGAGAAGGGTCAAGCTTGTACATGAATATGATCCCCCCCCCCAGTCATCCTTTCTTCACCCACACAATCTGAAAATTAATCCAATACAATCAAACTTTTATATTTTCCAGACTTTTCAGTCTTTCTAAATTTCATACTAGATAAGAAGGTGACTGTCCTTTGTTCTGTCTTATGAAATGGGAATCATCACCCCAAGATTTTTTTAAAAAGATGACTAGAGAGTGTGGATATGGAGAGCATAGTAGGAAAACACAAAGTAAAAGCATTGTTGATCACAATATGGCAGAGGCCCAGTGATGACCCTACCATTATACAGACTGAGGCAGCTCTTTCAGGTGACAGATGAGGAGGGGAACAGAGCAGATACAGGTGGTTAAAGTGAGCTAGAAAACTCTTCTCATATATAACAGAGAGAATGCGGTTCTATTGCTACTGTAGAACTCTGGTTTTGCAGCTAGTCCTTCTTCCCTTTTTGTAACATAAAAAGAGAGAAATATGATTTTGATCTTTTTTTAAAGCAACAAAATGTCTTGGACAGACCTTTCAGGTTTCCTCTTCTGATACATCTTGTAAACAGCCTGAAATAAGCCCTCTTGGTGAGTCTGGGAATGACTAGAACAGGGGATCTCAACCTATGACCTACAGGCCGGATGTTGCCTGTGACACCATTTCATGTGCCCCCCCCCACCTCTGCCACACCCAGAAATGCCATGTGTGGAAGGCAGGGGAAATGGCCATCCTGCCCCCAATGCTATCTGAGGGAGCATGACCTGACCCTCAGCTTGAAAAGGTTGAGAACCCCTGGACTAGAATGTTTGTTCTGTGTAAGCCAGATTAAAGAAACATTCCTAACAGACCAGTGTGGAAAACTAGATCCCAGTCATGAACAATTAGGTGTACCAGCCCAGAGACAGAAACTTGGCCTTCAGTAAGGATTGGAATCAATTATGATGATCTAAGCCTCCATGTGGGCTATTGAGACAGATAGAACCATAGCTTGCTTCCTCACCTTATTAAAAACCAGTTCAAGCAGCAGAAAAAGTCTGCACTTCATGGATCAAAGGGTTCATGGCTTCTATAACGTTGAGGACTACATCTTGTGGTGGCAGGGGGCCTGTGACCTGCCACATACATGTACAAGTCCATGTGCATGCTCCTCACACAAAGAAAGGAACACACATTATTAGTGCTGAGGTGCAAATAATTTTCTGAAGTTTAGCTCAAAGGTTTACAGCTACTCTCTGTGTTCAAAACAAGCTTTTATGAGAGCAGCCAATATAGCTACGATGCTCAGGAGAAACCATGTGACAATGTTTGAGAGATAAGTTCAGCTAAGCTGTTCTGCCTGTAAGCTTTCCAAAAGGCCTGTTTCTTCCCTGAAAACAACAAATGTGAATAGCATTGCATTGCAATTGGAAACTGTATTTGTCACAGAATATTTTAACATCCTGTTATGTCAACTTAAGTGAAGAATATAACCATGGGGAACACTTTGGACTTGAACAAATAGGAGTAAGGGTTAAAGTTGCTAGAATCAGATTCATCTCTCTCTCTCTCTCTTTGCTTTTGATTTCCTGATTGCTCCACACATTTATAGCTGCTGGTTTGTACTGCTGACAAATGTCACAGGCACCACAAATCTCCCAGAATAAAATAGCTTGAGAACCAGGGCAATGAGTAGCAGTTGTATGTTGTGTGACTGCAAATAATATTTATCAGTGCAGAAGGAAAAATGAAAGTTGCTCACTAGACTCTACATAAAGTGTAAGGTCACTGAACTATCTATTGTTCAGAAATTATTTTTAAAAATATATTTTACTGTACTTTGTTGGGGGTTGTTGCTAAAAGTATGACACAGGACAGAAAAGCAGAGGAAAAGTGGCAAAGGTGGAGATGCAAAATTGGGTCAACTGAGAAAATTCTAAGGTTTTTTTCTTCCTGTTTCCTGTAGTAGAGATGCATAACATGTTGTACAACTAGGGAGCTGTTCTGATTTCTGTTATCCGACATTTCATATTCTTCACTGCATTGTAGAATATCATCATGTCCTAAAGGCACCTGCCCTCTGAGAATCGACTCTGTTTTGCCTGTGCTATTATTACAGGCCTAGTGTCTCTGATACGTGATTGAGGCCTCACTCATAAATAAGATGCACTATAAATTTAAGTCCCTGCCTTGTTTAATCCCCCTTTGCCCACACAGCTAAGAAGCTGAACAGAATTTATTGCCTTGCGTATTCTCTCTGATTTATGCAGTCGTGAAGCTGCTGCATTTCTCTCTGTTTGACATTATTTTACATTTCATAATAAGTTTCTTCATCATATTATACCAGCCACCTGTGAAACTGTAATATTTTTTGCTTATTTCTTTTTATTTGCTTATTTATTTAGATATGCAGGATGCTCAGCCCAAGAAGCTGTGGGCAGGCAGCAACATAGTTATCATAAATTTTGAAATTAAATAGAAATCACAAGTTGTTAAAAACTGTGTCACTGTCACCTTTTCTACCCTTTCCTATCTTGTCCCTGTAATCCAGTCTCACTTCTCTGCCTGTCATGAAGGAAAACCCACCAACACATTCCAATAAATGTTCTCCACCTCAGGCAGAGGTGCATGTGTGAGTGGGTGCAGACACATGTATATGACATAGCAATCTTCTCATAATTTATCGCCAGTTTTAACTCTCATAGAAAGCCATTTTAGAACTTAGCAATTGGTATACCGATATTTGGGATATGGCACTTAATGAAAAACTTACATGGGAACTGAATATAAAAAGAGGCTTAATAAAACAAAATAGATTTTGGAACATTTGGAAACCTTTCTTGCAATATACATTGAGGGAAAATAAAGGGGATAAACCTGCACCAAATACAATGTATTTTTGGCAGAATGACTGAGTTGTAAAAGGGATGGCTGGCAGACCCATGGACCTTAGCGCACTTGGGTGATATATATATTATGTTTTTTTTAAAAAAAAAAGTTGTAATACCATGCTGAAGAGGATAATTGATATAAAATGTGAAAGTATACACTATATATGTATATAAACAGTATGGTTAAGATATTGATTGCATTGAAAATAATTGAATTAGTATGTTATTGCATTATGTTATATTGGCTTGTATTTTCTTTTTATTTTCAGTATTGTAAAGATGTAGTTTGTAATTGTTTTCTGTTTTTTTTTTCTTTTTAATATTTTTGTTTGCTTGTTTGTTAAACTCTAATAAAAATATTTCAAAAAGAAAAAAGAAAGCCATTTTAACCAGGGTTTGAATTATAGGGGACAATGGCTTGCATAGTGAAATTATATCAGTTCAGCATAGTTCTTGGGATGAAATTAGTGGTAAATACTTCTTCTGACCAAACTGTTCCTAATAGTTTGTAGGACCTCTTGAATAATGAAGGAAATGGCATATTACACTGGTATGAAATGGGGAAGGGGTGATAAATGATCCCTTCCTTTGTACCAGCCTTTACTAGATCAAAAGTCCTTTGAGTACATGTCTTTTTAAAAGGGTATTTTGTACACTTCTTTACCCGGTTCCCTCCTGCCAACCTAGCAGTTCGAAAGCAAGAAACTGCAAGTAGATAAATAGGGACCACTTCCATGGGAAGGTAAATATCATTTCATTTACTCTGGTGTTGAGGTATGCCTGCCACATGTCCATGGAAATGTCTGCAGAAGCAGACAGCACTGGTCCTTTGGCTATAGACAGAGATGAGCACTGAACCCTAGAGTCGGATACGACTGACTTTTGAGCAAGGGTAACCTTGACCTTGACCTTACCCTGTTCCACACTCACAGAATTCTTTATAGAAAAAACTTCCCTTTCCCAACAGAATATTTATGTTCTACATCTAAAGTCTCAGTAAAGCCACAGCTGGGTCAAGATTTAACTTCATTATATCTGTCCACAAGGGGCACGGCTTAACTTTGGAAGCACCTGAACCTTTCCAAAGGTACACATTTCTGTTTGGCCTTTAGCTTTTATCTGAACCCAGTGATCATTTTGAGCAGATAAACAAAGACAACTTATGGTGAACCTCAAGAATTTTATGGCTCTTTGAACACAATTCTCTTTGCTATTCAGAAATGACAACCAATCTCAGTGCCCTTGATATCACTGACACAAAAACTACATGTAGCAATCAAAACACTATATACGTGATAATATAACCCTTTCAAGAACATTTGAAGAGGATTGTTAGATTTAAAAATATGAAAATAGAAGCCAGGAGAGGATTTGTGGTATAGTGGATAGAAGATGGACTAGGGCTCAAAAGATCTGGGTTCAATTCCCTGCTTGGTAATGTAAACTTATTGAAGGGTGAAAGTGCTAAACTATTCCTGGAATATTTCACACACAGTGGAACCTCATACAATAATTGCCCCGTATAGCAATGAAATCGTATAACAATTAGGTTGGGGGGGGGGGGGATGGTGTCCCGCATAACAATTTTCCCTATGGAAAAAAACCTGTACAACAATTTTTCAATGGGAAAAACCACTTAGCCATGTTAGTCTGTGCAAGCATATCAGAGAGAAAACATAACAAAATGACAAAAACATTTTGGCACCTTAAAAACTAACTGGTGTATTTTAATTTTTTTAAATGACAAAGTGGACTTGATCCATGAAAACTAACATTAAAATTTAACAGTTAGTATTCAAAGTGCTACAACATTTTTGTTTTGTTTATTCTCTGATATGCCATAATTTTAATGTTAGCTTTCATGGATCAAGTCCACTTTGTCACTTTATACACATCAGGTACAGAGGCACACAATGGTTAGCTTGCATAACAGGTTTATCAGTGTGGCTTTTTACAACTGGTAATAAAAGAAGCCAGCAACAGTAATATTAATAGTAATTACACTTATATATCACCCCATAACACTTAGTACACTCTCTGGGTGGCTCACAAGTTAATTAGCATTTTGCCCCAATATACTGGCTACTCATTTTACCAACCTCAAAAGGATGGAAGGGTGAATCAACCATGAGCCCCATCAGGGCAGAACTTACAACATTTTGTCTGCAGTAAAGCAGTTTAACCACTGCACCACCAGGCATATTACACCAACAGAAGGTCCCTGATTGGTAGTCAAATTTGCTGTGAATTTTGGCCCATTCTAACTATTTACTAACTACCAACCATTACCTGTTATGTAGGCCAACCATTGTGTGCCTCTGTACCTGATGTGTATACATTGATGCCATGAAGTCTCACTCTTATGTCTGATGAAGTAGAATTGATCCACAAAAGCTAACATTAAAATACAACAATTAGTCCTTATGATAGTTTGCCCGAAATGAATATTCAAAATTATTTATGTCTCTTTTCCACCAACCTTAAAGATGATCCTTTTATCTCTCATATCTTATGCAATCATTTCCATAAATGCGGTGATAGTTGCTGGAAATCCTCAATCACAGAATTCCCTACTGTTCTACTCAAGCAGCCTATGCTTCTTACCCCAGCAAACACTCTGGTTCTCAAATCTCCTCAGACTTTATTCTCTCTCAGACCAAGGAACCAGTGTGTGTATCACCTGACAAGTTACTTTAACAGACATTCAGACATGGAACCCACTTAAAATGTACTCAAATATTGTATTGGTACCTGGAAAATGCATTATTGTTTTATTTAAATACTATAAGTGGAATAATGGGGGGGGGGAGGATATCCTTTTAAAAAATACTGAACAAATCATTGGTGTTCATAGCAATAAAAGAAATGGGTAGTCAGGATCATTATTTAGAGCAGGGGTTCTCAACCTTTCCAAGCCGAGGGCTGGGTCATACTCTCTCAGACAGCTTCAGAGGCTGGATGGCCATTTTGTCCTGCCTGCCACACATGGCCATTCTGGGTGTGGCCGAGGCACTGGGGGGCCACATGAAATAGTGTTGCAGGCCACATCTGACCCCCTGGCTGTAGGTTGAGAACCCCTGATTTAGAGTAAAGGGTAGGATCAGGATCTAGACCCCCTCCTGTGTTGTGTGGAAATGATAGTATAAATGCTGTTTCACAGTAATAATATACAATCACTGACAAGTTATTCTACCATGGGAACTACACAAATTCACCCTAAAGGGTCTGGGCCAGCCTTTCCTTTTCTGTCCTTTCCTTCAAGGGCCTGATTTATTTATTGGAAAATAGCATGACAGTGGAGACATCCTTGTGATTATGAAGCAACATAATTTGGGTGGGGGGGGACTCACCCGCTTCTTCTTCTTCTGTGTCTAGGCCAGATGTGAAACTGCCAAAATGAAGCCACCTTTGGATGAGTTCATTCTGCAGTTCCTATTGCCTGACCTAGTGTGAGAAAGATTAGACAGCAACACAAGATGGCCACAACAACGGCCTGAGGAAGAAGATGCAAAGGCCTAGCACCTTGCTTAAAGAGTAACTCACTTAAAGAGCAGAATTTTCTCTGAATGGTTGCCTCACTTAACAACTAAAACCAACCAAAACCTCGCTTACCAACTAAATCAGGTTTTGCAATCCCCCCCCCCTCTCTGGCCAGAAGTCACAATTGGTCACTTACAATGGTGTTTCGCTTAAAGAGCAAACTGTGGAACACATTATGCTCTTTAAGCAAGGTACCACTGTATTATAATACCTATTATAACACAAATGTAAAATTCTAAATGTTATCTTGATAATTGGTAATCAATATGTATTTTACAACAGTGTAGAACATGCATTATATATTTTATATAATTATATTTTAAATATAACAGAGACAAAAGAGAGAGGCTTAAAAATTATTGGCAGTCTACTTAATCTGCCTATTTAATATGTGTATTGCTAAAGGCTAGAAACATACGATTGTCTTTTTAAAAAAATATATTTCTCAGTGGTGGGATTCAGCAGGTTCATCCCAGTTCACCAGAACCAGTAGAAGAAATTCTGGCTGGCCCTGCCCGTTCAGGTTTTGAAATAACACAGGGCTTTCCCCCTGGCCAAGCCCACAGAGCAGGTAGTTTAAAAATTTGAATCCTACTACTGTATATATTATATTATATTATATTATATTATATTATATTATATTATATTATATTATATTATATTATATTATATTATATTATATTATATTATATTATATTATATTATATATTATATCTTTTATTACCAGTCCTAAAAAAACCATCTCTCGACCCTACGGTAATTTCAAACTACCGACCAGTATCTAATCTACCCTTTCTGGGTATGGTGCTGGAAAAGGCTGTGGCACAGCAGTTACAGGAAGTTCTGGATGAAGCGGATTATCTGGACCCTTTTCAGTCAGGATTCAGGCCCAGATATGGTACTGAAACTGCACTGGTCACTTTGGTGGATGATCTCTGGAGAGAGCGGGATGAAGGCCATCCGTCTATCGTTGCTCTTCTCAATCTCTCAGCGGCTTTGGATACCGTCAATCATGACATTCTTTTGGGAAGGCTCCAAGGATTGGGGATCCAGGGCACTGTGTTGGCCTGGTTTTCCTCATTTCTGAGGGGCAGGACCCAGACGGTATGTCTGGAGAATGAGAGGTCCAGCCCTAGGCTCCTCCAACATGGGGTGCCTCAGGGCTCGGTACTCTCACCTCTCCTGTTTAACATCTATATGAAGCCGCTGGGTGAGATCATCCGTTCCCACGGGGTAAGGTACCATCAATATGCAGATGATACCCAACTGTACATCTCAGCCCGTGGGGACCCAAGCGGTGCAGTAGAAGTCCTAACCAGGTGCCTGGAGGCTGTTAGGGTCTGGATGGGGGAAAACGGGCTACAACTGAATCCCGGCAAGACTGAGTGGCTATGGGTAAGGGACCTTGTGTTATCCTGGGAGCTTCCAGCTTTGGCTCTGGATGGGGCAGTCTTGCCCCAAACAGATCCGGTGCATAATCTGGGGGTCCTCCTGGACTCACGACTACTGTTTGAAGAACAGGTGGCAGGCGTGGCCAGGAGGGCTTTTGCACAACTTCGTGTAATATACCAGTTATGCCCACTCCTGGATCGGGACTCCTTGCTCAGGGTCACACATGCACTGTCACCTCCAGACTTGATTACTGTAATGCGCTCTACATGGGGCTGCCCTTGGTGACCATTCGGAAACTCCAGCTGGCCCAGAATGCGGCTGCTCTGGTGGTGATGGGGTGCAGGCGCTACGCTTGTGCCTCGCCACTGCTTCGGCAGCTGCACTGGCTGCCAGTATGTCTCCGGGTGCAATTCAAGGTGCTGGTCATTACCTTTAAAGCCCTATATGGTAATGGGCCAGGATACCTCAGAGACCGTGTCACCCCAAGAACGTCTGTCTGTCCCACCAGGGCGGATCGGAGAGGCTCTCTTGCAATTCCATCAGCTAGAGAGGCTTCCCTCTCTAGCACCAGGAGGAGGGCCTTCTCCGTGACCGCCCCGGCCCTGTGGAACCTCCTGCCAATCGATTTATGTCAACAGACAGAGCTCCTGCCCTTCCGGAAAGGCCTTGAAACCTGGCTGGCAGGACAAGTTTGGGGATCAAAAAATACCGGATATATATATAGGACATAAATGTTTTGGGGATTGGGATCTGAGCTGGCCAGAATGATTTTCAAAAGAAAATAAAAGAACACACTCATTGAATCTGAGGGGTGCCAAAATATTTCTGTGGAGAGGAATTAACATTAGTGCTACATTTTATTTGACTACAAATCAGAGAACAGTTTTAAACCTATTCTGTAGTCTTCACTATTTTCAAACACAGTGATTTATCACTGTGTGCCTGTGTACCTGATGTGTGTATAAATTGATGCTATGAGGCCTCACTCTTACGTCTGATGAAGTGGATTTGGTCCACTAAAGCTTGCATTTAAATACAGGAGTTAATCTTTAAGGTGCCACAACCTTTTTTTTTTTTTTGCTGTTTGTTTTGTTTACTCTCTGAAATGATTTATCAGTTTGAGATGCTGAACATGTCAATTGAAAAAATAATCCTGCACAGAAAAAGTGTGCACCACACCTGTCCGAGGAAATATGGAATAGTTTTTGTACCTCTTTGTGCCTGATTCATTCTTGGTGTGAGAGCGTAAGCATGGGAGCATGTAGAAAAGTATTCGCTGGGCGAGTGTTCCACAGTATGTATGGTTGTATATAATGTGTTACCATTTCTATTTTGGAGAAGAAAGGATAATAAACAATAAGATGTAATGATTTTTTAAAATGGATTCTTTTACATGCCCATTTCACTGAACAGCAGCAAAATCAGTAGGCTGGAATGAATTTTTGACACAAAATGCTGATTCAGGGTGAAGTTGTACTCCTACAGTGCCAGAGTAAATGTTAACAAGAAGGTACAGCTCTAAGGACAAGAAAACCCCAAGGAAGGGTCATTTAACGTGGGGAAATGCGGTGTGTTGAAAACAGGCTAGATGACAAACTGCAATCTGACTACAGCCTAAATCAGTGATGGCTAACCTTGGCACTCCAGGTGTTCTTGAATTTCAATTACCAGAAGCCCAAGCCAGTACTCCTGCTGATCAGGTCTTCTGGGAATTGAAATTCAAGAACACCTGGAATGCCAAGGTTCGCCATCACTGACCTAAGACACGGGTTAGTCTGCATTCTGGTATGGAATGTAGTGTATAGGTGCATTGTAAAGGGGAAAGTAATCCTCCAACTTTAAATCCCACCCATTCTGTAAATGATTCTAGCAGAATGTTTGCAGGGTTACTTTGCTTTCTGTACCTTTAGGTTTGAAATACAATAGTTCATTCATCCTCTCCTTCATGGCAAGAAGTGCTCCCCACAAGTGCCTTTCGTTATTCAGATGACAATGCATACAACGATATTATTAGGTAAGCCTCCTTTGAAATAATTGAGAGATTATAAATGAGAGAACAAATTCATTGTGGTGCCATTTTCTCTTCTTTGACAGTCTTTGTGAGAAGAATGAGTGCACTCTATACCATCATCTGTTTCTCTAGCCATTAAAGATTGTTAAGAAAATGCATGTTTCCAGATCTCATTACCATCATATTAGAAACCAGCACCTATTAGGAAACTATTCTCACAGTTGCAGTGAAACTGAGAATTTGCCAAACATTAGCATATAACAGAAAACCTACTCGCACAGTGTGGACTAGAATAACAATATACAGTATATATGTGTGTGCGTGCAATATATATGCATGTTCACTGCAATTGTAAGATAAAAACGAAAAAAGCTAATAAGAAAATGATATTTCATTATAATGCAGAGGAGAAAATAGTTCAGGATGAACCGACAATTTTAAGACAGCAATTTTACTTCTTAACTTTGAGGAGCTGCAGCATTTAAGATGTATGGACTCCTGCAGAATGAAAATCCTCTGCTAAGCTTTGCCTGAGAAAGTTAAATTCCTTCTATGACTTTAGTGTCTTAACTGTCCCTCAGAACTGAGCCTGAGGTTTTATATATGTGCCAGAGAGGCTGTTGATAATGCTGAAGTTTAGAAGATCCTTCTGTGATAGCTTTGGAAAATGAGTATATTTCCAAAGAAAGAAAATGTGGCTGGAGACAAAGAGAATTGGTAATTTCAAAGCAAAGTAAAATAACTATGAATTGTTACCATTGAAGATACAACCTCCAAAAACATTATTTATGGCACTATAATGGTCATAAGGTAGGGAGGGGAAATATAATTTCTGGTAGGATTAACAAAGATAAATAAACATCATTTCAGAGACCTGGTATGGCTTTAGCACTTGCACAGCTGGACTTTGTCCTGAAAGTTTCATTTCACTGAAGGATTAAGTGATCAGGGCACCAATAGACCCCAATGTTGAGAAGTGTCAATGGGTCAAAAACATGCCAAATGGAGGGATCAAAAGAAACAGTCACTGTCGTGTCTCATATTCTGCTGCATGCTAGCTTGTTTCTAGTACCCATGTATCCACCTTCCTTTAATTTGAGTCCTCCAGATACTTTAGCCTGCCACTTTCATCAGCCTTAATAGCATAGCCAGAGGTTAAGGATGGTGGGAGTAGTAAGTCTATCACATTAGGAGGCACCAAAGTTGGTTGCTTTAGTTTCTTCCCCTATGGTTGTGTTTGTGAGCAACAAAATTGAAGCTCTTTAGCCAATGAGCTGAGCATCTGGCTATAGAGCCAGAGGTTAGGAGTTCAAATCCTCTCCATGCATCTCAAAAGAGCCAGCCTACATGGTTCTTGGGGAAGCTGTACAGTCCCAGGACATCCTCAGAAGAAGGTAACAGTAAACTACATGCGAGTACTGTGTGTGTGTAAGACTCTGAAAAGGGTTACCATAAGTCAGAATTTACTTGGTAGCAGACACAAGCCCTACTATGCTACTTTTCTATTGGTCTTTCCCCTTCCAGAGAAGAACCTTAAGTCAGTGGCAGAGTCAAAATATGAAACAATTACTTATCCTGTAGGGAATATTTTCTTGGCAAATGTAAAGCACCAAGGAAAACATAACATCTATGTATATAAAATCCCATCAACATCCAGTATTCTTCAGTGAAAAAATCTTCAATGCTAAGGAGAGAAATGTCTTACAAAGTAGCTGGCAGGGTAAGCAACAGTCTAGAAGTAACTCCTTACAGCAACTAATAAGAAGTTTCTAAAGCTGTAGTACAGTAACAATATCTGTAAGGCCACAAAAGATCTGCTCCTGCAATGGTAGGCTAGAAGGCTGCTTCATTAATTCTATACAAGGCAATATCACTTCAGGCTCATAATTAGTGGTAAATATGACCCAACAGTAGAAGATTAATCTCTGTGTACATGTGGTTTGCAATCAGTTATTGATCATTTAACTGGGTCAAGCAAACATTCCTACAATTTATGTATTTATTTGATTGGTTTATGAACTGGCCCTCCACCTAACAGGTGCCAGAGGTTGCAAAATTTATTTCACACATATTTGTGCACATATACATATACACATACAGTTGTACCTCACTTAAGGAGCATAATGCATTCCACAGGATTGCTCTTTAAGCGAGTTTGCTCTTTAAGCAAAACACCATTGTAAGTGACCAATTGTGGGGGAGATTGTGAACCCTGATTTATTTGTTAAGCGGGTTTTTGATTGGTTTTATTTGTTAAGCGAAGCGAACAGTCAGAGAAAATTCTGCTCTTTAAGCGAGTTACTCTTTATGGAAGGCGCTCTTTATGCGAGGTTTGACTGTATACAGAAGAACTGCAGTGGCTCATGTGGTTAAGATGCTGAACCTGATGACTGGAAGGTCAGAATTCGATTTCCCGAGTACTGCACGATGGAGTGAACTCCTGTCTCTGTCCTAGCTCCTGCCAACCTAGCCATTTGAAAGCAAGAAATTGCAAGTAAATAAATAGGTACCACTTCGGTGGGAAGGTAAATAGTGTTCTGTGCACTCCGGTGTTGAGGCATGCCTGCCACATGTCCACGGAAACGTCTGCAGACGCAGACAGCACTGGCTCTTTGGCTATAAACAGAGATGACCACTGAAACCTAGAGTCAGATACGACTAGATTTCGAGCAAAGGTGACCTTACACATAATTACAAATTAGGTGTCAGATCAGGACTGACTGATGTTAACATTATAGAGAATGACATTAAACACCAGTAAATGCTCAACCAAACAGTACCATCACATCAAAGAAGGTTCCTGGAACTTCCAAGATGAGTGATTTCCAGAACTGATTTCCAGAATTTAACACAGCCACAAAAAAGGCTCCATACTGAATCTCTAATAACCTAAATGAAACCTTTTGCTGTTTGTTCAACATGCATTTCTAAGAATGGAACCTGGTAGAGCAACATCGTACCATGAACTTTCATTATGCCTGCCTGATAAAGAGGTTTTTGACCTCAAAAGCTCACCCAACATTTTATTTTATTTTTTCGTGAGCCAATAAAGGTATCGCCTTCCTCCTGCATTTGCTGCATTTTTTGTAACATGTTAATAGATGTTTCTGTTACACAATGTTCTGTTACTGGACTGGGACATATGTATTTACCATATAACTCCTTGCATAGATTTTACATGTAAATATAGCTAAAATATTACGACTGGGTTGTTGAGCAAACCATTTGTAAGCCTGTCAAATTTGATTGATGGTTCCTGGGGGAAAGGACTGCAAGACCTTGTACCTGTTGGTGATGTACAGAGTGACTCATAATGGTTTATGATGATGTTTAAAGCCTTAACAACGCAACTTGTTTCTATGTAAGAACTGATTTTTATTACACAAACCAAAGGACACTGAAATTTTGATTCTGAAAAACAACAGCACACACAACAAGAAACTAGCATCCATTATAACTGATCTATATTCATAATGTCAAAATGCAAACTTTGTTGGGCTAATATTAAATCATAACTATTTCCATTATCTATAGGGGAAATGAGATTACAATTTTAGACCAGAAATTGGAAGAGTCTGGTTGGAGAGTTTATACTATCACTTTAAGTCAATTATTTGGCTTTAAGAGAATTGGCAACAATAATTCAACATGCAACATACCTATTTTTCAAATAGATTAAGGTCATTTAAGATCAACAGTGCTGATGTATAAAACCTGTCAGTTGGAGTAAATGTGGGCACCATGCTCAGCTAGGAAGCTACACTAGAAATGTAAGGAAAGTATGTGAAATATATGACCACCATGCTGTTTTATTGTGTACTAAATGTTTAATAATATAAAGATATAAGCCAATCATTGATTGTTTTTCAGCACTTTCTTGAAGAAGTCCTACTGGGCAAGAAGGGAGTGTCACTAAATTGGGGTGGGAATCACATGGACCAATTCTTCTCCTCTTCCAACAGAACAAAATAAAAAAAAATGTGAGTTGCTCCATGGATGTTTCCAGCTTTCAAACCATGCTTCCTTCCCACCTGCCACATTTTTAAAGTACAAAGAAAATGTGTCACTTCCAGTCTAAAGTTCTAAAAAGAAAAAAACTCAAAGGAGGGCCAGTGTGGCCCCCCAGCAGATGCTAGGATTGTAAATTGCCTCTTAGAAATCACTACTTGTCTCATGCCTGCTGTAAAACCTTTCTGTTGATGGAAGAAAATATTTTGTATCAGCACAAACAATTGATACCAATTTGGTGTTATCCTATAGCTGGTGTTACGTGATGCCAGGTAAATTGCTAGGAAAGGAAAAGATAAAGGCAGATTTGTGAGTGTAGTAGTTGAGAGTTGCACAGTTGTCTGTAATTCTACAGTGAGACAGAAGACAGCCCTATCTCTAATTACAAAGTAATAATACGCCAATAAAAAATATAATGAGTCACATCTCTCTACTTGGAGTCAGTAGCCGACCAAGATGACTGTTGATGCTCCCTCTCCATTTGTTCAGCTGTGGAAATTGATAGAATTCCAACAAACTAAGCACCTAGTCATGAGAACATGTTTTGGCCATTGAACGTCAAATAATACAGAGATAGTAGCCAAACTTTGAGTCATTTCCAGTATAAGGAATATGTAAATTCCCATAAAAAATGTTGGTATCAAAAATCAGGAATGTACTGCATGGTGATTCATCACTGTGTCCTAATTTATTGACCTTTGAACTCCAGAGTGGATTAGATGAAATCTAGAATGGCTGTTATATTACTTATATATTAATGACTTATATATAATGACTGTTGCATTGCTGAATAGGACTGGATGGGACATCTTGCTAACAGAAGTAATAATTATAAAAGAAATTATCCCAAATGTTCCTATTTTTCTCCAATATAATGTTTGCATGTCCTCTTCCAAGATACACATCATGCTTGAAAATGGTGTTCCCATAATGTCAGATGTGACAATGAATATCATTTTAGACAAATATTGTTTTTTTTGTCTTTTCACACACACACACACACACACACACACACACACACACACACACACACACACACACACACACACACACACACACACACACACACACACACACACACACACACACACACAGTCTCGTTCGAACAGTCTCATACGATGCCGTGTGTGTCATTGCCGATATGATGCCAATCCATCTGATACCAGAGGAACAGGCAGAGATTTACCGGCAGAGGCGAGAAAACCAGGAGAAGGAACGACGCACAATTGCCATAGAAGCCAGGAAAGAGAGGATAACACAATGGGAGCAGATCTGGGATAAATCAACCAAGGGACGGTGGACTCATCGCCTTATCCCAGACATTAGGGCATGGTCAACAAGACAGCATGGAGAGGTGGACCACTACCTCACACAGCTGTTGACAGGACATGGCTGCTTCAGAGCCTACCAACACCGCTTCAGGCTGGATGATGATGCTTCATGCCCCGTCTGCCAGCCCGTGCAGGAAGATGCAGAGCACGTGTTTTTTCATTGTCCACGCTTTGATGCAGAACGGGAAATTCTACAGAGGCATTTTCGACAACAGCTGTCTCCAGAAGATATCATCAGTGAGATGTTGAGTAGGGAAGCTACCTGGGTCGCGGTGTCCAATTATGCAGTCGGGGTCATCTTGGAACTTAGACGTGTGGAGAGACTGCGAAGAGGGCAGCCAGAGACATAGAGGAGAAGGAGGGCTAGGAGCCAAATTGGAGGAGGGTTTTTAATAGCCATTTTGCCCCCCATGAAGTAATGCCTGACGGCGGTCCCATGGGGTGGCAGGGCGTAATGGGAGGTGGTTTTAGTGGGTAAAAATCACACACACACACACACACACACACACACACACACACACACACACACACACACACACACACCTTAATCATTGTGAGACAGCGCAGGATTTGCTGAAGCAAACTGTGCGGGACCTGGATATAGACATTGCTATTCTGTCGGAGCAGCATAAGAACATTGAGAGTTCACGGGCCTGGATCTCCGATGCATCCGGTCATGCAGCTATCTGGGTATGTGGGCACAATTTTCTCCAGGAAACACCACAAGTACTAAGAATAGGATTCATTTGGGTCAAAGTGGATGGCATCTACATATACAGTATTTATGCCCCTCCAAGTGACTCACAGGAGGAATTCGAGGCCCTGCTAGACAATTTGGCTGAGGATGCGAGAGGTCGACGGCCACTCATTATTGCAGGTGACTTTAATGCATGGGCGATAGAATGGGGTAGTAGAGAGACCAATAGGAGGGGTGCGACACTTCTGGACTTTGTGGCTTCTTTAGATGGAGTCCTCCTTAATAATGGTTCAACCCCGACATATATACGGGATGGCAATACCTCCATTATAGACTTGACGTTTGCCAGTGAGAGTCTATTTTCACGAGTTAAGATGTGGCAAGTGAGTGACTACTACACCTACAGTGACCATCAGGCCATCATTTTTGAAATTGCCTCACAGGGAGGACAAAGGGTGAACAAGCTGACAGCTCAAGCCAAGTGGAACATCAGATCTTTTGACCACGAATCTTTCATCATTATGATGCAAGAGAACATCCAGTTAACTGGCTCTGTGGAGCATATGTCCTCACAGCTTATGTCACTGGTTACTAGTGCCTGTGATGCGGCCATGAAGAAAGGTTCCGGGAAAAACCGCCACACACCGGTCTATTGGTGGAATGAGGAGATCGCTGAACTCCGGAGGCTGTGCCACCGCACTCGGAGAAAGGCACAGCGTGCCTGAGGTAGTGAGGACTATGAGGTTTTGAGGCTTCGACATCGAGAGGCACGGGGGGCCCTGAAGAGAGTCATCAGGGACAGCAAGAACTGCATGTGGAAGGAGTTGTGCAATATGGTCAACAGTGACCCATGGGGTAGGCCATATAAGACAGTAATGGCCAGATTAAAAAACTGTACAATGGTCCCACCATCTTGCCCAGTGCTTCTCAAAAAGATAGTGACTACTCTCTTCCCAAGTCAACCAGGACTCGCCTATACCAAGGATGTGTCACCTGATCACTGCTTCGACATACCAACTATCTCAGAGGAGGAGCTGATCAGGGCCTGTAGTAAGATAGGGGATGCGAAGGCCCCTGGTCCAGATGGTGTCCCCAACATTGCCCTTAAAACTGCCATCAGGTCCCGACCAGAAATCTTCCTAGAGATGTACAACATGTGTCTCGCTAAGGGAATCTTTCCAAGCCGGTGGAAATTGCAAAAATTGGTCCTTCTTCTGAAAGGGAAAAAGCCGCCAGATGATCCATCATCCTATCGACCAATATGCCTGCTGGATACAGCAGGTAAGGTACTCGAGAGGATTATTTGTAACCGGATGGAGGAGTTCAGCAAAGGAGTTCAGGGATTGTCCAATAGCCAGCATGGATTCCGGAAGGCGAGATCTACCGTGGATGCCATCAACATAGTCGTAGACATTGCCCGCAAGGCTATAGAAGGCAAACGCTGGAAGAGAGGCGCCAAGAAGTACTGTGCTATCATCACCTTGGATGTGAGGAATGCGTTCAATTCAGCAAACTGGGACTGTATCCTGGATGCGCTGAGATTGATGGAGGTTCCGGAGTACATCAGACGCATAATTGTAAGCTACTTCACAGATTGAACCTTGATGTATAACACCGATGCCGGTCTTCAAACCTATAACATCACAGGAAGTGTCCCACAGGGTTCAGTGCTCGGTCCCTTATTATGGAATATCATGTATGACGGGGTGCTCCGGTTGCCTATGCCAGTGGGGACAAGAACAGTTGGGTTTGCAGATGATGTGGCGGTAGTGGTTGTCGCTAAACATCTGGAGGAAGTTGTCCAAACTGCAAAGGAGTGTGTTGCCAAAATCCGCCAGTGGCTCTCATTAGCTGGTTTGCATCTAGCAGATCATAAGACTGAGGCAGTTCTCGTGACCAGTAGGAAAGCCAGAGAGACTATCACCCTTACTGTTGGAGGCTGCAGTATTCTCTCGCAACCATCACTACGATATCTGGGTGTCCAGATAGACGTCAGGCTACGCTTTAATGAACATTTGCAAATTGTGAGCGCAAGGGCTGGAGCAGTATGCAATGCATTAACAAGGATCATGCCAAATATTGGAGGTCCACGGCAGACTCGCCGAAGACTCCTCTCGAGTGTTGTTAGTTCCGTGTTGCTGTATGCAGCCCCGATTTGGTTTGAAGCCACAGCAGAGACATCATACATGCGTCAGATAAATTCAATATACCGTAGGAGTGCCCTGCGGGTGGCTCGGGCATTTCGAACAGTCTCGTACGATGCCGTGTGTGTCATTGCTGATATGATGCCGATCCATCTGATAGCAGAGGAACGGGCAGAGATTTACCGGCAGAGGCGAGAAAACCAGGAGAAGGAACGACGCACAATTGCCATAGAAGCCAGGAAAGAGAGGATAACACAATGGCAGCAGATCTGGGATAAATCAACCAAGGGACGGTGGACTCATCGCCTTATCCCAGACATCAGGGCATGGTCGACAAGACAGCATGGAGAGGTGGACCACTACCTCACACAGCTGTTGACAGGACATGGCTGCTTCAGAGCCTACCAACACCGCTTCAGGCTGGATGATGATGCTTCATGCCCCGTCTGCCAGCCCGTGCAGGAAGATGCAGAGCACGTGTTTTTTCATTGTCCACGCTTTGATGCAGAATGGGAAATTCTACAGAGGCATTTTCGACAACAGCTGTCTCCAGAAGATATCATCAGTGAGATGTTGAGTAGGGAAGCTACCTGGGTCGCGGTGTCCAATTATGCAGCCGGGGTCATCTTGGAACTTAGACGTGTGGAGAGACTGCGAAGAGGGCAGCCAGAGATATAGAGGAGAAGGAGGGCTAGGAGCCAAATTGGAGGAGGGTTTTTAATAGCCATTTTGCCCCCCATGAAGTAATGCCTGACGGCGGTCCCGTGGGGTGGCAGGGTGTAATGGGAGGTGGTTTTAGTGGGTAAAAATCCCACACACTGTGAAGCCAGAGCAAGGGCTCACAGTGTCTTTTGAAGATTTCCACCTGCCCTTAAAAACACACACACACACACACACACACACACACACACACACACACACACACACACACACACACACACACACACACACACACACACACACACACCAAAGATGATGAGAAAAGCTAATGTATAGATACAATACTCTTAAATGTGTATTCAGCCAGGTCTTTAATAGAAACTTGCAGTTCCATAAACTACAGTCTCTTTCCTTCCCCATCATTCAATTCTCAAGAGAGACACAGCTCATTTTAGCCTGTTTTTTGAGGAGATGGTCCATTTCTGCATCAACTGCTTATTTTATAAACACAGCCAAACACTTCAATCTTTATCATATAGTTGAATTTTCCCCAGCTAGGTGATGTTTTTAATACTGACCAAATCCAGAACATTTGGATATCATTCATACACAGCAGGCAGTTTAATCAAGATGCTTAGCAACTCCCATGATTCTAGTAGCCCCTACTGTGCACAGGTTTGCACTGTATTAATTGGAACACAAATGTGAACTTGAAATTAGGAGCAAAGTATTTACACCCATGTAGATGGACTCAGACATATTATTCATTGGAACATAATGGAACTATTTCAGATGCATGAATGACTAATCATCATCATCATACACAAGCAGTCACAATTTATTAACATGCCTACAGTGACATGATTTTGGAACCCATGTAGCTTTCAGCTTCACTTTACCTGGAGCACTACTTTACGAACTTCTGCACAAAGTCTAGTTTATTTTGTAGCAGAATATTGCACCCCTGTTTGGTTAAACAGCACCCATGTAAGCAAGGTTGATATTCAGCTTAATAACACCATGCACAATTATATCCAGAACAATTGGGTCCACACCTATTTACTGGCTTCCAGAGTTAAGTAGCATTCCTCCACCAGACCTTTGCAGAACTACCAGTAAATTCTGATATATTAGATCTGAATATTAACAGACTCCATTCAAGACATCCACCTTTATCTAGCACCCTATTGGAGGCAATGAAGAGTTCGGTCTGCAGGATGCATGGAGAAGAGAATGGTTGGGGAAAGCGCCACACCAGTACTAAAATTTTCAATGTGTAACTGAAACACCATCCAGTTTTGATCAACCCCTATTAAGGCTAGCCTTAATAGAATACATACAGGGCATGGTAGATGTGCAGACTTTTTGCATAACTGGGGGAAACTACCATCACCAGCATGTGAGTGAGGGGCACCGCAACAGACTGTGCAACATATTATACAACAATGTAGCCTTAGAGTATATGAGGGCAATAGTGAAGAGTTTCTAAGGGCAACTCCTGGTGCAATCGAATATATAAATTGTTTAGGTGTTTGTTTATAATTAATGTTTAGTTTTATACAGTTTATATATATATATATTCTTTTTGTTATATGTTGACTCAATGTGTACAGTCACCATATGGTAAATAAATAAATACCTGGAGCATCCTTCCTTGGTCCAAAATCTGAACCTAATAATATTCTTGTGGACTACAATGTTTGAGCCTTGGAGATTTTTGTTTGGTTGCATTCCTAGTATATAATGATTAAATTTTAATTTAATTTGATTTTTGCACTTCTATGCTGCTCACTCAGGAAACCCGACTCAGGGCGGCTCACATAACAGTTAGACAATCACTGTAATTGCAAGTAATGCAATATAGAAAAATTCAACATTATAATGATAATTCTAAAAACCCTATCAACACTAACAAGCGCTAATTTTTTTTAAAAAAAGATTACAAATCTAAGATAAAAAATTAAAAGATTAAAAGATTAAAAGGGAGAGATAATATTTACTAAATTAACCAGCAGGCTGTGGTCACTGTACCACTGGTGTCTCACACTTGCCCTGCCAGCCATGTCTTTAACCCTTTCCTGAAGGGCAACAACTCAGTCTGGAGGCACAATTCAATTGGCAGGAGGTTCCGTAGGGCCAGAGCAGACACCGAGAAGGCCCTCTTCCTTGTGCTTGAGAGGCGTACCACTCTGGCAGATGGAACCACAAGAGAACCTCTTCAGTCCACTCTGGTGGGTCTCTTAATATCCTTTAATTCAGTGGTCGGCTGCATAAAAATTTTACTACTACACTGTGGGCATGGTATGGTGGGTGTGGCCAGGGGAAATCCCTAGATTGTACCCAAATTAGGACTACTTTATTTCAAAACTTGGATGGGTCCAGCCAGCCAGAATTCCTTCTACCGGTTCTGGCGAACTGGTACGAACCTGCTGATGCCCACAACTGCTTTAATTGCTTGTGCCAAGGCTACTTGCATGAAAATGTTTCAGACATTTAAGACATATGCTAGCTTGAGGACTGCTCACCAACTGTGTCCTAGGAGAGGTGTCATTTCATATTATACTGGCATGACTGAGCATAGTGGAAAGGAGATTTCAGTATATAGACCAAATCACAGGAAGATTTAAAGATTTGCTGATTCAAACCACTCTGGGATATATTCAATACTAAGTGACTCTTCTAAAGATAGTATATTTTAATGCTTTGGTTATGATGCATCTCACATAAGAACCAAAGGAGCACAGTATTTGAACAGACAATAGAGTCTACCTTTTAGAAAAACAAAATGTGTTCCTTTGGCTTGCATAGTTTGTCTCTAATTTCCTTTAGGTTTTAATGCCACAGCCATTAGGGTCTAAATTCTACTGCACATTCCAACTAGAATAGAAACACTGAATCAACTGTTGAGCAACTCCAAACCTGTGTAAATCTAATTGAGCTCATGAATCTGATTTAGTTGGAACTAGGAATTGGATTCAGTCTTTCGTATGCAAAACTACAACAAGGGCAGAAATATAAATGTGTCTGAGCAATAGCAATTTATTCTCCAGATGTACCTGTCTGGCCCTGTAAATAATTAGTATTTTCCCAATGTACAGATGTGGGGAAAGAGACTATGACTCTGTAAGCTTTCTTTGTCTCTTCTTGAAGATAGGGGGCCTGTTTCCACTGGCTGTTGTATGGGGTCAATTTCGCTAGCTCAGGTCTCTTATTGATGTGTGTTGGGGGTGGGTAGGGGTGGAGGTTAGTGACATTAAACTCCCTCCCTCTTCCAGAGAGCATCAGTGGCCTACTTGCCAGCATCATGAAGTTGCTTATCTGTCACCATATCAGCAATATGAAGACTTCCCCTGACCCTTTGAGGCCACTCAGTGGAAGTGAAATTATTATATTTTTACATTGGGTTGATGATCATGGTTGCAATTTCTTCACTTAGATCATGTTGTTTTTTTTACTATCGTCTAAACAATGCAATGCTACAGCGCTCGTCAACCTAATGTAAAATAATAATAATTTAACCATCTGGTCAGATGAAGTCTTCAGTTTGTTAGTATCATGAAATTTCTCATCACTCAACTAATGAGATCAGCAGTTCATAAAGGAAGCAGCCTTCTTTTCTTTGCCTGCTTGTCTATTGTTGATTGAAGCTGTATTGCAGTTGGCAAAACGGAAACAAACAAAAGAAACTTATAAAAAAATTTTTTGCTTCCTCTGATGATCATGAGAAGTTTTCAATAACCAAAGACACTTCACACTACTGGAATTTTACACCAGACTCAGCCATTGACAGCTGCAAAGTTTGAATCCTATTCCAAGCATTCCCATGCACTGGGAACAGAATATAATCAAACAGGACAAAAAAGTAGAACTTCCTAATGGGGATTCAAAAAGCAATGAACTGCTGCAAGTTACTCCACTCTGGTGCCTAACATGTGTAGATATTGGAGATGGGGACTGGTCCAACTTGCCCCCCAAAATGAATTGAAAAACAGAATAAACACCCATATAGATAGCCTGGTGGATTATCTTGTTTCAATTTGTTCAGAAGGAGAGGGGAGTTTAGTACTACAGCTGAGCAGGAAAGATTGGCAGTAGTATTCGAACAAACAAAAAAACAAGTTTTATGTATTCTAAAATATGCTAAGTGTCATGGAATTATGGGCTTGTCCCATTGAAATAAAGTGGATTTGAATGAATGAAGTTATATTGCACAGAAATAAGTGTGCTTTTTTGGAGTAAATATAAGTAGAATTAAAAACCTGGTGTAGAATAATCTCATCAAATAAAGTGATGCCTCTGTTCACATTAAAGAAAAATGTTTTCTACCATGTGTAGAATTTTATTATTATCATTTGATTTATTTGTACAGGGGAAAAACCTCAAATGCAAAAACAATACTTTGTTCTCTTTGTGGGAGATCATTCTGAGAATAAAATCTCTTTAGCCAAATAGAAAATCCTTGAAACATCAATTTACATTTCTTTTTTATTTTGAGACCCTGATCCTTGAAATATCCTTGTTTTCAATGCCAGATTATTAACATCCATTTGCCTTCCTAAAGAGAAAAGAGGAGGAAATGCTGTGATTTTTGAGCTATAGCAATGTGACGCAACATGACAAATGGTTGAAAATGCCACAACGAAACAAGATACATTACAGCAATATGCAATGCTGGTGCCTAAAGAATCTAAAATAAGATTTCCCCCCTCTTTCTTACTTGTTTTTGCTGTTCTTGAGTGAGATACTGTCAGTAGGTGAAAAAATTACAGGAACACTCTGAGCAACTCTTACAACCACAATATAAAGGCCTTATTCCATTTCACTTATGCCCCGTTACACTGCTGCTGAACATTTTTGTATGCAAATTAATTAGCTTTCCTGCTCTTGCCTATGTTATTACATTAGACTGTGGGGATCTCCCGCTCTACACAATAGTAATAATGAGAAAGCAAATTGATAAAATCAACAGCATCAATATACTACTGCTATCTGATAGCTAAGCTATCTGCAATGTAAAATTTATGCAAAGTAAAACAAAACAGAAAGGCAGCATGACAAAAATAACCGGCATCAGTGCTTAGGTAAGCAAGGGGTCCTCAGAAACTGTCAATGACCAGAGCTCCCTACATCTGTCTATACATGCTTCATTTGTGTGCATTCCCACTTCTTCCTTTGTTTCTGTCACAGAGGTTTGCAGGCAGTACTGCTAAACTGAGACTAATATCAAGGGTGGAAGCTATTGCATAGCCATTGCCACAAATCTCCATGCAAAATCCTTTGGAACATACAATGTACTAGTTAAACAGTACTTGCTAAAAAGCCACACTTGCAGGAAGGTTATATGTGGAGTTATACTCAAACATTGATTTTTAAGGGGGCATTATATAAGATAGAAATTTCCCAAGCTGTACTAAGAACATGAAATTTATCTACACAAAACAGGATCTCCTCATTACCCGTGAGGAAGTAATCTGTATCTCATCAAGATAAACACCAATAACCTGGTAATAAATCCCCTGTATGCAGGGAAAAGAACACATAGAAACTGATCTCTCTTATGACATATATCTCCTCTTGTGAAGAGGAATAATTCACAACCGCCATCACCACAAGTGAATTATTGTATCTCGTCTCACAAGTGAAGATAAATGTAATAATAGAGATAAGCAATCATGCTCACATAGCGCTATGTGTGTTTCTCAGTGTTATCCGTAGGAAGAGAAAATTTATTAAATGCACAATTAATGCGTAAACTACAAGGGTTCACAAAAGCGTTGTTTAGAAGTGCATCATGAAAAATGTTCAGACATTGATTGAAGAAAAAAAGCTAATAACATTTTATCACATCATCAGCAAAATGCAGTAAAGATTGTATAAGAAAATATGCACATATGATACATATCTGTCATATCTTGCTGTTATTTTTGGATTGCAAATCTATGCTTTCAATCCAGAGATGAAATGTGAGCAAGAAAAATGCCATTCTGTGCGACAGTATTGTACAGAGTATCTTAACAACAGTGAAGTTCAGGAAAAGTGCCAGAAGATTGTATCAGTATCTCTCCAACACCAAACCAATTGGGGGGGGGGGAGGATTAAAAATACAGGACAGTGAGAAGTGTGCCTAAAAATCTTTCAACTGGCTGCCAAAAACTCATTTCAAAAGTAGCAACATGAAGCCTGTTAAATTCCAGATTGATCCACAACTGAACTCGCCACCAAGTGCAATGAGGTGTAATGCCTGTGATGCTGAGAGCCCTGTTCATCACGCCAACATTTTGGCCTTATCCAGAGATTGGAAAGAAGTGCTCCCTTCTCACATGGACACCCAATGTTTTATCTGTGGTAGAAGTGCAGATTCATGCGGCCTAAATGAAAACAGCAGAACAACAGGAATTTGAGGCACTTGGAAGAGAAGGAAAGGTGGAGGTGGCTTGTGCTACATTCATGTCTTAGGTTTGCTCAGGTTGTAAGGAAGAAAAATATATTTCATTATTGGTGCTGCTTATGGCTTCTATACTTTTCCTTCTCAAAGTGATTTGAATAATATTGCTGCCAGATTTCATTAAAAGTGACATTTGCTAGTAGAATGTTATGTTTCCTGTAACCATAGCTTTCAGGGTGAAATTCCACAGTTTTTTCCACCTTCATCCAGAATGAGCACCTACTTTGCCAGGTTTTATTAAGCCAGGTAAGAGACTAGTACATGCTTATATCAGGGACTTGAGACTTGAACAAGTGTCATGGTCTGTAAAGAGCATATTAGACATCCCACCCTGCTTTACACTGCATAAGCAGGAAGTGGAGGGAACAGTCCACATTAATGAGGCTACAAGAAATTTGAAGGACTCTATCCCATAGCAGTGTTAACAGTGACACAAAGACATCAAATATGTTTTTTTATGTTATTGGGGGCAGCTTGTTGTCCCAGTAAGAAGTATTACAGCCCAACATTTCAGAGGGAACCTTCTCCAATCTGGCTGCAAAATAATCCAGAATGGTATGCTGATGACATTTCACCCCGTGTAAACCTATAGAGGTAGTGGTAGTTCTGAAGTGAAACTAGGCATTTTTGTGTGTTTAAATTGTGCTTCAAGTTTTCTTTAACTTTTGCATTAGGGATATGAATATTACTAATCACCTGGTAGATCTTTTTTCAGCTGGCAAAGCTGATACAAATATTTTAATTAATTTAATAGAAGAATGAGGATGGTAGTTTGGAATCTGAACATGTTTCACTTACAATAGGAAGTATTTATTTTCAAGGCAGTAAAAGAATGGCATTGTTGTTGTGGCAGGGCCAGTGTGGTGTAGTAGATGAAATGTTAAACTACAACTCAAAAGACCTCAATTCAAATTCCAGTTATGCCATAGAAACTCACTGGAGAGATGGCAATGGTGAACCAAGCTTGAAGATCTCCTATATCGCTTAAGACTCTTGTTATTATTGCCATAAGTCAGAAGCAACTTGATAGCACACAACAGCAAATAGATGTTTACACCCTAAATAAAATGTTTCAACTGCAAAATAGATAATAATAATTTCATGTCAGAAATCATTCTAGGTTGAAAGAATTTTTGTGGAAGAAACTCCACTCAGGAAATGCCCAAATGAGGATCCTTTCATATCCCCAAGAGCTGGGACAGAGATGGGTACTCAATCCATCTTGAACTGCTGACATGCCAGCCTTCCAGCTAACAAGGTGAGCTTCTTAACCATTGAGCCATCACAGTCCCTTGCAAAATAGATATCCATTCAAGATCTTACAATTTAAGACCTGGAAAAGACCCTATGGATATCTCAAATGGAGATGGGGGGGGGGAATCTGACAATCCAATATTATTTTCAAACCAGAATCAAGGAACTTTGCCCATAATTATACCTTGTGATCTGTGTTACTCGCTAATATGGATTTACATATGATTCTGATATTTCCTTCCAATAATAATAATAATTTCATGTCAGAAATTATTTTGGGTTAGAAGGATTTTTGCAGAAGAAACTCCACTTAGGGGACACCTGAATGAGGCTCCTTTCATGTCCCCAAGAGCTGGGGCAGTGATGGGTGGTTAATCCATCATGCAGTACCTAGGTCTCAAACTGCCAACTTGCCAACCTTCCAGCTAACAAGGTGAGCTTCTTAACCACTGAGCCACTGCAGCACTTCATATTTCCTTCTGCTCTCAAGGGATGGAAGACCTCCCAAATATTACCAAGAATAAACATATAACTTAACAAATATATGGAGGTACAAAGCTTTTATTTCAGAAAACTTAACCTCAGTATATATTCTTCAGCTGAAAAATTTTAATGCCCCTATCCTAGAATAAAACTGAAGCACGATCATTCAGTGTCTCAGTTGTATTCTCATAGGAAATTGCATAATTTACAAGGCTAGGTATAATTAAAGAACAATAATTTGTTTTAATAAGATTGTGTGGCTGATTCTAAATTTCTGCACAGAGGGAAATATATTTAAATAATCAATATCACCTTAATACAATTGTAAGTCAGGTTCCTCAAGATTTTTTTTTCCAACTGGTATAATGTTTTGAATAGGAGGAAAACTGTGGTTCTTCTTTTTCTCACCTTTAGTCTTGGCATCCTTTCATTCTTATTCAGCTTGATAATGATGCAGAAGTATATTTAAAATCTAGATTCCTATAAAGGTCACCCTTGCTTGAAAGCCAGTTGAAGTCCAAGTACAACTGGAGTCCAAGGTTCAGAAACCCTGGCCTAGAGGAAACAGGCTAGTCCTCCAGGTGTTCTTGGACTTCAATTCCCAGAATCTCAGGCTCCCCTCGAGGTCGCAGTTTCACCACTACTGCCCGAGCCCATTTTGTAGGACCTTTGGTTCAGAACACAAGGGATGAACTGCTGCCTTTAGGGGAGGGCACAGGCCAACTTCATCGGAATTTTCAAGCCAGGACTTGGGGAGATTAAGATGAATTTATTGAATTGTATTGTTAAAATTAGTGTTGTAACATGGTATCTTCTCTGTGTTGAGGATTGTACTTGCTGGATTGATATTGTATTATTTTTATAGTGTATTATTATAAGTTGTTTTTGTAATTTGATTTAGATATATTGTACTAAATTATAACTATTGTATTATTATGCATTTATTGTATTTGGGGTGTTTACCTGTGATCTTTGTATGATTGTATAACTGTATATTTTGCATTCCTATAAGCTGCTCAGAGTCGCTATATGTGAGTCGGGCGGGGTATAAGTCTTAATAATAATAATAATAATAATAATAATAATAATAATAATAATAATAATAATAATAATAATAATAATAATAATAATAATAATAATAATAATAACTTAGTTTAGTGAGTAGGTTGCCTTTTGGAAAAAGTGGCTTTGCAGCTGTTTATAGGGCCACGCAACTTTCCACAGGATAAGGGTTGCATTTCTAGGTACAAAATGCACTAGGAAACATAATGTAATATCTGTTCCGGAAACATTTTGTACCTGAAAACAAAGTGCCCTTAGAGATTTGTGGTGCTGAAGGTAGCAGGGCTGGTTTGAAAGGTTAAAAAAAACTGTCCCCACTTTGTAAAAAAAAAAAAAAGTAAACTGCAGTATAGCAGCTTAACCAGGGCTAAAAAAAGAAGAAGAAAACTAAACCTTCTCTACACAGGTGTAGCATAGCTGTGTGCATAGATTTCAGCCCTGTCACTTGCTTTTTAGCAATAGCAATTACACTTATATAGCATAGCACTTAGAGCACTCTCTGGGCGGTTTATAGATATTCAGCATTTCCACCCAACATGCTGGATACTCATTGTACTGACCTTGGATGGAGAGAAGACTGAGTCAACCTTGATACCCATCAAGATCGAACTCACTAAGTTTTGGTTACAAATTTAACTACTGTGCACCAGGGTATTGAAATCAAGGAGGAGAGGAGGGGCAGTATGAGGTTTCCTCTGCTTTGTTCCTATCTCAACAGGCCGCAGGGCTTTTTGGTAACATGATCCAGTTACTGCGAATGTCTCAGTTTTTGGACATTTGTGTGAACTTACCTTCAACTCTGCTCTCTCCAGCTCAGCAGTGCAGATGAGTACGATGTGAAGATTTTTGCAGGCCAATGCTACATGGTACATTTAATTATATGGGTCAGTGATCCATTACTAATATTAGCAACAACAACAGCAGCAGCTGGGACGAAGAGGCCTCTGCAGGGACAGGTGTCAGGACTTTCCACCACCGCTGGCCTCCTGGGCCCCGCCCAGGGGCGGCAAATTTGGCCTATGCCCCGAGCAGCTGAAACCCACACTATGCCACTGGGTAAAGGTCACCCTTGCTCAAAAGCGAGTCATATCTGACTCTAGGGTCCAGTGCCCATCTCTGTTTCTAGCCATCTCTGTTTATAACACTGTCTGTTTCCATGGACATGTGGCAGGACCATTTCACCTTCCCACCGAAATGGTCCCTATTTATTTATTTGCAATTTCTTGCTTCCGAACTGCTGAGTTGGCAGGTGCTGGGACAGAGATGGGAGCTCATTCTGTTGTGCAGTACTTGGGTCTCAAACTGCTGACCTACCAACCTTCCAGTCATCAAGTTCAGAGTCTTAACCACCAAGGCATGTACTGAAACAAAGTAACAATAGGCAATTTACAGAAATGTTCAGAAGCTCTCCTTCTTGCTCCTTTCCTCCAAGAGGCTGGAGTTTTGGACAATCTGTTTGTAAATTCTCAAAATTATTGGAAGGTTTCTCAGAAAAACTCTGACTGCCTACAAAACTTCATCCTTGGGGAAGGCATCTTAGAAGTTGCAAGGCCAAAAACTTCCACTAAGAAACTTTGATATTACACTTTATGGATTTACTTGTTCCCCACACAATGGCTTTCTGCTAATATGCTTTTAAAACATCTTTTGAACTAGAATAATGGGAGATATACTTTTGTCTCCTGGTTCTATGTATAAAGGATGTTTGTAGAATCTGAACTCAGCTGAGCTGATGGTGGCTTCAAAGGACTAACATGGGTAATGTCAAATATTAGAAACGTACCATGAGGATAACTCTCTTTTTTCACCTAGCTTAGTCATCTGAATGCTGTGACACATTATAGAGGAATGTTTTCCATAGTTGCTTCTGAAATAATCTTAACATGATATACAGCATCTCTTTCTTTCTTTTCTTTCTTTCTTTCTTTCTTTCTTTCTTTCTTTCTTTCTTTCTCTCTTTCTTTCTTTCCTCGGACCAGCCAATGTCCATGTCAAGGCAATTAATTTAGCACATCCTCATTCACAATTCCTACAACGCAGCATGTGATGACCAAGCCATTACAGTGTGAGCTCACAGATTTATTTTAATTTATTTTGGCTTCTATGCCCACCAAAGGACTTTGGAAGCTTCCACAGCTTGAAAAAGTTTTAATCAATCTGAATGGTTGTAACAAAAGATATTATCTTTGCTTTATCTCTTCTTTGTCTCTCCCACACTGAGTATTCTAGTCAGCTAATGAATCACTTTGATTACACAAGTGGCCGGATTTATCAAAGTAAAAGTCTAGTTTTACCTTCAGCCATATATTCAGGACCTATGTTCACACACACCACATTTTTAGAGTGGTCAACAACAATGATGTGATAACAAAATGTCTTGTTAGCTTCCATTAGTAGTTTACTTTGTGGCTCAATATATAGCCAAGTCATATTTTGGCTTCAAGGAGCTCAACAGGCAGAGTGTGCCCAAGTGTTTGACCTGTGTTAGACTACATGCAGCATTCTTCTATACAGAAGATATGCTGTGTTATGTGCTATGAAGTCATCTCCAATTTATGGTGACTCTGCCAATGTGATATCCAAAATGCCCAGTCCTCAATAGGCCAACTTGGATCTCCCCTACCTAAGAGGAATTAATCCATCTTACATTTGGTTTTATTCTTTTCCTGATTCCTTCAGCCTTTCACAATATTGTCTTTTCTGGAGAATCCTGCCATTTCATGATGAGCCCAAAATAGGTCAGCCTCAATGTTACCATTTTTGCCTCCAGGTATAGTTTAGGTTTGATTTGCTCTGGAACCCACTTGTCCATCTTTCTGGCAGTCCAACATATCTGCAAAGCTATTTCAATTTCATCGTATCAGCATTAAAATTGTGTAGCACTTCTGTAAGTGTTAATATTCAACTGCAGCCCTTTTTTGGCACTTTCTTGTTTCACTTTCACCAGACATTGTTTTAAATCATTGCTGTTTTCTGCCTGTAAGATGATGTCATTTGCATATCTTAAATTATTGTTGTTTCTTCTGTTAGTTTTCACTCTTCTTTCATCTGAATCTAGTCTGGCATAGTGAATGATATGTTCCATGTACAGATTGAACAAACATGGGAATAAAATTCACCCTTGTCTGACAGATTTGCCTTTAGGAAACCATTCTGTAGCTTCTTGTCAACAATGTAAATTGCACATCAGGACAATCAAGTGTTGAGGCACCCCTTTTTCATTCAGAACAACCCACACTTTCTCATGATCCACACACAGTCAAAGTCTTTTCTGTAGTATATAAAGCATATACTGATCTTGTGAAGCTCTTTAATATGTTCCAGTACCCATTGGATATTTGCAATATTTGCAAAAGATAGAGTAATTTTTTGGGTGAGGAAGAGAAAATGAGAGGTAGAATCTACAGTACAGAAACTTCCTGTACAAGCCACAGCAGAAAGTAAGGCATGATTCTTTCCTTTTCTCCATGTGTAGACTTCTTTAAAATTGTTACTCTCTTCCACCACTGGAAGGGACCTAGCTATGGCAGCTCTAAAGCTGCTGCAATTTCTGCTCCTTTTGCGTTGCTACTGGAAGAGCCAGAAGTCAAAGGGCCATCTATAACCAATCTTATTCCTACTCTACCATCCTAAGACTCCAATGATGGAAGTGCTTTCTGTAAGATACCAGGGAGTTATTTGCCCAACAACCCCCATCTTCATTACTGTAGTATCCTGTGGTTCTTCAGAGGATATGATTGTTTTCAGAAATTAATTTCAGAAATATTGAAGTCCTTCTACCCAAAAGGACTGAGATGACTCACAACAATTAAAACTATACACTAATCATAGTTTTTAAAATAATGTTAAAAACTATTTTAAAAACAATTAAACATAGGCCAATATTAAAACCAAAATTAAAAACATTTCAAAAGCATTTCTGAGACACCCACTTATTGCTTAAAAGTCTGCCTGAGAAGGAAAGTAATTGCCTGACAACATGACAAGAGGAAAGTTGCTCATTTGTAGTTCCCATCTGCTCAGTTCAATACAAATCGAATACCTGTTTCTTTCAAGTAAATCTGTTGTTTTGGGATTAACACCTTGCTAGGTGCAGGGACTTGAGTGGTCTAACTAGGTAGTGTCACCCATCTCTTGTCTATGATGTTAGGTCAAGACTAAAACTCACCAGAGTGAACTTCCTTGGATCCCTTGAGCAAGGTGAAAGTGGAGGGCACACATCATGCTCTGCCTAGCCAGTGGGTGATATGGTATCCAAATAGCCAAGAAAAAATGCATGCAAATGGATTTGATTTCTCAAGTCTATTTACATGTCATCATGGAGATGACTATTCACTGAATAATGAGTCCAAGGTATCCAAGACTTGGGATTAAAGATTAATTATTATTATTATTATTATTATTATTATTATTATTATTATTATTATTATTATTATTATTATTATTATTATTATTATTATTATTATTATTATTATTATTATTATTATTATTATTATTATTATTATTATTATTAATTCAATTTGGTAAAAACCAACTCAGGGTGGTTTTTCCAGACAAATGTATAATTACAAATTAATAAGTACCACAATTTCAACAAAAAGAATCTGCAATGAGTATCCAATAAAATAGTCAATTACAATATTCAAATATATAGCAATACAATCAAGCAATACAGGCAATACAATGGGCGGGGGTACAAATGAAATAAAATAAATAAATAAATCTAACAATACAATGTAATGATACAGTAGGGCAATACACTGTAGAAATATACTCCAACAATACAATGTTACAGTACAGTTAAATATGCATACAGAGTCCTTCCTCTGTCCATAGCCAGCGGCAATTTCTTCTCCTCTGGGTGAAGATGGCGGGGCCCAGAGGGCAGGCAGAAGCATCCTCTCACCGCCCGTGGCTGGCAGCCTTTTACTGACCTCTGGGCGAAGGTGGTGAAGGCCCAGAAGGAAGGCAGGAATGGCTTCTCGTCGCCCACAGCTGATGGCAATTTCTTCTCTTCCAGGCAAAGATGGCAGGCCCCGGAGGTGATTAGCAAATATACATAATATTTATATAGTGTATATATGTGAATGCACTATAATGTATATACTACATATAATTATACATGATTTTTACTAACTTGAAGAGTGAGAAAAGTCATATTTTGCACTCTTGCTACTTTACAAAATTTTAGATCAAGGGCACCCTTGTATAAAAACAAACAGTAACATGTATTCCTTCTTCAGTCAGGATGAATCAGAGAAAATGATCCTATTCCACATAGCTGTATCTGAAATCTATCTTCAAATTTCCAAAAGTTCTCTGCTCCTCTGAATGAAGGCCACCTCCACAAACGAATGATAAAATGGTAAAAGACTCTTTTGTGGCTTGGTGTCAGACCACAAGACGAGCAGCCAGAAAGTCTTGGGTTCATTCCTTAGTATCTGCTGGAGTCAAAGACTCCAGCCTAAAACTCTGGAAAGCAACTGTCAGTATATGTAGAGAGCACTGAATGAGATGGATCAATAGTCTGACTCAATATGAAGGCAACTTCCTATGTTCTCACTGTATCACTCCAGACTGGTGATGAATGCTGTTGAGAGTAAATGCTACCTCATTGGGGGGGAGTGCTATGTGGGTGTTATGTTAGCTGATGTTCATTAAATGAGAAGTGCCTAACCCTGCCCCCTGCAGTGTCACAGTCTTCACAGTGATCAACAGTAAGTCTGAAAAGGAGATGTTCCTGCTCACTTACAAGCGCCACATGAGCAAGAACCTAGAGCAGCCCTTTCAGAATGCTAGTGTAAAGCCGGTAATGAATAGGGCTAACAGTGCGTCTACATATGTATACTTTGTTTGCTCCTGAACGGTGGTACTAACTCTGCTCCTTAACTTGTTTGGCAGGGGGATCTTCTCAACACTCTTATTCTTACGTGTCAAGCAGCAGGATCTCAGGTATATCGCAAATAAAGGAAGAACAATGGATTGAACTTATGGAAAAGAAAGTCCTCAGTTGGTTGTTCCACCATAGAAATTTTCAGACTTCAGGAGTTTGTGTTAGGTAGGAAGGGAAGGGGGGGGGAGAGAGTGAGACTGAGAGAGAGGTCAGTAAGCTATTTTGAATAATCTACATTTAACTATATTTCAATGTGATGTAGCCTCAGGATAGTAATTTTGTTTATCTTTCAGAGATGCACTGTTTTTTTTAGCTTTTTGCACAGTATCCGCTGCTTCCCATAGCAGCGGGAGGGTTAGTGGAACATATTCAGTCCTTTTTTTTTTTTTTTTTTGGCAATGCTTTTCCGCTGCATTTTGGCACCTAAACCATGGCAGTTGGCAACTTCTGGTGCCTGGCAGAGCTTACGTTAGTGCCTGGGTTCCCAGTACGGAACCAGGAAGTCACCAACAGTGGTGGTTATGTGCCGAAATGCAGTGGAGAAGCATTTTTTAAAAATCCCAAAATGGAGCAAATGTGCACCACAAACCCTCCCACTGCTATGGGAAGTAGTGGTGGTTGTGCAAAAAGCCAAAAAAGGTGTGATTGCCACTGACACCAATGAAAATGTAAGCAGTGGGTACTACCATGCCTTTGGCCCACACAGATGTGTCGGGGGCGTGTCTGGCTCGTGGCATGAAAATGTTGGGAACTCCTGATTTAAATCATTATGAACAAAACTGATAATGATTTTTAAAAACTCAGATATGTTCTTTTAAAGAATTTCTCCCTTTATCATATGATAAAAATTTGTGATACATGAAGGAAGACATAGCCTTGAGATTGCAAGAGCTGAGCAATGCTGTTAATGATAAGACATTTTGGAGTTGAATCATTTACAATGATTGCCATAAGTTGGGAGGGACTTGAAGGCACATAACAGAAACAACCAATTTGTAGATGGGCCCATCCATAATCTTTGAGGAAAATGTCCAACCAATTTTCATGAATGCCATGATGTAGTTTTTATATGATGATGTTGATTCAGACCAAAAGTTGTAGGACAAAATAAAATAAAAATAGATTGCAGCCTACTTTATATTGTGAGGTCCTATAGAAAATAATGTGTCTTAAAATGCCCAGGAAATAAATCTCCTGAAAATAAATTTCAAAATGGAAATGCTGACAGACATTTAATGATATCAGAAGTAACTGGCACTTCAACAATAAAAAGACTTGGGGGGGGGGAGAGATATGCTTTACAAAGGCATGTAGATTTAAAGGCAAAGCTACACAAAGAATCAATGTAAAAATGAATGTTAATGTTCCTCAGTTTTTATGATGCATTCTTGTCAGTTACAAAAAACTCAGAAGCATTTAAATAAATGGAAATAAAACTTTAAAGGGGAAATATAGAAGGTACCATACAGTTAAAACAAAGCCCTTTAAAAGTCCATTCATTTCATTGAGATAAATGGGGTACAAAGAAAGAGCCTCCTTGAAGATTGTGGTATTTTTGAACCACAATCAGGTGTACCCGAGACAATGGCAACCTTGTGCCAACTAATCTTTCTCACAATAGGTCAGGTGAAAGGAACTATGGAATGAATCCACCTAAAGGGTTTGAAAACCCCGGAAGGGTTTGAAAACCTGGCTGGCTGGACAGGTTTGGGGACCTGGGAATACGAGTTCCCTTACCAGGTGGCTTATTTAAAGGACTGCCAACCTGGGTCTGGAAGTGGGACTGTGTACTGTTTTTAATTTTTGTGGTAATATTTTGATGACCTTTTAACTGATGTTTTATTGGAGTAAACTGTTTCTTATGCTTTTACTTTTATTTTTAGTGTTTTGTAAGCCGCTCAGAGTCGGGTTCTCCCGATTGGGGCGGGGTATCAAGTGTAATAAATAAATAAATAAATAAATTTATTTTGGCAGTTTCACGTCTGGCATAGACACAGAAGAAGAAGTGGGAGAAACAGAACATTAAGGCTATAATGTTAAAACAATTAATCATTTTGAACCATTTGAATTAACTGAAAACGGCCCACAATTAATCAGGCATATCTTCTTTTGGGCAGAACTTTTAAACACCTGCAGAGTGCAAGTATTTGTACATCTGCTTCCCCTATATGTTCAACTTTTTCATCATGATGTTTTTGTTTCAGAATAAACAAGCAGGAAAAACTCATGAAAGCGACTAGAAACTGATGCCTCGTAACACACGAACTGTCTAAACAAAAATCAGTGCTGTTTTGGTTGTGGTTCTATCCCTCTGGAACAAGTTTGTAACAGAGGTTCATCAGGCCTTACCTCTGAGTTTTTAAGAAATTAGAAAAAAATTGAATTATTTAAAGCTGCTTTATTAGTGCTTTCTGCCAGTGAACTTTATAACTATATATTTTTACTTTTTAGTTTATATATATATATATATATATTAAAACTTTGGTATTTTCTCTTTTTTAATGTGTTTTTTAAGAATATAAGCCCCTGTATTAGTAGACTGTAAGCTGAGCAATCTCTTTTTAGTGTTTTTAAATACTTTTTATTCACATATTTCTGGTCCTGACATTTTATGATAGCCAGTAGCTTTATTTATTTTTATATATTTGGATTTTTATTTTTATTTTTACTAATTTGTGCCCATAGTTTTCCATAGTATATGATGATGTTAAACCTTTTGGATATTTCACAGCTTTGAAATATTTTTGTGCTCATTGAACATAGAAGCATTGTAGATAAATAAAGCTTGTAGCATAAGACAAGTTGATGTTGCCTGAAATCATTGTAACAATGAAACAATTGATACCCAGGTGAAGTTTGATATGATTGTGGAAAGCGTGTCTGATTTCATTATGGATTTAACCATTATTGATTAACACTGGCTCCTGGCTTTTCCCTGGAAGTCTATAAAATTCTCTAGGGATGTTGGGAAATAATCAACAATCAGATTCAGTGACTTGATGATCTAGGTCCTCGGACTTATGCCAAAGTATGAAATAGTTTTTAATCCTAAACAAATTTAATGAAAAAACAGATCAATTGTCAACTAAAATCAATAAAATGTCATAATTAGGTTGACAAAATTATTATGAAATCTGTAAAAGAAACAGATAACATTTTAAAGTACTTAATTTTGAATTGTTCCCATATTACATAGAAATTATTACAGGTATCTGTGCATATAGTAGTCCTTTTTCACCTTTCAGATTTTGATTTGTTCTCCATTACAATGAAAGCCGGAAACAACCAAAACTCAAAGGGAATAAATTTTAATCTATGGTTTTCATTCTAGTAATGTTAGAAAAAGTTAAAAGTCACCCTTGCTTGAAAGCCAGTCAAATCCAACTCTAGGCTTCAGTGCTCATCCCTGTTTATAGGCAAAGAGCCAGTGCTGTCTCTGCCTGCAGATGTTTCCATGGACACGTGGCAAACATGACTAGACACCATAATGCACAGAACACTTTACTTTCCCACCAAAGTGGTCCTATATATCTATTTGCAATTTCTTGCTTTCAAACTGCTTGGTTGGCAGGAGCTGGGACAGAAACAGAAGCTCACTCCATCACCCGGGTCTTGAACTGCTGACCTGCTGACCTTTGAGTCATCAAGTTAACCAATAAGCCACTGCAGTCCTCTCCTAGTACTGTTAGAAGGTACTAAATTTACAGTGAAACATAGACACACATCTAAATTACTGCCTGAGAAACAAACAAAAGGACCTCTGTACCTTAGTTCAACTTCTAAGAGAAAGCTCTTTTTAAAATTGCTTTTAATGAAGAACAGGTAAAGAGAAGCATTTATGTATTAATTTCATCTAATAAGCAGAAACTCTAAAATATTAAGCCAATATAGCTCGGTGCCTTGGAGCACATGGCTGTGCAGCCAGATCCTGGAGTTCAAATCCCCACAGTGCCTTCTGTGAGAGGGGCCAAATGAGATAATCTGGAGCTAATGGGGTTACGTGCCCTTGAGCAGCTGCATGAACCCAGGACTAGAAGGAGCTGGTAAACTAGGTCTGCATACTTTATGCATAAGAAACCCCTGGAGGGTCTTGGCTACTATTCGAAAAAATTGATAACACAACATTAACGATTAAGACAAAAGCCTAACATTATCACCATAAGCAAGTGATCATACAGATGTGTGTGTTTTATAGCAAGTTATTTCACTCATTAGCAAACAGGAAGATAAGGTGTCACATTTATCTCAACCTATTAATAATTTCCTACTGATTCAGAATTTCGTAAAACCTTGACATACAGTATTTCCTTCTTTTCACCATCTGTATATAATGTTACCACCATTCGTTACCTTCAACAGCAAATGCCACGTAAAAGTGTTTCACGGCCAGTCATTTTAATATCCCTTCCTCCCACTAATAATGGATCTGATTCCCTTCAAATAATTCTACTTCATATCCCTTTCATGTCTATTCAGCTCAAGAGTCATTTCTGTAGAGAATTGTCTGTTGGGAATGAATGCAAAATGGAAGAAGGAGAAGTGTGTATTTGTTTGTATGTTTTCTTTCTTTCTGCCTATAAAACCCAACCCAAACTGTCAAGGTGACAATCCAAAACGATAATCAAAACCACTTTTTACATTTCTTCTTGTAAGTGCCGCAGGCAAGTTTTAAAGGAGATGCTAACAAATCCCAAAGACTATCACATATTAAATATTTGATACGCAACCAGCTATGTATACAAGAGACATCAAACTTGGGTTGCTTATTTTTCCAATTTTTATACCATATTGAAATATCAGTTTACTCATCCACAGATGGAAATCGTGAAAGATTAAATTATATTTACATTTTAGAAATTGGTTTTGTTGCCAGGCATGGGGTAACAAAAAGGGATTTTACCTGGAAATTCTGCTTCTTTACAATCATGATACCATGTTTCCCCGAATATAAGACACTGTCTTATATTTTTAAAAACTCCAAAATATGCACAAGGTCTTATTTTCAGGGGATGTCTTATTTTTCCATGACGAAGAAGAATACAGTACCCATTTATTGCTGATACAGTGGATCGCCAGGGCAAGATTTAGGTGAGTGCCTTATTTTCAGGGAGGCCCTTATATTTCCGAAGTGGGGGAAAATAGGGGGGATGCCTTACTATACGAGGAGGTCCTATATTCGGGGAAACAGGGTAGTAAAGATGCTTTCAAAATTCATATTTAAATATATCCCTGACACATGTTTATTTTAAAACATTTTTTATTTTCATAGTACAACTATTCCCCCCGCTGCTGCTGGCCCCCCCCCCATGCCAAAATCTGTTTCCCCAATGATTGGAGTCCTATCTTTGGGAGAGGGGACTGTCTCTTTACACCTGATGGTGAAGATTTCTCCCTTAGATGCAAAGTGATCTTCCCCAATTTCTCCTCACCCACCCTGCTCCCTTTCTTTGTGCCCAGCAGGGGAAATTTCCTCTATTAGGTCTAAAACTCTTCCCCCCCAATCATTTGTGGAGGGAATGACCTTTTTGTAGCTGATAGGGAAAGGCTTCCCTGCCAGTTGCAAAGCAACTGTTATAGCAGATGGAGCTACTGCAGCCCTTTCTTCGTGGAGAACAATATATAGGACATCAATAATTTTTTTGGGGGGGGGGTATTCATTTCCGATCCTTTCTAAGTGTACATGTGCATGTGCATGCATGTGCATGAATAATTTGTGTATACACATGTGGCTCATTCATTTGCAGTCATTCAGGTACGTACCAGTCTTTTTGTCAAGCAGAAAGGGACGGGATGTTTCAGGTTCTTTCTTTCATTTCTTTCTTTTCATTTTCACTCATTCATTTTCCTGGCACCAGACCAAACAAACCTCTACAGAACTCTCAAAAGTAACAGACAATCATTTACTCCAAAGGATGACAACAAAAGTATGTGAGGCAGAAAAATCTATCATTATCAGATTTTTTAAATTTTACTTTTATAATACAAGAAAAATGTAAGCAGGCACTAACAGTACTCTAAAGCCAGATTTATCATCAATTTACCATCCTTCTTTATCAATTAATCAGCAGGAAACAGAAAATATAAAGAGCATCATAATCAGACCTATTTAGGGTAGTGCTACATTATTATTATTATTATTATTATTATTATTATTATTATTATTATTATTATTATTATTATTATTATTATTATTATTATTATTATTAACAACAACAACAACAACAACAACAACAACAACAACAACAATTTCATTTTTGTATTGGGTATGGATTAGGTATGGATTGTATTGTGAGTATATTGTTTATCGTCCATTTGGTACTGAATATTGATTATGGACTGTAGCCTTATCATATTTTGTTATATTTATTTTATTTTGTCTTGTTGCACTGTATTTTATATTGTATTATTATTTAACTGTTATATCGTATTTAATTGTATGTTGTGAGCCGTCCTGAGTTGGTTTTTACCAAGTAGGGCGGCATATAAATTGAAATAATAATAATAATAATAATAATAATAATAATAATAATAATAATAATAATAATAATAATAATAATAATAATAATAATAATAATAATAATAATAGTCATCATCATCGTCATCATCATCGTCATTGTTATTGTCATCGTGGCAGGCTGTTGCCAGTACAGAGAGCACCCACATCACCAACAAGGCTTTCTTCTTCTTCTTCTTCTTCTTCTTCTTCTTCTTCTTCTTCTTCTTCTTCTTCTTCTTCTTCTTCTTCTTCTTCTTCTTCTTCTTCTTCTTCTTCTTCTTCTTCTTCTTCTTCTTCTTCTTCTTCTTCTTCTTCTTCTTCTTCTTCTTCTTCTTCTTCTTCTTCTTCTTCTTCTTCTTCTTCTTCTTCTTCTTCTTCTTCTTCTTCTTCTTCTTCTTCTTCTTCTTCTTCTTCTTCCATATCCAATTCCAAATATTGATGGTCATCATGGTGATCAGCCATGAAAATTGTCCTGAGAATTGACTGTCCTTATGCATCACAGTGTGACACCCATACCACTATTCCAGTTCCATGAGTTCCTGAGCCCTTTTGGCACACAAAATCCTCATCAGTCCCAGGCCAGTACTGATGAAACTGCTGCCTTCCATCAAGATGGATTCAAATTGTATTTAATCCACTTGGGGACCATCACCCTTCCTTGTGAACTTCACCACCCAAGGTGGTTAGTCCTCAGGGTTGTCAGATTAGTTAACCACCACCTGACAATCATCATTGAGTCACTAGTATGGTCTACTCTATTACCATAGCAGGATAATCAGCCACACTGGATCAGAGCCCCATCAGAGAGGCAAAATGCTGTTTGGATAGAGAGATCATGTCAAACAGCATTGTGCTCTTCCCCGTGGCCTCAAGTGGCTTTCTAAAAGTGTAGACAAACCCATGATTTTTCAAAGCAGTAGTATTTGCACAGGTTCTAAATGGGGAAAGATTCCAGTTTCATGATTGTAAAATGATGAAACTAACAACAGAGCTTAGAAACCTATTGCTACAAGCAGCATATGAATTCACTGTACTGTATGAGATAAATTTTGCTTCTGTCAATGGGCTCAGTGTCACATTTTTTAACCCAAAACTTAATATTTCCCCAGTTCACCTGTCAAAGCAATGACACTAAATCCTGGATGTGCTGACCTCTGCAGGATGAATTGGCATCTCCTCCCTATCACTCATTTGCCCTTGTTCTGTTTGTCAAGTCCCTTTCACTTAAGCCAGACAACCATGGACCTTGCTTTCATTTTCTGTCTTGTACCAAGTCTCTGGAAGGCCCAAGTTCTAATTCTAACAGAATTCTGCCTACAATAACTGCAATGTAAAATGACATTATCTACATGTCTAGTAAAGTGGATAGTATGACTCATATAGTACTTTATTTACATGCCATGGTAAACAATTTCAGTAAAACTGAACAATTTTAATCATTAGAGTCTTGATTTACAGAAATGCACCGAATCCAGTCTAAACATATGCACAAACTCTGTCCAAAACCCAAAACCAAAGAAAGAAAATTTTCCCCAAGACCAAAAAGAAAGTAAGTGAGGATTTATTATTTATTTATTTAATCGCATTTCTATTGCTGGCCAACTCGGTAAATGCTCTGGGTGGCTAACAACAATTAAAAATAATAACAAAACTAAATAAAACCCCTTAAAAACCCCATTAAAAAGTCAAAATAATTTACCCACACACCCCCATCCATCCACTCTGTGTGTGTGTGTGTGCGCGTGCGCGTGCGCGTGCGCGTGTGCACGCGTGTGTGTCTGTGTCTGTGTCTGTGTCTGTGAGAGAACAGGAGTTCTGAAATTTTGGAATCAGGTCCCCTCTCCTTGTCTCATGTGACACGTCTTCATAGAAGACATCCACCTTGCTGCCTTCCATGGATGATTGTTGATCAGTATTCTAGCTTCTGAGCAGAATGGAAGAAACACTTCTTATTATGTTCACCATTAGGGTAATAGAGCAAGTATTTTACTGATGCTGGTTTTAGGAAGGAAAATATGCTTCCAGTTGTCTCACAAAATTGTTTAATAAAAATACAGATTATCAAGGGTCAAATTGCATAGAGCAAAATTCCACATACTAACTACATCTTCCAATCTGGAAAATAGATCTGTTTCATGAAGACAATCAGAACTGATTCATGCAAGCCGATCTAAACTGGGCTGTAAAAGCAGAGGATCCTGTCTAGTTCATCTGGCTTAAATTTTCTCGCAATGTAGTAGAAAAATATTAAATTCTACATTCCTAATCCCTTCAAAATGAATCTGTGACCCTCCCTCAGAAAGACTGTATTGAAAGCATGCTTTTCCATGTAAAAGGGTGAATCCAGAGCAGTAATATATTTTATTATTATTATTATTATTATTATTATTATTATTATTATTATTATTATTATTATTATTATTATTATTATTATTATTATTATTATTATTATTATTATTATTATTATTATTATTATTATTATTATTTCGATTTATATGCCGGCCTACTTGGTGAAAACCAACTCAGGGCGGCTCACAACATACAATTAAATACAATATAACAGTCCAATAATAATACAATATAAAATACAGTGCAACAAAACAAAATAAAATAAATATAAACCCAATACAATCACGATAACTTCTGATGCCAAGCCCTTACTTAACATATCATGTATTTTATTGTGCAAATATATTTTCATTTTTAGCAACCAATTAGTATGTATTCTTGTTTGGGAAACACTATATTAATTAAAAGGTTGGTGAACGGAATTACGTTTTGATTTATACTAGCAATTTAAATAATTGCCATGTTTTAAATTGATCCACCCTAGTGTGAACTGGCAGTTAGTAGTAAGGGACAAGTAGGACTAAGATTCCAAGAACTATTATTTGCACATATCCTTTGCAAACCTAAACACAAATGTATCCCATCCAAGTATCAGCATAGCAGCCATCCTACTGACACAAACTAGATGTGGGGAAAAAATAAATAAAGACCAAGACCTAAACTAATAAACGAATAACAATAATGAATAATGCTTAACTGCAGTTATTTCAACAACACTTCAACATAAACTAGTACTTTTATTCCCATTTTTCAAATGAAGGGCAGAGGGTGACATTACCCTAAAGATCTCTAGTGACTATGAGACAAAAAGAGATTTAAATTTGGAATTTAGAGCAGAAACAGATGGTATAGATAACTTATCCTTGGTAGAGGAAAGTTTTAAGGGTTGAATGTACATAAATCTCACAGGTAGTGCTTCTTTCCCTTCCCAGTGTATGTAAAATACCCTGAATTGTCTTTTTAGTTGAGATTCAGGATCTTAGCCTAAATTCCTCTGAAATCATATTTCTCAAACTGAAAAGTCTGCCTGAATCATGCATCTCCAACACTGATATGCTTTCAGCTGTAATGATGGGCTGCAGTGGCTCAGTGGTTAAGAAGCTTGCCTTGTTAGCTTGAAGGCCGACAAGTCTTCAGTTCAAGACCCGGGTATTGCATGACGAAATGAGCACCTGTCTCCATCCCAGCTCCTGCCAACCTAGCAGATAGAAAGGAAGAAATTGCGAGTAGATAAATAGTGACCAGTTCAGTGGGAAAAGATCTTGGAGACATGAAAGGTGCCTCATTTGGGCATCCCCTGAGCGGAGTTCTTCCAGCAAAAATCCTTTCAACCCAGAATAATTTTTGACACTAAATTATTATTATTTTTCATTTCATTTCAAATTTATACCCCGCCCTACTCAGGTAAACCTGACTCTAGGTGGCTTACATATTATAAAAGTAACAGCATTACAGTCACAAATTCCACATTATCATAATCACAATCATCACAGTATCAGAAAGAATATTTACATATAACTCCACATTCATGGAATATTTGTCCTATATGTAAGTGTTTTACTCAATTATTCATTATTTAGTTAATCCCTCATAATTGCTTGGGACAATATGCAATGTGCCTTTACCAGTACTGTTTTTAACTGGTTACTTTGAAAGAAGGAAGAAAATGAAAGGTGATTATATCATTATTTTTCTGCACTCTGTCAATAATGCTTTTTCTCTTAGCTAGTTGTTTCTATACCTGAAAGAAGATCTTATTTTCTTCTTTATGGATACTCAGGATTTATGTCACTATATTTATTTGCATATTTGTTTAATTTTCAATAAATAAATACCTTCTCAAACACTATATTGTAGAAAAATAAATTTAAAGCTGTAGTCCAGCCTCATAACTACATCCATAAAACTGATTAGTCTGCAAACTCCCTATGGGCTGATGGTGAGCTTTCCACAATCACTGGAAGGACCAGAAGCAGTGATGGGATGTCCCCGGTTCCATACGGTTCCCTGGAACCGGTAGGAACAATCCCAGAGGGTTCTCCGGGAGGGTAGTCAACTTTTGAGGCGTCTGGTTCCGGACGCCTCACCGAAAGAATTTTTTAAAAAATCGGAGCCAAAATGTCTCCGATTTACTGCACATGAGCAGAAACTCAATGTGCTGCATTGCGCATGCGTTAGATTGAGTTTCTGCGCATGCGCAATAAAATTGGAGCAATTTTGGCTCCAATTTTACTGCACATGCGCAGAAACTCAATCTGACGCATGCACAATATGTCAGATTGAGTTTCTGCACATGCGTAGTAAATTGGAGCCATTTTGGCTCCAATTTAAAAAAAAATCGGTGGCGATGGCAGCGATAGTGGTGGCGGCGGTGATGATGGTGGCGGCGATGACGGCGGCAGCAACACCAGCAGCGATAGTGGCGGCAGGGGCGATGACGGCAGCGGCGATGACGACGGTGGCAACACCGGCAGCGATAGTGGTGATGACGGCGTTGGCGATGACGGCGGCGGCAACACCGGCAGCGATAGTGCCAGTGACGGCGATGACGGCAGCGGCGATGACGGCGGCGGCAACACCGGCGGCGACTGCAATGGCGGCAGCGATGATGGTGGCGGTGACAGCGGTGGCGATGATGGCGGCAGCAATGGCGGCGACAGCAGCAATGGCGGCGGTGATGGCGATAATGGCGGCGGCGGAGATGGCAGCGGCGATGACTTCGGCGACGGCGTGGGCAGGCGGCACCAGCCCTCAGAGGAGGGCACCTCCCCCGGGGCCACCGAGCCCCCACAGGCAAGTTGAGGCCTGGCCTGCCCTGGCCGTCCACCCCTGCTGAGCCCTCCCAGGGGTAAGTGAGGGGTTTGTGTTTGGGGTTGTATTTTTATTTAATTTTAATTTTATTTATTTATTTATTTAATTTATTTACGGGTTTGTGTGGTGGGTGGGTGGGTTGGGTTGAGGGTGTGTGTGTGTGTATTTATTTTATTTTATTTTTTATTTTAAGGCCCCGCCCACAACGTCATGACGTCATGACGTCAGCTCCGGCCATGACGTCATGACATTGGCCACGCCCATGACGTCGTGACGTCATGGAGTGGTGGTAACAAATTTGTCATCCCATCACTGACCAGAAGGCCTGGAAAAATCTCCCCACATATCATGTGTGCTGTTGATAATGCAGCCTCAGATGTAAGCCTAGAACAGAGACTACTGCAGCAGCTACTGGGTACATTTTGCCACCTGCCTGGCTTATTTCAAGAAAGGTAGGACATAAATATAATTGCTAGATAAATTCCAAACAAAGAAACTGAAGCTGGAGTGCCTGTTAGAATAAGAATAAAGAAACAAGGAGAAGCCAGTAAATACATCAAGTCTCTGTGAACATTTGCTTTTATTAACATTTGCATGCTTTCCTTGTACTGTATATGTATATTTTACAGGTTGGGGCAGAAATAAAAAGCTACTAATGTGAGTTAGGAGGGAGGTTAGTAATCATTGGCCAAATGCAGGTTTCCTTGCATCACCATCTAATGCAGTGTTTCCCAATGTGGGGCCCACGTCCCACGGGGCCTTTCAATTCCCAGAAGCCTAAGCCAGTACATTGGCTGATCAGTGCTTTGTGGGATTGACTTAGGCTTCTGGGAATTGAAGTTCAAAAACCAAAGGTTGGTAAACACTGATCTAAAGCATTTACAGCAGAAATGAAAATAATAATAATGTGCTGTCAATAGATCAATTTAGACTTATGGTTATTCTTTACAGGATTTTCTAGGTAGAGAATACTCAGAAGTGGTTTACCAGTTCCTTCTTCTGGGGGTTTCCTGACCAGCTGTTCTCCCAGGAAGCACAGTGTGGAATCAAACACCCAGCTGCTTCCTCCAAAGTCAGATACAGTAAAACCTCATATAACACTAAAACCTGGTTCCACAAGTCTTCGTGTTATATGATTTTTAGTGTTATCTGATCCTCTATGGGATCCATAGAGATACATTGTAACCACACAGGCTTTCGCGGTTGTTATCTGAAGCATCCCATAGGATCTTAATGTTATCTGATGCAATTCTTCCCCCCAGATTCCTTGATGTTATGCGATTTTAGTGTTATTCGATACTAATGTTATATGAGGTATTACTGTACTTAATTCATATAATCACAGAATAATTGAGCTGGAAGAGACCTATGAGGGCATCATGTCCATCCTCCTGCTCAGTGCTAGAATCCAAATCAACTGACAGACAGTTGTCCAATTTTCTCTTGAATACCTCCAGAGTTAGAGTGCTCACTACCTCTGAGTTAATTGGTTCCACTTTTATACTACTCTAACAGTTAAGAAGCTTTTTCCTATAGTTTCTGCCCATTGTTATGTGTCCAGCACTCTGGGATGATCGAGAACAGATCTTGCCTCTTTATGACTATCTATCAAGTATTTTAAAAGTGCTATCATATTCTCCCCCACAACCGGCCCGGTCTCCTTTTCTCAAGGATAAACATACCCAGATATTTCAGTCTTTCCTCACAGGATATGATTTCCAGTCCTCTGATCATCCTTGTTCTCCTTCTCTGAATTTGCTCCAGTTTGTTAGCATCCTTCTTAAAGTGAGGTGTCCAGAGCTGGACATAGTACCCTACATATGGTCTGAATAGTGCCAAACAGAGGGCTGAATAGAGGGGGACTAGTACCTTATTGATTCTGGAGACTATACTTCTGTTAATACATCTAAAACAGTTTTGGCCTCTTTTTTTTTCTTTTTAGCCACATCTCATTGCTGGCTCATATTCAGATTGTGCTCTACAAGAATTCTAAGATCCTTCTTGCTCATATCCCTTCTCAGTCTCCTTTTCTCAAGGATAAATATGCTCAGTTCTTTCAGTCTTTCCTCATAGGATTTGATTTCCGGTCATCTGATCTTCCATGTTGTCCTCCTCTGAGACAAGTATTTCCCCATCTTGTAACTGTGCATTTCCCCCCATAGGTCTAGAACTTTCCACTTATCCCTGTTAAACTTTATTCAGTTATTTTCAGTCTAGTGTTGAAACATATCAAGATATTTTTAATTCTGCTCCTGTCTTCCAAGATATTCGGTGTTCTACCAAATTTTGTGCCATCTACAACTTTGAATAGGTATTCTCTTCCAAGTTACTAATTCTTCTTTATTCATGTCAGAGACACTACCAGCATATAATAACACACAAAGCTAAAATTGTGTAGATTAGCCTAGCAGGATTTCTCCTTGACAAATCCGTGTTAGCTTCTCTTTATTACCACATTGTTCTCGAGGTGATTGCACAGTGACTGTTTTATAATCTTCTTCAGAATTTTTCCTGGGATTGACATAAGGCTGACTAGTCCAAGGCTCCCCAGTTCCTCATTTTTGATCTTTTAAAACATAGAGACAATATTAATATATCCTCCAATCATCTGGCACTTCATCCATCCTACACAATTCCAAGAAAATGATAGACAGTGTTTCTGAGAGCTTTTCAGCCAGTTATTTCAACATCTTTGGATGCGGTTCATCTGGCCCTAGGGATTCAAACTCAATAAAAGTACTAAGGAATTCCTCAACTGTTTATCAATCTCAAATTGCAATCCTGTCCCCTCCCTTTGTACTTCAAATTTGCCTAGAGGGTCATATATTACCTTTTGGAAAATGACTAAGCTGACATGAGAAAAGTACAGTAATTTGTTTCCCAAAGTCATACTTCATATATATGAAGCCAAATAATTGCGTACCCAACTGTCATCCTAAAAATAGAAAGGGAATTTTGAAAATAAAATATCACTCTTTAATTGTTTCTAATTTTATTTTGGCAATTGCTTCATTGATACCATACCATAATAATTTGGTGGTATCAAATCAGTTCGGACTTATGGTGGCCCTTTCTTCAGGTTTCTAAATCGAGAACACACAGAAGTAGTTTACCATTAACTTTCCAAACATCTTACTACAAATACTTTCGCTGAAAACATCCTGCCCATGACTCAATATATTAAAATAATGCTCTTCTCAAATTGCCTCCCTCTAATTATGTGAAAAGAGTCCATCATGGATCTGATCATCATGGACCTGGTGAAGTGGGCTACAAAAGTATGTTGTTGTTTTTACATGCCAACACATCACCTACAACTCATGGCAATACTATGAATAAAAGATCTCCAAAATGTCCTTCCCTCAACAGCCCTGCTTAGACCTTGGAAACTTGAGCCTTAGCCTTCCTTTAGATCTTCTCTTTTCCTCCTGACTTCAACTTTTCCTATCATTATTGTCTTTCCAGAAAGCCTTGTCTTCTCATGATGTGCCCAAAGTAGGACATCCTCAGTCTCCTCATGTTTTCCTCCAAAAACAGGGAGAAGGTGATGTGTTATCTAATATTGTTTATGTTATAAATATGACTAAAAGTGTTAAATGCAGAAGAAACTATTGTGGTAATAACATGCTCTTTAAAGAAAAAAGTATTTATTTGGTTGCTATTTTAACTCAGTCTGAGAGTGGTTTGAGAAAGATAAATTTTATAATACTATCAGCATAACACACAAAAGTGTTCCATAGTACTGCTATGGTGAAGAGTAACAGACCAGGCTTAGAATTTCTGTGTTGGTAACATTATATTGTCTGTTTGAATTCTATATTGACATATCCCCTATTACAGAAGTAGAAGATATAAGGACGTTTCCATTGAGGGTAGATGAAAAAGTAAAGGAGATACTTTTTAGGAATGATGTGTATCTGTTAAAAGATTGGATAAAGTTGTGCAATAATAGTGAACAAAGAATGGAAATATATAGACAATTGAATTCAAACTGGTTTCAGATTATTCTGATGAATAGATGGAATGCTAGATACAAAGGGGAAGTAAATTTAGAAAGGGGAAACACCGAATTTGAAGAGTTAATTTGGAAAATAAGAAAGGGTGAAATGAAAATAAAAGGCTTAGTGAGTAAAACTTATCAAATATTAAATAAAGAAGGAAGGCCACAGGAGACATTGAAAAAAAATGTGGGAACAAGATTTGAATATAAATATTTCAGATATAAATTGGAATAAGAAATGGAAAAAAGAATTATGAAAGGTTTGTCAGTTAGTAAAAGAAAATAATTATAAAATGTTGTGGAGGTGGTACCCGACTCCAGTTTGGTTATGTCAAATAGATAATACTAATACTAAAAAATGTTGGCAATGTAATGGTAATATGGGGACATATGAACACATGTGGTAGAGTTGTAAAGAGTTTAAGGTTTTTTTGGGGAAAATAGAAGGTGAAATGTCAGACATTTTAAAGTTGAACCTAAGACTGGGGTCAGGTGCTGCCTTGTTAACAAAAATAGATCATATGAATTTGGATATGAACAAAAATATTTATTGGCTATAATGTTGACTGTGGCAAGACAATATATTGCAAGGAATTGGAAAAGTGATTCTGTAACAAGGTTGGAAGAATGGTATAAAGAAATGTGGGAAATTGCTTTAAATGATAAGCTTACATGGAAAATAAAAAAAGAAGGGTATAATTGTGGAAAATAAGTTTTGGGAGCTATGGAGACCCTTTGTAGAGAATACCTTGATTGAATTTAAAGGTGTTAAACCATTACCAGAATATATGGACTCTGTCTGTTGGCCCCGGGGGGTTCCGGGGGGGCAAAATTGGTGTGGTGACGGGCATGGGGTGTTACAGCGGGAGCCGAGGGGCGGGCCGCACTCGGAGAACGCGGGCCAGATGTTTGGTTGCTGTCCCGTGTTCTAGCCCCTCGGCTGCACCTCTGGGACCTGAGCAGCCGGTCAAGAGTGACCCCTCCCTTAGGCTGCTGCTGGTGAATGCCAGATCAGTCTGCAATAAGGCTCCTCTGCTTGCAGATACCATCACGGGGGAGCGGGCTGATCTGGCATGCATCACCGAGACCTGGCTGGTCCCAGAGGATGGGGTTCCTCTGTCGGAATTGTGCCCAGCCAGGTTCGGTATTTGGCACCAGCCTAGGGAGAGGGGAAGGGGCGGTGGAGTCGCCGTAGTAGCCAGTGAGTCGTTAGGAGTCGCCAGGGCCGCGGCTCCGCAAATCCCGGGCTGTGAGGCTCTGTTCCTGCGTGTGGGCCCTAATGGTCAGTCGGGAATCCTACTCGTGTACCTGCCTCCCTGCAGGGTAGTGGATTCCCTGCCTGAGCTCCTTGAGGCGGTCTCCGTGCTGGCGTTGGAGACTCCCAGGTTAATGGTCCTGGGGGACTTCAATTTGCCATCACTGGGGACCGGCTCCGAGGTAGCCCGGGAGTTCATGGTTTCCATGGCAACCATGGGCCTGACCCAGGTAATTCAGGGTCCTACCAGGAGCAGCGGCCACACCCCGGATTTAATCTTTTTGTCGGAGCTGTGGCAAAGTGATCTGAAAATACAGAAATTAGACATCACTCCTGTGCCATGGTCAGATCACTGTCTGGTGACTCTGGACTTTCTGGGGGCGAGACTCCACTGCAGGGAGGCAGGGCCGATTAAATGGGCCCGCCCCCGGCGACTAATGGATCCAGTAGGATTCCAGAGGGAACTGGGGTGTTGTCCTCTTGACCTGCAAAGCAGTTCGTCCGAAGCACTTGTCGACTCTTGGAATAGAAGAGCGACCGCGGCTCTGGATGTAATTGCTCCACTACGGCCTCTCCGAGCCCGTGGGGATCGATCTGCCCCTTGGTTCACAGAGGAACTAAGAGAGCTGAAACGAGCTAAGAGACGCCGAGAGCGCCGCTGGGTGAAGACTCGGAGTGAGTCTGATCGAACACGGGTTAGAGCTACTATTAAAGACTACCTCGTGGCGATGAGGGCGGTGAAACGCAAATATTTCACCGCCCTTATTGCCTCCGCAGATAATCGCCCAGCCACCCTGTTCCGGGTGACCAGGTCCCTCCTTGGTAGAGGGGGGTCTGGCCCGGGTTGGCAGGGATCGGCTGAGGCTTTTGCTGATTTTCTGACGGGGAAAATCGTTCAGATCCGCTCAAAGCTTGATCCCGGCGTGGAAGGTATGGAACTGGAGTTGATTGAAGCCCAGTCTAGCCGTGTTATCTGGGATCGGTTCGATCCAGTTGGCCCTGAGGAAGTGGACAGGCTTCTTGGATCTGTCCGCGCCACGTCCTGTGCACTGGACCCATGTCCTGCCTGGCTGATAAAAGCCTCTAAGACCGTGACAGCTGGGTGGGTCGAGGCAATAATTAACTCATCATTAAAGGAGGGGCTTTTTCCAACATCTCTTAAACACGCCATTGTGCGCCCCCTCCTAAAAAAACCATCCCTCGACCCCATGGAAATTACTAACTATCGTCCAGTGTCCAACCTACCCTTTTTGGGTAAGGTTTTGGAAAAGGCAGTGGCGCGGCAGCTACAGGATGCCCTGGATGAAGCGGATTATCTGGACCCTTTTCAGTCAGGATTCAGGCCCGGACATGGGATTGAAACTGCACTAGTCGCACTGGTGGATGATCTCTGGAGAGAGCGGGATGGAGGGGACCCGTCTGTCCTTGCTCTTCTCGATCTTTCAGCGGCCTTTGATACCATCGATCACCGCATCCTTCTGGGAAGGCTCCAAGGGTTGGGAGTCCAGGGCACTGTGTTGTCCTGGTTTTCCTCATTCCTGAGGGGCAGAACCCAGTCGGTGTGGTTGGAGAAGGAGGAGTCCAGCCCCAGGCCCCTACAATATGGGGTGCCCCAGGGCTCGGTGCTCTCTCCTCTCCTATTTAACATCTATATGAGGCCACTGGGTGAGATCATCCGTTCCCACGGGGTAAGGTATCATCAATATGCTGATGATACCCAGCTGTACATCTCGGCCCGTGGGGACCCAGGCGGTACGGTGGAAGTCCTCTCCAGGTGTCTGGAGGCTGTTAGGGTCTGGATGGGGGCAAACGGGCTACAACTGAATCCCGGCAAGACTGAGTGGCTGTGGGTGAGGGGCCCTGTGTTATCACGGGAGTTGCCAGCTTTGGTTCTGGATGGGGCAGTTTTGCCCCAAACAGACCCGGTGCGTAATCTGGGGGTCCTCCTGGACTCACGACTACTGTTCGAAGAACAGGTGGCAGTCGTGGCTAGGAGGGCTTTTGCACAACTTCGTGTAATACGCCAGTTGCGCCCGCTCCTAGACCGGGACGCCTTGCTCATGGTCACACATGCTTTGGTCACCTCCAGGCTTGATTACGCGCTCTACATGGGGCTGCCCTTGGTGACCATTCGGAGACTCCAGCTGGTCCAAAATGCGGCGGCCCGAGTAGTGACGGGGCGCGGGCGTTATGCTCATGCTACGCCGCTGCTTCGGGAGTTGCATTGGTTGCCAGTATGTCTCCGGGTGCAATTCAAGGTGCTGGTTATTACCTTTAAAGCCCTATATGGTAGTGGGCCAGGATACCTAAGAGACCGCGTCACCCTGAGAACATCTGTCCGTCCCACCAGGGCGGACCGGAGGGGCTCTCTTGTTGTCCCATCAGCTAGAGAGGCACACCTCTCTAGCACTAGGAGAAGGGCCTTCTCCGTGTCCGCCCCAGCCCTTTGGAACCTCCTGCCAATCAAGCTGCGCCTACAGACAGAGCTCCTACCCTTCCGGAAAGGCCTAAAAACCTGGCTGGCTAAGCAAGTGTGGGGAAATAGGGTCGTGGGGTCTCATATAGGGTGGCTGATTTAGTGACAGCCACCCTTCAGTTCATGTGGTGTGATTTTTATGCTTTTATGAATTTTTAAAGTTTTAACATCGAGTCTTAGGATGTCGATATTTTAGTCTGTAATTGCCGCTCAGAGTCGGGCTTGCCCGATTGGAGCGGGGTAGCAAGTACGAATAAATAATAAATAAATAATAATAATAATATGGGTTTTTGGAAACAATAGAGAAATTGTGACAAAACTGCGGTTACCAGGACTTTGTATATAACACACTGGATCAGGTAAAAGGAACTGCAAGTGGCCTCATTTTGGCAGTTCCCCCTCTGGCCTAGTCTTGAAAGTGACACACAACGTTTTTCTTGTTGCAAGAGACTAACATGACTATCAGCCTCACCAACATTAACAAAACAGCCTTTTTCTAGTATACTTCTGTCCTACTGTGTTTTTACTGCTTTTTAAATGCTGCTTTGTGATTATATTCTATTGCTTTTAGTACACCTTGGTTGTATTTATGCTTTACTTCTCTAATATTGTTTAATGAGAGAAGGTTTATAGATATTTAAATAAATATCTACATATATCAGAATTTCCCTTAATACATACGGTATATAAAACATATTTTCCCACTTTCAGCTCCACGGCAACAAATAATACAGAAACATTTCTCCCAATGGAAATTTTCTGAGAACCTAAGTGGTGAGAGGAATCTATGTTTCATTGCTTCTGAACAAATGTTGGAATCTGAGCTTTCTAGAAAGGTAGGAAGGAAAATGTTCAGCACAAGATAAGAAGCTACTAGGCCAGAGGTGGTGAAACTACAGCTCGTGGGCTGAATCTAGCCCCTGACATCAATTCTTCTAGCCCACGAAGCCCTAATCACTCCTGGAAGTACAGGCACATTGTACTTCCGCTTTCAGGAGCAATGAGGACTTTGTGGGCCAGCTGAATTGGTGTTGGGGCCATATCAGGCCTGCAGGCCATAGTGACTGCCCCGAACCATGTGACCGGCCCACAGCCCAAAAAGTTTGGGCACCCCTGTACTAAGCTAACTAATGTACTGCATCTGTGTAGTAATACTATCTACTGAAGTACCAGTTTGATAGCATCATGTAAACCTGGCCGATAATTCCATTTGGGATATAAAATATGTCGTGACTTATGGCAGAGTTACAAGAGGCTGACAAGAGGTTATAATCATGCTTAGCAATAACAGTATTGCTAATTACACTGCTGTAATAAATAACATTATTGCTTCCTCTCTAGCATAACATATCCTTATGGTGCTGTAAACACAGATAATACAGCCAAACATGATTCTCTTCCACTATATGTCAGTGTGCTAAAAAGTAAGTCCTCAATGAAGCCAAAGGCCTAAGGTCCAAAGCCCTCTTTTAGCCACTATAACATTGCCAACTTACATTGGATCATGGAAAAAACAAAGGAATATCAGAAACAAGTCTACTTCTGTTTCATTGATTACACTAAGGCCTTTGACTGTATGGACCACAACAAAATGTGGCAAGTAATTAAAGAGATGGGAATACCAGAGCACCTTATATACCTCATGAGAAATCTGTACATGAATCAAGAAGCAACAGTTAGGACAGATTACAGAAGGACAGAGTGGTTTGGAATAGGAAAAGGAGTAAGACAAGGCTGCATTTTGTCACCCTGCTTATTCAACTTATACACAGAGCACATAATGCACAATGCAGGGATGGAGGAATCACAATTTGGGATCAAAATTGCTGGGAGAAACATCAACAATTTGAGATATGCAGATGATACCACCCTAATGGCAGAAAGAAGAGGTAAAGGGTGCAGTGGGGGGGTCTGAAGGATGAAAAACTGATTATAACAGCATCGGTGACTTGACAGGAGTAAGGTATACTGAATAGCTATCTTTCTTTTTTTTATTCTTTTCTTTCTTCTTTTTTTTCTTTTTCTTCAAGTTGAGAAGATAGTAAGAAGATATTGCGCAAGCTTTTGTTTTTGTATTCAAATTTAGTATAAGTACAACATACAGATGCCCACTTACCAGGCTCCCCACCACCCTTCTTTGTTTAACAAGGGCGACTTTTTGGTGAGAAAGGGAGGGAGGGAGCGAGAATATGTTTTAGTAAGTTTGTTGTTTATGTTCTGGTACAGGTATTATATGTGGGGGATGGGGGACAACACGTCTAAGGAAGGAGATGGGGGTCATAATAAGAGGGAAATTGACTATAAAGATGAAAGGGATTAAAATTTTGAGTTGGAATGTGAAGGGTACGGGCTCCCAGATGAAGAGGAAGAGATTGGAGATAGCCCTCAAGAAGGAGAAGGCTGATGTGATTTTTTTGCAAGAAACGCACCAGAAATCAGAGGACACAAATAAATTGTATTTGGGGTGGACACAAATATATGAAAAGGCTTATGGATCTTCAAAATCGAGAGGGGTAGCAACATTTATATCTAGGAGGCTGGGATTTGTCACGGATAAAGTTATTTCAGACCCAGAGGGAAGATATTTAATAATAAAGGGTAATATAGAAGGAGAAGAAATAACATTGGTAAATATATACGCTCCCAATGAACAGCAGAAAGAATTTTTGGACAAAATTCATCATATATTGGAAGTGGAAAAAAGTACAAGCATGATAGTAGCAGGAGATTTTAACTTGACAAGATCAGATATAGATAGTACAAATACAATGAAAGGTAGAAGTAGATATCAAAAACAAATTTTAAATAATTGGATTGAAGCATTAGGCCTGAGGGATGCATGGAGAGAAATAAAAGGGTCAGAAAGGGGTTATACTTATTTCTCACAGGTCCACAATACGTACTCCAGAATAGATTATGTATTGGTTACAAATAATATGATGAAATGCTTGGAAGATGTTGACATAGGTATCTTTAAGGAGTCAGATCATGCTAGAGTGTTACTTGAGTTGAAATTGGAGGGAGCAAAAAGAAAAGGTTATAATTGGAAGTATGACTCAAAAATATTCAAAGATAAAAAGACTAAAGAACAAGCAATTAGAAAATGGGAGGACAACTGGGAATGGAACGATACGGGTGAAGTAAAATATGATATAGTTTGGGATACTATGAAATCAATATTTAGGGGGGAGGGTATTAAGGTGACAAGTATTAGAAATAGGCAATGGAGGAAAAAACAGGAAATTATTGAAAAGGAAATAAAACAATTACAGGAAGAACATATAAGGACCAACGATGGAAGAATTTTTGATAGGATACAGAAATTAAAGAAAGAAAGTGTGGGGAAAGATATTGAGAAAGTAAAAAGGGATTTAATTTACTTAAAGAGAGATTATTTTGAATATAGTAATAAGAATTCAAAATTATTAGCAAGGGCTGCTAAAGAAAAAAAAAGTAAAAGGGAAATTGGAACGCTAATTGGTAAGCAAGATAAGAGATGTTATAAAACAGAGGAAAAAATGCAGATAGTGAAAGAATTTTATCAGGAATTATATTCTAAAAAGAAAATTGATGTAGGAAAATTGAGGGTAATGTTTCAGAAGCAAAAAGGAAATAAAATAAGTGAGGAAGATAAAGACAGAATGGAAGAGAAAATAACAGAAAAAGAAATCAAGGATGTGATAGGGAAATTGAAAGAAGGTAAATCGCCAGGGGAAGATGGACTATCTGCAGAATTTTATAAAGAATTTAAAGAAGTAGTAACAAAAAGATTAATGAAATTGTTTAATTATATATTAGAGGGAGGACAGATCCCAGCCTCTTGGTATAGATCCATAATAGTACTGCTGCCAAAACCAGGAAAAGATCTGGAGAAAGTAGATGCCTATAGACCTATCTCTTTAATAAACCAAGATGCTAAAATATTTACAGCAATCTTAGCCAATAGACTAAATGAGTTCATGGGTAAATATATAAATAGGGATCAAGTGGGATTTTTGAAAGGGAGACATATGGCGGACCTGACAAGGAGAGTTTTAAATTTATTAGATATCGCAAATCAAAAAAAGGAAAGGGTTGGATTTCTATCACTAGACATCTTTAAAGCATTTGATTCATTACAATGGGGGACAATTACGGAGATAATTAAACTGTATGGATTTGGTATTAAATTTAGGGAAACGATTGAAAAACTTTATAAACAAGGTTCCGCATGTGTCAAGGTAAACGAGGGAGTTACGGAAGATATAGAGTTGAACGCAGGGACTAGGCAGGGGTGCCCATTATCCCCAATATTATTTATAATGGCCATGGAGTTATTAGCAAACGCAATAAGAGATGATAAAGATATAGAGGAGGTTGAAAAGAACAAGATAGGACTATACGCTGATGACACTTTGGTAATTGTGAAACACCCCATAAAGACATTGGAGAAAATACAAAAACATCTACAAGAGTTTGAGGAAATAACAGGATTAAGAGTAAATTGGGATAAATCGGAAATGATATTGTGTAATATAGACAAGAAAGAACAGCTGGAAATTAAGGAGAAGTATAAAATACAAATTAAAAATAGTTTGAAATATTTAGGGGTAAATATCACAGGAGAATGGGGCAATCTTAAGAAATTAAATTATGATAGACAAAAGAAAGAGATTAAAGAAAAAATACAGCAATATAAGAAGTTGACTTTATCCTGGTTTGGCAGAATTGTACTATGTAAAATGATGTTGTTACCTAGGTTGAATTTTTTATTTGAGGCTCTGCCAATCCAATTAAAAAAGAAAGAACTGAAAGAATTTCAACAGATGTTAAATAATTATTGTAACGGGGGACGTAGATCAAGATTGTCAAAAAACCTGTGGTACTTGCCCCCAAAAGAGGGTGGTTTGGGAATGCCAAATATTGAAAACTATTATAAGGCCTTTCAGATTAAAAATGTGGTTAAGATTTTAATGAGAGAAGAAACAATTTGGGAAGAATTGGAGTTAAAAGAAATATCACAATTGGGTAAAGTTACTTTTTTAGATACAAAGATAAAGATATGTAAAAATAAGTTATTGAGGGGTCTATTAGACGTATGGGGGAAAGTGAGGAAGGAGTTAGCCCCAGACACATCCCCGATAATAGAAATTGAGGATATTAGATATTTTCCGATAAAATTAGATGAGAGAGTGAAAAAGGTACTGGTAGAGAATGGTGTGACAAAATTGAAGGACTGGTTTCGGATGTGTGAAAAGACGGAAGAGAAGAAAAGAGTTTATTCATTGATGAAGATAAATTGGTTTCAAACTTTACAGCTAGATAAATGGAATAATAAATATCTAAAGGATATTGGTGCGGAAAGGGAAAGAACAGAATTCGAAGAAATTATAATAAAGATTAGAAAGGGAGAAATTGGGCTTAGGGGTATGGTAGGCAAAATTTATAGGATGATGAATAAGGAGGGCAGGCCACAGGAAGTGTTGAAGGATATTTGGGAACAAGATCTAAATATTAAAATTGATAACACAGTGTGGAAGAAGAATTGGAGGAGACGGATAATGAGAATGTTGTCTGTGAGAGTGAAAGAGCATAATTACAAAATGTTATGGAGGTGGTACCTGACCCCAGTTAGGCTTCACCAAATGGATAAAAAAGTAAGTGATATGTGTTGGAGATGTAGACAAACAAGAGGAACGTATGAACATATGTGGTGGAGTTGCAATGTGGTAAAGATTTTTTGGAGAAAAATAGAAGAAGAAATGTCAAAAATAATGAAGATGAGGCTTGTACTTGGGTCAGGTACGGCCTTACTGACAGATGTGGACAGCATAAATGTGGATGATGATAAAAGAGAATTGTTATCTATAATGTTAACATCAGCAAGACAATGTATAGCAAGGAACTGGAAGAATGATGTAATATTAAAGATTGAGGATTGGTATAAAGAAATGTGGAGACTTGCCCTAAATGATAAATTAACGTGGGAATTGAATGTGGCAAAAGGATTAGTTCAAGAAAACAAATTTTTAAAAATCTGGAATTTATTTGTGAATGCAACATTGAATGGGGGGGGGAAAGGAGGCCGATACCAGAACAAAGAAGTTTTTGGACCTGAAAGAAGTTGATTCCCCATCATCTCCTTAGCAATGTAAATAGCACAAGGGTGGTAGTTACAAATTAAGTACTGACTGGGTTTTCATAAGACTTTATTATATTATGTTTTTATGTTATAATAAGTTGTTAGTTTGTAATGTATATGATTTTTGTCTTTTTTATTTTGTTACCACAACTATATATGAGACAATGTAAACTCCAACAGTTATTGTTTTAAAGCTATATTGTAGAGTGGTTTTGTTTGAAAAATTCAATAAAAATTTAAAAAAAAAAAGAAGTAGAAGCAGTGACAGATTTTACTTTCCTAGGATCAAAGCTCACTGCAGATGGTGATTGCAGCCATGAAATAAAAAGGTGACTGATTCTTGGGAGGCAAGCGATGGGAAACCTGGGAACATAGTTAAAAGTAGAGACATCACATTGCAAACAAAAATTAGTCTAGTTAAAGCAATGGTACTCCCGGTGGCAATGTATGGTTGTGAGAGCTGGACCATTAGGAAAGCTGAGTGCAGAAGAATAGACGCCTTTGAAATATTGTGTTGGAGAAGAGTTTTGAGAGTCCCCTGGACAGCGAGGAGAACAAATAGGTCAATCTTAGAAGAAATCAACCTTGAATGCTCCCTTGAAGGTCAAATTGTAAAGATGAAGCTAAAGTACTTTGGACATCAAATGAGAAGAGAAGATTCACTTGAGAAAGCCTTGATGCTGGGAAAGGTGGAGGGCAAAAGAAAAAGGGGGCGGCCAAAAATGAGATGGCTAAATGGTATTGTAGACACAATGGGCACAGAGTTGAGCGAGTTGAGGAGGATGGTGAAGGACAGAAGTGCCTGGCGGACAGTGGTCCATAGGGTCGCAAAGGGTCAGAATTGACTGTGCAACTGAACAACAACAAAAAAAAAAACATAGCCCCAGAACTGCAAATAATAGTCTGTGTCAGACACTTTCTAATTAGAGCACTACTCTAGCTCCCCCGCCCACCTGCTAAAATCTATAGTAGAATAATGTCTGTTTTAGGCCAACTGAAAGGTCATTAAATATTATGTAAGCTTTTGAGTGCTTCAGAATTCTTCACCATCCTACGTGGAAAACAAAGCAAAGAGGTAGAAGGGAAAAGTGGTATATGTTCTAGATAGGCTATATTTGATGATGATCCTAATTGGGTACATGGAAATCAGACATTCAGATTGGCCTCCAACAGATACCGAGATGGTTTACAATCTACTCAAAATAGTTTGAAATCTTTTAATCGGCCTTACAGACTTACTATGTTGATATGGATTTTGGCTTTTCTTCCCTCTGTGTGTGTGTGTGTGTGTGTGTGTGTGTGTGTGTGTGTGTGTGTGTGTGTGTGTGTGTGTGTGTGTGCATGTTACTGATGAAGAAAACAGCTTCCTTTACTCTTTTCATCTGCCACAAACAGTACAGATCCACACAATTCAAGAGGAACACATCTTTCAAATAAACCTACAAGGACACTCATCAGTCATTTTAGAAACATCTAGAAAACAGATCAGCCTTTAAAAAAATATTAAATGTATTTTAAGCAGTCTTTGACTATTCCATGTCACATTTTTCATATACTGAAGAAAGTTTACAAAAGCTTCTTGCATGTATATTTAATGAGCTGCCTTTAAAAACAAATGTAAGATTAGATCACTTTCATATATTCTTAGATGATTCATTGTAGCAAGGAAATATATGCCAAACTCATTTCTATTATGTGTGTCCAATAATGCTAGTTATTTTGTCACTTGCTAATAATGTTACAAATCCTTACTCATATCTCGAGTTCAGAAACAATCTTTTTTAAAGCCCCAAGTGTATAATATTGATCACCTCAAATTCAATTAAATTTTCTGTGATTAATCCACACTAAATGGTTTTCTCCAGTGTAGTGCCACTAGGAATCAGATTGTACTCCCTGCTTCTGCTAGCCAGCCTCACAACAATGGGCTTAAACAAAGGTTTGCTTTAGAATTAACTAAACTACCATAGCAGTTCTGCTGAAAGGTATAACAAAAGGAGGGTGTTAGTTTGCATAATCAACTAATCTTGCGCTGGGTGAAACATCAGATTTTGCAGAGAAAAATTGAAGGATTTTATTACAGAATAAAATAATGGTGATGATAAATCCTCTATGTGGGTCTCTGGAGAGCACTCAGAAAGGGTTAAAGAAAATCAACCTTGACAATAGTTGAAACAGTTCTTCACTGTGTGTTGGTTCACTGCTCCACAGGGCATAGCAGATGTTGTGTCTGGTAGTAAGAAGGGCCCAGGAGGTGTGAGCTGTCAATCACTATTTTTCTGACTACAGACTGTGCTATGGATATGAAGCAGGACTAAAACAATCTGTCTCAGCTGGGGGGGGGGGGGTGAGGTATCAATAACCCTCGGCAGAGGTGTCAAGAGCTTTGCTGGAATCAAACTACCCTGCTGACCAGCTGCTTAGCAAGTTAACAAGCTACCATTCAATATTCACTAGCCTCCCAGTGCAACAATTAACACAACTGGAGAATGACTCAGCTCAAATCCTTATGAATAAGTCTTGCCAAATCCCCCCCTGCTATTACTGATGCACAAATATTTTTCCTCCCAAGGGTGGCTGGGGAAGAGGATTCAGAAGAAAAAACAGATGAGTTGTAATAAAAGCTAAATGGACTTAGGATCAAAATTTATTCTTAAAAGAGAAAAGTAGTGGGAATGTGTATAAGGAGATGGGGATCTCAAACACACACACACACACACACACACACACACACACATTTTCACATGTCAGCGCTGTTGAGTTCTGGAACAACAGACATGACTGTCAGCAAAGATCCAAAGCAGAAGTTGAATTGTAGACATTTGGTAAAGATAAATCATTAAATAGGTCAGATAATTAAACAGCAGCCTACCAGCTGCTAAGCCACTGTCCATTTACACAGTTACTTGTTACTAACAACCACTCTCCAGTTTTGTGTAGCAAGTAGAACACCAGAGATAGCATATTGAATACATACAAATAATTTGCATAAGGACTGCATATTCCAATACTAAATTATATTCACGCAGATTTTGACCTCATCATTAAAATCGGTGAAGTTAAAGTACAAATCGTTTTACTGGCTGGTTTCCTTTCCTTTCTCTCCAACCCCTACTGTATGTATATGCCTCATTTAATTTTAGAACATTACATGAGTTTCCCTAAAGGATTTATTGCGCATGTTGCTTTTAAAGGGGAAAAAAAGACTACACACTATCTCACAAAAAAGTCATGTCACAATAAAAGTTCTCTTAGATAAATTAAAAGGTAGACCATCACCAACACATACTATTGCACTATTGATTACTGGATCTTTTTGCTCCATACCCTGCTAACTCCCAACTTCTCGTGTATTCTTACAATATTTCCCATTTTTACAAAAATTACAACAGTTGGAATTACATTCACTGAACTGTGTTCAAGTAGGGGATATCATTCATTTACATTTTATTGCTTTTGTTACTAATTTGTTCATTTCTATGCTTTCATTAGCTTGAAACAATATAATATTGTTTTGGCACAAAATAGACCCGATAGCCTCCAAGACCTCTGAGAAGCAGTGCTTTTCACACAGCAAAAGCTGTTTTCTACTACAATAGCACAGCAGCTGTGGCTCCTGCAGAAACTCTTGAAGGGTGATATAATAAAACCCTGGGAGGGAATAGGTCGAGACAGGAGCATGAAATGGACGAGATGGAGCCTCATTGTCACAGTAAAACAGGCTGCAAAGTTACTATAGTAACATCCTCTTTTACCTCCAGGTGGAGCGACTTAATATTGCCTAAATAAAAACAAAACAAAACAAAGGGAGTTAACATAAGCCAAACCAATTATTATTACACATGATCTACTCAAAAGTTTGCCAATATGCTACTACAGTACTTCTTTAGATGACTGAGTCATAAAAGACAGCTTGCTAATTGTTCTCAGGGCTAAAACTGGACAACATTTGATCTTTATTAAATCTGCTCCTCCCACAAAAGTAGGTTCTCCCACAAAGTCTGAGGTGCATGTGATTTATTGTATCTTTGTTCTTTCCACATGAATGAAAACTAAGCACACTTTCAGGAATAATTCCAAGTTGTAGCAGTCAGTTCTGCTTTATCCTCATCTGTAACAGCTGTTGAAGTCCCGCTCAAAGAAGAGGCTAGTTGACTAGAAGACCACTGCAATGAAAGAGCCCATTCCAAGAATGCATGCAGTGTTTAGAACAAACAAACAAGGATGACTAGCCTGATCATGAAGCAAGGTGAAAGAATAACTTCAAACAACTGCTAACACCCAAGACACCATCCCCTTGCAATGTGTGTGCATGTATAAAGACCAGTAGTCTATAAAGAAATAGGGACATAACATTTAGAGTTGTTCTTTCAGGTGCAAAAAATATTTGAAAGCCATATCATTGGGACGTGAATAGTGAGCATAAGGTTAAAGAAAAACCTAAGATACTAAAGGTACAGATAACATCAATCAGATACGACAATTCCCAAAGAAAAGACCCTAAGGAACAATTTATTGAAAATCAAGAAAGACTTGTTGGCTTTCCTGGAAAACTGCTGATGAAAAACTACCTTTAGTAATCTCAAAGGTATGAATATATATTTAAAGAGAAGATACAAAACAGAGTTTATCATCCTTGTGTCTGCCTCTAGAATTTCAGTATGTCCCTTGACTTTCCTGAAAGAGCAATTCTGTCTAGTACTTGCTTACATTATTCTATAGGGGAGTGAAACTGATCTAATTAATATGTGCATGCTGGGCAGTTCCATTGCACACACCTTTGTTTTATAGCACAATGAAATCATATTCCTTTAAAACGAGACAGAAGTGCAAACATTGTTAGACTTACTAAAGGAAATGCTGGGAAAGCAGATGGCCAAGCAGTCAGTTTAAAAAGCTCTCCTGACCCCTTTCCAGCTGACAAATGTGTGTGGGTAGAGTAGTTTAGGTCTACTCATCCTATTATCTACACCAGGGTTTAAGGATGAAATGGTGAGAAGAAACTACGAGATGGCATCAAACATATTCATTAAGTAGTTTTTTCCAATGTTATTTTTACATGTATTTGAATTATTTTTTGTGGTCATATTCCACTTTTCCTATGCATTCAATTGTAACTTGCACCAGGGTTTCCCCCTTGACGCTGCCTACTACCAAAACCATTAAGGCTGTAGTGCTCCCTCTAAAGGAGAATGAGAAACATAGCCAGTGGATCTATTTAATATTACATTGACTTCAAATGCAGCAATTACATTTGTCACGTCCACTGGGATCAGGAAGCTGTTCTGGAGTTTTCAATGTATACATGCTCCTAAATTACTTGGTAGATCTGCTATGTAGTTCTCCAAATAGATCAAGAATGCTTCAAATAAAATTTGTAGTCCACAAGTGCTTCTTGATGACTGACCTAGTCCTGCATCATCTCTGAATTCTGAGGAGCATTCAGATATCTCCCACCTTAAGTCCTCACCCTGCTGCTTCCATCTTTTACTTTCAGTAAGAAATCAGCTATATAATACAGATTGGAATAGCTGCACCACACCTTTAGATTGATATTGATAGGATTTGTTTGTATGAAAGCATGTCTATCTGTCTGTCTAAAATTAAGTAAATGTGTGTGTAAAATTTCCCCAACAAAATTTTAGGATGAGATTGAGTGGAGAAAGAAATACACTTTGTAATGAACTATTTGAACTGACCCTTAAGTATGCCTTACAGGTTGGCACAGGGCTTTGCAAACATTATAGCCTGATAGAGAATTATAGTTCCTTAGGCTGTGATTTTTTCCTTCCTAACGACAAAGAAATTAATATTTTATGGTAAATTTTTTACATATTTCACATCACAATGTCCAAAATGTAGATATTTTATGATTAAACATAAAATATTTATTAATGTAGAGAAATAGTGGTGTCACATTCAAAGATAAATCAAGGAGCCTGTGATGACTGTGGGAAAAATACAGCTTTGGTTGTCATTCTTCCTTAGATGTGACTAGCACAGTTTTGGCCATTTCTCCACCCCATTTGCTGTACTCAAGAATCCCCCTCAGTTCCTATTGCTTCATTACTGGGGCATATCCAGCAGCAATAGCCCAGAAAGATAAATTTTGAAGCTGAGAAACAATAGGTCTGTTTGCTGCACTTCATCCATTATATCATTCAGAAATATGCAATACACACCTGGACTATGTCTAGTGGAGCATACCCTAAGTAGTTTGGTTTCCTTTGGCTTGGATGGAGTGTGACGCAGGACAATATTCCTCCCATATCCAAAGAGGAAAGCAGTCTGAGCTGAAGGGGAAAGGGGTCCCTGTGAGACTCAAAAGGAGGGGCTGTTTGCAGTGGCATGACTATACTACTGATCACATGACAACACACATGTCTGTGAAACTTACTTCATGCACTGCCATCACACACCCTTTCATGTAATTTTATATCTTGAGAAATGCCAGTATAATTGCAGAAAATGCACAGAATAAACCTGTCTGATGACTATAGTGAAAGTAACTGAGCAGATAATCAGATTTGACGTCTTGGGCTATGGTCTATGTTTCCAGAAAGAAGGAACCCAGACAAAAATTGTATCCCAAACAAGGATTGGGAATAATGTATTTTCTGGGAATCACCCCAAGCTGGTTTGGAAAGCTTTAAATTTGACTATGTTGGAAAGAAAGAAAATAATCCAGAGGATGAAAGGACACCAAGCAAGTCAACAACTTTAGAAAATAGGACATTAGCAGAGGAACTTACCAATGAGGTTCCTGTACCAGAACATAAAAATCCATTTAGAAGGAATGAGTCATCTGAAGAGCCAAGTTTGAAGACCAATGAATTAAGTGAAGAAAGGTTAGTTTAGAATATCTGGATAACAATCAAAGCGACAAGGATGTCATTGTGGGAGGGGAGTCTGTCATAGATCTTCAAATAAAACTAAATGCTTGGATGACTCCTTCCTAGATGAGATTGTCAAACGTTTAAAGGGGATATCTGTAGTAGTAATGGGTACCTTCAGTTATCTGGATATCTGCTGGAAGTCCCAACTTTGCTAAGAATTTAAGGTTGAACAAATTCATCACTTGCTTTGTGGACAATGTCATCTTCCAGAAGGCAGAAGAAGCCACAAGGGAACTAGCTATTCTGGTACTGGCCCTTATCAACAGGAAAGAAATGGGCAGTGATGTGGAAAGAATGAAACCTTTGGAGAATTATAACCAAGCCCTCTTGGGATTCACTATATTGAGGGAATGGAAAGCTAGTACAACACACTCTGTGAACTTTTTTAAAAAAACTGGTTTCAATGAGGAAATAGAGGCTGGGATCCATGCTCAGGAGATGGAAAAGAAAAGGGAGTTCACAGTGCACAAATAATCCTTGTGACAAAGAAAAGTGGGGAGAGGTTTCAGCTGAAATTTAAAAGGAGATATGGAAGAAAGAACAAATGACCAAGGAAAACTACAAGGAAGTAGGCAAAATTTTTAGGGAGAAGATTATGAGGGCTAAAATTCAGACTAAGTTCAGACTTTCAATGTAGGCTGAAAAGTACATAACAGGCTACTCCTCACTGGGATTTATTAAACTGTAGTCTGAAAAATAAATGTTTTTCTTCTGTGAGCAGAGGGTTTCTGAGAAACAAAGATATGGTGAGGATGGAGTTGTGTGAGATCTGGTGTTCGTAAAAAGTCTAAAGAGTAGACAGAGAGCAGCAGGTTGGCAAGGAGCAGAAGGAGAGAAAAGAAATGATGTTGTGATGAAAAAAGAAAAACAAGCATTGGTTTGGGCATATTGCATAGTGCAATATGGTCTACTCCATCTCCCTACCATAGCCATACTGGCTAGGGGTCACCCATTTAGGTTTCAGACTTGGTTGGTTGGTTGGTTTGGACACTACCTCCCAGAATTCCCCAGTCAGAATTTTGGCATATTTGCCCACAGGCACACACTAACAGACAACTGGAATAGGAGCCTATCTTCTTGAGTGTGTGGGACCTACTTTCTATATAAAAAGGAAAGTGGCCCAGTGCTTCCTTGGAGGCCTAGATGATTATCAGAAGTGTAGTTCGTTGGGTGACTGCATCCATGAAATAAAAAGATGCTTACTTCTTGGGAGGCAAGCTATGGCAAACCTAGGCAGCATAATAAAAAGTAGAGACATCACCCTGCCAAGAAAAGTCTGCATAGTTAAAGCAATGCAATGTCCTTGGAAGGACAAATACTGAAGCTGAAGTACTTTGGCCACCAAATTAGAAGAGAGGACTCACTTGAGAAGGCCCTGATGCTAGGAAAGATCAAAGGCAAAAGGAGAAGGGGGCAGCAGAGATGAGATGGCTAGATGGCATCAATGATGCAGTGGGTGTAGATCTGAATGGACTACAGAGGATAGCCGATGACAGAGGAGCCTGGCATGAGGTGATCCACGGGGTTATAAAGGGTCCGACTCGACTGTGTGACTGAACAACAACAAAGATTGTCCTATATGGAGCCTAATGGGCAGCAAGGTACACATTTCTTTGAAGAATATGGCATCAGAGGCCTACACCATTTATACATAGTGTTCTGATGGCAATATATATATATTTTAGAATTGCCCATCATTAGAGAGGAAATCATATTAGTGTTAAGGAGACATGTCTGAGTGAATCTTTCATATCTGAGAAATCAGGCTGGCTAATAGACCAGTCACAAAAAAAGCAAGCTTAATTATAGGAATTAAGAAAAGTTTTTGCTGTGACATTCATTCACAATCAAAACTTAAGGAATTCTCATTTCATGTGGCAGGTTTTCTGTCATTACAGTGGGGCCCCAGGTCTCTTGTCCACAAGAATGTTTGCAGAAACTTTTCCAGGAGCATCTGGAGAACTGTGTAGAGGTTTGTTGGTATAATTCCCGTAGAGCAGTACACAGTGCATGGCACTACAACAAAGCAGGATTATCTGTGTATAGAAATAATAAAATAAATTCATTATTCCAGTTGGCAGGTTGTCATAGTGCAGACACCCATGCCTGATAAACATCTAATTCAGGGTGTAAAAAAATTGGTTCAAACTACAAGCCTTACCCAACCCCCATAATTTCTATTTCAAGCAGATCAAAAACAAGAAATTGCAAGTACAGTAATACCCTGGATAACAATTGTACCGTATAGTGCTAAAACCGCATAACGTTACAAGATTTTTTGAAAAATCTTGTATTGAATAACGCGATTTTTAGCATTATCCAGTACAATTGTGTGTGGGGGGGGTTGGATTGGGTAGAACACCTACCCAAGCCAACCCCCCCCCCCCCCGCGCCTGCCTGCACGATGTTTGGAAAGGGTACAGGGAAGAACACCGTGCAGGCAGTGGCGGCTTTGGCGAAGAGCGGAGGAGGTAAAGGAACTGGAGAGAAAGAGAGAGGGGAAGGAAGGAAGGGAAGGAAGGGGGTGCCGCCGCCACCTCCAAAGCCACCAAAGCCGCCGCTGCCTCACCAGTTGATCCTATTGTTTCTTAAACTGCCTCCTTTCTTCCTTTCTTTGGCGATCCCCCTCTTCCTTCCTTCCTTCCTTCCTCCTCCTCTTTCTCTCCAGCTCCTTCACCTCCTCCGCACTTCGCCAAAGCTGCCAAAGCTGTCGCTGCCTCGCCAGTTGATCCTATCGTTCATTAAACTGCCTCCTTCCTTTCTTCGGTGATCCCAAAGAAAGGTGACTTGAGCCCAGCAGCGGTCGTGGCTTCGTCGTCTCCCCACCACCACCCGAAACGAACCTTAGCACTTTCCGCGGTGGTGGTGGTGGGGAGATGACGAAGCCACGGCCGCTGCTGGGCTGAAGTCACCTTTCTTTGGGATCGCCAAAGAAAGGAAGAAAGGAGGCAGTTTAAGGAATGATAGGATCAACTGGCAAGACAGCGAAAGCGACTGCGGAGCTTTCCCTTCTGGCCGGATACCTGGTGGCGGGAGGGGGAGGAGGAAGGGAGGGAGGCACCAACATGAACACGAAGCCCGGCGGGCACGGGCGGAATTGACAGCCAGTGTCGGTCGTCAGCCGCTTCTGACAACTTCCCTCCTCAGCCACCCCGACACCTGCCCAGGGGGAACCCCGCGGAGAGCAGGAGGAGGAGGCGGTGAGAAAACTTCCTGTGGCTGCCAAGGAAAGTTCCCACCGCCACCACTCATTTGCTCGTGGTGGCGCATCCTCGGGACTCTAAACAGTGTGCCAGCGCATCCTCGGCTGAGGAGCGTGGAGGGCGGCAAGCCGGCCAGGTTTGGGCAGCAACACCAGGGCTCTTTGCCCATGTCTTCCATGAACAAGGGGACCTGCAGGTTCTCCTTCCACCACATGCCCACCCCCCACCCCCAAGAAGGCACCAGCAGCAGCCTCTTCTTGGCCCCCTTCCCCCGCCTCTGCCTCCTGCAGGGTCTCCTTGGCCTCCCGCAGAGCTCGCTCGTGGTCCTCGCGGATCCTGGCCAGGTTCTCGGCCGCTTTGCCCGCCGCCGCCGCACCGCATTTTTCTTTGGCGACAGGGACTCATTCCCAGCAGGCGTGGGTTGCAAAGGAGGCAAAAGGGCCCCCGTCCTCCCTCGCCTCTCCTCGCCCGCCAAAACTGGAGGGGAAGGTGGTCGAGTTAAAAGCCTTCTCCTGTGCCAGCTAGCAATCGCTATCCTAGGGTTTGACTTCAGGTACAAACCGCGCCCTGACGTCCGGGCTTTTTTTTTTTTTTAGCATTGTTCGATGTATACCCCGGACAACGCTAAAAACCGGATAACGTCATGACTTGTGGAACCAAGTCATAACGTTATCCGGGGTATTAGTGTAGATAAATAGGTACAACTCCAGTGGGAAAGGTAACAGCATTCTGTGCACTCCAGTGTCTAGTCATGCTTGCCACATGACCATGGGAACATCTGCAGAATCAGACAGCATTGGCTCTTTGGCTGTAAACAAAGATGAGCACTGCAGCCTAGTGTCTGATACGACTGGCTTTCAAGCAAGGGAGACCTAGCTAATAGGAGCTACTCTAGCTTTTCCATTTCAAACCCATCAGACTATGCAGCTCTCACAGAAGTCTTTCATTGTCTTTATTGTAGCTGAAGCTCAAGTACTTTAGCCACCACATGAGAAGAGAGGACTCATTGGAGAAGGCCCTGATGCTGGGAAAGCTGGAAGGCAAAAGGAGAAGGAGACAGCAGCCGATGAGACGGCTAGATGGCATAGTTGACACTGTGGGTGTAGATCTGAGTGGGCTTCGGAGGATGGCAGATGACAGAGGAGCCTGGTGCATGGTGGCCCATGGGGTTGCAAAGGGTTGGACTCAATTGTGTGAATGAACAACAAAAATTGTAGCCTTTGTGTCTTAAATTCTTTTTTCAGATGCCTCAGGTTTGGGAGGACAGAGACAGTGATGGGATTCAGCCTGTTCACAGAGGTTTGCCCAAACCGGTAGTAGATGTTCTTCACACACAGCTGCCGCCACCAAAAATGCCCCAGCCTGATGCCATGGAGAGGGAGGCGCAAAACATTGTGCTATCCAGACAGGCAGCTTGGGCTGGGGCTTTTTTGGCAGTAGCAGCAGTGGTGGAGGTGGCAGTGGTGGCGTGTGCAGAGCAAGGCACGGAGCTGGCCCAGAGGGAGGGAGAAAACCATCTCAAATCCTATGCAACCTGCAGTCCCCTTGGAGTTTCAATTGAAGTCCTCCTCTTTCTCCTCCTGAGCAAATGTCTCCCTCCCTTCTTCCCTCTGTACATTTCTTCCTTCGCTTGTTCTCTCTCTTTGCAAGCTCCCTGTGATTTCTAAAGAGGTGAAGGGCCATTTGGCACCGATCCCCTTTCTTTGCTCCCTCCCTCCCACCCTCCACCCAGCTGCCTCGCTTCCCTCCCCTCCTGTTGGAAAGAAGGAGGCTGAAGTGTTCCTGATATGAGGCTGGACTGTTTCTGGCTAGAAAAGGAAGAGAGGGAAACAGAGAGAGAGAGAGAGAGAGAGAGAGAGTCTCAGGAAACAAGGGAAGTGGGAGGAGAAGAACTGCAATTGAAACATCAAGGCGAATGCAGTTTATTTTATTTATTTATTTTATTTGTTCCCACTTGTATGCCGCCCTACTTGCAGAGCAATTCAGGGCGGCTAGCATGATATCACAGAACATCACAAAATATCAAAAGCACAATAAATCCAATAAATAAATTCAAACAATAAAACAATAAACAATTAAGTAAACATATTATCCTCTATCAACACCACAACTGAAAGTTAGTATGGCCAGAGCCTGGGCTCAACATACTCGATGGAGCCCAGGGCTTAATGTCCACAAAAGGGCTCACAGTCCAAGACAGAGCCAGGGCTCAATGTCCATGACGGAGTCATCCACAATGGAGCCCGGGGCTCAACATCCATGATGGAGCTGGGGCTCAACATCCACAACAGAGCTGAGGCTCAATGCCCATGACAGAGCCCGAGGCTCAACGTCCTCAATGGCATCTTTACCACCTCGAGGTCTTGGCAGCCCTTTATCCCCCTCCAGCATTGGTGTGGCTGAAGGGTGGAGGCACAGCACTTGGTGTCTTAGGCCACCCTAGAAACCCCAGCAGCACTTTTATTCCCCTCCGGCATTGGTGTGACCAAAGGGGGGGGGGAGGCATGGCAGTTTGTAGGAAATTCTAGCCACGCATGGGTTGTTCACTTCTCCCTATTTCTTTCTTATCTTTTGGGTGTCAGCATGAGTTTATCTTTCGAAGTAGTATGTGGGGGGGAGGGGGACTTGCAAGTGGATCAGGGCTGGCCAGATTGCATAAAGAGAGAACAAGTCAAGGAAGCAATGCACAGGGGAAAGGAGGGAGAAAACTGCCCTGAATCCCTTCAGACTGTTTAATTTGCTGTAAGAAGTGGCAGGGGGGAAGTGACCCTCCCTTTTTGAGGAAAACAGAGCCTGAAGAACCCCTTCCCCCCATCTTCCCTTTCTCGTCTGCTACTGCCCACTTCCTCAAGACGCAGCAGGCAAGCAGGCATTCAACAGATGAGGTGAAAGCCCCAGTAGGCCAGGAGGGAGGCATGGAGGAGGGTGGACTCCGAGGGAGGGTGAGCCATGCAGCTGGCAAGAGGGAGGCAGTGCAGCCCAGCCAGAGGTGGGTTAGAGGCGGTGGCCTCAAGCCCATCTAATACACCCCAGCTGCTAGGCTTGGGTAATGGGATGTGGAGGCAGTGGTGGAGGTCTGGCTCCTGCCACAACTACTGCCAGCCTTGATGCTCCCCGGTAGGCAAAGCTGCGCTCCTTGCCAACTTGCTGCTCCAGGCCTCTCTGGTTGGGATCCTGGAGGCTTATTTGGACATCTCCTGAGCGGAAAGTAAAATCTCCTAAAAAAGTAAAATCTGCCACTGCTTCTACTTCTTCCCCATCTATTTTCCAGGGACTGATAGGGCCTGTTGCCATTATCTCAAATTGTTGATGTTTCTCCCAGCAATTTTGATCCCAATTTGTGATTCCTCCATCCCTGCATTGCGCATTATGTGCTCTGTGTATAAGTTGAAAAAGCAGGGTGACAAAATGCAGCCTTGTCTTACTCCTTTTCTTATTCCAAACCACTCAGTCATTCCAAATTGAGTCCTAACTGTTGCTTTTTGATTCATGTATGGATTACTCATGAGGCATATAAGGTGTTCTGGTATCCCCATCTCTTTAATTACTTGCCACATTTTGTTGTGGTCTACACAGTCAAAAGCCTTAGTGTAATCAATGAAACAGAAGTAGACTTGTTTCTGATATTCCTTTGTTTTTTCCATGATCCATCTTATGTTGGCGATGTGGTCTCTAGTCCCCCTGCCTCTTCTGAACCCAGCCTGCACTTCTGGTAATTCTCTCCACATGGTGTTGCAGTCTGTCCTGTATTATCTTGAGCATCACCTTGCTATCGTGTGGGATAAGCGCAATTGTTCGATAATGTGAACATTCTTTGGCATTTCCCTTTTTGGGGATTGGAACATATAGTGATCTTTTCCAATCCTGTGGCCATTGTTGTGTTTTCCAAATCTGCTGGCATATAGAATGTAATAATTTGATTCCATCATCTTTTAGGGCTTTGAAAAGTTCAACCTGGATACCATCATCTACGCTGGCTTTGTTGTTTACAGTGCTTTTTAGGGCCTTTCTGACTTCACTCTCTAGGATGTCTGGCTCATGTTCAATGTTCTCATCATTGTGATTATCAGGGGTGTTGAGGTCCTTTCTGTAGAGTTCCTCTGTGTACTCTTTCCATTTTTTCTTAATCTCTTCTGCATCAGCTAACTCCTTGCCATCTTTGTCCTTTATCATGGTCATTTTTGCTTTAAACGTTCCCTTGATTTCCCCAACTTTTTTGAAAAGATCTCTGGTCCTACCCCTGATATTGTTTTGCTCTATTTCTTTGCACTGTTCATTTCGGTAGGTTTCCTTATTTCTCCTTGCTTTTCTTTGAAATTCTGTATTCGAGTGATTGTATTTTTTCCTTTCTCCTTTGCCTTTTGCGTCCCTTCTTTCCTCGGGACCACTTCGGTGGAAAATGAAAGGAGACTCATTTGAGCATCTCCCAGCAAGTCACATGGTCACCTGACCATGCTCACCCAGTCACATGGCCACATAGCTACACCCACCATGCCACACCCACAGAGTAGGTTGTAAAAATTTTTTGACTCCCACCACTGGATAGGGCCCCATTACCTGTGTCAATCAGATGTTGAGTCATCAGTTATTAGATGTTTAGAAAGAAGAATTAGTAGAAAAAGAGCTAAAGAGTGAAGAAAGGAAAAGTAGACAAATGTCTGGGAGGCAATAGATCATAAGATTGTAAGAGACAAAGTTGCACTCCCCTCTCTTATTCCCTTGCTCTGTCAGAGACGTTCTGCATAGAGGGATGAAGAATTTGTATAGATGAAGTCGAGAAAGAAGAGTTAATATATCAGATCACAGAGAAGGTGAGGTATTTAAATTGTAAACGACGACATATTTGTTAGTCTAATTTAAGAGTAATTCACTAAAACCTATATCTATATCATCTATATCTATATCTATATCTATATCTATATCTATATATCTATATCCATTAGTTCTTGAAAGTTTACTGAGGCTCAATTAAGTAGAAACAAGACTATACATTTTCTACTTCAAACTTCTTTGGTAAGATTTGAGACAAGAGCAACCTTCCTTATTTCCCCAGGATTTCATTTCATTCTTGCAGGTTTAACATCCCATTGCACGCACACAGCAAATATCAGACAGAAAAGGCTCCAGGCTAGCTCCTTCCAAAAGGATTCAACCTTCGGAATACTATCAATATCAACCCTTACAACCATGCAGTTAGCACTTTGTAAAGCATGTGCTGAAAGCCATTAATAAAGAAACAGTCTTAGCCTGGTTCTTAACCATGTGTCACACTGAAGTAAGTTCATGTAAATCTGTGAACTGCACAACAATGATCAAATTAACAGTCATTTCAGGAGTGGAAATGCCCCTCAGGCTGAAAAATAATTAGTAGTCTCTCACTCTTTTCCCACTAATAAAAATCACGATATTATTGTTGACTGTTCTAATAAAACACCTCCTGTGACCCTGATGTAATGGTGCAAAATACATGGACGACTCTATTGTTTATATCTTACACCTATTTTATTTGACATTTTTTCTGGATTTCCCCTGCTTTCCCCCTGGTGACATCTGATTGTCAAAATGTAACTTTGCTTTCCTTTGTAATTCATATCCTAAAGCAAATACCAGGCTTCTATCATGCTCCTTGAAGTTTATATTTCTTTTAGATGAGAAGGAAGACTATTTTTTACCTTTAAAAAAACTTCCCTAACCTATGAGTGGAAAGTGACTATTTAACCCACGAGGAACCTGTGAAAGAACACAAATATTCCACTCTATCTTTATAAGACCCAGTACTAATCCTTTCATTTAGAATATTTCTACCTTGCCTTATACCATGAAATCTTAGGGAAGGTGAGATGCTAAGGATAAAATCTTGTTAGCATAACATTGCCCCAACCAAACCTAACTGGGCTTCAGAAATATTTAAATTCATGGGGAGTTTCCTATTCTTTTCCCTCCTCTTTCAGGTTCCCTAGGACAGGGTTCCTCAAACTTGGATCTCTAGTTGTTCTTGGACATCAATGGCTAGAAACCTGAGTCAACACACCTGCTGATCAGGGCTTCTGGGAATTGAAGTCCAAGAACATCTGGACAGCTAAGTTCGAGGAACCCTGCCCTGGGGGAGGGGAGAAGCTTTAGGGAGCCTCAAAAATTGAATGGGGGTGAAGGAGATAAGAAACTCTCAATGAGTTTAAATCAAATAGTTCTGAATAGTCTGAGATACACCAGTGCAATGTTTACAACAGGATTTTGCCTATTGGCTAAAATCCTGCTGCTGCATAGCTTATAGGAGAAGACTTCACCCATTACAACATGAAAACATTTAAACAATTAAAATTATAAGTTGTAAATTGTACACTTATAAAAGGGCTATGCAACCTACATAAGCTGAAAGCTTTGATGAGTGGCCATGTTTTCATTTGTTTCTGAAATGAAGCCAAGATCCATACCAGTTGGGCCTCCTAGAGAAAACATTGTGCACTGGTAGTAAAAGGTTGGGCCTGTCATGTTAGCCAACATTGGTTAAACTCTCTCTCTTACAGCCTCATAAAAATATTGCCAAGATACTTAAGTAATTGGGTTGTTTACAATTCATGAAGTACAAATAACATGAAACTCCTTTCACAGATTATGCAGAAGCCAATCCAAATTTTCTACTAAATGTGCATTCAGTATAGAGCAGTATGCACTGCTCTGTGGGATAAATATTTGAAAATGAAGAATGTAAGATAAATAATATAAGCATCAATAAAGAGAAGACTGGGGTAAGGGCAATTGGAAGGAAACAGCATATTCTAGAAATTGAGATACTGTAGAGGCAACAAGTATAAAACAAGTGGCAGAGTTCAAATAACTAGGAACAGCATTTACTGAAGGTAGCAAAATGGATGAAGAAATTAACATACTGTGCAGTAAGGAAAACCAAATATTGGGACTGTTAGCTCTGCTCTTACAACAGACGGCAATACCAATCAACAGAAATAAACACCTAATACAAAGCCTATTTATTCCCACCTTATGTTACTAGTGCTAAACATGGACACCTACAACAAAACATTTCTGGTCACCACAGAAATGAGACATCTGAGAAAGGCTGTTGGAGTGACTAGAAGGAATAAAATCAGGAATGAGGTTATAAGAGAAATAATTGGAACAGAACCAATCTTGTACTACATACAAAGACAACAAATAAAATAGTTTGCCCACTGGGAGGAAATGTCTTGGAATTCCATACCTTACAAGGCATATGTGGAAAGATGAGAAAGAAAAAGACCACAAAACAGACCCAGAGGAAGGTGGAGAAATAACATCAAAGAAATATTACAAGAACACCAAATAACACCGGTGGAGGCCACTAGAAGTGCCAGAACAAAAACCTTGCATCTCTCTCGACACCTGATGGAAAGAAGAGGATGAGGAAGAGCTGCTATAATGCCTCTCTGCCTATCTACAAGTGTTTTGCTTGAGGGTTGGTTTTTTTAAATCTCTTGACAGGAGAACTGGAGTGGATAAAAGAATTTGGGAGTTATGAAATGGCTGGTAAGCTTACTTCTAAACTACTGGTAGTAGTAGTAGTTGTTGTTGTTATTGTGGTGGTGGTGGTGCTGGTGTGCCAGCAACGTACAGTGACCCTAATAGGACTTTCCAGGTAAATGAGAAATTTAAAGAGTAATTTTGCTAGTTTCACATATCATCATCCTGAATTTCCCTGGCCAAGCAGGAATTCAAAGGTCTTCTAAGCCCTTGTCTGTCACTCTGTGTACTAGATCACACTGGGTATCAAACAATGTTTAGCACATCACCAGTGAACCTCTATTTTCCCCCTTTCTGTTGGCAAGAGGATTTTTTTTGGTTGACCTACCGTACTGTTTTTGTTAACTAAGTAGCAAAATTAAGGCTACTACAGACTGTGGCAATGTGTGGTTGTGAGAGCTGGACCATTAGGAAAGCTGAGCGCAGAAGAACAGATGCCTTTGAGATGTGGTGTTGGAGGAGAGTTTTGAGAGTCCCCTGGACAGTGAGGAGAACAAATAGGTCAATCTTAGAAGAAATCAACCTTGAATGCTCCCTTGAAGGTCAAATAGTAAAGATGAAGCTAAAGTACTTTGGACATCAAATGAGAAGAGAAGATTCACTTGAGAAAGCCTTGATGCTGGGAAAGGTGGAGGGCAAAAGAAAAAGGGTGCAGCCAAAAATGAGATGGCTAGATGGTATTGTAGACACAATGGGCACAGAGCTGAGCAAGTTGAGGAGGATGGTGGAGGACAGAAGTGGCTGCCGGACAGTGGTCCATGGGGTCGCAAAGGGTCGGAATCAACTGTCCGACTCAACGACAAAAAAACAGACTGTTCATGTCTATCACTTCTGAAAAAATGTCCCTTGATGCTATACTGAGAGATAGCATGGCACTCAAGCAAGGTTCTCCACACAATCTATATTCATTTCAGTAGAATTTATGTGTTAGCAAAGCTTAGCAAGCTGCACAAAGATAACTCTTTGTTCATACTCTGTCTTTATTCACTGTTTTCATCTGTACAAGCATTATCATTTGTGTTCCTCTATAACCGTTTCATTTTTATTTTATTTTTGTATCAGGAACCTCTCTCACATGCTTTCTCCTTTACACACATGCACATTCTTATTACAAAAGGCACATTTTTCTTATAAAAAAAAATTGATTGCTTTTGTGAAAAAAATCACCAATTTGTTTATTTCAAAAGTGGACATTAAAGACAGGAAATTGATACAGCTTTGTAATGTGCGCTGCAAATAGCTATAAGTAATATTTTTTGTCGAAATCATACTACACACAATTAAAATCTTCTAGCTTTTACATTTCCTTTTAAAGCAGAAATTCTCCATAAAAATCCCTTCAGCAAATGTAGAAGGGACATTAAATCATTCTGCAAAATAGCATAAAAGGAGGAGATTATTCACTAGAACCCTTCTGCATTTGTGTTCCTCTAGTTCTTATTGTTGCAGTGGTGATTGGAGAGCCATTTCTGAACTATTCAGATGAATTCCAATTGTGATATCTTTGTAAGGGGTAGCATTATGTTCAATTAATTTAAAGTGACTGCTCAAGGCTGGATCATCATATTTGATCAATTTGTTACAGACAGTTATAAGATCAATCAGGACATTTTTTGCAATTACATAGTAAAGTGAACTTGATTTCTGCTATCATTTCCACCAGGGACACCATCCAATTGTTCACCACAAACAGAGGCCATTGGCAGATGTGACTGAAGGTATATCAACTATTGTCTTTATATGCAACAATTAGTTTTTTTCAGGACTACTCCAGAAGAAGAAAAGCTAAGAGTTGGTGGTGGTGGGCAGTGGCAGAAGCAGGGGATGCACATGAATGCCTGCCTCTTTCCCAGGGGCTGCTCTGGCTGAGTGCAGGCAAGAAGGACAGCCTGGAGTACCCCATGCAGCTCCTCCAGGTGGTAAGCAGGGAAGCAATGTGTGTGTGGAGTGATGGGGTCTTGGGTTGGTCCCGCTGGCAATGGGGAAGGAGTGGGGTTTGGGGTGGTCCCACTGCCAACACTGGTGGCAGTGGCGGGTCTGGCTCACCAACAGTCTGAGGGGGTATGGTCTGGCCCATGGCTTAAAAAGGTTGAGAACCCCGGCTATACAGCAGTGGTTCTCAACCTTTGTTTGACATTTTCTGACTGGTTCTTTCATATTTGCTTTGAGTTTTCCCAGCAGAATTAGCTGGAGAGGTTCCAAGCCTTTTCCAACCCATGTTGTTAAAAATTGTCATGTTTATCCTTGGGGAGGTGACATTGTTCAATTTAGCTTTTCCTTGAGTTTCGGAAGTTGGGTTTACCTAATTGGGGCGGGATAACAAATTGGACAAATAATAAAATTTAAATTGTACTGAACTTATATTGAATGTGTATTGTGTGTGTGTGCTTGTGACGTTAAATATACACCTTACATCAATGAACCAAGAAGAGGAGGAAGAAGAGGAAGAAGACCTGAAATTTTGTAGCAACATGTAGAAGAAATAAGTCCAGATTCCCAGAGCTTGGAAGCAATCTGTTAACAAGTAATGCTATCAACAAACTGGGACAATTTATAGATCAAGTAGATTGGTGGTATGAGTCACCAGTGCCTGTAACTACTTCTTTTGGAAGTAGCAAGGTTTGTGTGTGAAACTATGTTCCTTTCGTATTTAACATAACAATCATTAAGTTATGAATAGTTGTCTATAACTATTGTGTTTTCCTTGTTCGTTGTGCTTCATGACCTGATGTTATTACTTATTCAGCAGTGTAAAGTGGCATTTCCATTATTAATACTGAGCTACATCTGACAAGGAAGGAAGGAAGGAAGGAAGGAAGGAAGGATCATGCCTATTTTTTGATTGTTCTGGCTAAGGCTATGGGAACTGTAGTCCAACAAGCCCTGTGTTACATGGTGCTCATCTTAGTGTCCTCTTCCCACCTTGACCCTGTTGAATTTGCACCACATAGAAAAAGAGGCTCAAAAATCCAGAATTGTTTCTCCTTTGTGTCCTTGGTTTTTAAATTTTTTATTTTAACACAAATTTATAAGTTAATTAAAATACATACACACCTTAAACACAAACCTATAAACCATGCTCCCTATCACTCGGACCATTAGAGATACTGACAAAACTTTCCATTTGTGTAGCCCCATTCCTTTTCCAAAGCTCCATTATTTCTCACAAATTTGAATAATCCTTCCTATTTATTAATACAAATTCTACTAAAACTTCCCAAATATCATTAAATATATTCTTACTTAACTCCTCTTTAACCTTAATAATACATGCCAATTTATCATTAATTGCTATATTCTAAACTTCTTTATACCATTCTGATAATTGAAAATTCTTTGCTATCATTGATCTTGCTGCTGTTAATAAATTACAGATTAATTCTTCTGTTGTCCAGCTCCATTGTTTATTCACATACATTTTGATAAAATCACTATACGGTGTGTACTTTTATATTTAACTTTAATATTTCATTCATTTCCTTAATAAAGATTTCCCAAAATTTCAATATAGATTCACATTCTTACCACATGAAAAATAGGTACTAACATCCTGATAACATCTCCAACATAAATTATAATATTTAGAATCAAAACAATCCAACCTCACCAGTATTAAATACCATCTCCATATTAATTTATTTTTTAAAAAACCCTTTATTCTTACAGACATAAGTTTAATATTCTCTTATCCCATACTATACTTTCTTCCATCAGATCTGATTCCTATAATTTTTAAAGATCATCCTGTTTATCTTCTGCTTTTATCAAGATCTCATAAATTCTACTATTATTGTCATTGTCATTTTCTTTCTGCATTATCATTTCTTAAAATTTTGTATAATCTCTATAATAACCATTTATCCATTGCTCCAACTGAATTAAATTAATTCAAGAAATTTTCTCAATCTAATAGTACTCCTATTTGCTCCCCATTAATAATTTTATCTAACTAATCGTTTAATCTAGGAACACATTTCTTCTTCAACAAATCCTCCAAACTCTCAAGTTTCCTGTGAATTTTTCCAGTTCTTCTATTGGGTGGTTATTTGAGATAAATATCTTTCTGCATTTACTCCAAATTTATAGGATGTTTCTTAAAAAGGTAGGGTTCAATCTTTTTTACAAAACTATTACCACTCTCCCATATGTCTTTGAACACCACTTTCTGGTTACTTGCTATAGCTTGGGCTGTAGTTGGTCCAATTGTTCAGAATTAGGCCTCTGAAAATAATAAGGAACTCACATGTTCCTCTGATAAAGCTTAGAATACTCCAGGCTGTTTTCTACAAATAGGATTTTAAAGTAATTTCCATCTTTCAGGTGTTATCAGAAAACAAATATTAGTAAACAGCAGGTAGCAGGTAGATGGCTGTGAGAAGAAAAATATTTCCTTAAATTCTATAACAAGTTGGATAATTAATGTAGGTATAAAATGAGAAAATGTGAATTGCACAGAAGGAAGAAAAGCAAAAGAGTAATTGCATCACTTACGCTTCAAAGTTACTCTTAGAGAATGGAATGAAAAACACACTGACTTTCTACTCAGAGGGAATTCTTTCAAATAAATTTAACAGTGTAACAAATAAAGCCCAACTTAATGAAAGTGGAATTATGATCAACTCTGTTTTAAGTGAACACCAGCAACTGCACTGAATTATAGGATTTTTCTTCATATCATGAAAATACAGGTTTGTATATGTTTCTGTGTATAAACCAATGTAATCCAAGAGTAGTGAGTCCCTGGGGTTCTCTTGGACATTTTATGCTACTGTTTTCATGCTCCCATTGGCTATGCTTCTGGAAGCTGAAGCTTCTGGGCCAAAAACCTATTGGCAAAAAAACATGAAAGAAAAAGCAATCACAAACCACATAAAGCAGGGCCTACATGAGAGGGAAAAACAGTTACATGGCTGACCTTATACAAACACAGGAGTCAACATGCGTATGGCCACAGGGGACCAAATATCTCCCACATCTTCTGTAATCAGGCAGGAGTTTAACACCTGAATCATGCTCACATTTCAAGGTTTAGGTGGACACTAACATTGAAAATATGTTATCATTATTCTGCAAATAAAATATATACTAGAACAGAAGAAGTAAACACCATTGACATCCTTAAACCAGTGAGTTAAAACCAGTTGCTTTTGTTTGATCTGGTGTTAGATTAGCTGACAAGGTTGCTGCCCAGGGTAACTCACAATCTTTGTGGAGGCTCTTTCTGTGTGCCCTGGATTACAGAATCCATTGGCTCATTTACTGGTCTGCTGATTACTGCCAGAAACATGCACTGATGAGGGTTTAGGTTTAGCCAACGACAAAGCCAAGAAAGTGGCTTCATTTTGGCAGTCCAGGGTTTGATCAGGACATGAAAGAAGAAGAATTAAAACCAGTGGTGCTGTGCTACTAGGGCTCACAGGACCAAAACCCAAAGATTTCCTGAGCACCTGGGATTATTACACCATCCATTGCCATTCTCAGGCTTCCCTATTCCCTTGGAATTTAACTAAAATCCATGCTGGGAGATAAATGCATTTCCCCAGGGATGGTGAATTGTTAAAAACTATCTGTGTCATAATGCAAAGTACTTGTGGATAGTGTTGGATTGGAAATAAAGACCTGTTTCTCATTTATTAATATGGTCTACTTGCCTTTTTGGATTATTTTGGTGGTGGGAGGGGCAGGCTATTGGGACTATAATGAGGAGGAGCACTTTCACTGCTGTTGAAAACAGATGATGTCCTGTGTATCCCACTTAGCAAAAAGCATGGGGGTACACAGAAAGTGCCTCCTCAAAGATTATGATATTTTTGAACCACAATTGGGCATATCTGGTAAAAGCAACCTTGTGTTGCTGTCTAATCTATTTCATACTAGGTTGGGTGACAGGAACTGCAGAATGAACTCATCAAAAGGTGGCTTCATTTTGGCAGTTTCACATCTGGCCAAGAAGAAGACAATGATGATGATGAAGAACACAGTGATGGTGGAGAAGACGATGATGACAACAATGATGACCATGACAACGAAGAAGATAGCACACTTGTCCACATTACCATCTGCTAATGATAGAACAGTCCAAAGTGAATGAATGGATAAAGAAAAGTGGAAGGGGAGAAGACAGGTTTTAAAAGTTGATTTTTAAAAAGACAGTAGCCATGATAGTCTGTTTTTCAGTTTGCACCCCGCCCAGCCCAACTGGCTCCACTTTCCCACCACACCTCTCCCAACACCAATTGGAAGACAAGGGTGGATGTTCACACCCATGGGGGGCACACACCGGGGGGGGGTCACCTGCAGAGGGTGTGCACACATGTGACTTTGCACTGGCAACATCACATGACTGTGTGGGCACATGTGTGCTTGCCTGCTCATCGCCTCTTCCTCCTCTAAAAGGTTCACCATCACTGGACTAAGGTATGGATAACTGTTGAAGCAGGTCAGCTGAAGGACAGTTGAGGCAAGCACACTAAAGGAGGTTGTGCAACGACGATCCTTATGACCACTGCTACCTGGAAATCCAGGACAATAAAGAATCAAGGAATAATCTCAGATTAAAAAACTGCATTGCCAGGGAGATTGCAACTTCTCCTAGAAAAACTTGAATCTCCATGCCTAACTTTCTACTGGTCAGCAGCACCTCCATCTTGTGAGAGTTTATGTTTAGCTTGGTAATTTTTGTCTAGCCCATTATTTAATGTAGACAGTCTTGGCTGCTCCTTCAGCACTGGGTGACAAGGAGCAATGGAGCTGGCTGTTATCAACATACATGTGGCATCTCATTCCAAAGCTGAGGTGACATTTCCCAATGGTTTAGAACAGGGGTCCCCAACCACCAGGCCACAAGTTGTCCTGAACCAGGCCATGGGGATGGGTGGTGCTGGGAGTGTCAATAGCAGCCTTTTGTCCTCAACATGCTCTGCCAAGTCTTCCTGGTGAATGGAGCAAGAGCACGGGCTTCAGACACAGCAGATAGGCAGGTGACTGGGCCCCTCCTCCATGTTGCTTAACTACGGAAGGGCTCCACCCCCACCTGTGAGCAGTGTGATACCTCACTGCCTGAGTCGAACAGTGTGGCTGGCAGATGGCTGGGCGTCTCCTCCTTGTTTTTCAGCTACAGTGGGGCTCCTCCCCTGCCTGTGCGCAGTGAGGTATCACATTGTCCATATAAAAGCTGTGACTGGCAGATGGGAGAGATTTAAAACCCCACACACCCACAGCCCCACATATTGATCCGTGGAAGAATTGTTTAGTAGGAAACCGGTCCATTGTGCAAAAAAGGTTGGCAACCCCTGCTTTAGAAGATGACTAATATAGAAGATGTAATTAAATAAATAATATAGAAGAAGTAATTAAAGAGTTTCCCCTCAATTCTCGTGGCTTCCAGAGCTTTATGGCAACGAATGAGATTATGTGACAATCTTGGGATTTAAAGTATAAAAATCAGAAATATATTGCAGTATGAATTTCTAAAAAGTCATTGAAGATGATAATGTCATTGGCCTTGGGTGGTATAAAATGCAGCAACAGGGTTTCAGTCCATGCCCTCAAAGGTGTCAAATGGTTTCAACAACACCTCTTAGCTTTTTGGGGAGGCCTGCCAAGATACCAGAATTTTTCTTCAATAGTTGACAGTGCTACAACTATGGAAGTATTTGAGGTCAAAGAAAAGAGCACAGGATGGTAAACTTCATCTTCCAAACTGCTCTCTTAGTTTTCCACTCCCATTACTATTTTAGCTTATTCACCTTTCAAATCACAACAGCCTTTTTAGTTGCTAGCCTATCTACTTTGCTATTGCCCTCAATGTATATTTCAGATTTACTTTCAAGTTACCACAGACATATTTTTTTAAAAAAATAGGATCACATTTTATGGGATTAAGAACACTTTAAAGCTACTGTTTTAAAAGTACAAATATTCATTTTCTATAGCAGCAGAATAGCAGTACATTTTTAAAAACCTGTTGATTCAGGAGAGAGACCAAATTCAATCCACAGACTTGTACAAAAGCTTTGCCATTATTATTAAAGTAATTGCAGGAAAGTGTGTTCTGGTATTGCTATCTATTCTTTTCATGACTGTCCGTTAAACGTGGCATATGTATAAAGCAAGTGCTGGAACAATGAAGATGAATGGATCATAATCACCGGTGAAATAGGACATGAATAGCTCACAGTTAATTTCAGATAACTTAGATATAATTTGCTTGTATTATATTTGAGGTGGTAGTGGTGGTTAGGAGCCCAGATTCTAAACTGATATTGGAACCCATTTGTCTGCAAACCCCAATGAAATTGGTTAGAAATAAAAGCATACAAAACTGTAGTGACATTGCTTCTCACTTCTTCTTGCACATTTACCGACTCATGTAATACCCCATCTTAACTCATCACAGATAATAATTCCTAACTGTTTTATTATCTGCCTTCTTTTAACTGCAAAATTCACAAAGGTAATTAAGCCAATTTGAAATAATTACTGAAAAACATAACTGAGTCATCCCTCCCAAAAGTTTTACTATCCCCTAAAGATCTAAGAGAAAGGAGGGAAATATGCAGGCACAGCAGTAATATTATTCCGTATGCTACATTCATTCCTGCAAGTTAACCAAGCTCAAATTAATTGTACTGACTAAACTTTTCTTCTTAGAGAAAATTAAAGATATGCTGTTGTCAACACTTGAGCATAACCTTGCCGACACTTAAACGCAGAGAAGGGTGTGACATCCTGCCCTGGCTGCCTTGCACTAATTAATCACTCTGGTATTTAGGACCATTCAAGCAGACAAATTAATGGAGAATAATTAGTGTATCTTTGTTCCAGCTCAGCTCTACACACCCTGCACACTCTCAGGGAGATTGTGGGGGGGGGGGGAGAGGAAGCATGAAGAAAGTGAGCCATTAGCATGCATATAGTTTGGCTACTGCTGGGCACATTCTGCAGAGAGGAAGAGAAAAGCCAAATTAGCCAGACGTGTGACTGGAGATAGGGCATCTTTGTGCCAAGACAGCCCCTCTGGTTGGTGCCATCTTTCAAAAAATGAATGATCCTGAGGTTAGATTTCACAATACAGTTGTACCTTTCTTAAAGAGCATAATGTGTTCCACAAGATTGCTCTTTAAGCAAATTTGCTCTTTAAATGAAACACAATTGTAAGTGACCAATTGTGACTTCTGGTGGTGGTGGGGGATTGCGAACCTCAATTTATTTGTTAAGCAAGGTTTTGGTTGGTTTTATTTGTTAAGCAAAGTGAACATTCAGAGGAAATTCTGCTCTTTACGTGAGTTACTCTTTAAGCGAGGTGGTATTTATGCGAGGTTTGACTGTATGCTATTAAAACTATCCCCTTTTCTTGCTTATTGATCTACAGCTATGGAAAGGTACTGGGGCATGTGGGAAGCCAAGAAATGTTTCTTGTTTCATTAAAATGAGGTGCTTTCTAATTTGAACAGCTGTGATGGAACATACCTACTCCTGCCTTCCTGGTTTCTCCAACAGATAGTATCTTTTGACCATGTGCTATATAAACTATATGATTATCTCTTTGTTTGTCCACAAAGTTTTCATTCTTGTATGTGTTACCCCAAACACCCACCCACTTCCACTTCCACAGAACTGTAATGAGCATGTTAACTCCATTTTTTCCAACAATAATTGAGGGGAGGTGTGTGACGTATAAAGTGTGACATATAAAAATGGATTCAACTGGAATGAGTGGGGAACCACCCAAAAAAAAAAAAAAAACTGTGAGAGTAGGGTAGAAATAAATGCCTGCAATACTTACTGCTAATAAAGTAGAAAATATTACTGGTGAAAGTGTGTCACTGGCACTTCTGTGTTAAAGAGAGGTCTTTTTTAAAAAAAAATTAAAATTTTTATTAACTTTTTCAAACAACACCACACTACAAATATAATTTGAAAAGGAGTAACTATTTGAGTTTACAATGTGTCGCTGCCGCTGTGCCCCCCCGGCCCCCGTCACCGGCCGGGAGGAGGTTAAAAGGAGCCTCCCTGGACAAGGGAGGGCTCGAAGACGCCGCCGCGTGAGACGTTGCTGCTGCCGCGCCCCCCGGCCCCCGTCACTGGCCGGGAGGAGGTTAAAAGGAGCCTCCCTGGACGAGGGAGGGCTTGAAGACGCCGCCGTGCGAGACGTCGCTGCCGCCACGCCCCCCCGGCCCCCGTCACCGGCCGGGAGGAGGTTAAAAGGAGCCTCCCTGGACGAGGGAGGGCTCGAAGACGACGACGCGCAAGACGTCACTGCCGCCGCACCCCCCGGCCCCCGTCACCGGCCGGGAGGAGGTTAAAAGGAGCCTCCCTGGACGAGGGAGGGCTCGAAGACGACGCCGCGCGAGACGCCGCCAATGTTTGTTGGACCTTGTTGGACTCTCCCTCGGCCAGCCGGCCTTGGAGGGAGAGAAACCTGGGGGCCTTGGGCGGCGATAGAGGATTTTGTATGGGGGGGGGGTCTTTGGTGGGATATTGTTTCTTTTGTATATTATGGAAACCGCCTAGAGTCAGGTTCGCCTGAGCAAGGCGGGGTATAAATTTGAAGAATAAATAAAATATAAATCTATATGTGTGGCAACAAAAAAAGAAGAAGAAATTCACATACATCACACTACATAACACAGTTACTTATAGAAACACAGTTATTGCTTAGTTTGTAACAATCACCCTTGTGTTATTTACATTGCCAAGGAGATGATGGGGGATCAGCTTCTTATTAATTCCAAAAACTCATTTGTTCTGGTATTGGCCTCCCTTCCTCCCCATTCAATGTCGTTTCCACAAATAAATTCCAAATTTTTGAAATTTTATTTTCTTGAACTAATCCTTTTGCCACATTCAACTCCCACGTTAATTTGTCATTTAAGGCAAGCCCCCACATCTCTTTCTATGAGAGGTCTTTTGAACAAAAATTTCAACTCTTTCCTGACACACATGTAAAGCGTTAGAACATTTAATTCTAAGGATATGCAATAAAGTAGGCAGATGGGATAGGGCCTATTAAACCTACCTGCTACAGTGCAGTTGAAAACCAAGGACTTTAATGATATAGAATGCAAATCCTAATGAGGACAGGTTATCAACTAGAACAGTGTTTGCCAAACTATATTCCATAGAACTTTGGTGTTCCATAGAAGGTCAATAAATGTTTCGTGGAAAAAAATATGAAATTCTGGTAACATTAATTGGTAAATGTGCTTTACTTATACTTATTTATGTTTTTGTTATTAAAACTGAAAAATCCAAACCTATATTTCTATTACAAAAACCAAAGTGTTTCGTTACAATTTAGGATTTGTAAAGTGTTCCACCATAGAATATGTTTGTGAAATGCTGAACGAGAAGGTCAAACTAGATGATATGCTTCCCATATGTTTGGAAGAGGTACATTCTGAATGGTGAAAAAGGTGTGGTTTATTATATGCTTTACCTAATTCCATATTAAGCATTCCACTATGCTTCACTTCTGATGGCCACTGCAGGGCAAGCAGGCTTACATCATAAGTTATATTGGTCCCCCTTCCTTTCTCATGTATTTTTCAAGACTTGGGCTACCACTAGATCCCTGCTATGTTACTGTCTGGTTTTACCTGCCTTGACATATTTACTTCTCTACTGTCTTCACATATTTTTATCCTTTCATTTTTGACTGAATTCCCTTATGTTAGCAATATACATGGTTATTCCTAGTAAACATACAGTCCAGTTTAACACATTATGACCTCAATAGGAATACATTTTTGAGATTGTGAATTATAGCTATTTCCACAATATTTCCATGGACTTGCTATTTATTCGAATTATTCTCCATTGTAAGTCAATGGCCTGGTGAAGGGAGTATTTGGGAAAATCAGTTTGGGATGATCCCTTAAACCAAGAAAAAGATAAACATTGACAGGACTGCTGAACCACAGGTATAACTAGTTAAAGCCATATAGGATATAAATCCTCAGGATGCCCTCAGTAAGATAGCTTCCAGCTAGATTCCAGGAAGATGCTACATACACCCCAGCTACAGGGGGTTGTCCACTCTTCTACCCAAGAAGCAGAAGAAATATAAAGCTCATTACTTCTCTATCCATATGTATCATTGGGTTTTCTAATTCTCTGTAATAAGATTGTTAGCCTTCACCTGTTGGTGGGTTCATTGTCAAGCTACCATTGTAACAGCTCATCAGTGTCATTGAGAAGTTTGCCCAGTGCTCAGCCAAAGACACCCAGCAAAGTTGGATGAAAGCAACAGGGCCAACAATGATAGACCCAAAATATTGTTTGCTGATGCTGAACCTGTATAACTTCTGCAGTATGGGTGGACATGCCTTTGGAAGACAGGCTTTTGGAATGGTGCTGGGTGCAGAGGGGACAGCTTGGGAGAAACAACTTTGAGCCTCAAAATGTGGGCAGGAGGGATTACAAGACCCACCTCATCACCTGTCCATACACTATTATATTTCCTTACAGTTGCCGTTTGTTTGCTTAAGGCTGTAATGGCTTCCTCACAAACATTTGCATAGTACTCTTTGCTATATCCAGTAGTTTGCCTAAAATGACAAAAACTGCACCCTGAATTTCATGTACATCAAGATCCCTCACTTTCCAAATTATGTGAGGATATACAAAATGGAGAAGGCAAGGTAGAGCAAGGAAGGAGCAGCTTTGAGACCACATACTGAGAAACATTTGGTCATGCCAAGGGAAATAGTATCAATTCTATAAAATTACAGACTCATTTTGAAGCAAGTAAAATTGTGCTGCAATTTGCCATGCTAGCTGTGTCTTACACCATTCCCATTTATACCCCACAGGAGCACAAACCAAGAGTATTTACACCTGGTGGCAGTCACAATAGAAGATACTCCAGTCATGTAATGGATGAGGGTTTTTTTTAAACCACATGATATCATTGTCCATATGGTTCTTGGCTTTACAATAGCAGAAGATAACGATGTAATGAATAGGCCCAAATGTTCTTATCCTCAATGATATAAGTGTGTTCATACTCTCTCTTTCTCAAAAAGGCCCATTGCTGCAAGATTTTTTACTCTGAAAGAGTGAAAAATCTAGCCTTTTTAATCTACATTTTAGCAAGAGAGTAATTTGTATGAAAATAACCAGGTATTTTGCATTTAAAAACCTGCACTGTGCATAAAAAAGCTGTTATTTTTCACCAAGTGTATTTGTTGTATAAAGTACTAGTTTATGCACCACACCATTTCTGCAAACAATATATATGTGTGTGTGTGTGTGTGTGTGTGTGTGTGTGTGTGTGCATCCATAGCAAAGGATGAAATAAAAATAAAGGAAAAAAGGATGGAAAGAAATAGATTCACAACATACATATACAATCCACATTCCTCATTAAGTTACAATGCATCTGAAAGCCTCCCACTGTCTCCTAGCCTGCACTATGGCCAGAGACCACTCGAAAGGCTCCCACCCTGGGATCATGTTCCTCCAAGAGAGCTGAGAGTGCATCATTCTCATTAAACACAAACCTTGCATGTGGGAGGGGCTGGGCTGACATCAAGGCCACCTAGCCATGACTGAAAGAGCGAGGGCCCATGTGTGGCGGCTGCTGAGCAGCAGAATGTAATTTAGCCACACCAGTGGGTGAAGAGGTCAATGATTTTATATTAATGGGGATCGCTACAATTCTAAGCTGTGGTGTCCTTTGAAATAAGTGTCTTACAAGGCAGCAAAGAGAATGCAGAAGAGGAAATGAGCTGCTTCACTGCATCATGTTGACCAGCAAACATCAGACCCCTTCAGATTTGTGGCACACACATCATACACATGCACACACATCACATACTATTTAGTATTGCATGATACAGTATAGCCTAATAATCAGGATTTTCACAGATTGCTCTTGTATGAATTATATGTTAAATAGACAGACAGACAGACATGCTGAGAAGTGGATGCCAAAGGCGACAATAAAAAGAAAGGTAATTCCTCCTTACAGAAAATTCATAAATTAAAACCTTGAGGTTCAAAATTACTTAAAAATGAATTTAAAAAGAATTAACCATGAATTATAGGTCCTAAGAAGGACATATAAGAATCAGGAAAAAGAAAAAAATGTAATGATGTACAAAGGATGATAAGACACAAAATAAGAGCTACAAAGGAAGCTTATATGGCTGACAGATGCATTGATATATTATAGAGGGATACCAAAATAAGCATGATTTTATTTCAACATATTTTTGTACATGGTCTAGAATCCATTTTAGCAGGATTCTAGATGTCGGTGGTTGGATTTTTCTTCAGGAGGGCAACAATGTCATATTCCTGAACTTTAGGAAATTAGGATATGCCTTTCTTTTCTTCTTGTTATGTCAAAGTTAACCAGAACAATCCCCTATTTCTCTTTCTCTTTGTCATTCAGGCTGCAGGTGAGCAAATAATAGTGCAAGAAACAATTCTGGTGGTGCTTTGTACTATCACTGCCCCAAATTATAGCTGTTTGTGTTTTCTTATTCATGGAAATGGGATTTGCATGGAGATCTGAAAGTCATAAATATCAGTATAGTTCATGATCGGGTCAGAATGTTTTCAAAAGGGCTCAGGTCAGATCAGGCACCAATCTGTATGCTCTTATTGGATATGGACTATGTTGGGATGTGTGTATATCCCTAAAACAGAGATGGGCAACCTTTTTAGACTGTAGGCCTGACCACACCCCTGGACAACTGAGAGGGCCTGACCACACACACCAGAAGCAGAAGTGAGCACATTTTCAGCTGTTGTAAATGCAGCCACTTCCACGTTTATGACAGCCACGGGCGTGTTTGCATGCACAGGCCCACATGCATGGGCACATTTTATGGCAGATGTAAACATGCCGACTTCCACTTCCAGAGGCGGCAGAGGTGGCGATGGGCCAGATGGAATGGTGTCACCTCCAGGTCTGGCCCATGGGCGGTAGGTTGAGAACCTCTGCCCTAAAAGAAGAAGTGCTATCTTTGCATAATGCCAAGGAGCCTGTGATCCTTCCAATACTGTTGAACTCTACTTCCCATCAGAAATAGGTACTTTGGCCAATGGCAAGATGATTAGCATATTAACCTGTTTTAGCATGAAGAAGTAAAATACAAAGTATTGTGGCTCCTTAGAGGCTTGGATTTATTTCAGGGTAAAGCTATGCAGATTATAGTCCAACACATTCACAAAAAAAGATTTGTTTGTGCTGTTTCCAAATACAGTATGCAAGATTTAAGTGTGGAATTCCAGGCACATTTACACTTTTATTCATTTGTTCTCTAGCATCAATATTTCTGAACTTTTCAGTTAGTTTACCTATAAATGTTGATCCCTCTTGTATTTACAGTACTGTATCTGTCTTGTACATACAAAACGGTGAAAACGCCCTAAGCACTCAGTCACCAGTTATAAACCAATTTCAGTTTATAAGAAATAAAATTAGAGAAGCAGTGGAACACAAAGCAAATAAATAAATAAATACATAAATAAGGGTAGAATATTTGGTAGAATGCCATGTTTAAGAGCATGGGCTGTCTCCAGTTCAAATGCTAACTCAGTCTTCATCACATGTGGCAAGCCATGGGTTCATTTTCTTGGAGGGATTGTAAATTAGTCTATTTCTATTTAATGAGTGTTCATCAAAATCCTCTTGGTCAGTTCTACATTAATCAGCAACTAAAAAGAAGAGAAAACCAGTCAACATTCACATAAATATATATTCTATTTGTTGAAATCCTGTTGCACAGTTATGCAAATAGCATTCTTTGGAAGCAAATTGCTGATGTTTGTAAAAAAAAAAATCATAGACATAATGTGTTGCATAATGAATCTCACAATTTCCAGTGTATAACCAAGAATGCCTATGTAGATTTCTTAACTCACCACAATTGGCTTCCAAAAGTGATACTATTCATGTAACAAGATTTTAGCTACTGTAAAATGCATTGTATCTTACAAATGCTCATTACAACATATATTTTCACTCTGTGAGTTTGGGGTGTTTTAAAGATTTTTGCTGTGCATTTTCCTGTTATATGGCACTGAGTCACGGACTTTAACACAGAGTTCTACTTAAAATGACTGAAGTATTTGGAGTATGGATTTATTTTAGAAATCTAAGGATGGCATAGATTGAGAGGATGACCAATAAAAAAATGCTAAGACAAATGACTGAAGATTAGGAAGCAAACAGATAAAATGCAGACAATGGATTACATTGGACACAAAATGAGAAATAAAAATACTGATCACACAAGCTAAAATAAATGGGAAAAGAAATATAAGTAGGATAAAATATTATTGTATGAAGGATCTGCAGTCCTAGTTGGGGTGCCTCACAGGAATGTTGAGAACAACTGTATCTTGAGTAGAGTCAAGAAAACTGTGCTGAGATCCAGTCTCTAAGAAGAATTTTTTTAAAGGTGCAAATACATCTGAACTAGAAAACTAGTGTTTACTGTGCTCTGATCTGGAAATGAGCCTGAGAGAAAAGGATTATAATTGAACTGAATTCACAAAGCAAATTCCTCAAGTGTCTCTCACTTCTTACCCATGCTTCAGTTTCAGACTCAGTGTAGAACAAAAGTCCAGTCATACAAAATAATATATTAAATATGAACATTCTTAGGATGGCTATTGAACATAACCATTAAAAGCAAGAAATGGACTACTGACCTACTGAATTTGAAACTCTTCTGCAGATTTTCAATCAAGTTCTTGGTCTGAACCCAAAGTGTCATAAGTATCAATATGAAAGTTCTTCAAGGTGGCATTTTCACATGAAGTGCATGTCACACATGAAGAAACAGTATTTGCATTTGAATCTGGTATGGCTCTGGAGGAAATCCTAGCGTATGGCTTGCAGAAATATGTAAAGTTAACTATAACAGAAATAGGCAAACATCATGTCTTGAAAAGATCTTTGTCCATTAACTTGAGTGCCACAAAAACACATGGCCTGTCCTTTCATATTAGTGATTGTGCATGTCCATTGATGGATAATAAATTAGAATGAAATACCATTGATGTTTGATGGTGTGCTAATTAGATTGATGACCATAACCATCACAAGACATAACTAATGGATTGAAAATAATAGGAACACTATTTGCAAACTCCATATATTTCATGTCTCTCTCACACACACACAAGCACACACACACATGATACACAGTTTCAATATCTGTTCAGGACAATTTAAATTCCTAAACACAAGGAAAAGCTAAATTGAACAATGCTTCCCCTCTTAAAGATAAACATGAAAATCTTTAACAACATGGGTTGGAAAAGGCTTGAAACCTCTCCAGCTAATTATGCTGGGTAACTCCAAGGCAAATATGAAAGAACCAGTCAGAAAATGTCATGATTGAAGTAAGAGTGCATAGAAAGCCCCAAACAGTAGGGTTGAGGTCTGAATATAAAGATCAAATGGGCTAAGTAAGTGTGTCTGGAATAGAAGGCAGCCCAGGAAGCAAACAAGGAGAGAAAGGCAAAAGAATAAAGTAAAAAAGAATACATGTTTGTCTTTCTCAGGCATACCAAATATCCAACCAGGCAGCAGAAATCAGTGCTGACCTTCAGAAATGTTTTTTCGAAGGGTGTTCTTAGATATTTTCTCCCATGAACAGGTGGGATTTATTTTCCAAATTATTGAGAAGAGTCAGAGTTGTCTTTGTCATTATCATCATGGTAGAATTGCAGAGCTGGAAGGGACCCTAAGGATCATTGAGTCAAAGAGTGTGTGTATAGAGTATGTCTCTAGAGCCAAATAGCTTAGCCACCGAGCTATCCAACAGTTGAAGAAGGCTGCTCTACACTTTCCCTTCATAATAAAAAGCTGTCTTAAATTTGTATTAAATGATAGTTAATGTTTGTCTCTAATGTCTTTATTTTAATGTGAGAATTTATTTAATACTATTCTAAATATGGGCAGTAATAACATATTGCTGTGTTTTGCCTGTTTCCAAACATATTTGTAACCCACCTGGGGTCCCACAAAGGAGAAACGAGGGATGTAGAATTGATATATAAATACTATAATGTTTAAAAACGCAACTGGAATTTCTAGACTTTCCCATATCTGCACTGCACAGATGCAATTCATTTTCACTTGATATTTTAGCCAATACATAAACATTCTGGAAACAGGCAGAGCAAGTGACTAATGCTAAAAGTCATTTGATAGCAATAGGGAATGATAGTAAATGAGACTTGCAGCTGCAGCCTGTGTTGCTACACAGAAGTCCTCAGTCATTTAATAATCTGGGTATCAAAACTAGTGAATCTGGAAGAACTTGGGGAAGGTATGAAAGTTCTCACCACATCTTAGTTAGCAATATGGTTATTCTAATTATGCTACACTAAAATCAGTTCCTAGAGCTGGTAGTGTAGAGAGCACCCAGTCTGGCTAGGTTATCCTACTATGGTCATACTGCCAAAGACTCAATGCTCAGTTTGAGGTAGTGGTTAACTAACAGCCTTGGGTGTGGAAGTACCCAGGGAAGGATGATGGTCCCCAAGTAGATTAAATTCCTCTTGAATCCATCTTGATTGAGGACAGAAGCTTCATCAATACTGGACTGGGGCTGATGAAGACTTTGCGTGCTTGAGCAGGTGGAACTGGATCAGTGGTACACAGGTCATGCTGCGATGCAGAAGGCAGATGAAAAGCCATTGCATTATATTATCTGGACAGTCTTCATGGCTGATTACCATGATGATCGCCTATATTTAGATTTGGTTATGGCATAAGAAGAAGAAGAGCTGGCACAATCAGATCCATTACAGAGATGTGTAGAGCATCCAAACCATTGCCCTGGTGCAATTATTCCATCAGTTCCATTGGCACAGAAATCAGCTAAGAGGCTATTTGCTCCTTATTTTCTTCCTCTCTGGCCTTTCCATATAAACCATGCAGCAAACTATTTCATGGAAATGAAATCAACTATACATTCCTTCCTTGCTTGTGACTGAATGTATAGCATGAAAGCCACAGCGATGCAAAAATTTTTTTAGAAGGTTCTTAGCTTTTCTTCTTCTGGAGTACTCCTAAACAGAACTAATTGTTGGACACATAAAGACAATAGTTGATATACCTTCAGTCGCATCTGCCAATGGCCTCTGTTTGTGGTGAACAATTGGATGGTGTCCCTGGTGGAAATGATAGCAGAAATCAAGTTTGCTTTACTATGTAATTGCAAAAAATGTCCTGATTGATCTTATAACTGTAACAAATTGATCAACTATGATGTTCCAGCCTTGACCAGTTACTTTAAAATAAATTAATTGAACATAATGCTACCCCTTACAAAGTTATCACAATTGGAATTCATCTGAATAGTTCAGAAATGACTCTCCAGTCACCACTGCAACAATAAGAACTAGAGGAACACAAATGCAGAAGGGTTCTAGTGAATAATCTCCTCCTTTTATGCTATTTTGCAGAATGATTTAATGTCACTTCTACATTTGCTTAAGGCATTTTTATGGAGAATTTCTGCTTTAAAAGGAAATGTAAAAGCTAGAAGATTTTAATTGTGTGTAGTATGCTTTGGACAAAAAAGATTACTTATAGCTATTTGCAGCGCACATTACAAAGCTGTATCAATTTCCTGTCTATAATGTCCACTTTTGAAATAAACAAATTGGTGAAATTTTTCACAAAAGCAATCATTTATATTTTTTATAAGAAAAAAATGTGCCTTCTGTAATAAGAATGTGCATGTGTGTAAGGGAGAAACCATGTGAAAGAGGTTCCTGATACAAATAATGAAACGATTATAGAGTGATAATGCTTGTATGCATGAAAACAGTGGATAAAGACAGAGTAAGAACAAAGAGTTGCTTTTTGCGCAGCTTGCTAAGCTTTGCTAACACATAAATTCTACTGAAATGAATATAGATTGTGCAGAGAACCTTGCTTGAGTGCCATGCTATCTCTCAGTATTGTGCTAATGGGCATTTTTGCAGAAAAGATAGATATGAATAGTCTGTAGTAGCCTTAATTTTGCTCCTTAGTTAACAAATGCAATTGAAAGACATATGGTTATGCAAACCATGGTCAACCAAAAAAATCTTCTTGCCAACAAAAAGGGGGGAAGTAGAAAAAAGTTCACTGGTGATATTCTAAACACTGTTTGATGCCCACCGTGATCTAGTAAACAGAGAGACAAACAAGGGCTTAGAGAAGATCTCTGAATCCCTGCTTGGCCGGGGAAACTCATGATGATGATGTGTGAAACTAGTAAAACTACTATTTAAATTTCACACTTACCTGGGAAATCCTATTAAGGCCACTGTATATTGCTGGCAAACAGCAGCAGCAGCAGCAACAACAACTATGCCAGTAGTTTGGAAGGAAGCTTACCATCCATTTCATAACTCCCAAATTCTTTTATCCATCCCAGTTCTGTTACCAAAAGATTAAAAAAAAACCTCAAGCAATACACATGTACTGTAGATAGGCAGAGGCATTATAGTGGCTCATGATACAGGGAATGGGGAGGTAGTGTCCCCTGATTGTGGTACTAAATCTGGATACAAGTATCAAAGGAAAGTATTTTTCAGAGTACAGTATGTACAACATGTGCTTTCTTCAAGAAAGCCCAGGAGACAAGGAAGGAGGGTAAGTTACAGTTAGTCTTCTTCTTCTTCCATCTTTAGGCCAGATGTGAAACTGCCAAAATGAAGCCACCTTTTGGTGAATTCATTCCATAGTTTCTTTTTGCCTGACCTAGTGTGAGAGAGATTAGCTGGCAACACAAGTTTGCCATTACCAGGGTACATCTCATTGTGATTCAAAAATGCCACAATCTGTGAGGAGGCTGTTGATGTTCTGGACAGATATTTGAGCAGGTGAGAAGTATGATGAAAAGCAGTCAGGGCCAAGTAGGAATAGCTGCTCCCTCTCCCTCTTGTTATTATAGTCACAAAAGATCACTAGACTTTCCTCATCCCTATGGGAATTCTCTGCAATCTCTGGAGTATGGGGTTTTGTTACCTGTTCTGTGAATTTGAATAGCCATACAATTAATGCATGTGGATTGGCAAAATAAATTAATGACAATAAACAGACAAATGAACAAATATACTTCTTGGGCAATGAGCCATAAATAGTCTTGCCCAACAGAGTCTTAAATAGGATTGCTGCATTAGAGAACATTTTATTGTACCACTAGGCATTTCATTAAATGATTGCCCTTCAAATCCCATATGTATTATGATTCTTGCTTCACTAGTTTTTGATAATTCAGTATACATGGAATCCTCTTTGCATCACAGCCCCATAAACTAGTCTATAATCCTAAGAACATGGTCATTTCAATTAGGGTCTTGACCCAAACCTTATCCAAATCAATGGCAACCTTTTGACAGTCTTCAAGGGAAGCTGACTCCAGACACCACAACCAAAAGTCTCACCTACTTAGCACTCACTCATCTGTCCCAGCTCAGAATTTCACACTTAAAGCCACTTAACCACTTGGCAAGGGCTGAATGCATTCCCATTAAGAGAACATTTTACAAATGTTGTCCGATTAAGCAGTAGTGTTGCTATTCATTATCGTAAGGGATAAATCAGATTCCTGGGAAATGTGCCAATAAAACAGTTTGCACTGTACTTACATATTTGGCTTTTGATAGATTTGGTGAAAATGTCCTCATGTTCATATAATAAAAGCCCATTATCAGTTTAACAGCAGAAACTGACATTCATTTGTCAAAAAGATAACAGGTTCAAACATCAGTTGCCTTTTCAAGAGAATGGTGAGATGTATGCTGTGGGGGAAGCCACTTGCCATCATAGGAAGGAACCTTGCAACTATGGGTTATATGTAATCTCTGCTCCCAACAGTGATAGGAATTTTGCTATAAGAGATCCAGTTTCTCACTAGTAAATATAGCAAGGGACTCTAGACCAAATGTTACTTTTGTTTTACAAAAATAGAAAAGAAGAACACAAAGAAATCTTGGAATCAGACATTTTCTTCATTTATTCCTGATATTCTCTTATCCTCAGGACCAAGTAGTCATTATTTGGGAAATATAGTTTCCTGTCACAATTCTAAGTTATAAGGCATCAACATTTCAACTCTTATTTGTTCTGTCTTATGTCACTCATTATATCAGTATAATCAGTATAAATCATGGGGTACACAGTAAGAGCCTCTATGAAGATTGTGCTACAGTTGAACCACAATCGGGTGTACCCTGGTAATGGCAACCTTGTGTTCCTGGCTAATCTTTCTCGTACTAGGTCAGGTGAAAGGAAATGCAGAATGAACTCACCAAAAGGTGGCTTCATTTTGGCAGTTTCACGTTTGGCCTAGACATTATTATTATTATTATTTATTGCATTTGTTACCCCGCCCAAATTGGGTGAACCCGACATGGAAGAAGAAGTATAAATGATATGTCAGCAGATTTCGAAAACACAACAATGGCCACAGGATTGGAAAAGATCAGTATACGTTCCAATCCCAAAAAAAGGGCAATGCCAAAGAATGCTCAAATTATCAAACAATTGCACTCATCCCACATGCTAGCAACGTCATGCTCAAGATAATACAGGACAGGCTTCAGCAGCACACACACAGAGAATTACCAGAAGTGCAGGCTGGGTTCAGAAAAGGCAGGGGAACTAGAGACCAAGTTGCCAACATATGTTGGATCATGGAGAAAACAAAGGAATACCAGAAACAAGTCTACTTCTGTTTCATTGATTACACTAAGGCATTTGACTGTGTGGACCACAATAAAATGTGGCAAGTAATTAAAGAGATGGGAGTACCAAAACACCTTATATGTCTCATGTGAAATCTGTACATGAGTCAAGAAGCAACAGTTAGGACAGGATAAGGATGATGATGGGGTGGTTTAGAATAGGAAAAGGAGTAAGACAAGGCTGAATTTTGTCACCCTGCTTATTTAACTTATACACAGAGCACATAATGTGCAATGCAGGGCTGGATGAATCAAAAGTTGGAATTAAAATCACTGTGAGAAACATCAACAATTTGAGATATGCAGATGATACTAGCTTAATGGCAGAAAGTGCGGAAGACCTAAAGAAGCACTTCCTTAGGTTGAAGGAGGAGAGTGCAAAAGCTGACTTGAGACGTAATATATTAAAAAACAACAACAAGAAGATAATAGCAAAAGGCCCTATCACTCCCTGGAGAAAACTGTCAATACTGGAACAGTTTTGATGATACATATGTTATTTTTCCATTCCTTCACATTCTTGCAGTAAAAGATACATGAAAGATACTTCTGACTCAAAAGGTTTTTTTCTCTCATTTGCATCTGCACCATTTAGCCCTATTTTTGTGTTTACTATATCATTATGGCATGTTTCCTCAAAACTGAGTGTGCACACTTTCACATTCTTACATCTGACAACACTTACTGAAATGCAGCAAAGGTAAAATGCTCTATCCACTTATTCATATGTTGAAAATCTAGGCAGAAAGAGCAGGAAAGGACAAGAGGTGAGGCTTTAAGCGAAAGCTTGCATGTTCAAACACACAAATATGCACATACCTGTGGTTGAATTATGTTCTGCACAGTCATCTGAAACAACTCCAGTCATGGAAGAGAGAGGGGCGTGTTGGCTACGCTAAAAGGGTGCTGGAAAGAGAGTGAGGGTGTCTAACCCTAATAAAATATATAAGTTCCCACTCCTCTTGTAATTTCAACTACCCTCTGGGTGTTCGAACTAACAACTTCCTGCTTATAAGGCAAAATTCCAACCTCTAAGCCACAGTGGCTACACTGTCAACAGAGCTGCTTTTGTACTCTTTATCTTTGGCAGCACAGGAGGAAGAAGGCAAGCAGAGGAATATGAAGCCCTGCTCATTTGCTCAGCTTGGCTCTTTGGATTGGTACCCAAGGGGGGCACCATGGTACTGAGGGCCTGGGTGACACCCTGAGCTGAGTTCTGGTTGCCTGATGAGCCATCCCACCACTGGGAAGAGATGCAATTTATGGGAGTGGGGAAGAAATAATTATAATCTCCTAGTTTCTTCCCATCTGAGTTTATAGGCACATTCCAGTTAGGTTAAGTATTTTAACCTTTCCCATATGCTGAAAATATTATCTACGGGACTACAGATCTTGTATTTGGTTAGATTGTGTATTCTTCTCATTTTGGGATTTCATGTTAACATTTGCTCTTCATCCCCCTTCAAAAATATATATATTGAAGAAGTGTGAAATAAGATTTAAAATGATCTCAGAATATAAGGGCTGAAGCTGCGGCTTGAGGAGAAAGTGCTTTCTTGTTCGTTAACATGGCAGGTAATATTCAGAGCAGAAGCAACAGCTGCCACAAAATTACAGTGCAAGCAAAATGCAACACCAACATGAGTAAGTAATTCTAGGCTATCCAAGCTAAATTGCTATGGCTGGCAGGTCTCGTAATATGATGCTCTTGAAGGCTGAGTTGCATTGAAATGTTTGGTGCTGGGAATGGGTCTCATCAAGGGATTCTTCAGTGTTTTTGTAGAATGTGAGACACAGTGCTAGCAAAATGGAAATCACACATAACAAAATGAGGTGGTGGGTGACCCACACTTGTTTAATGTGAGTCTGGTTTGTCAACAGAGAATCAACAAAAGTTGCTCTTTAAATAAAGTAGCAAAACAAGTGAGCACTCCATGTTGGGGGAGGGGCGAAACAGAAATTCAAGTTTTAAAGAAACAACAACAGCAACACAATTCTTGCTCAACATTCTCTTTCCCATTGTCAGGATCTGAGGCAGCTTCAGGGCTCTATTTGCTAGGAAATCAGCTCTGGTAGTTGCAGGATGAGGCCCATAGCCTGCTGAACCTGTTAAGACCCTTAGGAGCCACTTCTTACATAGCTATTTTCCCCCAGAACCTTGTCCCAGTGATGAAGGCTCTTGGGCTTACTGTGATGTTTTGTGCTGACCCCTCCTGTTCTTTCTCTAAACCTTCTGTTGATTCCTTGGTTCTCTGATTCTTGGTCTGCTTTGACCAATTGCTTTTGCTCCAGCCTTAAAGGTATCCTGCTTCAATTGCTTTCTTGGTTGTCTCTTTCCTGCCCTGCCTGAACTATGACTTGTCTATTGGACTAACTATATTCCTCTGTATGTTCCTGGCTTTGTCGTTGGACTTGGATAAAGTTTGCTGTTTGAAATTTAGTTTGGTTGCCCTGAATCCTGTTGCCTGCATTGCTCATCAAATGCCTATGTCCCAAATCTGACACTGATGCAGAACTGGAAAATCTATCTTATTAAGGAAAAGGAGAAGTTATAATTATGAGAATGTCAAATGCATATGTTAAACTAGATGTTTAATTATAGAGCTTCTTACTAACATGTAGGGGTTAAACCATGGATTCTCAACCTGAACCCCATGGGCTCGATGCAGCCCACTGAACCATTTCATTTCTATCTCTGCCACACCAGGAAGTGCCATTTGGCAGAGGAAGGGAAAAATAGTCATCCGCCCCCTGAAACTGTCTGAGGGAGTGAGAACTCCTGGGTTAAACTGTTTCAGTTAGTAAGACCTTGGCCGGATCCAAATAGTGATAACAGATGGTTTTTCAACATCACTGATGATATATGTTGGGAGTGGGGAATGATAGGGAAAGTGTTAAGTTAGGAATTTACTTCATTCCTTTTAGTTCACAACAGAAGGACAGCATCATCAAGTCTCTCCCTTTAATCCACCCTTGTTCTGATAACTAGCTCTTCATAAAGGAATGAGTCTTGCACCACTTCAGGTAAAAGGAAAAATATATTTTACTGGCTGCTCAGCAGTCATAATAAATTTGAAGATTAAAACATGATAAAAATAAGAATGGTAGTCATAGTTGGTTTTCCAAGCTTTGTGGTTTGAGATGAATTCATGTTAAAAGACCTAGTCTGTCTTCATCCCTTTAGGCCAGGGGTTCCCAAACTTTTCAAACTGGGGGCCAGGTCATGCTCTCTCAATCAGCTTCGAGGCCAGATAGCCATTTTGCCCTGCCTGCACAATAGGGGTTGCCATTTTGTCCCAACAGCTTCAAAGTGGTGGCCATTTTATTTCTTGAATGCCCTTGGAGGGGTGGGGGCAAATGAAAAGGCACCACAGGCTGGATCTAGCCCACGGCCTTAGTTTGGGAAGCATTGCTTTAGGCATTCTAAAGAGAGCTCTCACACTCTTTCCACAGAGAGAGAGAATAGAAAGAGCAGGAAAAAGAGCTTTGCTATTGGTTAATGAGGGCACAAGGAAGCACATGAGTTTATATAAAGCTTTCCATCTCCCACATGACTATGTGATAATTTGCATGGTGAATTGCTACATTTCTAAGAAAAGGTACTTTGAGAATATAGTAAAACAGATATTGAGACTTCAGGAACAAAATTCAATTGGTCTTGTTTGCATCCCAGGAAAGGTCATGTTTGCTACTTCAGCAAGCTGAATACAACATGCAAGGTAGAGGTTAGATTCTAATGATTAGCATCACAGTCCCCCATTAGATACATCAGATACTTCCAATCAAGGTTTTAATATATTCTCACCCTGACTTGTGCAATGACTTTTATGCTAGGATGGAGATTATGTTAGTTTCCATTTGTAACCATCTCATGTTTTCTTCCACCTCTCACATCCCCAGCCCCTACCCCAAAAAACAATTAAAGAGGAAAAGACAAAATAGCTGCACTGGTGATGCTCACTGTTGACCTGGAAACATTTGCTAATTGTCATTTATAAAATACAGATGTTCCTGTCCTGCAAAACTTATTATCTGATGGTAAAGTCAAATTACATTGCTATAGCTGTAGATTTTGTGATTTTAAAAGAGAGACGCTCTCTAGGTTAGAGCCAAAACGTATTTCACCAGAATACGGTGTGGACAACAGAGGTTTCTCAATGCCTGCTGCAATCCCCTACCCACCCATTTCTGTAACTTGGACAGAAGCCCTATCTCAGTATGGAAGGACATTCAAGAACGTGTCTTGAGAAGTAGGGGAGAAGGTCACCAGAAAAATCAAAGCAATTTTGAGGGCTGTCTGGTGGAAACAGAGGTGATTGCATTTTGGAGAAGTGCAGTCCGGTTTACTCTCTTTGTCAGTGACCAGATCACTTACCGAAGGTACACAACCCATCTTGATCCCCTGTCCATGACTTTTTGTCAAGCATCAGGGCAGCTCTGTTTTCAGAGCAGTTTGCTGCAACTGGGATCCGAAGGTCATTTAAAAAAGTCTTTGTTTAAGCTTTTATTCTGGCACCAACTTTCTCCAGCATGATCCAGTGTGATCATTTTGTCCTCATCTAATTGAACCTTCAGGCACCAAAGCTGAACAGGGTTGAATTCTTACAAACACACACTTCCGTTCAGTTAGTGAGAGGAAATTTAAAATAGTATCTTAGCTGTTGAACAATGAATACCTTTTTAATCACATCTGGAAATGAAGAGTAGTGTAATTCAGATAGGTATATTTACTTCATTTATATATTGAAGTAAGAGTTAAATCCTTGCTAAAGCATTAACAACTTAGAACAGATTGGTTTTCAGGGGAGTGGGGGGAGCTATAGCTAGCTTCACTACCAAAGATATTAAAAGACACTGGTGGTGGCCTATTCTCCTGACCATTCAAATGCAATCCTGTATAAAATAATATTCCCAAGGTATGAACATTGGCTGTGCTGATTGAAGATGGGGTTCAAGTAGTGGTGGGCAGCAACAGGTTTGCACCCCTGGAAGGGGAGGTAGCAAAATTAGGTGGCCTCTGGGCAGGGGTGTGTATGGCAAAATTGGGTGGCCTTCAGGCGGGGGGGGGGGTTTAGTGAAATTGGGTGGCCACACCCACCTCCCTGCCCTGCCCCATCAGGTTTTGTCCCTGCAAGAGGTTCAAGGTCTCCCTTGCTCAAAAGCCAGTCATATCCGACTCTAGGGTGCAGTGCTTATCTCCATTTACAGCCAAAGAGCCAGTACTGCCTGTGTTTGCAGATGTATACATGGCCATATGGCAGGCATGACTAGATCACCCATGACATTGACTCCACCCATGATGTAGGCTCCACCCATGACATAGGCTACGCCCACGGTGTCGTAGTGAATTTTTTGCTGCCCACCACTGGGTTCAAGTAACATCTAGAGCAGTGTTTCCCAACCTTTGGTTTTTTGACTTCAGCTCCCAGAAGCTTCAGTCAATGTACTGGGGATAATCAGCCAATGTACTGGGAATTGAAGTCCCGCTGTGGGGCATTTACCCCATATTAAGAACCACTGATCTAGAGGCTAGCGATTAAAACTGATTGATACTTTTAAAAATTAAATTGGACATTTTATCATGTAACTGGACAATTTAATTTGTTCGCCAGTTACGCCCGCTCCTAGATCAGGACTCCTTGCTCATAGTCACACATGCTCTGTTCACCTCCAGACTTGATTACTGTAATGCGCTCTACATGGGGCTGCCCTTGATGACCATTTGGAGGCTTCAGTTGGTCCAGAATGCAGCTGCCCAGGTGGTGTTGGGCCAGGATACTTAAGAGACTACGTCACCCCAAGAACATCTGTCCGTCCCACCAGAGCAGACCGGAGAGGCTTTCTGGTTGTTCCATCAGTTAGAGAGGTACATTTATTTATTTATTTATTTGTTCTAACTTATTATCCCGCCCCAATCGGGAGAAACCCCAACTCTGGACGGCTTATAAAACTGTACATCTCTCTAGCACCAGAAGGAGGGCCTTCTCTGTGTTCGCTCTGGCCCTATGGAACCTCCTGCCAACGAAGTTACGTCTCCAGACGGAGTTGCTGCCCTTTAGGAAAAAATTAAAAACATGGCTGGCAAGGTAGGTATGGGTTGCGGGAGGGACTATGACCCCAGCCTGCTGGTTGATTTAAGCCCCGCTTGCCCTCTATTAGTTTTTAGATTTTCATTTTAAAGTTTTAATTTGGGGTTTTTTAAGGAATGTTTTTAAGAGTGTTTTATTGTGTTTTTTTTATGAATTGTGAGCTGCCCTGGGTCACCTTGGTGAGGAGGGCAGTTGATAAGTATGAATAATAAATAAATAAATAATTTCAGTTTCATTTAAGTTGGGGGTTTTGAATCAGCATTTCTCCACCAATATGTCTTGTATGGTAAACCACAGGGAAAGTAAGTTATTATCAGGTGACAAGAGCATCAATGCATGGAAACCCTACTTCTCCTCCCATTCCAAGGTCTGCATTGATTCACCAACTGAAGAATGTGATTAACAATTAGCATTGGGCCATATTTCACTATCCCACCAATCTCTGCTGGAGGCTACATCTGCTTAGAGCAGGGGTCCTCAACCTATGACCTGGGGGCCGGGTGCAGCCTATGACATCATTCCATGTGGCCCATCACCACCTCCACCACACCAGGAAGTGCCATGTGTGACAGGCTGGGCAAAATGGCCATCCAGTCACCAAAGCTGTCTGAGGGAGCATGACCCGGCCCTTGGCTTGAAAAGTTTGAAAACTCCTGGCTTAGAGTATAGTTGTTCCTAAGGTAAACAGGAGAATGATGGTCATTGGCAGCCTATGCCCATTCAAGATCTTGTTATATGCATTGCTCCAACTATCCTGGAAGCATGACCTCATGTACATTACCTAAAAGGAGGATGAAAAAAGGTACTAGTCTTCATAGTATACAGGGTGGCCCGTAAGTCCCTACCTGTCCTTTCTGTAGGCACCCACGTGGTCTCCCAGGATTTGCCCTGCCCCTCTGCACAGCAGTCCAATGGGAGAACTTCCTTCCTCCTCCCAGCACAGAGTTTGCCCCACTGCTCCCTGCCCGGCAGCCCAATGGGAGCACTTCCTCCCTCCCCAAGCAGAGCCCTATGGATGGGTTGGGACTTACAGCCCACCCTGTAGTAATGGAAACATCTTGTAATTACAATTTGGTAATTTATAGGTAGCAATGCAACATCAGATTTCTTTTTTAAATTCAGCTTGGAAGGACAGCCTTTCATGTGGAGTATACCTCCTAAAAGAGGATTGTCCTCTGGCAGCCCTTGAAAAGAAGGAGTTTCCCAAAACAAGATATGCGGACGTCCTGCTACCCAGCCAAAATGGGAAGGGTAGAAAATTGATCTCAACTGCTGCACACTACACATTTTGAGCAAGGTTAATAAGGCTCCATCTGCTTTTTCCATTGACCTTTTAAAAACAGTAAAATATCCTCCTACAGTCAGCTTTCTGCAAATAAATTGAGAATGTGGGTTACATACGCTCAGTGGTGGAATGTCAAAAAATTTTACTACCCCACCGTGATGTCATCACAGTGTGGGTGGAGCTAACATCATGATGTCATGATGTGGGTGGGGCCAAAGATTTTTTTTAAAATAATAATAAAATAAAATAAAAATAAGCGCACACACACACACACCTCAACCCACCCACCCACCCACCCTCAACACAAACCCGTAAATAAATTAAATAAATTAAATAAAAATTACATTAAAATACACCCACCCTCCCACCCCAAACATAAATCTGTATTTATAGTACTGTGTTAGTATGTCAATATAGGTAAAGATATTAAAATACACACAGACACACCCAGTGATGGGATGTCCCCGGTTCCAGACGGTTCCCTGGAACCGGTAGGAACAATCCCGGAGGGTTCTCCGGGAGGGGAGTCTACTTTTGAGGCGTCCGGTTCCGGACGCCTCACCGAAAGAAATTTTTTTTAAAAAATTGGAGCCAAAATGGCTCCGATTTACTGCGCATGTGCAGAAACTCAATCTGCCGCATTGCGCATGCGTCAGATTGAGTTTCTGCACATGCGCAATAAAATTGGAGCAATTTTATCTCCAATTTTACTACACATGCGCAGAAACTCAATCTGACGCATGTGCAATGCGGCAGATTGAGTTTCTGCGCATGCGCAGTAAGTCGGAGCCATTTTAGCTCCATTTTTTAAAAAAAAAGACCGGCAGCAATAGTGGCGGCGGCGGCAAGACCGGCAGCGATAGCGACGGTGGCGGCAATGAAGGCAGCGGCAATGGCGGCGGCGGCAATGAAGGAGGCGGCGGTGAAGGCAATGGCGATTACGGTGGCGGCGATGAAGGCAGCGGCGATTACGGCGGCAGCAGCAGCAGCAACGGTGGCGACGGCGACAGTGGAAATGACGGCGGTGATGGCGATAATGGCGGCGGCGTGGGCAGGTGGCACCAGCCCTCAGAGGAGGGCACCGAGCCCTCCACAGGCAAGTTGAGGCCTGCCTTGCCCTGGCCGTCCGCCCTGCCGAGCCCTCCCAGGGGTAAGTGAGGGGTTTGTGTTTGGGGTTGTATTTTTATTTAATTTTAATTTTATTTATTTATTTATTTGATTTATTTACGGGTTTGTGTGGTGGGTGGGTGGGTTGGGTTGAGGGTGTGTGTATGTGTGTGTATTTATTTTATTTTATTTTTAAGGCCCCGCCCACAACGTCATGACGTCATGACGTCAGCTCTGCCCATGACGTCATGACGTCATGACATTGGCCACGCCCATGACGTCGTTATGTCATGGAGTGGTGGTAAAAAATTTGTCATCCCATCACTGGACACACCACATCCAAAGGTGAGTCACTTACCCTGGGGAGCAGGCTATAGAGAGCTTCAGACTAGCAGCTTCTCTTCCTCCTCCCTGCTTGGGAGGACAGCAAGGAGGCTGTGCATACACGCCAAGCACTGTAGGCGTGCATGCACAGTGGGCGAACCAGTGAAAAGGTAAGCCCCGAAGGCAGTTCCCCCCAAAAGCTGCTACCGGTTCTCCAGGACACTGAGAAAAGTTACTGCCGGTTCTGGTGAACTGGTGAGAACCTGTTACATCCCATCACTGCATACGCTTCATAACTACTTTCCATATAGATAGATAAGAGAAGAAAAGCAACAGTTATAAAATCAGCTTCTAGCGTATGGGTGCTCCAACTATGGCCCAGGGGCTGGATCCGGCTCCTGATGCCAATTCATCCGGCCTGTAAAGCCCTCATTGCTCCTGGAAGCAGAAGTAAAATGTGCCTGGGAACAACAAGAACTTTGTGGGCCGAATGAATTGGCATCAGGAGCTGGATCCAGCCCCTGGGCCATAGTGACCAGCCCCCTGAACCATGTGACTGCTCTGTGGCCTGAAAAGTTTGGGCACCCCTGTTCTAGAGACTAACATTGTAGTGTGTTAAACATTCAAGCCATTGTTTCAGTCTTTGGTTTTGACAATAAATACATAGGGCAAAATCCAATAATTCTTTTTGAGACTTTCAGTCATGCAGCTAGAATTTCCATTTATTCCTCTTCTTCCTTTTAAAGCTTCTACTTTTTGTTTTGGAAAAAACAAAAGTTATCAGCTTTAAAATTCAAGCCATGCCCATAACATTGCTGTCTGAAACCATAAGACCTGTTACTGTATATTAAGGAAACAAAAATGAATTTACGGCAACTAACTTTGCCTTTCTCTCTTTTCTTGTATCTTTTAGCTGGTTTGGCTTTTTTTTTAAAGAAAGAATTCTACATATTTTCTCAATTTAGATATTCCTGATTACTGCTTTTTGACATTTTGGATTTGGGAAGTAATTGTTCTCCCTTGAAATGTACATATTTTTCTCTGCATAATACCAAATTGAACATTATGTATAAAATAAAGCAGTGAAAAGCTAAGATATTTCATTTGGACTTCACTTGAACAACAAATAATTATTCTCCAGACATTCCAAGGATGTTGTCTCCCACTATTACATTCTACCTCCCTTCCCCCACCCTTAACATTTGCTCTGATGAATCTGCCTGCAGCATTAAAATGTCTGTACTGTCATGAAGGCTTGATTCCTCGCCTGAGATATTGTGCTCCCGCTGTTGTTGATAATCTCTTTTCAAGAATTAGGGTGTTTTCTGGCAACTGTTGGGGGGGGGGGGCTTGTTTTTGTTCTTTCATGTAGCAACTGTGCAGCTGATCCTCATATGATGTGAGGATTCCAGATGTTTTTTCTTCAAGAAATGCCATTGTTAGGAAATGTTTCATCTCCAGTGAGGTCAATGATATCTATCTATCTATCTATCTATCTATCTATCTATCTATCTATCTATCTATCTATCTATCTATCTATCTATCTATCTATCTATCTATCTATCTATCTATCCCTCCTTTTTTGTTTCTTTCTCTTTTTAAAACTTTTCCTCAAAGCCACTGGTGATGCATGAAAAACTGGGGGATGGGCCTGGCCTATGAAGAAAACAAGCTATGTCTCTCATTTAGAACAAGGGCAGGAAGCACTGCCTTCAGTCTGAACTATGTGCTGCTGTTGTTATATGTTTGTTATGTGAACCGGCATGAACATTGCTTGACTAATGTAGAGCTGCTTTATAAAAGCCACCGTTGATTAGATAGACATAAGACAGTTCCCCATCCTTGACAAAGAAACACAAAAAAGAGCCACAAAAAAGAGTAGAAAAGAACTCTTTCAAGGAAATTTGGTATGAAAGAAACCATTTCATACCAAAAATATTTTTGTTCAAACATTCGAGAAGGGGTCTAGGAGTGTCTCCAATGCGGCTAGGTAAAATTTGAAAATCTAGTGCTCCCAAAGTATCTCAGTGCAGACACTTTACCTCAGCTGTTCTATATTTATGGCATTTATCTATAACTATTTTGGAGATGTAGTGGGTATGTGTTTGTTGTTATTGTTGTTTTCAATCTGCTGAGGCCCATCATTCTGGTGGACTGCAATACTTCTTCTTCTGTGTCTAAGCTAGACATGAAACTGCCAAAAAGAAGGCACCTTTTGGTTCATTCTGCAGTTCCCTTTGCCCGACCTATTGTGAGAAAGATTAGCCAGCAACACAAGGTTGCCATTACCAGGGTACACCAGATTGTGGTTAAAAATACCAGAATCTTCAAGGAGGCTCTTTCTGTGTACCCCAACTGCAATACTAATAGAAGACCCGCCCAGAGTCGGGTCTTCCGGAGTGGGGCGGGGTATGAAATGCAAATAAATAAATAAATAAATAAATAAGACTATAAAATCCTTCTAGTGGCAAATTCCAGTGCCAAGGGACACGTGGCTACACAGGAATAAGGCATATGGACTGTAGCCTGTGTATATTGTGTTATATTTATTTTTATTTTATTTTGTCTTGTTGCACTGTATTTTATTTTATTATTGATTTATTGTAGTACTGCATCTTGATTTATTTATTAGAATGTCCTGATGTTTTGTAATTGCAATTGTTATCAGAGATATATGTACTGTATATGTGATATTTGTAATTTGCTATGTAATATTTGTAACTGTTTTTTATGCTATGAATGTGCTATGTACTGTAGCTGTTTCTTCTGTAAGCCGCCCAGAGTCGCTATGCGAGTGGGACGGCATATAAGTCGAAAAATACAATACAATACAATATCAGAGAGTAAACAAAACAAAACAAAAGACAAAAAAAGCTGTGGCATCTTAAAGACTAACTCCTGTATTTTAATGTTAGCTTTCGTGGACCAAGTCCACTTCATCAGACAATTAGCAATAGCAAGTTGCACAAAAATCATGGGGGCAGGGACCGGTAGTATTCTAGCCACTGGGTTCTGGAACCATGGAAAATGGATTGCAGGACTATATATGTTGATAAAAAATGTTGGGAGAGATAAATTGTCTGATAGATCTTGGAAGGGATGAAAACCAGATAGGGAGAGAAAAAGAGGCTCTTTCTGTGTACCCCATGGCTACTTTGGATATATATTTGAATCACAGCCTTTCTTACATTTGAAATTGTAATCAGTGCTCACCCTGGGCTAGCAGATTGAATTTAAAAAAAAGTGTTCAGACTTGATGGGATTGATTGGCTTTTGAGCACATAGCCAACCCCCCCCCCCCTTTTCATTCTTTCCATCTACTGGTTCCATCTCTGCTCATTCTTTCTTCCTCTGGCTCTGCCTCTGCCAATCCTTTTATGGTTCTCTGTTTTGCTCAATTTATATGAGGAGTTAGAGAAAACAATCAAAATCATAAAAAGAGAATATTAATACCAGCCTGAGAATCTTAGAAAAATTTGCTCTACAGGAAAACAGTTAAGGCTTTGCTATGAATGCCCACATGTACGCACAACACATAACTTAGGATTCTGTCTTTCCTTCTCCCTATTTGCTCAGTTATTAACCCAGTGATAAAGTGAAAGGCCACTCTAGTGCTAACAATGCCCCCTCCTCTTTCTCATCTTCAGCAGAAGGTTGGGGTTTTAAAATGCATGTGTACTGATGAACACACATTACTGAAATCCCCACCTTCTCCCCATTCATAGACTGAGTATCATGGATCTCTGCCTTCATGACAGCACCTTCTCTCTCAATAATGAGAGAAGTTCCTGAAACAATTCTTTTCTATTTCTTATAATAACACTATGCAACCAAAAATTTGCTACTGGGTGAAAATAACGTGATTGTTATATAATAGGGTGTGCTGATTCCGATTTTGTAGTCAGAAATGTGGTAGGATGTCTGGATTTAAAGTTATAGCTGAAAGTCATATGATATTAAAAGACTGTACATGGGTTAATATGTAGCTGCATCAATGAACCGTGTTTGATGTACGATTGTGTGTGTGTGTGTGTTCGTCCATCAGTCTGATTTGGAGGTGACTAGAAAATAGTTCATGCTAGTGTGGTTCTGTGTTTTATTAATCAGCAGTCGCAGTAACATTCATTTAAGTGATTTCGTATAAGATGATTTGGTAATTCGGTACATGGTGATTTAGTAAACGAAAGATGAATAGGCGCAGCTGTGTGAATTGTCCGGACTGCTTTTACTACATTTGTGGCAAGTATATGACGTCTGACCAATGCAAGAACATGTCCAGGAAGCTAAGTATAGCTTACAAACATTACTTTGGATGTGAAATTGGAGATCAAACAAAATCCTGGGCTCCTCATCTCTGTTGCACCGTCTGTTACACCGGCCTAACCCAGTGGTTAAACGGTAAGTGAAATTGAATGCCTTTTGCTGTTCCCATGATTTGGCGGGAGCAGAAAGATCACCAATCGGATTGCTATTTCTGCTTGACCATCATTTCCGAGTACAGCAAGAACAAGTCAAAAATTGTGTATCCGGATTGTCAGTCTGCTCTAAAGCCTGTGGCGCATGGTACAGATTACCCAGTACCAATTCCTCCTTCATCTGATGCAATGAACAACGAAGAAAGTGATACTGAAGGTAATGACAGTGACGCTGGAGCTATAGAATACACAAATGATCCCGACAGTGACATTAAAAAGCCACATTTGATCAGCCAAGCCGAATTGGACAACCTGGTTCACGACTTGACCCTGTCGAAAGAAAAGTCTGAACTGTTGGGTTCCAGACTGAAGGAGTGGAACTTACTCACGATGACAAGAATCACTACATAGTGAAAAATTGGCCACCCAGAAATTTACCTGTAGTCGGACAGCACAACGTTCAACATGTACCTCTTGTGGATCATAATAAGATTTACCTACCTCCACTCCATATCAAACTGGGTCTTATGAAACAGTTTGTTGCAGCGATGGATAAAACAAATCGTGGTTTTCAGTACCTAAAAGGCAAGTTTGGAAAGATGAAAACTGAGGCAAAATTGAAAGCAGGAGTCTTCGTTGGACCAGAAATACGAAAGTTGATTCAATGTCCACAATTCAGATTGGAGCTCACGGAATGAAAACTAGCAGCTTGGGTCGCATTTGTGCTTGTTGTGCACAACTTTCTTGGGAACCACAGAGCAGACAACTATGCAGAAATTGTGGACAACTTGCTAACAGCCTTCCAGCACCTCAGTTGCCGAACGTCACTAAAGATGCATTTCTTGCATTCACATCTCACCTTCTTTCTGTCAAATATGGGAGCTGTGAGTGTCGAGCACGGTGAAAGATTCCACCAGGAGATGTCCACCATGGAAGCAAGATATCAAGGCCGCTTCAATCTGAACATGATGGGGGATTACTGTTGGTTTTTGCAGAGAGCAACAGAAGATGTTCACAGGCGGAAACCATGAAGCTCTACACACTTTTAAACCAAGCCATTGTCAATCATAGTGTAACTAAGGGTCCCTGACTCATTTCAGAGCTAAATAAACATTTATAATTCACTTCTTAATTATAATATTTAGTGTTTTCATCCCAAAGTACGCACATTAATTTCCCTAAAATTTCTCACAATCACTTTTCAACATAGTTAATAGCATTTTCCTTGATAACCTTTACACGTACATAACTTTTTTTCCTAACGTGCCAGAACAAATCCAACTGCAGTTCTGTATTCAATACATATGAATTACTATAAGGAACATATTTTCAACCCAGTAGCAAGGGAATTTTTTTGTTGCGTAGTGTAATAATTTCATGTCAGAGATTACTCTGGATTGAAAGGATTTTTAGCAGATGCCTGGATGAGGCTCCTTTCATGTCCCCAAATGCACCTTTTGGGTATTGAAATCCGATCTTCCAGTCTTCAGCTCAGTGCCTTAACCACTAAGCTGTCTGACCTGTTCAGTTACTGAACAGGTCTGATAAGTTACTGGTAAGGTGAAAGCCTACTCTAGTGCCAATTCTCAATTTATTTTAAAGGAGGACACTTGTGGGCTGTGTTATTCCAATTCTCAACATCATGCCCATCTTAGGATACACCTCCCATTCTTACAACCAGGAATCATAACTAACCATATGGAGAAAATCTCAATCATATCTTTATGATACTAAAAATTAGAATCATTTCAAAAGCAGAGGGAAACATGAGATTGGGGGGGGGGACCCACCAGATCAATTTTGAATCAGCTTTTGTATCACATAGTCAGTAAAAAAATAATTCACTCATATTTTTTTAAACAGATCAAATGCCATGGTTTTTGATGGTATAGTCAGGCAGTAAATGAATGGAGCTCACACTGGTGACTTGTTTCAGGAAATCAGCTGCTGCCTAATAGAAAAGGAGAAAAATCCACCTTAACTATGGACCTACATTTACTGCAAATGCTGCTGATCCTCAGAGCATTAAATGTCCTTGTAGACAATATCATTGTTCACAAGGATTGTCAAGACTGTTAATTACTCAGGTGGAGTTAGCATACAGCTCATTAAACCATGTCAAAACTTTCAGTCCTACTGTACTGTATCATTCCCTTTAGGGGATCTGCTATCAGTATAATTCAATCATTAAAAATACATCAATTCATATCATCTCTTACACATAGTCAGAGAGAAAGGAGGAAAAAGAGAAAAGGCAATTGTTACCCAAATGGTTATCATGTTATCCAAAGTATGTTGCAGTGAACACTAGGTAATTAAAATACAGCAGGAGTATTTCTGAAACAGGATATGCTGCTAAGCTTTTTTAAAAAAATCTATCTGTCACAATGCTGTACAAGAACAAAATCTGAGATTGTTCAAAACATTAAAATGTCATGGTAAATTTTAGAAGGAAAAAGTCACACCCTTTTTCTAACAACCATTTATATAAGTACAGCTACAGACAAGGCTGCATTTTGTCACCCTGCTTATTCAACTTATACACAGAGCACATAATGCGCAATGCAGGGATGGAGGAATCACAATTTGGGATCAAAATTTCTGGGAGAAACATCAAAAATTTGAGATATGCAGATGACACCACCCTAATGGCAGAAAGTGAGGAGGACCTAAAGAAGCTCCTGATTAGGTTGAAAGAAGAGAGTGAAAAAGCTGGCTTGAGACTCAATATAAAGAAAAGAAAGATCATGGCAACAGGCCCTATCAGTCCCTGGAAAATAGATGGGGAGGAAGTAGAGGCAGTGATAGATTTTACTTTCTTAGGATCTAAGCTCACTGCAGATGGTGATTGCAGCCATTAAATAAAAAGGCGACTGATTCTTGGGAGGCAAGCGATGAGAAACCTGGGGAACATAGTGAAAAGTAGAGACATTAAATTGCAAACAAAAATTCGTATAGTGAAAGCAATGGTATTCCCTGTGGTAATGTATGGTTGTGAGAGCTGGACCATTAGGAAACCCAAGAAACTGCCCTGTACTTTATAATGGAAACATGAGGGGAGCCTATCTAAGTCAATGACTTAGACTGAGTGCCCAAACTGCAACCCTAAAAACACTTATTTATCGCAAAGTGCCAGCACAGCAACAGGGGAGGAAGGAAACACTCCCATTGGGCTGCTGGGCAGTGGGGCAGGGCAAACTCTGTCCTGGGGGGAGGGAGGAAGTGCTCCCATTGGGCTGCTGGGCAGAAGGGCAGGGTGAACTTTGTGCTGGGGGAGGGAGGAATCACTCCATTTGGGCTGCTGGACAGAGGGGTGAGACAAACTCTATGTTGGGGTGACTGTATGGATGCCCACAGAAAGGGCTCCGAGTGCCACCTCTGGCACACGTGCCATAGGTTCGCCACCACTGATCTAAGTGATTTAAGCATCTAGGTTATACCTGTGTTGTGAGAGGCTGCTTTATCCAATAGGCTACAGTGCTCCCAAAATACATTTTGCAATCTATTTAGATTTCTTTAGATTATGAAAGATTATTTCTTATGGGGCATTTGAAAGAATCCCAGTGCAGACATAAACTGGAATATAAATAATTGCAGTGGCGACACTGCCCTGTATTTTTTGGTCAGAATCAAGGACTTGAACCTGCAAGTAACCTGTAAACATTTTTGAGCCCATGATCATTCCTCTTCTTTTTTCAAAATGCAACAACAACAACAACAACAACAACAACAACAACAACAACAACAACAACAACAACAACAACAACAACAACAACAACAACACAATCAAATGTGCAAACTCTACCTTCTTTTCTGCCTCCCAAGGAGAGAGAGAACTTTCAGATTTCTCACTGCTGACTTTTAAAAATAAGAATTAGAGCTAAAATATTAAACATGGACCTCTTTCTTCCACTGGAGAAGAGATGGAGAGTTATCCAGGATTGATTAAAAAATGACCTGTAAGTGTTTTCACACACACACACACACACACACACACACACACACACACACCTCTTTTTGCCTCCTGCAGGAGCAGTTAGTCTGGAGTGCAGTGAACCAGATCAAACATGTGATTCACACTGCCTCTGTAGCTTCATGGAAAAAGAAAGGATAAACTATAAAACTCCCCTCCTACAGCTCTTAGTTCTTGCTTCCCACACTTTAACATCCCCTGTCACCCCTGGCACTGTTACTGACCCATGTTAAGCTAAACTAAAGGATGATAAGTTTGCTGCCTTTGCCCTTGTCCTGAGGGGCTGTACATTATCCTATCAAGCAACAGAAGCCATTTGGGTGGGAGATTTGTCAACCTAAACTGTCCTTTTGCGCTCTGACGAAATGGGCAGCAATTTTTTTCAATGTCATTCTCTAAGGAAATGGATGAAGGCTTTTGTTACTCATAATAAATTGGTGCCCTGATCTGATAACACAATTTTTGGTATTATATCTGACAGGGTTACTATTTCCAGTTCATTTAGGAAAAATTGAGGGAGAAAAATATATATATTGTTTTAATAATAGTCATTTATTTATTTATTTTAAATAATATATGGAAGCAATTGCTGGGGTAAGAGTAGCAGATGTGGAGAAATTTTAGCCTTCTTTTTGGCAATGATTAATTAACAGTTCTGAAGCCAACTTTTTTTTTAAGAAAAGAAAATAACTATAAAACATAGACTTAAAAGTCTGGCTTTTCCTTCCTTCCTTCCTTCCCACCTTCCTTCCTTTTACTATCTATGTGTCATATCTTAGGGCTTTCTTTAATTGTTTCTACCTATTTTCTAACATGTTATGGATGTATTGTGTAAGTAGGTAGACAGACAGACAGATGGATAGGTAGGTAAATAAGTTATAGACTAACCTAAGGATATGGGAAATAATCATGAGTCACTTCCTAAATCAGGGTTTGGCAAACCTTTGAAGTCAGGAGCTCGGTCACGCTTCCTCAGACAGTTGGGGTGGTGGTGGACTGGTGCATTTACAACAGCTGTAAATGAGTCCGCAGCTGACTCCGGTGGTGGCGATGGTGGCTGTGTCGAGGGTGCAGGCTGGTTAATTTGCTGCCATGGGCTGGATCCAGCCCGTGGGCCATAGGTTGCCTATCCCTGTCCTAAATGAACATTTCAAAGCAGATTTTCTTTATATAACAGCAGTAAACAGCAATCAGGAGGTGACAAACTTCCAGGCTTCAGGATAAAGCTTGTGTTTTTATGTTGTCCAAGAATTATAGCTGCGTCACCAGATGACAATATGGTTGCTAAAATGTGATAAAAAGTAAGTATTCAGACATGTAGGCTTTATGAGTTGAAGGTGGGGAAAGAAAGTGTTGTATTGAAAGCTATTTGATTTTAAAATACATCAGATGAAATTTTCCTGCAATAAATTTACCGTTCAGCTTTATACCGTTCAGCTCAAGGCAAGCTCATAGATGAAACTCCTAGAGTCAGCCCCATGCTGAACAGCAATTTTACCAGGATGGGCAGCCACACACCTCTGTTCAAAACCCATGCCTTAAAGGGAAATGCTACCTCTGGCAGTTTCCATTTCTATTCTCTCACCAAGCTCCGCTCTGCTCTGTGGGAGAAAGTCCAAAGCACTTCAGCAAATTCAGCAGCATGGGCTACAGAAAAACATCTAAACTGGTGATTCCCAACATGGGGCCCATGCCCCACAGGAGGACTTCAATTCCCAGAACCCTGTCAATACTTTGGCTGATCAGTGCTTTGGGAAATTGACTTAGGCTTCTGGGAAATGAAGTTCAAAAAACAAAGGTTGGGGAACACTGATCTAGACAGATTGGGTTTCCAATGTGATAGGACTTGGCACACCCAGTGATTGTATTCGATTCTTTTAAAATATTTATTAATTTAGGGTATTTATAATATGTCCTCTTAATCCACATAAAAGGTCAGTTGCAAAGCAGATGTAGTGTGTGGAGTAAGGGTTCTGCTCATCACAAGTATCTATGTACAATCATTAGAGCTGTGTGGAAATCAAAGTTAGTCTGTTGTCTTCTTTCATGTCCTAAGATTTTCTTTTTGCTAGGGGATAAATGCAATTATATTTTAAAATCAGAATATGTTCCAGTTTAAATAAACATAGAGGAATTAAAGCACTGTTTTGTCCCAAAGAATATACTCTAGGGAAGTAAATCTTACAGCCTCTCACTGTTGTTGAGAAAATGAGGGGGGGTGTCTTTTCTGCTTACAGTGGAATCCCCCTGTTTTGTGGTATCCCCCCCCCCAAAGGAAAGACTGATATCCATAGCAATATTACTGTTTTTGTGCAAAACAGATCTTTTCTGCACAAGATTTTTGGGAAAGAGCACAGGAATTTACTGAACATGGCAAATTCTTGCACAACGAAACCAAGAAAAAATGAACTCTGAAAAGAAGATTAAGCAGGTGAAACTGAAAAATCTTACTAGTACAAGGGAAAATCATGGTGAAAAGCATCAGCATAGCAAGAATTGAAAAATCCCTAGAATGACACACACACACCCAAAAAAAGATAAATCTTCATATCACTACTATACTGCTTAACTTTCCAGCTGGCATCAATGTAATTTTAAAGTAGCTTTAGTCTTGATGCCACTTTTGAGGAAGTAGTACATGCTGGAAAAAACACTTTGTTCCACATTTGCATTAATGGCACAAAATCTCTGCATTTGCTTATCCACATTTCTAAATGTTCAACTTTATCTTATTTTTACATTATCTTATTTAATAAGAAAACCAAAAAACAAACAAAAAAGTGACATTTAAATATTCATGTTAAAATGTTTCTTATGTATAATTTTAAAAACACCACAGAGGCAGGAAACATTAAGGAGCAGGTCCAGATTCATTGAGAGTAATGATAATATGGTGTCTGAAGTCAAATATATATTGGCCAGAATCCTATTTCTGTATATGTAAGGATTACAAAACTTGTTGTAGCTAATTGTGGCTGTCTGACACATGTGTCAGGGGAGGATTTGGGCCTTGGTTTTAGCCTTATCCAAGATGGAGATTTCCATGCTGAAAAGGGGGGGGGGGTAGAACAGGGATTATCAACCTGCAGCCCATGGGCCAAATGTGGCCCGTGGCACCATTTCATGTGTAAACATGCTGGCCTCAAGGGTTGGAAGAAATGAAACCTGTTCTGTGATGGACATGTTATACTGTATGATCATTGGCTGGATTCCTTTAGGGAAATGGCAAGAAGGTGGACCCTGAGGGAGGACATATAACCCAGAGAGAGGAGGCAAGATGCTCACTGGATCCAATGCTCTGAGCTAAGGGTGGACTGTAAACATGTACAGTAATACCTCGGATAATGTTTACCTTGGATAACGCTAAAATCATATAACGTTAAGTAATCTGGGGGGGGAGAATTGCATCGAATAACGTTAAGATCCTATGGGATGGATCAGACAACAACCGCTAAAGCCTGTGCGGTTACAATGTATCTCTATGGAGCTTTAACGTTATCCGATGCATCCCATAGGATTTTAACAAGCATCGGATAACACTAAAAATCGAATAACAACAAGACTTGTGGAACCAAGTTTTAGCGTTATCCGAGGTATTACTGTAGTTGTTTGCCAGAGGGGGGACCTGGGCTTTCCCCATAGAGACACTTTCTTTATTTTGATATGCTTTCTGAACTTTTGATGAAGTTTCTTCTGTAGCTTACTCTGATTACAATATACTTTTAAAATACCTGAAGATGCCTGGAATGTTTACTTGGCTATTCACTACCTAATCTACACTAATCTGATATTCTGGGTTGCTTAGCTGGAGAGGTGGCAGCTTGGAAGCAGGAACTAATTACTGGGGGTAAGAAAACCTACTCATGAATAAACTCGTTTCCTGACATGTGTTGTCATACACCTGCTTGCCTCAGCAACTCATCAGTTAGCCACAATTAGCCAGGACAAATTACACCAGCATTACATAAACATCAGTATAATTTCAGCTATTTCTAAGCATTATGATATGGTTGCTTAAAGTTCTCTTATCATGTACAATAGTCTCCTGCACAATTATAAACTGGAACACTTGCAAAAGCACACATTTTCCTCCATTATTAAATATAGGAGGTGTGAAATAATTGAATATTGAATATAGGAGGTGTGAAGTTGGGGTTTTTTAAAACCAGCAATTGACCAGACCAGGTTAACAATATAATTATGACACAATGTTAGCCAAATTGATAGAAAGATAAAGTACTCTGAAATCAATAGGAGTAGGGTGTGGCCAGTTCCAAAATTTTGGAGTGGTCTTATCTTCCTACGCCAGTCATGAATTGGCTGTATACTTATCTCATAACCATTCATCAAACCTGTGGCTTAGTGGTTAATAATAATAATAATAATAATAATAATAATAATAATAATAATAATAATAATAATAATAATAATAATAATAATAATAATAATAATAATAATAATAATAAAACAACTTATATACTGCCCCACTCGTGCAATGTGACTCTGGGCGGCTTACATATCCTGAACACAATATAAAAGCAAAAACCTGCACAATATACATAATAAAACACAAATTAACCTTAGAATATTAAATACAGCAATATTCAATACAACAATATGTCATGTCACAGTAGCATTTGACGGCCTTTTGACCACAGCCACCAACAAATCCCGGGGCAACTACGACTAAGTCCTACTGCCCATTGCCGTGGCAGAATTTAAAACTCCTGGCCATGGGTGGAGTCTCAGATCCCGGTGAGGAGATGGTCCCAATGCTGACTGCTACAGTAGCCTCTCCGCCCACCACAGGTGGCTCCATTGTGGCAGCGAAAGTCCTCATCCTGGCAGACTTTTGAAACCCCTGGTCGGGGTGGAATCCTGGATGCCGGCGAGGAGATGGTCCCAGCACCGGATGCTACAGCAGCCTCTCCACCCCACCACAGGTGGCTCCAGGGCAGTGGCATAGGGTGGATTTCAGTCACCCAGGGCACAGGCCAAACTAGCCACCACCCCCAGGCACGCCACCCCCTCCTCAATTTATTGGTGTGCGGTTTCTTGCCTTCAAACTGCTAGGTTGGCAGGAGCTGGGATAGGTGGGAAGGACTAGGGGCCCCACGCATGCCCAGCAGTGCTGCAAGGCAGGGGGGCAGGAGGAGGAGGCTGGGATGCATGAGCAGCTCAACTCCTTTCACAGGGGCAGAGCCAGTCCTGGACCGCAGCACCACTCAATGCACCAGAGAAGACAAAGGGAAGGGAGAGCTCCGGCAGCATTCACATGGAGGTTGCGGTGTCAGGCAAGGGGTGGCCAGTCCTGGAGCCCGCAGCTTCCTGTTTTCTGAAGGTGGGCCCAGGAGTCTTTCTTCTTCCTCCTCTTCCTCACCATCACTTCCAGCACCAAGTTGGCTCAGGGCTCTCCCACCGGAGCCTCCTCTCGGCCAAGCGGCATAGTCATCCTCTGCCAGCCTTGTGTCCAGCAGGGCAGGGCAGAGCGAGCAGCCTCAGGGGGTGGAGTGGGGTCTCCCCACTTGCAGCAACAAACACAAAAGACCAAACCAGAGAGAGAGAGGGGGGAGGGAGGGAGGGAGGGAGGGAGGAGGGAAGGTTGCCTGGGCATGGGGAGGACAAAGTTTTGAGGGTGGGCAAACTGCCACCCCCTGGCTATGGCCCTGCTTTGAGTTTGAGTCTTTGGAAGCATCAAGTGGTTAAGACAGTGAACTCGAGGACTGTGAGGTCAGAGTTCAATTCCCAGGTACTAATGGAGTTCTGTGGTGGCTTAGTGGTTAAGATGCTGAAACTGACATCTGGTAGGTCAGTAGTTCGAAACTCAAATACTGTAGGAAGAATGAGCTCCCGCCTTTGTCCCAGCTCCTGCCAACCTAGCAGTTCGAAAACAAGACATTGCAAGTAGATACATAGGGACCACTTCGGTGGGAAGGTAAACAGCATTCCTTGCACTCTGGTGTGGAGGCATGCCTGCCACATGAATACAGCGAGGTGCCAACTCCAGGCGTTTGGGAGGGTTTTTTCTCCCCCCTGCCTCCTGTCAACTCTTTCTTCCTCTCCCCCTCCCTCGCACCTCTTTTCCAGAGTTCAGGGGTGGAGGAGCCTCTTTCTCCAGCCAGCAGGTTTTCCTTTCCCCCTTTCCCCAGAGTAAAGCCTAGGAAAGCAACATGAGCAAGATCCACCATGTTGCCATTCAAGGGCCGTGGCTGTGGGGCTTTCACCTACTGACCATCTCCAGGCAGGGCTCCACTTGGTTGTGCCCTGAAGTTTTCATTTCTTTCTCTTTTGGAAACACCAGAAACATGGGAGTGGGGACGAGAGGCACCTCTTTTGAGGCAGGAGCCACAGCTCACTCCCCCATGTTGCAGAGGCTCAGTGGGATCCGGAATGGCACTTTTTATATGGCCAGACACCCTCTCATCTCCCCACTCCCATGTTTCTGGTGTTTCCAAGAGAGAAAGAAATGAAAATTTCAGGGCACAACCAAGCGAAGCACCATGGCTGGAAGCCTCCCTTATGTTGGAAATGGTCAGCAGGTAGCCGAACTCTTTGCCTGAGACCAAAAAAAAATTACTACCACACTGTGGGTGTGGCATGGTGGGCGTGGCCAGGGGGAAGCCCTGTGTTGCACCCGAATTGGGACTGCAGCCAAAATTTCTGCTACAGGTTCTGGCAAACTGGTGCAAACCTGCTGATGCCCACCACTGCCTCCGACCAGGTGGAAGCCCCACAGCCCTGGCCCCTGGACAGCGATGTAATGGGTCCTGCTCCCCCCTCCAACTGCAGGAAAGAGAGACAGTAAGGAGAGGGATAGAAAGAAAGAGTTGAGAGTCGACTTCAATTTGCAAATTGCGATACTTTGTGATTTTCTCGTTATTTGTCTTCAATTTGTGCGTCTCCTGGTATAGCAATGTCAATAAACCAGACCTTATTCTTTTCCACAACAGTTACATTAGGTGTGTTGTGAGGCAAATGTCTGTCTGTTTGAATTTTAAAGTCTATTATTATTATTATTATTATTATTATTATTATTATTATTATTATTATTATTATATCATTTCAATTTCTAATATATATTACACACATACTCCACAGCACAAGTCAAAATATAAAATACATTATTTTTCCATTCAAAGTGAATGCAAAGAGCAGAAAAATATGCACAGCCACAGACCTTTTCAAATATGTCTAGCAGAGGTTACATCTTACGAAAGATACACAGAGGAAAGCTTTAAAGAGAAGACAAAAGCCATCCCCACCCCTCACCCTCACCACATAAAGACCATCTCAAGGAGAGAGAGGGGGGGAAGAGGGGGAGGGAGGGAGGGAGGTGTGAGAATGATGTGAGAATGCAAAATTAAAACACCAGTCCAGGAGGACAAAAGTTTCACGCTTGAGCTCTTGCTCTGAACTGTGACCCAGGCTTTGACTGGGCACTAACCGCAGCATGCTTGCCTCATCAGCCACCGTCATAGCCCACCCCAGGGTATAAATCTCCAACAGGGAGCCAGCGTGGCTTCCTTCAATTCTCCACTACCCAGCAGTCCGCTGCCTCTTCCACGCTTGCAGCCGAGACCCTGCCGAGAAATCAGCATGCAACCCAAGAAAGCATCCTTTCCTCTGGAATAAAAATTAATATTACTTGTCATATTTCATGTCTGAGCTCTTTTCATGCTTTATCCTCTGGTAATGAGGGCTAAATTACCAATATTAGTAGATTTTCATGGCTAGCACAGAAAGAGCTGTTACCAGAATAAATGTTTGCATTGCTTCTGTTGGACACAAGCTTTGCTAATGCAGCTTTGCTAATTATTTCTAAATAGGCAATAATCTGCATCCCCTAGCGCTGGGTAGTGGATTGGCCACGTACCTGCTATTTCCCTTATTTACATGTTTTACAACTTTATCAACCACACTAATTACACTCTGAACACTGTTTAAAATTTTCTGTTAATAGAGATACAATGATGCACCAGAGGATGTGTATTTATGCCATAATTACGCCTCTGTTCCTGCCATACAGTCTCCAATTAGCTGTCGACGGTGGCACAAGCAGCTGCCTGGTATTCTAAAGCAGTGAAACATCTGCACAGAGGATGATACGCTCACATGGATTTCTCTTTCTTTCTTTCTTTCTTTTTTAAAGCCTGGAAATTTACACCCAAGGGAGTGCAGACAAATAGGAGCCTGTCATGTGTAGGGATGATTAGAAATCCTCACCATGGCAACATTGGAGCAGCCATGTCACTGAGTGAGGGGACACATGTCTAGATGAAAACACTAAAAACCACTTGCCTGCTCTCTACCCACCCCATCCCCCATTCCCATGAGCTTCAGGATTCCCAACTTCCCTTTCCTCCTCCCCTCCCCCTCCCCTCCCCCTCCTTCTCTTTTTCCCCCCCCTCATCCTTCTCTTCATATCTAAAGCAACCCAAACAGTGGGTGAATAGGGCAAAATATACCGTCCATAAGATACAGGGACTGGAGTGTTGGGGAATAAATAAGTGAGCAGTATAGCAAATGCAAACGTACTGGGTAATAATGAAAATATCCAATGAATTTTGCCTCTCAAACCCCCCTCCCCTCCCCCCATTTCAGGGAGGAAAGTTAGCCTGAGAAATGCAGTAGGTTAAAGAGGGCATGAAGGGAATGCTGACAAGTTTAAAGAATAAATCAAATATCCTTATCCTGCAAAGTATTGTGTGGGGGGGGGGGCGCCTTTCAGCCTGCATCATTGCCTACAAATTTCCCCTTCACCCCATGGGTAGGAATGGGCAGAAGGGGAAGGACAAATATCTCCTAATCTGCTATAAGGCTTCATAGTCATGTGCCATTCCTGCAATCAGCCATTCCATGTAAAGGCAATGGAGTGGGGCCGGGAGGATTTCTCTCCTATTATTTAATCTTTTTAAAAATGTTGAAAGCCTTAATTATTGAGATAAGTTAATTATCCCATGCTCCTTCTGGGATACTACCATGTGGATTCTGCTGTATCAGTTTAATAGAAGCAATGTTGTGAACAGAAGGGTAAAAAGAAGTATTATGTCTACATGACTTCAAATCTCAAAGCAAGGAGTAAGCTAGATTTTGCCATTTTAGGTCACACTTGACCATTTTATAATTCTTGTTGCAATGTGTCTATGATGTTAGGAAAAAAACTAAATAGCCACTTTCTTCCACAAATTAATATGCCTGAAAGTTTCAGCCCAGTGACAATTTTTTAAAAAGTTCAGTTTTGTAAATGTGGTACAGTGAACTACAAACCCCCCAAACTACCTATAGGTTTGGGGGTCTGTGGTGGCTTAGTGGTTAACTTGATGACTGGAAGGTTGGTAGGTTGGCAGTTCGAGACCCGAGTGCTGCAAAATGTCCCGTCTCTGTCCCAGCTCCTGCCAACCAAGCAGTTAGAAACCAAGAAATTGCAAGTAGATAAATAGGTATCACTTCAGGGAGGAGGTAAACAGCATATGTGCATTCCAGTGTCTAGCCAAGTCTGCCACATATCCATGGAAACATCTGCAGACAATACTGGCTCTTGGCTTTAAATGGAGAATGGCACTGAACCCTAGAGTCAGGTATGACTGGTTTTTGAGTAAGGGCAACCTTTACCTTTACCTATAGGTTTGGATCATAGCACCTTTTTGGTGCAGCCTTTCCTATCATCAGATTTGGTTTTTCTTTTGGTCATCATTGCTGTAGCATCTTTTTATCCTTCTCCCTCTTCCTATCCCATTTTATTTAGCAGAAGCAGGACTTGGGGTCATGGCCAGTTCTCTGTGCTTTTGTGTGCATAAAGTCAGGACTGGAAAGACTGCCATCTAAAACCTGGTCAGTGTAGATCAAAGGGAATAATAATCTGGGAGTTCAGGTGTTGTTGAACCATCGACCAGGCTCCAAGAGTTGTAATCAACCTCATGTGCTCCAGCAGATTATAATGAGCTAGTGAGTTAGTGATCTAAAGGGCAGCTTCTTATTTTATGTAACAAAATGAACCCACATATGGAAATCAGGTTCTGCTTTCCTCATCCAGAAATTATTCGAGGGCAAAGTCACAGTAAGCCTTCATGCAGTTGCCAGAATCCCAGCTATGGTGTTTGCTGTCATCAGTAGTCAAATGACAGACATGCACTGAACTCTTGACTTGAAGCAATTTGGCACAACCAGTGGAGTTACTTTAATGTAAATATGAATGAAGATTCTGGCCACTGTTTTTTTCAGGGCTGGGAGGTCATAAGGGAGACTTTGAAAGCCCTATTATCTTGAGAACCTTGTTAGAGTCACTATAAATTGGTTCTGAATTGGCGGCATGCAGCACACAAAGGGAAGTTTAATTGAAATCTGCAAGCCTTGTCTTGTGGCTCTCAGTAATCACAGCCAAAATGTGTATTTGCATTGGATCCTTGTAAAAACAGCTACTGCTAGTTTGGGAAGGGAGTAATCACAAAAGATCCCCACTACCTTCTCTTGCAACCTGTGTGAACTCACCCACAGTCTCCTGCACAGCAAACTGTTTCTCACAGTCCTATCATATTTACTCATACACCCAGTCCAAATGAATTTGTTGGGGATTTTCAGTTCTTATTTTGACATATTCTGAAGTCAATATCCTCCATTCCTGCTAGTTTGTATCTCTGTAGGAATAAAATAGGTCTTCTTCTACTTCTGATCATAATGCTCATATTCTCCGTGACATATTACTAGAGCAAACTTGAAGGAGTTTCTTTTTTTGGACTTTAGTTCTTACTGTTTCCTCCCAATGCTGCCTGAGAGCTGTAGTCCCAAGAATAAAATGTCTGTCCGGGAGCTGTACCCCAAAATATAAAATTTCTGTTGGAGTACCAGAGATGTATAGCCCTATTTTAATGAATGAGAAACAAAATCATCTTTTCCAAAACCTGAGAAATTGTATCATTACTTTTTTTTCTTGGAATGAAGAAATGTAAATTAAATCTCTATAAAAAACACAAAACTCATTTTTTCACTATTCTGCCACATTTCTCCCAATGGTGCCATTTTTTTAAAAAAAATGCTGGTTCTTCAGAATTAGAAAGTTACAAACTTATATATGTAATTATTGCATGTTTCTAGATTGCTATGCCTTGATATTGATGGTGGGGAGGTGGTTACCATGTTAAGCAAAAAACAATGGAAATCTTGTGGCCTCATAAAGACTAACAGGTTGCATTTGGCATGTACTTGTGTATACTATGTCTAGCCTGACAATCCCACTATAGTAATGGAGTAGACCATACAGCAACTCAATGCCGAGTGTTGGGCGTTGGTAAATAACCTGATTCCCTAAAGCAGCCAATGGCTATAGGCAGATGAGCCCCCTCAGTGGAGGAAATGCCACTGGAAACCATCATATTGGGCCCAATGGCAAAATGAGTGAAGGAGGAACCACTGTACTATTCTGATTCCTAATGGTCATGGAGGTGGAAGAAGCTATGCCAGATGGACTGGCTGTGAAGCAGTGGCGTAGCGTGGGGGGGCGGGGGGGGCGGATGCCCCGGGCAGCGGCTTTCAGGGGGTGGCAAAATGTCCCCTCCCCACCCTTTTGCTGGCGAGCACCCCGCGTGCGCTTCGCCGCTTGCAGGCGAGGAGGAGAAAAAGGTTTTTCTTTTAGGCGGACAATTCAAGGAGGGGGCCCAGCTAGCCATCAGGGGCTCTCCTGGAGGGCGGCCCGCGTGCGCGCGCACGCTGCTCGCCTCCGCCCGCCCAGCCACCCACCCAACTTGCCGTGAGACGGGGCGCTCGTCTGGGGTGGGTGGCGCCGTGGCGGGGAGCCCCTGGCGGCTGGCTGGGCAGGAGGAGTTGGGCAGCGCGCGCGCGCACGCGGGCCGCCCTCCAGGAGAGCCTCCGACGGCCAGCCGGGCGGGGCGGGTCCCTCCTTGAATTGTCTGCCTTTAAAAAAAACCCCTTTTTCTCCTCCTCGCCTGCAAGCGGCGAAGCGCACGCAGGACGCTCGCCAGCAAAAGGGTGGGGAGGGGACATTATTTGCCGCCCCCTGAAAGCCGCTGCCAGCGGCAGGCGGTGCGCGGAGAGCCCCTGACGGCCAGCCGGGCGAGCGATCTGCCGGAGGTGCGCTCGTCGGGGGTGGGTGGTGGCGGACGGCCCTGCCTGGCGGGCGAGTGGACGGAAGTGTGTGTGGCGCGCGCGCAATTGCGCGTGCGCCGCTAGTCAGCAGGGGGGCGCCTTCTGCCTTGGGAGGGGGGAGGGGTGGCGGCAGCGGTGAGCTGGGGGGGGCGGCGAGTTTGCTTTTCACCCCATGCGGCTGAAGACTGCGCGACACCACTGCTGTGAAGGTGCGCCTTGTTAATATCCTCAAGGATGCAGCAATTCATTGCAGTCTCGGTGTCAAATCCTGCATGTCTCATTTCATACGTGCCATAGGAGATGGCTTTGTGATTATAGTGTATGAGTCACTTCATGGCAAGCTGGGACCCACCTTAAACAAATTCACGCCAGTGGCATTTTTCCTGAAAATGATTTCCAGGGAAAATGTATACTCGAATACAAGTAGCAGCTGACAACAACTATGTACCACTTCTTCAGATGCACCTGTTGAACTGGACCAGTGTCCACAATTGATAGAATCACTTAAGAGAAACACACAAGAATTTTATACCATTAACACAATGCCAAATACAACTCAAGCTTGGGAAGTATTTTTAAGAAGAGAGAGGGCAATAGTATGCTCAAGCCATGTAAAACTGAATGGTGGGAAGATGAATGTCAGGGATGCAGAACATAATTCCATCATCACTTAGTTGTAATTTCATGTAGCATATTTATTGGTCCCATATAAAAGCTCAAAAATCAGAATCCAGTCACTATAAGAGCCAATAAATGGCTAGTGGGGAGCCTAATGGGTGAAGCCTGTACACTTCAGAGATATGAATGTGCTATATCAGTAAGGATTCCCAGTGCTGTGGACAAGAAACTAAAATGAGCATATAATGACTAAGGTGCAAAATTGTGCCCCCGTTTAAGCTTTTAAGGAAAAGACATGCTCTGACCCAATTTAAATGAGTCATGTTGACTATTCAGTCTTGTTAAAACCCAAGGTTTTAGTCATCACCATCATGATGTTGTCATGAACAAGAGTTGTGTACAGCTAACCCATTTTACCAGCAGGTTTATGTTTCCAACACTCATTTAAAACAGACAGACAGACAAGATAGATAGATAAGATAGACAGATCAGATAGATAAAACTAAAGAGTGTTACATATGCTGTGAAAAGGAGGAGCTATTTTCACTTCCCTTGAGAGTGCCTTATACAACAGAAAATTACATTTCAGAGAAGTAGTAAAGAATTTTGTTGTTATCCAGTATTTATACAGGCAAACATGATGCTGAAGAGACACTGTGTGTCAGTGCAAGGACAGAATATATCTGATAAACAACTCGTTTTTGGAAACAGCTGAAGCTCCTACTGGGAAACATTAAACGTGGCCCCTCTTTGATACATCGAATGGGGGTTCTGGTTGACTGAGCACAGTCTGATAAGCTCCACACAGCTCTGAATGCTGTTTGCCCACATACCAACGTTAAACAAAAGAACTGCAGCCGGTGGAAGAAAGGATGCAGGTCAGACAACTAAATTGCTTAAACCCTTAGACAGCCTCCTGAAAAGAAAAGGCATGAGCAAAGACAATGCAAGCTTTTATGCAGAATTGCTCTCTGTTTATTATCCTGGTTAAGAAAATGATGGTAAGCATCTCCTGGTGCTGCACAATTCCCCAAATAAGTCAAGAGAAACACTACCTCCCAAGCCAAGTGCAAGGCCCCACCCCTTTGGTACACAGGCAGCTGTATTTCTGCTTTGCATTCCTTCCAAATGATGAATAAAAGAAAGCAACAATAATAAAACCATCCAGGACAGTAACAAGTACAGTTATATTGTATTGTTTTACATGAAATAATCCACCTTGTCTTTGGGAGTCTGCAGGTAATAACAGTCTGTCACAAAGATAATCCACTTTGCTCCATTAAAACTTTGCCAGCTTTCTGTTGTTGAAGCTCTATTCAGGAACATTTCACCAGCAGTTTAATAATAAATTCACAGCAAAGTATATCATTCTGACAACAACAGAACTTGTCTGGGATGAAACAGTGATATGATTTCATTATATACTTTCTATTACTAATATAATAAAATATTGAATGTTCTTCTCTGGAAAAATGGTTGTTGGACAGTACATAAAGCTCAAAAGATTGTGGATTGGACATTGCCAAATGTGGTTTAAGTGACTCTCTACTATGCAAACTACTGCAGCAATGGAAATTCTTTTGAAACATATGTTTTTCACCATCATACCCATTTGCCAACACGAAGTGGCGAGTGTGAGGCTATATAAATTTAAATTATAAATAAATAAATACACCCAAGAAAGGATAAAGAAATGGAAGCAGTAGTCATAACACTTCCGGGGCAGAATTAACCATTACACTGTAATAACTGCATAATGTCAAAGAAGACAAATTGTCTCCTCTACTAAAGTGTACAGATTTAACAATAGCATTGTCCACTCTTGCTTCCTGTATTGGGTTCCTTCACCATTTCGTGCATATTGGAGCAGTAGCTAGAGGTGGTTGTTTTTTGGTCACAACAGAACAAAACTCATTTCCCTGGTAGTATAAATCTAGCCTAATCATGGAGATAATTACTCTCTGTGTATTGAGGCTCAATTTATGTTTTTAATCCATGAGGAGACACAGAAAAGAAGACAATGGGCAACAGCTATGAAAGGAAAGAAGAGGCCTAGTGAACTAATTAGTTCAGCACATAGAAATAAGCCATATTAAAGCCATGAATTCTTTATAAAATGTAAGAAAAATAGTAATACTTGTTATTATGTCATTTTAGCATTTTGTGAAGCAGGTTATATATGTTTACCTAGAAATCTGAAGATTATTTAATTTAATAACAAGCATAATTTTTAAAAATAGACATAGGGTATCATTCATTAGATCATCTGAGAACTACATTATATCTGTTAAAGAAAGTCAGGGCAGAACAAGATTTATTCAATATTCCTAAATAGTGAATAATTCACTTTATGAGCTTTGGACGGGGTCATATATATTCAACATGATTACCCTCCATTTCAGGATGAGGTTATCAATTAAAGTAGATCAAAACAAGATTTTGTGGAAACATTACTTTCAATCTCTTCCTGTGAGGTCCACTTCTACATGGTAAATTCTTCAAAGAAGGGTAATGCAGAATTTATTTAAGATTTCATAGTGGATAAATACTAAATATATAGATAATTTGAGTTCAGTATATTGAAGACCCTTCCAACAATTACTTAATCTCTTCCAGAGTTTTTTTAATAGCAAAATCTAAATTATATTATTTGGGGAAAGAAACCCTTCTATACTAGAAGGAAAAAGAATTCTGAAATTTCTACAACATATTTGTGAATGGGTGTAAAGATGTAAACCTAGAGTATGTGTACCTGATGGGGTTATGTGTTTTACCATCTGTATGGCCTTAGACAAACTGCACAGTTCCAGGATACCACTAGACAAAGAGATAACTAGAAAGTTTATATGGCAAATTGTTTGCTTCCTACAGCAGTACAAGCAGAACAATACTAGGAAAACTGGTGGAGGAAAATGAATAGTGGAGGAAGTAGGGATGGAAGTGGTTTCCCTTCCTTCCCATATTTTAGTCTGCTGTTGGTTTTAAAGATAACTATGCTGATTATAGGGCTAACTTAGTTTTTCCAAAATGTCTGGATTGTATTATGGAGTGGAAGAGCTTCAAGTAAAGCAGATTCTAGGTTCCTTAGATTTTCCCCAAACGGGCCATCCTGACGTAGCAAAGGTACATGCATTAATGAAGCAAATCTTTCCTCTACATTGAGAATGCCTATAGTGAGCAGTTCACCCATCCTTTCCAGGTGTTTAGGATTGTTCTTCTGGATTGTTCCCAGAATTTTTCACTTTCCTTGAAGGCACTAAAACGGGAGACTTGCTTTTATGCAAAGATCTCTGGCAAGTTGAAATTATTTACAGCTCAAAGGATAGCAGATAATTTTCTTCCTTTCTTTTCTTCCTTCCTTTCTTTCAATCAGTCTATCAGAAATGCAAAGGAAATGTTGCTCTATGTGTGCATATGTGTGTATATGAATTTTAATATATGATTCATTCTGTATTGTAAAGCAAACTCATTATTCTATCAACACATTTCCCTGTCAGAAAAGGTGTGGGAGCAGGACATTTTAAAAAACCTGATTTATTTTATTTACAAGAAAGATATCCAAAAATGAACTAGTAATATTAAACATTTTCTTTAAAATTCTCCAACATTAGAAAAATAACAAAGGGCATTTTGAAAGCTTGTGTGAAGCATCTGAAAGCTGTAGGAACTTAATAGCTGTGTGCCATCAGATCCTTAAAAATAAATGAAACTTTCCTTAAATAAAATGAAATTGAAAACATTAGAATTGACACAACTATCAACAAATACAGGAAAAACTTTAAAAGCCACATTGAAGAGGTTCTGAAGCTCCTCTAGAAGGTCAGGGAAAGATCCGAGGTATTGTGGCCTTGTCATTGCAGGTGGAATCCATAAAAATTGTGCAGGATGCCTCTGTTCACTTTCAAGAAATTCCTCCTCTTCCATGGTGGGTGCCTAAGATACATGGCTAGTCTCCCCAAAATCTTTCGGGGTTGACTTTCTAATCGGTGGGGTCCTCTGAGAGAGGAAGACATGGGTCCACTGCACAATTAGCCTTTTCCTCATCCACTTTTGAACACTGTTTAGGACTCAGGAAGTGACAGACTAGGTTTATTCACTCTGCATTTAAAATAGGATTCAAAAGCTAGAGGGTGAGTTCTCACATCTTTCCTATGTTTCCTCCTATGGTGATGTCCATCTTTTAATTGCCCAGCAGTCCTGATGCCAACCAATACTAAAAGACATAGTCATCAATTTGCAACTTTTTTTGTTAATTTGTTCTAAACAGATGGATAATTGTGTTCTAATATTTCAAGTGGCGGAAACAGTCCTGGTGGGATACAGCATACAGGATCATCTTGCCATCAATTTTGGCCTGACATCCTCAGCAACACTTGGTATATGTAGTACAGTTAGGAAGGCTAAATCAATATGTCAGATTTCAGAAGAAAGAGACATAAGGCAATGAATGGCTGAACTAACAAAGCAGTAGAAAAACACTAGTATCTTTGTATGTTAACAAAGAGAAAGCAGCTTCAAAGATGTAAGCATGTTCCTGATATTTCCCATGTCCTCTCCTCCTGCTCTTTCATTCAGCTGTGACTCATTGTGATCAAACATGCTAAACATAACAGACTGGTTAATAAAATACATATTCCTTCCTCCTTCTCTCCTTCACTCACGCTCTCTTTCAATTTCAGCTTCAGTTAAAAATCAGCATTTCTGCACAGTCACATGATCCTCCCAAACCATACCATAAACATCCATTAACATGATAATACCCATTAATCTAAGCAAATACATCTCATTTGTCATCTTTCTCTTGCACCCCATCTGTGTGCATTTGTGGAAGGCAGTGGGTGGGGATGAAAAAAAGAAAATTCAATGACTTCTCTATCAGTGGTTTAGCTTGAGAGGAAGGCCGTGCTTTTCAGCATTTTCTTTGGTAAGTAAAAGCTAATTTGTTTCACTTTACTGAAACATTTATTTATTATTCTGCTTTCATGATATCACTTGTAATCTTCAGCAAAGGACTTGGAATAAGAAAGGAAGGTTCTAAAAAAGCAATAAACATATCTCATTGCAGCAATCAAGGAAGAAGAGTAAATTAACAATTCTTTTTCATTAAGTTTGTGTCACAACGTTCTCTTGTTGATATGATGTCTGGCTTGTGGAACAGCAAGTTCCCCGCTCCTTCCTAACCTGAAGATGTTTTAGTCATTTTATTATTTCTCCTCCTCACATATTTCTAATGTTAGATGAGAGCTAGTTCCATGATATCACAAACTCTGATAATTGTGTGGATGGCTCAACAGGAATAAACCCAAATGCTGTCGTTTAAATAAGAATCTTTACAAGTACCGTAGTTAGCACTGGATTTATTTTTATTTATTTATTCATTTATCTTCACGTTTAAACCACCCTACTCGCAGAATGACTCAGGGCAGATTAACAAAAATGATAACACATTGAAAAAATAGTCCCACAATAAAAATTCATCAGTGGCCATAAACTCCATAAAATTTAGGTTAATTTTTTTTTAAGAATTACAAAATTCAACAGGTTAAAAGATCAAGATTAAAAGATTCAGATTAAGGGGGGATCAGACTAGCCAACAGGCTGGGGTCATCGTGTTACCAGGGCCCCATACCTGCCCTGCCAGCCACGTTTTTACACCCTTCCTAAAGGGCAGCAACTCTGTCTGGAGACGCAGCTCCGTAGGCAGGTTCCAAAGGGCCAGAGCAGACACAGAGAAGGCCCTCCTCCAGGTGCTAGAGAGATGAGCCTCTCTAGCTGATGGAACCACAAGGACGCCTCTCCAGTCTGCTCTGGTGGGACGGACATATGTTCTTGGGGTGATGCAGTCTCTAAGGTATCCTGGCCCCCTACCATGTAGGGCTTTAAAGGTAATTACCAGATTTGCCTTTATGGATCATAGCAGAATAGGAGGAAGACCTTCTTTCAGAGACCAGAGGGGCAGATGGAATATAAAATATGGAAAACTGCCTATTGTGCAAACATATATGCATATCTTTCAGCATCCTTCCACTGGAAAGAAATTGAAGATGGCACATTTCCTTTTCATTTACAACGTCATAAGCAAGGATGAAGAAATTCTTTACAATCAGTCAGCTGAAGGTCTCCCACTTTCTTGAATTCTCAGTATTTCCTCCTTTGCCATCACTAGATGGCCAAAATAAAAAATCAAGTAGACCATGTAATTGGAAGCAAAAGATGGAGAAGCCCTGTTCCCTCTGAAAAAACAAGAACAGGATCAGATTGCGTGGTTAACTATGAAAAGTCCTGTAGTTAAAAGGAAAGACTTGACAAATGACAGTGGAAATTCTTAAAACTGTTAACAACAGATGAAAAATGAAAACAAAAGGTAACTAATGGGATCAGAATCATAAGTGTAACTATTTCAGCAATTTATACATTGAGAAAGGTGTCAGACAATAGTGCATTTTATCTCCACATCTGTCCAACCTGTTGCAAATGCTATCAGGTCATCTCCAACATATGGCCACCCTATGAATGAGAGATCTCTGAAAATGCTCTGTCCTCAACAGCCTGGCTCAGCTCTTCAAAATTCAAGCCAATCGTTTTCCTTAGGAAATCAATCCATTTTGCTTTCAGCATCATGCTGCCTTTCCCATCATTATTAGCAATAACAATAGTAATTACACTTATATACTGCTCCATAGTGTTTAGTGCACTCTCTGGGTGGTTCACAAGTTAATTAGCATATTGCACACAACATGCTGGGTACTCATTTTACCAAGGATGGAAGACTGAGTCTTGAGTCCCTGAGAGGATGGAATCCACAACATTCTGGTTGCAGTACAGCAGTTTAACCACTGCACCCCCAGGGTATATATCTTCACCAGAGAATCTTGTCTTCTTAAGATGTGCCCAAAATAGGACAGCCTCCTGTCCAGAGACAGTTCAGTCCTCATTTGCTCCAGGATCCACTTGCTTATCTTTCCAGAAGCCCAAGGTATCCACAGATCTTTCCAGCAGCACCATATTTCAAATCTTTTTTAACCTTCCAGCTTTCTTCACTGTCCAGCTTTCAATCCATACATGGTGATTGGGAATACAATAGTATCTATCTATCTATCTATCTATCTATCTATCTATCTATCTATCTATCTATCTATCTATCTATCTATCTATCTATCTATCTATCTATCTATCTAATTGTCTGTCTGTCTGTCTGTCTGGAAATCATTTCTGTTGACACACAAGCCTAAACTCTTACCAGGAGAAAATAAATGTGTAAGCCAAAACTATTATATTGGGATATGTTATAAGAAGACAAGACTCACTGGAAAAGACAATAATGCTGGGAAAAGTTGAAGGCATAAGGAAAAGAGAAAGATCTAACATGAGACACAGCCTTTAGTTTGTAATCCCTGATCAGTCATTGGCTGAAATAACACATTTTCTTCATAGATCTTAAAATAGAATGTCAGAATGCTTGTGTGTGTTTTTTGTCTCTAAATGGACAGTGTATTTTAGTGTATTTAAAAATATCACCTACAGTTGCTTTTTAATATGGAATGTAGGAGTAACTCAAAACAACATGACTGATAATCACAAGTACAAAAGTTAATTCCGTCAAGGTTTGGATCTTTAGAAGTACATAGTATTATCCTACTGCATTATTTAGTTGTTTTGTACAACAAAAATCCATTCAAAGACAACCCTTATGATAACAGATTTAGGAATCATAAATGATCCTTCTGAGTCCCAAGGCCAAAGTCACAGACTTGCACCTTCTTCTACAACGGCACATTTTATTCTCAAAATCAAATGTGTTTGTTTATTGCAGACAAGCCACATCATGCATCTTCTATAATGGATGCTAAGAATTGAGTGAAATATCCAGAAAATAAAGACAGTCTTATAACTTGATGGAACAGAGCACTACAACATTTCACAGTCAATAGAATTCATCTGAAGAAATACTTGGATATACAGTAATACCTCACATAATGAAAAAGCTCTGTTCCACGGAGCTTTTTTGTTATGTGGTTTTTTTCGTTATGTGGATCAAATGGGAAATACCCTGCATAATGGAAAAAAGTTTGTTATACGAAGTTTACGTTAAGCAGGGTACCCCAGTTAACAAAAACCCTGTATAATGAAAATAGTTTTCATTATGCAGGGTATCATGATTGTGTAAAGAATGCTTCATTGTATGGATTTTTCATTATGCAAAGCATTCATTATACAGGGTACTACTGTATTCTGATATCTATATTCTTTATAAAATGATTAAAGTCATGGAAAAAATATTTTTAGTGACCCAATAAAGCTATCATCTGCCTTTGATGTTTCATTCTACAATTACTACTAGGCTTTTTAAAATGAAATTCAATTTGTATGACTATACAAACAATCACAATAAGTTGCCATACCTTAACATTTCCCAATTCCCCACTAGATAGCTAGTCTTCTATATACCCAGTTCTAAGATTATGTCAATTTTGTTTTTGTCTTAGTTGGTCCAGTGTAGATTTTATCAGAAAGACTGAGACAAAAAACAAAATGTCATTGAACCATGAAGATAGACTATGTGCATTTTGTAGTGGTGATGCATGAAAAAATTTAGGTGGTAGCAAAGTGTGCTTCTCAACATAACTAAGGTTATTTAGCTACAATCACCACATATATTTCTGAGTTAGAAAACCATTATTCTAAATTTCTAGACAACTTATGGCAAGGATATATGAGATAAAAATACAAAGTTGTGGCAGAGAGATAAACGTTTTTGAGAAAAGGCCCCATTTCCAAAGTTTAGAAGTATCTCTTACTGATCTGCCTTTTAAATTATACTTTTGTTCTATGTCAAAGACATCCATTTTATTTCTAGTCAATACCCAGATTTGACTATTTCACTGTGGTTGAATGCTAGAAAATTTGAATCTTGACATTACTGTAATTCTTTTCAAAGCAGGAATCATGTATTACAGCCTCAGGGATATTACCAGGATGAATCAGTTTATATAATAAATGTTTTGTGTATACATGTTTCTGTAAAAAAAAAAAGTATAGCGCAAAGTTTTGAATACTTTGTGCATATTTTCTTTATTCCATTTCTCTAGGCATAATAGCTACTTCACTGATACACTTTGAAGATACATATGTTGGTAAACAAAGGCACAGTAGGAGAGAATTGTTTTCTAGTAGGCTTGAGCCCTATTCAGGTATTCAAAATTGTACATTTTGAAATATGAACAGTTAGAGAATTCTAACCAGAGGCGTAGCTACCGCCGTATCTGCCGTATCAATTATACGGGGCCCCCGGGCCACGGGGGCCCCCAACGTGCGTAAGCAAAACAAATCTTTACCCTTCCTAGGGCCCCCCAAACAAATTTTTATACGGGGCCCTGCCAAGGCACGCTACTCTTCTGATTCTAACCCTGTATTCTGGCTACGACTACCTTTGCAGAAAGGAAGAGATAGTATGCTACATGTGAAGCTCCTCTAAACAGTTAGAGACTCTGACTTTTCAGAATCCCTATCTGGGTAGATGGACTTCTTGGGTAGCAGACTATCCTATTCATACCACCCTTCATGTGAAGACAACAACAGGCAGGGGACATAAGCAGCTTTTTAAAAACCCTTTGTTTCACTTGACCTTCAATATGTCTGTGGATTATGAATGGATTATTATGTTTTGCCATGAGCATAAAGGATGCTACTGTCCTGCCCCTAAAGGGCTTTGGACTCTGATACCTCAGTGATTGCATCTTCCCAGTGTGAGCCTGACCATCCACTCAGATTAATGGGAGAATATGTATTGATGCTCTGCTTCATTCTTCCTCATAATTTCTTCTCTGTCAGTCAGCTCAAGACTTTTCTTATTCCATTTCTTCCTCTCAAATGGGACATCCTAATTGCTCTTTTACCCTGCATTACTCATTTCTATTCATGAACCCTCTCTCTCCCTTCACTTGCTAAGGTGTTCTACCTGCTCCCTGAAACCTATTACTGCTTGTTTATTTTAAAGATGGTGTCTTTGTTTTTATTCTCAAGATACCACACTTTCCCATGTGCTTTCTTCTTCCTTTTCCTGATAAGCTTTCTTCTTCCTTCTTCCTTCTCCTGATAACATTCCTAGCAATTCCACAGCCTCAAACTGATAATGTTTACTTACTGGGGGTTTTCCCCTCAGAATTAGGAAACATTACAGAAGCCCTGAAATCACTTCTTCCACATTGCTTAGTGGGGCAGCAGAAGCACCAAAAATTCATTCTATGAAATAATAGTAGCTACAAACCAGTCATGCCAATTGCATCAATGAAACTTACATGGGTACTGACTCACCCAATTCCCCACTGATTCAGTGGCATTAATCTAGTTGCAATTTACTATATTTCAGCCCATGACTGGTAGCATTGCTACTTTTTTTATATAAAAGACTAATGAGTAACATATTGCTCTAAAACCAGTGTACTAACTTTTGGTAAATTTTCCAGCCAGTGGTATTCTAATTTTCTTCAATGCTCAGGCATTTTTCTTTTACATTATTTAAATTCTACTTAGACACCTCTTATTAATTCTAAAATTAATTCATTTTTACCCCAAAACACTTTTCAAAAAACATTTTTAGATAATTTCTTCATTACTATAATATTTTTCACAATTGGCTTCCTTAAACCAATTATACTCTTGATTCTGTTCTGAATTATGCTGAGTGTCTTTCTTCTATTTACACTCCATTGACCTTCATGCAGTGCCTCCATTTAACAAAATTTAAATGGCTTTGTTATGCATTTAATAATATATTAAAGTATAAATATTATATTATTATATATATTAAAATCTCCTTCTCATTAGCATGGAACTTCATTTCTTCCAAATCTTCTATTTCTTCTTCTGCCTTGTATTGCCTCCCATAATCTTCATACTTCAGGCTATATTTTTTTGTTAAGTCATACTGCACTTCTCTTTCTCATAGTTTTTCTAGATGACTAGCCCAGCTCTACGATCTTGAAGGCTTTAACTAGGGAAGGGCAACCAGTTTTAAAAAGCCATTGATTTGTATATCTATATGTTATGTTAACCAAATTTAAAGTGTGTGCCTTTTCCCACAGACTTTGGAGATTGGCCCAGTAACCTGGTTACCCCAGGTTTTGAAAAGGAGGCATTGTCCAGATGGAGTATTGGCCTCTTTGGATTATGTGAATAGGCGAAGCCTTCTTTGCTGGAAGGAAGGCCAACCAGGTCATGGTAGGCCAGTCCTCCACTACAGAAAGTCAAGTTATATAAATATAAAAATATATAAATATAGAAATATATAAATATAAAAATATATAAATATAAATATAAATATAAATTAAACTCTCTCTTAAACACACTTCTGATTTGTTTTGTAAATTTGACAGTGCTCTTGATCTTCCATAGAGTAAGGACATTGGCATGAATTAAAAAGTTGATTGGGGTTACAATTTTCATTGTTAATCCCAAGGGTTTAAAGTGGCCTGTGTCATGGGAGCTATCACACTCTTTGGATATTGAAAATAACCGCTACTGAAAAAATACTGATAGAGATCACTTGAATCTATGAGAAGCTGCTCAAAATAGCACAAAATACACAGGAATCATGCCCAGTCTAATTACCCATGGCTAGAACAAACAATATGCATAAACAGTATTTACTTACACATGGACCAAAAAAAAACCCCACCACTTTTTTAAGGGATAAAAGTTTCATTATCATCAACTTTTCATTTGCGGAACAGAAACTTGGGGTATAAACCAGCTGTAACACTCAGAGGAAAAAATCTATAATACTGTAGTAACCCCAAGTACCTACAAACACCACCACTCCAATGTGGTAGCAAAAATCAAAACCAGAAAAATCATCTTACAGAAGCTAGTAGGTACTTCTTGGGGCACCACTGCTCAAGTTCTTAGATCCACCACCTTAGCATTATCATATTCTGCCACTGAATACTGTTGTTCATATTGGCTTAATAGTACACACACAGAAGTAATAGGCACACAGCTGAATCAGGCAATGTGTATCATCACAGGATGTATTTGACCAAAAAACACTCACTGGCTCCCCATCTTAAGCCATATTACACCACCACCACTAAGAAGATCACTATCATTATTAAACCTATGGGTAAAAATAGTACACAACCCTTACCTCCCAATCCATGCTAATATAACAACCCCCTTTGCCCAACAACTAAAATCTAGGCACCCTGCTTGGTGCACTGCAATTAACCTACAGAAAAACCATTTCAATGTCTCAGATGCCTAAACGGAACTCTGGCAACATCTATCCCCGATTCCCCCCCCATCAGATAGTCAAGAACCCCTGCAAGTGGCCAGTCAGATTTCCCCAGATGGTAGTGGAGGATGCTGAACAGAATGAGGACCGGATGTGGTATTATTATTATTATTATTATTATTATTATTATTATTATTATTATTATTATTATTATTATTATTATTATTATTATTATTATTATTATTATTATTATTATTATTATTATTATTATTATATTTCAATTTCTACACCGCCCTACTTGGCATAGCCAACTCAGGGTGGTTTACAATACATATAAAATTACAGTAAAATTACAGTTACAAGTTCCTAGACAATATATTAATAAATCATAATAGTCGATATCAGCATTACAGAATACCAAAGCAAAGATATTATTACAGTAACAAAGAATTCAATAAACAATAACAAAAAATTCGATAAACCTCATTCAAATTTACAGAAAGAAACAGAATTAAACAAAATTAAACAAAGCACCACGACAGGTAACAAGCCTCTTTGTCCACCATACAGCATCTCTTAAGGCCCCTCAGCAGGGCGCGATCCTGGGGGCAGGTGGAACGAATCCAAGGCTGAACGTCACCGCAGCCACTCATCTCGGCTGTAAATGTCACTGTGCGGCGGCCACCCGCACAGCCGGGTAGCGTCTTTTGGCCAAGTCTCCTGCCATCGGTCCCCCACAAACCCATCCTCCGGACAGATGCCGCGAGTCCGTGGGAGAGGGCGGAGACGGCCATGGTTGCCTGCCGCCCGGGTCCCACAGCTGTTGCTCCTCGAGGCCGGCTGGCCGAGGGGGAGAGTGGCAAAAGGCGGCGGCGGCGGCGGAGGTCTTTAACGCCGCTCGGGTCCCGCAGCTGTTGCTCCTCGAGGCCGGCTGGCCGAGGGGGAGAGTGGCAAAAGGCGGTGGCGGCGGCGGAGGTCTTTAACGCCGCTCGGGTCCCGCAGCTGTTGCTCCTCGAGGCCGGCTGGCCGAGGGGGAGAGTGGCAAAAGGCGGCGGCGGCGGCGGAGGTCTTTATTGCCGCTTGGGTCCCGCAGCTGTTGCTCCTCGAGGCCGGCTGGCCAAGGGGGAGAGTGGCAAGAGAGTGGTAGATGCGGATCCACTCTGTTCATATGGGGATGGAAGTCCTCTCCCCAATGTGAGTGTGGAGAAGAAGACCAAACCATGGACCACATTATATTTAAGTGTCCCATAGGCTTATTTAAAGGAACATTGGAGGATTTGCATAGTGCCACAGATGAAGCCCTTCAGGCAGAGCTTTAATTTAATTTAATTTAATTTATATACCGTCCTATCCAATGGACTCTGGGTGGTGTACACAAGTTAAAACCAATATAAAACAATTTAAAAAACCCTTTAAAACATAGCAATATTTATCATTTTGCAAGAGCCTTAAAACCTAACTGGTGTAGCAGGTGTGGGAGGTGGCTGGGGAGATAGCCACCCTGGGCCAGTTTGTTTAACTGTTGCCCAGGCTGTTAGTTTTAGTAAAACTTGTGATATGGCATTATCTTTTAGAAATGAAAGACCAAAAAGCACACAGGCTCTTGACAGAAGGTAATCTAGGTATTTCTGATCCTGAAGATATAAAAACACTAATAAAATGAGAGAGGGAGGAGAGAGAGAGGCGAACATCTGTAGACATTTGAGGTGGAAATGTTTCAAAGTACTGGGTGACAAGTATAGATACTTATTAACAGGATTTCTGGCTGTACCTGTCACAATTTGCTTTGAAAAGATCTGACTTTGTTAGTCATATTGCCTCTTTCTAGTGGTTTTAATTTAAGAAGCAAATGGATGATTGCTGTAGATTTCCTGTTTCACTGAATTTAACAAATTGTTTTGAATACTTCTTTCACTCCTGTTACTTCCCAGTTCTCACCCCTTCTTCCAAATGTGTACAAATGCACAATGCATATGTTTGTTTATTCCAACCATCAAGAGATTTCCACCCCTAAAATCTTTATTATCTGACATTACAATATGTATGTCCAAACCCTTGCATTTGGATCTGCACATTTTGATATCTAATACAGCAATGCACCAATGTCATGCCAAGCTAAAGAGCAAGCCGGGTCAGGTTAGTATGAGAAAGTAAAGGCATCTGAATGAATGATGGATAGGTGACATTTAAACTGGTGGAGTGCAAATTTATATGGAAGCACTTTATGTTATTGAAATTTAGTCTATGAATATCTTAGAACCTGAAAGCAGCTCCTTGGAAATTTGGATTGCTAATATGTATTAGCTGGTTCTCTCTCCATATAAGAGTTTCAGTTAGAAACAAACACCCATTTGGAAAGCAAAAGTAAAAAAGTGTCCAGGACAAGCTAAAGATAGGAAGGGGAAGGCAGGGAAGAAAAGATGATGATAAAAGTAATGGTGCAAGCTGTTTGTTGAAATGAGGAAAAACCACTTCGCCTCATGACAAGAAATGGTTTCCTTCTATGTGACAGATTTATTATTCAATTTATGCTTAAAACAAACCAACCACTGGCATTTACTTTTGGAATATAAAGTTGCATATCTTTTGCCGTGTAGAGTTTTCCAGGAGTATAGCTGAATGGTTTCACAAGGCATCAGTCACACTCTCCCAACATTCGCTGCTATAAATATAAACGCTTCAAATTTAAAGGATAAATAAAGGAGCGCTATTATCTAAACAGGGTAAAATATAACATTCTTGTGGTTTGTGGAAATTTTTGATGTGGCTGCTGGCTTTTCAATAAAAATCAATTATGCCTTAAATGTGAGCGGTAGTCAACAGACTACAGACTATAAATTCAATTTCATACTCAGAAATATGGATTAGCTGAACTAGATGCCCTTCCATTGATTTCAGAAAGCAAAAGCTGATAAGGTAAATAATAGTAAGAAGCTCTCTGACACTCCACATCAAGTTCTGGATTTCCATATTATTTTTGTAAGAACTTTCCAGCCACTATAATATCCTCCTTGTGAAATATGTATGATGAATGGATATTATACGGATTGCTGATTCATCTCTATTTACAGAATGGATATTTAGTTTTCATAAAGCAAGGTAGGAATGTGATAGGAAATGAATATACTTATTTCCTTTTGCACGGTGGAAGGCATGCATCATCCTATCTGAATAAAGCCACTGATAATTACAGAACATTCTGATTAAGCTCATGTTCTTTAAGCTAGACTCTAACTGCCAGAATCTCCCATAAATAAATGCTCCAGAGAATAAGGCTGCAAGATGGTACTACTCATAACAATATAAATTAGAGAAAATGAAATACAATGGTGGTACATTCAAAACAAAAACTCCTTTATGTGCTTCAGACTAAACAGATTCAGCAGGGAATAAGCGGAATGCCAAATAGGAGAAAGGCCATGGATTCTATAATAGCAGCTGTAATAATGCTCAATTTTATTATAACCATTATTATAACCAGAGCAAAAAAAATCACATTGGTAAAAATCTTTGACATTTTCCCCTTCTTAACTGCAGCCCTTTTTGCCATCCTAAAACCATTTCCACTGGATTTCCCTAAATCTGCCAGTTTTCAGAAAGCATAGAATACATTGATTAGCCCCTTCAAGTTCACTAACAGAAGAACATCTGTCAATGAAACCACCCCTCACTCAGGATGGGATAACAGAGTCATTTTAGTTGAGCATCCTGATGCCGTCTAAAAATGCGGGCAGGTTGGGGTAGACTGGTCAATTGCAGTGTACATATGATTGGACCAACCTACTCCCAACTAATGAATGGTCTATATATCCATAGCCTCATAGATAAGCAAGGTATTTGCAAACTGTTTTTATTCATGATTTGTGTCCCAACCTATAAGGGCAACCATTTGAAGTAAGCATATATGTATAGGTACCTTTCTTGATAATCACCCATCCTTGTTATTGTATTGCCAGGAATCGTGAAACAATGATAAAAGAATAGGCTGTTAAAATTCTTGAACACTCAGAATCACCCACCCCAGAAAGTTAGTGCCACTATTCATACCCTCATATGAAGCAGTTACCTGCTCTTTCACCACATTTGGAAGGGTAGAAATAGACAGGTGAAAAAATGAGAGCTGAAAAACCTAAGGGCACTTTCCCTCAATTTCTATCTCTCTGATCATGAGTCAGTCTCCCAATATTAATGAGAATTTAGGCGGTCTGACGTTTACAATTCCTTCTCATTGTTTACTATCACAGACAAGAATGGCTTGCAAACCACTTACAGTTTACAATAGTATTGGGGAGGGGGGGGGAGAAAGGATGAAAACCAGGACAAAATTGAGCAAGAGATAGCAAAAAAATTGGATATTAATTTAAAACTGAATGAGAAAATAGTATTATTGACTGATTTATAGGATTTGAATTGGGATGGGACGAAGATGGGAGTTCATTCCATCCTGCAATTTTTGGGTCTCAAACTGCTGACCTGCTCCCTTCCAGTCAGTGTTTTAGCCACTTGAGCCACTGCAGTCCCTCAGGTGGATAGGACACATCTCATTACAACTGAAGGAGTTCCAAACTCAGGGATTGGTTTCAAAATACCCCTGTACTCATCTTATTCATGACATTTTTCTCTAATTCCTACTCAATACTGTATACCTTTTGACATAGGACACAGTCTGGCATAGAAAACAGGACATTTAGACTTTTAGAGTGGCTTAATGGGGTTGGGAGGGAGAGACATGTCTGGCACAGGCACAATGAGCAAGTTTGAGAACTGTTCATCTTATTCAAGCATGTCCACACATCATAGTAGGTCCCATATACTTACCCAAGAAGCAAGTGACTTTTCTTTTTCTTTTTCTAATTTTTATTAATTTTCAAAATATACAATAAAAGAAAAGAAATACAAAGTACATATGCAATATTCACATCTATATCTATCTATTAGATCAATAGATACAGACATAGACATAGACATAGACATATAGACATACATACATACATACATACATACATACATACATACATACATATGCACATGCACATGCATACGCATACACATACGCATATACATATATATATGGTGCCATTTCTGAGAAGCAGTACTTCTGTTCTATTTGGATACTGTATATGTGATTGCCATGTCAGCAATACCAATCTGGAACCATCACACAAATCTCAGTAGCTGCTTCCATAGCATTTATGAGTGGACACTAATCCACATCAGACTGTGCCTCTATGGAAGTTGGGTTCAACCTTGACAGTGGAGGTAGGAAGGCAGCATTGTAATGTGAACCAATTCTTGATATGCCACCATATGCAGAGTAATAATGATTAGGTCATAGGATTACTACTCAAACTAGTGGTGCTAAGAATGACAAACTACTATACATTGTTTAAGAGTTATATCAGACATCAATAATTGTTTAAATTCTGGTGTAGATGATAACAGAATACTTATAATGTAGTACTTCAATAATTTGTTGCTAAATATGAAACTATATTAAACAGATGGCTTTCATTAATTCATTGTTCTTTGCAAATTATATTTAGGATATTTTATATAGAATTTGGAGGGCTTTAGGGAACTTAATGAATAAAATAACAAAAGCAATTCCTGCTGTTTTGTTACATTATAATAAAGGCATTTTGAAGAGTATGAACATATTGTTTACAGAAGATTCATTCCTATTGGTACACTTGAAAATATACAAACATTGGTAAACAGCTCACTCTTGAGGAAAGAAGAAAAGTGTTATTAAGCAGGTGTTAGAATTTAAATGACATCCCATTAGTGGTTTATTCTGGAAGCAAAAGTGACACACAAAATATAACCTCCAAAGCCTTTGTCTGAGGAAGTATACTTGCTCCACAAAAACTCACAATAAGAAAATATAGCAGTTAATCTTTAGAGTGCCATGACATTTTTGTCAATTTGATTTGTTTCTCGCCTGCACAGACTAACATGGCTATCACTTTGAAAACACAATACCACAGTCTTTCATTTAAGGGCCATCCAAGCTATTCCTGGAAGGTTTGGGTTGAGGAGATATTTTTTATATTATCATAGTTGTCACAACTATGTTCCCCCCAGTGATTTAAAAACATAACTGCTAGTTTTAATGCTTTGAAATGCATTAAAGAGAATTTCTAATAAATAGATGACTCTGTCTGGAAACCTTGGAGTTGTTGCAGAAGGAATTAGGTGGATTGGCACTTACAGTATTATAGCATTTGGACTGAGGACTGAGAAATAGTTGAAAATAACATGTCCTTTCCAAGTAAAATCATTGACTCACAACATTTCTTGAATACCTGAAACCCTGCTATATTTGACCTACTAGGTTTTCATTCTGTCCTGATATATACTTTGTCTATAGTTTGCTGACTTCTTTGTAAAGATGTTAATTTTCTTGACCTTGACATTATTTATAGGACTTGTCTATGAATACCTCTCCTCTGATTCATTTGCTGGTTGTGTGTGTATGTGATTTCCCTGCTTGATTTAGGATCAGCTGTTCATACCAGTGGAACCTGCTCATCTAAAAGGATGACAGAACATATCATAGTAGGAATTGTAAATGATTGAGTTTTCTTCCATATTTGCATAGAGTATGCACCAAAGTTTGAGCCTTTTGTGAATATTGTGTGTATCACAAGCAAGAATAAGTTTGCACCAAATATTCTCATCCGTATCTATTTTCTTCCTTGACAAGCACCATTTCTCCCCCATCCCTCCCTGGCTTGTACTATTTTTGTACCTCTTCTCCAGAGCACTGGCTATCATCAACACAAGAATACCACAGGCTCTCTCCTATGCCTTTTGGCATAAGCTTGTCCAAAAAGAGAACAAATATTTCCAGCTTATTACTAAACATGTTTTTCCTGGCTGTTTATATAAGCCCACATGCATACATACATTTATAATTAACAATGCCAGATTTCCTTGGGAATAGCTTTGTATGCCTCAATACTATATTTGCATGGCTGAAGTGCTAGTGTGGTTAGCAATTGAATCTTTGCACTTTGATTGGTTAGTGTGATTGGATTATACTGGGGAAGGATTTGGTCTATGTAAGCAGGGTTTTTAGAGTAGTCAGAGCTGAGAGATAGAGCAAGAAATAAGTTTCCTTTAAAGTAAGGCAGGAGACATAATCTATACTAGAATTTATTAGAAAATGTCTATTTTAAAAGTCTAGAGTGTGTGTCCAAAATTTAGACAGTCTGTGAAAAAGTTATTTTCATCCTGAGTTACAGAAGGAACAGATCTATATTTATTATTATTTTGATCTTTATGATTCTACCTTTTCTTTCATACCAATTACCTGTGGTCACTCAATAAAATATTTTTTGTTTGTTTAACTCAAAATCTTCTCATTATTTATATTATCTGAAGAAGTTAAACAGACCTGTAAGCAGATAATGTACCTGTGTCATGCAAAGCTTTGTTTTATCAGTAGAAACAAAGTGACAAACTATTAAAAAAACCTTATATAATGTAAAAACAATGTCAGTCTAGAGCAAGGAAGCTCTGGTTAGGGCTGTATAGAATGGGCAACTCCAAAATACTTGTTAGAGGTTTTGGAGAGTGGTGATTCTTTTAAGCTAGCAATTTAGCTAGTGGCAAGTTCCTGCTAGATTTAAGGCAGGCATTCTCAACCTATGTCCTGTGGGCCAAGCCCTGCCCCTGATGCCAATTTATCTGGCCTCTGACACCCTCACTGATCCAGGAAGCAGAATTAAAATGTGTTCTGCACATGCCTTATCAGCAGTCCAGGAGGCATGGTCAGGCCTGTGACCCAAAAACCTTGAGAAAGCCTGATTTAAGGTATTAAACAGTGCTAAGGAGATGCCTGTAAGTACCTGAGCAGCGAGAGACCTTCCAGTGGGACAATTAGTGGAAGAGTCATAGCCTTGGGAAGAGAGATAGCTGTAGACCCCACCCAGCTTCTGGTAGATAATGAAAAGTTAGATAGTGGAAAATCAGCACAGATTAATCCAAGGCAAGGCAAACAGGGCTAGAACAAATTGCACTACAGTAGTTGGAAATGAAAATCCTGTCTGTGTACAGGCCAAGCTGCATCGGCATTTCAACTTTTGATTGGTAGAGTCTGACCAAGTGGGTCCAATAAGATATTGTGGTGGGTGATGGCAGAAACTGCTAACAGAACAAAGAGAATAAAGTCACCACCTCTCTTGTAACAAAGACAGAGATCAGTACTTTTGTTCAGTTCACTGTGGATTGGGATGGGTCTAAATAATGCTGCATCCTGTACAGATAAATCCAATGTCTTGCATGAATGGGTAGCACAGCACAGCATTTTGCACAAGAGAGTCATGAGAGATGGATTGGGGCTCCCCTAGAGAGAAAGCAAAATCTAAAACACTCTCTGAGAATGTGAATTTTAGGAAAAAATAAATTACGTACAGTGGTATCTCACATAATGAATATATCGCATAGCAAAAAATTCACACAACGAAGCATTCATTATGCAATGGGAATATGAATTTTTTTGTTGGGGGGGTTTGGGGGTAACCAAGGTTTACCGACTTAATCGGGTTTTTTTAAATGCAGGGTTCTACTGTATTTGACTGAGGTTTGTCAGTATACAGTTGTACCTCGCTTAAAGAGCATAATGCATTCCACAGGATTACTTTTTAAGCCAGTTTGCTTTTTAAGCAAAACACCATTGTAAATGACCAATTGTGACTTCTGGCGGGGAGGGGATTGCAAACCCTGATTTATTTGTTAAGCGAGCTTTTGGTTGGTTTTATTTGTTAAGCGAGGCGACCATTCAGAGACAATTCTGCTCTTTAAATGAGTTACTCTCTAAACGAGGAAATTACTGAGATAAAATTACTGGTATAAGATTGGGTTTTTCCTAATGTGTGGGGCTGTCCTATAGTTAGAAGATAATGCCATAACTAGCCGAATTTAGAATTTGTCTCTCCTTCTGGGATCCACTAAAGCACATAACATGCTTCAGTCTCCTTCTTGGCAGTGCTTCTAACAAAATTCACAAAATTGCCCTCAGGGCAGGTCTATTTTTGACATTTGCCTTTAGGTATGGAATCCATTCTCCTTGTCCACAAGAACCGGTAACCATGATTATTTCTTTAAACCTACTTTCTTCTTCCTTCCTTCTTTCGAAACATGTCTTCTGTAAATCAATGTTTACTCAGAAAACAAGACAATGTTTCCATAAAATCAAAGATAAAGTTTTGGACAATTCTAGTTTTATCTCGGATTCCCTGGTGATGCGCACGCATGCGTGCACGCACACACGCACACACACGAAGAAAAAGCATCACTAAAAAAAGTGGGGAGGGAGGGAAAATGACACTCAGATTTCAAGAGTTCTACATCTCGCTCTGGCTGTCGCAGTCCTTTTCTGACCCTCTGCATTACAATGTCTCAAAGTTCCCCAGTGTCAGTGAGCTCTGCCTCTTGAAGCTGGATGGATATCTGTCAATTACACTCTTCAAAATACTTTGATGTGGCCAGGTGTGACCTAACTCATTACCATACCAGGCATGAAAGCATCCTTTGTATTAACATTTTGATAATAAGGTTTATTCTTATCACATGCACTCTTCCTTTTTCAGGGGCCCCTGTATGCTCTATGCTTAATTTAATTCAGTATTGCATTGCCTACATTTTATTTCAAATTCTGTGCAGCTGCTGTTGGCAATTATCCTTTCCGTACACCTCAGAGAGCATTAAGTTCATTTTTTGTAGCTTTCCTCAGCCCCCAGAATAAATTATCCTCTATATTTTCTGATCCCTTCCTAAAACTAAGGATGTCTAACTTATAAGGAAGATGTTTTCAAACAAGTCTTTGACTAACTCAACGGAAGAGGGCAACCACTTTTTCGTCAGCATTACCTGCCGACCCCTCCATGACACATATGAATATTTCAGTATTTTCCAGTATTTCTACAATTGACCATGGTAATTTCTTCCATGAAATGTAGCTTAGTAATAGCAACTCATTATGTGGTTACTCACAGAAAAATCCAACAACAAATGGAAGATTTGGAGATCCTAAATGATATTATTTCTTCAATTTTAAATACAGTTCATGCACTGTGCAGTACACAGGTACAAGACTAGAGACAAATGCAAAAAGCACAGGTAACATCTTATTCGAAGTATATGCATCCATTTTCATCTCTCTCTGTGTTTTCCAAAGCAGCTTGTTAAAGAGTCATCAATGGTAGAGTAGCCCACTCCTAGCATCCTACTGAGAGTTCAACATCTGTTACTATCTGTCTAAAAACAGCAGTGCTACCCATGAAGAAAAGCCCAAGATTTGTTTTTGTTCTCATGCATATGCTCAATATCCAAGCATCTGCATTAATCGCCACCATATCCTTGAACTTTGATACCATTTGGGAGTTAGCATGAAGCAAATGTGAGGCCTGGACCTGAGCCACCTGGTTTCAAGTCCCAGCTCAGCAAGAGAGCCAGTCAGTAATAAGTCCTTCTCATTTCCTCTGCTTAAAGAGTAAAAAAAACACAAACAAAAATCAAGTAGGTGAACTCTCATATTTTATTGTGGAGAAACTAACATGAGGTGAAAGCATCTCTACAAAAAAAATCTAAATAATAAATAAACATTGCTTTATGCACATTTAAGTGTGAGGCAAAATAAAAACAGATCCTTAAAACTAATATGTGTGGCCATTTACACACACACAATTACAAGATGCTGATGCAACAATGAATCCTTGCTGTTCTTATCAACACGAATGGCTATTGAAAATTCAGTTTGTTCATTTTAAGAGAGCAACGTGGAATAGCTTGAGCCACTGTTATCCATTGCAAATAGCTACCAGACATTTATTGGTTAACCAGCTGGTTGGGCTCATTATTTATAGCACAAATGAATCCGCCTGCATCTAATGCCACATAATCAGTAAAGGCTTCTTTCAGCTGCAGATATTCAAATATGAGAATATGGCCCTCCTTGACAATTGGCAGTCTCTGAGCAACAAACATGTAGGCACAGAGCATGTCCAGACATGGCATATAGCTCTCTAGTTGAAGCGTTTAGGGGTCCCTCAGAGTTATAGTGTCCACACATTTTGGATGCTAGAGTGGTCCAATCTCCAAAGCTGCTTGGAGAACCTCCATCAGGAGTTCTACAATTTTAGGGTGCTTACTTTTAACTCATTCCCAGTAACAATGGATGCTCAGAATGGACTAGAAGTGAGCCCTGCATCTGTCAATTGGCTATTTCCAGAGTAAACCTCCCGTATGCTGAAGTGGTTTGCAAGCCACTTCTGTTTATTAGAAGTTGATCACTCCCCCTGATTATTTGTCAGGGGGAATGAGATTATTTTAACATTTGCAAATTGACTAGGTTAAGGTATGTGTTGGGAGGAAAGGAAGAAGAGGGTCCTCATTCTCCTTCCTACCACCCTCCCTCTGCTCAGAAGCCTTTTAACCAAAGCAGCATTACCTGCTTTCCCTCTCTGTCTTTCTTATTGCCTCCATCCAAGATCAGGTAGGTAGCTAGGCAAAAAATAGAAGAGCATGATGCTCCAATTTGGTTGCTTAATGATGCTATCCTGTGTCTGCCCCCTCCTTATAGTGAAATCTCTCTCTCTTTCTCAATGGGCAATAGATATCTCTCTCCAGCTGATGGTGATGTGCCTGTGTGTTTGAGGGTGAATGTGTGTGTATATGTGTCCAGTGGTGGGCAGCCAAAAATTTTACTACCACACTGTGGGCAGAGCCAACATCGTGAGCAGAGCCGATGTTATGATGTCATGGGCAGAGCCGATGCCATGATGTCATGATGTTGTGGGCAGGGCCAATGATGTGGGTGGAGCCAAAGTAAAAAAATAAAATAAAAATAAAATAAAAATACAGTGCACATAAAAATAGAAATAAAAACCACATAAAAATAGAAATAAAAACCACATAAAAATACAAATTAGACATTAAATAGGAATAAAAAACATAAAAATACAAATTAAAATAGACATTAAATAGAAATAAAAGCACACTACATAAAACACAGTGTAGAACCGGTCCGAACCTGCTGCTGCCCACCGCTGTATGTGTCTCTGTTAAACTACAAATCACTTGTGCCAGCAAAGTGTAAACAGCTGTTCCAGTAGCTGCTTCTGTCTTCTCTAAACCCTCCTCTCTTCCTTGATTTGGGTTGGTCATTTCTCTGGGTAGGTAATGTTGGCTACCTGGGGAAATGAAGACTGATACTTCCAATCCTCCAGGGTCCACCTAGGTAAGAACCAGACCTTGGGGCAAAGACTTTTTCAGAGGAAGTGTTCAGTTGTGCAAATCATTGGTTCCCACTCAGATGGGAGAAGTGCATCAAAAGACACATTGCTCCTACCCCCCAAATGGTACCAATGCTTTTCCAGCAATTCAGCAGCTTAGTCTGGACATGCCCATACCTAATATTAACTTAAAACAGTCCTAAATGCAGATCCACATGACATTCGCATTTATGCTGATGCTTGATCCATGCTGCTTAGCATCACATCACATGACAAATGTCAGTGGAATGTGAGCCACAAGTGGGGTGCTGATATAGTTTAATGGAGTTCAGGGTTTTTATAAAATGTATTTAAAACTCACTCTTCCCTTCATCTCTCTGTTTCCCTGGAAATCTTCTGGTAATGTCACAGGCCATCAACATTTAATAAAAGAATGTAATAAATTTAGAAATATCTTTCTTGGGAAAAGTTGATATTTTGTTTCTATTGCAGCTGGTCCCAAATACTTTGATACAGTTACAGACGGAATGTAAAATCACAAAAGACTGACAACCCTTATTCCAAGGTGTTGGACAAAATCCCATTGTGCAATTATGTAGGCATATTTCAACATTTATGCTCATTGTAGATACAACAGTGCCAAGGTGAAATTCTATCCCCAGACAGTATGTCATGTTGTCCATTTTTATGCAAAGAAAGATCAATCCTATCTCCTCCAGCCCTGGCACCATTTTCCCCTCCAGAATGAACAGCAGAGGTATTTAGATTCCCCAGATCCCAACTTAAATTTTATTGAATGTCGCTTCAGCCTTATAGTAATTGTAGCAATGAACATATGACTTAGGCCTGAATCAAATATCCTTGAGTGAGAATCATTTTGGTCAGTGTGATGAAATGAGTCAAGAACCAAAAGCATCAACTTTAAAATTATTTGCAACATGAAATCACTAGACTAATAGAACTGTGCATGCCAAAGTATGACACATGGTTTGGCAGAAAATTACTGGCTATACTCCATACATTAATTCATAATATCCTCAACTTCAGAAAATGCATTGCTTTAGTATGGCTGCCGAGATATGTCTCAATTACAAAATATGTTTTCAGCCAACACCAAGCAAAGCAGAAGTCTTAATGTCAAGGACAAATATAGTGTTTGCTTTCAGTAGCTTTTCCTGCCAGAGAAGGATTGCAGTTACTGCATCTGCTTAGTAAGATATACAAAAGGCATAAAACCATTATTTCTGAAGCTGACCTATGAGCCTGGGCTTTTCATAACAGGACCACACCTGACAAGAAAGGCTGCAGACATTACTTGATTAATCAGTGTGATTAATCAACTGCATCACAGACTTAGCTCCCCCCCCCCCAATTTAATCAGTTGGGTTTGCATCAAGCAAAAACTGGATCACAGCAGTATTTTACTTCATGTAGTACAAAAAAACATAAAGGCACAAAGACAGAGCCTCCCAATCTCCTACATTATTAAATTTAAAGATTACTCTTTTTGCTATTTTCCATTTAGGTCTAGATGAACAATGAGAAGCTGATAGAGGAGTCTCGGCTATTCTGGTGCTCCTGGACCCCTCAGCGGCCTTTGATACCATTGACCATGGTATCCTCCTGGGTCGACTTTCAGAGCTGGAGGTTCAGGGCACTTTTTTTACAGTGGTTCAGCTCCCTTCTGGGAGGTCATTCCCAGAGAATCCAGCTTGGGGAGTCTATGTCAGCTCCCTGGGCCCTTCAATGGGGTGTTCCCCAGTGGTCCATTATCTCCCCACTGCTATTTAATATCTATGTTAAGCCACTGGGAGGGTTCATCCAGGGTTTTGGAGTGCGGTGTCACCAATATGCAGATGACACCCAAATCTATCTCTCTTTTACATCTCCTGCAGTGGAGGCAGTCCAGTGCTTGGACGATTGCCTGTCCGCCATAATGGCATGGACCAGAGCTAACAAGCTCAGGTTGCACTCACACAATTCTGGTGTTCAAGGGCTCGTCTGCCCAACTGGGAGATCTGGTCCCTGTGATGGGTGGGGTGGCTCTTCCCCTAGGGACCAGGTATGCAACTTAGGTGTCATATTAGACCAGCATCTGACCCTTGGGACACAGATTGCAGCAGTGTGTAATGCCACTTTCTCCCACCTACACCAAATTGCCCAGTTGCATCCCTTCCTGGATAGGCAATACCTCATGACATTAGTTATCTCACTAGTAGCCTCTTGTATCGACTACTGTAATGCTCTCTATGTGGCCCTTCCCCTCTCCCTGCTACGGAGACTTCAAAATGCAACAGCCAAGCTGATTACAGGAGTGATAAAATTTGAGCATATCTTCCCAGCCCTGGCAGGCCTGCACTGGCTACCCATCCTTTTCTGTATCAGGTACAAGGTGTTAGTGCTAGCATTTAAAGCCCTAAATGGTTTGGGACCTTCTTACCTTGTGGAACGTCTTCCCGTCAGGGCAGTAGCCTGCATCACTCGTTCCTCAATGTCGGCACAGCTTCAGGTGTTGACCCTGAGATTGGCTAGAAAGGCCATGATGAGGAGAAGGGTCTTCTCTGTGGCAGCACCAATGCTGCGGAACACTATTCCAGCTGAGTTATGCCAGGTTCCATCTCTGAAGACTTTTAAAAAAGAACTAAAAACACTGCTCCTTGAGGAGGCCTTTGGGAATGTGCTGCCTATTTCTGGTTGTTAGAAAGGCTGCCTGGTTCCTTTTTGTCTCATATAGGTTGTATTTTCAGCGTCCTGGATTGTGGTACTCTCTGGCTATTGTAATGTCTAGTGATGATTTTATTGAGAGTTTTATTGTGTGTAATTTCTCCAATAATTCTTCATTGTTGTATTACTGGTTTTATGATGTTAGTTGCCCTGAGTAGGGATGATTTGTTCCCTAGATGGGTGAGATATGTGTAAATAACAAACAAACAAAGACTATGAAAGAACCACTGCCCTATCTCTCCCGTCTCTTTCCTTGAAGAAATTAGGTAGCATTAGCAGCAGCAGCAGTTGTGACTGCAAAAACACCAGTCCTGCAAACAAACATTGGTGCTATGTTACAGATGAAAATTCTCACTTCTCTCACTCTTATGCATGAGAATGGAGAATCACAAACATTTATCTTTTCCTATAGGATAAAACCCAGATTCCTATGTGTTCAAATGACATTTAGGTAACTTGCTGTTGCTAACTATAACTAATTGCCTAAGGCAAGGATTCTCAACCTGCGGCCTGTGGGCTGGATGCGGCCAGTGGCACCATTTCATGTAGCCTCCACCACCTCCACCATAGCAGGAAGTGCCATGTGGGGGAGGAAGGGCAAAATGGCCATCTGAGGGAGCGTGACCCAGCCCCTGGCTTAAAAAGATTGAGAACTCCTGGCCTAAGACATTCTGGAACATATCTTAGTCTGGTCATATATCCAATTAAGCAACTGAGTTATATGCTGGCATGTCATCAGTCAGATGCTATTATCCACAGCAAATTATGCAAATCTTATACAAACACCAACAGGTATTTTCTGTCGGTAGCACTGAGCATTCTCAAATTTCTACAAATTTTATTTTGCATAAATTTATTCAGTTGTTCAAAAATGAGAGAGTTGGTGTCTCCTTGCTTGGGTTTTAACATTGGAATAATTAGGTTGACTACTGGGCCTTCTTCATCAACCCACCCATTCTTCTGTGCTTGCTGTGAATATGCGATTTGCCTCACAAAGGGAAAATACATCAGTTTTGCGCAGAAGTACTAGTTTTGTACAAACTGTCATGGCTAGAATGGGGCCTGTGTGTTCTGTAATGGAGATTTCTGTTGGGGGGGGGGGAAGTATGGCGCATTCCAGAGAAGGTTTGATAGGCAAAACCTGCAAGCCTCTTGTTCTTGGAGATTTGAAACCTAATTTGTGATAGGCATGTGATACTCTGTAGTGATTGCCTGGAGTCATCCTGAGGGTAGAACTTGTTGGAAGAAAAAAAAATAATGGGGAGGAGAAATTTATCTCTCTTTGCTCTTCGCCATGATTCGTAAGTAGCTCTCTAAGGTGCTTAGAACTCAGCAAGCATGTAGTTGCTTTTAAGATAAGAGGGAGACCTTTGGCTTCCACACTTAGTCACGCTTTTATTATTTTTAATGTGCTTTCTGAGCTTTTGAAACTAAGAAGTCTTTGCTTCCTAAAACTTTGTTCTGTAACTTACTTTGACTACAATATACTTTTAAAAGACAAGATGATGACTGGAGTGTTTACTTGGCTTGTGCTACCTTACTTACAGCCTAGATTTAGATCAGGACACATGAGAAGGCAAGCTTAAAATCCTGGATTCAGGTGTGGTCCCACCTAAGTGTAGAACAAAACATTCTATTCATGAGTAACAGGACGAAAACTTCGATTTAAAAAAGAACAGGCTCCTTGTCTTGTTGACATGCTGGAAATGAAAACTCTTGGGTGGGTGTCAACAGTGTCTGAAAAGATTACTTCAGCTTATCAAGACAAGTTTGTTGAGGATGAGTCATTTTGCAAGAATACATTACAGCCCTATACTGTGCTTACAATTGTAATTACCTCAATGATAGGGAAGTTGCTTTGAAGCAAGCATGACCAATCCCTCCACCAGAGAGGGCTTTGTATCCAGGCAAATAGTCCAATATTGGGACGTAGAATGTTGGTGATACCAGGAATGCTGTGAGCATATTTGGGCCCCTGATCTTCTGCATACAATTTGAGGGTCACGCATGCTGGAACTTTAGAATTTGCCCAGAGGGACAAACTAAAGGTTTAATACTGTGAAACTGGCTTCTTTGCTGGCCACCATTCCTCAAAGGGCAGGAATGAAAAGTAGCTCCATATTTTCTTCTTCTGCTGCTGCTGCTGATAATGGAGGCTGTTGGTGTTTTTTTGTTTTTGTTTTTGCCAAATCTATCAATCTGAAGTGAGCATTCACCACCACTGAGTGACACCCTCTAGAGGACAGTCTGCTAAACACCCCATCAAACCTGGCACAAGCCCTGACTGGGATATTCTTTCTCACAGTAACATGCCACATTCTTCACACAAATGAATCTGTTGCTACTCTGTTGGAAGGATGTGCACTGACTTAAGGACATGTATAAAATATACTGAATTAGAGGTAATTGTGTGACTAAGGGGAGTAAATTGTTTCTGGACACCCATGGGTTGGAACAACATCTCCATGGATCCTTCATGCCACTTTTGTTTTTGTTTGTTTGCTTAATTTTTAAAAAATCAACCAAAAATACTCAACTATTTGAGCTGATGGAAGTGGAAATCAAAAGTAATACATAGCCTCCGTAGACTGAGCTGGTGGTACCAACAGAGAAAAAACTGAACCCAAGCACAGGGTCTCCTCCTGGACACCCCAACCACAGCAGCATTAGGGAGGTTTTCAGCTTTGGGTTCCCATGTGCTATACATTCCCCCTGCAGCCTCCTGTTAGGATTGAAAGTATGTGATAGAGACTGTAGATGAATGTCTGTATTCCTTTTATACTGGCTTTGATTAGCTAGGGCAGAAATAGGGCACTAGAAATCTCTTCCCTCTTCCTACCCACCCCTTTTCTTTTCTATCGTGGTTCAAATCCCACTATTTTCTAGCTATCATTCATTCATTCATTCATTCATGAGTTCACAAATAAAATTTCAAACAACAATCTTAGCAGTTTTAAAATACAGTATAAATATAATATTAAATAAAATTAAACATATAACAAGATTAAAACCAATGTACTATTTTAAAAGTCTTCCTATTTACAATATTCCTGAAACTGATGCTGTTCTTTAGAACAGAAGCCCAAGACATAGTTCTTTGTGTTTTCCCTATTTAAGTGAATCAGACCTCCCCTCCAATCACAAAAACACAAATAATGTCACCTTCCTTGACAAGGATTGGGTCAGATTGCTAATCAAATGCCACAGGAAGGGCTGGCTCCAAACTTTGTGCCCTTATTCAGGCATGGTCTGATGCACAATTCTTGCATCACTTAAACCAGTGGTGGTGAACCTATGGCACTTGTGCCAGAGGTGGCACTCAGAGCCCTCTCTGTGGGCACTCATGCAGTCACCCCAGCACAGAGTTCACCCCACCTCTCTGCCCAGCAGCCTAATAGGAGCACTTCCTCCATCTGCCCAGCAGCCCAATGGGAGCTTTTCCTTACTCCCTTGTTGTTATGTTGGTACTTTGCAATAAATAAGTGGGTTTTGGGTTGCAATTTGGGCACTCAGTCTCTAAAAGGTTTGCCATCACTGACTTAAGCCCAAAATAATTTCTCTCAAATCAGGCTTATATAGTAAAAAAAGAAAAGAAAAGAAAGAGTATATCACTTCCTCTTATTGGCATCACAATTTGACAAAAGTGGCATTTTTTTTTAAAAAAAGAGATGCTTTCCTGCATAATCTTCCTAGACATATAGCCAACTAAGAAACCAAAGACAGAGATTTCCAACATGATGCCATTTTCAATACATGCCTGCAAGATTTACTTTTTTGTTTGCTTGCCTGTCTTTATTTGGGTGTTTCGGGGTGTTCTGATGTGAATTTGATGAACGTCTTACATTTCGGTAGGGTGGTCAGACTGTGTTTGGCATGTAACGAAAATTGTGTACTTTTGACAAGTTGCCACATTGAAACTACAGCCCTGACAAAAATGAGGATTATGCCGTAGGAAAGATCGTCTCAGCAACTTTCAGGAATGCTAGGACCCAAAGTCTGGGAATGCAAAATGATGACGTCATTAAACTCGAAATGTGCCTCAGAAAAATGACATTTTCGCTGGGGGCATCCCATTGTCAGTGAGCCAACGACCAAACTACACAACCGATTGAGGTGATCCAAAGTGTGTTAGATAGAGGATAAAATAACCTTTGTTATGAAACTATTAGAATTTTGTTTGGACTTCAGAAACAGTTTTTATGACAACATTTATGAAAAAAAAATCCTTGAACGACCTCTCAAAAGCTCTCAAATGAAAGAGACAAATCTGTTGGAAACCAAATACCATCCAACATCCTCATCAGCAACAGAAAGTGGTTTTGGTCAATTTCAGACAGATTTGTCCATTTTATCTGAGTTTTTTTCAGGATTCTGGTCGAGGACTTTTGTATAAACATCCTAAAAACTTTTTGGAAAGCCCAAACAAAATGCTAATAGTGCCAGAACATAGGTTATTTTATCCTTTATCTAACACATTTTCGATCACTACAATTGGTTGAGTGGTTTGGTAGCTGGCTCACTGACAACTGGACACCCCTAGCAAAAATGTCATTTTTACAGGTCAACTTCCAAGTTTAATGATGTCATCAATTTGCATTCCCAGCCATTGAGTCCTAGCATTCCTGAAAGTCACCGAGACGATTATTCATATGGCACACTCCTTATTTTCATCAATGCTGTAGTTTCTATGTGGCTACTCATCAAAAGTACACAATCAATTCATGAACTAAGTCCCTGGCAGTAGTGTCACACTTTTTTAAAAAAAGCAAGAAGCTGTATCTCATCAGTCAGAGAAGTGGAAAATCCAATCTACTGGTATATTCTGATCCACATGATAGTAGCTGAAGTCTGGATTGTTTCATTTTTTACCTGAATTCACCAGGATCCAATTCTTCAGGCATCTGCATCATTGTATTTAAACTCATCTTCTGTTTTCAAAAGCAAGACATCCAGAACTGCAATCATAGAACACCAGGAATTGCAAGTCAATGTCTCCTTTCCCCTGTAACTTCTGAATCAGACCACAGCCAAATGAAAGGCATTATCTGAAATCCTGTTACTTAACACAGTAAGTTGCAAATAGAGAAGGTCCATTAAATCACTGGGGATTTTGTGAATCAACTTCTTCATAAGTCCCATTGATTCAGTGGGACTGCTCTAGTTGTGACTTACAACACTAAACAACAGGATTTCAATCTATGTAATGATCCTATGCTATCAATAAATTGTATTTTATGGTGATCCTCCTTTGGGTTTTCTAGGTAAAGAGTACTCAGAAGAGGTTTACCAATCCCTTCATCTGGATGTACTCTGGGAAACAAAGAGGCTGGCTCTTCTCTCAGAAAGCACCCTGGAGAATTGACATCCTGGCCATGCACTGCAACTCAGCAAGCTAGCCAAGTAAATTATGCAGCTATGCTGATTGCTAAATCCCCAACAAACTGAAATACAATTTGGTATTAGATTACTGAGATGAGAGACAGAGATTTCCTCCTCCCTTTCCTCTTTTCCATACCAAAGGATGGAGATCCTGTGAGCTGGGGAATGTTCAATCCTACATATGTTTACCTCAAAATAAATCTTGTAGGATTATTCTATGTAATAGTAACACCATGGGCCAGATGTTCTCAACTTTTTCCCACTAGACGAGCTGAACTGTAACTCCTGTCAGCAGCATTATGGCTGAAAGTGGATGGAGGTTGTAAAATGTTTACTTGAGATTTCAACAGAGATTGCTTTTAAATAGACAGGTATAGGACGGCATTTCAGATATCCCTTTGAAAATAAAACCATTAGCTAAGCAAAATAGAGAAAACCAAAAACAGTATTTGAATATTTGTAGTCTTCAAAATTATTTGGCTATATACAGAATATTTGTATGTTACAGATTGCCAAGTCACATTCAACATACATAACAAAACTAACAGGGGGTTCAGGTTAAGTGAGATATTTAAGGAGTGGTTTTACCAATGATATTCCCCCAATGAATTTCTAAGTCAGATAGGGGTTTTGAACCTAGATCTCCTGTGTCCTAGTCCATCACTGTACCAATGACACCACATTGGATACTCATAGTTCCCCCACACATACAAAAAGGAGGAGGCCATGTTGATCCACAGGAATAAAAACAAACACCAAAATCTTCAGGTGGGCTATATCTTTCTTAGGATCAACTGTAAATGCACAAAATATGAAAGATTTCAAACTCTGAAGAACTTGTCAGTTAAAAAACTGATTAAGGGGAGGGAGACATCAGAGTCCAAATGCAAGACATTTGCTTAAGCTCACAATGAACTTCAATCATGTGATACTGAAGCTCAACTTAGTTCCTCTTTATTCTTTGCTGTGTGGATAGTGCAGAGAAATTGTAAACAAGAGTTCCAAATATTCCTAGTTAATGATGATGCCAAGCTTTCTTTCTTAGACATGGGTTTGAAAAAAACCAGGAGGCTGTACCATGTAACTGTTAGTTGGATGTTATTCCCCACTCCCTCTCAAACATCAGCTATTTGATGGACCTGATGGAGGTCTCTAGGTCTTTGTCTTGCCCATTTCCCTTTCCAAACAGAAGCTTGTCATTTCAAAAGAGGGTCATTTGCGAGGAAAGGGGCATTATGAAGTTGTAATAATAATAATTTTGTGTCAGAAATTATTTTGAGTTGAAAGGATTTTTGCAGAAGAAACTCCGCTCAGAGAACGCCCAAATGAGGCTCCTTTCATGTCCCCAAAAGCTGGGACAGAGATAGGCACTCAATCCATCATGCAGTATCTGGGTTTCAAACTGCCAACTTGCCGGACATCCAGCTAACAAGGCAAGCTTCTTAACCACTGAGCCACCACAGCCCCTATGAAGTTGTACTGAGAAACACCTAGTTGCTTTAAGAAAATTCTCATGGCTTTCAAATGCATTTTAGAGGCATTATAATAGAAATTGTTCATGTTTGTGTCATTCTCTCATCAATCCTAAATAGTGAGGAAAGTATTTGGTTTTGCCTTTTATGTTTTTATAAATACAGAGGGTGCCAAAATGTATACACATTTTAAGAAAGAGAAAAACTGTATTAAAATTGTAATATTCCATATATGTCAATAATAAAAGATGAATGCAAGTCATGTTTGGCTTCTACAATTGCAAGAGATGCTTAAAATGGTTACCACCACCATCCAGACACTTCTGATTATGGTGAGCACCAAATGTCCACGTGTATCTCTATACATGCTGTTTCAATTTCTTCCTGAAGTACCTTCAATGTAGCTGGTCTCCTACTGTATACCACACCCTTTAAGGTTCACTGGTTCCCCATGGGTAGAATTCAAGGGGTGTTAAGTCAGGAGAACATGGGGGAAACTCAACGGTACCTCTTCTTGCACTCCTTGAGTGACAACCGTGCTTCTGCCATTTTCTTTTACTGTCCTGCATGTTACATGGTGATACTAGCATTAATTATATTGAGTAAATGTCATACTACACATTGCTCCCATAATTCAATTCAACTTTAACAAGTAAGACATAACTAACTTTTCTTAAAATGTGTAAAAAAAATTGCACCCTCTGTATTTCTAATGTACAATATCAGAATTGGCCAGTAGAGGGTATTGATGAGTATTTATTTATTTATTTATTTATTTTATTTATTTATTAAAATTTGATACCCCGCCCCAATCGGGAGGACCCGACTCTGGGTGGCTTACATCCTAATAAAAGCAAAACAAAACCTAAACACTCAATTAAAAACGTCAGGATTAAAAATCATCAGAAATTTAAAAACAAAACAGAAACTACACCCCAGTATTCCCCCAATCCAACTCAGGAAGGCAGTCCTTATATAAGCCACTTGGTATGGGAACCCACGCTCCCCACTTGGCCTCTTCCTAAGGACTAACACAACAAACTTCAAAAAACAAAAATAACTGCAACCCATCAGCTGAGAAATAATGAGTAACACAAGTGTCAAAATAAAAACAACAACATGAAAACAGGAAAATATGCTCCCTTATAATTTTAAGAAGAAATAATGCTTCCATGTATGTTTTGCATTTATCTGAAGAAATAGCAGAAATATCTGGAACACAATATTAGGATTTTGGGGGCCCTTCTGCTTTTAAATATGGAGATAACAAGTCTGTTACCTTAACAGAAAAGGTTAAAAATGTTTGAACTACATTTTCCATCTGTTTGGATCCTTCTGATGAAAATTCTGCTGTCAGTGCAAAACATGGCAAGGGTGACTCCCACCCCCTCCCCACACACACACACAAGGATAAGTGGGAACACCTTTCTAAGCAAGACCTTTCCAGCTTCACCTTCCAGGTTATGCTGGCTTGGTAACATTGTTCAAAAACAGCTTAGCACGCACTTCCAAGTTCTCATTCTCAGTCCAACTCTTGATTCACCTTTCAGCCCTAGCTTCTGCTGCGATCAGACTAATATAAATATTGTTCCTCGCCACCATTCAAATCAGCAGAGACTTCGCCAGGGCAGCCTGTCCCCTCCTATTATTTTTGTTAAAAGGGCAAACTGTTCATATCGACAACCATCTGTGAAGCTGTCTTTCAGAGCATCAAACCCTTCCATCCATTACCGAGAGCCTTCCTCCTCACCTCCACCACACGACAGCACAATAAAGATGACATACCAATTCAATGACTTGTAATTTCAGCTAAACAAAGACGAGTGCTGTAGCGTTTCCTTTTGTGCTTTGGTGCCATATCAGGAAAGCCAGCTATGCAAACACAACACTGGGAGGGTTTTATGACAACCATTTAATGTGGGGTGGAGGGAAAAGAGAAGTAGTTTGGTCTTGAATTTTTATGGTTCTTGGCACTGTCCTTTTTTGGCTGGATACTGCCAGCCACAGTCATTGTGTCTGGATTCTATGTCAGCATTGGCTAATTGTTCCAAATAATGTTTATCGTAGGGATCCACCAGGGAGCTGTACATGTGGAGATAAGCTACAGAGCTATGATACTTACTATCTGACTGATCTCTATACAGAGAGTGCCTTTGCTTCATGCCAAAAAGCTTTTTAAGGCTTCCAGACCTTCCAAAAGAATTTTTTCCAGGAAAAAAAAGACGAGAGAGGAGGGGGGAGAGCGAGCAGCTTAATCACTGTGCCAACAATAGTGTCTAAGGGGATGTAATCAGTTCCCTCCAATAATCTTTGCAACACTTGAAAGACATGTGCAAAAAAAGTGGTAATTGAAGCATTTGGTTCATTCTCCCACCTGCTGTTGAAGTCACAGGTTAATCTAAATGAGGTCTCCCTTCCTATGAAGCAGGATGTTGAGTACTTTGCAAACTATAAATATGCATTATACACACTGTACCAAATAATAAAGAAAGAGTTCATTAAATGGGGTGAATATTATGTATCTGGGGCTGACTCAGCATTTCTTGCTGCCATTCTATTTAGGGGACCAGTACTGATGTTTGTAACAGACGATATTTCTTTCAATTGTATGTTGGTTATCAAGATGTCCTTACTTGGAAAGCTATTAAATTATCCCTAAAAGCACTGTGTGTGTGTGTGTGAGAGAGAGAGAGATCATCGAATATTTTGATGGCATTCATCCCTTCTTTCTGTGGAGGATACTGTAGAGATATTGTGGTGTTTCAGTTCACTCAAAATGGCCTCATAGGCCCCTTCCAACTCAACTATGCTATGATTCAATTATCTCATTCTCAAGTTCACACCAGAAATTGTTCCTCTCATTCAAATGGGACTTACACCCAAGCAAGAACAGGATTACAACAAATATTCTGTCTGTTTTTAAGTATTCTTAGCTCTAAAAGGAAAAGCCACAGTAAACATTTTATGGAGTTTTCTGAGATTCTTCCTGGCATCTGTAAATGAGAAAGGATGCTTTTGATTCTGAGCTTGCTGGTACATAATACCATTAAATAAGTGACAATATTGCCCAAAAGGGAAGTGTTGAGGAAGGTAGTATTCACCTTCATTGGTATGCAGCATGCTCCTTCCCAATGTGAGAATAGATAATAGCTTAATAGTTCAGTGTTATAGACTGGATTGCCTACCATCTATTCCTGCCAATGCACACTGATGACTTTTTTCACAGAGATTCAAACTGGGTAAGAAGAACCTTTAAGAATTAGAAACATCCTGCTGAATCTGATCAATGGACATATCTGAGGGGAAAGGCTGATTCTGTCATGTCCTGCCATAAAACATCCAGTAGTAAGATACCAGGAATAAGTATACAGTATATGCATATTTAACTCTCTTTACTTCAATATTAATATTTATTTCTGTGTAAAGTCTGTAACCTTTTTTTTTTGTAATGTATTTCACAGCAATTAATTCCACAGATTAATTGGGCACTTGAATATATATTTCAATTCTCTCAAAATCTTCTCTTCTGTACCTATTTTGGGTTCTTTCATGTAACCTCATGGATTATTAATGATTCGGCCTCAGGGTTTCCCCATAATAAGAATTTGTTCTAGAATATCTTCTAAATACTTAATTCCTTAACAATGGCTGGACATTTGGGCACTCATGGGCTGAAATCCTGTAGTAAGCTGCACTAGAGCAGGTCCATTCAATCATCAGGGATTTGGTGAGTCAACTCCTTTATAAGTTCCATTGATTGAACACTTGTTTGGTGGTAGAGGACTTATAAGTATATATCAGGGGTTCCCAACTTTTTCAAGGTGGGGGGCGGGTCATGCTCTCTCAGTCAACTTCAAGTGCCAGACAGCCATTTTGCCCTGCCTGCATGATGAGGGTGGCCATTTTGTCTCAACAGCTTCAAAGGCATTTTGTTTTTCAAATGCCCTTCAAGGGGTGGGGGCCATATGAAATGGTGCCATGGGTTGAATCCAGTCAAGGGGCCTTAGTGTATATACAGTGGTGGGCAGCCAAAAATTTTACTACCACACTGTGGGTGGAGCCAATGTCATGGGTGGAGCCAATGTCATGATATCATGGGTGGAGCCAACATCATGATGTCATGGACAGAGCCAACATCATGGGCGGAGCCAAAGTAAAAAAACCCATAAAGATAAGTACACATAAAAATACAAATTAAATAGACATAAAAATACATAAAATACACATAAAACACATAAAATACACATTAAAATAAATACACATTAAATACACATTAAATAGACATAAAAACACATAAAAATACAAATTAAATACAGATAAAAACACACATTAAATACATATAAAAATACACATTAAAAATAAATACACATTACATACACATTAAAATATACCCACCCACCCCACACCCAAAGGTGGGTCACTTACCCTGGGGAGCAGGCTGTAGGAAGCTTCAGGCTAGCAGCTGCTCTTCCTCCTCCCCGTTTGGGAGGACAGCAAGGAGGTCGCCGAGGGCCTCAGCAGCAGCCACCGGTTCTTCCTTGGCTGTGTGTGACCACCCGATGCTCTGTGCTGCCATACTCCAAGCAGCAAATGGCTGCTTAGCTTGGCAGACAGAGTGCTGTAGGTGCGCATGCATGCCAAGCACTGTAGGCGTGCCATGTACTGTAGGCGTACATGCACACCAAGCGCTGTAGGCGCGCCAAACACTATAGGCACGCCAAGCGCTGTAGGAGTGTCAAGTACTGTAGGTGTGCATGCGCTGTAGGTGCACCAAGCACTGTAGGCACCCCAAGCGCTGTAGGTGCACCAAGCGCTGTAGGTACGCACGTGCACCAAGTGCTTGGTGCGCATGTGCAGTGGGAGAACTGGCGAAAAGGTAAGCCCCTGAGGTGGTTCCCCCCAAAAGCCACTGCCAGTTCTCTGGGACACTAACAAAGCTACTACCGGTCCTGGTGAACTGGTGTGAACTGGCTGCTGCCCATCACTGTGTATATAGTAATTAGAATTTATCCAAATTTCTCCCCTGTCCATCTCCTGTCTTGATTTCACTCTTCTATGAGAATTCTGCACTTAAAACGTAACAATCTTAGTTTTTTTCAAAAGACTCCTCAGGTAGTAGAAAAAGAAATGCTGGCCTTGTAGAGTAGCCACATTCTTTGGATTACAGTCTTTCTTATACATTGGGGACCAGCTCAGAGGTGGCTCGAGAGTTCATGGCTTCCATGGCAACCGTGGGCCTGACTCAGGTAATTCAGGGTCCTACCAGGAGCAGTGGCTACACCCCGGACTTAATCTTTTTATCGGAGCTGTGGCAGAGTGATCTGAATTTACAAAAATTAGATATCACTCCAGTGCCATGGTCAGACCACTATCTGGTGACTCTAGACTTCCTAGGGGCTGGACTCCACCGCAGGGAGGCAGGGCCGATTAAATGGGCCCACCCCCGGCGACTAATGGATCCAGAGGGATTCCAGAGGGAACTGGGGGAATGTCCTCTTGACCTGCAAAGCGATTCATCTGAGGCCCTTGTCGACGCTTGGGACAAGAAAGCGACGGCAGCCTTGGATGTAATCGCGCCACTATGGCCTCTCCAAGCCCGTGGGGATCGATCTGCCCCTTGGTTTTCTGAGGAACTAAGGGAGCTTAAACGGGCTAAGAGACGCCGAGAGCGCCGCTGGGTGAAGACTCGGAGCGAGTCTGACCGAACACTGGTCAGAGCTGCTATTAAAGACTACCTAGTGGCGATGAGGGTGGTGAAGCGCCAATACTTCACCACCCTTATTGCCTCCGCAGAAAATCGCCCAGCAGCCTTGTTCCGGGTGACCAGGTCCCTCCTCGGTAGAGGGGGGCCGGGCCCTGGGTGGCAGGGATCAGCTGAGGATTTTGCTGATTATCTGACAGAGAAAATCGCTCAGATCCGCTCGAAGTTGAATCCCGGTGTGGAACGTACAGAGCTGGGGTTGACCATGGCACAGTCTAGCCATGTTATCTGGGATCGGTTCGACCCTGTTGGCCCTGAGGAAGTGGACAGGCTTCTTGCATCTGTTCGCGCCACGACCTGTGCACTGGACCCATGCCCTGCCTGGTTAAGAAAAGCTTCCAAGTCTGTGGCAGGTGGCTGGGTCGAGGCGATCATCAATACTTCTTTAAAAGAGGGGCATTTTCCCGCACCTTTTAAACACACTTTAGTGCTCCCCCTCTTGAAAAAGCCATCCCTCAACCCCACGATAATTTCCAACTACCGTCCAGTGTCCAACCTACCTTTTTTAGGTAAGGTTTTGGAAAAGGCTGTGGCGTAGCAGTTGCAGGAAGTCCTGGATGAAGCGGATTATCTGGACCCGTTTCAGTCAGGATTCAGGCCCGGATATAGTACTGAAACTGCACTAATCGCTTTGGTGGATGATCTCTGGAGAGAGCGGGACGGACGGGAACCGTCTGCCCTTGCTCTTCTCGATCTCTCAGTGGCTTTTGATACTGTCGATCATGGCATCCTTCTGGGTAGGCTCCAGGATCTGGGGATCCAGGGCACAGTGCTGTCCTGGTTTGCCTCATTCCTGAGGGACAGGACCCAGTCGGTGTGCCTGGAGAAGGAGAAGTCCAGCCCTAGGCCCCTGCAATATGGGGTGCCTCAGGGTTCGGTACTCTCTCCTCTCCTGTTTAACATCTATATGAAGCCGCTGGGCGAGATCATCCGTTCCCACGGGGTAAGGTATCATCAATATGCAGATGATACCCAGTTATACATCTCCGCCCGTGGGGACCCAAGCGGTGCGGTGGAAGTCCTTTCCAGGTGTCTGGAGGCTGTTAAGGTCTGGATGGGGGACAACGGGCTACAGCTGAATCCCGGCAAGACTGAGTGGCTGTGGGTAAGGGGTCCTGTGTTAACCCAGGAGCTGCCATCTTTGGTGCTGGATGGGGCAGTTCTGCCCCAAACAGACCCAGTGCGTAATCTGGGGGTCCTCCTGGACTCATGGCTACTGTTCGAAGAGCAGGTGGCAGCCGTGGCCAGGAGGGCCTTTGCACAACTTCGTGTAATACGCCAGTTACGCCCACTCCTGGACCGGGACGCTCTGCTTATGGTCACACATGCGTTGGTCACCTCCAGACTTGATTACTGCAATGCGCTCTACATGGGGCTGCCCCTGATGACCATCCGGAGACTCCAGCTGGTCCAAAATGCGGCGGCCCGGGTAGTGGTGGGGTGTGGGTGTTATGCTCATGCTTCACCGCTGCTCCGGGAGCTGCATTGGTTGCCAGTATGTCTCCGGGTGCAATTCAAGGTTCTGGTTATTACCTTTAAAGCCCTATATGGTAGTGGGCCAGGATACCTAAGAGACCGCGTCACCCCAAGAACATCTGTCCGTCCCACCAGGGCAGATCGGAGAGGCTCCCTCATTGTTCCTTCGGCGAGAATGGTGCATCTCGCCTGCACCAGGAGGAGAGCCTTCTCCGTGTCCGCCCTGGCCCTCTGGAACCTCCTGCCCACCGAACTGCGCCTTCAGACAGAGCTCCTGCCCTTCCGGAAGGGCTTGAAAACCTGGCTGGCAGGTCAGGTTTGGGGACCCGGGAATACGAGTTCCCTTACCAGGTGGCTTATTTAAAGGATTGCCACCCTGGGTCTGGAAGTGGGACTGTGCATTGTTTTTAATTTTTGTGGTTAAATTTTGATGACCTTTTAACTTTGATGCTTTTATTGGTGTAAATTGTTTTTATGTTTTTACTTTTATTTTTAGTGTCTTGTAAGCCGCTCAGAGTCGGGTTCTCCCGATTGGGGCGGGGTATCAAGTGTAATAAATAAATAAATAAATAAATAAATAAATAAATAAATAAATAAATAAATAAAGACATTATGGGTTTTTAAAAAGTTATATACTTAAAAACCTTAATTTGCCTCTGTGTGTATGAATTCTTATTTTACTTTTTTAAATCATGTCAGAAGCACACAAATATGCTTTCTGGGATGAAAGGATTTTTGCTGGAGGAAGTCCGCACAGAGGATGTCCAAATGAGGCTCCTTTCATGTCACCAAGATCTTTTCCCACTGAAGTGGTTCCTACTTATCTACTTGCATTTTCTTGCTTTCAAAATGCTAAGTTGGCAGCAGATGGAAAAGAGACAGGCACTCATTCCATCATGCAGTACTCAGGTCTTGAATTGCAGACTTGGCGACCTTCCAGGTAACAAAGCAAGCTTCTTAACCACTGAGCCAGTGCAGTCCCCTGTTATTTTACTAATCAGTGTCAACTTTAGTCCTACATTTTAGTGCTGTGTATTCCTTCTTTTAGGTTAGGAGTTCACAACCTTTTAAAGTCAGGGGCCAGGTCATGCTCCCTCAGACAGCTTCAGGGGCCGGACAGCCATTTTGCCCTTCCTCCACCACGTGGCACTTCCTGGTGTGGTGGAGGTGGTGAAATGGTTCCACAGGCCACATCCAGCTCACTGGCAGCAGGTTGAGAATCCCTGTTTTATGTGGTAGGCAAGTGACACACAAATCCATTATTGGCAGATCCACTGATTCATAAACTGAAACCTTTCATCAAGGGAAGAGATCTGACTTCCATAGTTTCTTATGGATGATGGTAGCCAAGTACTTTTGCTGTATGTCAGCCTGTCTCTAAAACAATTTAGAAGCTGATGCCTGTTTCTTCCAAAAAGAGAGTGATCCGGCCTATTAATCTGACATTTAGACTGATTAGCTAGCTGCTGTATGGTACTGCCTGATAAAAGGGCCAGTAATACCCCAAAGCTTGTAACTTAATATATCATTCCCCCTCCCAATTTTTTTTTACTTTCTTTCTAATTGGCATGGCAATCTATGTGAACTGCTAACTGTTACATAAAGATGAACTACAGAGTTTCCTAAAGAAATTTGCACATTAAAAAAATTCCAAACTGATATAACTCTTTCTTTATCTTTAAAACTATTTAATCTTGTACAGTTCACTCGAATGTGACATTTAAATGCTGGCAAACATTTAAATGAGGACACAGATATTTATTAAATAAACTGAAAATACTTATCTCTGAACAAAATGAATGAAGTGCAATTTAAAGTAAGTGAGAAAAAGTCATGTGTAACCATTGTGCAAATGATTTTTGATAGAAAAGATAAAACATAACAGTTGTGCGTTCCTGAAGGTGCTGCTTCCGAAAGAAACAAACAATAAGATATAAGAATATATTTAAAGGACTTTAAATAGGGAACCGTTAGTATAATCAAGAAGCAATACAAATGCAGAAAGTGATAAAGATCAAACAATTAGCACAAGCTATTGTGAACAAAAATCCAGTTCTTCAGGCTTATGCACAAATATTTTATGGATAGTGCAGGAAAATTCTCCTTAAAATTTATGACAGATAAAGATTATGCCAAATCTTCTTGATGTGAGTTGAGACGCTGGCTGTAGAGCGTCCATGGGGACATCCACCTCTGGCAGCATGGCTATTTTCCACCCAGCTCTCCAGTCAAAAGTTTGCCAATTGCTTTGTAATGTCTCTATCTCTATCTCTATCTCTATCTCTATCTCTATTTCTATCTCTATCTCTCATGCACACACCCATTCACGCACACACCCATGCACATGTGCGTGCAGACCCACACACACATTGCCTGCTTTTGAAACATAAAGTTCATGGACTAATTGTTTGGCATTTTTAGTGGTCTAATAAGGGTACACAGAAAGAGTCTCCTCGAAGATTGTGCTATTTCTGAACTACAATTGGAAGTACCCGAGACAATGGCAACCGTGTTGTACCAGTTAATCTTTCTTCCACTAGGTTAGGCAAAAGTAACTATGGAATCATGATGATGATGAGGATGAGGATGATGTAAGGACCACATGGCTTTTTTTGGTTGTTATTGCTTTGGAACTTCACAAGATAACAGGAAAAACTCATGGTGCTATTTGATTTGAACACCTGCTATTTGATCACCAAACACCAAAGTAGAAACTGAAATCAAGGCACAGTTTTCTCATAACTTCTGCTCCTCTGAACAACCAGCCTCCACAGATGGCCCTAGAACTATGGAAGGCAAGCAAGGAGGTACCAGATAACTGGGCAGAACCACATAATTCTCTACTGCCTGGCCACGAACAACCATGACCTGTGTGGAAAGCTTTAAACAGACTGTGTGCAGGCGTAGGAAGATCAAGGTCTAATCTGAGAAAGTGGGGTTTCCCTGTATCTGGCAGCCTGTGTGAATGCGGAGAAGAACAAACTATCTCCCATGTGATACAATGCACATGATGTCCCTCAACGTGTGTTAGGACATTTTTCATTTGGGGTATTGTACAAAGATTGCTGCCCAGTGGAATAGTACAACTTTAAGGCCCTCCATGTGTTTTGAACACAGGTGTATATAATAGAGCCTCAAACTTATTGCCAAGCTGTGCATGCCTTGTCCACGTGCTCATGTAACAGCCCAGCTGTGGCTGATTAGAGAATCTGCCCAGCAACACTAAGGTATAACTGTGGCCCTCTGGGAAGGGTCTATGGAGGAGATTATCTGTGAGGAGGTTGCTATTCTGAAGGAGTCTATATACTGAGAAGGACTGAGACACTGAAGGAGGTGATGCTGTTGAGAGCTTTTCTTCAACTGAGAAGAAAGAACTGCTAAAGGATCACCAGGACTCTTTTGAGTGCTCCTGGAGTTGGAGCCAACAGAGGACTCCAAGCTGTCTACCTACTGTGGGGCTTGGAGAGAGAGAGAGAGACTGTTGTATATAGTCCTGTGTATGTCTGTCTTCCCCTCACTGTAAGTAAAGTGCACCTTTCCACTGAAGGCATATGTGTGTGTGTTACTGCACTAAGGCTTTTGCTGCGTAACAGCTTAAAAGTGCTACTCTGCTATCGAGACACACATATCGCTAGGGGAATTCCCTGATAACGTGCACTGAGGAGGATCTTAAGTTGGCAAGAGGAAAAGCAAATCAAAGCAATCAGACTTATACACCACCTTACAGTTGTCAATGCACTCTCTAGGCAGATCACAAGTTAATTAGCATTTTGCCCCCAACATACTGGGTACTCATTTTAGCAACCTGTTGAAGTGGCCCAATATTGGGTGGATGTCATCTAGCCCGTTTAATTCCTTTTTGTTTTAGATATGTTAATTTTAGCTTTGTATATTATTATATGCTGGTGGTGCCTCTGACACAAATAAAGACCAACAAAAAACATCCCAAGCACCACCGAGGAGATGACATGGACTCTTGACAATGACCTGATTGGACTGCAAAATGAGAATAAGATCTACTTATACTCTCACCAATATTTTGGCTACATTTTGGTTTTAATTGGCTTCTACCTAGTGATTAGACCAAATTGTAGTCTCAGTCTTATGATGGAGGCTGCTGTGTTTCTGCGCTGTCCCTCTCACAGACAAAAATGAACTTAATGTTTCATAAGCAGGTAATGTGAAAGTGTAAAAGCCATCATACAGTAATGGGAAAACTTGGAATAGGTACTGGAATATTTTTCCCAGGGATACTTTGGTGCTAGTTCCATAAACTTAATCTAGTCAGATGGAATGGGTGACATTTATTGGGCTGGTCCTATTTGGAATTTGTTATTCTAGTCCAGTGATCGTGAACCTTTTAGAGATTGAGTGCCCAAGGAGGAGGAGGCAGCGCATGGCAGGCACTGTGAGTGTGCACACACCTATGTGACATTGCCTGCATGCATCCAGCAACATTACATGGGTGTGTGCATTCCTGGGTGGGATTTTAGCCTCCCCTCTTAGCGGAAAGAGAGGGGTGGGTGGGGAAGCAATGCTGCCATTGGCGTGCACCATCATGGACAAGCCCCACCCCATGCCACCAGTGCCAATGGGAGCACCACTTTCTCACCCACCCCTCTCTGCCAAAGGGGAGGCTAAAATCCTGTGCTTGCCCATGTGCCACCATCACCTCCTCCTCCTCCTAGGAGGGATGTGTGGGGGTGTCTGGTTGCCACACCTCATTCCTGCTCCTGCCGCTGTCTCCTGGGTGGGATTTCAGCTTCCCCTTTGGCAGAGGGAGAGGGGTGGGTGGGGAAGCAGCACTGCCATTTGTGTCATTGGCATGAGCCATCACAGACAAGCCCCATACTGCTTCTTGCCACACCACCAGCACCAATGGAAATGCTGCTTCCCCACTCACCCCTCTCCCTCTGCCATATGAAATCCCATGCCTGCCTGTGCGCCACCTCCTCCTCCTCCTCCTCCTCCTCCTAGGAGGGGTGTGGTGTGTGTGTGTGCCTGGTCACCTCATCTCATTCCTGCCCCTGTCACCACCTCCCAGACAGGATTTCAGCCTCTACTTTGGTCGAGGGAGAGGGATGGGTGGGGAAATGGTGTAGCCATTGTTGATGGCGATGCAAGCTGTTGCAGGGCTTGCCAACAACGATGTGCATGCTCACAGAGAAGGCTCTGCATGCCATATGTGCGATAGGTTCCACCTACACTGTTCTAAGCTATTTTGTACTGATGGCGGGTCATACCTTTAGGTTAGGTGAAGGAACTGTCTCAAATCATAGACTCTGGGATGCAGCAGTAATTCAATCTGTTTCTTCAGAGACTCCTGGACCTCAGAAGGAAGTGAAAGCTTATAATTTAAAATTTATCTTTTGCCCTTTAGAAGGAGTATTAGTGCAATGCCAAAATAAAACATGTTAATGTAATCTTAAGTTTTAAGATTTGGTCCCTGTATTGGGGAAAAGATGGAATATAAAATACAGAAGCTATAAATATAAAATAAAATAATGGACAGAAACAACATGTTTTCAGTCTTTGTTATATTTAAAAAATTAGCACTTGGTAAAAAATGTGAGGTTTGACGCAAAAATGTACCTGCACAGGTGGTCCCACTAAAGTTAATATATTTTAAAAGTAAGTGTCCCAGAGATGGAAGTAAATTCTTAGAACAGAAAAAAGTGTATGATGTTGAAATGAGATTTTTTTAAATACAATAAACATCAAATTAATTTAAAAAGAACAATTAAATGATTTTCGTTTAATGAAGCAGTTCAAGAAATCAGACACCTCTCTAATAGTGACCCACAATTCCAAAACTGTCCCTCATTTTAAAAAAAATATGGGCTTGCGGTATGTACATAACAGAAGTTTGTTTAAAATAATTTCCTTCAGTTTAATTACATGGAAGATTAAAGTCAAAACTTCTTTCCTTTTTACACCTTGCCATAGAAGTATCTTTGTGTCTGCAGTCAGATATTGACTGTGGCCATGCCAGGATTCATGCAGAGAAACAATCGACCTGGCATCTTGTTGACATGTATAAACAACAGCCTGCCAACAGGCCTCACATTAGTGGCAGAATATTTTTGGCAAAACACCCTAGCTCCCTTCTGGGAAGCATGGCAGTGACAGCCAGAAGTATTCATTCATGCCTTCATTCTAAGCACACAGTAGTAATTAAAAGATTGTAACAACAAGAAAACCCAGAATGAATATTTAGTGAGTGAAAATATCCTTCTAGTGATTTGTTGAAATTATTGTTGAAATGAATAATTTTCATTTAATGGCTATTGTAAGTAACTATACTCACTCCTGGGCATCCCAGCCTCTTTGTGTTTGTGGAGACAGATGCAGATAAATATTTGATATTAATACTGTCAGGACACCAAGCTCAGGGAGAAGCCGCTAATAGTCTTATTAATGGGTGCTTGAGGACGATGGTAGAGGTAGGAGTTGGTTGGGTCAATAAAACAGTTAAAATATACAAGTTATATTAGAACTTTGGGTTCACGTGTTTCAAATTATATATAGGGATGAATCCATAGTACAGATATTGTGCCATAAAAACCTAGCAGGTTTTTGTGAATAATGAGAGAACTTCAGGGAGTAGTTTACCACTACAACCTCCCAATAGGTTTACATGATTCAAAGGCATTTGAATCCAGGACTCCTGAAACCTAGTCTGAAGCTCTCGTCTAGCCATTACACCTTACTGAGGATGGATGTTAGCATCCCATACTTTCCCTTATACCCACCAATATTAAGAGATTTCAGCTTCAAAGTATAAACAGGCAAATAAGTACATATTTTTGAAACTTCCTTACCATTTTTCTTAGCTGCTTGAACACTGCCTTAACATTTTGACCCCTTACACTACAAACCTCTGAGTTTGTCAGCATCGCCAGTGTTTTTGCTGAGTTCGACCACTCTGGTTCTTCTTCTTCTTTCATGTCCAGGTCAAACTTTAAACTGACAAAATGAAACCATCTTCTTTGCTTTTGTCATTGACCAAAATTAAATCATCGTTGGTAGACCTTTCCAATAGTAGTCGACAGAGCAGCAAATGAGCCACATTATGTTTCTCTCCACATTCACAAAGCATGTTGTTGTCCACCAGCACCCCTCACTTGAGCATGTTGGTCTCGCATTTAGGTACTCTGCCCCTCTGCCTGTTCAGGGTCCTCCAAGTGACATAGGGCAGGTCAAGTTCCTCAGCCATATCCTTTTTTAATGTTATTCTTTGTTCAATGAGTTCCTTCCTCCATCTTCTAATTTATTTTGGTCTTGCATACTGTCAAGAATGTTTTTTCTTGCCATAAAGCAATTCCGGGATTTGAGTTGGTGGACTTGAGGCATATATCCATTCAAAGGACGTCAAAGGCCATTCTCTTGCTTAGTTCTCTCAGGGTCAGCTGCTACTTCTCTCCTTATTTTAGGACTGGGATTCCCAAACTACGGCCCCCGACACCAATTCATCTGGCCCACAAAGCCCTCGTTGGTCCTGGAAGCAGAAGTAAAACATGCCCGTATGGGCGTCTATTGCGTCCGCTTCCAGGAGCGATGACGGCTTTGCCGGGCTGTGTGAATTGGAGTTAGGGGCCGGATCCAGCCCCTGGACCATAGTGACCTGCTCCCTGAACCATGTGACTGGCCCACAGCCTGAAAAGTTTGGGCACCCCTGTTTTAGGAGGAGCTATACCATCAAGAAGATATATTTTCTCATGCCACTCTGGTTATATAATGGGAGGCATTTCCCCCTGAAAATCAGAAACAGGCTCACAGGTGATGAATACAAGAGTGGTGTCAGGTTACATACGGTATATAGAAATGAATTTTTCCTTAAATGAAAAACACTTCCCCTTATTCTCTTATGTGTTGGTATTGTAGTTATACATATAAATTTTGGAAAGCAGTGGAAAAGGAAATACTGTAGAGGAGATTATGGTAGTTGCAGTGAAACTAAATGCAAAAATAGCATTATTGGGAGAAATGGAGGATATTAATTTAGATTAAAAAATAAAAAGGAATTATTACATATATTATTATCAGTAACAAGGCTTATAATTGCCAGAGAATGGAAAAAGAAACTTAAGTTTAATAGAGACAAATGGTATGGGGAAATCTGTCAGATGACACTCAATGATAAATTAACAATAGAACGTAAGTTTTAAAAAGGGTTAATTAAAGACAACATATTCTGGGAACTATGGAACCCATTGTTACATATGCCATAACAAATGAAGACAGGATCAAACCCAGTCTGGAAACACACAAATTTTGGGAACAATAAGCTAAAAAGAAGGAATTGCAATTCTGATATGATTAGCACGGGAAGAGGGTGTGTGTGTGATAACACAGGTGACTGATCAACAAGGAGCAATGTATGTATTGTCTATGTTTGTATGTAAGAATGATACATATGTGTTGTTAGTCTGTATATATGTACAGAATGATTTTGTTTTCAGATTCAATTTAAAAAGTTTTTTTAAAAAAAACCACTTCCCTGAAAATATGACAGCAGATGCTGGTCTTCACTGATATCATTTTAAGAGTGTTACAACTTTTTCATGTACAATTTGCAAAGATTTCCTAACAAACAGATGAAAAAACTGAAGAAGTAGACTTTATTCATGAAAGCTAACAAAAAAAAAAATAAAGCAGTTAGTCTTTAAAGTGCTACGGTGTTTTTTATTTTATTTTTGTTTTGTTTTCTGATATGCCTGAAATAAATCAGTTATTGTTTTAGCTCAAGACAACCAGAACACAGCTTTTCCTTCTACATCAGGAGTTCTCAACCTTTTAAAGCCAGGGGTCAGGTCACGCTCCCTCAAATAGCTTTGGGGGGCAGACGGCCATTTTGCCCTTCCTACACCACATGGCACTACCTGTTGTGGTGGAGGTGGTGATGGGCCACATGAAATGGTGCTGTGGGCCGCATCTGGCCCATGGGCCACAGGTTGAGAATCCCTGTTCTACACACTTCACACAGATACACAAACTTCCAACCCTCCCTTCACTATAAAAGAGATTATATGAACATTTTTTTATGAGAAAATTTCCATTTTACTCTCTGACTATCTGTTCTCAAAGGAAAACACTAGAGAAAGACTTCAAATTCCTCTTCAGGGCTCAGAGATACCAAAGGAAGGGAGCTTCAAAAGTTGAAGCATTTGAGAATTATTTTTCACTATTTGTCAAAGCTCTATTGAACATTAATAATCTCCCTTTCTTTTTCTCACTGACATTCTTGTATTCTAAGCTACATGGGTGTTTGCGTGCTAACAGAAATACTTGTGCTGCAGCTAAGATAACAACTTGTAAAACAACACCTCATGTTAAAGTAGTCTGTGACAATGATAAGTCATAAATACGAACACACACACACACACACACACACACACACACACACACACACACACACACACACACACACACACACACACACACACACACACACACTCAGACAAACAGGATGTCACCCTGCTTGTCTGTGAATCTCCCTTCCTCCACAGCAATTGGCTGAGTTGTTGTAATGTCATGGAATGTGCATAAAGAATTTCAACTTTCAAAGAGAAGGAAGCTATATAATGTTTACAAACAATGTTGTTGCTGTAAGGGAAATAAAGAGATAAAATCCCACGGGACTGAGAGAGAGAGAAAAAGAAAGAGTGTCGCCTAAGAGACTGTTGGTAGAAAAGAGAATCAAAGCAAAGAAACTGAAGCCTGCAGAATTTATTGGAAAGAAGGTCTAGAAGGCAAGACCACAAAAGTGGAGGAGTAAAGTCTAGGGGGGAACAGGAGAATAAAGCAAATACTGTAGTAGCCTGAGAAGCAAGCATTTTCTGAGGATGGATCTAATGTATTTGAGAAATACATTGATTTGGCACTACATAGGTAGGTCATATCAGTTGCTATCCATAAGCCAGAATCCTGTTTATTTGTTTGATTGTTTACATTTAAATTTATACCCTGCCCTTGTAATGCAAGCACTGCTCAGGGTGGCTTACAATATAAAATCATCCAATAATAACCAATAATAATCCAAAGAGACAAACTAGATGGTGTCAGAAAGTTTTAAAAACATAGCGATGTTCATAATAAGCACTATGGGGTACACAGAAAGAGCCTCCTCAAAGATTTTGGTATTTTTGGACCACAATCAGGCATGCTCTGGGCAATGGCAACTTGTTGTCCTGGCTAATCTTCACACTAGGTTGGGCAAAAGGAACTACAGAATGAATTATCCTAAAGGTGGCTTCATTTTGGCAGTTTCACACCTGGCCTAGACACGGAGGAAGAAGAAGAAGAGGGGGGGATTCAGTGGTAACACTATGCGGTTCTTATAAGCCTTGAAAGGCTTGCTGACACAGATAAGTCTTTAGTGACTTATGGGATGTTAATAATATAAAAGCAGTTCTAATCTTCACTGGCAGTTCATTATGGGGATGACTATGGTGGAAAAAGTTCTCAATGTGGTTATTGCTTTTTTTTTTTTTTTTTTTGCCTCTCTAGATGTAACCACTCAGAGCTCACATACCTTAGCATCCCCTGCACTAGCCTAACTCCAGTGGTTTAACTTTCAGCAGCAAATTGCAGCAATTTAATAAATCACTACAAGCATTTCATGTAGGAACAAATCACATGATTTGTGTGGAATAGGAAAGACTTATTCCAATTTATGCCAGTTCAGTACTGAATGTTATGCCACCAGTAGTCACGACTAACAGGATTTCAGCAATTGAAAGTTTATAGTACAGTAAAACCTCATATAACACTAAAACCTGGTTCCACAAGTCTTGGTGTTATATGATTTTTAGTGTTATCTGATCCTCTATGGGATCCATAGAGATACATTGTAACCACACAGGCTTTAGCGGTTGTTATCTGAAGCATCCCATATGATCTTAATGTTATCTGATGCAATTCTTCCCCCCAGATTCCTTAATGTTATGCGATTTTAGTGTTATTCGATACTGATGTTATATGAGGTATTATTGTAGTTGCAAAACAGCATAGCTGAGAATGGGGAGGTGATAGTGGGAAGTCCATGGTTAAGGTGCTTGCACTGAGAACCCAGTATTAAATTTTCTTGACTTCTTCTACAGTTTCCATCTTCATGCTTCTCAATATAGCAGGAGTAAGTACACAGGAGAGGCAGAATCTTGATTAATGCCTAGGCTAAGCATTTCTGACTTGCTGTTGATACTGATTTGAGGAGCCTCTCTACCTTGTTTTTCCCCATCTAGTTCAGTCCATTTTGATGTTAGTGGCATGGCATTGTGAATAATGATGGAGCATGTCCTATTCTGTTGTTGTAACAATAACTGGCCCATGAATGGATTTAGAATTTACTTCCACTGAGAATAGCATCCCCTGCACAGAAAATTCTCACATAGAGAAAGAGAGAAAAGGAGTTTTCCCACCTCAATTCTATTTTCCCCTGTGGCCCCTGGACCTATCCTCACACCACTCCCCAAGACTATGAGGGCCCCTTCAAAGCAGATTTCTGAAAACATAAGGAGTTGCAAAGAAAAAACACCACATGTTCCTTGTTCCACCAGTGGGATTTCTCTGTTGGATCCTACAACTTATGTGGAAGGAAACAGCCCTTCCACTGCTGGGGGACATTGAAAGCAGTAGGAGAAGAATAAGTACAAGATGTATTGTCTCCCTAATGGAAACCACTGACAAGAACAGAGGAGGGTTGTTGAGAACAGAACTTTTGGGAGATTGCTCATTCATAAGGGCTTTGTAAGTCAGAGGTGACTTGATGGTATGTAGCAACAATAGTAACCATTTCAGTAACTGTTATTAAGAAACTGACTACATTTGTCTGGTCCTGTCTTGTGTTTAAACTCTTTACTGCTACCATTTCTTAAGGATATTTCCAATAAGGATACAGTATGTGTAAATGATCCAAACTGTAATTAATCCATTTGCTTTCCCTTCTGTCCTTCATTCTATATACTGTACCTGCTTTACCCCAAGGTGAATCCAGCACATTCAAAGCTAGTTCTATCTATACCAATAGTATGCATGCAAAGCTACTAATTTTCACTCTGCCAGTACATTTGCAGACTACAAGAAATAAGCACCCACTATATAAATGACTTGTGCTGCAACACTTCAAATAAATGAAAACAATTTGATTATCAGATTTAGAATCTAAGGCATTTTTGTGAGATTGTGCTTTACTATGCCTAATGTTGCATTCATAAATGAAATGTTTTATGAGACTTTTGTTCTGCTAAGTAACCTAATTGATAAAAAAATGAAATGGCTTCATTCAAATTTACTTTACTTTCCCCCAATTATAAAGGATGGCAAAAATGTTTTAAATATCTGGATTTCACGTATCCTACTGAATGTTCTTTTTCCTTGCAAGGACATTTTAGAGTGGTTTTCACTTCCTTTTAATACTACAAAATGTTTGACATTTGACATTGGCATGAGATCAAAATGCTCTCCAAAGCACTTTACAGATAGCCTTCTACTCCAAATAAGAAACATGCCTTTAAAAAAATTATACAGGTGACATCTTCATAAGTCACCAGAGCATTCTACACTGACTCTGTATGTTCTTTGACATTCCAGCACACATTTTATTCTTCTTCTATCCTCAGCCTTGAATTAGCCCATGTGATAACTTGCCCAATGAGTTCATTCTTGCATGAAATCTAGTGCAAAGTATGGAAAAGCTATAATTCCCAGAATTATCTTGTCTACAAAGCCAAAATAACAAAATAACTTGCCTCCAAAATAACTTTTCCAAGTTCCAGTCTAACATACTATCAGAGTACAACATGATCCACCCATTTTCATTAATTTCATTCAGATGGGCTAATTATTATCCTGAGCAACATCTTGGCTGAGCACATAGTGGGTCATAGGTACTTGGTCAACCTTTCGCCATTCAACCATACTTGTTCAGAAGAAAGGTCACTGTATCACTGAAATGTTGCCTTTGTGCCCTGGATTCTTATCCAACCATCAGTCAACTGTTGTTTTGCTAATGGTGATGTTAAATTTAATAAACTCCTAGTGGTTACTGAACAAAAATGCCAGCAGCTAATTCAGAACCTGTGACAATATTGCCAGGTTTGGGTAGTCCCTCTCTAGCCTTTAACCCATACTATCCTATTTGTCCTGGAGTAGGTGAGCCTAGAAAAGTCAAATGTAATGATGGCTCAGAGACCTGCCTGCCCACAGAACCTCCCAACACTTCATTCTATCCCAACTAAGCAGTGCTTTCCGTGAGCTCCAAAAATCCACCACGCTAAGACTTTTATGCCAACTCTGCAAGGTAGAACTGCCACCATCCCTACAAAGATATCAGGGCTCCCATTAGCTGGACAAGACAAGACCTGGTTTTAGCATCACAAACCCTTTTTAGACAAAAAACAAAATAATTAGATGGAGAATGTTTATATTTTATTAGAGATAATAAAAACACACAAAGATAAAAGTTCCAAAAAGTTTCAAAAATATTTTTAAAACCACTAGAAGTAGAAAGACAATTTTGAGACAAAGGCTGGCACAATTAGGAAAATCACCTGAAAATAAGAAAGCTAGCTATTTTATCTAATACACATTGGTGTAGCATCAGCATAACTCTGAAGAATACAAAGAGTGCATCCTTCAAGGTATTGCATAAGTTAATCCAACTAACATAACTTCTAACACCCCTTTTATATCCTAAATTTCACATTCTGGACCTTGGTCTACCAATCCACTTCAAGTTCCTGTCAATCTTCATGAAGGCAAGATCACTTTCTGCACTCCCCCTTTTCAGACTGCTGAAGTCATTTCCCAATTAGCAGAGTACCAGGGAACAAGAGGACTTGGCCCTGAAGGTTTCACTTGGAAAAGATAAATTGTTATTTTTTTTCTTGTTACTGGCACTATGTTCCTTGTTATTCTAATTTCTTTATTTCTTTTTTTAAAACAAATCCTCATATAATCATTTCAATTTTATATGCCCTATGAAATTCATTTCATTTTGAGGACTGGGAAGAATGTAGCATGCTAAATGTTGTATTTATTCCTCACTGTTATAGAAACAGTACAATACTTCAATGCATACTAGCTGCTGGCCCTTGCTGAGAAACAGCAGCTGAATCAAGTGGCACTTTAAGTAAAGTACCTCCACGAAAAGTAAAAGAGCAGCCTTAGTATGACAATGTGGTATGCTCATGGGCAGCATGATACAGAAAGGATATACTGTAATTAAAAATCTGATTAGAAGTTCTTGAAAAGTACAAGTCAAGCCTTACCCACCAAAGGGATCTAGAGTCCCCACAAAATATTTTCAGATCTATATTTCTCCCTTAATGCCTAGATTTTAATTTTACGTTAAGATGCTTTGATTCGAATCCTATTTCCAATTGTCCTTCTTCTGTGTCAAAGCCAGATGTGAAAGTGCCAAAATGAAGGCACCTTTTGGTGAGTTAATTCTGCAGTTCCTTTTGCCTGACCTAGTGTGAGAAAGATTAGCTGAAAACACAAGGTTACCATTACCAGAGTACGCCCGATTGGGGCTCAGAAGTGCCACGATCTTTGAGGAGGCTCTATCTTGTCTTCAACTTGGTGCATATTGCAACTCATTAAAGAGGAGGTGGTTATATCACACATATGATCATGTGATTAGGCACATTCTCAGGAATGCAACAGCACTTTATAGATGAGTGGCAATTTTCCACAAAGATTTACACGATTTCCCTTGCACAAGCATACTTACCAGATTGTAGCCTCTAAGTACACACACACACACACACACACACACACACACACACACACACACACACACACACACACACACACACACACACACACGAGCTTGCATGCACAGAACATGGACTTATCTTTTCCTTTTGTGATTCATTTTGAAAAACTGTAACGAAAAAGTCAGAACAACAATTTCCAAAAGCCTGAAAATCTATGGAGTAATGCCCCTGGCTTTTTTCCAGACAACACAACCCATCTGTTTTGCTCTATATTTCCTCTGTGAATTTGCATCATGTCACATATGGGCAAGTTTATGAGAAGTCAGGTGAAAACAATAAACTTATGCTTATAAATGAAATAAAACCACAATTTTAAAGAGCACTCCTTTTCTTCCTTAGCATATGAGCTCCAGGTAACATGAATGAGGAGCAGCTAAAAGCAAATCTCTTTTATGTAGTGTATTTCAACATTTCCATTTTAGTGCTCCATTGTTTAGTTCAAATGGCTGGCACTCTTAAAAATGCCATGCTAACGAGGTTAGAAAACCCAAGCCTAAGATTTCTTTTATTAATTTCTATAAAGTAATTGATGCAAATGTAGATCTTTTATAAAGTGAATAATAGATTGATATATCTGTACACTACACCATAATGAACTCCCTGTTTCTGTGCAATGGCAGTTCAAGGTACTTAATAAGGACCAAAGAAGTCTCCTTGACAAAGGCAGTGAAACCACATAGTGATCTGTAATGAAAAATACCTTTTGTCAAAGTGGCCACAAGAACTCCTACAACACTGAGTAAACAATGCTTAGGAACTCGTAAAGGCGTCTGATTCTTAACAATAATGACAGTCACTAATATAAACCACCACAGTATTTCAGCAAGCTGTACTTTTTGAAAAAACAACAACACTGTGCTAATGTTAATCAGTAAGTGACTAGAGGTGTATCTGTATTTATTTTGTTTATTTATTTGCTTTGATTTATATTGCCACCTATTCACCGAGGTGACTCAGGGCAGCTTACAGTCAAAACAGCAACAGTACAGTAACAATAATAAAATACAACCTCACAAAAGAACCAAAGCAGAACACAGACTAACTCTCCTCTGGCTGTTGGTGTGGGCCCAGAGGAGGGGGAGAGGTCCTCAGCCGCCTGCCAGGCCATGGCATCTTCTCCCTCAGGCTGTTGGTGTGGGCCCTGAGGAGGGGTCGATGTATTCTCAAATCATAAATGAAAATCTGACGTTTTGCAAAATCCTCCCTTGTGTCCTGAAGATTTAGATCAGGGTTTCCTAACCTAAAACTCATGAGCTGAATGATCTGTGGCACCATTTCATGTGGCCCCCTACCCCTCCAAAGGCATTCGAGAAACAAAACCCTTTGAAGCTGTTGGAACAAAATGGCCACCCACATCATGCAGGCAGGGCAAAATGGCCATCTGGCCCTTGAAGCTGACTGACTGTGACCCAGCCCCTGTCTTGAAAAGGTTGGGGACCCTTGATTTAGATGATATGGATCTTTAACCAGGACAGAAATGCCAGTAACCAAAGTTCTACAGATCACACTGGCCATTATGGACGGCATGCCATCAGAAGCTCAATATATATTATTATTCTAGAGCAGTGTTTCCCAAATGCTGATTTTTGGACTTCAATTCCCAGATGCCTAAGTCATTTCCCCAAAGCACTGATCAGCCAATGTACTGACTGAGGCTTCTGGGAATTGAAGTCCACTAGTGGGCTGTGTACCCCTTGTTGTGAACCACTGTTCTAGAGATGCAATTTCTGTAAAGTGTCATGCCTGAGCAGTTTGACTTCCAGAAGATGCCCATACAGTAAAACCTCACATAAAGAGCACCTTGCTTAGAGACTAACTCGCTTAAAGAGCAGAATTTTCTCTGAATGGTTGCCTCGCTTAACAACTAAAACCAATCAAAAACTCACTTAACCACTAAATTGGGGTTTGCAATCCCCCTCACCAAAAGTCACAATTGGTCACTTACAATGGTGTTTCGCTTAAAGAGCAAACTCACTTAAAGAGCAATCCCGTAGAACACATTATGCTCTTTAAGCAAGGTAACACTGCACTTATCCTCTCATCACTAAACAAAAATAAGAACTGTCTTTAATTGGGGAGCTACATCATGCAGTTGGAAGCTCTGACAATCAGATTTCCTGAGTGCACGAGATACTTTACTCCATGCCTAGAGAACACTCTTCAGATAGACAGTAATTCTTTATGCACAAAAGGGAGAGTTGATCCAGCCTCAGTGCTTAAGGTTCAGGATTAACCCTTATATTAAACTGAGGTTATTCTTCCAGTTTTCAGGAGGAAAACACTCTTGCTTCTTCACTTTTTGTAAAACATTCAATGTACCATGTAACAACATAGGATGTTGAAGTAAGGAAAGAATGAAAGAGAGTAGAGATCATTTAAATGAATGAAAATGTTACATATAAATACAATGTACACAAAATGATCTGTCATTCAAAGTAAATAATCATGTCGGATATTTGAAGAAACATAAAAGTGGTCTCAAGACTGTTTTGTTTTTAAATTATATATCCACACCAAGAATGCTATTGTGGTGAAACAAATATTTGCTGTAATGCAAGTAGCATATTTGAAAAGGGGAGGGGGACTATAAATGAGTCTTGTTTAATCCTTGATGTAGCTATTAGAAACACATTTTGAATAATAGTAAGTGGAACTTGAAGGATGAAACAGTATCAATTTTAAGGGAATTGCATTAGTATCTCAAACTGGTGGTTACTTTAAAAATACATTCACAGCATTACTGTTTCTTCAATTTAATTTTTAAGTGAAGCGTAATTTTCTTCTTCAATACATTGCAAATCACTTTATATTTCACAGTTAGTATTTGTTAATTTCACATTAAAATCTCTGGTTGTAATTAAAAACATTGGGTATACACACGTTTTTAAGTCTTATTGATTTCAATGGTGGGAACATAAACAGAAACTTATTTAATATACTGAAATTATTATTCTTATTTTATCTATCTAGCTAATGTACATACCACCCTATTGGCAAAATGAAGCTCTCCACTCTGGGCATTGTATAACAGACAAAACAGTAACAATGAGCATACAGTGAAACCTTGTATGCAATTTTTTTTTTTTTTTTGTAATACGGATTCCCCTATATAACAAAAATCCCTATTGGAAAAAAAATCGCACAGTATAATGAAAATCTCTATGGAAAAAATCGTATAACGGAAAAAATGTCACTAAGTGGGTTTTTCCCATAGAAATTTTCATTATATGATTTCCCCCCATAGGGATGTTGTATCACATAGCAAAAATTTTCATTGTATGAGTTTTCCCCATAGGGAGCGCTATTTTCACATACAGGTAGCAAATGTTTTTGTTATACAAGGTGCCATTTCCCCCCAATTCTTTTTGTTATGCAATATTATTATTATTATTGCTATAGGGGACATTCATTATACAAGGTTCCACTGTAATTAAATAAAAGCATCACATTACTAAATATGAACTTGAGAAAACAAAAAAAAAACATGGAAACATAGAGATATAAACACACAAAAACAGTTGGTGAGAGGTATAAGGATAAATTGAGTATATTTATCCAATATAATATAATATAATATAATATAATATAATATAATATAATATAATATAATATAATATAATATAATATAATATAATATAATATAATATAATATACAGTTGTACCTCGCCATTCATCTCTGGCTGGAGGGAAAAAGAAAAAGCAAGGAGAGAAAAGCCGTCCCTTTGGCCAGCGAGGAGAACCTGGTGAGGCGCTGCCGACGCGAGACCACCCCAGCAGACACCGGGCAGCCGAAACCGAGTAGTTGCATGCATAGGATAAGTAATTCATCTACACTAACGTTGCTGACTTTAAATACTTTATAAATAACTGACTTAAACAATAGAGAATGTACAGTAGAGACATATAGAGAACTTACAGTAGAGACTTGATATACTGGACTTCATAACAAGGATACTTAGAAGCTCCTGACTTATAACTTCATATAACCAACACTAACTAACTCAATTTTTAGTCTGATACTGTTTAAACTGTGATAATGTGCATGATAATAGTTTGTTTTAAACTGTGATAACATGTATGATGAGAGGATACTGGCGTAGCAACCGGCAAACCAACGTCAGGAATTTTGCCAAGAGAACCCTATGGACTAAAACAAAAGGCAAAACAAATGGGGCAATTTAGATGAAACAGGATGCTTAGCAAATCAGTTAAGAAGAAGGGGGGACAGGAAAGGGGAAGGAGAAATACAGTGTTGTAAGGAACAATACTGTATAGGGACATGGAACGTGAGATCTATGAACCAGGGAAAACTAGAAGTGGTAAAAAAAAAGGAAATGGAAAGAATAAGCATTGACATCTTGGGAATCAGCAAGTTAAAATGGACCTAGAACACCTCATAGAACAGACACCAAGAAATGATGTACACATTATCATAGGAGACTGGAATGCCAAAGTAGGAAATCAAAAAGTAAATGGAATAACAGGCAAGTTTGGTCTTGGAACACAGAATGAAGCAGGCCAAAAACTGATAGAGTTCTACCAAGATAATGCAATGGTAATAGCAAACACTCTCTTCCAGCAACACAAATGGAGACTTTACACATGGACATCACCAGATGGCCAACATCGAAACCAGATTGATTACATACTCTGCAGCCAAAAATCGAGAACCTCCATACAGTCAGCAAAATCAAGACCAGGGGCAGACTGTGGCTCAGATCACAACCTATTAATCGCAAAATTCAGGCTCAGACTAAAGAAAATAGAAAAAACAATTAGGCCAGATAGATATGACCTAGACAACATCCCTAAGGAATACACAGTGGAGGTGTGGAACAGATTTAATGGCTTGGAGCAGATAGACAGAGTGCCAGAAGAATTATGGACAGAGATGCGGGACATCATGCAGGAGGCAGGAAAGAAAACCATACCAAAAGAAAAGAAGCGTAAGAAAGCTAAGTGGTTGTCCGATGAGGCTCTTAAAATAGCAGAGGACAGAAGGAATGCAAAAGGCAAAGAAGAAAAGATTAAATGCAATCACTTGAACACAGAGTTTCAAAGAAAAGCAAGGAGAGATAAGGAAACCTACCTGAATGAACAGTGCAAAGAAGTAGAGGGAAAAAAAATCTGGGCAGGACTAGAGATCTTTTCAAAAAAATTGGGGAACTCAAGGGAACATTTAAAGCAAAAATGACCATGATAAAGGACAAAGATGGCAAGGAGTTAGCTGAGGCAGAAGAGATTAAGAAAAGATGGAAAGAGTACACAGAGGAACTCTACAAAAAGGACCTCAACACCCCTGATAATTTCAATGATGAGGAAATTGAACTTGAGCCAGACATCCTAGAGAGTGAAGTCAGAAAGGCCCTAAATAGCACTGCAAACAACAAAGCCAGTGGAGTTGATGGTATCCAAGTTGAACTTTTCAAAGCCCTAGAAGATGATGGAATCAAATTATTGCATTCTATATGCCAGCAGATTTGGAAAACACAACAATGGCCACAGGATTGGAAAAGATCAGTATATGTTCCAATCCCCAAAAAGGGTAATGCCAAAGAATGCTCAAATTATCGAACAATTGTGCTCATCCCACACGCTAGCAAGGTGATGCTCAAGATAATACAAGATAGACTGCAACAGCATGTGGAGAGAGAATTACCAGAAGTGCAGGTGGGGTTCAGAAGAGGCAGGGGAACTAGAGACCACATCGCCAACATAAGATGGATCATGGAAAAAACAAAGGAATATCAGAAACAAGTCTACTTCTGTTTCATTGATTACACTAAGGCCTTTGACTGTGTCGACCACAACAAAATGTGGCAAGTAATTAAAGAGATGGGAATACCAGAACACCTTATATGCCTCATGAGAATATCTGTACATGAAGCAAGAAGCAACAGTTAGGACAGAATATGGGATGATGGAGTGTTTTGGAATAGGAAAAGGAGTAAGACAAGGCTGCATTTTGTCACCCTGCTTATTCAACTTATACACAGAGCACATAATGAGCAATGCAGGGATGGAGGAGTCACAATTTTGGATCAAAATTGCTGGGAGAAACATCAACAATTTGAGATATGCAGATGATACCACCTTGATGGCAGAAAGTGAGGTGGATCTAAAGAAGCTCCTGATTAGGTTGAAAGAAGAGAGTGAAAAGGCTGGTTTGAGACTCAATATAAAGAAAACCAAGATCATGGCAACAGGCCCTATCAGTCCCTGGAAAATAGATGGGGAAGAAGTAGAAGCAGTGACAGATTTTACTTTCCTAGGATCAAAGCTCACTGCAGATGGGGATTGCAGCCATGAAATAAAAAGGCGACTGATTCTTGGGAGACAAGCGATGAGAAACCTGGGGAGCATAGTGAAAAGCAGAGACATCAAATTGCAAACAAAAATTCATATAGTCAAAGCAATGGTATTCCCTGTGGCAATGTATGGTTGTGAGAGCTGGACCATTAGGAAAGCTGAGCGCAGAAGAATAGATGCCTTTGAGATGTGGTGTTGGAGGAGAGTTTTGAGAGTCCCCTGGACAGCAAGGAGAACAAATAGGTCGATCTTGGAAGAAATCAACCCTGACTGCTCCTTAGAAGGGCAAATTGTAAAGATGAAGCTAAGGTACTTTGGACATCAAATGAGAAGAGAGGACTCGCTTGAGAAAGCCTTGATGCTTGGAAGGGTTGAGGGTAAAAGAAGAAGGGGCCGGCCAAAAATGAGATTGATAGATGGTATTGTGGACACAATGGGCACAGAGCTGAGTGAGTTGAGGGGAATGGTGGAGACAGGAGTGCCTGGTGGACAGTGGTCCATGGGGTCGCAAAGAGTTGGAATCGACTGTGCGACTGAACAACAAAAAAACCTCGTTTAAAGAGCATAATGAGTTCCACAGGATTGCTCTTTAAACAAGTTTGCTCTTTAAGCGAAACACCATTGTACATGTGTATAATCATTCCGTCTTATCCTTGCAAGTGAGCAAGTTCAGCTGCAATGGTCATGGATGGAGAGACCACCTTTGTAGCACTGCAAAACAGGAATAGATCACAAACCCAGTGGCAAAAGGTCAGTGTTATCAGGTGTAAAGTGACCATTTATGTAATATGACCTAGTTGAGTATAATGAACAGTGCAACACCCTTGCTGAAAAGCTTTCTTCAAGGAGAAATGTTGTCCTTCTCTTTATTCAATTTAATAGACAATAAACTCCATTCAGAAAAGAATTTTAAAGGAGGAGAAATTCAAGAGAAACTCTCATGGATGAAGTTCATGATTCTTACATCCTTTAAAAAAAACATTAGGTGGCTTAGGAGTCTCAGCACATTCTTGTCTTCCATGCAAAACCATCTCTGTGACAGGCAGCACCTATCTGGCTTGCCACATTTCAATTAATGCCTAGATGAAGAGGTTAAACAGTGCATCATACTTCAGCGTTTCCTAAACCAGGAAGTGTACTCAACAAGGGAAGCTGCATGGTGATGAAGAAATGTGTACCAGGAAGAGGGGGTGGTAGGGAAAACAGAAACAAATCCACTTCCCCCAGGAGGGGGGCAAGCTATCTAGTAGTACTAAGACAAGCTGAAAAATATATCCATAAGAAATTATAAAGGGCCCAGAAAAATGGTGTGAAAATGGAAGCCGTTTTTTCTCAAGGGAAAATAAACATCTTGGGAAATGCGAGGACAAGGACTACAGCATAGCACTTCTTTACCCTTTTTCTATAGCCGGTGCAACACTTTCCTATACTGTGAGTAGAGAGAAGAAGCTGTATTGCAAGCATCTTTTTTGATGGAGAGAAAATTTACTTGCATTGAGTTTTCCCAAATATAATATCTGGAAAGTTTGGTAAGATACTGAACCCTGAAGAATAGTGAAGAGTGAGAATTTTCTTTTTTCTTGCTCCAAGGCCACTTTGCAAAATTATGCTCCTACCTTCTTCAATATAGAGGTAGGATGGGGTTATAGGTAATATGTCTCCTCATTGCTACCTTCAGAATTCCCTAGGCAGTGATGGCAAATCTTGATACTCCAGGTGTTCTAGAACGTCAATTCCCAGAAACTCTACTCAGCAGGAGTGCTGACTTGGGGTTCTGGTAACTGAAGTCCAAGAACACATGGAACCCCAAGGTTCACCATCACTCCCCTAGAGTGACAGTAGCAAGAGGACTCTGTGGAGGAAGTAAAATGGTCCCCAGGCAATGCAAAAGCAAAAAATGCTTAGGGAGAAAGAAACAATCTTTGTTTCTTGGTGATGGGGAGTAATACTTCTGAAAAACTTTTGGAGATTTTTTCTTCTTCTTCTGTCACTGAAGAAATGTTATGAAAAGGCTGCTCTGGTAACAAATGGGTGGAGAATTTTGAAGATCACAAGTAGGTGGAGAATTTGTGTACAGCTGCACTCTTGGGCAGAGAAAGCCTTGTCATTGTTATCTACATTCCTCCCAGCATGGAGACCAGAGGTAATCAACCCTTTTTGGTATTACAACTCCCAGCATTCTTTAGTCAATGCTTTTTTAGAGGACAAGTCCCAGAATTCAAAAAAGACACCATTTCTGTTCTCCTATGCAGGCTGCTTTCCTATATTGTCCAGAGGGTTGTATTTCAGGGACAATCCAGTTATTTAAAAAACACAATGACTCAATTTCAGAGTTTCAAATGGTTACTGTTTGGACTCCTAGTCCCAGAATCACCTGATTATAGTGGTCTGCAGCCAGTGTCTCAACTCACATGAAGAAGATTTGGCATCAGTGGTGGGATTCAAATTTTTTTACTACCTAGTATGTGGGCATGGTATGGTGGGCGTGGCCAGGGGAAAAGCCCTATGTTATTTCAAAACCTGGATGGGTGGGGCCAGCCAGGATTTCTACTACCAGTTCTGGCAAACTGGGGCAAACCTGCTGAATCCCACCACTGTTTGGCACAAATAGCTGTCATGAATTTTAAGGACAATTTTTCTCCACTATCCATACAATATTGGTGTCTAAGCTTGAAGAAGTGGTTTTTTAAAAGTATCATCTTCTCCTGCCTTTGTTCTGTGGAAATGTTCACTAAAGCCAGCAAAGAGAAGCGACTGTCGACAAGAAAAGTGGCGTCTCCAACACTGCACTTTCCAGCAAAGGAGCAAATGTGAAGAAAAAAATTAAAAGAAACTGCAGTTCTCAGAAATAGTGAGTCATTTGATCAAGTATATTAAAGGTCACTTCTAAGTAACTACAATGGAGAAATACCTGGCGTTTGTCCATATGGTGACTTAATTCATTCATAAAGTTTGGCAACTACAATAAACAATTCAATAGTCAGCTAAGCTTCTGGGAGAAAGAACCATTTGGGCCAATGATTCAAAAAGCTGAAATAGCTTCAGAACATAGAAAGGTGGACTGTTGTCTAGAAGCTGTGTGAGGCTTAATGTAGCTTGGAAAGTTACTTTCTAAGAAAACACCATTTAACTTAGATGCATTTCCTCATTGCTGTCAAGTTAAATAGCAAGTCACATTGTAAAACTAAATAGTAAAATCTATATATCAACTCTATATCATTCGTTACTTGTTACCTTTTCATGACTCTAAAGCAGGTTTTGAGGCAGGACAGAAAGCTGAATTGGAGAGAGAAGGAAGGGGCAGAAAATACTTTGCTTTCTCTAATATGTGAGCTGATTTGTGCTAGAAGGTGCTCAGTAGCATGAGAATGGGGTTAGTTGGGGGTCATAATTAGATTTGAGACCTAATTTGTAGATTCACGTTCAGTCCTGATTTGGTTTGGAGCAATTTGGACCTTATCCAATGCAATCTAGATCCAAGTCCTAATTGAAGTTTGGAAACTAAAGTCTTTATGTCTCGAATTGATTTCCATTGAGACTTAAAATAATTGTGTATGTGTATGTGTGTGTGTGTGTGTGTGTGTGTGTGTGTGTGTGTGTGTGTGTGCACGCATGCACATGTGTGTGTGTGTGTACATGTGCCTGTTGGATAGTTTAGTTAGGTATTTGTGGATCCAGAGATTGGTAGTTCATTCCCCACTATGCACAAAGCCAGCCTATGTGGCCTTAGTCAAATTGCACAGTCTAAGGATGCCCTGGGGAGAAGGAAATAGTAAATCACTTCTGAGTACAGTAATACATCGGATAACGTTACGACTTGGTTCCACAAGTCTTAACGTTATGGGATTTTCAGCCTTATCCAATGCCTTGGCAACCATTCCTCTCCATTTTCTCATCTCTTCCATCGGTGCTCGGCTGCCTCTGCCTGCCATGAGGCATAGCTCTGTGCTGTGCAATCAGCTGGTCAAGCCTGGCTCAGTCAGAGCAAAGAGCCGCTAGGCTGACTCCACATGGGCGAGGGCTGGCTTGATTGTGCACGCTACCCTTGTGCCGGGCCAGCCATGAGTTCCAGTGCAAAAGGCTGCCTGGGGAACCTGGTGGGAGCAGCAGCTGTGGTGGCTTGAAGGTAAGCAGGGCCAGGGCTGGGCTGGGTTCTCTTGGCAGTACGGCACCCCAATGCTGGGGGGGAGGGGAGGAAGGAGGGAAGTGGCAGGGAGAGGAGCTTTGGCCTCCTTTACTTCTTTATTACGATGCATCGGATAACGCTAGAAAGAACATTCTCTGGTGCAAATCTTACCCCCAAATTTGTCATCGTTATGTGGTTGTAGTGTTATCCGGTGCAATCGTTATCCGGGGTATTACTGTACTGTACTTTCTTCCTCAAAAACCTTGAAAAGGATCACCTTAACTCAGAATTGACTTGATGACACACAATTATTTTAGGTATGTACATATATACATATGTATGTATGCATGCATGTATGTACTTGGATATGCATGAATTGTCAGTATGTGGTAGACCACTCAAAAATGAAATTTTCCCAACAAATTCTGGACAAATTGATCCAGGGTTTCTTATGCTAGACATATTTAAAGTTTTCCTTAAAACAGCATAATGTATATATTAGATTAGATTCAGACATGATTTAGACCAAACCAGTGTTCATCAAATGGAGTCTAAATTGGTTTGAATCAGTTTGATTCAATTATAGATTTGGCTAAACTAGTCGTGTTGGTCTGATTTAGACAAGCATTATAGAAGGCATTTTTCTGCTGGGAAGTATCCTTTTTTAAAAAAAAATGCTGTCTATCTCTGAACTAATTTAAAGGGGTTTTTGTTTTGTTTGAAAACCACATGAAGAATGAGCACCTTGAAACCACCTATCACATAGGACACAGTATGGACAGCAGGAACATAGGTCATTTGGTCAATCTCTGCCCCCACTGTGGGGAATAATCATTTCTATGCTGGTTGCGGCTATCCGTCTGTTTCTCTTTTTATAAACTGACATATGGAGATGTTAATGCAAACCTAATCAGCAGAGATATTCATGCAAACTTGAAGATTTTTGGAGATATGGAGAATTTATCCAAACCTGTATCTTACTTTGGTCATTTTTAAAAAGAGATGCATTTTCTTTTTCTAGATTTAAAGGAGTTGTTCCCAAAAATAGTGCCTCAGAAATTATTGGAGACTAGGTTCTGGACCAGTGATGGGATGTAACAGGTTCCCACCAGCTTGCCAGAACCGGTAGTAACTTTTCCCAGTGTCCCGGAGAACCGGTAGCAGCTTTTGGGGGGAACCACCTTCAGGGCTTACCTTTTTACTGGTTCCCCCACTGCGCATGCGTGCCAAGCACTTGGTGTGCATGCATGCCTACAGTGGTTGGTGCGTATGCATGGCCTCCTTGGGTTGAGGTGTGTGTGTGTGTGCTTATTTTTATTATATTTTTTCTTTGGCCCTGCCCACAATGTCATGACGTTGGCTCCGCCCATGATGTCATGATGTCAGCTCCGCCCACACTGTGATGACATCATGGTGGGGTTGTAAAATTTTTGACATCCCACCACTGTTCTGGACCCTGTAGCCAACAAAAACATCTGGTGGCCTTATTTTGGGAGCCACTGTGTCAGAGAATGCATCACCCTACCTATGCTGCTCTTTTGAGAAAACCTTTTTTGGGGCCTTGGATTGTTCTAAATATGGAAGCTGCCATTTTGGCACATCAGGTAGAAAGGAAGTAGTTCAGATTCAAGCCATTGGAAGCAGTATTCTCCATTGAAAGACACTTTCTGTTAATGTTGGGTAAAACCAAGTAATTAATGGACTAGTGTCATTGTACTATCAGTATGTGTTGTGTTTACTAATAGCTTGCCAGGCAGCTGAGGGAGTTAGAAAACTCTTTCCATTTGAAAGAAAAAAAATATCTCATTCAGGCTCTCCACTCTTTCAAATCTGTGATCAGCACTCTCTGAATCTACTGGGTTGCTAGAAGGCATGCAGCTGCACTTGTATATGGCATTACTGTGGGCATGTATCTTTGGATCAGCACCACTGGCTTTCATAATTAAAAAGTGTTTATTTATGACATAAACAGAATCTCCATAAACAACATCTTGCTATGTTTTGCCCCCCTTGGAGATTTATTTAATACCATCCAGCATTCAGACATTTCTATTATGCCGGTCTAGTAAGGTTGAATAGAAGACAGTGAAGAAAGGTATGGTGCTGAAATGATTTGCCTTGCTTTTTCTAATTGAAAATATCAATGCAGTTAACACTTTTCACTTCTCCTTGTCCACTCTAATCTTATTTATTGTGCCTCTGACACCTTCCATTACCCTTTGCCTGATTCATTATTTTAGCTAAAATGATTCTAGCATTACTGTGTTTTCTCCCTTAATGTTGAAAATGTTAATGTTCCTGTGACACCAAGTAGCAACTTTGTGTGCTTTTATGTGAACACATTAAAGGCTGGATTATCATTAATTATGCACTACAAATTTTCATGGCAACTACCTGAAAGTGACAAAACATTTGCTTTTGTCATAGTTCTGCTAAGTGAACCCAACTTAAGCCACTTGATGTGTAATAGTGCACTGTCTTTTAATTCCTAAGACAAGGTCAGACACATGACAGTGATTTTGTTTTATTATACACAATATTTTCCACTATTAGTCTAAGTTGTTCACGAAATTATTTGAACTAAACTGTTGTGATCATCAAAGCAGTTCAAATGTACTGTATATTAAGGAGAAATCTTCCCTTAATGTTGACTTAATCCACTAATGCTTCAGTTTAACATTCTCCCTCCCTTCACAATGCTACAAAACACCATCATATTTCATAACAATGGCATCAATATAGTTCAGTCGTATACAGCGTTTTTCTTTTAAGGCACTTCGAAAAGCATATGGAACAAGCTTGCATTTTATATAATGGGGTGACGTGGTTATTTCTAGCCATAGCAAGTCCATGATAGGCAGAAATACAACAGATGATGCACTAAGTTCATTCTCATAATAGAACATATGGAATAGTGTTTTCACAGACATGCAGTTAATTTACTCTGTAGGGCCCTCTCAACTAGATTCACTGAGCAATCGGGGTTTCTGAAGCACACCAGCAAAAAATCTTAGTGAAAGGTTCATACTAAATCTGACTGAATGTATTGTAGAATTCATTGTTCCAATTTTTCCTCATTCTTTACCAGGTTGTGGTGGCTCAGTAGTTAAGAAACTCGCCTTGTTAGCTGGAAGGCTGGCAAGTCAGCAGTTCAAGACCCGGGTACTACATGACAGATTGAGCGCCCATCTCTGGCCCAGCTCCTGCCAACCTAGCAGTTCAAAACCAGGAAATTACAAGTAGATAAATAGGGGCCACTTCGGTGGGAAGGTAAGGAGCATTCTGTGCACTCCGGTGTATAGTCATATATGCAACACATCCACGGAAATGTGTACAGATGTAGACAGTGCTGGGCTCTTTGGCTATAAAGAGAGATGAGCACCAAAACCTAGAGTTGGATACCACTGGCTTTTGAGCAAGGATGACCTTTATCTTTACCTCGGGTTATGAAAGCCACATGCCCTGACGGATCCCTGTCCAACAGGGGATGTTCTAGTGGGTTTTTGCCCAAAATAATCCATTATCTCAACAATTCAGAAGCACCTTCAGTTTTTGAAGGAAGTGATTGTTTACTCATTAGGGATGAGTAACTGTGCATTGGATAAAAAAGACTTAAGGATAATTTTGGACTGTAAATAGGTTTCCTTGCCATGCTAAAATACAATAACTTATTGCTGCTGAGCAGCTCCAAATATTCCCCCATGGCTTTCTTCCTCTGACCCAGTCCAGCTTTCAACTTGATTATGAAATAGAAAAAAGTTTATAAATGGAAGTGTGATAAAGTGATACCTTTATTAGATCATTAAAAGAAGCACATGCCTTTGGGTCAAGAGAGGTCCTCTTCAGAAGAGGGTGTACCACAGCCTCCTTCAAGGCAGAATATCCCCCGCTATAATGATGCCTTTACCACCTCCTATACCCACTCAGTCAATCTATCCAGTGGTAGGATTCAAAAAAATTTTACTACTTACTCTGTGGGTGTGGTATGGTGGGCATAGCCAGGGAGAAAGCCTTGTGTTATTTCAAAACTTGGATGGGCGGGGCCAGCCAGAATTTCTGCTACCAGTTCTGGTGAACTGGAGTGAACCTGATGAATCCCACCACTGAAATTATCACTGCTAACTCTTATCAACCATGATGGGCAAAGGTCAAGCATATGTATGGTGGGAGGGAATAATTCAAGAGTCTTGTCTACCTCATCAGGCCATATCAACTAGAAATTGAAGACTGGGTAAATGCAAGGTGAAAAGGTGCGGGGGGAAAATAAGAACTGGAGATGAACACACACACACCATAAATTTGACTAAATGGTGCACTGGGCATCTCCTAGTTCCAAGTGAATGTGGGTGACTTTCTCATTGAATAGCCTAGCAAATGTCTTACAGGTAGAGGATGAGGAGTCTCTTCTAGCTTTTGTGAGCCAGGTCCCAGCAAGCACTTGGAACAATTCTGCTAGGTAGGAGGTAGAGGATGAAATAACATCAGCAAAGGATTGATATTTCCAAGGTGCAATAGCAGAATTCACCACTTGAGGGTACCAGATAGAATTTCCTTGTATTTCTCCAGACTATTAAGAGTTTATAGTTTAACTTCTTAATAAGACAACAAATTACTTTCATAATTGGAACATTGATCATTGTAATGATAACAATAATTATAATGACAAACCTGGCTGCTGTGGAGAAATGCATAATGAACCATGTTCTTCTTCAAATGTAGTCTTTCAAAGACCTAGCACAGAAAGTCACTTCTTATCTAGAGCTATCTCTGCAAAGGAAAAATGAAGATGAAGAAATTTACTCAACATGGATTTTATTGGAGGAGGAGAAGGCAACGACAACAATGGTGATGATGCTGACGATGCTGACAACAAACCAGTGGTGGGCAGCAACAGGTTTGTAAAACAACACCCCCCTGGCCAGAGGGGTAGCAAAATTGAGGGGCCTTCAAGCAGGGGGTGGTGGCAAAATTGTGTGGCCAGCCCAACTCCCTGCTGTGCCCCACCCACTTCCCTGCTCCACCCCACTCACCTTCCTCCCCCGTTCTGCCCACCTCCTCCTCCACATCCTCCTCCTCCAAGTCTGGGCAGCCTTCTGCAGCAGAGTCAATTGGTATTCAAATTTGACATCAGGTTTTGTCCCTACAAGTGGTTCAAGGTCTCCCTTGCTCAAAAGCCAGTCATATCCAACTCTAGGGTGCAGTGCTCATCTCCATTTACAGCCAAAGAGCCAGTGCTGCCTGTGTTTGCAGATGTATACATGGCCATGTGGCAGACATGACTAGATCGCCCATGACGTAGGCTCCTCCCATGATGAAGGCTCCACCCATGACATAGGCTCCACCCACAACATAGGCTCCACCCACCGTGTGGTAGCAAAAATTTTTGCTGCCCACCACTGCGACAAATCGTACCTGATACTCTGTGTCCTGAGTCTACACAGCATTCTACCAGAAAAGTTCATAGCAGGTAATGATCTACTGGAATGAGTATATACATTTTCAGTAGATGAAACAACAAAGCAAGAGTACACTTAGAAAATAAGAGATTGGAAAATGAATGACATTAGTGAGTGCTATGTACCAATTATACATTAAGGTTGAAGGATAATGCAAAAATAAAGACCAAGGTGAGAAAAATAACAGCAAGGGGTTTAAATCTAGCAAAATGATCATATTAGAAAACAGGTTATATATGTTTTCTAATGTGATAATCAAGACAATTAACTACTCTCTTTCACCTGGCCTTTTATTGTTGAATCCCATTTCTAACGCCTAAGAGGTTTATGTAAATGATTCCTGTCAAGAAACACTGTCTGGCCTTTAATAAACCTAATGCTTCATATAGTAGGGGCTGCCCAATTTCCACCACCACATTTAACAAATGCAGCATCTTCTGCATGCTTCTTCTGTTCCTTTTTACCACCACCCCTACGTTTCTGTTAGCTTCCCATTATTTTGTCATTTGATCCACTGGAGGCATGTGGTAAGGAATAATGTGTGTGAAACATACACTTGTGAACTTAAAAAATGGCTGGCCATTGTGTGGCAGTCTTTGGCACTGAACACTGGCTCTCTCCAGTGGCCACAATTCAAAGAACAACAAAACCATTCTCTACCTGAATTTTGCACTTATAGGACTTGAATGCATTGCATTCTCCACTTTCTCTCCCTCACCACTAGTAATTTTAGTTTGATCTTAAAGGGGCTGCACTATTAAATGTAAGCATGCTCATAAGCAAGGCACAGTGGAGGCAATGGGTAGGATTTTCAACAGAAGGTCACAACCCAGGCTTTATATTTTAAATAACCATTACAATGAAGAAGGAGGTATAGCCACAAAAGGAATAGTTATAATGTATGCCTGAGTTACTTCAGCAGAATATAGTTTATTTATAAACTGCTTATGGCAAACTCTGTATGCCCCTGTTCAATGCGTATGCTGAACTGTCTTCTGGTAAATTATTTAAATTACACCTAGCAGTAATTCCTGAGGACTTTCATACTTCATTTTCTCTATTAATATAACAGGGAAAAGCTGCTTTGCAAGGATTGCTCTAAATTCCCAGAGTGTGAGTTCCAAGCTCTGTATGTGTTGCATTATGCCTGTCAAAAAACTTGTCTTCTCCTGAAATTTATTACTGAAGTCTCTCCACTAGAACTACTCATTGAAGCCTTACAGAAAGCTCATACATGATTTAAGAAGCTAACAGCACTGAAAGAAATAGGTCAGGTAAAAAAAAAAACCTCGAATTTAAGCTACCTTCACTTATTACTTATGCAAGATTATGCATAATTTAGCACACTGCTGAATATGCAAGGGCAGAATAATTGTTTACCAAAATATTTACTCTGAGTTTGTACCTGTGTTTTAGTGAGATAAGGTGATTTCTCAGTCCTTGCTAATCACATTAGGAAAAAGGATTAAATGTGTTTTTGATTGTGCTGATAACTGCATGACATTATATATAAGCAAAGATCATGTTCAACATCCTCAGTGATGACAGGTGGTTCTTTATTCACATTGTGTGGCTGGGTTCAGGGGAGCGAAAACATCTTTAGATGGGATTTCTTTGCAGCCTTGTATCATGATCCAATCATTATAAATTGCAGCTTTTCAAAACACACAACAGAAAAAGCCAGTAGCCAGGCTGAAGCACTAGATCTCCCTAAGCACATTGCATTTATGAGATAAACTATTTTGCAGAAATACATTGCAACCCATTTTTAATGTAAAAACAAGGATGTTGAGTACAGTGTGCCAAAAGAGAAACAGATTTTCAGAGCCAAAATGTTATCCATCATGCGCCCCACTGTTTCTACACACTGAAGATGCAGGTAGACCTATAGCTACCGAGGCACTGCCTCCAGCACTTCATGCATTACTCAGTGTCTTGTTAATTATGAAGAGGATCATAGCCACTTTAATAAAATAATTGTACTTACCGTTTAGTGAGCTAGTTATCTGGTTGCAGAACCAAAAATTGGGAATTTGATTCCTCAATGTGCATTGTGGGAGAAGAGCCAGAATGGCCTGATAAGTATGGAATGAGAAACCACTTCTGAATACTGTCTATACACAGAAAACCCTGGAAAGGGTTGCCTTAAATTAGAATTGCCTTGATGGCACACTAGTGTTGTTGTTGTTAAAACGTACAAAGCACAGTAAAAATATTATAAAAATATTGACTAGTATTATATAACAGAAGCATGTTTTAACCAAAAACCTAAATATCTGTTAAGCAGCTGTGTCATATATACCATATATACTCAAGTATAAGTCAGGTTTTTAGTTTCCAAAATGAGGTCCAAAAATGGGACTTGACTTATACTGAGGTCATCATAAACACTCAAAAACATGTCCATACAAATGTTTAAATTAATTAATTTTACCATATTTTCATGCATTTTAATTATTGAAACTCACTAGCAACTGCTGCATTTTCCACCCCCAGCTTATACTTGGGTCAATCTATTTTCCCAGTTTCAGAGGTCCAAGTTAGGTAACTCGACTTATATTCGGGATGACTTATAATCGAGTACAGTAATACCTCAGATAACGCTAAGACTTGGTTCCACAAGTCTTGGTGTTATCCGATTTTTAGTGTTATCCGATGCATGTTAAAATCCTATGGGATGTATCAGATAACATTAAATCTCCATAGAGATACATTGTAACCACACAGGCTTTAGTGGTTGTTATCTGATACATCCCATAGGACCTTAACATTATTCAATCCAATTCTCCTCCCCAGATTGCTTAACGTTATGCGATTTTAGCATTATCTGAGGTAAACGTTATCCGAGGTATTACTGTATATACGGTATGCTGTTCCCAATATCTTTGATTACTGCAAATTTGATGGTGTTATTGCACAGATTTGCCTTTGGTTATGATACTTTATGAAATTCCTCTGCATTGTTCCCATGGGACCACTGACATGCATTTAACCATAATTGAGGTTAGTTGGTTGGCTAGTTGGCTGGCTGACTGGCTGACTTGTTGGTTGATTGGTTGTAGAAAACTCGAAATAAAGTGGGATCCAGAATGGAAATTTCTACACTGACTTTAGTGGAATGTGGACTGCATACAGCAGCAGAGTGAAATTCTGTTAGACATGGTGCTTGGGTTGTTCCCACTGATAAAATGCCAAAGGAAAGAAACAAGCCATTTTCAACCTTGATTTCTGAGCAGAGATTTTCTGCATGTGAAAGATATTTCACGCCTTAAAGTTGAAAGATTGGGTTAAAATTTGTAGAGATCGTGATAAAAAATGGAGCTTTTCTCACAATTGGAATTAAACTGGTTTAAGATTCTCCAGATAAATAATTGGAATAAAAATATTTATATGAAAGGAGTTTAGAAAGCGAGGTAACAGTATTTGAAGATCTCTTGATTAAATTAAGAAAAGGAGAAATAGGAATTAAAGGGATAGTAAGTAAGATTTACAAGATTTTGAATAAAGGAGGAAAAGTACAAGAGATCTTGAAAAACATTTGGCAACAAGATTTGAATGTGACAATTTCAGAAGAAATGTGGCAGAAAAAATGGAAAAGAAGAATTATGAGAACTATGTCTGTAAGGGTGAAAGAACATAATTATAAGCTACTGTGGCGATGGTATCTCACCCCAATCAGGTTGCATCAAATAGATAATAGGATAAGTAATAAATGTTGGAGATGTAAACAATCAACGGGAACATATACGCACATGTGGTGAAGTTGTAATGTGTTAAAAGAATTTTGGGGAAAGGTAGAAAGGGAAATTAAAAATATATTTGATATGCAATCAGAATTGGGGCCAGATACAGTATTGTTAACGGATGTGGATAAATTCAAAATAAGTAATGATGATAAAGAATTAATGGCTGTGATGTTATCAGCGGCTAGACAATGTATTGCAAAGAATTGGAAAAATGACGTATTGTTAAACATAGAAGATTGGTATAAGGAAATGTGGGTATTAGCACTCAATGATAAGCTTACGTGGGAACTGAATATTAGAAAAGGCATAGTTCATGTAAATAGATTCTGGAGAATTTGGAGACAATTTGTGGAATATGTAATTGTTAAAAAGAAAGGTATTAACCCTGTACCAGATCAAATCAATTTTTGGAAAATATAATTTATTATAACCTCTCGGACATTGTATATAGCACAGAGGTGTTTTTTTTTTAAATTTAAAGATTGATGCTTAGCAGTGTTAGATGTAAAGAAGCATATATGTGGATCATGTAACAACTGTATTAGAAATGTAATTTGAAAAGCTTCTGTATCAAAGGTGTATCTTTTATTTTTGTTCCTTTATATATCATGTATGTTACGTTTGACTTTTGTTTAGTTTTTTTTTGGTTGTATTTTCTTTGAAAATTTATAAATAAAAAGATTAAAAAAGATATTTGGAGAATCTTAATTCTAAATTGCATCAATTGAATCTTAATGTTCTATATTTTTTGGAATAATCTGAATAATCTGTTGTTGCTAATGGCTGTGTGAAGCTGTATTGTTGTGCTTGCTTGTCTGTCATCTTGCTTGACCACACCCTTCTCCCTTTGACCCCTTGAATTTGGTGTATAAAAACCATGCCTGTAAGTTTCATTCTTTTTCTGAAGAAATGGACTTGATCCATGAAAGCTAACACTAAAAATATAGCAGTTAGTCTTTAAAGTACTACAGTGTTTTTTATTTTATTTTTACTTTGTTTTGTTTATTTTATTTTGTTTTCTGATATTAATGTTCAATATGTCTGCCCATGTATGAGGCCACATAATTTATCAGAAAGTACTCCTGCTTATTATTGTGGAAATGTAACAATATAATTGCCTGGTGCCTTCTGGGAAAGAAGGGCAAAATGACAAAAGGAAAGTTGAAGCCACCCTAGAGAGAAAAATGTGTAACTCGGACGTAAAACACAGTGTGAATATTGCTAATCAAGACAAAAAGTAATAGCTCATTAAAGATTTCATGATACTGTTCTCCATAAGCAGATACCATTAGACAATGTAGACTCTCATGTGAAAATAATTATTTTATAGATAATATACACCACAAATTTAATAGCTTTCTTGCACTTTTAAAGTTGAAGAAACATTCTATTAATCTACTTCACACATGGAATGTCACGTAATTGGTTTTCTATCAACATGCTTTATTAGTACAACTATCTTTACATTTCAAGAGGATTATTATACTCAGATTCAATAAATTAAACAAACGTATTTACTATTATATTGAAATAGACACTGTACAGACAGGGTGGTTCATGGGCTTGGCAACAGTGATAAAACAGAATCTGGAAAGACAGAGCTAATTAAATTAAAGGCAGGAAATAGGAACCTCTATCCCATTAACTGGATGCAGACCATGAGAGTTCTCTAGGTGGGCTGCAGTTTCTTCTAAGGTTATTTCTGATCAGTGATTGGAGTAAAGGAAGATGATACTTAAATGCTGGGAAGCTGTTCCATTGAACAGTGTTGTACTTTGTCATCCAAGAGGCTGCTGCACATGAATTGTGCTCTTCTTTGCAGTCTAGAAAATGTTTTGCTGGATTTTACATGTAGAATAGGTGTCTACTGAACTCGAGTGTGCTTTGTGTACTTGATGGAGCACCCTCTTCCATTCCAAACCAGAAGCTGCCCCACTTGGCAGAAAAGTATCTAAATCTGAAAGAAGCACATCTGACCTTGCACATTCTGATTCCAGAGTGCTCTACTGGTAGCACCATCCACTGCTATAATACAGTCCCTTAGATCCTCCCCAAATTAGAATTTAGATCCCAGACTCAAAATATTCCCCATTCCTACTATAAGATAAACTGGTCTGGAGTTTTCATTGTTCAGTTTAAGGTGGCTTTCTCTAACCTGAGGTCCACAGCTACCATTATCTTTAAACATTTCTAAGTAATTTCAAAGTACAGACAGAAACTATATGTTCTTCCAATATTCTTTGCTATTCCTTTAGAATGGACCTACAACAGATGGCCAGAATACTTATCATGGGGTGGCCAACCTTGCTGCCCCAGGTGTTCTTGGACTTCAATTTCCAGAAGCTCAAGTAAGCATACCTGCTGATCAGGGCTTTTGGGAATTCAAGTCTAAGAACATCTTGGGCATCAAGGTTGGTCACCCCTGACTTATCAGATAAGTTAGGAAATATTGTTGCTTATTAGCAAAAGCACCTGGCTCCCTATGGCTTTGAATAGTCCTTTCTCTGATACAGTGAAACCTTCAAGTTAAGTTGAATAGTTGTCAGTCCTGGAGACTGTGCCTGCCTTAGTCAAGTGCAGCAATAGCTAATGGCCCTGCAAGCATGCTGTCTCCCATGGTGACACCTTCAGGCTCCAATGGAAAATTGGTCTGTCCATCCTGTGACCTTGGGAGGGGTTGCCCCACAAGACGGGGAAAGGATAGACTCTGTCTCTTGAAATAATTCCAGCATCTCAGCTATAAACACTCTCCAATGCATTGACTGGGAAGGTTTGTTCTGTTATTACCAAAGACTGCAAACATGTCATGGAATAATTATATCTCAAAAACCAAATCACCTGAAGGCACACACACCTAGGGTCCCAAAATTCACTTTTGCATGGCCTTGCAAGTAGGACTCAGAAGGATTGACAGACATACTCTTGCATTATTATAGATCGGGGTCCCCAAACTTTTTGGGCTGTGGGCCATTCACGTAGTTCAGGGAGCTGGTCACTATGGCCCGGAGGGCAGATCTGGCTCCCGGGCAGTAGTTTGGGTACCCCTGTTATAGATCATGTAGATAGCATTGCTGTTTCTGGCTACTAGTATTAGTACACAATTATTCTACCTAACATTAGGATTACATGGCTAAAAGGTACCAGCAGGGGTTGGTTGTTCTATCTTGATTAAGTAGGTGAAATCTTTATTCTGTGTTAGCACTTCTTGTTCTTTTTAAAATTCAGGGTGGTCAGGTGTGTGTGTTCAGCATCACCAGTGGGGCAAATTGCAGTTTGAAGTGAATGCACCACACATGGTTTTTTCATTAATTAATAGAACTGAAAAATACAATAGTCAGAGGAAATAGAAGCACTTAGGGAGTTACAGCACAGTCCTAGTCAATGCTGAAATACTTATATCTGTTTACATATGCAGTCCCCTGCTACATTACTTGGCATTCTTGTGCTACATGCAACTTGGGGAAGGGTTATTAGACCTACTCCATTAAATGTCACTGTCCCCAACTTTCTGAAAAGATACAATGAGATAAAAGAACAAGAGAGAGAAGGGGGTTGTCAGGAAATGAACCTATTTCCTAAGGCTTGAAATTGCCAATTTTCAAATAGGCCTCAGAAAAATCCATTTTTCTCTCTCTGAGCCTCAAGGCTGTGTAACTGCATGTTTTTCAACCATGTTTTTCAGTATTTCTTATCTTTTGTAAGCTAGCTGAGAGCCTAGCCGTGTTGTGTCTTTGCATAAAGGTAAACAACCATTGTTGTGAGAAAGTTTTCTCATTTTGCTTGCTGTTACCTGATTGGGTAAGCAGTCCCACCTGACTGAAAATTCTCCATTTTGGAGAGAAGAAAGAGTTCGTCTCTGTTTCTTCATGGATTAAGACCTGTTTTTGATTAGAGAGCTTTTGTTTCTGCATCTCAATGGGCTAGAAATCTTTAGCCTAGGAGCTAAGCACTTTTGCTCCTTAAAAATGGTTACCTAGATTTGCCTGTGGACTTTATTGGACTGACCTGTGCTACTGACTTTTATGCTTTATGAACCTGATCAATAAATCTTCATCATTTTTCTGAACAACGTGTCTTCATTGGACTAAAAAGGGTAAGAACTGCCTTTCACACACACAAATCTTTGAACACGCTACCAAATAAAAACCCCTTAAGAGCTGATAAGCAGCTGAGAATTCTATCTCTGTTCTAATTAGCCGTCCAGCTCGCCCTGTGTAGGTTTGTTTTGGTTTCCAGGGGTTTACCAGAAGAGTGGGGGCCGGCTGGATTGTGACATGGAGGCAGCGGCGGGATGTTGCGCCTCTTGAAGACGTTTTTTTGTGTGTGTGTGCATGCTCTCAATCTCGGCCCAGCAAGAAGCAAGCCTTGTTTGTTTTTGGCTGAAAGCCTGCAGCAGAAGCTGAGAAACTGCATCCTTGGAATGTATTTTCCTGAGATAAGGGTGCTGAAAGGAAAGCAGGATCGCAGCTGTTTGCTTCTTCGTTTTGAGTTTTGAGTCGGATTCTCAAACTCCCAGACCCGAGGGCCGTGGGCCGAGGGCCGTTTCCAGTGCTGGCAAGTCCAGAGGGACTGAGACGTCTTCCAAGCCTACAAGATGGAAGGTAAGCCAGTGGCTGATGAATGTACCCCCTCACCACAGTTAGCACCCCAAGACAGACTCCATTCCAGATGGGATCTTGGAGAAGGTGCCCAGATGATGTTTAGCCAGAAGGAAGGGCCCAGGGTGGGTGAAGCTTGTCCAGATGACTTCTGAGACTTCCCCAGACGCCCAGCAAGCCCCAAGCCCTAAATAAGACTCTTTTGTGTTGAATTGGAGTCAAAACTCCACAGAGTGCCTATTTTCACTCAGAAGCAGTTCCTTGAAGTTAATTTTCCCCAAAGCCAGGAAGAAGGAGTGGAACCCTTCAGATAAGATTTATTTTCCTGCATTGAAGTTCCTAGTTGCTGATTACATGTGCTGTTTTGGTCTTTGAAGACCTGGAGAAGTTGCTGATTGCCTCATTGTGTTTGAGATACCAGCTTAAAGGTGGAAGAGCTCCAACGGACTCCTCCACGTGTCCAAGGAAGAAATGTTTTGCTAGAGTGTGTGTGCCAGAGCCACCACTCTGAAAAGTGTTATCTACAGGCTGTTACACTACGCTGTTTTGGTCAGCTAGTGGGAAGTGGGAAATAATTGCCGGATGCAGTGTTTCCCTGAGTTTTACTACCCTCCGAAAGCCAAGAGCTGAAGTGTGGGAGTAATAAGTAAAGATGGCTGTGGGAAGCCCAACTAGCGGTTTCAGCAATAGCAGAGGCCAGATCCAGATCCAGATTCCCGACGTACTGAGGAGAGTGAATGGAATTCTGCGTGCTCTTGAGTTGAGAAGCTAGTCAAGCCATCAATTCTGTTGCCTGTTTAGTTCCCAAACCTCACAGGGATGAGGATGCGGGGTTGTTTGATTAATTCCTTTGGACTGTGTTCTGATTAATACCTTAAAGGTTGTTTCTTGAGTTTTTTTTCTAGGAGATGCACATGTTCCTGACGTCTGAAAGAAGAGCTGATAACGCAACTCTGAGTGGACTTTGTTCAACTGGTTGTTTAATTGTTTGCAGGTGCAACATCGAAGAAGACGAAGAAGGGGGGAAATGTTATTGTTTCTTGCTAATCATCTGTTTATTTTTCCAGAGGCTCGTACAAGCGGCCTCTGTGACATGTGTGGTGTTACTGACCTGTTTTTTTGATTTAAAGGTTGTTCTGTTTGGGCAAAATGTGTTTTGGAAAGGGAAAACCTTTGGTACCTGAAAATGCCCAAGTCTTTTGTTCCAGCAAGGTTTTATACCTGAGTTTGCTTGCAATGCAGAATGTAACTTATGTAACGTGTACCTCCAGTAACTAAAACTGGAAGAAGCTTTAACGCTTGATATCCTACATATATAAGGGATAGCTTGTTTGCTCAATTGCTTTGCTCACATTAGTAAATAATGCCTTTTGGTAAAGTCAAACCCCCGGTTTGCCTTTCCAGAAAGGAGGGCGTGTCAGGAAATGAACCTATTTCCTAAGGCTTGAAATTGCCAATTTTCAAATAGGCCTCAGAAAAATCCATTTTTCTCTCTCTGAGCCTCAAGGCTGTGTAACTGCATGTTTTTCAACCATGTTTTTCAGTATTTCTTATCTTTTGTAAGCTAGCTGAGAGCCTAGCCGTGTTGTGTCTTTGCATAAAGGTAAACAACCATTGTTGTGAGAAAGTTTTCTCATTTTGCTTGCTGTTACCTGATTGGGTAAGCAGTCCCACCTGACTGAAAATTCTCCATTTTGGAGAGAAGAAAGAGTTCGTCTCTGTTTCTTCATGGATTAAGACCTGTTTTTGATTAGAGAGCTTTTGTTTCTGCATCTCAATGGGCTAGAAATCTTTAGCCTAGGAGCTAAGCACTTTTGCTCCTTAAAAATGGTTACCTAGATTTGCCTGTGGACTTTATTGGACTGACCTGTGCTACTGACTTTTATGCTTTATGAACCTGATCAATAAATCTTCATCATTTTTCTGAACAACGTGTCTTCATTGGACTAAAAAGGGTAAGAACTGCCTTTCACACACACAAATCTTTGAACACGCTACCAAATAAAAACCCCTTAAGAGCTGATAAGCAGCTGAGAATTCTATCTCTGTTCTAATTAGCCGTCCAGCTCGCCCTGTGTAGGTTTGTTTTGGTTTCCAGGGGTTTACCAGAAGAGTGGGGGCCGGCTGGATTGTGACAGGGGTGGTTTTATAAACTGTAATTTCCTCAAGTTATTTCAGGATTCTGCCCATCTTCTTCTTCTGATTTTGTGCAAGTCAATTGTTTAGGACTTCTGAAAGGACACATGATGCGACCACAGGGTATTTTCCCACCCCAACCTCCCACAATGTCTTTAGGCTCTGTATTGGCCAATCCCTGAACTTTAAGATTTGGGAGACATATGTTGAAAGAAGAACTTAAAAAAAAACTTAACAGAGAAATTTTTAAATGCCCTGTCTCTTACCTCTGGTTCTAAGAATTGTTTGTTTGTTGCCTTCTTTAATGGATATTAAAGAGAAGACTGTTTCAAAACCACATCCCCCTCTGGTTATCATATTCTTTAAACGACTGGGATTTCTCATTACAGATAAAAGCTGAAAAGGAATTAGAAACAGAATATTAACAGATAATATATTTTGCAGGATTGCATGCAATCCTGTCTCCAATTAAAGCAGTGACTTCTGTTTCCAAGCAGGAAAGTTGACTATGCTCAAGCATTGTTTAATTTTTATTTATTTTTTAGTAAAAATAAGTAGTTATCATTAATTTTCAACAGTTATCCATATATAACTTTATATAACTTTCTGTATCTACTGGATTTGAAATTGTATTTATTTATTCACATTTATATCCCATCTTTCTGATGCGAGCGCCACTCAAGGAAGCTTATAATATATGCAATATAAATTTCTTTAGTTGACTTTATCAGAACAGTCCCATTCTTCTTTGTAAGTCTATGTGGCCTTCAGTTCAATGGGAAAAGTATCTAATAAATGCATTTAGGATTACAGCCTATGTAAATAAGATCTATTGCGAGTACTATATCCTGGTGATAAACATTACTAAAGAAAACACATCAACTCATTGTAATAATTCATCTCTTATTTCATTCTACTCATACCTCATTCACTGAACCCTGCTAAAACAAACACTAATTACAGCACATGTTGGCTGGAGAAATGCTGCAGTTTTGACTGTTTTAAAAAATGCTTCCAATGCTTTCTTATTTTTCAAATAGATTGCACAAGTGCTTGCCTGCTATATAGTGAAGGCAGAGCTGCTGCCACACATGGTGGTTAAAGAGCATATGAATTAGACGCCATATAAGCAAATTTCTCCATATGTAATTTATATTGTATGGTAAACTTGTAGCCAGCTAGAACAGCAAATTAAAGCATTAATCACATCTGTAAAATTTAAGGCATTGTGCATACAGAAAAAAAATTAGGGAAATACATTTTCTTGTATTGCTAAAATAAATATTCCCCATATGGAAGCTGGTCTAATTCTTCTCATTACAGAGGGGATGAAGATGAATGTTAAGCCCACATAACATTTCTTTCAGAATTAGCCAATAGTTCATTTTACTAGGTAGCACATATTTTCAAACTTGGAACACTCACATTCAATCAGATTTTCCATTGTTCCCCCCTCCCTTCTGGCCATACACCCCACTCCTTGCTGCTGGAGCCTTTCAGCAGCAGGAGAAAACCAACACCATTATTCTGTCTCACAAGCACAACTGCATTGCCATAGTGTGGAAAAGAAAATAGAAGTCTGAAATAATCAAGTCTTCCTTCTCAATCACTACATTCTACAACACATAATCATGCTATGCGCTGGGGACTGCACTCATCAGACTTCATCTTAATTGTGTACTCCAAGCATAGGTGCTAGATTTATTGGTGCTACTCCCATCCTCAGCTCCTTGTGTATTGCCAACACTAAGTACTTGTGAACCTTTCAGAGAGTGGGAGGTATAATCTATAACACAATGTGTTATGAGAATAAAATGAGGGAAAGGGCTTTAACACTACACTGAGATGCTTAGAAAAAAGGCAAGATACATGTGGAATGAAAAACAATAAATAAATATTCCAATTGGCATATGTACAGTTCAATGATCAATCACAAAGGAGAGTAAGCAGAAATCAGCCTTGTGACCCCTGAGTAAAGTAAGATCATGTACATAATACAAAAGTATCATGTACATTAAAGTAAGATACAGTAAAACACCGGATAACACTAAAACTTCGTTCCATAAGTCTTGGTGTTATCCGATTTTTAATGTTATCCTATGCATGTTAAAATCCTATGGGATGGATCAGATAACGTTAAAGCTCCATAGAGATACATTGTAACTGCACAGGCTTTAGCAGTTGTTATCTGATCCATCCCATAGGACCTTAACGTTATTCGATCCAATTCTCCTCCCCAGATTACTTAATGTTATGCGATTTTTAGCGTTATCTGAGCCAATCGTTATCCGGTGTTTTACTGTACAGTAAAACCGCGCATAAAGAGCGTCTCGCTTAGAGAGTAACTTGCTTAAAGAGCAGAATTATCTCTGAATGGTCGCCTTGCTTAGCAAATAAAACCAACCAAAAACTCACTTAACAACTAAATCAGGGTCACAATCTCGCCCCCCCCAAATCACAACTGGTCATGTTTTTCACTTAAAGAGCAAACTTGCTTAAAGAACAATCCCGTGGAGTGCATTATGCTCTTTAAGTGAGGTAACATTGTAAAAAAAAAAAAAACAACTCCTGATGGATTTCAATACTTAAAGAGAGCTTGGTTCTAAAATTCTAATATACAGTACAGTACTGTACTTTGACTCTAAGGCTCTTAGCCAAACCACTTTCCTAGCCTTCTGCATGCTTCTCTGTGTGGTAAACAAATACCACAGAAGTGTAAGATCAGGATTTGCCAAAATATTCTCTAACCATGGAAGTATAACAGTAGTGTAAACATTTCCTCAGATTAAGGATGGTTTCATACATTTTCCTTCATTACAGCAAACCATGCATCACAGGTACAATAATACCTCGGATAACGTTTATCTCGGATAACACTAAAATCACATAACGGTAAGTAATCTGGGGGAGGAGAATTGGATCGAATAACGTTAAGGTCTATGGGATGGATCGGATAACAACCGCTAAAGCCTGCACAGTTACAATGTATCTCTATGGAACGTTATCTGATCCATCCCATAGGATTTTAACATGCATCAGATAACACTAAAAATCGGATAACACCAAGACTGGTGGAACCATGTCTTAGCGTTATCCGAGGTATTACTGTACTTGATAACCAAATAATTTCTGGTTCATTATTAGTAGAGCAAATTCTTTCTTTATTCATGTCCAATGCACCACCAGGATATAATAACATACAAAGCTAAAATTAACACATCCAAAACAAAATACAGTATAATTAAAAGGGCTAGGTGACATCCATCCAATATCAGGCCACATCAACAGCATTTCCTCTTGCCAATATAAGGTCCTCCTCAGTGTACATTGTAGGGCATTGTGTGCATTGTATTACATGTTGTTGTTCAGTTGAACAGTCGATGGACCATTGCACGCCAGGCACCCCTATATATGGGAGATAGTTTGTTCTCTGCTTTCACACAGGCTGTCAATTACAGGGAAACCTCACTTTAGCAGATTAGCCCTTGATCTTCCTACCCCTGCATACAGTCTGTTTAAAGCTTTCCACACAGATCATGGTTGTTCTTGACCAGGTGGTAGAGAGTCATGTGGTTCTGCCCAATTGTCAAGCACATTATTTAGCTATCAACAGAAACTACATGTTTTAATTTTTCAGAAAAATGAATAAGGCAACAAAATTAGATAATTGGCATGTGATCCAGAAGATGTCTACTCAGAGTAAGTATATTTATGTTCAATGATACTCAAGCAACTCTTTTCTTAAAAATACTTAGGACACTACCCTATATTCAGTTCACCCTGAAATAACCTTAATTGATCTTAATGGTACTTACTTCTAGATAGCCATGTGGTGATTTAAGCATGCTGAAATTAAGAAGACTTAATTGTTGAATAAGCATGCTTAAATTACACTTTCATTCTATCATTATACCACATATGGTAGTATGTAAATTGAACTATGGACTGACCATTAACTATACTAATCAATAAGTTAAATTACATGATTTCCTTTAAAGATGCCTATTCTTTCCTAATGGAACACAGCAGAGAGAATATCAGGTTAAAACCTTGCTTAGGTTGAGTCTCAGAACTCCTGCTGACCTCAATGACATTTCTCCAAATATGCAAATATCTAGTGATTTTCTAAGATGTTTCCACATAACTCCAAAAATCATATTAACTTTATGATGAGCCATAGACAGATTCCTCTGGAGGTCTCCTTATACCTTAATCTCAAAGAGACTTGCAGGGGGCATGAAGAAAGAGAGAAATAATCAACTTATTAAAAGGAGGAAGAAATTTGTCACAACCATAGAGATTTAAAAGAGAAATTGATCTTTTTCTGAGGAACTGGGATGTATTTTCCAGAGCTTCCTATTGTATAAGTGTGAAAATAAGAGTTTGAACTCTGGTGACATGAAGAACTGATATTTGGCTGATATAAGAGCACCTCTGAATGCACAGCTTTCAAAATACTGTGCAGATATTGTAGGCAAGAATGGTATTTTATTTAAATGTCTGTATTAAGCAGAGCCCCTTCTCTGTTAAAATGGAGAAAAAACAAACAAGTCATATTCATCAAAGTAATTGTGTAGGTACTTTCAGTACCAAAATGCCGAGAATGAAAGATTGAACTGCTAACGGCAGCCGTGACAGCCATGAATCATGGAAGGCTACTTCGGGGCCTTTACCACCATAAAACAAAAGATGTAGATGAAAAATGCTGCAATTAAGTGATTTGATTTCTGCCCCCTTTTTCCTACTGCATTCGTGCATGGCTGCACAGCAAAGATTGATGGGAAAAATTACTCTACGTGATCTCTGACAGAGCCTTGGAACAATTCTATAAGGGAGGAAACATACAAATCAAACCAGCTTTCCGCATTCCAGCAAAATAATACATATAAAGCAAATACTTTCCCCTATATCCAAAGCACCCAAGATTTGCATGCACACATAAATTGCAGAGAAATGCTTCTGCTATCAAAACCTAACTCATGGATTTTCCAGCTAGTTGGGTAATAGTGGTGTTTGTTCCAAATAAATATTCAATCAGTGCTGCTGAGTGGCATCCTAAATATGTTTGTTCAGTGAAAAGAACAAATTGCAGAGACAAAAATTTACAGAGGGGAAATGGTCTTATCTTTTATATCAATATATTAATAAAACTATAAAATAAGATCATTGCAACAAAACCTCTCTCACATTTTACCTGACACCATCATTACTGTCACTTAAGCAGAAATATTCAAAGGCAGTCTGTGCTTGCAAATGGATAGAATGGAAGATTTTATACCTTTGATATTTGTGTGCAGGAGCCTATCATGCTAGTGATAGCACAGACTATAAAAATAAGTAAAATGCACAGAAAGTCTGTGTAAAATAAACAAGTCTCAGTAATGCTAATGAGCAGGGATAACCAACCACCATCTGCCTTACTGAAGTTAGAGGAAGATTTATTTGCTGTAGAGTGAGGAGGGACCACACTGATTCAGCCCAAGGGGGGAGGCAAAAAAAGCACAACTGATTTTCATTTGAATATATACAACAGAATCAAACCACTGGGAAAAAAAAGAAAAGAAAACAATCCAGTACAGAAGGTTTGATTCCATTATGCAGAGTAAAGCTACATCTGAAGAGACACACTAGAACAATGGCAGCTAACCTTGGCACTCCAACTGTTCTCAGACTTCAATTCCCATGTATACCCCAATTTCAGCATTTCCCCCCCTCACATTCCTTTTTCAAAACTGTATTTAATCATAATTCCCCCTCCGAGTAAATATATACTTGAGGAAAAATATATATCCCCACCCCCCAAGTATTGCATGATGGAATGAGCTCCCATCTCTTTCCCATCTCCTGCCAACCTAGCAGTTGGAAAGCAAGAAATTGCAAGTAGATAAATAGGGACCACTTAGGTTGGGAGGTAAACGCTGCCGCCGCCGCTGCGCCCCTCCCAGCCACCGTCACCGGCTGGGAGGTGAAAAGGAGCCCCTGCCGAGGGGCTTGAAGGACGCCGGCCGCCGAGCGCGGGAACGCTGCCGCCGCCGCTGCGCCCCTCCCAGCCACCGTCACCGGCTGGGAGGTGAAAAGGAGCCCCTGCCGAGGGGCTTGAAGGACGCCGGCCGCCGAGCGCGGGAACGCTGCCGCCGCCGCTGCGCCCCTCCCAGCCACCGTCACCGGCTGGGAGGTGAAAAGGAGCCCCTGCCGAGGGGCTTGAAGGACGCCGGCCGCCGAGCGCGGGAACGCCGCCGCCGCGCCCCTCCGTGTTGTTTTTACACTATGTGGTTGTTTTACTATGTTATTTGTTTACTGTTGTTTTATGTTCTTTGGAAGCCGCCTTGAGTCAGGTTCACCTGAGCAAGGCGGGGTATAAAAATAAATTTGAATTGAATTGAATTGAAACACCGTTCTGTACACTCTGGTGTCTAGGCATGCCTGCCACATGTCTACAGAAACATCTGCAGACACAGACAGTGCTGGCTCTTTGGCTATAAACAGAGATGAGCACTGAACCCTAGAGTTGGATATGAATGGCTTTTGAGCAAGGGTCTCCTTTATCTTTACATTTACCTTAAAATGTAAAAGATCAGATATTTTGTTTTTACATCCAGTGACTTGACTAACAACAGGATTTCTATTCATAAACAAGTAAAGGTCTCATGAGCTAAATTTATGTGTATAAGACTCTCTTCCTTCATTAGTCTTCTGCTTGTGTGATTTATAAAGGGCCTACAACGTTCTGGGGAAAAAAATTTCAGAAAAATATATTCAAATACTGATTCTGGCTGAATTTGATTCTTGCTTTTTATATCTTGCTTTTATCAAACTCTCCTCACCATTTTCTCATTTTCTTGTTGCTGTTGTTTAAAAATTTATTCACAGTTGAGGGCTGGTATAAAATTAACAATTCAATCCCTAACCCAGGATCTAAGAACTGTTAAGATAATGTCTAAGTATATGTAAAGTTCCTAGTTGAGTTGGTTGGGTGTTTTGTTGTTTTGTTTTGAGAGAGAGAGAGAGAGAGAGGGTTAGGATGTTCAAATCTGATAAGTCCAAAATTTCCAAATATCTAGTGCAGGGGTGGCAAACCTTTTTTTTTTTTTTTTGCAATGGGCTTGGCCGTACCCTGGACAGCTGAGTGAGCCAAACCACACATCCTGGAAGAGGGCACATTTACAGCTGATGTAAATGCGGCCGCTTCTGCATTTAGAACAGTTGTGGGTACTTTTGTGCATGTACATTTTATGGGTGACATAAAGGTGCCCGCTTCCACTTCCATGTGTAGCAGGTGGGATGGTGTCAGGGGCTGGGTCCAGCCCGCGGGTCATAGTTTGGGAACCCCTGATCTAGGGTGTCCTTTGGCTTTTGCTCCAACGGCCCCAATCACTATTGGTACAACAACAGATTTCTTCCTCCATAGATGCTCAACTTTAATTTGCAAATCACAAGATTTTGTGATTTTTTTTTCCAATTGATTTTCTTCAATTCATTCATCTCCTGGTATAGCAATGTCAATAAACCAGGACTTCTTTTCTACAACAGTTATATCTATTTGAACTTTAAATTCTCACAGGATCTTGACTCTCTCATTTTTTAAAACTTTCTCTACCTGGTGTTCCCCATGATTTTTGCTGCATTCAAATCCAGACTTTTGGCAAAGACTCCAATGAATAATTTTTGCAACCCTGTCATGACATTGTAAATAATCAGTCTGTGAAATTTAGTTGCATCCACTGATCAGATGATTTATTGTTTCATGCTTTTTTCATTACAAAACCAGCATTTGCTATTGTTGGATACATTCTCTATTTTTGTATTCATGCGCTTTGTTGGCAAAACATGTTCCTGAGCTACCAAGATAAAGCCTTCCATTTCTTTCTTCAAAACTCCTGCTCTTAACCATCCCTATGTCAGCTTTTGGTCAGCCTTTCCTCCTGTTTTTCAAGTATTGGCCATGCATAGGCTTGCTTTTCCAGTTTGCAGTTCAACCTTCAATCCTTTCCTTTCTATATTCAGCTTTCTTTTTCACTATTTTCAAAAGCCCTTTATTAACTTCTTGAAGCATAGGTTCTCCACTTTTCTTAATGTAGTCATTCAAGCTATGCTTTCTTCTTCTACTATCTGTTTCACATGTAGGAGTCCTCTGCCACCCTCAGCTCTTGGTAAGTAGAAACAACCAATGTCACTTTTTGGATGCAGGGCATGATTCATAGTCCTTGTGATTTGATCTAGGTCAGTGTTTCCCAACCTTTGGTTTTTGGACTTCAATTCCCAGAAGCCTAATTTAATTCCCCATAGTACGGATCTACTGATTTAGGCTTCTGGGTATTGAAGTCCAAAAACAAAAGGTTGGGAAACACTGGTCTAGGTTGTCTAATTACACTTGGGTCCAATCAATTATTCCAGCTGAATAGCATATAACAGGCTCTGTCCAGGTATTAATTGCCTTTATGATATTGCTTCCACTCAGTTTTGACCTCAAGATTTTCTGTATTTTGTAGAAGTAGCTCTTTTGACTTGGTTGTGTAGCAGGTCATAAGCTTCCAGAACTCTCAGGTGCTTGTAGCCCTCTTCTGATGTTATTGCTTTGATACATTCTTCATTATCTAACTCAAATCTATCACCTTTGACAATTTTGCCTACCTTGACAGTAATTGCTGCACAATTGTCAATTCAAAATTGCATTCCAATGTTTTTACTAAATCTCTTTGTATTTTCCAGCAGAGCATTTTATTCAGCTCTTGTCTTTCCAAACAATTTTAGATCATCTATATAGAGCAAATGTGAAACCTTCAGTCCTTTCTAAGCACATTCATATCTGTTTGTTCTATTTAGAATAGTTGTCAGCAGTACCACTGATAACACAAATAGCAAAGGTGATAGTGAGGCACCTTGAAAAATTCCACATTTAATTTCAACTTCACCAAATTCTTCTCCGCAGGCCATTAACTTTACTAGCCATAACTTCATTGAAGTCTTCATGAACCTTTGAACATTGTTGATAATTCCAAAAATGTCGAGGCATTTCTCAGTCTAGCTATGTGGAACTGTATCAAATGCCTTTTATATTTGATCCAAGCAATAAACAAATTTGTTTGCCTTTTTAAAATTCTTCAAAACCAATTATTATATAATGGAGACCATATTGTATCACTTTAAGTCCAAATACTGGGTGTATTGAATAATAATGAGAACAAATTAGAACACCTTTTAAATTTACAGCCTCTTCCTAAGAACATGTGGAAGTGTGACAATTAATTAAGCTCAAGAAACAGAAGAATTTATTTCACACAGATGTAAAAAGAGATGTTAGTACTATGAGCCAGTAGAGCTGGCCTTAACATAAAATGAGGTAACATTGTTTTAGGCTGCATATTCAAGAGTTGACATTGTTTCTCTCCTCCAACTTCTTTCTTGATGTGCAAGGATAGAAGAAAGCTGCCTGGAAGTAGGGTGTAATGTTGACATTTTGTCTGAGATATGAAAACACCTGGTGCTGTCAAAAAGAAATGTTGGTTTCTAGCCTATTCCTGGTAAATGTCAGACTTGGTTTGCTATTTGACTGCTGAGATATCTGTCAACTCTTGACCCAAAAGTGGGAGCCTGTATCTTTAATTACATTGTGGCATGGAGATGTTCAGGAAATAGCCTTCTTCCAGTGCTACAGCATATTGAGGTGACACTTTGCTTTACCATCTTTAGGTGAGCAGTTGGAAAACCTAGTGACAGACAAACATGGATCCATGAATAGGTAGCTTCACTAAACAAACTGCAGCATAAAACAGAATATAACATTTCCCCCTATTTATTATGCTTTTGTAATAATAAAATGCATCTGTTGTTATATTTGCTTCATTTAATTTCACAAATAAATTGTTCTTATAATACATGAAGGGTAAAGGTCCTCACATTTGAGGTGATATGTTTGCTTACCGGTGGCATTTCTTAATATGTATAAATGAAAGACTTGTGTTTCTCAATTATACACTCCTCCTCCTCCTCATAGATCCAGACACAATGGGTTGATTCAAAGTATGATGAAGTCTGAATCCAATCCCATGTATACAGATATTTTGATCCTTCTAAGTGCTTTGTGTGGAATCTTGCATGTAAGTTTGTTAGCATTTTGAGCTAGAATCCATGGAGTTCATCTAAACAAGGAACACTCCAGTTTTTTGTCTTCTTTGCCTGTTATCGTACGATTTCTTTCATTATCTGAAAAATCTTCCATTTTAGATGCTTTTGCTAGATTTTCACCCTGTTTGATACATATTGCATTTTCATTATGCTCCTTACTGTTTTACTCTATGTATCTCCAAAAATTCAGAGTGTTTTCTCTGTTAGGCTTTTCACTTGTGCTGGCTCCATGACCACTTTCAAGGGTCTTGTAAAAATAATGTTGGTTAACTCGAAACTGTGAATTTTACTAAAACTGCATTATTTGATTATTATATCACTTGAACTTTTCTGCAATGGTCACAGCTTTTTGTTTCAAAGATTCACAAGTATACCATGTATGAGTGTGTCAAAAGCTATTGAGAGGTCCAGAAAAGCTAGTGGAGTGACCCTTTAATATATCACTGAAAACGAGGGCAAAAATCACCAAAAAAGGGGGGCAAATATGGTATGATTTGCATGAAATGGCATCTACTTCTGTATAACAATCAATGAAAAAATCACATCCCACTCTGGCTGGAAGATAATAACCAGGTGTCCCATGTGTGGGATGCTCCTATTGTGAAGGTACTAATGGTGAGTATTATTATTATTATCATCATCATTATTATTATTATTTATTCGATTTATATACCGCTCTACACGGTACAACCGACTCAGGGCGGTTTACAGAAACCATACATATAACACAATCAAAAGTAATATAACATGTAGCATAATCAAAGGTCATACAGTATAATACAATAAATATAACAATACAATACAGCAGTGCAATAAAACAAAACCACACTGGAAAACAAGGTTACAAAAATACAATTCTGGTTACATATACATGACAGTCTCAGTAATGCAATACAGTACAATATAAAAACACAATAATAAGAAAGAAAGAAAAATACATTACATGATCCAAAAAATGTCAGGGCTCTCACCCTAAACACAAACATGCTCTGGAAGCCATGGTGCAGCGGTCTTTTAAGCCCAGCGTGGGGCGAGGCTCGGGAGCACCGGCAGGTGAGACAGGTCCAGGCGCTCCCGATGAGACTCCTCCTTGCACAGCTCTTCCAACACCCAGGCAGCGGGAAAACATCCCGCCGCAGCAGTCTTTAAAACCCGGCATGGGGTGAGGCTCGGGAGCGCTGGCAGGTGAGACAGGTCCAGTGCAATACATTAAACAATCTCGAAACTAGTCCTCTCAGCTCCAGGTGTCTGTTGGGGGGCGGTGGCAGGTCTGATAGCCACCCGCACCGGGCCACAGCTGGGCTCGCTCTCTCCAGGCTGGACTGGACAAGGCTGGGATTCTGTTGGGGGGCGGCGGCAGGTCTTATAGCCACCCGCACCAGGCCACAGCTGGGCTCGCTCTCTCTGGGCCGGACCGGACGAGGCTGGAAGTCTGTTAGGAGCCAACGGCAGTTCAAGTGTCCCAATAGTCTTTCATATGGTTCTTCATAATTACATCCAATAGAGGGCATCTTTAAAAGGAGGAATATCCACCAGCAGAGCTTCAAACAGAAGAGTACTCCATATAAGAGTCCAAGTGGTTGTAATTAGAGCCCTGGTGGCTAACCTTAGCACTCCAGCTGTTCTTGGACTTCAATTACCAGAAGCCCAAGTTAGCACTCCTGCTTCTGGGAACTGAAGTTCCAGAACACCTGGAGTGCCAAGGTTAGCCATCACTGTAATAGAGGATACAGGAAACAGACTACATTCTTCTCCAACCAGTATCCTGTGTTCATCATCTACTAAGGTGATCAAAGTGTCTCCATATAATGCACCTTCCAGAAGAAAGCCTAGTTGAAATAAATCCAGATAATATCTTGAATAAGGAAGGGGGGAGAAGGGAAAGAAGCATCACAAGATGTGTGATTAGTGGATTTCTATTATGCAACCTGCATAACTTTGGTATTTGGAGCTGCTAAAATTATTCAGCAGACAGTTGTCTCTTTCACAGTTGGGTAGAAACATCCTGCATACACAGGAAGATAATTTCTTAGTAACAAAAAAAAATCATTGTTGAGAATGAACCTAAAATGGTGTTCAAAATCTACATCAAGTTACTTATAAAAGGCTTAATTTCTTTTCTGGTTAGCCTAATTCAAAAGACAGATATTGGAGAAAGTGACTGCAATTCTGTTTACACCACATGGCACTACAGAGAGATGATCACTTAGCTTTTGTTTTGGTTCCAATTCATTTTTTTCAAGAAGTGTAATTAAAAACTGCATTAATGCCACCAATTATGGCCTCCAAGGGACCAGAAACCTCATGTTACTATGTGATGGAAGACAACTGAGCTGCAAACATCCATTTACCATTATAATACTCATTAATCCTGCCAAAAACAACTCATTACGCGACTTCAAGGAAATCATCTCATAGGCAAACAGAGCACAGAATCTATCTGTCATTGCATTCCTCACAGCACAAGTTGCAGGGATGGAAATTGTTCAATGTAACTAATTTATGAAGCTGCAAACTATACATTCATTTCTGACACCATCTGGGAGCCAAGTGCAAAAAGTATAGGAAGTTTCCCAGAACTAGGACATAATTTCGAATGCCATGGTCTTTTTGAAACACATGATTACAAAAACACTTAAATAAAATATGAAATTATTTGAAAGCAGAACTATGTTATATATAGTTCTATGGGTTTTTTTTGGGGGGGGGGGACTCTCTTTTAAAAAACAAATGCAACCAGCACAAGACAAGAAAATATCACAAACCCCTTGTTCTTATAATATTTTTAATGTAGAAAATGGCCCCTTCTCAAAGAGGGTAAAATCAGCAAGAGAAAATATTTTTTACTGGAAAACTTGCAGGCACAAAGGGTTAGGGTGCTTCCCCCCCTTCTACTTCAAATACAATCTCAGCTACTGCATTATATATAATATATTACAAAATAAGCAAAATATAGTCAGATGACTACACATCATGGCAAGTATCCTGTGGAACCTGTGCTAAGGGGAAAGTCATAATTGTACTAGCAGAGGACCCAATTTTTTTTCTTGAAGCTCACTGATTGATCAAAGGCTAAGGGGATTTTTTCACTCAGGAGGTTACTCATCAATGTAAGTCCTCTCTAAATACCTGAGGGAATTTGGAATTAAAATTGAATATACATTAAATATTATACTAGCTAAAATTGTGATGTAACTTTAGTAGAATCCAGTGTTGGGCTTCTATTAATGAAGCAACAGTGTAATTTGGAACTGAGAGAGAAAATTCCATCCCATTCCCAATTGGAGTCCTCCTTTAACCCTGAAAAGGGTTTTTCAGTCTTCCAGAGCCTGTTTTTGCCAGTCTTTCACAGCCAGCACAGAAGGTCATATTTCCAACACAACTGCTGACACCATCTTATAATTATCACAGTATACATCTCCCCTCAGCTATTTTAAGTTTTATTTTTAAAACTATGATTCAGAAGAAGGAATGGGGATGTCTTCACAACTATTTTTGCAACTGGAGAGAAACAGATTTTAACTGCCTTGCTCATTTAAGGAGCCAATTGTACTAGTATCAGGAAGTGCTTCCGATTCTCATAAACCAGTGGGAATAAATCAATGCTTACAAGGGTGTGTGTGTGTGGGGGGGTAATTTTGTAGAAAGGGCACTTTCAAGTCATGGTCAGTATTATTAGGGCTGAATGGATTTGTTTGTTGTTGTTCAGTCGCACATTCGATTCCGACCCTCTGCGACCCCATGGACCACAGTCCGCCAGACACTCCTGTCCTCCACTATCCCCCTCAACTCGCTCAGCTCTGTGCCCATTGTCTCTACAATACCATCTAGCCATCTCATTTTGGGCCGCCCCCTTCTTCTTTTGCCCTCAACCTTTCCAAGCATCAAGGCTTTCTCAAGTGAATCCTCTCTTCTCATTTGATGTCCAAAATACTTTAGCTTCATCTTTATTATTTGACCTTCTAAGGAGCAGTCAAGGTTGATTTCTTCTAAGATTGACCTATTTGTTCTCCTCGCTGTCCAGGGGACTCTCAAAACTCTCCTCCAACACCACATCTCAAAGGCGTCTATTCTTCTGTGCTCACTGAAAATTCATTCCCTCCAAATTCATGTGGGAAATATTGTAGGGTTTCCATGGACATGAGGGAGGTCAGTGATGGCCATATATCCCCCCCCCCCCTGAATTGTTTCAGGATACTCTGACAGAAGGTGTTTAGGTGGCTGCTGAGAGCAGCTCTGCTACCTAAGATAAATCCTCTTCCACAACATTTTAAACAGGTTTGTAACTCTTCCCCAAAATCATCCTCCCACAAGCATTTCTCCTGTCTTTCAAGCGCTTCCTGCACAGAATCCCTCAGCATTACACATGTGACACTAGCTGGGCTGGCTGGGCATCTGTTCTCTGGCCCAATATTGCTGTCTCTTCCTCATCCATGAAGCTGCTTCCCATTCCATCACAGGTATGCTGGGGGACACTTTCATTGGACAGAAAGATGGGACCATGAGAGATAGAGACATAGCCTAATGGAAAGCCCAAGTGATTATATGGGACCAATGAACATAGGTGAAAGGCTCATGCAGATTTAGAACCAGGTCTGTGACTGAATTTTGAAAACAGGGTTTATGGACAAGCTTTAAAATTTGCACATTTCTTTGAACATATCTACATATCATAATTGATATGATTTTAACCATGCCATGCCTTCATCCTACAGAATTCTGGGGCTTGTGGTTTTGAGAGAATTCCCCAATAATAAGTTTTGCTGCTGAAGTTCAGAGGAGTGCATTACAGATATCTAGCAGAAATCCCAAGCTAGTAACCAAACTGCAAATCTGGAATCTGTTGGACAGATCCATGGCAGTCAAAGTGGCATCAAATTCCAGTATTTATCTAGTATAGATATGCTATAGTAGACAAATTGTGTTGCTTATTGTGGAAAATATAGCCCCAATTGCAGTAGGGATTTTTAATTATTGAAAGGAATATATTGCAGGATAAAAATTCTGGACTTAATCCAGCCAAAATTAAGTGTATATCAGCATCATTAATCAATTATGCCTGCTTGATTGTTTTTGTACTGTGATAGATATGTACTTGGAAGTGAACTGCTTGAAAATGTGATTATATTGAGCGGTACATAAATACATTTAAAATTATGATTTTTAGTGCATCATATTATTCCCATGTTTAACTTTCCTATTCAAATCAATCACAAGAACTAAAATGCACTTAGCTTTCGCCAAATCATACCATATATATTTTGAGATCTTTCTCATGGATTGACAGAGTAGCTATTTTTACATGGAAATAGGAAATGTTGCCATTTTTTTAACTACCACTTACCATGCTGTACTCCAAACAGTAATTCTTCTAACCTCTGCCCTACACCCATTATTTCTAGTTTCTGAACTGCATCTTAGCTACTTTCATCTCCCTCTCCTTTATTCCCAAGAACATCCCATCAAATGAACAAGGCATGAAGCATATTTCCTTTTAAATTTGAAATTAGAGAAAGAAAAATGTTCTTGAAAATGTACATATTTATGAATTCATATTTAAGACATGTTATAGAATATGTGTGTTGATGCTTGCTAACATTCCTCTGATATTTTTGTCAGACAGAGGTACCAGAGTCTTTTTATTTAATCCTGCTTTGATGTATATATCATTAACATTTGCTTTATGTAAGAGAACACTTCCTTATACATATGGCTCCTTGTCTTTTGCCCAGGTTTCATCCTCCTGTGTCACTCTTCAGATTGCTTCCTTCTGAGATGTAGTTGCCTATAGGTAGCATCACTAAATCTTTTTAAAAATAAAATGATATCATAATATCTAATGCAATCAGTAATAAGCAGATAATGCTGCACTTGGCCTTCAGTGAGGCTTCTTGTGGTTCTGTTTGATGTCCACCTCACCATGCTATTTTTTAAAAAAAAACTTGGTTGCCTGCATAATTTTATTTATTTATTTAATTTTCCAATTTGTATAGCTGCCCAACTCAAAACTGTTCCCTTCTGTTCATCTCCTTCTTTAGATTGAAGTGGAGTTGGCAGTAGATTCAATATAGAGAACTAGACACAGAATTACTTGTTGGGATAATAGTAATCTTGCATGCCCTCACACTATGTATCAGTGGGAGAGGGCTTTACAGCCTAATACTGTGATGGTGAACATTGACACTCCAACTGTTCTTGGACTTCACTTCCCAAAAGCTCTGATCAGCAGGTGTGCTGACTTGGGCTTCTGGTAATTAAAGACCAAGAACAGCTAGAGTGCCAAAGTTTGCCACTAACTTGATTGTTAAAGTTCTTTCCCCACCTCTGGCATTTGAAGCAAGCCCCCATTTCCTCTTCCTGATTTTGTTTTCTTGCTTCCACTTTTTTGTTGATAGTGATCTCCAACCAGACAACAAGCACAGATATCTCTCCTCATGCTGAAGACTCCATTCCCCCACCCCACCCCCACTCTCTCTCACACATACAATGACTGGAACTATGAATAGTAACAGGAAGTAGATTTCTACTTCAAAATGCTTCTCGAGTATCATGCAATGGGATAGTTTGTGTGTGGAAAACACACATGAGACTGGGTTAATATTTCCATCCTTTCTCTGCTACTTTTTTTCTACCTCATACTCAGCTAAATAAGAGGAATAACCTCAAACTATGCCAAATAAGAGAAATAATCAATATTCCCAAATGTTATCTTTCCTTCTCACAACACCCATTTAAGATTGCTCACTTTTATTCTGCCAACACTGCATCAATGCAACAAATACAACATATACTGATCTGTTTACTCACAAGTCCAGTCCCAGTTTCAAAAAAAAGAGTATATATCAGTTTTTCATGAATAAAGGCACTGAAAGACAGAAATATACTCAGACATTACCTTAAAAGTTCTTAAGTACTTAGGTAGAGCTTGAACGGTTAATTTTATACCCGTCTTTGGCTATGAATCTAATGGTAGATCTGTATAACAACAACAACAACGATGACTACAACAACAATGGTGAATTGAGCTTATTTCCAAGGAAACAGGCACAGGATTGAACTCTATTAACCCACCCACCCCCCAATCAATTGATCCCACTTGGAGGAAAGAAACACTCCATCCTGATTTTGATAGGAAGATATGAAGGAAGGATTCAAGACTGTCCTTGGCTCCAGGTTTTTCTTATGAAAGGCTGGGTTTTGTTTTTCTTTGCTGTGTTTTTCATTGCAGTGTATGTTTTTTTCCATACTTATTCACCCACATGCCTTGTTGTATGAAAGAATAATGGAAGAAAAATGCTACATGAAGCCCTAAGAGAGATGTTCCTTGGGGAAAGACAGGCATGTTGAAGAGGAAAGAGAGAAGATATATCAAGGACAAATTGAGTAAAGGCACACAAACACGTAAGAACCATTGTTGTTTGTTTTTGTTCATTGGATTGCCTATATCCTCTTGAGATCAGTGGTTACTAGGAACTAACTTTTGGTTGTTACCATGAACATGTTTTAAGACTGCAGGGAGAACTACACAGTACAGAGAAAGAAAGCATATTTATGGTAGGCTGTGTAAATTAAATGCAAAGTAAACAATCTTTTTCAAGTTCATTGAACATTTCACATCTAAATCCAACTGCTCCCAAATCCTCCTTCTAATGTTCAGGGACTCAGCAAAACACGTACATACCCATAAAAACAACCACTTGCAGATTAAATGTTGGAGTGGTGTGTCTGTTAAAAAACCCCAAACAAACAATCTTGTATTCTGCCTTTGAGTACTTTTTTTGACTGGGGCGACTATCTATCCAGCACTAACCAATTGTTCCTTCTTTCCTCTAAAGTCAAAGAGAGTGCTGCCTCTTCCTGCTCTCTGTTCCTTCCCTCTCTTTGTCCTTTGATGTCAGTTGTTCATTGCTGTTGGACTGTTTGTTTGGTTGCTACCATGTGTGCATGAAAGAAAGCAGGATGCGCACATCTGTAATTCCTAGTAACTGTAAGTAAACAGAATGGTTTTTATTCTTCCACATATAAATATCTCAGACTGGATCACTGAGACTTGGAGAACCAGTTAATGAGAAAGGGGTGGCCTTTGTGGAGATGTGGAGATATTCTCCTCTACAGTTGTCTGCGTTTTTACTATGCAGTTTAAGGGAATTTTACCAGAAATTCAAAACTGCAACAGTAATTAAGCCAATGTTCCTTATAATTATTTGCATTGGCCTCAATGGGACATTGTCAGAACTCATGAGTAGGAATGTTTCAGAATTGTTGCTTGGGTGTAGGTCAGAGAAAGAAGTACAGTAGGAATGTAACAGACTGAAGCCTCACAAAATTAAATTAGCACCAAAGGGAGGCAGGAACACCCTTGACCTTTGATGTCTGAAGAGAGGATTAGTGAAATCCACATAGTAGCAACTTCAGAGACACAGGGATAATTCAGCATGTCCTCCCTATAGCATAGCTCTTTGAGTTTAATGTTATGAGTCAGGTAAAAGGAAGGCAGGTGGTGTAGCCTGTCTGATCAGTTGTTGAGCAGGCCAGCAGCTCTGAAGTAACAGCAAACTTCAAAGAACAAGAACCTGTAACTAAAAATAAGGGTGTAGTAGTGTTAGGATGGGCTGGAAAATAGGTGTGGGTAACTACAGTTTCAAATCTGTGTGACCAATACAGGCAGGTGGAGTTGTATAAGAAACTATAATGACCTTGCATGGTACAAGCAGTAGTTTAACCCTACTCTGGGTGCTGACACCGGATCCTCCATGTTTAGCTGTCATATCACACCTGATGGACTCCTTCTCAGCTGGAAGTTTCTAGGGATCAATGGGAAGCCCCACCTGGCAGTTGAACTCCAGGGCTAGAAGAGGCACACCTTGGCCTGCCCAAACTAGGCTCCCTCCCTCCTGGCACTGCCAGCAGATAAAAACAGAAGTCGAATATTCAGCCAATATTGAGAACTAACCTCTTTTCTTGCTCTCTACATTTGTTCCCTTGATTGACAGACTTTGGTTACTGGCTCACACAAGTCCTTCCTGCAGAGAAGCAGAACAACATCAACCTCAATGCTGTACAGTACTCTCTTATTTATTTACTTATCCAGACATTATAATGAAGATGCCTGCTTGGAGATCAGAAAATACTTCTACTGGTGCTTTTTTGCTTTCAATATTGCTGAAGGTTTTCATTTCCCATCCTGCTGGCAAGAAAAGCCATTCTGGTGTTTTCTAGCACCTTGATTCAAAAATGCACTAGTTTTTCTTTTTTAAAAAGGTGAACTAAGGGGATAGGCATTTTGTGTTTTCACTTTTATGCTCCTGTCAACCTAGCAGTTTGAAAGCAAGAAATTGCAAGCAGAAAAATAAGTACCACTTTAGTGGGAAAGTAAACAGTGTTCTGTGCACTCCCATGTCTAGCTATGCCTGTCACATGTCCATGGAAATGTCTGTAGACACAGACAGCACTGGTTCTTTGGTTATAAATAGAGATGAGCACTGAACCTTAGAGTCAGATATGACTAGTTTTTGAGCAAAGGAAACTTTTACCTTTATTATTCAATCCTTGGTTGTTGAATCAGTGTCTTTTAAATGTGAGCAATCTGTGTGTATAAAGGAGGGATATAGGGAAGTTTCATGTTTCTTTCAGGTCACTTTGTTTCCCCTTTTATCTGACAAATAACCTCAGAAATATTTTCATCCAACAGTGGTGTAAGGTCTTTGGCAAGCCAAGCATGTCCAAACCGGTGGAATTGGGGGAGCAGAAGTTATCATTTTATAAAGGACCCTGTTTCACTGATTATTATTTTTAAAGTGTTATTTAGACAATTTACTTGATAATTATTTTGTTTAAATGTATATTTGGTGTGTTTGGAGGTTGGACTTTTTGTTTGCTTCTTGTAGGCAGATTTTATGACTATGCCAATGTGCGACTGGATTGTTCAGGTGGTTGTGGTCAATTGGGTACAGCTCGGGGTATTATTCATTGTTGACATTGTATTGTTCTTGTTTTCTCTGATGAGTGTCTGTCTTTGTGTGCCATGCAGCCAGTGTCTAGCTGTTGGCTGCTTCCTTCCTTTTTTCTATTGTGTTCCTCATAGCCAGAGGGTTTATTGTATTAGGTTAGTGGCACTGAGATTATTGTTTTGAATGTGATACAACAGTACCTGATGTTTTGAATGTGCTAATATAAGCTAGTGGTTTCATAGGCTTCATCCTCCCCCCCCCCCATATACTATTATTCCATTTGTTTCTTGCATTGCCCCTGCTCATTTTTGGAGTAGTTTTTACAGGTTTTTCAAGGCTTGTGTACAGCCAGAAAACATAAATGGGAAAATACAAAATGAATGACTTGAAAGAGGCTTTCTTGTTTATGTAAAACAAAAAGACTGGTGCACAAAAAATGAAAGAACCTGATTTTTTTTAAAAAAACATGAAAATTATGCAGCGCACATTCCTAGTAATCTAGTACATACCTTCTCTAGAAGGGCAAGCTGAGTAGCAATTGATCAATAGCTTTCTATAGATGTAGAAAAATGTGTGGTGACAGACACGTTCAGCTTGCATGGGATGTCCAGAAAATGAAAACGCCACAGATCCACCCAGTTCCAATCTCGTCATAATGACAAGTCATGACTGGCTTCTTGTAACTGTAAAGGAGAAAGTCACTGCATTTAGTAATAAAGTTTCCAAATTGTTAATGATCTCTTAATCAAGCTGAAAACAGACTGCCTTCCTTTCCTCTTCTTCCTTTCCTTCTTTCTTTCATGCCTAGGAATTGCTCCCCAGAGCATCACCATTCTTTTGTAAGACCTTTATCATCCAATGTCAATAATTACTTTAACATACCTTATGTCCCTTGAACATTTTCTCTCTCATTTTTTAAGATTCCATTGTTTCGGATCATTGCCACTTCTCATCCATTTACACAGACATGATGTATGTTATTATGTTTTTGTAATACTGTGTTATTATATAAAGGAATAAGTATAAGTGATTAACTCATCCCCACCAAACGCACATATATTTTCTCTACTGTGCTCACTAAATTTTCCTATATTTTCTTCAGCCCATATACAACCACTGCTCTTCTTTACCTGTCCACCTTCAGGTATGTCACAGCTCTCCCCTTCTGCTGTCTCTCTTCTTTCTGGAAAAACTTCCTATCTAGCCTGTTAAATCATGTTTTCATACTGAGGTTTTCTTTTTCTTTAAAAAAAAATCTTTATATCCTGGGAAAGCTCTTGATTTATCTCTGTTATTCCCTGCACAACTATGTAAAACAATATCCCTCTTTCCAAGGTTAAAGCATCTTAACATTGCCAGTAATATTATCAGTCTTTTGGGCATTTGTATTTTGGCTAATCTGCTACAAGAACCAAGTTGCACTAGCATAGGGCTGTAGGACTGTGGTTGCCAGGTCTCAGGTTGCAGAATGGAGATTCAGGGAATTGTCTTCCTTTTCTAGTTATCTGGGGATATATCATTCCAACCAGCAAAGGAAGGCCGGGGGGGGGGATGTTACACTTTGCTGTGTGAGGTAGGCATCCATCTGTTTCCATTACCTGCTGATATCACAGCTCATCAGGACAAAGTGAAGGTTGTGTGCAACACTTGCACAATATCACTACACCATATCACTGCAGCAAAAAGGCCAAGAACATCATCACCACAGTTTGTTAAACTTCTTCTTGTATGCCCTTTGGCAACTGTGGTATACAGTGCCAGGTGCGGGGGAACGGAAACTCTTCATGGCCTCCTACTAAATCTTCCACAAGGCTGTGAGGCTGTGTAGGGCCTGTTAAAAATTCCTATGCATCATATCTGCTATAGTTAGGGCTATCCATGATATGAGCTTTAGGAAGAAGGATACAACTTCTGCAGGTGCTGGGATCATTTTGCTCAGCCACATGAAAAGTGTTTTTTTCCTCTCCCTGCGGGTTTCCCCCATCTTTGTGGATTCCTCCTTTCCCCATTCTAGGTTCCAATCTCAACTGGTCGGCCAGTTTTTACCTAGATCTCCATTTGTTCTTTGCCACCAATAACTTACTGTGCCCCTCCCAAACGCTGAGTGTCAGGCGGCAGTTAACTAATCTGACTCCCTAAAGGGGCCAATGGCCACAAGTGGATGAGCCCCTTTAGGTGGGGTGATGGTCACCCTCAGTGGAGACAATGTCATTGGAAAACATCATATTGGACACAACGGCAAAATGAGCAGAGGAGGAACTCTGATTCCCAATGGTCATGGAGGTGGGAGAGGCCATGCCAGATGGACTGGCTGTGAAGGCACACCTTGTCAATATCCTCAAGGCTGTGGCAGTCCATTGCAGTTAAATCCTGGATGTCTCATTTTGTGTGTGCCATAGGGGATGGCTCCGAGATCATAGTGTGTGGGTCACTTCATGGCAAGCTGGGATCCACCTTAAACAAATTCATGCCAATGACATTTTTCCTGCTTCAGGGGAAAAAAATTAAAATTAAAAAATACATTCTCAGATATGAGTTGCAGCCGACAATGACAATGACCCTTCACAAACTTTGCCGACCCAGTCTCTGTTATACCATAAACCACCTGGTTTAGGCTTCAGCTTTGAAATGGATGCTCTTTACTTAGTAATTCTAGATGGGATAGGTGGGAAAATAGTGAAAGAGCATCAAGAGCATCCTTTCCATCTTCTATCACTTACCCAACAACTTTGCAGCATCTTCTCTGATGAATAGATCTCAAAAATTTCAGATGCTTGCCTACAACGTTAAATATCTTTGGTTGATTTTAATAAGCGTATTCTCTGATTCTGGATCCTGGAATTTTTCTTTCACTGGGTGTTGTAAGAATTAAAGCAGTTAAGAGTGGATGCTTCTGTCACATTTGTACTTCATACATGCACTCAACCTTCCTGGTCTATTTCAAAGAAAAGGGCACCTGGCTTTTCTACTTCTTCACTTTTACATAGCATTAAGAAATGTCAGAGCTCAGAAACATCTGCGTAGTAATCCTGACAAAGCCCCATACTTTGAATGTACTAAGTCTAGGCTATATGGCTTCTGCAGCTCCAAAAACCAATGGTTCCCTTCCAGCAAATCACAAAGGAAAAGAGAGAATAAACACAAGGAAATGGTAAGTCAAGAAAAGCTGGATGTATATAGCTTCTTTTTACATAATTAATTCCACCTCCAAAATCCAGGTTATCAAAAGCCTGGATTATGGTAGCAAAGGCCATGGCATGCTTAGAATAGTGAAGGAGAAGAAGCATAGAAATTGGAACAGATGAGCAGCATGGGCATGTGGCTAGAGAATAAGAGGGGGAACTGAAACATCATAGAGTCTTCATCCCCTGACTCCTGGAAGCAATTTCTAGTTTCCTGTCATTGACTGCAACTCTTATCCGAGAATGCATTTTTTCCTGAAGTAGGAAAAATGCCATTGGTGTGAATTTGTTTCAGATGGATCCCAGCTTGCCATGAAGTGACCCACACACTATGATCTCTGAGCCATCTCCTGTGGCACACATAAAATGAGACATGCAGGATTCAACACCGGGACTGCAATGGACTGCTGCAGCCTTGAGGATATGGACAAGGTGCACCTTCACAGCCAGTCCATCTGGCATGGCCTCCATGATAATTGGGAATCAGATTTCCTCCTCTGCTCATTTCGCAGTTGGGCCCAATATGATGGTTTCCAGTGGCATTTCCTCCAGTCAGGGAGCCCCACCTAAAGGGGCTCCTCCACCCATAGCCATTGGCTCCTTTAGGGAGTCAGGTTAGTTGACTGCCACCTGACACTCAGTGTTGAGTTGTTGGCTGTACGGTCTACTCCATTACCATAATGGGATGTCTGGCCACTAGTGGGAAGATGTCCCACTAGTTTGTTAAACCTATGCAATCCTTGGAGATCTTTCTCAGAACCATTGAATGGCTCAATACAAATCTGCTATGCAATGGAGTTGGAAATATATAGCATATACATAGTCTTCTTGTCAAGATACCATTTATTACTATTACCGGTACGTAACATAAGAGGACGGTTTTTAGATATATATCTTAGGTGAGGGGGATGCCCTTTCTGGGAGTCCCACCTGAAGGACTCAAACACTGTAGGCACCTACATTGTGCTTTCCTGGAAGGAAGGCCCAGCTGTAAGGTTGCATGTCTTGCATAAAGCTAATTTCCTATTTGAAAAGGAAGCTTCCCAGTAATTATCCCTATTGAAACTATTCCCTTCAAATAAGAATATTTATGCAAGGCTTGAAGCTTGCCATCTGGACCTTCAGGTGAGCCCAATTTAAGTGTCTATAACATCAGAGTAATGTCAATGGGACTTCCAGAAAGAATTCTGAAATTTGTAATCCAAAAATCCAAAATGTGCATTAATTGCTAAAAATCTTGCACTGGGGCAAATTGAATTACCTTGAAACAATACCTTTTTCTTTTTTTAAAAAATTACATGAATTAAAAATTAACATTTTATACCACTTTATGTATAAAGGCCAAAGCAGCTTACAAAAGCAATCAACACAGAGCAAAACACCTCTCCTGCCACCAGCACAGCTGTCCCCGAGCCAGCCCCTTCCAGTCCGGGAGGGGAGAAAAGACAAAGAGACCCGCGGCGGGTCCAACATCTCTCCCGCCACCGGCACAGCTATCTCCAGGCTAGCCTCTCCCAGTCTGGGAGGGGAGAAAAGGCAAAGAGACCGGCGGCAGGTCCAACATCTCTCCCGCCACCAGCACAGCTGTCTCCAGACCAGCCTCTCCCAGTCCGGGAGGGGAGAAAAGGCAAAGAGACCCCCAGTGGGTTCAACATATTTCCTACCACCAGCACAGCTGCTACAATCCGCTGCTGCTGGATGGTGGACGCTCTCCTAGCCAGCCTGGCTGAGGAGGGAAGTAGGAACAGCTGAGCGACAAAGCGGGTCTTTAATATCTGAACTGCCGCTGTTGCTATCACCACTGCTGGATGGTCCCCTAGCCATGGTCCCCTAAATGGGGGGGGGGGAGTGTAGACCTGAAATGTCTGTAAATTACAATAATTTGGCAGCTCAAGAGTTGACAAAGTGGTGAAAGAGAATATCACTCATATTGATAGTAACCAGAAACATTTAGGGGGCTTAAGCTTCTTGGTGTTCTGTAGATCATTGTAAAAACAATGTCTATTGGTCATTAGGTGAAAACCAATAGAATATAATCTTGCAAGGTGATTCTGTAGGCTGTGCCCAGCAGAAAATACATAAACCAGATGTCACATAGTCAGGAATATCCTTTATAGGCTGACTGCATGTCTATATTGTATTGGCTTTACAAAACCAAAAAAGGAAAGAATGAAAGATTTATTCTAGCAGATTGAAATCTTATCCTATTCATTACAGTACCCTACCTCTGATAATGATGCTGTACACTTAGAAATATCTATGAATTGTTGAACTGATCATAAACTCAGTGGATTAGAATTTTTCGCTGCACAGAAAGACATGAGAGGTCAAATCTTCACTGCACCTCCCAGGAGAGGGGTCAGCTGAGTATTTATGGTCGATAGGGTTATGCACCTGTGTGGACTTGGGCAAACTACACAGAAAGGGGAAGTGACAACCACTTCGGAGTCTTTAACAGCCAGAAAACCCTGGGAGGGTTGCCAATAAATTGAAATTGTCTTGATGGTGCAACAGCAGCAGCAGCATTAATGAATTGATATCATTTAAGACAGGGGTGCCCAAACTCCAGCCCGGGGGCCAAATCTGGCCCCCAGCACCAATTCATCCAGCCCACAAAGCCCTTGTCGCTCCCAGGGGCTTTGCAGTTTGGATGAATTGGTGCCGGGGGCTGGATTTGGCCCCTGGGCCATGGTGACTGGCCCCTTGAACCATGTGACCGGCCCATGGCCCAAAAAGTTTGGGCACCCCTGGCTTAAGAGATGAGAAATATAATATGGTCAATGGTCACTGAACAGGTCCTGCTCAAGAAATGTCGGGTTTCTTTTAATCCAGAAAGACTGAAAAGTCTTGAAAGTCTTTTAGCCCATGTCTTTATTATATGTGCCGAATGGTGAAGTAACAAAAATATAGATCTGCCCATCTGAACAAATGAAACATATACACTGAAGGTGTAGTAGCTAGTGCCAGGTATTGATTAGCATGAACGTAATGAATTGTATGATCTATAAGACTATAATCCCCCTATTAATTTGCCTTTCACATACACTTCTGAAAAGCTAAACTAATCACAATGTGACTCATCCAATTGAAGTTAAATTATTGAAATTACATACACATTAATGACTTCCAATTACTGAATGAAGAATAATATTCAGTGTTTTAAATATCCCATTACGGCCTCAATAAAGCCAAGATATAAACATGCTGAGATACACTCAGCAATGTAGCATGCAGTCAGACAGACCTCCTTCATACAGCTTCATAAGCCACAACGTTCTGGTTCCACTGTCTATTAATGGAATGCTGTGACCCTGACTGCAGTGTTACTGTGTACATGTTTCACTGTAAGAGACAAAGGGCTTCAGTAGATACATGCATGTGTGCTGCATTCCTGGCAGTTTGCATATCCAAGAAAGGACCAATTCATTTCATTGTTCTGTCTTGATTTGGTGTGGTTTTTTTTAGCAATGCAAATTGTGTGTGTGGACTGCTGATCTGAATCAAGATTAGGCAGCTGGCGATTCCAATTTCACAGGAGTTGTTCATGAACCTATCTGGGGTGTGGACTATAATGTTTTGCAGTCTCTGACCGCCAATGATCAAGACCACACTAAAGATAAAGGGCCAAAGTCAAACCTTCCACTCCAGGCTGGAATTATGCAGCAAATATACCATGTAAGGCAGTGTTTCCCAAATGCTGGTTTTTGGACTTCAATTCCCAGAAGCCTAAGTCATTTCCCCAAAGCACTGATCAGCCAATGTACTGACTTAGGCTTCTGGGAATTGAAGTCCACTAGTGGGCTGTGTACCCCTTGTTGGGAACCACTGATGTAAGGTAAAGGTCACCCTTGCTTGGGCTAGAGACCCCCATCTAGGGTTCTGTGCTCATCTCCATTTATAGCCAAAGAGTCTGCAAACATTTCTATGGACCTTTGGTAGGCATGACTAGACACCAGAGCACATGGAACACTGTTTATCTTCCCACCAAAGTGGTACTTATTTATCCTCTTGCAATTTCTTGCCTTTGAGCTGCTAGGTTGGCAGGAGCTGGGAAAGAGACGGGAACTCATTCCGTCAAGCCACGCTCCAGTCTTGAATTGCTGACCTTCCAGTCATTAAATTCAATCAGTTGCCTGGGACTGCAGGCCAAATTCGCACACACACCCGGCTCACCCCCCCCCCCCAGGTAGGAAAATCCTACCTTCGGGCTTTGGCAGGCTAGGAGGCAGGGCAGCTGCGTGTCTGGGACCCCGACAGTGCAGACGAGGCCAAGGGTCTGGGGTGGTGTGGCACAGGCCCAGCGGGGAGCCCATTGTCAGGGTCCCAGGTGCGTGGCTGGCTCGCCTCAGAGCCTGGCAGCGGTAGCTTGTCCACCTTTGGTGGCAGCAGTGCCCGGGAAGTGAGGCTGGCAGTTGCCGTGGCCCAGCACCTGCGGCTGGAGCAGTGCCGGCTAGGCTGAGGACCTCCCCCCACAAGGCCTGGCCAGCGCTGCTCTGGCCATGGGTGCTGGGCTGCAACGACCACCGGCCTCGCCCCTCTGGGCGCTGCAGCCACCGATTATCACAATTTAACATAAATTAACAGTCTAAAATTTATTTATTTATTATTCATATTTATCCACCGCCCTCCTCACCAAGGTGACCCAGGGCAGCTCACAAATCACAAAGCACCACAACAAAACACAAAAATTCCTAAACCCCTCAGATATAAAACTGTGCAAGATTAAATTTAAAATCTAAAAAGTTTAAAAACGACAAATTACTACATCTTGAGGGAGGGAGGGGATTAAATCATCCAGCGGGCTGGGGTCACTATACCTCCTGCACCCCATACCTGCCCTGCCAGCCATGTTTTTAAATTCTTCCTAAAGGGCAGCAACTGGATATATGAAATAAGAAGTTATATATGTAGTCAAAAGTTAAAAAGAATCGTATTAGTTTTCAACCTTGGTATCAAAAGGAAAGTTCACTATATCAAGTCAACTACGGTAATCCAATTACTTATCAATTACTTATCAAATGACTTTGGTGAGAACATCAATCATGGTGACTCCTTCCCTCCTCCTGGCTCTGGCCGCTAGTTAGGCCTGGAGGCATGCATTGATGTCCTCTGTCACCTGCCCACCTGCAGTGACTCCATGTGGGCATTGCAATGGTGACTGGGTAGTTGAGGCCTTGATCACTGCCTTCTTTCCTCTCTGGCCCCAGGTTTTTTGATGGGGTGGAAGGAGGGTGTTACCCTTCCCCTAGGCCTCTGGGATGCCAACTGGGCAGTTGAGGCCTTGGTCTCTGCCTTCTTTCCTCTCTAGGAAATGTGGCTCATTTAGACTATGGTTTCAGAATAATCTAGCAACTGAAACAAATGTCTAATCTTGATTTGTCCTCACCAACTATATTTCTAAAAATAAGCTGTTCCTTGTATTTAGTTGAAACTGTTGCTCATTTAGAAACTGAAACTCATTCTTTCTGTCTCCTTTTTGGAGCGTGAAAGAAGCTATTATGGGAATATTATGGTTACAAAATGTTTTCCATTTTGAAGCTGTTTTAAACAAAGAATTACCACAATGAACAACACTGTTTCATATACTATTGCACCCCAAAATGGAACAAATGCCATGGATATATATGACATAGGTATCTGCAAGCAGTTAAACCTCCATGCTGAAAAGTACAGTAAGATGTTTCTTAAAAGGGATATATTGCACAAGGAAAATGGAATCCCCCACACAATAGTCAACCTATAGATCCCGTGAAATGAATTTTCACAATACTGTAGGGCAGAACTACAATAAAGCACCAGAACATCACCCAGAAATTTTTCAGTGAGATACTGAAAAACCTGAACGTTGACTGAATCTTGGGCTGATTATCGAGTATGCCAAACCTTAAAAGTGTCAGCAGCAGCAGCAACCATAAATTGAGCCACTGAATATGAGTAGTGATGCTATTAGGTCCTTTTAAGGGCCAAACCAAATTTTATATTATTTTGAAATTTCAATATATCAGCTGACATTTCATTAAGGAGTCCATTATTTTCAGCTGCAGAATTAATCCAAAAATGATGGGAAAGCCAAAATACAGAGTAGAGCAAGCACACTTATCACTTACAAACTTGGAATACTTTTCTGTTGCTCAGCATGTTGCCTGTAGCTGATCAGGAATCAATCCAGGTCATCTGGAATCCCACAGATCTTCAGAGTAAGGCCTCCTGCCAGCAAATCGCCCTGTTTACATACCCTTAAAACACCATGTTGAGAATCCAACTGCTTCAGAAGACACTAGGAAATGTTTTCCCCCTATTTAATATGAATTTCTGGTTATAGCCACTAGCATTTTCAGGTTCCCTGAAATGCTCTTATGCAACTAAACTGAGCCTTAGATGCCAGGCAAAAGCTAGTCTGAAACAAAGCAGGAATGATCCATCCTCAAATCCAATGACTTCAGTTAATTTAAATCCCATTGTTTTACAGCTGTAGCATTTTCCTACTGAAATCAATTAGCATTAATTATTCTTATCTTTCTACAAATTACAGTCATACCTCGCATAATGCATTCCATGCAGTTGCTCGTTATACGAGATATTCGTTAAGCGAAACACAGTTCCCATAGGGAACTGTGTTTCGCTTATCTTTGCCTGCGCAGCATTTGGGAAGGGTACGGGAAAGATCTCAACACCCTTGCAAAATGCCCAGCCTCTGTGCCTCGCGCGTCAGCGGGGTGTTTTGGAAGGGTTTGGGGATCTTTCCCGTACCCTTCCAACCCCCAACCCCCGCTGATGTGTGCGCGTTTCCAGGGCATTTGGGAAGGGTACAGGAAAGATACCAACACCTTTCCCAAATACCCTGCTGATGTGCAAGGCACACCCATGGCTTGGGTGGCTGGTTGAACAGGCGTGCCCCCGTTTAACCCGGCACCCAAGCCCCCATTGCACACTTTGTGATGGGGGCTTGGGTGGTGGGTTGAATGGGCACATGCCCGTTTAACCCGGCACCCAAGCCCCCATCGCATACTTTGCGATGGGAGCTTGGGTGGCAGGTTGAACAGACATGCGCCCGTTCAACCCGGCACCCAAGACCCCATTGCACTCTTTGCGGCGCATCAGCATACCCTTCCCAAACACCTCGCAGGCGCGTGCACATCAGGGGGGGTTGGGAAAGGTACAGGGAAGTGCCCCACACCTTTCCCAAACACCCAGCTGACACGCGCCGTGCGTCTGCAGGGTGCTTTGGAATTCAGCGGGGAGCCCCCGTCAGTGTTC